>CM067841.1:604246979-606746979 GCA_034509565.1 Triticum monococcum
CTGGCATCAATCCCAAAATGGTCTCCGGCACCGGAAGGGCAGTTCTGATCAATGTAGATGTTGCAATCTTCTCTGAATCAAAACTCACGGGTATTGGTGTTCTAATTCAGAATCACTTGGGTCTGGTACTAGCTGCTTGCAGACGGTACATGTACCGAGCTGAAAATCGAAGCTATTGCAATGCCTCATGCTCTGTTATTTGCGGAGGAAGCTGGGTTCCAAAAGATTGCTGTGGCATCTGATTGCTTGACCTTGCTTACCAAAGTAAAGAGCAACATGGTTGATAGATCTCACATATGTGCCGTTGTGTTTGATATAAAAAACAGGGTCTCGAACTTATCATCTTGTAAATTTACTCATGTACATTGAATCTGTAATGTGGCGGCACATGTTCTGGCGAAATCAGCAGAACATGATGTTGGGTCCTGTTGGTATAGCGAGGCTCCTGAAATTATCAGGACCATTGTGTGTACTGAATAATTAGGAATATGAATGAGCGATGCTGCCCACTTCCTCAAAAAAATAAAGGACAAGTGTGTAGTATTCGGCAGTGGCTTACATTATATAAAGTTATTTTGTGTAGTTGTGTGTCCAATAAATGAAAGGCGACACCTATATTGGGGTATATGAAGCTCTTGTGCCAAGTGCTTTCCCATATTTTCTGCTGGTCTCAATCATGCCGCTTTCTCTTTTGTTCGAGATATCATGGTGCTCATTGTCTCCGAGGCGACATTAACAATTGTTTCATCATTTTGCCTTCACACTTACTTTCTTAGATGACCCTACAAAAACTAGGACATATTTATGGTCAGTGAGAAACATTTTCTTAAATATACTCAATAGGAGGATCATGATATATTTGTGCAACTCATATAAACTAGGTGATCAAGACCTCGTATGCCTCAGTGTGTTTGCTTTCAACGACAATGCTAGATGAGTTAGGACAATTCAATATTTTTCTTAGCTCGTCTCTCTATTTAGTTAGACTACTAAGAGAGATGGCGTACATATTTTCAATTACTATTGAGAAATATTTCTCAAATAGGCTCAAAAGAGCATACATGCCTTCACGCTTAGGCTGTTAAGACGGCGTATGCCTCTGCTTTATCAGGCAGCAGATGAGGGCTGGCAATTGGAGCGGTCAGCACTTTTGACACATTCCTCTATTTGGTCATAGCCTCATAGAGATAGTTCAAAATTGGTGAGCCAAATCTTTGAAAAAAACTTCTCCAGTATGCTGGATAGTGTTAGTTAGCTTTTTGTTAGACCCGGCCACCACCCTTCTGTAATTGTGATATTTAGCAAATATCTGGAGGTGTCCCTAAAAAACCAAATGTCTGGGGTAATTGACATATTTATGTTGATGGAGTCATTTTCATGGCAACTGTCACTTTGTTAAATGTTAATGTTTCCTTGCCAGTGAAGTTAAAAGGTATATTTTCGTTCGTTCAGCTAAATCCCATTCTCATTCGTGCAACCAAAACACAACATTGGTTCATCATACTAACCCTAACAAAGAACTAATCTCAATACAGTCACCCTCTCTCCATCTAAGTGCATGCTAAGTGTATTTTTTTTCTTGTTTATGTTACTGCCATAATTAAGAAATAAAATAATATGTATTTCTATGGAAATCGGTTTTGTTAGAAGTAAATAAAATTTTAATTTATACTTAGATAATGCAAGCTAATAGTTTCCAGTACAAAGCTTTTACTTCCCCGGGTAGCTAAGTTTATATTTGATAAATAGAAACATTGCAAGTCAGTAAGTTGAAAGCTTCATTTTGTATGTTTCGTAATAGAACATGGTAGAAGGTTGTAACCCATCGACTTGGAAGTAGAAAGTTGCAATTCATCAGGTTGGAAGCATTCCTTTGCCAATTGACATCAAGTTAGAAAATTCAAATGTGCAATGTAGGCGCACATAGAAAAGATCTCCTACCCCCCAAGCTCCAATGGCCATCCTGTGGATTAGCCGCTTCGGTGGCTTGTGCCTCGACTCCTGCTAGTAGTTTAGGTTAGGATTTTGAAGTCCTCGCATGGGTGGTGCCCAGGCGGATAGCGGTGATTCATCTTTGAGTTGGTGTTCCGATCCTCGATCCTTCTTGAATTCGTTCATCAGGATGAAGTTAACGGTGCTCCGGCGCAAATTCCTACCATCTCCTTGGGATAATGAGATTAGGGTTCCTCATCGTGCATGCACGACGGCGAAACATGTTGTCAGGTTGTTTAGAGTGGTTCAAGGGTTTAACGACGACGACTACAGCTCTAGCGCGCAGCTAGTCCTTAGGGACACATACACGAAGACTTTCCGGTTTGTCGTCAACAAGGTCATGCCGGCTCAAGTATGGGATCAACGACAGTAGGGCGTCGACGACTCATTTAGGCGGTGGTAGTGGTCGTCGGTGGTACAGATAGTTGAAATGTGTCGTACTTCCAGTGAACTTTTGTAATAGAATTTGTGTTTTTCTTCCACAAAAAAAACTTCAATGCTTAGTGTCACATTAAAATTTACCGAGGCCGAAAATAGAAATTTTATCGTTTAGTTGGATTTTGTAAGCTCCGAGTTCAGTAAAAAGAGTTGCAATTGATCAAATTTCGATCTGTTCGGCTAGAAGGGCAACCTACTGTCTGAAATCGATCGCCCCTAGCAGCAGGCGCGATCGGTTGCTAAATACGCGATTTGAGAACTCCCTAGGAGAAAAGAAACGCATGAAATGAAAAAGGTAGAATGCCACCAACCGATAGAAGAGCTTATTCCGAATTTTAGTCATAAAGGGGTGGTGGCGCAGCTGGCTAGCGCGTAGGTCTCATAGCTAAAGCGAGTGATCCTGAGGTCGAGAGTTCGAGCCTCTCATCAACAAAAAATCGCTCGAACGTGTAAATTTCACAACTCGCATTGTTGATCCAGCCGGCCATGCAATGTGCAATGTGCAGCACCCATGGCCATGACGAACAAAAAATCGCTCGAACGTGTAAATTTCACAACTCACAACTCGCATTGTTGATCTGCCCGGCCATGCAATGTGCAATGTGCAGCACCCCTGGCCATGACGAACGAGCGCGTCTCTGCTACTTTCAGCTGGCCCTGGGCAACGCCGCGTGCTAGGAGCCTAGGACCACGAGGGTGCGCCTTGGCTCCATGCTGCTTGCGCTCGACTGCTTGTCGCTCCCCTTGGTCGCCTCGCCTCGACTCAGCGCGCGTGCCGGGGGATGTTCTGCTGATCCTGTGGATCGTCCGGAAGAGCAGGAAGTTGCCTAGTAGCTTCGGCTTGAAGACTCGCTCGCTCTCCAATCCTCAGCTGGCCCTAGACCTCTGGATTTTCCGAATTCTTTTCTCGCAAGGTGCCTGACCTGCCAGGCTGCCACCCGCTGCAATCCTGCTCCTTCTCGTTTGCTGTGGCTGTTCCCTCTGCACCGGAACTCTGTTTTACCTGCTAATGAAGCTCACAAGAAGAACACGGGAAACAATATGCAACACCATGAATTCACGATCCTGGTATAGAGCATGATACATAATATCAGTAGCACATGGTGTGCCATCGGATTCGTCATCAGCGTCCGTCTTCTCCCAGCAAGCAAAGAGGTGTGCGCACCTTCTTTGTGGGAGAATATGCCTTACAAAACCTGGCAATGGCACGTTATGTCACTCCTGCCATTTTAGTAGTAGAACCCACCATTGATTTCAGGGGCCATCACTGTCAGATTTTGGATTCCGGCAGACCTTTGAGATTCGAACACTGGGGTGCGCGCGGAGATCTCTCCCCTATCGATCTGCGTCTGATCCTCTCGTGCGATCTAAGATAAAAATAATGAACAACACAAGAGACACGGGGTTTATACTGGTTCGGGCCACCGTTGTTGTGTAATACCCTACTCCAGTGTGTGGTGTGGTGGATTGTCTCTGGGGCTGATGTTGAACAGTACAAGCGAAGAACAGCCTCGCGAGGGGTGTTCTTGAGCTGGTGCGGTGTGTTCTACTTAGTCTCTACTGGGTTCTTCCCCTTTCTTCTTTTTTCTCCTCCTCCTTTGTGGAGGCTAGCTCTATTTATAGAGGCCCTGAGCCTCTCCCCAAATAATGAGCGGGAAGGGCGCCAACACTTGGCCATTTTGAAGGGGAACATATGGTACAAGTTATCCTGACCAAAGATGGTTTTCGGCTGCCAAAAGCACTGGTGATGACGCTGTCTTGGGCTCCACGGTGACCTCCGTCCGGCCGTCCGGCTGGTCTTGGTCTCGTTGCACCGGAATGGCAACCTTTGCCTGATACCTTGGTCTGTGCTTGCTCCATTTGCACCAAAGCGGAAACAAGGACACTGCACAGGCCGGCGCCCGCCTGGCGCCCGCCTGGTCTCGATCGTCAAGGCTTGCGTCATGGGATCCTCGCGAGGTACCCCTGCATTGATCTCCCGCCTCCTCGCGAGCATGCCTGATGAGGCTGCCTCTGAGGAAGCTTCCTGTCGTCCGCCCCGCGAGGCTTGGCCCCTCGCGAGTGTCTTGAGCTTGGGCTGATGAAGATGGGCCGCGCTGGGCCCCTGCCTGAGCCACGCCGCAGGCCGCAGGCAGACAAGTCTGGGGACCCCCGTTCCCAGAACGCCGATAGTAGCCCCGGGCCCAAGACGCGCGCGGGTTTGGCTTAGCAGAGAAGCGAAGGGGCAAGCATGAAGCGCCGCGGGCCCTAACAGCCCGCGGCCTTAGGCGCCGCGTGGCGATTGATTGGACGTGGGTGTCTGCACTTCCCACGACGCCTCGGCAACTGCACAACTGACAAAAGGGGGTGCCCTGGCCAGACTTACTTGCCCCGCTCTCGTCCGTCTTGCCCTAGATCCCCTTTCTCGTTCTCCTTCCTCTTGCTCCCGAAATCCTCCAGATCCGTCTCAATCCTTCGCATCCGGCACGCCATGGCGCCTCGCAAGTCGCCGGCTGACGCTTGGTACTCGCCGGCCCTGGATTCCCCGAATTTGTCGAAGAAGAATCTCGCCCTCGCGCGCCTGATGACGATGGCGCAGGGCAGCGAGGGGGCGACCGTGCTCAAGGTCGGCTCCGACCAACCTGAGGGCAAGGGGAGCACCTTCTACCCGCTCTTCGTGAGCGCCATTGTCGTCGGCCTGGTGCCTCCTTTCTCTGAGTTCTTCCATGTCGTTCTCCGCCAATACAACTTGCAGGCTCTGCATTTCCACCCCAATTCTGTCCTTCTCCTGGCGATTTCCGCCTACTATTGCGAGGCTCATGTTGGTGTGAAGCCCTCGGTGGCCTTGTTGCGCCACTTTTTCTCCCTCCGGGTTTCTGGGGCTCAGGTCTCCGCATGCGCGAGCTTCATTGCATATTCCAGCTCCAACGCCATCTCGAAGCCTGGGAAGAGGATTGAAGGCTACCAGAGCAAGTGGGTCATGATGGATGTCAGGCGCCTCCACCCTCGTCTGGTATTGCCCACGGGGCAACCTAAGTCCGTTGACGCATGGTCCCGCGCGGAGCTCGTCGACCCTCGCGCGAAGGCGGTGTTGAGGAGGATGAACGCGGACCTGAGGCCAAGCAACTCGGAGGCGGCGAAGCTGACCGGGGCCACGCTCCTGAGGGAGTTCTTGGAGCACCGGGTGGCTCCGCTCCAGGAGCACCCGCTCCCACTGTGGAGGCTTGGAGGAGCAGACGCCGCCCTGCGCCTGAGCTCCGACGCCCTGACCGACGAGGATCTGACTGCGGCCCTCCATTCCTTGGTTGGGGGAGACGTGGCGAGCCCGGTGGGCGCCCCTGTCCCCCTGTTCCTTCGTGACGACTGGGAGCAGGTGGTGAACGCCATGCCCACCTTCAACGGTGAGGGGCTGGTGCCCGCGGCAGCTCCCGAAGATCTAGCGGTCTTGGCGACGGTGAACTTGTCCTCCGGCAGCTCCAGCGGGGGAGAGGAGGAAGAAGAGGCGGAGGAGGAAGCGTCCGACTCGGAGGAGACTGGCGAGGATTGGGGGGAGTCCTTCCCTCGGCGCAGGTCCCAGGCCCTCCGCTCCATGCCGGACGACGACGAGGCCGGCGCCAGGCGAGGAAAGGAGGGCTCTTCCTCGGTCACGAGGAAGGGCAGGTCGAGCCTGGTTCCCCCAGGGTCTGCTCTGGTCCCTGGGGGGGTCCAAGGCCAGCTCCATCCCTCCTGACGCGCCTTCTGCTTCCGGGCCCCCCAAGGCTGACCCCCGCTGCAGGCTCTCGGGCTTCAAGTTTGGCCGGAGGTTGCTTGAGACCACAGACGACGTCCAGTAAGTGCTCGATTCGTGCTCTGCTTGGTTTCTGCCGCTGAGACTTGACATTTGCGCTCTTTTACCAGCCGGCACCTGCAGCCAAGAGGTTGAAGGAGGCTTCTGCGGCGCTGCTTGGGGTGAATCCGTCTGCCGGGGCGACGCCTTCGGCTGTTGGGGGAGAAGACGGCGAGGCCCGCGCCTCTCCGACCCAACCGCCCTCGCGAGGACAAATGGGGCACCCCGGCGAGGAGTCAGCCCCCATGGCCCCGCTGGACCTGGAGTCGACTGTGCCCGACGCTGCGGCCGTTGCGGCCAAGGCTTAGGAGGTCCCTGTTGGGGAACGTAGTAATTTCAAAAAAATTCCTACGCACACGCAAGGTCATGGTGATGCATAGCAACGAGAGGGGAGAGTATGATCTACGTACCCTTGTAGATCGACAGCGGAAGCGTTATGACAACGCGGTTGATGTAGTCGTACGTCTTCACGGCCCGACCGATCAAGCACCGAAACTACGGCACCTCCGAGTTTTAGCACACGTTCAGCTCGATGACGATCCCCGGACTCCGATCCAGCAAAGTGTCGGGGAAGAGTTCCGTCAGCACGACGGCGTGGTGACGATCTTGATGTACTACTGTCGCAGGGCTTCGCCTAAGCACCGCTACAATATTATCGAGGACTATGGTGGCAGGGGGTGTTGGGGAACGTAGTAATTTCAAAAAAATTCCTACGCACACACAAGATCATGGTGATGCATAGCAACGAGGGGGAGAGTCTGATCTACGTACCCTTGTAGATCGCAACGGAACCATTGACACAACATAGAGGAAGTAGTCGTACGTCTTCTTCCTGATCCGACCGATCCAAGCACCGTTACTCCGGCACCTCCGAGTTCTAAGCACACGTACAGCTCGATGACTATCCCCGGGCTCCGATCCAGCAAAGCTTCGGGGAGGAGTTCCGTCAGCACGACGGCGTGGTGACGATCTTGATGTTCTACCGACGCAGGGCTTCGCCTAAGCACTACAACGGTATGATCGAGGTGGAATATGGTGGCAGGGGGCACCGCACACGGCTAAGGAACGATCACAATGATCAACTTGTGTGTCTAGAGGTGCCCCCTGCCCCTGTATATAAAGGAGCAAGGGGGGAGAGGTGCGGCCAGCCTTGGGGCGCGCCAGGAGGAGTCCTACTCCTACCGGGAGTAGGACTCCCCCCCCCAATCCTAGTTGGAATAGGAATCCTCAAGGGGGAAAGAGATAGAGGGGGGCCGGCCACCTCTCCTAGTCCTAATAGGACTAGGGGAGGGGGGAGGCGCGCGTCCACCTTGGGCTGCCCCCTTCTCCTTTCCACTAAGGCCCACTATGGCCCATATGATTCCCGGGGGGTTCCGGTAACCTCCCGGTACTCCGGTAAAATCCCGATTTCACCCGGAACACTTCCGATGTCCAAACATAGGCTTCCAATATATCAATCTTTATGTCTCGACCATTTCGAGACTCCTCGTCATGTCCGTGATCACATCCGGGACTCTGAACAACCTTCGGTACATCAAAATGCATAAACTCATAATAACTGTCATCGTAACGTTAAGCGTGCGGACCCTACGGTTCGAGAACAATGTAGACATGACTGAGACACATCTCCGGTCAATAACCAATAGCAGGACCTGGATACCCATATTGGTTCCTACATATTCTACGAAGATCTTTATCGGTCAGACCGCATAACAACATACGTTGTTCCCTTTGTCATCGGTATGTTACTTGCCCGAGATTCGATCGGCGATATCCAATACCTAGTTCAATCTCGTTACCGGCAAGTCTCTTTACTCGTTCCGTAATACATCATCCCGCAACTAACTCATTAGTTGCAATGCTTGCAAGGCTTAAGTGATGTGCATTACCGAGAGGGCCCAGAGATACCTCTCCGACAATCGGAGTGACAAATCCTATTCTCGAAATACGCCAACCCAACATCTACCATTGGAGACACCTGTAGTACTCCTTTGTAATCACCCAGTTACGTTGTGACGTTTGGTAGCACCCAAAGTGTTCCTCTGGCAAACGGGAGTTGCATAATCTCATAGTTATAAGAACATGTATAAGTCATGAAGAAAGCAATAGCAACATACTAAACGATCGGGTGCTAAGCTAATGGAATGGGTCATGTCAATCAGATCATTCAACTAATGATGTGACCTCGTTAATCAAATAACAACTCTTTGCTCATGGTTAGGAAACATAACCATCTTTGATTAACGAGCTAGTCTAGTAGAGGCATACTAGTGACACTCTGTTTGTCTATGTATTCACACATGTATTATGTTTCCGGTTAATACAATTCTAGCATGAATAATAAACATTTATCATGATATAAGGAAATAAATAATAACTTTATTATTGCCTCTAGGGCATATTTCCTTCAGTCTCCCACTTGCACTAGAGTCAATAATCTAGATTACACAGTAATGATTCTAACACCCATGGAGCCTTGGTGCTGATCATGTTTTGCTCGTGGAAGAGGCTTAGTCAACGGGTCTGCAATATTCAGATCCGTATGTATCTTGCAAATCTCTATGTCTCCCACCTGGACTAGATCATGTCTCTTGATGTGCTTGGTCCTTTTGTGAAATCTGGATTCCTTTGCCAAGGCAATTGCGCCAGTATTGTCACAAAAGATTTTCATTGGACCCGATGCACTAGGTATGATACCTAGATCGGATATGAACTCCTTCATCCAGACTCCTTCGTTCGCTGCTTCTGAAGCAGCTATGTACTCCGCTTCACATGTAGATCCCGCTACGACGCTTTGTTTAGAACTGCACCAACTGACAGCTCCACCATTTAATGTAAACACGTATCCGGTTTGCGATTTAGAATCGTCCGGATCAGTGTCAAAGCTTGCATCAACGTAACCTCTTACGGTGAGCTCTTTGTCACCTCCATATACGAGAAACATATCCTTAGTCCTTTTCAGGTATTTCAGGATGTTCTTGACCGCTGTCCAGTGATCCACTCCTGGATTACTTTGGTACCTCCCTGCTAAACTTATAGCAAGGCACACATCAGGTCTGGTACACAGCATTGCATACATGATAGAGCCTATGGCTGAAGCATAGGGAACATCTTTCATTTTCTCTCTATCTTCTGCAGTGGTCGGGCATTGAGTCTGACTCAACTTCACACCTTGTAACACAGGCAAGAACCCTTTCTTTGCTTGATCCATTTTGAACTTCTTCAAAATTTTGTCAAGGTATGTGCTTTGTGAAAGTCCAATTAAGCGTCTTGATCTATCTCTATAGATCTTTATGCCTAATATGTAAGCAGCTTCACCGAGGTCTTTCATTGAAAAACTCTTATTCAAGTATCGCTTTATGCTATCCAGAAATTCTATATCATTTCCAATCAGTAATATGTCATCCACATATAATATCAGAAATGCTACAGAGCTCCCACTCACTTTCTTGTAAATACAGGCTTCTCTGAAAGTCTGTATAAAACCAAATGCTTTGATCACACTATCAAAGCGTTTATTCTAACTCCGAGAGGCTTGCACCAGTCCATAAATGGATCGCTGGAGCTTGCACACTTTGTTAGCTCCCTTTGGATCGACAAAACCTTTCGGTTGCATCATATACAACTCTTCTTCCAGAAATCCATTCAGGAATGCAGTTTTGACATCCATCTGCCAAATTTCATAATCATAAAATGTGGCAATTGCTAACATGATTCTGACAGACTTAAGCATCGCTACGGGTCAGAAGGTCTCATCGTAGTCAACTCCTTGAACTTGTCGAAAACCTTTTGCGACAAGTCGAGCTTTGTAGGCAGTAACATTACCATCAGCGTCAGTCTTCTTCTTGAAAATCCATTTATTCTCAATTGATTGCCGATCATCAGGCAAGTCAACCAAAGTCCATACTTTGTTCTCATACATGGATCCCATCTCAGATTTCATGGCTTCAAGCCACTTTGCGGAATCTAGGCTCACCATCGCTTCTTCATAGTTCGTAGGTTCATCATGATCTAGTAGCATGATTTCCAGAACTGGATTACCGTACCACTCTGATGCGGATCTCACTCTGGTTGATCTACGAGATTCAGTAGCATCTTGTTCTGAAGTTTCATGATCATGATCATTAACTTCCTCACTTATTGGTGTAGGTGTCGCAGAAACAGTTTTCTGTGATGTACTACTTTCCAACAAGGGAGCAGGTACAGTTACCTCATCAAGTTCTACTTTCCTCCCATTCACTTCTTTCGAGAGAAACTCCTTCTCTAGAAAGGATCCATTCTTAGCAACGAATGTCTTGCCTTCGGATCTATGATAGAAGGTGTACCCAACAGTCTCCTTTGGGTATCCTATGAAGACACATTTCTCCGATTTGGGTTCGAGCTTATCAGGTTGAAGCTTTTTCACATAAGCATCGCAGCCCCAAACTTTAAGAAACGACAACTTTGGTTTCTTGCCAAACCACAGTTCATAAGGCGTCGTCTCAACGGATTTTGATGATGCCCTATTTAACGTGAATGCGGCCGTCTCTAGAGCGTATCCCCAAAACGATAGCGGTAAATCAGTAAGAGACATGATAGATCGCACCATATCTAGTAAAGTACGATTACGACGTTCGGACACACCATTACGCTGTGGTGTTCCGGGTGGCGTGAGTTGCGAAACTATTTCACAATTTTTCAAATGTACACCAAACTCGTAACTCAAATATTCTCCTCCACGATCAGATCGTAAAAACTTTATTTTCTTATTACGATGATTTTCAACTTCACTCTGAAATTCTTTGAACTTTTCAAATGTTTCAGACTTGTGTTTCATTAAGTAGATATACCCATATCTGCTTAAATCATCTGTGAACGTGAGAAAATAACGATATCCGCCACGAGCCTCAATATTCATCGGACCACATACATCGGTATGTATGATTTCCAACAAATCTGTTGCTCTCTCCATAGTACCGGAGAACGGTGTTTTAGTCATCTTGCCCATGAGGAACGGTTCACAAGTACCAAGTGATTCATAATCAAGAGGTTCCAAAAGCCCATCATTATGGAGTTTCTTCATGCGCTTTACACCGATATGACCTAAACGGCAGTGCCACAAATAAGTTGCACTATCATTATCAACTCTGCATCTTTTGGCTTCAACATTATGAATATGTGTGCTACTACTATCGAGATTCATCAAAAATAGACCACTCTTCAAAGGTGCATGACCATAAAAGATATTACTCATATAAATAGAACAACCATTATTCTCTGATTTAAATGAATAACCGTCTCGCATCAAACAAGATCTAGATATAATGTTCATGCTTAACGCTGGCACCAAATAACAATTATTTAGGTCTAATATTAATCCTGAAGGTAGATGTAGAGGTAGCGTGCCGACCGCGATCACATCGACTTTGGAACCGTTTCCCACGCGCATCGTCACCTCGTCCTTCGCCAATGTTCACTTAATCCGTAGTCCCTGTTTCGAGTTGCAAATATTAGCAACAGAACCAGTATCAAATACCCAGGTGCTACTGCGAGCTTTAGTAAGGTACACATCAATAAGATGTATATCACATATACCTTTGTTCACCTTGCCATCCTTCTTATCCGCCAAATACTTGAGGCAGTTCCGCTTCCAGTGACCAGTCTGCTTGAAGTAGAAGCACTCAGTTTTAGGCTTAGGTCCAGACTTGGGTTTCTTCGCCTGAGCAGCAACTTGCTTGCCGTTCTTCTTGAAGTTCCCCTTCTTCTTCCCTTGGCCCTTTTTCTTGAAACTAGTGGTCTTGTTAACCATCAACACTTGATGCTCCTTTTTGATTTCTACCTCCGCAGCTTTCAGCATTGCGAAGAGCTCGGGAATAGTCTTGTTCATCCCTTGCATATTATAGTTCATCACGAAGCTCTTGTAGCTTGGTGGCAGTGATTGGAGAATTCTGTCAATGACGCAATCATCAGGAAGATTAACTCCCATCTGAATCAAGTGATTGTTATACCCAGACATTTTGAGTATATGCTCACTGACAGAACTGTTCTCCTCCATCTTGCAGCTATAGAACTTATTGGAGACTTCATATCTCTCAATCCGGGCATTTGCTTGAAATATTAACTTCAACTCCTGGAACATCTCATATGCTCCATGACGTTCAAAACGTCGTTGAAGTCCTGATTCTAAGCCGTAAAGCATGGCACACTGAACTATCGATTAGTCATCAGCTTTGCTCTGCCAGACGTCCATAACATCTGGTGTTGCCCCAGCAGCAGGCCTGGCACCCAGCGGTGCTTCCAAGACGTAATTCTTCTGAGCAGCAATGAGGATAATCCTCAAGTTACGGACCCAGTCCGTGTAATTGCTACCATCATCTTTCAACTTTGCTTTCTTAAGGAACGCATTAAAATTCAATGGAACAACAGCACGAGCCATCTATCTACAATCAACATAAACAAGCAAGATACTATCAGGTACTAAGTTCATGATAAGTTTAAGTTCAATTAATCAAATTACTTAAGAACTCCCACTTAGATAGACATTCCTCTAATCCTCTAAGTGATTACGTGATCCAAATCAACTAAACCATAACCGATCATCACGTGAGATGGAGTAGTTTTCAATGGTGAACATCGTTATGTTGATCATATCTACTATATGATTCACGCTCGACCTTTCGGTCTCCGTGTTCCGAGGCCATATCTGCATATGCTAGGCTCGTCAAGTTTAACCTGAGTATTCTGCGTGTGCAAAACTGGCTTGCACCCGTTGTAGATGGACGTAGAGCTTATCACACCCGATCATCACGTGGTGTCTGGGCACGACTAACTTTGGCAACGGATCATACTCAGGGAGAACACTTCTTGATAATTTAGTGAGTGATCATCTTATAATGCTACCGTCAATCAAAAAAGATAAGATGCATAAAAAGATAAACATCACATGCAATCAATATAAGTGATATGATATGGCCATCATCATCTTGTGCTTGTGATCTCCATCTCCGAAGCACCGTCATGATCACCATCATCGCCGGCGCGACACCTTGATCTCCATCGTAGCATCGTTGTCGTCTCGCCAATCTTATGCTTCCACGACTATCACTACCGCTTACTAATAAAGTAAAGCATTACATCGCGATTGCATTGCATACAATAAAGCGACAACCATATGGCTCCTGCCAGTTGCCGATAACTTGGTTACAAAACATGATCATCTCATACAATAAAATTTAGCATCATGCCTTGACCATACCACATCACAACATGCCCTGCAAAAACAAGTTAGACGTCCTCTACTTTGTTGTTGCAAGTTTTACGTGGCTGCTACGGGCTTTAAGCAAGAACCAATCTCACCTACGCATCAAAACCACAATGATAGTTTGTCAAATAGACTCCGTTTTAACCTTCTCAAGGACCGGGCGTAGCCACACTCGGTTCAACTAAAGTTGGAGAGACAGTCGCTCGCAAGCCATCTATGTGCAAAGCACCTCGAGGAAACCGGTCTCGCGTAAGCATACGCGTAATGTTGGTCCGGGTCGTCTCGTCCAACAATACCGCTGAAACAAAGTATGACATGCTGGTAGGCAGTATGACTTGTATCGCCCACAACTCACTTGTGTTCTACTCGTGCAAATAACATCAAACCATAAAACCTAGGCTCGGATGCCACTGTTGGGGAACGTAGTAATTTCAAAAAAATTCCTACGCACACACAAGATCATGGTGATGCATAGCAACGAGGGGGAGAGTCTGATCTACGTACCCTTGTAGATCGCAATGGAAGCGTTGACACAACGTAGAGGAAGTAGTCGTACGTCTTCTTCCCGATCCGACCGATCCAAGCACCGTTACTCCGGCACCTCCGAGTTCTTAGCACACGTACAGCTCGATGACGATCCCCGAGCTCCGATCCAGCAAAGCTTTGGGGAGGAGTTCCGTCAGCACGACAGCGTGGTGACGATCTTGATGTTCTACCGACGCAGGGCTTCGCCTAAGCACTACAACAATATGATCGAGGTGGAATATGGTGGCAGGGGGCACCGCACACGGCTGAGGTACGATCACAATGATCAACTTGTGTGTCTAGAGGTGCCCCTGCCCCTGTATATAAAGGAGCAAGGGGGGAGAGGTGCGGCTAGCCTTGGGGCGCGCCAGGAGGAGTCCTACTCCTACCGGGAGTAGGACTCCCCCCCCCCCCAATCCTAGTTGGAATAGGAATCCTCAAGGGGGAAAGAGAGAGAGGGGGGCGGCCACCTCTCCTAGTCCTAATAGGACTAGGGGAGGGGGGAGGCGTGCGGCCACCTTGGGCTGCCCCCTTCTCCTTTCCACTAAGGCCCACTATGGCCCATATGATTCCCGGGGAGTTCCGGTAACCTCCCGGTACTCCGGTAAAATCCCGATTTCACCCGGAACACTTCCGATGTCCAAAGATAGGCTTCCAATATATCAATCTTTATGTCTCGACCATTTCGAGACTCCTCGTCATGTCCGTGATCACATCCGGGACTCCGAACAACCTTCGGTACATCAAAATGCATAAACTCATAATAACTATCATCGTAACGTTAAGCGTGCGGACCCTACGGTTCGAGAACAATGTAGACATGACTGAGACACATCTCCGGTCAATAACCAATAGCGGGACCTGGATGCCCATATTGGTTCCTACATATTCTACGAAGATCTTTATCAGTCAGACCGCATAACAACATACGTTGTTCCCTTTGTCATCGGTATGTTACTTGCCCGAGATTCGATCGTCGATATCCAACACCTAGTTCAATCTCGTTACCGGCAAGTCTCTTTACTCGTTCCGCAATACATCATCCCGCAACTAACTCATTAGTTGCAATGCTTGCAAGGCTTAAGTGATGTGCATTACCGAGAGGGCCTAGAGATACCTCTCCGACAATCGGAGTGACAAATCCTATTCTCGAAATACGCCAACCCAACATCTACCATTGGAGACACCTGTAGTACTCCTTTATAATCACCCAGTTATGTTGTGACGTTTGGTAGCACCCAAAGTGTTCCTCCGGCAAACGGGAGTTGCATAATCTCATAGTTATAAGAACATGTATAAGTCATGAAGAAAGCAATAGCAACATACTAAATGATCGGGTGCTAAGCTAATGGAATGGGTCATGTCAATCAGATCATTCAACTAATGATGTGACCTTGTTAATCAAATAACAACTCTTTGCTCATGGTTAGGAAACATAACCATCTTTGATTAACGAGCTAGTCTAGTAGAGGCATACTAGTCACACTCTGTTTGTCTATGTATTCACACATGTATTATGTTTCTGGTTAATACAATTCTAGCATAAATAATAAACATTTATCATGATATAAGGAAATAAATAATAACTTTATTATTGCCTCTAGGGCATATTTCCTTCAGGGGGCGCCGCACATGGCTAAGAATATGATCACGTGGATCAACTTGTGTGTTTCTGGGGTGCCCTTGCCTCCGTATATAAAGGTTCAAGAGAGGAGGAGGCCGGCCGGCCCCTATGGCGCGCCAAGGAGGAGTCCTCCTCCTAGTAGGAGTAGGACTCCTACTAGGAGGGGGAAAGAGGTAGGGAGGGAGAAGGAAAGGGGGGCGCCGCCCCCCCCCTCTCCTAGTCCAATTCGGACCAGGGGGGAGGAGGCGCGTGGCCCACCTTTGTCTGCCCCTCTCTCTCTCCACTAAGGCCCATATGGCCCATTACTTCTCCCGGGGGGGTTCCGGTAACCCTCCGGCTTTCCGGTTTTCTCCAAAATCACCCGGAACACTTCCGGTGTCCGAATATAGCCGTCCAATATATCAATCTTTATGTCTCGACCATTTCGAGACTCCTCGTCATGTCCGTGATCACATCCGGGACTCCGAACAACCTTCGGTACATGAAAACGTATAAACTCATAATATAACTGTCATCGAAACCTTAAGCGTGCGGACCCTACGGGTTCGAGAACAATGTAGACATGACTGAGACATGTCTCCGGTCAATAACCAATAGCGGGACCTGGATGCCCATATTGGCTCCTACATATTCTACAAAGATCTTTATCTGTCAGACCGCATAACAACATACGTTGTTCCCTTTGTCATCGGTATGTTACTTGCCCGAGATTCGATCGTCGGTATCCAATACCTAGTTCAATCAAGTTACCGGCAGGTCTCTTTACTCATTCTGTAATACATCATCTCGCAACTGACTCATTAGTTGCATTGCTTGCAAGGCTTAAGTGATGTGCATTACCGAGAGGGCCCAGAGATACCTCTCCGACAATCGGAGTGACAAATCCTAATCTCGAAATACGTCAACCCAACATGTACCTTTGGAGACACCTGTAGAGTACCTTTATAATCACCCAGTTACGTTGTGACGTTTCGTAGCACACAAAGTGTTCCTCCGGCACACGGGAGTTACATAATCTCATAGTCATAGGAACATGTATAAGTCATGAAGAAAGCAATAGCAACATACTAAACGATCGGATGCTAAGCTAATGGAATGGGTCATGTCAATCAGATCATTCAACTAATGATGTGATCCCGTTAATCAAATGACAACTCTTTGTCAATGGTTAGGAAACATAACCATCTTTGATTAACGAGCTAGTCAAGTAGAGGCATACTAGTGACACTCTGTTTGTTTATGTATTCACACATGTATTATGTTTCCGGTTAATACAATTCTAGCATGAATAATAAACTTTTATCATGATATAAGGAAATAAATAATAACTTTATTATTGCCTCTAGGGCATATTTCCTTCAGTCTCCCACTTGCACTAGAGTCAATAATCTAGATTACACAGTAATGATTCTAACACCCATGGAGCTTTGGTGCTGATCATGTTTTGCTCGTGGAAGAGTCTTAGTCAACGGGTCTGCTACATTCAGCTCCGTATGTATCTTGCAAATCTCTATGTCTCCCACCCGGACTAGATCCCGGATGGAATTGAAGCGTCTCTTGATGTGCTTGGTTCTCTTGTGAAATCTGGATTCCTTTGCCAAGGCAATTGCACCAGTATTGTCACAAAAGATTTTCATTGGATCCGATGCACTAGGTATGACACCTAGATCAGATATGAACTCCTTCATCCAGACTCCTTCGTTTGCTGCTTCCGAAGCAGCTATGTACTCTGCTTCACATGTAGATCCCGCCACGACGCTTTGTTTTGAACTGCACCAACTGACAGCTCCTCCATTTAATGTAAACACGTATCCGGTTTGCGATTTAGAATCGTCTGGATCAGTGTCAAAGCTTGCATCAACGTAACCGTTTACAATGAGCTCTTTGTCACCTCCATATACGAGAAACATATCCTTAGTCCTTTTCAGGTATTTCAGGATGTTCTTGACCGCTGTCCAGTGATCCACTCCTGGATTACTTTGGTACCTCCCTGCTAAACTTATAGCAAGGCACACATCAGGTCTGGTACACAGCATTGCATACATGATAGAGCCTATGGCTGAAGCATAGGGAACATCTTTCATTTTCTCTCTATCTTCTGTAGTGGTCGGGCATTGAGTCTGACTCAACTTCACACCTTGTAACACAGGCAAGAACCCTTTCTTTGCTTGATCCATTTTGAACTTCTTCAAAATCTTGTCAAGGTATGTGCTTTGTGAAAGTCCAATTAAGCGTCTTGATCTATCTCTATAGATCTTTATGCCTAATATGTAAGCAGCTTCACCGAGGTCTTTCATTGAAAAACTCTTATTCAAGTATCCCTTTATGCTATCCAGAAATTCTATATCATTTCCAATCAGTAATATGTCATCTACATATAATATCAGAAATGCTACAGAGCTCCCACTCACTTTCTTGTAAATACAGGCTTCTCCGAAAGTCTGTATAAAACCAAATGCTTTGATCACACTATCAAAGCGTTTATTCCAACTCCGAGAGGCTTGCACCAGTCCATAAATGGATCGCTGGAGCTTGCACACTTTGTTAGCTCCCTTTGGATCGACAAAACCTTCCGGTTGCATCATATACAACTCTTCTTTCAGAAATCCATTCAGGAATGCAGTTTTCACATCCATCTGCCAAATTTCATAATCATAAAATGCGGCAATTGCTAACATGATTCGGACAGACTTAAGCATCGCTACGGGTGAGAAGGTCTCATCGTAGTCAACCCCTTGAACTTGTCGAAAACCTTTTGCGACAAGTCGAGCTTTGTAGACAGTAATATTATCGTCAGCGTCAGTCTTCTTCTTGAAAATCCATTTATTCTCAATTTCTTTCCGATCATCGGGCAAGTCAACCAAAGTCCATACTTTGTTCTCATACATGGATCCCATCTCAGATTTCATGGCTTCAAGCCATTTTGCGGAATCTGGGCTCACCATCGCTTCTTCATAGTTCGTAGGTTCATCATGATCTAGCAGCATGATTTCCAGAACAGGATTACCGTACCACTCTGGCGCGGATCTCACTCTGGTTGATCTACGAGGTTCAGTAGTATCTTGTCCTGAAGTTTCATGATCATTATCATTAGCTTCCTCACTAATTGGTGTAGGTGTCGCAGAAACAGTTTTCTGTGATGTACTACTTTCCAATAAGGGAGCAGGTACAGTTACCTCATCAAGTTCTACTTTCCTCCCACTCACATCTTTCGAGAGAAACTCCTTCTCCAGAAAGTTTCCGAATTTAGCAACAAAAGTCTTGTCTTCGGATCTGTGATAGAAGGTGTATCCAATAGTTTCCTTTGGATATCCTATGAAGACACATTTCTCCGATTTGGGTTCGAGCTTATCAGGTTGAAGCTTTTTCACATAAGCATCGCAGCCCCAAACTTTCAGAAACGACAACTTTGGTTTCTTGCCAAACCATAGTTCATAAGGTGTCGTCTCAACGGATTTCGATGGTGCCCTATTTAACGTGAATGCGGCCGTCTCTAAAGCATAACCCCAAAACGATAGCGGTAAATCAGTAAGAGACATAATAGATCGCACCATATCTAGTAAAGTACAATTATGACGTTCGGACAAACCATTACGTTGTGGTGTTCCGGGTGGCGTGAGTTGCGAAACTATTCCGCATTGCTTCAAATGTACACCAACTCATAACTCAAATATTCTCTTCCACGATCAGATCGTAGAAACTTTATTTTTCTTGTTACGATGATTTTCAACTTCACTCTGAAATTCTTTGAACTTTTCAAATGTTTCAGAGTTATGTTTCATTAAGTAGATATACCCATATCTTCTTAAGTCATCTGTGAAGGTGAGAAAATAACGATATCCGCCACGAGCCTCAATATTCATTGGACCACATACATCTGTATATATGATTTCCATCAAATCTGTTGCTCTCTCCATTGTACCGGAGAACGGTGTTTTAGTCATCTTGCCTATGAGGCACAGTTCGCAAGTACCAAGTGATTCATAATCAAGTGGCTCCAAAAGTCCATCAGTATGGAGTTTCTTCATGCGCTTTACACCGATATGACCTAAACGGCAGTGCCACAAATAAGTTGCACCATCATTATCAACTCTGCATCTTTTGGCTTCAACATGATGAATATGTGTATCACTACTATTGAGATTCAATAAGAATAGACCACTCTTCAAGGGTGCATGACCATAAAAGATATTACTCATATAAATAGAACAACCATTATTCTCTGATTTAAATGAATAACCGTCTCGCATTAAATAAGATCCAGATATAATGTTCATGCTCAACGCTGGCACCAAATAATAATTATTTAGGTCTAATACTAATTCCAAAGGTAGATGTAGAGGTAGCGTGCCGACCGCGATCACATCGACTTTGGAACCGTTTCCCACGCGCATCATCACCTCGTCCTTAGCCAATCTTCGCTTAATCCGTAGTCCCTGTTTCGAGTTGCAAATATTAGCAACAGAACCAGTATCAAATACCCAGGTGCTACTGCGAGCATTAGTAAGGTACACATCAATAAGATGTATATCACATATACCTTTGTTCACCTTGCCATCCTTCTTATCCGCCAAATACTTGGGGCAGTTCCGCTTCCAGTGACCAGTCTGCTTGCAGTAGAAGCACTCAGTTTCAGGCTTAGGTCCAGACTTGGGTTTCTTCTTTTGAGCAGCAACTTGCTTGCCGTTTTTCTTGAAGTTCCCCTTCTTCTTCCCTTTGCCCTTTTTCTTGAAACTAGTGGTCTTGTTGACCATCAACACTTGATGCTCCTTTTTGATTTCTACCTCCGCAGCTTTCAGCATTACGAAGAGCTCGGGAATAGTCTTGTTCATCCCTTGCATATTATAGTTCATCACGAAACTCTTGTAGCTTGGTGGCAGTGATTGGAGAATTCTGTCAATGACGCAATCATCTGGAAGATTAACTCCCATCTGAATCAAGTGATTATTATACCCAGACATTTTGAGTATATGCTCACTGACAGAACTGTTCTCCTCCATCTTGCAGCTATAGAACTTATTGGAAACTTCATATCTCTCAATTCGGGCATTTTCTTGAAATATTAACTTCAACTCCTGGAACATCTCATATGCTCCATGACGTTCAAAACGTCGTTGAAGTCCCGATTCTAAGCCGTAAAGCATGGACACACTGAACTATCGAGTAATCATCAGCTTTGCTCTGCCAGACGTTCATAACATCTGGTGTTGCTCCAGCAGCAGGCCTGGCACCCAGCGGTGCTTCCAGGACATAATTCTTCTGTGCAGCAATGAGGATAATCCTCAAGTTACGGACCCAGTCCGTGTAATTGCTACCATCATCTTTCAACTTTGCTTTCTCAAGGAACGCATTAAAATTCAACGGAACAACAGCACGGGCCATCTATCTACAATCAAACATACATAAGCAAGATACTATCAGGTACTAAGTTCATGATAAATTTAAGTTCAATTAATCAAATTACTTAAGAACTCCCACTTAGACAGACATCCCTCTAATCCTCTAAGTGATCACGTGATCCAAATCAACTAAACCATGTCCGATCATCACGTGAGATGGAGTAGTTTCATTGGTGAACATCACTATGTTGATCATATCTACTATATGATTCACGCTCGACCTTTCGGTCTCACTACACCACAGCACTACTTCCCCAACAGCTAGGTTGGATGGGAATACACGTTTTGCCAATAGACAGTCGGTTGGGAAAGACTATTGCCGACCGATCCTGTCTGTTGGGGAAAGTCCAGACGGGAAAACCCTTTCCCGACCGACTTTCTGCCGGCTATGGCATATATTCCCCGACCAACATTCTGTTGGGCCTTTCCCGACCAACAGTCCGTTGGGACTGCCATGGGCCTTTCCCGACCGACTATGGGACATGGTATCTTTTCCCGACCAACAATTTATTGGTGTTGCCATGGGCCTTTCCCGACCGACTATCTGATAGCGTGTTCTTTCCCAACCAACATTCCGTTGGGCCTTGTATTAGGCTTTCCCAACCGACTGTTAGACAGGGTTTGCTTTGCCGACCAACATCCGTTAGCCCTCTCATAGCTGGATTTCACATTACCATCAGAAAATCAATCAATCAAGTTATATAATTCATAATAGCAACATGCATGTCATCCGACAATATTAAACCAGAACCAAACAATAATAACATAGATTCATTACTTTTCACATATAAAAAGTCCATCTGTTATAAACTAGTGACCATCCAAGTTCCCTATAAACTAATGTAACTAATTAAATAGAGGAAACTTTCTGGTTCATTGTCTGAGAACAAAAAATTCTTTTGTTTTCTAGAATATGTCTCCGAGGCACATCATCTGCCTCGGCTCCTTACAGTGGGCAACTACATACAGCAGATCTTGCAGAATGAATACATTATGGTTCATTGTCCCAGACACAATGTGGGTGTACAAAATGATAGGTAAAATGCATCTCCAATGAATCTATCACCATTACACAAAATATCCCGTTGACGTAAACCGCCGACTTCATGGTTCCTCGTCCTCTTGCATATCTTTCCTACAAAATGTAAAGAAGTTGCAATTACATTCATAGAAAATTGCACCATCAAAATTTGTATAAAGCATAACATTGACAAACAACTATTACTTCACAAGGCAAGCTAGTACCAAAACACCTACTAAGGAAGGCACTTCATTCAGGTATAGGTAACCATGTAAAGGGCATGCTAAGCACTAGTTAAAACGTCCTAATTTCTAGACACTATATTTCATTGATAACTGTAAAAGCTTCCATGAATATCAACAAGATAAATTATACAAGGAGTTGTCCATTAGATGACTTTTACTATGACCGGATTAAAAATTTAAAGTAGATGGCAACAAAACAATTGGTTTAAAACTGAAACTGAGCGCGACCTTCTCCGATATTCGCTCATTTTATGGGGCGGAATTGTATTTATCACCAAAGATTAAACAGAATGGGCCATAAATAAGTAAGAGTTTACAGGAAACTTCAGACTTCATTTACCGCAGTGACTTATATAGCTCAGACCTCTAATAACATCCCACCAAAAAAGAATAAGCTCTTTGCGCAATAAAATGATCCAGGATAAGGAACCATTTGAATTTACACTCTTAACAATGGGAATGTACAGACTACAAAGGACTACCATACTGATACATGATCTTTGGGATCTTCTGTCCAACAAAATTATAGATACATGCAGTTTCTTCAGAAGGGTGTCGTACAACCAAACTCTATCAGTACATGTTAGCCTAGCTGCCTATCTACTAGAGTGTCAACACAGGGCTATAGTGACAAAGGAAACTTGAATGCTAAGTTCAGCTATGACTGTACAGATACAGTTCTCTCTTACTGATTACTAAGTCTCTGTTAGAAGTCTAAGTGTATATTCTCAAAAAATAGCAAAAAGGTGATTCACGAGTACTATATTTCCGTGAAAAATAACCAAGAATAAAGCAGTCAATTTAAGAGATCCAACAACAACCTATGATGCCCACTTCCCACACCATGTACTTCTAGTTTCATATCACTTGCCACCCTATTACACGCTTCAATTGATAAATTTGAGAAGGAAAAAAATAACAAATAGATCATTTTAATGCAGGCATTAGATAATGAGCGGAGATTATTAATAATAGTTTAATACACACATGAAATTGTCCATTGGGAGTGTAAGATATCTGATCATCAGTTACCAGCAGTAAGAGCCAAAGAATTCGAATTTTTTGAGAAAGATATGTTACAACAGAAAATCTCACCATTTGACTCCAGTGCAATTGCATCGTTGCATAGTGTTGGTAAGTAAACCATCTCACTAATCATCATCGGTATCACAACCACGACATATTAAATAAAACTGCAGATTAAAATACGAGCAAGGTCATTGGCCTCGCAGAATTTTATAGAAAAATAAAACAAATGATAAGAGATGTAGGAAGGTTGGTAAAGCGGGTTGCCCATTGACATGGGCAGAGCGACCAGATTTCCTTCCATAGTGGTTTGACTATGCCGAATCTGGAAGGCAAAACGATGGTACGAAAAACCTAGGCCTCTTTATACACAACCAGATGAGATAAAACTAGTCGTGGATTTGTCCAACAAGAAGATTGTCATATCTGCTAAACTTGTACACACTAATATTTATGTCATTCAGATAAGCTACAATGATGATAAAACTACACTCCATTCATAACACAAGGTAGAAATTGGCAATTTGAAAGGAAGGCTATTTAACTACCAAAGTTCGTACAAACTGTATCCTATCCCTTTTTGTACAGTTCATATGATTAATAGATGCATAAAAATACCTGAGCTAGCAGGTTGACATATCTTCAAATATGGGCGGTGAACTGTACATAGCCAAGAATTCCAAGCAAACCATGCGTCGACTGAACCCTACAAACGTTAGAGTGTCAACGGTGTCAAGTAAAAGTAATAAATGCATCTATACTATTCAGTTGGTTAGGTACACACTTGAAACTTCAGAAAATCTCCGGAGATACAGTCTTGTTCTAAATTCTAAGTGATATCAGGACTGATGCAAAGTGTCCAGCCAACTGTTTGACGTTCAATTTGTAACCTATATTATCATCTGAAAATGTAACCTAGTGAGCATAAAATTTCCTTCTCGACATGGAAAATGATCATTTAAATCAGAAGAGAACTTATTTGCAACTGAAATCGACCACAGTAGAGTAGTATGAATGTATGCCAGTCTGATGTGTGTTTCTTTTCTCATTCTAAGAGAAGTACAATCGTGCTTGTGCTTCCATATGGTAATTACAAATGACTAATGAAAGGATGATGTATAGACGAGCAACCAGAAAAGACCTATCTACCTCTTACCTGGCTACAATGCCACTGTGCACGAATAGAAGCAGCTTCTTGAAGAATCCTCAATTTTAGTTCGTTACCTACCCAAAAGATAAAAAATATCAAATCTAGGTTTCATGAAACTATCATGCTCAAAGAATAAGATTTAGCATATCATTCATGACAAAATGACCAGATATAAAAAAACAAGCAGCCTGGCATAACCTCAATTACAGATCAAAAGTGAGAAAAAGAAGAAAATGCAGAAAACAAGTAAAATTGTATGACAAAACTCAAGATCTGTAAAAATACTCACATATCGAGATACACTTGATGTGATGCAGGCATATGGTGATGGACATCTTCCAGTCGCCTTCTGTTTTTGTTAGTAGTTGAGTAATTGCCGAAACATCCACAAAACCTATTAAGGTTTGTTTCACTCTGCAAAAAATCATTATCCAACTCAGTCTGCTAACAATCGCACAATATCTATAAATAGAAAATAATGGCAATTGATGGCTAGGGTTTGAACTTTACTACTTCAAAGACTTCTTTATTTCCATGAATGAAAGCAGCACTGATTTTTTTAAAGCGATCAATAAACTTAAGACAAAGTGAAAAAAATCACTGGGGCTATGGAAGGTTCATCGCTGGGACTTAAAATCTGCTGGAAGAGGGAGAGATGGAGAGAGAGCTTACGGATGTTTTTGTTGCCGCCATGGATAGCTAAGAGAGATGGGGGCAGCACCACCATGCTCCTAGTTGCCAGAAGATACGGGAGAAGAGGCCGCCCGCCTCGTCCGAACCGCCAGGACCGAAGGGACCTTGTCCCGCTCAGATCTGCTACCATGGGAAGGTGGAGAGGGAGCTGGGTATGGGTTGGGGCGGAGGTGACATCGGAGGAGCGGAGAGGTGGCCTCATCGGGCGCTTGGGAGCAAACAAGAAGTGCCGCCGCCGGCAACTAGGTGAGAGCATCGGCGCCACAGGACCGTCTCCACATGGGGAAACTGCAGCGATGTGGGGATGGGGATGGGGATGGTGATGGATTGGTGGGAGGAAGAGATAAGGGAGAGAGGACGGAGAGATAGCGGGGTGGTGTTTTTTTTTCACGGGTGATTATTAGGAGGTGGGCTTTGGGGGCGCGCGGCATGAAAGTTTCGGATGGGCTTTCGTGCTAAGATTTCGCAGGCGCGCGAACGGATATTTTTGGCGGCCCAGTTGTCGACCCACAGTCGGTCGGGAACATTTGCCGACCGACGGTGTGACAAGAGTGCGATTATTACCCACCAACAGCTCGATGTTATACATTTCAACATTCCCAACCGACAATTGGTCGTTATATACGTGTAATACCAACCAACAATCTGATAAGAGTTTTACCAACAAACAGTCTATCGGCAAAACAAACTTTTTTGAACACACATCCGTAGGAATGCAGTGTCGTGGTGTAGTGTCTCTGTGTTCCGAGGCCATATCTGTATATGCTTGGCTCGTCAAGTATAACCTGAGTATTCCGCGTGTGTAACTGTTTTGCACCCATTGTATTTGAACGTAGAGCCTATCACACCCGATCATCACGTGGTGTCTCAGCACGAAAAACTTTCGCAACGGTGCATACTCAGGGAGAACACTTCTTGATAATTTTAGTGAGAGATCATCTTATAATGCTACCGTCAATCAAAGCAAGATAAGATGCATAAAAGATAAACATCACATGTAATCAATATAAGTGATATGATATGGCCATCATCATCTTGTGCCTGTGATCTCCATCTCCGAAGCACCGTCATGATCACCATCGTCACCGGCGCGACACCTTGATCTCCATCGTAGCATCGTTGTCGTCTCGCCAATCTTATGCTTTCACGACTATCGCTACCGTTTAGTGATAAAGTAAAGCATTACATCGCGATTGTATTGCATACAATAAAGCGACAACCATATGGCTCCTGCCAGTTGCCGATAACTCGGTTACAAAATATGATCATCTCATACAATAAAATCAGCATCATGTCTTGACCATATCACATCACAACATACCCCTGCAAAAACAAGTTAGACGTCCTCTACTTTGTTGTTGCAAGTTTTACGTGACTGCTACGGGCTTAAGCAAGAACCAATCTTACCTACGCATCAAAACCACAACGATAGTTTGTCAAGTTGGTGCTGTTTTAACCTTCGCAAGGACCGGGCGTAGCCACACTCGGTTCAACTAAAGTTGGAGAAACTGTCACCCGCAAGCCATCTATGTGCAAAGCACGTCGGGAGAACCGGTCTCGCGTAAGCGTACGCGTAATGTCGGTCCGGGCCGCTTCGTCCAACAATACCGCCGAACCAAAGTATAACATGCTGGTAAGCAGTATGACTTATATCGTCCACAACTCACTTGTGTTCTACTCGTGCATATAATATCAACACATAAAACATAGGCTCGGATGCCACTGTTGGGGAACGTAGTAATTTCAAAAAATTTCCTACGCACACGCAAGATCATGGTGATGCATAGCAACGAGAGGGGAGAGTATGATCTACGTACCCTTGTAGATCGACAGCGGAAGCGTTAGGACAACGCGGTTGATGTAGTCGTACGTCTTCACGGCCCGACCGATCAAGCACCGAAACTACGGCACCTCCGAGTTTTAGCACACGTTCAGCTCGATGACGATCCCCGGACTCCGATCCAGCAAAGTGTCGGGGAAGAGTTCCGTCAGCACGACGGCGTGGTGACGATCTTGATGTACTACTGTCGCAGGGCTTCGCCTAAGCACCGCTACAATATTATCGAGGACTATGGTGGCAGGGGGCGCTGCACACGGCTAAGAATATGATCACATGGATCAACTTGTGTGTTTCTGGGGTGCCCCTGCCTCCGTATATAAAGGTTCAAGAGAGGAGGAGGCCGGCCGGCCCCTATGGCGCGCCAAGGAGGAGTCCTCCTCCTAGTAGGAGTAGTAGGACTCCTACTAGGAGGGGGAAAGAAGTGGGGAGGGAGAAGGAAAGGGGGGCGCCGCCCCCCCCCCCCTCTCTAGTCCAATTCGGACCAGGGGGGAGGAGGCACGCGGCCCACCTTTGGCTGCCCCTCTCTCTCTCCACTAAGGCCCATATGGCCCATTACTTCTCCCGGGGGGTTCCGGTAACCCTCCAGCTTTCCGGTTTTCTCCGAAATCACCCGGAACACTTCCGGTGTCCGAATATAGCCGTCCAATATATCAATCTTTATGTCTCGACCATTTCGAGACTCCTCGTCATGTCCGTGATCACATCCGGGACTCCGAACAACCTTCGGTACATCAAAACGTATAAACTCATAATATAACTGTCATCGAAACCTTAAGCGTGCGGACCCTACGGGTTCGAGAACAATGTAGACATGACCGAGACATGTCTTCGGTCAATAACCAATAGCGGGACCTGGATGCCCATATTGGCTCCTACATATTCTACGAAGATCTTTATCGGTCAGACCGCATAACAACATACGTTGTTCCCTTTGTCATCGGTATGTTACTTGCCCGAGATTCGATCGTCGGTATCCAATACCTAGTTCAATCTCGTTACCAGCAAGTCTCTTTACTCGTTCTGTAATACATCATCTCACAACTGACTCATTAGTTGCATTGCTTGCAAGGCTTAAGTGATGTGCATTACCGAGAGGGCCCAGAGATACCTCTCCGACGATCGGAGTGACAAATCCTAATCTCGAAATACGTCAACCCAACATGTACCTTTGGAGACACCTGTAGAGTACCTTTATAATCACCCAGTTACCGTTGTGACGTTTGGTAGCACACAAAATGTTCCTCCGGCACACGGGAGTTACATAATCTCATAGTCAAAGGAACATGTATAAGTCATGAAGAAAGCAATAGCAACATACTAAACGATCGGATGCTAAGCTAATGGAATGGGTCATGTCAATCAGATCATTCAACTAATGATGTGATCCCGTTAATCAAATGACAACTCTTTGTCAATGGTTAGGAAACATAACCATCTTTGATTAACGAGCTAGTCAAGTAGAGGCATACTAGTGACACTCTGTTTGTTTATGTATTCACACATGTATTATGTTTCCGGTTAATACAATTCTAGCATGAATAATAAACTTTTATCATGATATAAGGAAATAAATAATAACTTTATTATTGCCTCTAGGGCATATTTCCTTCAGTCCCTTCTTGCCAAGCCGTGGTCACACTGCCATCTTCTTCGCCTGCTCCACAGGTTCTTGTCTCTTCTGCTCCCTCAGCCGTTGTCCTGGACTAGGTTGCCAATGAGCTGAGCCAATTGCGGGAGGATCTCCTGAGCGCGGACCCTCGTCTGGTGGCCGGGCGCCTGGAGTTGGCCTCTGGCTGGGCTAGTTCTGCTGTCTCCGTCCGAGCGGTGTTGAGCCAGGCCGTGTCGTCCTTCGACGAGGAGAGGCGGGCCGCCAACCAAGCCAAGGCCGCTCGCGATGCTGCCCTGGGCGACGTTGCAACTGCCCGGGGCCGCTGCAAGGCGCTTGAGGCCGAGCTGCAAGGCCTGCGTGACGAGCTCATCAAGGAGGTGCGCAGCCGCCAGGAGAAGGAGAAAGATATGAAGGTTAGGGAGGCTGCCGCCAAGGACCGGGACACCAAGCTTGATGACCGCCACCGCCGACTGGAGATGTTGGAGCGGTCGCTGAAGGCGGAGAGGACCGAGCTGGACGCCAAGGCGACGGTCCTAACGGAGGACCGGATGGCCTTCGCGGAGCTGGAGAAGAAGGCTCGAGGCATACTGAGGACGTTGTATGAGAGCGGCCTGGAGGAGCCGTTGGCTGGTGCGGAGGACGGCCCTGCCAAGCTGCTCCCCTTCCTAGTTGATGCGCTTGAGGACGTCACAGACGGCCTTGGCCCCACGATCGAGGCCGAGGTGTGTGCCCTGTCTTCTGCGGTGCTGACGCATGTCCTCAGCCATGTCTACCTGCGCGACCCCAACGTCGACTTCGACAGCCTGCTGGAGCCCGTGAGCGGCGACCGTGCCGCAGCCGCTGCTGAGGCCGTGAGGGGCCGAGCCGAGGTTTTACTAGGGAAGTTCCGCTCCCCCAGCGTCCTGCCCGGACACGGTGCCGCCGGCCTTGCGACCTCGAGAGGCGAAGCCGTCCAGTGTGACTCCACCACCGGTGACGGCGTTACTGGGGAGTGATCCCTTCGCGACTTCAATCTTGTTTTATTCCTGCACATGCACCATGCCTCGCGGAGGCGTTAAAACTTGTGTTTGGCGTTGTGGAACAATCTTATGGCTTGTAATATTTGCTTTGAATTTCCCGGAATTTGCATTTTCCTCTCCTACTTGCTTACGCTCTACATCGGCAGGGCCCGGCCCCGCGCGTACCTCACCCAGCGTTAGCCCCGACCGGAAACCAAGGACGGGACTAAGGAATGAGGGGCTACGTGGCAAGTTAGGCTCCTGAATCGCGATGCTCACAAGTGCCCCTTGACGCGCGAGAAACAAGTAGGGAAGGGGGGGAGTGAGGAGTGGATTGATCGTTCTACGTCGGTAGGGCCCAGCCGCGCGCGTACCTCACCCAGCGTGAGCCCCGACCGGAAACCAAGGACGGGACTAAGGAGTGAGGGGCTACGTGGCAAGTTAGGCTCCTGAGTCGCGATGCTCAGGAGTCCCCCTAGACGCTCAAATGGGTTTCGTACCTTGGCTCCGCTCGGGGAGTGGCGCGCGACGACCAGGTCCAAGGGACCTGGCTGGGTGGCGTGCGCTCGGGCGAGGCCCAGGCGTAGCCCCCGTGTCCAGCCCCCTCGCGCGGCACTCCCGAGGGGAGGCGTTGCGATGGTGCCGGACACTGAGCTCTGGGCTCCCTGAGGTTGGTACGACCGTGGGCCGCCCTCAGTTGTTTATCACCAGCACGGAGCATAGCGCTTGCGTATGTGTACGGGCATAGCCGCTCCTCGGCAGTGTCGTCAGCCAGCGCGGAGCATGGTGCTTCCACTGGTGCGTGGGAGGGGGCTCCCGGGGCGTGTACAGCCCCGCCCTGACACGTGGCCGGCACGGTAGGGCTAGGAGAGGTGTATCTGGGCACCCGTGAGCCAGCGCGGGACTCACGAGGCCCTACCTCAAGGTGGGTTGCGCCTGGCTCTGGGCCTTTATCAATTGGTGTGTTCCTGGAGGGTTGTTAGAATGCAAATGCTCTACGTCCTCAGGTCCCGGCCCCCGAGCGAACTCAGCCACCGCTGGTATGACAGGTCGCGATGCCGTGGGTCAAGGCCAGGGGTGAGGGCTGGAAAGCCAGTAAGAGCCCATGAGTCGTGATGCTCAGGCGCCCCCCTTTTAACGTGCAAGCGCTTTGCATGACGACAAGCAGTAGGTGATAATTATGGGAATCAGATTAAGCGTGAAAGAACAACTTCATCCTAGGGTAAATGCTGGAAAAGCAACTGCCGCTGGGTCGGGCACGAGCGGTGTGGGGATGATGTAGCCCAAGGGGCGCCCACCACAAGGTAAGTAAAGAGCATAGACAAAATGGATACATGCCGCGGAGACGGACCCACGCGGCCTGGGAATGGTGCAGCCCTGTGGGCGCTCCCAGCTGAAAGTAGAACTCTGAAAGATGTCACCTAGTGCTGTTGAAGATGAAGTGATGCTGAGGAAGTGAGTGATGCGCGGTGAAGACGTCGGCCCTCATGAGCCCCCAGGCCCAGGGGCCCCGGGAGGCTCCGGCGACACGTGTAGGTATTCGGGGACCATCGCCACCTTCGCCAGGACCGCGCGATGCCTGACCTCCTGAGCCTCCAGAATGCTCCTCAACAGGCGCTGATGTGCCGCGACCGCACTCGGCAGGCCGAAGGGCATGCGAACATAGCTGTGAGGTGGTCCCACGCAGCGCCCTACGGCCGAAGGCCATAGGCGCTCCTGGGACGCAGCTCGGTTGAGCCCTGGTACGTCGACGCAGACGCGCAGTCCTCCATCCTCGCCCGGATGTGGGGCCACGGCAGGTAAGCGGCGGCTGTCGCGCATGACTCTGGACTCTTGTAGCTCATGGGTGTTCCTTGCGATGAACTCCTGGGGGTTTGGTCTCCTTTGACTTGTACCTTCCTGAGGGAAGCGTGCTTGAAAGCACCCCTCCAAGTGGTGCCCGAGCGCCTCCCCCACGACCTTGGCAAGGTCAGCGGCTCTCCAAGAGAGAGCCCCCGAGCCCTGCCTGAGGAGGGTGCCGGGCGCGCCTTCCTATGCGCAAGAGGGCAGCGCTCCCTGATCGGGCGTGAATCCTGACGCAATACCTCCGGAGGTGCCTGCTTCCTTGTGGCTCGGGCCAGGTGAGGTCTTCTTCTTCTTGAGGGTCGCCTCGGGAGGCCTCCCGCTCCTGCGATCCGGGTCTTCGATTGCTGCGGCTTGGAACGCACGCTCGAGCGAGCACACTGCGTCCCTTTCTTCACAGGGTACGGTGATGACTCCACCGCTTCCTGGCATCTTGAGGACATTGTAACCATGGTGAGTCACTGCCATAAACTTGGCTAGGGCTGGGTACCCGAGGATGGCGTTGTACGGCAGGCAGATGTGAGCGACGTCGAAGTCGATGAGCTCGGTGCGGTAGTTGTTGCGTTGCCCGAAGGTGACCGGAAGGCGAACCTGCCCAATTGGAACAGTGGAACCATCGGTGACTCCTGAGAAAGGCTTGGTCGGCTGAAGCTGGTCGTACGACACTTGGAGATTGTCAAACGTCTCGACGGACAGGACGTTGAGTCCTGCCCCGCCATCGATGAGGGTCCTGGTGACCTGCACGTTGCTGATGACTGGGAGCAAAGCATCGAGAGGACTCCGGCCGTTTGCCGCGCACTTGAGCTGGTCTGCGGAAATGAATGTGATCGCGCACGAAGACCACCTGAGAGGGCGCGTGGCCTCAAGCTTGGGAAGGACTGCATTCACCTCACGAGCAAACTGCTTGAAGATGCACTGTGAGGCTGGGGCCTGGGCGCCGCCCAAGATGCAAGCAATTGCACGCGGCTCTTGGAAGCCCCCAGCCCCATCGTCTTGGTGTTGGTCTTCGTTCCTCCTTGGTGGAGGCGGCAGAGGAGGGAGGCCTGCGTTGCCGTTCGGGTGGCCCTCACGAGGCTGGTCCCTCCAGCCTCCCTCGCGAGGCTGATCCTGCCAGTGGTCCTCGCGAGGGCGGTCACGCCATCCTTGGCAAAGGCCACGGTCTTCCCATCGTCCGCCACCTCTTCCTCCTCCTCGGCCATAGCCCCTGTCGTTGCGCTCTGGGCGTCGGCCGATTCGCCCATCTCACATGGCTCCGAGGTCTTGACATTCGTTGGTGTTGTGGGTGTGGAGGTCGTGGTACACGCAGTACCGTCCGCCCTTGGATGACTCTGGCTGATCCCTGCCTCGCTTGGTGTCACGTTCCGCTGCTAGCACGGCAGCCCCCTTGCGCTTCACGTCCTTGGCCTTGAGCTTCTTTTCTTCCGGGTCGGTAGCCGGGAGCTCGAGGAGGGAGGGACGCCCTTCCTCAGCCCCGGTGCACTTGGTCGCCAAGTTGAACAGCTCCAGGGATGTGCACAGGTCTTCATGGATTGCTAGCTCTTCCTTGATCTTGACGTTGCGCACGTCGTCGGAGAAGGCTGAGATGATAGCTTCTTCGGTTACCTTGGGGATCTTGAGGCGAGCGTAGTTGAAGCGCTGGATGTACTTTTGCAGGGTTTCTCCTGGCTGTTGCTTGATGCGGCGTGGGTCGCTCACGGCCGGGGGCCGGTTGCGAGTGCCCTGGAAGTTGGCGATGAAGCAGGTGCGCATCTCGCTCCAGGAGGAGATCCTGCCGGGAGCCAGGTTCAGGAGCCAGGTGCGGGCGCCGTCCTTGGGCGCCATGGGGAACCAATTCGCCATGACCTTTTCGTCTCCGTTGGCGGCTACGATGCCCAGCTCGTAGAGCTACAGGAACTCTGCGGGGTCCGCTGTGCCATCGTAGCGGGGAGGGAGGTCAGGCTTGATCTTGCCTGGCCATGTGACGCCGCACAGCTCGGGGGTGAAGGCGAGGCAGCCCACCGTGGTCACCGGCGCCCTTTGCTGGTGTTGGACTTGTTCTCGCGGGTCACCACGCGCCGCCACTGGGAGCAGCACGGGGTCTTGGCATGGAGGCGCCGGGGCGCGATCTTGGCGCGCCGGCGCTGGGAGCACGTGAGCACCTTCCTGGGGACGTGGGATCTCTTGGCAGCTTCCTTCTTGTTGCGCAGGCACCGGACGTGGAGGGTCCCGCCCTAGGGCTGCGTGCCTTGGAGCCAAGGCACCTTCTTGGGGAGGAGGCAGCGGAGGCGCCTCCTGATCCTCGCCCCCTGCACGGGACGGAGGGCGAGGCAGCGAGAGGGACCGCAGGGGGGAGCCCCCGGTGGCACTGACGAGCTCGGTGATGCGGGCGAGCCAGTCCTCGTAGAGGTCGTTGACGGGGCGATAGTGCAGGAGCTCCCGCGCCAAGAACAGTGAGGCGTGCGCATCCATGGGTGCGCGATGGGCGTGGGACGTCGAGCCAGCTGGAGTCAGCGACAGGGTGGCGGTGCGGCCATCCCGTCGCACCGAAGGATGCTGGAACGAGGCCTGCTACTCGTTCCCCGCCGGGCCGGTGGCGGCGGGCGACAGGGAATGACGAGGGGGGCCGCCGACGGGGGCCGTCTGGGCGACGCGAGTGGCGCGAGCAGCCCGGCGCTCGACGCGAGCCCGACGAGCGTCAGCCATGGACACGACGGAAGGTCACACGCGAACAGCGGAAGAAAGGTTCCGGTGCACCCCTACCTGGCGCGCCAAATGTCGGATTTCGGGTTCCGTCAGACCCTTGAGGTTCGAACACTGGGATGCGCGTGGAGATCTCTCCCCTACCGATCTGCGTCTGATCCTCTCGTGCGATCTAAGATGAAAATGATGAACAACACAAGAGACACGGGCTTTATACTGGTTCGGGCCACCGTTGTTGTGTAATACCCTACTCCAGTGTGTGGTGTGGTGGATTGCCTCTGGGGCTGATGTTGGACAGTACAAGGGAAGAACAGCCTCGCGAGGGGTGTTCTTGAGCTAGTGTGGTGTGTTCTACTTAGTCTCTACTGGGTTCTCCCCCTTTCTTCCTTTTCCTCCTCCTCCTTTGTGGAGGCTAGCTCTATTTATAGAGGCCCTGGGCCTCTTTCCAAATAATGAGCGGGAAGGGCGCCAACACTTGGCCATTTTGAAGGGGAACATATGGTACAAGTTATCCTGACCAAAGGTGGTCTTCGGCTGCCAAAAGCACTGGTGATGACCCCGTCTTGGGCTCCACGGTGACCTCCGTTCGGTCGTCCGGCTGGTCTTGGTCTCGTTGCACCAGAATGGCAACCTTTGCCTGATACCTTGGCCTGTGCTTGCTCCCTTTGCACCAAAGGGGAAACAAGGACACTGCACAGGCCGGCGCCCGCCTGGTCTCGATCGTCATGGCTTGCGTTATGGGATCCTCGCGAGGTACCCCTGCATTGATCTCTCCGCCTCCTCGCGAGCCTGCCTGATGAGGCTGCCTCTGAGGAAGCTTCCTGTCGTCCGCCCCGCGAGGCTTGGCCCCTCGCGAGGGTCTTGAGCTTGGGCTGATGAAGATGGGCCGCGCTGGGCCCCTGTCTGAGCCACACCGCAGGCCACAGGCAGGCAAGTCTGGGGACCCCCGTTCTCAGAACGCCGACAATCACATTCAGGAGCTTCTACAAAAACGAAAGGCAAAGAGAGCTACAGGTGGCAAGGCTCCCGTGTTGCTCCCTGCAACGGCCCGAGAGAAACCCTAAATCACTGCCGCCGCCACCTACCACCCACCCACCCCACCATACCCCCTCCCGTGTCGGCAGTGGCGGCCCGGCCCTCTCCGTCTCGCGGGAGCATGAGTGGCGGGGGGGAGGGGGGTTCCTACAGAGATGCGGGGCTCGACATGGCACGGTCGGGCTCCTGGCGGCTTACGAGCGGCATGGTAGCTGGCGTGCGCGATCACCGGTGCACCAACACCATTCCCTTTGTTGGAGACATCGATGTTGCAGTCCTTCCTCCTCTTTTCCGACATACTTCAGGGGAAACCCTAGACCCGGTATCACAGATCGGACGATGGTGGTGCCAATGTATTTTTCGACACCGTATTTCCTATTGGGAGTAACGTTGTGGAGTTGGACTCGGTCAGAGAGACTTAGGGCTCGTGGAGGTGGTCGGCGACGACTAGAATGACAACTTCGTGGGGGCAGCAGGAGCAGCCTCCATGTACAAGGAGCATCATGCAAGTTATGTCAACCAACCTCATGGGATCAGAGAGGCATAGGTTCACTCTACTTATGTGGACTGAAAAGGTGCCATTTTTAGTCAAGATCCATCCCAAGAAATCATCCGTGTCTTATGTGGGCGGTGGTCTTGCAAGGATTCATTGCACATCAATATGCCAGAATGTTTGCTTTACCAAATCTGCGTCCCACTAACTAGAACTAGGTCAATTAGATCATCAACTTTTGAAAAAAAAATCCACGAGCAGTCAAAATCATTCGGCTAGAGCAATTAGGAATCCAAGCATCCTTCTTGGTGGTGGCCAGCGGCCACAATTGTTGGGTTGTGAGCAGGGGCGGAGCTAGGCTAATGCAAGGGTATGCAATGCATACCCAATGCTTTTTGCAGAAATTTTTCAGTATATAAGCATCTATATGCCTTTATATAACATATGTCAGTCTACTTGTACCTGCAGGGCAGGAGAAATGAAGAAAAGAACGATTCATCACCAGTTGGGCTTATGTTGGGCTGCTATGTTGCCAGTACTGTGCTACCGGGCCTTATCCTTGAGGCTCGATTAGGAGCCACCGCATCGTGAAACTGGGGCACATCACATGCCTGCATCGGCCATCGAAAGCACCGCCGCCGCCGCCGAATCATCTCATTTGCCGGCCATCCCGGATCGCCCCATCTTGCCAACCGATCTCCTTCGCCAACCCACGTCTTTCGTTGCTTCGCAGTACGGCTGTACACACTGGGCAGCGACACAACTCATACCCGCGCAAAGCACATCTGCCATGTAGCAGACAAGTCAGCAACGGCGGTCTGCGCAGTTCGTCCACCGTCTGATTTTGTGAGTGTTTAATTTTGATTTATTCGAATTATTAGTCGAGAATAGAGGGCTATCTTCATTGCCTAATTTTGTTTTGATTAATCTACTGTAGCATCCATGCAATTTTGAGTGTGGTTTGCATTCGCTCGCTGTAAAACTTGTGAAGGAGTGCAAGGAAATCAAGGTGAATTTTATGCATCTAAATTTCTGAAGTACAAACATTCAAATTTGGAAGATTTTCCACCACGAAGGAACAATATTTAAATGATTGTTTGGTTACATTCCTCGAACGTAAATTCTTCTTGCAAGTAAAGAAAAACACCATCATTTCTCACTTCCAAATGGGTGATCGTAGAGTTATATTATGATTCTCCTTGTTGTTGCAATGTAAATGAATTATTGGAGACACAGTTACTACAAAGATTAATTTATAGTCTCACTATTATTATCATGATTTTTTTTCTTACATTGTTGTTCAACAAATTTTTTTACCCCGCATATCCATGTTGAAAATCCTGGCTCCGCCACTGGTTGTGAGTGGCATTCGCCTGTCAGGCGGCACTGTCGTCCGGCTCAGGCCCTCTGCAACTCGTCTTCCTCGGTCGACGCCTCGCACTATCTACCTTGGATTATAGCTGCAGGGGTATTGTTGTTGGCGTTCGAGGTGGGTGGCGGTAGTGTTCGCTGTCACATACACTGGGCTGCTGGTAGATGGTGGCGGAGAGCCCGTGTGATCCAGCCGTCGGTGGTGGCAGTTTGTCGCCTCAGTTATGGAGGCCTAGGCGATGAGCATGCCACGTTCGGCGACGAACACAAGGTGTGCGGCAATGGTGCATTGGTGCGGGTGTGGCACATGGTTGCTCGGATATGTGCATGATGGCGGAGGACATGAGGTATGCGATGACAGTTAGATGTTCCGAGTGTTGCATATGGCGACGTTTGAACCTAAAACTTGGTGTGCCCTCATGCAGAATCCAATGACTTTGCGGATGTGGCCGGGCATAGCTGGTAAGGTGCGTGCCCTTTGCGAATTCGTGTGATGGTTGATGTTAATGGTTATTGATATAGGCTTGAGTTTGCTTCGACAGGACATTCAGAGTTCACCTTTTTGTAATGCGTGTGCACGGGGGTTAGTGCTGATTATGTGCATTTTAATTGTACATAGGCTGGATCAATGGTGCTTATATTCTCTTGATGTGATACTATGAATTAATAAAACCTACCTTTTATCGAAGAAAAATGTTATAGTGAGGAGCCTCTCCTCGGTTTAAAGGAAAGATAGAAACTCGTCTCATGAAAAAAAAAAGGATAAAAACTACAACTCAAGAAACTAGGGTAGATGGTTGTACTTTCTTTTTTACAAATCTCTGCTATCAAACCAGTTAGACATTTTGCAATGGTTTAGTGTGAACTTGCCTTTTGTAAATGATCTAAATCAATTATCAAAATGCATTTGAGGGAAAAACATTTCAAACATAATAAAAATTATATCGAGGCCTTTAAACCACCGAATGACCATTATCACCGTCAAAACAAAAGACCGACGCGACTTGACATTATGAACACTAGAAGATTAGATTGAAGTAAAATATAGCACTTCCTCCAATCCAAATTAATCGAGGCAGTTTTAGTACAACTTTGTATATAAGAAAATGTAAGTGAAACGTGCTCTAAAGTTTTCTTAAAAGACAAATCAGAGCTTTTAGAATAATCACATTATTTTGCGGGGTTAGAATAATCCTATTTATATTTTACTACCTCCATCCTGATTTATTGCTCTCCTTCCTAATTTGTGCTAAATTTTGATATAAAAATTAACCAACAAAATATTAATGCATGTCAATAAAAATTATGTAACTGGATTCATATTTGAACATATTTTGCAATAATATAATTTTCTGTGACATGCATAAATATTTTACTAGTTAAATTTATAGTCAAAATTTGACAGGGAATATAACGGGAATCAATAAATCGGAGGTAGCATCAAAAACACTCTTATATTAGAGCATCTCCAACAGGTGCGGTAAAAAGGCGCGCCCGCGCGGTAAATTTTGGTTTTAGCGCGCGCCGGCTGGTTCCGCGCGCTCCAGCGGTGGCGGGAACTTACCGCGCGCGGGGGAGAAAGCGGCACGTGGCGCAGTAGATTTGGAGCGCCGCTTCGCGCGCGCCTATAAAATCCCGCGCTCGCAACGCACACAGAACACAGCCACGCACCCTCCCCTCGCAACCTCGCCGCTTCGCCGCTTTCCGCGTCACCACCGCGCCACCATGCCGCCACGCCGCCGGGGTTCTTCAGGCTACCGCAGCGTCCGCAAGCGCCCCAACGGCTGGTACTTGGCCGAGATCCGGTCCGGCGACGTCCGGCTCGGCCTCGGGTCGTTCCAAAGCGCGCACGAGGCGGCCCACGAGTACGACGTGGCGGCGTGGCGCTTGGACAGGCCCCGGTCGCAGATGAACTTCCGGGACATCTTCACGCGCGAGCAGGCACAGCGCGTCGCCCCTCCGCCGCGTCTCATCACCGACATGGACCGTGCCGGCCACGCTCGGCGGCAGCGCCGCCTCCTCATCGCCGAGGAGGACGAGCGAGCCATGGCGGAGTGGCGCCATCGCCACCCGGAGGACGTCGCCGACGAGCATGCCTACTGGGCGGAGATGACGGCAAGGCGCTGCTCGAAGCGGGCGGACCGGCGTCGGCGGAAGGCATTGGCGAATGCGCAGTCCGATATCGTTGCAGTAGGTGGGAGGTCCATCTTCACGTCAGACGATGAACGTTGGTTGGACATGTGGCTCGATACCTCGGACGACACCGACAAGAATGATGATGGTGATGATGGCAGCGACTTGGAGTAGTTTCTATCTATGTATGCCATAGTAGTTTCTATGTAGTTGTACCGTAGTTTTATCTATCTATTCTTTCGAACTATCTATCTAGTTGCACCGATGTAAAATACCTTTGTATCGTTTTTTATTATCTATGTAATCTATCGTTTTATCTATATAAATTTATCGTTTTTTATTATCTATGCTTCCGAAAATGTTGTAAAAAATGAGCGCGCGCTGTATTTTTTTGCGCTGCTGGAGCGGCGCGCGCGCTGTATTTTAGCGCGGCTGCTGGAGTCAGCGCTGTGCGTCGCGCCAAACGGACGCGTGGCAAAGCTGTTTTTTGCGCGCGGTGCGTTCGGCTCCTGTTGGAGATGCTCTTATGGACGGAGGGAGTAGTAGCTAAAAAGGAAAAGTTATTTTTCGAGGAAAAATTAGAGCTCCCGCGGTGCCGCCCTAGCGACAGCGTCACCGCCGGCGCCCAAATCCCAATCCCACTCCCACTTCCACTTCCACCACCTCCCCCGCCTCCCACCTCTCACGTGCGGCGCCGCCGCCGCCGCCGCCATTCCGGTTCTTCCTCGCCGGCGCGTCGCGTTCCCGCCATCTCCACCCCGTCCCGGTCTTCGAGGCACCCGGCGCACCATCCAGATCCGCCCCTGCGCTCCCCCCAAATCGCCATGGCGGGGCAGTCCGACCCGCATCTCTCCCTCTTCTCGCCCTCCGAGGTAATCGACCCCTGCACCCAGCCGTATCTGTATGTATCCTTGTCGACCTAGGAGGGCCTGTTCCCTCGCTGCTGGCCCCGTTTGTGATGGCGGCTGATTGGTTGGTTGGCGCAGGTGGAGTTCGTGGCGGAGGACGAGATCGTCGAGATCGTCCCCAACATCCGGATGGAGGCCCTGAACATGATCTGCGTGCGTGCTCTGAACTTACTGATTTTTTTGCTTGTCAGTGTTCTCCTAGTTCACTCGTTATGTTCACCGCACCTCCATTTCTCCAGGATTTTCTCCGGCCATTCGCTGCCTAGTGATTAGTACACTTCGAAGCTGTGGTGAATGTTAGTTGCTCTCTAGTATTACGTGGGAATTCTTGAGAGAGCTGGGCCAATTTTAAGTTTAGTCATGTCTAGGGTACGTTTGGTTTGTGGCCCTCAAACATTGGTTGCCAATTTTTATTGCTAGAGGTTCCATCACCCTGCGTTGGGCAAAAATTTGGCAAAAAATTGTGAAGGGAACATCAAATAATCCTCAGGCAACCGAAATTTTGGCAACAAACCAAGCAATATCCAAAGTGCCAAGTGGTGCTACTCACATGGTTCAGTTTTGGCTAACATTGTACTCACCTCCATCATGTAGGGGGATTTTGGGCCCTTCTTCCCACAAATTCCAAGCAAGGTCCCTCTGTGGCTTGCTGTGGCACTCAAGAGGCGTGGCAAGTGCACCATACGCGCGCCTGAATGGATGACTGTTGGTGAGTGCCCGCTCGCTTGCTTGTTTTAGTAGCTTCATCTCCTGTCATACCTGCATCGTAGCTTATAGGATTGTATGCTACATGCTGATGCATAGATGATAAATCATACATGGGAGCTATGTGCCTTTTAACTTGTTTAGCGATGTATGCAACCAGTGTGCACTTTTTTTTTCTGAATTTTTGTATGTGCCCATTTGTCCTTCAGTTGCGCCATCTGGTGAAACTGGCACTCCTTATATCTGATATATACTGAACTGCCTATTTTCACCCCTTTGTTGCTAGAACGCTTAACACAGGTGTTGGACGCAGAAAGAGAGTCACCTAGAGAATTTCAGCCATTACCATTCCACTATATTGAAATATCTAAGCTTCTGTTTGATCAGTAAGCATACCAAGTGACTTTCTGATTGTTTTTCTTCTGTAATATGAACCTACAGAATCCTGCTCATTAAGCAACATGTATAGCCTAACTTTATTGTTTATTTGTACAGTGCTCGTGATGACATCACTGATGCATACTTGGTGAGTTATAAAGAATTTTGAAGGAAATTTGTACTGTCTAGTTTGCTTTGATGTCTTAAAAGATTCTTACTTGAAGTGCTGATACAGGTGAGATCTTTGATTGAGGATATCAGAGATGTCAGGTTCCATAAGGTCGAAACTGGATTAGAGACAATATCTGGCCGTACACATGCTGTGAAGGTATTCTTTTGTCCTCCACTTCCAGCCATTGGCTCCTAAAATTCTGCTGTTATAGCTATTAAGGACATGTGTCGTATGCTGTCTTTTTTCTCCATTACATTAACATTTCTGGTGTTTTCTCGTGAAGTGATCTTATAAACGTATCTATAGGTTAAATTTCTTATTTCTCATGGATTTAGTTAACAATACACTTCTTCAAAATTTGAATGCACCTAGGAGTTCTATGAATATACACATGTTTACAATATGATTATGTGTTACAAAATTATGAGGGGTTCTGAATTTTGATTGAGCCTGGCCTACTGCCTTAGTTGTGGCGTACTTATTTGTTACAGTATTACTGCACATTGTTTATTACTTGTGATACAGCAATCTGAGACTAATTTTGGGCTCAGTATGTTTATATTTTAATGAGCTTGCTCTCTTGCTCACTGCCTTATGCTTGTTTGTTTCTGCATCTCGACAGCTCAAAAATCTCTCTGCAATGGAGGTGAATATTGTCCGTCCTTTTATGGTTAGAACTTTGCAAGCGTTCTACAAGCATGATAGCCCGCAGATGATTCAGCAGGCAGATAATACAGGGAGCAGATCAACACCAGTCACAGACCGTGGTCCGAGGGTAAGCCCTCTCTTTTGTCGACATGATTTCCACTTTCCTCTAGGAAGTATTAGCTTTCTTTACCAGATTTACTCCAAGTTGCTCATGAGACATTGCCTACCACATATCTAGTTAACTGCATTATTCATCAAGTTGAGTAGCCCTATATGATGGATAACAACTTTGGATAGTACAAGTAGACACAAGAACCAGTACTCTGTATCTGCTTTCTTGCTTCTGATAGCATACGCAATAAAATCCTTGCTTAAATCTGGGAGCTCATAATAGTATGATTTGTCAGGAAAAGTTCCACATAACAAATCCCCCCTCCTCTTTTTCTTGTGCAGAGAGACCTAAGGCGCAGGTAAAGAGCATATGCAGAGACCTAAGATGCAGGTGACTAGCATAAGCAAGATAAGCATGTACCTGTCACCTGTATTCACAGATAATTTTCTGCATAGGAGTGGATTGTAGTGATCAAAGCTACCAGCGCTGTTATGATGTACTGTATGTTATTAGCTGAAAGCCATTCTAGTTCCCTCAGCGCGTGGCTTTTCTCCCAATTTATCGGATAGTAATGCCTTTGTGCTTATCTATTAACCACAAGGTTTTAGGATTGTTCTGCTTGACATGATTGTGTTTCAAGGAAACCGTTGTAGTTTCCCGCGGTGTGTGGTCTGCCGTTTTATTAACGGTGAGGTGTCGAGATTGTTCTACCGGTCTGTTTGTCGCTTTGCCAGTTTAGGCGGTCATGAGGTACGTTCATAACACCCAGTGATCGATGTAGCGGTTGTCCAATGTGTTTGATCCTCGGCGTCGACTTCAGGACGCATTTTGAAATTGCCCAATGTGTTTGATCCTTGACGTCGACTTCAGGATGCATTTTGAAATTGCGAGGGATGTTGATTGGTCGGTATTGGCATGATGTTGGACTTGCCTCCCGGTGGTCTGTGTTGACAGACTGAAGTAGTTCCTGAATGTGATGTCCCCTGAAACAGAATGTGTGCCACTGCTAACATGCCAGGTTTTTTGAAGGCGTATACACAAAAAGATATAGATACACTTTTTGTAATGTTCGGTGAAGACGGATCTAAACGCTCTTATATTTATTTATAGATGGACTACATACTAAATAATAATAATTCATGGAACGGCCGAGGACAAAAGAAAAAAAATGGGGTGAGAGAGGCTCGAACTCTCGACCTCAGGATCACTCGCATATTTTAGCTATGAGACCTACGCGCTAGCCAACTGCGCCACCACCCCCTTGTTTTTGATCTTCTGAACTCACGTTTATAACCATAGTCTCTTCTTCAATGGGCTCTGGGCCAGAATGCTCGCGTAACAAAAGGAAAGGAGATACCTCCCATGAAGATCACAAAGGAGTTTCTGGACAACTATTATAAATCACTCGATCTCACACGAAAGCATAGTTTGGAGGAAATTGTAAAAGGCAAAATGCTTGTTCGAGAGGAGACGCCAGGTCTGGTGGTGCAGCATGCGATAATGCCAGACCCTTGGCCATCGCCACCTGCAGGCTGGACTGCACTGTCGGTCGACGGTTCGTTCTCAGTACAAGATGGTAATGCTGGTGCTGGTATGGTCTTACGACAGGAGGATGCGTCGATTATCTTTGCTGCATATCGAATAATCTTTCATTGCAGTGAGGCTCTTGAGGCAGAGATAAATGCATTGATGCAAGGCATGGCTCTCGCTATTCAACATATACGGATCGACCAGTGTTCGTCCAATCAGATTCCTCGAAGGCTCTTTCAATCCTTACAGGTGACAACTTGTTTCGATCGGCCTATGGACACTTGGTAGCTGAGATTAAGTCATTAATGGATGATTGGGAGTTTATTCCACAAAAAATAAAGAAATCTCAGAATAGGATAGCAGATTATTTGGCTAATTATAGCCGCACTGAATCGTGTACTGCAGTGTGGATGAGTAGATGCCCTCCATGTTGTGAGAACACATGGTCACTCGATTGTAACCCTAAGATTCATGAATAAAACTCCCTTTTGATGCGCAAAAAAAATAATACTCGAAACATGGGGATCTGGTGATCCCAGTTGTAGTGGGGTTCCCTAGGAAAGCTAAGTATGAAGGGAAAATGATGAACCAATTGTTGATGCCGCTTCCAAGACAATGAGAGCACCATGATATCTTGAACAAAAGAGAGAAAACCATCAATGAGACTAGCAGATAAATACGAGAAAACACTTGGCACAAAGGGCACCATATACAGTTCCTGCAAAAAAAGAAAGAGAGGGACATCATACAGAGAATGGGGAAGACATTGTCTATCCCAACATAAGTGTTATATCAAAAAACATCTTACATTATGGAAAGGAGGGAGTAGTTTTGAATGACCGGAAACACAACTACACAAAATTGACTTTATCTGTCTGCCACGTCAGTGAGAGCAACAGTAAACCTGTAAAGCTTTTGCTTTAGCTAAATATTGTTATGCCTTCTATGAAGAAGCATGTCACAAAGGTTTTGTGGTGTAGTTGGTTATCACGTCAGTCTAACACACTGAAGGTCTCCGGTTCGAACCCGGGCGAAGCCAAACTCTATTTTTTTCCTTCACTATTTTGCAATTTTAACAGATAAAAAAAGGAATATAAAGAATAATGGCCCATGCAGGTCTCGAACCTGCGACCTTCGCGTTATTAGCACGACGCTCTAACCAGCTGAGCTAATAGGCCTTGTCCGTCAAAGTATTTCTCATGTACTTATTTGTCTAGATGCTCAGCATACCTTTTCGCTGCCAAACTGAAGAACAAGGTGTTTTTCGATTGACAGGACCACGTGATAGCCAGGAATAATGAGACCACACATAGAGCTACTTCTATTAGTTTTGTCAAAAGGAACTGTCGCGGGCTTGGGAACCCGAAGACAGTTCGAGAACTTCACGATCTAGTGAAGATGCAAGGTCCCGCCCTGGTCTTTGTGTGTGAGACGAAGATCGAGGGGAGAAGAGTGAGTGATCTTACGGCAAGGCTGGGTTTTGAGGGTTGTACCCAGTTAACAGTGCCGGGCTTAGTGGCGGCTTGGCTCTGTTTTGGTCCTGAGATGTCGATGTGACCCTCAATAATTTCTCAGACCAGCATATTGATGTAATGGTGAAGAATATTGGTGGAGACAATAAAGTGTGGCGGTTTACAGGCTTCTACGCAAAAGCTAGAAGAAGTGAACGCGTTGTAAGTTGGGATTTGCTACGTTGGCTCAAGGCCCAAATTGATGCACCGTGGTTGTGCGGAGGAGACTTCAATGAAATCACGGATAATTCGGAGTATTTTGGAGCCCATGATAGATCTGAGTGGCAGATGGAGGGCTTCCGACAATGTCTGGATGATTGTGAACTACAAGACATGGGGTTTCAGTTTGTCCCTTTCACCTGGGATAACATGCAACACGGTGATTCAAACATGAAAGTGCGACTTGACAGGTTCTTAATGAATCCAGCTATGATGTCGTGGAAATCGGCATTGGTTGTGAAGCATGTGCTCTCCCCGAAATCAGATCATTGCATGCTTACTATAAATCTGAAGAGTGTGACAGAGGGGACTGAAGGGCACAGACGTAGATTCATGTATGAGGAAGCTTGGCAGAAAGATGAAACTTATGATAGCACAGTGCTGCAGGCTGGCGACAGGGTGTGGGTCTGCATGGCTTACAAGGCGTAGAAGAGGCCCTTTCTACCATGCAAACTCATCTTACAGTTTGGAAGAACAAGAAGTTTGGAGATATTAGAAAAAAGATCAAGAAAGTATGCAAGGAGTACGAGGAAGAGAGGTCGAACTCGCTGTTCAGGGGGCCGACCATGAAGGAGAAAGATTTAAGCCGCTAGCTCTCTGATCTTTTGCACAAGGAAGAGATAATGGCCCGTCAAAGATCGAGAGCGGACTGGCTCAAGGCAGGTGACCGCAACACCGGATTTTTCCAGGCTCGCGCTGCGGCTCGAAAGAGCAAGAACCGTATACAAAGTCTGCAAGCTGCGGATGGTTCAGTTTGCGAGACAAAAGATGACATACACGCTGAGGTACATTAGTTTTATACTGGCTTGTACATGGCGCAGGAACATACCGATGTCGAAGCAGTCCTTCACCACGTCCCACATAAAATCACAGATCCTATGAATGAAAGACTAATTCGGCCGTTCAAGGAGGAAGAAGTTAAGGCGGCTGTTTTTGCTATGGGGCCTTCAAAGGCACCCGGGTGTGATGGCTTTCATGCTGGTTTTTACCAGAGACATTGGGAGTTGATTGGGCCTGATGTGACGGCGACTGTCCTAGGTTTTCTAAATGGAGGACAAATGCCAGAGACGGTGAATAACCCAATTATTGTTCTAATACCAAAGGTGAGGAACCCGCAGAATATCACACAGTATAGACCAATTTCCTTGTGCAATGTTCTATACAAGATCTGTTCAAAAATACTAGCCAACCGTCTGAAAGAAATTCTTGATGAGATAATTGCAGAGGAACAGAGTGCCTTTGTTCCAGGGCGGTTGATTACCACAACATCCTTTTGGCTTATGAATGTATACATGCTATGAAAAGGAAGAGAGGGAAACAAGGATGGTGTGCGGTTAAGATAGACATGATTAAGGCGTATGATCGAGTGGAATGGTCATATCTTCAAGGGATAATGCACCAACTCGGGTTCCATGAATGCTGGATTTCTCTTATTATGAGATGTGTGACGACAGTTAACTTCCAGGTGAAGGTAAACAGGGAGTTGTTACCAGCTTTTTCTCCCTCAAGGGGATTTCGTCAAGGAGACCTTATATCGCCATACCTCTTTTTGTTATGTGGAGAGGGTCTGTCTTCTATGCTCCTAAACTATGATGGTGGCTGGATTGATAGGGGCATCCGTGTAAGTGCTTATGCCCCGTGGATCTCCCACCTTCTGTTTGCGGATGATTGCATGATCTTTATGAAAGCTGACTCAAGAAGTGCAGCAAGATTGAACGAGATACTGGACCAGTATAGCTTGGGCTCGGGGCAGAATGCAAATAAAATGAAGAGCTCGGTTTACTTTAGCCCAAACAGTGGGGCGTCCGTTAAAAGATGTGTCAAAGCCGCCCTACAGATTACAGGGAGGCGATGTCAGAGAAATATCTTGGCCTCCCAACTGCTGCGGGGAAAATTACAGAACAGAGTTTTGAACACATAAACGAGCGGTCAAGGTCAAGGGTGCAAGGATGGTGTGAGAGGAAGATGGCATGCGCTGCAAAAGAGGTTCATTTAAAATCGGTGGTCCAAGCTTTACCGGCCTTCTCTATGAGTTGTTTCAAACTCACAAAAGGTTTGTGCAAGAAACTGACGACGAACATGTCACAATATTGGTGGGTTGGATCACTCGATAAGAAAGGAATGCACTAGCAGTCATGGGAGAAGATGTGCATAGCAAAGTCAAAAGGAGGCCTCGGCTTCCGGGATTTTGAAACTTTCAATGATGCAATGCTAGCCAAACAAGCATGGAGGATTTTGGACAATCCAAACAGCTTGTGTGCCCGTGTTCTTAAGGGCAAATACTTCCCAAATGGGGAGTTTCTAACTGCGGATTGTCCCAAAAGTGCATCTAAGACTTGGAAAGCTATTATTGTAGGGAGAGAGATGCTCAAGAAGGGACTGATTCGGCGAGTTGGTGATGGATTAACGACAGAAGTCTGGCATGACCACTGGATAGATGGTTCCTCATCTATGATTCCAATGGGAGCACTTATTCCGAATTCTATACAACTAGTGGCAGACCTGATTGATCCGAATACAAACCAATGGATTGAAGATACCATCTGGAGTGTGTTCTTTCCCCCGGATGCTGATGCAATTTTGGCCATGCCTAGAGCAAGAGCAGGAGGGACAGATATATGGGCATGGGCTTGGGAGAAGTCGGGTATTTTCACTGTCCGATCAGCGTACCGACAGACGATGCAAGCAAGATTGCAAATGACAACAATGATGGGTTCGTCTACCGGAGATGAAGAAGTTTGGCGGGCACTTTGGAAGTTGAATGTGCTGCCTAAGATTCGGGTGTTCTGGTGGCGAGTGCTCAAAGGCTTTCTACCAAACTATAGCGAGCTTCGAAGAAGACATATCAAGCAGCTGCCGAACTGCCCTATGTGTGGGAATGATAATGAAACCTTATTTCATTCACTGATGGAGTGTGATCATGCCCTGCGATTCTGGGAGGCGGCCGAAAGATTCTTTGATATTCAAATCCCGAGGCTGAACCCAGCAACATGGACAAGTGATCTATTGGATCATAAACTTTTCAAGAAGGAAGAGGCGGCTATTATGGTCACGGTGATGTGGGCGGTGTGGCACTCAAGAAATAGATATACACATGGAGAACAGGTGTACCAACCGCTGCAATCCATGATCATCATCGAAGAGATAGTACGAGCTCTGGAGATCCCAGCTACAGAGAAGATCCGGGCTGCTGCCCTCCCAAGATGGCAGCCACCGGAAGAGGGCTGGGTTAAAATCAACTCAGATGGAGCTACACACTCGGCAAGGGTGCGAGGAGGAACGGGTTTTGTTGCCCGTGATCACCATGGGCATTATCTGAGAGCGGGGGGCTCAAAGTATGATGGGATATTGGATCCGTTAACTTTGGAACTGCTCGCCTGCAGAGACGCGCTTTCCATGGCATACGATATGGGTCTGCATCGAGTTGAAGTCGAAACAGATTGCCAGGAAATTGTGAGGCTGTGGGAGTCCAAGCAAAAATCGTCATGTTATCACCTTATCAGAGAGATGGAAGTGTTGAGTTCTTTTTTCCAGGCATTCAGGCTACGGTTCACCAGCCGGAGATGTAATACGATGGCTTACCATGTAGCTAGACAATCTTTAGACCTTTCTGTATCTTTACTTATGTATGAGACAATCCCTGGGTGGCTGACTGATCTTTTACAGTCAGACATGCTAGCGCCAAATGAATAAAAAACCAACTGGCGTTTTAGCTTAATAAAAGGAAAAGAAAATTAGCGAGTCACATGCGTGTAATCCCTCGGTATGCTCGGAAGAGACCACCCAACATGGATGATCGATCACGTTTGCTTGATCCATCCATCTAAATGGTACAAAAACTAGATATATAGATCAACTTAAGAATCAGCATTTGTAACGCGCCTCAGATTTCCTTCTTTCATGAGTCTTTCAGCTGAATAGCAAAAAATACTCGTACACCACTATCCAAATTTTATGATCTGATGGATCAAGTCTTGAAAAACCGCGCTGGTTGAATGGTAAAGAAATCCCAACTAGTTCGTTCCAGCAGGCAGATAATACAGGGAGCAGATCAACACCAGTCACAAACCGCGGTCCAAGAGTACTCGTATTTTATGCTTTCCTACTCTAAGGTGGTAGCTGCTCTAGAGATTATTGCCTACCACAAATCTACTAGTCAACATGACCATTTCATCATGTTGAGTGGGCCAATATGATGCATACCAAGTTTTTTTTTTGAATTTTATGCATACCAAATTTGAATCAGTACTCGTATCTGCTTTCATGCTCCTGATAAAGTCCTTGCTTAAATCCCTGAACTCCTAATTGTATGATTTGTCGGGAAAAGCTCCACATAACAAATTTGCCCTTCCCCTTTGTTTGGGCAGAGAGACTTAAGGCAGGTGACGAGCAAGATATGCATGTACCTGTCACTTGTACTCGCAGATAATTTTCTGACGAAAAGTGTGGATTAATTTTTTCTTTCTGAAACCGATAAAGTGTGGATTGTATCGTGCTTCTCTATTAAGCATAAGGTTTTAGGATTGTTCTACTTACTTGACATGATTGTGTTCTAACTGCGAGCAATTTTTTAGTCTGTTGTATGACGATGTTGGACAAGCTCCCGGTCGTCTGTGTTTACAGACTGAACGTGAAACAGAGTTGAGTTACAGAGGGGACAGCCACAGCAAACAAACGCCAAGGAAAGAAAGGCTCAAACCCTCAGCGTATTCTCCAGCAGATCGGAAAAATCGAGCGAGAGAGCCGGTGTGGCCATGGGTGAGCAGCCCGGAGCATCGCGGCGCGGCGAGCGAGAGAGCGCTTCCAGGCGATCCACGGGATCAGTACGTAGAACAGGAGGGCAGGGCTACTGCACGTACATGATCATGAGACGGTGCAGGAAGCTCAGCATGCATTCTAGTTGGCGGATACACCTACATGCCACACCCTACCAGTCTCAGCATCGGCAGCACGGAAAGAAAAATCACTAGTCGGTGAACGGCTGAGGAAAAAATGTTGTGGGGTGAGAGAGGCTCGAACTCTCGACCTCAGGATCACTCGCTTATTTTAGCTATGAGACCTACGCGCTAGCCAACTGCGCCACCACCCCGATGTGATCCTGATTAAAAACTCTCCTTCATAATGACATATGTTCACTCACTAGTACGCGCTCAAGAGGGTGCTTGCATGGCAAAAGGAAAAGGAAACACCGCTCGCTGTTTTTTTTTTGCGTTCAAATACTTTATTTGGCAGCTAGTAGTACTAGTATTTAGTGATGATTAAGTATGAAGTTTCGGTTTTTAGAGCATCTTCAACAGCCGCGCAAAACAAGCGCCGCGCTGCAAATTTGGTCATTTTAGCGCGCGCTACCCGGCGGGTGGCTCCAGCGGGCGTGCAATAACCGCGCGCGTGGTATAAGGAGTTAGGCGCGCGGTCGGATTTGCTATCTCGCGCGGTGTATTTGGAGCGCCCGCTTCCGCGCGCTGCACATTCGAGCGCTCGCGCCGCACTCTCTCTCCTCTCCGCCTCCTACGCCCCGCGTGCGCCGGCGCCGGCGAACTGCACCCATGGACGCACGCGCCGGCACCCCGCTCACCCCATCCTATAGCCGCGACCCCTCCACCGCTGCCGCCGCAGCCGCAAACCCTAGCCCGGGTGGCGTTGGCCTCGCCTCCGCCGAAGCTCCTCTGACCACCGGCCTCGCGCGCGGCCTCTTCATACTGCCGCGGATGACCTCAGGGCAGGTGGCGTCGCGCCGGCGACGGCCCGAGCCCCCCCCCCCCCCCGGTCGAAGCTCCCCAATGCGGCGCGGCCAAAGAAGGGCAAGACATCGCCGAAGAAGAACAAGGTGGCAGACGGCTCCGGCACCTCGAAGGCGAGGAGGAAGAAGCTTGCAGGGCGTGCGACGGGCGCGGCGGCTACCGAAGCGCCGACGAGCTCACTCGTTGAGCCGGCGGCCAACGCGCGCAACATGTTCGACGAAATGCCCCCAAGGTAAAAAAAAATTCCAACTTTTCTTTTCTTGTTATTTTTTCAATGCATTCATATAGATAGCTTATTTGCATTGTTAAAAAAACTTTGTAGTCTCAATGATGATGCATACATGTCAACTATGAGTGTTGGCTCCAACAATTCGCATTGGTCTCAAACCAATGACATGCATTTCGAAGATCATGAGTTCGAGGTGGACGAGGAGGGTGAGGGCATTGTCGACACACCGAAAGGAAGAGCGGGCAATTACACCAACGCCGATGACATCTTACTATGCAATACTTGGTTGCAAGTGTCGAGGGATCCATCCGTTGGAGGTGATCAAAGTAGAGATGCTTATTGGGGGCGGATGAAAGAACACTTTGATGTTCACAACGTGAGTGGAATTGACCACTCTGAGAGATCACTTCGGTCCCGATGGTCGACAATCAACTCAGATTGTCAAAGATGGGCGGCCTGTCAAAAGGCGGTTGACAAGTTGAACCCAAGTATGCAATGCCCCGGCGAGTCGCGCGCGCTGCATTTTTTTACGCGTTGCTGGAGCGACGCACGCGCTGCATTTTAGCGCGGTTGTTGGACCCAGCGCCGGCGGCCGCACAAAACCAGGCGAACGGCGCGCGGCAAACTAGTTTTTAGCGCGCGGCGCGAAGCGCGACTGTTGGAGATGCTCTTAATGTAAAATTTTCAGTTGATCACTTTCTCAAGTCCGAGCTTCCAACCTGGTCGGTTGCAAAACCTTCTTCTGCTGGACTTGAAGCTTCCAACTTGATAGGTTGCAACCTTCTTCTGCTGGACCTGAAGCTTCCAACTCAACGAATTACAAACTTCCTATTTGCATTTCGATGAATCCTTATATCACATACGTTTCTAACTTGTTGGACTTCCTACTGCCACCAAACCAAAGCTTCCAACTTGATGAATTGCAACTTGGTACTTCCAAGTCGACGAGTTGCAACTTGCTATCGCGTTGTACTACCAAACATACAAAATGAAGCTTTCAACTAACCGGCTAGAAATATTTCTACTACCAAATATAAGGCTTCACTACCCATGAAATAAAAGCTTTGCATGCAAAGCTATAAGCTTCCAATTAGCTTGCATCGTCTACAACATAGATTCTGATTTAATTAACTTCTAAAAAACACTTTCTAGAGAAAAAAAATGTAGCAATTGTATTTTTTCTATAGCAGTAACATACACTAGTAACATGCACATATCCCTAGACTATGTTACTGCCTTCATAGTGGGTAGTAACTTAAGTGTAGAAACATGCAAAGATTCATTTATTAGGTTATAGACTCATATTGCATTGGGACATATGATATTACAGTAACTAGCTAAGAGCATTACTAGTAGAACCCCAAAACCCTCAAACCCTTGTAGCAGTTTTAAGGGTTGAGAAGTGCCACTTTTTGACACTTTTAAGGGTTGAAAAACAGGGGCAAAGACTAGAACCCTCAAACCCAACCCTTAAACTGCTTTAAGGGTTGGATTTGAGGGTTCTAGTCTTTGCGTCAACCCCAACCTTTAAAACTGTCATTTCATATATCACACATTTCATCACATTTCATCATATGACATATCACAAATTCCATCACATTTGACATAAAACAATAATCATTCTAGTTATTATTACAACACCGAATAAAACAATAATCATTCAAATTATTACAACAATGTTTGAGCAAATTACACTAATTGTTCGAATCAAATAGGACATAGAAAAGTAAAACAAAGATACATCATGGGCCAATGCGCCGCCCATCCAACTGCCAGTGGTGCTCTATAAGATCATCCCGGAGCCGACCATGAGTGGTTGCATCCTCAATCTCACGATGTGCTTGAAGAAAAGCGTGTATGCGAGAAGGGTTTATTTCCGTTTGCACACGGGTACCAACATTGTCATAGAAACAAGGGAGGTTTAAACCTCTTTCATCCTCTAGGATCATGTTGTGTAGAATCACACAACATTTCATGATGTTCATCAAGGTTTTTTTGTCCCAAAACCGAGCTGGACCACGAACTATGGCACACCTTGCTTGCAAAACACCGAAAGCTCTCTCAATATCCTTGCGGGCTGCCTCTTGTGCCTTCGTGAAATGAGCCTCTTTTCTTGTTAAGGGCACCCCATTTTTTCCTTGATGGACTTCACAAGAGTTGCCCATTCGGGATAGATGCCATCGGTGAGATAGTATCCCATTGAGTACTCATTGTCCATGATTTTGTAGTTGCAAGCTGGAGCATCCCCAGAAATTAATCTTTTGAACAAAGGAGATCTATTGAGGATATTGATATCATTGAGTGTTCCCGGCAACCCAAAGAATGCATGCCAAATCCATGTGTCCTGAGATGCTACGGCCTCAAGCACAATGGTAGCACACGGCTTTTACCGCAATACATTCCATGCCATGCCTTTGGGCGATTTTTCCACCTCCAATGCATGCAGTCAAGACTACCTAGCATCCCCGGCCATCCCCTTTTTTCATTCATTTCCATTAATCTCTTTGTATCTTCCTCGTTTGGTGCCCGAAGATACTGCTCACCGTACAGCCGAATGACCAACTTGGCAAACCTACGGACTGACTCCGTGGTTGTATCTTGCCCAATGCGAAGATACTCGTCGGTATAATCCGCGGGTATGCCATAAGCGAGTACCCGCATTGCCGCCGATATCTTTTGATATGCACTAAACCCCATGATACCGGCGGCGGATCTACGACGTTTAAAGTAATAGGAGGCGGCCTCACAATCGTTGACAATCTTCACAAACAAACTACGCCGCATTTGGTACCTTCTGCGGAAGAGACGAGGAGGGTATGTAGGTACCTCCGCGAAGTAGTCTTCCATCAAATGCTCGTGTCCGAGAGCGCGGTTCCGGTAGATGGTGACTCGCCCCATCTTCGACCCTCTCCTCTGATCCATCAGCTTCACGCGGTTTTCAAAGGATTGCACGTCGATGAGGAGGCTCATCATCTCGACGTCGTCGTCTTGCAACAACTCGTCGATGTCCGAATCGTCGGATGACGACCACACCGACGAATCGGACAACGAGTCCATGACAATCTCCTCATTGTTCATCTCCATCTGCAAAGGACAATCACTAATTAGTGCTAAAAAATGAAACAATAAAGAAAATGAAACAAAATGAAAAAAGCACATACCTCACCTCTCGGAGGAGGCGGTGTCGGCGGCCGGCGGGAGGGTGGCCGGGGCGCGGATTGGACGGCGGGAGGGCGGCCGGGGCAGGGCGGGAGGGCAGGGTGGTGGCGCGGCTTGGACGGCCTGGGCGACCGGGGCGCGGCTCCTCGATGCGGCTCCTCGAGGGGCGGCCGGCGGGAGGGCAGGGCGGGAGGGAAGGCGGGAGGGGAGGCGGGAGGGCGGCCGGGCCGCGGCGGCGCAGGGGAGGCGGGAGGGCGGCCGGGCCGCGGCGGCGCAGGGAAGGCGGGAGGGGATGCTGGGGCGGGGAGGAGGAGGCGCGGCCGGGGCGGGGAGGCGGCGGGGCGGTGCGCGACAGGGCGGGGAGGCGGAGGGGCGACCGGGCAGGGCGGCCGGAGGCCAGCGGCGGCCGGATCCGGGGAGGGGGAGCTGGGATCCGGGGAGGGGGAGCTGAAAACTCCCTCCCGCGCGAAACTGGCGAGGGAACCGGGTCGGGGAGGGGTTGGGCTGCCAACCCCTGTTTCTACAGGCTGGGAAGGAGAATAGGGGTTGAGCCTCTAAAAAATTGAGGGTTTAAGGGTTAAGGGGTTCTATTCTTTGCGATTTTTTCGTCTCAACCCGTAAAAGCGGTTATTTTTGAGGGTTTGAGGGTTTAGGGGTACTACTAGCAATGCTCTAAGTTACTATAACTACCTCTCTCCTCATTAACTCATTGCCACATAAGCAAATTTGCTGAGTTGGATTCGATGTTACTGCTGAAGTTACTCCCACTGTGGCTAGTCTAACATAAACAAGGAAAACGATACATTTTACTGTTCTGCCCCTGACGCCAAATAGCAAGGGAATAAACCAGCATTTGCAAACAAAATAATGACATGCAACAACCTCTAGGTGATTGGCCCCACGTGCATGATGATTGAAGTATATAAGAAGGTAATCCCTCCGTCTCATAATGTAAGACATTTTTTTACATTAATGTAGTGCCAAAAAGCGTCTTACTTTATGGGGTACCTATTTTTCATAGTGGGACCAAAGCTACGGAAGCCTCTCATGCATAGTGCATGGTGCAAACCAGTGGGCCACTAGAAGAAACGACGGCACACACGCGGCCGGAAACGGAGCACCGCCGAGCGCGTGTGCTGAATTTTTTTTTGACGAAATGCAGGCAGGTCGCTGCTTTCATTCATTAAGAAGGGGAGTGCCTCAAGATAAGGCAAAAAGTGCTAGTTACAGAGTTACTGTGCAAGGTGAAAGAAAGGAAAGAGAAAAAGGAAATTACATTGCCACAAACAGAACTCTCTTAACCATGATCTCCCAGCCACTGTGCACCCTTGAGGCCGGCAGTCCACCAAGTGCGCAGCTTGAGTACAATTCGATCACAAATATTCAGAAAGGGGGAAAATTTATGATTGAAGATGCGATCATTTCGTTCCTTCCAAATGCCCCACCAAATAGCCATCACTAGCGAGGAGAAGGCCTGCTTCCTCTGGTTAGGGATTTTTTTCAGAGACAACAGCCACCAGTCAAGCAAGGAAGGAGCGCTCACATTCGGTCTTGCATCAAATGGAAACTGAAATTTTGTCAGGCAGAAACCCCAAACACCAGCTGTGAATGGGCAATCAGCAAAGAGGTGGTGAGTGGATTCGAGGCCAATTCTGCAGAGGGGGCAGACCGGGTCATGGGGCCATTTTCTCCTTGCAAGGTTGTCAGCCGTAAGACACTTTCCTTGCACAGCCAGCCAAGCAAACATCTTTATTTTTGGGGGGATTTTGATCTGCCAAATGATGTTCAAGAAAGGAGAGCTGACTCTGCCATAAAACTGTAAGTGGTATGCAGATTGTGCGCAATAAGTTCCATTCGCAGTCCATTTCCAACAAATTTCATCTTCCAATTCAGAGATGTTGAAGCTTTGTAATCTGCGCCATAAGTCAACAAATTCTCTTAGAACAGCCTCATCAGGGTTGCGCTTGATGAGCTGAATCTAGAGATTATCCGTGAGACCTTCAGAGACAGTGATCTGGGGCCTATTACAATGCTTGTAAAGTAACGGGAAGGAAACCGAGGGGATCTCACCATGCAGCCAATGGTCATGCCAAAAACCGAAGGATTTTCCATTCCCAATCTTGATTGAAGTACTAGCCAGAAAAATGGCCTTAACCTCCTTGTCCACTGGCAGTGTTAACCCATGCCAAGATTTATCACCATCAGTGGCGTTCTGCCAGAGGCACCTAACTCTCAGTGCCCTTCCTTGACAAATCAGATCAGGTATACCGAATGTGATCCTCCCGTTAGTGTTGATACTTAGATTAGTTAATTAACAGTTGATGATTGTGGAAAATAGCTACAAAGCCGCAAAAAAGGACAGCCATGATTGTGGAAAATAGCTACAAAGCCACAAAAAAAGGACAACCAAAAGGTAAAAAATAGACAAAAACCTGTTTGAAAATAGGGATTGTCATGATCAATCTGCAGCTTGAAACAAAACTTTATTCACGTAGTATGCATTTGGGAGGAGGGTGGGTGGATACATTGAGATTAGCTATTTGTTGGGCTTAGTGTGATGAACCAGTGTTATGTTTGGTTGGACGAATGAGAATAGGATGTGCTTGAATGAATGATAAGGGATGGACCATGATTATTTTGTTTTGCATGGATACCATGATTAATGAACTAAACTATATCTCTTGACTCCACCAGCAATTAAATTTCAACATTTTAAAAGGTCATTTTCCATTAAAATGACTCCATAAAATAGATATGTTAATTATCACAAGACAAATCAGTGGCAGAGCTTTACCATAATTCAGAGAGGGGGGGGGGGGGAGGGGAGGACTTAAATGGAAGTAGATTATGAAGGAAATATGCCCTAGAGGCAATAATAAAGTTATTATTTATTTCCTTATATCATGATAAATGTTTATTATTCATGCTAAAATTGTATTAAATGGAAACATAATACATGTGTGAATACATAGACAAACAGAGTGTCACTAGTATGCCTGTACTTGACTAGCTCGTTAATCAAAGATGGTTATGTTTCCTAACCATGAACAAAGAGTTGTTATTTGATTAACGGGATCACATCATTAGTTGAATGATCTGATTGACATGACCCATTCCATTAGCTTAGCACCTGATCGTTTAGTATGTTGCTATTGCTTTCTTCATGACTTATACATGTTCCTATGACTATGAGATTATGCAACTCCCGTTTGCCGGAGGAACACTTTGTGTGCTACCAAACGCCACAACGTAACTGGGTGATTATAAAGATGCTCTACAGGTGTCCCCAAAGGTACATGTTGGGTTGGCGTATTTCGAGATTAGGATTTGTCACTCCGATTGTCGGAGAGGTATTTCTGGGCCCTCTTGGTAATGCACATCACATAAGCCTTGCAAGCATTGCAACTAATGAGTTAGTTGCGAGATGATGTATTACGGAACGAGTAAAGAGACTTGCCGGTAACGAGATTGAACTAGGTATTGAGATACCGACGACCGAATCTCGGGCAAGTAACATACCGATGACAAAGGGAACAACATATGTTGTTATGCGGTCTGACCGATAAAGATCTTCGTAGAATATGTAGGAACCAATATGAGCATCCAGGTTCCGCTATTGGTTATTGACCGGAGACGTGTCTCGGTCATGTCTACATTGTTCTCGAACCATAGGGTCCGCACGCTTAACGTTACGATGACAGTTTCATTATGAGTTTATGTATTTTGATGTACCGAAGGTTGTTTGGAGTCCCGGATGTGATCACGGACATGACGAGGAGTCTCGAAATGGTCGAGACATAAAGATCGATATATTGGACGACTATATTCGGACACCAGAAATGTTCCGAGTGATTTCGGAGAAACCAGAGTGCCGGAGGGGTTACCGGAACCCCCCGGGGAAGTATTGGGCCTTAGTGGGCCTAAGGGGAGAGAGAGGGCAGCAGCCCAGGAGGTGGCGCGCCCCCTCATGGGGAGTCCGAATTGGACTAGGGAGGGGGGGGGGGCCCCCTCTTTCGCTCTCCCTCTCCCTCTCTTTCCTTCCCTCTATATCGTCCTAGTTGGGCTAGGAAAGGGGAGTCCTACTCCCACTAGGAGGAGGACTCCCCCCTCCCTTTGGCGCGCCCCATAGGGCCGGCCGGCCTCCCTCCTTGCTCCTTTATATACGGGGGCAGGGGGAACCCTAGGACACACAAGTTGATCTTCGTGATCGTTCCTTAGCCGTGTGCGGTGCCCCCCTCCACGAGATTACACCTCGGTTATATTGTAGCGGTGCTTAGGCGAAGCCCTGCGATGATTGAACATCAAGATCGTCACCACGCCGTCGTGCTGACGGAACTCCTTCCCGAAGCTTTGCTGGATCGGAGCCCGGGGAGCGTCATCGAGCTGAACGTGTGCCAAGAACTCGGAGGTGCCAGAGTAATGGTGCTTGGGTCGGTTGGACCGGGAAGACGTACGACTACTTCCTCTACGTTGCGTCAACGCTTCCGCTTCGGTCTACGAGGGTACGTAGACAACACTCTCCCCTCTCGTTGCTATGCATCACCATGATCTTGCGTGTGCGTAGGAAATTTTTTGAAATTACTACGTTCCCCAACAGTGGCATCAGAGCCTAGGTTTTATGGTTTGATGTTATATGCACGAGTAGAACACAAGTGAGTTGTGGGCGATATAAGTCATACTGCTTACCGGCATGTCATACTTTGGTTCGGCGGTATTGTTGGATGAAGCGGCCCGGACTGACATTACGCGTACGCTTACGCGAGACTGGTTCTACCGCCGTGCTTTGCACACAGGTGGCTGGCGGGTGTCAGTTTCTCCAACTTTAGTTGAACCGAGTGTGGCTACGCCCGGTCCTTGCGAAGGTTAAAACAGCACCAACTTGACAAACTATCGTTGTGGTTTTGATGTGTAGGTAAGATTGGTTCTTGCTTAAGCCCGTAGCAGCCACGTAAAACTTGCAACAAACAAAGTAGAGGACGTCTAACTTGTTTTTGCAGGGCATGTTGTGATGTGATATGGTCAAGGCATGATGCTAAATTTTATTGTATGAGATGATCATGTTTTGTAACCGAGTTATCGGCAACTGGCAGGAGCCATATGGTTGTCGCTTTATTGTATGCAATGTAATCGCCCTGTAATGCTTTACTTTATCACTAAGCGGTAGCGATAGTCGTAGAAGCATAAGATTGGCGAGACGACAGCGATGCAACGATGGAGATCAAGGTGTCGCACCGGTGACGATGGTGATCATGATGGTGCTTCAGAGATGGAGATCACAAGCACAAGATGATGATGGCCATATCATATCACTTATATTGATTGCATGTGATGTTTATCTTTTATGCATCTTATCTTGCTTTGATTGACGGTAGCATTATAAGATAATCTCTCACTAAATTTCAAGATAAAAGTGTTCTCCCTGAGTATGCACCATTGCCAAAGTTCGTCGTGCCCAGACACCACGTGATGATCGGGTGTGATAAGCTCTACGTCCATCTACAACGGGTGCAAGCCAGTTTTGCACACGCAGAATACTCAGGTTAAACTTGACGAGCCTAGCATATGCAGATATGGCCTCGGAACACTGAGACCGAAAGGTCGAGCGTGAATCATATAGTAGATATGATCAATATAGCGATGTTCACCATTGAAAATTACTCCATTTCACGTGATGATCGGTTATGGTTTAGTTGATTTGGATCACGTGATCACTTAGATGATTAGAGAGATGTCTATCTAAGTGGGAGTTCTTAAGTAATATGATTAATTGAACTTAAATTCATCATGAACTTAGTCCCTGATAGTATCTTGCTTGTTTAATGTTGATTGTAGATAGGTGGCCCGTGTTGTTGTTCCGTTGAATTTTAATGCGTTCCTTGAAAAAGCAAAGTTGAAAGATGATGGTCGCAATTACACGGACTGGGTCCGTAACTTGAGGATTATCCTCATTGCTGCATAGAAGAGTTACGTCCTGGAAGCACCGCTGGGTGCCAGGCCTGCTGCTGATGCAACTGACGATGTTAAGAATGTCTGGCAGAGCAAAGCTGATGACTACTCGATAGTTCAATGTGCCATGCTTTACGGCTTAGAACCGGGACTTCAACGGCGTTTTGAACATCATGGAGCATATGAGATGTTCCAGGAGTTGAAGTTAATATTCCAGCAGAATGCCCAGATTGAGAGATATGAAGTCTCCAATAAATTCTATAGCTGCAAGATGGAGGAGAATAGTTCTGTTAGTGAGCATACACTCAAGATGTCTGGGTATTGTAATCACTTGATTCAACTGGGAGTTAATCTTCCGGATGATAGCGTCGTTGACAGAATTCTCCAATCACTTCCACCAAGCTACAAGAGCTTCGTGATGAACTATAATATGCAAGGGATGGATAAGACAATTTCCGAGCTCTTCGCAATGCTAAAGGCTGCGGAGGGTGAAGGAAATATGCCCTAGAGGCAATAATAAAGTTATTATTTATTTCCTTATATCATGATAAATGTTTATTATTCATGCTAGAATTGTATTAACCGGAAACATAATACATGTGTGAATACATAGACCAACAGAGTGTCACTAGTATGCCTCTACTTGACTAGCTCGTTAATCAAAGATGGTTATGTTTCCTAACCATGAACAAAGAGTTGTTATTTGATTAACGAGGTCACATCATTAGTTGAATGATCTGATTGACATGACCCATTCCATTAGCTTAGCACCCGATCGTTTAGTATGTTGCTATTGCTTTCTTCATGACTTATACATGTTCCTATAACTATAAGATTATGCAACTCCCGTTTACCGGAGGAACACTTTGGGTATTACCAAACGTCACAACGTAACTGGATGATTATAAAGGAGTACTACAGGTGTCTCCAATGGTAGATGTTGGGTTGGCGTATTTCGAGATTAGGGTTTGTCACTCCGATTGTCGGAGAGGTATCTCTGGGCCCTCTCGGTAATACACATCACATAAGCCTTGCAAGCATAATAACTAAGATGTTAGTTATGAGATGATGTATTACAGAACGAGTAAAGAGACTTGCCAGTAACGAGATTGAACTAGGTATTGGATACCGACGATCGAATCTCGGGCAAGTAACATACCGATGACAAAGGGAACAACGTATGTTGTTATGCGGTCTGACCGATAAAGATCTTCGTAGAATATGTAGGAGCCAATATGGGCATCCAGGTCCCGCTATTGGTTATTGACCGGAGACATGTCTCGGTCATGTCTACATTGTTCTCGAACCGTAGGGTCCGCACGCTTAACGTTACGATGACAGTTATTATGAGTTTATGCATTTTGATGTACCGAAGGTTGTTCGGAGTCCCGGATGTGATCACGGACATGACGAGGAGTCTCGAAATGGTCGAGACGTAAAGATTGATATATTGGAAGCCTATGTTTGGACACCGGAAGTGTTCCGGGTGAAATCGGGATTTTACCGGAATACCGGGAGGGTTACCGGAACCCCCCGGGAGGCTAATGGGCCTATTGGGCCTTAGTGGAAAAGAGAAAAGGGGCAGCCCACAGCTGGCCGCGCCCCCCCTTCCCCAAGTCCTAGTAGGACTAGGAGAAGGGGCCGGCCCCCCTCTCTCTCCTTTCCCCCTTGAGAGTCCTAGTTGGAATAGGATTGAGGGGGGGGGGAGTCCTACTCCCGGTAGGAGTAGGACTCCTCCCGCGCCCTCTCCCTAGCCGGCCGAACCCCCTCCCCCTGCTCCTTTATATACGGGGGCAGGGGGCACCCCATGGACACACAAGTTGATCATTGTTGATCGTTCCTTAGCCGTGTGCGGTGCCCCCTGCCACCAAATTCCACCTCGGTCATATCGTTGTAGAGCTTAGGCGAAGCCTTGCGTCGGTAGTACATCAAGATCGTCACCACGCCCTTGTGCTGACGGAACTTTTCCTTGACGCTTTGCTGGATCGGAGCCCGAGGATCGTCATCGAGCTGAACGTGTGCTAAGAACTCGGAGGTGCCGGAGTAACGGTGCTTGGATCGGTCGGATAGGGAAGAAGACGTACGACTACTTCCTCTATGTTGTGAGATCGCTTCCGCAGTCGGTCTGCGTTGGTACGTAGACAATACTCTCCCCCTCGTTGCTATGCATCACCATGATCTTGCGTGTGCGTAGGAAAATTTTCGAAATTACTACGTTCCCCAACAGTGGCATCCGAGGCTAGGTTTTATGGTTTGATGTTATTTGCACGAGTAGAACACAAGTGAGTTGTGGGCGATACAAGTCATACTGCCTACCAGCATGTCATACTTTGGTTCGGCGGTATTGTTGGACGAGACGATCCGGACCAACCTTACGCGTACTCTTACGCGAGACCGGTTCCCTCGACGTGCTATGCACACAGATGGCTTGCGGAAGACTGTCTCTCCAACTTTAGTTGAACCAAGTGTGGCTACGCCTGGTCCTTGAGAAGGTTAAAACGGAGTCTATTTGACAAACTATCGTTGTGGTTTTGATGCGTAGGTGAGATGTGTTCTTACTTAAGCCCGTAGCAGCCACGTAAAACTTGCAACAACAAAGTAGAGGACGTCTAACTTGTTTTTGCAGGGCGTGTTGTGATGTGATATGGTCAAGGCATGATGCTGATTTTGTTGTATGAGATGATCATGTTTTGTAACCAAGTTATCGGCAACTGGCAGGAGCCATATGGTTGTCGCTTTATTGTATGCAATGCAATCACGATGTAATACTTTACTTTATTACTAAGCGGTAGTGATAGTCGTGGAAGCATAAGATTGGCGAGACGACAACGATGCTACGATGGAGATCAAGGTGTCGCGCCGGTGATGATGGTGATCATGACGGTGCTTCGGAGATGGAGATCACAAGCACAAGATGATGATGGCCATATCATATCACTTATATTGATTGCATGTGATGTTTATCCTTTTATGCATCTTATCTTGCTTTGATTGACGGTAGCATTATAAGATGATCTCTCACTAAATTATCAAGAAGTGTTCTCCCTAGGTATGCACCGTTGCCAAAGTTCGTCGTGCCCAGACACCACGTGATGATCGGGTGTGATAAGCTCTACGTCCATCTACAATGGGTGCAAGCCAGTTTTGCACACGCAGAATACTCAGGTGAAACTTGACGAGCCTAGCATATGCAGATATGGCCTCGGAACACAGAGACCGAAAGGTCGAGCATGAATCATATAGTAGATATGATCAACATGACGATGTTCACCATTGAAAACTACTCCATCTCACGTGATGATCGGTTATGGTTTAGTTGATTTGGATCACGTGATCACTTAGAGGATTAGAGGGATGTCTATCTAAGTGGGAGTTCCTAAGTAATTTGATTAACTGAACTTAAACTTATCATGAACTTAGTACCTGATAGTATCTTGCTTGTTTATGTTGATTGTAGATAGATGGCTCGTGCTGTTGTTCCGTTGAATTTTAATGCGTTCCTTGAGAAAGCAAAGTTGAAAGATGATGGTAGCAATTACACGGACTGGGTCCGTAACCTGAGGATTATCCTCATTGCTGCACAGAAGAATTACGTCCTGGAAGCACCGCTGAATGCCAGGCCTGCTGCTGGAGCAACGCCAGATGTTATGAACGTCTGGCAGAGCAAAGCTGATGACTACTCGATAGTTCAGTGTGCCATGCTTTACGGCTTAGAATCGGGACTTCAACGACATTTTGAACGTCATGGAGCATATGAGATGTTCCAGGAGTTGAAGTTAATATTTCAAACAAATGCCCGAATTGAGAGATATGAAGTCTCCAATAAGTTCTATAGCTGCAAGATGGAGGAGAACAGTTCTGTCAGTGAGCATATACTCAAAATGTCTGGGTATAATAATCACTTGATTCAGATGGGAGTTAATCTTCCAGATGATTGCATCATTGACAGAATTCTCCAATCACTGCCACCAAGCTACAAGAGCTTCGTGATGAACTATAATATGCAAGGGATGAACAAGACTATTCCCGAGCTCTTCATAATGCTGAAAGCTGCGGAGATAGAAATCAAGAAGGAGCATCAAGTGTTGATGGTTAGCAAAACCACTAGTTTCAAGAAAAAGGGCAAAGGGAAGAAGAAGGGAAACTTCAAGAAGAACAGCAAGCAAGTTGCTGCTCAGGAGAAGAAACCCAAGTCTGGACCTAAGCCTGAAACTGAGTGCTTCTACTGCAAGCAGACTGGTCACTGGAAGCGGAACTGCCCCAAGTATTTGGCGGATAAGAAGGATGGCAAGGTGAACAAAGGTATATGTGATATACATGTTATTGATGTGTACCTTACTAGAGCTCGCAGTAGCACCTGGGTATTTGATACTGGTTCTGTTGCTAATATTTGCAACTCGAAACAGGGACTACGGAATAAGCGGACGCTAGCAAAGGACGAGGTGACGATGCGCGTGGGAAACGGTTCCAAAGTCGATGTGATCGCGGTCGGCACGCTACCTCTACATCTACCTTCGGGATTAATATTAGACCCAAATAATTGTTATTTGGTGCCAGCGTTGAGCATGAACATTATATCTGGATCTTGTTTGATGCGAGACGGTTATTCATTTAAATCAGAGAATAATGGTTGTTCTATTTATATGAGTAATATCTTTTATGGTCACGCACCTTTGAAGAGTGGTCTATTCTTATTGAATCTCGATAGTAGTGATACACATATTCATAATGTAGAAGCCAAAAGATGCAGAGTTGATAATGATAGTGCAACTTATTTGTGGCACTGCCGTTTAGGTCATATCGGTGTAAAGCGCATGAAGAAACTCCATACTGATGGGCTTTTGGAACCACTTGATTATGAATCACTTGGTACTTGCGAACCGTGCCTCATAGGCAAGATGACTAAAACACCGTTCTCCGGTACTATGGAGAGAGCAACAGATTTATTGGAAATCATACATACCGATGTATGTGGTCCGATGAATATTGAGGCTCGTGGCGGATATCGTTATTTTCTCACCTTCACAGATGATTTAAGCAGATATGGGTATATCTACTTAATGAAACATAAGTCTGAAACATTTGAAAAGTTCAAGGAATTTCAGAGTGAAGTTGAAAATCATCGTAACAAGAAAATAAAGTTTCTACGATCTGATCGTGGAGGAGAATATTTGAGTTACGAGTTTGATATACATTTGAAAAATTGTGGAATAGTTTCGCAACTCACGCCACCCGGAACACCACAGCGTAATGGTGTGTCCGAACGTCGTAATCGTACTTTACTAGATATGGTGCGATCTATGATGTCTCTTACCGATTTACCGCTATCGTTTTGGGGTTATGCTTTAGAGACGGCCGCATTCACGTTAAATAGGGCACCATCAAAATCCGTTGAGACGACGCCTTATGAACTATGGTTTGGCAAGAAACCAAAGTTGTCGTTTGTTAAAGTTTGGGGCTGCGATGCTTATGTGAAAAAGATTCAACCTGATAAGCTCGAACCCAAAGCGGAGAAATGTGTCTTCATAGGATACCCAAAGGAAACTGTTGGGTATACCTTCTATCACAGATCCGAGGGCAAGACATTCGTTGCTAAGAATGGATCATTTCTAGAGAAGGAGTTTCTCTCGAAAGAAGTGAGTGGGAGGAAAGTAGAACTTGACGAGGTAACTGTACCTGCTCCCTTATTGGAAAATAGTACATCACAAAAAACTGTTTCTGCGACACCTATACCAATTAGTGAGGAAGCTAATGATGATGATCATGAAACTTCAGGGCAAGATACTACTGAACCACGTAGATCAACCAGAGTGAGATCCGCACCAGTGTGGTACGGTAATCCAGTTTTGGAAGTCATGCTGCTAGATCATGATGAACCTACGAACTATGAAGAAGCGATGGTGAGCCCAGATTCCGCAAAGTGGCTTGAGGCCATGAAATCTGAGATGGGATCCATGTATGAGAACAAAGTATGGACTTTGGTTGACTTGCCCGATGATCGGCAAGCAATTGAGAATAAATGGATCTTCAAGAAAAAGACTGACGCTGACGGTAATATTACTGTCTATAAAGCTCGACTTGTCGCAAAAGGTTTTCGACAAGTTCAAGGGGTTGACTACGATGAGACCTTCTCACCCGTAGCGATGCTTAAATCCGTCAGAATCATGTTAGCAATTGCCGCATTTTATGATTATGAAATATGGCATATGGATGTCAAAACTGCATTCCTGAATGGATTTCTGGAAGAAGAGTTGTATATGATGCAACCAGAAGGTTTTGTCGATCCAAAGGGAGCTAACAAAGTATGCAAACTCCAGCGATCCATTTATGGACTGGTGCAAGCATCTCGGAGTTGGAATAAATGCTTTGATAGTGTGATCAAAGCATTTGGTTTTATACAGACTTTTGGAGAAGCCTGTATTTACAAGAAAGTGAGTGGGAGCTCTGTAGCATTTCTGATATTATATGTGGATGACATATTGCTGATTGGAAATGATATAGAATTTCTGGATAGCATAAAGGGATACTTGAATAAAAGTTTTTCGATGAAAGACCTCGGGGAAGCTGCTTACATATTAGGCATAAAGATCTATAGAGATAGATCAAAACGCATAATTGGACTTTCACAAAGCACATACCTTGACAAGATTTTGAAGAAGTTCAAAATGGATCAAGCAAAGAAAGGGTTCTTGCCTGTGTTACAAGGTGTGAAGTTGAGTCAGACTCAATGCCCGACCACTGCAGAAGATAGAGAGAAAATGAAAGATGTTCCCTATGCTTCAGCCATAGGCTCTATCATGTATGCAATGCTGTGTACCAGACCTGATGTGTGCCTTGCTATAAGTTTAGCAGGGAGGTACCAAAGTAATCCAGGAGTGGATCACTGGACAGCGGCCAAGAACATCCTGAAATACCTGAAAAGGACTAAGGATATGTTTCTCGTATATGGAGGTGACAAAGAGCTCACCGTAAGAGGTTACGTTGATGCAAGCTTTGACACTGATCCGGACGATTCTAAATCGCAAACCGGATACGTGTTTACTTTAAACGGTGGAGCTGTCAGTTGGTGCAGTTCTAAACAAAGCGTCGTAGCGGGATCTACATGTGAAGCGGAGTACATAGCTGCTTCGGAAGCAGCAAATGAAGGAGTCTGGATGAAGGAGTTCATATCCGATCTAGGTGTCATACCTAGTGCATCGGGTCCAATGAAAATCTTTTGTGACAATACTGGTGCAATTGCTTTGGCAAAGGAATCCAGATTTCACAAAAGGACCAAACACATCAAGATACGCTTCAACTCCATCCGGGATTTAGTCCAAGTGGGAGACATAAAGATTTGCAAGATACATACGGATCTGAATATTGCAGACCCGTTGACTAAGCCTCTTCCACGAGCAAAACATGATCAGCACCAAAGCTCCATGGGTGTTAGAATCATTACTGTGTAATCTAGATTATTGACTCTTGTGCAAGTGGGAGACTGAAGGAAATATGCCCTAGAGGCAATAATAAAGTTATTATTTATTTCCTTATATCATGATAAATGTTTATTATTCATGCTAGAATTGTATTAACCGGAAACATAATACATGTGTGAATACATAGACCAACAGAGTGTAACTAGTATGCCTCTACTTGACTAGCTCGTTAATCAAAGATGGTTATGTTTCCTAACCATGAACAAAGAGTTGTTATTTGATTAACGAGGTCACATCATTAGTTGAATGATCTGATTGACATGACCCATTCCATTAGCTTAGCACCCGATCGTTTAGTATGTTGCTATTGCTTTCTTCATGACTTATACATGTTCCTATAACTATGAGATTATGCAACTCCCGTTTACCGGAGGAACACTTTGGGTATTACCAAACGTCACAACGTAACTGGATGATTATAAAGGAGTACTACAGGTGTCTCCAATGGTAGATGTTGGGTTGGCGTATTTCGAGATTAGGGTTTGTCACTCCGATTGTCGGAGAGGTATCTCTGGGCCCTCTCGGTAATACACATCACATAAGCCTTGCAAGCATAATAACTAAGATGTTAGTTATGAGATGATGTATTACGGAACGAGTAAAGAGACTTGCCAGTAACGAGATTGAACTAGGTATTGGATACCGACGATCGAATCTCGGGCAAGTAACATACCGATGACAAAGGGAACAACGTATGTTGTTATGCGGTCTGACCGATAAAGATCTTCGTAGAATATGTAGGAGCCAATATGGGCATCCAGGTCCCGCTATTGGTTATTGACCGGAGACATGTCTCGGTCATGTCTACATTGTTCTCGAACCGTAGGGTCCGCACGCTTAACGTTACGATGACAATTATTATGAGTTTATGCATTTTGATGTACCGAAGGTTGTTCGGAGTCCCGGATGTGATCACGGACATGACGAGGAGTCTCGAAATGGTCGAGACGTAAAGATTGATATATTGGAAGCCTATGTTTGGACACCGGAAGTGTTCCGGGTGAAATCGGGATTTTACCGGAATACCGGGAGGGTTACCGGAACCCCCCGGGAGGCTAATGGGCCTATTGGGCCTTAGTGGAAAAGAGAAAAGGGGCAGCCCACAGCTGGCCGCGCCCCCCCTTCCCCAAGTCCTAGTAGGACTAGGAGAAGGGGCCGGCCCCCCTCTCTCTCCTTTCCCCCTTGAGAGTCCTAGTTGGAATAGGATTGAGGGGGGGGGGGGGGGGAGTCCTACTCCCGGTAGGAGTAGGACTCCTCCCGCGCCCTCTCCCTAGCCGGCCGAACCCCCTCCCCCTGCTCCTTTATATACGGGGGCAAGGGGCACCCCATGGACACACAAGTTGATCATTGTTGATCGTTCCTTAGCCGTGTGCGGTGCTCCCTGCCACCAAATTCCACCTCGGTCATATCGTTGTAGAGCTTAGGCGAAGCCCTGCGTCGGTAGTACATCAAGATCGTCACCACGCCGTTGTGCTGACGGAACTTTTCCTCGACGCTTTGCTGGATCGGAGCCCGAGGATCGTCATCGAGTTGAACGTGTGCTAAGAACTCGGAGGTGCCGGAGTAACGGTGCTTGGATCGGTCGGATCGTGAAGAAGACGTACGACTACTTCCTCTACGTTGTGAGATCGCTTCCGCAGTCGGTCTGCGTTGGTACGTAGACAATACTCTCCCCCTCGTTGCTATGCATCACCATGATCTTGCGTGTGCGTAGGAAATTTTTCGAAATTACTACGTTCCCCAACAGAGGGATGGATAAGACAATTCCCAACCTAACCTAGCGACTGCGGCCAGCGGCGGCGGCGAGTAGCGGCCAGCGCCCAGCGGCGGCAGCGACGGCGAGTAGTGGTCAACGGCGGCGGCCAGTACTGACTGCAGGCAGCGGCAAGCGGAGCCGTTGAACGGGCGACCAGCGACAGGCCGACAGCGGACCAGGTTCTATTCTCCTCTTCTCCTAGTTCTAACTTCCTAATTCCTATGGGCTCATGCGGCAGTGCCTAGTCAAATTGAAGCAGCGCCTGGAGCATCACGGAGCGAGCTAGTGCTGGATTTGTCCTAATTCCTAATTCCTAATTCCTAGGTCCTAGTCAAATCACATGATCCTAATTCCTAATTCCTGGTTCTATTGTCTGTAGGTGGATTTGTAGTGCAGTCAAATTGGACAAATTGCTACTAGTGCTGGATTTGAATGCAACGAGCTACTGCCTAAGGTGGGTATTCCGGGTTAAAGTTTTGGGGACAAATTGTTGGTTGTGTTGCTGTCAAATATGCACATCACTCTGCTATTGCCTACTGAGTGCGCGAAAATATTATTGATTCAATAATTCGGTACAACTCCTCTGCCATTCATGATGATGTAGAATGATTTTTCGGTGTCAGGACATATTGCTTGTGCTGTAAAATGCATTCATATTCATTTGTTTAGAACGATCGAACACTAGTTTGCTACGCGACCAACTTAGTAGATTACTAGATTGCTGATGTATTTTTTTCTGATCTTGTATCACAGATGAAGAAGAAGGATGTTAGTATTGTTGCATTGTGGGAATGAGCTATGTGAAGAATAAGCTAAGGAACAAAATGGGTGATGAATATTTGAACAATTGTTTGGTTACATTTGTTGAGAGAGACTTTTTCGATCAAGTGAAGGATGAAGATGTCATTAATCTCTTCCAAAAAGGCGATCACAAAGTTGTATTGCAAGAAGGATATCATCACTTTATTAATCAAAAGGTACTTATGTATTCATGTTGTTATGGTCTGATATATTGAAATATTGTTATTGCCGTTATGCTAGTGTTGTTTTGTTCATATATTGCTAGTGTTGTGTTGTTTGGTTCATATACTATATTTGGAGCCAAAAAATTTTTGGATGAATACCCGGCCTTCATTTCCTGGTGCCGCCGTGGTGTAGTTACTTCGCTTTGGTTTCTTATATTTTGACGCCAGCATATGAAACATCGGTTTCGTGGTGTAGTTGGTTATCACGTCAGTCTAACACACTGAAGGTCTCCGGTTCGAACCCGGGCGAAGCCAAACTCTATTTTTTTCCTTCATTTTTTTGCAATTTTAACAGTGAAAAAAAAAGAGAAGAAAAAGAGTAATGGCCCATGCAGGTCTCGAACCTGCGACCTTCGCGTTATTAGCACGACGCCCTAACCAGCTGAGCTAATAGGCCAGTTGTGTCTATAAATATTTTGGGAGTTTAATTATAATTTATTTGATTTGGTTTGCAGTTTTTTATTTTTTAGGGGAAGGTTTGAACTTTTTTGTTTGAACAGCGAAGAGCAGGTTGGTTTTGGATTGACAGGAGCGTACACTAGGTGCAACAGCCATCAATTCAATGCATCAAATTCCAGCACCTTCTCGTCTCCCATCCGCCTGAGAGCAAAACACCACCCTTTCTAGTTCAGTAAGTTTTTCGGATAATCTTTCTTCTTCTTCTTCTCCATGCAACAAGGTCATGCTGCTGCTCACTTCAGATCCAGCCTGACTAGTCTGTATGAGGATAGAGGAATCTAAGATTAACCGAGTACAAAAGCTGTAGGTAGAATATAACGACCGCGACTTTCCAAGTTTGCAGTTTCCCCCCAGATTTTCAGTTGTGAAATGTGTAGCTGGGTAAAACTCTGCTATCTCCCGGTGGGCATGCCCTTATTTAACAAGCAGAAAAGGCGTAAGGGCATCTCCAACGCTGACCGGCAAATTTGCTTCGGCATCTGTTTGCAAACATTGATGCCGGTGCCCGCCATCTAATGCTACCCGCATACATTTTAACAACCTTTTCAACTAATCGGGCAAAATTCATGCAAACACGGCGGACTTCATATAAACCGGAAGACATTCAAGAAAACACAGCGGATTTTCATTACATTTAGAAAAAAAAGTTCCGACTCTAAACCTGTCCTACGCCGGCTGCCAAAGTCTAAGCCCTTGTTGTGCCCTTCCTGGGACCACGTTCTGCATCCATCGTCTCCATGAGCACGGGCGATAAGTCCGATGAAATGAAGCTGCGGTTTCCAGCGAGAAAGAGTAGAACACTGGAGACGGACCGACCCACATGGGACACAAGGCTCTGTCGCCCCAATGCCCTACTCATCCTCTGAGGAATCCTCGCTTTGTATGTCGCCGGTGGACGTGAGGTCCATGTTGGAAATGATGGCGCCGACGCTCTAGTCGTCCCACCGCGCCGCCCGAAAGTTCACTGGCGGCGCGTAGGAGGCGCAACTCGCATTGTTCTTGTCCGCGAACGCCTGCAGCCGCGCCTTCGCGGCAACCGCTTCCTGGAGAGCAGTGGCTTGAGCGCGGGCGGCCTCGTAGATCGCTCGCTGCTCTGCGACGAAGTTGAGATTCGCCACGGCATGGCCGCAACGCCTCTCGCCGTGGATTTGGCTCTCCGCCAGCCAGTTCTGCTCTAGGAGGGACATGCTATACCGTTGTTCTTCCCGCGCCTGCTGGAACGCCGACATAGGCGCCGACGCAGGCCACTCCTCCGCCATGGTGACGTTGTAGTGTGCCTGTGCCAGCTCCACGGTGAAGCTGTCAAGCACATGTGCGGGCTCCAGTGTGGTGTCGTCAAAGCCCATATCCATCGTGGGGTCATCCTCATCGTCGAAGACGTCGGGACGAGCTGGCCGGCATGCACATTCGCGGGCTCCAGTGCGGTGTCGTCAGAGCCCATCTCCATCGTGGGGTCGTCCTCGTCGTCAAAGACGTCGGCGAGCTGGCCGACATGCCGACCTTGATCTGCCTGGCACGGCGGCTCTGCCAGCCGGCCGCAAGGGCGGCCACCTCGTGCTTCATCTCCGTCGAAAGGCTCTCCCATAGAGTGTTGCCGCCTGCAGTCATGACAGATGTGGTGCAAGGGAGAAGGATGTGGAGTGGCTTGTGTTGTGGCATGGAGTTAGCCAGGTGTGGCCGCCTTTAGATAGCGGATTCAGGTGAGGCCAAACGTCCGGGTGCGTCAATGCGCTGTGCCGGAGTGGGTTTCTTGCCGGCGAGCCTGCTTAATGGCAGCATACGGACGGACGGGCACTGAACGGGCGTAATAGATATCCGCCCCATCTCGTCTAGTAATGTGTCTCCGGCATTGAATAGGCACGGAGACAGGGGATGACACAACACGTTCGGACCGCATGATCCTAACAGTTGCCGGCGGTTTGGGGGTTAGCGTTGGAGATGCTCTAAGACGACTGGTGAGGTATATGTGCTCAAAAAGACATGCCATCAAATGTTTTCATGTTATTACTGCTTAATATTTTTTTGTAACGGTTCAAATACTACAGTTATTGCAGTTTTCCTTTGAACTCTTATTGTGATCCATTCAAAGAAAAAACAAAAAATTATTGGCTCTGTTGTGCATCTTGCAGACTCACGTTTTACATACAATTTAATTTTATCGTGCTCTATTATTTGGGGTAGGATTGTCTGACTCAAGTTGGAAGTGACAGGAGACTGTGCGGGTGTCGTTTAGTGCTGTTTCGCCCTGTGTGTGATGCAAGTGGTCAAGTACGACTGTAACCATTTAGTTTCTTCATAATAAATTTATTATGATGTCATGGCCATGATTTGAATTGTTTTTTATACTTACGTCCCTCTTGAAAAGATTAGCTATGATAGGATTTAAAGCTTTTGCAATATATTGGATTCACATACCAACCGAGAGATGACCTAAACCTAATAACTCCTTTTTTTGTGAAATTAACCTTTTTTTGCAAATAGCGAAATTAAACCTTAATTACTCTCTTTATGCAATTTCGGCAAACGAATAATAGTGCTTTTCAATAGTCACATTCGATAGGTGAACTTCTTAATTTCTTAATATTTGTAGTGTGTACACATTCTCATTTACGCAATAGATTCTCTTTGATCATTGCGTGTTTCGAAATGACTAGCCCGCGCAGATGCAGAGACTGATGACTGGTTCTCCCTCGTGGCTCTTTCTAGTCGTGCGTAACGGCGAAAAAAGAGAGAGTGAAAATTTGACGTGGAAGGAAAAAGTCATTAGTCTACAACATGTGATTCCCGCGATCGGACTTCCAAACACACAGTCCCGATCGAGACTGACCAGTGATTCACATGTTTTGCGTTCAACCATGCACGTTTGTTTCCATAAACACGGAGGAAATAATCCTCTTGCTCCAGTCCAATACCGTCGCTGGAAACTGGCTTGTTTAGAAAAATATGTGGCGGAGCTGTGCTTGAGATTACATCATGTTGTCTCTATTTAATCAGCAGCTCCTACCCTGTGTCACCTCATCTTCTCCTCCCTCCCTCCCGTCGCCTCTGCCGCCTGAGCTTTCACCTGCACCCGAAACACTTCACTGCGAGCTGCAACGAGTAGCTGCGCCGCGCGCGTGCACGTCCACCTACGGCGTCTCTCTTCTCCAATGGCGCTCCGAGCATCGTTGCCTTCCGCGTTCCACACGGCCCCGGCCATTACTCACGCTTCTTGTCGGCGGCAGGTGCGCACGGGCGATTGATCGCCGGGCAAATGGCTTCGATCTCTTGCCTGTTAACGACTTTGGCATGCGGCCGTTTGCCTTCGGGTTACGTCTCCCGTGCCGGCTCGGCTCGCCGGAGTGTCTGTTTGATCGATGTGTTGCTGACGGGGTGATTATATTTGATGTCGTACGCTTGCAGTTCCAACTCCGTGCGAGCGCTGCGGCCGCGGCTAGCAGCCCCGGCGCCGGCGACGGGAAGGTGGTGATGGGGAAGCAGCCGGCGACGGGCGCGTGGAAGATCGACTACTCCGGCGAGAAGCCGGCGACGCCGCTGCTCGACACCATCAACTACCCCGTCCACATGAAAAACCTCTCCACCACGGTATATATTTTGTCCCCCGGCTATCTCGGGCTGCCTATGTGATCGTCTGATTGATAACAGCAGTCAGCTATCTCATATGGCTTTATTGTTGTCACATAGTTATTTTTTATGTTTTTGTCGGACTGTTCGTTTGATAGCCGTGTGCATCTTACTAAGCAGAGAATGAGTGTTGCTTGTTATGCTTAGCATTCACTTGATACTAGTACATTTTAAGTTAATAAAAATGTTCTTTATGGAAAAAAGCTAAACAAATAAGATATGTGTTGGCATGGCAGGACTTGGAGCAGCTGTCCGCGGAGCTCCGTGCGGAGATCGTGAACACGGTGTCCAAGACCGGCGGCCATCTCAGCTCAAGCCTTGGGGTGGTGGAGCTGTCGGTGGCGCTGCACCACGTGTTCGACACGCCGGAGGACAAGATCATCTGGGACGTCGGCCACCAGTCCTACCCGCACAAGATCCTCACGGGCCGCCGATCGCGGATGCACACCATGCGGAAGACCTCTGGCCTCGCCGGGTTCCCCAAGCGCGACGAGAGCGCGCACGACGCATTCGGCGCCGGACACAGCTCCACCAGCATCTCCGCGGCGCTCGGGATGGCGGTCGCGCGTGACCTCCAGGGCAAGCAGAACCACGTCATCTCCGTCATCGGAGACGGCGCCATGACCGCCGGGCAGGCCTACGAGGCCATGAACAACTCCGGCTACCTCGACTCCAACATGATAGTGGTTTTGAACGATAACAAGCAGGTCTCCCTCCCGACGGCCACCCTCGACGGTCCCTCCAAGCCGGTGGGCGCACTCAGCAAGGCTCTCACGAGGCTCCAGTCCAGCACCAAGTTCCGGCGGCTCCGAGAAGCCGCCAAGACCGTCACCAAGCAGATCGGTGACTCGACCCATGAGGTGGCAGCCAAAGTGGATGAGTACGCCCGCGGCATGATGAGCGCCCCGGGCTCATCGCTCTTCGAGGAGCTCGGGCTCTACTACATCGGCCCCGTCGACGGTCACAACCTCGAGGACCTTGTCACCATCTTCGAGAAGGTCAAGTCCATGCCGGCGTCTGGGCCCGTGCTCATTCACATCATGACGGAGAAGGGAAAGGGGTACCCTCCGGCGGAGGCTGCGGCGGACAAGATGCACGGCGTGGTCAAGTTTGACCCAATGACGGGGAAGCAGTTCAAGACGAAGAGCCCGACGCTGTCGTACACTCAGTACTTCGCCGAGTCGCTAATCCGGGAGGCGGAGGTGGACGACAAGGTGGTGGCGATCCACGCGGCCATGGGCGGCGGCACGGGGCTCAACTACTTCCAGAAGCGGTTCCCGGAGCGGTGCTTCGACGTGGGCATCGCGGAGCAGCACGCCGTGACCTTCGCGGCAGGGCTCGCCGCCGAGGGGATGAAGCCGTTCTGCGCCATCTACTCGTCGTTCCTGCAGCGCGGGTACGACCAGGTGGTGCACGACGTGGACCTGCAGCGGCTGCCGGTGCGCTTCGCCCTGGACAGGGCAGGCCTCGTCGGCGCAGACGGCCCCACGCACTGCGGCGCGTTCGACGTGACATACATGGCCTGCCTGCCGAACATGGTGGTCATGGCGCCCGCCGACGAGGCCGAGCTCATGCACATGGTCGCCACCGCCAGCGCCATCGACGACCGCCCAAGCTGCTTCCGCTTCCCCCGCGGCAACGGCGTGGGCGCCGTGCTGCCTCTCGACAACAGAGGCACCCCCATGCAGGTAGGCAAGGGGAGGGTGCTCGTCGGAGGCAACAGGGTGGCGCTGCTAGGATATGGCACGATGGTGCAGGCCTGCCTGAAGGCGGCGGAGCTGCTGAAGGAGCACGACGTGTTCATCACCGTCGCCGACGCCCGCTTCTGCAAGCCGCTGGACACGGAGCTGATCCGTGACCTCGCCGCCGAGCACGAGATCCTCATCACCGCCGAGGAGGGCTCCATCGGAGGCTTCGGCTCCCACGTGGCGCACTACCTCAGCCTCAGCGGCCTCCTCGACGGCCCGCTCAAGGTAACGAAACACCCCAATCTGTTAAGAATAGAACAATCTTGAGAAGAAGACGGAAACATTCTCGCTTGGAACTTTTCAGCTGATGGTTAGATTTGTTGTGTGATGTTGTTGCAGCTGAGATCGATGTTCCTGCCAGACCGGTACATTGACCACGGCGCGGCGGAGGATCAGATGGAGGAGGCCGGCCTGACGCCGAGGCACATCGCCGCCACGGTGCTGTCGCTGCTGGGCCGGCCACTGGAGGCGCTCCACCTCAAGTGATTCAGTCAACCAACCAGCAGGAATCAGCAGAAAAAATGACAAAATTGTTGCTGCTGCTTACTACTGTACTCCCTAACGGTTATATGGATCTTGGAAGGTTTCGGCAATGCTACAACACTAGGTTTCTTATCATGCTTCCAAATGCGGAGCAGATGAGTTGGAGCCTTTCTTTGAACCGGGGGATACATACATATGCATCCATCCATACGTTCTTCCCTTGGGTTTTGTACATATGGTTATTGCAAGTACATTAATTAATCAGACCATGTAATGTACTCCTTTCGGTCCTTTTTACTACGCATATTAGATTTGTATCAAATCAAACTTTGCAAAGATTAACCAAATTTATATCAAAAAGTACCAATATTTACAACACCAACTATATATACTATGACATTACATCTCATAATGAATCTAACAATGTTGATTTGGCATTGTAAATGTTAATATTTTTTTCTGTAAGTTCAAAGTTGAGATACTTTGACTTGGGACAAAACTTATATGCAGACTAAAAAAGACTGGAGGGAGTAATTATGTAATCGAGAAAGCTGAATACCTACTGTTCGGAATTCTGCAACACATCTGCACGCTTTGGATGGCGCACGTTTCGAATCGAACGATGCTTATTAATCGTGCGACAGTTGTTCGTTTCCTTCCATTTTTTCCACGATCCCGCAATTAATGGTGATTAGATTCTGCTTAGGCAACCTTATTATCCCGTAATTTCTGAGTTTCCGCAATTATCTTGGCCTGATTATCCCGTAATAAATGGGTTGCCTCGATTTTTTTGGCTTTATATAACTGTGCCTCCTAATTTGGAACGTAATTAGTGGGTCACCTCCTAATTTGCATGATTTTGTCAGTCCTCTTCTCATCCTAATTTCCCAGGCAAAAAAATAGTGTACAGAGTGGGATTCAAATTCTCAACCTTAGCGAGCTAAGACCTCTAAACCGACCATGCTAACCAACTAGCCAAGCATTAGTTGTGTATATTGCATTTTTTTAATGATATATGTATAGTTTGCTTTGAATCTTTCTTGTATGCTATTATTTGAGACACCCTTGTAGTTATCATGTTAGTTTGAGACACCCTCTATAGTTACCATGTCGCTCATGATATAGTTATCATGTTTCTCTTGTTCAAATTATCATGTGAAAAGGTCAAAGGAAACCATTTTATGTTTGACAACTTCTGTTAAAAAAGTGGTAACTAATGTACCACGTGTCTCGTAACTTGGGACATGATAACTAGCATGGTATCATGTCTTTAAATATTCCCCCGTAACTTGTGTCAAATAGCATGGTAATTTACACATGACGGACCTAATAAGTTACGTACAAACACAATGATAACTTTTGACCTGGTGAAACAAGTCATTTGAAATACACCCCAATAAAACTCCATGTAAATAGCATAGTAATATACCCACTATATAGAATTGATAACTTAGTTACAAACACCGCAGTAACTTTTGACCCAGAGGATAGAAGTTGTTGGAAACTTCCACCGGTAACTTTTGTGTAAATAGCATGGTAATATATACATGAGAGACATGATAACTGACCCCACAAACGTTGTGATGATGTTTTTTGACCCAGGAGAAAAAGCTCTTGAAAACATGCTCCTGTAACTTATATGTAAATAGCATGGTAATATACGCACCATACGAGTGATAACTTACACAGAAACACCGCGATAACTTGTACCCGGGGGAAAATGTTACGGGAAACTTTTGTGTTAACACCGCGGTAGGTTGAACCCGCAGATCTGATAACTATGGACACGATAACTTGTATGGTATCATGCCTTAAATACACCCGCTAACTTGTGTACAAATAGCATGATATTTTTTAAGGCAATAGCATGGTAACTTTTGCAAGGCAGACCTCATAAATTACGTACAAGTATCATGGTAACTTTTGATCTGGGGGAAAAGCCATTCAAATACACCCCAATAAATTCTGTATAAATAGCTTGGTAAGATACGTACTATCGACCTAATAACTTAGCTATAAACACGTGGTAACTTTGACCCATAAGGATAAAAGTTGTTGAAAACCTATCCACGGTAACTTCTATGTCAATAGCATGGTAATATTCACACCACACACCTGATAACTCACGTACAAACACCGATGATAATGATTTTTACCCGAGGGAAAAAGTTTTTGGAAACATACCTCCTAACTTGTGTGTCAATAGCATGATACCGAACGGTCGGAAGGTAGCGTCGTTGATATGTCTCCGTCGTATCTATAATTTTTGATTGTTCCATGCCAATATTCTACAACTTTCATATACTTTTGGCAACTTTTTATACTATTTTTGGGGACTAACATATTGATCCAGTGCCCAGTGCCAGTTCCTGTTTGTTGCATGTTTTTTGTTTCGCATAAAATCTATATCAAACGGAGTCCAAACGGGATAAAAACGGACGGAGATTATTTTTGGAATATATGTGAAATATGGGAAGAAAATCAACGCGACACGGTGCCCGAGGGAGCCATGAGGCAGGGGGGCGTGCCCCTGACCCTCGTGGGCCCCCGTAAGGCGGTTAATGATCTTCTTCAACCGCAAGAAAGCTAATTTTCGGAAAAAAATCGGAGCGAAGGTTTCAATCCAATCGGAGTTATGGATCTTCGGATATATAAGAGACGGTGAAAGAGCAGAATCGAGAAACGCAGAAACAGAGAGAGACAGAGAGACATATCCAATCTCAGGGGGGCTCTCGTCCCTCCCATGCCATGGAGGCCAAGGACCAGAGGGGAAACCCTTCTCCCATCTAGGGAGGAGGTCAAGGAAGAAGAAGAAGAAGAAGGGCCCCCCCTCTCCCCTTCTCTTCCGGTGGCGCCGGAACACTGCCGTGGCCACCATCATCATCACCGCGATCTTCACCAACACCTCCGCCATCTTCACCAACATCTCCATCACCTTCCCCCCTATATCTACAGAGGTTCACTCTCCCGTAACCCGCTGTACCCTTTACTTGAACATGGTGCTTTATGCTTCATATTATTATCCAATGATGTGTTGCCATCCTATGATGTCCGAGTAGATTTTGGTTGTCCTATCGGTGGTTGATGAATTGCTATGGTTGGTTTAATTTGCTTGTGGTTATGTTGCTGTCCTTTGGTGCCCATCATATGAGCGTGCGCGTGGATCACACCATAGGGTTAGTTGTATGTTGATAGGACTATGTATTGGAGGGCAAGAGTGACAGAAGCTTCAACCTAGCATAGAAATTGATGCATACGAGATTGAAGGGGGACCAATATATCTTAATGCTATGGTTGGGTTTTACCTTAATGAACGTTAGTAGTTGCGGATGCTTGCTAATAGTTCCAATTATAAATGCATAGAATTCCAAGTCAGAGATGACATGCTAGCAGTGGCCTCTCCCACATAAAACTTGCTATCGGTCTAGTAAAATAGTCAATTGCTTAGGGACAATCTCACAACTCCTACCACCACTTTTCCACACTCGCTATATTTACTTTATTGCTTCTTTACCTAAAAAGCCCTTACTTTTTATTTACGCGCTCTTTATTATCTTTCAAACCTATCCAAAAACACCTACAAAGTACTTCTAGTTTCATACTTGTTCTAGGTAAAGCGAATGTCAAGCGTGCGTAGAGTTGTATCGGTGGTCGATAGAACTTGAGGGAATATTTGTTCTACCTTTAGCTCCTCGTTGGGTTCGACACTCTTACTTATCGAAAACTATTGCGATCCCCTACACTTGTGGGTTATCAAGACCTTTTTCTAGCGCCGTTGCCGGGGAGTCATAGCGTGGGGTGAATATTCTCGTGTGTGCTTGTTTGCTTTATTACTAAGTAGTTTTTATTTTATGCTCTTATTTTCTATCTTTAGTTTTGGGTAGGAAACGCAAAATACCAAAAAATTAGTTGTACCTACTGAACCAATGGTTGAAGAACCACTCAAAATCTATCACACTCTTGAAACTTTTTACTTGGATTATCTTCGATCCCTTTGTGCTCATGCTGAAACCCCAACTAGCTTAGTTGAGGGCAAATCCTTAAATGAGCATGCTTGTTATGTGCGACACCGTATATCTGAAAAAGGGAAATGTTTACTGGATCAAATTCATCATTTGCAATGCTATGCCTAGAATTTATGTGAAATATATGATGTTACTTGTTGTTCTGAAAACCCTAAGAAACACCTTCCCTACCAATGTGAGTTTATTGATAATGGAATGTATCTTCGTATGCTAATTGTGTTTATAATTACTATGATGTTCAACAAATTGAAGAATTTGTTGCTTTTAAGGGTGCTTATGAAATTGCTTCTTTGATTGAAAAGTATGATGCTACTCTTTGTTATGATAATTTTGTCATACTTGAATATTGTTATGATAATTATGCTTCTAATTCCTATGTTAAACCATATATTGAGGACTCCTCCACTGTCCAAGAAGAGACTAATATTTTGCAGGAGTCTATGAAAGAAGAAATTGATGAAACTGTGAGCTCATTGGATGAAAAAGATGATGAGGAGAGCAAAGAACAAAAGGAGGAAGAGCGGATTAGCTACCCGTGCCCACCTTCTAATGAAAGTAACTCTTCAACTCATACATTGTTTAATTTCCCTTCGTGCTTACCGAAGGATGATTGCTATGATGATTGTTATGATCCCGTTGATTCTCTTGAAATATCCTTTTTTGATGATGCTTGCTATGCTTGTGGCCAAGATGCCAATATAAATTATGCTTATGGAGATGAACTTGCTATAGTTCCTTATGTTAAACATGAAACTGTTGCTATTGCACCCACGCATAATAGGCCTATTATCTTTTTGAATTCTCCCAACTACACTATATCGGAGAAGTTTGCACTTATTAAGGATTATATTGATGGATTGCATTTTACTATTACACATGATGATTTTGATGAATATAATATGCATCTACTTGCAATTATTATGAGAGAGGAACTATATCTCCACCTCCCTATGTTTCCAATACGATAAAATTGCAAGAAATTGTTTATACTATGCATTGGCCTTTACTGTGTGCATGAATTGTTCTTTTATGACATGCCGATGCATAGGAAGAGAGTTAGACTTCGTCATTGCTTGATTTATGTTACTTTGTGCTCACTACTAAATGCCAAATCATTGCTAATTAAAATTGGCTTTGATATACATTGGGATCCGGGTGGATCCATTACTTGAGCACTATATGCCTAGCTTAACGGCTTTAAAGAAAGCGCTACCCGGAAGTTTTAGAGAGTCACTTATTTATGTTGTGTTCTTTTATAAAGTTTAAAAATAAGAATAATGTGCCAAGATTTGCCTTTAGGATGTTTACATTGCTTGTTGGTTTATGCGGTGCAGAACATAAACTTTGGCTGTAGTGCGCGATTTTTCATTTTTTACTGGAACGTCAAATGGTTCTGATTCTTTTTGCACTGTATTTCCATACAAATTGTTTATTTTTCCTAATTTTTTCAGATTTGTTCAAGCTTCAGAAGTATGGTGAATGTTCAGATTATTACAGACTGTCCTGTTTTAGATAGATTCTGTTTTTGATGCATAGTTTGCTTGTTTTGATGAAACTATCGATTTATATCCGTGGATTAAGCCATGAAAAAGTTATATTACAGTAGCTACAATGCCAAAACAAAATATGAATTGGTTTGCAATAGTACTTAGAGTAGTGATTTTCTTTATCATACTAACAGATCTTACCAAGTTTTCTGTTGAAGTTTTGTGTGGACGAAGTGTTCGATGATCGAGAAGGTCTCGATGTGAGAACAAGGAAGAGAGGCAAGAGCTCAATCTTGGGGATGCCTGAGGCACCCCAAGTAAATATTCAAGGAGACTCAAGCGTCTAATCTTGTGGATGCCCCGGAAGGCATCCCATCTTTCTTCGACAAGTATCGGTATGTTTTTGGATTCGTTTCGTTCATGCGATATGTGCAAATCTTGGAGCGTCTTTTGCATTTAGTTTTCATTTTTCTTTTATGCACCATGCTGGTATGAGATAGTCCTTGGTTGATTTATAGAATGCTCTATGCACTTCACTTATATCTTTTGAGTATGGCTTTATAGAATGCTTCATGTACTTCACTTATATCATTTGAAGTTTGGACTGCCTGTTTCTCTTTACATAGAAAACCGCCATTTATAGAATGCTCTTTTGCTTCACTTATATTTGTTAGAGCGTGGGCATATCTTTTTTAGAAAGAATTAAACTCTCTTTCTTCACTTATATCTATTTAGAGAGATGACAAGAACTGGTCATTCACATGGTTAGTCATAAAATCCTATATAAAACTTGTAGATCACTGAATATGATATGCTTGATTCCTTGCAATAGTTTTGCGATATAAATATGGTGATATTAGAGTCATGCTAGTGGGTAGTTGTGGATTAGTAGAAATACTTGTGTCGAGGTTTCTGATTCCCGTAGCATGTTGGAGCATGAGGTATTTATTGATTGTCTTCCTTATGAGTGGCGGTCGGGGACGAGCAATGGTCTTTTCCTACCAATCTATCCCCCTAGGGGCATGCGTAGTAGTACTTTGCTTCGAGGGTTAATAAATTTTTGCAATAAGTATATGATTTCTTTATGACCAATGTGAGTCCATGGATTATACACACTCTCACCCTTCCATCATTGCTAGCCTCTTCGGTACTATGCATTGCCCTTTCTCACCTCAAGAGTTGGTGCAAACTTCGCCGGTGCATCCAAACCCCATGATATGATACGCTCTATCACACATAAACCTCCTTATATCTTCCTCAAAACAGCCACCATACCTACCTATCATGGCATTTCCATAGCCATTCCGAGATATATTGCCATGCAACTTCCATCATCATCATCATATACATGACTTGAGCATTTATTGTCATATTGCTTTGCATGATCGTAAGATAGCTAGCATGATATTTTCATGGCTTGTCCGTTTTTTGATGCCATTGCTACACTAGATCATTGCACATCCCGGTACACCGCCGGAGGCATTCATATAGAGTCATATCTTTGTTCTAGTATCGAGTTGTAATATCGAGTCATAAGTAAATAAAAGTGTGATGATCATCATTATTAGAGCATTGCCCCAACAAAAAAAGAGAGGCCAAAGAAGTCTAAATAAAAAAGGGGGCCAAAGAAGCCCATTCAAAAGGGGGGGGGGGGCAATGTTACTATCCTTTTACCACACTTGTGCTTCAAAGTAGCACCATGTTATTCATATAGAGAGTCTCTTGAGTTATCACCTTCATATACTAGTGGGAATTTTCATTATAGAACTTGGCTTGCATATTCTGATGATGGGCTTCCGTAAATGCCCGAGGTCTTCATGAGCAAGCAAGTTGGATGCACACCCACTTAGTTTCAGTTTGAGCTTTCATACACTTATAGCTCTAGTGCATCCGTTGCATGTCAATCCCTACTCCTCGGCCCTCGCATTGACATCAATTGATGGGCATCTCCATAGCCCATTGATTAGCTGCGTCGATGTGAGACTTTCTCCCTTTTTGTCTTCTCCACATAACCCCCATCATCATATTCTATTCCACATATAGTACTATATCCATGGCTTGCACTCATGTATTGCGCGAGGGTTGAAAAAGCTGAAGCGCGTTAAAAAGTATGAACCAATTGCTCGGCTTGTCATCGGGGTTGTGCATGATGTGAATATTTTGTGTGGTGAAGATGGAGCATAGCCAGACTATATGATTTTGTAGGGATAACTTTCTTTGGCCATGTTATTTTGAAAAGACATGATTGCTTTATTAGTAGGCTTGAAGTATTATTGTTTTTATGCCAAATGATAGACTATTGCTTTGAATCACTCGTATCTTAATATTCATGCCATGATTAGATATGTGACCAAGATTATGCTAGGTAGCATTCCACATCAAAAATTATCTTTTTATCATTTACCTACTCGAGGACGAGCAGGAATTAAGCTTGGGGATGCTGATACGTCTTCGTCGTATCTATAATTTTCGATTGTTCCATGCCAATATTCTACAAATTTCATATACTTTTGGCTACTTTTTATACTATTTTTGGGGACTAACATATTGATCCAGTGCCCAGTGCCAGTTCCTGTTTGTTGCATGTTTTTTGTTTCATAGAAAATCCATATCAAACGGAGTCCAAACGAGATAAAAACAGACGGAGATTATTTTTGGAATATATGAGAAATATGGGAAGAAAATCAACGCGAGACGGCGCCCGAGGGAGCCACGAGGCAGGGGGCACGCCCCACCCCCTGGGTGCGCCCCTGACCCTCGTGGCCCCCCAGTAAGGTGGTTAATGCTCTTCTTCAGCTGCAAGAAAGCTATTTTTCGAAAAAATATCGGAGCGAAGGTTTCAATCCAATCGGAGTTACGGATCTCTGGATATATAAGAAACGGCAGAATCGAGAAACGTAGAAACAGAGAGAGACAGAGAGACAGATCCAATCTCGGAGGGGCTCTCGCCCCTCCCATGCCATGGAGGCCAAGGACCAGAGGGGAAACCCTTCTCCCATCTAGGGAGGAGGTCAAGGAAGAACAAGAATAAGGGCCCCCCTCTCCCCTTCTCTTCCGATGGTGCCGGAACGCTGGCGTGGCCACCATCATCATCACCGTGATGTTCACCAACACCTCCGCCATCTTCACCAACATCTCCATCATCTTCCCCCCTCTATCTACAGCGGTCCACTCTCCCGCAACCTGCTGTACCCTCTACTTGAACATGGTGCTTTATGCTTCATATTATTATCCAATGATGTGTTGCCATCCTATGATGTCTGAGTAGATTTTCATTGTCCCATCGGTGGTTGATGAATTGCTATGATTGGTTTAATTTTCTTGTGGTTATGTTGCTGTCCTTTGGTGCCCATCATATGAGTGCGCATGTGTATCACACCATAGGGTTAGTTGTATGTTGATAGGACTATGTATTGGAGGGCAAGAGTGAGAGAAGCTTCAACCTAGCATAGAAATTGATGCATACGGGATTGAAGGGGGACCAATATATCTTAATGCTATGGTTGGGTTTTACCTTAATGAATGTTAGTAGTTGCGGATGCTTTCTAATAGTTCCAATCATAAGTGCATAGAATTCCAAGTCAGGGATGACATGCTAGTAGTGGCCTCTCCCACATAAGACTTGCTATCGGTCTAGTAAAGTAGTCAATTGCTTAGGGACAATCTCACAACTCCTACCACCACTTTTCCACACTCGCTATATTTACTTTATTGCTTCTTTACCTAAAAATCCCTTACTTTTCATTTACGCGCTCTTATTATCTTGCAAACCTATCCAAAAACACCTACAAAGTACTTCTAGTTTCATACTTGTTCTAGGTAAAGCGAACGTCAAGAGTGCGTAGAGTTGTATCGGTGGTCGATAGAACTTGAGGGAATATTTGTTCTACCTTTAGCTCCTTGTTGGGTTCGACACTCTTACTTATCGAAAACTGTTGCGACCCCCTACACTTGTGGGTTATCAACCGTCAACAATTTTTTAATAAATAGCATGATAATATAGGCTCCCGGACCTGATAACTTGAGAAGGTCAAGTCCATGCCGGCGTCTAGGCCCATGCTCATTCACATCATCACAAAGAAGGGGAAGGGGTACCCGCCGACAGAGGCCGCTGCAGATAAGATGCAAGGCGTGGTCAAGTTTGACCCGATGATGGCGAAGCTGTTCAAGACCAAGAGCCCGACGTGAAGGAAATATGCCCTAGAGGCAATAATAAAGTTTTTATTTATATTTCCTTATATCATGATAAATATTTATTATTCATGCTAGAATTATATTAACCGGAAACTTAGTACATGTGTGAATACATAGACAAACAGAGTGTCACTAGTATGCCTCTACTTGACTAGCTCATTAATCAAAGATGGTTATGTTTCCTAGCCATGGACAAAGAGTTGTCATTTGATAAATAGGATCACATCATTAGAGAATGATGTGATTGACTTGACTCATCCATTAGCTTAGCACTTTGATCGTTTAGTTTACTGCTATTGCTTTCTCCATAACTTATGCATATTCCTATGACTATGAGATTATGCAACTTCCGAATACCGGAGGAACACTTAGTGTGCTATCAAACGTCACAACGTAACTATGTGACTATAAAGATGCTCTACAGGTGTCTCCGATGATGTTTGTTGAGTTGACATAGATCAAGATTAGGATTTGTCACTTCATTTATTGAAGAGGTATCTCTGGCCCCTCTCGGTAATGCACATCACTATAAGTCTTGCAAGCAATGTGACTAATGAGTTAGTTACGGGGTGTTGCATTATGGAACGAGTAAAGAGACTTGCCAGTGACGAGATTGAACTAGGTATTGAGATACCGACAGTCGAATCTCGGGTAAGAAACATACCGATGACAAAGGGAACAACGTATGTTGTTATGCTTTGACCGATAAAGATCTTCATAGAATATGTAGGAACCAATATGAGCATCCAGGTTCCGCTATTGGTTATTGACCAGAGATGAGTCTCGGTCATGTCTACATAGTTCTCAAACCCGTAGGGTCCGCACACTTAACGTTCAATGACGATCGGTATTATGAGTTTATGTGTTTTGATGTACCAAAGGTAGTTCGGAGTCCCGGATGTGATCACGGACATGACGAGGAGTCTCAAAATGGTCGAGAAATAAAGATCAATATATTGGAAGGCTATGTTTGGACACCGGAAAGGTTCTGGATGAGTTCGGGCATTTACCGGAGTACCGGGGGGTTACCGGTACCCCCCGTGGAGTCAATGGGCCTTATTGGGCCTTAGTGGGAGAGAAGAGGAGGCAGGCAGGTGGAGGGAGCCCCCCAAGACCAATCCGAATTGGGTGGGGGGGGGGGGGGCGGCCCCCCTTTCCTTTCTCCTTCTCCCTCTTCCTTCTTTTCCTAGTGGGACTAGGAAAGGGGGGAGTCCTACTCCTACTAGGAGGAGGATTCCTCCCCCCTTGGCGCGCCTAGAGGGCCGGCCGGCCTCCCCCTCCCTCCTTTATATACGTGGGGAGGGGGCACCCTAGAACACATCAAAGTTGATCTTAGCCATGTGCGGTGCCCCCTCCACAGATTTCCACCTCGGTCATATCGTTGTAGTGCTTAGGCGAAGCCCTGCGCCGGTAGCTTCATCATCACCGTCACCATGCCGTTGTGCTGACGCAACTCTCCCTGGACCTTAGCTGGATCTAGAGTTCGTGGGACATCACCGAGCTGAACGTGTGCAGTTCGCGGAGGTGCCGTATCTTCGGTGCTAGGATCGGTCGGATCGTGAAGACGTATGACTACATCAACCACGCTGTCATAACGCTTTCGCTTTCGGTCTACGAGGGTACGTAGACATACTCTCCCCCTCTCGTTGCTATGCATCACCTAGATGGATCTTGCGTGTGCGTAGGATTTTTTTTGAAATTACTGCGTTCCCTAACAGTGGCATCCGAGCCAGGTCTATGCGTAGATGTTGTATGCACGAGTAGAACACAAATGAGTTGTGGGCGTGGGTATATACATATTGCTTGCCGTCAGTAGTTGATTTAAGATTCAACGGTATTGTTGGATGAAGCGGCTCAGACCGACATTACGCGTACGCTTACGCGAGAGTGGTTCTACCGACGTGCTTGGCACACAGGTGGCTAGTGGGTGTCAGTTTCGCCAACTTTAGTTGAATCGGATTGAATGAACATGGTTCTTTCTGAAGATCAAAAAGAAATCACTATAACATGTTGTGATTTTTGATGTGTAGGTTAGAACGGTTCTTGCTCAGCCCATAGCATCCAAGTAAAACTTGCAACAACAAAGTAGAGGACGTCTAACTTGTTTTTGCAGGGCATGTTGTGATGTGATATGGTCAAGACATGATGCTAAATTTTATTGTATGAGATGATCATGTTTTGTAACAGAGGTATCGGCAACTGGCAGGAGCCATATGGTTGTCGCTTTATTGTATGAAACGCAATCGCCATGTAATTGCCTTACTTTATCAGTAAGCGGTAGAGATAGTCGTAGAAGCAATAGTTGGCGAGACGACAATGATGCTTCGATGGAGATCAAGGTGTCAAGCCGGGGACGATGGTGATCATGACGGTGCTTTGGAGATGGAGATCAAAGGCACAAGATGATGATGGCCATATCATATCACTTATATTGATTGCATGTGATGTTTATCCTTTATGCATCTTGTTTTGCTTAGTACGGCGGCATCATTATAAGATGATCTCTCACTAAATTTCAAGGTACAAGTATTCTCCCTGAGTATGCACCATTGCTACAGTTCGTCGTGCCGAGACACCACGTGATGATCGGGTGTGATAAGCTCTATGTTCACATACAACGGGTGCAAGCCAGTTTTGCACACGCAGAATACTCGGGTTAAATTTGACGAGCCTAACATATGCAGATATGGCCTCGGAACACTGAGACCGAAAGGTCGAGTGTGAATCATATAGTAGATATGATCAACATAGTGATGTTCACCATTGAAAACTACTCCATCTCACGTGATGATCGGACATGGTTTAGTTGATATGGATCACGTGATCACTTAGATGATTAGAGGGATGTCTATCTAAGTGGGAGTTCTTATGTAATATGATAAATTGAACTTTAATTTAGCATGAACTTAGTACCTGATAGTATTTTGCATGTCTATGTTGTTGTAGATAGATGGCCCGTGTTGTTGTTCCGTTGAATTTTAATGCATTCTGATGTCTACTACACAACCTTCTTCTTGTAGACGTTGTTGGGACTCCAAGTGCAGAGGTTTGTAGGACAGTAGCAAATTTCCCTCAAGTGGATGACCTAAGGTTTATCAATCCATAGGAGGCGTAGGATGAAGATGGTCTCTGTCAAGCAACCCTGTAACCAAATAACAAATAGTCTCTTGTGTCCCCAACACACCCAATACAATGGTAAATTGTATAGGTGCACTAGTTCAGCGAAGAGATGGTGATGCAAGTGGTATATGGATGGTAGATAAAGGTTTTTGTAATCTGAAAATATAAAAACAGCAAGGTAACTAATGATAAAAGTGAGCACAAATGGTATTGCAATGCTTTGAAACAAGGCCTAGGGTTCATACTTTCACTAGTGCAAGTTCCCTCAACAATAATAACATACTTGGATCATATAACTATCCCTCAACATGCAACAAAGTGTCACTCCAAAGTCACTAATAGCGGAGAACAAACGAAGAGATTATGGTAGGGTACGAAACCACCTCAAAGTTATCCTTTCTGACCAATCTATTCAAGAGTCCGTAGTAAAATAACACAAAGCTATTCTTTCCGTTCGATCTATCATAGAGTCCGTACTAGAATAACACCTTAAGACACAAATCAACCAAAACCCTAATGTCACCTAGATACTCCAATGTCACCTCAAGTATCCGTGGGTATGATTATACGATATGCATCACACAATCTCAGATTCATCTATTCAAACCAACACAAATACTTCAAAGAGTGCCCCAAAGTATCTATCGGAGAGTCAAGATGAAAACGTGTGCCAACCCCTATGCATAGGTTCATGGGAGGAACCCGCAAGTTGATCACCAAAACATACATCAAGTGAATCAATAGAATAACCCATTGTCACCACGATTATCCCACGCAAGACATACATCAAGTGTTCTCAAATCCTTAAAGACTCAATCTGATAAGATAACTTCAAAGGGAAAACTCAATCCATTACAAGAGAGTAGAGGGGGGGGGGGGGAGAAAACATCATAAGATCCAACTATAGTAACAAAGCTCGCGATACATCAATATCGTACCACCTCAAGAACACGAGAGAGAGAGAGAGAGATCAAACACATAGCTACTGGTACATACCCTCAGCGTCGAGGGTGAACTACTCCCTCCTCGTCATGGAGAGCGCCGGGATGATGAAGATGGCCACCGAAGATGGATTGCCCCCTCCGGCAGGGTGCCGGAATGGGTCTAGATTGGTTTTCGGTGGCTACGGAGGCTTCTGGCGGCGGAACTCCCGGTCTATTCTGATCCCTAAAGTTTTTAGGGTATATGGGTATATATAGGAGGAAGAAGTACGTCGGTGGATCTCCGGGCTGTCCACGAGGCAGGGGGCGCGCCCAGGGGGGTGGGCGCGCCCCCACCCTCGTGGGCAGCCCGGGACTCTCCTGGTCCATCTCCGATACTCCGTGGGCTTCTTCTGGTCCAAAAATAAGTTCTGTGAAGTTTCAGGTCAATTGGACTCCATTTGATTTTCCTTTTCTGCAATACTCTAAAACAAGGAAAAAACAGAAACTGGCACTGGGCTCTGGGTTAATAGGTTAGTCCCAAAAATCATATAAAATAGCATATAAATGCATATAAAACATCCAAGGTTGATAATATAATAGCATGGAACAATAAAAAATTATAGATACGTTGGAGACGTATCACGTTCCTAGAGAAAGCTAAGTTGAAAGATGATGGTAGCAACTACACGGACTGGGTCAGTAACTTGAGGATTATCCTCATTGCTGCATAGAAGAATTACGTCCCGGAAGCACCGCTAGGTGACAAACCTGCTGCAGGAGCAACACCAGATGTTATGAACGTCTGGCAGAGAAAAGCTGATGACTACTCAATAATTGAGTGTGCCATGCTTTACGGCTTAGAACCGGGACTTCAACGATGTTTTGAACGTCATGGATCATATGAGATGTTCCAGGAGTTGAAGTTAATATTTCAAGCAAATGCCCGGATTGAGAGATATGAAGTCTCCAATAAGTTCTACAGCTGCAAGATGGAGGAGAATAGTTCTGTCAGTGAACATATACTCAGAATGTTTGGGTACCACAACCACTTGACTCAACTGGGAGTTAATCTTCCCGATGATAGTGTCATTGACAGAGTTCTTCAATCACTGCCACCAAGCTACAAGAGCTTTGTGATGAACTATAATATGCAAGGGATGGATAAGACAATTCCCGAGCTCTTCACAATGCTAAAGATTGTGGAGGTAGAAATCAAGAAGGAGCATCAAGTGTTGATGGTCAACAAGACCACCAGTTTCAAGAAAAGGGTAAAGGGAAGAAGGGGAACTTCAAGAAGAACGACGAACAAGTTGCTGCTCAAGTGAAGAAGCCCAAGTCTGGACCTAAGCCTGAGACTGAGTGCTTCTACTGCAAAGGGACTGGTCACTGGAAGCGGAACTACCCCAAGTATTTGGCGGAGAAGAAGGATGGCAAAGGGAAATGTATATTTGATATACGTGTTATTGATGTGTACTGATACGTCTCCAACGTATCTATAATTTTTGATTGCTCCATGCTATATTATCTACTATTTTGGATGTTTATGGGCTTTATTATACACTTTTATATCATTTTTGGGACTAACCTATTAACCCAGAGCCCAGTGCCAGTTCCTGTTTTTCCCTTGTTTCAGTGTTTCGTAGAAAAGGAAAATCTAACGGAGTCCAATTGACCTGAGCTTCACGGAACTTATTTTTGGACCAGAAGAAACCCAGAAGACTTGGAGTGCACGTCTGGGGATCAATGAGGAAGCCACGAGGCAGGGGGGCGCGCCCACCCCGCTGGGCGCGCCCTCCACCCTCATGGGCCCCTCGTGGCTCCCCTGACGTACTTCTTCCGCCTATATATCTCCATCTACCCTAAAACGATCGGAGAGCACAATAGATCGGGAGTTCCGCTGCCAGAAGCCTCCGTAGCCACCGAAAACCAATCTAGACCCGTTCCGGCACCCTGCCGGAGGGGGAATCCCTCTCCAGTGGCCATCTTCATCATCCCGGTGCTCTCCATGACGAGGAGGGAGTAGTTCTCCCTCGGGGCTGAGGGTATGTACCAGCACCTATGTGTTTGATCTCTCTCTCTCTCTCTCTCTCTCTCTCGTATTCTCGAGGTGATACGATCTTGATGTATCGCGAGCTTTGCTATTATAGTTGGATCTTATGATGTTTCCTTCCCCCTCTACTCTCTTGTAATGAATTGAGTTTCCCCTTTGAAGTTATCTTATCGGATTGAGTCTTTAAAGTTTTGAGAACACTTGATGTATGTCTTGCCGTGCGTATCTGTGGTGACAATGGGATATCACGTGATTCACTTGATGTATGCTTTGGTGATCAACTTGCGGCTTCCGCCCATGAACCTATGCATAGGGGTTGGCACACGTTCTCGTCATGATTCTCTGGTAGAAACTTTGGGGCACTCTTTGAGGTTCTATGTCTTGGTTTGAATAGATGAATCTGAGATTGTGTGATGCATATCGTATAATCATACCCACGGATACTTGAGGTGACATTGGAGTATCTAGGTGACATTAGGGTTTTGGTTGATTTGTGTCTTGAGGTGTTATTCTAGTACGAACTCTAGGGCTGTTTGTGACACCTATAGGAATGGCCCAACGGATTGATTGGAAAGAATAACTTTGAGGTGGTTTCATACCCTACCATAATCTCTTCGTTTGTTCTCCGCTATTAGTGACTTTGGAGTGACTCTTTATTGCATGTTGAGGGATAGTTATGTGATCCAATTATGTTATTATTGTTGAGAGGACTTACACTAGTGAAAGTATGAACCCTACGCCTTGTTTCCTAGCATTGCAATACCGTTTGTGCTCACTTTTATCATTAGTTACCTTGCTGTTTTTATATTTTCAGATTTCAAAAACCTTTATCTACCATCCATATACCACTTGTATCACCATCTCTTCGCCGAACTAGTGCACCTATACAATTTACCATTGTATTGGGTGTGTTGGGGACACAAGAGACTCTTTGTTATTTGGTTGCAGGGTTGCTTGAGAGAGACCATCTTCATCCTATGCCTCCTATGGATTGATAAACCTTAGGTCATCCACTTGAGGGAAATTTGCTACTGTCCTACAAACCTCTGCACTTGGAGGCCCAACAACGTCTACAAGAAGAAGGCTATGTAGTAGACATCAAGCTCTTTTCTGGCGTTGTTGCCGGGGAGGCTAGCGCTTGAAGGTATATCTTTAGATCTTGCAATCGAGTCTTTAAGTTTCTTGTTTTATCACTAGTTTAGTTTATAAAAGAAAATTACAAAAAAATGGAATTAAGTTTGCCTCATACGCTTCATCCTTTTAATATCTTTCATGAGTATGATGGAAAATAAAATTGTGCCAAAGTGTTAGAAGAAGAATGCATTAGAATGTTTGGCACTAAATATTTGAATGATGAGCATGATTGCAATGTTGTTAGTATGAATTCCTTGAATATCCATGATGCTAATGATATGCAAAGCCACAAGATTGGGGAAGCTATGTTTGATGAAGATGATATTTTTTGTCCCCCAAGTTTTGATGAGCAAATTTATTATGATGAAAGCATGCATCCTATTTATGATGATTATATTGATGAAAGTGGATTTGGAGAGGTCATGACTTTATTTTGTGATGAATCCACTATTCCGAAAGAGGTTCCAATTGATTATGAGAACAAAGTTGCTATCTATGATGATTACTGTGACGACTTGTATGCTATAAAGAATAATGATATCCATGAAATGTGTCATCATGATTTTAGTTTTCAATTGGATTATGCCTCACATGATAATTATTTTGTTAAGTTTGCTCCCACTATTATTCATGAGAAGAATTTTGCTTGTGTGGAGAGTGATAAAATTTATATGCTTGCAGATCATGAAAAGAATGCTTTAGGTGCTGGTTATATTATTGAATTCATTCATGATGCTGCTGAAAATTATTATGAGGGAGGAACATATGCTTGTAGGAATTGCAATAATATCAAGTTTCCTCTCTATGTGCTTAAAATCTTGAATTTATGCTTGTTTTGCTTTCCTATGCAAGTTGATTCACTGGTAGAAAAAGGGCCTATAGTCCCGGTTTGTAAGGGCCTTTAGTCCCGGTTCCTGAACCGGGACTAAAGTGTCGGTACTAATACCTCCCACCTTTAGTCCCGGTTCAATCCAGAACCGGGACTAAAGCCCCTCCACGTGGGCAGTGTGCAGAGCCCAGTCAGGAGACCCTTTGGTCCCGGTTGGTGGCACCAACCGGGACCAATAGGCATCCACGCGTCAGCATTTCTGTGGCTAGGGTTTTTGTTTTTTTTGAAAGGGGGGGGGGGTTGGGGGTTTTGGGGGGTTAATTTAGGTGTTTCATATATTGTGTTAGCTAGCTATAATTAATATAGAGAAGTGTCCTCTCTTATGTCCGTGCTTGGTCGACGCTACGTACTATACATACGTATAGAGAGGACTAGACACGCTGGCTAGCTAGTAAAGCAAACGAAGGAAACAGAAGATCGTCATGAACATTTATGCATACAGAGAGAAGTGATATCGACCACCTCTCCTTCTCCGAGAGATTGGTCGAACAACAAGTTCTCGTATATCTATCTGACAGTACCGGCTACATATATACAATAATTATCTCTTACAAATATAATCATACGGACTCAGGGTTCACATAGAATTCTCCGTCTTCAGGGATCACGTGGTCAAGAAAGAATGCCGCCAATTCCTCTTGAATTGCTCGCATGCGAGCTGGTGCTAGGAGTTCATCCCGCTTCCGAAACATCTAATTTGAAGAAGGGGGTCAATACATATATATATATATATATATATGAATGAATGAAACTCAACACAAATGATGGTAATAAAATAAAATTGTGAATATTGTTATTTACGTACTTCATATTGTTCGTTAGAGTACCCGCCCCGCTCACACGTCGTGTGGCGGATGGACTCACAGATGTAGTATCCACAGAAATCATTCCCTTGTTCCTGCCACAACCACTTTACAAGAAATAGAGGTCAATCAAACTGATAAGCAAGAATGCTAAATGGTATTGATGAAACTAGCGCTTGAATCACTAGGAGATGCGCGGAACATGCTACTATAGTACTTACTTTCGGGTGTCTAAATTCCAGCTCCTTCGGCAGTCCCGGAACTTTTTTGGTGAATATTCTCCAAACCCTGCCGGACAAAGAAAACAATTACTTGATATCAGGAAATGAACAAAGTTGCTGATATGGTGGATAATGATCGATTTAACTTACTTCTTGAGGATTTCAGTCATGTCTGCATAGTCCTGGGGATCTTTTCGTTTTGAGTCTAAGACGGTTACTAGTCCCTGCTCAAGCTTAATCTCTAGGAGAATATAGTGGAAACTGCACACGCATGCATAACTCATGAATTACATTACTATAACCTTGAGTAATATATAAGGGAAACTGAATACACACAAGACAGTAACACTCACTTGAAGTTGTAAGGAAAGAGTATTATATCTTTGTTTTGATTTATTACGAACGATTGTGGCAAGTTGGCCTTGGTAGCTGCGGCATGAAGTTTAACCTGAATTGCATCTATGAGATATGTGTTAATGAAACCAATATCACCGACTTGTCTTTTCTTCAATTCAACGATCTTCAATCTGCATAATATAGTGAGGATGATTATAAATACATGCAATGAAAGAGCTAAGCTATATAGAGAAACATAATGACAGAAGTAGTACTACTTACAGACAGTAGCAGGCGACCGTTGTTTTATCGAGGGCCAATTGATTGAAAAACTGATAGAACTCCTCAAATGGAACAGGCAACAGATCAATTCCAACGAGGTCATGCTCCTTTTTAACTTTCACATACAAAGTACTACTCCCCCCAGAGTCTCTGCAGATTTTCAAGTACCAATCATGCAATCTTCGCATCATCGTTGATAGAGATCTTTCATCTTTGACGAGAGGCTTCCCGTACTCGTATCTTTGCATCTGCATCTCCATGGGTTCATAATGTACTTCGTCGGGCAGGTAATCTGCAAGATTGCTATAACCGGGCACCATCCTCGGATCATTAGCGATGTTGTGGCTAGGCACCTTGAGCGGGGGGCATGATTGCTTCGCTTGTTTGCTGAGCTGGGCAATTTGTTTCCCAGCTCGTCGTTTTTTCAGCCTTTCATCACTGACAGTAGTTCTCGACCGCTCCGCTTCGGCAAATTCCTTTCCAATAATGCGGTCATAGTTTCCTTTCGGCGGATCAGACTTTGGTGGTTTTGTCAGGGCAGCCAGAGTGCGCTTCACTTTCACCCCATCTACCTTCTCCTCCGGAGGTGGATGTTTCTTTGCTTTCACCCCTTCAAAGAATTTCCTCACTTCTTCTCGTGCGATCTCGGCGTTCTCCTCCTGGGTCCTCTCGTATGGTAACTTCTCTGGAGTCTTCAGAGAAGGACCGAATCTGTATGTCCTCCCGCCTCTGGTTGTACTGCTAGACGCCGACCGAGCAGACGAAGCGGTTGTCTTCTTTACTTGCTTAAGAGGCGAAGGAGAAGGACTACGACCCGCCGGAGCAGCTGGAGCGGCGACAGGTCTCTTCTGCCCTTGCTGACGAGGCGGAGAAGGAGGAGGTTGGCTGCTCAGGCGCGTCGGCGCAGGCGGAGACGGAGTGCCGCCATGCGCCGGAGAAGGAGCCGGCCGAGGGCCCTGATCGTCACTCGCCGGAGGAGGAGGCGGTGGAGGAGGCGGAGTGCCCTGACTCGCCGGAGGAGGAGGAGGAGGAGGCGGAGGCGTCCAGTTCGGAAGGTTGATGAGGTCCTTCCGCCATAGGCATGGAGTCTTCAGAGCAGACCCCAGCCGAGTCTCCCCTTCACCGGTAGGGTGGTCAAGCTGGAGGTCCTCAAATCCCTCCGTTATCTCATCCACCATCACCCTAGCATATCCTTCTGGAATCGGCATGCAGTGAAAAGTTGCGCCGGGTTCAGTAGGATAAACAGAGCCAACAGCCGCCTTGACCTTCAAATTCATCCATTGCGTCATAAGGTGGCAATTTTGAGACTCCGTTATAGCATCCACAGGATAGCTGGCAGGAGCCGTCAAGGCATGCTGCAGCTGAAGCTGCTCGGTGGAAGCCACGCTGCTTCTGTGCTGAGATGGCGGGGTAGCTTCGGGGGAGGCTTCGGCAGTACGTTTGCTGCGATTTGCTTCTCGTTCCTCTATCGCTTGTACCCTTGCGTGCAGCGCCTGCAGTTCGATCTGCTACACTTTTTTCCTCCTCTCATGGGATTTGTAACCGCCTGCGTCCGGAAACCCAACCTTCCACGGAACGGAGCCTGGCGTGCCTCGTGTCCGTCCAGGGTGCTCAGGATTCCCGAGGGCCATTGTGAGCTCGTCGTGCTCTCTGTCTGGAAAGAACGTCCCTTCCTGCGCTGCGTCGATATAGTGCTTAAGCTTACTGACTGGTATGTCCATTTGTTCGTTCGTCCAAATGCATTTCCCTATTTCAGGGTCCAAGGTTCTGCCAGCCCCGACGAACCAAGTCCGGCAACGGTCTGGCCAGTTATTTGTCTCTGGTTCGATCCCTTTATGAACCAGATCATTCTCAACCTTGGACCACTTAGGCCGGGCTACGAGGTAGCCACCTGACCCCGTGCGATGGTGAAGCTTCTTCTTCGCGGCATTATGCTTGCTTGTCGCCGACATCTTCTTACTCTTTTCCGATGTCTTGTAGGCCACAAATGCGGGCCAGTGATCTCTGATCTTCTCATATCTGCCCTTGAATTCTGGTGTCTCTTTTTTATCGACAAACCTATTCAGCTCTTTCTTCCACCTCCTGAATAGATCTGCCATCCTCTTCAGAGCAAAAGACTTGATTAATTTCTCTTTAATTGGGTTCTCTGGATTATCCTCTGGCGGTAGGGTGAAATTTGACTTCAGCTCAGTCCAAAGATCATTTTTCTGCATATCATTGACATAAGACACCTCAGGGTCTTCTGTAGCCGGCTTAAACCATTGCTGGATGCTTATCGGGATCTTGTCCCCAACCAGAACCCCGCATTGAGCAACAAATGCCCTCTTTGTCCGGAGGGGTTCAATAGGTTGGCCGTCGGGCGCGATTGCTGTGATCTCAAGCTTTTCATCCGAGCTCAACTTTTTCTTCGGGCCTCGTCTCTTTACCGAAGTTGTGCTCGATCCGGAGGGCTAGAAAAAAGAACAAAGACTTAATTAATATGTGTACATACCAAAACAATGAATGCATCAATCAGCTAGTCAGCATAGGCTTAACTAATATATATACCTGGCCGGACTCGGTTCGGTCACCGGAGGCGTCATCACGGTCTCCTTCTTGCACCGGCATTGGGTCACGGGCGCCGTCCTCATGTTCTTCTTCTTGCACCAGCATTAGGTCACCGTAGCCAGCTTGTTCACCCTCTCCTTCCAGACCATCGATGATATCGTTGAGATAGTACGAGACGGCATCACTTCCTTGTGCGATTATCTCCCTCAACAACGCTTCTTTTGTTGCTTCGTCTAGGGAGGTGTCCATAGTTTCTACAAATATTTACAACATGGCAATTATTATTCAAACATGACAGATGGATATATTAGTGCCAAACGTAGAACTAGCTACCTAATCATAGTAAGCTATCGGGAGGGGGTATATATCGACAACGACGACACTACATCTATATATGTCCCTCGATGACCCTCGTTCCCGATAAAAAAAGAGGAAGAAGAAGAAAAAAAAAGAGGAGAAGAAAGAATAGAGGAGAAGAACTCCTCTATTCTTTCTTCTCCTCTTTTTTCTTCTTCTTCCTCTTCTTTTTTTATCCTCTTCTTCCTCTCATGTTCGAGAGGATCGCCTTGGGGTCGGGAGGTTGCCTAGTGTCAAAGGATTCAACAAAACCATGTCTTCATCATTAGGCGAAAGTAACATGTGCATGATGGTAGGAAGCTCTTCAAAGTTGTTCTGGAACGGAGTCCCAGATAGGATAATTCGCTTTTTGGTACAAAGTTCAGCAAGAGCCTTCCGAATATCGCTATTTGGAAGGCCTTTGCTGAATTCGTACCAAAAGGCAGATTATTCTATCCGGGACTCCATTCCAGAACAACTTTGCAGAACTTCGTACCAACATGCCCTGGTTACTTCCGGCTAATGATGAAGGCATGGATTTCTTCAATACTTTGACACTAGGAAACCTCTCTCGACCCCTCGGCGATTCTTGACCCCTCGAACCCTCAACGACCCTGAAACCCTCGACCCTTGACCCCTTAACGACCCTCGACCCTCTACCCTAGTTCCCGACCCTCGACCAATAGAGGAGAAGAAGAAAGGAATAGCTAGAGGAGAAGATCGAAGAAAAAAAGAAGAAACAAAAGAGGAGAAGAAGAAAGGAATAGTGGAGAAGAAGAGAAAATAGAATATATTCTATTTTCTCTTCTTCTCCACTATTCCTTTCTTCTTCTCCTCTTCTTTTTCTTCTGTTTTCTTCTTCTTATTTATTTCTCCTCTTCTTTTCGGTAGAGGAAACCCTAAATAGCTAGCAAGTATCGTGGGTGTGAGATACATGTGGCCTTCGGTGTCGGACACTACATCCACGTCCCACAAGTGACGTGGGCGTCGAAACCCGCGCCACTTGTGGGATGTGGATGTAGTGTCCGACACCGACGGTACATGTATCTCACACCGACGATACTTTCTATTTAGGGTTTCTCCTCTACCACTCGGCGGCCCTCTCGACGACCCTCGTTCCCGATAAAATAAAGAGGAAGAAGAAGAAGAAAAAAGAAGAGAAGAAAGAATAGAGGATAAGTCTCCTCTATTCTTTCCTCGCCTCTCTCATGAATGTCCGGCGTTCTCGACCCCCCCCTCCCCACGTGTCGAAGAAAAAAAAGAAGAAAAAAAAGAGGAGAAGAAGAAAGGAATAGAGGAGAAAAGAGAAAAATAGAATATATTCTATTTTTCTCTTTTCTCCTCTATTCCTTTCTTCTTCTCCTCTTTTTTTTCTTCTTTTTTCTTCTTCTTATTTATTTCTCCTCGTCTTCCTCTCCCCTCTCCCCTCTCGGCGACCCTAGACCCCCTCTCGACCCTCGACCCCTAGGCGACCGTCGACCCCTCTCTTTTTTTTCTTCCTCTTCTATTTTATCCTCTTCTTCCTCTACCGCTCGGCGACCCTCGACGACCCTCGTTCCCAATCAAAAAAAGAGGAAGAAGAAGAAAAAAAAGAGGAGAAGAAAGAATAGAGGAGAAGTCTCCTCTATTCTTTCTTCTCCTCTTTTTTTTCTTCTTCTTCCTCTTTTTTTATCCTCTTCCTCCTCTCATGTTCGACGACCCTCGACCCCTCGGCAACCCTAGACCCCCTCTTGACCCCCTCTTCTTCCCCCTCTTCTAATTCATTTGTTCATATGAATATAAAAACAATTTCATATTTACAATAATTAATATCACCAAAAAAATCCTAATTTTTCTAAAGAACTATTTTTTGCATATATACATGAACATAGATATATACACAGAGAACATATATACACATATATATATAAAACAAGCATATATATGAAAAAATATCTATGAACAGAAAAAATATCCTAATATAGCTATGAACAGAAAAATATCTATGAAAAAATATCTATGAAAAAATCCTAATATAGCTATGAAAAAATATCTATGAAAAAAATCCTAATATAGCTATGAAAAAATATCTATGAACAGAAAAATATCTATGAAAAAAAAGCATATATATACATATATATTTTTTGCATATATACATGAAAAAAAGCATATAGCAGAAAAAAAGCATATAACAGAAAAAAAGGGCGCCGCGGCTGGACCAGAGGAGGACCGCGACGGCGACGATGGGGGCGGGCGGGCGACGGCGACGGTGACGGCGGGGCGGCGCGCGGGAGGGCGACGGCGGGGCGGCGCGCGGGAGGGCGATGGTGATGGGGCAGGGACGGCGAGCATGGGGCGGCGACGGCGAGCAAGGCGCGCGGGGGCGCGACGAGGACGGCGGGGGCGGCGAGGGCGCCGGCGCGCGGGGGCAGGGGCGCGGGGCGACGGCGACGGCGAGCATGGGGCAGGGGCGCGGGGCGACGACGGGGCAGGGCGCGGCGACGACGACGAGGAGGACGAGCAGCCTGGTGGCGTCGGCGATGGGGAATGGAGCAGTTGCCGAAAATTTCGCAAGTGCTGTATATATAGGCAGAGCAATGGTCCCGGTTCATGGCACGACCCGTGACCAATGCCCCCCTTTGGTCCCGGTTGGTGCCACGAACCGGGACCAAAGGCCAATTTTCAGCAGCCCAAAGGGCGGGAAGCGGCGGCCTTTGGTCCCGGTTGGTGGCACCAACCGGGACCAATGCCCTTGTGCGCCCCGCGCCCAGAAGTTTAGTCCCACATCGCTAGTTGAAGGGCACCGATACTGGTGTATAAGCGCTGCTCTGCCTCCCCTTTCGAGCTCCTCTCAAATGCAGGCTTTCGGGCCTAAACTGCTACTGCCTGTGGGCCTATTGGGCCTCTGCGGGCCTGAATCCTGGCCCATGTAGGATTTCTAGTCGTATTCAGGCCGTGGAGGCCCAGTAGGAGGCATTTTTTTTTGGTTTTTTCTTTTTTGTTTCTATATTTCTTTGGTTTTTTATTTTTTTATTTCTACTTACAACTAAATACTTACAGTTTTTTAGTGATTTCTTTTTGCTTTTAGGTCACAAAAATTATAAACTTTCTATTAGTGCCATTAGTTTTAAATTTTAAATAGTTTAAATTTGATTTTTTAAAAATTTGTGTGAATCACTAGTTTATGAATAACTTTACTATAAAATTAGAATTTTTTTCTATTTATTTTTTATTTCTACTTACAACTAAATACTTACAGTTTTTTAGTGATTTCTTTTTGCTTTTAGGTCACAAAAATTATAAACTTTCTGTTAGTGCCATTAGTTTTAAATTTTAAATAGTTTAAATTTGAATTTTTAAAAATTTGTGTGAATCACTAGTTTATGAATTTTTTTCTTCTTTGCTATTTATTTTTTATTTATACTTACAATTAAATACTTTTGCTTTTAGGTCACACAAATTATATTCTTTTTGCTATTGAAGAATATTGTAGTTTTATTTTAGTTGATCATAACATAATATTTTAATTGATTGTTTTTATTTTCATAAAAGTTTTGTAGTTCATTCTGTTTGCTATTAATTCATTCTTTGAGCTAAATGACTCTGAAATTGGAAAGCATTTCAAAATGAACTCTGAAAAGGTTGAAAGTTGGCATGGTATCATCATTTCACCCACATAGCATGTTCCAAAAAGTAGAGAGGGTTACGACAAAAACTTGATGCACTTCGTGTACAAAATGGACAATCACTTTCGAAGTATCAAAGTTTCAAACCATAAGACATGAAAGCATTTCAAATGAACTCTTGAAAAGTTGAAAGTTGGGATGCATGGTATCATAATTTCACCCACATAGCATTTTCTTATTGCGGGAGAAAGTCTTCACTTTTTCTTCGCTTGTGTCATTTGCTTATTGCGCCGTAACCATGGATAATCTTCATTGTTTATCAGGATGCTTGGGTCAGCCTTGACATTGAAGGGAGGAATTTCATGAAACTTTTCATAATCTTCAGACATGTCTGTCTTGCCGTCCACTCCCAAGATGTCCCTTTTTCCTGAAAGAACTATGTGGCGCTTTGGCTCATCGTATGATGTATTCGCTTCCTTATCTTTTCTTTTTCTCGGTTTAGTAGACATGTCCTTCACATAGATAACCTGTGCCACATCATTGGCTAGGACGAACGGTTCGTCAGTGTACCCAAGATTTTTCAGATCCACTGTTGTCATTCCGTACTGTGGGTCTACTTGTACCCTGCCGCCAAACAGAATGACCCATTTGCACTTAAACAAAGGGACCTTAAAATCAGGTCCGTAGTCAAGTTCCCATATGTCCACTATGTAACCATAATATGTGTCCTTTCCGCTCTCGGTTGCTGCATCAAAGCGGACACCGCTGTTTTGGTTGGTGCTCTTTTGATCTTGGGCGATCGTGTAAAATGTATTCCCATTTATCTCGTATCCTTTGTAAGTCAATACAGTCAAAGATGGTCCCCTGGACAACAAGTACAACTCATCACAAACAGTGTTGTCACCTCTGAGACGTGTTTCCAACCAACTGCTGAAAGTCCTGATGTGTTCACATGTAATCCAGTCGTCGCATTGCTGCGGGTGTTTGGAGCGCAGACTGTTCTTGTGTTCATCGACATACGGGGTCACCAAGGTAGAGTTCTGTAGAACTGTGTAGTGTGCTTGAGACCAAGAATATCCGTCCCTGCATATTATTGAGTCTCTTCCAAGAGTGCCTTTTCCAGTCAGTCTCCCCTCATACCGCGATTTAGGGAGACCTATCTTGTTAAGGCCAGGAATGAAGTCAACACAAAACCCGATAACATCCTCTATTTGATGGCCCATGGAGATGCTTCCTTCTGGCCTAGCGCGGTTACGGACATATTTCTTTAGGACTCCCATGAAGCTCTCAAAGGGGAACATATTGTGTAGAAATACGGGCCCCAGGATGACAATCTCGTCGACTAGATGAACTAGGACGTGCGTCATGATATTGAAGAAGGATGGTGGGAACACCAGCTCGAAACTGACAAGACATTGCGCCACATCACTCCTTAGCCTTGGTACCATTTCTGGATCGATCACCTTCTGAGAGATTGCATTGAGGAATGCACATAGCTTCACAATGGCTAATCGGACGTTTTCCGGTAAAAGCCCCCTCAATGCAACCGGAAGCAGTTGCGTCATAATCACGTGGCAGTCATGAGACTTTAGGTTCTGAAACTTTTTCTCTGGCATATTTATTATTCCCTTTATATTCGATGAGAAGCCAGTCGTGACCTTCATACTAAGCAGGCATTCAAAGAAGATTTCTTTCTCTTCTTTCGTAAGAGCGTAGCTGGCAGGACCTTTATACTGCTTCGGAGGCATGTCGTCTTTTTCGTGCAAACGTTGCAGGTCCTCCCGTGCCTCCGGCGTATCTTTTGTCTTCCCATACACGCCCAAGAAGCCTAGCAGGTTCACGCAAAGGTTCTTCGTCACATGCATCACGTCGATTGAGGAGCGGACCTCTAGGTCTTTCCAGTAGGGTAGGTCCCAAAATATAGATTTCTTCTTCCACATGGGTGCGTGTCCCTCAGCGTCATTCGGAACAGCTAGTCCACCGGGACCCTTTCCAAAGATGACGTAGGGTAAATCATTGACCATAGCAAGCACGTGATCACCGGTGCGCATGGCGGGCTTCTTCCGGTGATCTGCCTCGCCTTTGAAATGCTTGCCTTTCTTTCAACATTGATGGTTGGTCGGAAGAAATCGACGATGGCCCAGGTACACATTCTTCCTGCATTTGTCCAGGTATATACTTTCAGTGTCATCTAAACAGTGCGTGCATGCGTGGTATCCTTTGTTTGTCTGTCCTGAAAGGTTACTGAGAGCGGGCCAATCGTTGATGGTCACGAACAGCAACGCCTTAAGGTTAAATTCCTCCTGTCTGTGCTCATCCCACGTACGTACACCGTTTCCATTCCACAGCTGTAAAAGTTCTTCAACTAATGGCCTTAGGTACACATCAATTTCGTTGCCGGGTTGCTTAGGGCCTTGGATGAGAACTGGCATCATAATGAACTTCCGCTTCATGCACATCCAAGGAGGAAGGTTGTACATACATAGAGTCACGGGCCAGGTGCTGTGATTACTGCTCTGCTCCCCGAAAGGATTAATGCCATCCGCGCTTAAAGCAAACCATACATTCCTTGGGTCCTTTGCAAACTCATCCCAGTACTTTCTCTCGATTTTTCTCCACTGCGACCCGTCAGCGGGTGCTCTCAACTTCCCATCTTTCTTTCGGTTCTCACTGTGCCATCGCATCAACTTGGCATGCTCTTTGTTTCTGAACAGACGTTTCAACCGTGGTATTATACGAGCATACCACATCACCTTTGTAGGGACCCTCTTCCTGAGGGGCTCGCCGTCAACATCACCGGGGTCATGTCTGTTGGGGAACGTTGCAGAAAACAAAAATTTTCCTATTCGTTTCACCAAGATCCATCTAGGAGTTCATCAAGCAACGAGTATTCAGATTGCATCTACATACCTTTGTAGATCACGAGCGGAAGCGTTCATTAGAACGAGGATGAAGTAGTCGTACACGACGTGATCCAAATCACCGATGACCAGCGCCGAACGGACGGCACCTCCGCGTTCAACACACGTACGGGACGGGAGACGTCTCCTCCTTCTTGATCCAGCAAGGGAGAGGAGAGGTTGATGAAGAACCAGCAGCACGACGGCGTGGTGGTGGATGCAGGGCGTCACAGTTGCAGGGCTTCGCCTTCGCAATGAGAGAGAGACGTAACGGGGAGAGGGGGAGGCGCCAGGGGCTGGTGTATGAAGTCCCTCCTCTCCCCCACTATATATAGGGGTGCCAAGGGGGGGTGGTGCGCAGCCTAGGAGATCTGATCTCCTAGGTGCGGCGGCCAGGGGAGGGTTTCCCTCCCCCCCAAGGCACCTCGGGGTGCCTTCCACCACTTGGACTCTTCCTTGGTGGAAACCCTAGGCGCATGGGCCTAGTAGGGCTGGTGCCCTTGGCCCATGTAGGTCAAGGCGCATCCCCTACAGCCCATGTGGCCCCCCGGGACAGGTGGCCCCACCCGGTGGGCCCACGGGACCCCTCCGGTGGTCCCGGTACAATGCCGATAACCCCGAAACTTGTCCCGATGGCCGAAACAGCACTTCCTATATATAATTCTTTACCTCCGGACTATTCCGGAGCTCCTCGTGACGTCCGGGATCTCATCCGGGACTCCGAAAAACATTCGGGTTACTGCATATACATATCTTCACAACCCTAGCGTCACCGAACCTTAAGTGTGTAGACCCTACGGGTTCGGGAGACAAGCAGACATGACCGAGACGACTCTCCGGTCAATAACCAACAGCGAGATCTGGATACCCATGTTGGCTCCCACATGCTCCACGATGTTCTCATCGGATGAACCACGATGTCGAGGATTCAATCAACCCCGTATGCAATTCCCTTTGTCAATCGATATATTACTTGCCCGAGATTCGATCGTCGGTATCCCAATACCTCGTTCAATCTCGTTACCGGCAAGTCACTTTACTCGTACTGTAATGCATGATCCCGTGACCAGACACTTGGTCACTTTGAGCTCATTATGATGATGCATTACCGAGTGGGCCCAGTGATACCTCTCCGTCATACGGAGTGACAAATCCTAGTCTTGATCCGTGTCAACCCAACAGATACTTTCGGAGATACCCGTAGTCTACCTTTATAGTCACCCAGTTACGTTGTGACGTTTGGTATACCCAAAGCACTCCTACAGTATCCGGGAGTTACACGATCTCATGGTCTAAGGAAAAGATACTTGACATTGCAAAACTCTAGCAAAACGAACTACACGATCTTTATGCTATGTTTAGGATTGGGTCTTGTCCATCACATCATTCTCTTAATGATGTGATCTCGTTATCAATGACATTCAATGTCCATAGCCAGGAAACCATGACTATCTGTTGATCAACGAGCTAGTCAACTAGAGGCTTACTAGGGACATGTTGGTGTCTGTTATTCACACATGTATTACGATTTCCGGATAAGACAATTATAGCATGAATAAAGACAATTACCATGAACAAGGAAATATAATAATAATGCTTTTATTATTGCCTCTAGGGCATATTTCCAACAGTCTCCCACTTGCACTAGAGTCAATAATGTAGTTACATTGTGATGAATCGAACACCCATGGAATTCTGGTGTTGATCATGTTTTGCCCTAGGGAGAGGTTTAGTCAACGGATCTGCTACATTCAAGTCCGTATGTACTTTACAAATTTCTATGTCTCCATCTTGAACATTTTCACGAATGGAGTTGAAGCGACGCTTGATATGCCTTGTCTTCTTGTGAAACCTGGGCTCCTTGGCAAGTGCAATAGCTCCAGTGTTGTCACAGAAGAGCTTGATCGGCCCCGACGCATTGGGTATGACTCCGAGGTCGGTGATGAACTCCTTCACCCAGATTGCTTCATGTGCTGCCTCCGAGGCTGCCATGTACTCCGCTTCACATGTAGATCCCGCCACGATGCTCTGCTTGCAACTGCACCAGCTTACTGCCCCACCATTCAAAATATACACGTATCCGGTTTGTGACTTTGAGTCATCCAGATCTGTGTCGAAGCTAGCGTCGACGTAACCCTTTACGACGAGCTCTTCGTCACCTCCATAAACGAGAAACATCTCCTTAGTCCTTTTCAGGTACTTCAGGACATTCTTGACCGCTGTCCAGTGTTCCTTGCCGGGATTACTTTGGTACCTTCCTACCAAACTTACGGCAAGGTTTACATCAGGTCTGGTACACAGCATGGCATACATAATAGAACCTATGGCTGAGGCATAGGGGATGACACTCATCTCGTCTATTTCTTCTGCCGTGGTCGGACTTTGAGCCGAGCTCAATTTCATACCTTGTAATACAGGCAAGAACCCCTTCTTAGATTGATCCATATTGAACTTCTTCAATATCTTATCAAGGTATGTGCTTTGTGAAAGACCTATGAGGCGTCTCGATCTATCTCTATAGATCTTGATGCCTAATATATAAGCAGCTTCTCCAAGGTCCTTCATTGAAAAACTCTTATTCAAGTAGGCCTTGATGCTGTCCAAAAGTTCTATATCATTTCCCATCAAAAGTATGTCATCTACATATAATATGAGAAATGCTACAGAGCTCCCACTCACTTTCTTGTAAACACAGGCTTCTCCATAAGTCTGCGTAAACCCAAACGCTTTGATCATCTCATCAAAGCGAATGTTCCAACTCCGAGATGCTTGCACCAGCCCATAAATCGAGCGTTGGAGCTTGCACACCTTGTCAGCATTCTTAGGATCGACAAAACCTTCCGGCTGCATCATATACAATTCTTCCTTAAGGAAACCATTAAGGAATGCCGTTTTGACGTCCATTTGCCATATTTCATAATCGTAGAACGCGGCAATTGCTAACATGATTCGGACGGACTTCAGCTTCGCTACCGGTGAGAAAGTCTCATCATAGTCAACCCCTTGAACTTGTCGATAACCCTTAGCGACAAGCCGAGCTTTATAGATGGTTACATTACCATCCGCGTCTGTCTTCTTCTTAAAGATCCATTTATTTTCTATGGCTCGTCATTCAACGGGCAAGTCAGTCAAAGTCCATACTTCGTTTTCATACATGCATCCTATCTCGGATTTCATGGCTTCTAGCCATTTGTCGGAATCCGGGCCCGCCATCACTTCTTCATAGTTCGAAGGTTCACCGTTGTCTAACAACATGATTTCCAAGACAGGGTTGCCGTACCACTCTGGTGCGGAACGTGTCCTTGTGGACCTTCGAATTTCAGTAGGAGCTAGATCAGAAGTATCTTGATCATTATCATTAACTTCCTCTCTAGTCGGTGCTGGCACCTCAGGAACATTTTCTTGAGTTGCGCCATTTTCCGGTTCAAGAGGCAATACTTCATCTAGTTCTACTTTCCTCCCACTTACTTCTTTCGAGAGAAACTCCTTCTCTAGAAAGGATCCATTCTTGGCAACAAAGACCTTGCCTTCGGATCTGAGGTAGAAGGTATACCCAATAGTTTCTTTAGGGTATCCTATGAAGACGCATTTTTCCGACTTGGGTTCGAGCTTTTCAGGTTGAAGTTTCTTGACATAAGCATCGCATCCCCAAACTTTTAGAAACGACAGCTTAGGTTTCTGCCCAAACCATAATTCATACGGTGTCGTCTCAACGGATTTCGACGGAGCCCTATTTAAAGTGAATGCGGCAGTCTCTAAAGCATAGCCCCAAAAAGATAGCGGTAAATCGGTAAGAGACATCATAGACCACACCATATCTAATAGAGTGCGATTACGACGTTCGGACACACCGTTACGCTGAGGTGTTCCAGGCGGCGTTAGTTGTGAAACTATTCCACATTTTCTTAAGTGTATGCCAAATTCGTGACTCAAGTATTCTCCTCCACGATCTGATCGTAGAAACTTGATTTTCCTGTCACGTTGATTCTCAACCTCACTCTGAAATTCCTTGAACTTTTCAAAGGTTTCAGACTTGTGTTTCATTAAGTAGATATACCCATATCTACTTAAGTCATCAGTGAGGGTGAGAACATAACGATAGCCACCGCGAGCCTCAACACTCATTGGACCGCACACATCAGTATGTATGATTTCCAATAAGTTGGTTGCTCGCTCCATTGTTCCTGAGAACGGAGTCTTGGTCATTTTACCCATGAGGCATGGTTCGCACGTGTCAAATGATTCATAATCAAGAGACTCTAAAAGTCCATCAGCATGGAGCTTCTTCATGCGTTTGACACCTATGTGACCAAGGCGGCAGTGCCACAAGTATGTGGGACTATCATTATCAACCTTGCATCTTTTGGCACTCACATTATGAACATGTGTAGCATTACGTTCAAGATTCATAAAGAATAAACCATTCACCATAGGAGCATGACCATAAAACATATCTCTCATATAAATAGAACAACCATTATTCTCGGATTTAAATGAGTAGCCATCTCGAATTAAACAAGATCCCGATACAATGTTCATGCTCAAAGCTGGTACTAAATAACAATTATTAAGGTTTAAAACTAATCCCGAAGGTAGATGTAGAGGCAGCGTGCCGACGGCGATCACATTGACCTTGGAACCATTCCCGACGCGCATCGTCACCTCGTCCTTTGCCAGTTTCCGCTTATTCCGCAGCCCCTGCTTTGAGTTACAAATGTGAGCAACTGCACCGGTATCAAATACCCAGGAGCTACTACGGACACTAGTAAGGTACACATCAATTACATGTATATCACATATACCTTTTGTTTTGCCGGCCTTCTTGTCTGCTAAGTATTTAGGGCAGTTCCGCTTCCAGTGACCGTTTCCCTTGCAATAAAAGCACTCAGTCTCGGGCTTGGGTCCATTCTTTGGCTTCTTCCCGGCAGCTTGCTTGCCGGGCGCGGCAACTTCCTTGCCGTCCTTCTTGAAGTTCTTTTTACCCTTACCCTTCTTGAACTTAGTGGTTTTATTCACCATCAACACTTGATGTTCCTTCTTGACTTCTACCTCTGCTGATTTCAGCATAGCAAATACTTCAGGAATGGTCTTTTCCATCCCCTGCATATTGAAGTTCATCACAAAGCTCTTGTAGCTCGGTGGAAGCGACTGGAGGATTCTGTCAATGACCGCATCATCTGGGAGATTAACTCCCAGCTGAGTCAAGCGGTTATGCAACCCAGACATAGTGAGTATGTGCTCACTGACAGAACTGTTTTCCTCCATCTTACAGCTGAAGAATTTGTCGGAGACTTGATATCTCTCGACCCGGGCATGAGCTTGGAAAACCATTTTCAGCTCTTCGAACATCTCATATGCTCTGTGTCTCTCAAAACGCTTTTGGAGCCCCGGCTCTAAACTGTAAAGCATGCCGCACTGAACGAGGGAGTAGTCATCGGTACGTGCCTGCCAAGCGTTCATAACGTCTTGTTCAGCAGGGAGGACAGGTGCGTCACCCAGCGGTGCTTGTAGGACATAATCTTTCTTGGCAGCTATGAGGATGATCCTCAGGTTCCGGACCCAGTCCGTATAGTTGCTGCCATCGTCTTTCAGCTTGGTTTTCTCTAGGAACGCGTTGAAGTTGAGGACTACGTGGGCCATTTGATCTACAAGACATATTGTAAAATATTTTAGACTAAGTTCATGATAATTAAGTTCATCTAATCAAATTAATAATGAACTCCCACTTAGATAGACATCCCTCCAGTCATCTAAGTATAACATGATCCGAGTCAACTAGGCCGTGTCCGATCATCACGTGAGACGGACTAGTCAACGTCGGTGAACATTTTCATGTTGATCGTATCTTCTATACGACTCATGCTCGACCTTTCGGTCTTCTGTGTTCCGAGGCCATGTCTGTACATGCTAGGCTCGTCAAGTCAACCTAAGTGTTTGCATGTGTAAATCTGTCTTACACCCGTTGTATGTGAACGTCTGAATAAAACACCCGATCATCACGTGGTGTTTTGAAACAGCGAACTGTCGCAACGGTGCACAGTTAGGGGGAACACTTCTTGAAATTAATATGAGGGATCATCTTATTTACTACCGTCGTTCTAAGTAAACAAGATGCAAAACATGATAAACATCACATGCAATCAAATAATAAATGTGACATGATATGGCCAATATCACATAGCTCCTTTGATCTCCATCTTGGGGCTCCATGATCATCCTGTCACCGGCATGACACCATGATCTCCATCATCATGATCTCCATCATCGTGCCTCCATGAAGTTGCTCGCCAACTATTACTTCTACTACTACGGCTAACGCGTTTAGCAATAAAGTAAAGTAATTTACATGGCGTTTCTCAATGACACGCAGGTCATATAAAAAATAATGACAACTCCTATGGCTCCTGCCGGTTGTCATACTCATCGACATGCAAGTCGTGATCCCTATTACAATAACATGAACATGTCATACATCACATATAGATCATTCATCATTCATCACAACTTTGGCCATATCATATCACAAACCACTTGCTGCAAAAACAAGTTAGACGTCTCTAATTGTTGTTGCAAGTTTTACGTGGCTGAATTAGGGTTCTAGCAAGAACGTTTTCTTACCTACGTTAAAGCCACAACGTGATTTGTCAACTTCTATTTACCCTTCATAAGGACCCTGTTCATCGAATCCGCTCCAACTAAAGTAGGAGAGACAGACACCCGCCAGCCACCTTATGCAACTAGTGCATGTTAGTCGGTGGAACCGGTCTCACGTAAGCGTACGTGTAAGGTTGGTCCGGGCCGCTTCATCCCACAATACCGCTGAAGCAAGAAAAGACTAGTAGCGGCAAGAAAGTTGACAATCCACGCCCACAACAAATTGTGTTCTACTCGCGCAAGAAGAACTACGCATAGACCTAGCTCATGATGCCACTGTTGGGGAACATTGCAGAAAACAAAAATTTTCCTAATCGTTTCACCAAGATCCATCTAGGAGTTCATCAAGCAACGAGTATTCAGATTGCATCTACATACCTTTGTAGATCACGAGCGGAAGCGTTCGTTAGAACGAGGATGAAGTAGTCGTACACGACGTGATCCAAATCACCGATGACCAGCGCCGAACGGACGGCACCTCCGCGTTCAACACACGTACGGGACGGGAGACGTCTCCTCCTTCTTGATCCAGCAAGGGAGAGGAGAGGTTGATGAAGAACCAGCAGCACGACGGCGTGGTGGTGGATGCAGGGCGTCACAGTTGCAGGGCTTCGCCTTCGCAACGAGAGAGAGACGTAACGGGGAGAGAGGGAGGCGCCAGGGGCTGGTGTATGAAGTCCCTCCTCTCCCCCACTATATATAGGGGTGCCAAGGGGGGGTGGTGCGCAGCCTAGGAGATCTGATCTCCTAGGTGCGGCGGCCAGGGGAGGGTTTCCCTCCCCCCCAAGGCACCTCGGGGTGCCTTCCACCACTTGGACTCTTCCTTGGTAGAAACCCTAGGCGCATGGGCCTAGTAGGGCTGGTGCCCTTGGCCCATGTAGGTCAAGGCGCACCCCCTACAGCCCATGTGGCCCCCCGGGATAGGTGGCCCCACCCGGTGGGCCCACGGGACCCCTCCGGTGGTCCCGGTACAATACCGATAACCCCGAAACTTGTCCCGATGGCCGAAACAGCACTTCCTATGTATAATTCTTTACCTCCGGACTATTCCGGAGCTCCTCGTGACGTCCGGGATCTCATCCGGGACTCCGAACAACATTCGGGTTACTGCATATACATATCTTCACAACCCTAGCGTCACCGAACCTTAAGTGTGTAGACCCTACGGGTTCGGGAGACAAGCAGACATGACCGAGACGACTCTCCGGTCAATAACCAACAGCGGGATCTGGATACCCATGTTGGCTCCCACATGCTCCACGATGTTCTCATCGGATGAACCACGATGTCGAGGATTCAATCAACCCCGTGTGCAATTCCCTTTGTCAATCGATATATTACTTGCCCGAGATTCGATCGTCGGTATCCCAATACCTCGTTCAATCTCGTTACCGGCAAGTCACTTTACTCGTACTGTAATGCATGATCCCGTGACCAGACACTTGGTCACTTTGAGCTCATTATGATGATGCATTACCGAGTGGGCCCAGTGATACCTCTCCGTCATACGGAGTGACAAATCCTAGTCTTGATCCGTGTCAACCCAACAGATACTTTCGGAGATACCCGTAGTCTACCTTTATAGTCACCCAGTTACGTTGTGACGTTTGGTATACCCAAAGCACTCCTACAGTATCCGGGAGTTACACGATCTCATGGTCTAAGGAAAAGATACTTGACATTGCAAAACTCTAGCAAAACGAACTACACGATCTTTATGCTATGTTTAGGATTGGGTCTTGTCCATCACATCATTCTCTTAATGATGTGATCTCGTTATCAATGACATTCAATGTCCATAGCCAGGAAACCATGACTATCTGTTGATCAACGAGCTAGTCAACTAGAGGCTTACTAGGGACATGTTGGTGTCTGCTATTCACACATGTATTACGATTTCCAGATAACACAATTATAGCATGAATAAAGACAATTACCATGAACAAGGAAATATAATAATAATTCTTTTATTATTGCCTCTAGGGCATATTTCCAACAATGTCGTATGATCTTATACTGCAACGCACCGCATACCGGGCATGCGTTCAGATCCTTGTATGCATCGCGGTAGAGGATGCAGTCATTAGGGCATGCATGTATCTTCTCCACCTCCAATCCTAGAGGGCATACGACCTTCTTTGCTGCGTATGTACTGTCGGGCAATTCGTTATCCTTTGGAAGCTTCTTCTTCAATATTTTCAGTAGCTTCTCAAATCCTTTGTCAGCCACAGCATTCTCTGCCTTCCACTGCAGCAATTCCAGTACGGTACCGAGCTTTGTGTTGCCATCTTCGCAATTTGGGTATAACCCTTTTTTGTGATCCTCTAACATGCGATCGAGCTTCAGCTTCTCCTTTTGACTAATGCATTGCGTCCTTGCATCGACAATGACCCGGCGGAGATCATCATCATCGGGCACATCGTCTGGTTCCTCTTGATCTTCAGCAGCTTCACCCGTGGCAGCATCATTAGGCACATCATCGTCTGGTTCCTCTTGATCTTCACCAGCTCCCCCCGTTGCAGCATCACCGTATTCAGGGGGCACATAGTTGTCATCGTACTCTTCTTCTTCGCCGTCTTCCATCATAACCCCTATTTCTCCGTGCCTCGTCCAAACATTATAGTGTGGCATGAAACCCTTGTAAAGCAGGTGGGAGTGAAGGATTTTCCGGTTAGAGTAAGACCTCGTATTCCCACATTCAGTGCATGGACAACACATAAAACCATTCTGCTTGTTTGCCTCAGCCGCATCGAGAAACTCATGCACGCCCTTAATGTACTCGCGGGTGTGTCTGTCACCGTACATCCATTGCCGGTTCATCTGCGTGCATTATATATAATTAAGTGTCCAAATTAATAGAAGTTCATCATCACATTAAAACCAAAGTGCATACATAGTTCTCATCTAACAACATATAGCTCTCCAGAGGATCTAATTAATTAAACCATACATTGAAACTATGTGAAACATTTCAATGCGAAAACAAATGCGATCATAATCGCAACCAAGGTAACAATTGATCCAACGGCATAATGATACCAAGCCTCGGTATGAATGGCGTATTTTCTAATCTTTCTAATCTTCAAGCGCATTGCATCCATCTTGATCTTGTGATCATCGACGACATCCGCAACATGCAACTCCAATATCATCTTCTCCTCCTCATTTTTTTTATTTTTTCCTTCAACAAATTGTTTTCTTCTTCAACTAAATTTAACCTCTCGACAAGGTCGGTTGGCATTTCCGATTCACATACATCCTAGATAAATAAAATCTATGTCACGTTGGTCGGCATAATTTTCATAAACAATAAATGAACCAATAGTTATAAAGATAATATACATACCAAGTCCGAATCATAGACAGGACGAGGGCCGACGGGGGCGGATACCAAAACCATCGCACTATATAAGATGCAATAATAAATGTAAGAAAATGATACAAGTATCGATCTAAACATACAAGTAAGAATATTTTTCCTTTCAGAAAGAAGATAAGAATAAGAGGCTCACCACGATGGTGTCGGTGATGAGATCAGCGCGGGTGATCGACGGCGGTGAAGACGGGGACGGGGCGTGACGGACCGCTAAATCTAGACAAATCTCGAGGAAAATGGAGCTTGGAGGTCGAGCTTCGAGAGGAGAAAGCTTAAGTAGTGTGGCTCGGGCATTCCATCGAGCACCTCATGTGCATAGGAGGTGAGCTAGAGCACCACAAAGGCCTCTCCCCCTTGGCAAGAAAAAACAGAGCACTGTGCTCTGCTCTTGCGCGAGGGGGTATATATAGGCAATTCATTGGTCCCGGTTCGTGGCATGAACCGGGACTAAAGGGGAGCCTTTGGTCCCGGTTCAAGCCACCAACCGGGACCAATGGTGGTGGGCCAGGAGGGAGGCCCTTTGGTCCCGGTTCGTCCCACCAACCGGGACCAAAAGGTCCATACGAACCGGGACCAATGGCCCACGTGGCCCGGCCGGCCCCCTGGGCTCACGAACCGGGACCAATGCCCACATTGGTCCCGGTTCAAGACTGAACCGGGACTAATGGGCTGAGGCGGCCTGGACCATAGCCCCTTTTCTACTAGTGATTCTTGTTCCCACAAGTTGTTTGCTCACAAAATCCCTATGCTTTGTTATACTTAAATGTGCTAGTCATATTATTCATGATGCTCTCTTTATGTTTCAATTCTTATCTTTTATGTGAGCATCATTGAAATCATCATGCCTAGCTAGGGGCGTTAAACGATAGCGCTTGTTGGGAGGCAACCCAACTTTATTTTTGTTCCTTGCTTTTTGTTCCTGTTTAGTAATAAATAATTCATCTATCCTCTGTTTAGATGTGGTTTTATGCTTTTAATTAGTGTTTGTGCCAAGTAGAACCTTTGGGAAGACTTGGGGAAAGTCTTTTTAATCTTGCTGTAAAAAATAGAAACTTTAGCACCCACGAGAATTGCTGCCATTTTTTACTGGAGAGTGCTGTTTAGTTAATTATTTTTGCAGATGATTAATAGATAAATTACTCAGGTCCAGAAATTTATTTTAGAATTTTGGGGGTTCCAGAAGTGTACGTTTGATCCAGATTACTACAGACTGTTCTGTTTTTGACAGATTCTGTTTTCGATGTGTTGTTTGCTTATTTTGATGAATATATGAGTAGTATCAGAGAGTATGAACCATAGATAAGTTGGAATACAGTAGATATTACACCAATATGAATTTAGAATGAGTTCACAACAGTACCTAAGTGGTGATTTATTTTCTTATACTAACGGAGCTTACGAGTTTTCTGTTAAGTTTTGTGTTGTGAAGTTTTCAAGTTTTGGGTAAAGATTCGATGGACTATGGAATAAGGAGTGGCAAGAGCCTAATCTTGGGGATTACCAAGGCACCCCAAGTTAATATTCAAGGACAACCAAGAGCCTAAGCTTGGGGATGCCCCGGAAGGCATCCCCTCTTTCGTCTTCGTTCATCGGTAACTTTACTTGGAGCTATATTTTTATTCGCCACATGATATGTGTTTTGCTTGGAGCGTCATTTTATTTTATTTTGTTTTGCTTGCTGTTTGAATAAACTACCAAGATCTAAAATTGTTAAATGTTAGAGAGTCTTCACATAGTTGCATAATTATTCGACTACTCATTGATCCTCACTTATTATCTTTCGGAGTAGTTTGTCATTTGCTCTAGTGCTTCACTTATATCCTTTTAGAGCACGGTGGTGGTTTTATTTTATAGAAATAGATGAACTCTCATGCTTCACTTATATTATTTTGAGAGTCTTAAATAGCATGGTAATTTCTTAAATAATCCTAATATGCCAGGCATCCGAGAATAGTAAAAACTTTCATATAAGTGTATTGAATACTAAGAGAAGTTTGATGCTTGATGATTGTTTTGAGATATGAAGGTAATAATATCAAAGTCGTGCTAGTTGAGTAGTTGTGAATCTGAGAAATGCTTGTATTGAAGTTTGCAAGTCCCGTAGCATGCACATATGGTAAACGTTATGTAACAAATTTGAAACATGAGGTGTTATTTGATTGTCTTCCTTATGAGTGGCGGTCGGGGACGAGCGATGGTCTTTTCCTACCAATCTACCCCCCTAGGAGCATGCACATAGTGCCGAGGTTTTTGATGACTTGTAGATTTTTGCAATAAGTATGTGATTTATTTATGACTAATGTTGAGTCCATGGATTATATGCACTCTCACCCTTCCATCATTGCTAGCCTCTTTGGTACCATGCATTGCCCTTTCTCACATTGAGAGTTGGTGCAAACTTCGCCGATGCATCCAAACCCCGTGATATGATACGCTCTTTCACACATAAACCTCCTTATATCTTCCTCAAAACAGCCACCATACCTACCTATTATGGCATTTCCATAGCCATTCCGAGATATATTGCCATGCAACTTTCCACTGTTCCGTTTATTATGACACACATCATCATTGTCATATTGCTTTGCATGATCATGTAGTTGACATCGTATTTGTGGCAAAGCCACCGTTCATAATTTTTCATACATGTCACTCTTGATTCATCGCAATCCCGGTACACCGCCGGAGGCATTCATATAGAATCATACTTTGTTCTAGTATCAAGTTGTAATCATTGAGTTGTAAATAAATAGAAGTGTGATGATCATCATTCTCTAGAGCATTGTCCCAAGTGAGGAATAAAAAAAGAAAGAGAAAGGCCATAAAAAGGAGAAGGCCCCCAAAAAAGAGAAAGGCCAAAAAAAAGGAGAGAATTCCTTATTTGACACTACCTTAAAATGTTGTTCCTTATTTGACCCTGGAGAACTTTTTTCCCTATTTGACATGTAGTCTAAATTTTCTTCCTTACGTGATATCACCGTCCGTTTTGTTACACCATTCCGTTAATTTTTTTTGGATGGACCAAAATACCCCCGTGTTAGTAGCTAGCCCACAAGGAGTTTTGACCAGAGTCGCTAGCCCACAAGCCCGATCCCGATCTGGCCATCCTCTCGTCTCTCTGTTTCTTCAATTCCCCACCCCCAACCCTAGCGGCGGCGGCGCGTGGGGGGGGGGGGGGGGTTGCAGGCTCGTACGACGGCGGCGGCATGAGCTGAGGGGCCATGGCTCAAGGGGTGGCTGCGGGCGGAGGATCAAGCACGGCTGCGGGCGCCGGAGCAAGCACCGTGGCGGACGGTGACCCAGGCACGGCGGACGGCGGCCAAGGCAGGGCTGGGGATGGCTCATCGGTGAGGTTCGCTGCTGGCGGCCATGGCGCGGCTATGCAGCACTTGCCGATGAGCTCAGCTGCGGGCGCAGGCCATGGCGATGTTGCGGGCGGTGCAGGCCATGGCGATGCTGCAAGGTTGGGCATGGATGCAGGCTTGGGCCACGGTGCGGCTGCAGACTCAGAAGGGTGAGTTCCTTCCACAATTTCTCTTCAAATGCATGATTAGAAGGAGGAGCAGGTTGACCCATATCCAGTAGCAATACTCATGCATAAGTTTGTCTTTTATGTACAGGATGGATCCAAATTCTTGTTATGTACTGAAAATTAGATTGCTTGGCAACCCAAAAAAAGCTAGAAAAGAGCCCATGTGCTTTTATTTCGAGAAGGTTATTGATTCTGACTTGACAAATTATGAAGATTTGGTTGAATCAATTATAGTGCAGTACCAGCCATGTTATTTGGAAGTTGCGCATGTTCACTACTATGATGAAGTTCTGAAAATGTTTCCAGAAATAAAATCAGGCCAAGAGTTGATGTATATGTTTGAGAAACATGCTAAGTCAAAGATGGTGCAGATGTTCATTGTATATTGGTAACCCTCTGAACCATATGAGCCTATCATTGAGTATTATAGTGATGTGCATATCCAACCTAAGAACAACGTAGACCAAGATTATGATAGTTATCTTCACAACCCAATACCGGAGAATGAACATGTTGGGATTGATGAAGAGAATATGTATTTGAAGGAAGAACCTAAAGCTCTAAATGTGGTTCTTTTTCCTGATAAAGAAAAGGACCAAGACTATGTTGCTGACGGTGAGAGTGAGGATGGGAGTGAGGATGAGAGCAAGGATGAGAGCGAGGACGAGACTGAAGTAGAGGAGGATGAGGAGTTGCATGAGGTAAATCATGCCCCAAATATAGAGCATGATAAGGATGACCCTCCTATGACTGAAGGTATCATATATCCCAATATGAAGGAGTTTAAGTTGGCCCTTTCTCAGCATGCTATCAAACATGAATTTGAGTATAACACGGAGAAGAGTGCACCATGTAGGTTCAGGGGCTATTGTAAAAGAAGAGATGAAGATAATTGTCCATGGAGGATACATGCTTCTACAACGGATGATTTGTGTACCGTAGTGGTAACTGTCTAACTTTGCTCGTTTGTAAACATTTCTTGCATGATTGTTTGAGAGTTTTTAGCTAACTAGTTATATTCTTCTTTTGTAGGTGAAAAAAAACCCTTTTGGTCATGCTTGCTCTAGTGCAAGAAGGAAAAAGAAGGTGAAGAATGCAACTAAGTACTGGATATGTGAGAAGGTGAAGGACTGGCTCATTGAAGATGCAACTCTAGGAGCAAAGGAATTGCGAAAGAAGCTTAAAGAACACCACAAGGTCAAAATCAACTACAAGAGAGTATATATGGGTAAGTTGCTAGCCTTGAAGCAACTATATGGTGATTTGGATATCAGCTTTGACAATTTGTATAGGTTTAAGGCACAAGTTGAAAGTTGTTGCCCCGGTAGCATAGTGCAGATTGATCATCACACAATAAATGGTAAAATCAGGTTTAGAAGAATTTTTGTTGCTATGAAACCTTGCATAGAGGGGTTCCTTAGTGGCTGTAGACCATATTTGGCAATAGATAGCACATTCTTGACGGGCAGGTTGAAGGGGCAGCTGGCTAGTGCTACCGCCGTTGATGGCCATAATTGGATGTATCCGGTTAGTTTTGGAGTCTTTGATTCTGAAACTAACGAGAATTGGATTTGGTTCATGCCATTTCTAAGACAGGCCATAGGATCACCAAATGGGTTGGCCATATGCACCGATGCTGGTCAAGCAGTAATGACAGGGGTGAAAGAAGTGTTCCTAGAGGCGGAACATAGGGAATGCATGTTTCACTTGGTGACCAACTTCAAGAAGAAGTTCCATGCGAAGGTGTTTGATGACCACCTTTGGGCTGCTGCTTACTCATGGAACCCATATTTATTTGACAAACATTGGGTTGCTATGGAGACAACAAAGCTAGCTACAACTGCATATATAAGGAAGTGGCATAATAGGTTGTGGTCTAGGAGTCAATTCTCAACTATATGCAAGGTAGACTATGTAACCAACAACCTGGCTGAGAGCTTTAACAATTGGATTAAGAACCACAAGTCCTTGAACTTGGATGACCTCTTTGATAAGGCGAGACAATTGATTATGATATTGTGGAACCGAAGGAGAAAAGTAGAAAAGGAGTTAGATGGTTTGATTCTGCCCCACATAATTAAGAAGCTGAATGCAATGACCAGGGAATTAAACTTGGAGGTGGTAGAAAGCTCAGAAGAAGTGGCTGAAGTAACTGCATTAGGTGGTAGTGGTTTTAGGTTTGTCGTCAACTTGCAAGAGGGGACATGTTCTTGTCGACAATGGCAAGTTTCCATCCATCCTTGCAAACTTGCTCTTGCATTCATCACGTCACTTAGCAATGCACACATACGACACTATGTGGACTTGTATTTCTCCGTTGACAAATATAGAGCAGCTTATGCCCAACTAATTCCAGCTATGCCGGACAAGACCCAATGGCCTAAATCTGACCATGGATTCTTCATGCATCCACCACTATTGAAGGCCACGGCTGGTAGGCATAAAACTGAGAGGTACAAAGGTTGTGGTGAGAAGAAAAGGAAAAGTGGTCAACACTTATGCCCTATTTGTAAGGAATATGGGCATCATTGGCACAAATGTAAGAAGGGAAATCCAGAGGACATTGCTGCAATGATGGCTATGAGGTACTCCCTCCGTTCCGAATTACTTGTCGCAGGTATGGATGTATCTAGATGTATTTTAGTTCTAGATACATCCATTTTTGCGATGTGTAATTTGGAACGGAGGGAGTAGTATAGATTTACTCATTTTTGCATTATTCTTCCAACTATACATGTTCAATACTTTCCTATCTCTTGTGTGTAGAGAACCACCAAAGAAAAAGACAAAGACAACCAAAACAGCTGAGTTATCCATTGTGCCTTGTGAAGATGGAGTACCAACAAGAATGTGTTTTCCCCCAAGGTTCGTAATTTTACACTTGTGCTCATAAATACATGAAAACAATGTTTGAATTGTAAGTACCTTTCTGCTTACCATAATAGAAAAAGCTTGGAAACTACAACCAAAAAAGGGGGAAACATGTTAACTCTAGTGCTGGAGCATCAAAAAGGTGATTACAACTAGTTCAGATTTTGAGATTTAGTTAAATTAAAACTTGTTCTGTATTCTTATTGCTTTCTTCTCACCATAGCAAAAGCTTGAAGAATACAAACAAAAAGGGAAAAGGGGGGGAAATCTGAATCGGTTCGATCCAAGAGGTATTGTTTCTCTTTTTAGTTGACATGTTATGAATATTTGTTTGTTTTCAATTGCTAAAAACTACTGCTGCCTTACATGCCTAAGTGCAGATCAGGAACCGGCTCAAAACAGCCGGAGCCAATTTCCACCGAGTTTCCTATGCACGGCGATGAAACAAATGTTCCTGTGAAGGTTAGGGTCAAGAGTAAGGAGTGCACTGAAAAGATTCCTATGGTGCCACAAGACAACCCAACAATGTGCACAAGAAGCAAAAAATTTAACTCTGCAAGCCCTTCAATGAGCACAAGAAGCAAAAGGCGGCTCAGTTTGTGATTCTCATATTTTCCTTAATGTCATGGTTACTTTTGGATGTGCTTTTGTGCTGCTCATGTGATGTACTTGTTGACCTGACCTCATGTGTGAAACAGTATGTGATGCATGCCAACTAGTACTGATGTATGTGGTGGATGTGAACCTAAATGTGATGTATGTGTGAACATGGCTGCTTCTGGTTGTTGTTCATGTTGTGATGCATATTGTGTGTGTGTGTGTGTGTGTGTGTATATATATATGTGTGAATTGTGTGAGATATGGGATAAAAATAAACGGGAGGTTCTGCCAAATTTTCATTTTTTTGAATTAAAATGAGAGGACAATTTTTTGGATTGAAATTAGATCATTGACCAAGTTATGGGGTCTCAATTTGTCATTTAACATGACCAAATATGTAACATAAGTGTATATATTGTCATGTACAGATTTTTGCTCACTTTATGCACCAGGGGTAAAAAGGTATTTTCACATCTGTCTTTAACACCGTTAGTGAACAAAATGCACTAGAGTGTCATATTGGGAAAGAAATTTAGTGCATGTGTCAAACAAGGAAGAAAATTTTCTTCAGGGCCAAATAGGGAACCACATTTTAAGGTAGTGTCAAATAAGGAATTCTCTCAAAGAGATAAGACCCAAAAAATGAGAGAAAAAGAGAGAAGGGACAATGCTACTATCCTTTGCCACACTTGTGCTTCAAAGTAGCACCATAATCCTCATGATAGAGAGTCTCTTGTCTTGTCACTTTCATATACTAGTGGGAATTTTCATTATAGAACTTGGCTTGTATATTCCAACAATGGGCCTCCTCAAGTGCCCTAGGTCTTCATGAGCAAGCAAGTTGGATGCACACCCACTTAGTTTCTTTTGTTGAGCTTTCATACATTTATAGCTCTAGTGCATCCGTTGCATGGCAATCCCTACTCCTTGCATTAACATCAATCGATGGGCATCTCCACAACTCATTGATTAGCCTTGTTGATGTGAGACTTTTTCCCTTTTTGTCTTCTCCACATAACCCCCATCATCATATTCTATTCCACCCATAGTGTTATGTTCATGGCTCGCGCTCATGTATTGCGTGAAGGTTTATGAGTTTGAAATTACTAAAGTATGAAACAATTGCTTGGCTTGTCATCGGGGTTGTGCATGATGAGAGCATTCTTGTGTGACGAAAATGGAGCATGACCAAACTATATGATTTTGTAGGGATGAACTTTCTTTGGCCATGTTATTTTGAGAAGACATGATTGCTTAGTTAGTATGCTTGAAGTATTATTATTTTTATGTTAATATGAACTTTTATCTTGAATCTTTCGGATCTAAATATTCATGCCACAATTAAGAAGAATTACATTAAAATTATGCCAAGTAGCATTCCACATCAAAAATTCTGTTTTTATCATTTACCTACTCGAGGACGAGCAGGAATTAAGCTTGGGGATGCTGATACGTCTCCAACCTATCTATAATTTTTGATTGCTCCATGCTATATTATCTACTGTTTTGGATGTTCATGGGCTTTATTATACACTTTTATATCATTTTTGGGACTAACCTATTAACCCAGAGCCCAGTGCCAGTTCCTGTTTTTTCCCTTGTTTCAGTGTTTCGCAAAAAAGGAAAATCAAACGGAGTCCAATTGACCTCAAACTTCACGGAACTTATTTTTGGACCAGAAGAAACCCAGAAGACTTGGAGTGCACGTCCGGGGATCAACGAGGAAGCCACGAGGCAGGGGGCGCGCCCACCCCCCTGGGCGCGCCCCCACCCTCGTGGGCCCCTCGTGGCTCCCCTGACGTACTTCTTCCGCCTATATATCTCCATATACCCTAAAACAATCGGAGAGCACAATAGATCGGGTCTTCCGCCGCCAAAAGCCTCCGTAGCCACCGAAAACCAATCTAGACACCCTGCCGGAGGGGGAATCCCTCTCCGGTGGCCATCTTCATCACCCCGGTGCTCTCCATGACGAGGAGGGAGTAGTTCTCCCTCGGGGCTGAGGGTATGTACCAGTAGCTATGTGTTTGATCTCTCTCTCTCTCTCTCGTGTTCTTGAGGTGATACGATCTTGATGTACCGCGAGCTTTGCTGTTATACTTGGATCTTATGATGTTTTTCCCCCTCTACTCTCTTTTAATGAATTGAGTTTCCCCTTTGAAGTTATCTTATCGGATTGAGTCTTTAAAGATTTGAGAACACTTGATGTATGTCTTGCCGTGCATATCTGTGGTGACAATGGGATATCACGTGATTCACTTGATGTATGTTTTGGTGATCAACTTGCGGGTTTTGCCCATTAACCTATGCATAGGGGTTGGCACACGTTCTCGTCGTGATTCTCCGGTAGAAACTTTGGGGCACTCTTTGAGGTTCTATGTGTTGGTTTGAATAGATGAATCTGAGATTGTGTGATGCATATCGTATAATCATACCCAGGGATACTTGAGGTGACATTGGAGTATCTAGGTGACATTAGGGTTTTGGTTGATTTGTGTCTTAAGGTGTTATTCTAGTACGAACTCTAGGGCTGTTTGTGACACCTATAGGAATGGCCCAACGGATTGATTGGAAAGAATAACTTTGAGGTGGTTTCATACCCTACCATAATCTCTTCGTTTGTTCTCCGCTATTAGTGACTTTGGAGTGACTCTTTGTTGCATGTTGAGGGATAGTTATGTGATCCAATTATGTTATTATTGTTGAGAGGACTTACACTAGCAAAAGTATGAACCCTAGGCCTTGTTTCCTAGCATTGCAATACCGTTTGTGCTCACTTTTATAATTAGTTACCTTGCTATTTTTATATTTTCAAATTACAAAAACCTTTATCTACCATCCATATACCACTTGTATCACCATCTCTTCGCCGAACTAGTGCACCTATACAATTTACCATTGTTTTGGGTGTTGAGGGAGTCCTGGATTAGGGGGTGTTCGGGTAGCCGGACGATACCTTCAGCCGGACTCCAGGACTATGAAGATACAAGATTGAAGACTTCGTCCCGTGTCCGGATGGGACTTTCCTTGGTGTGGAAGGCAAGCTTGGCGATGCAGATATTCAAGATCTCCTACCATTGTAACCGACTCTATGTAACCCTAACCCTATCCGGTGTCTATATAAACCGGAGGGTTGTAGTCCGTAGGCAATCAACTCCATATACAACAATCATACCATAGGCTAGCTTCTAGGGTTTAGCCTCCTTGATCCCATGGTAGATCTACTCTTGTACTACCCATATCATCAATATTAATCAAGCAGGATGTAGGGTTTTACCTCCATCAAGAGGGCCCGAACCTGGGTAAAACATCGTGTTCCCTGCCTCCTATTACCATCCGGCCTAGACGCACAGTTCAGGACCCCCTACCCGAGATCCGCCAATTTTGACACCGACATTGGTGCTTTCATTGAGAGTTCCTCTGTGTCGTCGCCTTTAGGCCCGATGGCTCCTTTGATCATCAACAACGATGCGGTCCAGGGTGAGACTTTTCTCCCCGGACAGATCTTCGTCTTCGATGGCTTCGCTCTGCGGGCCAATTCGCTTGGCCACTTGGAGCAGATCGAAAGCTACGCCCCTGGCCATCAAGTCAGGTTTGGAAGCTTAAACTACATGGCTGACATCCGCGGAGACTTGATCTTCGACGGATTCGAGCCACGGCCAAGCGTGCCGCACTATCTCGAGGGGCATGATATAGCTCTGCCTCCGGACAGTGTCCTGGAGGCCGCACACGCATCGGTTCTGACCCCTAACTCGGAGCCTATTGCGCCAATCGAGATGAGCAGTTGGACGTCACCTCGGGGGCTGCGATCTCAAAGGCGATCAAGCCGAACGCTAGCCCCGCACTCTGCACGACCCGTGACTCCGAGGATCCAGACTCCTCCCCGGACTCCGAACCCCCCCGCGCCCCTGCCAATTGAATCCGATTGGGCGCCGATAATGGAGTTCACTGCCGCAGACATCTTTCAGCACTCGCCTTTTGGAGTCATCCTGAATTCTCTTAAGTCTCTCTCTTTATCAGGAGAGCCCTGGCCGGATTACGGTTAGCGAGGACGGGATGCGGACGATGAAGAAATTCAAAGCCCACCCACCACCCACTTTGTAGCCACTGTCGATGATTTAACCGACATGCTTGACTTCGGCTCCGAAGACATCGACGGTATGGACGATGATGTAGGAGACGAACAGGAACCATCACCTGTAGGGTGCTGGAAGGCCACCTCGTCATATGACATATATATGGTGGATACTCCAAAAGATGGAGATGGCGATGGAACAGTGGGGGATGATGCCCCCAAGAAACAGCCAAAGCGCCGGCGTCAGCGGCGCCGCTCTAAATCCCGCCAAAGCAAAAACAGTGATTCCGGCACGGGAGATAATACTACCCCGGATAGCGCCGAAGAACACCCACCTCAGCAAGATTCGGCACAGGAAGATGGAGAAGCCAGCCCTCATGGTCGAGGATGATAACTATATGCCTCCCTCCGAAGACGAGGCAAGCCTCGATGATGACGAATTCGTCATACCATCAGACCCCGCCGAACAAGAGCATTTTAAGTGCAGGCTTTTAGCCACGGCAAGCAGCCTCAAGAAAAAGTAGCAACAGCTTAGAGCTGCCCAAGATTTGCTAGCTGGCAGATGGACTGAAGTCCTTGCGGCCGAAGAGTATGAACTCGGACGCCCCTCCAAGAGTTACCTGAATCACAGGCCGCTACCCCGATCAGAGGAGGAAGCACCTACATCACCAGCGCATGACATGGCAGACCGGCCACCTCGCGGCCGTGACAGAGAGGCCTCTTAGCCCTCCACCCAAGCCATGCCCCGACGCCGCTCAACTAAGGCACGAGAAAATGCGCCCGACCTGCGAGACATACTGGAGGATAAGGCAAGACAAACAAGATCGATCTACGGATCGCGCAGGCGCCCTACGGCATGTGACAATGATCTTCACTCCGGATACAACAAATCCGGCCGGGCCGAACACAACACACATAGCTCTTCCGAGCTGCGTCGTGATATAGCCCAGTACAGAGGCGCTGCACACCTGCTATGCTTCACGAATGAAGTAATGGATCATAAAATCCCAGAGGGTTTCAAACCCGTAAACATCGAATCATACGGTGGCAAACAGATCCGGCGGTATGGATCGAGGATTATCTCCTTCACATCCACATGGCACGCGGCGATGATCTACACGCCATCAAATACCTCCCGCTCAAACTTAAAGGACCGGCCTGACATTGTCTTAACAGCTTGCTAGCAGACTCAATCGGTTCTTGGGAGAACCTGGAAGCCGCATTCCTCGACAACTTCCAGGGCACTTACGTGCGACCACCGGATGCCGACGACTTAAGACACATAATTCAGCAGCCAGAGGAATCGGCCAGACAATTCTGGACATGGTTCCTAACAAAGAAAAACCAGATAGTCGACTGTCCGGACGCAGAGGCCCTAGCAGCCTTCAAGCATAACATCCGCGACGAGTGGCTTGCCCGGCACCTGGGACAGGAAAAGCTGAAATCCATGGCAGCCCTCACGACACTCATGACCCGCTTTTGCGCGGGAGAAGACAGCTGGCTAGCTCGCAGTAACAACTTATCAAAGAACCCTGGTAATTCGGATACCAAGGACAAAAGTGGCAGGACACGTCGGAATAAGCAAAAACGCCGTGTTAGCAGTGACAACAATGAAGACATGGCAGTCAATGCCGGATTCAAAGGCTATAAATCCGGTCAGCGGAAAAAGCCATTCAAAAAGAATACTCAGGGCCCGTCTAGTTTGGACCGAATACTCGATCGCTTGTGCCAGATACATGGCACCCCCGAAAGGCCAGCCAATCACACTAACAGGGATTGTTGGGTGTTCAAGCAGGCAGGCAAGTTAAGGGCCGAAAATAGAGACAAGGGGCTGCACAGCGACGACGAGGAGCCCAAGCCGCCGAACAACAATGGACAGAAGGGCTTTCCCCCACAAGTGTGGATGGTGAACATGATATACGCAACCCACATTCCCAAGCAGGAGCGGAAGCGTGCGCTACGGGACGTATACGCGATGGAGCCAGTCGCCCCAAAGTTCAACCCATGGTCCTCCTGCCCGATCACTTTTGATCGAAGGGACCATCCCACTAGCATGCGTCATGGCAGCTTTGCCGCATTGGTTCTCGACCCAATCATCGACGGATTTCATCTCACAAGAGTCCTCATGGACGGCGACAGTAGCCTGAACCTGCTTTATTAGGATACAGTGTGGAAAATGGGCATAGATCCCTCAAGGATTAAGCCCACAAGAACGACCTTTAAAGGCGTTATACCAGGTGTAGAAGCCAACTATACAAGCTCAGTAACACTTGATGTGGTCTTCGGATCCCCGGACAATTTCCGAAGCGAAGAGTTAATCTTCGATATAGTCTCGTTTCATAGTGGCTACCACGCCCTGCTCGGACGAACCGCATTCGCAAAGTTCAATGCGGTGCCGCACTACGCATATCTCAAGCTCAAGATGCCAGGCCCTCGAGGAGTAATTATGGTCAACGGAAACACCAAACGCTCCCTCCGTACGGAGGAGCATACGGCGGCTCTCGCAGCGGAGGTACAAAGTAGCCATCTCAGGCAATTATCCAGTCCGGCCATTAAAAATCCAGACACTGCCAAGCACGCCCGGAGTAACCCATAGCAGGACCGCCTGGCACATTCTGAGCAAGCGTAGCAATACGGCCCCAACCCCAGCTTTCGCGACATAGCGAAACCAGTACCTCACGTACATAACTACGCCCTTGAAATACCGTGGGCAAAGGGGAAGGGGCACAATAATGGCACGCCCAAAATACGGCTTAAAATGTACTAGGGGCTGCCGGATTCTTTTTTTAATTTTTCTTACTTTCAGGACACCATACTTCGGACGACCTATTCGGCAATTCGACTGCCGCACAAACGATGCAAGATCCAGGGAGGCAGACAAGCCATGCCGCATTATGGAACTCCCAGGTGGTCTCTGTTACGAGCGGTATACCTGTTTTAAACACAATTCTGTGGCCTGCCCCTGGTCAGGACATACTACATAGTCCAATATCTGTTGCTTACCGCACTATTTGTATCGTTCGACTTTGATAAATAGCCTCTCTATAAACAATGCATAGCTTTCTGTCTATTTTTTGCATTATCTTATTTTTACATATATGTTTATTAAATGACATGATTGCACCCATACACCATGGTACGGCAAACACGCCAGGGGCTTCAGTACCCTTCATAATGGCGTGAGAAGTCCGTACACTTTCCCAAGTGCGGCACCCCGAACTTATAGCACTATATGCATCGGCTCCGAATCATGATTTGGGTCAATAGTTGGGTTTGCCCGGCTCCTATGTTTTGGTGCCTTATGTTCCGCTATATCGGCTAAGGTAGCACTAGGAGAACCACTGCGATAGTGCCCCGGTTGAGCTGGGTTAAGCACCTCAGTGGAGAAAGCTAAAACTGACTGTCATGATGTGGTGAGAGACCGGTCGCTGTTCGAGAGGTTTTTCGAGTCCCTAAAGACTTATGCCGCTTCGAGCGAGGAGCCGGCTTTGTCCGGCCAAGGCGTGGATAGCGCCCCGAACTCGGTCTTCCGAACTAGGGGCTTCGCCAAAATTTAAAATTATAGAGTTCTATGGCTAAGTGAGAGTGTTCAAGCATTATAGCCCGATTGCCTGGTTCGTTGTGCTGAGCGCCTCCCTCGGAGGACCCAACTATGGGAAAAAGAGCGCTCAGGTTTATCCCGAACACCCCAGCACTAGTGGTATGGGGGCAGAAGCCGACGACTGGCCATCTCTCAATTTTTGATAAACGGCCGCACATAAAGTAATATTTTAAATTCAACAAGCATTGCTTAGCGCATATGAACAAGTTTTCAGCGCATAGGATAAATATGAGCGAGTTCATTCAAAAATTACATCCTTGGTACATTCATCTGCCACAAGGCGGGCACCCGCTAGAACATCCTTATAGTAGTTCTCGGGCTTGCGATACTCCTTCCCCGGCGGCGGCCCGTCCCTCACAAGCTTCTCACCGTCCATCTTGCCCCAGTGCACCTTTGCATGGGCAAGGGCCCTACGGGCACCTTCGATGCAGACAGAGTGCTTGATGACCTCGAGCCTTGGACAGGCCTCCACCAGTCGCTGCACCAGCCCGAAGTAGCTCCCAGGCAGGGCCTCTCTGGGCCACAGCCGAACTATGAAGCCCTTCATGGCCTGTTCGGCCGCCTTGTGGAGCTCGACCAGCTGTTTCAGCTGGTCGCTCAAGGGCACAGGGTGTCCGGCCTCAGCATACTGAGACCAGAACACCTTCTCCGTTGAGCTGCCCTCTTCGGCTCGGTGGAATGCGGCGGCGTCGGATACGCTGCGGGGAAGATCTGCGAATACCCCTGGAGAGCTCCGGATTCGAGTAAGTAACAAGTACTTCACTTTTATACTTCTGCTTTGCATAAAGAATGCCTTACCCACCGCTATCTTTTTCATCTCCTCCAACTCTTGGAGGGCCTTTTGGGCTTCGGCCTTGGCAGACTTGGGAGTCTCAAGGGCCGCCGCGAGCTCGGACGCTTGCGTCTTGGACTCAAGCTCCAAACTCTCATGTTTTTCATGAGAGCCTGAAGCTCCTGCTGCACCTCGCCGACCTGGGCCTCAAGTTTCTCTCGCTCGGTGCACTCCGCGGCCATTTTCTTTTCGGCCTCGGACAACGCCTGCTTGAGGGTCGCCACCTCAGTCGTGGCCCCTACAATAAGGAGTACAATACTGTTATTTTTTGCAATCACGTCTTTTTATAGGCACTTTTTCTGTAAGGTATTTCTTACCTTCTTTCTCCTCGAGCTACCGTTTGGCAAGGCCGAGCTCTTGCTCGGTCCGCTCGAGGCCCTGTTTCAGGGCACCCACCTCCGCAGTCAGTGCGGCGGTGGCTAGCAGCGAAGCCTGCATATGCATATTGACTCTTTGTTGTTAGACTCCTGCGAAATTTAATAGATCCTCTATTCGGCTTTTCTTTCCGAACGGCAAACAGAGCATCAAGGGCTACTGTCTATGCGGTTATATTTTTACATATTTTTTACTTACCTCGAAGCCTGTTAGAAGGCTAGCGCAAGCTTCACTCAGTCCGCTCTTGGCGGACTGAACCTTCCGGATCACCGTACTCATAATAGTACGGTGCTCCTCGTCGATGGAGGCGCCGTCAAGCACCTCCAGCAGATTGTCCGGCACCTCCGGTTGGACGGAGGCTGCCGGCTCAGAAGGCTTACTCCTCTTGGAAGGAGTTCGCCTACCGCGGCCCGGAACTGTGGAAGATTCCGGCGCGGTGTCCGGCAGAAAGCCGGACTGGGAGCCCTGGGGGGCCTTATCCCCTTCACTCCTGGACTCCGGGAGGTTGCCTTGCGGCTCCTCCGGGACCACCTCCTCCTGCCCCAGAGCTTGACGCGACGCCACTTCGACATCGTCTGCAGTGCGGGGGGAGACAGCGGGCGGAACTGAGTTCACGTCCGATGAGTCCAGGGAGCCGCCCGACGATTCATCGAGTCCGGCCCGGGGCAGGCTGCACAATTACATTCGACATTAGAGAAAGCTGTGCAACAAAGGAACATCATGAGTTACTCTGATATCCGAACTTATGATTTTGCCGAACGCTTGGCCCTGTCTGGCCACTCCTCTTCGCCCTCTTCGGCGTCAGGGGCGTAGTCCGGCGGAGGGGTCTTCCTTTTCCTAGACCCCTCGGCCTCCCCCGTTGGGGCGGCCTTCCTCTTCTCTCCTCCCTCCGCTGGGGGGGGGGAGAGTTTTCTTCTTCCTCCTCCTCGTTTTCACGGGAGGAGGGCGTCTCGGACTCATCAGATGACGAGTCCGACACTACCACGTTGCGGGCACTCTTTCGAGTCCCCGTAGTCTTCTTCTTCTTGGCCTTCTTCTCTGGCACCACATAAGGAGCCGGAGTCAGCAGCTTCACTAGTAGAGCTGGAGCTGGGTCTTCGGGCAGCGGAGCCAGACAGTTAATCGGTCCAGACATCGCCCGCCAAGCCTGTCAAAGGTAAGGGAGTTTAGATCCCGCATAGAGTCAAACTATGAAAAAAGCTTAACATCCTGTAAAAGGTGTAGATGGCTTACCTCGCTAGCGTGACGCTGCAAGCTGTATCCGCGGTCCTCGGAAGCGGATGCGGGAGCCTCGGCGCCCTTGAATAGCATCTTCCAGGCATCTTCGTACGTCGTGTCGAAGAGCCTACTGAGGGTTTGATGCTGCGCCGGCTCGAACTCCCACAGATTAAAATCCCGTTGTTGGCACGGGAGGATCCGGCAGACGAGCATAACCTGGATTACATTAACAAGCCGGATTGGCTTGTTCACCAGGGACTGGATGCATGTTTGCAATCCGTTCACCTCTTTTTCGTCACCCCACGACAGGCCCGTCTCTTTCCAGGACATAAGCCGCGTGGGGGGTCCGGATCAGAACTCGGGGGCTGTGGTCCATTTCGGATCGCGCGGCTCGGTGATATAAAACCACCCGGATTGCCATCCCTTTAGGGTCTCCACGAAAGAGCCCTCGAACCATAGGACGTTGGCCATTTTGCCCACCATGGCGCCTCCGCACTCCGCCTGGCTGCCGCGCACCACCTTGGGCTTGACGTTGAAGGTCTTGAGCCAGAGGCTGAAATGGGGGCGGACGCGGAGAAAGGCCTCGCACACGACAATAAACGCCGAGATGTTGAGGATGAAGTTCGGAGCCAGATCGTGGAAATCCAGGCCGTAGTAGAACATGAGCCCCCAGACAAATGGGTGGAGTGGAAAACCTAGTCCGCGGAGGAAGTGGGGGAGAAATACTACCCTCTCATGGGGCCTTGGGGTGGGGAGAAGCTGCCCCTCTTTGGGAAGCCGGTGCGCGATGTCCTTGGACAGGTATCCGGCCTTCCTTAGCTTCTTGATTTTGCCCTCCGTGGCGGAGGAGACCATCCACTTGCCTCCCGCTCCGGACATTGCTGGAGAAGGTTGAGGTGGGAAGTGCGGGCTTGGGCGCTAGAGCTCGGGTGCACAGAAGATGGATAGGCAAAGGAGGAAGAAGGCGTAGGTAAAAAGGTGGATCCTTATCCCCTTATATGGGCGGATGCGACTATGCGTCCCCACCAGCTTAGTAAAACTCGCTTGCCTCCCAAGCGCCGTGATAAGTGGCGTGGTTGGGTTACCCACGTCCGTATTGATGAGAATCCCGTAAAAGGGGGGTACACGATCTCTGCTTTGACAAGACGTGCCAAGGAAACCGCCTCGCAAAACACGCTGAGGTGGAAAAGTGAAAACAATTCGAGTAAAGGACTTGGCCGTAGTGTGATGATGCACTGCGGAATTCGTCAGAATATTCAATTTGTGTTAATATCATTCTCTCTATGGCAATATGTGGAAGCTTTTTTTGCAGAGCCGGACACTACTCTTGGTGTTTACAATCTTCTATGAAGGACTTGGAGGAGGAACCCGCCTTGCAATGCCGAAGACAATTTGCGCGCCGGACTCGTCGTCATTGAAGCCTGGTTCAGGGGCTACTGAAGGAGTCCTGGATTAGGGGGTGTTCGGGTAGCCGGACTATACCTTCAGCCGGACTCCAAGACTATGAAGATACAAGATTGAAGACTTCGTCCCGTGTCCGTATGGGACTTTCCTTGGCGTGGAAGGCAAGCTTGGCGATGCGGATATTCAAGATCTCCTACCATTGTAACCGACTCTATGTAACCCTAACCCTATCCGGTGTCTATATAAATCGGAGGGTTGTAGTCCGTAGGCAATCAACTCCATATACAACAATCATACCATAGGCTAGCTTCTAGGGTTTAGCCTCCTTGATCTCGTGGTAGATCTACTCTTGTACTACCCATATCATCAATATTAATCAAGCAGGACATAGGGTTTTACCTCCATCAAGAGGGCCCGAACCTGGGTAAAACATCGTGTTCCCTGCTTCCTGTTACCATCCGGCCTAGACGCACAGTTCGGGACCCCCTACCCGAGATCCGCCGGTTTTGACACCGACAGGTGTGTTGGGGACACAAGAGACTCTTTGTTATTTGGTTGTAGGTTTGCTTGAGAGAGACCATCTTCATCCTACGCCTCCTACAGATTGATAAACCTTAGGTCATCCACTTGAGGGAAATTTGCTACTGTCCTAAAAACCTCTGCACTTGGAGGCCCAACAACGTCTACAAGAAGAAGGTTGTGTAGTAGACATCATGTACCTTACTAATGCTCGCTGTAGCGCCTCGGTATTTGATACTGGTTCTGTTGCTAATATTTGCAACTCGAAACAGGGGCTACGGATTGAGCGAAGATTGTCTAAGGACGAGGTGACGATGCGCATGGGAAATGGTTCCAAAGTCGATGTGATCGCCGCCGACATGCTACCTCTACATCTACCTTCTAGATTAATTTTAGACCTAAATAATTGTTATTTGGTGCCAGCGTTAAGCATGAACATTATATCTGGATCTTGTTTGATGCGAGACGGTTATTCATTTAAATAAGAGAATAATGGTTCTTCTATTTATATGATTAATATCTTTTATGGTCATGCACCCTTGATGAGTGGTCTATTTTTAGTAAATCTTGATAGTAGTGATACACATATTCATAGTATTGAAGCCAAAAGATATAAGTTTAATAATGATAGTGCAACTTATTTGTGGCACTGCCGTTTAGGTCATATTGGTGTAAAGCGCATGAAGAAACTCCATGCTGATGGGCTTTTGGAATCACTTAATTATGAATCACTTGATGCTTGCGAACCATGCCTCATGGGCAAGATGACTAAGACTCCATTCTCCAGAACAATGGAACGAGCAACAAACTTCTTGGAAATAATACATACTGATGTATGCGGTCTAATGAGTGTTGATGCTCGCGGCGGGTATCATTGTTTTCTTACCTTCACAGATGATTTGAGCAGATATGGGTATATCTACTTGATGAAACATAAGTCTGAAACATTTGAAAAGTTCAAAGAATTTCATAGTGAAGTGGAAAATCATCGTAACAAGAAAATTAAGTTTCTACGATCTGATCGTGGAGGTGAATATTTGAGTTATGAGTTTGGTCTTCATTTGAAACGATGCAGAATAGTTTCGCAACTCACGCCACCTAGAACACCACGACGTAATGGTGTGTCCGAACGTCGTAACCGCACTTTATTAGATATGGTGTGATCTATGATGTCTCTTACCGATTTATCGCTATCGTTTTAGGGTTATGCTTTAGAGACAGCTGCATTCACGTTAAATAGGGCACCATCGAAATCCGTTGAGACGACACCTTATGAACTGTGGTTTGGCAAGAAACCCAAGTTGCCGTTTCTTAAAGTTTGAGGCTGCGATGCTTATGTGAAAAAGCTTCAACCTGATAAGCTTGAACCCAAATTGGAGAAATGTGTCTTCATAGTATACCCAGAGGAGACTGTTGGGTACACCTTCTATCACAGATCCGAAGGCAAGATATTCGTTGCTAAGAATTGATCCTTTCTAGAGAAGGAGTTTCTCTTGAAAGAAGTGAGTGGGAGGAAAGTAGAACTTGATGAGGTAACTGTACCTGCTCCCTTATTGGAAAGTAGTTCATCACAGAAATCAGTTCCAGTGATTCCTACTCCAGTAAGTGAGGAAGCTAATGATGATGATCATGAAACTTCTGATCAAGTTACTACCAAAACTCGTAGGTCAACCAGAGTAAGATCCGCACCAGAGTGGTACGGTAATCCTGTTCTGGAGGTCATGTTACTTGACCATGACGAACCTACGAACTATGAGGAAGCGATGATGAGCCCAGATTCCGCAAAATGGCTTGATGCCATGAAATCTGAGATGGGATCCATGTATGTGAACAAAGTATGGACTTTGGTTAACTTGCCCGATGATCGTCAAGCCATAGAGAATAAATGGATCTTCAAGAAGAAGACTGACGCTGATGGTAATGTTACAGTCTACAAAGCTCAACTTGTTGCAAAAGGTTTTCGACAAGTTCAAGGAGTTGACTATGATGAGACCTTCCCACCCGTAGCAATGCTTAAGTCTGTCCGAATCATGTTAGTGATACGTCTCCAACGTATATATAATTTATGAAGTATTCATGCCAAGTTTACAGTAGTTTTATATGGTTTTGGTATGATTTGATTAGAACTAATCTGAACTGACGCTGTTTTTAGCAGAACTACCGTGGTGTTGTTTTTGTGCAAAAATAAAAGTTCTGGGAATGCGATGAAAATCAACAGAGAATTTTTCTGGAACATATAAGATATACTGGAACAAAAATCTATCATAGGGGAGTCCCGTGGACCCCACGAGGGTGGGGGCGCGCCCCTGTGCCTCATGGACTTCCCGTGGGGCCCCTGACTTGTTCTTGACGCCAACTGTCGGTGTCAAAACCGGCGGATCTCGGGTAGGGGGTCCTGAACTGTGCGTCTAGGCGGATGGTAACAGGAGACGGGGGACACGATGTTTTTACCCAGGTTCGAGCCCTCTCGATGGAGGTAAAACCCTACTCTTGCTTGATTGATCTTGATGATATGAGTATTACAAGAGTTGATCTACCACGAGATCGAAGAGGCTAAACCCTAGAAGCTAGCCTATGGTATGATTGTTGTTGTTGGTCCTACGGACTAAACCCTCCGGTTTATATAGACATCGGAGGGGGCTAGGGTTACACAGAGTCGGTTACAAGGAAGGAGATCTACATATCCGTATTGCCGAGCTTGCCTTCCACGCCAAGGAGAGTCCCATCCGGACACGGGACGAAATCTTCAATCTTGTATCTTCATAGTCCAACAGTCCGGCCAAAGGATATAGTCCGGCTGTCCGGGTACCCCCTAATCCAGGACTCCCTCAGTAGCCCCTGAACCAGGCTTCAATGACGATGAGTTCGGCATGCAGATTGTCTTCGGCATTGCAAGGCGGGTTCCTCCTCCGAATACTTCATAGAAGATTTTGAACACGAGGATCGTGTCCGGCTCTGCAAAACAAGTTCCACATACCACCGTAGAGAGAATAATATTTCCACAAATCTAATCTGCTGACGTACCCCGTAGTGTGGCATCACGCCATAGCCATGTCTTTATTCGAATCGTTTTTCATAACCAATCTCAGCGTGTTTCGTGAGGCGGTTTCCTCGGCACATCTTGTCGAAGCAGAGATCGTGTCCCCTTTATGACGGGATTCTCATTAATACAGACATGGGTAACCCAACCGTGCCTATGGGTAGGACTCCTAGACCTTAGGCAAGTCCCAAACGGCCACGAGGAGGACACTTGATATTCACCCTCTTTATAAAGGGGACAAGGCTTTTTCCTCTCGATCTTAATCGAATCCGCCACCCGCCTTGAGTTCCAACACCCAAAGCTCAGGTTTAGGCACTTCGGACCTTCAACTATGTTCGGATCCAACCTTCAAGGTCGGTGGATGCCTTCCTCCGTCACGGAGGAGGACATCAAGAAGTTGAGAGAGGCCAGATATCTGACCGCCGAAATTTCGCATCGCCTGCCTGCCCGAGGGCAAGTCGTCCCTACTCCCGAACCCAACGAGAGCGTCGTGTTCATCTCCCACTTCCTCCGAGGACTAGGCCTCGATCTGGATCCCTTTGTTAGGGGTCTTATGTTCTATTATGGGCTAGATTTTCACGATCTGGCCCCAGATTCCCTTCTTTACATCTCGACATTTATTATCGTATGTGAGGCCTTCCTCCGCATTACCCCTCCCTTCGGCCTGTGGCTCAAGACCTTCGATGTGAAGCCGAAGATGATCGAGGGGCAGCACACAACATGTGGAGGCGCTTTAATAGGCAAAATCGCTGACGCTCCATGGCCTGAGGGTTGCTTCCCAGAGGTGTCCGAATTGTGGCAGCGGGAGTGGTTCTACACCATAGCTCCCCGAAGTGCCAAGTGGGTAGCTACCCCCACCTTTCGCTCAGGCCCCCACCACAACTGATGTCATGGATCAGCAGGGGGCTGAGCTGGGGTCCAGCCAAGGACGTGCCAATACTGCAAAGCCGTATCCGAGATCTCTTTGAGAGAGATTTCAGTCTGGTTATGGTAGTGCAAGTTATGCTAGTTCGTCAAGTGCTGCCTTGCAAACGCCGGCCCCTTCGCATGTGGGAATTCAACCCGGAAGGACCGCGAGCTATTCAACATTTCCTCGGCATGACGCACAAAGAGATATACAAATTGTTCTTCGGACCACAAATAATGTGTCCGGACATCACTGATGATGCAGGTTTGAGATGCAATCGCCCGGATACCCAAGTAAGTAGCCCCGCATCCGAACACACTGTCCGTTTAATTATCACAACGTTGCCCTAAAAAGCTGCTCTTTGACCAGGATTGGATAGCGAAGGCAAAGTTGATCAGGTGTCCGACCCCCTCCCTAAGACCTCACCAAATCCCGTGCTAACCAGGATCCTGGAGATCGTGCCTTAACTAGCGCCCTCAGGAGAAGATAAAGGGGGGAACAAGGAGGCTAGCGCCTCCGTGAAGGAGGTTATCCGGGGAGGAGGAACCGAAACTTCCTCTCCCCAGGGAAGGAAGAGAACCGCCTCTGAGGACGCGGAGACAATGGTCTCCAAACGGGGGAAGAAATCTCCGCCGGAGGGTCCTGCCCTGGGGGATACCCTGGCCGCACTATGCCCTCAAGGGGATCAGCCCTCCACCGAGTTGTAACTAAAAGGGTACTTAATAATGAAAATATCTCGCTTTACTTCTGAGGAAAATAATCGAAGCATTTGTCTTGCAGTTCGGATCTTAGCCCTTCTCAGCAGAGCTCGTCTTCAGGGGATCTTCTTCCAGAGATGATGGAGAGCGAAACGCCTCCCCCTGCCACACCGCCTCATGAGGAGGGCGATCCCGAGGTGTCGTCGCGGAGGGTTTCTCCTGATCCGGCAAGGCCAGAAGGTAATCCTATGGCCACCCGAAGTCCTCAGTATCCGGCTCTTGAAGAGAGCAATCAAAAGAGTCCGACACCGTCTGGTGTGCAGTCGGACGTACTGAGGGATCTGCTAGAGCAAGCGGATATCTCAGAAGAGCACCGCACGTTGATGGGTGCGGTGATTTGAAAGGATTTCGTCCGACGAAAGCGGGTTGCATGAAGCCTTTATGAGTCTACTGACGGGTTTTGAGGTACACGAAATGATGTACATTGTTGACAGTACCGCACATCTTTAGATGTGCCCTAGATAGTAGCCCCTGAGACTCTGGTTGTCGTCGAAACAGCGGCAAACAGAGGATCATAGTCCCAGGTAATAACTAGACCGCCTTTATGTGCAGGTGGTTGAAGCTCCGGTGGCTAGCCGGACTGATGGGTTTGCCGAACTAAGGCGGCAACTGGATGCGGTAGATGCCGACATCGTGCTTGTTAACAAGCGGCTTGACGAGGCACAGGGTAGGTGATTTTTCTGGTGATTGTCACATAATAAGAGCAGCATGATGCCAATATCTTTAATATGTTGTGACTGCAGATGGAGCTGCCACCGTGGAGACCCTTCGTGTCACATCCTAACTAGGTTATGCATTAGAGTGTGCATCATGTCTACTTTCATCAGAAATGGAAATGGGGAAAGCAGAAACCCCCAACACCCCCCCTGAAATCAACTAGGGTTTACTAAAAATAAATTCAATGAACCTGAAATGCCCTTCAGAAATGTTCACCCTCTTTGCCTTGGGCTAGAACCCTTGGGAAAAATGGTGAATATAATTTTAGGTCATCAAAAGGGGCATTGATTTAATTTATAAATATTTGAATTTGGGCATTTAAATATTATTAAATAATTTAAATGCTCAAATAATGTTGGAATTATTTTTGGGGCCACTGAAATATTTCAGAAAGTGTCCATAAATATTTTCAGGATTTTATAAAATGATTTAGTATTTAAACTAAATCAAAACAGAATAACAGAAATAGAAAATAGAAAATAAAATAAAAAAGAGGAGAGAGAGTAGGCCAGTGGGCCACTTACCTGGCGCCACCAGCCGGCCCAGCACTGTAGCTGGACGGCCCAGCCCACCAGGCGACGCCAGTCGTCCCCTAGCTCCTGCCAGGAGGACGCCGGGCGTGTGCCCGCGGCGCGCCGGCACGCGCGCGGCCACCGACGGCCACCTCCTGCTTCGGCCGCCTCCCCGACGTCGCTATGGACGCCACGCACCCCCCTGGCCCTCTCATTCACTCTCCCTCGCTCTCCCTCTTCCTCTGTCCTCTCCTCGCAGCACACCCGAGCGCCGCCGTCGCCACCGCACGCTGTAGCCGCAGCCACCGTGCTCCCCTCGCCTCGTTGTGGTGTCCAAAAGCTCCGCCTCCTCCCTCTGAAGCTCTCCGCCGAGCCACAAGACGCCGGACGCCCTGTGGAACCACCGTTGCCATCATCCTCCTCCTCGGGTGCCGCCGATCGCCGACTTCGATTCGCCATCGTCAACGCCTCCCCGAGCCCACTGGCCTGCTCAGCAACTCCACCGTGAGCTCCCCTTCCTCCTCCCCCTAGCCCCGTAGCTCGAGCGCCCCCCTAGCCCTGCCGGCCACCTTGGCCGAGAACTCGGCTCCGCCGTTCATGGCGCCACCGTGGCCAGGGGCCAAGCCAGCCGCAACCGAGCCCGTCGTCGTGTTCCTGGTGACGCCAGGAACCCGTAGGACCTATCCGCATGCCTCCCCGCGCATTATAGCCTCGAACCCGAGCTCGCCCGAGCTCCGGCCGCCGCCTCGAGCCTGATTCCGGCGAGCTCCGGCCGCCCCGCAGCCTCCCGTGTGTCCCACTGGATTCGCGCGAGTCTGGGCATCATGTAGATGAGCTCCGCCGCCCGAATGGTCGCCAGAGCGGCGATCCCGAGCCCCTCCGCCGTCTCTGTCGTCGCCGGCGACGAGCCGTGGACCAAGTCCGGCGAGTTTGACCACTGACGTGGACTGGGTGGGCCCAGTTGACTCCCCTGAGTCAATGACAAGTGGGCCCCCCCTCTGCTAATTATCCAGATTAGTTCCTAACCAAAATTGGTTAGTTTAATTAACTAATGACCCTGACAGGTGGGACCCACTAGTCAGCCTCTCTCCCTGCCCTGTTACACTGACCAGTGGCCCCCACACGTCAGGTTTGACTGGGACAGCCGCCTTTGACCTGCTGACGCAATGCTGTTGTCATGCTGACGCAATATATCTTTTCTGGAATTAAAATAACTCAGGAAATTCCAGAAAATACCCAAAACTTGAAAAATTCATAGAAATTCAACCATAACTCCAAATGAGACAAATTATATATGTAAAATTATCAGAAAAATTCAAGGAATCCATCTGTACCATTTTCATGCATGTTTGAACAATGTTTGTCCCCTGTTTTGGACAAAACAAATAAAGGGCATTTAAATAATCATATATGGGATTGGAATTTGAATCTTGTACTCAAACCAACTCCATTTAAACCATAGCTAGTTGCATTAGCTCAAGACACATCCATATTGCCATGTCATAGCATGCATCATATTGTTGCATATCGTCATGTGTTGACTGTGCTCGGTTGTGTTCTTCGTGGTAGGTTCTGCCTCCGAGGATATTCACGAGTATCCAACTGAAGGGCAGTATCCCGTTACCACTCCATCAGGCAAGCAACCATTGATCATTCCGATACAACCCATGTTCCCGCTCCTGCTCTTGTTTACTGCATTAAGACAACACGATTCAAACTGCTGTGTGCTACGGTAGTTGAACCCTTATCCTCTGCGTGACCTGTCATTGCCACAGTAACTAGATGAAACCCACTAGCATGTGTAGGAGTTGATTGAGCCATGTTTTGTGATTCCTACCTTGCTATGCCTGCTATGCTTAGAGTTGTGTCAGGTCTGGTTCATCTGGGTGATGGGCTAGAGTGAAATGCTTGTGCCAGTATTATGTGGGATGTGTTGAACATGTTTTGGTAAAGGTATCGATGAGAGGCCATGTAGGAGTACATGGTGGGTTGTTTCATTGAAGCCGTCCCTAAGAACTGAGTTCTGTATGCGTGAATTAAGATTCAGCTACTACCACACATTGGGCCCTGAAATATGACCCCGCTCGACTTACCGACCCCTCTCGCCTCAGTCCAGGAGTTGCAACTAGTTTCTGGTGTTTGTAGGATATGTGTTGGCGGCTGTGCGTAGCGCTGACCCTAGGGGTGGGCTATGTTGCGGTAGATACACCGTGGCACGGTGTACCGAGTCACCCGTTTGATGTCTCGGGAACCCTGTTCACATCGTTCGGGGCCGTTGAGGACACCCCGGCCGGATTTCCTTGCGGATGGAACCTGAATAGGCGATGACCCTGGACTAGAGACTTGTGAGGTTAGTCAGGTCGTGGTCTACACCCACGTCGGTTTTCGCTTGAAGTCTGCCGAGCACATTTCGTGTGCAGACGCTAAGTGGTGGAAACATGTGTTACGAAGTACACCCCTGCAGGGTATGAAACTATTCGAATAGCCGCGTCTGCGGTAAAGGACTACTTGATTACATATACAGTTCATAGACAAGTTAATGGATACTACTAAAAGACTCAAGATAAGTGTGAGTACCGAGGATGGCCCCCTCACAGGATACGAGGGAGGATCCTCGGTGGAGTATTGTGATGGTGAGTAGTGGACTCGTGTGCGAAAACTATTTTGCTAAAAGATTCCGTAGGATAGCTTAGCCAAGAGTCAAAGCTGGCTTGCTGCATAAACCCCACCACCTTCTTGAGAATGAGCATGTACAGTAGGTTCTGATGTAAGACTTGCTGAGTACTTTTGTACTCATGTTTGCTTATCTATTGTTTTCAGACGACAACACTGCCCCCTCCGATGGGTTTTACGTAGATCTTGACGTCGACGAGTGACTAGACACCCAGGTGGTGATCCAGGCCATGGAGGGCCCTATGTAGATAGACAGGCTTCGAGAAGCCTTCTTCTTTCTAGAGTCTGTACTCAGACTAGTTGCTTCCGCATGTGCTTGTATGACTGTATGACTTGAGTGTCGGGTCATGTGACCCCTACCTGTATGGATATGTTAAGTATGGCTCCCTGGAGCCTTTAAATAAAGTACTTGAGTTGTAGAGTTTTGTTGTGATGCCATGTTGTATGTACCCATATCGAGCATATTGTATGTATGTTTGAAATGCTTGGTATGAGTGGGATCCGACAATCTAGTTGTTTGCCCTTCGCAGCCTTTCTTATGGGGAAATGTAGTCTAGTGCTCCTCGAGCCATAGTAGTCCGCTACAGCCCGGTTCACCGGAGTCCTGCTAGCCCAGCACTACTGTTCAGGACGCTTGACTGGCCGGCATGTGTTTCACTTCGTCCGTATGTCTGTCCCTTCGGGGAAATGTCACGCGGTGATCTTCGGAGTCCTGTCTAGCCTGCTACAGCCCGGGATTCCCCGGAGTCCTGCTAGCCCAGTGCTATAGCCCGGAATCACTCGTTGATGACCGACATGTTCGTTGTGATTCATGTATGCCTGTCTCCATAGGTCTGTGCCGCTTTGGGTTCACGACTAGCCATGTCGGCCCGGGTTCTCGGTCATATGGATGCTAGCGACATTGTCATATACGTGAGCCAAAAGGCGCAAACGGTCCCGGGCCATGGTAAGGCGACACCCGTGGGATACCGTGCGTGAGGCCGCAAAGTGATATGAGGTGTTACCGGCTAGATCGATGTGGCTTAGAATCGGGGTCCTGACAGCGTTGGCATCAGAGCCGGACTGCCTGTAGGTTCGTTCAGCCAAACTGGTCGATGTCGAGTCTAGAAATGCTTTAGTTATATGTAAGGGAATTGATTGTGGGAGGGAACGTAAGGTTCTTTTTATTCCTTTACCCTATGCTTCTGATCTGAGTCATTCTCTTCTCATTCAACGTGGGTTAAGGACTAGGCTCTCTTCTTCTATCAGGTTCACGTGTTACTAATCCGTAGTAGCTCATAGGATTTTTGCTACGAGTTTCAGTCCAGTTTCTACTATTTTAGTATGTGGCTATTTGAATCAGAACCTTGATATGATGCTGTTGAGCGGTATTGTGAACTGTTGTGGATGTCTCAAATCTTTTTCTGAGCATTTACAGCCGTTATGCTGCCCAATTTTCCCTAGGAATTCTGATGTCTTTGTCTTGTGGCTGTGCTTTCAGATGGCCAACCAGTCTCAAAATCAAGTGGTTCGCCTGACCAGGTGCCTCGACGTGCCCGGTCATACTGCTATGTTGGTCCGGGTCATGATCGAGACAGGATACCGTTGGTATCCCGAATACACTGTTGAAGAGCAGTTCCGCGACTTTAATCAAAGCCAGTATTTATGCACCGTCAGGATATTTCCTTCCTATCCTGGATCTACCGAGACCCTTCACTGTTCCTATGGACTCGGAGTTACCATTGAGATGGCTGTGCAGGATGCTGCCTATTCCATGATGACCATCTTGCGAGTCCGGACTGGCCTGCTTCGGAACACTGACTTCCGTTACATGCCAGCTTCACTTCCGGGAGCGCAGGGGTATCTTCAGGCTATCTATGCTGACTCCACTCAGGAGGACTCATTAACTCGTACCACCGCTGAGATGCTCGAAGATAAGGACCGAGAGAATCGGGCCTTGAGGCTGGAGCTCTTCAATACCCGTGCTGATCATTGGGCCACATTGACTCGGTTCGCACCCGCGGTGCAAGCTGGATGTATGGATACCAGGGATCTGTATCCTGTGAGAGCAGCTCTGCCAGACATGGTGGATTGGCGTGATGTGGGAGGCATCACCCCACCCCTTGGTTCCCGCAGGCCACCGTTTGTTGGTCCAAGACCTTATCCTAGCCCCTACGGTCCACAGGCTCCTCAGGACCGTCTGTTTCCGGATGATCACATTGAACTTCCAGGCTATGGAGGTGACTTCTATGAGGACTACTACGGAACTATCTGAGTTAGTAGTAGTACCACTAGTATTGTAGTAGTTGTATCTCCACTGTCCTGTGTGACTTGTGGAATACGACTTGGTGTGTAATCGATTCCGGAGGTGTAGACAAATAATGTATAGGGACTCGGAATGCCTCCGATGAGATGTAACGTCTACCTTCATAGTTGTACTGTAGCATGGGCTTGTACTAAACTATGTATGACGAGTATGACCGTTGGTGTATATATGGAAGTTTTATAGTACCATGGCATACGAATGAGCATCTCCGCATTCTGCGTTATCCTTTACATTCTGCACTTCCCTGTTAAGTTTGAGCCATCCTTGTCTAAACCGTTGTCTTGTTTTCCCTCCTAGGATGGTCAACACCCGCGGAAACCCTGCTGCCCCAGAGCAGGGGGAAGCCAATGCAGCTAGAGGTGAAAATTTGCCTCACCCGCCTTCCCTGGCCGAAGTGATGCTGGAGGCGGAAAGGAACAAGCGTGAGACCAACCGCCTGTTGGAGCGGATTGAGCAGAACACTGCACGCCACCCACGAAATGCCTTGGTGTCAATCAACGACTTCATCAAGCTGTATCCACCAAAGTTTAACCATTCCGTCGAGCCCCTCGACGCGGATGATTGGCTTCGCAGCATCACCCACAAGCTACGTTCTGCCAACGTAGCTGAAGCCGACAAGGTTACCTATGCTGCTTATCATCTTGAGGGCCCCGCTAGCCATTGGTGGGAAAACTACGAAGCTATTCGCCCGGTCGGCCAAATCACTACCTGGGCTGAGTTCAGCGAGGCTTTCCGTGAGCATCACATTCCGGAAGGTCTCATGGATCGCAAGAGGGAGGAGTTCTGCAACTTCACCCAAGGAAGGCTGACTGTGGATGCATATGGCCGAGAATTTGGGAACCTGGCATGCTATGCTCCTGAAGAGGTTTCTACTGACGCCAAGAAGCAGGCAAGGTTCCGTAAGGGACTTAACCCTGAGCTTTGTCGCGATCTCCGTCTGCACGAGTGCACATCCTTCCAGAAGTTGGTCAATAAAGCTATCAGTGCTGAGACAGGCCAGATTGATTATGACGCCTCACGCAAGCATTCTCGTGATTTTGGGTCTTCATCCGGCTCTGGAGCTCAGAAGCGCCGGGTGTGGATTCCAAGCACCGCACTGCCACCCAGATTCACCCCGAGGCCATCCTTCGAGGCGCCTCGTTCCAACTAGCAAATTGCACCATCCAAGCCCTATGGTGGCCCCGCTGCTAGTGTTGCTCCACGCCCCACTGTGGTAACATGCTTCAAGTGTGGAGAACCGGGTCACTATAGTCGAGAGTGTCCCCAGAACAACCCCAATCAAGCTGGAAAGTCCGTTGGCCGTGGTAAGCCCGCGGGAAAGACTTTCTACGCCAAGCCGACCACTACTGCACGTGGCCATGTCAACTACGTCTCAGCCGAAGAGGCTCATGAGGATCCCAATGTCGTCCTTGGTATGCTCCTTGTTAACTGCCATCCGGCATCTGTTCTTTTCGATACTGGAGCATCTCATTCCTTCATATCCGAGAATTATGCTCGGTTGCATAACACGACATTCTGTGACATGCCCACTTCCATGGTAATTCAAACTCCGGGTTCCAAATGGCAAACCTCTAGGGTAAGCCATGGGAACGAAATTCTTGTCGATAGGCTTGTCTTCCTTGCATCTTTAATAGCTCTCAAGTCCTCCGACATAAACATCATCTTGGGTATGGACTGGATGTCGGCTCATTGCGCCAAGATCGATTGTGCCACTAGAACCGTTCAACTTACTCATCCCTCGGGCAAGACAGTTAATGTCTTAACTCGAGTGGCCAAGCGCCAACTTTACTCTCTCAATGCCAACCCTCTTCCAGACCTTGAGGACGTTCCGGTAGTCCGAGACTTCCCGGATGTGTTTCCGGAAGAACTGCCAGGTGTTCCACCTGACCGGGATGTCGAGTTTGTGATAGACCTTGTTCCAGGAACCGTTCCAATTGCTAGAAGACCCTACAAGATGGCACCCTTAGAACTAGCCGAGCTTAAGAACCAACTCGATGAGTCCTTGAACAAAGGGTTCATCCGTCCTAGCTCCTCTCCTTGGGCTTGCCCCGTCCTCTTCGTCAAGAAGAAGGATGGAACGGATCGAATGGTTGTGGATTACCGACCTGTCAATCTGGTCACCATCAAGAACAAATACCCGCTTCCCAGGATCAACGACCTGTACGATCAGCTCGCTGGATCCTCAGTCTTCTCCAAGATGGATTTGAGGTTGGGCTACCATCAAATCAAAATCAGAAACGGGGACATTCCCAAAACGGCTTTTGTCACTCGTTATGGCCAATACGAGTACACCGTCATGTCCTTCGGTTTAACCAATGCCCCGGCCACTTTCTCCCGGTTAATGAACTCGGTTTTCATGGAGTACTTGGACAAATTCGTCGTAGTATACCTCGATGACATACTCATCTACTCCAAAAATGAAGAGGAACATGCCGAACATCTAAGGCTGGTATTGATGAAACTTCGAGAGCATCGCCTTTATGCCAAATTCTCCAAGTGTGAATTTTGGTTGTCAGAAGTGACCTATCTAGGCCATGTAATCTCTGGTAAGGGTATTGCTGTCAATCCCGAGCGAGTTCAAGCCGTCCTTGATTGGACTCCACCTGTTTCGGTCAAGCAAGTTCGGAGTTTCCTTGGCCTAGCGAGCTATTGCCGCCGCTTCGTCGAGAATTTCTCCAAGGTTGCTAAACCTCTAACTGAACTCCTCAAGAAAGATAAAAAGTTCGAGTGGACTCCACAGTGCGAGTTCAGTTTTCAGGAACTGAAAAGATGCCTGACATCTGCTCCCGTACTGGTACCACCAGATTTCTCCAAGGACTTTATTATCTATTGCGACGCCTCGCGACAAGGACTAGGTTGCATACTCATGCAGGATCGTCAGGTAATTGCCTATGCCTCACGGCAATTACACCCACATGAGGAAAATTATCCCACACATGATCTAGAGCTTGCAGCTGTAGTCCATGCACTCAAAACCTGGCGACATTACCTTCTCGGTAATCGTTGCGAGATCTTCACCGATCACCAAAGCTTGAAATATATCTTCACCCAACCAGATTTGAATCTCAGGCAAAGACGTTGGGTCGAGTTGATCTCGGATTACGACTTAGGAATAACTTACACCCCTGGCAAAGCCAATGTCATGGCTGATGCACTAAGTCGTAAGTCCTACTGTAACAACCTGATGTTACAACAAAGTCAACCACTTCTCCATGAGGAATTTCGTAAGCTTAATCTTTACATTGTTCCTCGTGGATTCCTGTCTACCCTGGTGGCGAAACCTACCCTTATGGATCAAATCATAGCTGCCCAAAAGCGTGATAAGGGCATATCCCGGATTAAGGAAAACATTGCTAGCGGAGTAGCTAAATGTTTTTCCAGGGATGAGCAAGGTGCTGTCTTCTTTGAGAACCGCCTGGTGGTTCCCAAGAACCAACATCTACGCCAGATGATCCTTAAGGAAGCTCATGAATCCCCTCTCACCATTCATCCCGGTAGTACTAAAATGTATCAAGACCTACGCCAGAGGTTTTGGTGGACTAGGATGAAGAGGGAAATTGCTCAATACATTGCTAATTGCGACGTTTGTCGTCGGGTTAAAGCAGAGCATCAACGGCCTGCTGGCACCCTTCAACCTTTGGCTATTCCTGAATGGAAATGGGACAAAATCAGTATGGATTTCATCACTGGGTTTCCCAGGACCAAGAGGGGAAATGATGCCATCTTCGTCGTGATCGACCGTCTTTCCAAAGTAGCCCATTTTCTACCTGTTCGAGAGAGTATCACCGCTAGCCAGCTAGCTGACTTATACATCTCCCGAATAGTGTCTCTTCATGGTGTCCCGTTGGAAATTAACTCAGACCGTGGAAGTCTCTTCACCTCTCGATTTTGGGAAAGTTTCCAAAATGCTATGGGAACTCATCTCTCCTTTAGCACCGCCTTCCATCCTCAATCAAGTGGTCAAGTAGAGCGAGTAAATCAAATTCTGGAGGATATGCTCCGAGCTTCTGTTATCTCGTTCGGAATGAGTTGGGAGAAATGCCTTCCATTCGCGGAGTTTGCCTATAACAATAGCTATCAAGCTAGTTTGGGCAAGGCTCCCTTCGAAGTTCTCTATGGACGAAAATGTCGAGCGCCTCTTAACTGGTCAGAAACCGGGGAAAGACAACTCTTTGGCCCGGATATGATTCAGGAAGCAGAAGAGCAGGTTCGCGTTATTCGTGAGAAATTGAAAACGGCCCAATCTCGACAAAAGAGTCAATATGATCGTAAGCATAAGCCTATGACATTTGAAATTGACGAGAAAGCTTACCTTCGGGTTACCCCGTTAAAGGGAACCCATCGCTTCGGTATCAAAGGCAAATTGGCTCCTCGTTACATTGGACCCTTTCGCATTATTGCCAAACGAGGAGAAGTTGCCTACCAATTGGAACTACCTCCGCATCTTTCCAGAGTTCACGACGTCTTCCACGTTTCGCAACTCAGGCGTTGCTTCGCGGATCCTATCCGTGGAGTGGACCAAGAAACGCTTGATTTACAGGATAACCTTTCTTATCGGGAATACCCCGTTCGTATCCTTGATCAAGCCGAGCGTACCACTCGACGTCATAATATCAAGTTTCTCAAGGTTCAATGGTCACACCATTCCGAGGAAGAAGCCACTTGGGAAAGGGAGGATCGTCTTCGACTCGAGTACCCCGCCTTCTTCCCAGATGATCCTAAATCTCGGGACGAGATTCTATTGAGTGGGGGTGAGTTGTCACATCCTAACTAGGTTATGCATTAGAGTGTGCATCATGTCTACTTTCATCAGAAATGGAAATGGGGAAAGCAGAAACCCCCAACACCCCCCCTGAAATCAACTAGGGTTTACTAAAAATAAATTCAATGAACCTGAAATGCCCTTCAGAAATGTTCACCCTCTTTGCCTTGGGCTAGAACCCTTGGGAAAAATGGTGAATATAATTTTAGGTCATCAAAAGGGGCATTGATTTAATTTATAAATATTTGAATTTGGGCATTTAAATATTATTAAATAATTTAAATGCTCAAATAATGTTGGAATTATTTTTGGGGCCACTGAAATATTTCAGAAAGTGTCCATAAATATTTTCAGGATTTTATAAAATGATTTAGTATTTAAACTAAATCAAAACAGAATAACAGAAATAGAAAATAGAAAATAAAATAAAAAAGAGGAGAGAGAGTAGGCCAGTGGGCCACTTACCTGGCGCCACCAGCCGGCCCAGCACTGTAGCTGGACGGCCCAGCCCACCAGGCGACGCCAGTCGTCCCCTAGCTCCTGCCAGGAGGACGCCGGGCGTGTGCCCGCGGCGCGCCGGCACGCGCGCGGCCACCGACGGCCACCTCCTGCTTCGGCCGCCTCCCCGACGTCGCTATGGACGCCACGCACCCCCTGGCCCTCTCATTCACTCTCCCTCGCTCTCCCTCCTCCTCTGTCCTCTCCTCGCAGCACACCCGAGCGCCGCCGTCGCCACCGCACGCTGTAGCCGCAGCCACCGTGCTCCCCTCGCCTCGTTGTGGTGTCCAAAAGCTCCGCCTCCTCCCTCTGAAGCTCTCCGCCGAGCCACAAGACGCCGGACGCCCTGTGGAACCACCGTTGCCATCATCCTCCTCCTCGGGTGCCGCCGATCGCCGACTTCGATTCGCCATCGTCAACGCCTCCCCGAGCCCACTGGCCTGCTCAGCAACTCCGCCGTGAGCTCCCCTTCCTCCTCCCCCTAGCCCCGTAGCTCGAGCGCCCCCCTAGCCCTGCCGGCCACCTTGGCCGAGAACTCGGCTCCGCCGTTCATGGCGCCACCGTGGCCAGGGGCCAAGCCAGCCGCAACCGAGCCCGTCGTCGTGTTCCTGGTGACGCCAGGAACCCGTAGGACCTATCCGCATGCCTCCCCGCACATTATAGCCTCGAACCCGAGCTCGCCCGAGCTCCGGCCGCCGCCTCGAGCCTGATTCCGGCGAGCTCCGGCCGCCCCGCAGCCTCCCGTGTGTCCCACTGGATTCGCGCGAGTCTGGGCATCGTGTAGATGAGCTCCGCCGCCCGAATGGTCGCCGGAGCGGCGATCCCGAGCCCCTCCGCCGTCTCTGTCGTCGCCGGCGACGAGCCGTGGACCAAGTCCGGCGATTTTGACCACTGACGTGGACTGGGTGGGCCCAGTTGACTCCCCTGAGTCAATGACAAGTGGGCCCCCCCTCTGCTAATTATCCAGATTAGTTCCTAACCAAAATTGGTTAGTTTAATTAACTAATGACCCTGACAGGTGGGACCCACTAGTCAGCCTCTCTCCCTGCCCTGTTACACTGACCAGTGGCCCCCACACGTCAGGTTTGACTGGGACAGCCGCCTTTGACCTGCTGACGCAATGCTGTTGTCATGCTGACGCAATATATCTTTTCTGGAATTAAAATAACTCAGGAAATTCCAGAAAATACCCAAAACTTCAAAAATTCATAGAAATTCAACCATAACTCCAAATGAGACAAATTATATATGTAAAATTATCAGAAAAATTCAAGGAATCCATCTGTACCATTTTCATGCATGTTTGAACAATGTTTGTCCCCTGTTTTGGACAAAACAAATAAAGGGCATTTAAATAATCATATATGGGATTGGAATTTGAATCTTGTACTCAAACCAACTCCATTTAAACCATAGCTAGTTGCATTAGCTCAAGACACATCCATATTGCCATGTCATAGCATGCATCATATTGTTGCATATCGTCATGTGTTGACTGTGCTCGGTTGTGTTCTTCGTGGTAGGTTCTGCCTCCGAGGATATTCAAGAGTATCCAACTGAAGGGCAGTATCCCGTTACCACTCCATCAGGCAAGCAACCATTGATCATTCCGATACAACCCATGTTCCCGCTCCTGCTCTTGTTTACTGCATTAAGACAACACGATTCAAACTGCTGTGTGCTACGGTAGTTGAACCCTTATCCTCTGCGTGACCTGTCATTGCCACAGTAACTAGATGAAACCCACTAGCATGTGTAGGAGTTGATTGAGCCATGTTTTGTGATTCCTACCTTGCTATGCCTGCTATGCTTAGAGTTGTGTCAGGTCTGGTTCATCTGGGTGATGGGCTAGAGTGAAATGCTTGTGCCAGTATTATGTGGGATGTGTTGAACATGTTTTGGTAAAGGTATCGATGAGAGGCCATGTAGGAGTACATGGTGGGTTGTTTCATTGAAGCCGTCCCTAAGAACTGAGTTCTGTATGCGTGAATTAAGATTCAGCTACTACCACACATTGGGCCCTGAAATATGACCCCGCTCGACTTACCGACCCCTCTCGCCTCAGTCCAGGAGTTGCAACTAGTTTTTGGTGTTTGTAGGATATGTGTTGGCGGCCGTGCGTAGCGCTGACCCTAGGGGTGGGCTATGTTGCGGTAGATACACCGTGGCACGGTGTACCGAGTCACCCGTTTGATGTCTCGGGAACCCTGTTCACATCGTTCGGGGCCGTTGAGGACACCCCGGCCAGATTTCCTTGCGGATGGAACCTGAATAGGCGATGACCCTGGACTAGAGACTTGTGAGGTTAGTCAGGTCATGGTCTACACCCACGTCGGTTTTCGCTTGAAGTCTGCCGAGCACATTTCGTGTGCAGACGCTAAGTGGTGGAAACATGTGTGACGAAGTACACCCCTGCAGGGTATGAAACTATTCGAATAGCCGCGTCCGTGGTAAGGGACTACTTGATTACATATACAGTTCATAGACAAGTTAATGGATACTACTAAAAGACTCAAGATAAGTGTGAGTACCGAGGATGGCCCCCTCACAGGATACGAGGGAGGATCCTCGGTGGAGTATTGTGATGGTGAGTAGTGGACTCGTGTGCGAAAACTATTTTGCTAAAAGATTCCGTAGGATAGCTTAGCCAAGAGTCAAAGCTGGCTTGCTGCATAAACCCCACCACCTTCTTGAGAATGAGCATGTACAGTAGGTTCTGATGTAAGACTTGCTGAGTACTTTTGTACTCATGTTTGCTTATCTATTGTTTTCAGACGACAACACTGCCCCCTCCGATGGGTTTTACGTAGATCTTGACGTCGACGAGTGACTAGACACCCAGGTGGTGATCCAGGCCATGGAGGGCCCTATGTAGATAGACAGGCTTCGAGAAGCCTTCTTCTTTCTAGAGTCTGTACTCAGACTAGTTGCTTCCGCATGTGCTTGTATGACTGTATGACTTGAGTGTCGGATCATGTGACCCCTACCTGTATGGATATGTTAAGTATGGCTCCCTGGAGCCTTTAAATAAAGTACTTGAGTTGTAGAGTTTTGTTGTGATGCCATGTTGTATGTACCCATATCGAGCATATTGTATGTATGTTTGAAATGCTTGGTATGAGTGGGATCCGACAATCTAGTTGTTTGCCCTTCGCAGCCTTTCTTATGGGGAAATGTAGTCTAGTGCTCCTCGAGCCATAGTAGTCCGCTACAGCCCGGTTCACCGGAGTCCTGCTAGCCCAGCACTACTGTTCAGGACGCTTGACTGGCCGGCATGTGTTTCACTTCGTCCCTATGTCTGTCCCTTCGGGGAAATGTCACGCGGTGATCTTCGGAGTCCTGTCTAGCCTGCTACAGCCCGGGATTCCCCGGAGTCCTGCTAGCCCAGTGCTATAGCCCGGAATCACTCGTTGATGACCGACATGTTCGTTGTGATTCATGTATGCCTGTCTCCATAGGTCTGTGCCGCTTTGGGTTCACGACTAGCCATGTCGGCCCGGGTTCTCGGTCATATGGATGCTAGCGACATTGTCATATACGTGAGCCAAAAGGCGCAAACGGTCCCGGGCCATGGTAAGGCGACACCCGTGGGATACCGTGCGTGAGGCCGCAAAGTGATATGAGGTGTTACCGGCTAGATCGATGTGGCTTAGAATCGGGGTCCTGACACTTCGGGCGTAGCTTGCCCGAGCCAAGGAGCAAGCAAGGAGTAGCAATGCGGCCGCTTTAAAGGCGGCCGAAGAGTTAAGGGCCGAACAGGCCGCGCATTGCGAGAGCAAAGAAAAAATAACCAAGATGGCTGTAGAGTTAAAAGATGCTGCTGACCGTTACTAGCTTCTTGAAGAAGAAAACCGGGCGAAGGCGACGGACCTGGAAAAGGCCCGGGTGGCTGCCAAGGAAGCCCGCTCCAAAATTAGAGCGACGAAGGAGGAGTTTCATCAAGCTGCAGATATTGTATCTGGGAAGTCCTTCTTGTTGCGGACTAAGTTCGGGGATCCGAAGTATGCACCTGTGGACCGGCTATGGAGTTCTGCGGACGCCTATGTGGATTTGGCTGCAAGTGCTGCTGATGCGGCCGGGTACTTCAAGAATCGGAAAGATCACGAAGTGGAAAAACTGTTTTGGTCACAGTTTCATGCTCCGGTCCGTCCGCTGCTATTGAATGAGCAAATGGCCAAGTGGGCCGAGCTCCATAGATTATCCGGACTTGCCATGAGGTCCGTTGTGGATCATCTGTGGCCGAGAGGGCCAAGCCCGAACAGCTACTTTAGCTTAGTGCAACAATTCCTTGGTGTTGTGCCACACATCGATGCTGTAAAGAGGTCGACATGCATAGAAGGCTCGCGGATGGCCCTTTCCCATGTCAAAACATACTGGGCGGAGATGGATGCCACCGCTGTTGCGGGACAGGGTTCGGCCATAGGCCGAGTGGCTGCCGAGCACTACTTTGAAGAGGTTCCTGAAGGCGCTCGTTCGATAGAGGCTCAGTGCTCGAAGAATATTATGTTTGAGTGACATGTATTCCCATTGTAAAAACAATGTTTTATTGAGTTTATCAAGGCTGTATTTATACTTTTGCCCAAAACTACTATGACGCCTCCTATGCAGCCGTTTATGTATATCTATACCCCTATATAGTGTGGGAATAACTTTTGCTATCAGCCGTTGGATGTGCTCAATCCGACGACTGTGAATTGGCAAATCCAGGAGCTGCTGGCCGTCAGATCAAGTCACGTGCTGCACAAGATCCTTCCACGTGGACATGAGTGAAAAGTTGAATTCGCCGCGCGCGCGCTTTATAGGGACTCCAAGGCGCGCAACTGTAGTCTGGAACCAACTGGAAGCTCCACCGACAAAATTACCTCGACTGTTCCCCCGCGTGAGTGCTCATACCACCGCCAAGCTCATCCCCTTTGTCGATCCGCGTTTCCTAAACCGAATCAAACCACCCCATCAATCGCACATCCGTCACACCTTAATCCCCACCCTTCCAATCGCTTCTCCTTCTCCCTCTCCCTCTCCCTCACCAATCCGATCCTTGGATCCGGTCAGCAGATCGCGCTACGCTCCTCCCTCTACCTCGCCACTCCAGCCGGGGCATCAATTTGCGCTAACCTCCTGTCATCATTGAGCTGCTCTAGGCGTTTATTCTCGAACACAAATCCGGTGTGCTGGGTGTCTTCTCGCCCACTACAATATCCCGTGGATATAGGAGGGATCGTTGGAGAGCTGCACGGGTGCTACTGGAATTTGGACCACGCACTGCCGTACTGGCCATATATCATTCAATTTCACCAAGTTGAGGAACATGTATCGTATAATAATTCTGGTATTATAGCCAGTTTTTCTTGACTTATTGATTTGTGTCTTCTGATCCTACTTAAATCAAATAATGTTTCGCATTATAATTTTTGACCACCAACTGTTTGTGTTTATGTGCACAAAGCCTTTTGTTTTTCTACATTGATGATTTGTACAATCCAGTCAAGGGGATATCAAATAATGCAAATATCCTAAATTTCGACCTTCAATTGTTTGTGTTTATGTCTATAAGCTTTTCGGTTTTTTAAGTCTGATCTTATATGTTGACATACAAGATAAAACTATGAGAATCTCACATTGAACAATTTTTTGATGGTATACTTTGTCATGCAGCGACTCGATTTAATTTGTGTAAGATCAGAACTCATATATGAGGGCAGGCAAGGAAAACTTAAACAATCAATTACCAAGGTCGCTTGGATTACAAGCACATGATCCATTTAGAGATATCACTAATGTGGCTGATTGCCGACAATCATTGGAAGATAAATCTGGTATGGAGTTTGTCTCATATGATACTTTTTTTTTCTGAAAGTATGTACACATGAACAATTATAACTTAGTAAATTAGTGTTCACGGGTTGTGTCCAAGCATCCTGTTCAGCACAAGGTTTTGTTCAGTCTATGGGCGATTCTGTTGCTAGAACTCAGCATTCGGTAAATCCATTTGCTGTATATAGTGATCATAATACTTCCTCAATTGAGTGTAGAGGTGCTGGGCCAACAAATGCTCTTGAGAAAAAGCGTTATAATAATCGGGAAAGATACTTGCGTATGACTCCAGAACAGCGTGATGTCTATCTGCAAAGAAATCGCGAGTACAAACGGAGTAGGAGGCAAAATCATGATACATATAGCGATGGTATGCAATCTGCAGTTAGCCATACCAGTAGAAGTAGCAATGGTGGAACAAACTCATCAACTCAAACAAGTAAAAAAACAAAAGGTATTTTTTTAATTTAATTGATATTATTTCTTTGTTGATAATATCATTGTAAATGGTGTAATCCGGTGTTTCCTGGGTACATTTTAACGAGTTAATAAATGATAATTATGTCCAAGAAAACTTTCAAAACATGTATGCTTCAATATTTAATCCTTCTCTCACCATGCAACTTCTTTTTACATCAATACAGTGGCCGCAACTGGAGATCCAAGCATGCCTCCATCTGATAAAATTATCTTTCAAGAAAGTTTAGTCAACCTAGTTATTGGAAGGCAGATCATGTTAAATCCATGTGTCTTATCGACATCACATTGCACTTCTGAAACTACTGTTTCGCAAAAGCAGATACCGACAACATACTTGATTAATAGTGGTGAGGACAATATAAGAAGATCGTCTGATGGTGCGAGTTGTAGCACTGCTACACAATCTTCTATGTATAGAAAAAGGAGATGTGGTCATGTGTGGACAATTGTTGGTAAAGGTAAGCAGGCAGCAACATACTTGGACATGGGAAATGATTATAAGAGAAGAAGACTGTCTAATGGGGGTTATAGCAGTGCTTCACAATTTTCGTGTGGTACTGCATGTTGTATTACTGCACAAAAGGAAAATGGATATACATGTGACTTGCTTGACCAATATGTTCCTGTGCAAATGCAACACCATGTCACCAGAGAACAAGAAGACCATGACAACACCATTTACATGCCAAGGGATAATTTTCCTGCTGTACAGGGTAAGTAACTTCTAAGCTATGGAACAACAATTTTGGTTTCTGTATCTATCTTTGATATATTTTATATTTCTGATTTTGTTTTTATATAAACTAACACGTCTAATTTCCGTGAAATGATATTATAGATGAAACTAGGCAAGATGAAGATATGGCTGAAAACAGTGATGAAGATGAAGAAGGAAATGTATTCCTTGGACAAGGTAAAAAAATAAGTATGTGTATATTATTTGATAAAAACAATATAATATATTTATCATCACTGTATTAATATTTTATTTTTAAAACAATGGCAGGTTTTGAATATCTTTCATATCGAGAACTAAACAGTGATATTTGTGGAACACAAGTTGACCTGTACGACCGTATATATCAAAATTTACCCGCTGGTCATCATGTTCTGAAGCCAATGCCTAATTGCATTCATTGCAATGCTAAAAGGTTCCATTTTGAGAAACCAACATTTTGTTGCATGGGCGGAAGGGTCAAGATAGTAATACCCCATGTTCCTGCTGAAATGCGTCGACTGTACACGAGCCAAGATCCAGAAGCAAAGTACTTCCAAGATAACATACGGTACTTCAATTCTCACTTCTCTTTTACCTCACTTGGTGTTATTTTGGACCAACGATATTGCAATAAAAGGTCTGGTGTATACACTTTCCGTGCACAAGGACAAATTTATCACCGAATCGACCAATTGGTTCCAATGGAAGATGGGCCCAAGCATTTACAGTTATACTTTTATGACACAGATGCAGATTTGCAGCATAGGTTTCGTCACTCGCCTAATCTTGATAGGGCTCTTATTAAAAAATGGGTGCGTATACTTTCATCAAATCCATACGCCCAAACATTTCGAAGCCTTGGTTCAGTGTCAAGTCTTGATGAGTACAAAATTGAGCTGAACACAAGCATTTCTTTAGATCAGCGGGTATATAATGCACCTACCGCGTCACAAGTAGCAACAATCTGGGTAGAGGGAAATGACCCCCAATGCCATTTTGACAGGAGCATTATGGTATATGGAAAATCAGATAATCCACAATACATAAGAGGGTACCATGGTTGTTATGATCCACTATCTTACCCACTATTTTTCCCTAACGGGGAAGTTGGGTGGAACTTGAGTATTCCAAAAGTGGGAGCACATTCTGTTATTAATATTAGTCATGAAGAAAAAGAATTGAGTGAAGAAGGTAAAATGCATTTTCTTATGATAATCGAGTAGTCATTCTAAAATTAATGTTTTAAAATAATGTATCTAATATAAATATTCTGTTTTCCCTATATATAGGGCTGGATTGCAATTTTGGTCCATGTGTTTCACCAAGGGAATATTATTGTTATAAACTGCAAATTCGGGATGGGGAATTTAATGTCTTACTCTATGGAAAGCGACTTATGCAACAATATATTGTTGATATGTACATTAAGATTGAATCCATAAGATTAGCATTTTATTTGAAGCCATCAAATCAGAGACTCATACGAGCAGATTTGTATCAAGGACTGGTTGATAGTGTTGTAGCTGGCGAGACACGTGCATGCATGATAGGCAAGCGCATTGTGCTTCCTCCCACTTTCATTGGGGGTCCACGGGACATGCGTCGGAGGTATCTAGACGCCATGGCTTTGGTCCAACGATTTGGAAAACCAGATATATTTCTTACAATGACATGCAATCCAAATTGGGAAGAGATAATAAAAGAGTTGGAACCAGGCCAGTTACCACAAGATCGACCAGATTTAGTGGCACGAGTCTTTAAGGCTAAACTAGAGGATCTTAAGGACCTTATATTCAAGAAGAATTTTTTTGGTGAAGTTGCCGCTCATGTTCATGTGATTGAGTTTCAGAAGAGAGGGCTACCACACGCACATTTTTTAATAATTCTAAAGTCGTCTTACAAACTAAATAACCCTGACCAGTATGATCAGATTATTTCAGCTGAGATCCCTGATAGAGATAAGTACCCTTTGTTACATGATTTAGTTATTAAACACATGCTCCATGGACCATGTGGTGTTCTCAACAGTAAAAACCTCTGCATGCAAGATGCAAAGTGTAGATACCATTATCCCCGTCCATTCTCAGAGGCTACATTCCAGGGAGAGGACTCATATCCAGTCTATAGACGTAGGGATGATGGTCATCGAGTTCATATCAGGGGTGCTCTTTTGGATAATAGATGGGTTGTGCCATACAATCCGTACCTACTTATGAGATACAATTGCCATATAAATCTTGAAGTTTGCTCCAGCATCAAGGCTGTAAAATATTTATTCAAGTACATCTATAAGGGTCATGACCGTGCCTCTTTTATCGTACAAGCTGCAGGAGATGTAGTTATTGATGAAATTCGTGAGTATAGAGATGCAAGATTTATATCACCTCCGGAGGAAATATGGAGGATTTATTCCTTCAATCTCAGTGAGATGCATCCTTCTGTTTTACAATTACAGGTGCATTTGCCAAACAAGCATGTGTTGTGTTATAAGGGTTCTGATAACTTAGAGAGTGTGATAAGGCGGGAATCATCTTCTAATACCATGCTTACTGAGTTTTTCAGGATGAATACAATTGATAATTATGCTAGAAGTTTTTTATATAAGGAATTCCCCGAGTTCTATGTATGGGACAAAGCCCATAAGAGATGGAAACGTCGTGTGAAGAGAACTCAAGTAGGTAGGCTTGTGGCTGCTCACCCCGCAGAAGGAGAGCGTTATTACTTGAGAGTGTTGCTAAATCATGTGAGGGGGCCTACGTCATTTGAGGATTTGCGTACTGTTGGAGGTATTGTTTTCTCAACATTCAGAGAGGCTGCAGAAAAGAGAGGCCTTATTGAAGCAGATGAAAGTATTTCTGACTGTCTCACTGAAGCTGCAACATTTCAGATGCCATCTGCACTTAGAAGACTCTTTGCAACCATTTTGGTTTTCTGTGAGGTGACAAATGTTCGTGCATTATGGGAAAAACACTTTGCGGCAATGTGTGATGATTTTCAAAAAGAGGGCATAACTAATGAATCAATTGAACAAATGGTCCTTAGAGATATTGGTGATTTGCTATATTCTATGGGGAAGGACATCAGGATATTTGACCTTCCAGAATTAGTGGATACTGATGATTTGGAGAGCTTAAATAGGAGAGAATTATCCGAGGAACTATCTATTACAGTTGCTAAAGAGGACTTAGAGTTGTACACAAGCCTAAATAGTGAGCAACGACTTGCTTTTGATGAGATAATGGACCATGTATTGCACAACAAGTGTAAAGTATTCTTTATCGATGGTCCAGGAGGTACATGAAAGACATATTTATATAAAGCTTTATTGGCTAAAGTGCGCTCTATGGGACTAATAGCCATCGCAACAGCAACGTCTGGTATTGCAGCTTCTATTTTGCCCGGTGGTAGAACTGCCCATTCCAGATTTAAAGTACCAATAAATATTCAAGAAGATACTGTTTGCAACTTTAGTAAGCAAAGTGGGACTGCAGAATTACTTCGAAGAGCATCTCTAATAGTTTGGGATGAAGTTGTTATGACAAAACGACAAGCTGTCGAGGCACTTGATAGATCCCTCCAGGATATTACAGGTTGTACATCACCATTTGGAGGAAAAGTAGTAGTGTTTGGAGGAGATTTCAGACAAGTCCTTCCTGTTGTTAGGCATGGCACTAAAGCGCAGATTATAAATGCTACACTCCAAAAGTCTTATCTCTGGAAGGATATAAAACAAATAAAACTCCGCCGCAATATGAGAGCACAGTCTGATCCATGGTTCTCAGATTTTCTTATGAGAATTGGAAATGGCACTGAAGAATCGATTGGTGAAGATTATGTGCGTCTACCAGAAGAAATAGTTGTGAGATATACAGATTCAAAAACCTCCATCAACAACTTAATCGATGATGTCTTTCCTTCACTTTACCAGAATGGAGGATTAACTTCTTATATTAGTTCCCGTGCTATTCTTTCCACTAAAAATGAGTATGTCGATGAATTAAACGGGATGCTTATAAAGCGGTTTCCCGGGGAAGAAAAAGTCTACTATAGCTTTGATTCAGCAGTGGATGACACACAAAATCACTACCCATCTGAATTCTTGAATTCTCTCACACCTAATGGCCTGCCTCCACATGTACTTAGATTGAAGATCAATTGTCCTGTGATATTGATTCGCAATTTGGATCCATCTAATGGGCTATGCAACGGCACGAGGCTTATTATTAAGGCATTTCAAGATAATGCTATTGATGCAGAAATTATAGGAGGACACCATGCTGGAAAGCGAGTATTTCTTCCCCGAATTCCTCTCTACCCCTCTGAAGATGATGTGCTTCCCTTTAAGTTTAAAAGAAAGCAATTTCCTATCCGCCTTAGCTTTGCAATGACAATCAATAAAGCACAGGGTCAAACCATTCCAAATGTTGGCATCTACCTTCCAGAACCTGTGTTCTCTCATGGCCAACTGTATGTTGCTTTGTCTAGAGGAGTATCAAGGCATACAACAAGAATACTTGCCAAGCCAAGCAAGGACATCGACCCATCAGGGAAAAGTACAAAAAATATTGTCTATAAGGATGTTTTGTTATGTTAAATCCACAAAGTGCTTCAAGTACACGAGCATGGTTTTCTTTGTTTCATTACACCCTATTGTTAACACACATAGGTATGTTGATCACCATTTAACTTTGGACTAGGAGGAAGCATTCTATTCATTTTCCATTCAATTTTTTAACATGATATTACTTCTGAATGTTTTTGCAAATTGCAGAGTAGCTGATCTTGGACTGGGTGGCGCTTCAGGTACTTGGGCGTGTGTGATCTTGGACTGGGTAGTCAAGGAGGCGGCGACGCTGGTTATTGCTGCCGGTGGTGTTTTGAATATAAACGCTGACGAACTTGCGTCGATCCGATCTGAGAGAGGGCGAGAACTCAACCCTGATCGAGAACTAGAGGAGGAAAGTGGATCGGGTGAAGACGAATGCGAGAGATGGGTGCCTGCCTTTTTTTTGCCTGTTGGGTTGGGCTACGCGAACATGGGCTACGTGTGTGTCTGGTTTAGTGGCGTGATGTGTTGAAGCATCTCAAAAAACAACTAGGAGTTTTTATTTTTTTTCTTGCGTTGAATAGAAAAAAAACTAAATGTGTGAAGCATACAATAAAAAAACTGAATTTTTTAGGGTCAAAAGAAATCTGAAGCTTACTACATGTCATTTTATTTTTGTGAACTCATTGGTTCAGTTATTTTATTTTCATTTATTACAAAAATTGCAGGGAAGACTGCATACAAAAGACCCAAAGTGATCGGATCATTCCCCTAACCCTGCATAATCGGGAGCTACATGCACCGGGCAGCCTTTTCCTTATCTATGTGATAAGTAATTTTGATGATCAATAAATGAAAACCTTCCCCTAAAAACTATTGTTTTAGATGGATGAACCACTCTTTTGGTATGATCACATATAGTACTTGATTGAATTGATGGTGACGTGCATAGCACGTGCACACTTACTAGTATGTATATAACCTGAAAGATGGCAGTCGTCGGCTTCAGACCCCACGCATATAATGCGGGGGTGCTCGCAGAAGACGCATGTTCACACTTGATCCAACGTCTTGGTCCATTAAGGAGGTGATAGCGTAGTGAACTAGGCAATCAGACTATAAAGCTTTAACACTTTCACTTAGCTAGAGGAGTTTGACAGTGGGGCTACTATATAGCCCTTGGTGGCTCCGCGCTCATCCGAATTCAGGGTGCGTACATGCCTGGCCGGGAAACGGCCCTTCGTTAAGGCGGAGGAATCTCGAAGATTCCGCTAGGTCATCGAGTGGTTGATCAGTCTCATGCTATATCATGACAGTCAGTTTTCGGCTTTCTCTACTGAGGTGCTTGTCCGGATGAACCAGGGCACAATCGCAGTAGTTCTCCTGGTGCCGCCTTAGCCGATAGAGCGGAACGTAAGGCAGCAAAACACAGGATCCGGGCACCCAACATTGGACCAAAGACATGATTCGGAGCTGATGCATATAAGGCCAAACTCGCGACGCCGGACACTCCCTAAGGTATTCGGTCTTTATGATGTAAACCGGGATAAACAGTGCCCTTTGTAATAAGCCCCTGGTGTCCAGGTACGTGCAATATTTTGACGTGGCCACATGCCAATACGTCAGCATCCTTCTCAATTGTATTGAGAATCCGGGGGATGTGTATCAACAAGAGACAGTAAAAAAGGTTTATGCAGGGTCTTAATCTAAAAAGAATCCTTGGAATGGGTCCCTGCTGCACGTCTGCGCCTGTGTCTCCGTTGTGCCATATCCTGGACGGGTGTAGCACGATAGTCATCTGTAAAAGAGAGGAACTTAGCTGAAAAGTTGTCGTGCAAAAGGTAAGTTATACTAAATAAACCATGTACAGTTCAAGATGAGTAAAGTTGCGCCTAATTGTCCCTTGTTTACACGCGTTGAGCCCCTTGTATTGTTATAGGGGTGTAGCCATCAAACCTGTATCAATTATATGTAGCTACACCGGACTCGTCTAACCGCGTCCGTGGTCTTAATGACATGTCAGATGCTCTAGTTGGTGAGGCCGTTTAGTGTGCGGCTGCCAAGGCAGCCGCACGGTCTTCCACGTGCAAGGAGCGCTCAATATTTCCATTTACTGTAATGATGCCATGTGGACCGGGCATCTTAAGCATGAGGGAAGCGTAATGCGGTATTGTGTTAAAGCGAGCGAAAGCTTCGCGTCCGAGTAGTGCTTGATAGCCACTTTGGAACAGAGCGATGTGAAGGTTAACTTTTCGATGCGAAAGTTATCGGGAAAGCCAAATATAACCTCTAGTAGCAGGGAGCCTGTACAATGGGCTTCTGGGCCTGGCATTACTCCTTTAAAGGTAGTATTGCTATGGCTGATTTTTGTTGGGTCTATCCCCATTTTGTGGACTGTGTCTTGATATATCAGGTTTAAACTACTGCTACCATCCATCAGGACTCGTGTGAAGTGGTATCCGTCAATTATCGGGTCTAACACCAAGGCAGCCCATCCTGCATGCCGGATACTTGCCGAGTAATCCCGATGGTCAAAGGTGATCGGTTTGGACGACCAGTGGCAGAACTCCGTGGTGATAGGCCCTGGGGCATGTGTCTAGGAGTGCTGCTTTGTTTCTCCCCTTCATCACGTGTAACACGTTTACTGTTTTGACTTCTGGTGGGAATTTCTTCTGTTCCCCAGTGCTTTGCTTGTGAGGCTCGTCCTCGTCTTCGCTTGGTGTATCCTACCCCTTGTGTTGGGCGTTGAGTTTGCCGGACTGCTTGAAGACCCAACATTCTCTATGGGTATGATTTGCAGGTTTATCGGGGGTGCTGTGGATCTGACATAGTTTTTCCAGAATCTTGTTCAGGCTGGGCAGTTCGTCTCTGTTGCCTTTGGAGGGCAGCTTTTGCTGACCTGGTCGAGAGCTTCTGAATCCGGCGTTTACCGTTGTGGTCTTCGGGCTGTCTTCTTTACTCCGACGCTTGTTTTTGCTGCGTCGTGGCTTCCCGTTTCCGTCCCTGACTTCGGATGTACTTGGGTCGCTGGTGCTGCATCGGGCTAACCAGCTGTCCTCGCCCACGCAAAAGCGGGTCATGAGGCTTGTTAATGCTGCCATTGTTCTCGGCTTTTCTTGGTCGAGGTGTCTGGCAAGCCATTCGTCTTGAACACTGTGCTTGAAAGCTGCTAAAGCTTTGGCGTCCGGACAGTCGACTATTTGGTTCTTTTTAGTGAGAAACCTGTTCCAAAGCTTCTGGGCTGACTCTCCAGGCTATTGAGTTATATGACTTAAATCGTCTGCATCCGTTGGTCGGACATAGGTCCCTTGAAAATTTTCCCGAAAAGCATCTTCGGGCTCTTCCTAGCTTCCAATGGAGTTTTTGGGGAGGCTTTTAAGCCAGTGCCGAGCTGGCCCTTAGAGCTTGAGGGGTAAGTACTTGATGGCGTGGAGATCATCTCCTCAAGCCATATGGATATGGAGGATGTAGTCCTCAATCCAGACCCCAGGGTCTGTCGTTCCGTCGTACGCCTCTACTTTTATGGGTTTGAATCCCTTTGGAAATTCATGGTCCAGCACCTCATCGGTGAAACATAGGGGGTGTGCGGCACCCCTGTATTTGGGTGTACCGTGGTGTTCGGATTTTTATTGTGTTGCATTGCGTGCTGGAGCGCGCTTGCTTCGCCCGTCGATGGATCTGGTTGCGCCGTCCTTTTGATGCGAGCTCTCACGTGGATCGCATACTGGCTTGTGTGCGGCGTCGTTTGCCACTCTGTGTTGGCCACGAGGTCGTCTATCCGACCGGATGGCTGTTTTGTTTTTTGATTGCGGGGGATCTAAGGCCTCCTCATCGAATTCAGGTAGCAGCTTTCGCTTCGGGTAGCTCGTTGTGTGGCGACTACTGCCGTACTTTGTTGCAGTGTTGAGTACTTCACTCCATCTAATTCTGAGTGTGTCTTGTGCAGCGCTGAGCCTTTGCTTCTGCTTTTTCAGACTCCTCGTGGTGGCAACAAGACTTTGATGGGTATTCTGTTGCTCCGGGTGCCTCTCCGGTGTGATGTCATCCGGACTGTTATCTTCGCCGGAGTCGGGTTGTTCGGTTTGATTCTCCATGTTGCCGTGGTCGGACGGTGGTTCAATGCCGTGTTTGTCGTCCGCTGGCTCACCCTGCTCTATCGCTGGGACTATATGACCGTTGTTTCTGCCGAGGCAGGATTTGGAGCGGCGCTTACGCCGCCGCTTTGACTGCTTCTCGAGGGAACGATCCTTCGCTGCGTCCTTCCGTTCCTCGTCGTCATTTTTTTTGGGTGTGTCCACCATGTATACATCATATGATGAAGTGGGCGTCCAGTACCCTGTGGGCAGTGGCTCCTGTTCGTCTCCTGCATCGTTGTCCATACTGTTGATGTCTTCGGAGTCGAAGGCGAGCATGTCGGTCAAATCGTCGACAGTGGCTACTAAGTGGGTGGTGGGTGGGCGACGAATTTCTTCGTCGTCTGCATCCCGATCTGGCCGGCCATAGTTCGGCCAGGACTCTCCTGACAAGGAGAGAGACCTTAATGAGTTCAGTATGTCGCCAAAGGGCGAGTGCTGAAGGATATCCGCGGAGGTGAACTCCATGATCGGCGCCCAGTTGGATTCAATAGGAACGGGCGCAGATGGTTCGGAGTCCGTGGCCGGGGAAGAATCTAGCAGTTCGGCGTCACAGCTCCTGTGAAGGGTAAGGTCGGTATTTGGCTCGATCACCGCTGAAGATGTGGCCTCCGTGGCGGGGTCTATCCATGTCGGGGGTTGCTGATCCCACGTACACCTATGGGGATCGGCGGACCGAGCCCCTTTCGGTTCGGCAGGGGGCGGTGGATGCACAAAGAGCAGATCGAGGCGAACGCACGAGCGACGCTGTCGGTTTACCCAGGTTCGGGCCGCACGGATGCGTAAAACCCTACTCCTGCTTTGGTGGTTGTATTGAGTTCTTGCTTGGGAGCGACGAGTGCTACAGTACGCTCAAGCAGCTGGCGAGACCGAGCGTTGAGAATGGTCGTCCTTCCCCCTCTCTGTTGCGCATGGGCCTCCTTTTATATGTCTAAGGGGTCACCGACAGGTGGCAACAGATGTGGGGGTAAAAATGTAAAAGAGGTGGTAGCTTGCCGCGGCAAGCGCCTTGCCGCGGATGTTGCCTTGTTGCGTCCGGGAGCTTGTTGCTCACCGGGTCTTGTCGGGACGCGCAGTGCGCCGCAGCGAGCTTCTTGAGATGCTTTGGTTGGTCTTCCCGGCAAGCTCCTCTTGTCGGGGTCTCGTCTCCTTCCCGGCAAGCTCCTCTTGCCAGGGCCTCGTCTCCTTCCCAGCAAGCTCCTCTTGCCGGGGTCTTGTCTCCTTCCCGGCAAGCTCCTCTTGCCGGGGCCTTGTTTTGCTCTTGGATACTTTGTTCTTGAATGGTCCCAAAGGAACCACGGAGGGTCTTGGCGGTCGCCCGGCAAGCCTTGCCTCGGGGTACTGCGACTGCCCGTGCACAAGTTCGGGATACTAAGGTACCCCTACTTTAGTACACCGACAGGAGCCCCCGAGCCTGGGCCATACACGGTGCCGAGCGCTGTTGGGCCAGGCCCAAAACAGTGCACGGGCACGCGTGGCCTAGGTCATGCCGCATCTGACTCTGCACCCACCGCGCCCTCCCCAAACGGCATGCGTCGAACGCGGCGCCGTGCGTGACGTGGGCGGCGTGCGCGGGGCTGCGCCCCGCGCGCATGCGTCACGTCGTGGTAAAGGAGATGGTTTGCGCCCCCCCCCCGTAAACGGAGGGAGGCGTGGAGGCGTGGTGGGCGGAATCGTGGGCAGTTGTTTATCCGTGACGGCGAAACATCCGCCCTCCCCCTCCCCTCCCTCTTTATAAGCAGAGGAAACAGGGGTACGGCGCCATCTGCCCGTTGCTGCTTCCAATCTCAAAACCTCCGCCGCTCCCCGTCTTCTCAGAGCAACGAGAGAGCAGCGCCCAGCTCCTGACATTACCACCAGCTCCACCACCACCGTCGGCCTCCTCCACCACCTTCGCCATGGCTCCGAAGGGCGACAAGGGGAAGGCAGTGAAGTTGACCGAGGCGCAGCGGCTCGCGGCGATGCGGAAGGAGTGAGCCATCTTCCCCCCTAAGCTCGGCGCGAAGGCGTTGCGGGAGCGGTATTACCTGTTCTGGTCGGCGGAGACGCGAGCTCACCCGCGGACCAAGGTGCTACCGGCTGCAGCCCACGCGATGGCTCCGGACGGGTACCCTTGCTTTGCTGTGTTCTTCTACTGCGGGATCTGCCCGCCCTTTTCCGAGTTCTTCTGTGATATTATGAACACATATGGCTTCTACCTCCTCGACTACACCCCCAACGCCGTCCTCACCATGGCAGTTTTCGCACACCTTTGCGAAAACTTTGTCGGAGTCCACCCTAGTGTGGCTCTCTTCCGCCATATCTTTATCCCTCGGGTAGAGAGAGGAGAGACTCTGTCCGGCGGAATCGCCTGGGTCTCAAGATCCGGCAAGAAGGAATCTTATCTAGAGGGGGAGTTCCACGGCAAGTGGGAGGAGTGGAGAGCAGATTGGTGCTGGATTGTCGAGGAGAGCTCGCAGCCATTCACCGCCCGGCACCAAGCAGCAGCAGTGCGCGGCAGTGACTGGAGCGACTTGGCCCCGGAAGACAGCAGGCTGACGATTGCCGTCACCAGGATCCAGTGCCTTAGGCTTGCCGGACTCACCGTAGGTGCTGTTGGCGCGGACTTTCTTCGCCGCCGCATTGCCCCTCTGCAGGAACGGTGAAGGCCTGCCTGGGAGTTCAAGAACGCGGTGGACATTATGAGGCTGCGCCCAGGCCTCAACTATAATTTCACTGTCCTCAAGCACAATGGCATGCTGCAGGAGCTCTTCAAATACGATTCGGATCACCCCGAAGTCTTCAGGGTGCCGCAGGGCGTCGTCCCTTTGTGCAACAACTCTGTGCTTGACCGCATCCGGGCGATGATGCCGTTGTGCGACTCGCACGGAATCGAGCCAACTTGTGAAGAGCCCGAAGACGAGGTCGTGCAGCAGTTCTTCGACGACCTGGTGGAAGTGCCAATCCGCGCCGATGAGAGGGACGGCCTCATCCGTGACACCACCGAGGTGGAGCTGGCGTACATAGCCACTAGGTTGGAAGAGGCAGCAGCAGCCGCAGCGGCAGGCGAATTTGGGTTTACTCTGGAGGAAGCGGCGGCAGAAGAGGCAAAAACCCGTGCCGAGCGAGAGGAGTTCCTCGGCAATAAAGAGCTCGCCCGGCAAGAGGAACTTGCCGGCAAGGAAGATCTTGCCGGGAGCGGCGCCGAGCCGAGCGAGCCTGTCGGGGATGCGAGCGACTCGCTAGAGATCGACTCTTCCTCCACTTCGTCTTCCGACAGCCCGCCGCCGGCTGCGCCCCCGTCTCCACCAAGAAGGCGTCTCCGCAAGGCCGGGGATGTAGCAAGGCGGCAGGCGCATCAACAGTTGCCGCATCGCACGACGCGCTCCGCCGCGGCAAGCATCGCTGCCGCGGGAGCGCCCCACGCTGCTGCTGCAACCGGAGCGGGATCTTCCCAGGCTGCCGTATCTGCCCCCGCCAAGCGACCAAGGGAGCCTACCCCTCCATCTCCCCGCGCCGGACGTGCGCCGGATTTTGACTTCTCCGCGTTCAGCTCCAACGAGGAAGAAGAGGAAGAGTAGGTTTTTCTCTTGTACTTGCCGTTCTTCAATCCTTGCTGCTTTGTCTTGTATCTCACTTGTCTTTCTCTAAATCCGTTCCTTTTCAGGACTCTGGCCCAGAGAGCGGCAAAGAGGGCCAAGGCGCCGGTGATCGTCATCGAGGACGAGCCCACCGCGTCGGCAGGGGACGCGCCCGAGACCAACTTGTCGGACCCAATGGCTGATCTCCAGAGCAGCCCCCAGCGTTAGTGCCTTATTTGCCCTTCGCTGTTGGGGCGTGCATGGAGACTCTCGCTTTGCCGACTTTTGATTGATGGCTTGTGCAGGAATGGAGCAGCCTCAACAGGGACGCCCGGAGACCGCCCCTGAAGCGCCAAGGGAGAGTCCTCCGACGAGGGAGAGGTCTCCGGCAAGGGAGAGCTCTCCGGCGAGGGAGGAGGCTCCGACAAGGGAGGAGCCCCCGGCAAGGGAAGGGACCCCGGCGAGGGGCAGCGCCAGTGATCCCCCGGCAATGGAGACCACCACCGCCGAGCCGGGCACAGGTAACTTCCTTGCCCTTTAACTTCCCTTGGGCTCTTCTTCTTCTTTTGATCTCCTTCTTGGATTTCGCTTGAATCCTACTTGAGTCTTCTCCCCTCTCCCGGCTGTCAGGTCCATCGGGTGCAGAGCTGATGGAGACTAAGGTCACCGCCAACGACGCTGTTGCTACCGAGGAGACAGCCGGCGCCGGCGAGCCTGCCGGCGAGGAGACCGCCAGTGCTGCCGCCGCCGCAGCCGCACCAGGCTCCGGAGAGCCCCAGCCCGGCATCTATCTGAAGGCCGGCGAGGATATCTACATCAACCTACCCTGGGCGTCGAGCTCCGGGCACCGGTCGAAGGAGAAGCGCTCGACGGAGAAGTGCTTGCCTCCGCCGGGCTGAAGCTGGTCGACGCGTCAAGCAGTAGCAGCAACGAACCCGAAGAGGGGCGTCTGCTGCGGAAGCTGGTGGCGCTCTACCGCGCCCGGCAGGCCAAACTGGAGTCCCGCGAAGCGCTCGTCGCGACGGCTGGGGCTGACATTGAGAAGCGCGCGGAGGAGCTCCGGGGCGCCAACCAAGAAGCTCTCCGTTCCCTGGCAAGGGAGCGGGAGGAACTTGCCGAGGCGCAGCAAGCCTTCCTTCTCGAGAAGGCGGACGTCGAAGAGCGCCAACGCCTTGCCGCGGAGAAGTTGTCTTCGCGGGAAGGTGACTTGACGCAGCGGAAGGTTAACCTCGACAGCCACAAGGAGGAGCTTGCCGCGCGCGAGCGAGCGGTCGGCGGAGCCGTTAAGCAAGCCGAAGACGCCGCCGCAGCTGCCGAGGCCGCCAAGACCGAGCTGGAGCTGAAGGTGGTGCAGCTGGAGGTGGGCCTTAAGGCGAGCGGCGACGAGTTTGCCGCGCTCAAGCTCGAGCAGAAGAAGGACGCCAACAGCTACTTGGAGCTGCAGGCCCTCCTCACTGAGAGAGGCAAGGAGCTCGACGCCGCCAGGGCTTCAAATGCTGATCTTGAAGTGAAACTGGCGGCTCTGACAAGATCCTTGGGCAGCGCCAAGGAGCAAGAGACGGCCCTGAAGGAGGAGGTCGAGGCCGGCAAGGAGCTGCTGGCGAATGCCGTCGCCACCCAGAAGACCTTGTCGGAGACCATGGAGCACTGGACGGAGGGTCTGGTGAGCGTCGCCGCGGACGTCGACAAGGAGCTGGCGCAGTTGGGGATGGTGGATCTCGGGTATTCCACCGACGGGAATCTCCAACCCAGCGCCAAGCTAACCCTGTTCTTCAAGGGTGTGGCGACGGCGCTTCAGCGACTCCGGGAGCAGATCCCAAAACAGCTTGCCGACGAGTCGCGCAAGATCTGCGCGGGAGCTCTCCAGAAGGTGCTGATGAAGGTAGCCTTCCACAACCCAGGCCTCCGCCTCACCAACGTCCTCCGAAGCCTGCCGCCAGATGTTGACTTGGAGGAGCTCAAGGCCCTTGTCGCACCCATTGTGTACAAGGTGAGCGGCATCAAGAGGATCGAGGGCGACTGTGTAGACTAGGCTGCCTATTCCCCTCTTTTTTTGTCGCTGTCAATCACGTTATGAGAAGCAGTCTGTTAGACCGTGCGACAGGTTATCCTGTAATATACTTCTATCTTGGGTAGTAATTGCTATGTTATTTCCTTTACTTGACTCTTCCCCTTGTATGCTTTTACCCTACGCTTTTAGGGAACTTGTCAGCGCAGGCTCCTCTGCCGCGAGCGCTGGGTGCGGAACGTCAGCAGCCCACTGGCAGTGCCACAGCCGGCAAGAAACCTCGTCGCAGAGCTAGTCGTGGCTCGCTTAAGTTGTTGAGCGGAATCGAAACAACAATAAGGGCGCAACTTAGCTACGAGTTGGTTGGTGCCCGCGTCGACAAGAAACCTTGTCGCAGCCAGCCGCGGCTCGCTTAAGTTGTTGAGCGGGCTCGAAACAACAGTAAGGGCGCGGCTAACCATGAGTCGGTACCTCCGCGCACAGGTTTTCCATACAAGGCGGAGTCGTTCAAGGAAAATAACTTAAAAACTTAAAGGAAATCTGATTGCTCAAACTTTGTCATTTTTCTTTTTCTGTTGTTTGCTTTCCCGGTAAGGCAGAACCTTCTTGAGCGCCGGCCGGTCCGCACATTATCTCCTCCTTCCCCCCGGCAAGCTTGTGCGTGAGGGACCCTTGCTTTCCTTAATAGAAAAGAGAGAAGAGAAAATAAAGTTATGGAGCCTTGTGGCTCATTTTTTTTGCTTACCGGGGGTATGTGCCGAGCACATAATCTTTATGCACGGGGTCTGCGCCCGGCTTTGTACAAAGGATTACATGCAACAGCGGCAAGACTTGTACAAATGGGTGGTTGCCGGACAGGGTCCAACAACCGCGCCTCACCGGCAAAGCTTGCGAAGATGCTCAATATTCCAGGAGTTGCTCACTCGTACGCCATCTTTGGTCCCAAGGCGGACAGCGCCAAGCCTAGTGACTCGCTTCACCCGGTAAGGGCCTTCCCACTTCGGCGTCAACTTGTTGGAAATCTTGGCGGACTGATCACGCCAAAGAAACAAGGTCGCCTTCCTCGAAACTTCTGGTGTTAACTTTGCGGCTATGGTAGTGGCGCAAAGCTTGCTGGTAGCGAGCAGCTCGTACAGCAGCCTGAAGACGATCTTCCTCAAGGAGCAGCGCGTCATCTTCACGCAGCCGCTCTTGCTCAAGCTCATCATAAGCGAGCACTCGAGGTGACCCGTATACGAGTTCCGTGGGGATAACTGCTTCTGCTCCACAGACTAGAGCAAAAGGTGTCTAGCCGGTGGCTCGATTTGGCGTCATTCTGATCGACCAAAGAACCACCGGCAGCTCCGCGCCAAAGCCTCTGCCGGAGAGGCGGGCGGCAGCGGCGAACGGTGCGAGGAACGAGATATGCTCGGACTCCTAACTACATTAGAGGGAGCAATATCTCGTCCAAACGACCATGCCACGCTCGTGCCAACATGTTGGCGCGCATGCTGATCTCGAGCACTCCGGGCTCCGCCATCTTGATCTCGGTCCAGCAGACGTATGGTACCGCGGGTACCATGACGCTGTTGGTCCCGCGCCCCCTAGGACGGGCGCGGTGTGTGTACGGGCGCCGGACTCTTGGAGTGCGCGCGGTCGTTGTGGGAGGCGACCGCGCCGCCGACGTGCGGCGCAGCCTTGTCCTTGGACCCGGCGGCACCATGAGTCCCCCCGTCGTCGCCCGCTCTTCTGCCGGCGCCTACCCCACCAGCCGTTCGCTCTAGCGATGGTGGGATCGGCGTAGACGCAGCGGCTACCTCCGAAGCCTTTTTCTTCGGCGGCATGTTGATGAAGAGGATGAAGATTTGGCTCGTGCGAACGCCGGATCAGGTTCGCACAACCTCGACGCTCCCCTTACTTGGCGCGCCAAAGATGTCGGGGGTTGCTGATCCCACGTACACCTATGTGGATCGGCGGACCGAGCCCCTTTCGGTTCGGCAGGGGGCGGTGGATGCACAAAGAGCAGATCGAGGCGAACGCACGAGCGACGCGGTCGGTTTACCCAGGTTCGGGCCGCACGGATGCGTAAAACCCTACTCCTGCTTTGGTGGTTGTATTGAGTTCTTGCTCAGGAGCGACGAGTGCTACAGTACGCTCAAGAGCTGGCGAGACCGAGCGTGAGAATGGTCGTCCTTCCCCCTCTCTGTTGCGCATGGGCCTCCTTTTATATGTCTAAGGGGTCACCGACAGGTGGCAACAGAGGTGGGGGTACAAATGTAAAAGAGGTGGTAGTTGGCTCCATCGCCTACAATAGTCATATCATACCTAACCCTGACGGCAGGGGACAAGGGCATTAAATGTCTGTCTGTGTCACCTAGACGGTACAGAGAGGGACCGCTAGGAACGCCACCATTTGCCACGATGGCTATCTTGTCAGTGCTTGCTTGCCACCGCATGCCCCCGGCTACACAGCCTCCCGCCACGTACGCCAGGAGTGGTCCCAGAGTGACACGTTGGTGGGTGAGCTGGAGCGCGGGCTGCGGAGTAGTAGCTTGCCACGGCAAGCGCCTTGCCGCGGATGTTGCCTTGTCGCGTCCGGGAGCTTGTTGCTCACTGGGTCTTGTCGGGACGTGCAGTGCGCCGCAGCGAGCTTCTTGAGATGCTTTGGTTGGTCTTCCCGGCAAGCTCCTCTTGCCGGGGTCTCGTCTCCTTCCCGGCAAGCTCCTCTTGCCAGGGCCTCGTCTCCTTCCCGGCAAGCTCCTCTTGCCGGGGTCTTGTCTCCTTCCCGGCAAGCTCCTCTTGCCGGGGCCTTGTTTTGCTCTTGGATACTTTATTCTTGAATGGTCCCAAAGGAACCACGGAGGGTCTTGGCGGTCGCCCGGCAAGCCTTGCCTCGGGGTGCTGCGACTGCCCGTGCACAAGTTCGGGATACTAAGGTACCCCTACTTTAGTACACCGACAGGAGCCCCCGGGCCTGGGCCATACACGGTGCCGAGCGCTATTGGGCCAGGCCCAAAACAGTGCACGGGCACGCGTGGCCTAGGTCATGCCGCATCTGACTCTGCACCCACCGCGCCCTCCCCAAACGGCACGCGTCGAACGCGGCGCCGTGCGTGATGTGGGCGGCGTGCGCGGGGCTGCGCCCCGCGCGCATGCGTCACGTCGTGGTAAAGGAGATGGTTTGCCCCCCCCCCCCCGTAAACGGAGGAAGGTGTGGAGGCGTGGTGGGCGGAATCGTGGGCAGTTGTTTATTCGTGACGGCGAAACGTCCGCCCTCCCCCTCCCCCCCTCTTTATAAGCAGAGGAAACAGGGGTACGGCGCCATCTGCCCGTTGCTGCTTCCAATCTCAAAACCTCCGCCGCTCCCCGTCTTCTCAGAGCAACGAGAGAGCAGCGCCCTGCTCCCGACATTACCACCAGCTCCACCACCACCGTCGGCCTCCTCCACCACCTTCGCCATGGCTCCGAAGGGCGACAAGGGGAAGGTAGTGAAGTCGACCGAGGCGCAGCGGCTCACAGCGATGCGGAAGGACCGAGCCATCTTCCCCCCTAAGCTCGGCGCGAAGGCGTTGCGGGAGCGGTATTACCTGTTCTGGTCGGCGGAGACGCGAGCTCACCCGCGGACCAAGGTGCTCCCGGCTGCAGCCCACGCGACGGCTCCGGACGGGTACCATTTCTTTGCTGTGTTCTTCTACTGCGGGCTCTGCCCGCCCTTTTCCGAGTTCTTCTGTGATATTATGAACACATATGGCTTCTACCTCCTCGACTTCACCCCCAACGCCGTCCTCACCATGGCAGTTTTCGCACCCCTTTGCGAAAACTTTTTCGGAGTCCACCCTAGTGTGGCTCTCTTCCGCCATATCTTTATCCCTCGGGTAGAGAGAGGAGAGACTCTGTCCGTTGGAATCGCCTGGGTCTCAAGATCCGGCAAGAAGGAATCTTATCTAGAGGGGGAGTTCCACGGCAAGTGGGAGGACTGGAGAGCAGATTGGTGCTGGATTGTCGAGGAGAGCTCGCAGCCATTCACCGCCCGGCGCCAAGCAGCAGCAGTGCGCGGCAGTGACTGGAGCGACTTGGCCCCGGAAGACAGCAGGCTGACGATTGCCGTCACCAGGATCCAGCGCCTTAGGCTTGCTGGACTCACCGTAGGCGCTGTTGGCGCGGACTTTCTTCGTCGCCGCATTGCCCCTCTGCAGGAACGGGGAAGGCCTGCCTGGGAGTTCAAGAATGCGGTGGACATTATGAGGCTGCGCCCAGGCCTCAACTATAATTTCACTGTCCTCAAGCACAATGGCATGCTGCAGGAGCTCTTCAAATATGATTCAGATCACCCCGAAGTCTTCAGGGTGCCGCAGGGCGTCGTCCCTTTGTGCAACAACTCTGCGCTTGACCGCATCCGGGCGATGATGCCGTTGTGCGACTCGCACGGAATCGAGCCAACTTGGCAAGAGCCCGAAGACGAGGTCGTGCAGCAGTTCTTCGACGACCTGGTGGAAGTGCCAATCCGCGCCGATGAGAGGGACGGCCTCATCCGTGACACCACCGAGGTGGAGCTGGCGTACATAGCCACTAGGTTGGAAGAGGCAGCAGCAGCCGCAGCGGCAGGCGAATTTGGGTTTACTCTGGAGGAAGCGGCGGCAGAAGAGGCAAAAACCCGTGCCGAGCGAGAGGAGTTCCTCGGCAAGAAAGAGCTCGCCCGGCAAGAGGAACTTGCCGGCAAGGAAGATCTTGCCGGGAGCGGCGCCGAGCCGAGCGAGCCTGTCGGGGATGCGAGCGACTCGCTAGAGATCCACTCTTCCTCCACTTCGTCTTCCGACAGCCCGCCGCCGGCTGCGCCCCCGTCTCCACCAAGAAGGCGTCTCCGCAAGGCCGGGGATGTAGCAAGGCGGCAGGCGCATCAACAGTCGCCGCATCGCACGACGCGCTCCACCGCGGCAAGCATCGCTGCCGCGGGAGCGCCCCACGCTGCTGCTGCAACCGGAGCGGGATCTTCCCAGGCTGCCGTATCTGCCCCCGCCAAGCGACCAAGGGAGCCTACCACTCCATCTCCCCGCACCGGACGTGCGCCGTATTTTGACTTCTCGGCGTTCAGCTCCAACGAGGAAGAAGAGGAAGAGTAGGTTTTTCTCTTGTACTTGCTGTTCTTCAATCCTTGCTGCTTTGTCTTGTATCTCACTTGTCTTTCTCTGAATCCGTTCCTTTTCAGGACTCTGGCCCAGAGAGCGGCAAAGAGGGCCAAGGCGCCGGTGATCGTCATCGAGGACGAGCCCACCGCGTCGGCAGGGGATGCGCCCGAGACCAACTTGTCGGACCCAATGGCTGATCTCCAGAGCAGCCCCCAGCGTAAGTGCCTTATTTGCCCTTCGCTGTTGGGGCGTGCATGGAGACTCTCGCTTTGCCGACTTTTGATTGATGGCTTGTGCAGGAATGGAGCAGCCTCAACAGGGACGCCCGGAGACCGCCCCTGAAGCGCCAAGGGAGAGTCCTCCGACGAGGGAGAGGTCTCCGGCAAGGGAGAGCTCTCCGGCGAGGGAGGAGGCTCCGACAAGGGAGGAGCCCCCGGCAAGGGAAGGGCCCCCGGCGAGGGGCAGCGCCAGCGATCCCCCGGCAACGGAGACCACTACCGCTGAGCCGGGCACAGGTAACTTCCTTGCCCTTCAACTTCCCTTGGGCTCTTCTTCTTCTTTTGATCTCCTTCTTGGATTTTGCTTGAATCCTACTTGAGTCTTCTCCCCTCTCCCGGCTGTCAGGTCCATCGGGTGCAGAGCTGATGGAGACTGAGGTCACCGCCAACGACGCTGTTGCTACCGAGGAGACAGCCGGCGCCGGCGAGCCTGCCGGCGAGGAGACCGCCAGTGCTGCCGCCGCCGCAGCCGCACCAGGCTCCGGAGAGCCCCAGCCCGGCATCTATCTGAAGGCCCTCGAGGATATCTACATCAACCTACCCTGGGCGTCGAGCTCCAGGGCACCGGTCGAAGGAGAAGCGCTCGACGGAGAAGTGCTTGCCTCCGCCGGGCTGAAGTTGGTCGACGCGCCAAGCAGTAGCAGCAACGAACCCGAAGAGGAGCGTTTGCTGTGGAAGCTGGTGGCGCTCTACCGCGCCCGGCAGGCCAAACTAGAGTCCCGCGAAGCGCTCGTCGCGAAGGCTGGGGCTGACATCGAGAAGCGCGCGGAGGAGCTCCGGGGCGCCAACCAAGAAACTCTCCGTTCCCTGGCAAGGGAGCGGGAGGAACTTGCCGAGGCGCAGCAAGCCTTCCTTCTCGATAAGGCGGACGTCGAAGAGCGCCAACGCCTTGCCGCGGAGAAGTTGTCTTCGCGGGAAGGTGACTTGACGCAGCGGAAGGTTAACCTCGACAGCCACAAGGAGGAGCTTGCCGTGCGCGAGCGAGCGGTCGGCGGAGCCGTTAAGCAAGCCGAAGACGCCGCCGCAGCTGCCGAGGCCGCCAAGACCGAGCTGGAGCTGAAGGTGGTGCAGCTGGAGGTGGGCCTTAAGGCGAGCGGCGACGAGTTTGCTGCGCTCAAGCTCGAGCGGGAGAAGGAAGCCAACAGCTACTTGGAGCTGCAGGCCCTCCTCACTGAGAGAGGCAAGGAGCTCGACGCCGCCAGGGCTTCAAATGCTGATCTTGAAGTGAAACTGGCGGCTCTGACAAGATCCTTGGGCAGCGCCAAGGAGCAAGAGACGGCCCTGAAGGAGGAGGTCGAGGCCGGCAAGGTGCTGCTGGCGAATGCCGTCGCCGCCCAGAAGACCTTGTCGGAGACCATGGAGCACTGGACGGAGGGTCTGGTGAGCGTCGCCTCGGACGTCGACAAGGAGCTGGCGCAGCTGGGGATGGTGGATCTCGGGTATTCCACCGACGAGAATCTCCAACCCAGCGCCAAGCTGACCCTGTTCTTCAAGGGTGTGGCGACGGCACTTCAGCGACTCCGGGAGCAGATCCCAAAACAGCTTGCCGACGAGTCGCGCAAGATCTGCGCGGGAGCTCTCCAGAAGGTGCTGATGAAGGTAGCCTTCCACAACCCAGGCCTCCGCCTCACCAACGTCCTCCGAAGCCTGCCGCCAGATGTTGACTTGGAGGAGCTCAAGGCCCTTGTCGCACCCATTGTGGACAAGGTGAGCGGCATCAAGAGGATCGAGGGCGACTGTGTAGACTAGGCTGCCTATTCCCCTCTTTTTTTGTCGCTGTCAATCACGTTATGAGAAGCAGTCTGTTAGACCGTGCGACAGGTTATCCTATAATATACTTCTATCTTGGGTAGTAATTGCTATGTTATTTCCTTTACTTGACTCTTTCCCTTGTATGCTTTTACCTTACGCTTTTAGGGAACTTGTCAGTGCAGGCTCCTCTGCCGCGAGCGCTGGGTGCGGAACGTCAGCAGCCCGCTGGCAGTGCCACAGCCGGCAAGAAACCTCGTCGCAGAGCTAGTCGTGGCTCGCTTAAGTTGTTGAGCGGAATCGAAACAACAATAAGGGCGCAACTTAGCTACGAGTTGGTTGGTGCCCGCGTCGACAAGAAACCTTGTCGCAGCCAGCCGCGGCTCGCTTAAGTTGTTGAGCGGGCTCGAAACAACAGTAAGGGCGCGGCTAACCATGAGTCGGTTCCTCCGCGCACAGGTTTTCCATACAAGGCGGAGTCGTTCAAGGAAAATAACTTAAAAACTTAAAGGAAATCTGATTGCTCAAACTTTGGCATTTTTCTTTTTCTGTTGTTTGCTTTCCTGGTAAGGCAGAACCTTCTTGAGCGCCGGCCAGTCCGCACATTATCTCCTCCTTCCCCCCGGCAAGCTTGTGAGTGAGGGACCCTTGCTTTCCTTAATAGAAAAGAGAGAAGAGAAAATAAAGTTATGGAGCCTTGTGGCTCATTTTTTTTGCTTACCGGGGGTATGTGCCGAGCACATAATCTTTATGCACGGGGTCTGCGCCCGGCTTTGTACAAAGGATTACATGCAACAGCGGCAAGACTTGTACAAATGGGTGGTTGCCGGACAGGGTCCAACAACCGCGCCTCACCGGCAAAGCTTGCGAAGATGCTCAATATTCCAGGAGTTGCTCACTCGTACGCCATCTTCGGTCCCAAGGCGGACAGCGCCAAGCCTAGTGACTCGCTTCACCCGGTAAGGGCCTTCCCACTTCGGCGTCAACTTGTTGGAAATCTTGGCGGACTGATCACGCCAAAGAAACAAGGTCGCCTTCCTCGAAACTTCTGGTGTTAACTTTGCGGCTATGGTAGCGGCGCAAAGCTTGCTGGTAGCGAGTAGCTCGTACAGCAGCCTGAAGACGATCTTCCTCAAGGAGCAGCGCGTCATCTTCACGCAGCCGCTCTTGCTCAAGCTCATCATAAGCGAGCACTCGAGGTGACCCGTATACGAGTTCCGTGGGGATAACTGCTTCTGCTCCACAGACTAGAGAAAAAGGTGTCTGGCCGGTGGCTTGATTTGGCGTCATTCTGATCGACCAAAGAACCACCGGCAGCTCCGCGCCAAAGCCTCTGCCGGAGAGGCGGGCGGCAGCGGCGAACGGTGCGAGGAACGAGATATGCTCGGACTCCTAACTACATTAGAGGGAGCAATATCTCGTCCAAACGACCGTGCCACGCTCGTGCCAACATGTTGGCGCGCATGCTGATCTCGAGCACTCCGGGCTCCGCCATCTTGATCTCGGTCCAGCAGACGTATGGTACCGCGGGTACCATGACGCTGTTGGTCCCGCGCCCCCTAGGACGGGCGCGATGTGTGTATGGGCGCCGGAGTCTTGGAGTGCGCGCGGTCGTTGTGGGAGGCGACCGCGCCGCCGACGTGCGGCGTAGCCTTGTCCTTGGACCCGGCGGCACCATGAGTCCCCCCGTCGTCGCCCGCTCTTCTGCCGGCGCCTACCCCACCAGCCGTTCGCTCTGGCGATGGTGGGATCGGCGTAGACGCAGCGGCTACCTCCGAAGCCTTCTTCTTCGGCGGCATGTTGATGAAGAGGATGAAGATTTGGCTCGTGCGAACGCCGGATCAGGTTCGCACAACCTCGACGCTCCCCTTACTTGGTGCGCCAAAGATGTCGGGGGTTGCTGATCCCACGTACACCTATGTGGATCGGCGGACCGAGCCCCTTTCGGTTCGGCAGGGGGCGGTGGATGCACAAAGAGCAGATCGAGGCGAACGCACGAGCGACGCGGTCGGTTTACCCAGGTTCGGGCCGCACGGATGCGTAAAACCCTACTCCTGCTTTGGTGGTTGTATTGAGTTCTTGCTCGGGAGCGACGAGTGCTACAGTACGCTCAAGAGCTGGCGAGACCGAGCGTGAGAATGGTCGTCCTTCCCCCTCTCTGTTGCGCATGGGCCTCCTTTTATATGTCTAAGGGGTCACCGACAGGTGGCAACAGAGGTGGGGGTACAAATGTAAAAGAGGTGGTAGTTGGCTCCACCGCCTACAACAGTCATATCATACCTAACCCTGACGGCAGGGGACAAGGTTATTAAATGCCTGTCTGTGTCACCTAGACGGTACAGAGAGGGACCGCTAGGAACGCCACCGTTTGCCACGATGGCTATCTTGTCAGTGCTTGCTTGCCACCGCATGCCCCCGGCTGCACAGCCCCCCGCCACGTACGCCAGGAGTGGTCCTAGAGCGACACGTTGGTGGGTGAGCTGGAGCGCGGGCTGCGGAGTAGTAGCTTGCCGCGGCAAGCGCCTTGCCGCGGATGTTGCCTTGTCGTGTCCGGGAGCTTGTTGCTCACCTGGTCTTGTCGGGACGCGCAGTGCGCCGCAGCGAGCTTCTTGAGATGCTTTGGTTGGTCTTCCCGGCAAGCTCCTCTTGCCGGGGTCTCGTCTCCTTCCCGGCAAGCTCCTCTTGCCAGGGCCTCGTCTCCTTCCCGGCAAGCTCCTCTTGCCGGGGTCTTGTCTCCTTCCCGGCAAGCTCCTCTTGCCGGGGCCTTGTTTTGCTCTTGGATACTTTGTTCTTGAATGGTCCCAAAGGAACCACGGAGGGTCTTGGCGGTCGCCCGGCAAGCCTTGCCTCGGGGTGCTGCGACTGCCCGTGCACAAGTTCGGGATACTAAGGTACCCCTACTTTCGAACACCGACAATCCACCCGTCCTTGGATGGCGCAACTGGCTCTGAATTGAGGGTCGGAGTGGTCGCGAGTGCGATCTCCCGAACACTGTCCGATGGTAGAGCTAAATCATGCTCATCGTGACCGTGCGGCGCACTCGACAAGGGCTCGAATGCGTCAAAGATCAAGTCTCAGTGGATGTCGGCTGTGTAGTTCAAGTTTCCAAATCTGACCTAATGGCCAGGGGCGTAGCTCTCGATCTGCTCTGGATGGCCAAGCGAGTTGGCCCGCAGTGCGGAGCCGCCGAATACAAAGATCTGTCCGGGGAGAAAAGTCTCACCCTGGACTGCATCGCTATCGATGGTTGAAGGGGCCATCCAGCCTAATGATGACGACACAGAGGAACTCTCAATGAAAGCACCAATGTCGGTGTCAAAACTGGCGGATCTCGGGTAGGGGGTCCCGAACAGTGCGTCTAGGCGGATGGTAACAGGAGACGGGGGACACGATGTTTTTACCCACGTTGGGGCCCTCTCAATGGAGGTAAAACCCTACTTCTGCTTGATTGATCTTGATGATATGAGTATTGCAAGAGTTGATCTACCACGAGATTGAAGAGGCTAAACCCTAGAAGCTAGCCTATGGTATGATTGTTGTTGTTGGTCCTATGGACTAAACCCTCCGGTTTATATAGACACCGGAGGGGGCTAGGGTTACACAGAGTTGGTTACACGGAAGGAGATCTACATATCTGTATTGCCAAGCTTGCCTTCCACGCCAAGGAAAGTCCCATCCGGACACGAGACGAAGTCTTCAATCTTGTATCTTCATAGTCCAACAGTCTGGCCAAAGGATATAGTCCAGCTGTCCGGATACCCCCTAGTCTAGGACTCCGTCACCAACCTCTCCTATAAATGTCCAAACCTCCAGAAAATAACCTAGATCGGAAGTTCCATCGCCGCAAGCCTCTGTAGCCACGTGAAATCAATCTAGGCCCTCTCTGGCACCCTACCGGAGGGATCCATCATCACCGGAGGCTATGGAGGAGGATCCCGGATGGGCCATCATCACCATGAAGGCGAAGGACCAGAGGGAGAACCTCTCCCCATCCGGGGGGAGGCCATGGAGGAGGAAGCACAAGGGGGAGAACCTCTCCTCCTCTCTCTCGGTGGCACCGGAGTACCATCGCGAGGGGAATCATCACCGCGGTGATTGTCTTCATCAACATCATCATCACCATCCTCATCTCTTTTATGCGGTCCACTCTCCCGCACCCCGCTGTAATCCCTACTTGAACATGGTGCTTTATGCCACATGTTATGATCCAATGATGTGTTGCCATCCTATGATGTTTTGAGTAGATATCCTTTGTCTTTGGGTTGATTGATGATCTAGATTGGTACGAGTTGTATGTTTTATTTTGGTGCTGTCCTATTTGTGCCCTCTGTGTCGCGTAAGCGTGAGGGGTTCCCACTGTAGGATGTTGCAATATGTTCATGATTTGCTTATAGTGGGTTGCTTGAGTGACAGAAGCATAAATCCGAGTAAGGGGACTGTTGCGTATGGGATAAAGGGGACTTGATGCTTTAATGCTATGGTTAGGTTTTACCTTAATGATCTTTAGTAGTTGCGGATGCTTGCTAGAGTTCCAATCATAAGTGCATATAATCCAAGAAGAGAAAGTATGCTAGCTTATGCCTCTCCCTCATATGAAATTGCAATGACGACTATCGTTCTTGTTAGCAATTGCCTAGGACAATTCCGCACACCGGCCCATCATTATTCCACACTCGCTATTTATAATATTTAGTAATATATTCTAACTTTATGATAACAACACCTAGTTTCATATTTTAGCTCTCTGATACCATGCAAATTTATCCTCTTCATACCTACACCGTAGTTTTATTTCTCGTTTCTAGTTGGAAGCAAACGTTTGGTGTACGTAGAGTCGTATCAGTGGCAGATAGGACTTGAGAGAATATTGATCTTACCTTTAGCTCCTTGTGGGTTCGACACACCATACTTATCACTTCCACCTTTGGGAATTGCTACGATGATTCCCTGCACTTGGGGATTATCAGCTGTCAGTTGGTGCAGTTCCAAGAAGAGCGTCATCGCGGGATCTACGTGTGAAGCAGAGTACATAGCTGCTTTGGAAGCAGCAAATGAAGGAGTCCGGATGAAGGAGTTCATATCCGATCTAGGTGTCATACCTAGTGCATCGGGTCCAATGAGAATCTTTTGTAACAATACTGGTGCAATTGCCTTGGCAAAAGAATCCAGATTTCACAAGAGAACCAAGCACATCAAGAGACACTTCAATTCCATCCGCGATCAAGTCAAGGAGGGAGACATGGAGATTTGTAAGATACATACGGATCTGAATGTTGCAGACCCATTGACTAAGCCTCTCTCACAAGCAAAACATGATCAACACCAAGACTCCATGGGTGTTAGAATCATTACAATGTAATCTAGATTATTGACTCTAGTGCAAGTGGGAGACTGAAGGAAATATGCCCTAGAGGCAATAATAAAGTTGTTATTTATATTTCCTTATATCATGATAAATGTTTATTATTCATGCTAGAATTGTATTAACCGAAAACTTAGTACATGTGTGAATACATAGACAAACATAATGTCACTAGTATGCCTCCACTTGACTAGCTCGTTAATCAAAGATGGTTATGTTTCCTAGCCATGGATAAAGAGTTGTCATTTGATAAACGGGGTCACTGATAACCCACAAGTATAGGGGATCGCAACAGTTTTCGAGGGTAAAGTATTCAACCCAAATTTATTGATTTGACACAAGGGGAGCCAAAGAATACTCTCAAGTATTAGCAGCTGAGTTGTCAATTCAACCACACCTGGAAACTTAGTATCTGCAGCAAAGTATTTAGTAGCAAAGTAATATGATAGTAGTGGTAACAGTAACAAAAGGTAACAGTAGTAAAAGTAATGTTTTTGGTATTTTGTAGTGATGATAGCAATAGCAACGGGAAAGTAAATAAGCGAAGAACAATATATGGAAAGCTCATAGGCAATGGATCAGTGATGGAGAATTATGCCGGATGCGGTTCATCATGTAACAGTCATAACCTAGGGTGACACAGAACTAGATCCAGTTCATTGATATAATGTAGGCATGTATTCCGAACATAGTCAAACGTGCTTATGGAAAAGAACTTGCATGGCATCTTTTGTCCTACCCTCCCGTGGCAGCGGTGTCGGCGTCAAAATCGGCGGATCTCGGGTAGGGGGTCCCGAACTGTGCGTCTAAGGCGGATGGTAACAGGAGGCAGGGGACATGATGTTTACCCAGGTTCGGGCCCTCTTGATGGAGGTAATACCCTATGTCCTGCTTGATTGTTCTTGATAATATGAGTAGTACATGAGTTGATCTACCACAAGATCAAAGAGGCTAAACCCTAGAAGCTAGCCTATGGTATGATTGTATGTTCGCCTACGGACTAAAACCCTCCGGTTTAAATAGACACCGGAGGGGGCTAGGGTTACACAAGGTCGGTTACAAAGGAGGAGATATACGTATCCGTATTGCCTAGCTTGCCTTCGACGCCAAGTAGAGTCCCATACGGACACGGGACGAAGTCTTCAATCTTGTATCTTCATAATCCGACAGTCCGGCCAAAGGATATAGTCCGTCCGTCCGGAGACCCCCTAATCCAGGACTCCCTCAGTAGCCCCTGAACCAGGCTTCAATGACGATGAGTCCGACACGCAGTATTGTCTTCGGCATTGCAAGGCGGGTTCTTCTCCAAATCTTGAATATCTGTAAAGTAGTGTCCGACTCCTATAAATGTTGGACTTCTAGGCTTCTGTGCCCAATAAGTGCCACCCTCCACGCGTCGAGCGAATGCAAGGAGCCAGGGCGTTTTTACATTCGTCCCCTAGCCAGGTAAATAAATTGTATATTAAAGGGATGGGGATTCTTAGATCCAATCCACACCCTCCTCCCCCAGCAAAAATCCATCGGAGCGTGCTCGGAAAAAATCCATCCCATCATGGCCGAACACCGCAGCTCCTCCTCTCGTCCCCGTAGCCCTAAGCCCGGTTATTGGGAGAGGTGTTCTGTCCCGCACAGTCGTTTGGTAGAGCTGCAGACCCAGGGATTTCTCCCTCCAGCGTATTTGGTCCCCGTCCGAGCCGGGCTCGCCACCTATAATGGCGGGGAGCAAGCGGAGTGCTTCCCCAGCCCCTCCAAGGGGGAGCGGGTGTGCCTTGTCCCTTACTTATTAAGGGGACTTGGATTTCCAATTCATCCGTTCCTCCGCGGGCTCCTGGAGTTTTACGGCCTCCAACTGCACAATTTCACCCCTGCTTCCATATTACACATCGCCGGATACGTTGCCCTTTGCGAGCTATTTCTGGGCTGCGAGGCTCATTTCGATCCGTGGAAGAGGTTATTTTGCCTTGTGCCCCGCACACAAAAGGGGTCACTTTATCAGGTGGGCGGAGCCGAAATATGGCACATCGCCGAAACCGGATACCTCTCCGGTACTCCAAAGAAGACGTCCGAAGACTGGCCTTCGGAGTGGTTTTATATGGAGGACGTCCCTCTTCCAGACCCTGTTCAGCGGGGTCTTCCTGAGTTCAACAATGCTCCTCTGAAGAAACGCCGAAGCTGGCGCCCACGGAGCCCCCAGGAGGAAGACAACGGAGAAGTCCTCTACCTGATGAACCGGTTTAAAGCGCTGGCTCAATCAGGATTGACAATAATCGAGGTTATGTCAGTATGCATAATGCGGGGAGTGCAGCCACTTCAATATTGAGGGCACCCCCTATGGTGTTTTAACGGGGAAGATGATGCCACCCGTTGCAGACGTAAGGGACCGGACTCCGCTGCTGCTTTAGCAAAAATTCTATCCGAGTTGTTCAAGGGAGAGGAAGAGGAGTTCATCCGTATCAAGCCACGGGATGGATTCTCCATGTACAACCCTCCAAGCTGGGTGAGTTATACCTCTTTACTCCCATTCTTCCAGCATTCTTCGTCGTAGGTACTCACCTTGCCATTTTACGGAAGGAACTACGAAAAGCTGTAAGGGAGGTCAACAACCCATCTCCACAACCAGAGGACCCTGGCCGGGCCCTCGGTCCCGGACTCGAAGAGGATCAGGACATATTCGTGGAGCTGATAGACAGGCAATTCTATCAACTGAGCTGCAATGACGCCATGGTGGCCATAACGGCCGACTATCCCGGGCTGCTCCCTGCGTCGCACATAAGAAAAACCAAAATCCCAACTCCAAAAATAGGATCTCCTTTTAAACACTTCACCTATCGTACACATATGGTGTTTTACAGGGAAGGCATTCGGGACGCCGTGCCGAACCCGCAGCAACTCGCCAACAAGAGGCACCGAAGCCGGGTAGGCCAAAAAGGAAGGCGGTCAGGACGGAGTCACCGGCGCAGAGGTATGACACAAAACCTCGCTCCGTGGTTGTCGTCTTTCTCAAAATGCAATGACATCCATGCTTCTTTAATAGAAAAAACGCTCGCCGGACTATATCCGGAGAGGCCGCCGATCACGCCTCCACCAGTCGGGCCCCAGGGCCGGACATAGAGGCGGAAGCCAACATGGGGCGGACGTCGGATGCTCCTCCTATAGAGGATGCGGATAGACTATCCGCTACAAATTCAGAAGTGGAGAGCGACATGAATCATAGGAGTCACCGGGCCGTACTCCGTGACGATTGTTTCTCGCCAGAGGCATTTGATGCCTTCAATTCCGGAGACGCGTACATCCATGCTGCTCAAAATGGTCTAGCAAGAGCCACGGACCAGCATGTAAGGGATCTATGGGTAAGCAAATCTGACGATTATATGTATCAGTAGCCCCCGAAACTTGAAACAGTTGATGCAACTGATTTAAGGATCATTATTTGTGCACATTCTTACGGAGAAGAATTCCCAATTGTCTCAAGAGTTGGACGAATGCAAGGCCCAGCGGAAGCTGCTGTTGCCGCATTGAAGGAGTCCAAAAAGGGTCCCCCTGGTACCTCTTTTGTCTATTGCAAAGAATATCGGTACCAGGTAGTATGTGGCATGTATGCACACCTAACAATAGATGTTGCAGGTGGCCCCGGAGTGAATCCGGAGGCCGTGGAGGCGAATACGGCACGTGATGATCGACAGCGAAATGCTGGCGAGCGCGTGCTGACGCGAGTTAGGCAGGAGAAAAATGATCTCCAAGATGCCAATATCCGGCTGGGCATGGAACTGAAGGATGTCCGAGCCCAGCTTGCGGACTCCTTGAAGGACAATAAACGGCTTCGGCGTGGCATTTTTAGTAAGTGCTTGAACAAACTTTTTAAAGGAGTTCGACGAAGCAGCATGCTAACATCGTTATGTCTGCAGATATGCTGACGGGTCATCCCACGGAGGAGATGCCCAGGTCTTCGGGTGATCTTCTACCAGAGCTCTCACAACTGCACGAACAAGTTCGGCAGGTGATGCAGAGTATTGCCCAAGCCTTGTGGCCATCCGCGCCCCCGCCAGGAGGCATGGGGGAGCTTATAGAGAAGCTCAAGGGAGCACGGCGGCGCTTCTGATTATGGAAGATATCAGCCTGCCAACAAGGTGCAAGGGAAGCCTGGGCTATGGTGAAGACACGATATACGAAGGCTAACCCAAACCACATGGCCGAGGTCAGACCTGTGGGGCCCAATGGGAAAGAGATCCCCGTCAGTTTAGTGTATGATCAAGTAGAATTAGCCGCAAAGTATTCCCAACAGGATTGTAGGCTAGACAGCCTGTTGGATGGTATAGAAGAAGAATTTAATCAGTCTTAGTGACTGTGTACTTCAAGTGACATATGTAATGTCCCTAGCCGAATTGTAAATCATTTGTCATGGCGGACCTTTTCGCTTCGACCTCTGGACCCGATAGTCCGGAGTGTATCCGAATAACCACTTGGTTATATAAGAACCGGGGTATGCATGGAAACTAGGCGTATGGGTCATAAGTGCTTGAACAGACAAGTACCCAACTAGCTATGTTATATTACATGGATAGTAAGAAACATCTTCCAGGGAGAATAGTTCCGTTAAGGGTTCCTTTCCCTGGGTACACATGCCCTAATGTGCATGTCCGAACTGCGAGACGCAGGCTAAAAACATCTAGGGGCGTGTAGTAATTTAAATGAAAGTCATCTTTTATTCACCGACCGAATATTCCCTTAAGAACGCTAGCTTTCGGCTTCACCCAGTCTGAGGTACACATCTGGCTGACCCGGCAGTAACAATCGCATATGTGCTCCCCTTATGCCCTAGCCGAATTAACGGGAACATAGGGCATAAATCCAAGAGCCAGGCAACACAGCTTGGCCAAAACTTAAGTCATATCGATGCGTATAATGGTGAAAAAAGGTACATGCGGAAGAATAACACATGTGCGGGGCATAAACCCGGAAAGGTAATTAGATTAAGCTTCGGTATAGGAAGCCCCCAGGTATATTGAGCGCAGTTAGCGCGTCAAGATTGTGAAACCAAGACACAAGTGTAGCCCTTTAGGGCCTTGAAGGGAAAAATAGAGAAAGAAAGAGAGAGAAAACATATGTGCAAGAAATTGATGGAGGTAAGGAGACGAACATAGAGTCCGGCAGGCGTAGAACCTGGTCGATAATGAAGGGACCTTCCCATTTGGGCTTGAGCTTGTTCTTTTTCTTCTCCGGCAGGCGTAGAACTAGTTCGCCAACGTTATAGGTTTTGGCCCGTACTTCTCTGCTTTGATACCTTCGAGCCTGTTGCTGATAGAATGCGGAACGGGAGTTTGCTACGTCGCGTTCCTCCTCCTGGGCATCCAAACTTTCCTGCCGATCGAGCTCGGCCTCTCTTTCTTCGTACATGCGCACTCGAGGTGAGTCATGAATTATGTCGCAAGGCAGCACCGCCTCAATGTCGTACACCATAAAAAATGGTGTGTATCCGGTAGTGCGATTCGGCGTGGTCCACAGCCCCCATAGTACGGAGTCGAGCTCCTCTACCCAATGCGTGTCTGATTCCTTTAAGGACCGCACTAATCTGGGTTTAATGCCACTCATGATAAGACCATTCGCTCGTTCGACTTGACCATTAGTTTGCGGATGATAGGCAGAAGCATAATCGAGCTTAATGCCCATGTTGCTGCACCAAAGTTTCACCTCATCGGCTCTAAAGTTCGTACCGTTGTCAGTGATGATGCTGTGGGGGATGCCATAATGGTGTACAACCCCGGATATGAACTCTATCACCGGTCCAAATTCAGCCGTTTTGACAGGTTTGGCTTCTATCCATTTGGTGAATTTATCCACCATGACCAGTAAGTATTTTTTTCTTATGGGTTCCCCCTTTGAGGGGTCCGACTATATCAAGCCCCCAGACCGCAAAGGGCCAGGTAATGGGGATTGTTTGGAGGGCGGTAGGTGGCATGTGGCTTTGGTTTGCAAAAATCTGGCAACCAACACAATGTTGGACCAGATGTTGTGCATGTTGGAAATATGCCCTAGAGGCAATAATAAATTGGTTATTATTATATTTCCTTGTTCATGATAATCGTTTATTATCCATGCTAGAATTGTATTGATAGGAAACTCAGATACATGTGTGGATACATAGACAACACCATGTCCCTAGTAAGCCTCTAGTTGACTAGCTCGTTGATCAATAGATGGTTACGGTTTCCTGACCATGGACATTGGATGTCGTTGATGACGGGATCACATCATTAGGAGAATGATGTGATGGACAAGACCCAATCCTAAGCATAGCACAAGATCGTGTAGTTCGTATGCTAAAGCTTTTCTAATGTCAAGTATCATTTCCTTAGACCATGAGATTGTGCAACTCCCGGATACCGTAGGAATACTTTGGGTGTGCCAAACGTCACAACGTAACTGGGTGGCTATAAAGGTACACTACGGGTATCTCCGAAAGTGTCTGTTGGGTTGGCACGAATCGAGACTGGGATTTGTCACTCCGTGTGACGGAGAGGTATCTCTGGGCCCACTCGGTAGGACATCATCATATGCGCAATGTGACCAAGGAGTTTATCACGGGATGATGTGTTACGGAACGAGTAAAGAGACTTGCCGGTAACGAGATTGAACAAGGTATCGGATACCGACGATCGAATCTCGGGCAAGTACAATACCGTTGGACAAGGGAATTGAATACATGATTGATTAAATCCTCGACATCGTGGTTCATCCGATGAGATCATCGTGGAACATGTGGGAGCCAATATGGGTATCCAGATCCCGCTATTGGTTATTGGCCGGAGAGGGTCTACACACTTAAGGTTCGGTGACGCTAGAGTTGTTATGGGAAATAGTATGTGGTTACTAAAGGTAGTTCGGAGTCCCTAATGAGATCCCAGACATCACGAGGAGTTCTGGAATGGTCCGGCGGTGAAGATCGATATATTGGACGAAGGGTATTGGAGTCCGGAAGTGTTCCGGAGGTACCAGGCTATGACCAGCATGACCGAAAGGTGTTTCGGGAGCCCCGGCAAGTGTTGGGGGGCTTCATGGGCCAAGGGAAGGGGGCAAACCAGCCCACTAAGGGGCTATGCGCCCCCCTCACCTATTCCCACGTGACCAGGGGGTTTGGGGCGCCCCATCTAGGGTTCCCACCTCCTGGCTTGGGGGCCAAGTCACCCAAGGGGGAGATCCCATCTTCCCTGGCCGCCGCCCCCCCTAGGGGAAACCCTAGGGCGCCTCCCCCTTCCCCTTGCCCCTATATATAGTGGAGGTTTTGGGGCTGCCCAACACACGAGATGACCTCTTCCCTGGCGTAGCCCTCCCTCCTCCTACCTTCTCCTCCTCCTCCATGGTGCTTGGCGAAGCCCTGCCAGAGAACCACGAGCTCCACCACCACCATGCCGTCGTGCTGACGGAGCTCTCCCTCAACTTCTCCTCTCCCCTTGCTGGATCAAGAAGGAGGAGACGTCCCCGGGCTGTACGTGTGTTGAACGCGGAGGTGCTGTCCGTTCGGCACTAGGATCATCGGTGATTTGGATCACGGCGAGTACGACTCCATCAACCCCGTTCACTTGAACGCTTCCGCTTAGCGATCTACAAGGGTATGTAGATGCACTCTCCTTCCCCTCGTTGCTAATCTCTCCATAGATGGATCTTGGTGACACATAGGAAAATTTTGAATTTCTGCTACGTTACCCAACAGTGCAACTGCCCGGGCCATCGGCCAATAAAAACAAGTACGGAAGGCCTTGCTTAGAAGGGCCCGGGCTGCGGCATGGGGGCCACCGAGTCCGGCATGGATTTCTGCCAAAAGCTTCTGCCCTTCCTCTTCGGAGATGCACCTTTGAATGACTCCGGTTGTGCTTTTCTTATAAAGCTCTCCCTCGTGGACCTTGTAGGCTTTAGATCGCCGCACTATGTAGCGTGCCTCATTTTGGTCCTCGGGTAGTTCCTGCCTAGTTAGGTAGGCCAGGAATGGTTTTGTCCACGGGGCGATGACATCCATTATCATGTGGGTTGAAGGTGTTATTTCGGTGGCGGAACCTCTGATTGTGTCACGGTGTTCGTTATCTGGGGTTGTGGCCGGGTCCGGACTATTTTTGTTGGTGTCCCCTTCCCATACCACGGATGGTTTGAACAATCTTTCCAGGAAGATGTTCGGTGGGGCAGGCTCGTGTTTAGCGCCGCTACGGGCAAGGATGTCCGCCGCCTGGTTGTTTTCCCGAGCCACATGGTGGAATTCAAGCCCCTCGAACCGATTTGACATTTTGAGGACGGCGTTGTGATATGCCGCCATTTTAGGATCCTTGGCATCGAAGTCTCCATTTATTTGGGATATTGCGAGGTTTGAGTCCCCGCACACCTCCAGACGTTGAATGCCCATGGAGACTGCCATCTGGAGACCGTGTAGAAGGGCCTCATATTTGGCCGCGTTGTTGGAGTCTGTATATAGTATTTGGAGCACGTATTGTACTGTATCTCCGGTGGGGAAGGTCAGGACGACGCCAGCCCCGAGACCATCCAACATTTTAGAGCCGTCGAAGTGCATGATCCAATTGGAGTATGCGCCATACTCTTTAGGGAGTTTGGCTTCCGTCCATTCGGCGATGAAATCGGCCAATACTTGCGACTTAATGGCTCGCCGTGGTTTGTATGTTATGTCGAACAGGAGGAGCTTGATGGCCCACTTGGCAATCCGACCCGTGGCATCGCGGTTGTTTATTATGTCATTGAGTGGTACTTCGGAGGCCACCGTGATTGAACACTCTTGAAAGTAGTGTCGTAATTTTTGGGATGCCATGAATACCGCGTATGCTATCTTTTGATAATGTGGGTACCGTGATTTGGATGGGGTGAGGACGGTGGATACATAATATACCGGTTTTTGAAGTGGGAATTTATGTCCGTCCATCTCTCGTTCGACGACGAGCACTGTGCTTACGACTTGATGAGTTGCCGCTATATATAATAGCATTGGTTCGCCAATAGTTGGCGCGGCCAAGATTGGGTTGGTGGCCAGGATGGCTTTTATTTCTTCCAGTCTTGCCGTGGCTGCGTCCGTCCACTTGAAGTGTTCGGTGCGCCTAAGAAGGCGATAAAGGGGAAGTGCTTTTCTCCTAATCGCGAGATAAAGCGGCTTAAAGCCGCCACACATCCAGTCAATTTCTAGATTTGCTTGAGGTCAGTTGGGATAGCCAACTGCGATAGAGCTTGGATTTTAGCCGGATTTGCTTCAATTCCTCTACTAGAGACGATGAAGCCCAGGAGCTTTCCGACGGGAACGCCGAAAATGCATTTTTACGGATTGAGCTTAATGTCGTATGTTCGGAGATTGGTGAACGTGAGCCTCAAGTCGTCTATTAAAGAATTGACGCGTCTGGTTTTAAAGACCACATCATCTACATATGCCTCCATAGTCTTGCCTTTCTGCTTTTCCAGACATGTCTCGATCATGCGCTGATATGTTGCGCCGACGTTTTTGAGCCCGAAGGGCATTGTGTTGAAACAAAAGGGGTCATGTGGCGTGATAAATACCGTTGCGGCTTGATCAGACTCCGCCATCTTAATCTGGTGGTAACCGGAGTATGCGTCGAGGAAGCACAATGATTCGTGTCCTGTTGTAGCGTCGATGATTTGATCGATGCAAGGGAGTGGAAAGGGATCCTTTGGGCAAGCCTTATTATGGTCTTTGAAGTCGACGCATAGGCGCCAGGATTTGTCCTTCTTTGGTACCATCACCAGGTTTGCTAGCCAGTCCGGATGTTTTATTTCTCTAATAAATCCGGCCTCCAGTAGCTTGGCTAGCTCTTCTCCCATGGCTTGTCGCTTAGGTTCAGAGAAACGCCGAAGAGTCTACTTGACCGGCTTGAATCCTTTTAGAACTAAGGCTATGATCAGCCAATCTGCGTGGGATTCCTGGCCGGTCTGAAGGATACCAGGCGAATATAACCCAGTTCTCGCGCAGAAACTCCCGTAGTGCAGCGTCTACAGCGGGGTCTAACTGTGCCCCGATGGATGCTGTTTTTGTGGAGTCCGTTGGATGGACTTGGAATTTGACTATTTCGTCCGCTGGTTTAAAGGAGGTGGACTTGGATCTTTTATCTAGTATCACGTCATCCCTGTCCACCGTGGAGCGCATCGCGGTTAACTCCTCCGCCACAAGGGCTTCCGATAATGCCTCGAGGGCTAGTGCGGCTGTTTTGTCTTCGGCGCGGAGTGCTATGTCCGGATCACTAACTAGAGTGATGATTCCATTGGGTCCGGGCATTTTGAGCTTCATGTACCCGTAATGGGGTATGGCTTGAAAAATCGTGAATGCCTCCCGCCCTAGAAGGGCGTGGTACCCGCTACTGAACGGGGCCACTTGGAATGTAATTTCTTCGGACTTGTAATTCTCCGGAGTGCCGAATACCACATCGAGTGTAATTTTCCCAGCACAACGTGCCTCCTGACTAGGGATGATTCCTCGGAAGGTCGTTGTCGGTGTCAAAACCGACGGATCTCGGGTAGGGGGTCCCGAACTATGCGTCTAGGCCGGATGGTAATAGGAGGCAGGGGACACGATGTTTTACCCAGGTTTAGGCCCTCTTGATGGAGGTAAAACCCTACGTCCTGCTTGATTAATATTGATGATATGGGTAGTACAAGAGTAGATCTACCACGATATCAGAGAGGCTAAACCGTAGAAGCTAGCCTATGGTATGTTTGTTGTTCGTCCTACGGACTAAAACCCTCTGGTTTATATAGACACCGGAGAGGGCTAGGGTTACACAGAGTCGGTTACAATGGTAGGAGATCTACATATCCATATCGCCAAGCTTGCCTTCCACGCCAAGGAAAGTCCCTTCCGGAAACGGGATGAAGTCTTCAATCTTGTATCTTCATAGTCCAGGAGTCCGGCCGAAGGTATAGTCCGGCTATCCGGACACCCCATAATCCGGGACTCCCTCAGTAGCCCCTGAACCAGGCTTCAATGACAACGAGTCCGGCGCGCAGATTGTCTTCGGCATTGCAAGGCGGGTTCCTCCTCCAAGTACTTCATAGAAGATTTTGAACACAAAGGTAGTGTCCGGCTCTGCAAAATAAGTTTCCACATATTACCATAGAGAGGATAATATTTACAAAAATCTAATCTGCTGACGTATTCCGTAGCATGACATCACACTACGGGCAAGTCTTTATTCGAATTGTTTTACTGTCCCACCTCAGCGCGTTTAGCGAGACGGTTTCCTTGGCACGTCTTGTTAAAGCAGAGATTCTCATCAATATGGGTGTGGGTAACCCAACCACGCCATTGACTATGGCGCTTGGGAGATAAGCGAGTTTTACCATGCTGGTGGGGGCGCATAGTCGCGTCCGCCCATATAAGGGGATAAGGATCCACCTTTTCATCCACACCTTCTTCCTCCTTTGAGAAAGTGCCGTTTCACTGTCCTGTTGACTCGACTCCCTTTGTGTGAAATTGTTGCCTGGTTGAGTGTCATAATTTTCCTCTGGCGGAGTAGGCATGGAGCGAGTCCACGGGCGAGACATTTTTCACTCTGGGGATATATTTTGTAAAACTCATAAGAAAAGCGAAAATGGTCGCAAAAACAACTCCAAAAAAATGCACAAGGATGGCAAATAATTTAAATGACCAAGATCACTTAAGAAAACAAATTGATTTGCACACGGAGAAGGACTGCTCATTGCATATCTTACACGCGGGCGATAATTATACAATACATCACTCAGGATATGCGTACATAATCCTGACATGTTATTTAGGCTAGTGCACTTCTCCAGTTCCTACATGATGCACAAACAAGCTACTTCTCACAACCTATGTACATATAAACATATCTTACAAAGAGGTACATCGCATGACGGCTAAGCGTACTCAGTCGGAAATGTTGACGATCTCCTTGGCCCTGCCAAGGGTGAGGCGCAGTGAGGCTGGGGACTCGACCTCCTCTTCACTAATAGGCTCCAGACGTGTAGTGCTGCGTCGAGTAGATGGAGCGGGTGCCAGGGGCGGAGCAACGCGAACAGGAGTGGGCGCGAAAGGTGGTGCAGTGCATGCTGGAGTGGGCGCAATGACTTGGTTGAACTCTTCGGTGGTAGGCAGGCGGCGAGTAGGTGCATAAGATGCTGAGGACGAGACAAAAGTCAGTGGCGGTGCGGTGGGCAGGAGCTCCCTCCTATTGGCGGCACAGCCATGGACTGAGTCCATGCGGACAGCCACGAAGTCATCCACCAGGTTGTCGAAGGCTGCCTCCAGAGCCCGGAGATACTCAATAAGCATCTCAAAAGCCTCGTCTCGTTCTCCTCTGGGGCAGGAGAATGCGTAGTGACAGGTGTAAGGCACATGGCATGGAAGATAGCGATAACGACGAGTCTTCATCACGGGAAGGACATCCCTGAGGCGAGCTATCGCCTCGCGGGCTGCCATCTGCATAGCATGCCTCTCCATAGGCATGGCTCTTCCCACGAACTGGAAGCGGCGTAACTCACCACGCCCTCCCTTGAACTGCACCGCGGCCTGGTGCATGGTCAGACTGTCGTTGACTCTGTGTTGACAGAGTGTGAAGACTGGGCGCACGGATGGCCCCATCGCGACCTAAACGATGAAGGAGAGAAGCTTGACGAACCCATCGGGCACGTTGGTGAAGGTCTGAGACTCGCAGTTGTTGTCCGCCATCTACAAAAGTAGGCAAAAATCATGAATGGTCGGATCATAAATTTATGCTGACTGTCAGAAAATGACTACAATTGCAAAAATACAAATTGGCTCTATCATGCTAATAACCGATTAGCGATCGCACCTAGTGGCTTCCTACAGTCAGCCTGGCTCTGGTACCAAGCTTGTCACGACCAGTTTTTCAATAGAAAATATTTATTGAGAAACCAATCTTTTGAGTCCAGTATGAGAGAAATCCTCCTCACTGGTAGAAAAATTCTTGATACAATAAGCCAGTAGCATAGAATATATTACAAGGTCGAGCTAGGCTGCTCAACAACTAATTACAAGCGCGCCAATAGTTATACATGAAGGCGGATATAACACAATGGTGTGGTGGCATACTACTGACTCGGGGATAAAGTGATGGTGGAATAACACAGTGGGGAGTGTGATAACATGACTCTCAAACTGGCATCTCATCGAGCGTCAAGGTGAGGCTCGATGAATTTATACGGGTTGCGGAAGCGGATATAATACAGTGACCAAGTCCAGGGTCGCACGAGACTGACCAGGATTCCTCTAGGTGTCGGACTCGCTATCGAACTCTTCATCCATGAGATCGCCTTCGTCAGCATCTGGCCAAATCAACAAGCCAGTGAGTACTTGGAAAGTACTCGCAAGACAGTTCGGACGTAAGATATAACAAATGCATGCATGAATGCGTCATGATTAATTTTCCCAATGCACATTCAAAAATTAGCATAACGAAGTAAGTAAAATGGAAACGGCGGTAGTCCGCCTGAAATCCCAACAAAATATAAATGAAAACCGATCGGGTGTCTGAAGCGACGCCTCGAAAGGTGAACAAATAAATAAAAGAAAATCATGCCACAGTCGGGCGTCTTAGCGACACCACATAAAGGGCTTTAAAAGAAATGCCACAGTCGGGCGTCTTAGCGACACCACATAAAGGGCTTCAAAAGAAATGCCACAGTCGGGCGTCTTAGCGACACCACATAAAGGGCTTCAAAAGAAATACCACAGTCGGGCGTCTTAGCGACACCACATAAAGGGCTTTAAAAGAAATGCCACAGTCGGGCGTCTTAGCGACACCACATAAAGGGCTTCAAAAGAAATGCCACAGTCGGGCGTCTTAGCGACACCACATAAAGGGCTTTAAAAGAAATGCCACTGTCGGGCGTCTTAGCGACACCACATAAAGGGCTTTAAAAGGGAATGCCGCAATCGGACGTCTGAGCGACATCGCAGAAAGGGCTTTTATTCACAAGTAAATAATACTCATAATAAATATTCAATTCATAATAATAAACGGGTTAGTCCATCCACAGGAATAAATATTCAACCGGACTTAGCACTCATGTGATTCACCGGAGTCTCTGTCATCAAACTGACACTGTTAGGACAAGAATATATGGATTTGGACATGGAATAGATGATTCAAAGGAATGTATGACTCTGCAGAGTTTGTACAAAATTTTTCCCACAGCCAACGGATTACCGTAGTCGCGAAGGACTAGTTCCGTTTACGGTTTTTCGGAAGAAAACACAGCTAACCAGTACACACCCATCCTACCTCTCGATGCCAGGACTCACCCTAGACATCGTCCAAGAAAAACTTTTGAGACGGGGAGATCACAATCTCGAATAGCATGGGATCAAATTTATATACGCGCGCTCTAAGGGGTGCCCCCCTCTCGGTCCCAACCAGAAACACCTATGCCCCCTGACCGGATGACTGGCTTTAATCCAGGGCCATGGAACCACCATCACGGCCTCTCCTTTTGGTGTGTACCAGGAAAGCGGTTTGCAACTTACTAAGCCATATTCCTTGCGGAAAACATGTGGTAGTACAGGGAAGGAAATGGGAGGAACTGGACCAATACGGTTTGACACTGAAGTCAATTTGTATGGCGTAAGACTGGCATGCTACGACACTGCCATCTTACCCATCTTCATGCCAACACATGGCCATGCATACTCACATCTATCAACGCATGGATCATCGAACTCACTTGCCTCTACAATGCATGAAAATAACGTTCATCGATATGCTCATCAACATGCCATGAAACTAACTAAATGCAAAACATGCCGAGACACTCATCATATCAAAAGTTCAAACATGCTTGCCTGGTTCAGAGTAGTCGGAGCCTAGCTCGGTGAAGTTTGCGGCTCCGTCACCTCCTTCGGTATCTACGGTATAAATAAAAACACACGTGCTAACGTAAATACCGAGAGGTGCACAAAAAGTATTACAAATATTTTTCAAATAAATTTGATAAAAAACTAGACAAAATTTTAAAGAGGACAGAAAAAGAATCAATCAAAAATACTTTTCTGTTTAAAAGTTATAAAGGTTTTTTGTCCAGGGACTCATCTGTAACGAAACAGAAAGTTTCCAGGGGCTAGTTTATAAAAACAGAAAACGCTCCAGTCTCGAATACGCCAGCCCAGAGGGGAAAGCGTATTTTGCCCGAAGGCGTTTTCAGAAAACGATTCGTTTAAAAAGATCTGAGAGGCTGACGGGCGGGTCCCAACCGTCAGGTTTGAATTTTCAAACGGGGGACGAAGCTCGTCGGCGCCCGAGAGCCGCGGTGGTCGCCGGCGGCGATCCACGGCGAGGCAGGGAGATCGGAGAGTACCTCCGTGTTTAGGGCGCCCTTCCGCGTCGGTTGGTGGTGGTGGTGGCGGTCGGCGAGCACCACGTCGGCAGTGGCTTCTGCTCCGGCGGACGGTGGTTCGGGTGTGGATGGAGCGCGCCAGAGTGGGCTGCAATGTGCAAATTGATGAGGGGTTTAGAGCACTAGGTGTGGAAGAAGGCTACAGGCGGGGTTTGGGTGCCGGCGGTGGCCTCACCGCAGTGAACGTTGCCGGAGCCCGAGGCGGACGGAGGTAGCCGGAGTCGAGGAAGAAGGGCTCCTCGAGGCTCCTCCAGTGGCCAGGCAGGGTCTAGTGAGGTGGTGGAGGTGTGCGGGGGCGAGAGCAGGCTCGGGGTGCTATATATGGCCGGCCCGAGTCGGTTGCCGTGAACGGATAAGTCCGGCAAGGTGATTACGGCGGCGCAGTGGTTGCACGGGAGGGTTCCGAGGTTGAGCGCCGTCGTGGGTGTTCCCTGGTTCCGTTTGGGTGCTAACCGCGTCGGGATTTGGTTGCTTAGGGGGAGTTCGACGAAACGGGGCGACGCGGGCCCGTCGGCGGCAGAGAGCATGCTCCGTGCGTGTCACTTCACGGCAGCGGTGCTGCATGCGTGCGCTGGCAATGAGATGGCCACGCGGAGAGCCAGGGAGCGTTGGGCGGCGTCGAACGGCGTTGAGCCGCCGTTCTGCTCCCTGTCGGCCGCTACGGTAGTTCGGCCGCCGCAAGACATGCCGGCGCAGGCGGGCCAGGGCGCCACCGACGCCAGGAAGGTGCCAAGCGCGCGTGTGGTGCTCCAGACAGGAGGAAGAGGCGGCGAGGAACGTGCCAAGGGCGCTATGAGCATGTGCCTGAATCTCTGACGAAGAAAACGACACTGAACTCTGAATTTTTACTGAATTTACTGAAAGTGCAAGGAAACAGTGCATGCAAGGTGTTCGACAAAATGATCTAGGCATGTAGGGATTTTTCCTTGAGCTGATTTTTGGTGGAGTGGCTTCTCATTGCTCCAGTAGGCTGCCTGATTTTTGGTGAAATTTTTGGAGAAGTGTAGATATGAATTTCACCAAATTTGGCAAATCTGGTCCAAACTTGCAGAGACTGAAATTTGAAAATTTTGAAAAGAGGAGGAGTGGATCAAGATGGTTCTGGGTTGTGGATGCTAAGGACAATCCAGAGGAGTTGGTTTGAGGTCAAAACTCAAAGGCAATAAGGTACCTGCTTTGAAAATCTCTCAGGCTCCAAATAATTGACAGAAATGATTTGAGAGGAAAAATAATTAGAATAAAATCCAAAACTTGTTTGGATTAGTTGGGACAGAGAACTTAGGTTGATTACAAGGAGGAGGGGAGGTTTTGGAGGGGTTTTACCACATGGGAAAAAATACAAAGTCATGGGTGGTTTTCAAGATATGAAAATCCCCAATTCCCATAGAGTTTCTTTTATAAAAGAAAAAGATTAAACTCCCAAAAATATAATTTGAGAAGGGAACCAACAGAGTAGAAGTTTTAAATGATGAAACACCATGGTTTGAAGAAAAATAAAAAAATCCTTGCCAAAGAAAAGGAAGTTTTTTAAGAGGGAGGATTTCTGGAAAAGAAATTTTAAATGCCCTCTTTTAAAAATCCAACAAAGTTTTTGATGAGAACCAATTAAAATTTTTGGAGTGTCACACTTCCCTCTCCACCCATTTGTCCGGGGGCTCATGTTCTACTATGGCCTCGATTTCCACGATCTGGCCCCGAACTTTGTCCTCAATATCTCGGTGTTTATCGGCATGTGCGAGGCTTTCTTCTGCATCTGCCCCCATTTCGGCCTATGGCTCAAGACTTTCAATGTCAAGTCGAAGGTGGTGCGCGGCACCCAGGTGGAGTGCGGAGGCGCCATGGTGGGAAAGATTCCCAACATCCTATGGCCCGAGGGCTCCTTCATGGAGTCCCTAAAGGGGTGGCAATCGGGGTGGTTTTACATCACCGAGTTGCGCGACCCTGAATGGGTCACAGCCCCTGAGTTCCGATCCGGACCCCCTACACGGCTCACCTCCTGGAAAGAGACAGGCCTGTCGTGGGGTAAAGAAGCAGAGCTGACCGGACTCCAAACATGCGTCCAAACCCTGGTGGACAAGAAGCTCAAACTTGTCAACGTAGTCCAGGTTATGCTCATCCGCCGGATCCTCCCATGTCAACAACGGGCTTTCAACCTGTGGGAGTTCGACCTGGCGCAGCACTGAACTCTGAGCAGGCTCTTCGACACGACATACGAAGATGCCTGGAAGGTGCTTTTCAAGGGCGCCGAGGCCCTCGCATCCGCTATCGAGGATCGCGGATTCAACACGCAGCATCGCGCTCGTGTGGTAAGCTGTTTTTACCTTTTACAGGGTATTAGTTTTTCATAGTTTGACTCCATGCGAGATCTAAGCTCCCTTACCTTTGACAGGATTGGCAGGAGACGTCCGGACAGATCAACTGTCCGGCTCCTTTGCCCGAAGGCCCAGCGGACGCTTGCTTGGCAAAGCTGCTGGTTCCGGCACCCTATGTGGTGGCGGAGAAGAAGGCCAAGAAGAAGGCCACGGGGACTCAAAAGAGTGCCCGGCGCCTGGGGGTGTCGGATTCATCATCCGACGACTCCAAGACGCACTCCTCCCGTGAAGACCAGGAGGAGGAAGAAGAGACCTCTCACCCTCCAGCGGGGGGAGAGAAGAAAAGGAAGGCCGCCCCAACTTGGGAGGCCGAAGGGTCCAAGAAGGGGAAAACCCTTCCTCCGGACGGCTCCACCAACGCCGACGATGGCGAAGAGGAGTGGCCGCGCAGGGCCAAGCCCCTGGCGAGATCGTAAGTATCCGGATAACAGAGTGATTCATAGTATTCCTCCATTGCACAGCTTTTCCTTATGTCGAACATGTTTATGTAGTCCAGGCAAAGACTGGTTCGACGTGTCGTCGAGCGGTTCCCTAGATTCGTCGGATGTGAATTTGCTTCCGACGGCTACCTCCCCCCACCCTACGGACGACGCCGAGGTGCTGTCCCAACATGTTCCAAGCCAGGAGGAGGTGGTCCTGGAGGCGCCGCATGGCGACCTCCCGGACTCCAGGCGCAAAGGGGATAAAACCCCCAAGGGCTCCGAGTCTGGCCTTGAGCCAAACACCGCGCCGAAACCTTCAACGGTTCCGGACTTCGGTAGGCAGCCTCCTTCCAAGAGGAGCAAGCCTACCGAGCCGGTGACCTCCGTTCAACCGGAGGCACCAGACAATTTGCTGGAGGTGCTTAATGGCGCCTCCATCGACGAGGAGCACTGCACTATTATGAGTGCGGTGATCCAGAAGGTTCAGTCCGCCAAGAGCGGACTGACTGAAGCCTGTGCGAGCCTTCTAATAGGCTTTGAGGTAAGTAAAGAATATGTAAAAATATTACCGCATAGACAGTAGCCCCTGATGCTCTGTTCGGTGTTCGGAAAGAAAAGACGAATAGAGGATCTAATAACATTCGCAGGAGTCTAACATAATTAAGTCAATATGCATATGCAGGCTTCGCTGCTGGCCTCCGCCGCACTGACTGCGGAGGTGGATACGCTGAAGCAGAACCTCGCGCGGTCCGAGAACGAGCTCGGCCATGCCAAAAGGAAACTCGAGGAGAGGGAGGGTAAGTAATACCTTGCGCAAGTATATAGAGAAGATGTGGTTGCAAAAAATGACAGGATCAACGTGCTACTATAGGGGCCACGACCAAGGTGGCAACCCTTAAGCAAGCGCTGTCCGAGGCCGAAAACAGAGCGGCCGGGGAGCGCACGGAGAGAGGGAAGCAGGAGGCACGGGTGGAGGAGGTGCAGAAAGAGCTCCAGGCTCTCGTGAAAAAACACGAGAGTTTGGAGCTTGACTCAAAGACGCAAGCGTCCGAGCTTGCGGAAGCCCTCAAAAGTGCGAAGTCTGCCAAGGCCGAAGCCTAGAAAGCCCTCAAAGAAATTGAAGCGATGAAGAAGATAGCGGTGGGGAAGGCATTCATTATGCAAAGCAAGCATGTGAAAGTGAATTACTTGTTACTTAGCCGAGTCCGGAGCTCTCCAGGAGCATTTGCAGATTTGCCCCACAGTGTGTCTGATGCCGCCGCCTACCACCGAGCCGAAGAGGGGAGCTCGACGGAGAAGGTGTTCTGGTCTCAGTATGCTGAGGCCGGACACCTGGTGCCTTTGAGCGACCAGTTGAACCAAATGGTCGAGCTCCACAAGGTTGCCGAACAGGCCATAAAGGGCCTCATAGTTCGGCTGTGGCCTGGAGAGGCTCTGCCTGGGAGCTACTTCGGGCTGGTGAGGTGGCTGGTGGATGCCTATCCACGGCTTGAAGTAATCAAGCGCTCCGTCTGCATCGAAGGTGCCCGTAGGGCGCTTGCCCGTGCTAAAGTGCACTAGGGCAAGATGGATGCGGAGAAGCTGGTGAAGGACGGGCCGCCGCCGGGCAAGGAGCATCGCGTCCCAGAAGCATATTATGAGGGCGTCCTGAAGGGTGCCCGCCTTATAGGGGATGAATGCTCCAAAGACGTAATTTTTGAGTAAACACGCATTTGTGATCATGTACGCTGAAAACTTGTTCATATGCGCTAAGCAATGCTTTTGAATTTAAAATATTACCTTCTGTGCGGCCGTTTATCAAATTTGAGAGATGGTGAGTCGTCGGCTTCTGTCCCCATGCCACGAGTGCTGGGGTGTTTGGGATAAACATGAGCGCTCTTTTTCCCATTCTTGGGTCCTTTGAGGGAGGCGCTCAACACAACGAACAAGGCAATCGGACTATAATGCTTGAACACTCTCACTTAGCCATACAATTCTATAATTTTAAATTTCGGCGAAGCCCCTAGTGTTCGGAAGACCGAGTTCGGGGCGCTATCCACGCCTAGGCCGGACAAAGCCGACTCCTCGCTCTAAGCGGCATAAGTCTTTAGGGACTCGAAAACCTCTCGAACAGCGACCAGCTCTCGCCTCACCATGACGGTCAGTTTTAGCTTTCTCTACTGAGGTGCTTAGCCCAGCTCAACTGGGGCACAATCGCAGTAGTTCTCCTAGTGCTACCTTAGACGATATAACGGAACGTAAGGTACCAAAACATAGGAGCCAGGCAAACCCAACTATTGACCCAAGACATGATTCGGAGCCGATGCATATAATGCTATAAGTTCGGGGTGCCGCACTTGTGAAAGTGTTCAGACTTCTCACACCGTATTGTGGGGTACTTAAGCCCCTGGCGTATTGGCCGTACCAAAGTGTATGGGTGCAACATGTCATTAATGAACATATATTCTTAAAAAAGAGTAATGCAATAATAGACAGAAGCTATGCATTGTTTATTTAAAAAAGCTGTGATCAAAGCAGAACGATACAAATAGTGCGATAAGCAAAAAATGGGACTATTTAACGTGTCCTTTCCAGGGGCGAGCTGCGGAATGGCATGTGAAACAGGTATACTACTCGTTATAGAGACCACCTTAGAGTTCCATAGTGCGACGTAGCTTTCTGCTTCCCTGGTTGTATCGTTTGTGCGGCAATTGTATTGCTGGACAAGCCTTCCAAAGAATAGAGTCCTGAAAATAAGAAAAAATTAAGAAATCGGCAGCTCCTAGTGCGGTTTAAGCCGCGTTTCAGGTGTGCCGTGATGGTGCCCCTCCCCCTGTGCCCATGGTATTTCCAGAGCGTAGTTATGTACGCGCAACACTGGTTTCGCAAGTTCGCGAGGGCTGGGGTTGGGGCCACATTGATATGCTTGCTCGGAATGTGCCAGGCGGTCTTGTTGTAGGTTACTCCGGGCGCACTTGACGATGTCCAGACGTTTAATGGCTGGACTGGAGAATTGCCTTGAGAGGCTGCTTTGTACTTCCGCTGCGATAGCCGCTGTATGCTCCTCTGTTCGGAGAGAGCGTTCGGTGTTTCCATTGACCGTGATGAGTCCTCGAGGGCCTGGCATCTTGAGCTTGAGGTATGCGTAGTGCGGCACCGCATTGAACTTAGCAAATGCGGTTCGCCCGAGCAGTGCGTGATAGCCACTGCAGAACGGGACTATGTCGAAGATTAACTCCTCGCTTCAGAAATTATCCGGAGATCCGAAGACCACTTCAAGTGTAACTGAGCCTGTACAGTTGGCCTCTACACCTGGTATGATGCCTTTAAAGGTCGTTTTAGTGGGTTTAATCCTCGAGGGATCGATGCCCATTTTCCGCACTGTATCCTGGTAAAGCAGGTTCAGGCTGCTGCTGCCGTCCATAAGGACTTTAGTGAGGTGAAATCCTTCAATAATTGGGTCTAGAACCAATGCGGTGAATCCGCCATGACAGATGCTAGTGGGGTGGTCCCTTCGATCAAAAGTGATCGGGCAGGAAGACCATGGGTTGAACTTTGGGGCGACTAGCTCCATCGCGTATACGTCCCTTAGCGCACGCTTCCGCTCCCTCTTGGGGACATGGGTTGCGTATATCATGTTCACCGTCCGCACTTGTGGGGGAAAACCTTTCTGTCCACTGTTGTTCGGCGGCCGGGGCTCCTCTTCGTCATCGCTATGCAGCCCCTTGTCTCTGCTTTCGGCATTTAACTTTCCTGCCTGCTTGAGCACCCAACAATCCCTGTTGGTGTGATTGGCTGTTTTTTCGCGGGTACCATGTATCTGGCATGAGCGGTCGAGTATTCGGTCCAAACTGGACGGGCCCGGAGTATTTCTTTTGAATGGATTTTTCCGTTGACCGGGTTTAGAGCCTCTGAATCCGGCATTAACTGTTGTATCCTCAGCATTGTCGCTGTTAATGCGGCGCTTTTGCTTGTTGCGACGCGACCTGCACTACTGTCCTTGGTATCCAAATTACCAGGACTCTTGGTCATGTTATTGCTGCGAGCTATCCAGCTTTCTTCTCCCATGCAAAAGCGGATCATAAGTGTTGTGAGGGCTGCCATAGATTTCGGCTTTTCCTGTCCTAGGTGCCGTGCAAGCCACTCGTCGCGGATGTTATGCTTGAAGGCTGCTAGGGCCTCTGCGTCCGGATAGTCGACGATTTGATTTTTCTTGGTTAGGAATCGTGTCCAGAATTGTCTGGCCGATTCCTCTGGCTGCTGAATTATGTGGCTTAGGTCATCGGCGTCTGGTGGTCGCACATAAGTGCCCTGGAAATTGTCGAGGAATGCGGCTTCCAGGTCCTCCCAACAACCAATTGATTCTGCTGGCAAGCTGTTAAGCCAATGACGAGCTGGTCCTTTAAGCTTGAGTGGGAGGTATTTGATGGCGTGTAGGTCATCACCGCGGGCCATGTGGATATGAAGGAGATAGTCTTCGATCCATACCGCAGGATCTATTGTGCCATCGTATGATTCGATGTTCACGGGTTTGAAACCCTCGGGGATTTGATGATCCATTACTTCATCTGTGAAGCATAGTGGGTGTGCGGCGCCTCTATATTGGGCTATATCACGACGCACCTCAAACGAGCTTTGTCTACTGTGTTCGGCCCGGCCGTATTTACTGTATCCGGCGTGACGAGTACCGTCTCGTGCCGTGGGGCACCCACTTGATCCGCAGATAGATCTTGTTTGCCTTGCCTTGTCCTCCAATATATCTCGCAGGTCTGGCACATTTTCCCATGCCTTGGTATTTTTTGAGCGGTGCCGGGGTGCGGCTTGAGTGGAGGGCCGAGAGGCCTCTTTGTCGCGGCCACGGGGTGGCCGGTCGGCCCCATCATGCGCTGGTGATGTAGGTTTAGGTGTTTCCTCCTCTAATTGGGGTAGCAACCTGCACTTTGGGTAGCTCTTGGAGGGGCGTTCGAGTTCATACTCTTCGGCCGCAAGGACTTCAGTCCATCTGTTGGCCAGCAAATCTTGATCAGCTCTAAGTTGTTGCTGTTTTTTCTTGAGGTTGCTCTCCGTGGCCATAAGCCTATGTTTGAAACACTCTTGTTCGACGGGATCCTCCGGCACGACAAATTCGTCATTGTGGAGGCTTGCCTCGTCTTCGGAGGGAGGCATATAATTATCGTCCTCGACCTCTCTGCCTGCCGCTCTCTCATGAGGGCTGGCTTCTCTATCCTATTGTGCTGAATCTTGCTAGAGGTGGTTGTCTTCGGCACTATCCGGGGTGTTATTATATCCCGTGCCGGAATCACCGTTTTTGCTTTGGCGGGATTTAGAGCGGCGCCGCTGACGCCGGCGCTTAGGCTGCTTCTTGGAGGGGTCATCCTCCGCTGTTCCATCGCCATTGCCTTCTTATAGGGTGTCCACCATGTATATATCATACGACGAGGTGGCTTTCCAGTGCCCTATAGGCGCTGGTTCTTGATCGTCTCCTGCATCGGCGTCCATACTGTCGATGTCTTCGGAGTCGAAGTCGAGCATGTCGGTTAAATCATCGACAGTGGCTACGAAGTGGGTGGTGGGTGGGCTTTGAATTTCTTCATCATCCGCATCCCAACCTCGCTGACCATAGTCCGGCCAGGGCTCTCTTGATAAAGAGAGAGAGACTTTAGTGAATTCAGAATATCGCCGAAGGGCGAGTGCTGAAAGATGTCCGCAGCGGTGAACTCCATGATCGGCGCCCAATCGGGTTCGATCGGTAGGGGCGTGGGGGGCTCGGAGTCTGGAGAGGAGTTCGGCTCCTTGGAGTCACGGGCTCCACAGAGAATAGGGCTGGTGTTCAGCTCGATTGCCGTAGAGATTGTAGCCCCCGAGGCGGTGTCCAACCACCCATCCTCGATTGGTGTGATCGGCTCTGAGCTAGGGGTCGGAGCGGACACAGGTGCGGCCTCCACGGCACTGATCGGCGGCAGAGATAGATCATGCCCATCGTGACAGTGTGGCGTGCTCGGGTGTGTCTCGAATCCGTCGAAGATCAAGTCTCCGCGGATGTCGGTCGTGTAGTTCAAACTTCCAAATCTGATCTGATGGCCAGGGGCGTAGCTTTCGATCTGCTCCTGATGACCAAGCGAATTGGCCCGCAGTGCAAAGCTGCCGAATACGAAGATCTGTCCAGGGAGAAAAGTCTCACCCTGGATCGCATCGCTGTTGATGATCGGAGAAGCCATCGGGCCTAAAAGTGACGACACAGAGGAACTCTCAATGAAAGCACCAATGTCGGTGTCAAAACCGGCGGATCTCGGGTAGGGGGTCCCGAGCTGTGCGTCTAGGCCGGATGGTAATAGGAGGTAGGGGACACGATGTTTTACCCAGGTTCGGGCCCTCTTGATGGAGGTAAAACCCTACGTCCTGCTTGATTCATATTGATTCATTCAGAGAGGCTAAACCCTATAAGCTAGCCTATGGTATGATTGTTGTTCGTCCTACGGACTAAAACCCTGTGGTTTATATAGACACCGGAGAGGGCTAGGATTACACAGAGTCAGTTACAATGGTAGGAGATCTACATATCCGTATCGCCAAGCTTGCCTTCCACGCCAAGGAAAGTCCCTTCCGGACACGGGACGAAGTCTTCAATCTTGTATCTTCATAGTCCAGGAGTCCGGACACCCCCTAATCCAGGACTCCCTCAGTCGTACTGCTTTGCTCAATACGGTTGCTGTCTATTTCCATTTTTTGGAGAGTTTCCTCATAAATGAGGTTTAATCCGATGCCGCCGTCCATGAGCACCTTATTGAGCCGAAAGCCATCCACAATTGGACTGAGGACCAAGGTGGCTGGTGTTCGGGCCGTTCGGAATTTAGGTTCGTCACTGGCATTGAAGGTGATAGCCGTGTCGCTCCATGGATTTATTGCTGCCACATGGCAGACTTCGGCGAGGCTGCGGAGTGCTCGCTTATGCCTATTATTTGAGGCGAAGGTCTCGAAGACCGTTAACACTATATTGTTATCCGTGGGAAGGTTCTCTGAGGTATTTTGGGTGAGGAGATCCTCACCGCTTTTGGCCACCTGCCGGAGTACCCAACATGCTCTAAGGTTGTGTGTTGATATGGTATTTGCTATACTATGGATTTTGCAGGGCCCGTTAAGACATCCTTCCAATATGGTTCCACGCCCTGTAGTGGGCTTTTGCTTCTTTGGAATTGAGTCGGGCGACTTATGAGAGTGCACCCTTTTAGTTCGGACTGGGGGTTTTGTTAGGGCCGGATTATCCCAAAATTGCGTTTGTGTTTTCCAGGCACTTTCCCTCGCACAATATTTCTGTACTATGGCCGCCAATTCAGCGAAGTGTGCTATGTCACGGCGACTTATGGCGTTGAGGACTCTCTTGTCCATGCAATTGTTGCAAAAGAACGAAATTGCGTCTTGATGTCTACTACACAACCTTCTTCTTGTAGACGTTGTTGGGCCTCCAAGTGCAGAGGTTTGTAGGACAGTAGCAAATTTCCCTCAAGTGGATGACCTAAGGTTTATCAATCCGTAGGAGGCATAGGATGAAGATGGTCTCTCTCAAGCAACCCTGCAACCAAATAACAAAGAGTATCTTGTGTCCCCAACACACCCAATACAATGGTAAATTGTATAGGTGCACTAGTTCGGCGAAAAGATGGTGATACAAGTGCAAAATAGATAGTAGATATAGGTTTTTGTAAACTGAAAATATAAAAACAGCAAGGTAGTGAGTGGTAAAAGTGAGCGTAAACGGTATTGCAATGATAGGAAACAAGGCCTAGGGTTCATACTTTCACTAGTGCAAGTTCTCTCAACAATAATAACATAGATAGATCATATAACGAGCCCTCAACATGCAACAAAGAGTCACTCCGAAGCCACTAATAGCGGAGAACAAACGTAGAGATTATGGTAGGGTACGAAACCACCTCAAAGTTATTCTTTCAAATCAATCCGTTGGGCTATTCCTATAAGTGTCACAAACAACCCTGGAGTTTTTACTAGAATAACACCTTAAGATACAAATCAACCAAAACCCTAATGTCACCTAGATACTCCATTGTCACCTCAAGTATCCGTGGGCATGATTATACGATATGCATCACACAATCTCAGATTTATCCAACCAACATAAAAGTACTTCAAATAGTGCCCCAAAGTTTCTACCGGAGAATCAAGAACATGTGCCAACCCCTATGCATAGGTTCATGGGCGGAACCCGCAAGTTGGTCACCAAAACATACATCAAGTGGCACGTGATATCCCATTGTCACCACAGATAAGCACGGCAAGACATACATCAAGTGTTCATAAAAGACTCAATCCGATAAGATAACTTCAAAGGGGAAACTCAATTAATCACAAGAGAGTAGAGGGGGAGAAGAAACATAAGATCCAACTACAATAGCAAAGCTCGGGATACATCAAGATCGTGCCATAGAGGAACACGAGAGAGAACACGACAGAGAGAGAGATCAAACACATAGCTACTGGTACATACCCTCAGCCCCGAGGGAAAACTACTCCCTCCTCGTCATGGAGAGCGCCGGGATGATGAAGATGGCCACTGGTGATGGATCCCCCCTCCGGCAGGGTACCGAAAAGGGGTTCCGATTGGTTTTTCGTGGTTCTGGAGGCTTGTGGCGGCAGAACTCCCGATCTATCTTCTGTTTTTGAAGTTTTAGGGTACGTAGGTATATATGGGTGGAGTGAGAACGTCAGTGGAGCTACGGGGGCCCCACGAGGCAGGGGGCGCGCCCCCACCCTCGTGAGTACCTCCCGTATCTTCTGACGTGGGGTCCAAGTCCATCAGGTGGGTTTCCTTCCAAAAATAACTTCTCCAATTGATTTCGTTCCGTTTTGACTCCGTCTGATATTCCTATTCCTCGAAACACTGAAATAGGCATAAAACAGCAAATCTGGGCTGGGCCTCCGGTTAATAGGTTAGTCCCAAAAGTAATATAAAAGTGGATAATAAAGCCCAATATTGCCTAAAACAGTAGATAAAGTAGCATGGAGCAATCAAAAATTATAGATACGTTGGAGACGTATCAAGCATCCCCAAGCTTAATTCCTGCTCGTCCTCGAGTAGGTAAATGATAAAAAGAGAATTTTTTATGCAGAGTGATACTTTGGCATAATTTCAATGTAAATCTTCTTAATCATGGTATGAATATTCAGATCCGAAAGGTTCAAGACAAAAGTTCATATTGACATAAAAATGATAATACTTCAAGCATACTAATCAAACAATTATGTCATCTCAAAATAACATGGCCAAAGGAAGTTTATCCCTACAAAATCATATTGTTAGGCTATGCTTCATTTTCGTCACACAATGATGTTCCCAACTTCTATACCCCCGATGACAAGCCAAGCAATTGTTTCATACTCAAATAATCTCAAACTTTTTCAACCTTCACGCAATACATGAGCGCGAGCCATGGACATAGCACTATGGGTGGTATAGAATATGATGATGGGGATTGTGTGGAGAAGACAAAAAAGGAGAAAGTCTCACATCAACGAGGCTAATCAATGAGCTATGGAGATGCCCATCAATTGATGTTAATGCAAGGAGTAGGGATTGCCATGCAACGGATGCACTAGAGCTAAGAATGCTCAACAAAAGAAAACTAGTGGGTGTGCATCCAACTTGCTTGCTCATGAAGACCTAGGGCATTTTGAGGAAGCCCATCGTTGGAATATACAAGCCAATTTCTATAATGAAAAATTCCCACTAGTGTGAACAAGACAACTTATGAGACTCACTATATGAAAATCTTTGTGCTACTTTGAAGCACAAGTGTGGAAAAAGAGATAGTAGCATTGCCCTTTTTATTTTCCCCTTCTTTTTTGGGCCTTTCTTTTTTTTCTTTTTGGCCTTTCTCTCTTTTTTTGATTGGGCAATGCTCTAATAATGATGATCATCACACTTCTATTGATTACAACATAATGACTACAACTCGATACTAGAACAAGATATGACTCTATATGAATGCCTTTGGCGGTGTACCGGGATGGTGCAATGAATCAAGAGTGACATGTATGAAAAATAATGCATGGTGGCTTTGCCACAAATACGATGTCAACTACAAGATCATGCAATGGCAATATGACAAAAGTAAAGCATGTCATGATGATGATGATGATGATGATGATTGTCGGGGGTGCTGATCCCACGGACACCTATGGGGATCGGCGGACCGAGCCCCTTTTGGTTCGGCAGGGGGCGGAGAAAGCACAAAGAGCAGATCGAGGCGATGCGCACGAGCGACACGATCAGTTTACCCAGGTTCGGGCCGCACGAATGCGTAAAACCCTACTCCTGCTTTGTGATTGTATTGGTTTCTTGCTCGGGAGCACTGATTGCTACAGTACACACCAGCAGCTGGCTAGACCGAGCGTGAGAATGATTGCCCCCCCCCCTTCTACGTTGCGCATGGGCCTCCTTTTATATGTCTAAGGGGTCACCGACAGGTGGCAACGTAGATGAGGGTAAGAATGTAAAAGGCATGGCGGTTGGCACCACCGCCTACTACAGTGTTATCATACCTAACCCTGACGGCAGGGGACAAAGGCATTAAATACATGTCTGCGTCGCCTAGATGGTGTAGAAAGGGACCGCTAGGGACGCCATTGCTTGCCACGATGGCGATCTTGTCAGCGCCGCTTGCCACCGTGTACCTCTGGTTGCACAGCTTTCCGCCACGTATGCTCTGGAAGGGTCCCAGGGCGACACGTTGGTGGATGTGCTGGAGCGCAGGTACATAGTGGAAGCTTGCCGCGGCAAGTGTCTTGCCACGGTCGTTGTCTTGTTGCATCCAGGAGCTTGTCGCTCACCGGGCCTTGCCGGGACGTATGGTGTGTTGCGGCAAGTTTCCTTGAGAAGCCTTGGTTGGCCTTCCCGGCAAGCTCCTCTTGCCGGGGTCTTGTCTCCTTCCCGGCAAGCTCCTCTTGCCGGGGTCTTGGATACTTTGTTCTTGAATGGCTCCAAAGGAACCACGAAGGATCTTGGTGGTCACCCGGCAAGCCTTGCCACGGGACGCTGCGACTGCCCGTGCACAAGTTCGGGATACTAAGGTACCCCTACTTTAGTACACCGACAGGAGCCCCCGGGCCTGGGCCATACACGGTGCCGAGCGCTGTTGGGCCAGGCCCAAAACAGGGCATGGGCACGCGCGGCCTAGGTTACGCCGTGTCTCACTCCGCATCCACCGCGCCCTCTCCGCACGGGACGCATCGAACGCGGTGTCGTGGGAGAGATCGTGGGCGGTTTCTTTATTAGGAAAGGCGGAATGTCCGCCACCTCCCCCTTTATAAGCAAGGGGAAGTAGGGGTAGTGCGCCCACTCGTCCCCTTTCCTCTCTAACCTCAGAAACCTCCGCCCCACCTCCGTCTTCTCAAAGCAGCAAGAGAGCAGCGCCCTGCCCCCCCCCCCCATTGCCACCAGAACCACCAACGCCGTCGGCCTCCTCCACCACCTCCGCCATGGCTCCGAAAGCCGATAAGGGGAAGGCCGTGAAGTCGACCGAGGCGCAGCGGCTCGCGGCGCTGCGGAAGGAGCGGGCCATTCCCCCCCCCCCCCAAGCTTGACGCGAAGGAGTTGAGGGAGTACTACTACCTCTTCTGGTCGACGGAGACACGAGCGCACCAGAGCACGAAGGTACTCCCGGCCTCTGCTCATAAAATGGCTCCACATGGCTACCCCTTCTTCGCCGTGTTCTTCTACTACGGGCTCTGCCCGCCCTTCTCGGAGTTCTTTTGTGACATCATGAACACCTATGGTTTCTGCCTCCTTGACTTCACCCCCAACGCCGTTTTGACCATGGCAGTTTTCGCACACCTTTGCAAAAACTTTGTCGGAGTCCACCCAAACGTAGCCCTCTTCCGCCATTTCTTCATGCCCCGAGTAGAGAGAGGAGAGCCTCTATCCGGCGGAATCACCTGGATCTCTAGGGCTGGCAAGAAGGATTCATATCTGGAGGGCGAGTTCCGCGGCATGTTGGAGGAGTGGAGAGCAGATTGGTGTTGGATTGTTGAGGAGGACCCACAGCCATTTACCGCCCGGTGGCAAGTAGCAGCAGCACGCGGCAGCAACTGGAGCGACGTGCCCCCGGAAGACAGCAGGCTGAGGATTACCGTCACCAGGATCCAACGCCTCAGGCTTGCCGGACTCACTGTAGGCGCCGTGGGCGCAGACTTCCTTCGCCACCGCATCGCCCCCTGCAGGAACAGAGGAGGCCCGCCTGGGAGTTCAAGAACGCGGCGGATATCATGAGGCTGCGCCCGGGCCCCAACTACAATTTACTGTTTTGGAGCTCAACGCAATGCTGCAGGAGCTCTTCAAGTATGATCCTGACCACCCAGAAGTCTTTATGTTGCCGCAGGGCATCGTCCCGTTGTGCAACAATTCTGCGCTCGACCGCATTAGGGCAATGATGCCGCTATGCGACTCGCATGGAATTGTGCCAACTTGGCAAGAGCCTGAAGACGAGGTCGTGCAGCAGTTCTTCGACAACTTGGTGGAGGTGCCGATCCGCCCCGACGAGAAGGATGGCCTCACTCGTGACACCACCGAGGCAGAGTTGAAGCGCATCGCCACCAGGCTGGAAGAGGCGGCGGCAGCTGCAGCGGCAGGCGAGTTCGGATTCACCTTGGAGGAGGCAGCGGCAGCAGAGGCGGCAAACCGTGCCGAGCGAGAGGAGCTTGCCGGCAAGAAAGAGCTTGCCCGGCAAAAGGAGCCTGCCGGCAAGAAAGACCTTGCCGGGCGTGACGCCGAGCCAAGCGAGCCTGCTAAGGATACGAGCGGCTCGCTGGATATCGACTCCTCTTCCTCCTCATCTTCAGACAGCACGCCGCAAGCAGAGCCTCCATCTCTGCCAAGAAGGCGTCTCCGCAAGGCCGGGGACGTGGCGAGGCGGCAGGCGAGCCGACAGTCGCCGCGCCGTGCGACACGCTCTACCGCGGCAAGCACTGTTGCCGCGGGAGCGCCCCACGTTGCGGCGGCAACTGGAGCAGGGTCTTCCCGGACCACTGCTTCTACTCCCGCCAAGCGGCCAAGGGAGCCTACACCTCCACCTTCCCGCGCCGGACGCGAGCCGGACTTCGACTTTTCCGCGTTCAGCTCCGACGAGGAAGAAGAAGAAGAGTAAGTTTTCCTTGTTGTTCTTGCAGTTCTTCAATCCTTGCTATTTTTATCTTGCATCTCACTTGCTTCCCTCTGAATCTGTTCCTTTCTAGGACTCTGGCCCAAAGAGCGGCAAAGAGAGCCAAGGCGCCGGTGATTGTCATCGAGGACGAACCCACCGCGTCAGCAGGGGATGCGCCTGAGACAAACATGCCGGACCCGGCGGCTGATCTCCAGAGCAGCCCCCAGCGTAAGTATCTTGTTTGCTTTCCGCTGTCGGGCGCGCACGAAGATCCTTGCTTTGCTGATATCTGTTTGTTGACTTGTGCGGGAGCAGAGCAGCCCCATCAGGAGAGCCCGGAGGCCGCCCCCGAAACGCCAAGGGAGAGTCCTCCGGCAAGGGAGAGATCCCCGGCAAGGGAGAGATCCCCGGCAAGGGAGAGCCCTCCGGCAAGGGAGACGACTCCGGCAAGGGAGGAGCCCCCGGCAAGGGAGGGGTCTCCGGCAAGGGACAGCACCAGTGCCCCCGGCGACGGAGACCACAACTGCAGAACCTGGCACAGGTACTCCCCTTGCTCCAAAACTTCCCTTGGGTTCTTTTGCTTTTGATCTTCTTCTTCTTTCTTTTTCTTGGATATTTGCTTGACTCTCCTCCCCTTTTCCGGCTGTCAGATCCATCTGTTGCCGAGCCGATGGAGACCGAAGCTGCCGCTGACGACGCCGTTGCCGCCGAGGAAGCAGCCGGCTCTGACGAGCCCGCCGGCGAAGAGGCCGCCAGGGCTTCCGCTGCAGAAGCAGGCGGGGAGTCTGGCGATCGCACTGACGACCCGGAGGCCGCAGGAGCGCCAGGCGCTGCGCCGACCGCCGACCCCTCCGCCGTTGCCGCCGCGCCAGGCTCCGAAGAGCCCTAGCCTGGCGTCTACTTGAAGGCCGGCGACGACATCTTCATCAACCTCCCCTGGGCGTCAAGCTCCAGGGCGCCGGTCGAGGGGGAGATCTTCGACGGAGAAGTGCTTGGCTCCGCCGGGCTGGCGCTTGTCGACGCGCCAAGCAGCAGCAGCGGCGAGCCTGAGGAGGAGCGGCTGCTGCGGAAGCTGCTGTCACTCTACCGCGCCCGGCAAGCCAAGCTGGAAGCCCGTGAAGCGCTTGTCGCCAAGGCGGGAGTTGACATTGAGAAGCGCGTGGAAGAGCTCCGGGGCCAAAATCAAGAAACTCTCCGGTCCTTGGCAGTGGAGCGGGAGCAGCTTGTCGAGGAGCAGAGGGCCTTCCTCCTTGAGAAGGCCGAAATCGAAGAGCAACATAGGCTTTCCGCTGAGAAGCTGTCCGTGCAAGAGGGCGAGCTGGTGCAGCGGAAAGTTGATCTTGACAGCCACGAGGAGGAGCTTGCCGCGCGCGAGCGAACGGTTGGCGGAGCCCTCAAGCAAGCCGAAGACGCTGCCGCAGCTGCCGAGGCCACCAAGAAGGAGTTGGAGACAAAGGCGATGCAGCTGGAGGCCGACCTCAAGGCGAGCGGCGACGAGCTTGCGGCGCTCAAGCTTGAGCGCGAGAAGGACGCTGCCAGCTACTCGGAGCTGCAGACCCGCCACGTCGAGAAGGGCAAGGAGCTTGACGCCGCCAAGGACTCCAATGCAGATCTGGAGTTGAAGCTGATCGCTTCGACCAAGGCGCTGGATGGCGCCAAGGAGCAGGAGACGGCCCTGAAGGAGGAAGTCAAGGCCGGCAAGGCGCTGTTGGCGAGCGCTGCCGCCGCCCAGAGCACATTCCGGGAGAATGTGGAGCACTGGACGGAGGGGCTCTTGGATGTTGCCGCCGACATCGACAAGGAGCTGGCGCAGCTGGGAATGGAGGATCTCGGGTACTCCTCCGACGAGAACCTCCAACCCAGCGCCAAGCTCACTTCGTTCTTCAAGGGCATGGCGACGGCACTCCGGCGACTCCGGGAAGGGATCCCGAAGCAGCTTGCCGACGAGTCGCGCAAGATCTGCGCGGGAGCTCTTCAGAAGGTGCTGATGAAGGTGGCGTTCTGCAATCCGGGCCTCAACCTCACCAACGTCCTCAGGTCCTTGCTACCGGATGCTGATCTGGAGGCGCTCAAGGCCCTTGTCGCACCCATTGTGGACAGGGTGAGCGGGTCAAGAGGGTCGAGGGCGACCGTGTAGATTAGGCCACCCATTTCTTCTCTTCTTGTCGCTTCTGGTCATGTCATGAGAACAACTTATTAGAGTTGCGACAAGCTATTCTGTAATATAACTTTATCCTGTGCAATGATTGCAATGTTATTTCCTTTACTTGATTCCTTCCTTTGTATGTTTTTACCCTACGCTTTTAGGGAACTTGCCGGCGCAGGCACCTTTGCCGCGAGCGCTGAGTGCGGAACGTCAGCAGCCTGCTGGCGGTGCCGCAGCCGACAAGAAACCTTGTCGCAGCTAGTCGCAGCTCACTTAAGTTGTTGAGCGGACTCGAAACAACAGTAAGGGCGCAACTAGCTACGAGTTGGTTCCTCCGCGCACAGGTTTTCCATACAAAGCACGGTCGTTCAAGGAAAATAACTTAAAAATTTAAAGGGAATCTGATTGCTCAAACTTTGGCAACTTATCTTTTCTGTTACTTGCTTCCCGGCAAGGCGAAAACCTTCTTGACGACGCCTGGTCCATATCATTATCTTCTCCCTTCCCCCCCCCCCCCCCCGGGCAAACTTGTGCGCGAGGGAACCTTCTTTTCCTTGCGAAAAAGAAAGAGGATGATATAAAAATATGGAGCCTCATGGCTTGTTGTTGCTTACCAGGCTAGGTGCTGCACAAAATGTCAGATAACACATGCACAATTTAAAAAGCATGAAATTAACAAGGTGTGCGGAGCACATGATATTTATGCACGGGGTCTGCGCCCGGCTTTGTACAAAGGATTACATGCAACAGCGGCAAGACTTGTACAAAAGGTGGTTGCCGGAACAGGTTCCAGCAACCGCGCCCTACGGGTAAAACTTGCGAAGATGCTCAATATTCCAGGAGTTGCTCACTGGGACGCCATCTTTGGTCTCCAGGCGGACAGCGCCAGGCCTAGTGACTCGTTTCACCCGGTAAGGGCCTTCCCACTTCGCCGTCAACTTGTTGGAATTCTTGGCGGACTAAACGCACCAAAGAACAAGGTCGCCTTCCTTGAGACTTCTGGCATTAACTTTGCGGCTATGGTAGCGGCGCAAAGCTTGCTGGTAGCGAGCAGCTCGCACAGCAGCCTGAAGACGGTCTTCCTCAAGGAGCAGCGCGTCGTCTTGCCGCAGCTGTTCTTGCTCAAGCTCATCGTAAGCGAGCACTCGAGGCGACCCGTATACGAGTTCCGTGGGGAGAACTGCCTCCGCTCCATATACTAGAGCGAAGGGTGTCTGGCCAGTGGCTCGATTTGGCGTCGTCCTGATCAACCAAAGAACCACCTGCAGCTCCTCGATCCAGTTTCTTCCGCACTTGTGCAGCCTGTCGAAAGTTCTGGTCTTGAGCCCGCGCAGCACTTCAGCATTTGCCCTCTCCACTTGACCGTTGCTTCTCGGGTGAGCAACAGAAGTGAAGCAGACCTTGGCGCCAAGATCTTGGACGTACTGCATGAAGGTGTGGCTCGTAAATTGCGTACCGTTGTTGGTGATTATCCTGTTACGGATTCCGAAACGGCAAACAATCGACCCTCACTGGTTCCACTTCCGGCCACTTTGTGAACTTGTCGATTGCAACGTACAAGTACTCAAAGCCCCCGACTGCTCGGGGAAAGGGGCCGAGGATATCGAGCCCCCAGACCGAAAATGGCCAGGATAAAGGGGTCGTCTGGAGAGCTTGAGCTGACTGGTGTATCTGCTTGGAATGGAACTGGCACGCTTCACACTTGGTTACTTGTGCAGTTGCATCCTGGAGGGCTGTCGGCCAAAAGAAGCCTTGCCGGAACGCTTTTCCTACAAGTGCTCTGGCGCCAATGTGGTGACCACATATGCCTCCATGTATCTCTGCCAACGGCTTTTGTCCATCTTCCCGGGGAATACACTTCAATTTCACACCGTTGAGTCTTCTTCTGCACAGTGTGTTATCAACAAACTGGTACATACTAGACTGCCGGGTTACTCTTTCCGCTTCTTCTTGCTCTTCGGGAAGTTCTCCTGTCTGAAGGAAACGGACAATCTGTTGTGCCCATGTTGGAGCTTGTGGCTCGACAACAAGGACTAAAGGCATATCTGCGGCTGCGGGAACACCTGCTTCTACGGCGAGAACCTGCGGCTCTGCCGGAGCTTGACGTTCCCCGGCAAGCTTGCCGGAGCAAAACTTGTCAGGAGCGTCTGCTTCAACGGAACAAACCGTAGGGCTTGCCGGAGCAGACTGCTCCTCAACACTCTTGGCGTTGATCTTGGGGACCTTCTTGGCGGCGGCTTCGGGAAGCATTGTCGTAAAATAGTCGCCAGAAATCAACTTCCTCTTCTTGCTCTGTCCAGTTGACGGCATTACGGACGGTTGAGTTAGCTTGAGCACAAAAATCCCTGGTTCCACAGGTAACTTAAGTGCTGCGCACTTTGACAAGTCATTGGCAATGTCGTTCTGAGCTCTTGGGACATGCTCCATCTGCAAGCCGTCAAAGTGCTCTTCTAGTTTTCTCACTTCGTCGACGTAGGCTTCCATCAACGGACTCTGATAATTCTTGTTCACTTGGCGGACGACAAGCTGCGAGTCACCCCTGACAATGAGCTTCTTGATCCCAAGGTTTGCCGCGATCCTGAGATGGCAAGCAAGCCTTCATACTCTCCAGTATTGTTTGTCGCTTGCTCCTTGGGAAAGTGCATGTGGACTATGTACTTGAGGTGCTCTCCGGTGGGTGCGACAAGCAGCACGCCAGCACCGGCGCCTTGCAGCGAGAAGGCACCGTCAAAGTACATGAGCCACTCTTTGCCTGCTTCCTTGACGGGGATGCTCGTCTCTGGAATTTCTTCATCTGGTGTTGGCGTCCACTCTGCTATGAATTCTGCCAATGCTCTGCTTTGGATAGTTGAAGTGCTCTCAAACTTGAGACCAAAGCTTGACAGTTCCAGTGCCCACTCGACAATCCTGCCTGTCGCTTCTGGATTCTGCAGTATCCTCTTCAGCGGAAAGCGAGTGACAACTGTGATCTCATGTGCTTGGAAGTAATGGCGCAGCTTTCTCGAGGCCATGAGAAGGCCGAAAAGCAACTTCTGCACACCAGAGTACCTTGACCTAGCCCCCTGCAGAAGGGAGCTGACAAAGTAAACTGGGCGCTGCACCATTTTCTTCTGTATCTCTTCGCGCACCTGCGCAGTTCCATCCTTGTCGGGACCAGAGCTTGTCGGGGAAGCCCCCTGCTTGTCGCTGGATGCGCTTACCGTGGTTGCTGGCTCGTCGTCTGTCTCCCTCTCCGCCACTAACGCAGCACTAACCACTTGATTGGTTGCCACTATATACAGCAGCAACTTCTCTTGTGGCTTAGGTGCGACAAGTGTTGGAGTGGAGGACAGGTATCTCTTCAAGTCCTGCAGCGCAGCCTCCGCTTCCGGAGTCCATTTCATTGGACCTGCCTTTTTCAAAATTTTGAAAAATGGCAGGGCGCGCTCAGCAGATCGAGAGATAAACCTGCTGAGAGTAGCCACGCAACCGGCAGGCTTCCGTACATCCTTGACGCGCTTTGGTGCTTCGATCTGCTCAATGGCCTTGATCTTGTCGGGATTGGCTTCAATTCCTCGCTGAGACACAAAGAACCCGAGAAGCTTGCCGGAGGGGACTCCAAACACACACTTCTCGGGGTTGAGCTTGAGGTTGATCTTACGCAGATTTGCAAAAGTTTCTTCTAAATCTTAAATCAGAGTTGCCCTGTCCTTGCTCTTGACCACTATATCATCCATGTAGGCTTCCACATTTCTGTGTATTTGTGGCTTCAGAGCGACATGGACTACTCTTGCAAATGTTGAACCAGCATTCTTTAATCCGAAAGGCGTCCGTATGAAACAGTACGTGCCACATGGAGTAATGAATGCAGTTTTCTCCTCATCCTGTTCTGCCATGAAGATCTGATGGTATCCTGAATATGCGTCAAGAAATGAAAGCAAATCACATCCGGCTGTGGAGTCAACAATCTGGTCAATGCGCGGCAAGGGAAATGGGTCTTTGGGACAAGCTTTATTAACATCAGTAAAGTCAATACAAAGCCTCCATTTTCCATTTGCCTTGCGCACGACTACAGGATTGGCCAACCACGTAGGATGGAGCACTCCTCTGACAAGGCCTGCTGCTTCCAATTTCTTGATTTCTTCTGCTATGAACTCTTGGCGCTCCACTGCTTGCTTCCTGACCTTCTGCTTGATGGGCCGCGCATGAGGACAAACGGCAAGGTGGTGCTCAATTACTTTCCTGGGAACACCGGGGATGTCATATGGTTGCCACGCAAACACGTCGACGTTCGCCCGCAGGAAAGCAATGAGCGCGCTTTCCTATTTAGGGTCAAGCGTGGCACTGATGGTGAAGGTACCACCAGTGTCGTCCTCCTTGGCGGACGCCTTCTTGGTATGTGGCGGAGCTGCCATTGCCTTCTTACACTTGTCGGTGGAGCTCGATGGTGCGCCCTCGACGGTAGCGCAGCACTCCAAAGAGGTGCGCTTGCCGGAGTGGGCATCAGAGCTCTTGCCGGACTTGGTCTTCCTCTTCCCCCCGGGAGCTTCAGCGGCAAGTGTCTTGCTATCTGTTGCGGCTGCTGCTTCCCGGTAGATCTTGTCGGCGCAGATAAGGGCGTCCTTCTTGTCGCCAGGGACAGAGATGACGCTTATCGGGCCTGGCATCTTGAGCATGTTGTATGCATAGTGAGAGGTTGCCATGAACTTGGCGAGTGCTGGACGGCCTAGTATCCCATTGTAAGGCAATGGAAAATCGGCAACGTCAAAAGTGACCCTCTCAGTCCTGAAGTTCATCTCGCTGCCAAATGTTACCGGCAACGTGACCTTCCCTTTCGGCTTGCTCCTTCCCGGGTTAATTCCTTGGAATGTGCCGGTCTCTTCGAGCTCGCTGTCAGGGATCTGGAGTTTCTGGAGCACAGCGGAGGAGATCAGGTTTAAGCCGGCCCCGCCGTCAACTAGCATCTTTGTGACCTTGAGGTTGCGGATAGTTGGCGAAACCAACAGCGGCAAGCACCCGACCGCAGTTATGCGATCAGGGTGGTCCTCAATGTCAAAGATGATAGGCGTGCTGGACCATTTCAGAAGCTTGCGCGATTCGATAGGTGGTTCTGCCGCATTGACTTCCCGCATCCACTGTTTGAGTTGGCGGTGGGAAGTAGGCAGAGAAGCACCGCCGTCAACGCACAAGACTTCTGTGGCTTTCTGAAACTCCTACTCACTGTTCTCAACATCATCCATGTCTTCCTCGTCGTCGTCTTCATCCTTGTCGCGGCCGCGGGGAGTTCTGTCTCCTTGCCGCTGCTTGGCCTTGCCGCGGCGTCCTCCCCGGCCAGCGTGCTTCTTGCCGACTTCTCCACCGCCTCCTTGGGCTCTCTCCTTGTCGCGCTGCTCGTACTCAGCTTTTTGTTGCTGGACAAGCTGCTCGACTTTCTTGCAACTCTGGAGGTCATGGCCCTTGGTGCGGTGGATCTTGCAATACTGCTTGTCAGTGCCGTCCTGCTTGTCGGCGGCTGCCACAGCCTGGCAGTTGGGGCACGCAGCAACCTCCTTGCCGGAGCTACCAACTTTGGCTTGCTTGGCGCCACCGTCGTTGCCGGACTGCTCAATGACTAGCACCTCTTTGCCCTTCTTCTTCCTGTTGTTGCGCCGCCGGTTTTTCTTTGCCGGTGCGGCATCTTCACTGTCAGATCCTCCTGCACCAGTATTCTCTCCGGGGAGTTTCCTCCCTTCTTCAGCACGTGCACACTTGTCGGCCAGGGCGTATAGCTCACTGACGTCTCTGATCCTGCTCATGGCCATCTCCTCCCGCATCCTACGATTACGCACGTTCTGATGGAACGCGCTGATAACCGCGGCAGGGTGGATGTCTGGGATGTTGCGCTGTACACGGCTGAATCTCTGAATATACTTGCGCAGGGGTTCTCCTTCCTTCTGGATGAGCAGGTGAAGGTCACTCTCTTGGCCATGAGGTTTGTGGCCGCCTGTAAAGGCGCCGACAAACTGATGGCACAGGTCTGCCCAAGAGGATATGGAGTTGTCCGGCAAGTGCATGAGCCAGGACCTGACTTCGGGTTTGAGCACCAGCGGGAAGTAGTTGGCAAGGACCTTGTCGTCTCGCCCCCCGGCAGCTTGCACCACAATGGTGTAGATGCTGAGGAACTCCGACGGGTGCGACTGGCCGTCGTACTTCTCCGGTACGTCTGGCTTGAAATGCTTCTGGCTGGGCCACTGGACTTGCCGCAGTTCACGGGTAAACGCAGGGCAACCTACCACGTACGGCAAGTCGCCTGGTTCCCCTGGCGCATGCATATCGACAGAGGGCCCAGCGCGCAGGTCTGATTGACGCCGCGCTTCTCTTCGGCGCTCGATGCGAGTACGAGCGTCTTCTTGTTGTCGTTCGTGAAGAACTTGGCGCTGATCGCGATGAGCTCGTGGATCTGATGATGCAGTGGAGTCGCTGTCGTGGTAGACCCGGCGAGTCGGCGAACTTGGCCTTCGTGGCGGAGAGTGCACAGTGGTTGCACTCGCACCGGTCGTGTCGCCACCAGCTCGCGCCTGGCTGACTTGTCGCAGTAGCGAAGTACTCGGCTGCCGTGGATTGTCACCGTTGGTGAAGCCGATGAGACTCTGGACGGTGGCCCTCCATTCGTCGATCTTGTCTGCCGCTGGAGGGTAGTCTAGGAGCAGTTGAGCTCGCGCCAGAGCTTCTGCCGGAGTGGCGGGCGGCGGTGGCGAACGGTGCGAAGAACGGGATATGCTCGGACTTCTAACTACGTTAGAAGGAGCAGTATCTCGTCCAAGCGACCGTGCCATGCTCGCGCCAGCATGTTGGCGTGCATGCTGGTCTTGAGCGCTCCGGGATCCACCAGCTTGATCTTGGCCCAGCAAACGTATGGTACCGTGAGTACCATAACGCTGCTAGTCCCGCGCCTCCTGAGATGGGCACGGTGCCTGTACGGACGCCGAGGTCTTGGAGTGTGCCCGGTCGTTGTGGGAGCCGACCGCGCCGCCGATGTGCAGCGCAGTCTTGTCCTTGGACCTGGAAGCACCGTGAGCTTCCTCGCCGACGCCCGTTCTTCCGCCGGCGTCTACCCCACCAGCCGTTCGCTCCGACGATGGTGGGCCTTGCGCGGACGGAGCAGCCGCCTCCGAAGCCTTCTTCTTCGGCGGCATGTCGATGAAGACGATGAAGATCTGGCTCGTGCGAACGCTGGATCAGGTTCGCACAACCTCAACGCAACCCCTACCAGGCGCGCCAAAGATGTCGGGGGTGCTGATCCCACGGACACCTATGGGGATCGGCGGACCGAGCCCCTTTTGGTTCGGCAGGGGGCGGAGAAAGCACAAAGAGCAGATCGAGGCGATGCGCACGAGCGACACGATCAGTTTACCCAGGTTTGGGCCGCACGGATTCGTAAAACCCTACTCATGCTTTGTGATTGTATTGGTTTCTTGCTCGGGAGCGCTGATTGCTACAGTACACACCAGCAGCTGGCTAGACCGAGCATGAGAATGATTGTCCCCCCCCCCTTCTACGTTGCGCATGGGCCTCCTTTTATATGTCTAAGGGGTCACCGACAGGTGGCAACGTAGATGAGGGTAAGAATGTAAAAGGCGTGGCGGTTGGCACCACCGCCTACTACAGTGTTATCATACCTAACCCTGACGGCAGGGGATAAAGGCATTAAATACCTGTCTGCGTCGCCTAGACGGTGTAGAAAGGGACCGCTAGGGACGCCATTGCTTGCCACGATGGAGATCTTGTCAGCGCCGCTTGCCACCATGTACCTCTGGCTGCACAGCTTTCCGCCACGTACGCTCTAGAAGGGTCCCAGGGCGACACGGTTGTGGATGTGCTGGAGCGCAGGTACATAGTGGAAGCTTGCCGCGGCAAGTGTCTTGCCACGGTCGTTGTCTTGTCGCATCCGGGAGCTTGTCGCTCACCGGGCCTTGCCGGGACGTATGGTGTGTTGCGGCAAGTTTCCTTGAGATGCCTTGGTTGGCCTTCCCGGCAAGCTCCTCTTGTCGGGGTCTTGTCTCCTTCCCGGCAAGCTCCTCTTGCCGGGGTCTTGGATATTTTGTTCTTGAATGGCTCCAAAGGAACCACGAAGGATCTTGGCGGTCACCTGGCAAGCCTTGCCGCGGGACGCTGCGACTGCCCGTGCACAAGTTCGGGATACTAAGGTACCCCTACTTTAGTACACCGACAATGATGATGATGATGGAAGTTGCATGGCAATATATCTCAGAATGGCTATGGAAATGCCATGATAGGTAGGTATGGTGGCTGTTTTGAGGAAGATATAGGGAGGTTTATGTGTGAAAGAGCGTATCATATCATGGGGTTTGGATGCACCGGCGAAGTTTGCGCCAACTCTCAATGTGAGAAAGGGCAATGCACGGTACCGAAGAGGCTAGCAAATGGCGGAAAGGTAAAAGTGCGTATAATCCATGGACTCAACATTAGTCAAAATAACTCATATACTTATTGCAAAAATTTAGAAGTCATCAAAAATCAAGTACTACGTGCATGCTCCTAGGGGGATAGATTGGTAGGAAAAGACCATCGCTCGTCCCCGACCGCCACTCATAAGGATGCACAAGCCAGGTACACTTCATGCTTCAAATTTGTTACACAACTTTAACCATACGTGCATGCTACGGGACTTGCTAACTTCAACACAAGTATTTCTCAAATTCACAACTACTCAACTAGCACGACTATGATATTATCACCTCTATATCTCAAAACAATTATCAAGCATCAAACTTATCTTAGTATTCAACCCACTAAAAAGAAAGTTTCACATACCTTGAATACCAAGTATATTAACATTAAGCAAATTACCATGCTATTAACGACTCTCAAAATAATCTAAGTGAAGCATGAGAGATCAAGTTTCTTTAAAACAAACCACCACCGTGCTCTAAAAGATCTAAGTGAAGCACTAGAGCAAAAATTATCACGCTCAAAAAGATATAAGTGAAGCACATAGAGTAAACTATCAAGCTCAAAAGATATAAGTGAAGCACATAGAGTATTCTAACAAATTTCAATTCATACATGGCTCTCTCAAAAGGTGTGTACAGCAAGGATGATTGTGGTAGACTAACAAGCAAAGACACAAATAATACAAGACGCTCCAAGCAAAACACATATCATGTGGTGAATAAAAATATAGCTCCAAGTAAATTACCGATGGAAGTGGACAAAAGGGGGGATGCCTTCGGGGCATCCCCAAGCTTTGACTTTTTGGTGTCCTTGGATTATCTTGGGGGTGCCATGGGCATCCCCAAGCTTAGGCTCTTGCCACTCCTTGTTCCATAATCCATCAAAAGAATTCACCCAAAACTTGAAAACTTCACAACACAAAACTCAATAGAAATCTCGTGAGCTCCGTTAGAGAAAGAAAACAAAAGACTAATTTAAGGTACTGTAGTGAACTTGTTCTTTATTTGTATTGGTGTTAAACCTACTGTATTACAACTTCTCTATGGTTTATAAACTATTTTACTAGCCATAGATTCATCAAAATAAGCAAACAACACACGCAAAACAGAATCTGTCAAAAACAGAACAGTCTGTAGTAATCTGTTACTAACGCAAACTTCTGGAACCCAAAAAATTCTACCAAACTTAGACGACCTGGGCAATTTTTTTATTGATCAGCAGAAATTGGAATCACTATTTTATCACGTTCTGGTGATTTTTGACAATTCGGGCACTAAGCGCAAAGATTCTGGAAATTACAGCAAGATCAAATAACTATCTTCCAAGAAGATCTAATAGGTTTAACTTGGCACAAACACTAATTAAAAGATAAAACCACATCTAAACAGAATCTAGATGGATTATTTATTACTAAACAGGAACAAAAGTCAAGGAACAAAAATAAAATTGGGTAGCCTCCCAACAAGCGCTATCGTTTAACGCCCCTAGCTAGGCATGATGATTTCAATGATGCTCACATAAAAGATAAGAATTGTAACATAAAGAGAGCATCATGAAGAATATGACTAGCACATTTAAGTCTAACCCACTTCCTATTCATAGGTATTTTGTGAGAAAACAACTTGTGGGGACAAGAATCAACTTGCATAGGAAGGTAAAACAAGCATAGCTTCAAAAATTTAAGCACATAGAGAGGAAACTTGATATTATTGCAATTCCTACAAGCATATATTCCTCCCTCATAATAATTTTCAGTAGAATCATGAATGAATTCAACAATATAACCAGCACCTAAAGCATTATTTTCATGATCTACAAGCATAAAAAATTTACTACTCTTCACATAAGCAAAATTCTTCTCATGAATAATAGTGGGAGCAAACTCAACAAAATAGCTATCATGTGATTGAAAATTAAGATCAAGATGACAAGTTTCATGGTTATCATTATTCTTTATAGCATACGTGTCATCACAATAATCATCATAGATAGGACGCATTCTTTCATCATAGTAAATTTGCTCATCAAAGCTTGGGGGACAAAAAATATCATCTTCATCAAACATAACTTCCCCGAGCTTGTGGCTTTGCATATCATTAGCATCATGGATATTCAAGGAATTCATACTAACAACATTGCAATCATGCTCATCATTCACATATTTAGTGCCAAACAATTTAGAGATTTCTTCTTCTAGCACTTGAGCACAATTATCCTTTCCATCATACTCACGAAAGATATTAAAAAGGTGAAGTGTATGAGACAAACTCAATTCCATTTTTATATAGTTTTCTTTTATAAACTAAACTAGTGATAAAACAAGGAACTAAAAGACTCGATTGCAAGATCTAAAGATATACCTTCAAGCACTCACCTCCCCGGCAACAGCGCTAGAAAAGAGCTTGATGTCTACTACACAACCTTCTTCTTGTAGACGTTGTTGGGCCTCCAAGTGCAGAGGTTTGTAGGACAGTAGCAAATTTCCCTCAAGTGGATGACCTAAGGTTTATCAATCCGTAGGAGGCGTAGGATGAAGATGGTCTCTCTCAAGCAACCCTGCAACCAAATAACAAAGAGTCTCTTGTGTGCCCAACACACCCAATACAATGGTAAATTGTATAGGTGCACTAGTTCGGCGAAGAGATGGTGATACAAGTGCAAAATAGATAGTAGATATAGGTTTTTGTAAACTGAAAATATAAAAATGGCAAGGTAGCGAGTGGTAAAAGTGGGCATAAACGGTATTGCAATGATAGGAAACAAGGCCTAGGGTTCATACTTTCACTAGTGCAAGTTCTCCCAACAATAATAACATAGATAGATCATATAACGAGCCCTCAACATGCAACAAAGAGTCACTCCGAAGCCACTAATAGCGGAGAACAAACATAGAGATTATGGTAGGGTACGAAACCACCTCAAAGTTATTCTTTCAAATCAATCTGTTGGGCTATTCCTATGAGTGTCACAAACAACCCTAGAGTTTTTACTAGAATAACACCTTAAGATACAAATCAACCAAAACCCTAATGTCACCTAGATACTCCATTGTCACCTCAAGTATCCGTGGGCATGATTATATGATATGCATCACACAATCTCAGATTTATCCAACCAACATAAAAGTACTTCAAAGAGTGCCCCAAAGTTTCTACCGGAGAATCAAGAACGTGTGCCAACCCCTATGCATAGGTTCATGGGCGGAACCCGCAAGTTGGTCACCAAAACATACATCAAGTGGCACGTGATATCCCATTGTCACCACAGATAAGCACGGCAAGACATACATCAAGTGTTCATAAAAGACTCAATCCGATAAGATAACTTCAAAGGGGAAACTCAATTCATCACAAGAGAGTAGAGGGGGAGAAGAAACATAAGATCCAACTACAATAGCAAACCTCGGGATACATCAAGATCGTGCCATAGAGGAACACGAGAGAGAGAGAGAGAGAGAGAGAGAGAGAGAGAGATCAAACACATAGCTACTGGTACATACCCTCAGCCCCAAGGGAAAACTACTCCCTCCTCGTCATGGAGAGCGTCAGGATGATGAAGATGGCCATCGGTGATGGATCCCCCCTCCGGCAGGGACCGGAAAGGGGTTCCGATTGGTTTTTCGTGGTTCTGGAGGCTTGCGGCGGCGGAACTCCCGATCTATCTTTTGTTTTGGAAGTTTTAGGGTACGTAGGTATATATAGGTGGAGGGAGAACGTCGGTGGAGCTACGGGGGCCCCATGAGGTAGGGGGCGCGCCCCCCACCCTCGTGAGCACCTCCCGTATCTTCTCACGTGGGGTCCAAGTCCATCAGGTGGGTTTCCTTCCAAAAATAACTTCTCCAGTTGATTTCGTTCTGTTTTGACTCCGTCTGATATTCCTTTTCCTCGAAACACTGAAATAGGCATAAAACAGCAATTCTGGGCTGGGCCTCCGGTTAATAGGTTAGTCTCAAATGTAATATAAAAGTGGATAATAAAGCCCAATATTGCCTAAAACAGTAGATAAAGTAGCATGGAGCAATCAAAAATTATAGATACGTTGGAGACGTATCACGTCTTCCTCGCGACAGTCCATGACCTTGTTCATTACAAGGAGGAATCTGGCCCAATAGTGATGTACTGTCTCTTGGGGCGCTTGTCTAATGTGGGAAAGATCGTTTGTATCTGGGTGGGTGGGTGGATTTGAGCCCATACCTTGACCCAATCTGTGATCCCGGGGTAGGGGAGTTTCCGATCTTGGAAGTTCAGGCTCCGGGATGTTTCCTTGTGGGTTCGGTATGCGGCCTGATTTTGGATTCAGGGCTAGGGTGGTGTCCTCCCGTGAATGACTATCCGGCTTGGGGAGCTCGGGAATCTGGACATAGTTTCTCCTCATGATAGAGGGAGAATTGCCGCATTGCTCCTCCACCACCGCTATCTGATGGGTGACCGGCGGAGAGTTAATCTCCCTTTGGTCGGGTTTAAGCCCGATCCGATCTTAGTCCGTAGTGACTCCCGGAGCGGCGATGCGATCCAAGAGCTCGTTCAAAGAGGAGAGCTCCATTGGATCCATCTGCTCAGCAAATTTCGAGCTGATGTGGAGGTTATTTTTGATGACCCGAGAAGTCATCGTCGGCGCGGCGGCCGAGCGGGCGGTCATGACGAAGCCGCCTAGTCGAAGAGTTTGGTCTGCAGCCAGGGCTCCCCAGAGGTGATATTGTCCTTGACAACGAGACGAGCCATCCTCCTTATGATGAAGACACAGTGGAACTCTCAATGAAAGGACCAATGTCGGTGTCAAAACCGGCAGATATCGGGTAGGGGGTCCTGAACTGTGCGTCTAAGGCGGATGGTAACAAGAGGCAGGGGACATGATGTTTACCCAGGTTCAGGCCCTCTTGATGGAGGTACTACCCTAAGTCCTACTTGATTGTTCTTGATAATATGAGTAGTACAAGAGTTGATCTACCACGAGATCAAAGAGGCTAAACCCTAGAAGCTAGCCTATGGTATGATTGTATGTTCGCCTACGGACTAAAACCCTTTGGTTTATATAGACACCGGAGGGGGCTAGGGTTACACAAGGTCGGTTACAAAGGAGGAGATATATGTATCCGTATTGCCTAGCTTGCCTTCCACGCCAAGTAGAGTCCCATCCGGACGCGGGACGAAGTCTTCAATCTTGTATCTTCATAATCCGACAGTCCGGCCAAAGGATATAGTCCGGCCGTCCGGAGACCCCCTAATTCAGGACTCCCTCAAGCGGGGTCCTGACAGAAACTAAGGGATATTAAGGCCTCCTTTTAATAGAATACCGGAACAAAGCATTAACACATAGTGAATACATGAACTCCTCAAACTACGGTCATCACCGGTAAGTATCCCGATTATTGTCACTTCGGGGTTAACAGATCATAACACATAATAGGTGACTATAGACTTGTAATATAGGATCAAGAACACTCATATATTGATGAAAACATAATAGGTTCAGATCTGAAATCATGGCACTCGGGCCCTAGTGACAAGCATTACGCATAGCAGAGTCATAGCAACATCAATCTCAGAACATAGTGGATACTAGGGATCAAACCCTAACAAAACTAACTCGATTACATGATAGATCCCATCCAACCCATCACCGTTCAGCAAGCCTATGATGGAATTACTCACGCACGGCGGTGAACATCATGAAATTGGTGATGGAGGATGGTTGATGATGACGATGACGACGGATTCCCCTCTTCGGAGCCCCGAACGGACTCCAGATCAGCCTTCCCGAGAGGTTTTAGGGCTTAGCGGCGGCTCCGTATCATAAAACGCGATGGTTTCTTCTCTCTGATTTTTTTCTCCCTGAAACACAATATATAGAGTTGGAGTTGGAGTTGGAGAGGCACCAGGGGGCCCACGAGGTAGGGGGCGCGCCCCTACCCTCGTGGACAGGTGGTGGGCCCCCTGGCCTTCATCTTTTGCAGGTATTTTTTATATTTTCCAAAAAGTTGCTCCGTGAAGTTTCAGGTCATTCCGAGAACGTTTGTTTCTGCACATAAATAACACCATGGTAATTCTGCTGAAAACAACGTCAATCCGGATTAGTTCCATTCAAATCATGCAAGTTAGAGTCCAAAACAAGGGCAAAAGTGTTTGGAAAAGTAGATACGACGGAGACGTATCAACTGCCCCAAGCTTAAACCTTTGCTTGTCCTCAAGCAATTCAGTTGACAAACTGAAAGTGATAAAGAAAAACTTTTACAAACTCTGATTGCTCTTGTTGTTGTAAATATATAAAGCCATCATTCAAGTTTTCAGCAAAGATTATAACTAACCACATTCGCAATAACGATTAGGTCTCAAGTTTACTCATATCAATAGCATAATCAACTAGCGAGCAATAATAATAAATCTCGGATGACAACACTTTCTCAAAACAATCATAATATGATATAACAAGGTAGTATCTCGCTAGCCCTTTCTAAGACCGCAAAACATAAATGCAGAGCACCTTTAAAGACCAAGGACTGACTAGACATTGTAATTCGTGGTAAAAGAGATCCAATCAGGTTATACTCAATGTAAATTAACAGTAATGAATGGAAATGACAGCGGTGCTCTCCAACTGGTGCTTTTTAATACGAGGATGATGACTCAGCATAAAAGTAAATAGATAAGCCCTTCGCAGAGGGAAGCAGGGATTTGTAGAGGTGCCAGAGCTTGGTTTTGAAACAGAGGTGAATAATATTTTGAGCGGTATACTTTCATTGTCAACATAGCAACCAAGCGATGGCGATATATTTCATGCTACACACATTATAGGCGGTTCCCAAACAGAATGGTAAAGTTTATACTCCCCCTTCCACCAACAAGCATCAATCCATGGCTTGCTCGAAACATCGAGTGCCTCCAACTAACAAGAGTCCCAGGGGAGTTTTGTTTGCAATTATTTTGATTTAGTTTACATAAAGCATGGGACTGGGCATCCCGGTGACCAGCCATTTATCTCATGAGTGAGGAGCGGAGTCCACTCCTCTTGAGAATAACCCGTCTAACATGGAAGATACAGACAACCCTAGTTGATATCTGAGCTATCCGAGCATACAAAATAGGATATTTATTTGAAGGTTTAGAGTTAGGCACATACAAATTTACTTGGGACGACAGGTAGATACCGTATATAGGTAGGTATAGTGGACTCATGTTTAATAACTTTGGGGTTTAAGGGATTGGATGCACAAGCAGTATTCCCGCTTAGTACAGGTGAAGGCTAGCAAAAGACTGGGAAGCAACCAGCTAGAGAGCGACAACAGTCATGAACATGCATTAAAATTAATCAACATCGAATGCAAGCATGAGTAGGATATAATCCACCATGAACATAAATATCGTGAAGGCTATGTTGATTTTGTTTCAACTACATGCGTGAACATGCGCCAAGTCAAGTCACTTAAATCATTCAGAGGAGGATACCACCCTATCATACCACATCATAACCATTTCAATAGCATGTTGGCACGCAAGGTAAACCATTATGACTCATAGTTAATCAAGTATGGCACAAGGAACTATGATCTCTAGTTGTCATTGCAAACATGTTTATTCATAATAGGCTGAATCAAGAACGATGAACTAATCATATTTAAAAAAACAAAAGAGTTCGAGTTCATACCAGCTTTTCTCATCTCAGTCAGTCCATCATATATCGTCATAATTGCCATTCACTTGCACGACCGAACGATGTGAATAACAATAATAGTGCGTGTGCATTGAACTAAGCTGGAATCTGCAAGCATTCAATAAATAGGAGAAGACAAGGCAATATGGGATCTTTTGTCAGATCAACAATAATGTATATAAGAGCCACTTCAACAATTTAATCATGGTCTTCTCCTATCGACCCCCAAAGAAAAGAAATAAAACTATTTACACGGGAGAGCTCCCAACAAGTAAAAGAAGAACAAGAAATCTTTTTGGGTTTTCTTTTTAATTACTACTACAAGCATGGAAATTAAACTAACTAAAAGCTACAACTATTTTTTTTGTTTTTCTTAAGGTTTATTAAACACACAAGAAGAAAGCGTAAAAAGGAAAATAAACTATTATGGATGATACAATGAAAAAGCATGAGCACCGACATCTAGCAATGAGTGTGTGAACATAAATGTAATGTCGGTGGGAAATACGTACTCCCCCAAGCTTAGGCTTTTGGCCTAAGTTGGTCTATGGCCACGGCTGGCCTGGCGGGTACCATAATAATAGTTGGGGTCGTACTGAGAAGAAGAAGACTCTGATTGCCACTGGCTGGCGATCATCTCCGGATCTCACTGGTAATTAGACTGTCTTGAAGGATCAACTTGTCGTTCCGGCTCTGGCTCCATGGCTGGTGCAGGGTTCCGGTAGGCATGAATAGCCTCCAACAGAACAAGGTACTGGCCTGCAGATAAATCAAACAAAGAAGGAGCAGGCAGGGTAATAGTCTCAGGATGATGTTTATTAAAGAACAATTTGTATCTAAGCTCTCCTTCCCTATTCTTAACAATAAAATCATGTGCCACCATACTTTTATAATCTAGATAAACACGAGGCAACACTTTTTCTTCCTTCTCATAATGCCTAATAGGAATGTTAAAATGTGCAGCTAGGCGAGAAGCATAGATGCCTCCAAAGATGTGGCCCTTGGTACGGTTCAGACTTAACCGTTTAGCAATAATGCCGCCCATACTAACAGAGTTATCACCGTATAAACCATGGAGAAAAATAACAATATCAGGGACACTAAGGGTTCCACAGTTTCCGCGACCAATTAAAAAACGACTAGCAAATAATGAAAAATAGCGTAAAACAGAAAAATGTATGCTAGTGATTCGTGCATCGAAAACCTTCCTTGTTTCCCCTACAGTGATAGTATCAATAAACCCATCCACATCCTCGCGATGTGGTTCCTCTGTCTTGCCCTCGAAAGGGACTAAACAAACCAGACAAAAATCATAAAGTGACATCTCCTTATGCTCATCATATAAATGAAACTCCACCATAGGTGGTGAGCTCCTAGAATGGAAATGAACGTTTTGCACAAAGATATTTGTGAGTAAGAGATACTGATCGCATTGGTCGTGGAGGAAAGCGGTGAGGCCTACATTCTTAGCCAATTCATGAAAATCTTCATAAATCCCGGCTGCTCTCAAGAAATCATCGGAAGGCCATTCACACGCCCGAACCTCCGCGGTGCGAGGCAGATTATACTTAGGCTTCGGTGCCTTTTCCTTCGAGCTTTGGCTCGATGAGCCCCTCAAAAGTCTCTTCATCATTTTCTGAAAAATTCTGAAATTTTTAGTAACTTAAAAATAAAAGTAAACAAAACTCAATAATATTGATAGCAACTACTCCTACAAGTGCCTAGGGCCTATATCATGCATCAAAACTACTTTTGACCAAATAAATTTGACATGCAAGCTCAAGAACAGGGTCACCTAAGCAGCAAAATTTTGCAATGAATAAAGCACTAGAACAAAAACTAATTGGACCAATGGAGGAGTCACATACCAAGGAACAATCTCCCCAAGCAGTCTTGTGAGAGGTGCTTTGAGCAAGGAGATCGAAAATGGCAGCAAAATGAGCTTGGACTCGGGTTTGAGTTGGTTATTCGTGTTTGGGGGAGGACGAAGGAGTGTGTGGGTGAAAGGATAAGTGGAGGAGGGCCACCATGGGCCCACGAGGCAGGGGGCGCGCCCTCCACCCTCGTGGGCTGGTGGTTGACCCCCCTGTTGTGTTCTCAGTGCCAAATATTCTCAAATATTCTTGAAAATATCATATTTAAATTTCAGGGCATTTGGAGAACTTTTATTTTCGAGGTATTTTTATATTGCACGGATAATCAGATAACACACAGAAAAATATGTATTTTTATTTTATTTAATATAAGTAACAGAAAGTAAAAGTGGGGTACAGAAGGTTGTGCTTTCTAGTTTCATCCATCTCATGATCATCAAAAGGAATCCACTAACAAGGTTGATCAAGTCTTGTTAAAGAACTCATTCCGGATAACATGGAACCGGAGAAATTTCGAATAACACTATGTTACCTCAACGGGGATATGAACATTCCCAATAATAAGAATATCATACTTCTTCTTGACAGTAGGAAGAGGAAATTCAAAACCTCCAAATATAATCGATGGAATTTTTCCAATAGAATTGATACTGTGAACTTGAGGTTGTTTCCTCGGAAAGTGTACCGTATGCTCATTACCATTAACATGAAAGGTGACATTGCCTTTAGTGCAATCAATAACAGCCCCTGCAGTATTCAAAAAGGGTCTTCCAAGAATAATAGACATACCATCATCCTCGGGAATATCAAGAATAACAAATTCCGTTAAAATAGTAACATTTGCAACTACAATAGGCACATCCTCACAAATACCGACAGGTATAGCAGTTGATTTATCATCCATTTGCAAAGATATTTCAGTAGGTGTCAACTTATTCAAATCAAGTCTATGATATAAAGAGAGAGGCATAACACTAACACTGGCTCCAAGATCACATAAAGCAGTTTTAACATAGTTTCTTTTAATAGAGCATGGTATAGTGGGTACTCCTGGATCTCCAAGTTTCTTTGGTATTCCACCCTTAAAAGTATAATTAGCAAGCATGGTGGAAATTTCAGCTTCCGGTGTCTTTCTTTTATTTGTAACAATTTATTTCATATACTTAGCATAAGGATTCATTTTAAGCATATCAGTTAATCGCATACGCAAAAAGATAGGTCTAATCATTTCAGGAAAGCGCTCAAAATCCTCATCATCCTTTTTCTCGGATGGTTTGGGAGGAAAAGGCATGGGTTTCTGAACCCAATGCTCTTTTTTTACCATGTTTCCTAGCAACAAAGTCTTTCTTATCATAACGTTGATTCTTTGATTGTGGGTTATCAAGATCAACAGCAGGTTCAATTTATCATTACCATTACTAGGTTGAGCATCATCATGAACATTATTATTAGCATTATCACTAGTCCAGGTTCATTACCAGATTGTGTTTCAGCATCAGAAATAGAGATATCATTTGGATTCTCAGGTGTTTCAGTAACAGGTTCACTAGAAGCATGCAAAGTCCTATCATTTTTCTTTTTCTTCCTTTTAGAAGGACTAGGTGCATCTATATTATTTCTCTGAGAATCTTGCTCAATTCTCTTAGGGTGGCCTTCGGGATACAAAGGTTCCTCAGTCATTTTTCCACCTCTAGTCATAACTCTAATAGCATTATCACTATTCTTGCTATTTAATTCATTGAGCAAATCATTTTGAGCTTGAAGTACTTGTTCTACTTGAGTGGTAACCATAGAAGCATGTTTACTAATAAGTTTAAGTTCACCTTTGACATTGGCCATATAATCACCCAAATGTTCAAGCATATTTGAATTGTATTTCAATTGTCTACCAAAATAAGCATTAAAGTCTTCTTGATTAGCCATAAATTTATCAAACTCATCTAAACATGGGCTAGCAAACTTAGTAAATGGGATTTCAGCTTTATCATATCTATAGAGAGAATTTACCTCTACTACCTGTGTCGGGTTATCAAGACCATGAGTTTCTTCTATAGGTGATGGATCAAGATCATATGTTTCTTCAACAGGAGGTAAATTAAGACCGTGTATTTCTTCAATAGGAGGTAAAATCTTAACATCTTCAGCTTTAATACCTTTTTCTTTCATAGATTTCTTTGCCTCTTGCATATCTTCAGGACTGAGAAATAGAATACCCTCTTCTTCGGAGTTGGTTTAGGAATAGGCTCGGGATTGGTTCCGGAGGTGTCCAATTATTTTCATTTGTCAACATATTATTCAATAGAATCTCAGCTTCATCCGGTGTTCTTTCCATGAAAACAGAACCAGCACAACTATCCAGTTAATCTCTGGAGGCATCGGTTAGTCCATTATAAAAGATATCAAGTATTTCATTTTTCTTAAGAGGATGATCAGGCAAAGCATTAAGTAATTGGAGAAGCCTCCCCCAAGCTTGTGGGAGACTCTCTTCTTCAATTTGCACAAAATTATATATATCCCTTAAAGCAGCTTGTTTGTTATGAGCAGGGAAATATTTAGTAGAGAAGTAATAAATCATATTCTGGGGACTACGCACACAACCAGGATCAAGAGAATTAAACCATATCTTAGCATCACCCTTTAATGAGAACGGAAATATTTTAAGGATATAAAAGTAACGAGTTCTCTCATCAGTAGTGAACAGGGTGGCTATATCATTTAACTTAGTAAGATGTGCCACAACAGTTTCAGATTCATAGCCATGAAAAGGATCAGACTGAACCAAAGTAATTATATCAGGATCAACAGAGAATTCATAATCCTTATCGGTAACACAGATAGGTGAAGTAGCAAAAGCAGGGTCAGGTTTCATTCTAGCATTTAGAGATTGCTTGTTCCATTTAGCTAATAACCTCTTAAGTTCGTATCTATCTTTGCAAGCTAAAATAGCTAAAGAAGCTTCTTGATCAAAAACATAACCCTTGGGAATAACAAGTGATTCTTCATCATCACTTTCATCAGTATTATCAGATCCAATATTTTCAATCTCTCTAGCCCTAGCATGTTGTTCATCAGAAATTCACCAAGTGGCACAGTAGTATCAAGCATAGAAGTAGTTTCATCATAAGTATCATGTATAGCAGAAGTAGCATCATCAATAACATGCGACATATCAGAACGAATAGCAGAAGCAGTTTTAGGTGTCGCAAGCTTACTCAAAACAGAAGGTGAATCAAGTGCAGAGCTAGATGGCAGTTCCTTACCTCCCCTCGTAGTTGAGGGATAAATCTGGGTTCTTGGATCTTTCAAGTTCTTCATAATGATAAGCAGATATAAATCCCAAGTGACTCAAAGAATAGAGCTATACTCCTCGGCAACGGCGCCAGAAAATAGTCTTGATAACCCACAAGTATAGGGGATCGCAACAGTTTTCGAGGGTAAAGTATTCAACCCAAATATATTGATTCGACACAAGGGGAGCCAAAGAATACTCTCAAGTATTAGTAGATGAGTTGTCAATTCAACCACACCTCGAAACTTAGTATCTGCAGCAAAGTATTTAGTAGCAAAGTAATATGATAGTAGTGGTAACAGTAACAAAAGGTAACAGTAGTAAAAGTAATGTTTTTGGTATTTTGTAGTGATGATAGCAATAGCAACGGGAAAGTAAAATAAGCGAAGAACAATATATGGAAAGCTCGTAGGCAATGGATCAGTGATGGAGAATTATGCCGAATGCGGTTCATCTAGTAACAGTCATAACCTAGGGTGACACATAACTAGCTCCAGTTCATTGATATAATGTACGCATGTATTCCGAACATAGTCATACGGTCTTATGGAAAAGAACTTGCATGACATCTTTTGTACTACCCTCCCGTGGCAGCGGGGTCCTTACAGAAACTAAGGGATATGAAGGACTCCTTTTAATAGAGTACCGGAACAAAGCATTAACACATAGTGAATACATGAACTCCTCAAACTACGGTCATCACCGGTAAGTATCCCGATTATTGTCATTTCGGGGTTAACGGATCATAACACATAATAGGTGACTATAGACTTGCAAGATAGGATCCAGAACACTCATATATTGATGAAAACATAACAGGTTCAGATCTGAAATCATGGCACTCGGGCCCTAGTGACAAGCATTAAGCATAGCAAAGTCATAGCAATATCAATCTCAGAACATAGTGGATACTGGGGATCAAACCCTAACAAAACTAATTCGATTACATGATAGATCCCATCCAACCCATCACCGTTCGGCAAGCCTACGATGGAATTACTCATGCACGGCGGTGAGCATCATGAAATTGGTGATGGAGGATGGTTGATGATGACGATGGCGACAGATTCCCCTCTCCGGAGCCCCGAACGGACTCTAGATCGGCCCTCCCGAGAGGTTTTAGGGCTTGGCGGCGGCTCCGTATCATAAAACGTGATGATTTCTTCTCTCTGATTTTTTCTCCCTGAAACATAATATATAGAGTTGGAGTTGGAGTCGAAGAGGCACCAGGGGGGCCACGAGGTAGGGGGCACGCCCCACCCTCATGGACAGGTGGTGGGCCCCCTGGCCTTCATCTTTTGCAGGTATTTTTATATTTTCCAAAAAGTTGCTTCGTGAAGTTTTAGGTCATTCCGAGAACGTTTGTTTCTGCACATAAATAACACCATGGTAATTTTGCTGAAAACAGCGTCAGTCCGGGTTAGTTCCATTCAACTCATGCAAGTTAGAGTCCAAAACAAGGGCAAAAGTGTTTGGAAAAGTAGATACGATGGAGACGTATCAATCTCATCATTAGAGAATGATGTGATTAGCTTGACCCATCCGTTAGCTTAGCACTTTGATCGTTTAGTTTACTGCTATTGCTTTCTCCATAACTTATGCATGTTCCTATGACTATGAGATTATGCAATCCCGAATACCGAAGGAACACTTGGTATGCTATCAAACGTCACAACGTAACTGGGTGACTATAAAGATGCTCTACAGGTGTCTCCGATGGTGTTTGTTGAGTTGGCATGGATCGAGATTAGGATTTGTCACTCCGTGTATCGAAGAGGTATCTCTGGGCCCTCTCGGTAATGGACATCACTATACGGCTTGCAAGTGATGTGACTAATGAGTTAGTTACAGGATGTTGCATTACAAAACGAGTAAAGAGACTTGCTGGTAACGAGATTGAACTAGGTATTGAGATACCGGCGATCGAATCTCGAGCAAGTAAAATACCAATGACAAAGGGAATAACGTATGTTGTTATGCGGCTTGACCGATAATCTTCTTAGAATATGTAGGAACCAATATGAGCATCCGGGTTCCACTATTGGTTATGACAGGAGATGAGTCTCGGTCATGCCTACATAGTTCTCGAACCCGTAGGGTCCGCACGCTTAATGTTCGATGATGATCGGTATTATGAGTTTATGTGTTTTGATGTACCGAAGGTAGTTCAGAGTCCCGGATGTGATCATGTACATGACGAGGAGTCTCGAAATGGTCGAGACATAAAGATCGATATATTAGAAGGCTATGTTTGGACATCGGAAGGGTTCCAGATGAGTTTGGGCATTTACCGGAGTACCGGAGGGTTACCGGTACCCCCCAGGGAGTCAATGGGCCTTATTGGGCCTTAGTGGGAGAGAAGAGGAGGCAACCAGGTGGAGGGCGCCCCCCAAGCCCAATCCGAATTGGTGGGGGGCCCTTTCCTTTCTCCTTCTCCCACTTCCTTCTTTTCCTAGTGGGACTAGGAAAGGGGGGAGCCCTACTCCTACAAGGAGGAGGATTCCTCCCCCCTTGGGGCGCCTAGAGGGTCGTCCGGCATCCCCCTCCCTCCTTTATATACGTGGGGAGGGGGCACCCTAGAACACATCAAAGTTGATCTTAGCCGTGTGCAGTGCCCCCCTCCACGTATTTCCACCTCGGTCATATCGTTGCAGTGCTTAGGCGAAGCCCTGCGTCGGTAGCTTCATCACCGTCACCATGCCGTCGTGCTGACGCAACTCTCCCTTGACCTCAGCTGGATCTAGAGTTCGTGGGATGTCACCGAGCTGAATGTGTGCAGATCGCGGAGGTGCCGTATCTTCGGTGCTGGGATCGGTCGGATCGTGAAGATGTACGACTACATCAACCCCGTTGTCATAACGCTTCCGCTTTCGGTCTACGAGGGTACGTAGCCATACTCTCCCCCTCTCGTTGTTATGCATCACCTAGATGGATCTTGCGTGTGTGTAGGAATTTTTTTGAAATTACTGCGTTCCCCAACACGACGCTGTCATACATGTAGTACTTTGCTGAGTCGTTGATCCGGGAGGCGGAGGTGGACGACAAGGTGGTGGCGATCCACGCGACCATGGGCGGCGGCACAGGGCTCAACTACTTCCAGAAGCGGTTCCCAGAGCGGTGCTTCAACATGGGCATCATGGAGCAGCACGCCGTGATCTTCGCGGTAGGGCTCGCCGCCAAGGGGATGAAGCCATTCTGCGCCATCTACTCCTCATTCCTCTAGCGTGGGTACGATCAGGTGGTGCACGACGTGGACCTGCAGCGGCTGTCGGTGCGGTTCGCCCTCAACAGGGCAGGCCTCGTCGGCGCCGACAGCCGCACGCACTGCGGCGCTTTCGACATCACGCACATGGCCTGCCTACCGAACACGATGGTCATGGCACCCGCTGATACGTCTTCGTCGTATCTACTTTTCCAAACACTTTTGCCCTTGTTTTGGACTCTAACTTGTATGATTTGAATGGAACTAACCCGGGCTGACGCTGTTTTCAGCAGAATTACCATGATGTTGTTTTATGTGCAGAAAACAAATATTCTCGGAATGACCTGAAACTCCACGGGAGGTCTTAGAAAAAATAACAAAAAATCATCGCCAAATATGAAGACCAGGGGGCCCACACCATTTCCACGAGGGTGGGGGGCGCCCCCCCCCCTAGGGCGCGCCCCCTATGTCGTGGGCCCCCTGTTGACCCTTCGACGCCAACTCCAACTCTATATATTTGCTTTCGGAGAGAAAAAATTAGAGAGAAGAAATCATCGCGTTTTACGATACGGAGCCGCCGCCAAGCCCTAAAACCTCTCGGGAGGGCTGATCTGGAGTCCGTTTGGGGCTCCGGAGAGGGGGATTCGTCGCCGTCATCATCATCAACCATCCTCCATCACCAATTTCATGATGCTAACCGCCGCGCGTGAGTAATTGCATCGTAGGCTTGCTGGACGGTGATGGGTTGGATGAGATTTATCATGTAATCGAGTTAGTTTTGTTAGGGTTTGATCCCTAGTATCCATTATGTTCTGAGATTGATGTTGCTATGACTTTGCTATGCTTAATGCTTGTCACTAGGGCCCGAGTGCCATGATTTCAGATCTGAACCTATTATGTTTTCATGAATACATGTGAGTTCTAGATCCTATCTTGCAAGTCTATAGTCACCTACTATGTGTTATGATCCGGCAACCCCGAAGTGACAATAACTGGGACCACTCCCGGTGATGACCATAGTTTGAGGAGTTCATGTATTCACTATGTGCTAATGCTTTGTTCCAGTTCTCTATTAAAAGGAGGCCTTAATATCCCTTAGTTTCCAATCGGACCCCGCTGCCACAGGAGGGTAGGACAAAAGATGTCATTCAAGTTATTTTCCATAAGCACATATGACTATATACGGAATACATGCCTACATTACATTGATGAATTGGAGCTAGTTCTGTGTCACCCTATGTTATGACTGTTACATGATGAACTGAATCCGGCATAATTATCCATCACTGATGCGGTGCCTACGAGTTTTCCATATACTGGTTTACGTTTATTTACTCTTCCATTGCTACTGTCACAATCACTACAAAATAACAAAAACATTACTTTTGTTGTCTTTACTTTTGTTGCCGCTACCACCACTATCATATTACTTTGCTACTAAACACTTTGCTGCAGATACTAAGTTTCTAGGTGTGGTTGAATTGACAACTCAGCTACTAATACTTGAGAATATTCTTTGGCTCCCCTTGTGTTGAGTCAATAAATTTGGGTTGAATTCTCTACCCTCGAAAGTTGTTGCGATCCCCTATACTTGTGGGTTATCAAGACTAATTTCTGGCGCCGTTGCCGGGGAGCATAACTCTATTCTTTGAGTCACTTGGGATTTATATCTGCTGGACACTATGAAGAACTTGAAAGACGCTAAGACAACAATTCATCCCTCAACTACGAGGGGAGGTAAGGAACTGCCATCTAGCTCTGCACTTGATTCACCTTCTGTTATGAGTAAGTTAGCGACACCTACACCTGCTTCTGCTATTCGTTCTGATATGTCGCATGTTATTGATGATGCTACTTCTGCTATGCATGATACTTATGATGAAACTGCTTCTATGCCTGATACTACTATGCCCCTTACTGAATTTCTTGATGAACAAATTGCTAGGGCTAGAGAAAAAGAAATTATTGAATCTGAATACGATGATGATAGTGATGATGAAAATATGCTTGTTATTCCTGAGCGTCATCTTTTTGATGCAGAATCTTCTGCCGCTATTTTTGCTTGCAAAGATAGATATGAGCTTAAGAGGTTATTAATTAAATGGAACAAAGAGTCACTTAGAGATAAAATGAGACATGGCCCTGCTTTTGCTACTTCACCTATATGTGTTCCCGATAAGGATTATGAATTCTCTGTTGATCCTGATATAATTACTTTGGTTGAATCTGATCCGTTCTATGGCTATGAATCTGAAACTGTTGTGGCACATCTTACTGTTGGGGAACGCAGTAATTTCAAAAAATTTCCTACGCACACGCAAGATCATGGTGATGCACAGCAACGAGAGGGGAGAGTGATGTCTACGTACCAACGCAGACCGACTGCGGAAGCGATCACACAACGTAGAGGAAGTAGTCGTACGTCTTCTTCCCGATCCGACCGATCCAAGCACCGTTACTCCGGCACCTCCGAGTTCTTAGCACACGTTCAGCTCGATGACGTTCCTCGGGCTCCGATCCAGCAAAGCGTCGAGGAAGAGTTCCGTCAGCACGATGGCGTGGTGACGATCTTGATGTACTACCGACTCAGGGCTTCGCCTAAGCACTGTAACGGTATGATCGAGGTGGAATTTGGTGGCAGGGGGCACCGCACACGGCTAAGGAACGATTAACTTGTGTGTCTTGTGGTGCCCCCTGCCCCCGTATATAAAGGCCAGGGGCAGGGGGTTCGGCCGGCTAGGAGGGAGGCGCAGGGAGGAGTCCTACTCCCACCGGGAGTAGGACTCCTTCCCCCAATCCTATTCCAACTAGGATTCTTGGGGAAGAAGGAGAAAGAGGGGGCCGGCCCACCTCTCCTAGTCCTATTAGGACTTGGGAAAGGTGGGGGGTGCCGGCCAGGTGTGGGCTGCCTCTTCTCTCTTTTCCACTAAGGCCCAATAGGCCCATTTACCTCCCGGGGGGGTTCCGGTAACCCTCCCGGTAATCCGGAAAAATCCCGATTTCACCCGGAACGCTTCCGGTGCCCAAACATAGGCTTCCAATATATAAATCTTTACGTCTCGACCTTTTCGAGACTCCTCGTCATGTCCGTGATCTCATCCGGGACTCCGAACAACCTTCGGTACATCAAAATGCATAAACTCATAATAACTGTCATCGTAACGTTAAGCGTGCGGACCCTACGGTTCGAGAACAATGTAGACATGACCGAGACACGTCTCCGGTCAATAACCAATAGCGGGACCTGGATGCCCATATTGGCTCCTACATATTCTACGAAGATCTTTATCGGTCAGACCGCATAACAACATACGTTGTTCCCTTTGTCATCGGTATGTTACTTGCCCGAGATTCGATCGTCGGTATCCAATACCTAGTTCAATCTCGTTACTGGCAAGTCTCTTTACTCGTTCCGTAATACATCATCTCATAACTAACATCTTAGTTATTATGCTTGCAAGGCTTATGTGATGTGTATTACCGAGAGGGCCCAGAGATACCTCTCCGACAATCAGAGTGACAAAACCTAATCTCGAAATACGCCAACCCAACATCTACCATTGGAGACACCTGTAGTACTCCTTTATAATCACCCAGTTACGTTGTGACGTTTGGTAGTACCCAAAGTGTTCCTCCGGTAAACGGGAGTTGCATAATCTCATAGTTATAGGAACATGTATAAGTCATGAAGAAAGCAATAGCAACATACTAAACGATCGGGTGCTAAGCTAACGGAATGGGTCATGTCAATCAGATCATTCAACTAATGATGTGACCTCGTTAATCAAATAACAACTCTTTGTTCATGGTTAGGAAACATAACCATCTTTGATTAACGAGCTAGTCTAGTAGAGGCATACTAGTGACATTCTGTTGGTCTATGTATTCACACATGTATTATGTTTCCGGTTAATACAATTCTAGCATGAATAATAAACTTTTATCATGATATAAGGAAATAAATAATAACTTTATTATTGCCTTTAGGGCATATTTCCTTCAGTCTCCCACTTGCACTAGAGTCAATAATCTAGATTACACAGTAATGATTCTTACACCCATGGAGTCTTGGTGCTGATCATGTTTTGCTCGTGGAAGAGGCTTAGTCAACGGGTCTGCAACATTCAGATCCGTATGTATCTTGCAAATCTCTATGTCTCCCACCTGGACTAAATCCCGGATGGAGTTGAAGCGTCTCTTGATGTGTTTGGTTCTTTTGTGAAATCTGGATTCCTTTGCCAAGGCAATTGCACCAGTATTGTCACAGAAGATTTTCATTGGACCCGATGCACTAGGTATGACACCTAGATCGGATATGAACTCCTTCATCCAGACTCCTTCGTTCGCTGCTTCCGAAGCAGCTATGTACTCCGCTTCACATGTAGATCCCGCTACGACGCTTTGTTTAGAACTGCACCAACTGACAGCTCCACCGTTTAAAGTAAACACGTATCCGGTTTGCGATTTAGAATCGTCCGGATCAGTGTCAAAGCTTGCATCAACGTAACCTCTTACGGTGAGCTCTTTGTCACCTCCATATACGAGAAACATATCCTTAGTCCTTTTCAGGTATTTCAGGATGTTCTTGACCGCTGTCCAGTGATCCACCCCTGGATTACTTTGGTACCTCCCTGCTAAACTTATAGCAAGGCACACATCAGGTCTGGTACACAGCATTGCATACATGATAGAGGCTATGGCTGAAGCATAGGGAACATCTTTCATTTTCTCTCTATCTTCTGCAGTGGTCGGGCATTGAGTCTGACTCAACTTCACACCTTGCAATACAGGCAAGAACCCTTTCTTTGCTTGATCCATTTTGAACTTCTTCAAAATCTTGTCAAGGTATGTGCTTTGTGAAAGTCCAATTAAGCGTTTTGATCTATCCCTATAGATCTTTATGCCTAATATGTAAGCAGCTTCCCCGAGGTCTTTCATCGAAAAACTTTTATTCAAGTATCCCTTTATGCTATCCAGAAATTCTATATCATTTCCAATGAGTAATATGTCATCCACATATAATATCAGAAATGCTACAGAGCTCCCACTCACTTTCTTGTAAATACAGGCTTCTCCAAAAGTCTGTATAAACCCAAATGCTTTGATCACACTATCAAAGCGTTTATTCCAACTCCAAGATGCTTGCACCAGTCCATAGATGGATCGCTGGAGTTTGCACACTTTGTTAGCTCCCTTTGGATCAACAAAACCTTCTGGTTGCATCATATACAACTCTTCTTCCAGAAATCCATTCAGGAATGCGGTTTTTACATCCATTTGCCAAATTTCATAATCATAAAATGCGGCAATTGCTAACATGATTCTGACAGACTTAAGCATCGCTACGGGTGAGAAAGTCTCATCGTAGTCAACTCCTTGAACTTGTCGAAAACCTTTTGCGACAAGTCGAGCTTTGTAGACAGTAACATTACCATCAGTGTCAGTCTTTTTCTTAAAGATCCATTTATTCTCAATTGCTTGCCGATCATTGGGCAAGTCAACCAAAGTCCATACTTTGTTCTCATACATGGATCCCATCTCAGATTTCATGGCTTCAAGCCACTTTGCGGAATCTGGGCTCACCATCGCTTCTTCATAGTTCGTAGGTTCATCATGATCTAGTAGCATGACTTCCAGAACAGGATTACCGTACCACTCTGGTGCGGATCTTACTCTGGTTGATCTACGAGGTACAGTAGTATCTTGATCTAAAGTTTCATGATCCTCATCATTAACTTCCTCTCTTATTGGTGTAGGTCTCACAGAAACAGTTTTCTGTGATGTACTATTTCCCAATAACGGAGTAGGTACAGTTACCTCGTCAAGTTCTACTTTCCTCCCACTCACTTCTTTCGAGAGAAACTCCTTCTCAAGAAAGTTTCCGAATTTAGCAACAAAAGTCTTGCCTTCGGATCTGTGATAGAAGGTGTATCCAATAGTTTCCTTTGGATATCCTATGAAGACACACTTCTCCGATTTGGGTTTGAGCTTATCAGGTTGAAGCTTTTTCACATAAGCATCGCAGCCCCAAATTTTAAGAAACGACAACTTTGGTTTCTTGCCAAACCATAGTTCATAAGGCGTCGTCTCAACGGATTTAGATGGTGCCCTATTTAACGTGAATGCGGCCGTCTCTAAAGCATAACCCCAAAATGATAGCGGTAAATCAGTAAGAGACATCATAGATCGCACCATATCTAGTAAAGTACGATTACGATTTCAGACACACCATTACGTTGTGGTGTTCCGGGTGGCGTGAGTTGCGAAACTATTCCACAATTTTTCAAATGTACACCAAACTCGTAACTCAAATATTCGCCTCCACGATCAGATCGTAGAAACTTTATTTTCTTGTTACGATGATTTTCAACTTCACTCTGAAATTCCTTGAACTTTTCAAATGTTTCAGACCTATGTTTCATTAAGTAGATATACCCATATCTGCTTAAATCATCTGTGAAGGTGAGAAAATAACGATATCCGCCACGAGCCTCAATATTCATCGGACCACATACATCGGTATGTATGATTTCCAATAAATCTGTTGCTCTCTCCATAGTACCGGAGAACGGTGTTTTAGTCATCTTGCCCATGAGGCACGGTTCGCAAGTACCAAGTGATTCATAATCAAGTGGTTCCAAAAGCCCATCAGCATGGAGTTTCTTCATGCGCTTTACACCGATATGACCTAAACGGTAGTGCCACAAATAAGTTGCACTATCATTATCAACTCTGCATCTTTTGGCTTCAACATTATGAATATGTGTATTACTACTATCGAGATTCAATAAGAATAGACCACTTTTCAAGGGTGCATGACCATAAAAGATATTACTCATATAAATAGAACAACCATTATTCTCTGATTTAAATGAATAACCGTCTCGCATCAAACAAGATCCAGATATAATGTTCATGCTTAACGCTGGCACCAAATAACAATTATTTAGGTCTAATATTAATCCCGAAGGCAGATGTAGAGGTAGCGTGCCGACCGCGATCACATCGACTTTGGAACCGTTTCCCACGCGCATCGTCACCTCGTCCTTTGCTAGTGTCCGCTTATTCTGTAGTCCCTGTTTCGAGTTGCAAATATTAGCAACAGAACCAGTATCAAATACCCAGGTGCTACTGCGAGCATTAGTAAGGTACACATCAATAACATGTATATCACATATACCTTTGTTCACCTTGCCATCCTTCTTATCCGCCAAATACTTGGGGCAGTTCCGCTTCCAGTGACCAGTCTGCTTGCAGTAGAAGCACTCAGTTTCAGGCTTAGGTCCAGACTTGGGTTTCTTTTCTTGAGCAGCAACTTGCTTGCTGTTCTTCTTGAAGTTCCCTTTCTTCTTCCCTTTGCCCTTTTTCTTGAAACTAGTGGTTTTGTTAACCATCAACACTTGATGCTCCTTCTTGATTTCTACCTCCGCAGCTTTCAGCATAGCGAAGAGCTCGGGAATAGTCTTGTTCATCCCTTGCATATTATAGTTCATCACAAAGCTCTTGTAGCTTGGTGGCAGTGATTGGAGAATTCTGTCAATGACGCAATCATCCGGAAGTGTAACTCCCAATTGAATCAAGTGATTATTATACCCAGACATTTTGAGTATATGCTCACTGACAGAACTGTTCTCCTCCATCTTGCAGCTATAGAACTTATTGGAGACTTCATATCTCTCAATCCGGGCATTTGCTTGAAATATTAACTTCAACTCCTGGAACATCTCATATGCTCCATGAAGTTCAAAACATCGTTGAAGTCCCGGTTCTAAGCCGTAAAGCATGGCACACTGAACTATTGAGTAGTCATCAGCTTTGCTCTGCCAGACGTTCATAACTTCTGGTGTTGCTCTTGCAGCAGGCCTGGCACTTAGCGGTGCTTCCAGGACGTAATTCTTCTGTGCAGCAATGAGGATAATCCTCAGGTTACGGACCCAGTCCGTGTAATTGCTACCATCATCTTTCAACTTAGCTTTCTCAAGGAACGCATTAAAATTCAACGGAACAACAGCACGAGCCATCTATCTACAATCAACATAAACAAGCAAGATACTATCAGGTACTAAGTTCATGATAATTTTTAAGTTCAGTTAATTTACTTAAGAACTCCCACTTAGATAGACATCCCTCTAATCCTCTAAGTGATTACGTGATCCAAATCAACTAAACCATAACCGATCATCACGTGAGATGGAGTAGTTTTCAATGGTGAACATCAATATGTTGATCATATCTACTATATGATTCACGCTCGACCTTTCGGTCTCCGTGTTCCGAGGCCATATCTGTATATGCTTGGCTCGTCAAGTATAACCTGAGTATTCCGCGTGTGCAACTGTTTTGCACCCGTTGTATTTGAACGTAGAGCCTATCACACCCGATCATCACGTGGTGTCTCAGCACGAAGAACTTTTGCAACGGTGCATACTCAGGGAGAACACTTCTTGATAATTTAGTGAGAGATCATCTTATAATGCTACCGTCAATCAAAGCAAGATAAGATGCATAAAAGGATAAACATCACATGCAATCAATATAAGTGATATGATATGGCCATCATCATCTTGTGCTTTGTGATCTCCATCTCCGAAGCATCGTCATGATCACCATCGTCACCGGCGCAACACCTTGATCTCCATCGTAGCATCGTTGTCGTCTCGCCAATCTAATGCTTCCACGACTATCACTACCGCTTAGTAATAAAATAAAGCATTACATCGCGATTGCATTGCATACAATAAAGCGACAACCATATGGCTCCTGCCAGTTGCCGATAACTCGGTTACAAAACATGATCATCTCATACAATAAAATCAGCATCATGCCTTGACCATATCACATCACAACATGCCCTGCAAAAACAAGTTAGACGTCCTCTACTTTTGTTGTTGCAAGTTTTACGTGGCTGCTACGGGCTTAAGTAAGAACTCATCTCACCTACGCATCAGAACCACAACGATAGTTCGTCAAATAGACTCCGTTTTAACCTTCTCAAGGACCGGGCGTAGTCACACTTGGTTCAACTAAAGTTGGAGAGACAGTCTTCCGCTAGCCATCTGTGTGCATAGCACGTCGAGGGAACCGGTCTCGCGTAAGAGTACGCGTAAGGTTGGTCCGGATCGTCTCGTCCAACAATACCGCCGAACCAAAGTATGACATGCTGGTAGGCAGTATGACTTGTATCGCCCACAACTCACTTGTGTTCTACTCGTGCAAATAACATCAAACCATAAAAACCTAGGCTCGGATGCCACTGTTGGGGAACGCAGTAATTTCAAAAAATTTCCTACGCACACGCAAGATCATGGTGATGCACAGCAATGAGAGGGGAGAGTGATGTCTACGTACCAACGCAGACCGATTGCAGAAGCGATCACACAACGTAGAGGAAGTAGTCGTACGTCTTCTTCCCGATCCGACCGATCCAAGCACCGTTACTCCGGCACCTCCGAGTTCTTAGCACACGTTCAGCTCGATGACGTTCCTCGGGCTCCGATCCAGCAAAGCGTCGAGGAAGAGTTCCGTCAGCACGACGGCGTGGTGACGATCTTGATGTACTACCGACTCAGGGCTTCGCCTAAGCACTGTAACGGTATGATCGAGGTGGAATTTGGTGGCAGGGGGCACCGCACACGGCTAAGGAACGATTAACTTGTGTGTCTTGTGGTGCCCCCTGCCCCCGTATATAAAGGCCAGGGGCAGGGGGTTCGGCCGGCTAGGAGGGAGGCGCAGGGAGGAGTCCTACTCCCACCGGGAGTAGGACTCCTTCCCCCAATCCTATTCCAACTAGGATTCTTGGGGAAGAAGGAGAAAGAGGGGGCCGGCCCACCTCTCCTAGTCCTATTAGGACTTGGGAAAGGTGGGGGGCGCCGGCCAGGTGTGGGCTGCCTCTTCTCTCTTTTCCACTAAGGCCCAATAGGCCCATTTACCTCCCGGGGGGGTTCCGGTAACCCTCCCGGTAATCCGGAAAAATCCCGATTTCACCCGGAACGCTTCCGGTGCCCAAACATAGGCTTCCAATATATCAATCTTTACGTCTCGACCTTTTCGAGACTCCTCGTCATGTCCGTGATCTCATCCGGGACTCCGAACAACCTTCGGTACATCAAAATGCATAAACTCATAATAACTGTCATCGTAACGTTAAGCGTGCGGACCCTACGGTTCGAGAACAATGTAGACATGACCGAGACACGTCTCCGGTCAATAACCAATAGCGGGACCTGGATGCCCATATTGGCTCCTACATATTCTACGAAGATCTTTATCGGTCAGACCGCATAACAACATACGTTGTTCCCTTTGTCATCGGTATGTTACTTGCCCGAGATTCGATCGTCGGTATCCAATACCTAGTTCAATCTCGTTACTGGCAAGTCTCTTTACTCGTTCCGTAATACATCATCTCATAACTAACATCTTAGTTATTATGCTTGCAAGGCTTATGTGATGTGTATTACCGAGAGGGCCAAGAGATACCTCTCCGACAATCAGAGTGACAAAACCTAATCTCGAAATACGCCAACCCAACATCTACCATTGGAGACACCTGTAGTACTCCTTTATAATCACCCAGTTACGTTGTGACGTTTGGTAGTACCCAAAGTGTTCCTCCGGTAAACGGGAGTTGCATAATCTCATAGTTATAGGAACATGTATAAGTCATGAAGAAAGCAATAGCAACATACTAAACGATCGGGTGCTAAGCTAACGGAATGGGTCATGTCAATCAGATCATTCAACTAATGATGTGACCTCGTTAATCAAATAACAACTCTTTGTTCATGGTTAGGAAACATAACCATCTTTGATTAACGAGCTAGTCTAGTAGAGGCATACTAGTGACATTCTGTTGGTCTATGTATTCACACATGTATTATGTTTCCGGTTAATACAATTCTAGCATGAATAATAAACTTTTATCATGATATAAGGAAATAAATAATAACTTTATTATTGCCTCTAGGGCATATTTCCTTCACTTACTAAGTTAAATGATATAGCTGCCCCATTCACTAATGATGAGAGATCGCGTTACTTTTATATACTCAAAATATTTCCGTTCTCATTAAAGGGTGATGCTAAGATATGGTTTAATTCTCTTGATCCTGGTTGTGTGCGTAGTCCCCAGGATATGATTTATTACTTCTCTGCTAAATATTTCCCTGCTCATAAGAAACAAGCTGCTTTGAGGGAAATATACAACTTCGTGCAAATTAAAGGAGAGAGTCTCCCACAAGCTTGGGGGAGGCTTCTCAAGTTACTTAATGCTTTGCCTGATCATCCTCTTAAGAAACCTGAAATACTTGATATCTTTTATAATGGGCTAACCGATGCTTCCAGAGATTACCTGGATAGTTGTGCTGGTTCTCTTTTCAGGGAAAGAACACCGGATGAAGCTGAAATTCTATTGAATAATATGTTGACAAATGAAAATAATTGGGCACCTCCTGAACCAGCTCTTGAGCCAACTCATGCTCCAATTACTGAACCTATTCCTAAACCAACTCCGAAGAAGAGAGGTGTTTTATTTCTCAGTCCCAAAGATATGCAAGAGGCAAAGAAATCTATGAAAGGGAAAGGTATTAAAGTTGAAGACGTTAAGAATTTACCTCCTATTCAAGAAATACATGGTCTTAATATACTGCATGTTGAAGAAACATATGATCTTAATTATTTATTTACTGAAGAACCTCCTGATCCTGATGTCCCGACATAGGTAGTAAAGGTAAATTCTCTCTATAGATTTGATGAAGGTGATATCCCTCACTATAAGCCTGCTAGGCAATGCTTTGATGAGTTTGATAATTTTATTGTCAAACAAGAAAATTTCAATGCTTATTTTGGTAGACAATTGAAATATGATTCCGATATGCTTAAATACTTGGGTGATTATATGGCTAATATTAAAGGTGAACTTAAACTTGTTAGCAAACATGCTTCTATGGTTACCACTCAAGTAGAACAAGTACTTCAGGCTCAAAAAGAAGTGCTTGATGAAATGAATAGTAAGAAAATTGATTATGCTGTTAGAGTGGCTACTAGAACTGGTAGAGTGACTCAGGAACCTTTGTATCCCGAAGGCCACCCTAAGAGAATCGAGCAAGATTCTCAAAGAAATAATATTGATGCTCCTATTTCTTCTAAAAAGAAGAAGAAGAAAAATGATAGAACTGTGCAAACTTCTAGTGAACCTATTGCTGAACCACCTGATAATCCAAATGATATATCTATGTCTGATGCTGAAACACAATCTGGTAATGAACATGAACCTAGTAAAAATATTAATGATGATGCTCAACCTAGTAATGATAATGATGTAGAAATTGAACCTGTTGTTGATCTTGATAACCCACAATCAAAGAATCAACGTTATGATAAAAGAGACTTTGTTGCTAGGAAACATGGTAAAGAAAGGGAACCTTGGGTTCAGAAACCCATGCCTTTTCCTCCGAAACCATCCAAGAAAAAGGATGATGAGGATTTTGAGCGCTTTGCTGAAATGATTAGGCCTATCTTTTTGCGTATGAGATTAACTGATGTGCTCAAAACAAATCCTTATGCTAAATATATTAAAGATATCATTACTAATAAAAGAAAGATACCGGAAGCTGAAATTTCCACCATGCTTGCTAATTATACTTTTAAGGGTGGAATACCAAAGAAACTTGGAGACCCCGGAGTACCTACTATACCTTGCTCCATTAAAAGAAATTATATTAAAACTGCTTTATGTGATCTTGGAGCCGGTGTTAGTGTTATGCCTCTCTCTTTATATCGTAGACTTGACTTGAATAATTTGACACCTACTGAAATATCTTTGCAAATGGCTGATAAATCAACTGCTATACATGTCGGTATTTGTGAGGATGTGCCTGTTGTGGTTGCAAACGTTACTATTTTAACGGACTTTATTATACTTGATATTCCCGAGGATGATAGTATGTCTATTATTCTTGAAAGACCTTTTCTTAATACTGTAGGGGCTGTTATTGATTGCAACAAAGGCAATGTCACTTTTCATGTTAATTGTAATGAGCATACGGTACACTTTCCGAGGAAACAACCTCAAGTTCATAGTATCAATTCTATTGGGAAAATTCCATCGATTATATTTGGAGGTTTTGAATTTCCTCTTCCTACTGTCAAGAACAAATATGATATTCTTATTATACGGGATGTGCATATCCCCGTTGAGGTAACTTAGTGTTATTTGAAATTTCTCCAGTTTCATGATTCACGGAATGAGTTTGTTAACAAGACTTGATCAACCTTGTTAGTGGTTTTTTATGAGCATGAGATGGATGAAACTAGAAGCACAAACTTCTGTACCCCACTTTTATTTCTGTTATTTATATTAAATAAAGTAAAAATAGTATTTTCTGCTTGTTTCCTGATTTATCCGTGTAATATAAAAATATCCCGAAAATAAAACTCCTCAGAATGCCATGCCAATTTAATATGATTTTTTCGGGAATATTTGAGGATTTACTGTGCAAAAATTACCATGGGAGGAGTTGCCACCTGGTCACGAGGGTGGTGGGCCCCCCCTATAGGGCGCGCCCCCCTGCCTTGTGGGCCCACGGTGGCCCTCCTCCACTTATCCCAGCACCCATCTTCTTCCTCTATCTCACACAAACCCGAAAAACCAACTCAAGCATGAATTCCAGCCACTTTTGCTGTGATTTTCGATCTCCTTGCCCAAAGCACCTCTCTCAAAACTGCTTGGGGAGATTGTTTCTTGGTATGTGACTCCTCCATTGGTCCAATTAGTTTTTGTTCTAGTGCTTTATTCTTTGCAATTTTTTGCTGCATAGGTGACCATGTTCTTGAGCTTGCATGTCAAATTTATATGGTTTCAAGTAGTTCTAATGCTTGATATAGGCTCTAGGCACTTGTAGGAGTAGTTGCTATCAGTTTTATTGAGTTTGGTTTACTTTTATTTTGAAGTTACTAAAAATTTCAGAATTTTTCCGAGGAAAACAATATGTTTAGGAAGATGTTCCAAGGTGGTTCCTCTAAGAAGCAAGGACCCAAGATTGCTATGCGCGATGCTGACGAGGATCCACCAAGAGACGCTCCAATACGGCCTTGCGAATGGCCGTCGGAAAATTCTATGGACCATGCGGGAATTAAAGAAGAATTCAAAGCATATTTGCGCAATGCCGGTCTTGAGGATTTTGAGGCTAACAAATTCCCCCAGTATCATGATCTCACAAGTTCATTTGTGAGGAGGTTTGAGTATTCATCTTCGCGTAATTCTCCTTCAGTCATGTTTGATCTTTATGACAAATCTTATACCATGGACCTAGAGGATTTCACTTCTGCATGCGAACTTCCATCATGGGGTAGTGTTAGGGATCCCCCTAAATCTGAATTTAGAAACTTTCTTGCTAGTATAACTATGGGGGAATCTAGAGATATAACGCAGGCTATCATAGGGAACATTCACTTTCCTGCTATACATTATTTTGCTCTCTTCATCGGTAGATGCATAAATGCTAAGGATGAAGCATGTCACATGTGTGTCCCAGATCTCAGCATTCTTAAGAGTGTTGTGTTAGGAGACCAATCTTATCATATGGGAGCCATTGTAGCTCGTAGGTTGCATCATAATAGACATAATGAAGATTTCTTTGGAGGAATTTATGTAACCCGCTTAGCTCATTTTCTTGAAATAGACATTCGTGAGGGTGATATGGAGTTGCCTCCTGCATATTTAGATTATAACTCTATGGCTTCGCACCAGTTTGTTGAGAGGCCTGAATCACCTCTCTTATATCGCTTAATTTTTGATAAACGACGTGTTTTCCGTATTACTCTCCCTGCTCCTGCCTTCTTTGATTCACAGATAAAAGGAAGATATGTTATTACTAGAGAGGAGGCAGAAGAGTATGAGAGGAGAGCGGAGGCAGCTCGACTCCATGCTGCAGCTCAGCACGCGATAACCGCTGCACATCAGTATGATCCCAACTATTCTTCCTCATCACAGTACGACCCCAACAACTATTATTATGGATATCCGCCAGGCCAGCCGTGGCCATAGACCAGCTTAGGCCAAAAGCCTAAGCTTGGGGGAGTACGTATTTCTCACCGACATTACATTTATGTTCACACACACTCATTACTAGATGTCGGTGCTCATACTTTTTCACTGTAATATCCATGCTAGTTTATTTTCTTTTTCCTGCTTTCTTCTTGTGTGTTTGTTAAACCTTAAGAAAAACCAAAAAAATTAGTAGTAGTTTATTTTTCTGCTGTAGTAGTAATAATTAAAAAGAAAACCCAAAAATATTTCCTGTTCTTCTTTTGCTTGTTGGGAGCTTTCCCGTGTAAATAGTTTTATTTCCTTTCTTTTATGTGGGGGTCAGTAGGAGAAGACCATAATTAAATTGTTGAAGTGGCTCGTATATGCATTATTGTTGATTTAACCAAGAGCCCATATTGCCTTGTCTTCTCCTGTTTATTGAATGCTCGCAGATTCCAGCTTAGTCCAATGCACGTGCACTCTTATTATTATTCACACCGTTCGGTCGTGCAAGTGAAAGGCAATTATGATGATATATGATGGACTGACTGAGATGAGAAAAGCTGGTATGAACTCGACCTCTTTTGTTTTTGTAAATATGATGAGTCCCTTGTTCTTGATTCAGCTTATTATGAATAAACATGTTTGCAATGACAATTAGAGATCATAGTTGCTTGTGCCATGCTTGATTAGCTATGAGTTATAATGATTTACCTTGTATGCCAACATGTTATTGAGATGATTATGATGTGGTATGATGGGGTGGTATCCTCCTTTGAATGATTTAAGTGACTTGACTTGGCATGTTCACGCATGTAGTTGAAACAAATCAACATAGCCTTCACGATATTTATGTTCATGGTAGATTATTGATAGGTCTCCAACGTATCTATAATTTTTGATTGCTCCATGCTACTTTATCTACTGTTTTGGACTATATTGGGCTTTATTTTCCACTTTTATATTATTTTTGGGACTAACCTATTAACCGGAGGCCCAGCCCAGAATTGCTGTTTTTTGCCTATTTCAGTATTTCGAGGAAACAGAATATCAAACGGAGTCCAAACGGGATGAAACCTTCGGGAACGTGATCTTCTCACCGAACATGATCCAGGAGACTTGGACCCTACTCCAAGAAGTTTCCGGGGAGGTCGCGAGGGTGGAGGGCGCCCCCCTGGGCGCGCCCCCTGCCTCGTGGGCCCCTCGGAGCTCCACCGACGTGCTCCTTCCTCCTATATATACCTACGTACCCCCATTAGACCAAAGACGGAGCCAAAAACCTAATTCCACTGCCGCAACTTCCTGTATCCACGAGATCCCATCTTGGGGCCTGTTCCGGAGCTCCGCCGGAGAGGGCATCCATCACGGAGGGCTTCTACATCAACACCATAGCCCTTCCGATGAAGTGTGAGTAGTTTACTTCAGACCTTCGAGTCCATAGCTAGTAGCTAGATGGCTTCTCTCTTTTTGGATCTCAATACAATGTTCTCCCCCTCTCTCGTGGAGATCTATTTGATGTAATCTTCTTTTTGCGGTGTGTTTGTTGAGACCGATGAATTGTGGGTTTATGATCCAACTTATCTATGAATAATATTTGAATCTTCTCTGAATTCTTTTATGTATGATTGAGTTATCTTTGCAAGTCTCTTCGAATTATCCGTTTGGTTTGGCCAACTAGATTGGTAGTTCTTGCAATGGGAGAAGTGCTTAGCTTTGGGTTCAATCTTGCGGTGTCCTTACTCAGTGATAGAAAGAGTTGCAAGGCACGTATTGTATTGTTGCCATCGAGGATAACAAGAAGGGGTATTTATCATATTGCATGAATTTATTCCTCTACATCATGTCATCTTGCTTAAGGCGTTACTCTATTTTTAACTTAATACTCTAGATGCATGCTGGATAGCGGTCGATGGTGGAGTAATAGTAGTAGATGCAGGCAGGAGTCGGTCTACTTGTCACGGACGTGATGCCTATATACATGATCATACCTAGATAACCTCATAACTATGCTCAATTCTATTAATTGCTCAACAGTAATTTGTTCACCCACCGTAGAATATCTATGCTCTTGAGAGAACCACTAGTGAAACCTATGGCCCCCAGGTCTATTCTCATCATATCAATCTCCATTACTTTATTTTACTTGTTTTGCTTTTACTTTTCACTTTGCATCTTTATACCAAAAATACCAAAAATATTATCTCTATCAGATCTCACTCTCGTAAGTGATCGTGAAGGGATTGACAACCCCTAAGCGTTGGTTGCGAGTTGCTACCGTTTTGTGCAGGTATGAGGGACTTGCGCGTGACCTCCTACTGGATTGATACCTTGGTTCTCAAAAACTGAGGGAAATACTTACACTACTGTGCTGCATCACCCCCTCCTCTTCGGGGAAAACCAACGCTAGCTCGAGACGTAGCAAGAAGGATTTCTGGCGCCGTTGCCGGGGAGGCCTACGCCAAGTCAAGTCAAGATTTACTCTCCCATCAACGAACCATTTCTGGCACCGTTGCCGGGGAAGCCTACGCAAAAGTCAACATACCAAGTACCCATCACAATCTCTATCTCTTGCATTACATTATTTGCCATTTGCCTCTCGTTTTCCTCTCCCCCACTTCACCCTTGCCGTTTTATTCGCCATCTCTTTCCCTTTGCCTCTTGTTTGCTCGTGTGTTAGTTTGCTTACCTGTCGCTATGTCGAATTCCTTATCCTCTCCGTTATCTCCCAAGAATGAAGTGCTAAATTTTAAACAAAGGGAGGGAGAAAATCTAAAAGATGCTTGGTATAGAATTTGCATTGCTCAAAATAGATCTACCGGAAAGCAATCTACTTCAGTCCTTCTTCGCAATTTTTATGTAGGTGCTAATCCTTGGTATAGATATATACTTGATACCATTACTGGAGGGAATTTTTTTGGTAGCCATACTTTTGATTCCTATAATGTTTTAATAGATTTATTTGGCTCACCTCCCCTTTTGGTTAATAGAACTGTGTTAACCTTGGAGCATGTTATGCAAAGGCTTGAAATTATTGAAAACAAAGTTGCTACCATTGAATCCATTGAAAATCCAGATAAAAAGATTCATAATCAAATTAATCAATATGGATCTAAGGTAGGAATGACTTTGAAAAATATTAAGGAGAAGGAACCCATGGTTAATGAAAAAATAAATCTAGACTCTACTCGAATCGATAAACTTGAGGGTATCATTACCAACTTGGGAACTGCTTTTTCTTCTGTAAAAAGTACTCCTAGTCCTCCCACTAAAATTTCCAAGTTTATGTATGTTCCTAAAAATAAGGGTGAATCATCTAGTAAGGAAAATGCGGATCTTAAATCTGTAAGTATTCACCCCGATCTTTTTACAATCATTAAGGAACCATTTGCCACGAATGAATTTTTCGATCTTATGCCTAGAAGTTTGATAATCACTAGAAAGAAAGTAAATTCTAAAGGAGGTGGATGCCTCATTGAAGAATTGCCTACCAAAGATGGCAATACCTAGATCTATCCTTGCTTTTATGCCTAGCTAGGGGCGTTAAACGATAGCGCTTGTTGGGAGGCAACCCAAATTTTTTTTGTGTTTTTTTGGTTCTGTTTAGGAATAAATAATCCATCTAGATTCTGTTTAGATGTGGTTTTATCTTTTAATTAGTGTTTGTGCCAAGTTAAACCTATTAGATCTTCTTGGAAGATAGTTATTTGATCTTGCTGTAATTTCTAGAATCTTTGCGCTCAGTGCCCGAATTGTCAAAAATCACCAGAACGTGATGAAATAGTGATTACAATTGCTGCTGGTCAATAAACAAATTTCCCAGGTCTTCTAATTTTCGTAGAATTTTTTGGGTTCCAGAAGTTTGCATTAGTAACAGATTACTACAGATTGTTCTGTTTTTGACAGATTCTGTTTTGCGTGTGTTGTTTGCTTATTTTGATGAATCTATGGCTAGTAAAATAGTTTATAAACCATAGAGAAGTTGGCATACATTAGGTTTAACACCAATACAAATAAAGAACAAGTTCACTACAGTACCTTAAAGTAGTATTTTGTTTTCTTTCTCTAACGGAGCTCACGAGATTTCTATTGAGTTTTGTGTTGTGAAGTTTTCAAGTTTTGGGTGAATTCTTTTGATGGATTATGGAACAAGGAGTGGCAAGAGCCTAAGCTTGGGGATGCCCATGGCACCCCCAAGATAATCCAAGGACACCAAAAAGTCAAAGCTTGGGGATGCCCCGGAAGGCATCCCCTCTTTCGTCCACTTCCATCGGTAATTTACTTGGGGCTATATTTTTATTCACCACATGATATGTGTTTTGCTTGGAGCGTCTTGTATTATTTGTGTCTTTGCTTGTTAGTCTACCACAATCATCCTTGCTGTACACACCTTTTGATAGAGCCATGTATGAATTGAAATTTGTTAAAATACTCTATGTGCTTCACTTATATCTTTTGAGCTTGATAGTTTACTCTATGTGCTTCACTTATATCTTTTTGAGCGTGATAATTTTTGCTCGAGTGCTTCATTTAGATCTTTTAGAGCACGGTGGTGGTTTGTTTTAAAGAAACTTGATCTCTCATGCTTCACTTAGATTATTTTTTAGAGTCGTTAATAGCATGGTAATTTGCTTAATGTTAATATTCTTGGTATTCAAGATATGTGAAACTTTCTTTTTAGTGGGTTGAATACTAAGATAAGTTTGATGCTTGATAATTGTTTTGAGATATGGAGGTGATAATATCATAGTCATTCTAGTTGAGTAGTTGTGAATTTGAGAAATACTTGTGTTGAAGTTAGCAAGTCCCGTAGCATGCACGTATGGTTAAAGTTGTGTAACAAATTTGAAGCATGAAGTGTACATGGCTTGTGCATCCTTATGAGTGGCGGTCGGGGACGAGCGATGGTCTTTTCCTACCAATCTATCCCCCTAGGAGCATGCGCGTAGTACTTGATTTTTGATGACTTCTAAATTTTTGCAATAAGTATATGAGTTCTTTTGATTAATGTTGAGTCCATGGATTATACGCACTTTTACCTTTCCGCCATTTGCTAGCCTCTTCGGTACCGTGCAGTGCCCTTTCTCACATTGAGAGTTGGTGCAAACTTTGCTGGTGCATCCAAACCCCGTGATATGATACGCTCTTTCACACATAAACCTCTCTATATCTTCCTCAAAACAGCCACCATACCTACCTATCATGGCATTTCCATAGCTATTCCGAGATATATTGCCATGCAACTTCCATCATCATCATCATCATGACATGCTTTACTTTTGTCATATTGCCATTGCATGATCTTGTAGTTAACATCGTATTTGTGGCAAAGCCACCATGCATTATTTTTCATGCATTTCACTCTTGATTCATTGCACCATCCCGGTACACCGCCGGAGGCATTCATATAGAGTCATATCTTGTTCTAGTATCGAGTTGTAATCATTATGTTGTAATCAATAGAAGTGTGATGATCATCATTATTAGAGCATTTCCCAATCAAAAAAAGAAAAAAAGAAAGGCCCAAAAAAAGGAAGGAGAAAATAAAAAGGGCAATGCTACTATCTCTTTTTCCACACTTGTGCTTCAAAGTAGCACCTTGTTCTTCATGTAGTGAGTCTCATATATTGTGCTTCAAAGTAGCACCATGATTTCATATAGGGAGTCTCATAAGTTGTCTTGTTCATACTAGTGGGAATTTTTCATTATAGAACTTGGCTTGTATATTCCAATGATGGGCTTCCTCAAAATGCCCTAGGTCTTCATGAGCAAGCAAGTCGGATGCACACCCACTAGTTTTCTTTTGTTGAGCATTCTTAGCTCTAGTGCATCCGTTGCATGGCAATCCCTACTCCTTGCATTAACATAAATTGATGGGCATCTCCATAGCTCGTTGATTAGCCTCGTTGATGTGAGACTTTCTCCTTTTTGTCTTCTCCACACAATCCCCATCATCATATTCTATACCACCCATGGTGCTATGTCCATGGCTCGCGCTCATGTATTGCATGAAGGTTGAAAAAGTTTGAGATTATTTGAGTATGAAACAATTGCTTGGCTTGTCATCGGGGGAATAGAAGTTGGGAACATCTTTGTGTGACGAAAATGAAGCATAGCCTAACTATATGATTTTGTAGGGATGAACTTCCTTTGGCCATGTTATTTTGAGATGACATAATTGTTTGATTAGTATGCTTGAAGTATTATCATTTTTTATGTCAATATGAACTTTTGTCTTGAACCTTTCGAATCTGAATATTCATACCATGATTAAGAAGATTTACATTGAAATTATGCCAAATTATCACTCCGCATCAAAAATTCTCTTTTTATCATTTACCTACTCGAGGACGAGCAGGAATTAAGCTTGGGGATGCCTGATACGTCTCCAACGTATCTATAATTTTTGATTGCTCCATGCTACTTTATCTACTGTTTTGGACTATATTGGGCTTTATTTTCCACTTTTATATTATTTTTGGGACTAACCTATTAACCGGAGGCCCAGCCCAGAATTGCTGTTTTTTGCCTATTTCAGTATTTCGAGGAAACAGAATATCAAACGGAGTCCAAACGGAATGAAACCTTCGGGAACGTGATCTTCTCACTGAACGTGATCCAGGAGACTTGGACCCTACTCCAAGAAGTTTCCGGGGAGGTCACGAGGGTGGAGGGCGCGCCCCCTGGGCGCGCCCCTGCCTCGTGGGCCCCTCGGAGCTCCACCGACGTGCTCCTTCCTCCTATATATACCTACGTAGCCCCATTAGACCAAAGACGGAGCCAAAAACCTAATTCCACCGCCGCAACTTCCTGTATCCACGAGATCCCATCTTGGGGCCTGTTCCGGAGCTCCGCCGGAGAGGGCATCCATCACGGAGGGCTTCTACATCAACACCATAGCCCTTCCGATGAAGTGTGAGTAGTTTACTTCAGACCTTCGGGTCCATAGCTAGTAGCTAGATGGCTTCTTCTATCTTTTTGGATCTCAATACAATGTTCTCCCCCTCTCTGATGGAGATCTATTCGGTGTAATCTTCTTTTTGCGGTGTGTTTGTTGAGACCGATGAATTGTGGGTTTATGATCCAACTTATCTATGAATAATATTTGAATCTTCTCTGAATTCTTTTATGTATGATTGAGTTATCTTTGCAAGTCTCTTCGAATTATCCGTTTGGTTTGGCCAACTAGATTGGTAGTTCTTGCAATGGGAGAAGTGCTTAGCTTTGGGTCCAATCTTGCGGTGTCCTTACTCAGTGACAGAAAGAGTTGCAAGGCACGTATTGTATTGTTGCCATCGAGGATAACAAGATGGGGTATTTATCATATTGCATGAATTTATTCCTCTACATCATGTCATCTTGCTTAAGGCGTTACTCTGTTTTTAACTTAATACTCTAGATGCTTGCTGGATAGCGGTCGATGAGTGGAGTAATAGTAGTAGATGCAGGCAGGAGTCAGTCTACTTGTCACGGACGTGATGCCTATATACATGATCATACCTAGATAACCTCATAACTATGCTCAATTCTATTAATTGCTCAACAGTAATTTGTTCACCCACCGTAGAATATCTATGCTCTTGAGAGAAGCCACTAGTGAAACCTATGGCCCTCGGGTCTATTCTCATCATATCAATCTCCATTACTTTATTTTACTTGTTTTGCTTTTACTTTTCACTTTGCATCTTTATACAAAAAATACCAAAAATATTATCTCTATCAGATCTCACTCTCGTAAGTGACCGTGAAGGGATTGACAACCCCTAAGCGTTGGTTGCGAGTTGCTACCATTTTGTGCAGGTACGAGGGACTTGCGCGTGACCTCCTACTGGATTGATACCTTGGTTCTCACAAACTGAGGGAAATACTTATGCTACTGTGCTGCATCACCCCCTCCTCTTCGGGGAAAACCAACGCTAGCTCGAGACGTAGCAATTATATCCTACTCATGCTTGCATCCAATGTTTATTAATTTTAATGCATGTACATGGCTGTTGTCGCTCTCTAGTTGGTCGCTTCCCAGTCTTTTGATAGCCTTCACTTGTACTAAGCGGGAATACTGCTTGTGCATCCAATCCCTTAAACCCCAAAGTTATTCCAGATGAGTCCACCATACCTTCCTATATGCAGTATCTACCTGTCGTTCCAAGTAAATTTGTATGTGCCAAACTCTAAACCTTCAAATAAACATTCTGTTTTGTATGCTTGAATAGCTCATGTATCAACAAAGGATGTCGTTATCTTCCGTGTTAGGCGGGTTATTCTCAAGAGGAGTGGACTCCGCTCCTCACTCACGAGGAAATGGCTGGTCACCGGGATGCCCAGTCCCATGCTTTATGCAAACTAAATCAAAATTAATTGCAAACAAAACTCCCCCTGGGACCTGATGTATGTTGGAGGCACTCGTTGTTTCGAGCAAGCCATGGATTGATGCTTGTTGGTGGAGGGGGAGTATAAACTTTACCATTCTGTTTGGGAACCGCCTATAATGTGTTTAGCATGGAAGATATCGCCATCTCTTAGTTGTTACGTTGACAATGAAAGTATACTGCTCAAAATACAATTTATCTCTATTTCAAAACCGAGCTCTGGCACCTCTACAAATCCCTGCTTCCCTCTGCGAAGGGCCTATCCATTTACTTTTATGCTGAGTCATCACCCTCTTATTAAAAAGCACTAGCTGGAGAGCACAACCGTCATTTGCATTCATCACTATTAATTTATATTGGGTATGACTATGATTGGATCTCTTTTACCATGAACTAAAATGTCTAGTCGGTCCTTGATCTTTAAAGGTGATCTACATTTATGTTTTGCGGTCTCAGAAAGGGCTAGCGAGATACCATCTTGTTATATCATATTATGATTTTTTTTGAGGAAGTGTTGTCATCCGAGATTTATTATTATGGCTTGCTAGTTGATTATGCTATTGATATGAGTAATTATGAGACCTGAGAATTATTGCAAATGTGGTTAGTTATGATCTATGCTGAAAACTTGAATGCTGGCTTGACATAGTTGCAACAACAAGAGCAAACAGAGTTTGTAAAAGTTTTTCTTTCTTTCTTTCAGTTTGTCAACTGAATTGCTTGAGGACAAGCAAGGGTTTAAGCTTGGGGGAGTTGATACGTCTCCGTCGTATCTACTTTTCCAAACACTTTTGTCCTTGTTTTGGACTCTAACTTGTATGATTTGAATGGAACTAACCCGGACTGACGCTGTTTTCAGCAGAATTACCATGATGTCGTTTTATGTGCAGAAAACAAATATTCTCGAAATGACCTGAAACTCCATGGGAGGTCTGAGAAAAAATAATAAAAAATCCTCTCCAAATACGAAGACCAACGGGCCCACACCCTTTCCACGAGGGTGGGGGGCGCCCCCCCTAGGGCGCGCCCCCCTACCTCGTGGGGCCCCTGTTGACCCTCCGATGCCAACTCCAACTCTATATGCTTGCTTTCGAAGAGAAAAAAATCAGAGAGAAGAAATCATCACGTTTTACGATACGGAGCCGCCGCCAAGCCCTAAAACCTCTTGGGAGGGCTGATCTGGAGTCCGTTCGGGGCTCCGAAGAGGGGGATTCGTCGCCGTCGTCATCATCAACCATCCTCCATCACCAATTTCATGATGCTCACCGCCGTGCGTGAGTAATTGCATCGTAGGCTTGCTGGATGGTGATGGGTTGGATGAGATTTATCATCTAATCGAGTTAGTTTTGTTAGGGTTTGATCCCTAGTATCCATTATGTTCTGAGGTTGATGTTGCTATGACTTTGCTATGCTTAATGCTTGTCACTAGGGCCCGAGTGCCATGATTTTAGATCTGAACCTATTATGTTTTCATGAATATATGTGAGTTCTAGATCCTATCTTGCAAGTCTATAGTCACCTACTATGTGTTATGATCCGGCAACCCCAAAGTGACAATAATCGGGACCACTCCCGGTGATGACCATAGTTTGAGGAGTTCATGTATTCACTATGTGCTAATGCTTTGTTCCGGTTCTCTATTAAAAGGAGGCCTTAATATCCCTTAGTTTCCAATAGGACCCCGCTGCCATGGGAGGGTAGGACAAAAGATGTCATGCAAGTTCTTTTCCGTAAGCACGTATGACTATATACGGAATACATGCCTACATTACATTGATGAATTGGAGCTAGTTCTGTGTCACCCTATGTTATGACTGTTACATGATGAACCGCATCCGGCATAATTATCCATCACTGATCCGGTGCCTACGAGTTTTCCATATACCGGTTTACGTTTCTTTACTTTTCCGTTGCTACTGTTACAATCACTACAAGATACCAAAAACATTATTTTTGCTGTCTTTACTTTTGTTGCCGCTACCACCACTATCATATTACTTTGCTACTAAACACTTTGTTGCAGATACTAAGTTTCCAGGTGTGGTTGAATTGACTGTTGGGGAACGTAGTAATTTCAAAAAAATTCCTACGCACACGCAAGATCATGGTGATGCATAGCAACGAGGGGGAGAGTCTGATCTACGTACCCTTGTAGATCGCAACGGAAGCGTTGACACAACGTAGAGGAAGTAGTCGTACGTCTTCTTCCCGATCCGACCGATCCAAGCACCGTTACTCCGGCACCTCTGAGTTCTTAGCACACGTACAGCTCGATGACGATCCCCGGGCTCCGATCCAGCAAAGCTTCAGGGAGGAGTTCCGTCAGCACGACGGCGTGGTTACGATCTTGATGTTCTACTGTCGCAGGGCTTCGCCTAAGCACCGCTACAATATGACCGAGGTGGAATATGGTGGAAGGGGGCACCGCACACGGCTAAGGAACGATCACGTGGATCAACTTGTGTGTCTATGGGGTGCCCCCTGCCCCTGTATATAAAGGATGGAGGAGTAGGAGGCCGGCCAAGGCTAGGCGCGCCAGGTGTGGAGTCCTACTAGGACTCCAAGTCCTAGTAGGAGTCCACCAAGAGGGGAGGAAGGGAGAAGGAAGTGGAGGAGTAGGAAAGGTGGCCGGCCCCCTTTTCCCTAGTCCAATTCGGACTAGAGGGGAGGGGGGCGCAGCAGCCTTTTTCCTCTTCCCACTAAAGCCCATCAAGGCCCATTACTCCTCCCGTAACTACCCGGTACTCCGAAAAATACCCGAATCACTCGGAACCTTTCGGATGTCCAAATATAGTCGTCCAATATATCGATCTTTACATCTCGACCATTTCGAGACTCCTCGTCATGTCCCCGATCTCATCCGGGACTCCGAACTCCTTCGGTACATCAAAACTCATAAACTCATAATATAACTGTCATCGAAACCTTAAGCGTGCGGACCCTACGGTTCGAGAATAATGTAGACATGACCGAGACACGTCTCCGGTCAATAACCAATAGCGGGACCTGGATGCCCATATTGGCTCCTACATATTCTACGAAGATCTTTATCGGTCAGACCGCATAACAACATACGTTGTTCCCTTTGTCATCGGTATGTTACTTGCCCGAGATTCGATCGTCGGTATCCAATACCTAGTTCAATCTCGTTACCGGCAAGTCTCTTTACTCGTTCCATAATACATCATCTCACAACTAACATATTAGTTGTAGTGCTTGCAAGGCTTATGTGATGAGCATTACCGAGAGGGCCCAGAGATACCTCTCCGACAATCGGAGTGACAAATCCTATTCTCGAAATACGCCAACCCAACATCTACCTTTGGAGACACCTGTAGTACTCCTTTATAATCACCCAGTTACGTTGTGACGTTTGGTAGCATCCAAAGTGTTCCTCCGGTAAACGGGAGTTGCATAATCTCATAGTCATAGGAACATGTATAAGTCATGAAGAATAGCAACAGCAACATACTAAACGATCGGGTGCTAAGCTAATGGAATGGGTCATGTCAATCAGATCATTCAACTAATGATGTGACCTCGTTAATCAAATAACAACTCTTTTGTCCATGGTTAGGAAACATAACCATCTTTGATTAACGAGCTAGTCAAGTAGAGGCATACTAGTGACACTCTGTTTGTCTATGTATTCACACATGTATTATGTTTCCGGTTAATACAATTCTAGCATGAATAATGAACATTTATCATGATATAAGGAAAAAAATAATAACTTTATTATTGCCTCTAGGGCATATTTCCTTCAGTCTCCCACTTGCACTAGAGTCAATAATCTAGTTCACATCGCCATGTGATTTAACAGCAATAGTTCACATCACCATGTGATTAACACCCATAGTTCACATCGTCATGTGACCAACACTCAAAGGGTTTACTAGAGTCAGTAATCTAGTTCACATATCTATGTGATTAACACCCAACAAGTACTAAGGTGTGATCATGTTTTGCTTGTGAGATAATTTTAGTCAACGGGTCTGTCACATTCAGATCCGTAAGTATTTTGCAAGTTCTATGTCTACAATGCTCTACACGGAGCTACTCTAGCTAATTGCTCCCACTTTCAATATGTATCCAGATTGAGACTTTAGATTCATCTGGATCAGTGTCAGAAACTTGCATCGATGTAACCCTTTATGACAAACCTTTTTGTCACGTCCATAATCGAGAAACATATCCTTATTTCACTAAGGATAATTCTGACTGTTGTCCAGTGATCTACTCCTAGATCACTATTGTACTCCCTTGCCAAATCAATGCAGGGTATACAATAGACCTGGTATACAGCATGACATACTTTATAGAACCTATGGCCAAGGCATAGGGAATGACTTTCATTCTCTTTCTATCTTCTGCCGTGGTCGGGCTTTGAGTCTTACTCAACTTCACAACTTGTAATACAGGCAAGAACTCTTTCTTTGACTGCTCCATTTTGAACTACTTCAAAATCTTGTCAAGGTATGTACTCATTGAAAAAACTTATCAAGCGTCTTGATCTATCTCTATAGATCTTGAATCTCAATATGTAAGCAGCTTCACTAAAGTCTTTTTAAAAAAACTCCTTTCAAACACTCCTTTATGCTTTATAGAATAATTCTACATTATTTCCGATCAACAATATGTCATTCACATATACTTATCAGAAATGTTGTAGTGCTCCCACTCACTTTCTTGTAAATACAGGCTTCACCGCAAGTCTGTATAAAACTATATGCTTTGATCAACTCATCAAAGCATATATTCCAACTCCGAGATGCTTGCACCAGTCCACAGATGGATCGCTGGAGCTTGCACATTTTGTTAGCACCTTTCGGATTGACAAGACCTTCTGGTTGCATCATATACAACTCTTCTTTAATAAATCCATTAAGGAATGCAGTTTTGTTTATCCGTTTGCCAGATTTCATAAAATGCGGCAATTACTAACATGATTCGGACAGACTCAAGCATAGATACGAGTGAGAAGCTCTCATCATAGTCAACACCTTGAACTTGTCGAAAACCTTTTGCGACAATTCTAGCTTTGTAGATAGTAACACTACTATCAGCGTCCGTCTTCCTCTTGAAGATCCATTTATTTTCTATTTCTTGCCGATCATCGGGCAAGTCACCCAAAGTCCACACTTTGTTCTCATACATGGATCCCATCTCAGATTTCATGGCCTCAAGCCATTTCTCGGAATTTGGGCTCATCATCGCTTCCTCATAGTTCGTAGGTTCATCATGGTCAAGTAACATGACCTCCAGAACAGGATTACCGTACCACTCTGGTGCGGATCTCACTCTGGTTTACCTACGAGATTCGGTAGTAACTTGATCTGAAGTTACATGATCATCATCATTAGCTTCCTCACTAATTGGTGTAGTAGTCACAGGAACAGATTTCTGTGATGAACTATTTTCCAATAAGGGAGATGGTACAATTACCTTATCAAGTTTTCTACTTTCCTCCCACTCACTTCTTTTGAGAGATACTCCTTCTCTAGAAAGTATCCATTATAAGCAACGAATGTCTTGCCTTAGGATCTGTGATAGAAGGTGTACCCAACAGTCTCCTTTTGGGTATCCTATGAAGACATATTTCTCCGATTTGGTTTTGAGCTTATCAGGATGAAACTTTTTCACATAAGCATCACAACCCCAAACTTTAAGAAACGACTACTTTGGTTTCTTGCTAAACCACAGTTCAGATTGTGTCGTCTCAACGGATTTAGATGGTGCCCTTTTTTAACGTAAATGCAGTTGTCTCTAATGCATAACCCCAAAACGATAGTGGTAGATCGGTAAGAGACATCATAGATCGCACTATATCTAATAAAGTACGGTTATGACGTTCGGACACACCATTACACTATGGTGTTCCTTGTGGCGTGAGTAGTGAAACTATTTCACATTGTTTTTAACTGAAGGCCAAACTCGTAACTCAAATACTCTTTTCCACGATCAGATCGTAGAAACTTTATTTTCTTGTTACGATGATTTTCCGCTTCACTCTGAAATTATATGAACTTTTCAAATGTATCAGACTTCTATTTCATTAAGTAGATATACCCATATCTGCTCAAATCATCTGTGAAGGTCAGAAAATAATGATACCCGCTGCAAGCCTTAAATATTCATCGGACCACATACATCAGTATGTATGATTTCCAACAAATCTGTTGCTTGCTCCATTGTTCCGGAGAACGGCATTTTAGTCATCTTGCCCAAAAGGCATGGTTCGCAAGCATCAAGTGATTCATAATCAAGTGATTCCGAAATCCCATCAGCATGGAGTTTCTTCATGCGCTTTACACCAATATGACCTAAACGGTAGTGCCACAAATAAGTTGCACTATCATTATTAACTTCGCACCTTTTGGTTTCAATATTATGAATATGTGTATCACTAAGATCGAGATCCAATGAACTATTTTCATTGGGTGTGTAACCATATAAGGTTTTATTCATGTAAACAGAACAACAATTTATTCTTTTACTTAAATGAATAACCGTATTACAATAAACATGATCAAATCATATTCATGCTCAACGCAAACACCAAATAACACTTATTTAGGTTCAACACTAATCCCGAAAGTATAGGGAGTGTGCGATGATGATCATATCAATCTTGGAACCACTTCCAACACACATCGTCACTTCACCCTTAACTAGTCTCTGTTTATTCTGCAACTCCTGTTTCGAGTTACTACTCTTAGCAACTGAACCAATATCAAATACTGAGGGGTTGCTATAAACACTAGTAAAGCACACATCAATAACATGTATATCAAATATACTTTTGTTCACTTTGCCATCCTTCTTATCCGCCAAATACTTGGGGCAGTTCCGCTTCCAGTGACCAGTCCCTTTGCAGTAGAAGCACTTAGTCTCAGGCTTAGGACCAGACTTGGGCTTCTTCACTTGAGCAGCAACTTGCTTGCCGTTCTTCTTGAAGTTCCCCTTCTTCCCTTTGCCCTTTTCTTGAAACTAGTGGTCTTGTCAACTATCAACACTTGATGTTTTTCTTGATTTCTACCTTCGTTGATTTCAGCATCACGAAGAGCTTGGGAGTTGTTTCCGTTATCCCTTGCATATTATAGTTCATCACGAAGTTCTACTAACTTGGTGATGGTGACTAGAGAATTCTGTCAATCACTATCTTATCTGGAAGATTAACTTCCACTTGATTCAAGCGATTGTAGTACCCAGACAATCTGAGTACATGCTCACTAGTTGAGCGATTCTCCTCCATCTTTTAGCTATAGAACTTGTTGGAGACTTCATATCTCTCAACTCGGGTATTTGCTTGAAATATTAACTTCAACTCCTGGAACATCTCATATGGTCCATGACGTTCAAAACATCTTTGAAATCCCGATTCTAAGCCATTAAGCATGGTGCACTAAACTATCAAGTAGTCATCATATTGAGCTAGCCAAACGTTCATAACGTCTGCATCTGCTCCTGCAATAGGTCTGTCACCTAGCGGTGCATCAAGGACATAATTCTTCTGTGCAGCAATGAGGATAAACCTCAGATCACGGATCCAATCCGCATCATTGCTACTAACATCTTTCAATACAATTTTCTCTAGGAACATATCAAAGTAAACACAGGGAAGCAACAACGCGAGCTATTGATCTACAACATGATTTACAAAATACTACCAGGAGTAAGTTCATGATAAATTTAAGTTCAATTAATCATATTACTTAAGAACTCCCACTTAGATAGACATCCCTCTAATCCTCTAAGTGATCACGTGATCCAAATCAACTAAACCATGTCCGATCATCACGTGAGATGGAGTAGTTTCATTGGTGAACATCACTATGTTGATCATATCTACTATATGATTCACGCTCGACCTTTCGGTCTCCGTGTTCCGAGGCCATATATGTATATGCTTGGCTCGTCAAGTATAACCTGAGTATTCCGCGTGTGCAACTGTTTTGCACCCGTTGTATTTGAACGTAGAGCCTATCACACCCGATCATCACATGGTGTCTCAGCATGAAGAACTTTCGCAACGGTGCATACTCAGGGAGAACACTTCTTGATAATTTAGTGAGAGATCATCTTATAATGCTACCGTCAATCAAAGCAAGATAAGATGCATAAAAGATAAACATCATATGCAATCAAAATATGTGACATGATATGGCCATCATCATCTTGCTTCTTTGATCTCCATCTCCAAAGTACTGTCATGATCTATATCGTCACCGGCATGACACCATGATCTCCATCATCTTGATCTATATCAATGTGTCGTCACGTGGTCGTCTCGCCAACACTTGCTCTTGCAACTATTGCTATCGCATAGCGATAAAGTAAAGCAATTATTGGGCGCTTGCATCTTATGCAATAGACATACAACCATAAGGCTTTTGCCAGTTGCCGATAACAAAACATGATCATCTTATACAACAACTTATAACTCATCACGTTTTGACCATATCACATCACAACATGCCCTGCAAAAACAAGTTAGACGTCCTCTACTTTGTTGTTGCAAATTTTACGTGGCTGCTACGGGCTTAAGCAAGAACCAATCTCACCTACGCATCAAAACCACAACGATAGTTTGTCAAATAGACTCCGTTTTAACCTTCGCAAGGACCGGGCGTAGCCACACTTGGTTCAACTAAAGTTGGAGAAACAGTCACCCGCAAGTCACCTATGTGCAAAGCACGTCGGGGAAACCGGTCTCGCGTAAGCGTACGCGTAATGTCGGTCCGGGCTGCTTCATCCAACAATACCGCCAAACCAAAGTATGACATGCTGGTAGGCAGTATGACTTATATCGCCCACAACTCACTTGTGTTCTACTCGTGCATATAACATCAAACCATAAAACCTAGGCTCGGATGCCACTGTTGGGGAACGCAGTAATTTCAAAAAAATTCCTACGCACACGCAAGATCATGGTGATGCATAGCAACGAGGGGGAGAGTCTGATCTACGTACCCTTGTAGATCGCAACGGAAGCGTTGACACAACGTAGAGGAAGTAGTCGTACGTCTTCTTCCCGATCCGACCGATCCAAGCACCATTACTCCGGCACCTCCAAGTTCTTAGCACACGTACAGCTCGATGACGATCCCCGGGCTCTGATCCAGCAAAGCTTTAGGGAGGAGTTCCGTCAGCACGATGGCGTGGTGACGATCTTGATGTTCTACTGTCGCAGGGCTTCGCTTAAGCACCGCTACAATATGACCGAGGTGGAATATGGTGGAAGGGGGCACCGCACACGGCTAAGGAACGATCACGTGGATCAACTTGTGTGTCTATGGGGTGCCCCCTGCCCCTGTATATAAAGGATGGAGGAGGAGGAGGCCGGCCAAGGCTAGGCGCGCCAGGTGTGGAGTCCTACTAGGACTCCAAGTCCTAGTAGGAGTCCACCAAGAGGGGAGGAAGGGAGAAGGAAGTGGAGGAGTAGGAAAGGTGGCCGGCCCCCTTTTCCCTAGTCCAATTCGGACTAGAGGGGAGGGGGGGCGCAGCAGCCTTTTTCCTCTTCCCACTAAAGCCCATCAAGGCCCATTACTTCTCCCGTAACTACCCGGTACTCCGAAAAATACCCGAATCACTCGGAAACTTTCCGATGTCCGAATATAGTCATCCAATATATCGATCTTTACGTCTCGACCATTTCGAGACTCCTCGTCATGTCCCCGATCTCATCCGGGACTCTGAACTCCTTCGGTACATCAAAACTCATAAACTCATAATATAACTGTCATCGAAACCTTAAGCGTGCGGACCCTATGGTTCGAGAACAATGTAGACATGACCGAGACACATCTCCGGTCAATAACCAATAGCGGGACCTGGATGCCCATATTGGCTCCTACATATTCTACGAAGATCTTTATCGGTCAGACCGCATACCAACATACGTTGTTCCCTTTGTCATCGGTATGTTACTTGCCCGAGATTCGATCGTCGGTATCCAATACCTAGTTCAATCTCGTTACCGGCAAGTCTCTTTACTCGTTCCGTAATACATCATCTCACAACTAACGTATTAGTTGCAGTGCTTGCAAGGCTTATGTGATGAGCATTACCGAGAGGGCCCAGAGATACCTCTCCGACAATCAGAGTGACAAATCCTATTCTCGAAATACGCCAACCCAACATCTACCTTTGGAGACACATGTAGTACTCCTTTATAATCACCCAGTTACGTTGTGACGTTTGGTAGCACCCAAAGTGTTCCTCCGGTAAACGGGAGTTGCATAATCTCATAGTCATAGGAACATGTATAAGTCATGAAGAATAGCAACAACAACATACTAAATGATCAGGTGCTAAGCTAATGGAATGGGTCATGTCAATCAGATCATTCAACTAATGATGTGACCCCGTTAATCAAATAACAACTCTTTTGTCCATGGTTAGGAAACATAACCATCTTTGATTAACGAGCTAGTCAAGTAGAGGCATACTAGTGACACTCTGTTTGTCTATGTATTCACACATGTATTATGTTTCCGGTTAATACAATTCTAGCATGAATAATGAACATTTATCATGATATAAGGAAATAAATAATAACTTTATTATTGCCTCCAGGGCATATTTCCTTCATTGACAACTCACCTGCTAATACGTGAGAATATTCTTTGGCTTCCCTTGTGTCGAATGAATAAATTTGGGTTGAATACTCTACCCTCGAAAGCTGTTGCGATCCCCTATACTTGTGGGTTATCACCCGCCGACGAGGACGAGCTCATGCACATGGTTGCCACCGCCACCGCCATCGACGACCGTCCAAGCTGTTTCCGGTTCCTCCGCGGCAACGGCGTGGGCGCCGTGCTTCCTCTCGACAACAGAGGCACCCCCATGCAGGTAGGCAAGGGGAGGGTGCTCGTCGGAGGCAACAGGGTGGCGCTGCTAGGATATGGCATGATGGTGCAGGCCTGCCTGAAGGCGGCGGAGCTGCTGAAGGAGCACAACGTGTTCATCACTGTCGTGGATGCCCGCTTCTACAAGCCGCTGGACACGGAGCTCATCCGTGACCTCGTTGCCGAGCACGAGATCCTCGTCACCGCCGAGGAGGGCTCCATCAGTGGCTTTCGGCTCCCACATGGAGCACTACCTCAGCCTCAGCGGCCTCCTCTACGGCCCGCTCAAGGTAAGAATAGTATAGTAGTCCTACTTTTCTGGCGAATAGAAATTAGAAAACATTCCTGCTTGGAACTTTTCAGGGTGAGTCATTGATGGTTAGATTTGTTTATTGCAGCCGAGATTGATGTTCCTGCCAGACCGGTACATTGACCACGGCGCCACGGAGGACCAGATGGAGGAGGCTGGCCTGACGCCGAGGCACATCGCCGCCACGGTGTTGTCCCTGCTGGGTCGGCCATTGGAGGCGCTCCACATCAAGGGATTCGATCAACCAACTAGCATGTGTTAGTGTTATACACACCCACACCCAGAACATGAATCAACAGATAAAATGACGGAATTGTTGCTGCTCCCTACTCCCTAACAGTTACATGGATCTTGGAAGGGTGTTCGACAATGCTACAATACTAGGTAGTTGGAGTTCCCATGACAATGTCTGTCAGTGTGTAATTCTTGGCATGTTCTGATGCTTCCAAGTGCGAAGCAGATGAATTGGAGCGTTTCTTTGAGCCAGAGGATATGTACTCTCTTTGTAAATTTTTATAAGATGTTTTAGGTCACTAAAGTGGTAACATAAAACATCTTATAAAATTTTACAAAGAGGTAGTACATATGCATGCATCCATCCCTTGGGTTTTGTACAGATGGTTATTACAAGTATATTAATTATTCAGACCATGTAATGTAATAGCCTGTCTTTAGTTTATGGATGTGACAATTACAACAAGTTCTTTGATCTCCTAGTAAAAGAGTCACCACATTACGGCTTATAGATCGCCTCCTGGTTTTTATCCTAGTGTAGTGCTTGTTTGGATGGAATCATGGGAATGGATGGGTTAGCATCTGGATTGTCGAAGTGGCGCATACTAATTCCTCCTTTCCGTGACTCTAGTGATTTATCTCTGGCGTTGCATGTTGATTGATGCCTAGGGCCGTGTTGAGCTTGTTGTAGTAGAGTCCCCTGTGTGTTTGTGTTTTCTTTCTGAATTTGAAGGTTATTCTAGATTTGTTTCATCTCGTTCATATATATACAACTCTTTTTGCAGTTCAGCAATTTCAAATTTTGAAGACTAATGTGCGGTCACCGGTGGTTTTGTTGAGCCATCAATGCAGAATACTACATCAACTTCCACAACAGGACTTTGATTCCAAATATGCAAATAGATTTACCACAACATTTGGTTCAACATTCCATCTCACCAAATGCAGTTAACTCGTAAATTGTAAATACTACAGCAAATCATTCATCATTAGATAGTCATCAATGATCATTCAATATAGCCTAGTCAGAAAGATGCTACAACAAACATTAATCCTTCAAGTTCAATATTCATCATTCAATAGTCATCGTTCAACATTCAATATAGTCTATAAATCATTAACATTCACTAGTCATCAATAGTTTCTAGAGGTCTAAGCTACCCTAGCTGACAAAACAACATCTATGGTGAGTAGAATTGTGGCTCTAGGAACATGTTTGCCCTCCTCAGTAGACATGGCGCCTCATGAACAGTCTTGACCATCCATAGTCCTTACATATCAAAATATTGTGATTTCCCAGGAATAATGCCTCCATGACCAAAAACATCCTCAACTCCAGCAAAGTAATGACTGACATGACCAGGGGCGGCCCCTAGGTTGGGCAAACAAAGGGCAACCGCCCGGGGCCCCAAGAGGAGGAGAGCCCCAAATATTATTAAATATAATACTAACCACTATACTATTAAGTCCAAAAGATTATTGCATATGTGTAGAATAAAATTCTAATTTTGCAGGACCAAATCTGCATCACATCAAAGTAAAACCTAATATAAAAGGTGATTTGTGAATCTGATAGACAATGAGCTTAGTTAGCCTGCTGTTCTCCGTCTCCGATGGACGTCCTGCCGGTTGTATTGAAATCTATGTAAAATACAGTTCTATGTGTAATCCGTACATAACCTTTTAGTTTAGAGACTGGCATTAGCTCTTATATACACCATAGGAAATTAAACGTCTAGATGATTATATTAAATAAACAAACTGAATGTAATCATAACTGAATTAGTGATATGTTTACGTACGTCAATTGTTGGTGCTATCTCAGTATCATGCATGTAATAAATTTATTACTCAATCTAACTTGCAATACATTTGCAAAATGTACAACTTATACTCTACAAGGTTCTATAAATATGCACACCGAATAATATACTAGAAATCACTAATAACATATTAGTTGTATCTTCTTATTTGGAAGCCTCTAACATTATATTTAGTGATGCTAAATTATATATCAGCATGTGCACATGCATTCAAATATGTACATGTGCACTATATAGTTTTCGAAATTGACACAAATTAATTAATAGATAACTTTTACTACATCACTTAATTTAAATATAAACAAATTGGTTAGTGATATACATTACAATAAGAACAAAGAATATTGGTTAATTATACCAAATAAATTATGTGGTTAAATATACCAACTAAAAAAATAAAATATATTAATAATATTATACTATGATAAAAACAAACAAGTATAAAAATTGATATAAAGCTTTATTTCGGCCCTGGTCTCATATTTGTATCGACCGACCCGAACATGATTCCCCACATGGGATGTGGCTACGAAAAGATGATGACTATGCGAATATTGAAATGGCCGAAATATTTGCACCCGCTGATTACAATGTCACTAATAACATATCAGTCATACTTTATTCTTTAGAAACCTCTAACATAATATTTAGTGAAACTAAGCTATACAACATGTGCACAAAAATACAAATATGTATTGAAAGATAACTTTTATTACATCATTTAATTTAAATTTAGTATAAACAAATTGATTAGCGATATACATTACAACCGAGAATAAAGAACATCGGTTAATTGATTTACATAATCAATTTTGGCACTAAAATCATGATGAAAAATTTCATGGTTATCATTATTCTTTATATCATACATGTCATCACCATAATCATCATAGATAACAACTTTGTTGTAAAAAATAATTGAAACCTCTTCCAAAATAGTGGTATCAACATTAAATAAAGTCATGACCTCTCCAAATCTAGTTTTATAATTATTACAGTAAGATTCAACACCCTCAAAAATAGTGAGATCATTAGTACCTAGAGTTGACACTCTTCCAAACCCACTTTCAATAATATAATCATCAGAAATAGGAGGCATGCTATCATCATAATAAATATTCTCATCAAAACTTGGGGGACTAAAAATACCATCTTCATCAAACATAGCACCCCCAACCTTATGGCTTTGCATATCATTAGCAACATGGATATTCCAAGAATTCATACCCAACAACATTGCAATCATGCTCATCATTTTTCATGCCAAAAATTCTATTGAATTCTTCTTCTAACCACTGAGCACAATTTTCCTTTCCATCATTTTCAAGAAACACATGATAAGGATGAATAATATGAGGCAACCTTAATTCCATTTTTAATCTTTTTATAAACCAAACTAGTGATAAACAAGAAACTAAAAGATTCAACTGCAAGATCTAAAGATATACCTTCAAACACTCACCTCTCCGGCAACAGCGCCATAAAAGAGCTTGATGTCCACTACGCAACCTTTCTTCTTGTAGACTCGTGTTGGGCCTCCAAGCGCAGAGTTTTGTAGGATAGTAGCAAATTTCCCTCAAGTGAATGACCTAAGGTTTATCAATCCGTGGGGGGGGGCATAGGATGAAGATGGTCTCTCTCAAACAACCCTACAACCAGATAACAAAGAGTCTCTTGTGTCCCCAACACACCCAATACAATGGTATATTGTATAGGTGCACTAGTTCGGCGAAGAGATAGTGATATATACAAGTGTAATATGTATGGTAGATATAGGTTTTTGTAATCTGAAAATATAAAAACAGCAAGGTAACTAGTAACAAAAGCGAGCGAAAATGGTGTTGCAATGCTTGAAAACAAGGCCTAGGGTTCATACTTCCACTAGTGCAAGATCTCTCAATAATGAATTTTTTTTGCATCATATAATAATCCCTCAACGTGCAACAAAGAATCACGCCAAAGTTCCTATAGCGGAGAACATAAGATGAAATTGTTTGTATGGTAAGAAACCACCTCAAAGTTATTCTTTCCGATCAATCCATTGAGCTATTCCTATAAGTGTCACAAACAGCCCTAGAATTCGTACTGAAATAACACCATATGACACGCATCAATAACCCTAATATCACCTAGATACACCAATATCACCACAAGTATCCGCAGGTAATTATACGACGTGCATCACACAATTCTAGATTCATAATATTCAATCCAACACAAAGAACTTCAAAGAGTACCCCAAGATTTCTATCGGAGAAAGGAATAGGAAAACGTGTATCAACCCCTATGCATAGATTACCCCAATGTCACCATGGGAATCCGGAAATTGATAACCGAAACATACATCAAGTGAATCAATAGAACATCCCATTGTCACCAAGGATATCCCATCGCAAGACATACATCAAGTGCTCTCACATCCAAAAGATTCAATCCGACATAACAAAACCATAAAGGAATCAAGAAGGAGCATCAAGTGTTGATGATTAACAAGACCACTAGTTTCAAGAAAAAAGACAAGGGAAAGAAAGGGAACTTCAAGAAGAATGGCAAGCAAGTTGCCACTCCCAGGAAGAAACCCAAAGTTGGACCCAAGCCTGAAACTGGGTGCTTCTACTTCAAAGGGACTAGTCACTGGAAGCGAAACTGCCCCAAGTATTTGGCGGATAAGAAGGATGGCAAAGTGAACAAAGGTATATTTGATATACATGTTATTGATGTGTACCTTAATGCTCGTAGTAGTGTCTGGGTATTTGATACTATTTCGGTTGCTCATATTTGTAACTAGAAACAGGAGCTACGGATTAAACGAAGATTGGCTAAGGATGAGGTGACGATGCACGTCGGGAATGGTTCCAAGGTCGATGTGATCACCGTCGGCACACTACCGAAGGAATACCTTGTGTGCTATCAAACATCACAACGTAACTAGGTGATTATAAAGGTGCTCTACAGGCATCTCCGAAGGTGTTTGTTGAGTTGGCCTAGATCGAGATTAGGATTTGCACTCTGAGTATCGGAAAGGTATCTCTGGGCCCTCTCGGTAATACACATCATAAGCTTGTAAGCAAATGACTAAGGAGTTTAGTCACGAGGTGATGTATTACAGAACGAGTAAAGATACTTGCCGGTAATGAGATCGAACTAGGTATGAAGATACCGATGATCGAATCTCGGGCAAGTAACATACCAACGGACAAAGGGAATTACGTATGTTGTCATAACGGTTCGACCGATAAAGATCTTCGTAGAATATGTAGGAGCAAATATGGGCATCTAGGTTCCGCTATTGGTTATTAACCGGAGAGGTGTCTCGGTCATGTCTACTTAGTTCTTGAACCCGTAGGGTCCACATGCTTAACGTTCGATGACAATATTGTATTATATGAGTTACGTGATTTGGTGACCGAATGTTGTTTGGAGTTCTGGATGAGATCACGGACATGACGAGGAGGCTCGAAATGGTCGAGAGATAAATATTGATATATAGGACGATATTCTATGCATAGAGGAGCCTCGATATGGGCCTTATGGGCCAAGAGGGGAAACGCACCAGCCACCAGGGGCTGGTGCGCCCCCCCCCCATATGGGCCGAACCAAAGGGAGAAGGGAAGAGGGGCATAGAAAGGAAAGGGGGGATTTGGCCTCCCCCTTCCCTTTCTCCCCCTCCTCTTTCCTTCCCCCTCCGGTAAATAATGAAGGGGGCGCCGGCCAAGAAGGAACCCAAGTAGGATTCGGTCCTACTTGGGGCCCCTCCAGGGCTCTCCCCTCCCCCTCCCACCTATATATATATATATATATGTGTGGGGGGGGGTGCCCCTAGCACACACTAGACAATTGCCTAACCGTGGGCGGCGCCTCCTCCACCGTTTACACTGATAACCCACAAGTATAGGGGATCAATTGTATCCTCTTTTGATAAGTAAGAGTGTCGAACCCAACGAGGAGCTAAAGGTAGAACAAATATTCCCTCAAGTTCTATCGACCACCGATACAACTCTACGCACGCTTAACGTTCGCTTTACCTAGAACAAGTATGAAACTAGAAGTACTTTGTAGGTGTTGTTGGATAGGATTGCAAGATAATAAAGAGCACATAAATAAAAAGTAGGGGCTGTTTAGATAAAGACACATCTAAGTTAGGTTTAGTAGAGAGCTTTTTGTCACACAAGAAAGTTATTTGTCCCTAGGCAATCGATAACTAGACCGGTAATCATTATTGCAATTTTATATGAGGGAGAGGCATAAGCTAACATACTTTCTCTTCTTGGATCATATGCACTTATGATTGGAACTCTAGCAAGCATCCGCAACTACTAAAGATCATTAAGGTAAAACCCAACCATAGCATTATAAGGCATCACGTCCTCTTTACTCCCATACGCAATCAACCTACTTACTCGGGTCTGTGCTTCTGTCACTCACGCCACCCACCATAAGAAAATCATGAACATATTGCGTACAGCAGGGATCCCTCACGCTTGAGCGACACAGAGAGCACCATAGGACATCACCAATAATAAAACATGCAACTCAAACCAATCACAATCATCAATTAACCCATATGACAAAACGGATCTACTCAAACATCATAGGATAGCCATACATCATTGGAAAATAATATATAGCGTTGAGCACCATGTTTAAGTAGATATTAGAGCGGGTAAAAGAGGGGTTACACCACTGCATACAGGGGGAAAGAGTTGATGATGACGGCGGTGAAGTTGTTGGTGTAGATTGCGGTGACGATGATGGCCCCGGCGGCATTCCGGCGCCACCGGGAGAGAGGGGGAGAGGGCACCCCTTCTTCTTCTTCCTTGACCTTCTCCCTAGATGGGAGAAGGATTTCCCCTCTTGTCCTTGGTCTCCATGGTATGGGAGGGGCGAGAGCCCCTCCGAGATTGGATATGTCTCTCTCTGTTTCTGCGTTCCCAGATTCTGCCCTTTCACCGTTTCTTAAATTTCCTGAGATCTGTAACTCTGATTGGGCTGAATTTTGGACACGATTTGTATCCGGATATTAGCTTTCTTGCGGCGAAAGAAGGGCACCAACCGCCTTACGGGGTGGCCACGAGGGCCCAGGGCGCGCCCCCTGCCTCGTGGCCCCCTCGGGCATCGTCCCGCGTTATTTTTTCTTCCCAAAAATCACATATATTCTAAAAAAAATCTCCGTTAGTTTTTATCCTATTTGGACTCCGTTTGATATGAATTTACTGCGAAACAAAAAACATGCAACAAACATGAACTGGCACTGGGCACTGGATCAATATGTTAGTCCCAAAAATAGTATAAAAAGTTACCAAAAGTATATGAAAGTTGTAGAATATTGGCCTGGAACAATAAAAAAATTATAGATACGACGGAGACGTATCATCAACCCTCGGTCATATTTTTGTAGTACTTAGGTGAAGCACTGCGAGGACCACTTCATCATCACCGTCACCACGATGTCGTGCTGACGGAACTCATCTACTACCTCGACGTCTTACTGGATCAAGAAGGCGAGGGCCGTCACCGAGTTGAACGTGTGCAGAACGCGAAGATGTCGTGTGTTCGGTACTTGATCGGTTCAAGCATGAAGAAGTTTGACTACATCAACCGCGTTGAGAAACGCTTCCGCTTACGGTCTACGAGGGTACGTAGACACACTCTCCCCCTTGTTGCTATGCATCTTCATGGATAGATCATTGTGTGTGCGTAGAAAACTTTTGTTTTCCATGCAACTTTTCCCAACAAGGGTGTGGTGCGAAGCTTCACTGTCTTAGCGGTGACATGGGACATGTCTAAGTATAGATTTTCATGGCTTTGACAGTGGTGAAGAAAGTCATGGTGACTGCGATCGGAGACTTGTAATGGAGGAGAGCAATTTTGGTTGCTTTGAAGAATGGTGGCATAGGTTTTTTTTCTGTGTGTTGGGTGTCGAGGACTTGCAGCGGCGGCCTTGGCAGGAGGGTGCGGCAACACAGATGGATAACATTTTTGGGGGTACTGTTTGAGTGCCGAGCCGCGATCTTCATGGTAAAAGCTCAAGGTCTGATTTTTATTGGTTGTACCTGGCAATGGTCTTGCGAAGGCATCGTTTTTGAGATCTCGGACTCTCTCCAGGGTGAAAACTCAAGATCCTTGATTCGGGGACGACAATGCTTGTGCATTATTTTCTTCTTGGAGGCACCAGTTTTCAAGAACCTTTTCTGTTGTCTGGGTGTTGTTTTTGGTGGTGGTTAGATTTTTGTTGTTGCGAGTGTTTCATCACTGCGACGGGGTCTTTGTTTTTTATATTTCTCTCTCTTTTTTTTGATTATGTGTGTCTTTAATGTCTTTCCGTATCTTGTTGGCGTCGAGACCGAGTGTAATTAGTATCTTCGTAATATTAATATATTTTCTATTTTTTTCATACAAGCCAGTTTTGTAGCAACAGTGTTGGAAACAAACGTGCATATTTCAATGCAAAACATGTGAGTCACTGGTCAGTGTCGACCGGGACGGTGTGTTTTGAACTCTCGCCTGAAACGCATGTTGTGGACTAATGACTTGTTTCCCGGCTATTTAATTTGGCTCTTGGGAGCACGCGCTCAGGCGTGCTTATTATGTTATTTGCAAATTAAAAAAATGTAAATGTGTTCATCATCACACCCAAATGGCCTATAAATTTTCACGAAAAAACCTAAACAGATATTCTCAGCCCATCAAGATTCAAATTCTGGTGCTCGCATTTATTTCTGAACTTATTTCAGGATTCCCGGCGATGCGCATTCAGTGGGAGGAGACGTTTCCGTCGACGACGAGGTGCCTATGATGACTTCGTAAATTTGAAGATGATATGCCGGCTCAGTCTTTCAAAGGTGCTCATAGGGATAGAGTGTGCGTGTGTGCGTTCATAGGGATGAGTATATGTGCGTGTATATGAGCGCTTGTGTCTGTATTGATGTTAAAAAAGACCTATGCAAAAAAAAATCAAATGCCAAATATTATCTTCAAATGTTACACTTAATTTAGTTTCTTCACCGATGTAATACTACTATCCCGTATCGCATGAAAATTGTCAAACACACTTGTTACACTAACATGAACATCTGTAAAAATAATCAGATTTTTTAATTCTGTTTACTATATATCTAAAATTTACTGGTCATTAGGGAGCATATGCTCCCTAGAGCCAAAACATCATGTCCATATTTAAATTTTTCTCTAATAATAAAATACGGAGTGCTTTTAATCGTCCATCGTGTCTTATCTTTCTCTAATAATAGAGCATCAGAGTGTTTTTGGTCGTTCGTCGTGTCTTATTGCAGAAAACCCCTACCATATCCATTAACCGACAGTTCATTTTTAAGTGAGAATGAATCGTTTTTTCTCCATATTTTACACAAAACCTCTGCCTTTTATATTAATCAACCCACGATCTGTATTTAACTCAGCCACATCGTTTTTTCATTTTAACAGAAAATCCCCTGACTTTTTGGTTAATCAGTCCGTAGTTTATCAAAAAAAAATATGTATCTTTAAAACCGTAACTCCAATTTTAACATGTTGTATGTGAAATTTGATTAGAAAAATGTGTAGAATATAAATATGATGTTATTTTTAGCTATTAAATATTTATAAAATATTGTTTTTGGTGCAAAATTAATATATAGTGCATGATCCGGTTTTCTTTCGTACCAGCGGCGATTTGAATTGCAAAAAACACCCATTAAAACCAAACTGAGAGAAGAAAAAATATCGATAACCACACATGCACAACTCTGAAAAACCTCACAGGGAAAAACAACATATTCCTCATATTATTCTGAATGAGTGTGCGTGCGCACGAGAGAGAGAGACGCCTTAGGACTGACCGCATTCAAACATGTTTTCGTTGTGTGAGCATTGCGGCTACCATCGGCAATATAAATATGATGCCATGTGAAAATAAAGGACGTGGACCCATTAGGGTTTTGAGTCATTGTTATCAGGTTAAGAGTGTGTGTTCCCGCAACAAAAAAGTTAAGAGTGTGTGTTATTTTCTCTCACGTGGTACCGCACGGGCTCTTTGCTAGTCTCATCCAAAAATATTAGGGAAGTGTTTAGGAACATCGCGCCGGCCGAACCGTTCCGCCGGTCCCGTGCGGGCCACACGCCAGGGCCCCACGCGACAAGAAACAACTTCCTTTTCCTTATCTTATTTCTCCGGCGCCCGCATCTCATCTCCGTTCTCGCTGTTCTCTCCCTTTTTCCGTGCCTGCGCCATGCTTCTCCCTCCTCCCCGCAGCAAACCATGGCGAGGACTGCCCAAAATAGATCACCGTGTGGTGGTGCCTTGCTGCTGCAAGCTCCATGGTCGGATTCCTCTGCTAGGCGCAGGCCATGGCCGGATTCGAGCCATCTAGAAGGGGATTTTTTTGCGCCATGGACGAGCTGCTAGTGGCATCAATGGAGGTTCGCTGGGGGCGCCTCTTGCAAAAGCTACATCCGGCCATGAAGGTGCTGGAACCGGCCTCGCAGTTTTGCTGGAAAACGGCCCACGCAGGTGCTGGAATACCCAATTAGTGCTACCTTCCTGCGCCCCGCCGATACTGGAATCGTCAAACAGTGGTGCTGGAACCGGCCACTACGGCTGCTACAACCCACCGTCACAATTGCTGGAACCGTCCACCATGGGTGCTACAAGCTGTCGGCATCATTGCTGGAACCTGCGGCATGAGGAGCTACAACCGACAATCTCGTTTGCTACCAACGTCACCACCATATGCTGGAACAGGACAACTGTTTTGCTGCAACCGGCACGAGGCACTGCCTTGACGGCGACGGGCGTGGTGCCGGGGCGAACCGCGACGCATAGTTTCTTGCAAACAGCAAACTAGAAGCTGGAACTGATGAAATTTTCTGCTACATCGCCGGAGTGGTGCAAGGGCGATGATGGGGGATAGCGCCGCGATTGATGCAACCGGCATTTGTAAAAAGCTTCAACTGACATAGAAAAAGCTTCAACCATGGAAAAAAGCTACAACCAGCGTAGAGGAAAAGCTTCAAACATGGAGGAAAGCTTTAACCCATGTGAAAAAAGTTTCGATCAGAACTGAAAAAAGCTTCAACCGGTGTAAAAAAAAGGCTTCCACCGTGAATCTTCAAAAACCAAGGCCGTCTGCTGAGAGCGGTGACGTCGGGAGCTACGGCCGGCGGCATGATGATGCTGCGACGGGAGTGTTCCTACGACGGCAACTAGTTGCTGCAACGACGGGGGCATCAGGCGTCCTGCAAATGGCGGACGTTGCTACGAGGGGCGGCGACTGGATGTTGCGGCGGCGCCCTGCTGGAACTAGCGGGGAAGGCGAGTGGCGACGAGACGGTGGGGAAGGCGAGTGGCGGCGCTCTCGTATCCATGGACAGCAAGGTTGCTGTAGGGACGTCAATGGCAGAGGATGGATTTTTTTTCTCTATTTCATTGACAGAGTACGAGCATAGGAGGAAGACGACGATTCATTTTTTAAGTCAATCGTGCAGTGCGAATCATTTTAATCATGTGCCTGCTAATAGACCGGCCGAAAGTTTCGGCCGGCGCGTCGGCGCGTATTACTCGTCAAAATATTATAATCAATTCCCAGGGCAAGGCGGGAGGTATGATCTAATAATTTGAAAGAAAAAAGCAAGTTGTAACTAATTACCCCCAATCCCCACTAATAATGTAATTAACGACAACGGGGTGGTATATACTATACGATGCCAATCTTTGATGTCAAATCGGACGCTTGTAAGGGCACATAAATCGGACGTTCCACTGCCCACAGACCTTCAAAGTCTCTCGCCACTCAGTCTCTCTCACCGGTTCGTATCCAATTCCAACTAATGGTGTTATCTTAGGATTGCCACGTAGGATAAATGATGAAGTGAAGGAAAGAACTCATAAAAAAGGCATGTCTTATCTTATTTAAAATAAGATAAGAGATAATCTCTTAGCACAATTTGTCTCACCATATTTTAAGGAATTGCTAGTTATTGAAGATAAGACTAAGATATAACCCATTGTAGACATACTTTTTTATCATCTCTAAATTACATGCAAGACTTAAAATAAGACTGTCTTATCAACCATTGTACATGCGCTAAATAACCCTTTCCCCTCCGTATCTCTCCGTCTCTCCCGGCAGAAAAATCGAGTCTTCCTTCCGCCGAGCCGCCGTAACCCTAGCTTCGCGGATTCGTCGCGGGCGCCGTCCAGTGGATTCGCTTGGTAAGAAACCCCTACCTCGCTCGGATCTGTTCGATGCCTTATTTCATCTTCTTGTCACACGGATCTCCTTCTGCACTCTCTCGATCGTCTTCCTTTCTTGTAATGATGAAATCAGCTAGTAGATCCGTCTTAGCTCAAGGTCGATCTGACCTTCTATTTTAGTACTAGTATCGTACATACTGCGGGGGGCATCTTCAGATGTATTTCGCTGTCTATTACCCTCGAACGTCTGCTGTTACTGTTTTCAGATAGTGTCACTAAGAGCAGTCATTTTATTCTTTCAAGGTAAAAATTATAATTGGGTCGATCTTGCCTCTTCGCTTCAAAAGAAACACAGATCTGTTCTGTCCAAGATGCAGGCGAGTCCTGCAACTTGTTTTGGTGCCTATTGCCCTCTCAGCTAATATAGGACTAATAGCAGTCAGTTTATTATTTAAACAAAGTTTGGGATTAAATTCTGCTTACCTTTCCAAACAAAAAATGCATCGAGGTTCAGTGTACTAACACTCAAATTGTTCCCATGTGTGTATTTCACTGCAGAACATCTTGCTGAATTAGTAATATCGATTGGACGCAACAGAAGTTGGTGGTGAAATGATGGGTGGCAGCAAGAGAAAGAGTGCCATCCCATCCTGTGGGGAGGCTGGGAAGATTACGGCAGAGGCGTTCCCAAGCAGCAAGAGGAAGAAGGCCCTTCTAGCTCTTTGTGCACGGTTGCTTCCTGATGACATGATGTTGGAGGTGCTACTTCGTCTCCCTGTCAAATCCATTCTCCGTTTCCGGGCCGTTTGCCTCTCTTGGGCTGCACTCCTCTCCTCCAAGGATTTCTGCAGCCTCCACATGGCAACCTGTAAGGTGCTGCCACCAGCACCAAAGCTACTGGTGGTCTCACCCACAGAAAAATTGGACTCCGCCACAGTATGCTCATACTCACCATCAGGCCCGAGAGATGATTTACTCTTCACCATTGACTCTGCACGTCCCGACAATGTGGAAGTACTGACACCCTCACCATGCTGTGGTCTCACCCTTCTATATGATGCCGCCGCGCTAGCTTACTATGTTTGCAATGCAGCCACGCGGGCAGTCGCACGTCTGCCACCTTACTGTGATCGTGCACGTGATTTTACTGCTGGGTTGGGATTTGATGCCCGGACAAGGGAGTACAAGGTAGTGAGGTTGATCAATGGGCTTGCTCACGAGGACATCCTCAGGTGTGAAGTGTACACACCAGGGGCTGATTGCTGGAGGCCTGCAGCTGGAGGAGTACCCTTCAGGTGGTCCAAGTTTGCACATTCTGCAGTTGGTCATGCTATGATGAGCAAAATACAACCTGTGTTTGCCAACGGATTTCTGCACTGGTTGATCAGTCCTTCTCTTCTCATCAGAAGGCCAAGAGCTGCCATCATATTGTTTTCTGTCGCAGAGGAGACCTTCGGATCCATCCGTTCACCACCGTTCTGGGGATCAAGAGAGCACGTGCGCCCCTGGTCCCAGTCAGAAGGAGAGCATCTGGTCGTGATGGATGACCAGGTGTGTATTGTCCGGAACCTTCGCAACGGAACCCCTCATGGTAGTGCCCTGGAGATTTGGGGGCTGCTGGATTACGGCTCTGGTGATTGGACGCTGAATCATCGAATCGATTTGTTCGGGCACATCAGAAGAGAATTAGGCAGGCCACAGGCTGTGAGAGTTATTGGTTCTCTTGGCAATTGCAGGTCAGGGAAGAAGATTGTCATTGCTACTAGCAAGCACTGGGTTTATGAAAAGTTTCATAAAAAGGTTTACACCTATGATCCTAGCTGTCAGGTTCTAGAGGGCATTCTTTCGGTCACTGAGACACACACCTCTGTTCCATGCTTCATCCCTGGTTCAAGATTCAGTTTATTTGAAGAGAGCCTTGCTCCAGTGCATAAAAGGGATGAAGAGGTTGCCCTGTCATCTACCCTGGCTAAGGCAACTAAAGAAACTACTACTTCCAAGCTAAAAGGTTAAAAGGCGAAAGGTCAGTATTGTGTAAATCAAGATCAGCATCTCCATGGTGTGTATTCTCAGGATATCAGTTAGTAGCTGGTTTCGAACGTGTACGGCAGAAATCAAGAGCTGATAATGCATATAGTACATGTAGAATGGCTCCAGCTACATGAACAATCGGGTGTAGGCTTGTTTTGCTTTGTTCTAAAATTTGAGGAAGAGAATAAAGAGATAGAAATATATTGGGTGGTTCAGTTTTGCCTGAGCAAAACTTCTTTGTGCTACATAGTTCCTTCTTGAAGTTCTTTCCAAATACATTCGTCACACGATAGGTGCCACTAGTTCTGATTTGGTTGCATACTGTCCATATAATCTTACATCTGAACTTTTTTGCCCTGCAAGAATCACCATTAGCAACTGCATTGTGCTCCTCGAGAACCACAGAGATATATTAACGGTTATGCACTGTGCTGCAACCGCCGGCCACCCTCCTGCCGACATAGAATGTTGAGAATGACACGGTTGGACTAAATAGTACTAGTATTAATACAGTAAGATGAGACAAAGTGTATGGCTGATCTTTTGCTGTTTTGTTTGTTAGTATTGTACATCTTTAAAATGGGCACTCTTAACTGACCCAAAGTATAATGGTGCAAATTACCGAGCTGCACTTATCTTTTAATGATGGGCCTTTGCTTGTTTTTCAAGGTATTATGTCTTCTTCTCATTGGATAGGGCGAGCATACCACCCTTGACCACTGCCCCGATCATGAACCAAACCATGTTTAGGTACTGAAAGCTGCAACATAGATCATCAAAGGTCCTTAGATACGCCGAGTGCAAAACAATACTAAAAATGCAGTAGTTTTTATGTTGGCAAAATATGATCAAGATTATTATTACTCGAAGTCGAAGTGGAATATATTGACAATAATAAAAATACAGTAGTTTTATGTTGGCAAAATATGATCAAGATTATTATTACTCGAAGTCGAAAGGGAATATATTGACAGACACCGTGATCCTGCCAGCTCTGACTTTTTGTTGATGAGCGCACACATACACCGCGTCCACCCACTTCTGCTGGAACAATTGGCCAGAAAAAGTGGTATTTCACATGATCATCACATTTCTCTTCTTGTGGCTGTTATCATACCAATTTTTTGCAGTATTAAATTATCCCTAGTGAATCCGGATAATATTCAAAATCCACCAATTTCTTAGCTCAAATGGAATAATATTTTCCCAAATGCACACTAATATTCACAATCCTTCAATACTGCGTGAGATCTCTAGGCAGGCAGTGCGGTCTGCAGGCGCCAAACAAATAATTTAACGATTTTTCTATGCACGAACTCAACGCACACTGATGTCTTGTGTATCACAAATGAATTTAGAAACAATATAACAGATTTGGGGAACAAAATGTCGAAGTCCTATATAGTGGTGGACTTAAGTATCAAGAATTCCTTGTGTGTTCCAGATTAATGAAAATTACATTTGCAACAGTATGGTAAGCAATGAAGTACACACAAGATGCAATACCGTAGGTAAACAGAATCTAATGCTTGTACGTGCTTGTGTTAACTATGGAGATAACTCTCGTGTATTATTTGCAGGGTACTCTATTCTTTGTGCTATTAAAGATACTCTGAAACTCTTCACGGCACATCAATTCAGTCTGGTCAGGACTCAGACGTGAGTTTGTCATAAGAACAAACAGAAAGTCCCGGTGCGGGTAGTGGAGCTTGATGGAGGCAAGGGGCCACAGGTCCGTCCGCGCGGGGGCTCGTGTGACTTTAGTGCTTCACTTCACCCTGGGAGAGGAGGGTAAAATTGATGAGGTAATAGCACCCAGGTACTCTAACTTACACAGAATGTGATGATTCAGTTCCAAATTTGCAAAACTTGACTCCATCATACCCCAACTTGCACCTCATGTGATGATTTAGTCTCGGGCCAATCACAGCTCAACAATTGGCAACCAGGTGGCTGGACGGGTCAGCGCACGCACTTTTGCAGAAACCCCCGTGCTGTTTTGTTATACGCGCAGCAGATCTTCCTGTATTATAATAAAAACCAACAAAAATAAAAGAGTGAGAAAGGGATACCGGCACTCAGACCAGAGCCTAATAAACTAATCAATCAAGAGCACAAAAAGCAAGGAACGGCCCACAAAACGATTCTTAGCTCCTGACCTGTATGTATTCCTCCTTGATATACATACCAAGGATGTACAGATCAAGCCTGATATTGCAGCCATGGAAGTAATTCTGAAGCATGCCGTGAACTGAACCATTAATTGCCCACTGCATAAGCAGCGACCAAAACTTGGATCGATCATTCTTAACAAAAGAAAAGAAAAACGATTAGTGTGTTGCAGTTTGAGATTCAACAATGGAACTCCAAGAAGATGCAACTGTTCTCTTTAGTTACTGATGATGATAACCAGGTATGTAAATACATCTTGAGAGATGTTCAGTAAGGGTGATGCTCTGCTGGTGGAAAGCAGAGGATGGATGTACTCTTGCCTATAGCAATACAAATAGGCAGCCAAACAAACCGACGTTGACCATTCGAAAATTAAAAACAAACTGTGGTTGCAGTTTGATACAAACACAAATCGTTTTCGGTACTCATGAACCCCAAACACTGTCTTCAAAAAGATATTGCAGTAAGCCGGCATTCAGGCTCTCAAATCACCCATGGCACCAGCACCAACATGTATGAGCAGCACCACATATACTTAAATAATAATGAACATTTCCTTAGCTAAGCTCTGGTCATTGTCCAAACTAATCCTAATTTACTCTAAAAAATGGACAACCCTGCATCTCAAAGTGCAGCTTCGTGCCACCCATTATCAGGGGGCAGTAGAAATCTGGCCTCTGCAACCTGCTTCAGCATACTAGCTAGTACAAAAATCCTAATTTATGATGTTACCTGCTACTTGGTGTGTATCTTAAATCATATTTTGTTTCCAAATGTTCTCCTTAGTTGTTACTGAAACTTCAGCATGTATATCTTGAGAAACATGCAGTAACAGTCATGCTCTGCTGGTAAGAGAAAGCAGAGGATGCTACTCCAATGACCACAGAAATTGGCGAAAAAGACAATTTGATTCCTCTCAATAATCAACAAGAAGGCAAAACTGAATGCCACTGACGTGGATGGAAATGTAATGTACCCTCTCAACACCCCACACCTCAAATCTGCATGATAATCAAAAGGCAGGCAGATGCAGTGCCGTGATCATATTCCAGAGTTGGTTGCAGTTTGAAACAATCAAAAGGCAAAACACAAACACAAAATGCTATTATGAACCCAGCAAACCAAACAGTCTTCTCTAGCTATAAGTACTGTTCTCCTCTGTTTAGTTCTGAATTAAACCTGTTAATCCAGAAACCTCACCCCAACAGATAATTACTTACTAATAAGAGCTGCAATAATTACTTCAATAAGGGTCTGAGCCACGCATAAAAAAAGTCATGAAAGGTGGCCCGAACCCCAACGTTCTAAATTAAAGCTTCGGGCAATAATTACTTACTAATATGAGCTGTAATCATCATGGCATAAAATTAAGTCTGAGTCATGCATACTGATTAAACTGTTCCATCAGAATACTTAAAAAGCAACCTAAAAGGGCCACCTTTGTTTACTATGCCACAATCTGGAAGACGAAAAGAAGAAGCAGAAAATCAAACTGTTTCCTAAGTTTCTACTGAAGCCTTTTTACTGGAAATCAAGCCGAACTGTTTGCTTAATTCAGATTCATAAGCCTGTTGCTGCATAAACTGCCAAATCTGCAATGGAAAAACTATTTCAGATCCATCAGACAGCAACAACTGCCAAATCTTTATATGCTGACTAAAAAGAGCAGGCGCACAAATAACTATATCATCATGGTTGTGATGCAATGAATAAATATAGTTTACATCAAATACAAACATTTGCGCTAGCTAAAGCCTTCAACGGCAATATATCCTAGCTACTCTGTTATAGTACTTTTCGTGATGAGCTATCTCAACCTTACTTTTTCATTACAGCGAATGCTTCCCTGTTAGTACTTCATATCTATTTCACTACCAAACATGTGTTGTTCCACCAGAAATAAGCATAGTTGTCAAGCAATTGCAACATAACCTGTTTGAATCGACTACCCTTTTAACTCTCTTTAACCTCTTTGGGAAGCAAACTTGTTGGTGCCCATATTGCTCCAAACTGTCTCAGATATTTATCCTGGAACCATGCCTGAATCTCAGGATAAAGAAATTCTGGATCCATGCATCTCTTACTGCCGCCCGGTTGTCTATTAATTTTTGTCAATCTCCAACTCTTCTTTGGCTGGGACAAACAGATGGTGACGGAGCCAGGAACATTTGAACCATCCTTAGGCATGGCAAGACATCCCCTTTAAACAAAGCCCACACAAATACCTGCAAGTCTGCAACCGACTGGTGGCATCTCTGATGATGGGTGCACTACAATCTGCAGTGGAGGCTGCTGACTACGTCGAGAAAAGATGGGACTAACGTGCTGGACATGCTGGGACTCATAGTAATACAGAGTAAACTACAAACTCTGGTGGAATTGGGGCAACAGAAGATGATTGGTTTAGATATGTTATAACATTGAGAGCACAAGATTGATAACATGCAGCTCGAGCCTTTCGATCATCTTTTGACAATCCAGAAGAAGTGTCAATCTTCTTTTCAACCCTATCAGCCCACCCAGCTCCCAGCACATATTCCTTGCCCCAGAAGTTCCTCTCATTCAACATTGGTTTTTTCTTTTTTGGTTTCATCCTCCAGGCCTGTTCAACATCCTCAGAAACTCCGAAGTACCAAGAAAATCCATCACAGAATTTGCTATGGTGAAATATTAATCGAACAAGTTGCTTTCTCAACGTCGACACCTCTTCCATTGTTTTCAGGTGAAGTGGGTAATCTCTACAGAATTCCACTAGATTTCTTCAACACTCAAATGACCGCAAAGCAAGGGAAACGGTTAAAACGCCAGTGCTAGCGATGGAAAAAATATTTCTGTGCCTCTCGAACCATGGCATTGAGCTTCTTCTGTATCTTCTGGATCAGAGCCATCTTCGCTTGTTTCTCTACCAGTGTCGCCCTGAATTTGAAAAGTGGTATAGCTCAAAGCTGATGAAGCAGTTGTGTATCCCAATATGAGGTTGGATCTGGCACAGCCTTAATGACTCTTCAGCATTTTAATTATTGTCAGAAGGTATTGTGCCATAGCCTTTCCCATTGATGTAAGGTTTTCTTGGTTGTGAAGTGCTTTCAATGTCTTCAAGCAACGCTCAGATTCAACCACACTTTCCTTGTTAGGCCGCGTAGGTAAAGGAAAGTTTGCAACCTGTGATTATCATATTTTGCATGAAAATTAGCACAAAAGGCAATACATCAGAAACTATGACTAATAAAAAAGTTAATTTTATTGTTTTTTGCCCTTTTGCTGTTGTTGGGTCGTCATTGTACTCTAAGACTTTGTATCTCTTTTCTTCTATATTGTCACATGCACTTCTCCTGCATGGTTTCAAAAAAGAAGAAGATAATTTAAGCACATTACCTTATCTATTTCCATAAACTTGAGCTGTGCAGTGCCATCAACTTGCATTTTCTTGATCTCTGGTTCAGTCAATTCAGGAAATAAATAATCTTTACCGTATGAAGCAAGTACAGTCAGTAGCAGCGCCCAGGGCCAGTTCTTTCAGCTCTCCCAGCACGTTGGGATGCTGATGCCTTGCTTATCCACAGCACTTCACAACTTTTCTTTTTCCATTGTTAAAGATGTTTCTGCAACATTAGTCACCACAACAACTAATCTTTCCCTATCAGGAATATCGTGAAAGACTCTAAGCTGACGCGAAGCTGGTAGCATTGCATACAGTCGTAAAACACAGAGCCTGAGCCTGGCATATGAAGCAGGTGTAGGCTCTGTACATATACTGAAACAAGAAACCGAAGGGCCTGAATTTTCTGCAACTGTATCATTGCTCGATTCCTCAGCAATTTCCGGTTATCCTGATATTCCTGATATAGCTTAAAAGGATGCCTTCAGTACAGATGAACTCTCGTCCCCTTCTGCAGTTTCATGAGCAACGGAAATCCTCCTCATCACTGTCAATATCCATCTCACTCTTGTTTCAGCATCAGAGGAATCAGCATTTAGCTCATCATCCATTACATCTTCCCCATACAAGGAAAACATGTTGTCTCGGTGCTCAGGTTCAGTTCTATCAATACCATATATGCCTTCTCGTCTATTTCTGGTCCTGAACCATACTCTTCTCGAACCATTTCAGGCTTCTTACCAATTTGCCGCTTGGATGCTCTTTGCAGTTTCTTAATAAATAATCGGCTTCTCCTTATCCAGTGACAAATACAAGGATTCCACCTGGTACTAGACTCTTGTTGATTGGCAGAACTTCCTTATAAGCTTTCACTAAATAATCATCATGTGTCCTCTTTGTGGAACAGACGTTAACTGCAAGCTGTCGTGTAGGTACCTCCACAGCTGGTGGAATCACATCAAACAATCTTTTGTTTGAAATAGTCTTTTAGCTGCTAGGTACAGTACCAATCATCAGCACTACATTCAACATACTAATCGTATGTGCTGGATAAAATGTTCATCCCAGAGCATAGTTTTTCCTGTTGTTCTGCATACGCATTCTTTCACATGCACAGAAGTTAGCAATGCCTGTGAAGTTTTATCTTCCATCAAAATGAAGATGAAGGTAAGCTCTTCAGTCTAAGAGCATCTTCAGCCGTTCGCCCCCCCCCCCCCCCCCCCAAGGGCTTGAAATAGCGCCACTTGGGGGCTAACCGGTGATACATTCGGCATGGGGGGGGGGGGGGGGGGGGCTCGGGTTCCCAGCCCGCCCCCCAAGTTCGCCCCCAACCCCCTTATTTCGGTCTAAATTTGGCACAAATTCAACAACTCACATTGTTCATCACAGAAATCAAACAAATCGAACTCATAATTCAACGAAGCAAACTCATAATTCAAACAGAAATTAAACACACACCGAACTAGGCGTTGCCCTTGAACCTCCATAGGTGCTCCACCAGATCGTGCTGCAGTTGTTGATGCACCCGTGGGTCTCGGATCTCCTGACGCATATTGGCGAAGGCAGCCCATGATGCCGGTAACTGGTGATCAACAGTTGCAAGAGGACCCTGCCTGTAATATGGTTCGGTGTCAAACACTGGCTCTTCCTGCTCGCTCTCAATGATCATATTGTGCAATATGACACAACAAGTTATCACCTCGTTGTCGGAGTCCATTGCCGAACAGGCAAATCGCCCCCTATTTTGGCGTTGTGGGTGGGCAGCCGCCGATATCCCCGCCCGCGTGGTCGCCCGAGGAGCGAAATGGAGGCTGTCGCGGGAAACCCTCTCTTTTCGGCGAGAAAATGGCCTATCTACCGACGCAACCGCTGCTGTGGGCAGGTGGATGGTGCCGGGATCGACATGGAGGCGAAAGGGGAAGTGGCGTCCTGCAGCGCACAGTCGAATCTGGGCGGGGAAAAGGCATTTCTCGCCTGACAGTGTTGGCCCATGCGCCACTTTTCCTTCCGCCGGAGCCCCCAAGTGCCCCCTAGCGCGCTTGGTTTGGCCTAGGATTGCCGGGCCAAAAAATGGGCCGAACTGGTGGAATTCAGTGTCCTGGGGGGGAGGGGGAGGGACTGGTTTTTTTTGGCGTCGGCGAAAAAAATGGCTAGGGGATGCGGCTGAAGATGCTCTAACCTAGTGTATCTCACGATTCTAGAAAGCATCCCAATAGTATATCTGTTTTCAAACTCCTTTCATGTGCCTCATCCAAAATGATCATCGAATAGGGCTTCAGAATGTCACTCTACAAATGATCACTTAAGCCATGCGGTAAGGAGTTTCAGTCTTATTACAGATACAGCTTCAATGAAAGAAACATAAGTGCATTTCAGAACAACAAACTGCTAGTTTTACAAAGAAACTGTGTAAATTGTAAAATTGCAGAAAACAACTAACGGTGTAATGATACAATTATAGAAGACGACTACATGAGTGATCAGATTAAACCACTTACATAAATTTTAAGCCTCACTATAGTTATCTATAAATTAGAGTCATCGCATCTGCAGTTATGGCTTCGCTGTTTGCAGGACTCCTTTCTGATCAAAGTTATTCTTGAATAGCGAAAATTCTTCAAGAACATATAAACCAGCCTTGGAGAAGTGCAACAATTCTACACTGCGAAAGTAACAAACCCAGGTGTTACAAATAGATCTACTGCACTTGACCGAAGAGTGCAACAGTGAATATGCATCATCAGAAATCGAGTGCTTCCTCCTATTGTGCAGGGCCGGACGGACGCCTCCTAAAGGAAATATGCCATAGAGGCAATAATAAAGTTGTTATTTTATATTTCCTTATATCATGATAAATGTTTATTATCCATGCTAGAACTGTATTAACCAGAAACTTGATACATGTGTGGATACATAGACAAAACACAGTGTCCCTAGTAAGCCTCTACTAGACTAGCTCGTTAATCAAAGATTGTTAAGTTTTCTAACCATAGACATGTGTTGTCATTTGATGAACAAGATCACATCATTAGGAGAATGATGTGATAGACAAGACCCATCCATTAGCTTAGCATAATGATCGTTAAGTTTTATTGCTATTGCTTTCTTCATGACTTATACATATTCCTTTGACTATGAGATTATGCAACTCCCGAATACCGGAGGAACACCTTGTATGCTATCAAACATCACAACGTAACTGGATGATTATAAAGATGCTCTACAGGTGTCTCCAAAGGTGTTTGTTGGGTTGGCATAGATCGAGATTAGGATTTGTCACTCCGAGTATCGGAGATGTATCTCTGGGCCCTCTCGGTAATGCACATCACTATAAGTGTTGAAAGCAATGTGACTAAAGAGTTAGTTATGAGATGATATGCATTACGAAACGAGTAAAAATACTTGCTGGTAACGAGATTGAACTAGGTATGAGGATACCGATGATCGAATCTCGGGCAAGTAACATACCGATGACAAAGGGACTGGCGTATGTTGTTATGCGGTTTGACCGATAAAGATCTTCGTAGAATATGTAGGAGCCAATATGAGCATCCAGGTTTCGCTATTGGTTATTGACCAGAGATGTGTTTAGATCATGTCTACATAGTTCTCGAACCCGTAGGGTCCGCACGCTTAACGTTCGATGATGATTTGTATTATGAGTTATGTGATTTGATGACCGAAATTTGTTCGGAGTCTCGGATGAGATCACGGACATGACAAGGAGTCTCGGAATGGTCGAGAGGTAAATATTCATATATTGGAAGGTTGCATTTGGACATTGGAATGGTTCCGAGTGGTTCGGGCATTTTTCTGGAGTATTGGGAGGTTACCGGACCCCCCCCCCCCCGGGAGAAGTATTGGGCCTATTGGGCCTTATTGGAGGAGAGGAGAAAGGCAACGTGAGATGGGCGCGCCCCCCTTGCCCAAACTAAACTGGACTAGAGGAGGCCCCCCTCTTTCCTTCTCCCTCTCTCTCCCTTCCCCTTTTCCCTCTCCGGTGGAAGGAAGGAAGCGGGGTGGGGGGGGGGGGCGAATCCTACTTCGACTAGGAGTCCAAGTAGGACTCCCCCTTATGGCGTGCCCCCTTAGGCCGGCCACCTCCTTCCCCATTTATATACGGAGGCGGCGGGCACCCCAAAGGCACAACAGACATCTCTTAGCCGTGTGCGGTGCCCCCTCCACAGTTTACCACCTCAGTCATATCGTCGTAGTGCTTAGGTGAAGCCCTGAACCCGTAACTTCATCATCACCGTCGCCACGCCATCATGCCGACGGAACTCTCCCTCGTCCTCAACTAGATCAAGAACTCGAGGGACGTCATCGCGCTGAACGTGTGCAGAACATGGAGGTGTCGTACGTTCGGTACTTGGATCGGTTGGATCGTGAAGACGTTTGACTACATCAACCGCGTTACTAAAAGCTTCCACTTTCAGTCTACGAGGGTACGTGGACACACTCTCCCGTCTCGTTGCTATGCATCTCCTAGATAGATCTTGCGTGACCGTAGGAACTTTTTTGAAATACTGCGTTCCCCAACAATGGCATCCGAGTCAGGTCTATGCGTAGATGTTATTTGCACGAGTAGAACACAAAGAGTTGTGGGCGATAATAGTCATGTTGCTTACCACCAACGTCTTACTTTGATTCAGCGGTATTGTTGGATGAAGCGGTCCGGACCGACATTACATGACCGCGTTCATGAGACTGGTTCTACCGACATGCTTCGCACACAGGTGGCTCGCAGGTGTCTGTTTCTCCAACTTTAGTTGAATCGAGTTTGACTACGGCCGGTCCTTGTTGAAGGTTAAAACAACACACTTGACGAAAAATCTTTGTGGTTTTGATGCGTAGGTAAGAACGGTTCTTGCTAGAAGCCCGTAGCAGCCACGTAAAACTTGCAACAACAAAGTAGAGGACGTCTAACTTGTTTTTGCAGGGCATGTTGTGATGTGATATGGTCAAGATGTGATGAGATATAAATTGTTTTATGAGATGATCATGTTTTGTTAAAGTTATTGGCAACTGGCAGGAGCCTTATGGTTGTCTCTTTATTGCATAAGATGCAAGCGCCATATAATTGCTTTACTTCATTGCTATGCGATAGCACTACAAAAAAATACACTTTCGTGATGATACGTGTTTGTCACAGTAGGTCGCATTTTTTGTCATGCATGTACATCCATGACAAATTTATGACAGAATCAAGATAGTCATACCTGTGCTGTCGTAGAAGTGTTCCATGACATTACCAAAATTATTATCACGGAAGTGTCCACTTCCATGACGATAAATCGCGCGCCACAGAAGTGCTTTTGTCAAGGGTGACCGACACATGGCATCCACCGTAACGGAACGCCATTAAGCTATCGGATCGGGTTTTGGATCCGATAACCCGTTAACAGCCCCGACCAATGGGGATTTTCCACGTGTAAAATCATCATTGGCTGGAGGAAACACGTGTCGGCTCATCGTTGGGGCAGATGTCAACCACTCATTGGACGAAAGGCGCCTATGATATGTCGACATATGGCACGGCTCAACAGAGGCCCATTCCTGTGAAAAGGCTGGCCCGTTTGACTTGGTCAAAAGCTGGCGGGCCGGCCCATGGAAAGCCTGTTAACGGCCTGTTCGAATATAGCCCATTTATAGCCCACTAACCCAAGGCCCATTACGCCCTATCCGAATTAGGCCAAGTAGCGTCATCTGGGCCATCCAATAAGATTCCAGCCCGTTTTCACTTCTGGCCCATGTATGACCCATGACGTCTTTCGGCCCATATGAGGCCCTATGTAACTCTTGGCCTATTAACGACCCGTGGTGAAACTGGCCGTAATGAACAGTGTATCACTTTACACCCATTAACGGTCCGTGGTGAAACTGGCCCGTAATGAACAGTGTATAACTTTATACCCATTAACGGCCCGTTATTCTGTTGGACCGTTTCCAGCCCATGTTATCTTTCGGCCTTCTCAAAGCCCATTTATTTTTGGGCTCATTTCCAGCATTTGTTTACTTACGGCCTGTTACTGTCATTTTCTTCTTGTGGGCCAAATTCAGCCCGTGGTTATAGTCGGCCCGTTTGTGGCCCGTTAATTCGTTGGGCCGTTTTCATAGCGTCATCAAATACGGCCTATTAACGATGGCCCGTTATGGTCGGCCCATGAACGGACGATTCCAACTCTATCCCATTTACGGCCATAATGCGGCCTGTTATTGGCCCATGTTTGGCCAATCGATCATACGGCCCGTATAAGGCCCATTGATGATACGACCCATAGAAGGCCCATTGTTTCTACGGCCCGTAGAAGGCCTACTGTTTCTACGGCCCATAGAAGGCCCACTATTTCTATGGCCCGTAGGAGGCCCAGTGTCACTACAGTAAATATTAGCCCATGGTTATTGTGGCCTAGTTTTAAAAAATAGGTTATTGCAGCCACTAGCAAACCGCGGAAAAAGAACTGCATTGACTACAAGCAAATAAATAAACAAGACAACAAGGAAATAAATAAGCAAGCAACTTATGCTAGGCTATCACGGCTATTACACATATTACATCCACTGGGCATCAAAGTTCGCCACCAGTGCAAATATAGGGAACACAACAGCATATAAACGCCGCAGCAAAACAAGTCCAGAACTGAAACCACTTCAGAAGAGCTCAAGAAACAATATCCTGGGTACCCATAATGCTGGCAAGATGTTTAGCAAGCTTATTAACTTTCTCTTGTTTGGCGCTTAAATCCTCCAGCACTTGCCGTTGCATAAGAAAGTACGCATCTGAATTCTCCAGGGACTTCCTCAGTCCTTCAGCTTCTTGCCGCAGCACAGCTGACTGATGCCTTTCAGCTTGTAGCTGAGACTGAAGAAGCCGAAGTGATTCAGGCAGCGAGTTCGAAGAGCTTGTGCCAGCGGTACTGGCCAGTAACTCGAACACTACATCAACGCAGGACTGTGGGGTTTTCTCACTGTCTACAAGATCGTTTTTATCACCTTGGAGACTAACAGGGTTGTCTCACTACCTTGAACCTTATCTGCATTACTTTCTCTACCATTGCATAATGGGGTGCTCTTCTCCAATATTCTGTTTGCATACTACAAGAGAAACAAGCAGACACATCACAGGTTTAGCTTGTAGTATATGAAACTCATTTTGGTAAACCGGTTCAGTAGTAAGGTGGACAAGATAACAGCATGAAACAAACATATATCTATGTACTATGGTCACTGTATTGTCCATATCATTCTAGTTTATGTTCCCTAATCAAGATAGAGACACAGTTCAACTCATATATTTTTAAGACACAGCAGCATAGACAGAATATAAGTGTGAGAAACTACACAACATTGGCAGCACTTGTAATGTGCATCACATGAGAACATAACTGTTTATGCAACTTAAACTGAAATCAACATAGAGCAAGAAGTTAGAATAGCAATCCAGTTAAAGAAATAGGTTTAAAACATACCTGTTGCGCCACTGGAGTTTCAATTGGATCCTTCAAATTCGAAAGTAGTTGGTATGAGTAAATACAGTGATGCAACAACAAAGGAGTATGGACCATAGCTACGGAATCTGACCTGAGAATAGGTGCTCTTCTGCTTTAAACGTGGAGTTTGGGTTAGCTGTGGTGGTCTTCGTGCTTTGGGCACTGCAGTAGCTTTACAAACTGCTCGTGTGGGGGTACTCTGTGGTGGACATGGTGCTTTGTCAACTATAAGTGGGTTACTATCCGTTGGGGTTGCGGTTAGATGGGTTGTAGCTGGTTCTCTGCCCAACGGTGTAAGTGTGCAATCTGGAAGAGTCTCGATTATGTGTGGTTGGGCTAGTTTGTGGGCCAGTACAACCATGGTTCTATCTGCATCAACGGGTAGCACTGTCTTTTGTGAAGAACTGGTTTTTGCTCCCTTAGATACTGCCATCACCCCCTCCAATTCAAATGGCTGATAAACAAGAAAAAAATTGAACGTAGAGACATTGTATGATAGACAGATGTGGTAATTCACATGTATATTGTCTAACCAAACAGGACAGCATGACACAATTTCACATATATGATGCCTAACTAAACAGGATAGCATGACACAGTTTCAGATATATGATGGATAACTTAACAGGATATAATGGTATAATTCAACATATGATGAGTACCTAAACAGGATGACATGACAAAACTATATGATGTCTTTCTAAAATAGGTTGGGATGAAATAATTCGCATACATGTTGTCTAAGTATACAGGATGGCATGATATAATTGACATAATTGATTCATATACTAAGCAGCTGGCACTCGCATGTATGATCTCTAAACTAAGCAGATAGAATTCAATAGTGTGCATATGATGTCTAAACTAAGCAATGCAAGACACCATATGCATCATATGAGAAATATAAACATTGCAACTTAGAGCATACACCTCAGGTGGGATATAGGACTGGTCATCTGTCTCTGAATCCTCCTCTGAGGAGCTCCCTGTAACCATCGAGATATATGCTTCAACAGGTACCATTGCCTGCTCTGAAGACCTTGTTTTCACTCTAGATTTTTCCATAACCGGCTCAAATGGCTGATACACATGAAGAGTAGTTCAATATACATAGATTGTCGACAAATGGAATACGTAATGAAAAAAAAGATGGCATGAGATAATTCACATATATGATGCCTGGCTCCATGGCGGTGCATAATTCACATATATGATAACTGGCTGAAAAACATGGCATTGCATAATTCACATATCTGATATAGAAAGCAAACAGGAGGCATTCACACAAAGCATGTCTAATCTAAGCAGATGGCATGGCAATGCAAGATATGCAAGATATGAGCAATATAACCCAGCCAAGTTAGAGCATGCACCTCGGGGGGGGGGGATACGACTGGTCATCTATCTCTGAATCCTCCTCTGAGGAGCTATCTGTAACCAGCAAGAAATCTGCATCGACAGGTAGCACTGACTGCTTAGAAGACCTTGTTTTCACTCCAGATTTTCCCATGACCGACTCAAATGGCTGATGCACAGGAAGAGTAGATGGATATATAAACATTGTTGACAAATGGAATACATTATGGAAAAAATATGGCACGATACAATTCACATATACGATGACTGGCTAAACAGGATGGCATTGCATGATTCACGTATATGATGCCTGGCTAAAGAAGATGGCATTGCATAATTCCCATATACTCCCTCCGTTCCTAAATATTTGTCTTTTTAGAGATTTCAAATGGACTGCCACATACGGATGTATAAAGACATATTTTAGAGTGTAGATTCACTCATTTTGTTCCGTATGTAGTCACTTGTTGAAATCTCTAAAAAGACAAATATTTAGGAATGGTGGGAGTATGATATAGAAACCAAACATGTGGCATTCACACAAAGCAAATCTAAACTAAGCTGATGACATATAAGATGTATAATGTAAGCAATGCAAGGCGCCATATGCATGATATGACCAACATCAGCATGCCAGGTTAGAGCAAACACCTCAGGTGGTAAACAGGCGTGGTCGGCTCCTTCTGAATCTCCATCTGAATAGTTATCTTCCTCTGGAATACAATCTGGAAATGCAGGAGGGGGGGAGGGGCACTTCGCCCACCATGGAGCGATGTCTGCATGACATTATATTCGCACGCAACGGTCTTCTCTTTTTCTCTACATATTCAGTACGATTGTGTACAATATCTGACATCCATAATAAAAAATAGTTAGATTTTGTAAGGCCTAAGGGGTGCATGCAAAAATCAAGACTGGTGGTAGCAAACGAGTGGATGGATCCAAAACTAATGATAGCAGGTAGATTATAGCTTCAGTTTAAAAAGATAGATAATGGATCATCTATTGTTTGTTGCCCACCCAACATGAACCACATAGAAGACCCCAGATGAACCAGATAGTAGACAGATACTATTCGTTGCTGGCTCGATATGAGACCCATGGGCAATTCAAAACTCAAGATTGAACGATAAAGTAGCAGGTAATAATAACCGATGTATAACGTAAGCAAACACGAAAGACTGCGACCTCTCTTCCGGAACTATGTAGTCCTCAGGTTCATCTGCTCAGCCGGTGATGGTAATGCAGTTGGCGTGGCTGCCGGCAACGGGGAAGATGATCTGAGGCGGCGAAAGGAAGTCTGCAGGGGGGATCTCTGCTGCAGTGAACGCTTCTGTCGATGGTGCACCTCAGGTGGGGTGGATGACGGCACGGCAGGAGCAGGACATAACACACAGAGTTTTCTTTGAAGCCTATCTGAAAATGAAGTAAATCTATAAGGGCTCCTTAGAATTGGAGGATTCTATAAACGCAGGGACATGAAAAACACAGGAATAGGATAGGAATGCACGTGCAAAACAGAGCATTTGGAAACATAGGATTTCAGGCAACCTGTGTGTTTGGCTTACATGAATTGGAAGAACAGAGGAATGGAGAAACAAAGTGATATGACGAGTGTACAACCTCTTTGGCATAGCCTTGTGGACCTCAGCATCATTGGGTTGGACGTGGAGGATGGTCATGATGCTGGTGTGACTGTCGGAGGCGGGGAAGAAGATCCGAGGCCTCTGGAAACGGCGCTGAGGGTACTGCTCCGCTGTGATGGACGGTTCCGTTGTTGGAGCAGCTCCGCTAAGGTGTACGGCGACGAGGCTGAAGCATGACAAGACAGACAACGTTAATCTGAAGTGGGACCCTAATATCATCTGTAATAGATGATGTAAAATACATCACCAAAAAGTGCTAGATGTAAAACGCATCAGCCGCGCCACGGCCGCTCCGACAGATGCTGTAAGTACTCTTCACTCTGAACTTAATTGAAGAAAATGAACTTCACAGTCGAAACTGAATTTTACTGTTGAAACTGATTGAACCAATAACAGAGCATTGCAATAGATGTTTAGGGCGTTCGAGCACTAGTAGCAGAGAAGCAGTGATCTAAATCAGCAGACGCTCGAGCAGGGAACGCACTAGCAGAGAGCAAGTCGTGCAGTAGCACCGCGAGCGAGTGCTAAAGGAGCAACTCATGTAGCTGCCGGAGGTCGTGCAGCAGCAGCAGCGCAAGCGAGAGCAAGAGCAGAGCAGCAACACGAAAGAAAGCAGGAGCAGTGCAGCAGCGCGACCGACAGCAAGAACAGAGCCGCAGCGCGAGAGAGAGCCAGAGCAGCTGCAGCTAGTGCCGTTGTGGAAGTCGCCGCCGAGGAAGCAACGACATGGGGGAGAGACGCCGTGGATGATGTGGTCAGTGACGACGCCGTTGATGGAGACACGCCATGTCTGCTCGGTATCGAGCCCCGGCAGCCCCGTGAGATCGAATAAAAGATAAAATGCAGCGGTGAGTGCAGAACCTCCTTGGTGGCGCCGAGTTGGCCTCGGCTTCATCGGAGGAATTGGTGAGGGTGATGCGGTTCCGGTGGGGCAGGTAAAGACGGCGCTGTGGGGATTGGGGTGGCGCGATAGACGAGGCGAACGTTGGTGCAGCTCCTTGGAGGTGGAGGACGGGGCGGCTGATCCGGCGGGACGATGAGATCAACAACGGATCCTCATCCGTGCGGTGGATGAGGGACGGTGAGTTGTTGCGGTGGACGACGTTAGTCGGGGAAGAGTCTCCGGCTGGGCGGCGGTCGGGAGGCCGATGGAGGAGCGTGGGGTTTCGCGGGTTTTGGCGGCCTCGGTGTACGAATGGGGGGCGAAGGGGGAGGGGGGAGCCAAGCTTAGGGACGCGCTTGTCCGAAATGTAGGGTAAGTTACCAGCGTACCCCCCCCCCCGGTTTTGACACCGCGACGTTGAGCTTCATTTCCGGCTGAGGGGTAGAAGGGGGATTTCGCATGTCTGGGCTGCGGGAGCGATTTCGGATGAGGAGGGAGTTCACGCGCGCGTCCAAATTTCGGGATAACAAGGCGCGGCGCGGGTTGAAGAAGCGGGAGTTTCAAAGCAGGTGAGACAAAAGATACTCGAGCTTGAAAATTTCGGGATAACAAGGTGCGGATTCCTTGTTCGGCAGAACAAACTTAACGTGTAAAAAAACAATTCATACAAGACACAAGAGAGTCATGTCCCCTTTTACTATATTGCTATAGATGCCATTCAAAAAACTACAAGAAAAATGTAAAAAAAATCGGGAGAACAAGATTACCCTGCACAGTACCAAATCGATTCGCACTTCCCTCAACAACAACAAAAAATAAATCAATTCCCACCAAAGAAAGAGTAATGTCCCTTTTTATATGATTACATATGCCATGATCTCGAATTTCAATTTTTGAATCCACGTTATGCTGAATTCGAATATATCGTTAGGTGATCTTGTGGTTTATAATTGATGTAGTCGTACATTTTGATCTTCCATCATATATGAACATTTTACTCCACCATGTGAACATATATATTGTCGTCTACCATATGGACTAAATTTGAATCAATTTTCCTTATTTGAATACGATTGTTGTCAAGTTATACAATAATTTAAATATTATCTTGATAACAAAAAACATACATATAGCAGTAATCATATTTCACTATGAACTACATGTACCATACGCTCTCCAATTCAAATATTTATATCCATTTTATGTTGAATTCAAATCATAGTACATTATTGGTCTAGGTAGCGAGATGTTTGGGATAATCTAAACCATGTTTTCATACGTATAATTTTTGGCTGAATTGGGACAAGTTTTGGTATAAGCCTCTTGCAAAACCGGAGATTCTCTCAACAAGCCTCGTGGTTCCGAGAGGGAACGTGTCACCTTTGTGTGCGAAACGATATACGCCGCCTCCCCCCTGATTTTATTTACAGAGGCAACATAGAACTATATGAGTGCCCTGTTAAATTTTGGAATTATTTCGGGTTCATTTGGCCTTTTTATACATTAATTGAGTTTCTGGACTTTTAATGTGCATAATCTAAATATGAATTGCATGCACATGCTCCGGTGCACCAAAGTGGGTTGAAAAATCACATGTGTGTCCTTGGTTGAATTTCTAGGTCCCATGGAAGAAATGAGAATGAAATTCAAACATCTGGGCATCATGACTCGGCCGAGAACATCGAGAAACTTTGATTTTAAATTCATGTAAATCCAAAACTCGCCTGGAAATCATGAAACTTGGCATGGTGTCATGTCATGGCACTAACATGTTGTGGTAAAAAATTGGGCCTATTTGGAAGCTCGTGGTTCTAAGAGGGAATGTGCCATCTTTGAGTGTGAAACGATATACGCTGCCCCCCCTTGAGTTTTTAACAAAGGCAACATAGAACTACATTAGTGCCCTGTTAAATTTTGGAATTATTCCGGGTTCATTTGTCGTTTTTTATACATTAATTGAGTTTCTGGTCATTTAATGTGCATAAGTCAAATTTGAACTACAAGCACATGCTCTCGTGCACCAAAGTTGGTTAAAAAATCACATTTGTGTCCTCGGGTGAATTTCTAGGTCCCATGCAAGAAATGTGAATAAAATTAAAACATCTGGGCATCGTGGCTTGGCCGAGAACATTGAGAAACTTGGTTTTAAAATTCTTGTAAATCCAAAACACGTCTGAAAATCATGAAACTTGGCATGGATGTCATGTCATGGTACCACCATGTTGTGGTAAAAAAATTGGCCGAATAGGAACAAATTTTGGTATAAGCTTCTTGCAAACCCTAGCTTCTCTCAAGAAGGCTCGTGGTTCTGAGAGGGAACGTGCCACCTTTGAGTGCGAAACGATATACGTTGTCCCCCTTGAGTTTATTTACAAGGGAAACATAGAACTACATGAGTGCCCTGTTAAATTTTGGAATTATTCTAGCTTCGTTTGGCCTTATTTACACATTAATTGAGTTTTTGGTCATTTAATGTGCATAGTTCAAATTTGAACTACAAGCACATGCCCCCGTGCACCAAAGTTGGTTGAAAAATCACATTTGTGTCCTCGAGTGAATTTCTACTCCCTCCTTCCATCTATATAGATCCTAATGCGTTTTTCGAAGCTAACTTTGGCCAAACGTTAGAGCAATAATATATGACATGCAGCTTACACAAAGCATACCTTCAAATTTGTATGTCAAAGGAGCTTCCAATAATATAATTTTCATAGTATACATCTTATGTGCTATTAATCTTGTCAATAGTCAAAGGTTGTCTTGAAAAACACATTAGGCCCTATATAGATGGAAGGAGGGACTAGGTCCCATGCAAAAAATGAGAATAAAATTCAAACATCTGGGCATCGTGGCTCGGTCGAGAACATTGAGAAACTTGGTTTTAAAATCATGAAACTTGGCATGGTGTCATGTCATGGTAGTACCATGCCGTGGTAAAAAAAATTGGCCGAATAGGAACAAATTTTGGTATAAGCTTCTTGCAAATTGGAGCTTCTCTCAAGAAGGCTCTTGGTTCTGGGAGGGAACGTGTCACCTTTGTGTGCATAGTTCAAATTTGAAATACAAGCACATGTTCCAGTGCACCAAAGTTGGTTGAAAAATCACATGTGTGTCCTCGGGTAAATTTCTAGGTTACATGCAAGAAATGGGAATGAAATCCAAAATTCTAGGCGTCGTGGCTGGGTTGGAAACATTGAGAAACTTAGTTTTTTAATTCCTGTAAATCCAAAACACGCATGAAAATAATGAAACTTGGCTTGGTGCCATGACATGGCACCAACATGATGTGGTAAATTTGCAGTCCTATTTGCGAAGGCGCACACATTAACAATCAACAAAGTCATTTTGGAACAAGTGCTGTCACGTTACAATCGGAAACACAAAGTATTGTTGAAACCGTGGGCGTTCTACTTACTAGTACCATTTACGTGCCGCCACGCGTCCCCATTTTTTATTAGCTAGGAGGCGCCATGCAAGGTAGCTATTTGAGTACGAGAGGCGTGCGGTCTGACCCCTCCGCGTGCTTATCAGGAGGAGAGCCCTTTGACCTCCATCTGCCGTCCACCTCTCTCCCAAGGTCTCCATTAATGGCACCCGAGCCTCTGTTTAATGGCGTGGCTATGTCTCACTCGACTGAGATTTAAGAGAGAAAAAAGAAAATTTGAAAGCACAAATCTTGATGTAAGATCCGACGGACCTATATAGCATCTACTGCGACTTATAGCAAGACTGATGAATATATAAGGACGATTAATTTTTTTTATCAAAGGAGGGCTTGTCCGTTCCGATTTTCATTACTGAAAACCACCACAATTCACAAGAAGTTCAGCACAACTCCAGCCTAACACGAAGGACTAAAAGCTACCAGATTGAAATCGCAACATCCCAAGAGGCCAACAAAGGCCAAACAACTGCGCTAGAACCTAACATTTCACAACCGACGACACAATCCACATCCTAAACCGATTATTACATCAAAAGAAACCAGGAAACTGAAGGAAGCCCAGCAGCAACTAGAAGAACAACAACGCCAGGGTCGCCACAGCAAGAGTTTTCTTCATTCCAGCCTCACAACATTGATCTTCCATAGAAAGATAAGGATGATTAGTTGTCTTACATAATTAGAAAGATAATTTAAAAAGCCACATGCGGCTACGCCCGAAATACACAAGGGCAAAAGAAGAAGGAAGACAAGGATCTGGCTCGCTGATCTCTACTTTCTTGATGCATTGCTGCAGGCCGCGGGAACTAGTCTCCGCTGCGAGCGGCGATGAGCTCTTTCGTGTCCTCAAGACGCTGCTTGAGAACATCCACGGATTCCTCCACCAGCCTTTGGCGCTCGTTGCGGAGCATGTCATTCTCGTCCATAAGTTTCTTAACGATGACGCCGGTCCTCTTCAACAAGGCACTGGTCTCCTCCTGCTGGTCTGCACTTCGGACGATCTTCTCCCTCAGCAGGTCGCGCTCGGCCCGGAGCCTCTCATTGCCCTCCCTTAGTACGCCGATAGCCTGTTCAAACGAGGCTTTCATGTCGTCCTGCAACCTCGCCCAGCCGGAGATCTGCTCCATCTGGCTATGGACGATCGCATGCATGCGCCTGTAACAGTCGTCGCCTGCCCACGAGAAATTTTTCCCAGGTCGCCGCAGCGCGGCGGGACATCTCTGCTGCATTCATGGCGCGGCGGGACATCTCTGCTGCTTCCGCGGCGCGGCCGGACCAGTCTGCTGCATCGACGGTGCGGCGGGACCTCCGTGCTGCTTCAGCGGCATGGCGGGACCTCTGTGCTGCTACTTCCGCGCGGCGGGACATGTCGGCTGCTCTCGCAGCGAGGCGGGACATCTCTCGTGCTTCCGCTTGCATGCTCGCCTCTCCGTGGTGGCAATCTCTCGACCCAGAACTCACGCTGGCCATGGCAGACGCAAGGGAAGGATGCTGAATGGCTTGTTTGTTTTTGTGGATGAGGATTTGAGGAGGAATGCGCAGTCATCTTGACATACTAGTATTTATAACCGAGTACTAATACGCTCCTAAGTGGGAAACCGTTTAGGTTGTGATCAGTGTGAACAGATTTGCAATTCAATATAGCGTGGAGTAATTTGAAATGTGACGAGACGCAAGCTCAAAATTTATTGACGATTCAAGTTTCGAAGTGCGGCACTATTCCTAGATGGAGTACTTCTTTTTCTTCTCTCTCCTTTCCGGTTTTATAGGGCTTATCTCAAAATTTTAGTTTTTCCATTTTATAAGGCTCAATTTGGTTGTTCCGCAACACATGTTCAGATTTCAAGGTGCATTAAATCATTGCATGTAAGTATTAAGAGAAAATTGACCAATGCATGTACTTTATGCATGCATGCATTGCAATTAATGCATTGATAAACATAATTTTTTATTGCCACCAAAACCCACCATTTCTTAAGCTAAAGTAGACCAAGGTAATACCTATATTAGCATATTACTCAGATAAACAGAAGGCACTGTAGAAACATTTAGGACGTGAGCTTGTCAATCTGAATGTGGAGGGACACAAGCTTAGCCCCGGCCAGCAGCTTGGGCGGAACTGTCAAGAAGGTCAGCTCCTGCACGTTGACGTCGCCGGGATCCTTGCTGCTTGTCACCTCCATTTCCACCTTAACGGCATCGGTCGTGCCTTTGGGCTCCCCCGGCGGGCCGTTCGCCCACAGCTTGGCCACGTAGTGCGGCAGTTGGGACGCCCCCGCTCTGATGCAGACGACCGACACGATGATAGGCGCGCCGATGTCGAGCACGCCGCCAACCAAGAAAAATGCACGGCGGTCCTCCTCCACGAACAGCAAGAGCCGTGGCTCCGACTGTGGCACTTGCAGCTGGAGCATCTTGCCGTACTGGATCCTGTGCACGGGCATGGGATGTGCGGTGCTCATATGGTGGTAGAGCGCCGGCGGCGGGCCTTCGTAGCCGCAGATGGGCACGGGGCATTTGCAGGGCGCGAGCGGACACACGCTCTGGTGATCGGCGAGCTTGTGGTAAGTGACGTACAGCCCACAACCTTCATGCGGGCACTCCACCCTCACCGACGAAAGGACGGAGTCCACCGTCGTGTTCCGCACGTCGAAGCCACCGCCGCGCTCGCGCTTCTGGCACTGCCGCTGGTTCTCGGGGCGCTCGATGCGGCAGTCCACGCAGGCCAGGTGCCCTCCCTTGCACTACAGAAATCAATCGAACAACACATCAATCAAGAAACCTGCACCTTGCTCAATCAGCCGAACGGACGAGGTGTATTCGAACCTCATACACTGGAGGCGTCAAGGGGTGGAGGCACAAGGGGCAGTGGAGCACGGTGAGGTCCATCGAGACCTTAGAGAGCTCCATCGTCGGGTCCTGTTCGGTCTGCATGATCTCGCCCTCCTCGTGCACAACCATCTCTCGACTTGGGTCGGGGTATTACAAACCTTTATCGTCACATATTTTATACTACTTCAAGGTGCATTAAATCAACACATGAAGTATCAAAAGGAGAGTCACGACATGCATGCATGCATTGTAATTAATGCATCGGTAAACGCAAATTATTAAAATATATCGAGTGCAGTGCTTTGATGTGTCGCGTCAACTCGTACATCAACGAGAAGTTTGATTATCCTCTCCCTCGCGGACTTAACTGCACTTTCCTTTGGCTGTATGACAGGTTGGCCACACACCTGTCGGGCCCACCTTTCATACACGCAAAGGCAGGAGCGTCCCTCCCTCGCCCATGAGCATGGTGGCTGGCAAGACTAGGAGAAGCTTTCGCTACACGCTCTCCCTCCCGCATGTGGTGGACATGCAGCAGTTCAATCGGTGTCAGATGGCCAGAAGCGTACTGTAGTACTCCTCCAGTGCAGTAGTACTCCATCATTGTTCGACTTCCCGAAGAGGCGAAGAGCCAAGCGCAGCCCGGACGCTCGTGTGGCAGTTTCATGTGTAGAGTAGTCTAGGATAGCGTGTACCGTGCTTGTAAGCTTAAAATCGTTGGGGTCGGCTCCATGCTATGTGGCCGTCTCAAAGTTTTAAAAAAAAAATTAAAATAGTCTTCTGGCCCTACCTGACACCCTGGTGATTGTAGTTTGCACGCTCATCTGGTTAAGACAGGAATATATATTTTAATTTTTTTCGAAAAGGGGGGACTCCCCGGCCTCTGCATCAGAACGATGCATACGGCCGCATATATTTTAATTTGTGGTTGGTAAATACTAGAGGTTGCAGCAAATATATTGTACACTGCGGGTCTTTCAGCCAAGTTTAGAGGCAAGCATGTGGGGCTAGTGCTATGATGTGTCACGTCAACTCGTACAACGAGGAGAAGCTTGATTTTACTACACGCCTTCTCCCTCCGTTCCCAAATATAAGTCTTTCTAAAGATTCCAGCAAGTGACTACTACATACGGAGCAAAATGAGTGAATCTACACTCTAAACTATGTCTACATACATCTGTATGCTGTATTCCATTTGAAATAGTATCTAAAAAGGCTTATATTTATGAACGGAGGGAGTATATGGCATTTTTATTCCAGTCGTAACGTTTTCACTGTGAGGTGGGGCCGCAGTTGAGCAAACCCACCCCGCCCACCGGGAGTCGGCCGAGTTTAGAATTAGAAGAGAGAAACGAGGGAGGAGAGCTAGCTGTAGCACGGACGCTGTTGTCGGATGGGACTCGTGTTTATAGAATAGGAGTACTGATCACTCGTGCCTCTTTTTTTCTTTTTTGAGGGAAAAATTAGTTGTATGTCTAGTACCACTAGTTGGGTGCATGCGACCTATAGCTGTCATCACTTTAGGTGTCCTTTTCGAACCGCGGCTACGCTTCACAGTACATATTATTTCACGCATTTATCCTCCTATATGTACTCCTAGGCTATTTCCACGTGCTCCCATTCGCCGACATGTGGGACATAGAGCATCTGGGTCGTAGTGCATGCACGACCCGGAGCATATGCCGGGGTACTTTACATTTCAGACCTCAAGAATTTCATGCAAACCCCCCGCAGAAGAATAAATAAATGAATGAATTACTACATGAAACCGGATTATTTTCGTGGAAACCGGAGCACGTTCATTAAATTTTGGATATAACACGTTTATAAAAAATGACCGGACCGAAACCAGTCTAAGGGCCTCTTTGATTTTTCCCGCAAAAAAAGGGCCTCTTTGATTCGCGGGATACTGAAAACACGGGAATGGGGAAAGTATGATGGCGATGAACCGAGACGAGGAGAACTCTAACTCAGTTAGAGGTTAGATTTAGATTCTAACCCTGAACTAACTCTAAACCAAAGAGGTGTATGGATGGCAGGGTTAGATTGACAATAAATGCTCTATCTCAATCATTTGACTACTTTGGACCCTATTTCCTGTCGGATCTGGAGGGTGCTTGGATACGTTTTAGTTCCATGACTAAAAGTAGTGAGACTAAAACTTGCTAGCCTCACCCATGCTTGGATCCAAATACTAAAGAGACTAAAATCAAGTTAATGAGCATTTATTATCCTCCAAACCCTCCAATCCAGAACTCGCCTGTGTTAAAGGAGAGGAGTTAAATGAGGAGAGAGATGACTAATCCACATTTTAGTAGGGGTACCCCTGACTAAATTTTTTTAGTCTCAAGACTAGTTTTAGCCCCTCTTTAGTCAGGGGTGCTTGGAACTTTTAGCCTCTTAAAGAGACTATTTTTAGTCAGACTAAAATAAGTCCCTTGGATCCAAGCACCCTCTTGGTGTGGCCAGCTCTTCTGTGGCCTCCTCCCGCTCAGAATTGACATAAACTAACCATCTATACAAATCAAGCATGCAAAACATGATAATTTTTACTTTGTCCATACAAATGAGATATCCCACTTAAACATACAAGTCGTCAATCAAGCTTCACAAAATAAAAAAACACTTCATGAAACAAAGAATGAGCTAACTCATCATGGAAGTCATTCATGATAGGGAGGTAGCCCGGAGCCCCTCACGCACTGAGGGAGGAGCTCTCCATTGTCGCTCTGGAGGAAGGCTCTATAGAGCCCAAGCCCCGGGAACCCCTCCGACGCCGGCCCTTGCGAGTTGAGGTCGACACCGGCATGGGTAGCAGGGCCGCTTGCCGCCGACTGGGAACTTAATCTTTGGGCCTCTAGAAATAATGCAAGCCTGTAACTAAAATACCTAGAAAGGTGAACTGCATCTTTGGGCCTCTAGAAATAATGCAAGCCTGAAACTGAAATACCTAGAAAGGTGAACTGAATCTTTGGGCCTCTAGAAATAATGCAAGCCTGAAATTGAAATACCTAGAAAGGTGAATTGAATCTTTGGGCCTCTAGAAATAATGCAAGCCTGAAATTGAAATACCTAGAAAGGTGACCTGAATCTTTGGGCCTCTAGAAAGATTTATTACCTCCTCAAGCAGCATCAAACAATTCCATGCGTGCACCACAAATCTATACCATGTTTGATCAGGATCTACTTTTTCAAATCAGAATTAGCACTAGAGCAAGAAAGATCACTGATATGGCCGTGAGACAGAGAAGGAACAAACAAACTCACCCCTCTCGCGACCTCCCTAGTAGAGGCGCCGCCGCCGCGCACGAAAGAGGGAGAAAAACGACTGGTGAAGGGGGAGCGGGGCGACCTTCGAAGGCCGGAGGGAGAGGGCGACCGGAGTAGGGCGGCGGAGGCCGGAAGGAGAGGATGGCCCAGAGGAGAGAGAGGGCGAGCGACCCTATGGGGAACAGAGAGGAGTCATGTGATAGGTGGGGGGGGGGAGCGATCTGGTGCGGGCAAGGGAGATTTTTCTAGTTCTCTTCTAGTGGGCCCGAGGATAACTAACCCAATTAGAACCTCTCCCCCGGGCTATTTTTGTTAGCTGGGTTAGAGCAAACTAGCTCAAACTAACCCCTCTTGTTTTGATAATTTGAGGCTATTTCAACCCAAACTAGCTCTAACTCAGGGATCCAAACAAAGAGGAGTGTTACTGTACTTGCTACAGTGTGGACCGTAGCACATTGTTTTTTATGGCCATATCACCACATTGTTTTCTACTGCTGGTTCACTGAGCTACCGTGGTTCGCACTGCTGGTTCACTGGGCTGCGTGGTTCGCACTCCTCCAACCTGAGTAGTACTCCCTCCATTCCTAAATATAAGTCTTCGTAGATATTTCGCTGTGGACCACATACGGATGTACATAGATGCATTATATGTGTAGATTCACTCATTTTTCTCCGTATGTGGTCCATAGTGAAATCTCTCCAAAGACTTATATTTAGGAACGGAGGGAGTAGTATAGTACTAGTATATCCCGCATCATTCTTTGCTCCTTCTTACTGAAGGAAATATGCCCTAGAGGCAATAATAAAGTTATTATTTATTTCCTTATATCATGATAACTGTTTATTATTCATGCTAGAATTGTATTAACCGGAAACATAATACATGTGTGAATACATAGACAAACAGAGTGTCACTAGTATGCCTCTACTAGACTAGCTCGTTAATCAAAGATGGTTATGTTTCCTAACCATGAACAAAGAGTTGTTATTTGATTAACGAGGTCACATCATTAGTTGAATGATCTGATTGACATGACCCATTCCATTAGCTTAGCACCCGATCGTTTAGTATGTTGCTATTGCTTTCTTCATGACTTATACATGTTCCTATGACTATGAGATTATGCAACTCCCGTTTACCGGAGGAACACTTTGGGTACTACCAAACGTCACAACGTAACTGGGTGATTATAAAGGAGTACTACAGGTGTCTCCAATGGTAGATGTTGGGTTGGCGTATTTCGAGATTAGGATTTGTCACTCCGATTGTCGGAGAGGTATCTCTGGGCCCTCTCGGTAATACACATCACATAAGCCTTGCAAGCATTATAACTAAGATGTTAGTTATGAGATGATGTATTACGGAACGAGTAAAGAGACTTGCCAGTAACGAGATTGAACTAGGTATTGGATACCGATGATCGAATCTCAGGCAAGTAACATACCGATGACAAAGGGAACAACGTATGTTGTTATGCGGTCTGACCGATAAAGATCTTCGTGGAATATGTAGGAGCCAATATGGGCATCCAGGTCCCGCTATTGGTTATTGACCGGAGATGTGTCTCGGTCATGTCTACATTGTTCTCGAACCGTAGGGTCCGCACGCTTAACGTTACGATGACAGTTATTATGAGTTTATGCATTTTGATGTACCGAAGGTTGTTCGGAGTCCCGGATGTGATCACGGACATGACGAGGAGTCTCGAAATGGTCGAGACGTAAAGATTGATATATTGGAAGCCTATGTTTGGACATCGGAAGTGTTCTGGGTGAAATCGGGATTTTACCGGATTACCGGGAGGGTTACCGGAACCCCCCGGGAGCCAAATGGGCCAACATGGGCCTTAGTGGAAAGGTGAGAGGGCAGCCCACATAGGGCTGCGCCTCCCCCCTCTCCCTAGTCCTATTAGGACTAGGAGAGGGGCCGGCCACCTCTCTCTTTCACTTCCCACTTGAGGAAACCTAGTTGGACTAGGATTGGAGGGGGGAGTCCTACTCCCGGTAGGAGTAGGACTCCTCCTGCGCCTCCCACCTTGGCCGGCCAGCTCCTCCTCCTCCATCCTTTATATACGGGGGCAGGGGACACCCCAAGACACACAAGTTGATCCTTGAGATCGTTCCTTAACCGTGTGCGGTGCCCCCTGCCACCAAATTCCACCTCGATCATACCATTGTAGTGCTTAGGCGAAGCCCTGCGTCGGTAGTACATCAAGATCGTCACCACGCCGTTGTGCTGACGGAACTCTTCCTCGACGCTTTGCTGGATCGGAGCCCGAGGATCGTCATCGAGCTGAACGTGTGTTAAGAACTCGGAGGTGCCGGAGTAACGGTGCTTGGATCGGTCGGATCGGGAAGAAGACGTACGACTACTTCCTTTACGTTGTGAGATCGCTTCCGCAGTCGGTCTGCGTTGGTACGTAGACAATACTCTCCCCCTCGTTGCTATGCATCACCATGATCTTGCGTGTGCGTAGGAAAATTTTCGAAATTACTACGTTCCCCAACAGTGGCATCCGAGCCTAGGTTTTATGGTTTGATGTTATTTGCACGAGTAGAACACAAGTGAGTTGTGGGCGATACAAGTCATACTGCCTACCAGCATGTCATACTTTGGTTCGGCGGTATTGTTGGACGAGACGATCCGGACCAACCTTACGCATACTCTTACGCGAGACCGGTTCCCTCGACGTGCTTTGCACATAGATGGCTTGCGGAAGACTGTCTCTCCAACTTTAGTTGAACCAAGTGTGGCTACGCCCGGTCCTTGAGAAGGTTAAAACGGAGTCTATTTGACGAACTATCGTTGTGGTTTTGATGCGTAGGTGAGATGAGTTCTTACTTAAGCCCGTAGCAGCCACGTAAAACTTGCAACAACAAAGTAGAGGATGTCTAACTTGTTTTTGCAGGGCATGTTGTGATGTGATATGGTCAAGGCATGATGCTGATTTTATTGTATGAGATGATCATGTTTTGTAACCAAGTTATCGGCAACTGGCAGGAGCCATATGGTTGTCGCTTTATTGTATGCAATGCAATCACGATGTAATGCTTTACTTTATTACTAAGCGGTAGTGATAGTCGTGGAAGCATAAGATTGGCGAGACGACAACGATGCTACGATGGAGATCAAGGTGTCGCGCCGGTGACGATGGTGATCATGACGGTGCTTCGGAGATGGAGATCACAAGCACAAGATGATGATGGCCATATCATATCACTTATATTGATTGCATGTGATGTTTATCCTTTTATGCATCTTATCTTGCCTTGATTGACGGTAGCATTATAAGATGATCTCTCACTAAATTATCAAGAAGTGTTCTCCCTGAGTATGCACCGTTGCCAAAGTTCGTCGTGCCCAGACACCACGTGATGATCGGGTGTGATAAGCTCTACGTCCATCTACAACGGGTGCAAGCCAGTTTTGCACACGCAGAATACTCAGGTTAAACTTGACGAGCCTAGCATATGCAGATATGGCCTCGGAACACGGAGACCGAAAGGTCGAGCGTGAATCATATAGTAGATATGATCAACATAACGATGTTCACCATTGAAAACTACTCCATCTCACGTGATGATCGGTTATGGTTTAGTTGATTTGGATCACGTGATCACTTAGAGGATTAGAGGGATGTCTATCTAAGTGGGAGTTCTTAAGTAATATGATTAAATTGAACTTAAATTTATCATGAACTTAGTCCTGGTAGTATTTTGCAAATCATGTTGTAGATCAATAGCTCGCGTTGTTGCTTCCCTGTGTTTATTTTGATATGTTCCTAGAGAAAATTGTGTTGAAAGATGTTAGTAGCAATGATGCGGATTGGATCCATGATCTGAGGTTTATCCTCATTGCTGCACAGAAGAATTATGTCCTTGATGCACCGCTAGGTGACAGACCTATTGCAGGAGCAGATGCAGACGTTATGAACGTTTGGCTAGCTCAATATGATGACTACTTGATAGTTTAGTGCACCATGCTTAACGGCTTAGAATCGGGACTTCAAAGACGTTTTGAACGTCATGGACCATATGAGATGTTCCAGGAGTTGAAGTTAATATTTCAAGCAAATACCCGAGTTGAGAGACATGAAGTCTCCAGCAAGTTTTATAGCTAAAAGATGGAGGAGAATCGCTCAACTAGTGAGCATGTGCCCAGATTGTCTGAGTACTACAATCGCTTGAATCAAGTGGGAGTTAATCTTCCAGATAAGATAGTGATTGACAGAATTATCTAGTCACCATCACCAAGTTAGTAGAACTTTGTGATGAACTATATTATGCAAGGGATGACAAAAGTAATTCCTAAGCTCTTCGTGATGCTGAAATCAACGAAGGTAGAAATCAAGAAAAACATCAAGTGTTGATGGTTGACAAGACCACTAGTTTCAAGAAAAGGGCAAAGGGAAGAAGGGGAACTTCAAGAAGAACGGCAAGCAAGTTGCTGCTCAAGTGAAGAAGCCCAAGTCTGATCCTAAGCCTGAGACTAAGTGCTTCTACTGCAAAGGGACTGGTCACTAGAAGCGGAACTACCCCAAGTGATTGGCGGATAAGAAGGATGGCAAAGTGAACATAAGTATATTTGATATACATGTTATTGATGTGTACTTTACTAGTGTTTATAGCAAACCCTCAGTATTTGATACTAGTTCAGTTGCTAAGATTAGTAACTCGAAACGGGAGTTGCAGAATAAACAGAGACTAGTTAAGGGTGAAGTGACGATGTGTGTTGGAAGTGGTTCCAAGATTGATATGATCATCATCGGACACTCCCCATAATTTCGGGATTAGTGTTGAACCTAAATAAGTGTTATTTGGTGTTTGCATTGAGCATGAATATGATTTGATCATGTTTATTGCAATATGGTTATTCATTAAAGTCAGAGAATAATTGTTGTTCTGTTTACATGAATAAAACCTTCGATGGTCATACACCCAATGAAACAAGTTCGTTGGATCTCGATCGTAGTGATACACATATTGAAACCAAAAGATGCAAAGTTAATAATGATAGTGCAACTTATTTGTGGCACTGCCGTTTAGGTCATATTGGTATAAAGCGCATGAAGAAACTCCATGCTGATGGGCTTTCGGAATCACTTGATTATGAATCACTTGATGCTTGCGAACCATGCCTTTTGGGCAAGATGACTAAAACGCCGTTCTTCGGAACAATGGAGAGAGCAACAGATTTGTTGGAAATCATACATACTGATGTATGTGGTCCGATGAATATTGAGGCTCGCGACAGGTATCATTATTTTCTGATCTTCATAGATGATTTAAGCAGATATGAGTATATCTACTTGATGAAACATAAGTCTGAAACATTTGAAAAGTTCAAAGAATTTCAGAGTGAAGTGAAAAATCATCATGACAAGAAAATAAAGTTTCTACGATCTGATCGCGGAGACAAATATTTGAGTTACGAGTTTGGTCTTCAGTTAAAAACAATGTGGAATAGTTTCACTACTCACGCCACCTGGAACACCACAGCATAATGGTGTGTCCGAACGTCATAACCGTACTTTATTAGATACAGTGCGATCTATGATGTATCTTACCGATCTACCACTATCGTTTTGGGGTTATACATTAGAGACAGCTGCATTCACGTTAAATAGGGCACCATCTAAGTCCGTTGAGACGACACAATCTGAACTATGGTTTGGCAAGAAACCAAAGTTGTCGTTTCTTAAAATTTGGAGTTGCGATGCTTATATGAAAAATTTTCATCCTGATAAGCTCAAACTCAAATCGGAGAAGTGCGTCTTCATAGGATATCCAAAGGAAACTATTGGATACACCTTCTATCACAGATCCGAAGTCAAGACTTTTGTTGCTAAAATTCGGAAACTTTCTGGAGAAGGAGTTTCTCTCGAAAGAAGTGAGTGGGAGGAAAGTAGAACTTGACGAGGTAACTGTACCCGCTCCCTTGTTGGAAAGTAGTACATCACAGAAAACTGTTTCTGTGACACCTACACCAGTTAGTGAGGAAGCTAATGATGATGATCATGAAACTTCAGAACAAGATACTATCGAACCTTGTAGGTAAACCAGAGTAAGATCCGCGCCAGAGTGGTACGGTAATCCTTCTCTGGAAGTCATGCTACTAGATCATGATGAACCTACAAACTATGAAGAAGCGATGGTGAGCCCAGATTCCGCAAAGTGGCTTGAAGCCATGAAATCTGAGATATGATCCATGTATGAGAACAAAGTATGGACTTTGGTTGACTTGCCCGATGATCGGCAAGCAATTGAGAATAAATGGATCTTCAAGAGGAAGACGGACGCTGATAGTAGTGTTACTATCTACAAAGCTAGAATTGTCGCAAAAGGTTTCCAACAAAGTTCAAGGTGTTGACTACGATGAGAGCTTCTCACTCGTATCTATGCTTGAGTCTGTCCGAATCATGTTAGTAATTGCCGCATTTTATGAAATCTGGCAAACGGATAAACAAAACTGCATTCCTTAATGGATTTATTAAAGAAGAGTTGTATATGATGCAAACAAAAGGTTTTGTCAATCCGAAAGATGCTAACAAAATGTGCAAGCTCCAGCGATCCATCTGTGGACTGGTGCAAGCATCTCGGAGTTGGAATATACGTTTTTATGAGTTGATCAAAGCATATAGTTTCATACAGACTTGCGGTGAAGCCTGTATTTACGAGAAAGTGAGTGGGAGCACTACAACATTTCTGATAAGTATATGTGAATGACATATTGTTGATCGGAAATAATGTAGAATTATTCTGTAAAGCATAAAGGAGTGTTTGAAAGGAGTTTTTCAAAGAAAGACTTCGGTGAAGCTGCTTACATATTGAGCTTCAAGATCTATAGAGATAGATCAAGACGCTTGATAAGTTCTTTCAATAAGTACATACCTTGACAAAGATTTTGAAGTAAGTTCAAAATGGAGCAGTCAAAGAAAGAGTCCTTGCCTGCATTATAAGGTGTGAAGTTGAGTAAGACTCAAAGCCCGACCACGGCAGAAGATAGAAAGAGAATGAAAGTCATTCCCTATGCCTTGGCCATAGGTTCTATAAAGAATGTCATGCTGTATACCAGATCTATTGTATACCCTGCACTGATTTGGCAAGGGAGTACAATAGTGATCTAGGAGTAGATCACTGGACAACGGTCAGAATTATCCTTAGTGAAATAAGGATATGTTTCTCGATTATGGACGTGATAAAAAGGTTCGTCGTAAAGGGTTACGCCGATGCAAGTTTTGACACCAATCTAGATGACTCTAAGTCTCGGTCTAGATACATATTGAAAGTGGGAGCAATTAGCTAAGAGTAGCTCCGTGCAGAGAATTATAGACATAGAACTTGCAAAATACTTACGGATCTGAATGTGACAGACCCGTTGACTAAAGTTATCTCACAAGCAAAACATGATCACACCTTAGTACTCTTTGGGTATTAATCACATAGAGATGTGAACTAGATTACTGACTCTAGTAAACCCTTTGAGTGTTGGTCACATAACGATGTGAACTATGGGTGTTAATCACATGGTGATGTGAACTATTGCTGCTAAATCACATGGCGATGTGAACTAGATTATTGACTCTAGTGCAAGTGGGAGACTGAAGGAAATATGCCCTAGAGGCAATAATAAAGTTATTATTTATTTCCTTATATCATGATAACTGTTTATTATTCATGCTAGAATTGTATTAACCGGAAACATAATACATGTGTGAATACATAGACAAACAGAGTGTCACTAGTATGCCTCTACTAGACTAGCTCGTTAATCAAAGATGGTTATGTTTCCTAACCATGAACAAAGAGTTGTTATTTGATTAACGAGGTCACATCATTAGTTGAATGATCTGATTGACATGACCCATTCCATTAGCTTAGCACCCGATCGTTTAGTATGTTGCTATTGCTTTCTTCATGACTTATACATGTTCCTATGACTATGAGATTATGCAACTCCCGTTTACCGGAGGAACACTTTGGGTACTACCAAACGTCACAACGTAACTGGGTGATTATAAAGGAGTACTACAGGTGTCTCCAATGGTAGATGTTGGGTTGGCGTATTTCGAGATTAGGATTTGTCACTCCGATTGTCGGAGAGGTATCTCTGGGCCCTCTCGGTAATACACATCACATAAGCCTTGCAAGCATTATAACTAAGATGTTAGTTATGAGATGATGTATTACGGAACGAGTAAAGAGACTTGCCAGTAACGAGATTGAACTAGGTATTGGATACCGACGATCGAATCTCAGGCAAGTAACATACCGATGACAAAGGGAACAACGTATGTTGTTATGCGGTCTGACCGATAAAGATCTTCGTGGAATATGTAGGAGCCAATATGGGCATCCAGGTCCCGCTATTGGTTATTAACCGGAGATGTGTCTCGGTCATGTCTACATTATTCTCGAACCGTAGGGTCCGCACGCTTAACGTTACGATGACAGTTATTATGAGTTTATGCATTTTGATGTACCGAAGGTTGTTCGGAGTCCCGGATGTGATCACGGACATGACGAGGAGTCTCGAAATGGTCGAGACGTAAAGATTGATATATTGGAAGCCTATGTTTGGACATCGGAAGTGTTCCGGGTGAAATCGGGATTTTACCGGATTACCGGGAGGGTTACCGGAACCCCCTGGGAGCCAAATGGGCCAACATGGGCCTTAGTGGAAAGGTGAGAGGGCAGCCCACATAGGGCTGCGCCTTCCCCCCTCTCCCTAGTCCTATTAGGACTAGGAGAGGGGCCGGCCACCTCTCTCTTTCACTTCCCACTTGAGGAAACCTAGTTGGACTAGGATTGGAGGGGGGAGTCCTACTCCCGGTAGGAGTAGGACTCCTCCTGCGCCTCCCACCTTGGCCGGCCAGCTCCTCCTCCTCCATCCTTTATATACGGGGGCAGGGGACACCCCAAGACACACAAGTTGATCCTTGAGATCATTCCTTAACCGTGTGCGGTGCCCCCTGCCACCAAATTCCACCTCGATCATACCGTTGTAGTGCTTAGGCGAAGCCCTGCGTCGGTAGTACATCAAGATCGTCACCACGCCGTTGTGCTGACGGAACTCTTCCTCGACGCTTTGCTGGATCGGAGCCCGAGGATCGTCATCGAGCTGAACGTGTGTTAAGAACTCGGAGGTGCCGGAGTAACGGTGCTTGGATCGGTCGGATCGGGAAGAAGACGTACGACTACTTCCTTTACGTTGTGAGATCGCTTCCGCAGTCGGTCTGCGTTGGTACGTAGACAATACTCTCCCCCTCGTTGCTATGCATCACCATGATCTTGCGTGTGCGTAGGAAAATTTTCGAAATTACTACGTTCCCCAACAATTACTACTCCGACATGTGGGAGAGCCAGCATCCGGGTCGACGTGTCATGCACCAGATTAGAGCGTGAAACGGAAGGGGGGCATCACCGCGGTCGGAGCGCCAGTAATTCATGACTATAGTGAGTGGTCATATCACAAGTCTTTCCAGCAGTAACGCGACGTCAAATCACACAGCCCCACTCGCTCACCCTCCACGCCTCTCTGTCAAACCGCCTACCCAAAAACTGCCGCGCGTACTTCCCAGGAAAAGCCCCGCCCTCAACTTTTAACTACGCGAAAATATTTCGAGCTTGTTCGTTCTATAGAAATACAGTAAGTACTGTATGTTTATTCAGCCATGGGGTTGTTCAATGAATGGAGGGGCGGGGAGCACAAGTGAACAATACTGTAGTACTACTAGTAGTAAGTAGGAGTCGTACAGTAGTCACCTTAAATAGAGAGTTTCTTTTCTTTAATGCCACGTACACAAATTGAAACGCTTGTTGTGGAGAGAAAAAAGATAATCACTCCACTATATATGGACGCAGGGGCCTGAGCGCTTGCTTTACTAGGGTTGCTCTCTTCATTCTCTTGTCCTCGCCAGATATAAACAAGACAGCGGTAGCGACATTTTCTCTCTGCTCACCGCTGGTCACAAATCCGGCCGGATCCCTTCGGCCGGTGTGTGTAGAGGACTAAAAGGTGCATCGTTCACGTGGACATCGCCGCCGAGGGAGGAAACCCACAGCTGCCGGAGGGGCCCGATCATCTGCCCGTGCCGTTCTCTCCGACACAGCGCCGGCTCGGGAGGTCCTCCGAACCTTCTTTCTCCCTGTCGTATTGTCCGCAGATCTGACCTGCCGCTGCCGACATCCCGGCGACCCTCAGGTATAAGTTCTTCGAAAGCGGCCTTACTCTATTGCCCCAGCTCCCCACGTGTCTGCATGTGCATCTTTTTCTACTCCCATCAGCTCTTCCAAAGCCACCTAAAATTTTAGTATTATTGGAGGTAAAGCTACTTCATGCATTCGAATCTAGGGCTTTGTACAAACAATGAAGAAAGGGGGAAAGTTGTAGCATGAATCTAGGACTTGATTCAAAGAGGAAATAATATGGTGAAAGTAGTAGAGACTGGATACCCAACCGGTCTCTTGGTTGAAAGGGAAATAATGGGAAAACGTAGTACAAACTGGATAAGGAACAGATCTATTATTGGTTGAAAAAAGGATAGAAAGTGGCGGCTGGTGGACAAGTCAACAGAGTATGTCCAGGATTAGATTTGCTGCCATCACATAGTAAAAGGTCTCCAGGATTAGATTTGCTGCCCTCACATAGTAAAAGGTCTCAGGATTAGATTTGCTGCCCTCACATAGTAAAAGGTCTCAGGATTAGATTTGCTGCCCTCACATAGTAAAATGTCTCCAGGATTAGATTTGCTGCCCTCACATAGTAAAAGGTCTCCAGGATTAGATTTGCTGCCCTCACATAGTACAAGGTCTCCAGGATTAGGTTTGCTGCCCTCACATAGCATGAACAAACTCGGCATCACCACTTTATGCCTCCTTGTAGGTACATTGTGCTGATGCGTCCACTGTCGCATGTCCTTATACCAACCTTTTGCTGTTGTTAATGTAAGGGCGCATGTAAAATGAAGCTATCACACTGTTACCTTAGGGACATGTCTAACCAATGTTATTGTTAATCTAATGCCTCCAGTGATAAGATGCAATTAAACTGTGTTACAAATGGCACTCCTGTTGTTTTCCCCAGTATGATAAGTAAGTTGCTCCTTTACGTTGCTGAGTGTCCTGGTGTCCCCACGGTCCCATGCCCTTAAACCAACTCTTTGGCTGCTGTTGATTTACTGTGTCTGGTAAACAAGCAATGCCACCATTAAAGTAATCCCATATTTGAGGAATCTCATTGTTGATCGTAATGCTTCTGGTAACATGAAGCATTGATGACGTTTTAAAATTTCTACTGTCCTTGCGTGATTGCCTTGAACATAATTAAGATGCTTCTTTTCATTTTGTATATGTTTCGTATATTCTTATTGACCAGCAACTGTTTACTTTCTATCTTTTTGTGCAGATAGGGATATCCATTTCACCTTGTTGCTATTGTGACCTTTTGGTGAACTGCACAAAACACTTTTTTGGAATGAGTGTCTTGTGCAGTTCACCTAAAATGTCACGTGGGCAACATCTCTCAATTTTGGTGGAACTGCACAAAATGGTGATTGGAGTTTCCAAAATCTCCGTCAAGTTCTGCTGGTAATCTCGTGCAACATTTTATTAGCCTTTGCAAGATGAGCCGTCACTGTCACCACAATGGCACTTAATTTTAGTGGAACTGCACAAGAGGATAACAAAATTATAGTTGCACCTTACATGAGCCGGACAGCCAACCTTAATGTTCCTCAATTTTAGTCCAACTACTAAAGAAGAACCTGCCAGCTCACGAGAGCAAGTACTTCTTGCTAGCTGAATGATGCAATCTTTGCTTCATTTCAGGTGAACTGCAGAAAAAGGCGCATGAATTGAATCATGGAACTCAAGGCAGGCTTCATCCGAGTGGAGGTGCAGGTTGAGTAAAGGAGGCCACTATTAAAGTGAAATCATGCTCTCCTGGTTTGTGCTATGCAAACAGGAATACTCAACTACAGATGTTGTGATGGTCAAGAGTATTCGCCAAGTTCTTCGATTGTATGACATGGCTAGCCAAGATGGATTTAATCCCGATATTCACTTTATCAAAAGGCTCTAATGGGTTGGTTCTGAATCTTGCAAGCTGGGAATCAGTGAGATGTGTAGGCATCTTTGTTGTACTTATTATTTGAATCTTATTTGCTGGTTCTGAATCTTGCAAGCTGGGAATCAATGAGATGTGTAAGCATCTTTGTTGTACTTATTATTTGGATCTTATTTGTTGGTTCTCAATCTTGCAAGCTGGGAAACACGGCATGATGATGTAGAGGACAACAACCATAACAAACAGTTCAAACTTGGTAGTATTATCTTTGTGAAAGTGCGAAAAATGTGTTGATCGTGTGCGTCTTGAGAATAATAATTCTAATTGTTGTGCATGTTGATCCTGTGACACTGATAGAATGAGCGAATGCATTGCTTGTTTTAAGTATAAATTTCTATTAAAGCTAATTAAATTTAAGTAAAGTGACCACTAACTCCTGTTATTACAATACCAATACAGACCCGCTCGTGAACCGACGTGTGGCCGAGGGTGCATCCTCTGCCGGGCGTGCAGCGAACGAGGGAGGGTTAGTAACTGTTGTCGTCTGTACACACTCAGCTTACTGTTGAATCCAGTTCCCCAGGAGCTGAAAAACGAACTGCTGCCGCCGCCTACACACTCGTTCACTCGAAGAGACTCCAATGGCGATCCGAGGGGTGAGCCTGCTGGATATGGACTTCAGCAATGAGTTCCCCTTTGAGTTCGACGTTCAGTCCTATGGCTGCACCAAGTTGAATGTGATGTACACCAACGATACGGACTCGGTGAAGCTCTGCCTCGCCTCAGTCCTATGGCTGCACCAGGTTCTGGAGCATTCGTCCGTTTCATCGGCAGCGCCGACTGCACCTTCGCTACGGTGGAGAGAAGGAAGAACGCGATGATTCGGTCATCTGGTGCAACAAGCTTGTCGACATCCAGAAGCAATACAAGATCATCAGCAACGGGCAGGAGAAGGACTCCGTGGTTGACCTTGCTGAGACCATCATCGACCCCTGATACGCCAACATGAAAGAAGACGACCTGAACACGTGGGAGGTACCTTTGAATCTAGCCTACATAACCTACGCGGCCAAGGACGCATACGCATGCTACGACATGTACAGGTAGATCTTGGACATGAGGGCGTGTCTGCTTCCCGTAACCGACGAGTACACGGACAGCCGCAGCGTCATGATCAAGCATGCCAGGAAGGTCTAGATGTTGTACTTTATCTGTTTATAAGCACCTTTATCATCTGAGTCTTTCATGCATTAGCCTATGTGTCGTAATTATCTGTTTTGTCCGAAATATTTCTTTTAAGAACCCATTAACATGATTGCTTTTTTAGTGGCTATTTGCTTATGTATGTAAACTAGTTCACTTGTCCGTAAAAAAACTAGTTCACTCGGCTGCCTTGCTTTGAATCTCCTTCCTCCCAACATATTCCCCTCCTCAGGTGGACCCAGCAGGTCTCTGAATTTTCTCCCACTTTCTTTTTTGATGTAAACTGAGTTTTCTCCCAGTACTTTCCCCTAGAACCAACTCAACTGTTCCACGTCTAGCCTAAAAAATAATAATACCCCACGTACTATTAACTCATCAAATTAAAATGATATTTTATTTCGTAAGTTGAAAGTTCTTACAAAATAATAATAATAATTGTTTATATATAACTTAGCAAGTTAATTCCTAGTGATTGCGTACATAAGCTTGCAAAGATTTTACTAATGTGCAATCATGTGTTTATGTTTTTATAACATTTTTCCGTCTAGCCCAACATGATATTTTCACCCAGCCAGCAAGTCCGCGGATTTTGAGAAAAATGCAAATGGGATTTAAACGGGCTGCATAGATGCTACATCATTGTTTCACCCAGCCCACCAAATGGACTAAAAAAATGTTCCCCCCGCTGACAGGTCGGACGCACCAGCTATATCTTCGCACGCAAGGAAGTGCCTCCTTATTATGCACCAAAAAATGAATACCCTTTACTAGCTGGGACCCACCATAGTGGGTGGCTGACTTGTGGGCCTACTAAGTTGACGAGGACGGAGGGCTCTGTCAACTTAGTCAATATGAACGATTCTAGCTCCAGTGACCCTACGATGTCCATCCAACGGCCATAGTGCTTCTTCAACCTCTGGTCTTCTTGCTCCAGCCGCCCAAAGCTGCGCCGGTCGTGCCGCATGCTCCTGCCTCTCGTGGCCGGCTGTGATGTCGCGGAGGCCTCACCGCCCCCTACTACTCCCGCCGTTGGCCCATGCTATCCCTCTACTCACCCACACCCCCTGTTATTCTATGGCGACGACAGCCTCACGCCGCAGCCGAACCAGTGAACCCTCATACTCCTCTCCGCGTGGGCATCCACTGCCGCATCTTCCCCGGATCCATGTCGTCCCCTTCCTAGGCCTCGCCGTCGTCCACCGCCTTGGTGCTCTCGGCGCGGCATGGTCAATGTGGTCAACGACCGACTTCCATCGGAAGAGTACTGTACGTGGAGAGGCTGACAGCTGGGTCCACGGCCACATCCCAGTTTTTTTGTGATTTGCCAAGTAAGTCACTTTGTCAGGCCTGTTGGGCTTCAAATCTTTCAAGACGAGGAGAGCTTCATTCGGCTGGCCGAGAAAATGGCCCATCAGTAATGAGAAATGGGCTGTACATTTTTAAAACACATCAAACTGGCAATTAGTTTAAAATATCTTTTTTTCATTTCGAGATTTTAAATTACATTAATTTTTATGCATGGAGAATTTGTTGGATTTTATATTGATATACATTTATTTTTAAAATCAGTTTGAATGTGAGTCGAAATTTCGGGATTAAAAACAGTTCGGACCGCACCGAAATATGCAAAATTTTGTTAATTTTTTAACCGTGGCCACAATATGGGCTGTAATGCTAACAAAAAGAATATGGGCTCCAAAAAAACCTTAAGAATTAGCAAATGCGCTGTAAATTATTAGAAATAATGGCAGATGGGTTGTATGCTGTTTTCCACAGATTTGAGGCTTTCCTAAAAAAAAGGTTGACGCACAAGCTGTGACTGTTGGATGTCCATGGAACGGCCGTCATGCTTCTTCAATCTCTGCTCTTCCTGCTCGAGCCGCTCAAACAAGCGTCGGCGGGACTGCCTGCTCCCTCCTCCCCGCGGCCGGCTGTGCTGCCGCGCAGGCCTCAACGCCCCACCGTACTCCCATTGCTGGCCTAGCCATCCCTCTACTCACCCACACCTGCTGTTATTCTCCGGCGACGGCAGACGAACCAGTAAACCCTCGTACAGTCGTACTCCCCTTCGCGTGGGAAACAACTGTCGAGTCTTCCCTGCCTCCGTGTCGTTCCCTTCCTAGGCCTCGCCGTCGTCCACCGCCCTGGTGCTCTCGGCGCGGCCTGGTTAACGACCAGCATGCATCTGAAGTGGACTGTACGTGGAGAGGCCGAAAGCTGGGTCCACGGCCGCACGCAAGGAAATGCCTCCTTATTACGCGCAAAATAATGATTCCTCCACCTGACATCAGGGACCCACCGAAAGGGCCTCTGTATTTCGCGAAAAAAACATTACCGCCGCTAACAGCTCGGACCCACCAGCTATATCTTCGCACGCAAGGAAGTGCCTCCTTATTACACTCAAAAAAATGAATACCCCCTGCTAGCTGGGACCCACCATGGTGGGAGGCTGACTTGTGGGCCTACTAAGTTGACGAGGACGGAGGGCTTTGTCAACTCAGTCAATATGCACGATTCTAGCTTTAGTGATCGTACGATGTCCATCCAACGGCCGTAGTGCTTCTTCAACCTCTGGTCTTCTTGCTCCAGCCGCCCAAACCAGCGCCAGTCGTGCCTCATGCTCTTGCCTCCCGTGGCCGGATGCGATGCAGCGGAGGCCTCACCGCCCCTACTAGTCCCACCGCTGGCCAGGCCATCCCTCTACTCACCCACACCCCCTGTTATTCTGCGGCGACGGCAGCCTCACACCGCAGCGAACCAGTGAAGCCTCGTACTCCTCTACGCGTGGGCATCCACTGTCGCGTCTTCCCCGGCTCCGCGTCGTCCCCTTCCTAGGCCTCGCCATCGTCCACTGCCCTGGTGCTCTCGGCGCGGCGTGGTCAACGTGGTCAAGGAACGGCTTCCATCGGACGTGGACTGTACGTGGAGAGGCTGACAGCTGGGTCCACGGCCACAGCAAGGAAGTGCCTCCTTATTACGTACAAAATAATTATTCCTCCACCCGACAGCAGGGACCCACCGAATGGGCCACCGTATTTCGCCCCCTGACTGCTGGGACCCACCAGCTACATCTTCGCACGCAAGGAAGTGCCTGATAGTCAGGACCCACCTGGTCGAAGCGTACGTAGCGTTGTCATTCTGGTCGCGAACGTGTACGTACATATATACTGGTCGATGTAGAGGCGCGCACGTGTCGTATAGAGGCGCGCACGTAGCATGTACACGTACGTACAGCGGCCAGGGTGCAAGAAAGAAAATACGACCACGTATGTGTACATACGGGCGGGGTCTCGAACGCCTACTCACACATACGTACGACCAGGGCTCGTGTACATGGCTGGGTCAGAACGGAGAAACAGCGTCGTCGTCGTGTTCATGGGGAGGCAACGGAATGCGTCGTGTTCATGGGGAGGCAACGGAATGCGTCGTGTTCATGGGGAGGCAACGGAATGCGTCATGTTCATCGGGAGGGCTTGGACGGAACAGGCGATGGAAACGAGGCCTGGCGTACCGCAGAACGGAGGAAACGGCCTTGTGTTCGACCGGCCACGTTCGAAACGGGATCCTGTTCATCGGGAGGGGTCTGGCGTACCGCAAAACGGAGGAAACGGACCTCCTACGGTCGAAACGGGGGTCCTGTTGATCGGGAGGGGTGTGGCGTACCGCAAAACGGACGAAAGGACTTGTGTTGGAGCGCTACGGTTCAAACGAGGGTCCTGTTCATCGGGAGGGGTGTGGCATACCGCAAAACGGGACTCCACGGGATACTGTTCATCTCCACCGTCGACCTCCTCCAACCTCCATGGGCTCCTGTTCATCCAGCCTCCACGGGCTCCTGTTCGTCCAGCCTCCACGGGCTCCTGTTCATGCAGCCTCCACCGTGCGCTACTCCACCCGCTACTGTTCAACCACCCCTCCACCGTCTACTATTCATCCAGCCCTCCACACCATGGGGTCCTGTTCAACCACCCCTCCACGGGCACCCCTCCACCGTCTACTATTCATCCAGCCCTCCACACCACGGGGTCCTGTTCAACCACCCCTCCACGGGCACCCCTCCACCGTCTATTGTTCATCCAGCCCTCCACACCACGGGGACATGTTCATCCACCCCTCCACGGGCACCCCTCCATCGTCTACTGTTCATCCAGCCCTCCACCACGTCATGTTCATCCAGAGGCAACGCCACCGCTCACTGTTCATCCAACCCCCCCCCTCCCGCAACGCTCACTGTTCATCCAATCGACCGGCTTCAGTTAGCAGCAGTAGCGAAGGAATTGCTCGATCGGGTTCAGTTAACAGCCATCGATCGATCGCTCGGGTTCAGTAACGTGTAGCCTGTAGTGCAATCGCTCAGGTTCAGTTAGAGCCCAATGCCTTGCTCGGTTTCAGTTAGATCAAACGCCTCGCACACACGCGCGTAAGTGTACGAGAGAAACGCGCATCGCTCAGCCCCCGACCTCCCACCGTAACCGGGAACTCCCCGAAATTTTTCTCGCCCTCACTTCTACCACGGTTTTTTCCATCATGGACGACCCAAAGACTGTCATGCAGCTGCGTCTCCGGCCCGCCCAGGATGAAAAGCCCATTTTCTGTCATGATTTTTTGTCATAGAAGTAGGAGCCCACCACATCTATGATGATACTGGGTTTTTTCACAATTATCATCATAGAAGTGTCATATGTATGACAATTTTTTTTCGTTCGGCCCAAAATGTCACGGATGTGTCTTTTTTTGTAGTGTAGCAATAGTTGGTGAGACGACCATGTGATGACACGTTGATAGAGATCAAGATGATGGAGATCATGACGGTGCTTTGGAGATGGAGATCAAAGGCACAAGATGATGATGGCCATATCATGTCACATATTTTGATTGCATGTGATGTTTATCCTTTATGCATCTTATTTTGCTTAGTACGGCGGTAGCATTATAAGATGTTCCCTCACTAAATTTCAAGGTATAAGTGTTCTCCCTGAGTATGCACCATTGCTATAGTTCGTCATGTCGAGACACCACGTGATGATCGGGTGTGATAAGCTCTACTTTCACATACAATGGGTGCAAGCCAGTTTTGCACACGCGGAATACTCGGGTTAAACTTGACGAGCCTAGCATATGCAGATATGGCCTCGGAACACTGAGACCGAAAGGTCGAACGTGAATCATATAGTAGATATGATCAACATAGAGATGTTCACCATTGAAAACTACTCCATATTACGTGATGATCGGACATGGTTTAGTTGATATGGATCACGTGATCATTTAGATGACTCAAGGGATATCTATCTAAGTGGGAGTTCTTAAGTAATATAATTAATTGAACTTTAATTTATCATGAACTTAGTCCTGATAGTATTTGCAAATTATGTTATAGATCAATAGCTCGCATTATAGCGCCCCGTTTATTTTTGATATGTTCCTAGAGAAAAATAAGTTGAAAGATGATAGTAGCAATGATGCGGACTGGATCCGTGATCTAAGGATTATCCTCATTGCTGCACAGATATGTCCTTGATGCACCGCTAGGTGACAGACCTTTTGCAGGAGCAGATGCAGATGTTATGAACGTTTGGCAAGCTCGGTATGATGACTACTTGATAGTTTAGTGCCCCATGCTTTACGGCTTAGAACCGGGACTTCAAAAACATTTTGAACGCCATGGAGCATATGAGATGTTCCAAGAGCTGAAATTAGTATTTCAAACTCATGCCCGTGTTAAGAGGTATGAGACCTCTGACAAGTACTTTGCCTACAAGATGGAGGAGAATAGCTCAGCTAGTGAGCATGTGCTCAGAATGTCTGAGTACTACAATCACTTGAATCAAGTGGGAGTTAATCTTCCAGATAAGATATAGATTGATAGAGTTCTCTAGTCACTATCACCAAGTTACTAGAACTTCGTGATGAACTATAATATGAAAGGGATAACAGAAATGATTCCCAAGCTTTTCGCGATGCTAAAATCGGCGAAGGTAGAAATCAAGAAAAAGCATCAAGTGTTGATGGTTGACAAGACCACAAGTTTCAAGTAAAAGGGCAAGGGAAAGAAAGGGAACTTCAAGAAGAATGGCAAGCAAGTTGCCACTCCCGTGAAGAAGCTCGAAGCTAGACCTAAGATTGAAACTGAGTGCTTCTACTGCAAAGGGAATGGTCACTGGAAGCAGAACTACCCCAAATACTTGGCGGATAAGAAGGATGGCAAAGTGAACAAAAGTATATTTGATATACATGTTATTGGTGTGTACTTTACTAGTGTTCATAGTAACCCTAGGGTATTTGATACTGGTTCTGTCGTGGAATTGTCACGGCAGATGTCCTAGTATGAGGACTTCGTCGTGAGGCCAGCGCATCTATGTGGTAGCTTGAGAGGGGTTGATCAGGATGAGAGACGCGAGGCGGATCATCACACAAGACGAGGATTTAGACAGCTTCGGGCCTCGGGAAACATCATCCGGAATAGCCCTACATGTTGTTTGTGGCTAGGCCTCATTATGCTTATGAGGGAGTCGGCGGTAAACCGACTCTTTCTGTCTAGCCCTATAGATTGTTTCTTCTTGCCTCTCCCTCTTTGGGGAGCCCTGCCCCTCCTTATATAAGTTGAAGGGGCGGGTTACATGTGGAGTCCTATTAGGATTAGGACTAGTCTACCTTCTAATACAAACCGGATACAAGTCCGGGTCTTAACTCCTGGTAAGGTAAATATTCCTTATGCCTTTCCTTGTAAACCAGCCCACCATAATAAGAACCGGCCTTCTGGGCCTTGGGCCTTGTCATCCGTCTGGCCAGCCCGCCTGGTTATCAGTGAGTCGCCAAGTCCGGTCGGGTTATACTTCTGCCGTGTTACGCCGCGGGGTATATCCTCGACATTAGCCCCCGGTTTAATTTGGATTTATCCATGTTAAACTGATCTACAACATAAACACAAGAACAAATTTGGCGGGTTGTGCTCCGGTTTTATAAACTGGCACTTGATCATCCTTAAGTCCTTGTCATTTCCTCCTTCTAGAAAATCCGAGTCAATAAACCAGCTGCATAATCAATTTGCTTGCAGAAGATATTTTGTAAATAAAGAATCCATTTGAATCGGCCTTCAATGCTATGATTTGACAAAAATATTGGTCTTCAAATATTCAATAGATATTCAACTGGTTTGAAAGTGTAGAACTTGCCGGTTTATCATTGCCAAAATTGTCGGGTTATAAAAACTGATGATTGATAACCCACAAGTATAGGGGATCGCAACAGCTTTCGAGGGTAGAGTATTCAACCCAAATATATTGATTCGACACAAGGGGAGCCAAAGAATATTCTCAATTATTAGCAACTGAGTTATCAATTCAGCCACACCTGGATAACTTAATATAAGCGTAAACCAGTATATGGAAAACTCGTAGGCATTGGATCGGTGATGGATAATTATGCCGGATGCGGTTCATCATGTAACAGTCATAACATAGGGTGACACAGAACTAGCTCCAATTCATCAATGTAATGTAGGCATGTATTCCGAATATAGTCATACGTGCTGATGGAAAAGAACTTGCATGACATCTTTTGTCCTACCCTCCTGTGGCAGCGGGGTCCTAATGGAAACTAAGGGATATTAATGCCTCCTTTTAATAGAGAACCGGAACAAAGCATTAGCACATAGTGAATACATGAACTCCTCAAACTATGGTCATCACCGGGAGTGGTCCCGATTATTGTCACTTCGGGGTTGCCGGATCATAACACATAGTAGGTGACTATAGACTTGCAAGATAGGATCAAGAACTCACATATATTCATGAAAACATAATAGGTTCAGATCTGAAATCATGGCACTCGGGCCCTAGTGACAAGCATTAAGCATAGCAAAGTCATAGCAACATCAATCTCAGAACATAGTGGATACTAGGGATCAAACCCTAACAAAACTAACTCGATTACATGATAAATCTCATCCAACCCATCACCGTCCAGCAAGCCTACGATGGAATTAGTCACGCACGGCGGTGAGCATCATGAAATTGGTGATGGAGGATGGTTGATGATGACGACGACGACGAATCCCCCTCTCCGGAGCCCGGAACGGACTCCAGATCAGCCCTCTCGAGAGGTTTTAGGGCTTGGCGGCGGCTCCGTATCGTAAAACACGATACTTTCTTCTCTTTTATTTTCTTCTCTCCGAAAACAAATATATAGAGTTGGAGTTGGCGTCGGAGGAGCTCCAGGGGGCCCACGAGGTAGGGGGCGCGCCCCAGGGGGAGCGCCCCCACCCTCGTGGACAGGGTGTGGGCCCCCTGGTCTTCATATTTGGCAAGGATTTTTTATTATTTTTAACTTGACGTTCCGTGGAGTTTCAGGTCATTCCGAGAACTTTTGTTTTCTGCACATAAAACAACATCATGGCAATTCTGCTGAAAACAACGTCAGTCCGGGTTAGTTCCATTCAAATCATGCAAGTTAGAGTCCAAAACAAGGGCAAAAGTGTTTGGAAAAGTAGATACGATGGAGACGTATCAACTCCCCCAAGCTTGAACCTTTGCTTATCCTCAAGCAATTCAGTTGATAAACTGAAAGTGATAAAACAAAACTTTTACAAACTCTGTTTGCTCTTGTTGTTGTAAATATATCAAGCCAGCATTCAAGTTTTCAGCAAATATTATAACTAACCACATTTGAAATAATTCTCAGGTCTCATGTTTACTCATATCAATAGCATAATCAACTAGCGAGCCATAATAATAAATCTCGGATGACAACACTTTCTCAAAACAATCATAATATGATATAACAAGATGGTATCTCGCTAGCCCTTTCTGAGACCGCAAAACATAAATGCAGAGCACCTTTAAAGATCAAGGACTGACTAGACATTATAATTCATGGTACAAGAGATCCAATCATAGTCATACCCAATATAAATTAATAGTAATGGATGCAAATGACAGCTGCGCTCTCCAGCTAGTGCTTTTAATAAGAGGGTGATGACTCAACATAAAAGTAAATAGATAGGCCCTTCACAGAGGGAAGCAGGGATTTGTAGAGGTGCCAGAGCTCAGTTTTGAAATAGAGATAAATAATATTTTGAGCGGCACACTTTCATTGTCAACATAACAACTAAGAGATGGCGATATCTTCCATGCCACACACATTATAAGCGGTTCCCAAACAGAATGGTAAAGTTTATACTCCCCCTCCACCAACAAGCATCAATCCATGGCTTGCTTGAAACAACGAGTGCCTCCAACTAACATCAGGTCCCAGGGGGAGTTTTGTTTGCAATTATTTTGATTTAGTTTGCATAAAGCATGGGACTGGGCATCCCGGTGACCAGCCATTTTCTCATGAGTGAAGAGCGGAGTCCAGTCCTCTTGAGAATAACCCACCTTACATGGAAGATAAGGGCAACCCTAGTTGATACATGAGCTATTCAAGCATACAAAACAAAATGTTTATTTGAAGGTTTAGAGTTTGGCACATACAAATTTACTTAGAACGGCAGGTAGATACCGCATATAGGAAGGTATAGTGGACTCATCTGGAATAACTTTGGGGTTTAATGGATTGATTGCACAAGCAGTATTCCCACTTAGTACAAGTGAAGGCTAGCAAAAGACTGGGAAGCGACCAACTAGAGAGCGACAACAGTCATGAACATGCATTAAAATTAATAAACATTGGATGCAAGCATGAGTGAGATATAATCCACCATGAACATAAATATCGTGAAGGCTATGTTGATTTGTTTCAACTACATGCGTGAACATGTGCCAAGTCAAGTCACTTAAATCATTCAAAGGAGGATACCACCCCATCATACCACATCATAACCATTTTAATAGCATGTTGGCACGCAAGGTAAATCATTATAACTCATAGCTAATCAAGCATGGCATAAGCAACTATGATCTCTAATTGTCATTGCAAACATGTTTATTCATAACAAGCTGAATCAAGACAATGAACTCATCATATTTACAAAAACAAGAGAGGTCGAGTTCATACCAGCTTTTCTCATCTCAGTCAGTCCATCATATATCATCATAATTGCCTTTCACTTGCACGACCGAACGATGTGAATAATAATAAGAATGTACGTGCATTGGACTAAGCTGGAATATGCGAGCATTCCATAAACAGGAGAAGACAAGGCAATATGGGCTCTTGGTTAAATCAACAGTAATGCATATAAGAGCCACTTCAATAATTTAATCATGGTCTTCTCCTACCGACCCCCAAAGAAAAGAAAACAAATAAAACTATTTACACGTGAAAGCTCCCAACAAGCAAAAGAAGAGCAGGAAATATTTTTGGGTTTTCTTTTTAATTATTACTACTACAGCAGAAAAGTAAACTACTACTAATTTTTTTGTTTTTCTTAAGGTTTATCAAACACACAAGAAGAAAGCAGGAAAAAGAAATAAACTAGCATGGATATTACAATGAAAGAGTATGAGCACCGACATCTAGAAATGAGTGTGTGTGAACATAAATGTAATGTCGGTAGGAAATACGTACTCCCCCAAGCTTAGGCTTTTGGCCTAAGTTGGTTTATTGCCAGGGATGGTCTGGCGGATACCCGTAGGTGTAGCTGGGGTCGTACTGCGATGCAACGGCTATCGCCTCCTGAGCTGCAGCGTGGCGTCGGGCTGCCTCCGCCCTCCGCTCATACTCATCCGCCTCCTCTCTGGTGATGGTATATCTTCCTTTTGTCTGATAATCAAAGAAGGCAGGAGCAGGGAGAGTAATACGGACAACATGTCGTTTGTTAAAGATTAGTCGATATAAGAGCGGCGATTCATTCCTCTCGACAAACTGATGAGAGACCACAGAATCAAAATCTAAATAAGTAGGAGGCAACTCCATATCATCCTCACGAACGTCCACCTCGAGAAAATTAGCTAAACGGGTTGCATAAATTCCTCCAAAGAAATCTCGATTATATCTATTATGATGCAACCTGCGTGCTACAATAGCTCCCATATGATAAGATTGGTCTCCTAACACAGCACTCCTGAGAATGCTAAGGTCAGGGACACACATGTGACATGCTTCATCCTTAGCATTTATGCAACTACATATGAAGAGAGCGAAATAATGTATAGTAGGAAAGTGAATGCTCCCTATGGTAGCTTGCGTTATATCTCTAGATTCCCCTATAGTTATACCAGCAAGAAAGTCTCTAAATTCATATTTACAGGGATCAATAGTGCTACCCCATTGTGGAAATTTGCAAGCAAAAGTAAAATCCTCTAAGTCCATGGTATAAGATTTGTCATAAAGATCAAACATGACTGTTGGAGAATTACGTGAAGATGAAAACTCAAACCTCCTCACAAATGAACTAGTGACTTGATGGTACTGGGGGCATTTGTCTGCCTCAAAGTCCACAAGATCGGCGTTACGCAAATATGCATGAAATTCTTCTTTGATTCCCACTCGATCCATAAAATTTTCCGAAGGCCATTCACATGACCGCACTGGAGCGTCCCTTGGGGGCTCCTCATCAGCATCACGCATTGCAAGCCTGGGGCCTTGCTTCCTTGAAGAACCACCTTGGAACATCTTCCTAAGCATATTGTTTTCTCTGAAAAATTTCTGAAATTTTTAGTAACTTCAAACAAAAGTGAACTAAGCTCAACAAAATTGATAGCAACTACTCCTACAAGTGCCTAGAGCCTATATCAAGCATTAGAGCTACTTGGAACCATATAAATTTGACATGCAAGCTCAAGAACATGGTCACCTATGCAGCACAAATTTGCAATGAATAAAGCACTAGAACAAAAACTAATTGGACCAATGGAGGAGTCACATACCAAGGAACAATCCCCCCAAGCAGTTTTGCGAGAGGTGCTTTGAGCAAGGAGATCGAAAATCACAGCAAAGTGAGCTAGAACTCGTGCTTGAGCTGGTTATTCGTGTTTGTGGGAGGAAGAAGAAGAGGATGGGTGTAGGAATAAGTGGAGGAGGGCCATCGTGGGCCCACGAGGCAGGGGGGCGTGCACTGGGGGGTAGGGTGCGCCATCCACCCTCGTGGCCAGGTGGCAGCTCCCCCCGCGGTGTTTTCAGTACCATAAATCCTCAAATATTCCTGAAAAAATCATATTAAATTGTCATGGCATTTGGAGGACTTTTATTTTCAGGGTATTTTTATATTGCACGGATAAATCAAGAAACAGACAGAAAAATACTATTTTTACTTTATTTCAACTAAATAACAGAAAGTATAAAGAAGGTACAGAAGGTTGTGCTTCTAGTTTCATCCATCTCATGCTCATCAAAAGGAATCCACTCACAAGGTTGATCAGGTCTTGTTAACAAACTCATTCCGATTAACATGAAACCAAAGAAATTTCGAATAACACTATGTTACCTCAACGGGGATATGCACATCCCCAAAAATAAGAATATCATATTTCTTCTTGATAGTAGGAAGAGGAAATTCAAAACCTCTGAATATAATCGATGGAATTTTTCCAATAGAGTTGATACTATGACTTTGAGGTTGTTTCCTTGGGAAGTGTACCGTATGCTCATTACCATTAACTTGAAAAGTGATATTGCCTTTGGTGCAATCAATAACAGCCCCTGCAATATTCAGAAAAGGTCTTCCAAGAATAATAGACATACTATCGTCCTCGGAAATATCAAGAATAACAAAGTCCGTTAAAATAGTAACGTTTGCAACCACAACAGGCACATCCTCACAAATACCGACAGGTATGGCAGTTGATTTATCATCCATTTGCAAAGATATTTCAGTAGGTGTCAACTTATTCAAATCAAGTCTACGATATAAAGAGAGAGGCATAACACTAACACCGGCTCCAAGATCACATAAAGCAGTTTTAACATAGTTTCTTTTAATGGAGCATGGTATAGTAGGTACTCCTGGATCTCCAAGTTTCTTTGGTATTCCACCCTTAAAAGTATAATTAGCAAGCATGGTGGAAATTTCAGCTTCCGGTATCTTCCTTTTATTTGTAACAATATATTTCATATACTTAGCATAAGGATTCATTTTGAGCATATCAGTCAATTGCATACGCAAAAAGATAGGTCTAATCATTTCAGCAAAGCGCTCAAAATCCTCATCATCCTTTTTCTTGGATGGTTTGGGAGGAAATGCATGGGTTTCTGAACCCAAGGTTCTCTTTCTTTACCATGTTTCCTAGCAACGAAGTCTTTCTTATCATAACGTTGATTCTTTGATTGTGGGTTATCAAGATCAACAGCAGGTTCAATTTCTACATCATTGTCATTACTAGGTTGAGCGTCATTATGAACATCATCATTAACATTTTCACTAAGTTCATGTTCATTACCAAATTGTGTTTCAGCATCAGAAATAGATATATTATTTGGATTCTCAGGTGGTTCAGCAATAGGTTCACTAGAAGTTTGCAAAGTCCTATCATTTTTATTTTTCTTCCTTTTAGAAGAACTAGGTGCATAAATATTATTTCTCTGAGAATCTTTCTCAATTCTCTTAGGGTGGCCTTCAGGATACAAAGGTTCCTGAGTCATTCTACCAGTTCTAGTAGCCACAGCATAATCATTTTTCTTACTATTCATTTCATTGAGCAAATCATTTTGAGCTTTAAGTACTTGTTCTACTTGAGTGGTAACCATAGAAGCATGTTTGCTAACAAGTTTAAGTTCACCTCTAATATTAGCCATATAATCACCCAAGTGTTTAATCATATCGGAATCATATTTCAATTGTCTACCAAAGTAAGCATTAAAATTTTCTTGTTTGACAATAAAATTATCGAAGTCATCAAAGCATTGTCTAGCAGACTTATAGTGGGGAATATCACGTTCATCAAATCTATAGAGAGAATTTACCTTTACTACCTGTGTCGGGTTATAAATATCAGGAGGTTCTTCAATAGGTAATGGATCAAGATCATATGTTTCTTCAACAGGTGGTAAATTAAGACCGTGTATTTATTCAATAGGAGGTAAATTCTTAAAATCTTTAGCTTTAATACTTTTTTCTTTCATAGATTTCTTTGCCTCTTGCATATCTTCAGGACTGAGAAATAGAACACCTCTCTTCTTCGGAGTTGGTTTAGGAATAGGCTCAGTAATTGGAGCAGGAGCTGGCTCAGGAGGTGCCCAATTATTTTCATTTGCCAACATAGTATTCAATAGAATTTCAGCTTCATCCGGTGTTCTTTCCCTGAAAAGAGAACCAGCACAACTATCCAGGTAATCTCTGGAAGCATCGGTTAGTCCATTATAAAAGATATCGAGTATTTCATTTTTCTTAAGAGGATGATCAGGCAAAGCATTAAGTAACTTGAGAAGCCTCCCCCAAGCTTGTGGGAGACTCTCTTCTTTAATTTGCACAAAGTTGTATATTTCCTTTAAAGCAGCTTGTTTCTTATGAGCAGGGAAATATTTAGCAGAGAAATAATAAATCATATCCTGGGGACTACGCACACAACCAGGATCAAGAGAATTAAACCATATTTTAGCATCACCCTTTAATGAGAACGGAAATATTTTAAGTATATAAAAGTAGCGAGATCTCTCATCATTAGTGAACAGGGTGGCTATATCATTTAACTTAGTAAGATGTGCCACAACAGTTTCAGATTCATAACCATGAAAAGGATCAGATTCAACCAAAGTAATTATATCAGGATCAACAGATAATTCATAATCCTTATCGGGAACACAAATAGGTGAAGTAGCAAAAGCAGGGTCAGGTTTCATTTTATCTCTAAGAGATTCTTTACTCCATTTAATTAATAGCCTCTTAAGTTCACGACTATCTTTGCAAGCTAAAATAGCTGCAGAAGCTTCCATATCAAAAACATAACCCTCAGGAATAACATGCCTATCTTCATCATCACTTTCATCAATATAATCAAATTCAATAATTTCTTTCTCTCTAGCCCTAGCAATTTGTTCATCAAGAAATTCACTAAGGGGCACAGTAGTATCAAGCATAGAAGTAGTTTCATCATAAGTATCATGCATAGCAGAAGTGGCATCATCAATAACATGCGACATATCAGAACGAATAGCAGAAGCAGGTTTAGGTGTCGCAAGCTTACTCATAACAGAACGTGAATCAAGTGCAGAGCTAGATGGCAGTTCCTTACCTCCCGTCGTAGTTGAGGGATAAATTGTTGTCTTAGCGTCTTTCAAGTTCTTCATAGTGTCCAGCAAATATAAATCCCAAGTGACTCAAAGAATAGAGCTATGCTCCCCGGCAACGGCGCCAGAAATTAGTCTTGATAACCCACAAGTATAGGGGATCGCAACAGCTTTCGAGGGTAGAGTATTCAACCCAAATTTATTGATTCGACACAAGGGGAGCCAAAGAATATTCTCAAGTATTAGCAACTGAGTTATCAATTCAGCCACACCTGGATAACTTAATATCTGCAGCAAAGTGTTTAGTAGCAAAGTAATATGATAGTAGTGGTAACGGTAACAAAAGTAAAGGAAGCAAAAGTAATATTTTTGGTGTTTTGTAGTGATTGTAACAATAGCAACGGGAAAGTAAATAAGCGTAAACCAGTATATGGAAAACTCGTAGGCATTGGATCGGTGATGGATAATTATGCCGGATGCGGTTCATCATGTAACAGTCATAACACAGGGTGACACAGAACTAGCTCCAATTCATTAATGTAATGTAGGCATGTATTCCAAATATAGTCATACGTGCTTATGGAAAAGAACTTGCATGACATCTTTTGTCCTACCCTCCTGTGGCAGCGGGGTCCTAATGGAAACTAAGGGATATTAATGCCTCCTTTTAATATAGAACTGGAACAAAGCATTAGCACATGGTGAATACATGAACTCCTCAAACTATGGTCAGCACCGGGAGTGGTCCCGATTATTGTCACTTCGGGGTTGCCGGATCATAACACATAGTAGGTGACTATAGACTTGCAAGATAGGATCAAGAACTCACATATATTCGTGAAAACATAATAGGTTCAGATCTGAAATCATGGCACTCGGGCCCTAGTGACAAGCATTAAGCATAGCAAAGTCATAGCAACATCAAACTCAGAACATAGTGGATACTAGGGATCAAACCCTAACAAAACTAACTCGATTACATGATAAATCTCATCCAACCCATCACTGTCCAGCAAGCCTACGATGGAATTACTCACGCACGGCGGTGAGCATCATGAAATTGGTGATGGAGGATGGTTGATGATGACGACGGTGACGAATCCCCCTCTCCGAAGCCCCAAACGGACTCCAGATCAGCCCTCCCGAGAGGTTTTAGGGCTTGGCGACGACTCCGTATCGTAAAATGTGATGATTTTTTCTCTTTTATTTTTTCTCTCCGAAAGCAAATATATAGAGTTGGAGTTGGCGTCGGAGGAGCTCCAGGGGGCCCACGAGGTAGGGGGGCGCGCCCTAGGGGGGGCGCCCCCCACCCTCATGGACAGGGTGTGGGCCCCTGGTCTTCATCTTTGGCAAGGATATTTTATTATTTTTAACTTGACGTTCCGTGGAGTTTCAGGTCATTCCGAGAACTTTTGTTTTCTACACATAAGACAACATCATGGCAATTCTGCTGAAAACAACGTCATCCGGGTTAGTTCCATTCAAATCATGCAAGTTAGAGTCCAAAATAAGGGCAAAAGTGTTTGGAAAAGTAGATACGACGGAGACGTATCAATGATTCCGGGTCATGACCGTTTATAGACGCCGGGTTATGATTGTTGCCAACGCCGGGTCACACAATTAATCTTCCTAATTTTCCCAAAACTGAGAATTTGAAAATGTTCCTCCTTTATATGCAAGCTCTTGCTCCCCGACCTGCTCCATCTCGTTCTCCTCGCCGATGATGTAACGCAAGTAGGCGTCGACGTCGAAGCTTTGGTCGTTGCCTGGCATGCTTGGAATAACTAATGGTAGATGGGTGAGGATTAGATCTTCGCACAGTGTCGCGGCGGTGTGTTGCCGCCTGGGTTATATGCAGCAAGCCATTAGCTGGCGGCGGGAAACCGGTGAGGTAATATGCGTGGAATTTACAATTCACCCATGTGGAGCGCGGGAAGAATTCGCTGGAGTGCGGGAAGCATTCGCTGGAGCGCGGGAAGACTAAGTGGAGCACACACACAACCCAAATACCGTATCCAGCGCCACGTGTTATTTATCACACAAGTGTCAACATAAGGAAACATATGTGCAACTTACTAATCATCGCCCACGAGTACTCACAGACGCATCGTGTGTGATACTCCTAGCCACCGCAAGCAACTAGTTTGCATTTTTCAAAGTTTTTTATACACACAGAATCGCACACGAACTAACTGTATTAACCGTCTGTGTTGTAATTTCTCATCGCAAATAGTTCATCCAAGTCGGCTTTTTGCCACGTATCACACACATCTTGTTAAGTTCAACCATTTCTGTTGCGTTCGCTAATCAAAAACAGTTCGTCCGAGTGAACCGTATGCCCTATATCACACACACCTTGATCTGGCTAACCGTTTATGTTGGACTCCCTAATAGCAAACAGTTCATCGGAGCGAACTATATGATGTATATCGCACACACATTGATATGGCTGCCCGTTTCTGTTGTTCTGCCTCACCGCAAACGGTTCGAACGGGTTAACCGTGTGCCCCGAATCGCACACGCAACTGAAATTTGAACCTTGTTTGATGGCTCCGCCATTGTAAACATTTTGCACCTTTTTGATGGTTTTTTTACATCCCCGTTTGTGATTAATGCATCGCACACAGTTTCGTCAAAGGTCTCTGATCGTAGTGTCGCGTTAGCAGCATCCTGCAGTAGTGTTATAGCACCGCCCCCGTCGTCGCCGATTCAGCCGGCGCAGATGTGGTGCGAGATTCTTCTTCTTGTCGTCGGGCACGTCGAGGATAGTGAAGAGGAGGAGGACGATGATGGTGAAGTGATTCCTCTCGCCGGGGACGTCGGGGACAGTGAAGGGGACAAGGACGAGGACTTGACCTCGATCTGGATCGATTAGACGTGGTTTTGGTCATGGAGGTGATCGGTTGAAGAAAGGATATTTCATCGTGGACCATTATGCCCTTCTCAGAATAAACAAATTAAAATTAACCATTTTTAATCCCACAACAAAAACGGCTAATAAAAATCATACTGGATAGTACTCTGAGTACTACGCCAATCACCGTAAAAGACCTCAAACTATAAATAAGCAAAATGGCACAACAAATAGGCACCTCCACAGTCACCGCCAGAGGATGTGGGGTTCGGCAGGGCAAGGACGGGCCCCTTTCTAAAGATAGCCACCTCCACAATCACTAGCCGAGACTCGTCCACGCCGGCCACTGTCTTGTGCGGTACGGATCCATCACTCACTTTGAAGGATCATGGTGCATAGCTCGAATGAGTTTTTTACGACAACATCATATGTTCATCTTCGTCTGAAGAATCATACAAACCCACTATTCAATGATTATTTCCATCGCACAAACCCACTATTCAAAGCTAAGTATTTCCGACGATGCTTCCGAATGGCGAGGCCATTGTTCAACTGTATTTGGAAGGGAGTGATGTGTTATGATGATTGCTTCAAATGTAAGTGAGATCCCCGTGGAAATGTTGGTATCGTGTATATAATCCTGACGATACTAGGGGGGGTAGGAATGTAGAGGCAATCGTATGTACCAAATGGTGCAAGTGGGAATATACTCAAGGAATTATACAGTTTCGGGCCCTTCGCAGCAGAGGTAATACCCTACTCTTGTGGTGCTCTTACCTCTTGGCATAAGGTACAATGTGTGGATGCTCAACCCTTAGCCCGAAGCTCCCCTCCCAGCTTATATAGAGTGCACTAGGAGGGGGTACATAATGGGCTAGGATTAATGTTGTTAATTTCCTAGGTGTGGTCGACTGTTTCATGGCATTTACTACTTGTAACTATTGTATTTAACTAGATTATACCGCCTTGGGTAACTGTCATCATTAAGACATCATGGGCGAGAGGTATCCTAGGTAGCCGCCGACTAATGGTCTAGGTGACTGCTCCCTTCATCTCCCTAGCCGACTGCTAAAGCTTGGTTCACTAGTAGAAAACCGGGCAATAGCACCGGTTCGTAAGGCCCTTTAGTGCCGGTTTAGGAACCGGCACTATTATTTCGGCACTAAAGCCCCCCCCCTTTAGTACCGGTTCAGCACGAACCGGTGCTAAAGGGGTACCACGTGGCACGAGCCAGCTCCGGGGGCCGGGAGCCCTTTAGTACCGGTTGGTAAAACCAACCGGTACTAAATGGTTGTGGGTTTTTGTTTTATTTTGTGTTTTTCAATTAAATTTGTGTTATCAATTTAATTTAGGATTGTTTTACGTTATAATGAGTTGTAGTCGTCATCATCATCATCATCATCATCGCATATTAATAAATAAATAAACTCTAGCTAGCTAAAAATCATCGTGGTCGTCTAATTACCACTATTTAATCATCATAGTCATTACCGCTAGCTATGTAATTCATCATCAACGTTGGCTAGCTTAAAGAGGAAACATTCACTTTGTAACAGAAGCAAAGAGATATCATCAAGTTCAACATAATCATCACCAACATCGAAGTTCAGGACACGGATCCATGAGACAAGTACTAATTAAGAGCATGAAGAGTAGCTACTGATCCTGCTGCTCCCTCTCAGGTAGAATAGCATAGAACATGTATAGCTCTCCTGATTCATCATACTGGAGCATGCAGATGAATCTGTCTCCTAATCTTGGGTTGCGCTTCTCCTTACTGCCCCCTAGTACTTCTCTGCGATTGTTAACAATTTTGCTCCAATCTTTCACTATTAAGCATTCTTCGCTTTTAGAAATCCCGAATGCACTCATGTGCAATGTAGGAAATCTTGGTCGTAAGCTAACCATTGACATGCGACCTTTTGTCTCGATCCACTGAGGCACAACTGTCATCGGAAGTCCCTGTTGAGCAATGAAAGTTTAGCTTCAAAAATAATGTATGCAAAAGATGCACTAATTAAGGACAAATATTTAAAATCTTACCATCTTTTGATTATAGATGTGACCGTAGTTCAATACGATCACCATTGGTCGCACGTTTTGAGTACTAACATTTCTAAGTGTAGGGAAAAAATTTGTCTTGACAGTATTAAGATCCTCAAGCCATGAAACATAATGACTTATCTCCTCGCAGTTTAGTTGAGCCCCGGGGCAGTAGTAGGTCCTGTCTACCAAGCGCCGGACATGTTTGCTTGAACCGAAATAAGCTGACAATACAAAATAGTTGTCAACTATTTTTGAATAAACTGTATGAAAGACATAAACATATGCATGCATGGTTGAGAAAAACTCACCAAATGGTAGAACTGGAGGCGTTTGCACATCGACCCAGATGTCTATATTACCTTCAATATCATCTTCCGGACGAATATCAAAGGTGATAACCATATCAGGCTCAAATGCATAAGCCTTGCATAGTGCTTGCCAAGTTTTGTATTCAAAATGGGTGTATGTGTCTCCATTATATAATTTGACGTTGAAAGTATACCCATGCTGCGTCTTCAAGTAAACTCTCTTTACCTCCATATCATCTATAGCACTGAAACCTATCTTATCCAAGACAAAAATTCTTGCATGGCAGGGGATGCGCTAGTAGAATAGTGAAAATTTAAAATTATAAGTTGAAGCAAATGAAGCATAAGTTTTGCATTCAAATAATAATTGACAAAGTGACTTACTGTATCAACTTCGAATGTCTCATCCAGCTTGATGCTGAAGCGCCTACCATCAATAAGGAAATTTTGGTCGCACAGGCCGCGCTGGTCTTCACAGTGTTCGGACATAATAAAATCTTTTTCGTCGTCAGATGACATTTCCTATGTTCATATAGGTGAAACATTAAACACCTATATCTAGCCAAATATATATTCATCTAACATTTGACATTAATATATCTAACTATATATTCAATTGACATTACTATATATTTAACTTTTCTATCTAATTCATCTAACATTCGACATTAATCTAACATTTATATAAACTCAAAATATATAAAAAAATTAAATAAACAGAAAAACTCATTAACAAATAATATTTTAATTAGATCATCAAATCTCATATACCTAAATTTTCTTACTAAAAATAAACTAGTTATATTAATTATTCAACTAGTTCTAATCTCATATACCTAAATTTTCTTACTAAAAATAAACTAGTTATATTAATTGTTCAACTAGTTTTAATCTCATATACCTAAATTTTCTTACTAAAAATAAACTAGTTATATTAATTATTCAACTAGTTCTAATCTCATATACCTAAATTTTCTTACTAAGAATAAACTAGTTATATTAATTATTCAACTAGTTCTAATCTCATATACCTAAATTTCCTTATTAAAAATAAACTAGTTATATTAATTATTCAACTAGTTCTAATCTCGTATACCTAAATTTTCTTATTAAAAATAAACTAGTTATATTAATTATTCAACTAGTTCTAATCTCTAGTGTATATATACGTATATGTGTGTACGTATGTGTGTCTGTGTGTGTGTATGCGTGTGTGTGTGTGTGTGGTATATGTGTGTGTGTGTGTGCGGCCCCATATGCCGCCGCCCCGTACGTACGAGCGGGGGCGCCGGCGTACGGGGCGGGGGCGCCGGTGTGTGTGTGTATGTGTGTGTATGTGTGTGTATGTGTGTGCGGGAGCGAGAGAGAGACGTACGGCCGCGGCGATGACGACGGACGGCGGCGGCGTTCGAGGCGGCAGGGCGAGACGATGACGACGACGGGCGGCGGCGGGGACAGCGACGATGACGACGGACGACGGTACGGGCGACGGGCGGCGACGACGGGATCGAGCGGCGCGCGTAGCGGAGGTTGGAGACGAAGTGCGGAGTTGAAACTGAAATTTTCGTAAGTGCTATATATATAGGATTGGCCTTTAGTACCAGTTCGTGGCTCCAACCGGTACTAAAGGCCTATTTTCCCCAGGCCAAGCGGCGGGAAACGAAGGCTTTTAGTACCGGTTGGAGCCACCAACCGGTACTAAAGGGGGGGCCTTTAGTACCGGTTGGTGGCTCCAACCGGTACTAAAGGGTGTGCGCTGCCAGGCGAGGGGCGCAGAAATTTAGTCTCACCTCGCTAGTCGAAGGGCGCACACACCTGCTTATAAGCCCCGCCGCCGCTGCTGTCTCGAGCTCCTCTCTAAAGCAGGCCTTCTGGGCCTACCTCTTTTACTCTGCCCTGTGGGGCCTATTGGGCTTGCGGGCCTGCATCCTGGCCCAACAACAGGTTGGGTTTCTAGTCGTATGCAGGCCGCTGTGGCCCAGTAGGTGGGCTTTTTTCATTTAGTTTTTTCTTTTCTGCTTTATTTATTTTGTTTTATTTATTTTTAGTTGTTTTTTGCTGTATTTAGAGTTTGCGCTGCCACCCCAAAATTTAGTCCCACCTCGTCCGGCGAAGGGCAGCCACACTTGTTTATAAACCCAGCCGCGGCTACCTCTTCGAACTCCTCTATATAGCAGGCTTCTAGGCCTAATTAATTAGGGCGCGCTGCCCTGTGAGTCTGCTGGCCCTTCTGGGCCTGCATTTGCACACCCTAGGTCTGGTAGACCCACAGGGCAGTGCGCCAACAAATTTTTTATATAGTTTTTTCTTTTCTGCATTACTTATTTTCTTTTATTTATTTTTGAGTAGTTTTTTATATAGTTTTTTCTTTTCTGCATTATTTATTTGCCGTGACCCTCTCTACTCTTTCGCGCATGCTATGCGGGTGATACGATGATACCATGCCAAGTTTCAACATTTTCAGGATTCATTTTGTAGTGATTTTCAATTTCACGGTCATTTAGCTCTCTAAACAATTAGGTAAATGACCGAAAAACAACAAATGATGTCAGAACATGTTGGAAATTGATGACGTCGCTTTAAATGCTGCATACTGAACACAAAAGAAGTCCGGAGTTCAAATAAGTTTAAAAAACATTGAAGTGGCCATGTAACAGATGAGTTCTCGTCCGAAACCCTGATACTCGGAAAGAGTTTGTCCTGTTTGTACACGAAGTGCGTCCAGTTTTTGCCGTGACCCTCTCTACTCTTTCGCGCATGCTATGCGGGTGATACGATGATACCATGCCAAGTTTCAACATTTTCAGGATTCATTTTGTAGTGATTTTTTCAATTTCACGGTCATTTAGCTCTCTAAACAATTAGGTAAATGACCAAAAACAACAAATGATGTCAGAACATGTTGGAAATTGATGACATCGCTTCAAATGCTGCATACTGAACACAAAAGAAGTCCGGAGTTCAAATAAGTTTAAAAAACATTGAAGTGGCTATGTAACAGAGGTGCAATGCTGGTTAATTTGCTTCAAGCCATTCGGAATAGTGTAGACTGCACTGCACATAGCTCAGTGCAATCTATGCTATTCCGCAAGGTTTGAAACTAATCAACATGTAGATGAGCATTGCAACTCTTCGTCATTGTCTGTGCACTCACGGCTTATAAACCGCTCATACTGCCTCTCTCTTGGCGAGGTGGGACTAAAAACAACTTGCCATAACCTCATCAATTTCCTCTTGAAGCTTGTCCTTGCCTTTTTGCTTGTAGTCTTATGGTGGAAGATCATCTTGAGCTTGTGTCCCCTTGAAGGAAGTAGGATACTTCTCTTGTTGAGGAACAAACTTTGTCTTGGGGTATTGATCTTCTTCCCACTCAACTCCATTGGCATTGAACTTTCGTTCAAAACCAACACCTTGATTCTTCCGGTGCCTTCCTTGCTTGCGCACAATTTCCTCGACTTGCTTACTCCCGGCAAGGCTTTTGTACACTCCTTTCTCTATAATTCCCTTCAATAAGCTATTTTCTTGCTCAAGTGTAACTTGGCTAAGAGAATCATTAGTGGAATCAAGAGAACTACTAGAAGCAACAATGTTAGATCTTATGTCACAAAAAAGAAGTTGTATCAAACCTTTTATGTTGGATCTAGAGCAAACCAATCGGTATCGCCATCATACAGCCCTACCGTGGCTCGTGATGCATATATATGCATATCAAATGCACGGTTGGGCGTATGATGGCGAATCCGAATGATTTGTATTCAGTCGATGAACTGGTAGATGTATGTAGTCGATGAATTGAAAGACTTATGCAGGGAAGGCGAGAGATGGGCTATATATAGGGTCGTCTGGCTCACAAAGTGATTGTGGTAGTTTCGATCCAACGACTCACATGAGCTAGGAAGAAACACACCCTTGATCCAACGACTCGCAAGAGCTAGAAAGAAACACACGATCCGTGTGATTCTTCCTGATTGGTGGGATGCACATTAGTATCGGTTCGTGCCACGAACCGGTGCTAAAGATTGGCAACGAACCGGTACTAATGGTAGCAGCCCGCCTAGCCGTTGGAATCGGCACTAATGGTCACATTCGTGCCGGCTCAAATTCAAACCGGCACTATAATGTGCTTCACATTTGACCGTTTTTCTACTAGTCAATAGAGTTTGCCAAACTTGAGTTTCCCAAGTCACTTACACAAAAAGCTATGATTCATGGTTGTCAAATCCATAATTTCCAAACCACAACAACCTTGAGGCATAACAAGTTTTAAATGCTGCATACTGAACACAAAAGAAGTCCGGAGTTTAAATAAGTTATTAAAAATAAAAAAGAGGTGCAATGCTGGTTAATTTGCTTCAAGCCATTCGGAATAGTGTAGATTGCACTAAGCCACTGCACATAGCTCAGTGCAATCTATGCTATTCCGCAAGGCTTGAAGCTAATCAACATGTAGGTGAGTATTACAACTCTTCGTCATTGTCTGTGCACTCACGGCTTATAAACCGCTCATACTGCCTCTCTCTTGGCGAGGTGGGACTAAAAACAGCTTGCCATAACCTCATTAGTACCGGTTCGTGGTACGAACCGGCACTAAATGGTGATGGTGGGGCCATAGCCTGACCGCAGGATGACACAGCCTCTTTAGTACCGGTTCGTGGCATGAACCGGTACTAAAGGTTCGCCACGAACCGGTACTATTGATCGCCGCCACGAACCGGCACTAATGTGCTTCACGTTTGACCCTTTTTCTACTAGTGGTTGTCAGCTGACTCGGTATCCGATGGAATGGACTTAGCACGGTCCTGAGCCGTCCTCTTTACCCTTGATGGACTGGTGACGATGCCACTTGGCCCATGGTCTTCTGGGCCGTATCTTAGAAGGGCCGTGGACCTTTGGTCGGCCAACCGTATCCTTGGGCCTACCCCATATTTATAACCCTGACAGTTGGTTTCCCCTCTTATCAGAAATGCACTGCAGTTGTTCAAATGCTTGCATACAGAGTTCCCGGTGATCTAGTTGACGAGTGTGTAGGCATGAGTGAGTCCATATGCCTTGAGTCATTGTATATGTTTTGCAAAGCCGTGGTTCAAGTGTTTGTCCTGGAGTACTTGGGAGAACCAAATGTTGTACAACCCAATTGTTGGAGTTCAATGCTTCACGAGGCTTTCCGGGGATGCTTGAAAGCATAGATTGTATGCACCTAGAGTGGAAGAATTGTTCATTTTGCATGCCGGGGCGATATAAGGGACATGTTAATGGTTGCACGATCATAATTGAAGCCGTGATATCACAACATCTCTTGATTTGGCTTTCTTTTTTGGCATGGCAGGTTCTTATAATGACATCAACGTGCTTCAGCGCTCTTTGGTGTTCTCGAAGCTTTCGGAAGGCAATGCCCCAGAGATCAACTATGAGATCAATGGCCACCAATACACTAAGAGATACTACCTAGCTAATGGTATATATATATATATATATATATATATATATATATATATATATATATATATATATCTGTGTGTGTGTGTGTGTGTGAAGACAATCCTCATAGGCCTACATTTGTGAAGACAATCTTCGAGCCCACAGAGAGAAGAGGGCTAGGTTTGCCAAAGAACGAGAGAGTACTAGGAAGGATGTGGAGCGTGTTTTTGGTGTGCTCCAATCTCGATGGGCTATTGTTCGACACGCTGCTAAATGTTGGAGCAGTGACACCTTGTGAGAGGTGATGCCTGCTTGTGTGATCATGCACAACATGATCGTAGAGGATAAGCGTGATGACAGCATCTGTTAACCAAGGGTGTAAACGCTGAGGCTGAGAGTGGAGCGGCAAAGTTTGCACAAATTCATTCATTTTATCATGAAATGCATGATCGAACAACTCTCATTCAACTTTAAGAAGATTTGGTTGAGCATACGTGAACTCATATTAGGAAACCAATAGTTGTATCTATTCTTTTTCTTTTTCTTCCAATGTATTTGCTATAATTTTAAATTTATTGGTTGTAACTATGTGTTCTTTATTTATTTGGTTGTAACTATGTGACTTATTTGTTTAGTAATGTGCAACGTTTTGTCCCTCGAGATCATTCATTTGTTTATTTGGTTGTAAATGACAATATGATTAAAAAGAAGAAGCATGACGAACCAATGGGTCATCCAGTTGGGCGTCATGGATAGAGAAAACGGACAAGACGAGGACGCCATCCCATCTGGCGAGCCGAACGGATAAAAAACAGGCAAATTTCATGTCCGTTTGGGTCGACCCGGTTGAATTGCCCTTAAGCCTGGCGCGGGTGTCCCTGTTTACTTTTGTTTTCTTTCTGAACTTGGGGTTACTGTAGATTCATCCCATCTCGTTTATATACTGTATAATACACTCTTTGTCTTCTTGCAGTTCGCCAATTTCGGATTTGAAGATATATACACTCTATGTCCTAGTTACTATATCTGACAGCTACAACAGGACTTTGATTCCGCATTTGGATAGGCCCAGTTAGTTTCCCGCCGTGCACAAATAATATTAAAACACAACACTGTTCAGCATTTTGTCTCACCAAATGCAGTTATCAATTTATAATCTATAAGTAAAGGAAAATGTCACAGCAAACATCAATCCTTCATCATTCAATTTAGTGACAAATCATTCATCACTAGACGCAAAAACCCAGTTTCTAGAGGTCTGCACCGCGCTTGCTTACAAGACAGTATCTACCATGAGTAAAACTGGGGCTCCGGAAACATGTGTACCCTCCGGAGAATGCAGGGCGCCTCGCGGACAGATCTAACCATCCAAAGACCCTGCATGTCAAAGTGCTGTGCTTCCCCAGCAATGATATCACCGTGCCCAAACACATCCTGGGGTCTTGCAAAGTAGTGACTAACGCGATTTCCCACTCGAGACGCACCGACGAAGAGCTGAAGGGTTGGTGGGTACTGAAAGGGCTGGTAAATTTGTACCTGCGGCACCGAGAGGCGAGGCGCCGGCAGCTCGGAGAGTGGCACCGTGCAGTCCGGGCAGACGTGCTCCGGACAGCAAACCAGCCCACACTCCGAGCAGAAGAACAGGGCGTCGACGCCACAGCCTGCGCGTTGGCATCTGGCGAACGGAAGACGCTGTGGATAGGGTGGTTGGGGAGGCGGCGGACCGCCGGGGTCACCAGGGCCGCCTCCGCCGCCACCGGGGGGGTCCTCCACTCCTCCTCCCCCACCACCCCCGCCGCCATCGGCCGGTCCTCCTCCTCCCACACCGCCTCCGCCGCCATCGGGTGCTGGCCCTCCACCACCGCATCCATCACCACCTCCAGCAGGTCCTCCTCCACTGCCTCCGGCAGGCCCTCCGCGACGGCAGCCCTCAACCCCTCCGGCGACAACGGAAACTGGGGGGCCGCATCTTACGAGAATCGAGCCGACGAAGAAGTCCTGGCCATTGAGCTGGCTGGCGAGGTCGGGGACATTGCGTGCGGGTGCGGCCTTGTCGCTCTTGACCGCCACCTTGGCGTGGCCCTCGGCCTTGGTCGCCGCCTTGGCGTGGCCCTCGCTCTCGCCCTTGGCCAGCTCGGCGTGGCCCTTGGCCTTGATCGACGCCTCGGCGTGGCCCTCGCTCTCGCCCTTGGCCAGCTCGGCGTGGCCCTCTGCCTTGATCCCCGCCTCGTCGTGGAGGAACCAGTCGGCACGGTGGCCCTTGGCCCAGTCGTGGAGGAACCAGTCGGCACGGCGGCGCATCGTCGACGCCATGGGGTGCTGTTTGGATTTGGATTGATGGGAGTGGAGCGTGGTGTGGGAGGAGGCGGCGGCGAGGAAAAGAGCGTCGTCCGGGGTGATGCGCCTTTTATAGGTAGGTGGTGCGCTCTGCGCAAATCTTTTCGAGCCTGTGTTTCGATTCTGCTCCCAGTTGCCCGGACGTGGATTTTGTCTAACTCGATGCGCGCACAACCCATATCTCATCCACCCATCCGGCATGCATGTCAAATCAAGAGCTGTCCAGGACCCACAAAAAAGCCTTGTACTCACACGTATAACAGTTCTCTAGTAGCATTTCTTTTCCGTATTGTAGCTGATTTAACTCCAGACTGGCCCCACGATCTGACACAAGGAATCTCTGTGTCTGGTCGGTACGTCTTTAATATAGTACAATTTAAATTTCAAACTACATCTGACAGGGATATAGAAGACCTTTTAACTAACTGTCATGCGCCATTTGCTAGAGAAATTAATGAAATTATTCTTAGAAAAATAATGAAATTAACTATAGGATGGGCGTAGATAACAACTCTAAAAAATCCAAAGAAACTCCGAAAGAAATGCGAGCCATGACAAAGATTCTCTAAAGTTCTTCTGCTGTTTATGGCAAAGTTCGCCACCGTGCGAACAAAGTTCTTCCCAGAATATATATGATATGGAAATCGCATAAAGAAGGACTTTATGATGACCACCTGAGGACTTTATTTATACCATTGAAGAACTTCATAATTTTATTGAGATAAATACTTTCATTTCTTAGAAAGTCCTTTGTATCTTCCTATAAAGTGCTAAAAAGTGTGAATTTATTTAGTAGTGTTGGGCACTGAAAAAAGTTCTTCGTTTCTTACAAGGAAGTGCGAACAGTGGGTCTAAAGAGTTCTCTGTCATGTCCATGGATTCTACAAAGCTGAGGCGATAATAATTACAGTAACTAAACATAACCAGCACAAAGGTCGTCATTTCTTCAATCAAAGTATCGTTAAAGATTCCAAAACATTATACACCAAGACCAATCCGTTTTCCTGAGGAAACAAAAGATTACACAGAAAAATAGGACCAGTCACTAGCCGAAAACTGCAGTAGAGGAAACAAAATAAGATCAATCTATCTTTCTATGTGTGCTGCAGGAAAAATCCATCACACACGAAACCAGATGCATCTCAAAAGATTGATTAAATAAAAAAGGCTTGTTCAAAAAAACAAGGAGATGAATCTCTGCTGCCTAGACGATTTGAATTGGAAGATGAGGAAGAACTGTCAACCAGCGGCGTGCTTGCCGGAGTAGTGGTGGTGATGCCTCAATGAATAGATCTCCTCGCCACCGAGCTGCCCACAATGGTGGTGATGCTGCTACTTGCCGTTCGTCAATGCCCAGCATCATCACCACGAAGCTTCATGTCGACGAGGCAGCCTTGCCCGCTGCATATTACCTCCATGGCCATGGATTTGGCGATGCAGGATGCAAGGCAAGGACAAAGAGCAGTCAACTACCGGTGGAGAAGCGCCGCTCGGGAAGGGAGGAGGAGGGCTCGCGACCATGGAGCAGGAGCGACCGGCGGTGCTTGGCCGAGGTGGGTAGCCGGCGGTGCGCCCGCCATTGGGGGAGGGGGCACGAGGAGAGAGATGGGATCTGGACGGGCGGCACGGATAGGGACGGGGAAGGGATAAGGTTGGGTGAGAGGGACTTATACGGGTGGCTGTATTTATCAACTGTATAAGAGGGAAAATATAGTTTCTGGCCAGAGATAGGTGGGTCAGGGGCCGCGCACCCATGTGAAGTAGCGACGGCAGCGATTGAAGTTGTGCGCGCAACCAGTTGGTAATAGCCATATTCGCTCCCAGTTGCGTTTTCTTCTTTGCACATTTGCTGCACTGCACATAATTAATTTTACAGTAAAATTACATATTTATTCCGTGAGGATTTAAACGAGGCGATAGGATTTTTTTTTTTGCATGGGATAGGATTTAGCTTTTTACTGTAGGCGAAAGCATGGGACGGCCTGGTGTGGGACCGTAGGCCTCAGAACCTCACAGAGGTGGCGTGCTGACCTTCTTCTTCTTGTCCAAGAAACGAGGGAGGAGGGTCCCACCTCTCTCTCTCTCTGGTGCCGAGCAGATACTCCCGCCTTGGGGTTGTGGCACCGGGCCCGCAGGCCAGCAGCTATAGGCAGCTACTGGCCGGGCATCCGCCTCCAATCATGAGTCGATCGGCGATGACCCAAGGGTTGGAAAAAGGGAATTGCACGAACTATCATTCATTGAGGCTAGTGTTGCACAAAACACCAACTATACAGGTTTGTTGCAGAAAGCATCACATATTGGTGTAGTACATTGCAGATAGGTCTAATCTAGTGTTTAGCTATATTAACATAATTTCAGACAAATGGATCCTGCTTGTAAGTCAATTCTAACCGGCTGATGCAAAGGAATGTGATTTTTATCCGTTTGGGTCGGCCGAGCAGACATGCATGTCCGGATTTTTTGGGTCGGCTGGTGCACCCACCGTGGCCGACCCATTTGTCCGCGTGGTCTTAGAAAAACTAAATAGGCACAAAAAATATTTAAATTTAAAACATGAATATTAATAATACATGATTAAACATTAAGACCGCTGGCCAAAGTCCCCTTCAAACATAACTAAATATAATAAAACATAATAAAAACAAAAAGCCTAACAGCAGTTCTCGCCCATAGCCGTAAGCGTCATCCTCATCGTTGGAGCAGGTAAAGTCAAAGAACTTTGGCGGCTGTGCCCAGGAAAACGCTGTCTGGTAGGCCACGAGCGCGGCCTCCTCCGACGTCTGCTACTACGCCATGGCTGCCTGGCGCCGCTTGCCTCCTCCTGCTTCCGCCGCTCCTTCTCCTCCTCGCGCGGCTAGTGCTATCGGTGCTCCTGCTCTCCGCGCTCGTGTCGCATGCGGTGCTCCGACCAGTCCACTTCTCCTCTAGCGTGCGGCAGCGCCGCTGCTCAAGGTAGGCCGCCTCCTCCTCCGATGCACCGAGCCACACCAATGGTGTGCCGACCCTCCCGCACGATGCCCTGCCATTGCGTATGTCTCGGTGACTGTGGGCGGTGCCGGCGTGGGTGTATGTGGTGCTGGTAGCGATGGCGGCGGCAGTGGCGGGTAGATGCAATTGCCGGCCACAGAGAGCTGGAGCGCCTCCTCCAGACCAAGTATGCAAGACTAGTCATATTATTTTGTGATGGTTGTATTGGCCACATGACAACTAGTTTGTTGTAGTGGCCATATAGCAAATACTTGGATGCTAAAATCTAATGGCAACAATATCTACCATGTTTTTGGTGCTAGTGATCACATGCCGAACTTGTTTCATTTAAATTTTGGTTCAAATTTTAACAATTTCAAAAAATATGGAAAATTCCAGTGAATTTCACATGTCTACAGTACCATTCTGGGAAAGTTTTACCCCATTTGAATCAATGGGTTGAAGATAATGAAAGTTTTGGTTAGCCCCTACATTTTTTTGGTTCAATTTTTGACATTTTTCAAAAAAATGAGAAACAATTCCAGTAAATACTACATGTATTCAATACTAATTTGAGAAAGTTTCGGCTCAATTGGACCACAAGTTTGGGAAATAATGACGATCTAATATGTTGGCTGATGTGACCGGTTTTTATTGCCACATGTGCACTTACAAGTGGGACCCATCTGTATAAAATTATGTCAATGTATCCAAACACTAGATTAGATCTAGTTGCAATGTATTACACCAATATGTGGTGTTTTGTGCAACAAACCCATATAGTAGGTGTTCTGTGCAACACTAGTTCCAATAAGTGGTGGATTATTGCAATTCCCTCGTTGGAAAGGAAAAAAGCTCAAAAAAAAGGGACTGGAAACGAAAGAAAAGCCCGCGAGCCATTGACCGGACATGGAGTGCGCCAAGAATAAACGATTAATTGCTGCCCAATTCCGCAATTCGGAGGGGGTTATAATTAATTAATGGGAAACGTTTACGATCGGTGCGCCGGCGGAACGCTTGGCCGGTCGCTCGCGACGCGCGTCCCTGGTCCCACGCACCTTCTTTCCAGCCACTACCACGTGCCCTCATACCACGCACCTCCTTTTCTCCATTGCTCAGTACTGACGCCCAACCTTCACGGCCGGCGAACCACCTCCCCATCACTCCTTGTTGTGGCCACCCCCCTGCGATGCAAAGCCTCCTCTTCCTTCCTGAACCATGTCGTGGCGGAGTGGACGGGGTGCTGCTACGACCCCATGGGGACGGCTATGTTTTGGTGAGCTGCGGGTAGCTAGCGGCGGCGCTAGACCGGCGACGCCCAACGGCAAGAGCTGAGATCGCACGCTGCGGGGGTGCTGCAAGCCGAGGCTGTTGAGCTGGAACGGCGGCGACGCCCTGTCGCCACCGTTGGCTTTAGATGCTGGAACCGACCGATAGAGGAGCTGCAACCGGCCACGCCGGTAGCTGGAAACGGCAGACGCGGCTGGCGGTATGCTTGAACCTGCTGGCGGAGGAGCTGCAACCGGCCATGCCGTGGCGCCAGGGGAAGCTTCAATGGCGGATGCGCGGCGTCCGAGATGCTGCGACCAGTGCAAGGTGTTTGAATCCTGCAATTGGCTCGGCAGAGCTGCATCCGGTGCGCGGCTGTGCTGGAACGACAGTGTCGTCGTCCTACAATGGGCGGCGTGAGATGCTGGAACCAGCTCGGCCGCGAGCTGCAACCTGGCTGTCTAATGCTGGATCCGGCACACGTCTTAGCTGCAACCGGCTATGGTGAAGGTTATGACAGGCATCGGTGTTTTTTTGCTGTTGAGATTGATTTGCTGGAACCAGCGTTTCTTTTTGCTGGAACTAGCTAATATTTTCACTACAAATCGACTACTGGAGTTTTCTGCTGCTGAGATTTTTGCTGGAACCATTATTAATTTTTGCTGGAACCGGTAAATCCTTTTGCTGCAACCGGCGATAGAAGAAGCTACTACCGAATAATTTTTTGCTACATCCATTTATGATTAGATGCGAGGATGACATTTTTGCTGCAACGCCTCAATTTTTTGCTACTACCGAATAATTTTTTGCTACATCCATTCTCGAGGCCATGATGCTTTTCAACTTAGATGCGACCGGCGACGGCAAGGACTCTTTTTTGATGCAACCAGCGTCTTCATTTGCTACAACCATTTAACAAGAAGCTTCAAACCCACGACGGCCCGGCGGCAACAAATGCTACAAACCATGAACGACAAAGGGCTACAACCATGAACGGCGAAAGCTGCAACCTGCGACGAAAAAAGCTTCAACCAGCAAAAAAAAAGTTGTAAACATCGTCGCGCATCGACGAGGAAAGCTCTCTCTATCATCTGGTTGAAGCTTTTTTTCATATAAGTTTGAAGCATTCTGTCAATGGTTGTATGTCTCCCTGATTTGCCTTGCTGTTTGAAGCCCCGCTTGAAGCTTTTTCCCTGGCGTGTGTGCCCCATAGGTGGGGGATGATCGAGAGCATGGGTGAAGCCAGCGACGAGGACGGCCGGTGAGGACTGAGCCCGCCACAAGGACGGTCGGCGAGGACGGCCAGCGAGGAACGCGACCAGCAGCGAGGACGGCTGGCGAGGAACGCGACCAGCGGCGAGGACGGCCGGCGAGAGGCGGCGACGTGAGAAGGACAGCTAGCCGGGGTGCCGGGGTGGGGGTGGGGGGAGAGCGCCGCTGCACGTTGACTCGCGTGAGAAGGTAGAAGAAGGTTGAGGACAAGAGGGGATCTGACGGCTAAAGGGTGGGCAAATCTGACGGACAGGGTGCGACCAGCCCAAATTTGGGCTGGCGCACCGGCGCAGATCACTCGCCTTAATTAATACAGTAATAATTAAGAAAAAAGTAGCAAAGTGCCCTGCTGCGTAGAGTACGCAGGCGTGGGGAAGGTGTGCGCGCGCGCGGCGTGCCGTCCCGCACCGCAGATTCTCACCGGTGCGGCGCCCGGTGGAAAGGCAATGCGCCGTCGTTCGTCCTGTGTTCTTCGGCCAACTGCCCAGCAAGCCATGCCCACGCGACGCAAATCCCTCCGTTTTTTTTCTTTAACTGGAAATATATACTCTTGTACTCCCTTTATCCGAAAAACTTGTCCTAACCTTGTCCCTCAAATGGATGCATCTAGCATTAACATGGTACTAAATACAACCACTTGAGGGACAATTTTTTTCCGGACAGAGTAAGCAGAATGTGATTTCGGCTGTTTTTTATTAGGCTTCCGATGATGGATTCAAAATGTCCTGAAAACTACACCATCTCTTTCGATGTATGGATAATAAAGGTATCGGTTTATATTAAAAATTTCCAGCGATACAAAACAAAGAAATTGCAATAGGGTCATCGGACAACCAAACAAACTCAGTCTTCAGCACGGGTCGCTACCGCTCCATCATCGGAGCATGTGGTTTGAAAGTCGTCATGCTAAGGTCTTGTTGGACCAATGCCACGGAGAAAAAGCCTCTATCATAGATGACTTGTATAGATCAAAGATCGCATACCCGAACCATCTCCTGGACAAAACTTTTACCATGTTTGTAATGGCAACACAAGAAACACTGATGTGACTTAGAGAGAGCATGAACCACCTGAGAGTGATTTGTGGTGGCAAGGAGTCTCCCACATAGGAAAAAAGGTCGCAATCTTTGCCATCATCACCGTCGAAACCGAAAACCGTGGGCAACCAAATACCTAATTAAGACACCTAGACAATTTAATACAATGCACTCGGAAATAAGGTCATAGGGTTTCCCTTCGAACCTCATGCTGTCGACGAAGCATCCAACGAAGGTGAGGAAGCTCCAGCGATGTTGGAATCCAATGTGCGTACTTGCTCCTCTCATTGGGTCCTATGGCGGGCGGCTAGGGTTTCACATGAAGTTCTTTCTGGCGGTCCAACCACAATATCTCGAAACTAAGTGCTTGTAGATACGAACAGCTCGACAAATGGTGCACATTGTTTTTGCACTAGTGGCTGGGGCGCCACCTGGTGGCGCCTCTTAAGGCGGTCCTGTGCGCACTTGTATTGTTTGAGTCCCTCGGCTCATCCTATGTGTCCATTTTACATAGCAGCACAACCTTGTCATGTACAGCTCCAATGATATCTTTATGCTTTGACTATGAGATGTAAAGACTCAGGCATGATGAAAAGAATAAAAGTAGCATGAATACCTTGAATTTTGAAAGTTTGGCTTACGCATAAACATTTTAAAATCACAAGATCAGAGTAATAAACAGAATCCTGTTAGCATTTAGTCTTTGTGGTTGTCCACCACTAATATACATGCACACGCTAGCGAAGGACACAAAAGGAAGCACCTCAACATGCAAGGTTATTTGCAAAAATAGTACTGATTTCTCAATTAAGCTTAAGTGGGAGTCTTTGTAGCACAAAATGAGAAAGATTGCACAAGTGTGGAATTAACAAAGGATATACTTCAGTTATAAGACAACACGTAAGTTTTGTGTGATCTAACTTGAGGACAACAGATTACATGTCAAAAAAGGTTACAAGCTTCGACAACTCACCTTCACCATTGTTCCTAACACTGCATCAGTGTAATCAATCATTAGATCAGAATACAAATTGAGACCTGCTTCTCTGCAGACGCCTTGTTCTTATCCAACATGAATGAATATATACAAGTCACTTGCATGATAAGATAGAAATGGGTAACAACTAACAATAACAATAATATCTTCTCCCAGTAAGTGGATCCTGTTAAACTAAACTAAAATGTTAGTAGTGTTTCATCCAGACGGTATTGCTCTACTTAAAGCATACAAATCGACAAGTACAAGCACCTTGTCAATTGACAGATATCTCAGTACGGACAACCCAGGCATATCTCTGACAAAGTTACTTGTTTAAACGAAACATGCGGAAAACTACATAAGGGGTTCATGAATTTACATAACCATGTATTTATTGCCCAGTGCTTGCCTTTTCTTGTCAACACCACCTCCTCAGGTAAGTCGAATAGCTGAACCATCCTCAATACCTCCCCGTCCTGAACCATAACAGCTTGTGCAATGTTCAGCAATTATCTTCCCACTGCCATCACAATTTAAGCAAGAAGATATGTAACAACAAGATGTAGTAATTAAAGTGTCATACATCAAAAGAAACTAACTAAAGTGTACATTCTGAACTTCATGAAAGAGAGGACTTTGTTTCCTAACAAATCTTCCTGGAAGAATTTTAACAAAACAAAAATCATACCATTTTAGTTACTTTAGAGGCTGCAGTTGCTATACATTGAAATCGAGATTATTCCCATTTAAAAATTTAGAATCTAAATTCTGAGAAGTTAGCATACAGTGTTACTATTATAGTTAGGTGTTGATTTGAGCAGAATAATCAGCAAAGTATAACTAACAGAGACAAGTTTGGTTAAAATTCAACTTTAAAAGTATAAACAGGACAGATTTGATATCTGCCAAATCATTAATCAACTCTGCTCGTACACTGGATGGCATTTTTATTTTGAACACAAATCTGCAAAAAAAAAAGAGCTGAGAATGATTCATTTAGTAACCAAGATGCTATCTGCTCAATATTAATAACAGAAGAGCCCTCAATTGACCTTCTTCTCAAAAACACTAAGAACTCTACATGAATATGAACAAATAGCATTATCATCGGCTGATTGATCTGACCCACATGCCACAGTAAGCAAAAGAGCTTAACACGGGGGAATAGGTGTTAGCCTTGTTGAAATCTACATACCCCAGGATTGGCATCATTTCTGTACGAGCAGAGACAGGATAGGCGCTCATGCAAAGAACCAGTGAAATGTGCATCTTGTTTTTTTACACATTATCTAAGAATACATCCACCGGTGCTTCACCCTTCGGGACATTCTGGCTATGTCATAGGACAAATCTTGCAACAGATCAATCAAAGAAAGGTCCATGACAACAAGACATTCTGACACTCAAATAATAAGTGTTCATATAGAAGCATGTGAATCACTAAGGATGGTTAATATCCTAAGACAGGTTGTGGCCTATGTTGGTTATTAAAAAAAGGCATCAGACCAATATTAGTTGTGTGGAACTAATTGGAAGGTATCTTTAGTCAGGGTTACAAAACAAATATTCAAGTTTATAAAAGACAGCAGACTAATATTAGTTGTCTGGAACCAATTGGATGGTATCTTGAAATCAAGGACACAAAACAAATGTTCAATTTTACAAGGAGAGGCGCCAGCAATGATGACTGCATAAGTGAGCCATCAGTATCCTAGAGACATGCAGAACTAATGGTCAGTAATCGCCCTAGTTCACCTGGCAATCAGTCAGCTTGTGTACATACAAATTCAGGCAAAATCCAAATATTCTCGGTCTAGAAAATACAGCGCATTTCCACTCTGAATTGAACAAATTGTAGACTATCTTCCCTTGATTCCAAATTACCCGCCGAGATTACACAAACTGTAAAGGGGAATAGGAACAGGCTTTCAGCCAACTCACCAGTACTTGACGGCCTTGCACTGTTTGCACCTAAACGTCGTTGGCCCGAAGCACACCGCGCGGACGCCGGCTGCGGCCGGTGGAGGCGTCAGCGCCTCCACGACCTCCTCCTCCCGTGGCGTCCACATCGGCGCCTCCGGCACCTCCGCCACGTGCAGCACGCAGGGAACAGCTCGGAGCAGTACGCGAGCACCGACTCCCGCTCCGCCAGGTCGGATTCCTCGGCTGCGAGGCGTCGCACCTCCTCCCTTCGCTCCGCGCCGTGCCGCAGCAGCAGCGTCATCACTAGCACCACGATATTAGCCGAACCTTTAATTTCAGTATCTTATGAAACCATGAAACGAACTCTTTTGGGGTATCAAGACAAGTGGAATCAAATCTTCAGAACACAAGAAGTATGACAAGTAATCAGCAGTGATTCACATCAAAATTGCATAATATCCTCACCGGAGTCGTGGAGTGTGGAGGAATCGGTGTGGAGTTCCTTTTTTTTTTGAAGGCCGGTGTGGAGTTCCTTCGTAGGGAAGGAAACGAGACGAAGGCACAGTGAAATCGATGTGCACACCACCAGCCCTCGACATTCTACCTCGCTTCGTTTTTTTTTCTCTCGTCAACACAGTAACAGGGACACGTGGACGGCGCGGTTACTCCCCCTTGATGCACACCTTATTGTTTTGGATAGTAAAAAAAATCTCAAAAAGGAGGATCACCCCCTGCCTCTGCATCGAGCGATGCATACAATTTGTTTTTTAATGTAGAAAATAAATATATTCTTGTAAACTGTCCATCGAATAATAAACCATATGACTCGGATTTGGTAGGCACGACAAATCTGACGCTTTTAAGGCAATTTTATATTGGTGAGATAACGACAAATTTGGTCTCAAAGCACGGAAAATTCTGACCAGATGATAAATTCAGACAGATTTGCCGTGTTCGGCAACCAGTGATGAGGGCTGGCAGCTGGTGCGTCCGCCGTTCTGATGGAGGAGAAGCCCTGCGTCCAACCACCAGCATTCAAGAAGAAGGCCACATGCTCCCTTTTACTCCCCAGGCGCTGGCTTCGTCAAGTTGAAACACAGAGTATGCCATCGATGCTTAGACAAAGGGCATTGTAAGGCCAGCTGCCGCAACTCGCTCAGGTGCCTCCGCTGTCGGCGGTGTGGGCACCGGGCGCGCTCCTGCTTCAGTCCTCGCTCTGTCTCCACATCAAGCTTCTCCGGCTACAGCTCTGCGTCAAGCTCGCCTGTGACCAGCCCAAGCTCCTCCGGCTACAGCCCTACACCAACCTCCCCAAGCTACTCTGCATCAAGCTCCAGCTACACTTCCACAAGCCAAGACAGGATGCCGCGCATCGGAGATCCTTCTCTTCGCCCGGAGGAGCACCACGCCGTGGTCATCTCCACCCCGGACATGGACGCGCAGGCCGCTGGACTGGCCAGCCTCGCGGCGTTCGTCTGGCTAGGCGGCAACCGTCCGCGGGTCAGCGCTGAGGAGATGAGGAGTGCCATCGCAGCTCACTTCCACATCGACCGCAACTGCTTCAGAGTGGTGCCGCATTACCCAGAAGACTTCCTGGTCAGGTTCGACTACCCCCATCACCGGGACCTGGTCACTGCGCTCCCAGGGAGGTTCTCCAGTGACGGCCTCGACATCCATGCGGCCAAGTGGAGGCTCAATGCCCATGCCGACGTCGTCGACGCCTTCCATCACGTCCACCTCTGCGTCGAGAATGTCCCCCTCAACTCCTGGAATGACGCCGTTGCTCAGCAGGTCTTCGGCCCCAACACCTTCCTCCACTACTTCGACATCGCCACTGTCCAGCGAGAGGACGCCTCTGCGCTCAGTCTTTGGGCATGGTCGGCCAACCCTTCGGCCATCCCCAAGGTGGTCCATCTCACCGTGGGCGCGAGCCAGCCTGGTGGAGTCCTCGTCGGCCCGTCGGGGGCTGCTGGGCGTCAAGGCCTTCGCCGCCGCGTCCTGGTGCACCTTGACAGGCACAAGGACTTCACCCCCGACGCCAACGGCAATGTCCCCCGGCGGCCACACTACTCCAACAAGTTCGACTGGCGATATGGTAGGGTCGACGGAGAGAGGAGCCCTCGTGACCGCCATGAGCCAGATCGCCGCCGTCGTGATGATAAAGACCGGCATGATGATGACGACGACCGCCGTGGGCGCCGTGACGGCCAGGAGGGCAGGAGAGCCTCTTGGCGCGAGCGCTTCTTTCGTAGCCGCTCCAGGGCTCCTGACAGGCGCCATGACGACGATCGCAACAACTTCAGGCGCGATGACTGGCGCGACTCGCGTCGTGACGACCGTGGCGACGGCAGAAGGCGTGGAGCGGAGCTCGAGCTGCCTGACGCTCGTCGCATTGATGCTACAAGGGTGCAGCGCCTGCCTGATGGCTCTGTCATCCCGGCCTCTGGGAGGCGTCCTCGTCACTGCTCGGCTGACAGCACTCCTGGAGGCAGCCAACTGGGCCATCGCTTTGGCAGCCGTGGCCGCTCGCTTCCTCCTTCGCCGCGCACCACTTCCTCGGACGTCATTGAGATCAACACTACCTCATCCTTTTCGTCCTGGCTGCGCAAGGCGACGTCCTGCTTTGGGGCACAAGTGCAGCCCTCTTCGACTCTTCAAGATCATGCAGAAACAAGGCAGCCTGAGGAACGCACACACCCTGAAGAGCAGATTCTAGCAACGCCTGTTCACATGCCTCGTCTTGTGCAGATGGCCTCCTCTCAGTCTGCTGCTGATCTGGGAGGAGGGGCTACTGACGAGCCACCCTTGTGCTCCCCTGGCACGCCTCTGTTTGTGTCGGTGCAGCCGGCTATCCTGCCTGATCCGGGCTCTCCGCCACCCAGACCGCCAAGCAGGAGGAGGAAGACCTTGGCTGGGGTCATTGGTTTTGACCTGAGCCGACGGAGCCCACGCATCCGGGACAAGAACAGGGCAATGCCTATTGCCCAGTTGGCGGAAAAGCTCCTCTGTCAGAGGATGGGCATAGTTGGCGAAGGGGAGGAGATCACAGAGGAGGCTATTGGTCGTTTTGTGGCAATGTTCAAGGGTCAGCTGCCTGACTTGGCTATTGCAGGGCTTCGAGCTTTGTTCAAGATGGACTGTGACCTTGCAACGGCGGTGGAATATGCTCTGTTGCTGCATGGAGGCGAGGGCGCGGCGAAGACGACACCTGCGGCTGGCGAGGCTGGGCTGGAGTAGACTGGAGCTCCATGTTATGATTAGTTGATGTAGCTAGTTTCCTATGTTAGTGAAAATCATCTATGTCCTAGGCCTGTTTGTAGCTGCTGTTGCTGGCTACCACCCCAATGTGCCCTGGCAAGGCTGTTTATGTAATGTGCTGAATGATGCTATGCACCTCCTGATGTTATCTAGTTTGCTCAATGACTAGTCTAAATTTAAGTGTACTTAATTGGAATGTACGTGGCCTGAACTGCCCCAATAGAAGAACCATTGTGAATGCCACCATTGCAGCTTCAACATGTCACTTGGCTTGCCTCCAGGAATCAAAGCTTGAAGATGTGGATGCCTACACTGCTGCTTTTCTTGGTGGATATAGATTGAAAGGTTTTGCTCAGCGTCCTGCTGTTGGAACGCGGGGTGGAATCCTACTTCTCTGGAATGAAGATCATGTCCGCATTGAAAGTGTCCAGTATGGCGACTACACCCTCTCGGCCACTGTCACTATCATCAGCTCCAATGTTTCTTTCAAGCTAACCTCCGTCTACGGCCCAACTAGGAACAACCTAAAAGAGACATTCTTCCAGGAAATGAAGGACCAAAAGCCAGCAAATAGTGTGAGGTGGTCACCGGCGATTTTAACCAAATCTACAGGGCTAGAGATAAGAATCGTCCAAATGCTAACCGTGCCCGAATTGTACGATTCCGCAACACCCTCAACTTCTACGAGCTCAAGGAAATCCACATCCAGAATAGAAAATACACCTGGAGTAATGAGCAAAGCAACCCGACAATGTCCAAACTAGATGGGTTTTTTTGTAATGAGGAATGGGATATCACTTTCGATAAACACATCCTTCACGCCCTGTCATCCTCACTTTCGGATCATTGCCCTCTACTCCTCGCCAATGAAGATGGGCCTCGACGGCCGCGGACTTTCATATTTGAAAATTTTTGGACCAACATGCCAGGCTTTCAGCAGGTCGTCCAGGAGGCGTGGAATGAGACGTCCCCACACAATGAGCCATACCAAAGACTGTTTCACAAGCTAAAAAAGACAAGTCAGAAGCTTCGCTCCTGGAGCAAAAGCCTTTTCTCTAATGCCAAGGTCCAGCTACATATGGCTCTGGAGGTCATCCTAAGACTTGATGAGGCCCAGGACCTTCGAGCTCTTAGTCCAGCGGAGTTGGATCTTCGGAAGCGACTCAAGAAAAAAGTAGTGGGCCTTGCAGTGATGGAACGTGCGCGGAAAAGGCAGACCTCGAGAATCACCAACATAAAAGAGGGAGACGCGAATACTCGCTATTTTCACCTTAGAGTCAATGGCCGGAGGAGGAAAAACCTTATTCACCGCCTAAAGCATGGCCAAGGTTGGGTGACAGACCATGATCACAAGAAATCTATTGTTCACTCCCACTTCAATGTGATTTTGAAAAAGGGCGCTCCACGCTCCAAGACCATTAACTGGGCATCCATCCCACCCACTGGCATTGACCTCTCAGCGCTTGGTGATCCCATTTCGGAAGAGGAAGTCAGAGCTGCTGTCTTTTCTCTTCCTTCTGACAAAGCACCAGGCCCGGACGGATTCACCGGAAAATTCTTCAAGAGTTGCTAGAATATTATTAAGGATGATATCATGCTAGTGATCAACAGCTTCTCCAACCTAAATGCCGGAAATCTGCACTGGCTCAATTCGGCGAATATCGCCCTCATTCCCAAGAAGGATGGTGCCGAGGACATCTCTGACTTCAGACCAATTAGCCTGATTCATGCCGTGGCCAAGCTCATTGCCAAAATTCTGGCCACTAGACTGGCCCCTCATATGAATGCCATTGTCTCCACTGCGCAAAGTGCCTTCATAAAAAAAGAAGCATCCATGACAACTTTATGTATGTTCGAAATCTGTCCAGAAAATTTCACTGCTCAAAGAAACCTATGCTTCTATTCAAATTAGACATCAAGAAGGCTTTCGACTCGGTTAGATGGGACTACTTGCTGGAGGTGCTAAATCATCATGGCTTCCCTACCCGCTTTCGTGACTGGGTCTCGGCACTTCTTTCCTCCATGTCCTCTAGAGTGTTGCTAAATGGTATTGCTGGTGACCCAATCAAACACGGTCAGGGTCTCAGGCAGGGGGATCCGTTTTCACCGCTCCTCTTCGTGCTTGCCATAGACCCCCTACATCATATTCTCAGCAAGGCCACAACCCAAGGAAAGCTACATCCCTTGCCCGAGAGACAACCGGGGAGAATTCGTGCCTCGCTCTATGCTGACGACGCTGCCTTTTCTGTGCCCCCATTAAGGAGGATGTCCAATACCTTACCAACATACTTTCCTCCTTTGGTGAATCTACTGGCCTCTCCACAAACTGCACCAAAAGTTCTGTGGTACCCATCAGATGTGGCAATGTGGACCTAGATGATGTTCTCCAGTCTTTCCCGGCTTGCCGCGCCTCCTTCCCGATCCGCTATCTTGGACTCCCCCTCGCGGTCAAAAGATTAAAGAGGGTGCATCTCCAACCTTTGGAAGACAAGGCTGCGGGCAAATTGGCACCTTGGAGAGGAAGGCACGTTGCTATTGCGGGTCGTATGACCTTGGTGAAGGCAGTCCTTACGGCGGTGGCCATTTATCACATCACGCCGCTCGACATCCCGGTGGAGGTTCTAAAAGTGATTGACAAGTTGCGGCGTGCCTACCTCTGGGCAGGATCTGACTCGGTTAGTGGCGGCAAGTGCAAGATTAATTGGGAGCATGTCTGCAAGCCAAAGGAGTATGGGGGCCTTGGCATTTTGCACCTTCGCAAATTTGCTGCTGCCCTCCGGCTGAGGTGGCTATGGCTTGAGTGGAATGACCCACCTCATGCGTGGTGTGGATTGGGGACGCCTTGCACGACTTACGACCGCGACCTTTTCACGGTCTTGACTGAGGTCAAGATCGGCGATGGACAGAAGGCTTCCTTCTAGGAATCTTCTTGGCTTCAGGGCGTTAGGCCCAAAGATATTGCGCCAAAGATTTTCGATATTTCACGCAAGAAAGGTGTTACGGTTGCCACGGCCTTAAGGGATGGGCACTGGATAGCACAAATCAACATTGACGTTGGCCTCACTCTAGAACACCTTCAACAATTCTTGGCCCTTTGGGCGAAGCTAGCGACTGTGGCCATTCAGCCGGGGGTCCAGGACTCCATATTGTGGAAGTCAACCAACGATGGGCAGTACTCTGCAAAGTCTGCTTATTTGGCACAGTTTCATGACCTCCCGCTCTCAAGATTGGCTGCTGCGGTTTGGAAGACGTGGGCTCCCACCAAATGCAAATTTTTCGCGTGGCTCGTTATCCACAACAGAGTTTGGACGGCTGATAGGCTTCAGAGGAGAGGATTGCCAAATTGTGACAAATGCCCACTCTGCAGTCAGGTGCAAGAATCTGCAGCACACCTGATCTTCAAGTGTCGTTTCTCTGTTCGGATTTGGAATGCGGTCTTCTCATGGCTCGGGCTTGCTATCCCCATGGCTCCGTGGCTCCTGTTCGATTCGGTGAAATCTTGGTGGGATGCGGTGTTGGGGAACGTTGCAGAAAACAAAAAAATTTCCTACGGTTTCACCAAGATCCATCTATGAGTTCATCTAGCAACGAGTGATTGGATGCATCTACATACCTCTGTAGATCGCAAGCGTAAGCGTTCAAAGAACGGGGATGAGGTAGTCGAACACGACGTGATCCAAATCACCGGAGATCCTAGCGCCGAACGGACGGCACCTCCGCGTTCAACACACGTACGGTCAACGTAACGTCTCCTTCTTCTTGATCCAGCAAGAGGGAAGAAGAGGTTGAGGAAGATGGCTCTAGCAGCAGCACGACGGCGTGGTGATGGTGGAGCTGCAGAACTCCGTCAGGGCTTCGCCAAGCACTATAGAGGAAGAGGAGGTGTTGGAGAGGGAGAAGGAGGCAACCAAAGGCATGGATCAAGAGCCCTCCTTCCCCCACTATATATAGGAGGGCCAAGGCGGGGGGGGGGGGGCTCCGGCCCTAGGAGATCCAATCTCCGAGGGGGCGGCGGCCAAGGGGAGGTTTCCCTCCCCCCAAGGCACCTAGGGGCGCCTTCCACAAGTGGGACTCTTCCCCTTTGGGAAACCCTAGGCGCATGAGCCCTTGGGGCTGGTGCCCTTGGCCCATGTAGGCCAAGGTGCACCCCTACAGCCCATGTGGCCCCCCGGGGCAGGTGGCCCCACCCTGTGGGCCCCCGGGACCCTTCCGGTGGTCCCGGTACAATACCGATGACCCCGAAACTTGTCCCGATGGCCGAAATAGCACTTCCTATATATAATTCTTTACCTTCGGACCATTCCGGAACTCCTCGTGATGTCCGGGATCTCATCCGGGACTCCGAACAACATTCGGGTTACTGCATATACATATCCCTACAACCCTAGCGTCACCGAACCTTAAGTGTGTAGATCCTACGGGTTCGGGAGACAGGCAAACATGACCGAGACGACTCTCCGGTCAATAACCAACAGCGGGATCTGGATACCCATGTTGGCTCCCACATGCTCCACGATGATCTCATCGGATGAACCACGATGTCTAGGATTCAATCAACCCCGTATGCAATTCCCTTTGTCAATCGGTATGTTACTTGCTCGAGACTCGATCGTCGGTATCCCAATACCTCGTTCAGTCTCGTTACCGGCAAGTCACTTTACCCGTACCGTAATGCATGATCCCGTGACCAGACACTTGGTCACTTTGAGCTCGTAATGATGATGCATTACCGAGTGGGCCCAGTGATACCTCTCCGTTTATACGGAGTGACAAATCCCAGTCTTGATCCGTGTCAACCCAACAGACACTTTCGGAGATACCTGTAGTGCACCTTTATAGTCACCCAGTTACGTTGTGACATTTGGTACACCCAAAGCACTCCTACGGTATCCAGGAGTTACACGATCTCATGGTCAAAGGAAAAGATACTTGACATTGGAAAAACTCTAGCAAATGAACTATACGATCTTTAAGCTATGTTTAGGATTGGGTCTTGTCCATCACATCATTCTCCTAATGATGTGATCTCGTTATCAATGACATCCAATGTCCATAGTCAGGAAACCATGACTATCTGTCGATCAACGAGCTAGTCATCTAGAGGCTTACTAGGGACATGTTGGTGTCTGTTATTCACACATGTATTACGATTTCTGGATAACACAATTATAGCATGAATAAAGACAATTATCATGAACAAGGAAATATAATAATAATGCTTTTATTATTGCCTCTAGAGCATATTTCCAATAGTCTCCCACTTGCACCAGAGTCAATAATCTAGTTACATTGTGATGAATCGAACACCCATGGAATTCTGGTGTTGATCATGTTTTGCCCTAGGGAGAGGTTTAGTCAACGGATCTGCTACATTCAGGTCCGTATGTACTTTACAAATATTTATGTCTCCATCTTGAACATTTTCACGTATGGAGTTGAAGCGATGCTTGATGTGCCTTGTCTTCTTGTGAAACTTGGGCTCCTTGGCAAGTGCAATAGCTCCAGTGTTGTCACAGAAGAGTTTGATTGGCCCCGACGCATTGGGTATGACTCCTAGGTCAGTGATGAACTTCTTCAACCATATTGCTTCATGTGCTGCCTCCGAGGCTGCCATGTACTCTGCTTCACATGTAGATCCCGCCACGACGCTCTGCTTGCAGCTGCACCAGCTCACTGCTCCACCATTCAACATATACACGTATCCGGTTTGTGACTTAGAGTCATCCAGATCTGTGTCGAAGCTAGCATCGACGTAACCCTTTACGACGAGCTCTTCGTCACCTCCATAAACGAGAAACATGTCCTTTGTCCTTTTCAGGTACTTCAGGATATTCTTGACCGCTGTCCAGTGTTCCTTGCCGGGATTACTTTGGTACCTTCCTACCAAACTTACGGCAAGGTTTACATCAGGTCTGGTACACAGCATGGCATACATAATAGATCCTATGGCTGAAGCATAGGGGATGACACTCATCTCTTCTTTATCTTTTGCCGTGGTCGGGCATTGAACCGAGCTCAATCTCACACCTTGCAAAACAGGCAAGAACCCTTTCTTGGACTGATCCATTTTGAACTTCTTCAAAATCTTATCAAGGTATGTGCTTTGTGAAAGACCTATGAGGCATCTCGATCTATCCCTATTGATCTTGATGCCTAATATATAAGCAGCTTCTCCAAGGTCCTTCATTGAAAAACTCTTATTCAAGTAGGCCTTAACGCTGTCCAAAAGTTCTATATCATTTCCCATCAAAAGTATGTCATCTACATATAGTATGAGAAATGCTATAGAGCTCCCACTCACTTTCTTGTAAACGCAGGCTTCTCCATAAGTCTGCGTAAACCCAAACGCTTTGATCATCTCATCAAAGTGAATGTTCCAACTCCGAGATGCTTGCACCAGCCCATAAATCGAGCGTTGGAGCTTGCACACCTTGTCAGCATTCTTGGGATCGACAAAACCTTCCGGCTGCATCATATACAATTCTTCCTTAAGGAAACCATTAAGGAATGCCGTTTTGACGTCCATCTGCCATATTTCATAATCGTAGAATGCGGCAATTGCTAACATGATTCGGACGGACTTCAGCTTCGCTACCGGTGAGAAAGTCTCATCGTAGTCAACCCCTTGAACTTGTCGATAACCCTTAGCGACAAGCCGAGCTTTATAGATGGTCACATTGAAGGAAATATGCCCTAGAGGCAATAATAAAGTTATTATTTATTTCCTTATATCATGATAAATGTTTATTATTCATGCTAGAATTGTATTAACCGAAAACATAATACATGTGTGAATACATAGACAAACAGAGTGTCACTAGTATGCCTCTACTTGACTAGCTCGTTAATCAAAGATGGTTATGTTTCCTAACCATGAACAAAGAGTTGTTATTTGATTAACGGGATCACATCATTAGTTTAATGATCTGATTGACATGACCCATTCCATTAGCTTAGCACCCGATCGTTTAGTATGTTGCTATTGCTTTCTTCATGACTTATACATGTTCCTATGACTATGAGATTATGCAACTCCCGTTTGCCGGAGGAACACTTTGGGTACTACCAAACGTCACAACGTAACTGGGTGATTATAAAGGAGTACTACAGGTGTCTCCAATGGTAGATGTTGGGTTGGCGTATTTCGAGATTAGGATTTGTCACTCCGATTGTCGGAGAGGTATCTCTGGGCCCTCTCGGTAATACACATCACTTAAGCCTTGCAAGCATTGCAACCAATGAGTTAGTTGCAGGATGATGTATTACGGAACGAGTAAAGAGACTTGCCAGTAACGAGATTGAACTAGGTATTGGATACCGACGATCGAATCTCGGGCAAGTAACATACCGATGACAAAGGGAACAACGTATGTTGTTATGCGGTCTGACCGATAAAGATCTTCGTAGAATATGTAGGAGCCAATATGGGCATCCAGGTCCCGCTATTGGTTATTGACCGGAGACGTGTCTCGGTCATGTCTACATTGTTCTCGAACCGTAGGGTCCGCACGCTTAAGGTTTCGATGACAGTTATATTATGAGTTTATGAGTTTTGATGTACCGAAGGAGTTCGGAGTCCCGGATGAGATCGGGGACATGACGAGGAGTCTCGAAATGGTCGAGACGTAAAGATCGATATATTGGACGACTATATTCGGACATCGGAAAGGGTCCGAGTGATTCGGGTATTTTTCGGAGTACCGGGTAGTTACGGGAGAAGTAATGGGCCTTGATGGGCTTTAGTGGGAAGAGGAAAAGGCTGCTGCGCCCCCCCTCCCCTTTGGTCCGAATTGGACTAGGGAAAAGGGGGCCGGCCACCTCTCCTTCTCCTCCTATTCCTTCTCCCTTCCTCCCCTCTTGGTGGACTCCTACTAGGACTTGGAGTCCTAGTAGGACTCCCTATCCTGGCCGTACCTTTGCCTTGGCCGGCCTCCTCCTCCTCCATCCTTTATATACAAGGGCAGGGGGCACCCCATAGACACACAATTGATCATTGAGATCTTTCCTTAGCCGTGTGCCGTGCCCCCTGCCACCAAATTCCACCTCGATCATATCGTTGCAGTGCTTAGGCGAAGCCCTACGTCGGTAGAACATCAAGATCGTCGCCACGCCATCGTGCTGACGGAACTCTTCCTCGACGCTTTGCTGGATCGGAGCCCGAGGATCGTCATCGAGCTGAACGTGTGCTAAGAACTCGGAGGTGCCGGAGTAACGGTGCTTGGATCGGTCGGATCGGGAAGACGTACGACTACTTCCTCTATGTTGTGTGATTGCTTCCGCAGTCGGTCTGCGTTGGTACGTAGACAACACTCTCCCCTCTCGTTGCTATGCATCACCATGATCTTGCGTGTGCGTAGGAAATTTTTTGAAATTACTACGTTCCGCAACAGTGGCATCCGAGCCTAGGTTTTATGGTTTGATGTTATTTGCACGAGTAGAACACAAGTGAGTTGTGGGCGATACAAGTCATACTGCCTACCAGCATGTCATACTTTGGTTCGGCGGTATTGTTGGACGAGACGATCCGGACCAACCTTACGCGTACTCTTACGCGAGACCGGTTCCCTCGACGTGCTATGCACACAGATGGCTTGCGGAAGACTGTCTCTCCAACTTTAGTTGAACCAAGTGTGGCTACGCCCGGTCCTTGAGAAGGTTAAAATGGAGTCTATTTGACAAACTATCGTTGTGGTTTTGATGCGTAGGTGAGATGTGTTCTTACTTAAGCCCGTAGCAGCCACGTAAAACTTGCAACAACAAAGTAGAGGACGTCTAACTTGTTTTTGCAGGGCATGTTGTGATGTGATATGGTCAAGGCATGATGCTGATTTTATTGTATGAGATGATCATGTTTTGTAACCGAGTTATCGGCAACTGGTAGGAGCCATATGGTTGTCGCTTTATTGTATGCAATGCAATCACGATGTAATGCTTTACTTTATTACTAAGCGGTAGTGATAGTCGTGGAAGCATAAGATTGGCGAGACGACAACGATGCAACGATGGAGATCAAGGTGTCGCGCCGGTGACGATGGTGATCATGACGGTGCTTCAGAGATGGAGATCACAAGCACAAGATGATGATGGCCATATCATATCACTTATATTGATTGCATGTGATGTTTATCCTTTTATGCATCTTATCTTGCTTTGATTGACGGTAGCATTATAAGATGATCTCTCACTAAATTATCAAGAAGTGTTCTCCCTGAGTATGCACCGTTGCCAAAGTTCGTCGTGCCCAGACACCACGTGATGATCGGGTGTGATAAGCTCTACGTCCATCTACAACGGGTGCAAGCCAGTTTTGCACACGCAGAATACTCAGGTTAAACTTGACGAGCCTAGCATATGCAGATATGGCCTCGGAACACAGAGACCGAAAGGTCGAGCGTGAATCATATAGTAGATATGATCAACATAACGATGTTCACCATTGAAAACTACTCCATCTCACGTGATGATCGGTTATGGTTTAGTTGATTTGGATCACGTGATCACTTAGAGGATTAGAGGGATGTCTATCTAAGTGGGAGTTCTTAAGTAATATGATTAAATTGAACTTAAATTTATCATGAACTTAGTCCTGATAGTATTTTGCAAATTATGTTGTAGATCAATAGCTCGCGTTGTTGCTTCCCTGTGTTTATTTTTGATATGTTCCTAGAGAAAATTGTGTTGAAAGATGTTAGTAGCAATGATGCGGATTGGATCCGTGATCTGAGGTTTATCCTCATTGCTGCACAGAAGAATTATGTCCTTGATGCACCGCTAGGTGACAGACCTATTGCAGGAGCAGATGCAGACGTTATGAACATTTGGCTAGCTCAATATGATGACTACTTGATAGTTTAGTGCACCATGCTTAATGGCTTAGAATCGGGACTTCAAAGACGTTTTGAACGTCATGGACCATATGAGATGTTCCAGGAGTTGAAGTTAATATTTCAAGCAAATACCCGAGTTGAGAGATATGAAGTCTCCAACAAGTTCTATAGCTAAAAGATGCAGGAGAATCGCTCAACCAGTGAGCATGTGCTCAGATTGTCTGGGTACTACAATCGCTTGAATCAAGTGGGAGTTAATCTTCCAGATAAGATAGTGATTGACAGAATTCTCTAGTCACCATCACCAAGTTAGTAGAACTTCGTGATGAGCTATAATATACAAGGGATAACAGAAACAACTCCCAAGCTCTTCGTGATGCTGAAATCAACGAAGGTAGAAATCAAGAAAAACATCAAGTGTTGATGGTTGACAAGACCACTAGTTTCAAGAAAAGGGCAAAGGGAAGAAGGGGAACTTCAAGAAGAACGGCAAGAAAGTTGCTGCTCAAGTGAAGAAGCCCAAGTCTGATCCTAAGCCTGAGTAAGTGCTTCTACTACAAAGGGACTAGTCACTGGAAGCGGAACTGCCCCAAGTATTCGGCGGATAAGAAGGATGGCAAAGTGAACAAAAGTTTATTTGATATACATGTTATTGATGTGTGCTTTACTAGTGTTTATAGCAACCCTTCGGTATTTGATATTGGTTCAGTTGCTAAGAGTAGTAACTCGAAACAGGAGTTGCAAAATAAACAGAGACTAGTTAAGGGTGAAGTGACGATGGGTGTTGGAAGTAGTTCCAAGATTAATATGATCATCATCGCACACTCCCCTATACTTTCGGGATTAGTGTTGAACTTAAATAAGTGTTATTTGGTTTTTGCGTTGAGCATTAATATGATTTGATCATGTTTATTGCAATACGGTTATTCATTAAAGTAAGAGAATAATTGTTGTTCTGTTTACATGAATAAAACCTTCGATGGTCATACACCCAATGAAACAAGTTCGTTGGATCTCGATCGTAGTGATACACATATTCATAATATTGAAACCAAAAGATGCAAAGTTAATAATGATAGTGCAACTTATTTGTGGCACTGCCGTTTAGGTCATATTGGTATAAAGCGCATGAAGAAACTCCATGCTGATGGGCTTTTGGAATCACTTGATTATGAATCACTTGATGCTTGCGAACCATGCCTTATGGGCAAGATGACTAAAACGCCGTTCTCCGGAACAATGAAGCAAGCAACAGATTTGTTGGAAATGATACATACTGATGTATGTGGTCCGATGAATATTAAGGCTTACAGCAGGTATCATTATTTTCTGACCTTCACAAGATGATTTGAGCGGATATGGGGATATCTACTTGATGAAACATAAGTCTGAAACACTTGAACAGTTCAAAGAATTTCAGAGTGAAGTGGAAAATCATCGTGGCAAGAAAATAAAAGTTTCTACGATATGATCGCAGAGGTAAAATATTTGAGTTACGAGTTTGGTCTTCTGTTAAAACAACGTGAAATAGTTTCACTACTCACGCCACCTGGAACACCATGGTGTAATGGTGTGTCCGAACGTCATAACCGTACTTTATTGGATATAGTACAATCTATGATGTATCTTACCGATCTACCACTATCGTTTTGGGGTTATGCATTAGAGACAGCTGCATTCACGTTAAATAGGGCACCATCTAAATCTGTTGAGACGACACCGTGTGAACTATGGTTTGGCAAGAAACCTAAGCTGTCGTTTCTTAAAGTTTGGAGTTGCAATGCTTATGTGAAAAAGTTTCATCTCGATAAGCTCAAACTCAAATCGGAGAAATATGTCTTCATAGGATACCCAAAGGAGACAGTTGGGTACACCTTCTATCACAGATCCGAAGGCAAGACTTTTGTTGCTAAATTCGGAGTTTTTCTAGAGAAGGAGTTTCTCTCGAAAGAAGTGAGTGGGAGGAAAGTAGAAAACTTGATAAGGTAATTGTACCTTCTCCCTTATTGGAAAGTAGTACATCACAGAAAATTGTTTCTGCAACACCTATACCAATTAGTGAGGAAGCTAATGATGATGATCATGTAACTTCAGATCAAGTTACTACCGAATCTCGTAGGTAAACCAGAGTGAGATCCGCACCAGAGTGGTACGGTAATCCTGTTCTGGAAGTCATGTTACTAGACCATGATGAACTTGTGAACTATGAGGAAGCGATGATGAGCCCAGATTCCGCAAAATGGCTTGAGGCCATGAAATCTGAGATGGGATTCATGTATGAAAACAAAGTATGGACTTTGGTTGACTTGCCCGATGATCGGCAAGCCATAGAAAATAAATGGATCTTCAAGAGGAAGACGGACGTTGATAGTAGTGTTACTATCTACAAAGCTAGAATTGTCGCAAAAGGTTTTCGACAAGTTCAAAGTGTTGACTACGATGAGAGTTTCTCACTCATATCTATGCTTAAGTCTGTCCGAATCATGTTAGCAATTGCCGCATTTTATGAAATCTGGCAAATGGATAAACAAAACTGCATTCCTTAATGGATTTATTAAAGAAGAGTTGTATGTGATGCAACAAGAAGGTTTTGTCAATCCTAAAGGTGCTAACAAAATGTGCAAGCTCCAGCGATCCATCTGTGGACTGGTGCAAGCATCTCGGAGTTGGAATATACGCTTTGATGAGTTGATCAAAGCATATAGTTTTATACAGACTTGCGGTGAAGCCTGTATTTACAAGAAAGTGAGTGGGAGCACTACAACATTTTTGATAAGTATATGTGAATGACATATTGTTGATCGGAAATAATGTAGAATTATTCTGTAAAGCATAAAAGAGTGTTTGAAAGGAGTTTTTCAAAGAAAGACTTCGGTGAAGCTGCTTACATATTGAGCTCCAAGATCGATAGAGATAGACCAAGAAGCTTGATAAGTTTTTTCAATGAGTACATACCTTGACAAGATTTTGAAGTAGTTCAAAATGGAACAGTCAAAGAAAGAGTTCTTGCCTGTGTTACAAGGTGTGAAATTGAGTAAGACTCAAAACCCAACCACGGCAGAAGATAGAAAGAGAATGAAAGTCATTCCCTGTGCCTTGGCCATAGGTTCTATGAAGAATGCCAAGCTGTGTACCAGATCTATTGTATACCCTACACTGATTTTGGCAAGGGAGTACAACAGTGATCTAGGAGTAGATCACTAGACAGCGGTCAGAATTATCCTAGGTGAAATAAGGATATGTTTCTCGATTATGGACGTGACAAAAGGTTCGTCGTAAAGGGTTACGCCGATGCAAGTTTTGACACTAATCTAGATGACTCTAAGTCTCGGTCTAGATATATATTGAAAGTGGGAGCAATTAACTAGAGTAGCTCCATGCAGAGCATTGTTGACATAGAAATTTGCAAAATACATGTGGATCTGAATGTGGCAGACCCGTTGACTAAACTTATCTCACAAGCAAAACATGATCACACCTTAGTACTCTTTGGGTGTTAATCACATAGAGATGTGTACTAGATTACTGACTCTAGTAAACCCTTTGAGTGTTGGTCACATGACGATGTGAACTATGGGTGTTAATCACATGGTGATGTGAACTATTGCTGTTAAATCACATGGCGATGTGAACTAGATTATTGACTCTAGTGCAAGTGGGAGACTGAAGGAAATATGCCCTAGAGGCAATAATAAAGTTATTATTTATTTCCTTATATCATGATAAATGTTTATTATTCATGCTAGAATTGTATTAACCGGAAACATAATACATGTGTGAATACATAGACAAACAGAGTGTCACTAGTATGCCTCTACTTGACTAGCTCGTTAATCAAAGATGGTTATGTTTCCTAACCATGAACAAAGAGTTGTTATTTGATTAACGGGATCACATCATTAGTTGAATGATCTGATTGACATGACCCATTCCATTAGCTTAGCACCCGATCGTTTAGTATGTTGCTATTGCTTTCTTCATGACTTATACATGTTCCTATGACTATGAGATTATGCAACTCCCGTTTGCCGGAGGAACACTTTGGGTACTACCAAACGTCACAACGTAACTGGGTGATTATAAAGGAGTACTACAGGTGTCTCCAATGGTAGATGTTGGGTTGGTGTATTTCGAGATTAGGATTTGTCACTCCGATTGTCGGAGAGGTATCTCTGGGCCCTCTCGGTAATACACATCACTTAAGCCTTGCAAGCATTGCAACCAATGAGTTAGTTGTAGGATGGTGTATTATGGAACGAGTAAAGAGACTTGCCAGTAACGAGATTGAACTAGGTATTGGATACCGACGATCGAATCTCGGGCAAGTAACATACCGATGACAAAGGGAACAACGTATGTTGTTATGCGGTCTGACCGATAAAGATCTTCGTAGAATATGTAGGAGCCAATATGGGCATCCAGGTCCCGCTATTGGTTATTGACCGGAGACGTGTCTCGGTCATGTCTACATTGTTCTCGAACCGTAGGGTCCGCACGCTTAAGGCTTCGATGACAGTTATATTATGAGTTTATGAGTTTTGATGTACCGAAGGAGTTCGGAGTCCCGGATGAGATCGGGGACATGACGAGGAGTCTCCAAATGGTCGAGACGTAAAGATTGATATATTGGACGACTATATTCAGACATCGGAAAGGTTCCGAGTGATTCGGGTATTTTTCGGAGTACCGGGTAGTTACGGGAGAAGTAATGGGCCTTGATGGGCTTTAGTGGGAAGAGGAAAAGGCTGCTGCGCCCCCCCTCCCCTTTGGTCCGAATTGGACTAGGGAAAAGGGGGCCGGCCACCTCTCCTTCTCCTCCTATTCCTTCTCTCTTCCTCCCCTCTTGGTGGACTCCTACTAGGACTTGGAGTCCTAGTAGGACTCCCTATCCTGGCCGCACCTTTGCCTTGGCCGGCCTCCTCCTCCTCCATCCTTTATATACAAGGGCAGGGGGCACCCCATAGACACACAATTGATCATTGAGATCTTTCCTTAGCCGTGTGCGGTGCCCCCTGCCACCAAATTCCACCTCGATCATATCGTTGCAGTGCTTAGGCGAAGCCCTGCGTCGGTAGAACATCAAGATCGTCACCATGCCATCGTGCTGACGGAACTCTTCCTCGACGCTTTGCTGGATCGGAGCCCGAGGATCATCATCGAGCTGAACGTGTGCTAAGAACTCGGAGGTGCCGGAGTAACGGTGCTTGGATCGGTCGGATCGGGAAGACGTACGACTACTTCCTCTACGTTGTGTGATCGCTTCCGCAGTCGGTCTGCGTTGGTACGTAGACAACACTCTCCCCTCTCGTTGCTATGGATCACCATGATCTTGCGTGTGCGTAGGAATTTTTTTGAAATTACTACGTCCCCCAACACACATTACCATCCACGTCTGTCTTCTTCTTAAAAATCCATTTATTTTCTATGGCTCGCCGTTCATCGGGCAAGTCAGTCAAAGTCCATACTTCGTTTTCATACATGGATCCTATCTCGGATTTCATGGCTTCTAGCCATTTGTCGGAATCCGGGTCCGCCATCGCTTCTTCATAGTTCGAAGGTTCACCGTTGTCTAACAACATGATTTCCAAGACAGGGTTGCCGTACCACTCTGGTGCGGAACATGTCCTTGCGGACCTTCAAATTTCAGTAGGAGCTTGATCAGAAGTATCTTGATCATCATCAATAACTTCCTCTCTAGTCGGTGCAGGCACCTCAGGAACATTTTCTTGAGTTGCGCCATTTTCCGGTTCAAGAGGTAACACTTCATCAAGTTCTACTTTCCTCCCACTTACTTCTTTCGAGAGAAACTCTTTCTCTAGGAAGAATCCATTTTTGGCAACAAAGATCTTGCCTTCGGATCTGAGGTAGAAGGTATACCCAACAGTTTCTTTAGGGTATCCTATGAAGACGCATTTTTTCCGACTTGGGTTCGAGCTTTTCAGGTTGAAATTTCTTGACATAAGCATCGCATCCCCAAACTTTTAGAAATGACAGCTTAGGTTTCTTGCCAAACCATAATTCATACGGTGTCGTCTCAACGGATTTCGACGGAGCCCTATTTAAAGTGAATGCGGCAGTCTCTAAAGCATAGCCCCAAAAAGATAGCGGTAAATCGGTAAGAGACATCATAGATCGCACCATATCTAATAGAGTGCGATTACGACGTTCGGACACACCATTACGTTGAGGTGTTCCAGGCGGCGTGAGTTGTGAAACTATTCCACATTTTCTTAAGTGTGTGCCAAATTCGTGACTCAAGTATTCTCCTCCACGATCTGATCGTAGAAACTTGATTTTCCTGTCACGTTGATTCTCAACCTCACTCTGAAATTCCTTGAACTTTTCAAAGGTTTCAGACTTGTGTTTCATTAAGTAGATATACCCATATCTACTCAAGTCATCAGTGAGGATGAGAACATAACGATAGCCACCGCGAGCCTCAACACTCATTGGACCGCACACATCAGTATGTATGATTTCCAATAAGTTGGTTGCTCGCTCCATTGTTCCTGAGAACGGAGTCTTGGTCATTTTACCCATGAGGCATGGTTCGCACGTGTCAAATGATTCATAATCAAGAGACTCTAAAAGTCCATCTGCATGGAGCTTCTTCATGCGTTTGACACCTATGTGACCAAGGCGGCAGTGCCACAAGTATGTGGGACTATCGTTATCAACTTTACATCTTTTGGTATTCACACTATGAATATGTGTAATATTACGTTCGAGATTCATTAAGAATAAACCATTGACTATCGGAGCATGACCATAAAACATATCACTCATATAAATAGAACAACCATTATTGTCGGATTTAAATGAGTAGCCATCTCGTATTAAACGAGATCCTGATACAATGTTCATGCTCAAACTTGGCACTAAATAACAATTATTGAGGTTTATAACTAATCCCGTAGGTAAATGTAGAGGTAGCGTGCCGACGGTGATCACATCGACCTTGGAACCATTCCCGACGCGCATCGTCACCTCGTCCTTCGGCAGTCTCCGTTTATTCCGCAGCTCCTGCTGTGAGTTACAAATATGAGCAACGACACCGGTATCAAATACCCAGGAGTTACTACGAGTACTGGTAAGGTACACATCAATTACATGTATATCAAATATACCTTTGGTGTTGCCGGCCTTCTTGTCCGCTAAGTATTTGGGGCAGTTCCGCTTCCAGTGACCGCTTCCCTTGTAATAAAAGCACTCAGTCTTGGGCTTGGGTCCATTCTTTGGCTTCTTCCCGGCAGCTTGCTTGCCAGGCGCGGCAACTCCCTTGCCGTCCTTCTTAAAATTCTTTTTACCCTTGCCCTTCTTGAACTTAGTGGTTTTATTGACCATCAACACTTGATGTTCCTTCTTGACTTCTACCTCTGCTGATTTCAGCATTGCAAATACCTCAGGAATGGTCTTTTGCATCCCCTGCATGTTGAAGTTCATCACGAAGCTCTTGTAGCTTGGTGGAAGCGACTGGAGGATTCTGTCAATGACCGCATCATCCGGGAGATTAACTCCCAGCTGAGTCAAGCGGTTATGTAACCCAGACATAGTGAGTATGTGCTCACTGACAAAACTATTTTCCTCCATTTTACAGCTGAAGAACTTATCAGAGACTTCATATCTCTCGATCCGGGCATGAGCTTGGAAAACCATTTTCAGCTCTTCGAACATCTCATATGCTCCATGTCTCTCAAAACGCTTTTGGAGCCCCAGCTCTAAGCTGTAAAGCATGCCGCACTGAACGAGGGAGTAGTCATCAACACGTGTCTGCCAAGCGTTCATAACGTCTTGGTTTTGTGGGACGGGAGCTTCACCTAGCGGTGCTTGTAGGACATAATCTTTCTTGGCAGCTATGAGGATGATCCTCAGGTTTCGGACCCAGTCCGTGTAGTTGCTGCCATCATCTTTCAGCTTGGTTTTCTCTAGGAACGCGTTGAAGTTGAGGACTACGTTGGCCATTTGATCTACAAGACATATTTGCAAAGGATTTAGACTAAGTTCATTATAATTAAGTTCATCTAATCAAATTATTAATGAACTCCCACTCAGATTAGACATCCCTCTAGTCATCTAAGTGTTACACGATCCGAGTCGACTAGGCCGTGTCCGATCATCACGTGAGACGGACTAGCCATCGTCAGTGAACATCTTCATGTTGATCATATCTTCCATACGACTCGTGTTCGACCTTTCGGTCTCTGTGTTCCGAGGCCATGTCTGTACATGCTAGGCTCGTCAAGTTAACCCTAAGTGTTTTGCATGTGTAAAACTGTCTTACACCCGTTGTATGTGAACGTAAGGATCTATCACACCCGATCATCACGTGGTGCTTCGAAACGACGAACTTATGCAACGGTGCACAGTTAGGGGAGAACACTTCTTGAAATTGTTGTAAGGGATCATCTTATTTACTACCTCCGTTCTAAGTAAACAAGATGCAAAAACATGATAAACATCACATGCAATCAAGTAATAAACGTGACATGATATGGCCAATATCACATAGCTCCTTTGATCTCCATCTTGGGGCTCCATGATCATCTTGTCACCGGCTTGACACCATGATCTCCATCATCATGATCTCCATCATCGTGTCTCCATGAAGTTGCTCGCCAACTATTACTTCTACTACTAAGGCTAACGCGTTTAGCAATAAAGTAAAGTAATTTACATGGCGTTTCTCAATGACACGTAGGTCATAAAATAAAGACAACTCCTATGGCTCCTGCCGGTTGTCATACTCATCGACATGCAAGTCGTGATTCCTATTACAATAGCATGAACATCTCATACATCACATATATATCATTCATCATTCATCACAACTTTGGCCATATCATATCACAAAGCACTTGCTGCAAAAACAAGTTAGACGTCCTCTAATTGTTGCTGCAAGTTTTACGTGGCTGAATTAGGGTTCTAGCAAGAACGTTTTCTTACCTACGCGAAAGCCACAACGTGATTTGTCAACTTCTATTTACCCTTCATAAGGACCCTGTTCATCGAATCCGCTCCAACTAAAGTAGGAGAGACAGACACCCGCCAGCCACCTTATGCAACTAGTGCATGTTAGTCGGTGGAACCGGTCTCACATAAGCGTACGTGTAAGGTTGGTCCGGGCCTCTTCATCCCACAATACCGTTGAAGCAAGATAAGACTAGTAGCGACAAGAAAGTTGACAACATCTACGCCCACAACCAATTGTGTTCTACTCGCGCAAGAAGAACTACGCATAGACCTAGCTCATGATGCCACTGTTGGGGAACGTTGCAGAAAACAAAAAAATTTCCTACGATTTCACCAAGATCCATCTATGAGTTCATCTAGCAACGAGTGATTGGATGCATCTACATACCTTTGTAGATCGCAAGCGGAAGCGTTCAAAGAACGGGGATGAGGTAGTCGAACACGACGTGATCCAAATCACCGGAGATCCTAGCGCCGAACGGACGGCACCTCCGCGTTCAACACACGTACGGTCAGCGTAACGTCTCCTTCTTCTTGATCCAGCAAGAGGGAAGAAGAGGTTGAGGAAGATGGCTCCAGCAGCAGCACGACGGCGTGGTGATGGTGGAGCTGCAGAACTCCGTCAGGGCTTCGCCAAGCACTATAGAGGAAGAGGAGGTGTTGGAGAGGGAGAAGGAGGCAACCAAAGGCATGGATCAAGAGCCCTCCTTCCCCCACTATATATAGGAAGGCCAAGGGGGGGCGCTGGCCCTAGGAGATCCAATCTCCTAGGGGGGCGGCGGCCAAGGGGAGGTTTCCCTCCCCCCAAGGCACCTAGGGGTGCCTTCCACAAGTGGGACTCTTCCCCTTTGGGAAACCCTAGGCGCATGGGCCCTTGGGGCTGGTGCCCTTGGCCCATGTAGGCCAAGGTGCACCCCCTACAGCCCATGTGGCCCCCCGGGGCAGGTGGCCCCACCCTGTGGGCCCCCGGGACCCTTTCGGTGGTCCCGGTACAATACCGATGACCCCGAAACTTGTCCCGATGGCCGAAATAGCATTTCCTATATATAATTCTTTACCTCCGGACCATTCCGGAACTCCTCGTGACGTCCAGGATCTCATCCGGGACTCCGAACAACATTCAGGTTACTGCATATACATATCCCTACAACCCTAGCGTCACCGAACCTTAAGTGTGTAGACCCTACGGGTTTGGGAGACAAGCAGACATGACCGAGACGACTCTCCGGTCAATAACCAACAGCGGGATCTGGATACCCATGTTGGCTCCCACATGCTCCACGATGATCTCATCGGATGAACCACGATGTCGAGGATTCAATCAACCCCGTATGCAATTCCCTTTGTCAATCGGTATGTTACTTGCCCGAGACTCGATTGTCGGTATCCCAATACCTCGTTTAGTCTCATTACCGGCAAGTCACTTTAGTCGTACCGTAATGTATGATCCCGTGACCAGACACTTGGTCACTTTGAGCTCATAATGATGATGCATTACCGAGTGGGCCCAGTGATACCTCTCCATTTATACGGAGTGACAAATCCCAGTCTTGATCCGTGTCAACCCAACAGACACTTTCGGAGATACCTGTAGTGCACCTTTATAGTCACCCAGTTACGTTGTGACGTTTGGTACACCCAAAGCACTCCTACGGTATCCGGGAGTTACACGATCTCATGGTCAAAGGAAAAGATACTTGACATTGAAAAAACTCTAGCAAACGAACTATACGATCTTTAAGCTATGTTTAGGATTGGGTCTTGTCCATCACATCATTCTCCTAATGATGTGATCTCGTTATCAATGACATCCAATGTCCATAGTCAGGAAACCATGACTATCTGTCGATCAACGAGCTAGTCATCTAGAGGCTTACTAGGGACATGTTGGTGTCTGTTATTCACACATGTATTATGATTTCCGGATAACACAATTATAGCATGAATAAAGACAATTATCATGAACAAGGAAATATAATAATAATGCTTTTATTATTGCCTCTAGAGCATATTTCCAACATGCGGTTCTCTCTGATAATACACTCCCGATGAAGGCCGTATCTTCCCTGTTACTTCTTGTGGGATGGGAGATATGGAATGAAAGGAATGCTCGTGTCTTCAGGAGCAAAGCGGCGCCGGTGGCGATTGTCATGCGATGCATCAAAGATGAAGTTTTGATTTGGGCCACTGCAGGCGCTAAGCATTTGCGTAATGTAATACCGTGAGAGTAATTGTTTTGCTTTTCCGCCGCTTGGCGATGTCTGTTCTGAAACCTCTTCTTATTAAATGAAAATGGCAAGTCTTTTGCCTTGTTTCAAAAAAAAAATGTGTCATCCTCGGCGAACATATTTAGCCATGAAGAACATCAGATTTGACATGTCTAAAAAATTGACATTCGATGAATATTCGAGTCTGTAATTAATATAATAGCCTAACTTGTAAATTGTTGAAAGACAAACACGTAGGGAAGGAGAAAATGCCTTTTGATTTTGCAATGGGCGTGGAACAGTGAGGAGGGCGTCCGCCGTGCGTGCACTTTGAGCAAAAGTAGAGCTCATAGAATGGACGAGAATTATTAATTTGGAAATGGAGCAGAAAGGGTGCTCTCTGCTGCATCCCTTGCCGATGGAAAGTGGGGGGTCCGCCAGTCCAGCCACACTGCAGCCCGGGCCGTGCAGGTGCAGGGCATCGATCGATCAACCACGGGCGACGTGCCTCGCGGCGTAGCCATGTGGTACTGGATGGATCGGCGCAACGCGTGACACACCCGGCTGCTCCAGCATGACAGCATGGAACCACCCGGCACCTGAGCACTCACCGGCGATGACCGGAACGACGAGAGCGCCCGCTGCTGCATCCCTAGCCTTCCCGTCTTCTGCTACGGCGGCAACACAATGCAATCAAAGGGGAACTAGCAGGAACTAACCAACATTAGCGTGATACCGTGGCACTTTAATTATTACAATTATATATGTATATATAAAGCTAAAATAAAAATATTTATCAAATCCATATTTTAAAATTTTTTTGGTTGTCATATGTGCTTGAAAAAACATCCAGTTGAGAGTTGACAAACATCTAGGAGTACTTATAGTTCAGTACTTCTAATTTAAACATCTTCGGAAGTCTTTTTCTTTCCATTTAATTAGCCGGCACCATGTGCTAGCCGGGAGCAGCGCAGCAGCACACCATTTGCATTTGCATTTGCATGGTCAATCGAGACTTGGGTTTGCTGCTAACCTTTTGTTCTGCTGCTAACTTTACCTTAACCTGGGTTTGCAAATATTGGTAAAGTGTTCCTCAGCAAAATTTGGTCTTCATATTTCTGCATTTCTATCCTCAGACAAGGTTGGCTGACTGCTCAGGCTGAATTTGAAGTGAGCTGCAATATGGGCAAATTATGCTTAACCAATTGATGTTTAGATGAGAAAAAACAACTACGTACAAGAATAAGCAAGATTACATGATCAGTAGCGAAAAGCGTCCACAAACTGAAACTGTCAACCCTGAATCTGTCTATCTATCTTTTTTTTTCTTCAACTCTGATGACGCACGCACTTCAAGCTCAACTCCCAGGAACCCATGCTCGACCCACAGTTTTCCGGAATCAATTTCTTAATCCGAATTGCAACTCCTTTGAAATCGGAATCACCCTTTCTGCACCAATCACACGAGGCCGACTAACGCTATGGCTTTGCATCCGGCAAACGCGTGTGATGGATCATCAAGCAAACGACGACGTCTCACCTATACCTGGCCATCTGTTGGCCCGGGCCGGGCCAAGCAAAGCCCGACGCAAAAAACCCAGGTACGAGCCTGGCCCGGCCTACGGGCCTAAAAATGATGGGCCCGGGCCTGGCCCGGCCGACGGGCTCAAAATCTAGGCCCAGGCCCGGCCTGTGGGCATGGTCGGGTCAGGCTTTTTGGGCCGGGTCGGGTCCGTCCGGGCCGGGCTGCCTATGGCCAGGACTAGTCTCACCTGCCGCCGGGGCAGGACACGTCCTGGCGGGCGCCGACAGCCGGCGTGGTGCAAGCCTGCTCCATCCACGCCGCGTAGTTGAGGCTGAGGGCGACGCGGGCAAGGTTGCGCTCGATGTCGACGAGGTCGTCCATGTTCGGGAGACCGGGGTGGTAAACGGGTGAAGGAGGGCAGGATGCCACGGCACCAGTCGATGGCCACGCACACGTTCGCCGCGTACGGGGAAGCGGTCTGGAGCGGAGCCTGGCCACCGCAGCATTAGTGGCGCGGCGAGGTGCTGGGTCGAGGCGCCGGAGGAATAGGCCGGCAGCATGTAGAGTGCGGCCAAGTTGAGAAAGCCTGCTGCGTGCCTGAGCGCCTCTGACATGGTGACGGCCACATCTTCTGGGCGACCGATGTATGCCGTTGCCGCAGACACGCCTGGGACTGCGGCGGCGACCAACTGAAATACAATCCTATAGTATGTGATACTAGAAACGAGTAATTGGAAAAAAAATAGTAATTGGAAGAAAAAAACTACCACATTTGAGGTATCGGTCCAGAGAGGTGGCGTACGGTCGGACCTGGTCGCACCACGTCAAAGCAGCCCACTCTCCCGAGCTCACCCACTCACTTCCAGCTTCCACCTCGCCTGTCATCTCCTTCTCCTCGCACCCGCCGAGCCGCAAGCCATGCTGCGATGCCTTCATGGAACGATGGTGGAGAGGGCACGGATGATAAACATAGTACTTCTAGAGGACCAACAACAACTTTAAAACATGGACATGAGACCTCAAACATACTCTGATATACCGTATCACCATTAAACCTATTAACGAGCGCTAGAATGATGACCAACCAACTATGCCACGTGGCGCGTGTTGGTTGGTCATGGTAAGAAAGTTTTTGATTTTTGTTAGTTTTTGCTAAATGGCCGTGAGACTTTTCAGAAAAGTTTATCTTGGCCTTTTATTTTTCTTTTTAAGATGGATATGATGACCAACCAACCATCAACAATTGATGCTCCTTCTTGATTTCTACTTTTGTGATGTCAAATATCGCAAATATCTCAAGGATCATCATATATGTCCCTGATATATTATAGTTCATCACGAAGCTCTAGCAGCTTGGTGGTAATGACTTCGGAGAAACATCACTATCTCATCTGGAAGATCAACTCCCACTTGATTCAAATGATTGTTGTACTCAGACAATCTGAGCACAAGCTCAACAATTGAGCTTTTCTCCCTTAGTCTGCAGACTAAGAAAATCGTCGGAGGTCTTATACCTCTTGACGTGGGCACGAGCCTGAAATCCCAATTTCAGCCCTCGAAACATCTCATATGTTTCGCGACGTTTCAAAATGTCTTCGGTGCCTCAACTCTAAACCGTTTAACTGAACTATTACGTAGTTATCAAAATGTGTATGTCGGATGTTCGCAACATCCACAGACAATGTTCGAGGTTCAGCACACTGAACGGTGCATTAAGGACATAAGCCTTCTATGAAGCAATGAGGAAAATCCTCGGTTTACGGACCTAGTCCGCATAATTGCTACTATCAACTTTCAACTAATTTTTCTCTAGGAACATATCAAAACAGTAGAACTGAAGCGCGAGCTACGACATAATTTGCAAAATCCTTTTGACTATGTTCAGGATAATTAAGTTCATCTTATGAACTCCCACTCAGATAGACATCCCTCTAGTCATCTAAGTGATTACATGATCCGAGTTAACTAGGTCGTGTCCGATCATTACGTGAGACGGACTAGTCAACATCGGTGAACATCTTCATGTTGATCGTATCTACCATACGACTCATGCTCGACCTTTCGGTCTTCTGTGTTCCGAGGCCATGTCTGTACACATGCTAGGCTCATCAAGTCAACCTAAGTGTTTCGCGTGTGTAAATCTGTCTTACACCCGTTGTATGTGAATGTTAGAATCGAACACCCGATCATCACGTGGTGCTTTGAAACAACGAACTGTCGCAATGGTGCACAGTTAGGGGGAACACTTTCTTGAAATTTTAAAGAGGGATCATCTTATTTACTACCGTCATTCTAAGAAAATAAGATGTATAATAAAGATAAACATCACATGCAATCAAATAATAGTGACATGATATGGCCAATGTCATATAGCTCCTTTGATCTTCATCTTGGGGCTCCATGATCATCTTGTCACCGGCATGATGAAGGAAATATGCCTTAGAGGCAATAATAAAGTTATTATTTATTTCCTTATATCATGATAAATGTTTATTATTCATGCTAGAATTGTATTAACCGGAAACATAATACATGTGTGAATACATAGACAAACAGAGTGTCACTAGTATGCCTCTACTTGACTAGCTCGTTAATCAAAGATGACTATGTTTCCTAACCATGAACAAAGAGTTGTTATTTGATTAACGAGGTCACATCATTAGTTGAATGATCTGATTGACATGACCCATTCCATTAGCTTAGCACCCGATCGTTTAGTATGTTGCTATTGCTTTCTTCATGACTTATACATGTTCCTATAACTATGAGATTATGCAACTCCCGTTTACCGGAGGAACACTTTGGGTACTACCAAACGTCACAACGTAACTGGGTGATTATAAAGGAGTACTACAGGTGTCTCCAATGGTAGATGTTGGGTTGGCGTATTTCGAGATTAGGGTTTGTCACTCCGATTGTCGGAGAGGTATCTCTGGGCCCTCTCGGTAATACACATCACATAAGCCTTGCAAGCATTATAACTAAGATGTTAGTTGTGAGATGATGTATTACGGAACGAGTAAAGAGACTTGCCGATAACGAGATTGAACTAGGTATTGGATACCGACGATCGAATCTCGGGCAAGTAACATACCGATGACAAAGGGAACAACGTATGTTGTTATGCGGTCTGACCGATAAAGATCTTCGTAGAATATGTAGGAGCCAATATGGGCATCCAGGTCCCGCTATTGGTTATTGACCGGAGACGTGTCTCGGTCATGTCTACATTGTTCTCGAACCGTAGGGTCCGCACGCTTAACGTTACGATGACAGTTATTATGAGTTTATGTATTTTGATGTACCGAAGGTTGTTCGGAGTCCCGGATGTGATCACGGACATGACGAGGAGTCTCGAAATGGTCGAGACATAAAGATTGATATATTGGAAGCCTATGTTTGGACATCGGAAGTGTTCCGGGTGAAATCGGGATTTTACCAGATTACCGGGAGGGTTATCGGAACCCCCCGGGAGCCAAATGGGCCAACATGGGCCTTAGTGGAAAGTTGAAAGGGAAGCCCACATAGGGCTGTGCGCCTCCCCCCTCACTCTAGTCCTATTAGGACTAGGAGAAGGTGGCCGGCCCCCCTCTCTCCCTTTCCCACTTGGGAATCCTAGTTGGACTAGGATTGGAGGGGGAATCCTACTCCCAGTGGGAGTAGGACTCTCCTGCGCCTCCTCTCCTGGCCGGCCAGCCCTCCCCCTCTCATCCTTTATATACGGGGGCAGGGGACACCTCTACACAAGTTGATCCTTGAGATCGTTCCTTAGCCGTGTGCGGTGCCCCCTGCCACCAAATTCCACCTCGATCATACTGTTGTAGTGCTTAGGCGAAGCCCTGCGTCGGTAGTAGATCAAGATCGTCACCACGCCGTCGTGCTGACGGAACTCTCCCTCGACGCTTTGCTGGATCGGAGCCCGAGGATCGTCATCGAGCTGAACGTGTGCTAAGAACTCGGAGGTGCCGGAGTAACGGTGCTTGGATCGGTCGGATCGGGAAGACGTACGACTACTTCCTCTACGTTGTGTGATCGCTTCCGCAGTCGGTCTGCGTTGGTACGTAGACAACACTCTCCCCTCTCGTTGCTATGCATCACCATGATCTTGCGTGTGCGTAGGAAAATTTTGAAATTACTACGTTCTCCAACAGTGGCATCCGAGCCTAGGTTTTATGGTTTGATGTTAATTGCACGAGTAGAACACAAGTGAGTTGTGGGCGATACAAGTCATACTGCCTACCAGCATGTCATACTTTGGTTCGGCGGTATTGTTGGACGAGACGACCCGGACCAACCTTACACGTACGCTTACGCGAGACCGGTTCCCTCGACGTGCTTTGCACATAGATGGCTTGCGGGCGACAGTCTCTCCAACTTTAGTTGAACCAAGTGTGGCTACGCCCGGTCCTTGAGAAGGTTAAAACGGAGTCTATTTGACAAACTATCGTTGTGGTTATGATGCGTAGGTGAGATTGGTTCTTACTTAAGCCCGTAGCAGCCATGTAAAACATGCAACAACAAAGTAGAGGACGTCTAACTTGTTTTTGCAGGGCATGTTGTGATGTGATATGGTCAAGGCATGATGCTAAATTTTATTGTATGAGATAATCATGTTTTGTAACCAAGTTATCGGCAACTGGCAGGAGCCATATGGTTGTCGCTTTATTGTATGCAATGCAATCGCGATGTAATGCTTTACTTTATTACTAAGCGGTAGTGATAGTCGTGGAAGCATAACATTGGCGAGACGACAACGATGCTACGATGGAGATCAAGGTGTCGTGCCGGTGACGATGGTGATCATGACGGTGCTTCGGAGATGGAGATCACAAGCACAAGATGATGATGGCCATATCATATCACTTATATTGATTGCATGTGATGTTTATCCTTTTATGCATCTTATCTTGCTTTGATTGACGGTAGCATTATAAGATGATCTCTCACTAAATTATCAAGAAGTGTTCTCCCTGAGTATGCACCGTTGCCAAAGTTCGTCGTGCCCAGACACCACGTGATGATCGGGTGTGTTAAGCTCTACGTCCATCTACAACGGGTACAAGCCAGTTTTGCACACGCAGAATACTCAGGTTAAACTTGACGAGCCTAGCATATGCAGATATGGCCTCGGAACACAGAGACCGAAAGGTCGAGCGTGAATCATATAGTAGATATGATCAACATAACGATGTTCACCATTGAAAACTACTCCATCTCACGTGATGATCGGTTATGGTTTAGTTGATTTGGATCACGTGATCACTTAGAGGATTAGAGGGATGTCTATCTAAGTGGGAGTTCTTAAGTAATATGATTAATTGAACTTTAATTTATCATGAACTTAGTCCTGGTAGTATTAGCATATCTATGTTGTAGATCAATAGCTCACGTTGTTGCTTTCATATGTTTATTTTGATATGTTCCTAGAGAAAATTGTGTTGAAAGATGTTAGTAGCAATGATACGGATTGGATCCGTGATCTGAGGTTTATCCTCATTGCTGCACAGTAAAATGATGTCCTTGATGCACCGCTAGGTGAGAGACCTATTGCAGGAGCAGATGCGGACGTTATGAACGTTTAGCTAGCTCAATATGATGACTACTTGATAGTTTAGTGCACCATGCTTAATGGCTTAGAATCGGGACTTCAAAGATGTTTTGAACGTCATGGACCATATGAGATGTTCCAGGAGTTGAAGTTAATATTTCAAGAAAATACCCGAGTTGAGAGATATGAAGTCTCCAACAAGTTCTATAGCTAAAAGATGGAGGAGAATCGCTCAACTAGTGAGCATGTGCTCAGATTGTCTGGGTACTACAATCGCTTGAATCAAGTGGGAGTTAATCTTCCAGATAAGATAGTGATTGACAGAATTCTCTAGTCACCATCACCAAGTTAGTAGAACTTCGTGATGAACTATGATATGCAAGGGATAACGGAAACGATTCCCAAACTCTTCGTGATGCTGAAATCGACGAAGGTAGAAATCAAGAAAAACATCAAGTGTTGATGGTTGACAAGACCACTAGTTTGAAGAAAAGGGCAAAAGGGAAGAAGGGGAACTTCAAGAAGAACGGCAAGCAAGTTGCTGCTCAAGTGAAGAAGCCCAAGTCTGGTCCTAAGCCTGAGACTAAGTGCTTCTACTGCAAAGGGACTAGTCACTGGAAGCGGAACTGCCCCAAGTATTTGGCGGATAAGAAAGATGGCAAAGTGAACAAAAGTATATTTGATATACATGTTATTGACGTGTACTTTACTAGTGTTTATAGCAACCCCTCAGTATTTGATATTGGTTCAGTTGCTAAGAGTAGTAACTCGAAACAGGAGTTGCAGAATAAACAGAGACTAGTTAAGGGTGAAGTGACGATGTGTGTTGGAAGTAGTTCCAAGATTGATATGATCATCATCGCACACTCCCCTATACTTTCGGGATTAGTGTTGAACTTAAATAAGTGTTATTTGGTTTTTGCGTTGAGCATGAATATGATTTGATCATGTTTATTGCAATACGGTTATTCATTAAAGTCAGAGAATAATTGTTGTTCTGTTTACATGACTAAAATCTTCGATGGTCATACACCCAATGAAACAAGTTCGTTGGATCTCGATCGTAGTGATACACATATTCATAATATTGAAACCAAAAGATGCAAAGTTAATAATGATAGTGCAACTTATTTGTGGCACTGCCGTTTAGGTCATATTGGTATAAAGCGCATGAAGAAACTCCATGCTGATGGGCTTTCGGAATCACTTGATTATGAATCACTTGATGCTTGCGAACCATGCCTTTTGGGCAAGATGACTAAAACGCCGTTCTCCGGAACAATGGAGCAAGCAACAGATTTGTTGGAAATCATACATACTGATGTATGTGGTCCGATGAATATTTAAGGCTTGCAGCGGGTATCATTATTTTCTGACCTTCACAGATGATTTGAGCAGATATGGGTATATCTACTTAATGAAATAGAAGTCTGATACATTTGAAAAGTTCATATAATTTCAGAGTGAAGTGGAAAATCATCGTAACAAGAAAATAAAGTTTCTATGATCTGATCGTGGAAAAGAGTATTTGAGTTACGAGTTTGGTCTTCAGTTAAAACAATGTGAAATAGTTTCACTACTCACGCCACCTGGAACACCACATCATAATGGTGTGTCCGAACATCATAACCGTACTTTATTGGATATAGTGCAATCTATGATGTTTCTTACCGATTTACCACTATCGTTTTTGGGGTCATGCATTAGAGATAGCTGCATTCACGTTAAAAAGGGGCACCATCTATATCCGTCGAGACGACGCCTTATGAACTATGGTTTGGCAAGAAACCAAAGTTGTCGTTTCTTAAAGTTTGGAGTTGCGATGCTTATGTGAAAAAGTTTCATCTCGATAAGCTCAAACTCAAATCGAAGAAATATGTCTTCATAGGATACCCAAAGGAAACAGTTGGGTACACCTTCTATCACAGATCCGAAGGCAAGACTTTTGTTGCTAAATTCGGAAACTTTCCGGAGAAGGAGTTTCTCTCGAAGGAAGTGAGTGGGAGGAAAGTAGAACTTGATGAGGTAACTGTACCTCCTCCCTTATTGGAAAGTAGTACATCACAAAAACCGGTTTCTGTGACACCTACACCAATTAGTGAGGAAGCTAATGATGATGATCATGAAACTTCGGATCAAGTTACTACCGAATCTTGTAGGTAAACCAGAGTGAGATCCGCATCAGAGTGGTACGGTAATCCTATTCTGGAGGTCATGTTACTTGACCATGACGAACCTACGAACTATGAGGAAGCGATGATGAGCCCAGATTCCGCGAAATGGTTTGAGGCCATGAAATCTGAGATATGATCCATGTATGAGAACAAAGTTTGGACTTTGGTTGACTTGCCCGATGATCGGCAAGCAATTGAGAATAAATGGATCTTCAAGAGGAAGACGGACGCTGATAGTAGTGTTACTATCTACAAAGCTAGAATTGTCGCAAAAGGTTTTCGACAAGTTCAAGGTGTTGACTACGATGAGAGCTTCTCACTCGTATTTATGCTTGAGTCTGTCCGAATCATGTTAGTAATTGCCGCATTTTATGAAATCTGGCAAATGGATAAACAAAACTGCATTCCTTAATGGATTTATTAAAGAAGAGTTGTATATGACGCAACAGAAGGTTTTGTTAATCCGAAAGGTGCTAACAAAAATGTGCAAGCTCCAGCGATCCATCTGTGGACTGGTGCAAGCATCTCAGAGTTGGAATATACGCTTTGATGAGTTGATCAAAGCATATAGTTTTATAAAGACTTGCGGTGAAGCCTGTATTTACAAGAAAGTGAGTGGGAGCACTACAGCATTTCTGATAAGTATATGTGAATGATAAATTGTTGATCGGAAATAATGTAGAATTATTCTGTAAAGCATAAAGGAGTGTTTGAAAGGAGTTTTTCAAAGAAAGACTTCGGTGAAGCTGCTTACATATTGAGCATCAAGATCTATAGAGATAGATCAAGACGCTTGATAAGTTTTTTCAACAAATACATACCTTGACAAGATTTTGAAGTAGTTCAAAATGGAACAGTCAAAGAAAGAGTTTCTTGCCTATGTTATAAGGTGTGAAGTTGAGTAAGACTCAAAGCCCGACCACGGCAGAAGATAGAAAGAGAATGAAAGTCATTCCTTATGCCTTGGCCATAGGTTCTATAAAGTTTGTCATGCTGTATTACAAATCTATTGTATACCCTGCATTGATTTGGCAAGGGAGTATAATAGTGATCTAGGAGTAGATCACTGGACAGTGGTCAGAATTATCCTTAGTGAAATAAGGATATGTTTCTCGATTATGGACGTGACAAAAAGGTTCGTCGTAAAGGGTTACGTCGATGCAAGTTTTTGACACTGATCCAGATGAATCTAAAGTCTCAATCTGGATACATATTGAAAGTGGGAGCAATTAGCTAGAGTAGCTCCGTGTAGAGCATTGTAGACATAGAACTTGCAAAATACTTACGGATCTGAATGTGACAGACCCGTTGACTAAAATTATCTCACAAGCAAAACATGATCACACCTTAGTACTCTTTGGGTGTTAATCACATAGATATGTGAACTAGATTACTGACTTTAGTAAACCCTTTGAGTGTTGGTCACATGACGATGTGAACTATGGGTGTTAATCACATGGTGATGTGAACTATTGCTGTGTGAACTAGATTATTGACTCTAGTGCAAGTGGGAGACTGAAGGAAATATGCCCTAGAGGCAATAATAAAGTTATTATTTATTTCCTTATATCATGATAAATGTTTATTATTCATGCTAGAATTGTATTAACCGGAAACAAAATACATGTGTGAATACATAGACAAACAGAGTGCCACTAGTATGCCTCTACTTGACTAGCTCGTTAATCAAAGATGGCTATGTTTCCTAACCATGAACAAAGAGTTGTTATTTGATTAACGAGGTCACATCATTAGTTGAATGATCTGATTGACATGACCCATTCCATTAGCTTAGCACCCGATCGTTTAGTATGTTGCTATTGCTTTCTTCATGACTTATACATGTTCCTATAACTATGAGATTATGCAACTCCCGTTTACCGGAGGAACACTTTGGGTACTACCAAACGTCACAACGTAACTGGGTGATTATAAAGGAGTACTACAGGTGTCTCCAATGGTAGATGTTGGGTTGGCGTATTTCGAGATTAGGGTTTGTCACTCCGATTGTCGGAGAGGTATCTCTGGGCCCTCTCGGTAATACACATCACATAAGCCTTGCAAGCATTATAACTAAGATGTTAGTTGTGAGATGATGTATTACGGAACGAGTAAAGAGACTTGCCGGTAACGAGATTGAACTAGGTATTGGATACCGACGATCGAATCTCGGGCAAGTAACATACCGATGACAAAGGGAACAACGTATGTTGTTATGCGGTCTGACCGATAAAGATCTTCGTAGAATATGTAGGAGCCAATATGGGCATCCAGGTCCCGCTATTGGTTATTGACCGGAGACATGTCTCGGTCATGTCTACATTGTTCTTGAACCATAGGGTCCGCACGCTTAACGTTACGATGACAGTTATTATGAGTTTATGTATTTTGATGTACCGAAGGTTGTCCGGAGTCCCGTATGTGACCACGGACATGACGAGGAGTCTCGAAATGGTCGAGACATAAAGATTGAAATATTGGAAGCCTATGTTTGGACATCGGAAGTGTTCCGGGTGAAATCGGGATTTTACCGGATTACTGGGAGGGTTACCGGAACCCCCCGGGAGCCAAATGGGCCAACATGGGCCTTAGTGGAAAGTTGAAAGGGCAGCCCACATAGGGCTGTGCGCCTCCCCCCTCTCTCCCTTTCCCACTTGGGAATCCTAGTTGAACTAGGATTGGAGGGGGAATCCTACTCCCAGTGGGAGTAGGACTCTCCTGCGCCTCCTCTCCTGGCCGGCCAGCCCTCCCCCTCTCATCCTTTATATACGGGGGCAGGGGACACCTCTACACAAGTTGATCCTTGAGATCGTTCCTTAGCCGTGTGCGGTGCCCCCTGCCACCAAATTCCACCTCGATCATACCGTTGTAGTGCTTAGGCGAAGCCCTGCGTCGGTAGTACATCAAGATCGTCACCACGCCGTCGTGCTGACGGAACTCTCCCTCGACGCTTTGCTGGATCGGAGCCCGAGGATCGTCATCGAGCTTTACGTGTGCTAAGAACTCGGAGGTGCCGGAGTAACGGTGCTTGGATCGGTCGGATAGGGAAGACGTACGACTACTTCCTCTACGTTGTGTGATCGCTTCCGCAGTCGGTCTGCGTTGGTACGTAGACAACACTCTCCCCTCTCGTTGCAATGCATCACCATGATCTTGCGTGTGCGTAGGAAAATTTTGAAATTACTACGTTCCCCAACACATGACACCATGATCTCCATCATCATGATCTCCATCATAGTGTCTTCATGAAGTTGTCTCGCCCACTATTACTTCTACTACTACAGCTAACGGTTAACAATAAAGTAAAGTAATTACATGACGTTTAAGTTGACACGCGGGTCATAAATAAATAAAGACAACTCCTATGGCTCCTGCCGGTTGTCATACTCATCGACATGCAAGTCGTGATTCCTATTACAAGAACATGATCAATCTCATACATCACATATCATTCATCACATTCTTCATGGCCATATCACATCACATAGCATACCCTGCAAAAACAAGTTAGACGTCCTCTAATTATTGTTTGCATGTTTTACGTGGCTGCTATGGGTTTCTAGCAAGAACGTTTCTTACCTACGCAAAAACCACAACGTGATATGCCAATTGCTATTTACCCTTCATAAGGACCCTTTTCATCGAATCCGATCCGACTAAACTGGGAGAGACAGACACCCGCCAGCCACCTTATGCAATTAGTGCATGTTTGTCGGTGGAACCGGTCTCACGTAAGCGTACGTGTAAGGTTGGTCCGGGCCGCTTCATCCCACAATGCCGCCGAATCAAGATTGGACTAGTAACAGTAAGCATATTGAACAAAATCAACGCCCACAGCTACTTTGTGTTCTACTCGTGCATAGAATCTACGCAATAGACCTAGCTCATGATGCCACTGTTGGGGAACGTAGCAGAAATTCAAAATTTTCCTATGTGTCACCAAGATCCATCTATGGAGAGATTAGCAACGAGGGAAGGAGAGTGCATCTACATACCCTTGTAGATCGCTAAGCGGAAGCGTTCAAGTGAACGGGGTTGATGGAGTCGTACTCGTCGTGATCCAAATCACCGAAGATCCTAGTGCCGAACGGACGGCACCTCCGTGTTCAACACACGTACAGCCCGGTGACGTCTCCTACGCCTTGATCTAGCAAGGGGAGAAGGAGAGGTTGAGGAAGACTCCATCCAGCAGCAGCACAACGGCGTGGTGGTGGTGGAGGAGCGTGGCAATCCTGCAGGGCTTCGCCAAGCACCATGGGAGAGGAGAAGGACTTGGGAGAGGGGAGGGGCTGCACCAAAGGCAAAAGTAAGAAGTCCTCCATCTCCCCCACTATATATAGGGGGGCCAAAGGGGGGGCGCCGGCCCTAGGAGATCCAATCTCCTAGGGGGCAGCGGCCAAGGGAGGAATCCCTCCTCCCCAAGGCACCTAGGAGGTGCCTTCCCCTTCTAGGACTCTTCCTTTAGGGTTTCCCCACCACTAGGCGCATGGGCCCTAGGGGAAAGTGGCACCCCAGCCCACTTTGGGCTGGATCCCTTCGCATTTCAGCCCATGGGACCCTCCGGGATAGGTGGCCCCACCCGATGGGCCCCCGGGACCCTTCCGGTGGTCCCGGTACAATACCGATGACCCCGAAACTTGTCCCGATGGCCGAAATAGGACTTCCTATATATTAATCTTTACCTCCGGACCATTCCGGAACTCCTCGTGACGTCCGGGATCTCATCCGGGACTCCGAACAACATTCAGTAACCACATACAAACTTCCTTTATAACCCTACCGTCATCGAACCTTAAGTGTGTAGACCCTACGGGTTCGGGAGACATGCAGACATGACCGAGACGTTCTCCGGTCAATAACCAACAGCGGGATCTGGATACCCATGTTAGTTCCCACATGTTCCATGATGATCTCATCGGATGAACCACGATGTCAAGGACTTAATCAATCCCGTATACAATTCCCTTTGTCTAGCGGTACAATACTTGCCCGAGATTCGATCGTCGGTATCCCGATACCTTGTTCAATCTCATTACCGGCAAGTCTCTTTACTCGTTCCATAACACATCATCCCGTGATCAACTCCTTGATCACACTGTGCACATTATGATGATGTCCTACCGAGTGGGCCCAGAGTTACCTCTCCGTCACACGAAGTGACAAATCCCAGTCTCGATTCGTGCCAACTCAACAGACACTTTCGGAGACACCCGTAGTGTACCTTTATAGCCACCCAGTTATGTTGTGACGTTTGGCACACCCAAAGCATTCCTACGGTATCCGGGAGTTGCACAATCTCATGGTCTAAGGAAATGATACTTGACATTAGAAAAGCTTTAGCATACGAACTACACGATCTAATGCTATGCTTAGGATTGGGTCTTGTCCATCACATCATTCTCCTAATGATGTGATCCCGTTATCAACGACATCCAATGTCCATGGTCAGGAAACCGTAACCATCTATTGATCAACGAGCTAGTTAACTAGAGGCTTACTAGGGACATGGTGTTGTCTATGTATCCACACATGTATCTGAGTTTCCTATCAATACAATTATAGCATGGATAATAAACGATTATCATGAACAAGGAAATATAATAATAACCAATTTATTATTGCCTCTAGGGCATATTTCCAACAGTCTCCCACTTGCACTAGAGTCAATAATCTAGTTCACATTGCCATGTGATTAACACTCACAGGTCACATCGCCATGTGACTAACACCCAAGAGTTTACTAGAGTCAGTAGTCTAGTTCACATCACTATGTGATTAACAATCAATGAGTTCTAGGTTTGATCATGTTGCTTGTGAGAGAGGTTTTAGTCAACGGGTCTGCAACATTCAGATCCCTATGTACTTCGCAAATTTCTATGTCATCTCCTAGATGCAGCAACCACGCTCTCTTTGGAGCTATTCCAAATAACTGTTCTACTATACGAATCTAGTTTACTACTCAGAATAATCTGGATTAGTGTCAAAGTTTGCATCGGCGTAACCCTTTACGATGAACTCTTTTACCACCTCCATAATCGAGAAAATTCCTTAGTCCACTAGTTAATAAGGATAACTTTGACCGCTGTCCTGTGATCCACTCTTGGATCACTCTTGTACCCCTTGACTGACTCATGGCAAGGCACACTTCAGGTGCGGCACACAACATAGCATACTGTTGAGAGCCTATGACCAAAGCATAGGGGACGACCTTCGCCCTTTCTCTCTATTCTGCCGTGGTCGAGCTTTAAGTCCTAACTTCATACCTTGCAACTCAGGCAAGTACTCCTTCTTTGACTGATTCATCTTGAACACCTTCAAGATCATGTCAAGGTATGTGCTCATTTGAAAGTACCATTAAGCGTTTCGATCTATCCTTATAGATCTTGATGCTCAATGTTCAAGTAGCTTAATCCAGGCTTTCCATTGAAAAACACTTTCCAAATAACCCTACATGCTTTCCAGAAATTCTACATCATTTCCGATCAACAATATGTTAACAACATATACTCATCAGAAATTCTATAGTGCTCGCACTCACTTCTTTGGAAATACAAGTTTCTCATAAACTTTGTATAAACCCAAAATCTTTGATCATCATCAAAGTATACATTCCAACTCCGAGATGCTTACTCCAGTCCTTAGAAGGATTGCTGGAGCCTTGCATACTTGTTAGCATCTTTCAGAATTGAAAAAACCTTCCGGTTGTATCACATACAACCTTTCCTCAAAATCGTCGAGGAAACAATGTTTTGATATCCTATCTGCAAGATTTCATAAATAATGCAGTAATTTCTAATATAATTCCAACAGACTCTTAGCATCGCTACGAGTGAGAAAGTCTCATCGCAGTCAACTCCTTGAACTTGTCGGAAAACATCTTAATGACAAGTCGAGCTTTCTTAATGGTGACATTTACCATCATTGTCCGTCTTCCTTTTAAAATCCATCTGTACCTAACAGCCTTACGACCATTAAGTAGTTTCTTCCAAAGTCTACACTTTGTTTTCATATATGGATCCTCTCTCGGATTATGTGGCCTTGAGCCATTTATCGGAATCCAGGCCCACCACCGCTTCTCCATAGCTCGTAGGTTCATTGTTGTCTAGCAACATAACTTCCAAGACAGGATTACGTACCACTCTGAAGTAGCACGCATCCTTGTCATCCCACGAGGTTTGGTAGTGACTTGATCTGAAGTTTCATGATCACTATCATAAGCTTCCACTTCAATTGGTGTAGGTGCCACAGGAACAACTCCCTGTGCCCTGTCACACACTAGTTGAAGAGACGGTTCAATAACCTCATCAAGTCTCCACCATCCTCCCACTCAATTTTCGAGACAAACCTTTTCCTCGAGAAAGAACCCGATTCAAGAAACAATCCTTTATTGCTTTCGGATCTGAGACAGGAGGTATACCCAACTGTTTTGGGTGTCCTATGAAGATGCATTTATCTGCTTTGGGTTCGAGCTTATCAGCCTGAAACTTTTTCACATAAGCGTCACAGCCCCAAACTTTTAAGAAATGACAGCTTAGGTTTCTCTAAACCATAGTTCATACGGTGTCATCTCATCGGAATTACGTGGTGCCCTATTTAAAGTGAATGTGGTTGTCTCTAATGCCTAACCCATAAACTATCGTGGTAATTTGATAAGAGACATCATGGTATGCATCATATCCAATAGGGTCCAGTTATGATGTTCGGACACACCATCACACTATGGTGTTCCAGGCTGCATTAGTTGTGAAACAATTTCCACAATGTCTTAATTTTGTGCCAAACTCGTAATTCAGATATTCATCTCTATGATCATATCATAGATATTTTATCCTCTTGTCACGACGATCTTTCAACTTCACCCTGAAATTACTTGAACCTTTCAATAATTCAGACTCGTGATTCATCAGGTAAATATACTCAACATCTACTCAAATCATCTGTGAAGTAAGAACATAACGATATCCACTACATGCCTCAGCACTCATTGGACTGCACACATCAAAAATGTATTACTTCCAACAAATTGCTTTCTAGTTCCATTTTACTGAAAACGAGGCTTTCAGTCATCTTTCCCATGTGGTATGATCTGCATGTCTCAAGTGATTCAGAAATCAAGTGAGTCCAAATGATCCATCTGTATAGAGTTTCTTCATGCATATCTACCAACAAATATGGTTCGCATGTCTCAATCCTTTCAAAAACGAGTGAGCCAGAGATCCATCAACATGGAGCTTCTTCATGCGTTTTATACCGATATGACTTACGTGGCAGTGCCACAAGTAGGTGGTACTATCATTACTATCTTATATCTTTTGGCATGAACATGTGTATCACTACGATCGAGATTCAATAAACCATTCATTTTAGGTGCAAGACCATTGAAGGTATTATTCAAATAAACAGAGTAACCATTATTCTCCTTAAATGAATAACCGTATTGTGATAGTCATAATCCAATCATGTCTATGCTCAACGCAAACACCAAATAACAATTATTTATGTTTAACACCAATCTCGATGGTAGAAGGAGCGTATGATATTTGATCATATCAACATTGGAACCACTTCCAACACATATCGTCAGCTCACCTTTAGCTAGTCTCCGTTTATTCCGTAGCCTTTTGTTTCGAGTTACTAACACTTAGCAACCGAACCGGTATCTAATACCCTGGTGCTACTAGGAGTACTAGTAAAGTACACATCAACACAATGTATATCCAATATACTTCTATCGACCTTGCCAGCCTTCTAATCTACCAAGTATCTAGGGTAATTCTGCTCCAGTGGCTGTTCCCCTTATTACAGAAGCACTTAGTCTCGGGTTTGGGTTCAACTTTGGGTTTCTTCACAAGAGCAGCAGCTGAATTGCCGTTTCATGAAGTATCCCTTCTTGCCCTTGCCCATCTTGAAACTAGTGGTTTCACCAACCATCAACAATTGATGCTCCTTCTTGATTTCTACTTTTGTGGTGTCAAACATCGCAAATATCTCAAGGATCATCATATATGTCCCTGATATATTATAGTTCATCACGAAGCTCTAGCAGCTTGGTGGTAATGACTTCGGAGAAACATCACTATCTCATCTGGAAGATCAACTCCCACTTGATCCAAATGATTGTTGTACTTAGACAATCTGAGCACAAGCTCAACAATTGAGATTTTCTCCCTTAGTCTGCAGACTAAGAAAATCGTCGGAGGTCTTATACCTCTTGACGTGGGCACGAGCCTGAAATCCCAATTTCAGCCCTCGAAACATCTCATATGTTTCGCGACGTTTCAAAACGTCTTCGGTGCCTCAACTCTAAACCGTTTAACTGAACTATCACGTAGTTATCAAAATGTGTATGTCAGATGTTCGCAACATCCACAGACAACGTTCGAGGTTCAGCACACTGAGCGGTGCATTAAGGACATAAGCCTTCTATGAAGCAATGAGGACAATCCTCGGTTTATGGACCTAGTCCGCATAATTGCTACTATCAACTTTCAACTAATTTTTCTCTAGGAACATATCTAAACAGTAGAACTGAAGGACGAGCTACGACATAATTTGCAAAATCCTTTTGACTATGTTCAGGATAATTAAGTTCATCTTATGAACTCCCACTCAGATAGACATCCCTCTAGTCATCTAAGTGATTACATGATCCGAGTCAACTAGGCCGTGTCCGATCATCACGTGAGACGGACTAGTCAACATCGGTGAACATCTTCATGTTGATCGTATCTACCATACGACTCATGCTCGACCTTTCGGTCTTCTGTGTTCCGAGGCCATGTCTGTACACATGCTAGGCTCGTCAAGTCAACCTAAGTGTTTCGCGTGTGTAAATCTGTCTTACACCATTGTATGTGAACGTTAGAATCAAACACCCGATCATCACGTGGTGCTTTGAAACAACGAACTGTCGCAATGGTGCACAGTTAGGGGGAACACTTTCTTGAAATTTTAAAGAGGGATCATCTTATTTACTACCGTCGTTCTAAGAAAATAAGATGTATAAACAAGATAAACATCACATGCAATCAAATAATAGTGACATGATATGGCCAATATCATATAGTTCCTTTGATCTCCATCTTGGGGCTCCATGATCATCTTGTCACTGGCATGACACCATGATCTCCATCATCATGATCTCCATCATCGTGTCTTCATGAAGTTGTCTCGCCCACTATTACTTCTACTACTACAGCTAACGGTTAGCAATAAAGTAAAGTAATTACATGACGTTTAAGTTGACACGCAGGTCATAAATAAATAAAGACAACTCCTATGGCTCCTGCCAGTTGTCAAACTCATCGACATGCAAGTCGTGATTCCTATTACAAGAACATGATCAATCTCATACATCACATATCATTTATCACATTCTTCATGGCCATATCACATCACATAGCATACCCTGCAAAAACAAGTTAGACGTCCTCTAATTGTTGTTTGCATGTTTTACGTGGCTGCTATGGGTTTCTAGCAAGAACGTTTCTTACCTACGCAAAAACCACAACGTTATATGCCAATTGCTATTTACCCTTCATAAGGACCCTTTTCATCGAATCCGATCCGACTAAAGTGGGAGAGACAGACACCCGCCAGCCACCTTATGCAATTAGTGCATGTTTGTCGGTGGAACCGGTCTCACGTAAGCGTACGTGTAAGGTTGGTCCAGGCCACTTCATCCCACAATGCCGCCGAATCAAGATTGGACTAGTAACGGTAAGCATATTGAACAAAATCAACGCCCACAACTACTTTGTGTTCTACTCGTGCATAGAATCTACGCAATAGACCTAGCTCATGATGCCACTGTTGGGGAACGTAGCAGAAATTCAAAATTTTCCTATGTGTCACCAAGATCCATCTATGGAGAGACTAGCAACAAGGGAAGGAGAGTGCATCTACATACCCTTGTAGATCGCTAAGCGGAAGCGTTCAAGTGAACGGGGTTGATGGAGTCGTACTCGTCGTGATCCAAATCACCGAAGATCCTAGTGCCGAACGGACGGCACCTCCGTGTTCAACACACGTACAGCCCGGTGACCTCTCCTACGCCTTGATCCAGCAAGGGGAGAAGGAGAGGTTGAGGAAGACTCCATCCAGCAACAGCACAACGGCGTGGTGGTGGTGGAGGAGCGTGGCAATCCTGCAGGGCTTCGCCAAGCACCATGGGAGAGGAGAAGGACTTGGGAGAGGGGAGGGGCTGCACCAAAGGCAAAAGTAAGAAGTCCTCCATCTCCCCCACTATATATAGGGGGGACAAAGGGGGGGCACCGGCCCTAGGAGATCCAATCTCCTAGGGGGCGGCGGCCAAGGGAGGAATCCCTCCTCCCCAAGGCACCTAGGAGGTGCCTTTCCCTTCTAGGACTCTTCCTTTAGGGTTTCCCCACCACTAGGCGCATGGGCCCTAGGGGAAAGTGGCGCCCCAGCCCACTTTGGGCTGGATCCCTTCGCACTTCAGCCCATGGGACCCTCCGGGATAGGTGGCCCCACCCGGTGGGCCCCCGGGACCCTTCCGGTGGTTCCGGTACAATACCGATGACCCCGAAACTTGTCCCGATGGCCGAAATAGGACTTCCTATATATTAATCTTTACCTCCGGACCATTCCAAAACTCCTCGTGACGTCCGGGATCTCATCCGGGACTCCGAACAACATTCGGTAACCACATACAAACTTCCTTTATAACCCTAGCGTCATCGAACCTTAAGTGTGTAGACCCTACGGGTTCGGGAGACATGTAGACATGACCGTTCTCCGGTCAATAACCAACAGCGGGATCTGGATACCCATGTTGGTTCCCACATGTTCCACGATGATCTCATCGGATGAACCACGATGTCAAGGACTTAATCAATCCCGTATACAATTCCCTTTGTCTAGCGGTACGATACTTGCCCGAGATTCAATCGTCGGTATCCCGATACCTTGTTCAATCTCGTTACCGGCAAGTCTCTTTACTCGTTCCGTAACACATCATCCCGTGATCAACTCCTTGATCACATTGTGCACATTATGATGATGTCCTACCGAGTGGGCCCAGAGTTACCTCTCCGTCACACGGAGTGACAAATCCCAGTCTCAATTCGTGTCAACCCAACAGACACTTTCGGAGACACCCGTAGTGTACCTTTATAGCCACCCAGTTACGTTGTGACGTTTGGCACACCCAAAGCATTCCTACGGTATCCGGGAGTTGCACAATCTCATGGTCTAAGGAAATGATACTTGACATTAGAAAAGCTTTAGCATACGAACTACACGATCTAGTGCTATGCTTAGGATTGGGTCTTGTCCATCACATCATTCTCCTAATGATGTGATCCCGTTATCAACGACATCCAATGTCCATGGTCAGGAAACCATAACCATCTATTGATCAACGAGGTAGTTAACTAGAGGCTTACTAGGGACATGGTGTTGTCTATGTATCCACACATGTATCTGAGTTTCCTATCAATACAATTATAGCATGGATAATAAACGATTATCATGAACAAGGAAATATAATAATAATAAATTTATTATTGCCTCTAGGGCATATTTCCAACAAGAAGATCTCCACAATGGTGACATTTGGTCTTTAAGTTTAAGTTTTCACTCTCAATCAATCTGAGCTACTGCTAGAATACAAATATAGGCCATGAGGTGTGCTTCGGTACACCCCTCTCATAAAATGTATAAAGGGTAATATAGACATTTCACAGATTGTATCAATTTTGTATGCATACGCCACATATGAGTTGTTAATTACAGGCTTTGTCCTGGGCTCGGCCCATTTACATTTTTCCCCATTTTTATGGTTAAAAAATAATGCACTAGCTGAGATTCGAACCTAATACTGCCAAGTTATTTCTCAACACAGTTACCAACTAGTATACATAAGCTGTTGTGTGCAAACTACCACTTCTTTTACCTCTTGGTGTCTACAGTTCCGATTTAGATCCGCATGGTTTTTCTGTCCTATTTTTTTTGGTTTTTTACGCATGGTTTCTGCTCGGTTTTTTCTCCTTCTTTTTCCATTATCGTTTTATATTTATTTTAACTTTTCTTTGAAAAACTCGTGAAACATTTTCCAAACAGCAAACAATTTCCAGATTTGTGAACATTTTCCAAAAGTGATTTTTTTAAAACAGGCAACTAGGCGACGGCATCGACCCAAGAGTTCGCGGATTAAAAAAATCAGTACAAAAGTTGCATGACAAGTTTGATAAATGTTAAATGTGGAGGATTGCATCACGTTTTATTTTATTTTATTTTCGTTTATGCTCACAAATATTCTAAAAACATATATTCAAAAAATATTTTACCTAATGCTTTTGAAAGGTATGTTAACCAAGCATTTGAAAAATGTTAATTATGTATAAAGGAAATGTTTCTCATGTATATAAAAAATGTTTACAAAAAATATATAATGTGTTTGGTAAAGCTGAAAATGTATTTCAAAAAGTCCCCAAGCATTTAAAATATGTTAAAACAAGTATTTCAAAAAATTTAATCAAGTAATTGAAATAAATATGTATATTAAAAAAGACAAGTTTTTATTAAAAAATATTAAGGTATCATTTGAAAATATTAAATGTGTATAGAACAAACTGTTAACCATGTACTCCCTGTGTACCATAATATATGACATTTTAGCAGTTCAAAGCGAACTACTAAAACCTCATATATTATTGTACGGAGGGAGTATTAAAAACTGTTGATCTTGATTAATTAATTTTTAACATCTATTACAAAATGTATTAGATATATAGCAAAAATGTGTAGAAAATAATGAAAACCGAGAGAAAACAAAAAACCGTTGAAAAACGAGAAAGAACCAAACAAAGCCGAAGAAGAAAAGAAAAAAAATCTGGTGAAAACCTAGAAAGAAACAAAGAAAACCGTAGAACAACAAAGAAAAGAGAAATAAAAAACAAGGGTAATGCAATGACACGTAGCTAATGCAGATAAAGGAACTACTCTTCTAGAATTTGACACCTAGGGTCATAGGAGTAAACCTTTGTCGCGAAGCAAGTGCTTGCTAGTAGCAATGAGAATCTTCTTCCCCGACTCGCAATTGCCAATAGTGCCAATAACCTTGACAACCTGTGGCTCACCTAATTCTCTTTTGATGTGCCCGGACAAATCGATTCGATGATTAAGCGACCAATCACCAGAGCCATAATCCAGCAGTCCCCAAATCTCTAGGGCACTACCATGGGGGATTCTTTCTCGAAGGTTCCGGACAGTACACACTTGGTCATTCATCACAACCAGGTGCTCTCCTTTTGACTGGACTAGGGGCGCAGTTGCACTATTGATCCCCAGAACGGTGGTGAACGGATGCATCCAAAGGTCTCCTCTGCGACAGAGAAGGATATGACAGCAACTCTTGATCTTCTGCCGATAAGAGAGGGATTGATTAACCGGTACAGGAATCCGTTGGCAAACACATCCTGTGTTCTATTCATCGTTGCATGATCAACTGTAGAAACTGCAGCCATGGTCCATCTGAAGGGTACTCGTCCAGTCGCCGGTCTCCAGCAATCAGCTCCCGGTGTGTACACATCACACCTGAGTGCCTCCTACTCATGGGATACCCATTTATCAACCTCACGACCTTGTACTCCCTTGTCCGGGCATCAAATCCCAGTCCAGCAGTGGAAGGGATCACGGTAAGGTGGCAGACGCGTGACTGCTCATGTGGACGCATTGTAAACATAGTAAGCTAGCGCGGTAACAACATAGAGAAGGGTGAGGCCAGAACATGGTGAGGGCATCAGTACTTCCACAGAGTTGGGACGTGCAGAGTCAATGCTGAAAAGTAAATCATCTCTTAGGCCTGACGGTGAGTACGAGCATACTGTGGCAGAGTCCAATTTTTCTGTGGGTGAGACCACCAATAGCTTTGGTGCCGGTGGCAACACCTTAGAGGTTGTCATGTGGAGGCTGCAGAAATCAGAGGAGAATAGTGCAGCCCAAGCGTACGCAGACGGAATCGGATCCTCCAACATAGCGAAGGAAAGTCACGGCGCTACAGTGCCAGCCTAGTGTTAAATGAAGAAGGAAAGTTAGGGACTGTTAGTAGGTATAGGAGGTTGTTTACTGTTGATATTTACTGTAGATATAAATAATTTAAATTAATTTTATTTCATCATTAATTTGTTTGTACGTAATTATTATAAATGTACACAGCAGATCATCAATTTGTAAATTAATTTAAGTTATTTTAACCTTAATTATGTGGATAGAAATGTTAGGGTATTGTAGCTTCTTTAACTTTTCTTTTCAATGTTAGAGGACCCAGTTCCATAGCAGACGGCGTGGAAGCGAAGAATGGATTTGACACGGAGCCGAAGTAGCACCTCCAACATCATGTCATCAGGAAGCAACTGTGCACAAAGAGCTAGAAGGGCCTTCTTCCTCTTGTTGCTTGGCAACGCCTGTGCTGTAATCTTCGCAGCCTCGCCGCAGGATGGCATGACACGTTTTCTCTTGCTGCTACCCATCATCTCAACACCAATTTGTGCTGCTCCAATCAATATTACTAATTCAGCAAGATGTTCTGCAGTGAAATACACACATTCGAATAATATGAGTGTTAGTATAGTGAACCCCAATGCATTTTTTTGGGGGAAGTAGACAGAACTTAACCCCAAATTTTGTTTAAATAATAGTATAATCAGACTGCTATTAGTACTTCCTCCGTTTATAAGTGTAAGGTGTTTTGGATATTTTAATATAAACTACAAACAGACTGAAATGAGTGAACAAACACACTAAAATATGTCTATATATGTATATCTGATTCAGAAAAAAAATAGAAAATCTTATAGTAGTTGTGAATGGATGGAGTACTATATTAGCTGAGGACACTGCAGGACTCGCATGCATTTTGGACAGTAAAAGTAACTCCAATGCAGGAACCCAAACGGACACGGATTTTATCCGTTCGGATCGCTCGTCCGTCTAGCGGACACGCGAGGACGATGGATACACCCAACACAAAGACATGCGGCGGACCCATTTGCTGCCTCTGCGGCTGGTTCCGCCGGCGAAGCAAGTGCCCGTGCAGCTCGAGTAGGAAGCAACCGGGCTAGAGTGGCCGGGCGCGGCCCGGAGCATGCCAGAAGCTCGAGAGCGGGCACGGCCAGGAGCACCCAGGAGCGCGGCGAGGGGGTCCTATTATCGCCTATCAATATTTTGAAAAAGGAGACAAAACATTTCTCTGAGCTGTCTACCATTGTTATAAAGTTGCCTATTACCAAAATCAGGGGTCTTGTCCAGATGCATGTCATTTTTGTTTAAATCAGTGAGATAATTTTTTATAGTCAATAGATTGGCAGTTATGTGTATTATGGGGGACAAAGCACTCGCTTGGATTTGCAAGAATAGTTGTGTCGAGTCGTAATGCAGTTGCTTGGTTTGGTATGGGGACAAAGCAGTCGCTTGGATTTGATAGAAGAGTTGCAACGTGTCATAGTCGCTTAGTTTGGTAGGACAGTTGCTTGGTTTTGCTTGGACAGTTTTGCAGGTGTTTTTGGTAATGTAGTCGGCTTGGATTTGCTAGGACAGTTGCTTGCTTTTGTTAGGCTTTTGCTAGAATAGGCAAGTAACTTGCAAAGTTAGGTAACTGAGTAGTAACGGCAGGAAACTATTTTACCAATAGCAGGCAACTGGGCATCAATAGTAGGCAATTTCATAGTACTTGTAGACAACTCAGCATCAACTATAGACAACTGATCATTAACGATTGGACACTAAGCAACCATGATACACAAGTTGCGATAATTTTAGAAAATTTCGTAGGTACACATAATGCAGTGAACTTGCTTGTATGTAGCACTAAAGGTGACTCAGTTTTGTCAGATTTCTCGTTTTTACACACCTAGGCCAAAAATAATAAGTTGCTTCACTGCAGCGTTAAAGTTGTCTCCATTACATCGAAAGTTACTCACCCAAAAAGATCGACGAAACTTATCCAAATGTGATATAGATTTGAAAAATTCGTCGTGAGAAATCTAATGATGAAAACGGTCCTGAATTTTGACACTCGAATCAAAAGTTAAGGCTTTAAAAAAATTAAAACCCCAAATTAATGCATATGTGACATGGTCTTGGCTAGTTTATTTACCAACATTCCAAAAGATGGCGTGGGAGGACAAGGGTGCTTTCTTTTTTGGAAAGCACATCAGGTACCGGCTGCAATTTTTAGCCACTTATGATATAGGTGCTCAATCGCATCAATGAGCACCCAAGTGCTGGCTAGCCACGTCCTATGTTTTGTAGTCCGAGTGATTGAAGCCACGCCCAAGCGCTCGGCTGGTTTTCTGAAAAATCAAACTTTAAAAATTTTGACCAAGTTATTGGAGATAACTATTTATATCTACAATATCAAATATATAAAGTATAAAAGTTCCTCTTATAATGTATCTAATGATATAAATTTGGCATTCTAGATGTAAATATTTTTTCTCGATAAATTTGGTCAAATTTTATGATGCTTGACTTTTACAAAAAAAATCTATATGCACTACATTATGAAACAAAGAAAGTGTTTGTTAGCACACAGTGTAGCATTGTACCTGGACCCGATAGGGCATTTCTCAACAACAACAACAAGAAAGGCATTGATATAGCAAAAAATCGACAGAAACCAAAATGAAAATCAGTCGACTGAAGTTTAACAGTCCGTAGATTTATGCTGTAGATAAGGCACAAGTTTTCTCCAAAAGTTGTAGAACAAAATATTCACACCCACGTGTCTGATGACTCATGGCTCAGGACCCTATGCTGCGCAACATATGTTGCCATTCAAACGCGTGCGCTGTTATTTAGGCTAGTCATAGTGGGAAGTAACTTAGACTAGTAACATGCATATGTTACTAGTCTATGTTAGAGGATGTTTGGATCACTAGAGACTAGAGACTAGAGACTAGTAGTAGTCACCTTTAGTCAGTAAACCTCCAAACACCCCTGACTAGTGGGTGACTAAAACTAGTTTAGTCCCTACTCACCCCACCCTCAACTTTTACTGACTAGAGACTAGTAGTAGTCACCTTTAGTCAGTAAACCTCCAAACACCCCTGACTTTTACTGACTAAAGTCCCCCTCTCTCTTCTCTAATTGGTGTTGCACAAGGGACATTTAATACTGAGACATTTAATACTGACTAGTAGTAGTCACCTTCTAAACAGGGCCTGACTAAAAACTTCTAGTCTGACTACTACTAGTCACATGACTAAAGAGTATCCAAACACCCTCTTACTATCTCTATAATGCATAGTATCGTAGATTAGTATCATATGTGGTCTCATTTATTGCCATGCATGACACATAGTAGCATCACATTTATTATGTTATGATATCTACTTATATTATTATAACCATCTCTTTCTTTTTTAATTTTCTGCTACATAAGCATGTTTGCGAGTCCCAAGTGCATGATACTACTTATGTTACCCCCACTATGGCCAGCCTTAGGGATCTACTGTAGCTGTTAATCTCGCCCATTATAAATCAGAAAATATTTAGTTGCTTCTCCTCTCAACGTATACTTCTCAGCGAGCACTGTACAGGTTCAGAACTCAGAAGCACCGCCACTACAAGGAGACAGAACCTAAGCGTGGAGTCATCATAGCTAGCGCAGGTTGTACAATCAATAGAGCGGGAAGTTTTCTCTGAGTCCGGGAATGCAGGAATAGAACTCCTCGCTGAGTGGATCCGTCTTCGCGGACCTGAATCTGTCCCAGAAATGCTGCCCTCGGTCCTTCCTAACTTCGGGGTCGTTTCTTTTCAAGGTGTTGTCCAAGAAATAAGCTAGACCACCTCCCACAAATGCTTTGGACGAGAATATCACCTTGATCACATCATTTTGCTGATCATGACCAAATGAAAACCATCATTTAGTATGATACAGAAACAAATCATATATGACTCTCATAGGACAAACTACTACATCAGATGGTTTTGTGACTAAAGCGTGTCAGCTGGTATCCATCACAATAATAGAAATTAAATAATTAATGACATACTGAAGGGTCTAAAGGACTGGTTGCTAGTTGCTTTTGCTACTAGTTAGTGCCTTTAGTATATATTGCTAAATCACTCCTGAAAATGTCTACGTTTGCCTACATGCCACCTAACAAAGAGTACATTTTATTTCTCTATACCAACATAAACTCGACCTTCTTTCTACTTATATGTCGTCATATTACAGTTTCCCTTCCTTAATTTTCTCTACCATTGACTCCTACCTTAATTAGTTTAACATTGTTCATGCTCTGATGGATCTTACCCATGTGTTTAATGATGCATAGCCTGCGACAGAAGCGTCATCTTTGAAATATTTGGAAACTGACAAACCCATAAACATGGAGAATCCCACGATGAATTTAGTTCGGAAGCTGTTAAGGTTGCAAAACTGAAGGAACACAATCCCTGCCGCACCTACTTGCACAGGGGTAAGGCATTGCTGCATTATGATTCAGCCATCATAAACGAAACGTAAGATTTATTGTTTAAAATTAGCTTCATACCAGCATATCCTAAGAGAAAGCAATGTATAGCTCCAATTATTGGACCTGGAATTGATGCAAAAAATGCTCCAAATTTCCCTGGGAAAACAACACAAAAATACTAGCATCAGATACAAATTATCATCAGAAATTCGCAGGAAGAGGATGTGTTCCATTGTGTCATGTCTTCCGCATTTCGAAGAACAAGGTGCCGCTAAAAATTAAGAGTTTTATGTGGTACTAGGATCATGGGGAGGTACTGACGAAAGACAACCTAGCAAAGTGGAAAGCGCAGATGGTGTCGTCAGGATGAAACTATGCATCTTTACGGAAGTTCTCTTGTTAGCACGAGCTCACATGCACCATTGTAACAGTAAATTCAAAAAAAAGTAACAAATTATTAAAAATTCTGATATTTTTTGGCAACAAACATTGATCTGGTAGTAGAAAGGATGTGAACTTGGCTTTGATCTAGTAGTAGAAAAAATAGTAACATTGATCTGAGTTTTTTGGCAACAAACATTGTACCATGGCAATGTTTCGGGGGCTTTTCCGAAGGTCGAGCTGGTTATGTACGGTTTCAACATGCGTGAATTTGGCTTCTACCTTCTTTAGGGGGGTCTGAAGGCGAAGGTGGTGGTGGTGCCTAACTCGCCTTTTTTTCAGAAACCGCTAACGTCCACATGTGTGGGCGTTCCCCAACTCGCCCACACGTCTAGATCGTCGTTGACTATTTTTTGTACGAATCTTTACACGAAAAGGTGGATTTGGTGTGTCACGTAGGACGGGGCTGATGTATGGGCGTTGGAGAGTTTGCCCACACGCCCGCACCACGCTGTTTGCCAGCTGCACTATGTGGGCGAACTAGTTTCTGCCCACACAGCCAACATCTAGTTCATGCGCGTGTGGGCGAAATGCTTTTCGTCCACACAACACTCCTACGTTGTGCATGGCAACTGCAGTTACGCGAACGTGACAACTACGTAAACATACATGACAACTGTGATCCTTTGCTAGACGGCAACTGCAGTTATGCATACGTGGCAACCAGATAAACACACATGGCAACTGTGATTAACAATACATGGCAACTATGGTTGGACCACACGTGGCAACTAGGTAAACACATATGACAACTACTGTTTGACCACATGTGACAAGTAGTTAATCACACACGGCAACTAAGGTTTGATTACACGCGGCAACTACCATAAATTAGACATGGCGACTATAGTTAACCAAAACAGATAGAATTGCCATGTTTTTACAACTACACTTGTCATCCCGGATAACTATATCTGCCAACCAGGATAGCAACTAAATCATCATCCCACATGATACCTAACGTAGCTGCGCCAGGACGTGTGTGTAACGCCTCGAGACCGATGTGCCAGGTGTCCTCCGCTTATTTGCTGTTGTTGACTTGTCATTTGCTTGCGTGTTGCATCTTATCATGTCATCATGTGCATTGCATCATCATGTTTTCAAAACTTGCATCCGTCCCGGCCTCCTCGTTCTCTCCGTTGTCCGTTCTGAGCCCAGACACACTTGCACGCGCCCGCGGCATGTCCGAAATAGTATTTTATAAGTGGCCGGAAAATGTTCTCGGAATGGGATGAGAGTTGACGTGTGGTCTTATTATAGTGTAGATAGAACGCCTGCCAAGTTTCATCGCATTCGGAGATCGTTTGATACCCCAACGGATAACTATAGCGGCATTATAGCCGGTCTAACGTCGGACGTTTTTGGTCTCCGGAAACAGATGCCGGGCCCTCTCTCTCTCTTCTCCCCCTCGCAGTCTCGCCACAGCCCACCTAGTCCATCCTCCTTCCCCTCTTCGCTTATGGAGTTGTCCGATGCGACCACACGGTACGAAACCCTCTCTGCTCAGTGCATCGAACCCCTCGCGCGCGTCCGGAAGTTGTCCCGAACTCGACCCGAGTAGTCGTCACCGTTGTGTCCGGATCATCCCCAAACATCTACAAAACGTTTCCGTTTTCTATTTGGGCTCCCTAGCCTATTTTTTTCGACCGTCCGTTTACGATCGGAGGGACGGTTTAGCCCCTACCCAAAAATCCCCTGATATATATATATATATATATATATATATATATATATATATATATATATATATATATATATATATATATATATATATATATATATATATATATATAGGTCCAACCCTAACTTCTAGGGAGTTTGTCCCATCCATCCCCTGCCCGCCGCCACCTACCTACCTTCTCCATCGGGATCTGTCCGATCCACCCACCAACCACATCCAGCCTGATGCTGCCTCCTCCTTCCTCGCCCGTGCTCCTCCCTTGCCCGAGTCTCTGCCACGTACAGCGCCCGACGCCGGCGGGTTGCAGCAGCAGCTCCCGCATCCCCGACTCCCGAGCACCTCCACCCTCGTCGTCCCAGGACCCGCCATGGAAACCCCATCGCCTCGCCAAGTACCTCGCCAGAGAGCACCTCCATGGAGCCGAGGAGCTCCTGCACGCTCCCTCCGCCCCAGTGCACTTTGCCTCTGCCGTCTCCAGCACTGCATCGGCGAGCGCCACTGCCGAAGCCACTGCGTCCCCTCGCCATCGAGCATCAGCAGACCGCCGCACCTCTCCTTCATCTCCTCCTTCCTCTGGCTCTCTCATCTCTCTCTTACCCGACTCCTTTCCCTCTCTGTTTTGCCTACAGATTTGGCCCACCTACCGCCTCGATTCGGTTGATTGCGTCGCCCATGTCCGCCGGCTTCCGCCCTTCGCCGCCCGTAGCTCTGCGTCGTGCAGAGGAAAAACGCCACAGCCGCCTCGCGTTGACCCGCCAGCGCCAAGACCCAGCGCGCGCCTGGGCTGCCTCTCCTCTAGCGCTGAGGCCCAGGCCTCTCCAGCCAGATCTGCCAGCCCTGCAGGCCCATCTTCTCCTCTGGGCCTGATGTGAGCAGCCCAAGCTCCCCTGCACTGTTGGGCCGCCTAAGATTCGGCCCGGGACTTGTATTTTTTTCGCATAGCGATTTTCGTATTTTTTTCCAGAGACTGCTAGTTTTACAAAAAGGTCCCTAAACTTCATGCATATAATAACTTAATAACCGTGCATCGGATTAAAACAAACTTAATATGAAAGTTGCTTAGAATTTTGTCTAGTTTAATAATATGCCACTTTCAAGCATGTTAAATATGTTGTTTGTTTAAATTTGTTCAAATGCCATGTTAAAATGCTTTAATTCATAACTAAATAACCGTAACTCCGAATTTAATAAACTTTATATGTAAATGGGGTGAAAAAATGCCTAGTTTAACATGGTGACCCTACTTTGAATGTTTAATAACTCTAAAATTATGTTTAGGGTAGAACAGTACCAAACCTAATTTATGCATATGGGGATTTACCGGAATTGTTGTTCGTTGCTTCCGGCCTCATTTAAACTTGCCTAGTCAGGTAGTTTTGCTATGCTTCACCCCTTGCCATGTTAATCAACATTTAATATTGTTGGGTACACAAACGGGAGAGAACTAAATAATTAATGTGGTGTTCCGTTGCATATTGAGCTCCACTTAACTTGTAGTTTTGTTTGTGCCCTTTGCCATGCCATGCATATTTAAACCGGACATGCATCATACTTGGTTGTGCATCATGCCATGTTATGTGATGGTTGTTTACTATGTTGTTTGCTTCTTTTCGGTTGTTTCCCTCGTTAGCTTTGATTCCGTTCCGGAGTTGTGAGGATCCGTTGGCTACGTCCGTTTATCTTCTTCATGGACTCGTTCTTCTTCCTTGCGGGATTTCAGGCAAGATGATCATACCCTCGAAATCACTTCTATCTTTGCTTGCTAGATGCTCGCTCTTTTGCTATGCCTATGCTGCGATACCTACCACTTGCTTATCATGCCTCCCATATTGTTAAGCCAAGCCTCTAACCCACCTTGTCCTAGCAAACCGTTGTTTGGCTATGTTACCACTTTGCTCAGCCCCTCTTATAGCGTTGTTAGTTGTAGGTGAAGATTGAAGTTTGTTCCTTGTTGGAACATGGAGATGTTGTTCCTTGTTGGAACATGTTTACTTGTTGGGATATCACAATATCTCTTATTTAATTAATGCATATATATACTTGGTAAAGGGTGGAAGGCTTGGCCTTATGCCTGGTGTTTTGTTCCACTCTTGCCGCCCTAGTTTCCGTCATATCAGTGTTATGTTCCCGGATTTTGCGTTCCTTACGCGGTTGGGCTATAATGGGAACCCCTTGACAATTCGCCTTGAATAAAACTCTTCCAGCAATGCCCAACATTGGTTTGACCATTCGCCACCTAGCCTTTTTATTTTCCCTTGGGAGTCGCGCTCCTGAGGGTCATCATTATTTTAACCCCCCTCCCCCCGGGCCAGTGCTCCTCTGAGTGTTGGTCCAACCTGTCAGCTGCCGGTGGCCACCAGGGGTAACTCTGGGCTGGCCTACCCGTACCTTGGACAATCCGGTGTGCCCTGAGAACGAGATATGTGCAGCTCCTTGTTGGAAATATGCCCTAGAGGCAATAATAAAAGCATTATTATTATATTTCCTTGTTCATGATAATTGTCCTCATTCATGCTATAATTGTGTTATCCGGAAATCGTAATACATGTGTGAATAACAGACACCAACATGTCCCTAGTAAGCCTCTAGTTGACTAGCTCGTTGATCAACAGATAGTCATGGTTTCCTGACTATGGACATTGGATGTCATTGATAACGAGATCACATCATTAGGAGAATGATGTGATGGACAAGACCCAATCCTAAACATAGCATAAAGATCGTATAGTTCGTTTGCTAGAGTTTTTCCAATGTCAAGTATCTTTTCCTTAGACCATGAGATCATGTAACTCCCGGATACCGTAGGAGTGCTTTGGGTGTACCAAACGTCACAACGTAACTGGGTGACTATAAAGGTATACTACGGGTATCTCCGAAAGTGTCTGTTGGGTTGACACGGATCAAGACTGGGATTCGTCACTCCGTATGACGGAGAGGTATCACTGGGCCCACTCGGTAATGCATCATCATAATGAGCTCAAAGTGACCAAGTGTCTGGTCACGGGATCATGCATTATGGTACGAGTAAAGTGACTTGCCGGTAACGAGATTGAACAAGGTATTGGGATACCGACGATCGAATCTCGGGCAAGTAACATATCGATTGATGAAGGGAATTGTATACGGGGTTGTTTGAATCCTCGACATCGTGGTTCATCCGATGAGATCATCATGGAGTATGTGGGAGCCAACATGGGTATCCAGATCCCGCTGTTGGTTATTGACCGGAGAGTCGTCTCGGTCATGTCTGCATTTCTCCCGAACCCGTAGGGTCTACACACTTTAGGTTCGGTGACGCTAGGGTTGTGAAGATATGTATATGCAGTAACCCGAATGTTGTTCGGAGTCTCGGATGAGATCCCGGACGTCACGAGGAGTTTGAGAATAGTCCGGAGATAAAGAATTATATATAGGAAGTGCTGTTTTGGCCATCGGGACAAGTTTCGGGTCACCGGTATTGTACCGGGACCACCGGAAGGGTCCCGGGGGTCCACCGGGTGGGGCCACCCATCCCGGAGGGCCCCATGGGCCAAAGTGGGGAGGGGAACCAGCCCATAGTGGGCTGGTGCGCCCCCCTAGGCCCATCCCATGCGCCTAGGGTTGAAACCCTAGGGATGGGGGGGCGCCCCACCTTGGCTTGGGGGCCACTCCAGCCCTGGCCGCCGCCCCCCTAGGAGATCCCATCTCCTAGGGCCGGCGCCCCCCCCTAGGGGACTATATAAAGGGAGGGGGAGGGGGGCAGCCAGACCCTGCATCCCTGGCGCCTCCCTCTCCCCTGCTACACCTCTCTCCCTCGTAGTACACGGCGAAGCCCTGCTACGGTGACGCCCTGCATCCACCACCACGCCGTCGTGCTGTTGGATCTTCATCAACATCTCCTTTCCCCTTGATGGATCAAGAAGGAGGAGACGTCATCCGCTCCGTACGTGTGTTGAATGCGGAGGTGCCGTCCGTTCGGCGCTTGGTCATCGGTGATTTGGATCACGTCGTGTTCAACTACCTCATCCCCGTTCTTTGAACGCTTTCGCTGCGATCTACAAAGGTATGTAGATGCATCCAATCACTCGTTGCTAGATGAACTCATAGATGGATCTTGGTGAAATCGTAGGAAAATTTTGTTTTCTGCAACGTTCCCCAACACTCCTATCGGGATTTGTTGGCACATTCGGGCGGTGTTGCTGGACTTGTTTTACCATTGTTGAAATGTCTTGTAACCTGGATGCCGAGTCTGATCAGAATGTCTTGGGAGAAGGAATATCCTTCGTTGACCGTGAGAGCTTGTGATGGGCTAAGTTGGGACACCCCTGCAGGGATTTGAACTTTCAAAAGCCGTGCCCGCGGTTATGGGCAGATGGGAATTTGTTAACGTCCGGTTGTAGAAAACCTGAAGTTGACCTTAATTAAAATACATCAACCGCGTGTGTTACCGTGATGGTCTCTTTCCGGCGGAGTCCGGGAAGTGAACACGGTGTTGGAGTTATGATTGACGTAGGTTGTTCTAGGATCACTTCTTGATCATAGTTCTTTGACCGTGCTTTGCCTTCTCTTCTCACTCTCATTTGCGTATGTTAGCCACCATATATGCTAGTCGCTTGCTGCAACTCCCCCTCATACATTTTACCTTACCCATAAGCTTAAATAGTCTTGATCGCGAGGGTGCGAGATTGCTGAGTCCCCGTGACTCACAGATACTTCCAAAACCAGCTTGCAGGTGCCGTTGAACCGTGCAGATGACGCAATCAAGCTCAGGAGGAGCTCGATGAAGATCTTGTCCTTTGTGTTGTTTTGATCCAGTTGATCAGTAGTGGAGCCCAGTCGGGACAATCGGGGATCTGTGTAGCTTTTGGGGTAGTCTTATTTTATTTTGGTTCCGTAGTCGGACCTTGATTGTATTTGGATGATGTAATGCTTTATTCATGTAATTGTGTGAAGTGCGATTGTAAGCCAACTATGTATCTTTTCCCCCTATTGTATTACATGGGTTGTGTGAAGATTACCTCACTTGCGACATTGCTTTCAATGCGGTTATGCCTCTAAGTTGTGCTTCGACACGTGGGAGATATAGCCACATCAAGGGCGTTACAAGTTGGTATCAGAGCCTTCCCCGACCTTAGGAGCCCCCTGCTTGATCGAATAGCTGGCGTTGTTGAGTCTAGAAAAATGTTTTGAGTCATTTAGGAATTATATATATCGGAGAGTTAGGAATTCTTTTTACTCCCCAGTCCCTTCATTGCTCTGGTAAGGCATCCTGACGTAGAGTTTTGACTCTTCTCTTCTCAAATTTCATTAAAAAAATTTAGGATCATGCGGGTATCTTGGAATCGTTTCGATCGATTTGTGACGAGAACATTGTTCTTGGTGCCTCCTGACATTTAGGGGTTGTGGCAGTGTCCCGGGGAGTTGAGCTCCGAGGTGTTGTCGTCACAATTTTATCGTTGCAGTTCTGGAATACCTGAGATTAGTTTCACCGACATCGAAAATCTCTTTTATGCAGTTGTTGGTGAGATAACCTCGACGCCACCCAGTACTGGGGCGGGAGTTCGGGAGTATTGCCATAACTCGTATAACGGATGCTTTTCGAAGGTTGAGGTAAACAATTTCTGAAGGTTTATTGGTTATGTGTTGAAGGATGGATACAGCTGGATGTAGGATTTGTTAGTTTGGGTGAGATATTATGCATCCCTTGTATCCCCAACACCTGATTACATAACCGGAAAATTTCGGAAGTTTATAAGTGGGAATTCAAGTAGCTCTTAGGATTTCTTTCCGACAGATGTATGATATGAAATTGGGGTTCGACGTCTAGTGGTCCGCCTATCCACGGTTGGTTTTACAGTGGTCTCGTTGTGTTTTAAAGAGTCATTGGCTATGCCGACTCGGGGACGCTTCGTATGTCATGTGCACTGCCTTGTACATGATGGTGCTGTCGAGCCCGTGTAGGCCCCACCACGAAAACTTCGGACAAAATCTCTATCATATGTTTGTTCCAGCTTATTCTGCAAGCCAATCCTTTGTTTTATTTTGAGTTGTGGTATTCGAGTTGCTTCGAAGTCAAATGTTGACTCCATACCTTTTCCTAAGTGGTGTTCTCATATTTCTATGTGATTACTAATCCTTCTCGATCATCGAGTTTGTCGTGTCAATCCTTTTCACCGATGTGTTTCTCTTCTAGTGGTCCCGAACATTTCAACATCAGCAAGATCAAGTATCAGTTCTTCTCAACGTTGGTTGTTTTCATCCATCCCAAGTTGCCTTTGTTTTTCCAACCCTCCCACCCTTGGTTCTTTAAGGACCCAGATTTCTTATTCAAGTATCCATTTTATTGATGGAAGTCTCTCCATTCTTTTTCCTCCATGTTTTTACCCGGTGTTTCTCATGAAGATGCTCTACTCGTTCTTCTTTCTCCATTCTTTTCTTCTCTGGTGGATTCAATTCAAGCTTTTGGTGTTGATCATATCCTTTCCTCGTTTCAGAAGTTTTATCATACCGGTGCTCATCATATTCATTCATTTCTCGCTATTCAATTATTCCGGAGTGCTGAAGATATCTCGAAAGGCTCGTCTTGTCATTCAAGATCCGTTCAACCTATTTCGAGGTCGTTATCTAATTCTAGCCATTTAATTCAACCGGTGCATTCTCTCTTTTAAATTGTTCTACGGTGTATCTTTTGAGTGGGCCCTAACCCACAGGTCTTTTCCCTATGATCTTACCTGACTCTTCTAATTTCCGGAGTTATTCTCATATTCATCTCAAAGTTTGACGTAAGAATGATTTATCATTAGTCAAATGCCTTTCTCCAAGATCGGTTAAATTCTTTTCATCGTTGGCTCAACCTTTTCCATTCTTCATTCCGGAGTGCCTCAACAATTCTTGGTGGTGTTTCTCGTTGTAATTCTCAGATTTTGAAGACCGAAGAAGCGTTTTTCCTCCATATCTTATCCTTTCTCTCAAAGATTCGTGATTCTAGCTTGTTGCCATCCTCTCATAATTGTTTTTGATTGTGAAAATTCTTTCCACCCATCCGGAGCATTTCATGAGTTGTTTTCCATTTCTTTCCTCCGAAGGCCATCTTTTCAAATATTATTCATTTCAGCTTTCAGCTCTCGCTCTCCAAATCTTACCGGTGCATCATTCAAATATTTCTCTAATCAAGCTTCTTCGTTCATTTGCTAACCCTTCCCGGTGTTCTTTATCTTTTCCTCGGTCATTTTAATTCTTACGGTGGTTCTTCCAAGATTTTTGTCTTCCTTCGTTTATCATATTAATTCTTTCGTTGTTTCATTGTACCGGTGGTTCTTTGAAGACCTTCTCAAGTTTGATTTATATCTCTCCTAATCCTTTCTATGAGGACAAGTAATATGCCAAATCCGTTGCTTGTCATCAATTAAATTGGTAAAGGATAAGCATAATGTAATTCTTATTCTTGTTTCATCCATATGTTAATCTTTTCTTCCGGAGTTTGTTCACGATGATCAGATTCTCAGTTTCTATTGCTTTATCTTTTCTCCCAGTATTCCAAGTTTCTCTTTATCTCATCGCAAAGCTTCATCTAATCATTGCAAGGCTTCAACCTTACTCTTCTCATCTTTCTTTTCGTTTGATCATTCTTTTGTTTACCGGAGTTCTTCATGAAGTTTCTGCATGATGGTCCATAAAGGACTTAATCCGTTCTCGAAGTGTTCATCAAGCTTTTCAGAGGAGCTCAAGCATTCTTCATCTTGCAATCCGGAGTGCAATTTCTTTCTACCATACCTTTGGAGGTGGTATTATGTCATTCTTGATAATTTGAGTTCATGTTTCACGATTCACATGTTATTAAGAATGAGGTATTTTAAATTCATCAATCTCGTCATTGGAGTTACCTTGGGTTATATTTCACCTAAAGCCTTCCCTAAGGTTTGTTGCTATCTATGGTGCTTATAAAAGACCCAAGTTCTTCGTTATCCTCCCGGTGAAATAGCTTTCTCGTCTCCTTGTTTCATACCAATCCATTTCTATTTTTAGTGAGTGGCAGGTTGTCACCTCATAATTGGAGATGTATTCCATAAGACCATATCAAGCTTATTATTTTCGTCGTTGGTTTTCCAACAACTCCGTTCTAGCATTTGTTGCAAGCGTGCTCCTTCAAGATCTTGTTTCCCTTCGTTAATTCCATTCCATTCTTAATTTTGTTCCGGAGGCTTTGTGATGTTGCTCTCTTCAACCCATCTTCTTGTTTTGTCAGGATCGTGTTCTTTTCTTGACTTATCCATTTAACCGGAGTGTTGTGTCCCTTTTGCTCAAGTTCTCTCATTTTATCAAGTCTTCATCTCTTTTCAACCGAAGTGCTACCCGAATCGGTTCTTTCTTATTCCTCTTTCTTAACGGAGTGCTTTCAACTTTGTTCTTCTCCGTTGCTTTCTTTCTTTCATTTTGCGCAACCTTTTCAAGGTTCTTTGGTCTCACTCATTTGTCAAAGAAGCAACTTAGTTTTCACCTCTGCTCTTTCTCTTCCATTGTCCCTCCGGTGCCATTCTAGATCTCGGGATGAGATCCTCTCGTAGTGGTGGAGTGTTGTAATGCCCCGAGACCGATGTGCCAGGTGTCCTCCGCTTATTTGTTGTTGTTGGCTTGTCATTTGCTTACGTGTTGCATCTTATCATGTCATCATGTGCATTGCATCATCATGTTTTTAAAACTTGCATCCGTCCCGGCCTCCTCGTTCTCTCCGTTGTCCGTTCTGAGCCCAGACACACTTGCACGCGCCCGCGGCATGTCCGAAATAGTATTTATAAGTGGCTGGAAAATGTTATCGGAATGGGATGAGAGTTGACGTGTGGTCTTATTATAGTGTAGATAGACCGCCTGTCAAGTTTCATTGCATTCGGAGATCGTTTGATGCCCCCAACGGATAACTATAGCGGCATTATAGCCGGTCTAACGTCGGACGTTTTCGGTCTCCGGAAACAGATGCCGGGCCCTCTCTCTCTCTTCTCCCCCTCGCAGTCTCGCCACAGCCCACCTAGTCCATCCTCCTTCCCCTCTTCGCTTCTGGAGTTGTCCTATGCGACCGCATGGTCCGAAACCCTCTCTGCTCAGTGCATCGAACCCCTCGCGCGCGTCCGGAAGTTGTCCCGAACCCGACCCGAGAAGTCGTCACCGTTGTGTCCGGATCATCCCCAAACATCTACAAAATGTCTCCATTTTCTATTTGGGCTCCCTAGCCTATTTTTTTTCCGACCGTCCGTTTACGATCGGAGGGACGGTTTACCCCCTACCCAAAAATCCCCTGCTATATATATAGGTCCAACCCTAACTTCTAGGGAGTTTGTCCCATCCATCCCTTGCCCGCCGCCACCTACCTACCTTCTCCATCGGGATCTGTCCGACCCACCCACCAACCACATCCAGCGCGAAGCTGCCTCCTCCTTCCTCGCCCGTGCTCCTCCCTTGCCCGAGTCTCTGCCACGTACAGCGCCCGACGCCGGCGGGCTGCAGCAGCAGCTCCCGCATCCCCGACTCCCGAGCACCTCCACCCTCGTCGTCCCAGGACCCGCCATGGAAACCCCATCGCCTCGCCAAGTACCTTGCCGGAGAGCACCTCCATGGAGCCGAGGAGCTCCTGCACGCTCCCTTAACCCCGGTGCACTTTGCCTTTGTCGTCTCCATCACTGCACCGGCGAGCGCCACTGCCGAAGCCACTGCGTCCCCTCGCCATCGAGCATCAGCAGAACGCCACACCTCTCCTTCATCTCCTCCTTCCTCTGGCTCTCTCATCTCTCTATCTTACCCGACTCCTTTCCCTCTCTGTTTTGCCTACAGATTCGGCCCGCCTGCCGCCTCGATCCGGTTGACTGCGTCGCCCAGATCCGCCGCCTTCCGTCCTTCGCCGCCCGCAGCTCTGCGTCGCGCAGAGGACGAACGCCACAGCCGCCTCGCGTTGACCCGCCAGCGCCAAGACCCAGCGCGCGCCTGGGCTGCCTCTCCTCCAGCGTTGAGGCCCAGGCCTCTCCAGCCAGATCTGCCAGCCCTGCAGGCCCATCTTCTCCTCTGGGCCCGATGTGAGCAGCCCAAGCTCCCCTGCACTGTTGGGCCGCCTAAGATTCGGCCCGGGACTTGTATTTTTTTTCGCATAGCGATTTTCCTATTTTTTTCAGAGACTGCTAGTTTTACAAAAAGGTCCCTAAACTTCATGCATATAATAACTTAATAACCGTGCATCGGATTAAAACAAACTTAATATGAAAGTTGCTTAGAATTTTGTCTAGTTTAATAATATGCCACTTTCAGGCATGTTAAATATGTTGTTTGTTTAAATTTGTTCAAATGTCATGTTAAAATGCTTTAATGCATAACTAAATAACCGTAACTCCGAATTTAATAAACTTTATATGTAAATGGGGTGAAAAAATGCCTAGTTTAACATGGTGACCTTACTTTGAATGTTTAATAAATCTAAAATTATGTTTAGGGCAGAACAGTACCAAACCTAATTTATGCATATGGGGATTTACCGGAATTGTTGTTCGTTGCTTCCGGCCTCATTTAAACTTGCCTAGTTAGGTAGTTTTCCTGTGCTTCACCCCTTGCCATGTTAATCAACATTTAATATTGTTGGGTACATAAACGGGAGAGAACTAAATAATTGATGTGGTGTTCCGTCAATATGCAACTCGTTGCATATTGAGCTCCACTTAACTTGTAGTTTTGTTTGTGCCCTTTGCCATGCCATGCATATTTAGACCGGACATGCATCATACTTGGTTGTGCATCATGCCATGTTATGTGATGGTTGTTTACTATGTTGTTTGCTTCTTTCCGGTTGTTTCCCTCGTTAGCTTCGGTTCCGTTCCGGAGTTGTGAGGATCCGTTGGCTACGTCCGTTTATCTTCTTCATGGACTCGTTCTTCTTCCTTGCGGGATTTCAGGCAAGATGATCATACCCTCGAAATCACTTCTATCTTTGCTTGCTAGATGCTCGCTCTTTTGCTATGCCTATGCTGCGATACCTACCACTTGCTTATCATGCCTCCCATATTGTTAAGCCAAGCCTCTAACCCACCTTGTCCTAGCAAACCATTGTTTGGCTATGTTACCGCTTTGCTCAGCCCCTCTTATAGCGTTGTTAGTTGCAGGTGAAGATTGAAGTTTGTTCCTTGTTGGAACATGGAGATGTTGTTCCTTGTTGGAACATGTTTACTTGTTGGGATATCACAATATCTCTTATTTAATTAATGCATCTATATACTTGGTAAAGGGTGGAAGGCTCGGTCTTATGCCTGGTGTTTTGTTCCACTCTTGCCGCCCTAGTTTCCGTCATATCGGTGTTATGTTCCCGGATTTTGCGTTCCTTACGTGGTTGGGCTATAATGAGAACCCCTTGACAGTTCGCCTTGAATAAAACTCTTCCAGCAATGCCCAACATTGGTTTTACCATTCGCCACCTAGCCTTTTTCTTTTCCCTTGGGAGTCGCGCTCCTAAGGGTCATCATTATTTTAACCCCCCGGGCCAGTGCTCATCTGAGTGTTGGTCCAACCTGTCAGCTGCCGGTGGCCACCAGGGGCAACTCTGGGCTGGCCTACCCATACCTTGGACAATCCGGTGTGCCCTGAGAACGAGATATGTGGAGCTCCTATCGGGATTTGTCGGCACATTCGGGCGGTGTTGCTGGACTTGTTTTACCATTGTCGAAATGTCTTGTAACCTGGATGCCGAGTCTGATCGGAATGTCTTGGGAGAAGGAATATCCTTCGTTGACCGTGAGAGCTTGTGATGGGCTAAGTTGGGACACCCCTGCAGGGATTTGAACTTTCGAAAGCCGTGCCCGCGGTTATGGGAAGATGGGAATTTGTTAACGTCCGGTTGTAGAAAACCTGAAGTTGACCTTAATTACAATACATCAACCGCGTGTGTTACCGTGATGGTCTCTTTCCGGCGGAGTCCGGGAAGTGAACACGGTGTTGGAGTTATGCTTGACGTAGGTTGTTCTAGGATCACTTCTTGATCATAGTTCCTCGACCGTGCTTTGCCTTCTCTTCTCGCTCTCATTTGCGTATGTTAGCCACCATATATTCTAGTCGCTTGTTGCAGCTCCACCTCATACCTTTTACCTTACCCATAAGCTTAAATAGTCTTGATCGCGAGGGTGCGAGATTGCTGAGTCCCCGTGACTCACAGATACTTCCAAAACCAGCTTGCAGGTGCCGTTGAACCGTGCAGATGACGCAATCAAGCTCAGGAGGAGCTCGATGAAGATCTTGTCCTTTGTGTTGTTTTGATCCAGTTGATCAGTAGTGGAGCCCAGTTGGGACGATCGGGGATCTGTGTAGCTTTTGGGGTAGTCTTCTTTTTTCTTTTTGGTTCCGTAGTCGGACCTTGATTGTATTTGGATGATGTAATGCTTTATTCATGTAATTGTGTGAAGTGGCAATTGTAAGCCAACTATATATCTTTTTCCCTTATTGTACATGGGTTGTGTGAAGATTACCTCACTTGCGACATTGCTTTCAATGCGGTTATGCCTCTAAGTCGTGCTTCGACACGTGGGAGATATAGCCGCATCGAGGGCGTTACAGTGTTGGCATTTTTGCTTCGTGCCACACGCACGGGATGAAGATGAGCAGTACTTGTTGGACGTGTGGCACGAAGTAGCCGCGGCCACACGTGTGGGCAATTCTAATGTCCGCCCACACGCAGCCCGTGTGGGCTGCCTCCTGCTCACACCACACATGGTGTGTGGACGCATGTCGAATATACCACACGTGTGGTGGATATCGGCGTCCTCTTTTTTTGACGCCGATAAGTGCCACACGTGTGGGCGTTAGGGAGTCCGCCCACACATTTTGTGTGGTGTATAAGAGGAACAACCCACACACCTACGTGTGGGCAAAACAATTAGCGCCCACACGCCTCTTTTTTTCCCTCCCGATCCCTCTCATACGCGTGCATGTGGGCGAAGTTGATAACGCCCACATGCCCGTATGTCAGGCCTCGTACCTCCTGGTCCCGCATGCCACGCTTGACGGTCACCGCGCGCCCGCAGTTGCCATGGTCCAGACCCTCGCCCATGTTCGTTTAATTGCAGTTGCCATGTCGCTGAACTACGGTTGCCATGTCGGACAACTGCAGTTGCCATGGTTGCTCAACTGCAGTTGCCATGTATGGTCTGATCTAATGTAGTTGCCATGATTTCATAAATTTAGGAGTTGCCACATACTAACACTAGGCAGTTGAGAGAGTTGCCATGTGCTCACAAGCATGCTAGGGCAGTTGCCATGTAAAAAGGAAGAGTTGCCATCTGCTTACATGCACGTTAGGGCAGTTGCCATGTACATGCACAGGGCAGTTGTCATGTACCATGCAAAAACATATGACAACTCGGTAAAAAGAGTTGCCAATTGCTTACGTGCACACGAGGCAGTTGCCGTGTACCCTGCAAAACACATGACGAACTCGGGTAAAAAAAGAGCGTTGCCACCTGCTTATAAAAGCACACTAGGGGCAGTTGCCATGTGCAGTGCAAAAACACATGGCAACTAGCAGCTTGGGTGTGGGAGAGGAGAAGGGCGTGTGGGTAAGATGCCAAATGCCCACACACTAGCCCTTGTGTGTTCGTGCAAAGTGGCGTGTGGACGAACTGCTGAACGCCCACACACCAGCCCCTCCTGTGTGGTGAAACGGCAGTGTGGGCGACCGGCTGAACGCCCATACACCAGGCCAGTCCTACGTGGCACTAGAAACATGCCAAAATTTGTGTGCTCACGAACGGACGCGGATCCACGCATGTGGGCGAGATGCAAACGCCCACACGTATGGACGTTAACATTTCCGCTTTTTTTATATGTAACTCGGCTTCCTTGATGGTCACGGAGGGGGATGCTACGGTGGAGTCTTTGTTGGTGGACCTGAAAGCTATGGTCGATAAGGCATGGGATTGGCATATCCTGGCGGTATAGAAGAATTGCTTCTCGGTAGTGTTTCCTTCCAAGAAGAGTCTTGGGATCGGTAAGAAGTGGTACTATCAGCAAGGTCAGAGATGAGGTATTGGGCCTCTCATCGAACCGCAAGCCATTTCCTGGCTCCAAGAGACCTAGATCAAGGTCTTCAGGATACCTAACAAGCTGTGATGTGAGCTCTTGATCATGGATTTCGTCAAGGTTGTGGACAAGGAGATTGTGGTTGATGAGGTGTCAGTTCCCTCCAATGTTAAGGGTTCTTTTGAGATTTTCAGGGGCATGGGAGGATATCTAATGCGTGTCGAACCGGAAGTAAGCGGCCCACTAGCGCCCGCCATGGACAATGGTGAACCACCTAACCCACCGCGACCATTGTCAGATGACGAGGGGGAAGACAATTCTCCAAGAATCATTAGCATGATGGAGAGTGAGGTTGCGGGTCATAACGATAAGGCCAAGTCCGGCGAGAAAGATGGCCAGTGTGGGGTGGCACAATAACGGGACACGGGGTGAACTAAGTCTATAATTCCCCGTCATTCGTGCATGGGGGAGAAAGGTTTGCTCCCGCCTCGTCTCTGCCCAAGGTGTTCTTGTCACTTGTGGATCAGGCTCTAAGTGGGACGCTAAGCGGGATGCCCGCGTCCGCCCCACAATTGCCGCATATTTAAGTGGAATACCCGTCAAAGCCTACATATACTTAAGGCCTCTTTTGGTTTAGAGAAATCTTGTAGGAATTTCATAAGATAAGATTTTTATAGAAAAAATTCCTTTAGAGCCCTTTGGTTTGTAGGAATGAAATCCTATTCCTATGAAGGAATTCTTCCTATCCTCCATATTTTATAAGAAAATAAACATTAGCCTAGACTCAATGAAAAAAATCATATGATGTGAATCAAAGTGCATCTCTTTTCCTATTCCTATTCATAAAATTTGAGATACATGTCATCTCATTTCCTATGACTTTCCTATTCCTACGATTTTTCTAGGGAGTACCTAGAACTCATCTAGATGAGATATAATTTGGTCTCATTCACTTGGAAAACAAGAACATATAACATCCACGTCAGCACAGACGCATCTTATAGCATCTTATAGCATCACATTCAATGGCTATAAAAGATGAATGAGACCAAATTATATCTCATCTAAATGAGTTCTAGCAAAACTGATTTTTCTATCCTATGAATCAAAGAGAGCCTAAGTGGGTATGTGGGTTTAGTGGGATAGCCCACGTCTTTTCTCCATCAAGGACGGACGGACGTACGCGACGCCATTTGACAACAGAGCGGAGGCCGTACGAGTACGAGGAAGGAGCCTGGGAATGTAAGTACGTGCAATTGATACGCCATTGGCCTGGTGCTACATGCAATTGAAGAAACGGGGGCAGCGGCTAGCTGCGTGTCCCTCTACCTGCAGCAGGCAAGTCTAAACCAGTTCATAGCGCTGCAGTTCAGTCTTTAACCAGTTCCTTCAATCCCCACGCAGATACCGAATTGGTTCAGCCCTTCAGGGCCAGCCAGTCTGGGAACTGGACATGGGATCGGCCAACGCCACCAGCCCATGCTGCCCATCTACATGCGGCGTACCTAAGGTTCTAGTAGACAGTGGCGCTGCGGCGTCCATGACAGAGCTGGACGGCGGTGTTGCGGCCATGGTGCAGCTGGACGGCGTTATCGTCCTAATCCACACTGCATCATCTTCGTAATGTTGGTTCGATGCGGACGCCCGCGGAACAACCCACATATCCCACATATCTAGCTGCTCTACCCGTGGGTGTCCACGAACACTGCTTATGTGCAGTGGCGGCGCCACGGTAGGGGCGACTATGGTCGGCCGCCCCGGGTAGCCGAAATCCCGTATACGAATAATACGATTCGTTTTGTACTCCACGATCACGCACAAGCCCAGTAGCAGTCCACATCCCCAATCTGCTAGCCCGGCCACACCTTAATTTTTAAATCGAGCCACGCAGTCAGGGACTAGCGAGACTAACCTAGCCGCCACAGAGCTCCGCCTCGGTGGCGGCCCGGCCGCCGGCCACCTGGTCCAGAGCCAATCCATTTCCTTATGTTGTTGACCTTCAATTTCTGTAGGTAGTCCAACTCCAAGCGCAATTAGACAATCAGCAAGTAGTCCAACTCCAATACTTGTTTCAAGACATACTCTATATTGATATCCAATTTGTTCACCAAACAACAACCGCCGTCAATGAAGAGTACTGTAGATCGGAGTGATCCAACTTGAAAACACACGAACATAGATAAACACAAACAAATCCGAGCAAATTCATCAAAGATAGATCCGCTAGAGACACGCCTCCACACGCCCACCGACGATGCTAGATGCACCACCGGAATGAGGGCTAGGCAGGGAGGACCTTATTCCATCTTCAGCCAGCCGCCGCCGTCCCGCCTTCCAAGCAGGACACAAACCCCTAATAAATCTCGAAGACACATCTAAAAACGAAACCCTCTCACGGGTAAAGGCGGGATCCACGACACCCTCATGGCCCTAAGACCATTGGAAACAAGGCGGAACGGCGACAGCGCCGGCGGGAGGCAGAGATCCCTAATTTTTTGGGAGGAGGCGGCCACAAGGTAGGATTCCCGAAGGTGCTCTCATGTTAGTAGTTCTCTATGACATTCATGTTAGATTTTGTGATTTTTGGTGGAACATCGCCTAGTTGTCAAGAATCTTAAACTGTTCTTAATCATTGGTTATGTTAATTTTTGAGTGCATCTAGCTTCATATTTGAATTTTATGAGTTTTGGCTCAGCGGACTTGCGTTTGTCAATCAAATAATTTGTATCTCAAATGTTCCGCCCCGGCTAAGTTCAATTCCTGGATCCGCCACTGCTTATGTGGGCTTTTAAGTGGGCACCGTGCACAGCCCGCATCCACTTGCAGCCTACGTGTGGATATGTCTGATGTTAGGGCATCTTTAATAGATTGTATGTTAGTCTTGTTAATAAAATGTCCATGTCATCAACCAACAAGCTATCATACAACTACTCCAATGGGTTGTATCTAAGGTATCCAATAGATGATGAGAAAATAAATGTGATTGCTCTCTATTTCACCTTGGAGCTTGTGCAAAGGTTGTTGGTTATTCTACATACAACTTTGCTCTCTCTCCACATTTATTACATGCCACATCATCACTTTCTCCTAGGTGACAAATTTACCAACACCTATCTTACAGCTGTTGGAGATGCCCTTATGCAATAGCTCCATCTTACTTTTCCTTCCTATGAACCAATATGGGTCGAAAATTGTGGAGGTGGATTTCAGTGCCAAGCCAAGACCCTATCGTGCGCCTGCAACCTTTCCGGAACATCGCCTATGTTGTATTTCCAAGGAGGGGCGCGAGAGGGGGCTGGCACTCGTGAAGAATGGGGATGTGGGGCCCGCAGGCTCGAGCCTCACTGCGGCGTTACACTTACTCTATTTTGAGTGCATACTCATTGCCCTCCTCTAGCACCTCGGTCACTTCTTCCTCGGCGGTGTTAACGCATGCTCTTAGACCCGAGCTCTTAGTCGCTTCTAAGGGGCTGTGGCTTGCATGGTTAATGGAGGAGACATGGTGGAATCGCCGAGCCTTTTGGACCGGTTCAATGGGGAGGCGTTCACGAAGAACCTTGTGCCGATTGAGGAGTTCCTGGAGGCTTTCCGCGACATCCACAATGACAAGGCGCTCGTTCATGGGAGAGATGGGGCGACATGTGCGTATGTGATGAGGGTCAAGGGTGTGGGGTTGTTGGGCTTGCTTTCCTCGGTCGAGCCATCCACGACAACCCAGAAGAGTACACATGCTGCTTCATCTTCAACATGCGACTTGATGGAGCGGGCGGTGAACCTTGAGGTGGGGGCGCAACCTACAAGGTACATTTTCCAAAAACAACACGTGATTGATGTCTTCATTCAAGGTCTTAGGTCTTACGTCCAATGCGCATATCCTCAAAGTCGTGACCGATAGCCACGTTAAGTGCTCAAATTCCAATGCAACAAATAATCTGATCAAATAAATTGTGAAAGTGAAAAATGCAACAAATAATCCGACCAGTAAATTTAAACAATCTGAGCATTCCTTCACCGAGCTTTAATGATATCCTCTTTAAGCTAAGGATGGGAGGTCTGGTCTTCAATCTTCTAGTATGCCTCAAGAAATGCTTGAATTCAGTTTGGGTTCCTGCGAGGCCTGGCTAGTCTACCATTAGCTTCATAATCAATGGGGCCTCACATATCTCTCTATCCTTAATGATCATGGTGTGTAAGATAACACAACATGTCATGATATTTGCCAAAATAACCTTGTTCCAAAAACGAGTAGGCCTCCGGACAATTGCAAACCTTGATCGTAGCACTGTAATGCCCTCTCAATGTGTTTCCTCTAAGCTTCTTGTGACTTGGCGAAATGTTTATGCTTCCTACTCTCAGGCTTAGAAAGTGTCTTCACAAATGTAGACCAAGATGGTAGATACCATTAGCTAGATAGTATCCTTGGTCTTTCACTACGAAGTTGTAGGGTGGATAAGTACCTACTGCAAGCTTTGCAAACCGATGAGATCTCTGCAAGACAATGCAGCAGCAATGCTAGATCCACATATTTTTTTAAGGCTACAACTTCCAAAATTATTGTTGGATCCTTGCAATGCCTGGTGAATTTGTCGGGCCAAGCTGGAGGGAAATTCTTTGATTTCCAGTGCATACAATCAACAATCCCTAGCATCACAGGCCAACCTTTTGCTTCATGCATCGCTAGAAGCCTGGTGGTGTCCTCAGCATTAGGTGCTTGCAGATACTGCTCTCCATAAACCCTCACCATTGTTTCAGCGAACACTTTCAAGCACTTGATGATTGTCTCTTCGGTCATTTGAAAGAATATCATCCATTGGATCTGTAGGGGAGCCACATGCAAGCATCCGAAGTACCGCGGTCACCTTCTGAAAATTGGAAAAACCAAGAAGACCAGCGCCATTTCTACGTTGTTGGAAGAAAGGTTCAACAACTTGCATGTCGTCAGCAATTTGGAAAAACAGTCGTTTGGTCATGCGGAAGCATCACTGAAACACGTACAATGGGAAGGTACAACCAGGCACAAAGTAGTCTTGCATCAACCAGTCCGGGCCTCAGATTGTCCCACAAAATGTCACACGGCTAACTGGCGAGCCTGCACGCTTCCTCTTCTTTCTTGTGGATGTTATCCAATCAACGACCATCAATATGGTTGTGTCTTCTTCCATGTCCAACATTTCACTCTCGGAATCGGAGCTTGAATCCTAGGGCGAATCATCAAATCACAGCAAACTCTGAATCTGCCGTAGAGAAGTTCCAGACCACTCTCTGCTACCTCCGGAGGAAACCCTAGATCGGATGATTGGATGACGGCGGTGCTCTGGTGTCGTTCCTCCCTTGGAGGCATCATTTTTGGAGGTACACACATGATCGACGGACCAGAGGACGGATTCTTTGGTGGAGCGGTGATTCATCCTACACACTGATGGCGACGGATCTTGACGGCGTGGCGCAGTGCAGATTCAGAGTTCGCTGTGGGAGGATGGACTCGCGCAGGAGAACGACGCTGTCGGGCGTTGTGGTGGCGTTGATGGCAGAGAGACCTGGCACGGTACATGCAACAGTACAGCTCTGAAGATGTATTGGTGGCAGGTGGCTGCGGCGGCCTCATATCCGGCAGGCGTCCTGGTTGAGGATGCGCCGGACTGGTAGGTGCCCCATACCCGACAGGTGTCCTGGTTGGAACCTCAGGTCTTAAATGTTTATGTTTGGCTGCGATGTCTATTTGGTATTAGGCCCAGACTACCTGCGCCCCTTCATCGTTTGGATAGGTGTAGCGACAGTTGTTGCTTAGACGGTGGTTTTAGTCTTGTTATTGTATAGCTTTGTAAGGTCTTGTGAGAATAATTAATAAAGTAGCCGTATGCATCGCCCAGATGCAAAGGCCAGGGGTCATCCTCCTTTTCTAAAAAAAGACACTCTGCTAGAGTACCATTTTCTCTCAAAATCTTCGTATCGACGACTATTACAACGATTCTGCTATAATTGCAATAAGAGAGGTCAGTTTGCTGTGCCGATTGACTTGGTCGGCAAAAATCCAGTGGCCGACACAAGAGCGAGCACACGTGCCTGCGAAGGCACACATCTTGGTTCCTCTTCCCGCTCCAGGTTCACATGGTGTCGTGTCGACAGGGACCTAGGGGAAGTGGGGAACTCTTCGAGCAATTCCCTACGGGCTTGTTTGTTTAATCCCTTGCCCAAAGGGATTGAAGAGGTTTGAAAAGGATTGAAGAGGAGTTTGACTTACTGATGATTTAATCCCTCATAATCCCTTTAGTCCCTTCAAATCCAATGCAACCGAGAAAGGCCTACAGATGTGCGCCTGCAGAAGCGTAGCTGCCAGTCAGTGACAACGAGGACACTGCTATTGAGGCACAAGTACTCGTGCACTGACCTAGATATAAAGTTCCTGAAATCTAAAAGTGTGCAGCGCACTCGTTGGAGAAATGAAGGCGTCCGCTCTGTCACTCGCATGCATGCGCATATGTTTTGTCTGCTAGTGCATGTGATTTCCAGCATTAAATGCGGTCAGACTTGTCACGTGTGAAGAAAAAACAGATCCACGTGTATTTATTTCTGGTTTCAAATTCTTAAAAAGTTATATCTTTCAAACCATGCGTCGGAATTCAAATTCGTCTTCATCATTGGATTCCGCATGACAACATCTTTCAAACTAGATCTCGCATGAGCATGTTTCGATGAAATTTTTTCGATGCTAACTTTAATGCTATATGGTGCAACTTTAGTACAACATCGTGCAACTTTTTTGAAAACCAATTTTTGAATCTGCATGATTCAACTTCTTATGAGATTGCAATCTAGCAACCATGACAACATTGATTTGTAACTAGTCTACCGTCTCGACCAATTACCTAGTAGTCGATGTGCAATCCTCCTCCCTACATGTGGATGTGTAGTTTTTTTTACTGTTGGCACACTCTACCCCTACAAGCGATATGTGCAACTTAGTCTATTGTTCAAGCCAACTGTCTATTAGTCAATGTGCAACTCCTTCCCCTCCCTATTTGTGGACATGTACTTTCAGTTAGAGGGGGCAACAAACAGAGTTGCACATAGTCTGCTAGGTGGTTGGCCAGGCCAACATATGAAGTTGCACATCTCATAGGCAGATATAGTTGAATGGTGAAAAATTGACATTCATGAGGGTAGTGAAAAGTTGCATATAAACAGAGTGCTAAAGTTGCAAATCTCACTAGCAGGGGTGGTTTGGGCCGGGTGATAGCAGGGAAACTACACATCCATGGGGGTACGAGAGAAAGTTGCACATCACTGTTAGACAGTTGGTCGTTGCAGTATCCGAAGTTGCACATCCAGTGTTAGGATGTTGGCCGATGCAGCAAACAGTGAAGCACATTCACGGGCGGGGAAAAGTTGCATATCAACTACTACGCAGTTGGCATGGGCAACAGACGAAGTTGCACATCTCACTGAAAGGAGGTAGTTTGGGAGTGGAGGTACCATAAAGGAAAATTGCATGTCTACAGTGTAGGAGAAAAGTTGCACATACCTGTCAGGTAGTTGCACATCGACAGCTAGGCAGTTGCATAAAATATGGACAAAATTGCACAAAAAATTCATCAAAACATACTCATGCGGGATCTAGAGTTAAAGAGCACGCCGCGTGGGTTCCAACAGTGAAAACAAATCTTAATTTCGATGCGCGGTTTGAAAGTTATGATTTTTAAAAAAAAATAAAACACGAATTAAGTGCATTCACATCTATTCACGTGGATACTTTGCAATTATTTATCATATTGACACATGTTCATACTTGTTTACTTTGCCTAATATGGATTAGGGAGACAAAAATATATATTTTTCGGCGGCCACCACGGAGTAGCGGACCAATGGCCACCCGCTAGACCCGTCCTATAAAGTTTCACACCTCATGCATTTTTTAAACTTTAACGATGGAATAATGTATGTTCTGGTGATGTTGTCCCGTCGAAGGCCGAACGGACAACAATGAGGAGTGTGTGTGAGATTTGTCTTCATCAACCATGTCTTGCCGGACTTGGCACCCTACAGGCCATCTATGACGTTATTTTTCTCTGGAGCGACGATTTGCTATGCGGATCACAAGCGCTGATGTCTTCTGATTTACATCGACAACTTTCCGGACGCGGTTTCTACAAGTTTCAGAGTGTAAACAAGTTTTGCTTCACTAAGACGGAGACCCTGAGACAACAACGAGCTTTGCTCGTGACACTCCGCCGATGAACACATGAAGAAGGAGACTTCGGCACCTCCAAGGACTTGGATTTTTTTTTTTTGCAATTTCTATAAAGGTCTATGTCACTTAATATATGTCTTTTGGCCTTTTAAAAAAAGTTTCTTTTTAACAGAGTATGATAACCACCTATTGATGTGTGATTACATCAAAACATATGCCTTACCAAGAATGGAGAAGATTATCATAAATCCTGCAGAAATCTGCACCACCCGGCGGCTACCAATTCTTGTACAATATAGATATCCAGCATTTTCCCTGTTCCAGCAGAGTAAAACTATTTGAGAATAACTAAAGAACTATAATGGCATCAGAAGGTGCCATAAAATCTGATACGGCAACATTACTTACAATATATGTTGCACATTTCAAACAAATTTGAAAATCTGTATGAAACATAACCATTAATGTTTGGGCGAAAAATCTGTTATTAGTGTGGTTAAACCCCGAAAATGCTATTACAGACGCCTTCCATCGAACTTTTTTTTGTACAAGACATAAATAGATATATTGTTCAACTAAATATGCAGTTTTAGCAATTCAATCATAATAGACATTTATAAATTGGCTATTCCATGTGTAAGCTGTGGGGTCAGCTGACCCCACAACTTTTTGGATTGCAAGCCTATTTCTACTAGTAAGGTACACGTGCATTGCACGCATGAGATTTGATAATCAAATTATGAATAAATACCACAATATAGCATGTAAGTTTTGAGTCATATATGCATGATGTAGATGTTCGTTTAATTCTAATAGTTCATCTCATCCAAAATCAATTAGTTTTATAAAAATATCTATTTTAAGATTTATGGAATTATGCATTGTAAAGCATAAAGTAAAAGCAAAAAGTGACAATTCATTTAGAAAAAAAAGTTTGAGCAATTAAGATATGAAAGATTCTAGAGAATAAAGGAGAAGTGCTTGTGTTTTCAGGTTTGCGCATTATGCTTAAGTTCAGCCATGGAGTCTTCTAGATTGTACATGTGGCAGAATCTAGTGGAATGTAGATGATATCCAACGGCTGGTAGTACTCGGATTTGCCATCTCTGTATCATCGGATTGGCTTCATCCAACGACCAACTTTCAAAGTTATTCGCACACTATATAAAGGTATAGATTAATATTTGTACAAAAAATTAAGACATTTTAGAGAGTTTAGTGCATTTGAACCCACAGCTTTTTTATGCTGGCACCGCCGTTGTATAAATGTATCATATCTTTTAGAAATGCACATCATAAATTTGAAGCAGATTTCACTTTCACATATATGAGAGCCTTCGGATAGGAGCTGTGCTACGCTAACATACATTTCAGGTCAAAAGTGTTCTCACGCTAATATCGGCGCCAAAGGGCATTTAGTATTACGCTATTTCTCCCGCCGCGTCGGTCCAAATTTTTCGGGTCCAAAACCGAAATCCATCGTGGTTTTTTGCATTATGACTTGCTGCTATATAGTGTAATGAACTGCACTATGTTAGTATGTACTGTCATGAACTAGACAATGTCACTTTTCTATTTATTTGGCTGGATGCTTGTTTTTTTGCAGGCAATAATGAGAGCTTTATTCAAATAAATGCATTCGCTGGATCGTCAGCCAACAGGCTGCTCACCAGGAAGCTAGGGGTCTCTTCCAGCCAACTTTCAGTCACACTCTTGTTGCTATGTGTCAATTGCAAAGTATATGTTAAATTGATGCCAAATTGTATTTTTATTTTTTCATTTTTTTACTGATCTATGTTGAAACGCTGAATGGCGCTTAGCACGCCATAGCTTGTGGCTGAGTCGCCGCTAAAAGGCTTAGCGCGCTATTTAGATGACAATCTACTTACATAGATACAGAGGATCCATTGGCTGTTCCAAATAAGCCGCCCAGCAAAATACCAACCCCCTGCAAATTAAATGAATGTAAGCTGCTCACATGACATTTGAGTTTTCAGATACACCAACTGCAGATGGAGTTTACATGATACCTGCCACCCAACGCCACAACTCATAACAGAAGGAGGGCATGGTGTTGCACAGGCACATCGGGAGACTGCAATGAATGCACCAGTAGACTGCATTACAAAGTAGGACATGTTAGGTGGTCAATACTCAACTGCTCCATATATCTCAGAATATATCATGCATTTGTCCACAAAACCTCCACAAGAGCAACAAAAGAAGCCGCTGTCATGGCAAAAGCTTCACCAGCATGAAAGGTTGGTACTCCCCATTGGAATGGATATGGCACACTTATCCTGCACATAGAGCAGTCATCTATTAGTCATTTTAAATCGCAAATGTATATATTTCACAGTAAGAAAGATGGCGTTACCACGGAGCAGCCCCTACAATCCCAGATCGATCGGTGCGGCAGTAGAATTGGGTTTTTGGAGCAGCATTGCTATAAGCTCCACCAGCAGTCAGCAAGAACGCATAAAGCCACACAATGGCAACAGATATTATGATGGCTGACCGCTCTATCATACTCCCTAATTCATAGAAACCACAACACCTCCATAAAAGCGGGATTAAATACTGCAGACAGAATTGCACAGTAATGTGTGAATTCACACAACAGGTCACAATGAAGCCTTAATTAGGTATGCTAGAATTCAATAATGCATACAACACTCATTCGAATGCATGTACTACCTGAGAGAGCATGACCAGTAGTATAATATGTGGAACACCAATTTCTACGCATTTGGCAACCTGCGTATATAGCAAATTCATGCAGTTATCATGCTGTAAAATACAGCCAGAAGAATGTGTTCTATAATCTGTATAAAGACTTACGCTGGGAAATGCAAGTTCAGAGAGCCCCAGTGCAACAAGCACGACAAGGGGTGCTGCAGACAGTGGGCTTAGCAGCCTACAGATTATAGAAAGAAGAGATTAGAACAAGTTGGCGCCAGTGATGGTACAGTGATTAACACTTGAGACCAACCTGACGACGATTCGCCAGAGCCCAGTGAACCCCAGGATGATTTGGAGTGTGGAGGCGACTATAAGTGCGCCCTGCGTTGCCCGCATGATGTGAAGGAATTTCTGCAGCCCAAACCAGTAACGCTAACATTATCAATGAAATTCCATTGTCAGTAGTATTACATCACGAGCTCGTAGAGATTTGAGAATTGAGCCAAATAATTAATATAGACGAACACCACAAAAGAAACAAAGATAATAAGGCGACCTCATGCGGATCGGCAATTCTGCTGAATCTGCTGGCGAGCATGATGGAGACGGTTGGCGCGACGAAGGTGTTGGAGCCCCCAATAACGGCGGGCAAGCGCGTGCCCACCAAGGTCTGCAGCAGCGTGTTGATCCCGGCCACGAACAGCAGCGTCTGGATGACTCGCGCCTTCTCCTCCTTGACAAAGATAACAGGAGGAGCAAACACAAATTTATGCGGTGGCATCCGGCAACACGAACATACAGAGCAGGAAAAAAAGAAATAGGTGTGCACTCTGCACTGTAATAAGTCTTCCACGAACATTGCCGCCGCCCATCTGGGGTACAAGGGCGGTGGGGATGAAGACGGTGGTGCCGAGCATCACAAGGTAATGCTGGAACCCGACAATGATGGCCATGGCTGCATGACACGGCACAACAGAAGGGAAAGAAATAAAGATTCAGTTGCCGGCTTGCAGCAGATCCAAAGTTCCAAACACATGTCAACGCTGGAGAGGCGGGCGACTCACGCCACGGTGGAGGGGAAGTGATGCAGTAAGACATTGCGTGTTCCAGGACTTTGACGGGGTGCGGCGGCAGCTCTTCATGTATCGGCGCCGGCGCGGCCATTACCTCCTCCTGTAGCGGCGCGGGCGCGGCCATTGCCTCCTCCTGTATCAGGGCAGGCGCGGCAGTTGCCTCCTCCTGTATCAGCGCAGGCGCGACCATTGCCTGCTCCTGCACCGACCAAGGCGCGGCCATGGACTCCTCCTGTATCGCCACCGGCGCGGCCATTGCCTCCACCTGCATCGGCGCTGGCGCGGCCATTGCTGCAGCAGCCGGTGTCCCTTACTCACTATTGTGGCCTCTCGGAGCTGGGGAAATTTACTAGACTAGCGGTGTTGAGTGACCGAACCGCAAATCTTCATTGCAACTTTGCACGCGAGTTGATGTTAATGGACTTGAGGTGAAGTAACAATACTCACTCTGATGATTATAGTACTCCCCCCTCCATTCCTAAATACTCCTATAAGACTTATTAGAGATTTTACTATGAATTACACGGATGCATATAAACATACATTAGAGTGTAGATTCACTCATTTGGCGTCATATATAGTCTATAATGAAACTAAAAAGTCTTATCTTTAGAAACGGAGGGGTATAGTACTCAGTTTAGGTCATCCACCTTTGCGTTGAGATGCATGCCATAGAAAAAATAATCAATTTTTCTCCTAAATAAAACAACATGCCAATGTGCATGGAACTTTGCAGTTCTGCAAAATATTACAAAAACAATGTGTAGAAAACATTTCAAATTTTTTGCTGTATAACAACAAAATGATACTCCCTTGAGTTTCAAAAAAGTTTTACAATAGTGTACAGAGGTAAAGGTAATATTTTTAAGTAAACTATGTTATCATAAATACTTATATGTTGCAGAGAACATCCGAATAAAATCTACCCTTGCATTTTTCACAAATGTACTCCGTCAAAGTCCTGGAACCGAGTACACTTAGAGCATGATTAATACTGCCTCCGTCCTAACATAAGTGTCTCAACGAAGGGAGTATTATAGTCAACTGATGGTTATATGAAACTCTCATGTCATCTATAATCACTTTCTCTTTCTCTCTTTGTGGGCTATAAGGTTGGTTATCACCATAGTATTTTTATCTACCTTCTCTTTTTCTCTTTCTTCACATTTATTGTATTTGTTTATAAATATGTAGTTAGGCTCTTGCATGAAAGCCCACTCTATTTACTTTTTCATCTCTCTCCTTCGTATAGACAAAAGTGTTATATAAAGGCATCTCAACGGCAACCTGCAAATTTCCTCCCGCATCCGTCTGTGGACAGGGGGACCAGTCAGCGGAAATGAATGCGGGAGGCAATCATCCAACCGTAGCCGCATTCATTTTAACAACAATTCGAACTAATGGACAAAATTCGTTCAAATAAGTCCGGATTTCATATAAACATGGCCGGATTTCATATAAAAATATTGGATTTCATTACATTTACATCAAAACGGCACTAGTCGGGCTCCGGAGGTATAACTAATACATAATCTAAAAAATCGCCGGCGCTCGGTCCCCATGTCCGACCATCAGCCTCGAGAACTGAAGCTTCACCGTCTTCAGTTCCGCCTCGGCGCTCTCCAGCTCCGCCTCTATAACCTCCACCTCCCGAGCCCTGGGAACTGAATATGTCCGCCTCCACATCGCCGCCAAGCGGCTAATGGGCCACCTATGCTGAGCCCACCAATCTTGGCGTTGACGGGAAGGGAGGAGCGGTGGAGACCTACCGTGCACTACTCTTCCTCGCTGCCAGCGGCGACCGTGGGCGTGCCGGCTTCGTGGTCGTCGCAGCGGGGCGCGAACTCGGCGACGTCCTCCTCCTTGTCGGTCTCGCTGAACACTGCCTAGCCCGCGCTGTCGCTTTCCTTGTAGGCGGCCGCCACCTCCGCCACCCGCTAGCGATACCGTCAGCGGGCGAGGCGGATATCGCGGGCGGAGTGGTAGGACTCGCAAGGAGGAGGGTGGCACCAGTTCATCGTTGACAGCGTCCTCCATTGGGACGTCGTCGTCCCCCGGCTACCTGTCGGCCAGCCGGCGGTAATGGCGGCCATCTCCTTCTTCTGGTCTAATGTCAGCCTGTCCCAGACAGCTTTGGCAGGGAGGAATCCATGGTGGGGAGTGGTGCGGAGAGGGATCAGAGGAAGATGATTGTGACTATGGTCGGGGCAGCAGTTTTTATAGCAATGGTGGGCGGCAAAGGGACGGGCTGGTGGCACAGGAGGAGATGCCTCGGCAACTGTGTGCCATCAATGTGGGCGGCAGACGGACAGACGAGCGGCCGTTGTGTCGTTTGAATGCGCGGCAGTCGCCTACACTAGGAAGTGGCACGGACGGCGCTCTCTCGGTCAGCGCGCCGCTTCAATACCGGCGCCAGTGAGCTGTCGCGTCTGCTCTAGCCCGGCATGAATGTGGGCGCTGACGCTCTGGAGCGGTGCTGACCGAAAACATGCGGGAGGGGGAAGGGGTTTGCGGTGGGCCAGGGCAGTCAAAAGAGAACTTGGAAGCGATCCGGACTCCCGTAAAGCCCCCCACATTTGTCTCTGATTTGCGAGAGAAAACACGTCCGGACCGCATCACGGGCCGATACATGACCGCATTGGATGGCTTCCGCGGGCTGGATAGCGCGGTCCAGACACATGCGGGAGGTTTGCGGGTGGGTGTTGAAGATGCCCTAAGCGTGCTATAAACCCACTATTGTACTTGCTCTTATGTAGAGATGTGTTCTTCTGTCATACACGGTCAGACTAGCCACAGTGGGGTAACTTAGACCAGTAACATGCATATGTTACTGTGACAAATGTCGTCGTTAGGGTTTCCTAGCCCTGGCGATCTGGAGGCGTATGCCCAGCCGCCACCACCGCCGGCCGCCGTGCCGGCCGTGTGTGGCCTTCCTTCCGCGCCTAGGGCAAGCCTAGGAGTCGGAATTGTGGCGGCCGAGTCCGCCGAGCGGTCGCGCGGTCCCTCGTGGCCCCGAGACTCCGCGGTATGCGATATGGGTTCTGGGTGCCCTATCCCCCGACGTAAGGCTGAGACGCAGTCTGCCTACAAAAACCCATCTAGGGTCTGGGAACGAACGCATCAGGAACCGCGTAAGCCACCAGATCGCACAACTCTCAAGCCATCGCCACCGCTGTCAGCCGAGATGTCGTCGTCCGCGAGCGAGAAGGGCAAGAAGTCGCCGGCGGCCGAAGTGATCCCGAAGGTTGGTGGGGGCGCATATAGGGCTCCCTCCGTGGACGCTGCTCGCCCGAAGCCTTCCAATGGGGGAGCTGTGGCCGCTAGGCGGATCAACCCGCAGATGCAATCGTTGACGATCTGGACGCAGATGAAGACGGCGGACGAGGCGGCGGCGCCATCGACGACCCGTCATCGCGCCGAGCGGGAGGTTGAAGGGCCAGAGGACTTCAGGGAAGGAGAAGATTCTGAGGGCGAGGTAGAGCTTGCGGAGGTGGACCTTGAGGAGGACGCTGTACTGCAGCAACAGGCGCATCCTTGGTCTGTGGTCATGCTGGTGTATTCCCTGGACCGGCCATCGCCTAGCGCCCTATTTGATAACATTGTAGATGGATGGCGGCTAAAGGAGGATTTTGATTACTCGTACCAGGGAAATAATAAGTACCTCGTGCACTTCGGGTGTGAGGCCGATATGTCAAGAATCCTGCGAGGGGGGCCCTGGCAGTATGAGCACGATCCGTTGTTAATTGAGGCCTATGATGGTATGAGGAAAGTGTCGGACTATAAGCTGGATAAGATGAGGATATGGGTACGTATTCTTGATGTGCCCATGAACTGGAGGACCGATGCAGTGGTGAAAGCATTATGTGTTAATCTGGGAAAGATCTTGCAAGCGGAGCTCAATGAGAAGGCTGGTAACTATGTTCGGGTCAGGGTGGAGATCCCGGTGTACCGACCGCTGGAAACTTCAGTAGCTATGTTCGCCAAGCTGCACGGTACAAGAACTAAGATGGAGTTTGAGATTCAGTACGAGAAGCTGCCACATGTTTGTTATACATGTGGATATCTTGGACACCAAGAGAAGTCTTGTGGTAGGAAACGCAAAGGAGGTTTGCCAACTGGCAAATACAGTGGCAAGTTGCGCTGCTCACCACCACGTCGCTTTGGTCGGCAGTCCGGTACGGTGAGGGCGAAGATGAACCCGACGGTATTTCGGGGGCTTGATTTCTCGTCCGAGAGCACGGCATCATCGGCCCATGGACGCGGCAGCAAGGGAGCGGGACGAACGGAAGGCGGCTCGGGTCGGCGTCAGCATCAGGCCAAGGAGCATAGCACTGGGAACCCTGCGGTGGACGATCTACTGGCTGCAAAAATGGAGGCTATGTCTGGGGGTAGCAAGGACGTGTTGAAGGAGCCACATGCAGCTACAGGGAGAGATGGTGCTAGCCACGGACTCGCCACATCGGGTGTTCAGAGCTCCAACCACTCTGAACCAAGGAGTTCTGACATGATACCAGCCATGCGCAATCTTTCACATGAAATCACAATGGCTAATGCTGATCTCTCTGATGATGTATCAACCCTAGGCAAGCGTGCAGCCGTTGGAGACAATAGTACTGCTTCTGTACAGGAGGCGGGAGACCTTGCTTTGGTGCCATATGATAATAAGGCCACTTTGGCCGATCGTGTGCTTTCAGGTACCCCCAAAAAGCGCAGAACATCGGGAACTCTGGAGGTGCAGCAGTCCCAGCATGAGGGCGAGGTGGCTGATCAGGAGATGGTGGACCGGACCAACAATTTGGAGGCTGTCGGCACAGGGGCCGCCGATGAACTGACGGGGCCGGCGGAGCCCCGTCAGGAGCAATGAATCTCCTCAGTTGGAACTGCCGAGGGGGTGGGAACTCTCGGACAGTTCGTGACCTTGTGAGTCTAGTGCAGGCTCACTCCCCAAGTATCGTTTTTCTTTGTGAGACTAGGCAGTCTAAGAATAAAATGAAACGTCTTCGTACTAGGTTAGGTTTGAGAGGTTTTGATGCTTTTGATTGTGTCGGTCGTAGTGGTGGTCTTGCTTTGTATTGGCATGAGTCTTTGAGTCTTGATGTAAAAGAAATAAATGAACGATATATTGATGCGTATGTAACTGGTACGGCGGGTGAGCCACCCTGGAGGCTTACCTGTGTCTACGGCGAGCCACGGACGGAGGACCGTCATCGCATGTGGTCCCTTCTCCGTGATCTTCACCAAAAGGCCAACATGCCGTGGGTCGTTGTGGGAGACTTTAATGAAGCGATGTGGAGTTTTGAGCACTTCTCCGACACACCGCGTTCAACAGGTCAGATGCTTGATTTCAGAGATGTTCTTGAGGTTTGTGGTTTGGGCGACCTTGGTTTTGCAGGTCTGCCCTATACTTTTGATAATCGTCGAGGGGGGCGAGCTAATGTAAAGGTCCGCCTCGACCGTGCTGTGGCCAACAACATGTGGAGAGATGTCTTCGCTCATGCCAGGGTGGAGCACCTGGTGGCGCCCAGCTCCGACCACTTGCCCATCTTGCTTCGATGCGCGCTCGAGGAGACGAGCCAGGCAACAGGCAGGAGATGCAGACAGTATGAGGTAATGTGGGAACGGGACCCATCCCTGCCCGAGGTAATTATGAACACATGGACTGAGTTGGGTGCTATGCTGAATCTTGGTGATATTGCTTCCGGTTTGGGTAACTTGATGAAAAAACTACAAGACTGGAGCCGCAAAAAATTTGGTAATGTGATTAAGGAAATTAACAAATCTCGCTCCCGCTTGGAGGAGCTTATGTCGATGAATGCAGATAGGAAGGACATACGGGAGGAGACCGACCGCATGAACGAGCTGCTATACAGAGAGGAGATGTTGTGGATGCAGCGGTCTCGTATTGCATGGCTGAGGGAAGGCGACCGCAACACTCAGTTTTTTCACCGGAAAGCGGTGTGGCGTGCGCGGAAAAATCGCATTAAGGCACTCATTGATGAGGCAGGGGTCACGTACAGGGACCATGGTTCCATGGCGGCTATGGCCACGGCGTACTTTTCTAAGCTTTTTACTGCTGATTCTTCTCTATGTGCGGATCCAGTTATAGATTTGATACAGACTCGTGTGACTGACAGTATGAATGATGGCCTGTGCGCAGATTTTTCAGACAAGGAAATAGCTGATGCTCTCTTCCAGATTGGACCACTCAAGGCGCCAGGGCCGGATGGATTCCCAGCTCGCTTCTTCCAGAGGAACTGGGCAGTTATGAGAGAACATGTTATGGCAGGAGTTCGGAAATTTTTTCGTACAGGGATCATGCCTGAGGGGGTGAATGACACTTCCATTGTTCTCATCCCGAAGGTGGATAACCCGGAGAGGCTAACTGAGTTTCGTCCAATAAGCCTATGCAATGTCATATATAAGGTGGTGTCAAAGTGTTTGGTGAATCGACTGAGACCTATTTTGGATAATATTATCTCTCCTCAACAAAGTGCCTTTGTCCCTGGAAGGATGATTACAGATAATGCACTAATTGCCTCTGAGTGTTTCCACTTTATTCAGCAGGAGAAGGACCCTAGCAAGAGCTTCTGTGCGTATAAGCTGGATTTATCAAAAGCTTATGACAGGGTGGACTGGATCTTCTTGGAGCGAATGATGAAAAAGATGGGCTTCGCTCGCCGGTGGGTGGACTGGATTATGGCTTGCGTCACCTCGGTGAGATATACAGTGAAATTCAATGGAACCCTCTTGGAATCATTTGCACCGTCACGCGGGCTACGTCAAGGTGATCCTTTGTCCCCGTTTTTGTTCCTGTTTGTGGCTGATGGTCTATCTGCGTTGTTGAAAGATGGAGAGCAAAGAGGAGATTATACCCCGCTAAAAATATGCCGAAGAGCGCCGGGAGTGTCTCACTTATTATTCGCAGATGATACATTGCTCTTCAACAAGGCAGAGGCAGACCAAGCTAAAAAGGTCCAACAAGTGCTAAATACATATGCAAAGGCCACTGGACAATATATTAATCCGTCTAAATGTAGTGCCCTGTTTGGCAGTTCGTGTCCATCCATGATGCAAGATGTGGTGAGAGATATTCTCCATATTGGTACTGTTACTTTTGAGGAAAAGTACCTAGGCCTTCCAACGCCCGAGGGTCGCATGTCGCGAGGTAAATTTCAGAATCTACAGTCCCGGTTGTTGAAAAGGATTATTGCGTGGGGCGACACCCTCTCTCTGGCTGGCAAGGAGACTATGATCAAGGCAGTAGCTCAAGCCATCCCTACGTATATTATGAGCATTTTCAAGTTACCTATGTCTGTCTGCGATGATCTGAACAGAATGGTCCGGAATTTTTGGTGGGGGGCATCGGAAGGCAAGCGGAAAACACATTGGATAGCATGGCCAAGGATACAAGCTCAGAAAAGCAAGGGTGGCTTGGGATTTAGAGATTTCCGCCTCTTCAACCAGGCGCTCCTAGCGAGACAGGCTTGGCGTTTGCTAAATAATCCCACCAGCTTGTGTGCGCAGGTTCTCAAGGCACGGTACTATCACGACGGGCGCCTCGAAGATACGGTATTCTCAGGGAATGCATCTCCGACTTGACAGGCGATTCAGCACGGCTCGAGCTCTTGAAAAAGGGCATCATATGGCGCGTCGGAGGCGGGCAGGACATCCGCATTTGGCGAGACCGGTGGCTGCCTAGGGAGCCATCACGCCAACCCATATCCCTGCAGGGTACGTGCCGCCGAAGGAGGGTGGCGGAGCTCCTGGATGGCGAGGGGTCCTGGCGCATGGACCTGCTCCGCCGCTACTTCCTCCCTGTGAATGTCGACGTCATCACCAGTATCCGTACGTCGACCCGTGTCACCGAGGATATTATTGCATGGGCACCGGAGAGGAACGGTATCTTCACCGTTCGGTCCGCCTACCGCTTGGCCATGGACGAGCGCGAGCGTCCTTCGGCTTCCACCACGAGCAGGGCACCGGATGGTTGTCGCGCCATCTGGAAGATCATATGGGGGTGCCCTGCTCCCCCTAAGGTACGCGTGTTCGCTTGGAGAGTCGTCACCAACTCACTTGCTACTTGGGCCAATAAAGCCTCGCGACACCTCGAGCTTACTGACATTTGCCCCTTGTGTGGTGTTGAACGCGAGGATGGATTCCATGCGCTTTGCAGGTGTCCCCTGGCAAGAGAGCTCTGGCGAGTTATGGCCTTGGACTGGAACATCCCCAAGGTGGAGGCCGTCGTCAACACTGGCCCAGAGTGGATCTTTTCACTGCTGGACCCCTTGGATGAGACGGCGAGACTGGTGGTGCTCATGACCATGTGGAGAGTATGGCATGTTCGGAATGAGATCACACACGACAAGGCGCCGCCCACTGCCGAAGCCTCTCGACGCTTTTTGCACGGATACATCAACTCACTCTTGTGCATACAACAACATCCTGATGGTAACCTAGAGAAAGGGAAGATGGTGGTCCTGCCTTCACCACCACGCGCTCCAGAAAGTACGGCGCCCAAGGTGAGAGCACACTGGGTTCCGCCCCAGCCGGGCTGGGTTAAGTTGAACACGGATGGGAGCTACATAGCGGCCACAGGTGCGGCGGGAGGAGGTATGATCCTGCGTGATGGCAGAGGCGAGATCATCTACAGCGCATGTAGGGAGCTACGTACATGCGGTAACGCTTTAGACGCGGAGCTAGCAGCGTGCAGAGAAGGCTTGGAGCTAGCCTTGCACCGCTCTAACCTACCTATTCTGGTTGAGTTGGATAGCGCGGAGGCGGTGTCGATGATTAAAGCACGCGAGATGGATAGATCATCACATCGTGCACTTATAGAGGAGATTCGTAGGTTGGCTGGAAGCGATGCTAGGGAGATCTCTTTTACTCTTTGTAGCCGTCTGCAGAACAGGATTAGTCATGAGCTGGCCGCCTATGGCCGTAGCACTCCGCGCACAGCAGTCTGGCTTACTGCCGGGATGGATTTTGTTGTAAACCTGGCTCTCGCTGAGAAGCCTCCTTGAGTAATGAGAATTCCTTTTTCCCGCAAAAAAAAACATGCATATGTTACTAGTCTATATTACTACATCTATAATGGAGAGTAACATATGTGTGGTATCATGCAACACTTTATTTATTACTCCCTCTGTCCGGATTTATTAGGCCTCTCAGCATCACAAGCATGCCCCCTTTTATAAGTCCTCGCGTTGGAAAGGTGCATGCATGCAACCATTTCATTGGTTGTATTGAAAGCTATTGTTGTTGGTGCCATGGCTGAAAAGTTAATACACTTCATGTGTCCTTTTTCATTGGCTGCATGCATGTGAGAGAGTGCATTGGGAGGAATGGAAGAATTAATATGAGCAAATTACTATGTGTCTTGGTCTAAGAGAAGTTGTCTTTAGACCTAATAAACCCGGACGGAGGGAGTAGGTTATAGACTCATCTTGCCTTGGTATGTGTGATGTTACTCATAGTACTACTAGTACTATATGTTTTTTTCTTCATTAGTTGCTTGCCACATCATTTATTTTATCTAGATATGTGTGATGTTACCCCTTATTCCTATTGTAGGTAGTCTCAAGTATAAGAATTAATCAAGTGGATCCAAAAAAAAATCAAGTGGAGATACACGGTTCTTGAAGGACGTACTACTCGTCGATAGCGCTGAATACACGTGCTCCACATAAGCCCCGACATCCCATAACGTGCATACGCATACTGTTCGAGGAGTGCATCCCATAACGTGCATATGCATAGTGTTCGAGGAGTGCCAGCGTTGAACGCGCGTGCTCTGCACAAACCACGACGCACAAGCCACGATGTCCCGCAAGTGCATAGATACTCCGTCCGGATTTATTAGTTTCTCTCATATTTTTAGTATTTTTTTTACCATCTTGATTAACAAAATATAAAGTATATGCTATAAGAAATATATTGTTGAATTTGCATTCGAAAGAGATTTTTAATGATCCAAATTTTTATAGTTCACATTTTATTTGTTAAACCTACAAAAATGCTACTATTTACCCTATGAATGAAGCTACATGTGTCAACCACCTCTATGACCGTCATGTCTAATTTTTATCAGACGACTCGCATCTATCTCTAACCTTTGCACCTTGGCCCCTGCTCCAAAGCAAGGAACACAACAGGGTGCTGTTGCAAAGGCTGGTCGCCACGTCCATCTTACAATAAATGCATGTATATGTTACTAGTACTATTATTACTATCTTCGTCCTGGTTTATTAGTCCTCTTCAAATTTTGTATCAAGTTTTGACTAAAAAAATATTAATGCATATCATCGAAAATTATATTATTAAATTCATATTTAAACATAGTTTCAATTATATTATTTTTTATGATATGCATTAACATCTTGTAGTTAAATTTAAGGTCAAAATTTAGCACAGAATATAGAGGGGACCAATAAACCAGGACCGAGATAGTACTTCCATAGTGAATAGTGTCATACTACGTGTGATAATATAGAGACTTACATTTATTACTTTGCAGGGCCATTTTCATTGAAAATGGTATGTGATGGTAACCTATTAGGCTATCATATACTAGTATCATGCATATGATACTACTGTCTGATACTACTTCCGTAAGGCTGGTCATAGTGGGGGTAACATAACCAGTATCATGCACCTGGGACTAGCAAACATGCTTATGTGGCATGCAATTAAAGAAAAGAGAGATGGTTAGGGTAACATAGGTAGATACCGTTGAGGGAGTCCTGGACTAGGGGGTCCTCGGGCTGCCGACCTATCTCTTATGGGCCGGACAGGTGGGCCGTTATGCGACTATTATAAGGCCCAGCTATAAGGCGACTCCGTGTCCCGCCAGGAGACCTTCAGAGCCTTGGTGTGTCCTCCAAGTTAAAGATTAGAAAATTGGCATGTTTATCCCTCCTTTGTAATCGACCATATGTAACCCTAGTACCCCTGGTGCCTATATAAACCAGAGGGTTTAGTCCGTAGAGGCTAGAACAACAACCATCATCCTGCTCATCTAGGGTTTAGTTCATCAGATCTCGTGGTAGATCGACTCTGTAATCATCCTATACACTTCAATATAATCAAGCAGGAAGTAGGGTTTGACCTCTTCGAGAGGACCCAAACCTGGGTAAACATCGAGTCCTTCGTCCCTTGTTCCCCATCGATCCTAGATCCACAGCTCGGGACCCCCTACCCAAGATCCGCCAGTTTTGACACCGACATTGGTGCTTTCAATGAGAGTTCCGTTGTCGGATCGCCAAAAGGATCAATGGCTCGCCTAGTCATCAACGACGTCATCCACACCAGGGACATCTTCGTCCCAAGACAGATTTTCGCATTTGGCAGTGTCGTACTGTGCACCGATCCGACCGGCCGTCTCGGCCAAGTCAGAAATTTTGCCCCTGGCCAGGAGATCATGTTTGGGAACCTAGAGTTCACCGCCGATTCCCGAGGAGATCTTACCCTAACAAAATCTTCAGCTCCCCTTGAAACACCTACTGATCCCGATGCTTTAACTTTGGGAGCGGTAAACCGGGCGGGGACTGATGTCACCTGGAGCCCGGCCTTAAAGCCCGACCCCGTCAATTCGACCAAACTAGTTCCGGCCGAATACCGCCTGGGCGCAACCTCAAATGTCCCTGGAGCGGCTATACTGCGGGTCAATCCCAAATATTCAGAGAGTCTAGACCCAGCAGACCTTTCATCGTTGAATGATCTACTAGACTGGATCCGAGCCATGGGAATCTCCGACGACCAATCCTCGGTCAACGATCAGATCGGGCTCAAACCCGATAACCGGGAAATTTGCGTCCCACCTGTCACACACCTCGTCGCCACCGTCGAGGACTTGGCCGAAGGCTCGCGGTCATCGAAGTTAAAAATTTATGTCTGGGTTTGCGATCATCTCGCCCAGGCTTCTAGCCTAGAATCTAATGTTCGCCCCAAAGAGAGCCCGGAACCAACCCAGACTCGAAGATTGACCTCGAGTCCACACAACAGTATTCAGTTGACTGTCCGGATTCCGGACTTGGCGAGCCGGATACCGCGATTGCGCTGGACACCGCCGCCAAAGCTGTGGATACGCAACCCGTTGTGTAAGGGCATATTTCTCCCTAAGTGGTTTTGGTGATTGATGACAATGCATTTGCGGACTAATCGTGTGCATTGAGCATTTCAGATATCTCATGTCTAGGCACAAGGCGATTCGGTGCCCCTCGGAGCCTATCGAAGACGATTGTTCTCTGCGTTTCTTTTCGGTGGATTTCAGTCGTAGGAAAGTTGTACTATTAAGAGAGGGTCCGCTTCGGAAAGGTTAGGGTGGAATCAACACGTACACATCTGTTCCTTTTGCACCACCTTTCCTTCGTTTCGATGGAGCACCATCCGCTTATCCATGTCTCTGCATTATGAAGGCTGCCAAATGCTAAAGCTTCTGTGGCGTGTGGTAGTACTACTCAAGAGAGAGGTAGTACCGCAAGGGCCAGCGGTAGTACTGCTCTTGGTGAGCGGTAGTACCATTGCCTCCAGCCCTGAAGCCGATGCATGAGGAAGTAGGCGCGAATGTAATTTTTTACATCCGCCCTTATGCGGTAGTACCGCGACGGCTGTCCGGTACTACCGTGCCGGACTTTTGCACTGTTCGAACCTCAGTGGAAGTTTTTATGGAAGTAATTTATTACTTTCGTGCATTTCTAGTGCCAGTTGATGCCTGCCTTATGGTAGTACCGTAGGGGCGCACAGTAGTACCGCTCCGGAGGTTCTACCGCTCGTTGCCCTGTGCAAAAGGCCCTCATCTGGTCACTACCGCGCAAGCGGTAGTACCGCACCCTGCAGCGGTAGTACCGCAACCTACTGCGGCAGTACCACGGCCGTGTGCGCTAGTACCGCGCCGAGCGGGCTGAGAGAGGGGATAACGGTTGGATCTTTTCCCCCACTATATAAATGGGGTCTTCTTCCCCAAGAAGACCACCTCTTCCCTCCCCAAGCTTCATTGTTGCTCAAACCTCCATTTTGCCCGATCTCTCTCCCTAGCCAATTAAACTTGTTGATTTTCTAGGGATTGGTTGAGAAGGCCCCGATCTACACTTCCACCAAGAGAAATTTGGTTCCCCCCACTAATCCCTTGTGGATCTTGTTACTCTAGGGTGTTTGAGCACCCTAGATGGTTGAGGTCACCTCGGAGCCATATTCCATTGTGGTGAAGCTTTGTGGCGTCGTTGGGAGCCTCCAATTAAGTTGTGGAGATAGCCCCCACCTTGTTTGTAAAGGTTCGGTTGCCACCTTCAAGGTCACCAATAGTGGAATCACGGCATCTCGCTTTGTGTGAGGGCATAAGGAGAATACGGTGGCTCTAGTGGCTTCTTAGGGAGCATTGTGCCTCCACACCGCTCTAACGGAGACGTACTTCCTCTCAAAGGGAAGGAACTCCGGTAACACATCCTCATCTCCACCGGCTCCACTCTTGGTTATCTCTTACCTTTATTTTTGCAAGCTTTTATTGTGTTGTATCCGTTGCTTGCTTGTGTGCTTGTTGTTGTTGCATCATACAGGTTGCTCACCTAGTTGCACATCTAGACAACCTATTTTGATGCTAAGTTCAATTTGGTCAAGAAAAGCTAAAAATTGTTAGTTGCCTATTCACCCCCTCCCCTCTAGTCAACCATATCGATCCTTTCAATTGGTATCGGAGCCTCATCTCTTTATTAAGGACTTTACCGTCTGAAGAGTATGGTTGGCACCGGAGACAAGGGGGAGGAGCACTCCGGTGTGAATCCGTCCTTGTCTACGGCTGATGGGGGATCCTCGGTCTCTCGTGAGGAGTTCAATGCGGCTTTGGACACATTGAAAACCTCCATGACGACCGAGGTTAAAGGTATATTTAAGGAGTTTCTTGAAGGCCTTAAATTATCCACCGCACCATTGGAAGTGGTTGATCCCGCTAACAAGGTGGCGGATGCTAACTCCAATAAGGGGGAAGCTAGTAGTGACCAAGTTCCTTTGCCTAGTGGTAAGAGTGGGAGTGGCATCTTTGTCCATGTTGAACCTCCCCTTACCTATGGAGGGTCGGTTCCCTCCACGCATATGAATCATGTTGGTCCTCCTCCTAAGTTTGTGAAAAATGAGGATTTTGCCGCTTGGGTGTATCGCTTTAAACGTCATTTAAATCATAGCTTTACTAATCTTTGGAGAATTATTGAGCAAGGTTTATACCCGCATGATCTGAGCAACTTCACTCCTAGAGAAGTCGTGGATCATCAATTCAACGAATCCGCTCTCTTCATTCTCCAAGAAGCTATTCCTCCCGAAGATATTGCGCATCTCCGACCTTTCACCATGGCCAAGGAAGAATGGGAGGGAAGCACAAGCATTCAACGCTCAAACTTTGAAGTGGTGCAAGATGAAGCCGATGAGTTTGCCATGATTGACGATGAAGAACCTCGAGAGCTTTATCGAAGATTAACTACTCTTGCGGTCTCACTCCAAGATCATGGGAGCAAGGATACGAATGAAAATTGGATCAAGCGCAAGTTTCTCAAGGCCATGATGCCCTACCATAAGACCATGTCCTTCGTTATCCGTCAAAGGCCGGACTTCCACGCCTTGTCCTCAGGTGAAGTGTTGGATGAGTTTGTTGCAATGAGGATCTTGGACAAGACCGTCGACAATGCAGTGTTGTGTGCTTGATAACCCACAAGTATAGGGGATCAATTGTAGCCTCTTTCGATAAGTAAGAGTGTCGAACCCAACGAGGAGCTAAAGGTAGAACAAATATTCCCTCAAGTTCTATCGACCACCGATACAACTCTACGCACACTTGACGTTCGCTTTACCTAGAACAAGTATGAAATTAGAAGTACTTTGTAGGTGTTTTTGGGTAAGTTTGCAAGAAGTAAAGAGCGAGTAAATAAAAGCTAGGGGCTGTTTAGATAAAGACACAACTAAATTAGTAAAGAGCTTGTTGTCACGAGAAAGTTATTTGTCCCTAGGCAATCGATAACTAGACCAGTAATCATTATTGCAATTTTATTTGAGGGAGAGGCATAAGCTAACATACTTTCTCTACTTGGATCATATGCACTTATGATTGGAACTCTAGCAAGCATCCGCAACTACTAAAGATCATTAAGGTAAAACCCAACCATAGCATTAAAGTATCAAGTCCCCTTTATCCCATACGCAAACAACCTACTTACTCGGGTCTATGCTTCTGTCACTCACGCCACCCACCATAAGCAAATCATGAACATATTGCAAACCCTACAGCGGGAATCCCTCACGCTTGCGCGACACAGAGAGCACCATAGGACAACACCAATAAGAAAACATGCAACTCAAACATCATAGGATAGCCATACATCATTGGGAAATAATATATAGTGTTGAGCACCATGTTTAAGTAGAGATTACAGCGGATAAGATAGAGGTTACACCGCTGCATAGAGGGGGGAAGAGTTGGTGATGACGGCAGTGAAGTTGTTGGTGAAGATTGCGGTGATGATGATGGCCACAGCGGCGTTCCAGAGCCACTGGAAGAGAAGGAGGGTGGGGGGCCCTTCGTCTTCTTCTTCCTTGACCTCCACCCTAGATGGGAGAAGGGTTTCCCCTCTGGACCTTGGCCTCCATGGCGTGGGAGGGGCGAGAGCCCCTCCGAGATTGGATCTATCTCTCTGTTTCTCTCTGTTTCTGCGTTTTGTTCTGCTGCCTTTTCACCATTTCTTTTATATCCGGGGATCCGTAACTCCGATTGGAATGAAACCTTCGCCGTGATTTTTCTCCAAAAATTAGCTTTCTTGCGGCCGAAGAAGGGCATCAACCGCCTTACGGGTGGCCCACCAGGGTGGGGGCGCGCCCTCCTGGTACGGGCATGGGCCCCTACCTCGTGGCCACCTCGGACACCATTTCGCGTTGATCTTTCTCCTAGATTTTCCAAATATTCCAAAAATAAGCTCCGTCCGTTTTTATCCCGTTTGGACTCCGTTTGATATGTATATTCTGCGAAACCAAAAACATGCAGCAGACAGGAACTGGCACTGGGCACTGGATCAATATGTTTGTCCCAAAAATAGTATAAAAAGTTGCCAAAAGGTATATGAAAGTTGAATAATATTGGCATGGAACAATCAAAAATTATAGATACGACGGAGACGTATTAGCATCCCCAAGCTTAATTCCTGCTCGTTCTCGAGTAGGTAAATGATAAAAAAGATAATTTTTTATGCGGAATGCTACCTAGCATAATCTTGATCATATGTCTAATCATGGCATGAATATTAAGACACGAGTGATTCAAAGCAATAGTCTATGCTTTGACATAAAAACAATAATACTTCAAGCATACCAGCCAAGCAATTATGTATTATTGAAATAACATAGCCAAAGAAAGCTCATCCCTACAAAATCATATAGTCTGGCTATGCTCCATCTTCACCACACAAAAAATTCACATCATGCACAACCCCGATGACAAGCCAAGCAATTGTTTCATACTTTTGACGTTTCCCAAACCTTTTCAACTTTCACGCAATACATGAGCGTGAGCCATGGACATAGCACTATAGGTGGAATAGAATATGATGATGGGGGTTATATGGAGAAGACAAAAAAGGAGAAAGTCTCACATCGACGCGGCTAATCAACGGGCTATGGAGATGCCCATCAATTGATGTCAATGTGAGGAGTAGGGATTGCCATTAACCGGATGCACTAAGAGCTATAAGTGTATGAAAGCTCAAACTGGAAACTAAGTGGGTGTGCATCCAACTTCCTTGCTCATGAAGACCTCGGGCATTTGAGGAAGCCCATCGTCAGAATATACAAGCCAAGTTCTATAATGAAAATTCCCACTAGTATATGAAAGTGATAACTCAAGAGACTCTCTATATGAAGAACATGGTGCTACTTTGAAGCACAAGTGTTGTAAAAGGATAGTAACATTGCCCCTTCTCTCTTTTTCTCTCATTTTTTTGTTTTTTCTCTCTTTTTGGCCCTTCTCTTTTTTTTGCCTTTCTCTTTTTTATTTTTTTATTTTATTTTATTTTTTTTCGTCCGGAGTCTCATCCCGACTTGTGGGGGAATCATAGTCTCCATCATCCTTTCCTCACTAGGGCAATGCTCTAATAATGATGATCATCACACTTTTATTTACTTACAACTCAATATTACAACTCGATATCTAGAACAAAGATATGACTCTATATGAATGCCTTCGGCGGTGTACCGGGATGTGCAATGATCTAGCGTAGCAATGACATCAAAAAACGGACAAGCCATGAAAACATCATGCTAGCTATCTTACGATCATGCAAAGCAATATGACAATAAACGCTCAAGTCATGTATATGATGATGATGGAAGTTGCATGGCAATATATCTCGGAATGGCTATGGAAATGCCATCATAGGTAGGTATAGTGGTTGTTTTGAGGAATATATAAGGAGGTTTATGTGTGATAGAGCGTATCGTATCATGGGGTTTGGATGCACCGGCGAAGTTTGCACCAACTCTCGAGGTGAGAAAGGGCAATGCATGGTACCGAAGAGGCTAGCAATGATGGAAGGGTGAGAGTGTGTATAATCCATGGACTCAACATTAGTCATAAAGAACTCACATACTTATTGCAAAAATCTATTAGTCATCGAAACAAAGTACTACGCGCATGCTCCTAGGGGGATAGATTGGTAGGAAAAGACCATCGCTCGTCCCCGACCGCCACTCATAAGGAAGACAATCAATAAATAAATCATGCTCCGACTTCATCACATAACGGTTCACCATACGTGCATGCTACGGGAATCACAAACTTCAACACAAGTATTTCTACAATCCACAACTACCCACTAGCATGACTCTAATATCACCATCTTTATATCGCAAAACTATTGCAAGGAATCAAACATATCATACTCAGCGATCTACAAGTTTTATGTAGGATTTTATGACTAACCATGTGAATGACCAATTCCTGTCATCTCTCTAAATAGATATAAGTGAAGCACGAGAGTTTAATTCTTTCTACAAAAGATATGCCCACACTCTAACAAATATAAGTGAAGCAAAAGAGCATTCTAAAAATGACGGTTGTCTATGTAAAGAGAAACAGGCAATCCAAGCTTCGAATGATATAAGTGAAGCACATGAAGCATACTATAAAGCCATACTAAAAAGATATAAGTGAAGTGCAATGAGCATTCTATAAAGAAACCAAGGACTATCTCATACCAGCATGGTGCATAAAATAAAAATGAAAACTAAAGCAAAATACGCTCTAGGATTTGCACATATCACATGAATGAAACGAATCCGAAAACATACCGATATTTGTTGAAGAAAGAGGGGATTCCTTTCGGGGCATCCCCAAGCTTAGACGCTTGAGTCTCCTTGAATATTTACTTGGGGTGCCTCGGGCATCCCCAAGCTTGAGCTCTTGCCTCTCTTCCTTCTTCTCACATCGAGACCTTCTCGATCATCGAACACTTCATCCACACAAAACTTCAATAGAAAACTCGGTAAGATCCGTTAGTATAATAAAGCAAATTACTACTCTAAGTACTGTTGCAAACCAATTCATATTTTGTTTTTGCATTGTGTCTACTGTAATATAGCTTTTCCATGGCTTAATCCACTGATATAAATTGATAGTTTCGTCAAAACAAGCAAACTATGCAACAAAACAGAATCTGTCTAAAACAGAATAGTCTGTAATAATATGAACATTCACCATACTTCTGATACTTGAAAAATTCTGCAAAAATTAGGAAAAATAAAAAATTTGTATAGAAAGACAGTGCAAAATAATCAGAACCATTTGACGTTCCAGTAAAAAATTAAAATCCGCGCACTACAGCCAAAGTTTCTGTCCTGCACCGTACAAACCAACAAGTATTTTAAACATCCTAAAGGCAAACCTTGGCACATTATTTTTATAATACAATGGAATTTTACAAGGGAATAATTATTTTTATTGAAAAGTTTTTGTAATCAAGATTCACAAAGTTTCTGTGAGCATGAACAAAGTTCAAGGCTAGCTCCCACTTCAACAATGCTCGTCTTTCTCACTTTCGCTTTTCTTTTTGAAAAAGTTTTGGGTTCCCCTCTTTATTTTTGTTGTTTTAAAACTATATGAAAGCACTCAACAGAAACAAATGATTCTCCAAAACTTCCGGGTTGTCTCCCTGGCAGCGCTTTCTTTAAAGCCATTAAGCTAGGCTTATTGTGCTCAAGTAATGGATCCACCCGGATCCCAAGGTATATCAAAGCCAATTTTAATTAGCAATGATTTGTAATTTAGTAGTGAGCACAAAGCAACATATATCATGTAATGACGAAGTCTAACTCTCTTCCTATGCATCGACATGTCATAAAAGAACAATTCATGCACACCCAGTAAAGGCCAGTGCATAGTATAAATAGTTTCTTGCAATTTTATCGTGTTGGAAACATAGAGAGGTGGTGATATAGTTCCTCTCTCATAATAATTGCAAGTAGGAGCAGCAAGCACATGCATGTTATATCTATCAAAATCATCGTGTGCAACGGTAAAAGGCAACCCATCAATGTAATCCTTAATAAGAGCAAACTTCTCCGATATAGTATAATCGGGAGATTTCAAAAAGATAATAGGACTATCATGCGTGGGTGCAATAGCAACAATTTCGTGTTTAACATAAGGAACTATAGCAAGTTCATCTCCATAAGCATAATTCATATTGGCATCTTGGCCACAAGCACAGCAAGCATCATAAAAAAGGGATATTTCAAGAGAATCAACGGGATCATAATAGTCATCATAGCAATCATCCTTTGGTAAGCATGAAGGGGAATTAAACAATGTATGAGTTGAAGAGTTACTCTCATTAGAAGGTGGGAACGGCTGATCAATCCGCTCTTCCTCCTTTTGTTCTTCGCTCTCCTCCTCATCTTTTTCATCCAATGAGCTCACATTTTCATCAACTTCTTCTTCCATAGATTCCTGCAAAATATTAGTCTCTTCTTGGACAGCGGAGACTTTCTCAATAAGTGCATTAATTTCGTAATTGTATTCATAATTCTCATAGCAATATTTGAGGATAGCTAAATTTTCAGGTCTATAAGCAGCATCATCAAAATCTTCAAACTCTTTAAACATAGATTCAATTTCATAAGCACCCATAAAAACAACAAATTCTTCTATTTGCTCCACATCATAGTAATCATATATACCATTAGCATAAGAAGCTAAGGTTTTATTATCATTAAATTTGCATGAAAAGGGAAGGTGTGGAGCCTTCATCCTAGAGCAACAAGTATAATCATATTCCAAGCGTAGTTGCCTAGCATACCACTTCAATATATGAATTTGATCCCATAATAGTTTCCCTTTTTGAGTCAAGCGATAATCCCTAAAGTATTCACGTTGATCCAACGTTACTCCCATAACATTATTGAATGGGGTTTTCTCAGGATTATTAAAGTAGTACATAATATCTTTCACATAACCAGCATCGAGGGTTTTAGGAGGTTCCCCATCTCCATGAGCAGCAAGTACACCTAATTTTTTTGGTATTTTGTGTTCCATATCCATAACTAAAGATAAAGAACAACTAAGAACAACAAATAAAAATTACTTAGTGATAAAGCAAACAAGCACACACGAGAATATTCACCCCACGCTATGACTCCCTGGCAACGGCGCCAGAAAAAGGTCTTGATAACCCACAAGTATAGGGGATCAATTGTAGCCTCTTTTGATAAGTAAGAGTGTCGAACCCAATGAGGAGCTAAAGGTAGAACAAATATTCCCTCAAGTTCTATCGACCACCGATACAACTCTATGCACACTTGATGTTCGCTTTACCTAGAACAAGTATGAAATTAGAAGTACTTTGTAGGTGTTTTTGGGTAAGCTTGCAAGGAAGTAAAGAGCGAGTATATAAAAGCTAGGGGCTGTTTAGATAAAGACACAATTAAATTAGTAAAGAGATTGTTGTCACGAGAAAGTTATTTGTCCCCAGGCAATCGATAACTAGACCGGTAATCATTATTGCAATTTTATTTGAGGGAGAGGCATAAGCTAACATACTTTCTCTACTTGGATCATATGCACTTATGATTGGAACTCTAGCAAGCATCCGAAACTACTAAAGATCATTAAGGTAAAACCCAACCATAGCATTAAAGTATCAAGTCCCCTTTATCGCATACGCAAACAACCTACTTACTCGGGTCTGTGCTTCCGTCACTCACGCCACCCACCATAAGCAAATCATGAACATATTGCAAACCCTACAACGGGAATCCCTCACGCTTGCGCGACACAGAGAGCACCATAGGACAGCACCAATAATAAAACATGCAACTCAAACCAATCACGATCATCAATTAACCCATAGGACAAAACAGATCTACTCAAACATCATAGGATAGCCATACATCATTGGGAAATAATATATAGCATTGAGCACCATGTTTAAGTAGAGATTACAACGGGTAAGAGAGAGGTTACACCGCTGCATAGAGGGGGAAGAGTTGGTGATGATGGCGGTGAAGTTGTTGGTGAAGATTGCGGTGATGATGATGGCCATGGCCCCGTTCCGGAGCCACCGGAAGAGAAGGGGAGAGGGCGCCCCTTCGTCTTCTTCTTCCTTGACCTCCTCCCTAGATGGGAGAAGGGTTTCCCCTCTGGTCCTTGGCCTCCATGGCGTGGGAGGGGCGAGAGCCCCTCCGAGATTGGATCTATCTCTCCGTTTCTCTCTATTTCTGCGTTCTGTTCTGCTGCCTTTTCACCATTTGGACTGAAACCTTCATCATGATTTTTTTCCAAAAATTAGCTTTCTTGCGGCCGAAGAAGGGCATCAACCGCCTTACGGGTGGCCCACCAGGGTGGGGGGCGCCCTCCTGGTACGGGCATGGGCCCCTGCCTCGTGGCCACCTCGGACACCATTTCGTGTTGACCTTTCTCCCAGATTTTCCAAATATTCCAAAAATAAGCTCCATTCGTTTTTATCCCGTTTGGACTCTGTTTGATATGGATATTCTGCGAAACCAAAAACATGCAACAGACAGGAACTGGCACTGGGCACTGGATCAATATGTTAGTCCCAAAAATAGTATAAAAAGTTGCCAAAAAGTATATGAAAGTTGAATAATATTGGCATGGAACAATAAAAAATTATAGATACGACGGAGACGTATCAGTGCTCAACGATCAAAGAAGCCCAACCTTGCTTTGAAGGCCAAGGCTAGCGCGAAAGAAGAGGATGAAGAGGTAGAAGAGAAGAGTTGCCCCGAAGACACCAAATATGCTTATCATGAGCACATGGCTCTTGCTTCACGGCAATTTTGGGGCAACAAGAAGAACACAAGGCCCAACTTCAACAAGAACAACTCAAGTGGCACCAAGGGAAGCAGTGAGGACGTGCTATAATTGTGGAAATGTGAGTCACTTTGTTGTGGATTGCCCTTACGAGAAGAGGGAAGACAATGGTGGCAAGCTTATCCGAAAAGACAAGGCCAAGTCTTTCCCCAACAAGAACAACTTCACTAAGAAGACTCCTCCCAAGGGGTTGGTGGCACAAGAGGAATACAATGAGGATGATGATGATGATGGTGAAACGGTTGCCATGGCCTCCATTGCCATTGCAACAACTCCACGGGTGTCTCTCTTCGATTCACCCAATGAGAACATCACCGCCAAGTGCTTCATGGCTAAAGCCACCAACAAGGTAACCCCTAACATCAAGACTACCATCACTACTAATCCTTCCTTGATGGATTGCATTGATGAAAGTGAGGGGGCGAGGGAGGAGGAGCATGAATTTGAGTCTTTCATGAGTAAGCTCAAAGGTAAAACCAAGAAGCACTTTGTTGATCTCTTGAAACAACTTGGTGAAGCCAATGACATGATCGAGGCTCACGAAGAGACCATCTCTAAGATGGAAGGGCATAGTCGTGACTATGCCGATGAGATATCAGATCTCTCTAATGCACTTGAGGAAGAGCATGGTCATCGTTTGGCTCTTGAGGAGTCACACAACGATGAGCATGTTAAATTAAAGAAAGATCTTGATCATGCTCTTGTTGTCTCTCGTGTGCTCAATTCCGATAAGGCCGAACTTGGGGTTGACCAAGCTAGACTCAAGGAGGAGTTTGATCTACTTGACAAGGCTCACAAGGCCCCGATGAGTGTTCATGCTAGCCTCAAAGAGTCCCATGATCAACTCAAAGTGAAGCTAACCAAGGAGAAAGCCACATTTCCTCATATGGTTTTAATTGATAATGTAGATGCTACTAATCCGTGTTGTGAGCATGTGCATATTGTGGAGGAGAATGCCAAGTTGAAGGAGCAACTTGAGAAAGGCCTTGTGTCTTGCATACAAGGTGAGAAGAACCGCAACGACCTTTTGAGTCAAAAGGAAGTTTTGGGCAAGGAGGGGATTGGGTTTGCACCCAAGTCCAAGAAGAAGAAGAAGAATGACAAGACCAAACCACCTCCTCTTATCAAGCAAACATTTGTGAAGGAGGGAGAGGGTACTCCTAAGGAGAAGAAGAACAATGCGAAGGGTGGTGGTGTCAAGAAGGGCAATGCCACTCCTTCCAACAAAGCCAGCGACTTTAACCCTTCTTATGTGTTATGCTGTGCTAGTGATGGGCATGTTTATGCCAAATTTGTTGGTTCTTCTTATGAGTACATTGAATGGTCTATTTGGGTTCCTAAGACGCTTGTTGCTAACATCAAAGGTGAAGGAAATATGCCCTAGAGGCAATAATAAAGTTATTATTTATTTCCTTACATCATGATAAATGTTTATTATTCATGCTAGAATTGTATTAACCAGAAACATAATACATGTGTGAATACATAGACAAACAGAGTGTCACTAGTATGCCTCTACTTGACTAGCTCGTTAATCAAAGATGATTATGTTTCCTAACCATGAACAAAGAGTTGTTATTTGATTAACGAGATCACATTATTAGGTGAATGATCTGATTGACATGACCCATTCCATTAGCTTAGCACCCGATCATTTAGTATGTTGCTATTGCTTTCTTCATAACTTATACATGTTCCTATGACTATGAGATTATGCAACTCCCGTGTACCGAAGGAACACTTTGTGTGCTACCAAACGTCACAACGTAACTGGGTGATTACAAAGGTGCTCTACAGGTGTCTCCAAAGGTAGATGTTGGGTTGGCGTATTTCGAGATTAGGATTTGTCACTCCGATTGTCGGAGAGGTATCTCTGGGCCCTCTTGGTAATACACATCACATAAGCCTTGCAAGCATTACAACTAATGAGTTAGTTGCGAGATGATGTATTACGGAACGAGTAAAGATACTTGTCGGTGATGAGATTGAACTAGGTATTGGATACTGATGATCGAATCTCGTGAAAGTAACATACCGATGACAAAGGGAACAACGTATGTTGTTATGCGGTCTGACCGATAAAGATCTTCGTAGAATATGTAGGAGCCAATATGGGCATCCAGGTCCCGCTATTGGTTATTGACCGGAGACGTGTCTCGGTCATGTCTACATTGTTCTCGAACCATAGGGTCCGCACGCTTAACGTTACGATGACTGTTATATTATGAGTTTATACGTTTTGATGCACCGAAGGTTGTTCGGAGTCCCGGATGTGATCACGGACATGACGAGGAGTCTCGAAATGGTCGAGACATAAAGATTGATATATTGGAAGCCTATGTTTGGATATCGGAAGTGTTCCGGGTAAAATCGGGATTTTACCGGAGTACCGGGAGGTTACCGGAACCCCCCGGGAGCTATATGGGCCTTAGTGGGCTTTAGTGGAAAAGAGAAGGGGCAGCCCAAGATGGGCCGCGTGCCTTACCCTCCCCTAGTCCTATCAGGACAAGGAGAGGTGACCGGCCCCCCTCTCTCTTTTCCCCCCTCCGCGAATCCAATTCCAACTAGGATTGGGGGGGGATCCTACTCCCAGAGGGAGTAGGACTCCTCCTGGCGCGCCACACCTTGGCCGGCCGCACCCCCCTTGATCCTCTATATACGGAGGCAAGGGGGCACCCTAGGATACACAATTGATCAACGTGATCGTTCCTTAGCCATGTGCGGTGCCCCCTTCCACCATATTCCACCTCGGTCATATCGTTGTAGTGCTTAGGCGAAGCCCTGCGTCGATAGAACATCATCATCGTCACCACCCCGTTGTGCTGACGGAATTCATCCCCCAAGCTTTACTGGATCGGAGCTCGAGGAGCGTCATCGAGCTGTACGTGTGCTAAGAACTCGGAGGTGCCGGAGTAACGGTGCTTGGATCGGTCAGATCGGGAAGACGTACGACTACTTCCTCTATGTTGCGTCAACGCTTCCGCTTCGGTCTACGAGGGTACATAGACAACACTCTCCCCTCTTGTTGCTATGCATCACCATGATCTTGCGTGTGCGTAGGAGAATTTTTGAAATTACTACGTTACACAACAGTGGTATCAGAGCCTAGGTTTTATGGTTTGATGTTATTTGCACGAGTAGAACACAAGTGATTTGTGGGCGATATAAGTCATACTGCCTACCAGCATGTCATACTTTGGTTCGGCGGTATTGTTGGATGAAGCGGCCCGAACCGACATTACGCGTACGCTTACGCGAGACCGGTTCTCCCGACGTGCTTTGCACAAAGGTGGCTTGCGGGTGACTGTTTCTCCAACTTTACTTGAACCGAGTATGGCTACGCCCGGTCCTTGCGAAAGTTAAAACGGCATCAACTTGACAAACTATCGTTGTGGTTTTGATGCGTAGGTAAGATTGGTTCTTGCTTAAGCCCGTAGCGGCCACGTAAAACATGCAACAACAAAGTAGAGGACGTCTAACTTGTTTTTGCAGGGCATGTTGTGATGTGATATGGTCAAGACATGATGCTAAATTTTATTGTATGAGATGATCATGTTTTGTAACCAAGTTATCAGCAACTGGCAGGAGCCATATGGTTGTCGCTTTATTGTATGCAATGCAATCGCGCTGTAATGCTTTACTTTATCACTAAGCGGTAGCGATAGTCGTGGAAGCATAAGATTGCCGAGACGACAACGATGCTACGATGGAGATCAAGGTGTCGCGCTGGTGACGATGGTGATCATGACGGTGCTTCGGAGATGGAGATCACAAGCACAAGATGATGATGGCCATATCATATCACTTATATTGATTGCATGTGATGTTTATCTTTTATGCATCTTATCTTGCTTTGATTGACGGTAGCATTATAAGATGATCTCTCACTAAATTATCAAGAAGTGTTCTCCCTGAGTATGCACCGTTGCCAAAGTTCGTCGTGCCCAGACACCACGTGATGATCGGGTGTGATAAGCTCTACGTCCATCTACAACGGGTGCAAGCCAGTTTTGCACACGCAGAATACTCAGGTTAAACTTGATGAGCCTAGCATATGCAGATATGGCCTCGGAACACGGAGACCGAAAGGTCGAGCGTGAATCATATAGTAGATATGATCAACATAATGATGTCCACCATTGAAAACTAATCCATTTCACGTGATGATCGGTTATGGTTTAGTTGATGTGGATCACGTGATCACTTAGAAGATTAGAGGGATGTCTATCTAAGTGGGAGTTCTTTAAGTAATTTGATTAATTGAACTTAAATTTATCATGAACTTAGTACCTGATAGTATCTTGCTTATGTATGTTTGATTGTAGATAGATGGCCCGTGCTGTTGTTCCGTTGAATTTTAATGCGTTCCTTGAGAAAGCAAAGTTGAAAGATGATGGTAGCAATTACACGGACTGGGTCCGTAACTTGACGATTATCCTCATTGCTGCACAGAAGAATTACATCCTGGAAGCACCGCTGGGTGCCAGGCCTGCTGCTGGAGCAACACCAGATGTTATGAACGTCTGGCAGAGCAAAGCTGATGACTACTCGATAGTTCAGTGTGCCATGCTCTACGGCTTAGAATCGGGACTTCAACGACGTTTTGAACGTCATGGAGCATATGAGATGTTCCAGGAGTTGAAGTTAATATTTCAAGAAAATGCCCGGATTGAGAGATATGACGTCTCCAATAAGTTCTATAGCTGCAAGATGGAGGAGAACAGTTATGTCAGTGAGCATATACTCAAAATGTCTGGGTATAATAATCACTTGATTCAGATGGGAGTTAATCTTCCAGATGATTGCGTCATTGACAGAATTCTCCAATCACTACCACCAAGCTACAAGAGCTTCGTGATGAACTATAATATGCAAGGGATGAATAAGACTATTCCCGAGCTCTTCGCAATGCTGAAAGCTGCGGAGGTAGAAATCAAGAAGGAGCATCAAGTGTTGATGGTCAACAAGACCACTAGTTTCAAGAAAAAGGGCAAAGGGAAGAAGAAGGGGAACTTCGAGAAGAACGGCAAGCAAGTTGCTGCTCAGGAGAAGAAACCCAAGTCTGGACCTAAGCCTGAAACTGAGTGCTTCTACTGCAAGCAGACTGGTCACTGGAAGCGGAACTGCCCCAAGTATTTGGCGGATAAGAAGGATGGCAAGGTGAACAAAGGTATATGTGATATACATGTTATTGATGTGTACCTTACTAGAGCTCGCAGTAGCACCTGGGTATTTGATACTGGTTCTGTTGCTAATATTTGCAACTTGAAACAGGGACTACGGATTAAGCGAACACTAGCGAAGGACGAGGTGACGATGCGCGTGGGAAATGGTTCCAAAGTCGATGTGATCGCGGTCGGCACGCTACCTCTACATCTACCTTCAGGATTAGTATTAGACCTAAATAATTGTTATTTGGTGCAAGCGTGAAGCATGAACATTATATCTGGATCTTGTTTGATGCGAGACGGTTATTCATTTAAATCAGATAATAATGGTTGTTCTATTTATATGAGTAATATCTTTTATGGTCATGCACCCTTGAAGAGTGGTCTATTTCTGATGAATCTCGATAGTAGTGATACACATATTCATAATGTTGAAACCAAAAGATGCAGAGTTGATAATGATAGTGCAACTTATTTGTGGCACTGCCATTTAGGTCATATCGGTGTAAAGCGCATGAAGAAACTCCATACTGATGGACTTTTGGAACCACTTGATTATGAATCACTTGGTACTTGCGAACCGTGCCTCATGGGCAAGATGACTAAAACACCGTTCTCCGGTACTATGGAGAGAGCAATAGATTTGTTGGAAATCATACATACCGATGTATGTGGTCCGATGAATATTGAGGCTCGTGGCGGATATCGTTATTTTCTCACCTTCACAGATGACTTAAGCAGATATGGGTATATCTACTTAATGAAACACAAGTCCGAAATATTTGAAAAGTTCAAAGAATTTCAGAGTGAAGTTGAAAATCATCGTAACAAGAAAATAAAGTTTCTACAATCTGATCATGGAGGAGAATATTTGAGTTATGAGTTTGGTGTACATTTGAAACAATGCGAAATAGTTTCGCAACTCACGCCACCCGGAACACCACAGCGTAATGGTGTGTCTGAACATCGTAATCGTACTTTACTAGATATGGTGCGATCTATGATGTCTCTTACTGATTTACCACTATCGTTTTGGGGTTATGCTATAGAGACGGCCGCATTCATGTTAAATAGGGCACCATCAAAATCCGTTGAGACAACGCCTTATGAACTATGGTTTGGCAAGAAACCAAAGTTGTCGTTTCTTAAAGTTTGGGGCTGCGATGCTTATGTGAAAAAGCTTCAACCTGATAAGCTCGAACCCAAATAGGAGAAATGTGTCTTCATAGGTTACCCAAAGGAGACTGTTGGGTACACCTTCTATCACAGATCCGAAGGCAAGACATTCGTTGCTAAGAATGGATCCTTTCTAGAGAAGGAGTTTCTCTCGAAAGAAGTGAGTGGGAGGAAAGTAGAACTTGACGAGGTAACTATACCTGCTCCCTTATTGCAAAGTAGTACATCACAGAAAACTGTTTCTGCGACATCTACACCAATAAGTGAGGAAGCTAATGATAATGATCATGAAACTTTAGGACAAGATACTACTGAACCTCGTAGATCAACCAGAGTGAGATCCGCGCCAGAGTGGTACGGTAATCCTGTTCTGGAAATCATGCTGCTAGATCATGATGAACCTATGAACTATGACGAAGCGATGGTGAGCCTAGATTCCGCAAAATGGCTTGAAGCCATGAAATCTAAGATGGGATCCATGTATGAGAACAAAGTATGGACTTTGGTTGACTTGCCCGATGATCGGCAAGCAATTGAGAATAAATGGATCTTCAAGAAGAAGACTGACGCTGACGGTAATGTTACTGTCTACAAAGCTCGACTTGTCGCAAAAGGTTTTCGACAAGTTCAAGGGGTTGACTACGATGAGACCTTCTCACCCGTAGCGATGCTTAAGTCTGTCCGAATCATGTTAGTAATTGCCGCATTTTATGATTATGAAATTTGGCAAATGGATGTCAAAACTGCATTTCTGAATGGATTTCTGGAAGAAGAGTTGTATATGATGCAACTAGAAGGTTTTGTCGATCCAAAGGGAGCTAACAAAGTGTGCAAGCTCCAGCGATCCATTTATGGACTGGTGCAAGCCTCTCGGAGTTGGAATAAACGCTTTGATAGTGTGATCAAAGCATTTGGTTTTATACAGACTTTCGGAGAAGCCTGTATTTACAAAAAGGTGAGTGGGAGCTCTGTAGCATTTCTGATATTATATGTGGATGACATATTACTGATTGGAAATGATATAGAATTTCTGGATAGCATAAAGGGATACTTGAATAAGAGTTTTTCAATGAAAGACCTCGGTGAAGCTGCTTACATATTAGGCAGAAAGATCTATAGAGATAGATCAAGACGCTTAATTGGACTTTCACAAAGCACATACCTTGACAAGATTTTGAAGAAGTTCAAAATGGATCAAGCAAAGAAAGGGTTCTTGCCTGTGTTACAAGGTGTGAAGTTGAGTCAGACTCAATGCCCGACCACTGCAGAAGATAGAGAGAAAATGAAAGATGTTCCCTATGCTTCAGCCGTAGGCTCTATCATGTATGCAATGCTGTGTACCAGACCTGATGTGTGCCTTGCTATAAGTCTAGCAGGGAGGTACCAAAGTAATCCAGGTGTGGATCACTGGACAGCGGTCAAGAACATCCTGAAGTACCTGAAAAGGACTAAGGATATGTTTCTCGTATATGGAGGTGAAAAAGAGCTCATCGTAAACGGTTACGTTGATGCAAGCTTTGACACTGATCCGGACGATTCTAAATCGCAAACCGGATACGTGTTTACATTAAACGGTGGAGCTGTCAGTTGGTGCAGTTCTAAACAAAGCGTTGTGGCGGGATCTACATGTGAAGCGGAGTACATAGCTGCTTCGGAAGCAGCAAACGAAGGAGTCTGGATGAAGGAGTTCATATCCGATCTAGGTGTCATACTAGTGCATCGGGTCCAATGAAAATCTTTTGTGACAATACTGGTGCAATTGCCTTGGCAAAGGAATCCAGATTTCACAAGAGAACCAAGCACATCAAGAGACGCTTCAATTCCATCCGGGATCTAGTCCAGGTGGGAGACATAGAGATTTGCAAGATACATACGGATCTGAATGTTGTAGACCCGTTGACTAAGCCTCTTCCACGAGCAAAACATGATCAGCACCAAGGCTCCATGGGTGTTAGAATCATTACAGTGTAATCTAGATTATTGACTCTAGTGCAAGTGGGAGACTGAAGGAAATATGCCCTAGAGGCAATAATAAAGTTATTATTTATTTCCTTACATCATGATAAATGTTTATTATTCATGCTAGAATTGTATTAACCGGAAACATAATACATGTGTGAATACATAGACAAACAGAGTGTCACTAGTATGCCTCTACTTGACTAGCTCGTTAATCAAAGATGGTTATGTTTCCTAACCATGAACAAAGAGTTGTTATTTGATTAACGAGATCACATCATTAGGTGAATGATCTGATTGACATGACCCATTCCATTAGCTTAGCACACGATCGTTTAGTATGTTGCTATTGCTTTCTTCATAACTTATACATGTTCCTATGACTATGAGATTATGTAACTCCCGTGTACCGGAGGAACACTTTGTGTGCTACCAAACGTCACAACGTAACTGGGTGATTATAAAGGTGCTCTACAGGTGTCTCCAAAGGTAGATGTTGGGTTGGCGTATTTCAAGATTAGGATTTGTCACTCCGATTGTCGGAGAGGTATCTCTGGGCCCTCTCGGTAATACACATCACATAAGCCTTGCAAGCATTACAACTAATGAGTTAGTTGCGAGATGATGTATTATGGAACGAGTAAAGAGACTTGCCGGTAACGAGATTGAACTAGGTATTGGATACCGACGATCGAATCTCGGGCAAGTAACATACCGATGACAAAGGGAACAACGTATGTTGTTATGCGGTCTGACCGATAAAGATCTTCGTAGAATATGTAGGAGCCAATATGGGCATCCAGGTCCCGCTATTGGTTATTGACCGGAGACGTGTCTCGGTCATGTCTACATTGTTCTCGAACCGTAGGGTCCACACGCTTAACGTTACGATGATAGTTATATTATGAGTTTATACATTTTGATGCACCGAAGGTTGTTCGGAGTCCCGGATGTGATCACGGACATGAAGAGGAGTCTCGAAATGGTTGAGACATAAAGATTGATATATTGGTAGCCTATGTTTGGATATCGGAAGTGTTCCGGGTAAAATCGGGATTTTACCGGAGTGTCGGGAGGTTATCGGAACCCCCCGGGAGCTATATGGGCCTTAGTGGGCTTTAGTGGAAAAGAGAAGGGGCAGACCAAGATGGGCCGCGCTCCTCCCCCCTCCCCTAGTCCTATTAGGACAAGGGGAGGTAGCCGGCCCCCCTCTCTCTTTCCCCCCCTCCGCGAATCCTATTCCAACTAGGATTGGGGGGGGATCCTACTCCCAGAGGGAGTAGGACTCCTCCTGGCGCGCCACACCTTGGCCGGCCGCACCCCCCCCCCTTGATCCTTTATATACGGAGGCAAGGGGGCACCCTAGGACACACAATTGATCAACGTGATCGTTCCTTAGCCGTGTGCGGTGCCCCCTTCCACCATATTCCACCTCGGTCATATCGTTTTAGTGCTTAGGCGAAGCCCTGCATCGGTAGAACATCATAATCGTCACCACGCCGTTGTGCTGACGGAACTCATCCCCGAAGCTTTGCTGGATCGGAGCCCGGGGAGCGTCATCGAGCTGTACGTGTGCTAAGAACTCGGAGGTGGCGGAGTAACGGTGCTTGGATTGGTCGGATCGAGAAGACGTATGTCTACTTCCTCTACGTTCGTACCTAAAACCAAGCATTGATCTCTTGTAGGTGTTTGCTTCTGGTGGGGCATCATGGTTGCTCGATAGTGGAGCCACAAATCATATGACCGGAAGCAAAGAATTGGTGGTGGACATGCACAAGGTTTCATCTATGCCCACCAATGTCGAATGGGGTGATGCCTCATCTTCTAAGGTATTGGGTCTTGGCAAGGTTGTCATTTCTCATGATCTCACAATCGAGAAAGTCATGCTTGTTGTGTCCCTTGCATACAACTTACTTTCCGCTCGTCAACTTGCACTCATGGGCTTTGCCACTTTCTTTGATATTGATTCTGTGGCCCTCTTGTGGAGTAAGACTTTTAAAGTAGCCTTTGTTGGGCATGTCGAGAACGGTCTCTATGTGATTAACTTTTCGGAGCGACCCACTAAGACTGCAACATGCCTAATGGCTAAAGTTGACGTGGGATGGCTTTGGCATCGTAGTTTAGCCCACATCAATATGAGATCTTTGCAAAGTCTTCTCAAGGGGGACCATGTCCGTGGACTAACAAATGTTATTTTTTGCCAAAGATCGCTCTTGCAGTGCTTGTAACGAAGGAAAGCTACATGAGAAGGCTCACCCTCCCACGGCTATCATCTACTCGACGAGGCCTTTGGAGCTCCTTCACATGGATCTCTTTGGGCCTCCATCCTTTGATAGTCTTGGGGGGAGAAAGTATTGCTTGGTGATTGTGGATGATTATTCAAGATACACTTGGGTATATTGATTCAAGAGGAAGATTGAAACCCAACAAATCATCATCGACTTTGCGAATGAAGCTCAACGTCAACACAATGCTAATATTTTAATGATAAGAAGTGACAACAACACCGAGTTCAAGAACTACACCTTGGATGAGTTTCTTAGTGATGAGGGGATCAAGCATCAATATTCCGCACCTTACACCCCTCAACAAAATGGTGTAGCAGAGAGGAAGAACCGGACATTGATGGACGCGGCAAGGACCATGATGGCGGAGTTCAAGTCTCCGTACAATTTTTGTGCCGAAGCCATCTACTCCGCTTGTTATGCATCCAATTGGCTCTATCTCCGCAAATGCTTGAACAAGACTCCATATGAGATACTTACCAGCAACAAGCCCAACCTCAAGTACTTTCGTTTGGTTGTAAGTGTTTCATTCTCAAGAAAGTTGTTCGTTTGTCTAAATTTGAGGCTAGAGCTCATGAGGGCATATTTGTTGGTTATGCTACAAACTCTCATGCTTACTGTGATGTAGGTGAAAATAATGGCTCCCAAGTGGAGCAAAGTGGTACTTGTGATGTAGGTGATGAAATTCCTCCCCAAGCGATAAGAAGAATGCATGTTGGCCATATCCTACCCATTGAGGAACCCCTTGTGGCCGAAGGAGAAGGACAATGTTCCACTCAAGTGGAACCATCACCAACCCAAGACCCACACGCTTCCGAAGAACAAAGTGAAGGCCCTCAACCAAATGAACAAGATCAAGGGCAAGATCAACCTCAAGATGGTGGTGATCCACAAATTGGTGCCCAAGATCAAGTTCTTGCTATCGAGCAAGTTCAAGATCAAGAGTAGCCTCAAGATCACAAGCTCAAGACGACGCGCATGATGATCAAGCTACCGCTCCTCAACTCTCTCTTGAGGAGCAATTGGAGCGTCGTGCCGCCAAGATTGCTTCCAAGCTCGCTACCAAAGAGCATCTCATGAATAATGTGCTTGGAAGCTTAAGAAAGGGGTAAGCACTCGTAGACAATTAGCAAACTATTGTTAACATCATGCATTTGTTTCTTGTGTTGAACCCCAAAAGGTCTATGAGGCGCTCGAAGATCCGGATTGGCTTAATGCCATGCATGAAGAACTCAACAACTTCGAGCGCAACGATATGTGAAGATTGGTGCCAAGGCAAAAGGGGAACCATAATGTCATTGGAACCAAATGGATCTTCAAGAACAAGCAATATGCTCATGGGATTGTCATTCGCAACAAGGCTCATTTGGTGGCACAAGGCTACTCCCAAGTCATGGGTATCGACTAAGGTGAAACCTTTGCTCCTGTTGCTCACCTTGAATCTATTTGTTTGTTGATTGCTTATGCTTCTCATCATAACTTTAAGTTGCAACAAATGGATGTGAAGAGTGCTTTTCTTAATGGTCCTCTTAATGAGTTGGTGTATGTGAAACAACCCCCGGGGTTTGAGGATCCCGAGTTACCCAATCATGTGTACCAACTCGATAAGGCACTCTATGGCCTTAAACAAGCCCCACGTGCGTGGTATGATCACTTTACCAAGTTGTTGCAAGATCGTGGGTTTGAAATTGGGAAAATCGACCCCACTCTTTTTACTAAGAAGGTCAAAGGGGAGTTGTTTGTATGCCAACTATATGTTGATGATATTATCTTTGGTTCTCCTAACAAAGCTTTCAATGAGGAATTTCCGCACTCATGACCGGGAAGTTTAAGATCTCCATGATGGGAGAGTTGACGTTCTTTCTCGGGTTCAAAGTCAAACAAAGAAGAGAAGGAATCTTCATCAACCAAGCCAAATACACTCAAGACATGCTCAGGAGATTCAAGCTGAGTGATGTCAAGCCGGCTTCTACACCAATGCCTACCAAATGCCAACTTGACATTGATCCCAATGGTAAAGCGGCGGATCAAAAGGCATATCATTCTATGATTGGCTCCTTGCTTTACCTTTGTGCATCTAGAACGGATATCATGTTGAGTGTGGGAATTTGTGCATAGTTTCAAGCCTCAGCTAAGGAAAGCCACTATGTGGTGGTCAAGCGAATCTTTTGATATTTGGCTCATACGCCAAACTTTGGCTTATGGTACCCTAGAGGAGCAAACTTCAATCTCATGGGATTTTCGGATTCGGATTGGGCAGGGGACAAAGTGGATAGGAAGTCAACTTCCGGAGGGTGCCAATTTCTTGGTTGCTCTTTGGTGAGTTGGTCTTCTAAGAAGCAAAGTTGTGTGTCTCTCTCCTCCACCGAAGCCGAGTATGTGGCCGCCGGTAGCTGTTGTGCTTAGCTTCTATGGATGAGGCAAACTTTAAAGGATTACGGTGTCATTTCTGACAAAGTGCCTCTTTGATGTGACAATGAAAGTGCCATCAAGATTTCTCTCAACTCGGTGCAACACTTCAAGATGAATTATATTGAGATTCGGTATCACTTCATCCGGGATCACATTAGGCGAGGGGAGATTGAGCTTAACTATGTCAACACTCATGATAACCTTGTAGATATTTTCAAGAAGCCTTTGGATGAAGCAAGGTTTTGCGAGTTAAGGCATGAGCTAAATATCATCGATTTGAGCAATGTGGCATGGACCTTGCACACCCCACCATACTCATCATGTTGTCCTATTTAGGTATAGGCATGGACATAGGGGGAGTGTTGTTCTCTCAATGAACTCTTCCTCCCCCCCCCCATTATGCATAAATCAATCAACTCTTTGACATTCGCCATTTTTTATGGCACTTGTGCTTCAAAGACGATTTTTGGTCATGGGCCCAAGGATAATTCTTCGTGGTGCCATACCAATTGACTCAAACATAGGTGGCTCTGGCCACCGCCATCTCTTCATGAGAGGTTTTGGTTCGATGTTTGGTCCTCGTTCTCTCCTCGCCTTCCTTTTGAACCTTGTTCGTGGTTAAGTTGCTTCTTTTGTGCTCTCTCTCTCGTGTCTCTTTTGCTCGAAGCTCTCTTGTATTGCAATGGCCTTTGTATTTCTCTCTTGCCAAAACCAGCACTTTCTTGGGATGCGGTACTACTGTGGCATGCCACGGTACTACCGCTGGAGGTGGGTGGCTCATGTGCTTGCACAGCTGCAACCACGACATGGTACTACCGCCTCCTGCGCTGCAGTAAATTTTTACTGCCGCTGGAATAGCAGTACTACCACCCAGCGTGTGGTACTACCACCCCGGTTGTACTACCGAGATGACATGTGGTACTACCGTGTTGTCCAGACCACGTGGGGGGATAAGCACGGGCAGGGGGAGTTCCAACTCCCCCATAACCACTCATCTCTTCCCCTCACGTCTCTCTCTCCTACCCAAGAACAACTCGCCGGATCTCCATCTCCAGCCACTCTCCTCTCATTCCAACCTGTGGGATCGTTCCCCACCTCGCCCTCTTGCCATGGACCCCGGTATCTTCCCTAGTCCTTCTCTCTTTGCCTCTTTATTTTGCTTCTAGATTTTAGGGGAAATATGAGTTGGTCTTGTGATTTTTGGCCAAATCTATGCAAGAGGAGATTTTTGGAGAGTGCTTGTGCAGTAGATATGCTATTTGGTGTGATATAACAACGTAGTTCTGATTAACGGTAGTACCGATTTGTCTCTACGGATGTTCTCAGATCCGTTCATGCGAAACCCACCCCGTGCGGTACTACCGCTCCGCCTGGAGCGATACTACCGCCCGGTGCGCGGATGTAAAATTTTACTTCCGCCCTGAGGGCGGTACTATCGCGCCGACCTGGTGCAGTACTACCGTGGTCAGAGCAGCAGTAAAAAATTACATCTGCGCCTTGTTACAGTACTACCTTTTGACTTAAAATTATTTTGCTTTGTCACACCCAATCTCGTTTCTATTTGTTTCGTTTTTATCTTTTTGCCTTGGTCTTTGCAATAATCCTTCTCGCTCTTCTCATGTGTTTGCATTGTGTGTCATAGCTGGTGGCTCGGGTTACGGTGCTCGGCACTCGTATCCCAGCCATGATACAAGCTCAAAGCGTCTTCGCAACCAAGAAGCTCCTAAGGAGTCCAATGCCCCGCAACACAACTTCAAGACACAGCCACCAAGATCAAGGACCCTGTTGTCAACTTGGAAGACATGCCTCTAGCAGAATTTCAGCTTCGAAGGAAGCTCAACCCCTACATCAAGCCTCAGGAAAACATAAGGGGCAATGACTTGTTTTGGACCAAGCAACAAAATCTCGTCTACCTAGATCTGATCAAGGCCAGGCAGAACATCTACGTACCCATTCAGTGGATTGATATGGCGCATATAAGGAAGAACCAGGCATATTTTTGGTGAGCCTCTGGATTTGGTGGAGTAGTTTGGTATTGAGGAGATCATCACGTTCCACCTTGACTATGACCCGGAGATTGTGGCTCAGTTTTTTGCTTCTATCCACTTCCACTCGGATGAGAAGCAGAGCGTGACTTGGATGACAAATGGAAAGAAGATGACTGCTGAGTGGAAGGAGTTCATGGATCTGTTGCACGTTCGTGATGAGGGGCTAGATGTGCCCGTTGGTATCCGCCCGCATGCCAACCCAGAGTCTGCTTCCAAGAACAAGCTCCAACCATACGTGGTTGAGAAGATTTTACCCAATGGCAAGAAGTCTTATGTGTTGAACCCGTTTCTCGGCATCATGCACCGGATCTTTCGCAACTCTCTTTTCCCTCACATGGGCGACAAGGACAAGGTGCATTCCTATCTTGTGGACATGATGCTTCTTTGTGAGGAGGCGCGTCTTCAACAACCTGGACCACTTGATGACTCTCACATCATGTTGTGTGAGCTTCAGTCTGCTGTGTTCAATCGTAAGGTTCCCATGGACCCTATTTGCACCTCTTGATTCAGACGACTTTGGAGAAGCTCTTTCCGGATGAGGAGTTTCATGCTCCCAACTGGTTTCGCCATGAGCCCATTAAGCTACGACGGAAGAACAAGTGGGCTAACACCACTATGCGGGCTGAAGCAGAGGCTGCCCGCATGGATGTTGATGAAGATGAGATTGCTGAGGAGGAGGAGGAGGCGAGCTCTGAGGAGTATGTGCCTCCATCTGCTGAGCCATCTTGGGCTTCGAAGCTCAAGGACAAGGTGAAGACTCTGTTCTGCATGCAGGCCAAGGGGCAGTATCAGACTCACGTTGCTCAGAAGGAGAGTCGCCAGCGCGACAAGCGGATTTTGAGGAAGCTTGGCGAGCACTTCTCGAGTGGATCTGAGAAGAATATCACACTGAGGCTGCTTGGATGAAGAAGAAGGGCTGTCAGTGGGTTGAGTCAGATGAGGAGTCCATTCCTGCTGCTTCAGAGGAGGAGATTGTTGGGTGATCATGTCAGTGGGAGCTACCACCTATGTCTTAGGTGTCCTCTCGGCCTTTTTGGTGTCTCGATGCCGAAGGGGGAGAGAGTGTAGGATTTGCGAGTTCCTTGTTTTGCCTCCTTGCTTTCGTTGAACCTTTGTCATTGCTTTGGTTTGTGATATTTGCGTGTGAGACCAGGATACCTATTCTATCATATGGTGTTAGACATATGCCATCACTCTTATCCTTTTATTGTCAAGTATGATTAGTAGCCTATGAGTTTATTTTGTCTTGTGCCCTTATCTTCATGCTCACTTGCTATACCTTGCTTCCATGCTTAGTGTCACTTATCTTGTTGCAAGGATTGCCTTGTCTATAAAATATAGGGGGAGTGTTGATCCTAGTGTGTGTGTTTTGCAATCCAAAGCATATCTATACAATGCACACATCTAGGGGGAGCCTGTCTACATTTTATAGATTTTGGATTTGCTGATGCTCATTATATATCTCTCTGTGCAAATCCCGTATTGTCATCAATCCACCAAAAAGGGGGAGATTGTAAGGGCATATTTCTCCCTAAGTTGTTTTGGTGATTGATGACAATGCATTTGCAGACTAGTCATGTGCGCTGAGCATTTCAGATATCTCATATCTAGGCACAAGATGATTCGGTGCCCCTCGGAGCCTACCGAAGATGGTTGTTCTCTGCGTTTCTTTTCGGTGGATTTGAGTCATAGGAAAGTCGTACTATTAAGAGGGGGTCCGCTTCAGAAAGGTTAGGGTGGAATCAACACGTACACATCTATTCGTTTTGCACCACCTTTCCTTCGCTTCGATGGAGCACCGTCCGCTTATCAATGTCTCTGCGTTATGAAGGCTGCCAAATGCTATAGCTTATCTGGCGTGCGGTAGTACTGCTCAAGGGAGCGGTAGTGCCACAGAGGCCAGCGGTAGGACCGCTCCTGGTGAGCGGTAGTACCGCTGCCTCCAGCCCTGAAGCTGATGCATGCAGAAGTAGGCGCAGATGTAAGTTTTTACATCTGCCCTTACGCGGTAGTACCGCGACGGCTGTCCGGTACTACCGTGCCAGACTTTTGCACTGTTCCAACTTGAGTGGAAGTTGTTACGGAAGTAATTTATTACTACCGCACTTCCAATGCCAGTTGATGCCTGCCTTACGGTAGTACTATAGGGGCGCGCGGTAGTACCGCTCCGGCGGTTCTACGCTCGTTTCCCTGTGCAAAAGGCCTTCATCTGGTCGATAGTATAGCACCCTGCAGCTGTAGTACCGCAACCCAGTGCGGTAGTACCGCGGCCGTGTGCGGTAGTACCGCGCCGTGCGGGCTGAGAGAGGCGATAAGGGTTGGATCTTTTTCCCCACTATATAAATGGGGTCTTCTTCCCCAAGAAGACCACCTCTTCTCTCCCCAAGCCCCATTGTTGCTCAAACCTCCATTTTCACCCGATCTCTCTCCCTAGCCAATCAAACTTGTTGATTTTCTAGGGATTGGTTGGGAAGGCCCCGATCTACACTTCCACAAAGAGAAATTTCATTCCCCCACTAATCCCTTGTGGATCTTGTTACTCTTGGGTGTTTGAGCACCCTAGACGGTTGAGGTCACCTCGGAGCCATATTCTATTATGGTGAAGCTTTGTGGTGTCGTTGGGAGCCTCCAATTAAGTTATGGAGATAGCCCCAACCTTGTTTGTAAAGGTACGGTTGTCACCTTCAAGGGCACCAATAGTGGAATCATGGCATCTCGCATTGTGTGAGGGCGTGAGGAGAATATGGTGGTCCTAGTGGCTTCTTGGGGAGCATTGTGCCTCCACAGTACTGCTCTAACGGAGACGTACTTCCTATCAAAGGGAAGGAACTCCGGTAACACATCCTCGTCTCCGTCGGGTCCACTCTTGGTTATCTCTTACCTTTATTTGTGCAAGCTTTTATTGTGTTGTATCCCTTGCTTGCTTGTGTTCTTGTTGTTGTTGCATCATATAGGTTGCTCACCTAGTTGCACATCTAGACAAGCTTTTTTGATGCTAAGTTTAATTTGGTCAAGAAAAGCAAAAAATTGTTAGTTGCCAATTCACCCCCCCTCTAGTCAACCATATCGATCCTTTCACGCTAGGATGCAAAGTTATTTCCCATCCACCCCCCACGTCAACTACTCTCCAAGTAACTCAGCAAAGCCCGACATATGGGATTTAATGTACATAAAGCAATAGCTTGGAGAAACGGTCCACCATTTTTGGGCCAGATTCCTCCTGGTCAAAGACAGAATGACAGATTGCTGCGACCAAGAAATCATAGTGACCTTTTGGCATAACTGTCGAGATGAAGGAATCTTGAATGCCCTCGCCCGTCGCCATGTTCAAAACTTCACCGAGTTATCGGATCTGGTACGAAAATATTGCGCCATGGAAAGCGCCTAAAAGGCACAACAGATGCGCGTGGAGTCAGTGCATGCCGAGGAACCCACCAAAGCTCGGGCAAAACGCATATACCACGGCGGTCGGCCAAAGATGAGTCTGCCGAGAAGAAGAATAGATCCTTGGCCGGACCCAGAACAGTCCTCGATGAGCTACTGGACAAACCATGCCCCATACACTCGGTCTTGCTGAACACAAACCCAACCCACAGCCTTCGAGCTTGTTGGGTGGTCATGCAGGTGGCCAAGAGTGGGGAAGCTATCCTCGGAGTCACACCCTCCAGTAGGCGGTCGGCAACACCCCCGTAGAACAACACTGAGCTCCTAACGATCTATGAGACATTTCCCTCAAATAATCAGAGGAAAAGAGCCCTTCGAGATCTCGGTCAAATCCACCAGGTGACAGCCGCAAATTCATGGACGGATACACCAATCACCTTCGACGAGGAAGATGAACCAAGGGTCCGCCTCGTCCGATCACCCGCCGCACTAGTCCTAAATCCCATAGTGGATGGATTCAGACTAACCAAGGTGCTAATGGACTGAGGCACCGGTTTAAACCTCATTTACGAGGATACCCTTGACAAAATGCAGTTCGACAGATCTCGCGTCGAACAGAGCTACACTACCTTTTGAGGAATTATCCCCGGCAGAGAGGCGCGCTGCTCCGGACGAGTCACTCTTGATGTGGTATTCAGCACTCCCGAGAACTACATGTCCAAAGAAGTACTCTTCCACATTGTGCCCTTCCACAGTGGATACCACGCCCTATTGGGGCGCGACACATTCTCAAGGTTTCAGGCCATACCACATTACTGGTATATGAAACTCAAACTGCCAGGGCCCAATGGCGTGATCAAAATTGCAAGCGATTTGGATAGAGCCCTTCAAGCCGAAAATAAAACATCATTGCTCGCCCCCGAAGCATTATTCGAGGCTCTCGCAGCCTAGGAATTAACAACGCTCCGCACAATGGTGGATAGGGATGACATAGTCCTCAGTAAAAGGCCACAATCCACATCCTTCAAACCAGCAAACGAAATCGTCAAATTCCAAGTGCATCCAACAGATCCCAACAAAACAGCGTCCATTGGAGCCTAGCTGGACCCTGCAGTCGACAAAGCATTGCACATGTTCTTGCGTGAGAACTGGGACATATTTGCCTGGCACCCTTCAGATATGCCAGGAATCTCACGAAGACTAGCGGTGCGTAGCCTGAATATAATCAAGGGCTTCAAGACAGTTAAACAGGCACTGCACCGATTTTCTGAACCTAAGCGTCAAGCTATGGGGGGAGAATTAGCAAAATTAGTGGAAGTCGGATTCATCCGAGAAATAAAACACCACGAGTGGTTGGCAAATCTAGTCATGGTGCCCAAGAAGGACAAATCATGGCTACTATACGTTGATTTTAAAGACTTAAATAAAGCCTGCCCTAAGGATCCCTTCCCTTTACCTCGCATAGACCAGATCATCGACGCCACCGCCGGACATGACTCGATGTGCTTCCTCGACGCCTACTCCGGATACCATCAAATCAAAATAAAGGAGTCCGACCAAGCCGCAACTGCATTCATCACCCCCTACGGGCCATTTGTAAGTGCATCTAGTGCCCCTTAGTGATTTTGGTGTATTGAAGACTTATAGGTTAAGGTGAAGGAAATATTCCCTAGAGGCAATAATAAAGTTATTATTTATTTCCTTATTTCATGATAAATGTTTATTATTCATGCTAGAATTGTATTAACCGGAAACATAATACATGTGTGAATACATAGACAAACAAAGTGTCACTAGTATGCCTCTACTTGACTAGCTCGTTAATCAAAGATGGTTATGTTTCCTAACCATAGACATGTGTTGTCATTTGATTAACGGGATCACATCATTAGGAGAATGATGTGATTGACATGACCCATTCCATTAGCTTAGCACCCGATCGTTTAGTATGTTGCTATTGCTTTCTTCATGACTTATACATGTTCCTATGACTATGAGATTATGCAACTCCCGTTTGCCGGAGGAACACTTTGGGTGCTACCAAACGTCACAACGTAACTGGGTGATTATAAAGGAGTACTACAGGTGTCTCCAAAGGTAGATGTTGGGTTGGCATATTTCGAGATTAGGATTTGTCACTACGATTGTCGGAGAGGTATCTCTGGGCCCTCTCGGTAATGCACATCACATAAGCCTTGCAAGCACTGCAACTAATATGTTAGTTGTGAGATGATGTATTACGGAACGAGTAAAGAGACTTGCCGGTAACGAGATTGAACTAGGTATTAAGATACTGACGATCGAATCTCGGGCAAGTAACATACCGATGACAAAGGAAACACCGTATGTTGTTATGCGGTCTGACCGATAAAGATCTTCGTAGAATATGTGGGAGCCAGTATGAGCATCCAGGTTCCGCTATTGGTTATTGACCGGAGACGTGTCTCGGTCATGTCTACATTGTTCTCGAACCCGTAGGGTCCGCACGCTTAAGGTTTTGATGATAGTTATATTATGAGTTTATAAGTTTTGATGTACCAAAGGAGTTCGGAGTCCCGGATGAGATCGGGTACATTACGAGGAGTCTCGAAATGGTCGAGACATAAAGATTGATATATTGGACGGCTATATTCAGACACCGGAAGTGTTCCGGGTGATTTCGGAGAAAACCGGAGTGTCGGAGGGTTACCGGACCCCCCCCTCGGAGAAGTAATGGGCCTTATGGACCCTAGTGGAGAGAGAGAGGGGCGGCCAGGGGGGGCCGCACGCCCCCTCCCCCTCTGGTCCGAATTGGACTAGGAGAGGGGGGCGGCGCCCCTTTCCTTCTCCCTCTCCCCCTTCCTTTCCCCCTCCTAGTAGGAGTAGGAAAGAGGGGAGTTCTACTCATACTAGGAGGAGGACTCCTCCTCCTTGGCACGCCATAGGGCCGGCCTGCCTCCTCCCCTTGCTCCTTTATGTACGGGGGCAGGGGGTGTCGTGGTTCTAAGTCTGACAATGAGGTAGGGGGGTGTGTATGGAGAGGCTAGACCTTAGCTATTGGGAAGTTGTAAGCACGCAAGGTTTACGAGTTCAGGCCCTTCTCGGAGGAAGTAACAGCCCTACGTCTCGATGCCCGGAGGCGGTCGACTGGATTATGCGTGTGTAAAAGGACAAGGGTGCGAACCCTTGATACTGAGGAGGGGGTTGGCTTATATAGAGTTCGCCAGCCCTCTCCTGCCCTCAGTAATGCAAGGTTTAAGGTACATTTAAGGTGGGCGTTACTGATAACGTCCCCAATAAAGTGTCATAATAATCATAAAGACTACTTAATAGCCGTCCGTTTTCCTGTGGAGTGACTTGAGGTCTTCTGGCAGTCGAGTGGTTGGCTTCTTGGTCGAGTGACAGCTTCTTGCTCGAGTGTCTTCAACCCGTCGAGTGGGATATCTTCAAGTTGTTTGAAAGGTGACTTCCTCTAAGGATGTCCTATGGCAGGGCTCTTTAGGACGGGTCCGTGTCCCTACCGTAGGTACATGACTTCATCATTAGCCCCCGAACGGATTGAGGCTAGAGTGAGAAAAGGGGTTAGGGACCTTTCCGACCGATCCTTCGGGTTATTATGGGTGCTTCGTTCTGGGTCGACTGTCACGGATGACGTCATTAACCTCTTTCAGTCGCCTTGATCCGTTCCAGGTCTTTCGTCGAATGGATTTCTTTACCTGTGAGGCATCGAGCGCCGGTGCGCGCGGGATTTCCGTTTCGTCAAGTTGTTCTGCAGCCAGCGGAGATCGCGGGATTCGGATTCTTTGGGAAGCGCGCGGAACGGGGGCAGCCGCAGTAATCGGGAGCTACAGTGCGAAGGCTCCTCGATCTCTGCGCCGCCTTTTTCGCCACGTACTGCGCGCGCGCCTGCCACGGGATTTGACTGGATAGCTCGGGCCTACCTGCCAGCCACTCGGAAGCGGCTCCTTATAAGTAGTTGGCCCGGAGCCCTCCATCAGTATGCGTGCTCATCTCTTCCTCTTCTTTCTCTGTTTCTCCATCGCCTCCTCCGCTTCCTTCGCTCTCGCCCCGCCACCGCAAAACAGCTCGAGACCTCGCCGGCGACGATGGTGAAGGGCAAGACGACCGCTCTGGAGCGCGTGAAGAAGGCGGCGGCGGCGGGGAAGGGAAAGAAGTCGGCGCGCGGGGGTTCTTCCTCTCAGACGGCCCTGCCCAAAGGGTGGATCCAGGGCGACTGGATGCCCTCGGTGCTCCGTCAGGAGGACCTCGACGACCTGGTCGAGGGAGGAGCCATTCCCCACAAGGCGGCGCGTCTTCCAGGGGGAGAAATCGAGCCCCAACCACGTGACAGTGAGTGCGTCCTCCTGGCGACTCATATTGACCGAGGGTTTTCTCTGCCTCCTCCTCCATTCTTCTGGAGCTTCTTAAATTTCTTCGGGGTGCAACTCCACCACTTTACCCCCAACTCCATAGTTTACCTTGCCGCGTTCATTTCCATGTGCGAGGCCTTCGTGGGTTGCCGTCCGCATTGGGGGCTTTTCAAGCATATCTTTACTTGCCGCTCTCAGTCGGTTAAAAAGGCCAAGTCGAGTGATGAGAGGACGCAAGTGATCCAGCTGTGCGGGGGGCTGGTGATTCAAACGAGGGGAAAGAGCTGTTTTCCATCCATTACTTTCCCGGAGTCGGTCCGCGGTTGGCAGGCAACTTGGTTCTACTGCCAGGACCAAGTGACTCCAGGTCAGTCGACTGGTCTCCCTCCTTTTTCCCTCGACCGAGCCGCGAAGCCCGTCTCTCTGAAAATTGCGCCAGAGGAGAAGGCCCAAGTCAAAGTGCTGGCCGGCCGAGTGGTTGAACTCGTTCGTGAGGGCGTGACTGGGATGGACTTGCTAGAGGTCTTTCTTCAGAGACGCATTCAACCGCTCCAGGCCCGGGACCATCCGATGTGGCTGTACTCGGTCCTCGACGACACCACTCGGATCCACCCGGAGGAGGTCACCGACGAGATGCTGGAGGGGTGGCTGTCAAGCATCACAGGGAATAAAGACAACCCCCGAGGATCCAGAAGGGTGATTCCACTCGACAGCACGTACGAAGTGGATCAGGTACATCTTTATGTTTCTGACTGAAATCTTGTTTCTTGCGTTGGTCTTCTTTGAGTTGGTCGACTGATTTTTGTTTCATCCATTGTTCCCAGGCGACCTCCGAGATGTTCTCGACACCAACGGGGCACAGGGGTCTATTGAGGAAGGTGAGGCGAGTGGAGGTGAGAGCGGGGACGACCAAGGCGAGTGGGAGTCTGACGGTGAAGGGGAAGGAGACGACGACGTCTTCTCCAGCGAGGAGGAGGAGGAGGAAGCTGAGCCTCCCCGTCCGGAGGGGCGATCCAAGCTCACACATGACCCAGCGTGGGGACGCGGCAAGGCCGCCGCACCTGCTGGGCAGACGTCGAAGCGCCCTCGGAGTCCTCCTCCTCCACCGACTGAGAAGGCTCCCAAGCACCCACGAGCGACGCCATCCAAGCCGCCTAAAGTTCTGCCCAAGATGAAGATAGCTGTTCCTACCATTTCCGGGTAAATGATAGAAACTTTGTTTTCCTTTGTCGACCGTGGACGGATCCTTGGTCGATTCACTCTGCCAACTGGCTGACTTTTGAGATTTGCAGCGGTGCCACTTCTGAGGTTTCCGCCAGGAACGACGACCAAGAGATGGAGGACGCTGTCACCTCCAACCCTGGTACGATTAATGACATTTTGCTTTGAGTCGACTGGCCCTTGTAGTTCTGGTCGATTGAATGTTTCTCTTGCAGCCCCTCCTCATGTTATTGATCTCCCGGACGATGACGACAACGAGCCGCTGAGGGTGAAGAGGACAAAGAAGACGCCGGTTGTCAAGACCCCGCGGTCCACTCCAGCACCTGAGGCCGCGGCTCGGGGCGATGGCGAGCCCGCTCGGGCTTTTGTGACCTTTGCCAATCCCCTGTCGAGTGTGCAGCCCTCGGCGTCGACTGCCAATCCGACTTCGCTCTTTGTCGCGTACTCCGTCCCTGAAGACGAAGTGGCCGCTGTGAGGGAGGCCATACGCCAGGCAGGGGTCATGATGGAATGGGTGAAGAAGGCGCGAGAGGCCAGCCAGGCAGCTTACAATGCAAGTTCGGCGCTCCAGAGCAACGTCCAGGTCAGTCGACTCAATACTTGGTTGTTTGACAAGTCTTTCTCCCTCTTTCTTTTTCTTTTTGAAGATTTTTGTATCTGTATCTGTACACCCACTGGGTGTGTTTTCTCTTTCTTGGACTAGTGGGGGCACGCTGAGTGCACCCACTGGGTGTAGTCCCCGAGACTACAGTGGACTGCTGGCAGTCGACTGTAGTCTTTATATTGCGTTTCTGAATCTGTATTTCTTCACTCGGTTTGGTCTGGCCAGGTCGAGTGGGACCATGTCCTGTCGACTGCGGGCAGTTGATTTTTTTTGAACCAGTGGGGGCACGCTGAGTGCACCCACTGGGTGTAGTCCCCGAGACTACTGTCGAATGTTTTTGATTCGGCTGTGGTCTTAGAAACGTCACCATTGTTCCTTAGTTACTCGGAAGCAACTTATCTCGAACGTCTGTCGACTGTGTTTTTTCTTTTTGCAGAAATCCTGCGAACTTGCCGCTCGCTATGCTGAATTGGAGAAACAGAAGATTCAACTGGATCTTGATCTAGAGCTGGCCAGGACGGAGCTGCAGAAGGTCAGGGAGGGCACCGCAGGTAAAGTGACTTTGTCGACTGATTTTGTTTTCAGGCTTGAGCATTCCTCTGCTGTTTCCGATTCGATCGCCATTTCTTTGTAGGAGAATTGGAAAAAGCTTTGGCGAGGAAGGACCAGGACCTGGCTGCTGCCCGCAAGGAGGCTGACGATAAGACAGCTCTGGCCGAACAGAAGCTGGCTTCGGTCGACCAGCTGGAAAAAGAGAACACCAGGTTGCAGACCGCTCTGACTGATGCCAACAGGCTGACTGCCCATTGGAAGAAGAAGAACCTCCTCTTGGGCGAGGAGATGGAAGGCATCGCTCGTAGGAGGGACGACCTGGAGAGCTACCTGAGGAGCCTCGCCAAGAGGCTGTACATCAAACTTGAAGGTGCACATCTAATTTTGACTGTTTTGTACCTTTGCGTCGACTCAATCTTGCGATCGTTGGCTTATCTTTAGGTCTTGTGTGCAGAATTCTGTCAGAACTTCGAAGAGGAGACCAGGCGGATCGAAACGGGTCTGGACCCAATCAATTCTCCGGTGAAAGATGATACTGCTATGAACCTGCTCCGACTGGAATCTCGAATCGACGGCGCTGTGGATTACTTGGCTCAACTGAAGGTCGCCATGTCGCGGATCGACTCGACGCTTTGGCCAGAGTCCATGCTCCAGAACGATCTCGAGTCTCTTATGGCTCGACTTGACAAAATCCCCGATCGAGTGCAGGAGTGGAAGAAGTCTTCTGCCCGGTGCGGCGCTGATGTGGCTCTATCTTTAGTCCGCGTCCACTGCAAGGAGGCGCGAGAAGAAAAGCTGGCCGCATCCAAGTCACCAATACCAAGAGGCATAGCTTCCAAGACTTCATGGAGACCTTCATTGCTGCTGCCACTCGCATTGCGGACGGAATTGACCTGGATGAGTTCATCGCTCCTGCCAGTCCTCCTCTTGAGGAGTGAGAAAACTTTTATGCCTTCCCTTAAATTAGCCTCGGAATGCCGAGTGGACTTGTAATCGTTTAAACTCTGCCGAGCTGAGGGCTCGAGTACTTTGATTCGGGGCCCAGGGCCTCTCAAGCTTTATCCGAACTTAATTTTTTGCTGAATGTCTTCGTGGTCTTGAACTGTCGTGTGGGGCTTGATGGCCGACCCACACCCTGTTGTTGTACATTGTATTTGTGGTGGAGCTCTCAGGAAAAGGTGGCAGTCGACCCACACCCTGTTGTTGTACATTGTATTTGTGGCGGAGCTCTCAGGAAAAGGTGGCAGTCGACCCACGCCTTGTTACTATAGAGTGGGACGAAGCTTACATTGTATTTGTGGCGGAGCTCTTCAGGAGAAGGTGGGTTTCAAACTTAGGCGAGTACCTGACTGCAGCTAAGTCTCTTCGTGGAGAGCTTAGGCGAGTGCTGAACTGCAGCTAAGCCTCCGAGTGGGAGGTTTGCTCTCCACTCGGTAGGATTTTCCAAACTTAGGCGAGTGTCTGACCGCAGCTAAGTCTCTTCGTGGAGAACTTAGGCGAGTGATGAACTGCAGCTAAGCCCCCGAGTGAGAGGTTTGCTTTCCACTCGGTAGGATTTTTCAAACTTAGGCGAGTGTCTGACTGCAGCTAAGTCTCTTCGTGGAGAACTTAGGCGAGTGCTGAACTGCAGCTAAGCCTCCGAGTGGGAGGTTTGCTCTCTACTCGGTGGTATTTTTCAAACTTAGGCGAGTGTCTGACTGCAGCTAAGTCTCTTCGTGGAGAACTTAGGCGAGTGCTGAACTGCAGCTAAGCCTCCGAGTGGGAGGTTTGCTCTCCACTCGATAGGATTTTTCAAACTTAGGCGAGTGTCTGACTGCAGCTAAGTCTCTTCGTGGAGAACTTAGGCGAGTGCTGAACTGCAGCTAAGCCTCCGAGTGGGAGGTTTGCTCTCCACTCGGTAGGATTTTTCAAACTTAGGCGAGTGTCTGACTGCAGCTAAGTTTCTTCGTGGAGAACTTAGGCGAGTGCTGAACTGCAGCTAAGCCCCCGAGTGGGAGGTTTGCTCTCCACTCGGTAGGATTTTTCAAACTTAGGCGAGTGTCTGACTGCAGCTAAGTCTCTTCGTGGAGAACTTAGGCGAGTGCTGAACTGCAGCTAAGCCCCCAAGTGGGAGGTTTGCTCTCCACTCGGTAGGATTTTTCAAACTTAGGCGAGTGTATGACTGCAGCTAAGTCTCTTCGTGGAGAACTTAGGCGAGTGCTGAACTGCAGCTAAGCCTCCGAGTGGGAGGTTTGCTCTCTACTCGGTGGTATTTTTCAAACTTAGGCGAGTGTCTGACTGCAGCTAAGTCTCTTCGTGGAGAACTTAGGCGAGTGCTGAACTGCAGCTAAGCCTTCGAGTGGGAGGTTTGCTCTCCACTCGATAGGATTTTTCAAACTTAGGTGAGTGTCTGACTACAGCTAAGTCTCTTCGTGGAGAACTTAGGCGACTGCTGAACTGCAGCTAAGCCTCCGAGTGGGAGGTTTGCTCTCCACTCGGTAGGATTTTTCAAACTTAGGCGAGTGTCTGACTGCAGCTAAGTTTCTTCGTGGAGAACTTAGGCGAGTGCTGAACTGCAGCTAAGCCCCCGAGTGGGAGGTTTGCTCTCCACTCGGTAGGATTTTTCAAACTTAGGCGAGTGTCTGACTGCAGCTAAGTCTCTTCGTGGAGAACTTAGGCGAGTGCTGAACTGCAGCTAAGCCCCCAAGTGGGAGGTTTGCTCTCCACTCGGTAGGATTTTTCAAACTTAGGCGAGTGTCTGACTGCAGCTAAGTCTCTTCGTGGAGAACTTAGGCGAGTGCTGAACTGCAGCTAAGCCCCCAAGTGGGAGGTTTGCTCTCCACTCGGTAGGATTTTTCAAACTTAGGCTAGTGTCTGACTGCAGCTAAGTTTCTTCGTGAAGAACTTAGGCGAGTGCTGAACTGCAGCTAAGCCCCCGAGTGGGAGGTTTGCTCTCCACTCGGTAGGATTTTTCAAACTTAGGCGAATCGGATTCGCAGCTAAGTCACCCACTGGGGGATTTCGGATACATACAACAGTGATAGCAATTATTGGAACACTCTTATTCCTGATAAAAATGAACTTCAGGAGTTTTTCTTATTACATCTGGTTTGAGAGCGGACTCAAGTGTAAAAGGGGCGGAGAAGCTCCACGTTCCAAGCTCGAGGTTCGTCGATTTGTCGATCAACATTGTAAAGGTGATATGCTCCGTTGTGGAGGACTCTGGTGACAATGAAGGGGCCTTCCCAAGTGGGAGCGAGCTTGTGAGGTTTCTGTTGATCCACTCGGAGGACCAGATCTCCTTCTTGAAAGGCTCGACTCTTCACATTCCGGGCGTGGAATCGACGTAAGTCCTACTGGTAAATGGTCGATCTGATCATTGCCATCTCCCTCTCTTCCTCCAAGAGGTTGACTGCGTCTTGCCGGGCCTGCTCCGCTTCATCTTCGGTGTAAAGTTCGACTCGGGGCGCATTATGAAGAAGATCGCTTGGCAGGACAGCTTCGGCTCCATAAACCAGAAAGAATGGGGTCCTTCCAGTCGACCGGTTAGGGGTGGTCCTTAATCCCCACAGAACTGACGGAAGCTCGTCGACCCAAGCGCCTGCCGCGTGCTTGAGATCGTGCATCAGCCGAGGTTTTAGCCCTTTGAGAATCAGACCATTTGCTCTCTCAGCCTGTCCATTCGACTGGGGGTGAGCGACTGAGGCGTAGTCGACTCGTGTGCCTTGAGAAGCGCAAAATGCTCTGAACTCGTCCGAATCAAAGTTTGACCCGTTATCAGTGATGATGCTGTGCGGGACTCCATATCTGAATGTTAATCCTCTGATGAAACTCATAGAGGTGCCAGCGTCGAGGCTCTTTATGGGCTTAGCTTCGATCCATTTGGTAAACTTGTCGACTGCCACAAGCACATGAGTGAACCCACTCCTGCCCGTTCTTAGGGGGCCAACCATGTCCAATCCCCAGACGGCAAAGGGCCAGACGAGCGGAATGGTTTTCAGGGCTGACGCGGGCTTGTGTGTCATGTTGGAGTAGAACTGGCAGCCCTCGCACCTGTCGACTATCTCTTTCGCCATCTCATTTGCCCTTGGCCAGTAAAATCCAGCTCGGTATGCTTTAGCCACAATAGTCCGAGAGGACGCATGGTGACCGCAGGTTCCCGAGTGGATATCGTTGAGGATTATTTGACCCTCTTCTGGCGTTATGCATTTCTGGCCGACTCCGGTCGCACTTTCTCTGTACAGCTGTCCCCTTATGACCGTGAAGGCCTTAGATCGGCGGACGATCTATCGAGCCTCCTCCTCGTCCTCCGGGAGTTCTTTCCTTAGGATATATGCAATGTACGGTATTGTCCAGTCAGGGGTGACTGCCAAGACTTCCATGATTAGGTCGACTACTGCAGGCACTTCAACTTTAGTCGGATCCGTGGCACTTTTCGGCTGTGGGGCTTCTTCTGTGAAAGGATCTTCTTGGACTGATGGCGAGTGAATGTGTTCCAAGAACATGTTGCTTGGAATGGCTTCTCTCTTGGAGTCTATCTTTGCCAAGTCGTCAGCTGCCTGGTTTTTCAGTCGGGGGATGTGGTGGAGTTCCAACCCCTCGAACTTCTTCTCTAGCTTCCGCACTGCATTGCAGTATCCAGTCATTGCCGGACTCCTGACGTCCCACTCCTTCATCACTTGATTAACCACCAGATCTGAGTCTCCATAGACCATGAGGCAACGGACGCCGAGCGAAATGGCCATGCGCAACCCATACAAAAGTGCTTCATACTCTGCTTCGTTATTGGAGGAATCGAAGTGAAGCTGGAGAACGTATCTGAGCTTATCTCCTCGGGGGGAGACCAAAACTACCCCCGCGCCCGAACCATTCAGCATCTTGGATCCATCGAAGAACATAGTCCAGTGTTCCGAGTGAACTTGAGTCGGAAGTTGCTGTTCAATCCACTCAGCGATGAAATCCGCGATTGCTTGGGACTTGATGGCTTTCTTTGCTTCAAACTTGATATCTAAAGGAAGGAGTTCAATCGCCCACTTGGCCACTTGACCAGTTGCATCTCTGTTATGCAGGATCTCCGATAATGGGGCGTCGCTGACGACTGTAATGGAGTGGTCAGAGAAATAATGTGCAACTTTCTTCGTGGTCATATAAATCCCATATACGAGCTTCTGGTAGTGGGGGTATCTTTGTTTTGAGGGGGTCAAAACTTCAGACACATAATATACAGGGCGTTGAACTTTGAAGGCCTTCCCTTCCTCTTCCCGCTCGACCGTAAGTACTGTACTGACAACTTGTCCCGTGGCTGCAATGTAAAGCAGCAGAGGCTCTTTGCTGATTGGGGCAACTAGCACCGGCTGGGTGGAGAGCAGAGCTTTGAGATCTGCAAACGCTGCATCAGCTTCTGGAGTCCACTCGAACTTGTCAGACTTTTTCATCAGTCGGTAAAGAGGCAACGCTTTTTCACCGAGTCGAGAAATGAATCGAATTAAGGCGGCCAAGCAGCCTGTAAGTTTTTGGACATCATGCACATGTACAGGACGCTTCATCCGGAGTATGGTGCCAATTTTTTCAGGATTGGCATCGATTCCCCGTTTGGAAATGAGAAAACCGAGTAGCTTGCCATCTGGAACTCCGAAAGTGCACTTTGACGGATTGAGCTTGATATCGTACCTCCTGAGGTTGGCGAAGGTTTCAGCAAGGTCAGCCCGTAGGTCGGAACCTTTCCGGGACTTGACTACGATATCGTCCATGTACGCCTCCACATTCCGACTGATTTGAGTGAGTAAACACTTCTGGATCATTCTCATGAATGTGGCTCCGGCGTTCTTGAGGCCGAATGGCATGGTGACGTAACAGAAGCATCCGAATGGAGTGATGAAAACTGTTTTGATTTCGTCGGGCCCATACAGACGGATCTGATGGTACCCGGAGTAGGCATCTAGCAAAGACAATCTCTCGCATCCCGCAGTTGAGTCGACAATCTGGTCGATGCGAGGGAGAGGAAAATGATCTTTCGGGCAGGCCCGATTGATATGCTTGAAATGAATGCACATACGGAGCGACTTGTCCTTCTTTGGGACCATAACGACATTGGCGAGCCACTCGGAGTGGTAGATCTCTCGGATGAACTCAGCTGCTAAGAGCCGAGCCACTTCCTCGCCAATGGCTTGTTTTTTCTGGACGGCGGACCGTCGAAGATGTTCCTTCACGGGCTTGAACTTTGAGTCGACTCGCAGGCGGTGCTCAGCCAGCCCCCTGGGAAGTCCAGGCATGTCAGAGGGTTTCCATGCGAAGATGTCCCAGTTCTCACAGAGGAGCTGGATGAGCACTTCTTCCTATTTGGAGTCGAGCGTCGTCGAGATGTGAGTCGGAGCAGCGTCGGGATCGGTCGGGTGAATGTGGACTGTCTTCGTTTCGCCAGCCGACTAAAAAGCTGACTCGGAGGCAGGCTTCTTAGCCCGTAGCAATTCACTCCGGTCGGCGGTCTTTTGGTACTCTTTCAGCTCGACCACTGCCATCTGAGCGTCGGCGATCTTTGATCCCTTCTAGAAACATTCCTCTTCTTTCTTCCGGTTGCCCGTAACAGTGATCACACCTTTGGGGCTAGGCATCTTTAATTTAAGATACACGTAGCATGGTCGAGCCAAGAAGCGTGCGTAAGCTGGCCTGCCCAAGATGGCGTGATAAGCACTCTGGAAGTCCACAACTTCAAACGTTAACTTTTCCTTGCGGTAATTCTTTGAATCACCAAAAACCACGTCAAGAGCAATCTGGCTGAGTGACTCAGCTTTCTTCCCAGGAATGACTCCGTGGAAGCTCATGTTACTGGTGCTGAGTCTGGACATCGGAATGCCCATTCCTTTCAAGGTTTCAGCGTACAGTATGTTCAGGCCACTGCCGCCGTCCATCAGGACTTTGGTCAGTCGAGTGCCTTCGACAACTGGGTCGACCACCAAAGCTTGCCTCCCAGGGGTGGCAATGTGCGTCGGGTGATCGTACTGGTCGAATGTGATGGCAGTCTGAGACCACTTCAGGTAACTGGGAGTCGCCGGCGCAACCATGTTGACCTCATGGTTAATGATTTTCAGTCGACTTTTGCTTTCGACATCAGCAAAAATCATCAAGGTGGAATTGACTTGGGGGTATCCATCGTCACTATCCTCCTTGTCTTCAACTCTGTCTGGCTCTTTTTCCTTATCCTTGGGCTGCTTGCCCTGGAACTGCTGAATCAGAAGCCGACACTGTCGAGTGGTATGCTTCGGGAAAATAAAATTTCCTTCTTCATCTTTCTTGGTATGGATGTGACATGGCAGGTCCAGAACATCATTCCCATCCTGATCTTTAACCTTCTTGGGCTTCCATGTGCCCTTGGGCTTTCCCTTGAAATTTCCCTGGGCCACAGCCAGGGCCACCCCAGGGGCGGCTGGCTCGGCCTTCCGCTTCTGCTTCCGACTGGAGTTTCCTCCGGTTTCTTGGGCGACTGACTTAAGTTTGCCACTTCGGAGTCGGTCCTCGTCTTCCCCATTAACGTACTTGGTGGCAATCTCCATCATCCGATTAAGGGACATCTCTCCGGTCCGGCCAAACTTCTGATTCAACTCCCTGTACTTGACGCCTTCCTTGAAAGCGCAAACTGCTTGATGGTCTGGCACGTTCTCGACCGAGTGGTGCATTGTGATCCACCTCTGGATGTATTCTCTCAGAGTTTCGTTTGGCTTCTGTACGCAAGACCGCAGCTCCGTAAGGCCTGCAGGGCGCTTGCATGTCCCTTCGAAGGTTGTGATAAACACTCGGGAGAGATCCTCCCAAGTGTAAATGCTGCTGGGCGCCAACTGATTCAGCCACACCCTAGCTGAGCCTTCCAACATGAGAGGTAAATGCTTCATGGCCACCTCATCATTACCGCCGCCAATCTGCACAGCCACTCGGTAATCCTCGAGCCACGTGTCAGGCTTGGACTCACCGGTGAACTTGCTGATTCCAGTCGCCAGCCGGAAGTTGGGAGGGATCACCGCAGCTCTGATGGCTCGACTGAAACATTCAGGCCCCGAGGCGTGTGTCCTGCTGCCGGTGGGCGTATCTCTGTTGTGGCCCTCTCGATGAGCCCTGTTCCTGTCCACCAGACCTTGAACGAGGATGGATCTCGCGTCAAAGCCTGGGTCTCTGGGGTCGACTGGGATCCTCTGCCCAGTGTTATGGGGGCGCCTGTCGTCTCGATGTCGAGGTGCATATGATCCACTCCTCGGGGGAGGGGACGGCACCCGACGCCCATCATCACGGTCGGGTCGGTGATCATATTGTTCATTTCTCCTATACTGATCGTGCCGGTCTCCACGCCTCTCACGCCTCGGGGGCGATCTCGGGCTGTGAGCCGACTGGACGGTTTCCGTTGCAACGGATCGACTGTGGATCCTGTCCCGCGACTGAGAGACGGCGGAATTCTGATTTCCCGCCGCTCGGAGCAATGCTCTGATCTGCAGCAATCCTCTACCGGCCTCCGACTGGGAGGGCTGGATTGACTCCGCTATGCGGGCCGCGGCAGCCAGGTTCTGAACCGGAGTTCGGTACACCTGCGGCGGTGGGAAGAGCTGACGTCGACTGGGTTCGGGAGCTTGCTGGCGTCGACTGGACTCGGGAGCCTGCTGGCGTCGACTGGACTCGGGAGCCCGCTGACGCGCTCGCTCGTCGAGAGCTCGCTGTAGATTCTCCGGTCGAGTGCGCTCGGCTAGATTAGCCAAGCGCGCGTCCTCCAAGGCCCAGGCCTCGGGGGTTCCTCCAACTATAGGGGTGTAGAGCGCGTCCATGTTCCGGCGACGAAGCTCCTCCCGCTGCAATGACGTAAGAGGCTCGGGGAGGTATTCGTCGTGAGGGTGCGACGGATCGCCCCTATCGGCACCATCATCAGCGCGATGGAATCCAGGGGGACTGTGTGTCCCCTCGACCGCCAGAACTTCCGCCAAAGGGTCGCTGCTGTCACACTCGGAAGCGGTCTCCGTGGAGCCAGTCGACAGATCGAACAGGCCGCAGAGGGATTCGTCAGGCTCGATTGCCGCGACTTGCGGGGTCGCCGACTAGCGGGCTGCGGCGTGCTTCATCCACCGCTGGTGCCTCGACCGACCCGAGCGCTTGCGCTGGCGGGAGACAGGACGGGGAGACGACACGGGAGTCAACCGATATGGGGTCGACGGTTGCCTCCGGAGGACGCCACGGACGCACGCGCGGAAATGCGTCGCACCGCGGACGGGGAGCGCGTCGACGTCAAGTGGCGCCTCCTGGAGCCAGGCGGAGTCGTCGGCGATGAAAGTGAGTCCGCCGAGACGGATCTCGCGGCCCTCCGCCAAAGCTCCGCAGGAAAACATGATCAAGTGGATCGGAAAAATCGCAACTTCTCCAATTAGGCGCTAAGACTAATGCCCCAAGGTGGGCGCCAACTGTCGTGGTTCTAAGTCTGACAATGAGGTAGGGGGTGTGTATGGAGAGGCTAGACCTTAGCTATTGGGAAGTTGTAAGCACGCAAGGTTTACGAGTTCAGGCCCTTCTCGGAGGAAGTAACAGCCCTACATCTCGATACCCGGAGGCGGTCGATTGGATTATGCGTGTGTAAAAGGACAAGGGTGCGAACCCTTGATACTGAGGAGGGGGGTGGCTTATATAGAGTTCGCCAGTCCTCTCCTGCCCTCAGTAATGCAGGGTTTAAGGTACATTTAAGGTGGGCGTTACTGATAACGTCCCCAATAAAGTGTCATAATAATCATAAAGACTACTTAATAGCCGACCGTTTGCCTGCGGAGTGACTTGAGGTCTTCTGGCAGTCGAGTGGTTGGCTTCTTGGTCGAGTGACAGCTTCTTGGTCGAGTGTCTTCAACCCATTGAGTGGGATATCTTCAAGTTGTTTGAAAGGTGACTTCCTCTAAGGATGTCCTATGGTAGGGCTCTTTAGGACGGGTCCGTGTCCCTACCGTAGGTACATGACTTCATCAGGGGGCACCCCTAGACACACAAGTTGATCTACGTGATCGTTTTCTTAGCCGTGTGCGGTGACCCCTTCCACCATACTCCTCGATAATATTGTAGCGGTGCTTAGGCGAAGCCCTGCGACGGTAGAACATCAAGATCGTCACCACGCCGTCATGCTGACGGAAATCTTCCCCGACACTTTGCTGGATCGGAGTCCGGGGATCGTCATCGAGCTGAACGTGTGCTAAAACTCGGAGGTGCCGTAGTTTCGGTGCTTGATCGGTCGGGCCATGAAGATGTACGACTACATCAACCGCGTTGTCATAACGCTTCCGCTGTCGGTCTACGAGGGTACGTAGATCACACTCTCCCCTCTCGTTGCTATGCATCATCATAATTTTGCGTATGCGTAGGAATTTTTTTGAAATTACTACGTTCCCCAACATAAGGGACTAATGCATTTATGAGTGTACACATGTCTATAAGTCCATGAGGAGTTTGATATTAACACAGAAAGTCGACCCCTAAAAATGAAGTTATTCGACTGAAGACTTTGGTATTCTGAAGACTTTCTGAAGACTTTGAAAGTGAAGAAATTGGTGTGACCTTGAAGACTTGGTATTCATTCGAGGAACATGAAGCGTGAAGACTTTTGTTTTCGTAGTTTCATTTTATCTTTCTTGATTCATAGGAAACACTGTACTGTTAAAGGGGGTTGAGGAAATACTAAGGAAAAATTTCCATGTGATGCTCAACTCAAAATCCTACACCTACCAATCCCTTTGAGTGAAGCCATTGGAAATCGCATACAGTTCAGTCATATTCTTCAGTGACAGAGACGAAGTTCTTCTGGTCGCTGAGGAATTTGTTCTGACTGAGGAGTTAGGTATTCGCAAGTGCGGATTGCCTACACAGTGAGGAACATGATAGCCCTAAGGAATTTGAACCTCAAATTTCAGACTGTTGTTGTGCTACGTGCCAGCTGTCCCAAAATATCTTATCCACCCAACGGTCATATCATTGAAGGGCATTTATGCCTTATCATGTCGGGCTGCTCCCTAGGCTATAAATAGCCGCCCCCTACAACCACTAGTTGGTTTTGCTCCGAGAGAAACTGACACTTGTCATTTGAGAGCATCCCATCCTCCGAGGACTTTGAGCGAAAATCATCGAGTGAGGAAAACCCAAACCCAAACACCTACAAACCCAAAGTGATTGAGCATCACTGAAGAGATTGATCCTGCGTGGATCCGATGCTTGTCACCTTTGAAGACTGTGCTTCTTCCAGACGGTTAGGCGTCATGGTCTAGAGCATCCAAGAGGAATTGTGGATCACCGAGTGACCAAGTTTGTGAAGGTTCGGAAGTCACCTGAAGACTTACCACGAGTGATTGGGCGAGGTCTGTGTGACCTTAGCTCAAGGGGAATACGATGAGGACTAAGTGTCCTGGACTGTGTGTTTAGGACTGGGTGTCCGGGACTGTGTGTCCTCAGGTCTAAATACCTGTCCGCCCTAACCAGATGTACAACTGAGATAGCAGTTGGAACTGGTCTACCAAATCATTGTCTTCACCAAGCCAACTGGTTCTATTTCCTCAACACTTTCATTTCCTCATTACTGTGTTGTGTGCTTGTCATATCTGTGTTCGAATACTTTGACTGAAGACTTTCTCAATTTCCTCAGTTCAATTTCTTCAGTCTGTTTGTCTTCATCCTGTGTTATCATGTGTTTACGCTTGCTGTACTATGTGCCTGTCTTCATTTCAAGATGACCATGCTTGTATTCTGTTATGTTTACTTCTGATTACTTATTCCGCTGCAAGTAGTTCTTCACTAAGGAATTTCCTCACCGACAATTTCCTTAGTGAAGAATTCATAAAAATCGCCTATTCACCCCCTCTAGTCGATATAACGCACTTTCAATTGGTATCAGAGCAAGGTACTCCCTTGTTCTGTGTGGTTTTGGTTTAACCGCCTGGAGTTTTAGTTATGTCGACCGCAGGTATGAAGAAAGTGACATGCCCCATCTTTGACGGTCACGAGTATCCCAAGTGGAAGGCCATGATGAAGAAGCGCCTCATGGCGATGAACAGTGAACTGTGGACCGTCACTGAGATTGGTCTTACCAATCTGTGCAACACGGCGGGAGCTAATGACATTCGCAAGTACACTCTTCTCAACCTCACGGCGAAGGACGTCACCTGCTTCTGTCTGTCTCAAAATCAGTTCAGGAACATCATGCATCTCGATCATGCGAAGCTTATCTGGGACCGTCTCTCTCAGGTCTATGAAGGTCATCGAACCTATCATGATCCTTGGTTTGAGGACTTCAAGGAATCTCTCAAAGCGATGACATTCGAACCAGAATCATCATCCTATTCATCATGCCTTATGGCAAAAAGTGCTGAGGTAACTGAATGCTACCTATCCGAGTCTAGTGATGATGAATCTGGTGATGAATTTGGACCCAGCTATGTCAAACTCGCTTCCCTTGCCACTAAACAACAAAGAGCTTTAGAAAAAGTTCAATACATGCTAAATAAGAGCGATGATATGTTGGGTGAAGAAATGGATCAGTCAAAAGCTTTGGCTGAAAGTCTTCAAAGACTTCATACTAAGTATGATACCCTTCAAGATCAACATAACACTCTCTTATCTGATCATGAGAAGCTTTCTTATGAATTTCTTCAAAGAAAGCAAGATCTTGAGAAGCTAAGAGTGAGTTATGAAGATCTTCAGAAGGAGCGCGATTCATTACTTGATCAACAATTCAGCGCTGCTCAGGAAGAATTTGCTCCTCCATGTTTGAAATGCATTGAACGTGAATCTGCTAATTCTTCACCTGAATGTTCAAATGCTTCTAATGTTACAAATTCCTCACCTGCCTCTGCTATCACTAATTCCTCATCCGAGGACATTGCTAGTATCACTAACGATGCGGGGCTGAAGGAATTGTACATGACAGGCATGTACAAAAGCCTCAAAGGGCATCAGACTCTTTGTGATGTGCTTAAAAAGTAGATCCTCAATAGGAACCCTAGGAAAGAGGGTATTGCCTTTGAGAGGAAACTCAATGCTGATGGTACATATTGGAAGCCTGAGCAGTACCCCAAAACCTCATGGGTTGCTGCAAAGGGACCTCCAGTTGATCCATCTAATTTATATGGCTTTACATGTGAATCTTCTAATTCTTCTGATGAGTCATTTGACTCCAACTATAAATTGTTCAAAAATCAGAATGGTGAAGTATTTGCTATAAACTGCAGGAACGGTTCCCCTATGAAGAAAATCTGGGTTCCCAAAAGGTACCTTGAAAGTCTTTAGGTGAATGTCCTCATGACACCACCTGTGAAGAATAGGAACCCCAGATCAAATTCTTCATATGGACCAAATTCTTCATATGGATCCAAGTCCTCATACGGACCAAATTCCTCACGTGGATCAAATTCCTCAAAAGGATCAAAGTCCTCATATGAATATCATCGTGCTAACAACTCTATTTCGCAGGGAAGAGCCAAGGCCTATGAATATGAGCATTATTCTTCTAACCATTTTTTCATAAGTCCTCGAAGAATTTCTCTGCTTATTCATATGCTTACCCTAACTCCTCTTATGTGAAACGAAATGGATTGGCTTCTATGCCACCTTTCTCATATGGAGCCCGCAGAGTGATGAACTCTTTGCCACCCCTTCAGATGTGGGTGGTGAAGGAAAAGAACTAATCTCTTATGCAGGGTCAGGTCTCCAGATGTGCTCAAACGTCTAAAGAATTTGCTGGAGACCTGAAAAGTGCCTGAAAGGATGCAGGCTAATCATGAAGAAATGAATCCTCATTTCTCACATCCTCTTACTGCTATATCTCTCTTACTGCTTCATGAAATTGATCTGATGAATTTGATATCATATTCTTCACTGATGAAGTATATGAGTTCGTAAGCTGCACTAATTCATCTGCAGGATGATCAACCCAAAGCCACTGAGGTGGGTCCTCGATAGTGGATGTACAAATCACATGACTGGTGACAAAAATCTATTGATGGATGCTCCCTTATCACCATCGCATCTGAAACATATCATCTTCGCAGACAAAGGGAAAAGTCAGGTATTGGGTCTAGGTAAGGTTGAGATCACAAAGGATCGACACATGGACAAAGTCATGCTTGTCGAGTCCTTAGGATACAACCTTATGTTTGTCTCAATGCTTTGTGATCTTAACATGGTTGTTGTCTTTGGCAAGTATCGTTGTGTTGTGGTTATGGAAGCTGACAATCAAGGGCGGAGCCAGGATTTGAGCATAGGGGGGGGGCAAAGAGACGACGCTCAAAATACTTGTTTATATTTTCTCTAGAGCATATAAGCACAATGGTGGACATATGTTCGGCAGTTACTGATTTATGTTTAGCTCTACTACACCTGTAAGATTTGTAGGTGTTAAGAACTGAAGCAAGTGGGTTAGAACTATATATTTTTTACTCTTTCGCTTCATTTTTCCAACATAAATTATAGCTAATATAAAGACAGAACATAAATTAGATCTATATTTGTCATCTGATCACATGCAACTATTTCAAGGCATCACCACATCAGACAAAGAAGATTACCTGAATCTATATGCATTGAGATTTTTTTCCAGGGAATATAACTTGAGAATTTGTTCAGCGACAAATTCACTAGACGTGATACATGCCTGATTACGCCACCAACGTAAATCAGCAGCGGCCTTCGGGGGATTGACGAGTGCCCAATTTGTACAAACGAGTAGTGGAGGAGGAGCCAGCGTATCTAATCTAAATCTGGTAGAGATAAACTGCACGGAGAGCTGAGGCGGCAGGACGGCCTCGCTAATCATGGGAGATTTGTTTGAGAGAAGCTACTCACGGGAGAGGAGGAAGGCTTGATTGGGCTTTTGTATGGGCCTTAGTATATGATTATAGTGCTTTTAAGCTTGAGGATTAGGGGGGCCAACACGTGATGACACTGCTATCTAGCAAGCCCATGTTCGCCAGTAAGTAAAATTACTCGATCGATAAGGGGGTCAGGCCCCTGCTCGCCCCCCCCTTGTCTCTGCCACTGCTGAAAATTCCAAAGTCTTTGAAGGCTTTAGGAGAGGAGACTTGTATATTGTTGATTTCTCTACAGGACCACAACCAGCCGTGTGCCTACTTGCAAAAGCTTCAGAAGGCTGGCTATGGCATCGACGTCTTGGTCATGCAGGCATGAGGAATTTGCACACGCTTGCGAAGAAGAAGCATGTCATTGGCATTGAGAATGTCAAATTCCTCAAGGATCACTTATGCGGAGCCTGTGAAGCTGGAAAGATGACCAAGGCCAAGCATCCAACGAAGACTATCATGACCACCACTCGACCATTTGAATTGCTTCATATGGATCCCTTCGGTCCTAATCATTACTCAGCAGTCACTAATGATGCATCTCTATATGGTCTTGTTATTGTTGATGATTATTCTCATTACACATGGGTACACATTGTTACTTACAAACATGAAGTGCAGGAAGTCTTCAAACGATTTTCCTCGAGGGCTTCAACCAACTTTGGTGTGAAGATCAAGCACATCAGAAGTGATAATGGAACTGAGTTCAAGAATTCTGGTCTCGATGACTATCTTGATGAACTTGGTATTACTCATGAGTTATCTGCTCCTTATACTCCCTGGCAAAATGGCGTCGTGGAGTGCAAGAATAGAACTCTTGTTGAGATGGCTCGCACTATGCTTGATGAGTACAAGACGCCTCGTCACTTCTGGATTGAGGCAATTTATACTGCGTGCCACATCATCAACAGGGTATATCTTCACAAATTCTTCAAGAAGACTGCCTATGAACTCCTCACTGACAAGAAACCCAATGTGAGTTATTTCAAAGTCTTCGGTGCTAAATGTTGGATCAGAGATCCTCATCACAATGCTAAATTTGCACCAAAAGCACATGAAGGTTTTATGCTTGGTTACGGAAAGGACTCCCACACCTACAGAGTCTTCAACAACGTTCTTCACAAGGTTGTTGAAACTTTAGATGTGTGGTTCGATGAAACTAATGGCTCGCAAAGAGAGCACCTACCTTCTGTGATAGATGAACCAGCACCTAAGGAATCTATTAAGTTCAAGGCTACTAAGGATGTCATTCCTACTGAAGAATCTGGTGAAGAATTCATTCCAGAGCGTGAAGAACGTCGAGCTGATGCACCTGAGGAAAATGTTGAAGAAAATGGTGCTGAAGAAAATGCTGATCAAATTCCTCGACGACAACTAGCTCATCCTCGCGTTGCACAAGAAGTGCAAGTGGAGAAGATCATCGATGACATTGAAGCACCAGGTCCTCTCACACGCTCAAAAGCTTCACATTTATCTAACTTTTGTGGGCACTATGCTTTTGTCTCTATCACAGAGCCCACTAAGGTAGATGAAGCATTTCTGGAACCTGAGTGGATTCAGGCCATGCAAGAAGAATTACATCAGTTCGAGCTCAACAACGTCTGGGAACTGGTCAAACTTCCAGATCCTTGCAAGCACAATATCATTGGCACAAAGTGGATCTACCGCAACAAGCAAGATGAAAATGGCCTTGTGGTGAGGAATAAGGCACGGCTTGTAGCTCAAGGCTACACACAGGTTGTAGGAATTGATTTCGATGAAACTTTTGCTCCTGTTGCTAGACTTGAGGCTATTCGCATATTACTTGCTTATGTTAACCATCATGATATCACTTTATATCAAATGGATGTGAAAAGTGCATTCCTTAATGGTAAGCTTGAGGAAGAAGTATATGTTGCTCAACCCCTAGGTTTTGAAGATCCAAAGAATCCTGACAAAGTCTTCAGACTCAACAAGGCCCTCTATGGCCTCAAGCAGGCCCCTCGGGCATGGTATGATACTTTGAAGGAATTCCTCATGAAGAATGGTTTCACACCCAGTTCTCTCGACCCTACTCTCTTTACTAAATCTTATGATGGTGAACTGTTTGTGTGCCAAATATATGTTGATGATATTATCTTTGGTTGTACTGACCAACGTTATAGTGATGAATTTTCCTATATGATGAGTGAAGAATATCAAATGTCTATGATGGGAGAGTTGAAATTCTTCTTAGGTCTTCAAATTCGTCAATAGCGCAATGGCATACTCATATCTTAGGAGAAATACCTCAAGGATGTACATAGAAAATTTGGCATGCAAGATTGCAAAGGCGTCAAAATTCCTATGCCCACAAATGGCCATCTATGCACTGATGAAAATGGTATTTACTTTGATCATAAGGTATACCGCTCCATGATTGGTTCTTTATTGTATTTATGTGCATCTAGGCCAGATATAATGCTTAGTGTTTGCATGTGTGCCCGATTTCAAGCTACACCGAAGGAATCACACCATAAGGTTGTGAAGCATATTCTTCGATATCTAGCTCACACACCAACACTTGGATTATGGTACCCCAAGGGCTCGACTTTTGATCTCATTGGATATTCTGACTCTGACTATGCTGGTGATTGTGTAGATCGCAAGTCAACATCTGGTACATGTCATTTCCTCGGACGATCTTTGGTCTGTTGGTCCTCGAAGAAACAGAACTTCGTATCACTGTCTACTGCTGAAGGTGAGTACATTGCTGCTGGTTCTTGCTGTGCTCAACTTCTATGGATGAAGCAAACTCTCAAGGACTACAGCGTCAACGTGAAGAATGTGCCTCGAAGACAAAGCACATTCAGATTCGTCACCATTTCCTTCATGATTATGTGTTGAAGGGCGACATTTCTATTGAGCATGTGAAGACTGAAGAACAGCTAGCCGATATCTTCACAAAGCCCTTGGATGAGAAGAGATTTAGCAAGTTGCGGTGTGAGCTAAATATCTTAGAATCTTCGAATGTTTTTTGAAAAGGACACTCATCCTAACACTTATGCAAAATTGATGACTTAGATGTGCAACACATGAAGAAACGTTTTTCTTAAATCAATGAAGAATAACACTCTAAGTGTGAAGAAATTAATGAAGAATTTGATTCTCAGAACCCTACGACAATTGTACGCGGTGTCTGAAACCATCATTCTTATACAGTGGGTCATGCCACCACCAAAAGTTGAAAATCTTCAATTTGAGTTTTTTTCCTCAGTTTTGAAATTCCTCAATTGTTCAAATTCTTCAACTTTGCAAAATCTTCACTGTTTCCGTCGTTCTTCTTCATTGGCTATATATATGAGTTTATGTCCTCTACAGCATTCACTTATGGCTAATCCTTCATTTTGCGTTTTCTGCTAAGTGAATGTGATCGGACCCTTCCCCCTCTATGCTAAACTCAACCCAATCTATTCACAAATTCTTCATGTGCATTCTATTTGAAACTCGTTCAAAATCTTCACTGTGTCCTTGTCAGCTGAAGAATTTGTGAATGGAATGTTAAAACTTATCTTATCCAAATTTTCGGCTTTGCCGCTCAAACCGTACGTTCCGCGTCCCATGATAGACTTATCTATTCACCCACAATCTAACACGATCTCCACTTCTCAATACGTGGGTGACACATGTCAAGTGAATGAGAAGGGTCAGGGGCATGTTCGTCCAAAATCTTTGGGCGAACAGTTTTTCACTGTGGCTATAAATACCCCCTCTCCCCTTCCTCACTTCCTTTACTCCGCTCGACCTCTCTCTCCCGCTTGAGCTTCTCAAAACCCTAGCGCCGTCGCTACTTCATCGTCGCCGGTGAGGAAGAGCTTCACTGCCTCGACCTCGTCGACGTCATACTCGCGCTGGCCGCGGAAATCTTCACTCCGCCGCTGCCATAGTCGTCTTCCTCCGCCGATTTAGGGCGTGGAAGATCTGCACAGACGAACTTCTCATCTCTACCTCACAGTTCGTCGTGTTCTTCTTCCAGGGTAATTAAAAGTTACTTTCATTGCCCTCTTTGATTCGAATGTTTTCTACAAAATCTTCAAAGGTGTTTTCTTCAAATCCTCACACACTAAACACCTCACAAGTCATTTGTTCTTGATTCGTTTCTCTAAGCATCATTTTCTTCAAGATTCCTTAATGGAACCTAACACAAAGAACGCTTAGTGAAATTCTTAAAGACTCATCTGGTCAAATTCCTCAAACTTGTTCTTTTTGAAAAACCTTCTGAGAACGCATATGACCTCTCCAAATTCCTCGCACCTATACTCTATTCACAGGTACTCATGTCTGCTGCTGAATCACTAGGTTCTCATCAACTTAACTCATTTGCAGCGTTCCTCAAAGAAAAGTTGCATACTTCTTCAGAGAATTCGATTGTTCAAATTCCTCAACTGAAGAATATGGCAGACGGAAAGAAGCCACAGAAAGGAGGAAAGAAGCCTGAGGTCATGACTGCCTTTGAGATCCTTGATGATATATACAAATACTATTGCACTCCTGATGAGGCCAAGTTTGGTAAGGAGAACAAAAATCAGCGCAAGGTGCGCATCCAGAGGATAGAAAGGAGATGGGCAAGAAAGTGGAGGGAGTACAGGTATGTAACTCCCAAGTACATGAAGAAATTCGCTCTAAACCCTCCATGCCCAAGACCTCCATTGGCACCTGGCCAAGAAGCAGATCCCACCAGCCTCAAGCGCGGTGAGGACTATCCTGATGAATGGGCCAAGCGCCAGGCCAAGTTGGCTAGACAAGCCAAAGAAGCGGTGAGGAAATTCAATGAAGACTCTGCTACTGCTGTTGCTGAGGCCCTTGTCAAGCCAAAGAAATCTATGGCAAAGAAGCCTGCGCGTAAGCCAAGTGCTTCACCTATAGTGCCCTCAAGGCCAAGTTCCTCAGCAATGCCCTCACGGCCAGAATCTTCAAAGTCCTCAAGGCCAATTCCTCATGCTGCTCCTGCTCCTCCAAAATCCTCAGCAGCTCCTCCAAAGGCCTCAGTTGTTCCGACAAAGTCCTCAGCACCTGTGCATCTTGCCACATGCCAAAGGACTACAGGCATCTCCATTGCCACAGGTGTCTCAGCTAGTTCCTCAGCTGCACCCAATTCTTCAACGGGTCCCTCTCTGCTGAAGACAAAGGCCACTGCTGGACGAGGTCCTCGCCCTAGTCCTTAGAAGAAGCAGGTTGCCTTCCAAGTGCTGTCTGAAGAAGACGAAGCTGATGATGAAGAACTTGCTGAGATCATCAGAGATAGGCAAGTCAGGGCCGCTAGAGCCAAGGGCACAAATGTGCCTCTGCTTTTGGATCCCAAGCCGATCCTCGACTATATTGATCTCTAGCACAAGGACCCAAACACTCATATGCCTGATTTCAAGTTGACTCCTGGCCAAAGTCACATGTTGACCCATTTCATCCAAGAAGAAAAATGGAAATATGAGAAGGCCGGGCAGATCAAGAAGGCGCGGTACAGGAAGGAGAAATTTCTGAAGAACAACATTGTCTCTATGACAACTGATGAACTTATAAAAGTCTAGTCTGAAATCAAAACCCTCAGCGATGATTTCAATGCCTACTATGTTGATTGGCAAGGATCCAAAGTCAGGTTTGTTAAACTGACTGAGAAGTTCACCACCAATGTTGCAGCCCCATCGCAATAGGAAATTCCTCAGGCTGAAGCATCTGCTCAGCCAACTAAAGAACATGCCAGCACCACTGATGACTTTTAGGCTGCTGAAGAAAATGCTAGTTCCAGGGCTGATGACTGCATTCCAGCCGCTGAAGAAATTGCCAGGGCATCCACTAGTGGTGCGCCTGAAGAAAATGAAGAGGTCGGGGCAACTGCATTAGTAGTGCCTGAAGAAAATCAACCAGATTCCTCTGCTCCTCCTGCGCCTACCCCAACTCCGATCCTTCCATCTGCATCAGATGTGAAGAAGACCAAGGTTGCAGAGCGTGCAGCTGTGAATAAAAGGAAAGCATCAGCTACTTCAGATTCTTCAACTCCGAAGAAAATGAAGCCTATAACAAGTTCATTTGAAAATCCCATTGATGTTGTTCCGATCTCAACCATGCCATCAAAGGACCTTGTCCCTTTTGATGAAGAATATGTGATCCCTAGCGGATCTGATGAAGAAAATCCTTCTACTGCTTCGTCAGAGCAGATGGATGAAGAAATTGAAGCAGATAAAATCCCTTCAACACTAGTTGTTTCATCGCCAATGCCTCAGTTCACAGCTGAAGAGGCTGACGTTGAAGAAATGGAAGATGAAGATGTGGACACTGGTTGTACCACACCTGTGATGAATGATAACTTTTGGGAAAGTCAGCACCCCAACTCTCCACTCTTCACACCATTACAGCAAATACCTCAGTCCCCTGCACAAACTGTTCAAATGGGCTCTGAAGAAACTCACCCCAACTCGTCTGTACGTGAAGAAATTCCAGCCACTAGTGCTGAAGAAACTACTGCTGCTGATCATCTGAAGATGCAGACTACCACAGAAGAGGAACCAGAAATTCCTCAGCCTGAAGAACCTGAGATTGCGATTCCTGAGGTTGTGATGCAACTCATTGACACTCCTCTGCCCAAGCCAAAGGATCCATTCTCAAGGAAGCAAAAATTCAAGGCTAAAGATTTCTTCGGCGAGCATGTATTCTTCACACACTACAATCCCTATGACTCTGCTCGCATTAGGAAGAGGCGTTTCTGGACTGCCAGCCAGGCAAATTTCTATTCCTTAGTGCTGTTCAACAAAGACAAAATCTTCGATCATGCACACATTCCTCCCGTGGATATGGAATCACTGCCGTGCTTCGAGCCAGTCCTCGGTGTTCTTCATGATGCTGGATTGTTAAATTTCTGCACTGACATATGTGATTGGAATGAAGAAATCATTCTTCAATTTTATGCGACGCTGCACATCACAGGAGATTCTGAAGATGTGAATTCATGGGTCCTGGACTGGATGTCTGAAAATACACACTACAAGGCACCAGCAACTGAATTGCTTCATGCCTTACCACTCAGTCCTCCCCTTGAAGCTGCTCATTGCATCTACAGTGAACCTGAGCTTACAAATCATTACATGCAAGTTCTGATGAAGCCTTTGAAGCCAGGTGTCGGATTTCAGGTTCCGGCAGACCCTTAAGGTTCGAACACTTGGGTGCGCGCGGAAATCTCACCTTCAACCTCTCCGTCTTGATGGGATCTAAACTACTAAAAGAACTGCACGAAAGACACAAGATTTATACTGGTTCGGGCCACCAATGTGGTGTAATACCCTACTCCAGTGTGTGGTGGATGGATTGCCTCATGGGGCTGGTGTGGATGAACAATACAAGGAAGAACAGCCTCGCGAGGGTCTGTTCTTGGCTGTGGCGATGAACTGCTATGAAGAGTTCAGTCGCCTTTCTCTCTCTTTCTCTCTCAGATCCCGGGCCGAACAACCAGGAATCGAACCCAACCGAACCGAACCGAACCCAACCGAACCGAACCCCTTGCTATGTGGGTGGCTAGTCCTATTTATAGAGGCCCTGGTCCTCTCCCCAAATATTGAGCGGGAAGGGATCCAACAATGGCGGGCTAATTTGAAGGGGGACAACGAGTACATCTATCCTGACAAAAGCAGTCTTTGCCTGCCAAAGGCTCTGGTGATGACGCCGCGCTGGGCTCCATGGTGACCTCCGTCTTGTAGTCCTCCTGGTCTTGGTCTCGTTGCACCGAAGTGGCAACCTTTGCCTGATGCCTCAGTACTCCGCTGATACGCTTGCCCCCTTTGCACCAAAGAGGAAAGAGGGACGCTGCGCGCGCTGGCACCCGCCTGGCGCCCCGTGTCGTCATGGCTTGTGTCATGGGCACCTCGCGAGGTACCCCGCCTTGAACTCTCCGCCTCCTCGCGAGCCAGCCTGACGAGGTTGTGCCTGAGGATGCGTCGTGTCGTCCGCCTCGCGAGGCTTGGCCCCTCGCGAGGGTCTTGAGCCTCGTGTTGATGAAGATGGGTCGCGCTGGGCCCCCACTTGAGCCACGCCGCAGGCCGCAGGCAGGCAAGTCTAGGGACCCCCGTTCCCAGAACGCCGACAGTAGCCCCCGGGGGCCAAGGCGCGCATGGACTTGGCCGTGCCGAGAGGCGAAAGGGCAAGGGCAAAGCACCGAGGGCCCCAACAGCCTGCAGCCTTGGACGCCGCATGGCGGTCGATTGGACGTGGGCGGCACCGTTCCCCCACGCTTCCTTATTGTGCGCCCTGCTAGGCGGACTGGTAGTTGTACACAGCCGCCCCCTTCCCTGTTGCTCGGGTGTCCTCTGTTCTTCCTTCTTCCGAGCGCCTCCCCCTACCTCCAATCCAATCTCGAATCCCCCCCCCCCTCCTTCCCATCGCCATGGCTCCGACGGGGAAGGAAAGAGCAGAGAAATCCGTGCCTTCGTCTTGTGCGCCGCCAGCGGTGGCCCCCCTCGTCGGTCGATCGACTGTGCTCAACCAAGAGTGCCTGGGCAGGGACAGCTTGGCCCTGGCCACCGTCTTCAACGAGTGAGGAAGGACGACTGTCTGGCCCGCGTCCCACTTCTCCATTGACAGGACAGCCACTGAGGTCCCATGTTTTACCGATGCCTTGTGGGCGGGCCTGGTTCCCCCTTTCTCCGATTTCTTCAATGCCGTGCTTTCGCATTATCAGATCCACTTAATGCATCTAAGTCCTGAGTCCATCACCCTCCTTTCGGTCTTTGCCTTCGTTTGCGAAGCCATGGTGGGTGTCCCTCCTTCGGTCGCCCTGCTGCGCCACTTCTTCTCACTGCGTCTTGTCGATCCTTCCCAGCACTGGGCATGCGCGAGCTTTGCTGCCGAGCCTGCATCCGAGGCATCTGGAATTGACTTCCAACTCCCCCAGCCCGCGGCCGGGTTCTGCGAGCGATGGTTGTATGTGGACACAGGGGTGCCCAGCCCCCTGCTATCAGAGCCGACCTCGCCTGCCGTTCCCAATTCGGGTTGGGGCCAGGAGACGCTGAAGAGCCCTCGGCTTGTCTTCGTCTAGCCCCGCTTCGCGCTCCTGAGGAAACTTGGCGTGATAGTGCCCAAAGTGGTGAAGGAGTTTCTGTTGTGCCGTGTCGCTCCCCTGCAGCGGTACTCTCGCCGAATGTGGGCCTTCCGGGGGCGCGAGGACGACATGAGGCTCCAGGAAGAAGACCTGGCTCCCGCGGCGCTGAAGTCGACGCTCCTGACTTTGGCCAGGGACCCCAATCCTAGCAACATCCGGCAAGGCGGGGCCTTGCTATATCTCTGTCAAAGCAAGGTTGACTTCGTGAAGCAGATGCCCTACTTCGATGAGTGGGGGCTGCGCCCCGCCGGTCGCCAAGGGCCTCGCGAGAACCCTGTAGTGGTGACTCCCCTCCCAATCGGCCAAGGTGACTCCTCCTCAAGCGGCGGAGAAGGGGGACAGGAGGCGCCTGAGGCCGAGGAGGCTCTGAAGGAGGGGGGAGCATTGTGCGCCGCTCGTGAGGGGACGGCTCCGGAGGAGGGTGCGGCGCCCGAGGCTGCTTGTGAGGAGACAGCTCCCGAGGCTCGTACTACTGCGGCTGAAGGTAGTAGGCGGTCGCTCCCAGCGCCCGGGGCTGGGGCCTTGGAGGCCCTGGTCCCGGCTTCTGATGAGGTGATTGGTGGCACGCGCCAGGCGGGCGCTCCCGACGCGGGCCGTCCTGGTGCCTCGTCCTCGCGGTAGGTTGATCCTTGCGCTCTTCTCTTGGGCCGCTTCCGCGTGGACTTCGAGGCCCTCCGGAGGAAGAGGGAGGCTCTAGGTGTTGACTCCCCTGGTCGCGTGCTGAAGCGCAGGAAGTACTTCGCCACTGACGAGTAAGTCTTTTCCTCTCTGACTCCCGATCCTCTTGTTGCTTTTGCTGATTCTTGCTCCACAGGCCCCTTCCGACTGAGATCGCGGGAGTCACCGAGGCATCAGCTCCCTCGGCTTAGCCTCCTCCGCCATCCTCAAGTGCTCCGAGCAGCTCTACCCTTGTGGTGAGGGCGTCTGATGGGGCGGATCGTCCCGGGGTGCGCCACGGCCCTTCATTCCCCGCGCTTTTCCTTCGCGGGCCTTCTCAGGGGATAGCCAGTCTGTCGGGTACCTCCCGTCTGGCCTTGGGCTGCGACTGGTTGAGGCGCCACCTCCGCCCCTCATCTGGAGGCGGGCTGGCCCTTGGTCGAGCTTCTGATGTGGCGCGTCCGGCCGTCGCGAGGCCGCCAGCCCCCAACCCCCTGCCCGAAAGGGGAACGATGACCCGCAGCCCCCGGTGCCTGCTTGGGGCGGATGATGACGTGGAAGATGTGCTCGAGCGCACTCAGGAGTGCCGCTCTCGCCGCCAAGGGTTCCTTCGACGAGCGGCCGACGCGGTGGACCTGCTTGGGGAAGAGCTTGCCGCTGAAGATGCTCGCCTGGAGGCCGAGGGCCTGCGCTTAGCTGCAGGGAGGCGCGAGCTGGAGGCCGCCGTCGCCCTTGCGCGCCGCCAACGCGACCTTGACGATGAAGAAGCGAAGGCGTCCCTGGAGGCCTCCCGAGTGGCCCGCTCCCAGGCCATCGAGGAGGCCCGGAGAGCTGACGGGTGGCGAGAGGCGGCGGAGGAGCGAGCTCACGAGCTCCTGGCCCGATGCCACTCGTTGGAGGAGCAAGCGGAGCTGCGCGAGGCAGCCCTCGCGTCGATAGAGGTGGCCTTCGGAGACCCAGCTGAGCTTCAGAAGCGCGAGGAAGCATTGGTGCTGGAGGCCGCCGAACGCTCCCGTGAGTACGAGAGGCTGGAGACGAGGGAGCGTCTAGTGACGCAGGCGGAGGACGGCGTCGCTGCGCGGGAAGCGCGTGTCCTGGAGGAGGTTTGTCGTCGGGTGGCGATGGCATGCCAAGGCCTCGAGCGTGAGTTCGAGGGGAAGCTGGGGATGATCCGGGCCGAAGCCGAAGGCAGAACCGCAGCCCTGAGGACCCAACGGGACGAGGCGATGCAGCTGGCCGACGCCTCCCGGGTCGCCCTTGAGGCGGAGCAGAAAGAGCTGGCCGCCTCTCAAGCCGAGGTGCTCCGCCTTCGCCAACGGGTGGAAGAGGCCGAGGCCGTCGAGCGCCAGAACACCGACGAAATACGCCAGCGGCGGCTCCTGGAGCACGTGCATGGCCCAATGTTCACCATGCTCAGGGAGAGGGCCAACTCGGCCTTGGGCAACATATGCGAGGCATCTGTCGGTGAGCCACACACGATCAACTACGCCGGTAACCTGCAGTTCTTCACTGCCGTGGTGGCGCAGCTGGAGGCGCGGTCGGTTAGGGCCGACAGGTTGGTGGAGGAGAGGAGCCGCGCCTTGCTCAAGCGCGCCTTCTCCCGTGTCTTCAGCCATCTTCAGAAAATGAATCCCCACTTCGACTTCGACGCCGTCATCGCCCCAGTCCCCCAGGCCGTCCGGTACGACCTGTCGCGCTGGGTGGAGGATAACGTGGACGCCCTCGTCAGGGCCTTCACTTCAGACGACAGCGACGTGGTCGTGGGTGCTAACGAGGATGGCGCGGCGAGCGGCCCTGACGCCGTCGGCAGCAACGCAGGCGCCGATGGCGAGCTCGGCGACTCCGGCGAGGGCTCAGGAGGTGCTTCCGGGGACGCATTGGGGGATTGGTCCGACTGAGAGCGTATCGCTCTTGTCTTTTTCACTCTGCATGAATAGAACTCAGGCTTTTGACCTGGTGGTGTGTGAGAGCATTTTGGGAGGGGAAGCCCCTCATGTAAAAACCTGTGTCTATCATATCAGTAGTAACCAAATTGCGCTCGCGCCTGATGATGGGCTGGTTTACCTTTGTCCCATGCTGGTTCCGAGGCGGCCTGCAGGAGGGCGTGACGCCTTGGGCGCTGTCTAGCTGGGTCCTCAGGATGTGAGGTTGCCGCCGATGAGAAACTCCTCATGCGTTGGCCTTCTCCACGGGCCCTGGGCCTTCACCCGAATGCGATGACTTCATAAGCACACGCCTTGCTTCGCAGGCTCCGGGCCTTTCCCTCGAGCGTGAGAGCTTCACATGCACTCGCCTTGCTTCACAGGCTGTGGGCGTTTTCCTCGAGCGCGAGAGCTTCACAGGCACTCGCCTTGCTTCACAGGCTCTGGGCCTTTTCCTCGAGCGCGAGAGCTTCACAGGCACTCGCCTTGCTTCACAGGCTCTGGGCCTTTTCCTCGAGCGCGAGAGCTTCACAGGCACTCGCCTTGCTTCACAGGCTCTGGGCCTTTTCCTCGAGCGCGAGAGCTTCACAGGCTCTGGGCCTTTTCCTCGAGCGCGGGAGCTTCACAGGCACTCGCTTTGCTTCACAGGCTCTGGGCCTTTTCCTCGAGCGCGAGAGCTTCACAGGCACTCGCCTTGCTTCACAGGCTCTGGGCCTTTTCCTCGAGCGCGAGAGCTTCACAGGCACTCACCTTGCTTCACAGGCTCTGGGCCTTTTCCTCGAGCGCGAGAGCTTCACAGGCACTCGCCTTGCTTCACAGGCTCTGGTCCTTTTCCGGATAGGACACCCTCTGCAGGCACCCGAAAATCCTCCCGAGAGGGAGCAACAGCGGCAGCCTGGGTTGTGCACTAGCCTGGCCTGACCCGGCTCGCGAGGGGCTCGCGAGGGGAGGCAGCTGCGAGGAAGCGGCAACCAAAACGCGAGAAACAGCTCGAGCGAGAATAAGCACCCCTTCCCCGAGCACACGCAAATCTCAAATTCGAATCCAACTTAAATCCAGCGGGGGAAAGCAACAGCCAAAGGGAAAGGCAAAAAAAGGCAGACAAAAAAGTCGTGTCCGGCACCTAATCTAGTCTTCGACGTCTTCTCACCAGCGCGGAGCTAAGTGATGTCCACTGGGCGTGGGAGGGAGCCCCAGGGCCTGAGGCCGGCACCCCTGAGACTCCGGGGCGTGTACAGCCCCACTCATTATTACGTGCGAGTGTCACGGGGCGGTGAGCTTCACAGGCACTGGGCCTTCTTCACAGGTACTGGCCTTGCTTCATATCGCCAGACGAGGGGCCCGCCTTGCGCCACACTCTAGTGCCATCAGCAACGACCGGAACCCAGGACGCCGCCCGATGGGGTAGAGCGGTCGCCAGCGGTTCCCCCGACGACCACGGGTCCTCTGCCAGGGGCAGGCCCTGGGGCACCTCCCCAGCAGAGGGCCTACTTCCTGAGAACGCCTTGCTCCGAACGTCGCGGTGGTGATGTAGGATCCCGGCCCCTCCCCTGCAGCCCCCTGCACCCTCCTCCCGAGGGGTGAGGGGCTGTAGGAGCGGGGCAGCCGCTCGCCGCGGCGACCTGCACCTCCTGCGATCCACGGTTAGCATATACCTGCCCCTGAAGAGTTAGCGGCGCCCGGTGATCGCTGCCTCCAGCATGGACAGCGGGCTCGTCCTGGGGCGCCTGGAAGGGCTCAGCCTCCATCACCTCGTCCCCCCAGCTGGGGCCGAGGAGTGAGCCTTGCCCGCCGTTGTGAGGGTGTCCTTGGTCCATCATGCGGGGCACGTACTCTTCCGTCGCTGTCATCCCGTACGCCATGCCGTGGCGCCCCGCATGCCATGCGGCCCCACCTGTCATGCCTGCCACTGGGTGGCAATGCGGCCGCCCTCCGGGGCCGCGGGTCGCGTCGAGTCCTTCTCCTTCGTGGGCCGGGGCGGGGGCAGCGCCGCCACCGGTCCGGTGCTGACAGCTTCGCTGGCGTCGGAGTAGCCTTGAAGCCCGCGGGCACGCGCGGAGCCCCCGTGCAGGTCGCTCTGGGCTTGAGATGGGAGCTGGGTGGAGAAGGGGTGAGCCCCCGAGGCGGCGAAGCCCAGGAGCTCCGCCACTCGCTCTAGCAGCACGTCGTGGCCGCCCTCCAGCAACCTGCATCGCAACAACTCTCGGGCCACCGTGAGCGCGGCCCTCGAATTCGCCTGCTCCCGGCGGGTGTACGGTGCCGATGTCGCAGCGTGATTGGAGGCCCTTGCTGCCGACCGAGCCTGCCACGGCGTAAGAGTTGCCGAAGTCTGTCCGCGTCGCCCGCGGCCCGCAGCGCCCTGTGGACCGCGAGCTGCCTGGGACGCGGGGTCACCTGAGGCGAGCGGTTCCGCGCGTTTGGGCCATGCAGCCCACGGGTCGGGGTTGACCTCCTGATCGCCGGGCATGGCGACGAAGACGCGACGGGGCACGGAGCGGTGGAAGACAAATTCCGGCGCACCCCTACCAGGCGCGCCAAATGTCGGATTTCGGGTTCCGGCAGACCCTTAAGGTTCGAACACTGGGGTGTGCGCGGAAATCTCACCTTCAACCTCTCCGTCTCGATGGGATCTAAACTACTAAAAGAACTGCACGAAAGACACAAGATTTATACTGGTTCGGGCCACCAATGTGGTGTAATACCCTACTCCAATGTGTGGTGGATGGATTGCCTCCTGGGGCTGGTGTGGATGAACAATACAAGGAAGAACAGCCTCGCGAGGGTCTGTTCTTGGCTGTGGCGATGAACTGCTATGAAGAGTTCAATCGCCTTTCTCTCTTGTTCTCTCTCAGATCCCGGGCCGAACAACCAGGAATCGAACCCAACCGAACCGAACCCAACCCAACCGAACCCAACCCAACCCAACCCAACCCAACCCCTTGCTATGTGGGTGGCTAGTCCTATTTATAGAGGCCCTGGTCCTCTCCCCAAATATTGAGCGGGAAGGGATCCAACAATGGCGGGCTAATTTGAAGGGGGGCAACGAGTACATCTATCCTGACAAAAGCAGTCTTCGCCTGCCAAAGGCTCTGGTGATGACGCCGCGCTGGGCTCCATGGTGACCTCCGTCTCGTAGTCCTCCTGGTCTTGGTCTCGTTGCACCGAAGTGGCAACCTTTTCCTGATGCCTCGGTACTCCGTTGATACGCTTGCCCCCTTTTCACCAAAGAGGAAAGAGGGACGCTGCACGCGCTGGCACCCGCCTGGCGCCCCGTGTCGTCATGGCTTGCGTCATGGGCACCTCGCGAGGTACCCCGCCTTGAACTCTCCGCCTCCTCACGAGCCAGCCTGACGAGGCTGTGCCTGAGGATGCGTCGTGTCGTCCACCTCGCGAGGGTGTTGAGCCTCGTGTTGATGAAGATGGGCCGCGCTGGGCCCCCACTTGAGCCACGCCGCAGGCCGCAGGCAGGCAAGTCTGGGGACCCCCGTTCCCAGAACGCCGACACCAGGGAAGGCCCCTCGAACCAAATTCCTCGTCAAGGAATTATTATATGTGCCTCGGACTATCTATCGCATTTTGTCAAAGACATTGAGTCCTATCAAAGGCCACGACTCGAATGAAGAAGAAGTCGTTGGCATCATGAAGAATCTACTTTTCAATATCATTCATGGTGTTCCCGTCAACTTTCATGATTTCTTCATGAGGACTCTGGCCAATATCGCTATTTCACCATTTGAGTTGAAGCCTTATGCACCTTGGATTATGAGATTCATCAGAACAAGGTCTTCACTCAACTACAAAGCTGATACACTGAACCATTGCAGCTACTTGCCTCCAATTGAATTCCTCAAACGGACATTTTCCTCGGCTAATGTCAAGGGAAAGGCCGCTGCTGTTATAGATGAAGGCATTCGTCCACTGGATGGTCAATTTTGCAAGGCTACATCCTACTCAACCAATGACGACTCTGCCACCCATGACTCTGCCGCCAACACTGCCAAGCAAAATCCTCAAGGCACAGCACCCAGGGTGATGGCTGATCGTGAGCTTCTCCTCAGTCTTCATCAGAAGGTTGATCGCAATCATAAATGGGTCAAGAGACAGTTTGGTTCAATTCTTCACAACATGACCTCAACCCACAATGCAGTGAAGAAAAACCAATACTACCTCCATGAAACCTTCAACCATACCTGGGTTGTTTTGTCTCATGTCTATAGTGAAGAAGATCTGAAGAAAATGGGTCTCAAGGAAGATTTTGACTGGTCTGCACCTCCACCGAAGAAATACAAGAAGGTCCAGGTTCCTTCCTTGGTGGCCAGCTCCTATTCTTCATCGCGCGACACCGATGAACATGAAGACTTGGACGACACTGCGGCAAGCCCAACTACGACAAACGACCCCAACAACGCTGACGCTCCTTCATCAACTTGATATTCTTCAGGGGCGTTAGTCCTCATTTTCAATCCTTTTGGTCATTCAATGACAAAGGGGGAGAAACTTGAGTTAGTCTTCAAGCGGGTCTATTATATGGGCGCTTTTTTTGCTAAGTTACAACTCTCGTTCTTCTGATGACTTTGCTGGATCGAGTTGAAAACTTAAACCCGATGGTGCTCTGATACTTTTGATGTGTTTATCTGCATGTTTATTCCTCATTAATGTTTATGCATGCATGCTGAATTACATCAGTCACCATATTTCATCATGCATTTCAAATTCTTCATATTATATGTCAAATGCGTGTATGAATTACAAGATATAGGGGGAGATCTCCATGATTCAATTCTTCAAGTGTGCATTGCTTCAAAAGCAAATTCCTCACTATGCACATCTTCAGGGGGAGTTCCTCTATATCTTGCAATCAAATTCCTCAATATCAGTATTTACACTTCATATGTTTATCCCCGTTGAAAACTTAACCTATATTGTCATCAATCACCAAAAAGGGGGAGATTGTAAGTGCATCTAGTGCCCCTTAGTGATTTTGGTGTATTGAAGACTTATAGGTTAAGGGACTAGTGCGTTTATGAGTGTACACAGGTCTATAAGTCCATGAGGAGTTTGATATTAACAGAGAAAGTCGGCCCCTAAAAATGAAGTTCTTCGACTGAAGACTTTGGTATTCTGAAGACTTTCTGAAGACTTTGAAAGTGAAGAAATTGGTGTGACCTTGAAGACTTGATATTCATTCGAGGAACATGAAGCGTGAAGACTTTTTTTCGTAGTTTCATTTTCTCTTTCTTGAGTCATAGGAAACATCGTACTGTTAAAGGGGGTTGAGGAAATACTAAGGAAAAATTTCCATGTGATGCTCAACTCAAAATCCTACACCTACCAATCCCTTCGAGTGAAGCCATTGGAAATCGCATATAGTTCAGTCATATTCTTCAGTGACAGAGACGAAGTTCTTCTGGTCACTGAGGAATTTGTTCTGACTGAGGAGTTAGGAATTCGCCAGTGCGGATTGCCTACACAGTGAGGAACATGATAGCCCTGAGGAATTTGAACCTCAAATTTCCGACCGTTGCTGTGCTACGCGCCAGCTGTCCCAAAATATCTTATCCACCCAACGGTCATATCATTGAAGGGCATTTATGTCTTATCATGTCGGGCTGCTCCCTAGGCTATAAATAGCCGCCCCCTACAACCACTAGCTGGTTGGCTGCTCCGAGAGAAACTGAAACTTGTCATTTGAGAGCATCCCATCCTCCGAGGACTTTGAGCGAAAATCATCGAGTGAGGAAAACCCAAACCCAAACACCTACAAACCCAAAGTGATTGAGCATCACTGAAGAGATTGATCCTGCATGGATCCGATGCTTATTACCTTTGAAGACTGTGCTTCTTCCAGACGGTTAGGCGTCATGGTCTAGAGCATCCAAGAGGAATTGTGGATCGCCGAGTGACCAAGTTTCGGAAGGTTCGGAAGTCACCTGAAGACTTACCACGAGCGATTGGGCGAGGTCTGTGTGACCTTAGCTCAAGGGGAATACGGTGAGGACTAAGTGTCCTGGACTGCGTGTTCAGGACTGGGTGTCCGGGACTGTGTGTCCTGAGGTTTAAATACCTAGCCGCCCTAACCAAATGTACAACTGGTTCTATTTCCTCAACACTTTCATTTCCTCATTACTGTGTTGTGTGCTTGTCATATTTGTGTTTGAAGACTTTGACTGAAGACTTTCTCAATTTCCTCAGTTCAATTTCTTCAGTCTGTTTGTCTTCATCCTGTGTTATCATGTGTTTACGCTTTCTGTACTCTGTGCCTGTCTTCATTTCATCATGATGACCATGCTTGTATTCTGTTATGTTTACTTCTGAGTACTTATTCCGCTGCAAGTAGTTCTTCGCTAAGGAATTTCCTCACCGGCAAATTCCTCAGTGAAGGATTCATAAAAATCACCTATTCACCCCCCCCCCTCTAGTCGATATAACGCACTTTCACCATTCTGCTTTAACACAATGGCCTTCGGGCTAAAAAATGCAGGCACCACATACCAGTGCATGATTCAAACATGTTTGGAAAATCAAATCGGCAAAGCAGTTGAAGCATACATAGATGACGTGGTCATCAAGACCAAACACGTAAACCTGTTGGTGGACGGTCTCTGCCAAACCTTTGATAATTTGTGGGCTTACGATATATGGCTAAACCCAGAGAAATGTGTCTTCGAGGTCCCTGCCGGAAAACTGCTCGGGTTCATTGTTTCCCATAGAGGAATAGAGGCCAATCTGGCTAAAATTCTAGCTTTATCCCAGCTAGCAATACCTACGGAGCTGAAACACGTCCAGAAATTGGCGGGCTGCATGGCAGCCCTGAGCCGCTTTATCTGCCGCCTTGGTGAAATGGCACTGCCGCTCTACAGACTTCTCAAACGGACCAAGAACTTCGAGTGGACCGATGAAGCAACTGCCGCAGTGGAAGAAATAAAAATATTATTAGTTGGCAATCCTATACTAGCAACACCCAACATCGGCGAACCCATGTTGTTGTACATCTCGGCCACAAATCAAGTGGTGAGCGCGGTTCTCATGGTAGAACGAGAAGCGGAATTAGGCCACAAGTTCCGGGTGCAGAAGCCAGTCTACTATGTACCAGAAGTGCTCACCCCATGCAAGTGTTGGTATCCGCATTATTAGAAGATAGCCTATACAGTCTTTATGGCATCCTGGAAGCTCCAACACTACTTTCAAGAGTGTTCGGTCATGGTGGCATCCGAAGTAGCACTGAACGACATAATCAACAACAGGGACGCCATTGGCCGCATTGCAAAATGGGCCATAGAGCTCCTTCCTTTCAAAATCGTGTACAAACCACACCGAGCTATTAAATCTCGGGTGTGGCCGATTTTGTAGCCGAATGGACAGAAGACGAACTCCCCAGGGAATATAGTACATACTCACATTGGACAATGTACTTCGACGGCTCCAAAATGCTAGCCAGACTTGGGGCTAGGGTGATCTTGACATCCGCCACTGGCGATAACATCTGGTACGTACTGCAGATTATGTACACTGATTCTACCAATGCAGCCGAATATGAGGCCCTGTTGCATGGGCTTCGGATGGCAACATCAATGGGTGTACAACAACTCGAGGTATGGGGAGACTCCAACCTTGCCATCTCCCAGGTCAACGGCGAATTTGACGCTAAATACCCAAAGATGGCGGCATATCGTAATGTCGTCCTTAAAATATCCACCCGATTCGAAGGACTAGAATTTCACAACGTCTCCAGAAACAGCAATCAAGTTGCTGACGTCCTCGCTCGCATGGGCGTCGGTCCCTAAGAACACCCTTTTGGAACGGCATTTTGAGCCATCAGTGGTGTGGCAGGACGAGGGCAAGGACGTGGGAGCCAACAGCTCTGAACATGTCGTCCCTCCTGACATTGAGCCAGACGAAGAAATCGTCGGAGGCTCAACAATCGAAGAAACATCTTCGGCTCACGAAGTCATGGCCGTAATCGTGCCATGGACCAAGCCCCTTATTGCCTACCTTCTTCGGCAAGAGCTCCCTGATGACCAGACGGAGGCACGACAAATAATTCGGCATTCTAAAGCTTATAAGGTCCATGAGGGCGAACTGTACAAGAAAAGCACTACATGAGTCCTCCAGAGATGCATATCGGAAGAAGAGGGGTGGCAACTTTTGTCCGAGATACATGCTGGCATGGGCGGTCACCATGCGCAGCTCGGGCCCTGGTAAGCAAGGCCTTCCGAGCAGGGTTTTTCTGGCCAACCACTCGTGCCGATGCTCACACATTAGTCCAACATTGCGTTGGATGCCAGCTTTTTGTAAATCAAAGCCACATGCCCCCCATGGCTCTTCGGGCAATTCCGATCACCTGGCCTTTTGCGGTCTGGGGGCTGGACATGGTCGCACCACTTAAAGGGTGACCAAAAAGAAGAAATGCCTACTAGTCATGGTTGACAAATTCACTAAACGGATTGAGGCGAAAGTAGTAACTTCTGCCAAGTCCAGACCAATCATCGACTTTATATCCGGCGTGGTCCACCGTTATGGTGTCCCCCATGGTATAAGAACGGACAATGGATGCAATTTCACAGCCCAGGAGGTAAAGGACTGATGTGCCAACATGGGCATCAAGCTTGATTATGCTTCGGTATACCACCCACTGACCAACGGACAGGTCAAACTAGCCAATGGACTAATCATGAGCGGCATAAAGCCCCATCTAGTCCGTTCCTTGAAAGAGTCTGAGTGCCATTGGGTGGAGGAGCTCGACTCTGTATTATGGGTAATGCGCACCACTCCTAACCGGTCAACAGGATACACACCTTTCTACATGGTGTACGACGCGGAAGCGACCTCATTCATGACGCGCCTAGAGTGCGCATGTACGAAGAAAAGAGTCGAGTTAGATCGGCAAGATGACCTAGACGCCCTGGAAGGAGAACACGACATAGCTCGGGCCCACTCTATGTTTTATCAACAACAAGCTCGGCGTTATCAGAGCAGGGAAGTTCGGGCGAAGGCATACAACGTAGGCGAACACGTCCTACGACTCCCTGAGAAGCAGAAGAACAACCTCTCGCCCAAATGGGAGGGTCCCTTCATAATCGATGAAGTACTAGCAGGAGGAGCATATCGTGTTCGCAACCCGGCGGACAATCGCCTTGAGCCAAACTCATGGAACGCAGCTCGGCTTCGGCGTTTCTACGGCTAGTCCGACGTCGCCACTCCAACCAGCCTTTCCTTCGTTACAATTTTTCTTTCTTCTTTTTACATTTTTTGGGTGGTTAGCACCTTCCAGGCTGTGCTCGGTTAAACCGAAATATGTTAAGTTCTTTAGGTATACATCTTTAAATGCACTACCTAGATCTACCTGGGGGCTTCTTTAACGAAGCCGATCAATATACTTTTTGTGCACCTATTCGCCTTTGTTGTGTCTGCACCCTTCCCGTACCATTTCAAGCCATTATATGCATCATTTGACTTAAGTTTTTGCCAAGCTAGGTTGCCTGGCTCCTATTCTTGCCTCCTACGTTCTCAATTATTCGGCTAGGGGGTAAAGGGAGCACCTCTGCGATTGCTACCACCGGGTCAGCCATGTACGTGCCTTAGACGGGTGAAACCGAAAGCTAGTGTTCTTAAGAAAATAATGGGTCGGACACAAGGGAAGTGAAAATAATTTGGTGCTCACCACCAAAACTTTGGGGTTCTGCTCCCAAAGTGACTAACACTCGCATACTATAGGTATCCAGATAAAACTTCTATGGTCAACATGAAAACCCAAAGAAAGGAAACCATGGAGGAATATTTTCTTTGGAAGATATTTCTTACGTTAAAAAGTAATATAAAATAACTCCCCGCACGCGTCCTGTCTGTCCACACCAAATGGCCGGATTGCCTAGTTACCCGAAGTGATTTCATGTTCCCTCAGGTCACATAGTACGAAACACTCCCCAGCCACTGATTGGGGAGGCGGAAGCCGATAGCCGGTTAACACAACGTTTACAGTACGGATGGAGAATGTTTGATGTAAAGTACATATATACATAGAATCAAACACCCTATTCCTGTCCTAGATTATCTATCATGCTATCTAGGGCACAGTCCTCCTGGGAGTACCGGGCAGCAGGCATCACTTGTTCATATACCAAGTGGAGAGGTATTTCTTGCCCATCCGGCCCTGCCGGTCCAACATGAGCCATATGCTCTGGCTCGAGTTTGGTAAAATGGGTCTTCACTATTGCCCGGGCCTCCCGCGCTCCCTCTCGACAAGCTGATATCTTCCGTAGCTCAAAGCATCGTCGAGCTCCTTTAAATCGATTGGCCAGTTCGGCTATCCCTTCAGGAGGCGTCTCGATCGGCCATAACGCCTTGACCATGCTCTTCATAGCTTTCCGAGCTCGCTCGTACATGATGGATAGCTCCTTTAAAAGGTTCCCCCCAAACGAGTCAACTTCTTCTTTGGGGCGCCCGGTGAGGAGACCTAACATGAGGAGTGGCACGTCTTTTACATTCACGCAATACACATATTCTCCGTGATTACAATTTGAAATATCACTTACCGAACATGGCACCTCTTAATTTTTGGATCTCCTCAAGGGCTTGTGCCAATTGAGTTTTCAAACTCTCAAGTTCTTTGGCCTACTGCTGGTTTTCCACCTTGAGCTTGTTCTTTTCCTCATGGCTTCCAGCCAGTACTCGGCGGCCAGCTTCCTGCTGCGATTCAGCATACCTTTGAGATTCCTTCGCCGCGTCTAGGTCCTTTTGTAGTTAACTTATGGACTCAGCTACTACAAGGGAAGTTTGTGTTAAACAAAGTACCCTTGACAATACATCTATATTAAAGCTTTTTACTCACCATGTGCTTCCTGGTGAACTTTTCAACCTCTTCCAGTTCAGCCTTTGTAGCGGCCAACTATGTTCGGTCTAGCTCCAGGTCCTTGGATAGTTTTTTGTCCTGTTCCCTCGAGGCTTGTCCAATGCCACCAATATATATACTCTCAGATCCTTAACTCGGCCGTCCCGCCCAAATTAAGGCTCGGGGGCTACTGGATTAGGATTTATGTTTGGTTCTAAAAACCAATCTCGTACCTACATGTTGGTTGATAGAAGGGTGGCAATCCCCTCAAGGCCAGCTCGAGCTGCTCCAAGGTATGTGTCTACCAAACTAAAAGCATTAAACTCTTGGTCGGAAAAGGATGCATGACATAGGGACTCCTTCCACCGTCGGTGATTCATCACACTTTCGACTTCAGAATTGGTAACTGAGACATCCCCAGGATCCTCTGGAGGCTGGTCTGCGGCAGGAGTTCCCGCATTCACTCCGGCCCATGCCGAGGTTCTCAGTTCGGGATTACCCCCTGGTGCCTCCTTGATGTCTTCAGACGTTGTGGGCGGCACGCTTCTTCTACAGCTCCCATGGCCACCTTGCGCTTGGAAGCTCTGGCATTAACGTATTTGGCGCTGCTCTTGTCGGTGTTTGGCGTGTGGTACGGTGACCCTTGGGAGTAGAAGCCAGCGTACTTGGAATGGCGCGAGGCAAACACCCTTTTGGGGAAGAGGCCTTCTTGCTACTTATAATGGAAGAAGGAAGGGTCCCAGGGTGATCGGCTATAAGGGCCACCTTAGAGCCATCAAGGCTCTCCTGGTAAAAGACCTCGTCCTCGAAATCGATTGACGTCTCTGGATCGTCATGGAATCCTGGGTCGTCATCACAGAAACGGCTCTCTGGTTGTGGAGAGGGGCAGTTGATGGTCTCGACCAAGCGCCTCCAATTCTGTTTGAAAAAATGGAAGATCCAGTCAATAGATGCGGGCGTAATGTCCGGACTACGAAACAAAAGTTGAACTTACCCGTTCAATGGGGTTATAGCTTGAGTAGTCATCCATGTTCCTTAGACGGGAAAACTCTTCTTCCTCTCCTTTGAAGAGATCGGCTAGTATGCCAGCCATTGTCGCCTGGTTATCAGGCCCCTTCCTTTTGTAACGGGTCGCGTCGCTTGTCCCATTATAACACCATAGGGGTGCAACCTTTGTTGAAGAGGTTGCACGCACCGAGCAATGGGGGCGGCCATTACATCAATAATGGTCAATTTACTGCGGGCAGCAGCCTCACCTTGGCGGCCAGGTGCTGCACCTTGGCACTTTCTTCTTGAGAAGGACGTTTTGGCCGCCAGTTGAACCACTTCTTTAAAGGAGCGTCCGGGTATTCGGGCAGACCCCTCCGAACTGGTTCGAATAGGGGAACGTCTTCAATATAAAACCATTCTGAGGTCCACTCTTCGGAATCATTTTTGGGGTCCCGATAGGATACCCCGTCCCGACTATGCGCCATACCTCGGCTCCGCCTACTTCAAGAATTGACCCCCACGGTACGGGGAACAAGGCAGAAGTACTTCATAACTCGAAATGGGCCCGCAACCCAAAAACATCTCGCAAAGGGCGACGTAGCCCGAGATGTGCAATATGGATCCGGGGGTGAGATGATGGAGCTGGATCCCGTAAAACTCTAGCAAGCCCCTCGGGAAGGGGTGAATAGGGAAGTCCAGACCTCGTAAAAGGAAGGGCACGAAACATACCCTCTCTTCCTTGCTCGGGGCAGGGAAGTTCTCCGCAAAAGCTTCGCCATTCACAGAGATTAATCCGGCGCGAATAGATGTAAGATCTGAAGTGGGAAGATATCCTTGTGTTTGGAGTCTGCTTAGCTAGAGGTGTGAAACTAAGAAACTAGCCCAGTCGCATGGGAGAGGGCCATGAGGGCATGAGGATGATCCTGGGGCATCGGGCATTTTTTCCAGATTTCTCTGGTCTTGTCTTGGCTTCTTGATTTGGGATGGATGAATCGCCCATCACGCTCCTGACCTATTAAATAGGTACGTCTTATTTGGCCCAGAGGGGCGTTTCTGTAAAAGATTACTAGGCTGTTCGCCTCCTACTGGCGCACGAAAATCGAGGGGTGTCTTTAACGCTTGATAAAAAAATTGATGGCGAGGGCCCTACGGTGACTTGTTGGATCGAAAGGTCATCGGCAGCCAAACTATCAACGGCCTAACATGGAAGGGGAGAAGAACTCATCTCGCAAGCCGAAGACTTTGGGCGTACAAGGCGGTTGGAAATCACGAACCCCAGCGGGCTACTGAGGGAGTCCTAGACTGGGGGGTCCTCGGGCTACCAACGCATCTCTTATGGGCCAAACAGGTGGGCCATTATGCGACTATTATAAGGCCGAGCTATAAGGCAACTCCGTGTCCGGTCAAGAGACCTTCAGAGCCTTGGTGTGTCTATCAAAAATATGCCCTAGAGGCAATAATAAAGTGATTATTATTATTATATTTCCTTAATCATGATAAAGGTTTATTATTCATGCTAGAATTGTATTGACTGGAAACTTAAATACATGTGTGGATACATAAACAAATACAGTGTCCCTAGTAAGCCTCTACTAGAATAGCTCGTTGATCAAGAGATGGTTAAGATTTCCTAACCACAGACATGTGTTGCCACTTGTTAATGGGATCACATCATTAGGAGAATGATGTGATGGACAAGACCCATCCGTTAGCTTAGCATATGATCGTTCAGTTTATTGCTACTGCTTTCTTAATATCAAATACATATTCCTTCGACCATGAGATTATGCAACTCCCAGATACCGGAGGAATACCTTGTGTGTTATCAAACGTCACAACATAACTGCGTGATCATAAAGATGCTCTACAGGTATCTTCGAAGGTGTCTATTGAGTTGGCATGGATCGAGATTGGGATTTGTCACTCCGTGTATTGGAGAGGTATCTTTTGGCCCTCTCCATAATACAGCATCACAAGAAGCTTGCAAGCAAAGTGACTAAGGAGTTAGTTACGAGGTGATGTATTATGGAACGAGTAAAGAGACTTGCCGGTAACGAGATTGAACTAGGTATGGAGATGCCAACGATTGAATCTCGAGCAAGTAACATACCGATAGACAAAGGGAACTACGTATGTTGTCATACAGGTTCGACCGATAAAGATCTTAGTAGAATATGTAGGAACCAATATGGGAATCCAGGTCCTCTATTGGTTATTGATCGGAGAGGCATCTCGGTCATGTCTACATCATTCTCAAACCCGTAGGGTCCGCACGCTTAACGTTCACTAACGATATAGTATTATATGAGTTATGTGAAATAATGATCGAATGTTGTTCGGAGTTCCGGATGAGGTCACGGACATGGCGAGGAACTCCGGATGTAAAGATTGATATATATGACGATGCTATTTGGTCTCCGGAAAGGTTTCAGAATGCACCGGGTATTCATCGGATCACCGGGAGGGGTCCCGGGAGACCTACGGGGAGTTTATGGGCCTAATGGGCCAAGGGGAGGAACACACCAGCCCACAAGGGGCTGGTGTCGTGGTTCTAAGTCTGACAGTGAGGTAGGGGGGTATGTGTGAAGAGGCTAGACCTTAGCTATTGGGAAGTTGTAAGCACGCAAGGTTTACGAGTTCAGGCCCTTCTTGGAGGAAGTAACAGCCCTACGTCTCGGTGCCCGGAGGCGGTCGACTGGATTATGCGTGTGTAAAATGACAGGGGTGCGAACCCTTGATACTGAGGAGGGGGCGGCTTATATAGAGTTCGCCAGCCCTCTCCTGCCCTCAGTAATGCAGGGTTAAAGGTACATTTAAGGTGGGCGTTACTGATAACGTCCCTAATAAAGTGTCATAATAATCATAAAGACTACTTAATAGCCGACCGTTTGCTTGCGGAGTGACTTGAGGTCTTCTGGCTGTCGAGTGGTTGGCTTCTTGGTCGAGTGACAGCTTCTTGGTCGAGTGTCTTCAACCCGTCGAGTGGGATACCTTCAAGTTGATTGAAAGGTGACTTCTTCTAGGGACGTCCCATGGTAGGGCTCTTTAGGACGGGTCCGTGTCCCTACCGTAGGTACATGACTTCATGATTAGCCCCCGAACGGATCGAGGCTAGAGTGAGAAAAGGGGTTAGGGGCCCTTCCGACCGATCTTTCGGGTTATTATGGGTGCCTCGTTCTGGGTCGACTGTCATGGATGACGTCATTAACCTCTTTCAGTCGCCTTGATCCGTTCCAGGCCTTTCGTCGAATGGATTTCTTTACCTGTGAGGCATCGAGCGCCAGTGTGCGCGGGATTTCCGTTTCGTCAAGTTGTTCTGCAGCCAGCGGAGATCGCAGGATTCGGATTTTTTGGGAAGCGCGTGGAACGGGAACGGCCGCAGTAATCGGGAGCGACAGTGCGAAGGCTCCTCGATCTTCGCGCCACCTTTTTCGCCACGTACTGCGCGCGCGCCTGCCACGGGATTTGACTGGATAGCTCGGGCCCACTTGTCGGCCACTCGGAAGCGGCCCCTTATAAGTAGCTGGCTCGGAGCCCTCCAACCGTGCGCGTGCTCATCTCTTCCCCTTCTTTCTCTGTTTCTCCGTCGTCTCCTCCGCTTCCTTCGCTCTCGCCCAACCACCTCAAACCAGCTCGAGACCTCGCCGGCGACGATGGTGAAGGGCAAGACGACCGCTCTGGAGCGCGCGAAGAAGGCGGCGGCGGCGGGGAAGGGGAAGAAGTCTGCGCGCGGCGGATCTTCCTCCCGGACGGCCCTGCCCAAAGGGTGGATCCAGGGCGACTGGATGCCCTCGGTGCTCCGTCAGGAGGACCTCGACGACCTAGTCGAGGGAGGAGCCATCCCCCACAAGGCTGCGCGTCTTCCGGGGGGAGAAGTCGAGCCCCAGCCACGCGACGGTGAGTGCGTGCTCCTGGCGACTCATATTGACCGAGGGTTTTCTCTGCCTCCTCATCCATTCTTCCGGAGCTTCTTAAATTTCTTCAGGGCGCAACTCCATCACTTTACCCCCAACTCCATAGTTTATCTTTCCGCGTTCATTTCCATGTGCGAGGCCTTCCTGGGTTGCCGTCCGCATTGGGGGCTTTTCAAGCATATTTTTACTTGCCACTCTCAGTCGGTAAAAAAGGCCAAGTCGAGTGATGAGAGGACGCAAGTGATCCAGCTGTGCGGGGGCCTGGCGATTCAAACGAGGGGAAAGAGTTGTTTTCCGTCCATTACTTTCCCGGAGTCAGTCCGTGGTTGGCAGGCAACTTGGTTCTACTGCCAGGACCAAGTGACTCCAGGTCAGTCGACTGGTCTCCCTCCTTTTTCCCTTGACCGAGCCGCGAACCCAGTCTCTCTGAAAATTGCGCCAGAGGAAAAGGCCCAAGTCAAAGTGCTGGCCGGCCGAGTGGTTGAACTCGTTCGTGAGGGTGTGACTGGGATGGACTTGCTAGAGGTCTTTCTTCAGAGACGCATTCAACCGCTCCAGGCCCGGGACCATCCGATGTGGCTGTACTCGGGCCTCGACGACACCACTCGGATCCACCCGGAGGTCACCGACGAGATGCTGGAGGGGTGGCTGTCAAGCATCGCGGGGAATAAAGACAACCCCCGAGGAGCCAGAAGGGTAATTCCACTCGACAGCTCGTACGAAGTGGATCAGGTACATCTTTATGTTTCTGACTGAAATCTTGTTTCTTGCGTTGGTCTTCTTTGAGTTGGTCGACTGATTTTTGTCTTGTCCGTTGTTCCCAGGCGACCACCGAGATGTTCTCGACGCCCAACGGGGCACAGGGGTCGACTGAGGAAGGAGAGGCGAGTGGAGGCGAGAGCGGGGATGACCAAGGCGAGTGGGAGTCTGACGGTGAAGGGGAAGGAGACGACGACGTCTTCTCCAGCGAGGAGGAGGAGGAGGAAGCTGAACCCCCCCCCCCCCCCACCCGGAGGGGCGTTCCAAGCTCACACATGACCCAGCGCGGGGACGTGGCAAGGCCACCGCACCTGCTGGGCAGACGTCGAAGCACCCTCGGAGTTCTCCTCCTCCGCCGACTGAGAAGGCTCCCAAGCACCCACGAGCGACGCCATCCAAGCCGCCCAAAGTTCTGCCCAAGATGAAGATAGCTGTTCCTACCATTTCCGGGTAAATGATAGAAACTTTGTTTTCCTTTGTCGGCCGTGGACGGATCCTTGGTCGATTCACTCTGCTAACTGGCTGACTTTTGAGATTTGCAGCGGTGCCACTTCTGAGGTTTCCGCCAGGAACGACGACCAAGAGATGGAGGACGCTGTCACCTCCAACCCTGGTATGATTAATGACATTTTGCTTTGAGTCGACTGGCCCTTGTAGTTCTGGTCGATTGAATGTTTCTCTTGCAGCCCCTCCTCATGTTATTGATCTCCCGGACGATGATGACAACGAGCCGCTGAGGATGAAGAGGACAAAGAAGACGCTGGCTGTCAAGACCCCGCGGTCCACTCCGGTACCTGAGGCCGCGGCTCGGGGCGATGGCGAGCCCGCTCGGGCTTCTGTGACCTTTGCCAATCCCCTGTCGAGTGTGCAGCCCTCGGCGTCGACTGCCAATCCGACTTCGCTCTTTGTCGTGTACTCTGTCCCTGAAGACGAAGTGGCCGCTGCGAAGGAGGCCACACGCCAGGTAGGGGTCATGATGGAACAGGTGAAGAAGGCTCGAGAGGCCAGCCAGGCAGCTTACGACGCAAGTTCGGCGCTCCAGAGCAACGTCCAGGTCAGTCGACTTGATATTTGGTTGTTTGACGAGTCTTTCTCCCTCTTTCTTTTTCTTTTTGTTGTATCTGTATCTGTACACCCACTTGGTGTGTTTTCTCTTTCTTGGACTAGTGGGGGCACACTGAGTGCACCCACTGGGTGTAGTCCCCGAGACTACGGTGGACTGCTGGCAGTCGACTGTAGTCTTTATATTGCGTTTCTGAATCTGTATTTCTTCACTCGGTTTGGTCTGGCCAGGTCGAGTGGGACCGTGTCCTGTCGACTGCGAGCAGTCGGTTTTTTTTTGGTCGAACCAGTGGGGGCACGCTGAGTGCACTCACTGGGTGTAGTCCCCGAGACTACTGTCGAATGTTTTTGATTCGGCTGTGGTCTTAGAAATGTCACCATTGTTCCTTAGTTACTCGGAAGCAACTTATCTCGAACGTCTGTCGACTGGTTTTTCTTTTTTGCAGAAATCCTGCGAACTTGCCGCTCGCTATGCTGAATTGGAGAAACAGAAGATTCAACTGGACCTTTATCTAGAGCTGGCCAGGACGGAGCTGCAGAAGGTCAGGGAGGGCGCCGCAGGTAAAGCGACTTTTGTCGACTAATTTTGTTTTTAGGCTTGAGCATTCCTCTGCTGTTTCCGATTCGATCACCATTTCTTTGTAGGAGAATTGGAAAAAGCTTTGGCGAGGAAGGACCAGGACCTGGCTGCTGCCCGCAAGGAGGCTGATGACAAGACAGCTCTGGCCGAACAGAAGCTGGCTTCGGTCGACCAGTTAGAAAAAGAGAACACCAGGTTGCAGACCGCTCTGACTGACGCCAACAGGCTGACTGCAAATTGGAAGAAGAAGAACCTCCTCTTGGGAGAGGAGATGGAAGGCATCGCTCGTAGGAGGGACGACCTGGAGAGCTACTTGAGGAGCCTCGCCAAGAGGCTGTACATCAAACTTGAAGGTGCACATCCAGTTTCGACTGTTTTTTACTTTTGTGTCGACTCAATTTTGCGATCGTTGGCTTATCTTTAGGTCTTGTATGCAGAATTCTGTCAGAACTTCGAAGAGGAGACCGGGCGGATCGAAACAGGTCTGGACCCAATCAATTCTCTGGTGAAAGATGATACTGCCATGAACCTGCTCCGACTGGAATCTCGAATCGACGGCGCCGTGGATTACTTGGCTCGGCTGAAGGTTGCCGTGTCGCAGATCGACTCGATACTTTGGCCAGAGTCCACGCTCCAGAATGATCTCGAGTCTCTTATGGCTCGACTTGACAAAATCCCCGATCGAGTGCGGGAGTGGAAGAAGTCTTCTGCCCAGTGCGGCGCTGACGTGGCTCTATCTTTAGTCCGCGTCCATTGCAAGGAGGCGCGAGAAGAAAAGTTGGCCGCCATCCAAGTCGCCAATACCAAGAGGCACAGCTTCCAAGACTTCATGGAGACCTTCATTGCTGCTGCCACTCGCATTGCGGACGGAATTGACCTGGATGAGTTCGTCGCTCCTGCCAGTCCTCCTCTTGAGGAATGAGAAAACTTTTATGCCTTTCCTTAAATTTGCCTCGGAATGCCGAGTGGACTTGTAATTGTTTAAACTCTACCGAGCTGAGGGCTCGAGTACTTTGATTCGGGGCCCAGGGCCTTTTAAGCTTTATCCGAACTTAATTTCTTGCTGAATGTCTTCGTGGTTTTGAACTGTCGTGTGGGGCTCATGGTGACGACCGACCCACACCTTGTTGCTGTAGAGTGGGGTGGAGCGCACATTGTATTTGTGGCGGAGCTCTCAAGGAAAAGGTGGCAGTCGACCCACGCCCTGTTACTATAGAGTGGGACGAAGCTCACATTGTATTTGTGGCGGAGCTCTTCCAGGAAAAGGTGGCAGTCGACCCACGCCCTGTTACTGTCGAGTGGGACGAAGCTCACATTGTATTTGTGGCGGAGCTCTCCAGGAGAAGGTAGGTTTCAAACTTAGGCGAGTGTCTGATTGCAGCTAAGTCTCTTCGTGGAGAACTTAGGCGAGTGTTGAACTGCAGCTAAGCCTCCGAGTGGGAGGTTTGCTCTCCACTCGGTAGGATTTTTCAAACTTAGGCGAGTGTCTGACTGCAGCTAAGCCTCTTCGTGGAGAACTTAGGCGAGTGCTGAACTGCAGCTAAGCCCCCGAGTGGGAGGTTTGCTCTTCACTCGGTAGGATTTTTCAAACTTAGGCGAGTGTCTGACTGCAGCTAAGTCTCTTCGTGGAGAACTTAGGCGAGTACTGAACCGCAGCTAAGCCCCCGAGTGGGAGGTTTTCTATTCACTCGGTAGGATTTTTCGAACTTAGGCGAGTGTCTGACTGCAGCTAAGTCTCTTCGTGGAGAACTTAGGCGAGTGCTGAACTGTAGCTAAGCCCCCGAGTGGGAGGTTTGCTCTCCACTCGGTAGGATTTTTCAAACTTAGGCGAGTGTCTGACTGCAGCTAAGTCTCTTCGTGGAGAACTTAGGCGAGTGCTGAACTGCAGCTAAGCCCCCGAGTGAGAGGTTTGCTCTCCACTCGGTAGGATTTTTCGAACTTAGGCGAGTGTCTGACTGCAGCTAAGTCTCTTCATGGAGAACTTAGGCGAGTGCTGAACTGCAGCTAAGCCCCCGAGTGGGAGGTTTGCTCTCCACTCGGTAGGATTTTTCAAACTTAGGCGAGTTTCTGACTGCAGCTAAGTCTCTTCGTGGAGAACTTAGGCGAGTGCTGAACTGCAGCTAAGCCCCTGAGTGGGAGGTTTGCTCTCCACTCGGTAGGATTTTTCAAACTTAGGCGAGTGTCTGACTGCAACTAAGTCTCTTCGTGGAGAACTTAGGCGAGTGCTGAACTGCAGCTAAGCCCCCGAGTGGGAGGTTTGCTCTCCACTCGGTAGGATTTTTCAAACTTAGGCGAATCGGATTCGCAGCTGAGTCACCCACTGGGGGATTTCGGATACAAACAAAAGTGACAGCAATTATTGGAACACTCTTATTTCTGATAAAAATGAACTTCAGGAGTTTTTCTTATTACATCTGGTTTGAGGGCGGACTCAAGTGTAAAAGGGGCAGAGAAGCTCCGCGTTCCAAGCTCGAGGTTCGTCGATCTGTCGACCAACATTGTAAAGGTGATATGCTCCGTTGTGGAGGACTCTGGTGACGATGAAGGGGCCTTCCCAAGTGGGAGCGAGCTTGTGAGGTTTCTGTTGATCCACTCGGAGGACCAGATCTCCTTCTTGAAAGGCTCGACTCTTCACATTCCGGGCGTGGAATCGACGTAAGTCCTGCTGATAAATGGTCGATCTGATCATTGCCATCTCCCTTTCTTCCTCCAAGAGGTCGACTGCGTCTTGCCGGGCCTGCTCCGCTTCATCTTCGGTGTAAAGTTCGACTCGGGGCGCATTATGAAGAAGATCGCTTGGCAGGACAGCTTCGGCTCCATAAACCAGAAAGAATGGGGTCCTTCCAGTCGACCGGTTAGGGGTGGTCCTTAATCCCCACAGAACTGACGGAAGCTCGTCGACCCAAGCGCCTGCCGCGTGCTTGAGATCGCGCATCAGCCGAGGTTTTAGCCCTTTGAGAATCAGACCATTTGCTCTCTCAGCCTGTCCATTCGACTGGGGATGAGCGACTGAGGCGTAGTCGACTCGTGTGCCTTGAGAAGCGCAAAATGCTCGGAACTCGACCGAATCAAAGTTTGACCCGTTATCAGTGATGATGTTGTGCGGGACTCCATATCTGAATGTCAATCCTCTGATGAAACTGATAGCGGTGCCAGCATCGAGGCTCTTTATGGGCTTAGCTTCGATCCATTTGGTAAACTTGTCGACTGCCACAAGTACATGAGTGAATCCACTCCTGCCCGTTCTTAGGGGGCCAACCATGTCCAATCCCCAGACGGCAAAGGGCCAGACGAGCGGAATGGTTTTCAGGGCTGACGCGGGCTTGTGTGACATGTTGGAGTAGAACTGGCACCCCTCGCACTTGTCGACTATCTCTTTCGCCATCTCATTTGCCCTTGGCCAGTAAAATCCAGCTCGGTATGCTTTAGCCATAATAGTCCGAGAGGACGCATGGTGACCGCAGGTTCCCGAGTGGATATCGTTGAGGATTATTTGACCCTCTTCTGGCGTTATGCACTTCTGGCCGACTCCGGTCGCACTCTCTCTGTACAGCTGTCCCCTTATGATTGTGAAGGCCTTAGATCGGCGGACGATCTATCGAGCCTCCTACTCGTCCTCCGGAAGTTCTTTCCTTAGGATATATGCAATGTACGGTATTGTCCAGTCAGGGGTGATTGCCAAGACTTCCATGATTAGGTCGACTACTGCAGGCACTTCAACTTCAGTCGGATCTGCGGCACCTTTCGGCTGCGGGGCTTCTTCTGTGAAAGGATCCTCTTGGACTGACGGTGAGTGAATGTGTTCCAAGAACACGTTGCTTGGAATGGCTTCTCTCTTGGAGCCTATCTTTGCCAAGTCGTCAGCTGCCTGGTTTTTCAGTCGGGGGATGTGGTGGAGTTCCAACCCCTCGAACTTCTTCTCTAGCTTCCGCACTGCATTGCAGTATCCAGTCATTGCCGGACTCCTGACGTCCCACTCCTTCATCACTTGATTAACCACCAGATCTGAGTCGCCATAGACCATGAGGCGACGGACGCTGAGTGATATGGCCATGCGCAACCCATACAAAAGTGCTTCATACTCTGCTTCGTTATTGGAGGAATCGAAGTGAATCTGGAGAACGTATCTGAGCTTATCTCCTCGGGGGGAGACCAAAACTACCCCCGCGCCCGAACCATTCAGCATCTTGGATCCATCAAAGAACATAGTCCAGTGTTCCGAGTGAACTTGAGTCGGAAGTTGCTGTTCAATCCACTCGGCGATGAAATCCGCGATTGCTTGGGACTTGATGGCTTTCTTTGCTTCAAACTTGATATCTAAAGGAAGGAGTTCAATCGCCCACTTGGCCACTCGACCAGTTGCATCTCTGTTATGCAGGATCACCGATAAGGGGCGTCGCTGACGACTGTAATGGAGTGGTCAGAGAAATAATGTGCAACTTTCTTCGTGGTCATATAAATCCCATATACAAGCTTCTGGTAGTGGGGGTATCTTTGTTTTGAAGGGGTCAAAACTTCAGACACATAATATACAGGGCGTTGAACTTTGAAGGCCTTCCCTTCCTCTTCCCGCTCGACCGTAAGTACTGTACTGACAACTTGTCCCGTGGCTGCAATGTAAAGCAGCAGAGGCTCTTTGCTGATTGGGGCAGCTAGCACCGGCTGGGTGGAGAGCAGAGCTTTGAGCTCTGCAAACGCTGCATCAGCTTCTGGAGTCCACTCGAACTTGTTAGACTTATTCATCAGTCGGTAAAGAGGCAACGCTTTTTCACCGAGTCGAGAAATGAATCGACTTAAGGCGGCCAAGCAGCCTATAAGCTTTTGGACATCATGCACACGTACAGGACGCTTCATCCGGAGTATGGTGCCAATTTTTTCAGGATTGGCGTCGATTCCCCGTTTGGAAACGAGAAAACCGAGTAGCTTGCCACCTGGGACTCCGAAAGTGCACTTTGACGGATTGAGCTTGATATCATACCTCCTGAGGTTGGCGAAGGTTTCAGCAAGGTCAGCCCGCAGGTCGGAACCTTTCCGGGACTTGACTACGATATCGTCCATGTACGCCTCCACATTCCGGCTGATTTGAGTGAGTAAACACTTCTGGATCATTCTCATAAATGTGGCTCCGGCGTTCTTGAGGCCGAATGGCATGGTGACGTAACAGAAGCATCCGAATGGAGTGATGAAAGCTGTTTTGATTTCGTCGGGCCCATACAGACGGATCTGATGGTACCCGGAGTAGGCATCTAGAAAAGACAATCTCTCGCATCCCGTAGTTGAGTCGACAATCTGGTCGATGCGAGGGAGAGGAAAATGATCTTTCGGGCAGGCCCGATTGATATGCTTGAAATCAATGCACATACGGAGTGACTTGTCCTTCTTGGGGACCATGACGACATTGGCGAGCCACTCGGAGTGGTAGATCTCTCGGATGAACTCAGCCGCTAAGAGCCGAGCCACTTCCTCGCCAATGGCTTGTTTTTTCTGGACGGCGGACCGTCGAAGATGTTCCTTCACGGCCTTGAACTTTGAGTCGACTCGCAGGCGGTGCTCAGCCAGCCCCCTGGGAACTCCAGGCATGTCAGAGGGTTTCCATGCGAAGATGTCCCAGTTCTCACGGAGGAGCTGGATGAGCGCTTCTTCCTATTTGGAGTCGAGCGTCGTCGAGATGTGAGTCGGAGCAGCGTTGGGATCGGTCGGGTGAATGTGGACTGTCTTCATTTTGCCAGCCGACTAAAAAGCTGACTCGGAGGCAGGCTTCTTGGCTCGCAGCAATTCACTCGGGTCGGCAGCCTTTTGGTACTCTTTCAGCTCGACCACTGCCATCTGAGCATCGGCGATCTTTGATCCCTTCTGGAAACATTCTTCTGCTTTCTTCCGGTTGCCCGTAACAGTGATCACACCTTTGGGGCCAGGCATCTTTAATTTAAGATACACGTAGCATGGTCGAGCCATGAAGCGTGCGTAAGCCGGCCTGCCCAAGATGGCGTGATAAGCACTCTAGAAGTCCACAACTTCAAACGTTAACTTTTCCTTACGGTAATTCTTTGAATCACCGAAAACCACATCAAGAGCAATCTGGCCGAGTGACTCGGCTTTCTTCCCAGGAATGACTCCGTGGAAGCTCATGTTACAGGTGCTGAGTCTGGACATCGGAATGCCCATTCCTTTCAAGGTTTCAGCGTACAGTATGTTCAGGCCATTGCCGCCGTCCATCAGGACTTTGGTCAGTCGAGTGCCTTCGACAACTGGGTCGACCACCAAAGCTTGCCTCCCAGGGGTGGCAATGTGCGTCGGGTGATCGGACTGGTCGAATGTGATGGCAGTCTGAGACCACTTCAGGTAACTACGAGTCGCCAGGGCGACCATGTTGACCTCACGGTTAATGACTTTCAGTCGACTCTTGCTTTCGACATCGGCAAAAATCATCAAGGTGGAATTGACTTGGGGGTATCCATCGTCACTATCCTCCTTGTCCTCAACTCTGTCCGGCTCTTTTTCCTTATCCTTGGGCTGCTTGCCCTGGAACTGCTGAATCAGAAGCCGACACTGTCGAGTGGTATGCTTCGGGAAAATAAAATTTCCTTCTTCAACTTTCTTGGTATGGATGTGACATGGCAGGTCCAGAACATCATTCCCATCCTGATCTTTAACCTTCTTGGGCTTCCATGTGCCCTTGGATTTTCCCTTGAAATTTCCTTGGGCCACAGCCAGGGCCTCCCCAGGGGCGGCTGGCTCGGCCTTCCGCTTCTGCTTCCGACTGGAGTTTCCTCCGGTTTCTTGGGCGACTGATTTGAGTTTGCCACTTCGGAGTCGGTCCTCGTCCTCTCCATTAGCGTCCTTGGTGGCAATCTCCATCATCCGATTAAGGGACATCTCTCTAGTTCGGCCAAACTTCAGATTCAACTCCCTGTACTTGACGCCTTCCTTGAAAGCGCAAACTGCTTGATGGTCTGGCACGTTCTCGACCGAGTGCTGCAGTGTGATCCACCTCTGGATGTATTCTCTCAGAGTTTCATTTGGCTTCTGCACGCAAGACCGCAACTCCGTAAGGCCTGCAGGGCGCTTGCAAGTCCCTTCGAAGGTTGTGATAAACACTCGGGAGAGATCCTCCCAAGTGTAAATGCTGCTGGGCACCAACTGATTCAGCCACGCCCTAGCTGAGCCTTCCAACATGAGGGGTAAATGCTTCATGGCCACCTCATCATTGCCGCCGCCAATCTACACAGCCACTCGGTAATCCTCGAGCCACGTGTCAGGCTTGGACTCACCGGTGAACTTGCTGACTCCAGTCGCCAGCCTGAAGTTGGGAGGGATCACCGCGGCCCTGATGGCTCGACTGAAACATTCAGGCCCCGAGGCGTGTGTCCTGCTGCCGATGGGCATATCTCTGTCGTGGCCCTCTCGATGAGCCCTGTTCCTGTCCACCAGACCTTGAACGAGGATGGATCTCGCGTCAAAGCCTGGGTCCCTGGGGTCGACTGGAATCCTCTGCCCAACGTTATGGGGGCGCCTGTCGTCTCGATGTTGAGGTGCATATGATCCACTCCTCGGGGGAGGGGATGGCACCCGACGTCTATCATCACGGTCGGGTCGACGATCATATTGTTCGTTTCTCCTATACTGATCGTGCCGGTCTCCACGTCCCTCACGCTCCGGGGGCGATCTCGGGCTGTGAGCCGACTGGACGGTTTCCGTTGCAACAGATCGACTGTGGATCCTGCCCCGCGACTGAGAGACAGTGGAATTCTGATTTCCCGCCGCTCGGAGCAATGCTCTGATCTGCAGCAATCCTCTGCCAGCCTCTGACTGAGAGGGCTGGATTGACTCTGCTATGCGGGCCGCAGCAGCCAGGTTCTGAACCGGAGTTCGGTACACCTGCGGCGGTGGGAAGAGCTGACGTCGACTGGATTCGGGAGCTTGCTGGCGTCGACTGGACTCGGGAGCCTGCTGGTGTCGACTAGACTCGGGAGCCCGCTGACGCGCCCGCTCGTCGAGAGCTCGCTGTAGATTCTCCAGTCGAGTGCGCTCTGCTAGATTAGCCAAGCGCGCGTCCTCCAAGGCCCGGGCCTCGGGGGTTTCTCCAACAATAGGGGTGTAGAGCGCGTCCATGTTCCGGCGACGAAGCTCCTCCCGCTGTAATGACGTAAGAGGTTCGGGGAGGTATTCGTCGTGAGGGTGCGACGGATCGCCTCTATCGGCACCATCGTCAGCGCGATGGAATCCAGGAGGACTGCAGGCCCCCTCGACCGCCAGAACCTCCGCCAAAGGGTCGCTGCTATCACACTCGGATGCGGTCTCCGTGGAGCCAGTCGACAGATCGAACAGGCCGCAGAGGGATTCTGTTGGGGAACGCAGTAATTTCAAAAAATTTCCTACGCACACGCAAGATCATGGTGATGCACAGCAACGAGAGGGGAGAGTGTTGTCTACGTACCAACGCAGACCGACTGCGGAAGCGATCACACAACATAGAGGAAGTAGTCGTACGTCTTCTTCCTGATCCGACCGATCCAAGCACCGTTACTCCGGCACCTCCGAGTTCTTAGCACACGTTCAGCTCGATGACGTTCCTCGGGCTCCGATCCAGCAAAGCGTCGAGGAAGAGTTCCGTCAGCATGACGGCGTGATGACGATCTTGATGTACTACCGACGCAGGGCTTCGCCTAAGCACTACAACGGTACGATCGAGGTGGAATTTGGTGGCAGGGGGCACCGCACACGGCTAAGGAACGATCTCAAGGATCAAGTTGTGTGTCTTGGGGTGCCCCCTGCCCCCGTATATAAAGGTTGGAGGAGGGGGAGCCGGCCGGCCAGGGAGAGGAGGCGCAGGGGAGTCCTACTCCCACCGGGAGTAGGACTCCTCCCCCCAATCCTAATCCTATTAGGACTCCCAGGGGGAAAAGGAGAGAGAAGGGGGGCCGGCTCCTATCCTAGTCCTACTAGGACTTTGGGAAGGGGGGCGCCGGCCAGCTTGTGGGCTTTCCCTTTTTTTCCTTTTCCATTAAGGCCCAATAGGCCCATTAGTCTCCCGGGGGGTTCCGGTAACCCTCCCGGTATTCCGGTAAAATCCCGATTTCACCCGGAACACTTCCGATGTCCAAACATAGGCTTCCAATATATCAATCTTTACGTCTCGACCATTTCGAGACTCCTCGTCAAGTCCGTGATCTCATCCGGGACTCCGAACAACCTTCGGTACATCAAAATGCATAAACTCATAATAACTGTCATCGTAACGTTAAGCGTGCGGACCCTACGGTTCGAGAACAATGTAGACATGACCGAGACACGTCTCCGGTCAATAACCAATAGCGGGACCTGGATGCCCATATTGGCTCCTACATATTCTACGAAGATCTTTATCGGTCAGACCGCATAACAACATACGTTGTTCCCTTTGTCATCGGTATGTTACTTGCCCGAGATTCGATCGTCGGTATCCAATACCTAGTTCAATCTCGTTACCGGCAAGTCTCTTTACTCGTTCCGTAATACATCATCTCACAACTAACATATTAGTTGTAGTGCTTGCAAGGCTTATGTGATGTGCATTACCGAGAGGGCCCAGAGATACCTCTCCGTCAATCGGAGTGACAAACCCTAATCTCGAAATACGCCAACCCAACATCTACCATTGGAGACACCTGTAGTACTCCTTTATAATCACCCAGTTACGTTGTGACGTTTGGCAGTACCCAAAGTGTTCCTCCGGTAAACGGGAGTTGCATAATCTCATAGTTATAGGAACATGTATAAGTCATGAAGAAAACAATAGCAACATACTAAACGATCGGGTGCTATGCTTATGGAATGGGTCATGTCAATCAGATCATTCTACTAATGGTGTGACCTCGTTAATCAAATAACAACTCCTTGTTCATGGTTAGGAAACATAACCATCTTTGATTAACGAGCTAGTCAAGTAGAGGCATACTAGTGACACTCTGTTGGTCTATGTATTCACACATGTATTATGTTTCCGGTTAATACAATTCTAGCATGAATAATAAACATTTATCATGATGTAAGGAAATAAATAATAACTTTATTATTGCCTCTAGGGCATATTTCCTTCAGTCTCCCACTTGCACTAGAGTCAATAATCTAGATTACACAATAATGATTCTAACACCCATGGAGCCTTGGTGCTGATCATGTTTTGCTCGTGGAAGAGGCTTAGTCAACGGGTCAGCAACATTCAGATCCGTATGTATCTTGCAAATCTCTATGTCTCCCACCTGGACTAAATCCCGGATGGAGTTGAAGCGTCTCTTGATGTGTTTGGTCCTCTTGTGAAATCTGGATTCCTTTGCCAAGGCAATTGCACCAGTATTGTCACAGAAGATTTTCATTGGACCCGATGCACTAGGTATGACACCTAGATCGGATATGAACTCCTTCATCCAGACTCCTTCGTTTGCTGCTTCCGAAGCAGCTATGTACTCCGCTTCACATGTAGATCCCGCTACGACGCTTTGTTTAGAACTGCACCAACTGACAGCTCCACCGTTTAAAGTAAACACGTATCCGGTTTGCGATTTAGAATCGTCCGGATCAGTGTCAAAGCTTGCATCAACGTAACCTCTTACGGTGAGCTCTTTGTCACCTCCATATACGAGAAACATATCCTTAGTCCTTTTCAGGTATTTCAGGATGTTCTTGACCGTTGTCCAGTGATCCATTCCAGGATTACTTTGGTACCTCCCTGCTAAACTTATAGCAAGGCACACATCAGGTCTGGTACACAGCATTGCATACATGATAGAGCCTATGGCTGAATCATAGGGAACATCTTTCATTTTCTCTCTATCTTCTGCAGTGGTCGGGCATTGAGTCTTACTCAGTTTCATACCCTGTAACACAGGCAAGAACCCTTTCTTTGCTTGATCCATTTTGAATTTCTTCAAAATCTTGTCCAGGTATGTGCTTTGTGAAAGTCCAATTAAGCGTCTTGATCTATCTCTATAGATCTTTATGCCTAATATGTAAGCAGCTTCCCCGAGGTCTTTCATCGAAAAACTTTTATTCAAGTATCCCTTTATGCTATCCAGAAATTCTATATCATTTCCAATTAGCAATATGTCATCCACATATAATATCAGAAATGCTACAGAGCTCCCACTCACTTTCTTGTAAATACAGGCTTCTCCAAAAGTCTGTATAAAGCCAAATGCTTTGATCACACTATCAAAGCGTTTATTCCAACTCCGAGATGCTTGCACCAGTCCATAAATGGATCGCTGGAGTTTGCATACTTTGTTAGCTCCTTTTGGATCGACAAAACCTTCTGGTTGTACCATATACAACTCTTCTTCCAGAAATCCATTCAGGAATGCAGTTTTGACATCCATCTGCCATATTTCATAATCATAAAATGCGGCAATTGCTAACATAATTCTGACGGACTTAAGCATCGCTACGGGTGAGAAAGTCTCATCGTAGTCAACCCCTTGAACTTGTCGAAAACCTTTTGCAACAAGTCGAGCTTTATAGACAGTAACATTACCGTCAGCGTCAGTCTTTTTCTTGAAGATCCATTTATTCTCAATTGCTTGCCGATCATCGGGCAAGTCAACCAAAGTCCATACTTTGTTCTCATACATGGATCCCATCTCAGATTTCATGGCCTCAAGCCACTTTGCGGAATCTGGGCTCACCATCGCTTCTTCATAGTTCGTAGGTTCATCATGATCTAGCATCATGACTTCCAGAACTGGATTACCGTACCACTCTGGTGCGGATCTCACTCTGGTTGATCTACGTGGTTCAGTAGTATCTTGTTCTGAAGCTTCATGATCATCATCATTAGCTTCCTCACTGATTGGCATAGGTGTCGCAGAAACAGTTTTCTGTGATGTACTATTTTCCAATAAGGGAGCAGGTACAGTTACCTCGTCAAGTTCTACTTTCCTCCCACTCACTTCTTTCGAGAGAAACTCCTTCTCTAGAAATGATCCATTCTTAGCAACGAATGTCTTGCCTTCGGATCTGTGATAGAAGGTATACCCAACAGTTTCCTTTGGGTATCCTATGAAGACACATTTCTCCGCTTTGGGTTCGAGCTTATCAGGTTGAAGCTTTTTCACATAAGCATCGCAGCCCCAAACTTTGAGAAACGACAACTTTGGTTTCTTGCCAAACCATAGTTCATAAGGCGTCGTCTCAACGGATTTTGATGGTGCCCTATTTAACGTGAATGTGGCCGTCTCTAAAGCATAACCCCAAAACGATAGCGGTAAATCAGTAAGAGACATCATGGATCGCACCATATCTAGTAAAGTACGATTACGACGTTCGGACACACCATTACGCTGTGGTGTTCCGGGTGGCGTGAGTTGCGAAACTATTCCACAATTTTTCAAATGTATACCAAACTCGTAACTCAAATATTCTCCTCCACGATCAGATCGTAGAAACTTTATTTTCTTGTTACGATGATTTTCAACTTCACTCTGAAATTCTTTGAACCTTTCAAATGTTTCAGACTTATGTTTCATTAAGTAGATATACCCATATCTGCTTAAATCATCTGTGAAGGTGAGAAAATAACGATATCCGCCACGAGCCTCAATATTCATCGGACCACATACATCGGTATGTATGATTTCCAACAAATCTGTTGCTCTCTCCATAGTACCGGAGAACGGTGTTTTAGTCATCTTGCCTATGAGGCACGGTTCGCAAGTACCAAGTGATTCATAATCAAGTGGTTCCAGAAGCCCATCAGTATGGAGTTTCTTCATGCGCTTTACACCGATATGACCTAAACGGCAGTGCCACAAATAAGTTGCACTATCATTATTAACTTTGCATCTTTTGGCTTCTACATTATGAATATGTGTATTACTATCTTCGAGATTCAACAAGAATAGACCACTCTTCAAAGGTGCATGACCATAAAAGATATTATTCATATAAATAGAACAACCATTATTCTCTGATTTAAATGAATAACCGTCTCGCATTAAACAAGATCCAGGTATAATGTTCATGCTCAACGCTGGCACCAAATAACAATTATTTAGGTCTAATATTAATCCCGAAGGTAGATGTAGAGGTAGCGTGCCGACCGCGATCACATCGACTTTGGAACCGTTTCCCACGCGCATCGTCACCTCGTCCTTTGCTAGTGTCCGCTTATTCCGTAGTCCCTGTTTCGAGTTGCAAATATTAGCAACAGAACCAGTATCAAATACCCAGGTGCTACTACGAGCTCTAGTAAGGTACACATCAATAACATGTATATCACATATACCTTTGCTCACTTTGCCATCCTTCTTATCCGCCAAATACTTGGGGCAGTTCCGCTTCCAGTGTCCAGTCTGCTTGCAGTAGAAGCACTCAGTTTCAGGCTTAGGTCCAGACTTGGGTTTCTTCTCTTGAGCAGCAACTTGCTTGCTGTTCTTCTTGAAGTTTCCCTTCTTCTTCCCTTTGCCCTTTTTCTTGAAACTAGTGGTTTTGCTAACCATCAACACTTGATGCTCCTTCTTGATTTCTACCTCCGCAGCTTTCAGCATTGCGAAGAGCTCGGGAATAGTTTTGTTCATCCCTTGCATATTATAGTTCATCACGAAGCTCTTGTAGCTTGGTGGCAGTGATTGGAGAATTCTGTCAATGACGCAGTCATCTGGAAGATTAACTCCCATCTGAATCAAGTGATTATTATACCCAGACATCTTGAGTATATGCTCACTGACAGAACTGTTCTCCTCCATCTTACAACTATAAAACTTATTGGAGACTTCATATCTCTCAATTCGGGCATTTGCTTGAAATATTAACTTCAACTCTTGGAACATCTCATATGCTCCATGACGTTCAAAACGTCGTTGAAGTCCCGATTCTAAGCCGTAAAGCATGGCACACTGAACTATCGAGTAGTCATCAGCTTTGCTCTGCCAGACGTTCATAACATCTGGCGTTGCTCCAGCAGCAGGCCTGTCACCCAGCGGTGCTTCCAGGACGTAATTCTTCTGTGCAGCAATGAGGATAATCCTCAGGTTACGGACCCAGTCCGTGTAATTGCTACCATCATCTTTCAACTTTGCTTTCTCAAGGAACGCATTAAAATTCAACGGAACAATAGCACGAGCCATCTATCTACAAGCAACATAAACAAGCAAGATACTATCAGGTACTAAGTTCATGATAAGTTTAAGTTCAGTTAATCAAATTACTTAGGAACTCCCACTTAGATAGACATCCCTCTAATCCTCCAAGTGATCACGTGATCCAAATCAACTAAACCATAACCGATCATCACGTGAGATGGAGTAGTTTTCAATGGTGAACATCGTCATGTTGATCATATCTACTATATGATTCACGCTCGACCTTTCGGTCTCTGTGTTCCGAGGCCATATCTGCATATGCTAGGCTCGTCAAGTATAACCTGAGTATTCTGCGTGTGCAAAACTGGCTTGCACCCGTTGTAGATGGACGTAGAGCTTATCACACCCGATCATCACGTGGTGTCTGGGCATGACGAACTTTGGCAACGGTGCATACTCAGGGAGAACACTTCTTGATAATTTAGTGAGAGATCATCTTATAATGCTACCGTCAATCAAAGCAAGATAAGATGCATAAAAGGATAAACATCACATGCAATCAATATAAGTGATATGATATGGCCATCTTGTGCTTGTGATCTCCACCTCCGAAGCACCGTCATGATCACCATCGTCACCGGCGCGCCACCTTGATCTCCATCGTAGCAACGTTGTCGTCTCGCCAATCTTATGCTTCCATGACTATCACTACCGCTTAGTAATAAAGTAAAGCATTACATCGCGATTGCATTGCATACAATAAAGCGACAACCATATGGCTCCTGCCAGTTGCCAATATCTCGGTTACAAAACATGATCATCTCATACAATAAAATCAGCATCATGTCTTGACCATATCACATCACAACATGCCCTGCAAAAACAAGTTAGACGTCCTCTACTTTGTTGTTGCAAGTTTTACGTGGCTGCTACGGGCTTAAGCAAGAACTCATCTCACCTACGCATCAAAACCACAACGATAGTTCGTCAAATAGACTCCGTTTTAACCTTCTCAAGGACCGGGCGTAGTCACACTTGGTTCAACTAAAGTTGGAGAGACAGTCTTCCGCAAGCCATCTATGTGCAAAGCACGTCGAGGGAACCGGTCTCGCGTAAGAGTACGCGTAAGGTTGGTCCGGATCGTCTCACCCAACAATACCGCCGAACCAAAGTATGACATGCTGGTAGGCAGTATGACTTGTATCGCCCACAACTCACTTGTGTTCTACTCGTGCATATAACATCAAACCATAAAACCTAGGCTCGGATGCCACTGTTGGGGAACGCAGTAATTTCAAAAAATTTCCTACGCACACGCAAGATCATGGTGATGCACAGCAACGAGAGGGGAGAGTGTTGTCTACGTACCAACGCAGACCGACTGCGGAAGCGATCACACAACGTAGAGGAAGTAGTCGTACGTCTTCTTCCTGATCCGACCGATCCAAGCACCGTTACTCCGGCACCTCCGAGTTCTTAGCACACGTTCAGCTCGATGACGTTCCTCGGGCTCCGATCCAGCAAAGCGTCGAGGAAGAGTTCCGTCAGCATGACGGCGTGATGACGATCTTGATGTACTACCGACGCAGGGCTTCGCCTAAGCACTACAACGGTACGATCGAGGTGGAATTTGGTGGCAGGGGGCACCGCACACGGCTAAGGAACGATCTCAAGGATCAAGTTGTGTGTCTTGGGGTGCCCCCTGCCCCCGTATATAAAGGTTGGAGGAGGGGGAGCCGGCCGGCCAGGGAGAGGAGGCGCAGGGGAGTCCTACTCCCACCGGGAGTAGGACTCCTCCCCCCAATCCTAATCCTATTAGGACTCCCGGGGGGAAAAGGAGAGAGAAGGGGGGCCGGCTCCTATCCTAGTCCTACTAGGACTTTGGGAAGGGGGGCGCCGGCCAGCTTGTGGGTTTTCCCTTTTTTCCTTTTCCACTAAGGCCCAATAGGCCCATTAGTCTCCCGGGGGGTTCCGGTAACCCTCCCGGTATTCCGGTAAAATCCCGATTTCACCCGGAACACTTCCGATGTCCAAACATAGGCTTCCAATATATCAATCTTTACGTCTCGACCATTTCGAGACTCCTCGTCATGTCCGTGATCTCATCCGGGACTCCAAACAACCTTCGGTACATCAAAATGCATAAACTCATAATAACTGTCATCGTAACGTTAAGCGTGCGGACCCTACGGTTCGAGAACAATGTAGACATGACCGAGACACGTCTCCGGTCAATAACCAATAGCGGGACCTGGATGCCCATATTGGCTCCTACATATTCTACGAAGATCTTTATCGGTCAGACCGCATAACAACATACGTTGTTCCCTTTGTCATCGGTATGTTACTTGCCCGAGATTCGATCGTCGGTATCCAATACCTAGTTCAATCTCGTTACCGGCAAGTCTCTTTACTCGTTCCGTAATACATCATCTCACAACTAACATATTAGTTGTAGTGCTTGCAAGGCTTATGTGATGTGCATTACCGAGAGGGCCCAGAGATACCTCTCCGTCAATCGGAGTGACAAACCCTAATCTCGAAATACGCCAACCCAACATCTACCATTGGAGACACCTGTAGTACTCCTTTATAATCACCCAGTTACGTTGTGACGTTTGGTAGTACCCAAAGTGTTCCTCCGGTAAACGGGAGTTGCATAATCTCATAGTTATAGGAACATGTATAAGTCATGAAGAAAACAATAGCAACATACTAAACGATCGGGTGCTATGCTTATGGAATGGGTCATGTCAATCAGATCATTCTACTAATGATGTGACCTCGTTAATCAAATAACAACTCCTTGTTCATGGTTAGGAAACATAACCATCTTTGATTAACGAGCTAGTCAAGTAGAGGCATACTAGTGACACTCTGTTGGTCTATGTATTCACACATGTATTATGTTTCCGGTTAATACAATTCTAGCATGAATAATAAACATTTATCATGATGTAAGGAAATAAATAATAACTTTATTATTGCCTCTAGGGCATATTTCCTTCAGATTCGTCGGGCTCGATTGCCGCGACTTGCGGGGTCGCCGACTGGCGGGCCGCGGCGTGCTTCACCCACCGCTGGAGCCTCGACCGACCCGAGCGCTTGCGCTGGCGGGAGACAGGACGGGAAGATGACACGGGAGTCGACCGATATGGGGTCGATGGCTGCCGCAGGAGGACGCCACGGACGCACGCGCGGAAGTGCGTCGCACCGCGGACGGGGAGCGCGTCGACGTCAAGCGGCGCCTCCTGAAGCCAGGCGGAGTCGTCGGCGATGAAAGTGAGCCCGCCGAGACGGATCTCGCGGCCCTCTGCCAAAGCTCCGCAGGAAAACATGATCAAGTGGATCGGAAAAATCGCAACTTCTCCAATTAGGCGCTAAGACTAATGCCCCAAGGTGGGCGCCAACTGTCGTGGTTCTAAGTCTGACAGTGAGGTAGGGGGGTATGTGTGAAGAGGCTAGACCTTAGCTATTGGGAAGTTGTAAGCACGCAAGGTTTACGAGTTCAGGCCCTTCTCGGAGGAAGTAACAGCCCTACGTCTCGGTGCCCGGAGGCGGTCGACTGGATTATGCGTGTGTAAAATGACAGGGGTGCGAACCCTTGATACTGAGGAGGGGGCGGCTTATATAGAGTTCGCCAGCCCTCTCCTGCCCTCAGTAATGCAGGGTTAAAGGTACATTTAAGGTGGGCGTTACTGATAACGTCCCTAATAAAGTGTCATAATAATCATAAAGACTACTTAATAGCCGACCGTTTGCTTGCGGAGTGACTTGAGGTCTTCTGACTGTCGAGTGGTTGGCTTCTTGGTCGAGTGACAGCTTCTCGGTCGAGTGACAGCTTCTTGGTCGAGTGTCTTCAACCCGTCGAGTGGGATACCTTCAAGTTGATTGAAAGGTGACTTCTTCTAGGGACGTCCCATGGTAGGGCTCTTTAGGACGGGTCCGTGTCCCTACCGTAGGTACATGACTTCATCAGCTGGCGCGCCCTCTCCCTGGTCGTCGGCCCTCTTGGGAAGGAAAGGGGGGCACCTAAGGCAAGGGAGTCGTCCCCCCTCCTGCCTTCTCCTCCACCCCCTAGGAAGGAAAGGGGGCGCCTAGGGCAGGCGCCCTAGGTCTGGCCGCCGGCCCCCTTGGGGCGCCCTCGGCTGCCTTCCCTCCCCCCACCTATATATATGAGAGGAGGGAGAGGGGCAACACACACCACGATCCCCAGGCCGTGTGCGGCGCTCCCTCTAGTTCTAGCTCCTCCCCGTCCACGTCCGTTGTGCTTGGCGAAGCACTACGGATAGTTTCACCACCTCCGTCACCACGCCATCGTGCTGCCCAAACTCATCTACTACTTCGCCTCTCTTGCTGGATTGAGAAGGCGAGGACGTCATCGAGCTGAACATGTGTTGAACGTGGAGATGCCGTACGTTCAGTACTTGATCGGGAGGATCGTGAAGGTGTATGACTACATCAACCGCATTGATAAACGCTTCCGCTTAGCGATCTACAAGGGTATGTAGATGCTCTCCCCCTCTCATAGCTATGCATCTCCATGGATAGAGCTCGTCGAGGAGTGGCTAGTTGCTCCAGGCCGGCACGCGGATGGCGCGATCGCAGCGGTACGACACGACGTCGCCCATGGCAGCCACGATGCCTGTGCCGCCGTGGTCCCCCGCGTGCCGGCCTGGAGCAACTAGCCACTCCTCGGTGAGCTGGCTTGGAGCGGTGAGTTGCTGAACGATGCATCGGTTTGGAGCTTCTGCCACCGCAAGATGGCCTGCAGCGGCCTGAACTGTCAGGGAGGTGGAGCAGAGAGTTGCCTAGCTCGTATTCGACGGGCTTGATGGGCCACCCAGCCAGCTTTTATGCCGGAGAACTCGGCTTCCTGCTTGTCGGATGCCATGGAGATTGTGGAGAAATGGTGTGCAATGAGGAGATGGGAGCGGAGTGGTGCGATTTTTTGCCTGCCATCGTATAAATAGCAGGGAGACGGCCGAAGCCAACCGGCGTTGTGTTTAATGACGGACGACTCGTGAACAGACGTGTGGTCGGAGTAGGTTTCATGGCACACACGTGAGTTTTAATGGAGGAAGGCGGGTAGTCTGCGGCCATTTGGATACAGTGAGGAGGGGTGTTCAGCCGGACAAGCAGCGGGCGACGCTCTCTCGCCCGACGTGCCGGTTCAATGCCAGTAGTGAGAGATTGCGTCCGTCTGCGCGCCCTTCCGTCTAGTCAAGTTGCGGGCATCAATGCTGGCCAATGTATGCTCTGGGCCGAGATGAATGCAGCGCGGCAAGCGGCGCGGGCGTTTGATGTAAAGCACGAGAGAGATGGGTGGGACTTTTTTTAGGTAAGAGCGGTCAGACACGGGCGTGGAAGTTATTCCGAAGCCCATAAAGCCTTCCATATTTATCTTTGATTTATGAAAAAAATTGCGTCCGGACCGTCAACCAGGTACTATACTCTCTCGTGAGTCGATCATTTCAAAAGTAAGAGGGTGCGGGTTCCCCAGAAAAAAAGAGGCCCGTGCTTGGAGAATTGAACTCGCATGCTTCGCTCAGTTCTCGACAAAGCCCTCATGTGCACATTTACATGCACAGCTGTTTCCACTCTAATCGAGGGGCCGTCCAACATTTAATAAAGACAGTGTTCTTCCCCACAAACTTTGGTTTGGCTTTACCTTTGTTCTGTCTTGCATTAGCTCATTTTAGCACATCCCCTCCTCAGTGCTAGCTAGTCTTGCATTGGCGGCCACAAATAAACCCACACGAACACAGAAGAGAGGGAGTAAGCCATGGAGGCCACGGTGCTGAGCGTGGGAAAGTCTGCGGTGAATGGAGCGATTAGCTACGCCAAATCCGCTGTGGCGGAGGAGGTGGCCTTGCAGCTGGGTGTCCGGCGGGACCAGACCTTCATCACAGAGGAGCTTGAGATGATGCAGGCCTTTCTTATGGCCGCGCATGGAGAGCCAGATGACAACAGAGTTACCAAAATCTGGGTGAAGCAAGTCCGCGACCTGTCTTACGACGTTGAAGACTGCCTCCAAGATTTCGCAGGTCGTTTAGGAAAGCCAACATGGTGGCCGTGGCACATCCCTCGCAAGTTGCGAGTCCGGCACCGTTTAGGCAAGCAGATGAAGGAGTTGAGAGCAAGGGTTGAGGATGTGAGCCAGAGAAACCTGCGCTACAACCTCATCAAGGGTTCTGACTCCAAGCCTACCTTCAACTGTGAGCAGGTTGGCAGTGGCACCAATAGTACAAGGATGTCTCACACCGATGAAGCAAATTGGCAGAGAGACAAAGCAAAAAGGGATCTTATTCGATTGATCGATGACAAGGCTGATTGCCTTAGAGTTGTCGCCGTGTGGGCAAATAATGATGATTCCGGGGAGACGTCCATCCTCAGAAGGGCCTACCAAGACCTGAAGAAACACAACAAGTTTGACTGCTGCGCCTGGATCAAGTTGAAGGGTCCATTCAATCCAACAAAGTTCCTGCTGAGCATTGTGAGGCAATTTTATGCCAATTATCTTCAAGGTGCCAGGGAAAGAAAATATGCAATTATAGAGGGCAAAGTTCTGAGGAAGATGGGAATGATGAAGGAAACTTGTTTGGTTGATGAGTTCAAGAAATATATGAATGAGAGAAATTGCCTAATTGTACTTGATGATTTATCCAACACTGAAGAGTGGAATCACATTAGGACATACTTTCCAAACAATAAAGGAAGCCGGATTATAGTATCCACACAGAAAATTGAAGTAGCAAGTTTATGCGTAGGGCCAGAGGATGTAGCACCAGAGCACAAGGAATTGTGTGTTGATAATAGTATTCTTTATGCTTTCTATGAAAAGGTAATATTCTAATCATAAAGTTATTTCCAGTGATTCTACATTTATTGTTCTTCTTGTTGAACTTCTGAGTTAACTAAATTCCATGCGGACTTATGTCATCGGGTAAAATAACACAACATGGAAGACAAATCATGAGTTTGCCAAGTGCCATTAGTCATTGAAACTCAGGTTGTGCTTGAATGGTTTGTGAGAGTGGGTTATACATTTGTACTCCTTCACCAGGATTCAAACCCTTGGTTTAGCTCTTTGGACGTCTCATTAAAGTAGGATTCTCTTGTATTGGTAGGTCACACCTATGTTATTGGTGATGCTCATACGTAGGTGTAAATTCATATGTGTGTATGCACATCTGCAGTTTGTACTTGGTGCTTTAGAAAATAAACAAAGTACCTTCCATATTTCATTTAGATTTAGACTGGATTATTAATTAAACTAGTCTTTTTTTGGACTCAACTAAATTAGCATGTCCCAGACCTGTATATCACACAATCAACATATTTGTGTTTCTTCGATGCTGTGGAAATCATTTTAAGTTGTGTCAACTGTGAACAATACCATATCATTTTGAAGTATGCATGAGATCTACTTCAGACAAACAGAGCAGGGCTAGGTTAGTATTTTTCTGCAGGCAAAATTCTGTTATTTCCCCATGTACAAAGACATGTGGCCATCCCTTCGATATGTTTACTATATACAAATGAAGGAGATATAAGCAAAAAAAAAGGAAAATAAGATTAGTACCTGGTCCAAACTCCAAAGCCTTCTGGCCCATCCTAGTGACGGACCATATTGATGATTAGATGTTACTAAGACCAAATGTAAGCATAAGCGCAGTATAGTAGAATCCGTCATCATAATGTGGGCTGCTCAGCAAGTTATTAGAAAGAAAAACAGAGTAAATGTATATTACAAAATATATGCATGCTAACTTGCAATTTTTTTTACCATAAGCCTTGCCTTTTTATAACTCTGGAAATATCATAAATTATTGAATACAATTTTAAATGTCTACATGCTGTATCGTATTGTACATCATACCCATTGTACTTGGGAGAACTACTAGAAACGAACGACTGTGATAACTGATAAACTGGTGCGGATATGCACTATAGGTAGTATATTCGTTTTGACTACATACTTCATTTAATTTACTTTATATTGCACCCTAATTAACTTGATTATTGTGTCAGGGTTGTCAAGATGGAATATATTCAATGGAAGCAGGATCCAGTTCCAATGCATTTGGTAGTAACAGTTCTGCAGAGATCAAGACCATCACTCGCACAGAGACGAAGGTGTCTGTTTTTAAGGAATCTCAGCTCATTGGAAGAAATAAAGAAAAGGCTGATATCATCAAACTAATTACCAATGAAGATAAGCAACAACTTGAGGTGATCTCTGTGTTTGGAATGGGTGGCCTTGGGAAAACTGCACTTGTAAGAGATGTCTACCAAAGCGAAGAGCTCATAGGCAAGTTTGACAAGCGTGCATGTGTCACACTCATGCGTCCTTTCAATCCTGATGATCTCCTCCAGAGCTTGGATGTGCAAATACATGAAAACGAATCTGAAAAAAAGGGAGAAGGTGCAGAAGTTCCTGAAAATAAGGGAGAAGGTGCAGAAGTTCCTGAAAAGGAAGGAGGTGTAAAAAAGGGCAAACAGCCATTGCATGATTTGAAAGGAAAGAAGTACCTGATTGTGCTTGATGATATATTGTCCTCTACAGAATGGGATGCTATAAAGCAACATTTTCCAGCAACAGAAACAGCAAGCAGAATAATAGTCACCACAAGGGTAAAGAAAATTGCTAAGCATTGTTCAGAAAAACAACATAACATGTACAAACTTGAAAGTCTGCAACCCAAGTATGCACGTGGCCTCTTCATGGAAAAGGTATCGAGAGTTTATTGTTGTACTCTGTTTGTTTGGTTAAAAGACATTCTTTCGTAGGATGTAGCGACATGCAGCAGCTATCACGCGGTGGAACCCAATAAATATACCCTTCACTTTTCTGCTTCTCGATGTGTGGATTAATTGAGGTTTCAGCCTGAGATATTTTATTGAATATTTCCAAAATAATTAGGCATTCGATTACTTATTTATCTTGTCAACATGCATTGGTGCCATCACAGCTAAGAGATACAATAGTACTTTGGCCAATGTTATAGTGTAGAGACAATATGTATTTAGGCTATGGATGTGAAGTAACACCTAATAATACGAAGAAATCTTTCTCTGAGTCAATCCCATTGCTCCTCTTCTTTGAGAAGCACAATGATCCTTTTCAAGTTTCCATTTTCGCTTGGAACATGAGCTCTTCTATCTTCATCTCTTTTTTGGCTTTGTACACTCTGTTTTTCCTTTTTTGAACCAACAGTTAAGAATTCATATTCTCTGCCTTGCTGCATCGAATACTAAGTCACAAGATTATGTTAAAACAAGCCATTTAGTGATTTATTTTCACATTGAGTATCATTTTAGGATTCCATTTCTTTATAACATGCCCAAAATGGACTCTAGCTTATACTCCCTATGTTCCATAATGTAGTGCGTATAGATTTTTTGAAAATTCGAAATTTGCAAACTGTGATCAAGTTTATAGAGAAAATTATTTATATCTACAATGCTAAATATATAAAATATGAAACTATATCTTATAATAAATCTAATGATATATGCTTGGCACTCTATATGTAAATGTTTTTCTTCCAAAACTTGGTCAAAGTTTGTGAAGTTTGACTTCTCAAAAAATCTATATGCACTACATTATGGAACGGAGGGAGTACCAACTCATTCAAATTAATGTTCTAATATCTTTGACATTTTTTCAAACAGCATTTATATTTGTTTCTCATCAAACAAATGTCAACTTCTGGAAATCTTATGCCCTATTTAAGATAAAAATAAAAATATTGGTAATTTATAGGATCTGAATCATACTGGTTTTTTTATATAATCATAGGACAAATGAATAGCTACAAAATCATATAGGGATCTCCTCATAGGTATTTTTGAGGAAATCAAACATTTATTAAAATCATACTGCTATCCCCCCCCCCCCCCCCCCCCCCGGCCATTGTCATCGCAGTGATTCCTTTCCTTAAAAAGTTATTTTGGCTTTCAGGATATGTTCAAACTAGCTCTCCAAAAGGTTTTCTAAGGCGTAAAATTTCATGCTTTTAGTGAAAGAATTACTGGAATTGAATTGTATCTTACGTGGATGCTAAGAAACACATGTTATACCAATTTCAGGTATTTGGCAGGGATATAGATTTGGATGAGGAATACCCTGAGTTGGTTGAGCAAGCAGATCTGATCCTAAAGAAGTGCAGTGGACTTCCCCTTGCAATAGTTACCATAGGTGGGTTCTTGGCAAACCAACCAAAAGTCGCACTAGAGTGGATGAAACTGAATAGGCATATTAGTGCTGAGTTGGAGATGAATCCAGAGCTTGAGACAATAATAATAGTCCTTAATAAAAGTTATGATGGTTTACCCTATCATTTGAAGGTTTGTTTCTTGTATCTGTCTATCTTTCCTGAAGACCACAAGGCAAGTCGGAGACGTTTGGTGCGTCGATGGACAGCAGAGGGTTACTCAAGGGAGTTCCGTGGCAAGTCCGCAGAGGAAATAGCAGATAACTACTTCATGGACCTCATAAGCAGGAGCATGATTCTGCCGTTCCAACAGTCGATTCACAATAGGAAAGGAGTTGACTCCTGCCAAGTTCATGATCTCATCCGAGAAATTAGCATCTCAAATTCCACAGAAGAAAAACTTGTTTTCAGATTGGAGGAAGGTTGCAGCTTAAACAACCAGGGCACAATCCGCCACCTTGCTATAAACAGCAACTGGGAGGGAGATGAGAGTGAATTTGAGAACATAGTGGACTTATCCCGAGTACGTTCGGTAACAGTTTTTGGACAATGGAGAACGTTTTTCATTTCTGATAAGATGAGGTTGCTACGGGTGCTAGACATGGAAGATGCCTTTGGTGTAGTTGATCATCACCTTCAGCATATCGGGAAGCTTATTCACCTGAAGTACCTCTCTCTAAGAGGATGTGACGGTATTTCTCACCTGCCAGATTCAGTGGGTAATCTAAGACAGCTTGAGACACTAGACATCAGGGGAACAAGAATAATCAAGTTGCCAAAGAGCATAATCAATCTTCAGAAGCTAAACTGTCTTCGTGCTGGTAGGAAACCGATGGACGAGAATGATTTTAGGGGTGGTATACCAGCGGCATGTCTTTTGCCTGTTCTTTCGGTGATGCTTTGCATATATTGGTGTGCCCCTCAGGGTTCCAGTATCGATGGGATGAACCGCTGTGACATATGCACTTTCTTTTGCCGCGGACTACTCCCAGTTGCTGCAATGCACCTGGATCGGTATGGTGTTTTACTACCAAGAGGGATGAATAAATTGAAAGCCCTACATACATTAGGTGTTGTGAACATTGCACGGGGAAAAGTGATGCTACAGGACATAAGAAAGCTCAACAGGTTGCGCAAGTTGGGAGTTACTGGCATCGACAAGAAAAACGGTGAAGAGTTCTGTTCAGCAATTGCTAGTCTAGGCCACCTAGAGTCTTTGTCCATACGGGCGGAGGGGGAGCAAGGTCTGTGTGATTGTTTGGACGAGATGTCCTCGCCACCAAAAAACATGCAAAGTCTCAAGCTGTACGGCAACCTGCCCAAATTGCCGGAATGGATCACAGGGCTCAAAAATATCGTGAAGCTGAAGCTACGGAGCACTAGGATACTGGACTGCAAAGCCGCCATACAAGCCCTTGGGAAAATACCAAACCTGACCATCCTGTGTTTGTGTAATGAGGCGTTCAAGGGTGAAGAGGTCCGTGTCAATTTTCATCTGGAGGCATTCTCGAGTTTGGTGGTGCTGGAGCTGGAATCCCTCAGTAAGCTCAAATCAGTGGAGTTTGAACAAGGAGCAACCCCTAAGCTTGAGCTGCTGCAGTTTTCTGGCACATCTGACATCAAGTTGTTTTCTGGCCTACCAGCTCTACCAAGCCTCATGGAAGTTCATCTTGGGTCTGACAAAGTTGGTGATAGTTATGTTGAGTATGGTAAGGTCTTTGTGGAACATTTGCGGACTGAGCTTGGCGATAATCCAAATCGACCCATTTTGAAGAGGCACTGAGCAGAGCTCCAGATTGCATCCACTGGAAGCTAGTATTGGTGTCTCCCTGTTTGGCTCTTCCTGTTCGCATGTCTGGATTATGTGTTCATTTTATTGATTTCCTAGATGGGGGTGAACCGTGTTCAATGAACTGTACTATGAAAACTGATGGCCTACTATGGAATTGAGTAGGGGCATCCAGTCGGTATCTATCCAGATGAGATGGAACAATTTATTTCCTTTGTAATAAGCATTGTAATAACATAACATGATATTTCCATTCCCTTCTGTTAGGTCTGGAATGATGTTTTATTCTTCTCTCTGTTTTGTCTCTCAAGTCTATTACTTTATACTTTCCTTGTACTGATTACATTAGTTATGCTGAAATACTGTCTACAGCTAAATTCATCATAGGAAAAGTTGCTCAAATAAGTTTTTTTTTTTTTTGCTTTGCAACCACACATTGATGCAATTGGATCTTGTAACTCCTTTGTTTGCAGAACAGCTATTAGTTCCTATTTTCTTCTCTCTGAAGTCTACTTATTCAGTGCAGCAATAGAAGCAATGGGGACTTGTGCATTTCCCTAAGCTTGTGTAATACTAGCCAGTTCACTTTCCATATAAGAAATCGCAAAAATACTCTGCAAACAAGGTAATCGCTACAGCCTGAATCCACTCTGAATCTACAGGAGGACTCATTGCAGAATTTCAGTGCCATTGACGACAATACGATTGAAAATATGGATGTGGTTAGTACCTGATTGAACTTCTTGAACATCATTTGGAATTCTATCCAAGGATTTCGACTTTATGTTCTTTATTGTGTGCCAACACCTACAATTGCACCCCCAACATGTCCACGGCATTATCCAGCCCAGAAAACTTCCCAAAAGTCATAGCATCAATTGAAATCAGCTGGGCAGACTCCTGGATTTCAAGACCATGTACTGACTTGATAGAAATGTGATCGCTTGATATAGGAACCATATCAGTTACATGACCTTAATATTAAGGCCATACCTGAATTTTTCTCAAATTCTGCTGCATATCTGTTACTAGAAACATCACTTTGGTTTTCTGAAAACAAACATTGGTGCTAGTGCTTGGCAATATATGGTGATTGTAATAGAACAAAGCATTGGTAAACCTGAATGTCCTTTTTTGTCTGCATTTTGAAGATAGTATTCTGTACGTATTCCAGCATCATTGCATTCCAAAATTTCCAAAGAGAACAGCCTGACCATTTTCTAAGTGGTATCTGATAACTCAAAAGCTTCCCCTGAAGGTTAAGAATCAGTCTTCTTTACGATATCAGTTACTGACTTGATAGAACTGGTAGCTTGAAAAAGGAATCAATGTCTTCCTGAATGTAGCTCAAAATCTGTCCGAACTGTTACTAAAAACACCGCTCTTTTTCTGAATATGGGCATCTGAAGCTAGTGCGTGACAGTACATGCTGTCTGGAATGTACGTCGCCACTTGATTGGAACGGAGCTATGTTTTTACATGTGCGGGCAATCAGGTCAGATAATGTAGAGGAGAAGATCCAGGTGGCCAGTGAGCTACTTACCCAAAAAAAACAGCGTGACTGATTTACTACAATCCTATGGTCACCGCACCCCGTTCCAATTGTTTCTTTGCTGATGATTTAGTGGCATACACCAAGTTTCTTTTCTTCTTCTGCTAACGCATAGTAGTTCAGATTTGATGCTGTCAGGCCACTGAAAGCTTGTGCAGGTCAGAGTTCCAGTAATGGCCTGTTGAAGATCAGAAGTTAATTAAGAAGGAATGACATCCCCGTTAAGTCCAGCACGAACGATCAAGTTACCCAAATCAGGATCAAAAACTCTACGCCTCGAGGTACATCGATCGCGACAGTGCAAATCACCAAAATTACTGAACCAGGTGGCGTAATTGTGAACTCACTGTAGACTGTACGGATCGCCCGCCGCAGTATGCCCTCCGCTCCGATGAGGCAAAGCCGCGACGAACTCGCGGCCCTCGTGCCCCACATCACCGCCGCCGCCGCGCTCTTCCACTCCTCTCCGTTGGCTGCCGCCGGCGCACTCCCAGCGGCGACATGTTCAGGTATGGTAAGGGCCAGCGCCGCAAAAAAAAAGAGAGAGAGAGAGACAGGGCCAGTGCCGCATAGGAGAAAGTCCTACATCCGTGGGCCGAAGGCGATTGAATTGGGCCGTAAAATAAAATTGGCCTGCATTCACAAAGCCCACTCGTTCGCACATGTTATGTTCGCTCACGTGGACTGTTTCTGTTCTAAAAAAACGTGGACTGTTTCTTGATCCTCATCCTCAAAAAAAAAAAGTGGACTGTTTCATTTGTTCCGTCAGGTTGACCGTTTCTTTCGCTCGGTCGTCTGGTCGATCAGGATCTTCTTTCGTTGATAGCTGTCAAGAAATAAAGTTCATGAATTTGAAAAACGTCTACGGATTTGAAAAGGCATTCATGGATTAGAAAAAGTTCGTGAATTCAAAAGAAGTTCAGGAAATTGAAAAGGTTAACTGATTTGAGAAAAGTTGATGCATTTGAAAAAAAATCACAAGTTTGAAAAAAGTTCACGGATTTGGAAAAGTTTACATATTTTGTAGAAGTTCATGACATTTTAAAAAGATCACTAATTTGAACAAAGTTCACAGATTTGAAAAAGTTGTAGATTTTGAAAAGGTTCATTAAATCTGAAAAAATATTCACGAAGTTTGAAAAAAGTTCAACGCTAAGAGTCCATGAAATTTGAAAAAAAATGTGAACTCGAAGTAGTCACGAGTTCAAAAATGTTAGTGGGATTTGAAAAAAATGTGAATATGAAAAAACCTCATACATGCAAAAAAAAATTTGTGGATTTGAAAAAGTTTCATGTTTTTGAAAAAGTTCACGGGATTTAAAAAAATCACAAAATCGTAAAAAGTTCATACATGTACAGTACTCACTTCAAAGCACACAAAGAGAGACAGGAGAAATTACTCAATGTTTTTCTGATTTACATTGGGCTGGATTGACAGCTACTACTATATAGTAGATCCCTAAATGAATAACAGTGCACGTGTTTGAACGGCAACATATGTTGTGCAGCAGAGGGTCCTGAGCCATGAGTCTGCATACTCATAGTCATCGGTGTGAATATTGTTCTGTACCTTGGAGAAAACGTGTGCCTTATCTGCAGCATAAATGTATATCTTCAACATGTGCAGGCCGGTACTTTAATTCCCAGACTAAAAACTTGCATTGGCTTCCATGGACGGCGCCGCGTGCTGCAGTGGACGCTCCGAAAGCCAAGCATAAAGAAGATGGAAATTGTGCTGTTATCACACTGAGAACGTAGAAGACACGGAAAAAGTAAAGGACAGGAAGAAGAGAGAGGCTAAAGGAGCACAAAGTCAGTACCACGTCATAAATTTCATACAAGTACAGTACGTAGTAGCAGATCACACTTCATCCAGCAAATACATAGTCTCTAGTCTCTACACCAGCAGTGCCAGCGCACGCAATCAGCCACACAAAACGTCTACAGTAGTATTTTTGGGCACAGTGTATTGAACTGAACTCATTTAAACTTTCATCAGCCAATGCAGGCCACGGCAGCTCGTCAACTAGGTCTAGACCAGATGTACAATGTGCAATACAATGCCTGAACATCTCAGCAGCTATATCTCATGTACTAGCAGAAAACACAAGAGAAAGAGAGAAAAAAAAAACATGAGTACAGAAACGAAGCTAGGTTCTCCACTCGCCTGGTTGTGGTGGTGCGGGCAGGACTCTTAATGACTTGTCCTTATAGGTTACAAATCGATTTATCTTTACTCTTACAAATCACGGCGCCATTGAGTGCTCTGTTTTAGCCGCTGGAGTTTTTTTTTTTAGGGAAAGCCGCTGGAGATGCTCTCTAGCTTGAGAATTGCTCAAATCTCTCTGCAACATCTTCGAGCCCAAAAGGCCAAAAGGCCGAAGTGGGCCGACACATCCTCTCGCAGCTCTGCGCTGTGGCCCAACTACTTAAGGCCCTCTCCCCGCCGAGCTAAACCGGCGCGCACGCGCGGTGCCTACCGGGCTGGCCCACCAACATGCTGGAAAAACAAACGCGAAGAAAAACTTGTGCGCGCACGAGGAATCGAGCCCGGGACCGGTAGAGTAGCAGCCTGCCTTCGCAGCCGCTAGACAGAACACAACTTGATGAGTACAATTAGGAATCTATACAATTTAACCATTTAAATACTGTACACAACATATATTATATACACTGTATAGATTTTTCTAAATGTAAATTTCGAAAATAACTCATCAAAATAAAGAAAACCAAGAATTAAAAAATGTTCATCCCTATAGAAAAAAAGTTCACAAATTGAAAAAAAGATCATAAATTTTGAACAAAGTTCATCAACTTTGAAATTAGTTCATCGAATTTGAAATTAGTTCATCAAATTTGGAAAAAGTTCATTGAACTTGATAAAAAGTTCATCAAATTCAAATAAAATTTCATTGAATTTTAAAAAAGTTCATTGACTTCAGAAAAAGTTCATCAAAATTTAAAATAGTTCATCTATTCTGAAAAAAAGTTCACAGATTTGCAAAAGGTTCATCGATTGTGAAAAAAGTTCACAAAAAATTTCATCAATTTGGAAAAAAGTTCATCGAATTTGAAAAGAGTTCGTCGATTTTCAAAAAAAGTTCGCGAATTCAAAAAAAGTTCACGAAAAAATGTTCGTGAACTCAGAAAAGTTCACGAAACCGAAAAAAGAAAAAAATAAGAAAGAAAACAAGAAGACAAGAGGAAAAAACGATGGAAAAAGTCACACTAGTTGAGATGGCTGGTTGGTTGCTGCAGCTTCGCACAACAAATGAAGTCTCGCGTTCGAATCCCACGTCTCGCGTACTTTTTGCAGTTACAAACAGAAAGAAGAAAAGGAAATGGGCCGGCCCAGCGGGGAGAGAGGGGGTGTGCGCCCTGTACGGGTTGGCCTTTAAGGGGCGCTTAAGGCGCCGTTTAGGAAATGCCCCGGTTTCATCTGTTCTGTTCGGTAATTCCCGAGTGTTCGCCGAGCCGCCGTCTCCGCCCGCGTCGCCTCTCCGGTTCTCCCGTCGCTGTTCGTCGCCGCCCTCTACCCCCTCTAGCCCGCGGATTCTTGGTAAGGAAGCTATAGCTTGCACCGTCGCATGGATCTCTTTCTGCCATCGTTTTTTTCCCCTTTGTTGACAACCAGATCTCGCTGCGCTATTGTCTTTCCTTCTGCCATAATCAATTATTTCGACAACTCTTAATTACCCACGCTAATGCAGTAGCAACTACTACTAACAGCAGTAAGTATGAGGCGAAAATTTATTGGGTTGATCTTGCTGGCTCGTTTCAAATCAAAATAGTACTGTATGTGCTACTGTCCAAAGGTGCCATGTGTTTCGGTGTCTATTTCTTCTCAGGTACTTCCTCCGTTTCGAATTACTTGTCGCATGCATGGATATATCTAGATGTATTTTAGTTCTAGATACATCCATTTCAGCGACAAGTAATTTGGAACGGAGGGAGTTCTGACAGCAGCAAGTGCACTATTCAGACAGAAAAGAAACTGGGTTACCTCGGACCCAAATCTATTCAAATTTATAGAAAAGTATGCATCGAGGTTCACAATACTAACACCCAAATTATCCCCATATGTTGTGTTGATTTCACTGCAGACCATCTTACTGTATTTTACTAGATTATTACAGGTTAAATGGCCACGACTGAAATTGGGGGTGACATGATGGATAGCAGCAGAAGGAAGAGTGCCGAGGCTGCGATGATCACAGCAGCTCAGGTGTTCCCAAGCAACAACAAGAGGAAGAAGGCCCTTCCACTATCTCTTTGTGCACGGTTGCTTCCTGATGAAATGATGTTGGAGGTGCTGCTTCGGCTCCCTGTCAAATCCATTCTCCGCTTCCGGGCCGTCTGCCGCGCTTGGGCTGCACTATTCTCCTCCAAGGATTTCTGCAGCCACCACATGGCCATCTCTAAGGTGGTGAGACCAGCACCAACGCTACTCATGCTTGTCTCGCCCACAACAGGGCTGAACTCCACCGCAATGTACTCATGCTCACCGTCAGGCTCCAGAGATGACTTACTCTTCACCGTTGACACCGCACGCCGCAATTCCATGGGAATAGTGATGCCCTCGACATGCCATGGACTCACCCTTCTATATGATGATGCCGCGCCCGCTTACTATGTTTGCAATGCAGCCACACGGGCAATCACACGTCTGCCGCCTCATGGTTCTCCAACATATCGTTCCGCTGCTGGGCTGGGATTTGATGCCCAGACTAGGGAGTACAAGGTGGTGAGGTTGATCACTGGGGGTTGCGGTCACAAGGAGAGGAACAAGTGTGAAGTGTACACGCCTGGAGCTGCTTGCTGGAGGCCGGCTGCCGATGGAGGAGTGCCTTTCAGGTTGTACAGGTATGCAATTTCTGCAGCTATACATGCGGCGACGCAGAAAGTACCACCGGTGTTTGACAACGGATTACTACACTGGTTCATCGGTCCTTCCCTTATCGCCACAAGGACAAGAGCTCCCATCTTAACATTTTCCTTGACGGACGAGACCTTCGGATGTGTCCGATCACCCCCACCCTTCTGGACATCAGAAGTGCACCTGCACTACGGGTCAGAAAAAGAGCACCTGGTTGTGATGGATGACCACCTGTGCATGGTCCGTGACCTTCGCAATACAATCCCTCGTGATGGCACTTTGGAGATCTGGAAGTTGGTGGATTATAGCCCCGGTGAATGGTCACTGTATCATCGAATTCATTTGTTCGGGCACGTGGGAATATATTTGCTTGATGCGATGGCTGTGAGGGTTGTTGCCTTGTTGGACTTATTGGCGGCTGCAGGTTAGGGAAGAAGATAGTCATTTGCTTCTAGCAACTACAAGTTCCCCGGGCAGTTTGAGCAGAAGCTTCACACCTATGACCCTAGGTTTCAAGCTCTAGAGACGATCCTCTCCGTCACCGAGACACACACACATACCAGGCCTGCTTCAACATTCAGTTTATTTGATGAAGAGAGCCTTGTTCAAGTGCATAAACCAATGGATAGCTAGCAATGCCTTCTACAATGGGTCAATGGCTAATGCGACTAAATCAGACACCCGGTCTTTGTTTATACCTTCCACACACATTATGGCGGTTCTAGCTTTGAAATTGCTTCAATGTTATACTCCCTGGTTTTCATGTTGGAACTAAATTGTCCCAGTTCTAATGCACCTGGGTGTTGTGGTAGGGACATGGTGAGATTGTGATTATTATATTAATGCACCTGGGTGTTGTGGTAGGGACAGGTTAATTTGGTTATCAATCAAGTTGGTGATCAAAGGAGCCAATACTTTTTGTCTACTCTCTTGTCTGTTTAGCCAGACGGTCACATGTTCAGAACCACTCTTAACGACAGTGATCATGGTAATTGCCTGCACTGTTCGACACACTGTAGTTATGTTTCTTTTGAAACATCTCAATCGATTGAGTAATGCACTTTCCTGTTTGTAGATTGCAAATATATCTATCTGATGTTTCAGTGACAAACGGATGTTCAGTTGACCAGGAGATTGTGCTTCAAATCCATCTGACCGATGAGGCGATGGCAAAGATTTCTGCGGATCTGGTTTTCATACAAGGCATTCATTCATGTCCATAATATGAGGTAATAGGACCCTAGATCCATGAACTTGTACGAGATGTGATGATTTAGTCCAAAACTTGCAAAATGTCACTGAGGGCTCCCAGAACTTGACACCCTATGCGATGATTTGCTCCAGAGCGAATCACAACGCGACAAGTGGCAGTCCAAAGCTTGGACCAATCAGCACTGGCATTTTTTGCAATAAACTCCCCGCCGTTCAGTTGATTTACATCTCGGATGGCTCTAGTCTATGATCGGTCAGCCGTGTGCCCCCCATTAGAGCTAAGTCCGAGAATTTTTTGCCCCCTGCTGTTGTTGCGTAGGATGATGGTGACGGTTCGGTTCGGTTGACAGAGAGATCCTCCATTTCAACCTGGAATTTAAGTTATAGAATTGGGTTTCCTCCGTCTGTTACTGTTGGGGAACATAGCAGAAAAAATTTTCTACGCATCACCAAGATCAATCTATGGAGTCATCTAGCAACGAGGGAGAGGGGAGTGCATCTACACACCCTTGTAGATCGCGAGCGGAAGCGTTCAAGAGAACGGGGCTGATGGAGTCGTACTCGTCGTGATCCAAATCACCGATGACCTAGCATCGAACGGACGGCACCTCCGCGTTCAACACACGTACAGTTGGGAAGACGTCTCCTCCAACTTGATCCAGCAAGGGGGAAGGAGAGGTTGGTGGAGATCCAGTAGCACGACGGCGTGGTGATGGAAACAGCGGTGATCTCGGCAGGGCTTCGCCAAACTCAGCGAGAGGGAGAGGGAGGCGCCGGGGGCTAGGGTGCAGCTGCCCTCCCTCCCCCCCCCCCCCCCACTATATATAGGACCCCTAGGGGGCGCTGGCCCTAGGAGATGGGATCTCCAAGGGGGGCGGCGGCCAAGGGGGGTGGCTTGCCCCCAAGCCAAGTGGGGCGCCCCCCACCCCTAGGATTTCCAACCCTAGGCGCAGGGGAGGCCCATGGGGGTGCACCAGCCCACCAGGGGCTGGTTCCCCTCCCACTTCAGCCCATGGGGCCCTCCGGGATAGGTGTCCCCACCCGGTGGACCCCCGGGACCCTTCCGGTGGTCCCGGTACAATACCGATTACCCCGAAACTTTCTCGATGGCCGAAACTTGACTTCATATATATAAATCTTCACCTCCGGACCATTCCGGAACTCCTCATGACGTCCGGGATCTCATCCAGGACTTCAAACAACTTTCGGGTTATCGTATACTAATATCTCAACAACCCTAGTGTCACCAAACCTTAAGTGTGTAGACCCTACGGGTTCGGGAGACACGCAGACATGACCAAGACGACTCTCCGGTCAATAACCAACAGCGGGATCTGGATACCCATGTTGGCTCCCACATGCTCCTCGATGATCTCATCGGATGAACCACGATGTCGAGGATTCAATCAATCCCGTATACAATTTCCTTTGTCAATCGGTACGTTACTTGCCCGAGACTCGATCGTCGGTACCCCAATACCTCGTTCAATCTCGTTACCGGCAAGTCACTTTACTCGTACCGTAATGCATGATCCCGTGATCAACCACTTGGTCACATTGAGCTCATTATGATGATGCATTACCGAGTGGGCCCAGAGATACCTCTCCGTCATACGGAGTGACAAATCCCAGTCTCGATTCGTGCCAACCCAACAGACACTTTCAGAGATACCCGTAGTGCACCTTTATAGTCACCCAGTTGCGTTGTGACGTTTGGCACACCCAAAGCACTCCTACAGTATCCGGGAGTTGCACAATCTCATGGTCTAAGGAAATGATACTTGACATTTGGAAAAACTCTAGCAAACGAACTACACGATCTTTGAGCTATGCTTAGGATTGGGTCTTGTCCATCACATCATTCTCCTAATGATGTGATCTCGTTATCAATGACATCTAATGTCCATAGTCAGGAAACCATGACTATCTTTTGATCAACGAGCTAGTCAACTAGAGGCTCACTAGGGACGTGTTGTGGTCTATGTATTCACACATGTATTACGATTTCCGGATAACACAATTATAGCATGAACAATAGACAATTATCATGAACAAGGAAATATAATAATAACCATTTTATTATTGCCTCTAGGGCATATTTCCAATAGTCTCCCACTTGCACTAGAGTCAATAGTCTAGTTACATTGTGATGAATCGAACACCCATAGAGTTCTGGTGTTGATCATGTTTTTCTCTAGGGAGAGGTTTAGTCAACGGATCTGCTACATTCAGGTCCGTATGTACTTTACAAATATCTATGTCTCCATTTTGAACACGTTCACGAATGGAATTGAAGCGACGCTTGATATGCCTGGTCTTCCTGTGAAACCTGGGCTCCTTGGCAAGGGCAATAGCTCCAGTGTTGTCACAGAAGAGAGTCATCGGGCCCGACGCATTGGGAATGACTGCTAGGTCGGTAATGAACTCCTTCACCCAGATTGCTTCTTGTGCTGCCTCCGAGGCTGCCATGTACTCCGCTTCACATGTAGATCCCGCCACAATGCTTTGCTTGCAACTGCACCAGCTTACTGCCCCACCATTCAAAATATACACGTATCCGGTTTGTGACTTGGAGTCATCCAGATCTGTGTCGAAGCTAGCATCGACGTAACCCTTTAGGACGAGCTCTTCATCACCTCCATAAACGAGAAACATATCCTTAGTCCTCTTCATGTACTTCAGGATATTCTTGAACGTTGTCCAGTGTTCTATGCCGGGATTACTTTGGTACCTTCCTACCAAACTTACGACAAGGTTTACATCAGGTCTGGTACATGGCATGGCATACATGATAGACCCTATGGCCGAGACATAGGGGACGACACTCATCTTTTCTCTATCTTCTGCCGTGGTCGGGCATTGAGCCGTGCTCAATCTCGTACCTTGCAATACAGACAAGAACCCCTTCTTTGACTGATCCATATTGAACTTCTTCAATATCTTGTCAAGGTACGTACTATGTGAAAGACCAATGAGGCGTCTCGATCTATCTTTATAGATCTTGATGCCTAATATGTAAGCAGCTTCTCCAAGATTCTTCATTGAAAAACACTTGTTCAAGTAGGCCTTTATGCTTTCCAAGAATTCTATATCATTTCCCATCAACAATATGTCATCCACATACAATATGAGAAATGCTACAGAGCTCCCACTCAGTTTCTTGTAAATGCAGGCTTCTCCATAAGTCTGCGTAAACCCAAACGCTTTGATCATCTCGTCAAAACGAACGTTCCAACTCCGAGATACTTGCACCAGCCCATAGATCAAGCGTTGGAGCTTGCACACCTTGTCAGCATTCTTAGGATCGACAAAACCTTTCGGTTGCATCATATACAATTCTTCCTTAAGGAAACCATTAAGGAATGCCGTTTTGACGTCCATTTGCCATATCTCATAATCATAGAATGCGGCAATTGCTAACATGATTCGGACGGACTTCAGCTTCGCTACGGGTGAGAAAGTCTCATCGTAGTCAACCCCTTGAACTTGTCGATAACCCTTAGCGACAAGCCAAGCTTTATAGATGGTTACATTACCATCCGCGCCTGTCTTCTTCTTAAAGATCCATTTATTTTCTATGGCTCGCCGATCATTGGGCAAGTCAGTCAAAGTCCATACTTCTTTTCATACATGGATCCTATCTCGGATTTCATGGCTTCCAGGAATTTGTCGGAATCTGGGCCCGCCATCGCTTCTTCATAGTTCGAAGGTTCACCATTGTCTAACAACATGATTTTCAGGACAGGGTTGTCGTACCACTCTGGTGCGGAACGTGTCCTTGTGGACCTACGAAGTTCAGTAGCAACTTGATCTGAAGTTTCATGATCATCATCATTAACTTCCTCTCTAGTTGGTGCAGGCACCTCAGGAACATTTTCTTGAGCTGCGCCACTCTCCGGTTCAAGAGGCAATACTTCACCAAGTTCTACTTTCCTCCCAATTACTTCTTTCGAGAGAAACTCTTTCTCTAGAAAGGATCCATTCTTGGCAACAAAGATCTTGCCTTCGGATCTGAGGTAGAAGGTATACCCAATAGTTTCTTTAGGGTATCCTATCAAGACGCATTCAATTTGGGTTCGAGCTTTTCAGGTTGAAGTTTCTTGACATAAGCATTGCATCCCCAAACTTTTAGAAACGACAGCTTAGGTTTCTTCCCAAACCATAATTCATACGGTGTCGTCTCAACGGATTTCGATGGGGCCCCATTTAAAGTGAATGTGGCAGTCTCTAAAGCATAGCCCCAAAATGACAGCGGTAGATCGGTAAGAGACATCATAGATCGCACCATATCCAATAGAGTGCGATTACGACGTTCGGACACACCAGTACGCTGAGGTGTTCCAGGCGGCATGAGTTGTGAAACTATTCCATATTTTCTTAAGTGCGTGCCAAATTCATGACTCAAGTATTCCCCCTCCCCCCCATGATCTGATCGCAAGAACTTGATTTTCCTGTCACGTTGATTCTCAACCTCACTCTAAAATTCATTGAACTTTTCAAAGGTCTCAGACTTGTGTTTCATTAAGTAGACATACCCATATCTACTCAAGTCATCAGTGAGGGTGAGAAAATAACGATAGCCACCGCGAGCCTCAACACTCATTGGACCGCACACATCAGTATGTATGATTTCCAATAAGTTGGTTGCTCGCTCCATTGTTCCTGAGAACGGAGTCTTGGTCATTTTACCCATGAGGCATGGTTCGCACGCGTCAAATGATTCGTAATCAAGAGACTCCAAAAGTCCATCTGCATGGAGCTTCTTCATGCATTTGACACCTATGTGACCAAGGCGGCAGTGCCACAAGTATGTGGGACTATCATTATCAACCTTACATCTTTTGGTATTCACACAATGAATATGTGTAACATTACGCTCGAGATTCATTAAGAATAAACCATTCACCAGCGGAGCATGACCATAAAACATATCTCTCATATAAATAGAACAACCATTATTCTCGGATTTAAATGAGTAGCCATCTCGAATTAAACGAGATCCTGATACAATGTTCATGCTCAAAGCTGGCACTAAATAACAATTATTGAGGTTTAAAACTAATCCCGTAGGTAAATGTAGAGGTAGCGTGCCGACGGCGATCACATCGACCTTGGAACCATTCCCGACGCGCATCGTCACCTCGTCCTTCGCCAGTCTCCGCTTATTCCGCAGCTCCTGCTTTGAGTTACAAATGTGAGCAACCGCACCGGTACCAAATACCCAGGAGCTACTACGAGTACTGGTAAGGTACACATCAATTACATGTATATCATATATACCTTTAGTGTTGCCGGCCTTCTTGTCCGCTAAGTATTTGGGGCAGTTCCGCTTCTAGTGACCACTTCCCTTACAATAAAAACACTCAGTCTCGGGCTTGGGTCCATTCTTTGGCTTCTTCCCGAAAGCTTGCTTACCGGGCGCGGCAACCCCCTTGTCGTCCTTCTTGAAGTTCTTCTTACCCTTGCCTTTCTTAAACTTAGTGGTTTTATTCACCATCAACACTTGATGTTCCTTTTTGATCTCCACCTTCGCTAATTTCAGCATTGAATATACCTCAGGAATGGTCTTTTCCATCCCCTGCATATTGAAGTTCATCACAAAGCTCTTGTAGCTCGGTGGAAGCGACTGAACGATTCTGTCAATGACCGCGTCATCCGGGAGATTAACTCCCAGCTGGGTCAAGCGGTTATGCAATCCAGACATTTTGAGTATATGCTCACTGACAGAACTATTTTCCTCCATCTTACAACTGAAGAACTTGTCGGAGACTTCATATCTCTCGACCCGGGCATGAGCTTGGAAAACCATTTTCAACTCTTCGAACATCTCATATGCTCCGTGTTGCTCAAAACGCTTTTGGAGCCCCGGTTCTAAGCTGTAAAGCATGCCGCACTGAACGAGGGAGTAATCATCAGCACGTGACTGCCAAGCGTTCATAAGGCCCTCCACTATGTAGGCCAAAAGTGATGCCAAATACACTTTTGTTCCATTTGGCACTGGTGCCCTCCATTGTCCAGCCGGTGCCATAAAAAAGATTCTAGGAACCGGAGCAAGTAGCTGCTCCGGTGCCAAATCCACAAAGCAGTAAACAATTAGCTCCCTGGCCCACCGAAGGAAGTGAAGCAGATCAAAAACACTCACGTAAAGCAAGTAGTTGATGGCTGGTTGAGTATTTTATTGGCCTTTTGGGTCCCGCTTTTTTCAAGGCTGCGAACACACATTGTGAGACCGGTGCCAAATAATGTTTTCAGGGCATCGCTGCCCAGCCAGCTATATTTTAATGGACTGGGAATCGACTACATAGTGGAAGGCCTAACGTCTTGGTTCTCTGGGATGGGTGCGTCTAGCGGTGCTTCTAGGACATAATCTTTCTTGGCAGCTATGAGGATGATCCTCAGGTTTCGGACCCAGTCCGTATAGTTACTGCCATCATCTTTCAACTTGGTTTTCTCTAGGAACGCGTTGAAGTTGAGGGCAACGTGGGCCATTTGATCTACAAGACATATTGTAAAGATTTTTAGACTAAGTTCATGGTAATTAAGTTCATCTAATCAAATTATTCAATGAACTGCCACTCAGATAGACATCCCTCTAGTCATCTAAGTGAAACATGATCTGAGTCAACTAGGCCGTGTCTGATCATCACGTGAGACGGACTAGTCAACATCGGTGAACATCTTCATGTTGATCGTATCTTCTATACGACTCATGCTCGACCTTTCGGTCTTCCGTCTTCCGAGGCAATGTCTGTACATGCTAGGCTCGTCAAGTCAACCTAAGTGTATTGCGTGTGTAAATCTGGCTTACACCCGTTGTATTCGAACGTTAGAATCTATCACACCCGATCATCACGTGGTGCTTCGAAACAACGTACCTTCGCAACGGTGCACAGTTAGGGGGAACACTTTCTTGAAGTTATTATGATGGATCATCTTATTTAAGCTACCGTCGTTCTAAGCAAATAAGATGTAAAATATGATAAACATCACATGCAATCAAATAGTGACATGATATGGCCAATATCATTTGCTCCTTTTGATCTCCATCTTCGGGGCTCCATGATCATCGTTGTCACCAGCATGACACCATGATCTCCATCATCATGATCTCCATCATCGTGTCTTCTTGAAGTTGGCTCATCATCTATTACTTCTACTACTATGGCTAACGCTTTAGCAATAAAGTAAAGTAATTACATGACGTTTCACTACAACAAAAAACCCCCTACAGCAACAGATGTCTTGCAACGATGTTAACACAATGTGTTGTTTGGTTGAACCCACCCTCCCCACTTAGCGCTAACCTCCCCGTACCCCCACCTCCCTCTCTCTCGCACATCTGAAATATCCATTCCTTCATTTTTTCCTTTACAGATCTCTCTGAAAAAATCGGGTGAGACACCCAACAGCCAGGGTTCCCACCACCGCCGCCGCCCCCTCGCCCTCGGCCTCCTCCGTCGCCACTTTCTCCGCTCGCTGGTGAAACAAAATGCATCGCCGCCCATCCTCCTTCGCCGGGGAAGGCGTCGCGGCCTCCCATCCTCCCGCGCCGGGGAAGGCGTCGCGGCCGCCCATCCTCCCGCGCCGGGGAAGGCGTCGCCGCCGCCAATCCTCCTGCGTCGGAGAAGGCGTCGCAATCGCCGTTCCTGCGCGTGACCAGAGATGCAACCGTTGTCGTTGTTCGTCCGCACAGCTAGGAATGAAGCACGTACCGACGCACCCGTCATCCTAAACTGCAGCAGTTCAACAGGTCTTATTCTGTCCCTCCCGCATCTGCAATTCTTTACCGGTATCCCTTAAGGCTTTGTTCAGTTTGATTTATTCCCCAAAGGGAACCAATTAACACAGGGATTGAGTGGATTCCTGCATCTCACTCAGATCCGTTTTGGTATTGAATCCCTATAATCAACTATTCCCCTTGATCTAAATATTGCCGGTTATATACAAGGTTTGAGAGGGATTGATTATTACATCATGATTGCAGATAACAAAACACAGAGATTTCAAGCAGGTCTCCTATCATCAACAATTTTCAAGCATCAGTGTACGTCTAGATCCCAATAATGCATCATCACATTGCTTTTACTAGACAACTACATGTTTGTTTGCCATGATTATTTTAATAATAAAGCAAAAGCTTATTTGCTTGTTGCTTCCCTGTTTAAATCTTCACTGGAAAGGCATTGCACAATTACTAATAAGCAGAGTATACACTTCATAAGTATGTGTGGTAATCCACTCTGATCAATACTAAGTCGATTTCAGAAATCTGGAAAACAGAAAAACCAAATCCATGCCCACAGCAACTATTAATCGGTGAGGAGAATTTCACAATACAGCCCTAGATAGAATGTAGCAGGAAACAGGGATCAGGAACTGTCTCAATCTAACCCTTGCCTACTACTTAAGAAGAGAAGAAGCAAGACAAGGGAGACGAACCGGAGAGAAGAAGCAAATGGCCACTGCGTCGCCGTCAGCAAATGGCCACTGCTGGGGGCAAAACATCTGCCTTGCTGTGCAGCCTCGCAGCACTATGTTCCTGTCCAATCCACATCTTATTTCCATGCATGAATGTCTAACGCAAGGAGAAGACCCTCTAGCCTCTACGAGCGCTCGCCCAAGCTAGCGTCACCGGCAGCAACTACCCAATCATGTCCTTGCCCCCAGCCCTTGAAACCTCTCACCAACGTGTACTTCCTCCCAGGGGCGGATCCAGCCCATCCCAGCACCCCGGACCCCCTTTGTATACTGTAGCAGTTGCTACAGTATTTTCCCTATAGCCCACGAAGAAAATGGGCCTCACGCCCCGGGCCTGCCCCCCCCCCCCCCCCCCCCCGCCTGGGGCCTAGATCCACCACTGCTTCCTCCCATTAGGTTCAAAGTGCCAACCAACGATTCTCTTCCATCTTTTTCATAATTGGTCGGCTAATCTTCTAATGTTTTGCCCCCAGCAATTGATTTCTCACAAAATTTACGTCCCTGTTTTGCCTCCTGCTCACCCTAATTCATGTGGAGCTAGCAACTTAAATTGGGCATGGAACAATTCATAAGTGCCATTAATTACAGTTTGTACGTACAGTTTTGCTTCTTCATTTTCCTATGTGATTACTTTACCTCAGCTTATTGATTTCAGGCGCTGTTTAAAATTATAACAAGAGGATATAGAATGAGATATATGTGATATTTCAGTTTTTGTTCTTTCAATTGTTTTCGTCTTACCTCTAATCTATTTCTTTATTATATAGCTCCTTTTATTTCCTCGTTGAACTTGAACCACATGTGGACCAGTATGCGCACGCCTCATTGCATTGATATTTGTAATAGGGTGATATTGTGCCTCTTGCATTGTAACAAATAAATCATGGTATCTGTGTTTGGCTCAAGGCTCACCTACCTTTGATTGTACATGTGATTTTTTTTTTGGAAATGTGTTGTATAATACACTAATGCTTTTCACAATTTTTGTTTTAGTGAGTATCTACATATTTGGTAGCTAGATTGTCCACTTCCGACAATTGGATATTAGACGTCTAATTGTACGCACCCTCCAGATCATTCTATAAATCAGGTATGCCTAATATTTCTTTGAAACGACTGCATGGTTGTGTCCATGGAGCCATGTGCTACTTTCAAGTGCGGGGTAATAAGCCGGTACGTAACAATACCCTTGATGTTGCATGCTATTTGGGCACTATGTGTGTCACATGGCTTGGTTTAAGCATTCAGTATTACATAGGCATTGCCTTGGTTCTCGAAAATAGTTTAGATGTATCATCGTTTGCTTAAATTTGGCTAGAGCTGAGATGAAATCTCCTAGCTATGAGATAACATAGTATACAAAGTGTTATGCACTAGATTAGATAGGGTGGTGATCTACTTTTCTTTTTGTTCAGGCTTTCAGTTTGGTTGCATCTTGCCATGTCTTATTGGAGAGAACATGTAGCCACCAGTTGATAACTCAAATTATCCCGAATATGGTGATGCTTTTTTTTGTGTTGTTGCTTCTGAGGGTTTTGAGAATTTTATTCATGGATCAGGAAATTATAATTTGTGACTTTGTAATTTTCAGGTAATTACGAAATTTTGCATGATGCAGATTATTTAAAGATTTTCAAGTTGTTGGCAATGAGATTTCTTCTAATACACCATAGAAAGAATGACTAATGAATCATCCCAAGATGAGTAGTACGGGAGTAATGTGCAGACCTCTTGACAATGGAGATGTTCCATTTTGTAATAGTTGATACTATTGGTTGTCATTATTCAGTTGTTGAATTCATCTCATAGTTATTATAATATATTGTTTGGATATTTTTTAGTAGTAAATACAAGCTGATAGTTATTCATAATGAACAGCCAGATTTGATTCATCAAAGGTGTCTGTTTTGCTATGCAGATTCTTATCTCAATGAGCCATGGATATTCAAAACGTGTGCAGACATTTCTATGGTGCTCATTTAAATTTTACTTTTCTATTAGCCTGATTTTCTCTACTGTATGTTACTCATCTCATATTGTTGTTGTTGTAGGTCACCAAGATAAAATGATGATGCATGGCTCAGATGTTGATTGCAAGGTTAAGAATTGGAGCTACTACAAGAGAATTAGAATGCCAATTTTAGGATTAATGTTTCAAACATTATAGTTGATTGCAAGGTCAAGAATTGGGCCACTACAAGATATAGTTTAACCTCCTGTAATCTTTGGATCATGGTTTTTGTAATGCAACATAGCGATATAATATATGATATCTTTCTGTTTGTTATATTCTGGCTCCTATGCAGTACTGGCATTGACCTAATAATTATGGACAGCAATATATAAAATATCATCAATTGTTCATGCTATCTATCAAAGCTTTTAGTAGTTCCAATTATTTTTAATGTCCATTAGAAATTCCTTTTGTACAGGGTTGCCACCAACGCATATGAAGTGTTGTTGGGCTATAGCTTTATATGTTGCTACCTAACAACGCTTCTACACGCCGTTTACCAACGTAAGCATATACGTTGTTGTAGATCCTTCCAACGCCACCTACGGCAACGCATACAAATCCGTTGGTGTAGACCTTAGCAATGCATATATGGACATACGACAACGCATTGATGCGTTGTCGAAGGGGGGTTCCTGTTGTAGTGTTTATGTTGACACGCAGGTCATAAATAAATTAAGACAACTCCTATGGCTCTTGCCGGTTGTCATACTCATCGACATGCAAGTCGTGATTCCTATTACAAGAACATGATCAATCTCATACATCACATATATCATTCATCACATCCTTTTGGCCATATCACATCACACGGCACATGCTGCAAAAACAAGTTAGACGTCTTCTAATTGCTGTTGCAAGTTTTTACGTGGCTGCTATAGGTTTCTAGCAAGAACGTTGCTTACCTACGCCAAAACCACAACGTGATATGCCAATTTCTATTTACCCTTCATAAGGACCCTTTTCATCGAATCCGATCCGACTAAAGTGGGAGAAACAGACACCCGCTAGCCACCTTATGCAACTAGTGAATGTCAGTCGGTGAAACCAGTCTCACGTAAGCGTACGTGTAAGGTCGGTCCGGGCCACTTCATCCCACGATACCGCCGAATCAAGATAAGACTAGTAATGGCAAGTAAATTGACAAAATCGACGCCCACAACAACTTGTGTTCTACTCGTGCATACAAACTACGCATAGACCTAGCTCATGATGCCACTGTTGGGGATCGAAGCAGAAATTTAAAATTTTCTATGCATCACCAAGATCAATCTATGGAGTCATCTAGTAACGAGGGGAAGGAGGATGCATCTACATACCCTTTTAGATCACTAAGCAGAAGCATTCAAGTGAACAGGGTTGATGGAGTCGTACTCGTCGTGATTCAAATCACCGATGATCCTAGCTCCGAACGGACGGCACCTCCGCGTTCAACACACATGCGGTTGGGAGAGACGTCTCCTCCTTCTTGATCCAGCAAGGGAAGGAGAGGTTGATGGAGATCCAGCAGCACGACGGTGTGGTGGTGGAAGTAGCGGGATCCCGGCAGGGCTTCGCCAAGCGCAAGCGGGGAGGAAGAGGTGTCACAGGAGGGAGGGAGGCGCCAGGGGCTAGGGTGCGGCTGCCCTCCCTCCCCCCACTATATATAGGACCCCTAGGGGGCGCCGGCCCTAGGAGATGGGATCTCCAAGGGGGGCGGCGGCCAAGGGGGTGGCTTGCCCCCCAAGCCAAGTGGGGCGCCCCCCACCCCTAGGGTTTCCAACCCTAGGCGCTGGGGGAGGCCCATGGGGGGCGCACCAGCCCGCCAGGGGCTGGTTCCCCTCCCACTTCAGCCCATGGGGCCCTCCGGGATAGGTGGCCCCACCCGGTGGACCCCCGGGACCCTTCTGGTGGTCCCGGTACAATACCGATTACCCCGAAACTTTCTCGATGGCCGGAACTTGACTTCCTATATATAAATCTTCACCTCCGGACCATTCCGGAACTCCTCGTGACGTTCGGGATCTCATCCGGGACTCTGAACAACTTTCGGGTTACCGTATACTAATATCTCAACAACCCTAGCGTCACCGAACCTTAAGTGTGTAGACCCTACGAGTTCGGGAGACACGCGGACATGACCGAGACGACTCTCCGGTCAATAACCAACAGCAGGATCTGGATACCCATGTTGGCTCCCACATGCTCCTCGATGATCTCATCAGATGAACCACGATGTCGAGGATTCAATCAATCCCGTATACAATTCCCTTTGTCAATCGGTACGTTAGTTGCACGAGACTCGATCGTCGGTATCCCAATACCTCGTTCAATCTCGTTACCGGCAAGTCACTTTACTCGTACCATAATGCATGATCCCGTGATCAACCACTTGGTCACATTGAGCTCATTATGATGATGCATTACCGAGTGGGCCCAGAGATACCTCTCCGTCATACGGAGTGACAAATCCCAGTCTCGATTCGTGCCAACCCAACAGACACTTTCGGAGATACCCGTAATGCACCTTTATAGTCACCCAGTTACGTTGTGACGTTTGGCACACCCAAAGCACTCCTACGGTATCCGGGAGTTGTACAATCTCATGGTCTAAGGAAATGATACTTGACATTTGGAAAAGCTCTAGCAAACAAACTACACGATCTTTGAGCTATGCTTAGGATTGGGTCTTGTTCATCACATCATTCTCCTAATGATGTGATCCCGTTATCAATGACATCTAATGTCCATAGTCAGGAAACCATGACTATCTTTTGATCAACGAACTAGTCAACTAGAGGCTCACTAGGGACGTGTTGTGGTCTATGTATTCACACATGTATTACGATTTCCGGATAACACAATTATAGCATGAACAATAGACAATTATCATGAACAAGGAAATATAATAATAACCATTTTATTATTGCCTCTAGGGCATATTTCCAACAGCTACTTCTCCAAGTTTGTTGATATTTAAGTTGTGTTATTCAAATTTGAACCCGCACATGAAATGGTAGATTAGTTTGGTTGTTTCGACGGCATTGGGTGTCTGATTCCAACCTTCATTGTTTGCCTTTTTTTCTTCTTCTGGGTGAACTAGAGGGAGATAGAGAGAGGAAGAGGTAGGTGCATGCTTTGAAGTCTGAACTGACGATGAAGACATGGCAAAAATTTGTGCAGCGTCAGCCTGTCAGGAGTGTTTAGGTGCAGGACTAACAAACCTTGTGCTGCACGCACGTACAGGATGATCGCAATGTCCACACGATATTTTGAAAATAAAAGACTGTTTCTCCCGAGGAACTAAACATTCTTCAGTTCAGGTAGAATGCCCTCCTCTAGCCTGTGCAGAATGACGGCTTATACTCTGAATATTACTCCTGATGCGAACAAGGGGAAGATTTTAGATACAATGGCCGTAGGTCACCGGTCCGAAAATGCAGTACATGGCATGTGGTCCCATGATCCACATTTCATCTTCCTGCTGGATGTTTTTATTTGAGATAGTATACCGAGCTAACTTACTTCGGTGTCATTTGCACCGATGCAAAGCTTGGTGCTGGAATTATTCGGAAGAAAACAAATTATAGTAAAGAGTTATTTACTGCCCATTTCGCATATCTAATTTTTCACCGCATCTGAGTGCTCAAGTATTGCTCAACTCCAGGATAGCAGTAACTACTCTAGCCAGCAGCAAAAAGGAGCTTGAGTTTACACACTCAAGTGACTGCTATCTCAAATGATTATTCTGACGTGCACAATCAGCCCATACAAGAATGCTGCTTGCAGTACTCTACCTGCAGTAGATAATCAAACTGTAAGATAGACATGCAAAATATTTATAAACAATAATTCTATGTTTTTAATCTTCTTACTACATGTGTCTGCAAATACTAGTAAATTGTCCATACTTATGATGCAAGTAAGCAACAGAGTAAATGATCTGCAAGAGAGGCAACCTCTATCTCTTTCTCGTAATCTGCGGGCCGGTAGGCCGGCCAACTAACTCTTCAAATGAAGCCCTTTATCTTGATAACGAAAAAGAGAATGATGATGATGGCTACCATTCAAATAAAGCAAGCAAACCATTTGCCTGACAACTTTCACTTCACAAACTAGATTATGAAGCTGAATGTCTGTCAAAATGCATCGAGTCAAGCAAGTGAAGAAACAGGACAAAAGACACTGTAATGACACCATTAAGACATTAATCAAAAGAAAACTTGAATTCTGAAGCAAAGGTACTTTAACTGTTGAGCACCAAGTACTGATGTCTTTCAAGGAAAAACATCAGACAGGTACAGAGGAGACTAGAACTATGTATAAGAATTAAGAAGCAAATTATTTGGTATATGTGGTTTTGCAAAAGTGATAGAAATCTAGTATGGTTTTCTTGGATTATGGGTACACCTTCCTTCTTCTGAGAGTTTTTTTGTGTGTGTGGGATTTTTCTGATGGTACCATCATGTATTTCAGACACTGTTTAAGATATCTTCCGATATGCCGATAAATCGGCCGATTTATCGCTTACCGTTGTCAGACCGATAAGATATATCGGCCGATAAATCAACCGATATGGCGATAAATCGGCCGATATACCGATAAACTGGCCGATTTACCCCTTATCATGGGTCGACCGATAAGTTCCCGATAAGCGATATCCCCAACATTGATTTCAGTGCATAAGCAACACCCAGCTTTGTAAAATGCAGTCTGCCAAATTTTTGTTTGTAAATCTATTGGTCCAATAAGTTAAATCCCCCTTGTATAAAAGGTTAAATTCGACTACTTCACAAAAATAAGCTAAATAGTGGGATTGATCATCCAACAGACAGGCAATTGATTGGTGAACAAAAACTTAAGAAAGGACTAAATGGAAGATACTTTACAAACTAAACATCATCGCAACTTTCAGACCAATTATATACCTACTAAAATTTGAAGAGAAATATTCCTAGTTTTGACAAGTAAGAATCAGCAGATTACACAACTGCAAAATATTCAGAGCTAGTAGTTCATAAAGGTAGCTATCACTGAACAGACATAAAAAAAGGATTCAGAGCTTACACCCTTCATCAAGCAGATGAGGATCCAGAGCATGGCGGCGCAGATGATGGGCTCGCAGTTCCCTTTGGTGCCGATGGTGAAGGTGAAGGGGTTGAACAACCAGGCCACCACGCACCAGATCCGCGTCCTTGCCGGGACCCCCCGCAGCTCGAGAATGGCATCGATGAACACCCCGACAAGCAAATGTGCACCTCAAAAGCATCAACACCGCAAGAACTCGACAGAGACTATAGTACTGTATTGTGTGGACGAGCAGCGGCGGGCGGGGGCGGGGCACCTGCGGCGGAGAAGATGAGCACTAACCAGTGCGGGTTAAATCGACGGAATGGCAGGGGGTTTATTGCAAAAATGCCAGTGCTAACCGGTCCAAGCTCTGGACTGCCACTTGTCGCGCTGTGATTCGCTCTAGACCAAATCATCACATAGAGTGTCAAGTTCTGGGAGCCCTAAGTGACATTTTGCAAGTTTTGAACTAAATCATCACATCTTGTGCAAGTTCATGGATCTGGGGTGCTATTACCTCCCATAATATCTTGTGATTGTGCTTGCACTACTTTCTGTAGGTATATGCAACTCTTTATGGAATTTTGGAGATAATAAACTAGTTGGTCGACTTAAATAACAAACTATCAACTAATTTTCTATGCATCAAGTTATCATAACAAATTGTGGGCATAGAAAACAAATTCGTTAAATGTCTCCTAGAATCTATTTATTTTAGGTTTGGAAGAAGAGAAATAAGATAGGTAACAGTCTCTTACCTTTCTGAAACCAAGAGAACACAATTTTCTGCATCAAGTTCCCATGGAGGCACGAATGTCGCGCGGCCAACAATTCTTAACACATCCACGGTTGGCCCTATTTCGCGCGGTATGTGCCGGGAGGCTGACTCGCGTGCACCACCCGCGCGCCCATTTGGGCTGGCCCATGAGTGGGGGTGGGGCGGCCCCTAGTTTCTTGTTTTGCTTTTTCTTCTTTAAATAATTCGGAATTTCAAAAAAGTTCCGAAATTAAAAAAAAATCGAATTTTGAAAATGAGCCAAAAAATGTCCCTGAATTAGAATAATGTTCACGATTTTGAAAAAAAATCATGATCTCAAAAAATCTTCGTGAATTTGGTTATAGATGAACATTTTTCTACTTGATGAACAAATTCTCAGAACATTTAAAAATAATAATTTTTTGAATTTGATGAACATGTTTAAAATAATGGTACATAAATTTTTAATGTGATGAACATTTTTTTGAAAATTGGATGAACTCTTTGCAAAATGGATGAATATTTTTTGAATTTGATGGACATTTGTTAAAATTATGGTGAACAAACTTTGAATACGATGAACAAACTTTGAATTTCATGAACATTTTTTTGAATTCAGTGAACAAAAAAATGTGCATTATTTTTATAAAAGTTCACAAAAACGATAAAAAGAAAAAGCAAAGAAGAAAAAAAGGAAATGAAGAAGGAAATAAATATAAAAAAGAAAAAAAACTAAAACAAGAAAATGAAATGAAAAAAGAAAATAGAAAATAGAAAAAGGTGACAAAACCAGAAAGAAATGGTTTGGGAAGGTTCTAGAACCTTCCCAAAACCGGACATGATCTACCTGGGCCGACCCACTTATGTGCAATGGGACGTTGGGGGGGGGGGGGGGGGAGGGGGTACGCGAGCAGTGGCTTCGCGGTGACCTATACGCCGAATAGGAGCTGCCTCCGCACATCAGCCAGCCGACACATAGCACGCGTGAAATCAATGGCGGCGGCCTGACTTGTTGCATTGCTTATCTAGTTTGCAGCAGCACCGACCAGCCTCACAACGCCACGTGGTCGGCCAGTCTTACGGCACCAGGGGGGAGGGGGTACGCGCACAGTGGCTTTGCGGTGACCTATATGCCGAATAGGAGCTGCCTCCGCACATCAGCCAGCCGACACATAGCACGCGTGAAATCAATGGCGGCGGCCTGACTTGCTGCATTGCTTATCTAGTTTGCAGCAGCACTGACCAGCCTCACAACGCCACGTGGTCGGCCAGTCTTACGGTGCCATGTGTATGCTCTATGCAATAGCACCACCATCCTTGTAGCGTCTGCGCTATCAACTTTTCTATGCGACAAATATCTATTTGGTCACAGAAATAACATGAAGAAAAATTATTACACTAAGTAACATGGTGAACCAAACACTTGTATCACAGGAAAAAACACTTTGCAGCACATACCATAATTGCATCAGACACTTAGGATCATCCTAAAGGATGGAGTCAACTAGTAAAAAAAGCATGAAGTCCATGGGAGTGAATGGTACTCCCTCCGTTTCATAATATAGTGCGTACAGATTTTTTTTTGAAAAATCAAGCCTCACAAATTTTGATCAAATTTGTGGGAAAAAACATTTATACCTAGAATACTAAATATACATCACTAGATTCATCATAAGACATAGTTTCATATTTTATATATTTAATATTGTAGATATAAATAGTTCTCTATAAACTTAATCAAAGATTACAAATTTTGACTTTAGAAAAGTTCATACGCACTACATTATACGTTATGTTGAGAGAGAGAATAGTGCGGCCGTATGCATCAGGTATGCACATGGACTAGTAGTAGGAGCAACATGAGCCAGTTAACATAGCGTGGCGCGTGACCAGCAGCGGTCCCATGTGGGCACGTGGTTGGTTGGCAAGGCGACGGATCCATGTGTGTTAGTATTATCCAATTTTAAAGAAAAAAGTCTATTTTAAGGCCTCCTTTGATTCATATGATAGAAATGTTGTATGAATAGAAAAATCATAGGAAGTGAGATGATATGCATCTCAATTCCTATAAAGAAAGAGATGTCATTTGATGCATAGGATAGGAATTTTTCCATTGAGTCTTAGCTAATGTTTTTTTTTTCAAAATGTGAAGGATTGATTCCTATTTCTATCCATTCCTACAAACCAAAGGGCCTTAAAGGAAATTTTCCTATGTAAATCCTATCCTATAAAAATCCTATGACATTCCTACAAACCAAAGAAGGCCTAAACCTTTAATTCGTATAGGTTCGGCGAAATGAACCCTCAAGTCAAAATCCTGGTTGACTGCACCTTAAACTATGCAATCCCAGTTTAAATTAAACCTTCGGGTCGTTTGGATGGGCAGAATTGGGACATTTCGCAGAGAGCGCACACCAGCTGCCTCCTGGGCCGGCCTGCTTTAGTTTTTTTTCATTTAGAAAAAAATTCGCAAAGGGCGCTACACCCTGCTCCCTCCTGGCTCGGCCCGCATAATTTGCTCGTTACAAAACAAAAAAAAGCTCCCTGTCTGGCTCAAAAAAAAAGTTCACAAATTTCGAAACAAAAGGGTTTTTTTGCGGGGTGAAACAAAAGGTTCACGGATTTAGAAAAGGTTCAACAATTTTGAAAATAAGTTCACGGATTTTCAAAAGAAAAGTCCACGGATTTCAAAAAATATTCATAGATTTCAAAAAAGAAACTGTAAAATTGGAAAAGAGTTCTGGATCCTTTTCTTTTTATTTATTTCTATGTTTTCTTTTTTCCTGTATATATACAAAGTTCATTGCATATATTAACGAAATCTTCACGATATTTTCCGAAAACTTCACTCATTTATTAAAATGTTCAGTTTGTATTAAAAATTTGTTCAGTGTATATCGCACAATTGTTGAATATTTATTCGGAAATTGTTCGACATATATGACAAAAATGTTTCTCTATTCATATTTTATTCAATAATGCTACCTGATATTTGCCGCGAGTTAGAATTATCTTCCAAGCACGTTTTCCATTTTTTCTTGAATTCGTGAAGTTGCATATTTTCAAAAAATAAGTGTACAAATAAGAACCACGTGAACCAGATTTTGAAAAGAATATAAAGTTGTTCATGAACCATATTATAAAATTGTTCAGAATTTTTTTGTTGCATATTTTCGACAACTTTTAAAAGAAATGTTTGCAATTTTAAAAATTGGTTGCGTTTCAAAAATTCCTCACAAATTTTAAAAATGTTTGTGTGTTCTAATTTTGTACCAGAGTTTGAAAAAATGTTCCTATATTTCATAAAATTCTAAAAATGTCCGTGTTTTTAATAAAAAATCAGAAGTTCGAAAAATGTTTCTGTTTCAAAATTGTTTGTGAATTTTAAAAACTTTCATGTTTGCAATTTTTCTTCGGGAGTTTTATAAAATCTGCATTTTCCAAAAGTTTGCTTGAATTTTCCAAATTTAGTTTCGTAAATTTGTTCACAAATTTGAAAGGTGAACTTTTTCATAAACAGTAAAAAAATAGCGGTCGATTTTTTTTAAATCGAATCTGATGTTTATTTGGGGGTTCATTTCGCCCCCCCCCCCCCCCCCCCACACGAGTTCAAGGTTTAAAATGTACTTTTCCGATTTAAATAGTGTTTTTCCTGTTTTTTGTTCCGTGACTATGTACAAGCATTCAACTAGTTTTTTCCGGTTACATGAAATAGGTCGTAGACCAATACAGACACACAACACACACCACACACACGCACGCACACCACTATATATACCCGCTATGCACCTACCAAGATCTACAACCTATACACGCGCGACACATCTTGAGAAATTTCTCAAACCACTGGCACGTAGACTTGTGAGGTACCCGCAAGGGAAAATAATGTCAGGTGAGACACCCACATCAATTCCATGGATCGATGTTGTGTGTGTGTGTGGGGGGGGGGGGGGGGGGCTCGTCCTCCAGTCAACTAGTGGTCTGTGTAATTATTTTTAGTAAGAAAAGGTTTGAAAAGTTGTAGTTAAATTTTATTGGCATGTTTACAAAAAAGCATCCATGGTCGGTAATTTTCTATAAATGATTGTGTTATTTTGAAAGTGTTCACTTAAAGTTAATTCTTCATGCATCTTTAGAAATGTGTTCAAACATTTTCATAAATGTTTTTAAAATTTTAAAATGTTCACTTCTAATTATGTGGTTTAAAGAAATATTTCATAATTTAAAATAAATTCTCATGTGATTAACAAAGTGCCGACATGTTTTTTAATGTTCGTCCAAGTTTATAGATGTTCATGTATTTTAGGAAAAAATAGTTAATTATGTGGTTTAAAGAAATATTTCATAATTTAAAATAAATTCTCATGTGATTAACAAAGTGCCGGCATGTTTTTTAATGTTCGTCCAAGTTTATAGATGTTCATGTATTTTAGGAAAAAATGGTTCAAGTTTACATAATAAATGTTTAATGATTTAAAATAGATATCTCTTAATTTTATGTAAATGTGCATGTAACTAAAAGAATGTTCACGAATTCTTTCTATAAATGTTTCCAATTGTAGAGAAGTGTTCTCATAGAAAAATGTTTTTTTGTAATTTTCAAAAATGTACACCTTTTAAATAAATTCATATGATTTATAAAATTTGTCACATATTTTTGAAAATGTTCATGTGCATTGTAATAAAACACAAAAAACGGAGAGCAATTGAGCCCCTCGAGGATCACTTTTCGTGGGCCGAGAGTGTGTTACCTGGCATGATCTTAGCCGCCTTCCCTGAAGGGTCACTTTTGATGGGCTGAGAGCATGTCACTTGGCGCGCTCTTACCGCTGCCATGTTTTGCATGTTGGGCGCTCCTTTAGTAAATTTTTTTCTGTATGTGTTTTTGGGCTTTAGATGGTTTTTTTTTCTGGTTTTTTGGTTTTTGCCCTTTTTCCGAGAATTTGACAAATAAATTTCAGAAATTAATGAAAAAAATACATTTTTTTGCTTCGGCGAGAGGCACAGATTTGTTGTGCCTCTCGGAAAGGAGAAAAATGTGTTTTTTTCTTTGGCGAGAGGCACATATTTGTTTCCGTGAAATGCACAGTTGTGCCTCTTGAAAAATAAGAAAAAAAATGTATTTTTCCTTTCACGAGAGGCAGAGATTTGCTTCTAATAAAGGCACAGATTTGCTTTCGCGAGAGGCGCGGAAAGGCACATATTTGCTTCTTGTAAAGACACAAATTTGCTTCAGCTGTGCCTCTCAGAATGAGAAGAAATGCTTTTTTTTCACGAGAGGCACATATTTGCTTCTCATCGAGGCACAAATTTGCTTCCGTGAGAGACAAAATGCCTCTCGGAAAGGAAAAGGAATACGTGCACGAATGCCACTAGGTAGGATGGTGTTGACGAATAAACCAGTGTCGTCCGCGGACAGACATGTGGCAAAAATTTATGGATGGCCTTAGAAATGCCGTTATGGCATCTTTAATGTGGATCACCTAATTGATCACAAATGTCCGGATCAGATGATCCACACACTTTTAGTCATCTAACTCAGCTCACATAAATGTTCGGACTGGTGCAAACACAAAAAATCCCACAAACCAACACCAAACCAGGGGGAAGTTTGAGGGAGTCTAGACATCCGCCATGTCGAACTCCGACACCTCGACCCACCCAAAAATCCCTTTTTTATTGCGTCCACTTTAGAACCCTTTGGTTTGACCGCATTCACTCCGGCTAGCCGGCCTCCCGCCTACATGCGTTCATGGAGGCACGGTGATCGAGAAGTCTACTCTGGCTTTAAAGCCGGCCGGAATCCTGCTCCACAAAACCCTAGCCGCACAATCCTCCTCCTCTCCCACACATCCATCGGCCTCCGCGCACCACCAGCGCTCTAGTCGCCACTAAGGGGCAAGAATTCCAAAGCGGAGACATGCTCGCCGGCATGCGACTTTGAATCTCGGGGCAGCTCCGGATTCGGTTGTTTTTGCCGCCCACAGTCTCCAGTGGCCTCGTCGTCCATGACTCCACCCTGCTTCGCCATGCCACATGTGCTCTTGGAGGAGGAGGAGAAATAGTAGATATTGGACGAGTAGCAAATGGAGGAGGTCGCTCGAGGAGGACGATCATTGTTATGAGCTTGAGGTCGTGCAGGAGGATCCTGCCCTCGAGGAGTACCTGCATTGGAATCACTCCATTTAGTGGGATATCCAACACGGCAACATCCAAATCTCGTATGAGAAGGATGAGAGAGCTTGCCCACGCAGCTCATATCGGCCACCACGTGCTCCAGATCGGACGACGATAAAGGTGTTGGTGCCCTCGGAAGCCATGCGTACGAGGTCACCTTCCGATGATTCGCCTAGCTTTTATGTTATTTAATTTTAATTTAGGTTGAACTTAATTAAATTTCATCATTTTGATTGTAATATGTCGAACTTCATTAAATTTCCTCTATTTTGCTCAAATTTCATTTATGTTTGCACTCGATACGTTTCAAATGGGCTAGACATTATTCTACGGTTGGATTGCCTTCGCCTCACACGATGTCCACAGACACGTCCAGATGTGTTCACAGACATTTCATGATGTTCAATAGACATGGCAACTCCAACGCGGATCACCAACCAGACGACACCAAATGTCCGAGGACAGCAGGCAGGGCGCGATCCATCCAATAATGGACACCAAATGTTCGGCCCATTATAAATGAAGCAAGCACAAAAACAGATGAAATTTAATGAAGTCCGACGAGGCTAAGCTCCGAACTCCCCAAGACCTCCCTACTTTGGTGCCGATTTGCAGGATTTCGGGCGTCCAAACCGGCCAGCACAATTTTCAAAACTGGTGTCGGATGACTAAAGTGTCTGGATCGTTCGGTCTGAACATTTGCAATCGATTTGGTGAATCGTGTTGGGGTTGTCGTCTGTTCTAGGTTATTAGATCATCTACGGTCAGTCCTCTCAAATCCTCTTCATACGTCCACAAACGCGCCTAGTCAGGCACCGGACAGGAGATAGAAGGGAAAAGGTGACTCAATTGAACCCCTCATATTATCCATATACATCCGGACAGTCCGGAAGCCCTTGTATTGAGACCAAATCTAACGAGGAAATGCAGGCCGGTCCGCCACGTATGACACGTCGCACCTTTTCTCGTTCATTAATTATTATTTTCTCGCTCTTCATCTTCACAAATCACATGCAACTGAAACAAACATGGGGGAGAAATTGAGAAGCATGACTGCAGGCACAGATAAACAGGGGCTCAAATGAAGATGCCGAAACACTAATCGGACGTTTAGGGGATGGATTGGCTAAGTCCGGCCGTAGATATGCCCTAGTTTTGCACCAATTTGTTCATACGTGACGAAAATTTGGAGATTTTGAAACTTAGTGCACTAAAAAATTTCCACCGGATTCATTGATCTGGTTCAGGAGGACACGTGGCAATCTTTCACTCGCTAGAAACCCCACAGACAAGCTGAAGCCATCCGAGTGGCTGGCTATTAATCCAGAATTCCCTTTCTTTTGCCCATCCCTCCCCCGTTTCCCCACCCCACTGCCCTAAGCCTAAGCCTAAGCGAGAAACCCCAGAGATGAACCCAAGGCAGCCCGGCGGCGGCGGTGGCGGCGACGGTGGCGGTGGCTCCGGCGGCGGCGAGGGCGTGCTCTGGCGGTGGATCGTGCCGGCCCTCGACCGGCTTCTTCTTGAGGATGGGCGGGCTGCTCCACATCGCGCGGCCGCGGGTGGCGGCCGGCTGCGCCAGCTCGAAGACTACGCGACGGCTGCACGACCCCGCCGCGAGGTCCGGCGTGCCGACCGGCCGGCAGGAGATGGCCCGGTCGAATCTCCAGGGGAGGCTCTCGTCCTCCGTCGCGGGGGCGGCCCGCCGCCGTATGTTCTGCCTTTTCTTGCTTCTTGCTCTTCGGATTCGATTTCCTGGTCACCTCCATGGTTCCGAATCTGTCTTATACACGGCGATTTGTTTCAGAGCTCGTTGGAATGTGTGGCAGCAACCGCCTCCGCGCCGTTCTACCCGCGCTGGTGTGGCCGTGGGCGAAACTACGGGCATCTCCTCCTCCAACAGGTTCCACGCTCTCCAAAGGTACCACCTTTTCCCCTATCTCTCCTATTTTTCGTGTTCTTCCGTTGAACAATCAGGCCTTATCGGCGTTTTGACCTTGCAGCGACGACATCTTCGATGCCGACTCGGAGGACGAGTTCCCTCCCTTGACGCGTGATCCCGCCGGAGGCAGGTTCCGGGGACAGCCGACCCGTGGTGCCGTCTTCGTCGGCCGTGGGGGTGCTCCCTTGTCAAGCCGTCAGCCTGAGCGTGAGCGTGAGCCACGCCGTGGAGCCACGAGCCTCGTCGACGGCTGTCGGGTTGCTCCCCACTCAAGCCGCCAGCATGAGGGCGATGCCACGGCCATCCAGCCGGCCCGTGGCAGGATTGCTCCTGCCTCAAGCCGCCAGCATGAGGGCGATGCCACGGGCGTCCAGCCGGCCCGTGGCACGATTGCTCCCCACTCAAGCCGCCAGCATGAGGGCGATGCCATGGCCGTCCAGCCGGCCCGTGGCACGATTGCACCCACCTCAAGCCGTGGTGGTGGTGTTGGCCGTTTGGATGCTCCTCTATCAGGTCTTGAGGATGAGCGTGATGCCACGAGGGTCGTCATCGGCCATGGGATTGCTCCCATCTCAAGCGGCGGTGTCGGCTATGGGGGTGATCTCGTCTCAAGCCCTGAGCATCAGCGTGATGCCACGGGCGTCCAGCCTGACCGTGGTGGCAGGCGCGTCGCCCTCGGCCATGGTATTGCTCCCATCCCAAGCCGTGGTGGTGGCATCGTAGGCCGTGCGGATGCGCCGGCCTTAAGGCGCAGATGCGGCTTTCATGGTCTTGACATTGGTGGTGGCGACGACTTCCCGGCAGAGCCAGCCGATGATGTGGGCGCTCCGAGGTGTGGTCGTGGTGGCCCTCCTGGCTGCGGAGGAGGTGGTGGCGGCGGCGTCGGCCGTGGCCGTGGCAATCCAATTGTCGCGGGTGATTGGTTGGAGGAAGACGACATTGGGGGCGGCGAAGGACCGGACGGTGGCGACCAAGGGCCTGAAGATGGTGACCGGGGAGATGACGGCGGCGATCCGGCACCACTCCGCCTCCCCTTTGTAAGGTGTTCCGAGTGTCCTCTCGATGCAATGTTTTACTGTCCTGATTGCGAGCACTATTTCTGCGAGTATCACGTGTGGCAGTGCTATGTGCCATTGCTTTGGCCAGTTCGCGTTCCTTGCTTGTCGTTGCCACACGTTCAGATTTACCCGCAGGGAGATGTGCCTGCATTTCCTGGTCCTCCATACATGTTCGTCCGGGCGGAGAGGGAGGAGGATGTGATCAGGTACTACTTTTGCCACGCTGATGATGTGTTTGGAGCACACACTCCAGTGGTTCCCGTTTGGATCGTGTCATTTCGCATGGAGGGAATATGGGTCGTCCAGACGGCACGGCAGGCAAGTCATTTACGGAGAGAGAGGATGTTTCCGTATCCTCAGTTCTGGCTTGTGGTGGTGGAGAGACCATGATGGTCCATTCCATTAGTGGTTTTGTAGTGTGAGTTCTGGAACATATTTTGACTGGACAGACTCGTGTTATGTTTCGGGAGTTGTATGTTTCTACTCGTATTTTATTTTGACTGGAGAGACTCGTGTTATGCTGTTTTGTCGGGCATTGTTAAATTCAATTCAGAAGGAATGTAAGGATTATATAGTATATTATATGAGAAGGCACTTGGTCGACGAGAACCGGCATGGTTGTATGAATTTGAAGGAATTTTTGTGTGCATGGATGCCACGTATAAGAATTTCCGAATTCATCATCCTCGCCAGGCATTCTTGAGTGCATGTTTGAATTTGAAGGTTTCTGAATTCATCATCCTCGCTATTGTTGAGTGCCTGTTTGAATTTGAAGGTTTCTATCTCAAGTCAAATTCGCGGTTTGTCTCGTCTTTTCTTTTCTCAGATAATTTTGTAAATGCCCCACGAAATACAAGATGTTTTTGCAAACTAAAACAGCTTGCAAAAACGTTCTTACATTATGGGACGGGACGGAGGGAGTATATATGTATACACATTTCATCTCAGGCTCCTTTACTATAGCCCCATTTTCAAAAATTTCAAATATGAAGCACGAAGCTTTATTTTGTCGATCGATTTCGCTTCTCGCAATTCCTTTAAAGCTTCTGTTTTGGGCGGAACAACTATTATATTGATCTGACCAGTAGATAGGTTGCTCCAAGTGACAACGTCTGCACAACACACTCTGGTGAAACCCATGATAGAAAATGTTACAAGTTATTCATGTTGTCAAAAACATAATTACTTCCTCTGTCCCATAATATAAGACGCACTTATATTATGGGATCGATGGAGGGAGTACAAAATAGACGTACTCACATATGCATGTACAAGTTATTTATGTTGTCAAAAAATAGTTAGAAACTCAATATGAAGGTTACATACAGAAACATAATTACATTATAAAGTTAATTTATAAACTATAATTAAATTGTAAAGATTTCGTATATACTTTGAGATACTTGAATGATTCATAGGTTGATGCAAAATTAAATCTATGCATTAGTTACACAATTTCAAGTTATGTGTGCACTGCTATTATTGGTGCAATGTCTTGCCCCCTTGAGTTTTGGAGATTGTTGTGCACACACAGAGAAATAGTCCATGAGATCCGAGAAGAATGCTATATTCACTAGTAGAAAACAGGGCTTTGGTTCGGGCCTGACCAGCCCATTAGTCCCGGTTCATTCACGAACCGGGACCCATGGGGGCACTCGTCCCGGTCCGTGAGCCCAGGTGGCCGGCCGGGGCCTCGTGGGCATTGGTCCCGGTTCGTTTGGACACATTTGTCCCGGTTCCTGGCACGAACCGGGACCAATGGACCTCGCTCCTGGCCCACAGCCATTGGTCTCGGTTCGTGGCTCGAACCGGGACAGGAGGGGGAGCTTTAGTCCCGGTTGCTTCCACGAACCGGGACAAATGAGTTGCCTATATATACCCCATCGCCACAGCAGAGCACTGTTGGAAATATGCCCTAGAGGCAATAATAAAATGGTTATTATTGTATTTCCTTGTTCATGATAATTGTCTATTGTTCATGCTATAATTGTATTAACTGGAAACCGTAATACATGTGTGAATACATAGACCACAACATGTCCCTAGTAAGCCTCTAGTTGACTAGCTTGTTGATCAATAGATGGTTATGGTTTCCTAACCATGGACATTAGATGTCATTGATAACGGGATCATTATCATTAGGAGAATGATGTGATGGACAAGACCCAATCCTAAGCATAGCACAAGATCGTGTAGTTCGTTTGCTAAGAGCTTTTCTAATGTCAAGTATCATTTTCTTAGACCATGAGATTGTGCAAATCCCAGATACCGTAGGAATGCTTTGGGTGTACCAAACGTCACAAAATAACTAGGTGGCTATAAAGGTGCACTACAGGTATCTCTGAAAGTGTCTGTTGGGTTGGCACAAATCGAGACTGGGATTTGTCACTCCGTATGACGGAGAGGTATCTCTGGGCCCACTCGGTAATGCATCATCATAATGAGCTCAATGTGACTAATGAGTTAGCCACGAGATCATGCGTTACGGAACGAGTAAAGAGACTTGCCGGTAACGAGATTGAACGAGGTATGGGGATACCGATGATCGAATCTCGGGCAAGTAACATACTGATAGACAAAGGGAATTGTATACGGGATTGATTGAATCCCCGACATCGTGGTTCATCCGATGAGATCATCATGAAACATGTGGGAGCCAATATGGGTATCCAAATCCCGCTATTGGTTATTGGCCGGAGAGATGTCTCGGTCATGTCTGCATGGTTCCCGAACCCGTAGGGTCTACACACTTAAGGTTCGGTGACGCTAGAGTTGTTATGGGAAATAGTATGTGGTTACCGAAGGTTGTTCGGAGTCCCGAATGAGATCCCGGACGTGACGAGGAGTTCCTGAATGGTCCGGAGGTGAAGATCGATATATTGGACGAAGGGTATTGGAGTCCGGAATTGTTTCGGGGGTATCGGGTGACGACCAGCGTGTCCGAAAGGGGTTTCAGAGGCCCCGACAAGCGTTAGGGGGCCTTATGGGCCAAGGGGAGGGGGCACATCAGCCCACTAAGGGGTTGAGCGCCCCTCCCACCCCATCTCATGTAACTTGGAGAGGTGGGGGCGCCTCCCCTAGGGCAGCCACCCCTCCCGGCTTAGGGGGCAAGTTTCCTAGGGGTGGGGGCGCCCAAACCCATCTAGGGTTTTCCCTGTGGCCGCCGCCCCTCCCCTAGGGAACCCTAGGGCGCCTCCTCCCCCCCCCCCTTCCCCCTATATATAGTGAGGGAGAGAGAGGGCAGCCGCACCCATTCCCTGGCACAGCCCCTCCCTCCTCCAACTCTTCCTTCTCCTCCGTAGAGTTTGGTGAAGCCCTGCGGGAATACCACAAGCTCCACCACCACGCCGTCGTGCTGCCGGAGTTCTCCCTCAACTTCAACTCTCCTCTTGCTGGATCAAGAAGGAGGAGACGTCCCTGGGCTGTACGTGTGTTGAACGCGGAGGCGTCGTCCGTTTGGCGCTTAGATCGGAATCGACCTGAAAGTGCGTTATATCGACTAGAGGGGGGGTGAATAGGCGATTTTTATGAAACTCTTCAAAACGTGGAAGTTATGAAGACAAACAGTAGAGATATTCCTATTACTATGCAGCAAAAGGTAGACTACACTAGGCAAGCCATGGTCAAGTATTCAATAGAGTGAAAGCACAATGACAAATAGCTGCAGTGTAATAAGGATCAGGTAGGAAGATATTATGAAGCCAAACATAACATACATTCACGTTGTGAAGACAAAAGATAGAGCAAACATGCAATGACTTCACAATGAGTAGCAGTAAGTAAAAGGAAGTGAAGATGAAACCAGTGACTCGTTGAATACAATGATTTGTTGGACCAGTTCCAGTTGCTGTGACAACTGTACGTCTGGTTGGAGCGGCTAGGTATTTAAACCTTAGGACACACAGTCCCGGACACCCAGTCCTAAACACGCAGCTCAGGACACCCAGTCCTCACCGTAATCTCCTTGAGCTATGGTCACACAGACCTCGCCCAATCACTCTGGTAAGTCTTCAAGGTAGACTCCCAAACCTTCACAGACTTCGTTCACCGGCAATCCACAACGTCTCTTGGATGCTCAGAACGCGACGCCTAACCGGCTGGAGGATGCACAGTCCTCAAGTGTAATAAGTCTTTAGATCACTCAGACAAGAAGACTTAAGTGATGCCCAATTCTCTCTGGCTCTGGGTGGTTAGGGCTTTATCCTCGCTAGGTATTCTCTCTCTCAAAGGCTTCGAGGTGGGTTGCTCTCAAACGACAAAAGCTATGCACTAAATCTGAGCAGCCAACCGTTTATGGTTGTAGGGGGTGGGCTATTTATAGCCACTTGGCAACCCAACCTGATTTGTTCGAAATGACCCTGGGTCACTAAGGAACTGACACGTGTTTCAACGGTCAGATTTCAAACCCACACGGCAACTTTACTTGGGCTACAAGCAAAGCTGACTTGTCCGACTCTGGACAAGATTTGCTCTCATAGTCTTCACTTGAAGACATAGGTTTTTAATTAGGCATCACTTCAGTCATTCTGACTGGTTCTCTTGGACCCCACTTAACAGTACGGTGGTTCCTATGACTCAACACAAATGATAAAGAACTACGAAAGATCTAAGTCTTCGAGCTCCATAGGCTTCATGTGGTGTCTTCTCTTGTCACAGTCTTCAATGTGAATATCTTCATATACCACCATTGACTTCAATGTCTTCATACATTTTTAGGGGTCATCTCTGGTAGGAAAATCGAATCAGTGAGGAACTTCTACCTGTGTTATCCTGCAATTCTCACAAACACATTAGTCCCTCAACTAGGTTTGTCGTCAATACTCCAAAACCAACAAGGGGTGGCACTAGATGCACTTACAATCTCCCCCTTTTTGGTGATTGATGACAAACTAGTTGAAGTTTTCAACGGGGAATATAATCTGAGAAATTGTAAAGGATAAGGAATTGTCTTCATAAGTTGCAAGGGCTCCCCCTGAAGATGTGCATATAAGTAATTTGCTTTTGGAATGCAAATGCACATGGCAGGTTGTACTTGTGGAGATCCACTTCAACTTATGATGACAATCCACTATGCATGTAAAAGTATATGAAGATAATGTCATGCATAATGGAAAATGGACGTCTGCAGAATGATCTAAGTGCGGAATTTATCGTCGCACATGCGGAATTTATCTTCGCAAAACAAGGTGGCAAACAAGTAGCAGACGACCATCGATTCTAAGTGTTACAACTCAAAGAATCAAATGTAGCAAAACGAGAGTTGTAAGCACGAAGCAAAATATAGCAAAATATAAAGCACCCGCCCATATGGACCCGCTTGAAGACTATCAACCCCATATGCTTCTCCCCCTTTTGTCAGTAAGGACCAAAAAGGTTTGAAGATATAGAGTTTCTACTCATTCCCATGAGCAGCAGGGTCGTTGGTGGTGTTTGGCAGTGCTGAAGAAGGTGGTGGTGAGGTAGCATCGTCTTCATCCTCGATAATTTTGGCAGTCACTGTGGCAGCAGATGAAGAGAACTCAGAGTCTTCAAGGGATGGAGTTCCTCGCAGCACAACCCTTCTAGGAGGTGTGGAGTCAAACTTGAATCGCTCAGTGAAGCCATCCTCTTGAAGATCAGCTTCAGAACACATCATCGTTAGCCCTTTCCATGTACGGCGATAGGTTTCATGGGTAACGAAAGCATTCTTGGTGGCAAGATTTCGAATGCGATTAACGTCCACCAAGAGGCTTTTCATCTGACGCTTCAGCCAGTCATGATGCCTATCCTGTTTTTGATGAAGGGCCACAAGAAGTTCTCGGTCGTTGAGAACGCGAGAGCGCTTCTTGGGTCTTGGAGCAGTTGTGCTGTCAGTGGCTTCAGTGGAAGCATGGCGTGGTGCATGTGTAGTGCCAGCCAAAGGATACACCCGAGAGACTGCTTCAACTCCTTCAATGTTTTGAGTGAAGCTCTGGTGTTCTGCATTCTGAAGACTTAGAGGTTGCTTGGCAGGCTCAGGATAGATGGCTTCAGCAGAGGTATCCACATCAGGCAAGAAGATCCGATGGTTGCGGGCTAAGGGCTGATACGAGATAGCAGAGTGAAGTTTGATCAACCGCATTACCCAAGGGGCATAGAACTTCAAACCAAACAGATCAGAGCCTGATGCAGCAAGTTGGCGTATGAAGAAGTCCTGTGCATTGAAGCATTTGCCATGAAGGATATAGAATATCAAAGTCTTCATTGCACCCTCAATCTTGGCATTTGGAGAGTGTCCTTTAATGGGCCAGAGAGTCCGCCGGATGATGTGATAGATGGTTCTTGGCAGATATTCAAGGTCTTCAACGAAGAACACTGTGGGATAAGCAACATCTTGGGGCAATGGCTTCATCATGCTAAGCATCTGACTCATATCAGGTTCAGGCCTCTGAAAGATGCTCTCAATAGCTTCTGTATGCAGCTGACAGCCTTGCTCGAAGAGATCGCCAGGAGTGGGCAAGCCAGTGAGCTCAATGATGTCAAATGCATTGGCTTCGTGATGAACATTGCCGGTCATCCACTCCAGGACCCAAGTCTTCGGATCTCTGTTGTACCCACGGATGTGGAGTGTGGCATAGAATTGGAGCAGCAGCTCTTCATTCCAATGCTCTTGGTCAGTTATGAATGGCAGCAGTCCAACTTGCTTGAAGCAATCCAAATCTTCTTCTAGGCAGGGAAGACCAGCTATAGCTTCAACGTCAAGGCGCTTGTGTGGGAAGATGCGACCTTGGTTGTACAGTATGCATGAGTAATAACTTCGCTGAGGATAGCTCCAGAACCGATCTGATGAAATCCTTTCCCTTGAGTAGGGGTTCTTGGAGCTATTGAAGAATGTATTGTCTGCCCTGAAGCCATTGATGTTGAAGGAGCCAGGTGCTGATGCAGGACCTGGGAACCTTGGCAGTCTTGGGATTGGCTTCTGTACCTGAGGCCTGTGCTCAACATGATAGTCGAACTGGGGACCAGCAGCAGACTCAGGTACAAAAGTGTCAGGATCAGTGGCTTCGCTGTCTTCTAATGCTTTTGGTGGGGAGGGCTCCACATTAGCTTCATTGTTAGTTGTGGCAGCCACACGATTTTCATCCTCCACTTGATGAGCTGGAGGGTCGGACACAAGCACGTTCTCTGTAAGAACTGCTTCTTGGTGAGACGAGGGGACTTGTGGTACTTCTTCTTCTTCGGCTGATGCAGCCGGAATGTCTTCAACAGAGACGTGAGGCCTTGGACCTTTGCGAAGCCTGCGCAACGTGGGCGACGCCTGTGGAGTTTGAGTGGGCTGAGCCTCATTGTCTTCTTCCTCTTGTGGGCGATCCACCCATAAGGCATCCTGGGCAATTGGCGTCAATGGACGACCAATGCTGATGAGTTCGTTGTTGTCTTGCTGAGGAAGGACTGCATTATCTTCTACATTGTCATGTTGACCAATGTCTTCAGCAGCGATGGGATCAGCTGCTGGAATGTCTTCAGCTCCACGAGCCTCTGTGAAAGCAGGCACATGGATGGTCAGTTGGCGTTCTTGTGGATTGGCGTCGGGGTGAATCATGGAAATGGGTTCAACAACCAAGGGCTCTGTGGGAGCAGCCCTATCTTTCTTGGTCTTTCTCTTTTTCTTGGAGGGGGCAGTAGGAGAGGCTTCAGGATATTTCCTTTTCCTCGCTTCAGCCTCAGCAGTCCTCGTCTTCTTGAGCTCTGAAGCTGTTGACCTGCTTTTTGGCTTCGAGCCAGTCATTCTTGTGGGGAAGACAATCGGAACTGCTTCCTGCCTTGGTGCATCGGGTTCAGCTGTAACAGGCTTCTTCTTCTTCTTTGCGGCCATCCTGGGGTCGATGCCAGGACGCCCAAGTGCCTTGCGCTTCTCAGCCTCATTGTAGGCTTGCACACATTTGTCAGCCAGAGTCTTCATGCGCTCACGCGAACCCTGAGCTTCTGCACGTTTCTTCAGAAAGGCTTCCTTGAGCTCGTGCAGCATGATCTTGAAGTTCTTCACATCTTGCACGCTGAGCTTGGCCATATGCTTCTTGAACTGAGCCTTTTCATAGTCAATCTTCTGCTTCAGCTCAACAACGCGCTGGGCGATGGCTAGTTCTGAAGCAATGGCGCCATGGAAGGCGACACTGAGGCCAATGGGTAGCTGCAGATCATCAAAGCTGATGTTGGGCGTGTCAAACCACTCGTCAATGAAGTTGTGGATGATGGTTACATCAAAGAGTCGCAGATCATTAAAGATTTCTGCTTCTTCTTTGCTCTTGATGAGTTGCTCAAGAGCGTAATCTGCTAGGTCTTCATCACTTGACAGGTCAATGTCATCATTGCGCAGAATGGCAGCAGCTGTGAGCTCTTGGCCGCTGTGTGGCAGAGGCAGCTTGGCCTTCTGGGGCTTTGAGATGCGTGATAAGTCTTCAGACGGCACACTGTCTTCAGGAGGTGCAGTTGCCAGTGGCTTCGCCCTTGAAATTTTGGGTGAAGGGGTAGGCTTTGAAGCTTTAGGCTTATTCATCTTCTTTGGCTTCAGCACTGCAGGAGCTTCTTCTGATTCAGAGTCAGCTGGAGGCTCATTCACTGCAGTCCCTTGAACTAAGATGCGGGTGATGAGGCCTTCAAGGTTGGCACAAGGACCGATGACATTGGGTACTGCTTCTCGTGTGCCATCTGCCCTTGGTGCTGAGGGACCAGGGTTGAAGTCTAACCCAAATTTCTTCTTGTTCTGCTTCGCTGAGTTTTGGGCAAACTGGAAGTTGCGCTGAACAGATGGTCGTCACGACACCAGAGTAGTGACGACGGATGTGCATCATCAGGCTGTGGCCCACGGACCATGCATGGATAGAAGCTTTGGGCAATGGCTTCATCTCTGGACCTGGGTAGAAGATTCTTATATAGGATATCTCCCCACGGTCTTTTGATGGCACTTTTCTCAGCATACTCTTGGGTTGTGAAGCGGTATTTGAACCATTGTTCTGCCCAATATCGTCGAATCCATTGGATTCGGGTCTTGCGCTGACTGTAATCCTCTTCAGGATCTGTCTTGTACATTTTTGTGAGTTCATCTGGCAGATCTCTGGATGTTCCTCCACGACGCTGTCTGCCCCCCTTCCTTGCTGCTTTCTCTGAAGCCATAAACTTTAACTTGAAAGGCTTCAAGACGTTCAAAGGCTTCAAAGGCTTTCTCTTGCTGGACCAACAGGAACTGGCTTCAGGAGAATTTATGTGATGCTGTAAGAATTCTGCAAATGAATGCAGACTATGAGAACCAAAGGATTCTCCCACGGACATGTACCTGTGACAGCATTAAGGTGCGAGGGAAGGGGAAGAGGTCATATGCATTCTCAGAAGATTTTGAAGATAAATCAGTTTAGAAGACATTGACCTCATCGTGCGAAGTCATTCACTCATAGATAAGAAGTTGGTTCCAGATTTGTACGAATCCACAGATCAGTACAAGTGAGGAATCTAACTCTTTGTGAAGCACAAGTGAATATACTAGGCATGTTATGAGATGCAGTATGAGGGAGATCTAACTTGTGTGAACAGAAACTGCTTGTGGTAGAAAGTGATCAATCCATAGGATCAACAGTGCTGTAAAAAAGGAGTTTTATTTACCACACTAAGAACTGCTAGACGAAGTGGGAGATGAGGCCGAGCAGTTCAATCTTCCGTGCCCTAACTTGGCGACGGAGGACACCTATGTTGGGGAACATAGCATAAATTCAAAATTTTCCTACGTATCACCAAGATCTATCTATGGAGAAACCAGCAACGAGGGGAAGGAGAGTGCATATACATACCCTTGTAGATCGCTAAGCGGAAGTGTTCAAGAGAACGGGGTTGATGGAGTCGTACTCGTCGTGATTCAAATCACCGATGACCAAGTGCCGAACGGACGGCACCTCCGCGTTCAACACACGTATAGCCTGGTGATGTCTCCCATGCCTTGATCCAGCAAGGAGAGAGGGAGAGGTGAGGAAGACTCCATCCAGCAGCAGCACAACGGCGTGGTGGTGGTGGAGGAGTGTGGCAATCCTGCAGGGCTTCGCCAAGCACCACGAGAGAGGAGAAGGACTTGGGAGAGGGGAAGGGCTGCACCAAAGGCAAAGGGTAAGAAGTCCTCCATCTCCCCCACTATATATAGGAGGGCCAGGGGGCGCCGGCCCTAGGAGATCCAATCTCCTAGGGGGACGGCGGCCAAGGGAGGAATCCCTCCTCCCCAAGGCACCTAGGAGGTGCCTTCCCCTTGTGGGACTCTTTCCTTCTTGAACCCTAGGCGCATGGGCCTCTTGGGGCTGGTGCCCTTGGCCCATGTAGGCCAAGGCGCACCCCCTACAGCCCATGTGGCCCCCCGGGGCTGGTGGCCCCACTTGGTGGACCCCCGGGACCCTCCCGGTGGTCCCAGTACGTTACCGATAAACCCCGAAACTATTCCGGTGACCAAAGCAGGGCTTCCCATATATAAATCTTTACCTCCGGACCATTCCGGAACTCCTCATGACGTCCGGGATCTCATCCGGGACTCCGAACAACATTCGGTAACCACATACAAACTTCCTTTATAACTCTAGCGTCATCGAACCTTAAGTGTGTAGACCCTATGGGTTCGGGAACCATGCAGACATGACCGAGACGTTCTCCGGTCAATAACCAACAGCGGGATCTGGATACCCATGTTGGCTCCCACATGTTCCACGATGATCTCATCGGATGAACCACGATGTCAAGGACTTAATCAATCCCATATACAATTCCCTTTGTCTATCGGTATGATACTTGCCCGAGATTCGATCGTCGGTATCCCGATACCTTGTTTAATCTCGTTACCGGCAAGTCTCTTTACTCGTTCCGTAACACATCATCCCGTGATCAACTCCTTGATCACATTGTGCACATTATGATGATGTCCTACCGAGTGGGCCTAGAGATACCTCTCCGTCACACGGAGTGACAAATCCCAGTCTCGATTCGTACCAACCCAACAGACACTTTCGGAGATACCTGTAGTGCACCTTTATAGTCACCCAGTTACGTGACGTTTGGCACACCCAAAGCACTCCTACGGTATCCGGGAGTTGCACAATTTCATGGTCTAAGGAAATGATACTTGACATTAGAAAAGCTTTAGCATACGAACTACACGATCTAGTGCTATGCTTAGGATTGGGTCTTGTCCATCACATCATTCTCCTAATGATGTGATCCCGTTATCAATGACATCCAATGTCCATGGTCAGGAAACCGTAACCATCTAACGAGCTAGTCAACTAGAGGCTTACTAGGGACATGGTGTTGTCTATGTATCCACACATGTGTCTGAGTTTCCTATCAATACAATTCTAGCATGGATAATAAACGATTATCATGAACAAGGAAATATAATAATAATCAATTTATTATTGCCTCTAGGGCATATTTCCAACAGTCTCCCACTTGCACTAGGGTCAATAATCTAGTTCACATTAATATGTGATTAACACTCAAGGTCACATCCCCATGTGACTAACACCCAAAGAGTTTACTAGAGTCAATAATCTAGTTCACATTTACCATGTGATTAACACTCGATGAGTTCTGGGTTTGATCATGTTATGCTTGTGAGAGAGGTTATAGTCAACGGGTCTGAACCTTTCAGATCCGTGTGTGCTTTACAAATCTCTATGTCATCTCCTAGATGCAGCTACCACGCTCTATTTGGAGCTATTCCAAATAACTGTTGTACTATACGAATCCAGTTTACTACTCAGAATAATCTGGATTAGTGTAAAAGTTTGCATCGGCGTAACCCTTTACGATGAACTCTTTTACCACCTCCATAATCGAGAAAATTCCTTAGTCCACTAGTTACTAAGGATAACTTTGACCGCTGTCCTGTGATCCATTATTGGATCACTCTTGTACCCCTTGACTGATTCATGGCAAGGTACATTTCAGGTGCTGTACACAGCATAGCATACTGTAGAGCCTATGTCTTAAGCATAGGGGACGACCTTCGTCCTTTCTCTCTATTCTGCCGTGGTCGAGCTTTAAGTCTTAACTTCATACCTTCAACTCAGGCAAGAACTCCTTCTTTGACTGATCCATCTTGAACACCTTCAAGATCATGTCAAGGTATGTGCTCATTTGAAAGTACCATTAAGCGTTTTGATCTATCCTTATAGATCTTGATGCTCAATGTTCAAGTAGCTTAATCCAGGCTTTCCATTGAAAAACACTTTTCAAATAAATCTGCATGCTTTCCAGAAATTCTACATCATTTCCGATCAACAATATGTCAACAACATATACTCATCAGAAATTCTATAGTGCTCCCACTCACTTCTTTGGAAATACAAGTTTCTAATAAACTTTGTATAAACCCAAAATCTTTGATCATCTCATCAAAGCGTACATTCCAACTCCGAGATGCTTACTCCAGTCCTTAGAAGGATTGCTGGAGCTTTGCATACTTATTAGCATCTTTCAGGACTGACAAAACCTTCCGGTTGTATCACATACAACTTTTCCTCAAGAAAATCGTCGAGGAAACAATGTTTTGACATCCTATCTGCAAGATTTCATAAATAATGCAGTAATCGCTAATATAATTCCAACAGACTCTTAGCATCGCTACGAGTGAGAAAGTCTCATCGTAGTCAACTCCTTGAACTTGTCGGAAAACATCTTAACGACAAGTCGAGCTTTCTTAATGGTGATACTTACCATCATTGTCCGTCTTCCTTTTAAAATCCATCTGTACTCAACAGCCTTACGACCATCAAGTAGTTCTTCCAAAGTCTACACTTTGTTTTCATACATGGATCCTCTCTCGGATTTTTATGGCCTCGAGCCATTTATCGAAATCCAGGCCCACCATCGCTTCTCCATAGCTCGTAGGTTCATTGTTGTCTAGCAACATGACTTCCAAGATAGGATTACGTACCACTCTGAAGTAGTACGCATCCCTGTCATCCTACGAGGTTTGGTAGTGACTTGATCTGAAGTTTCATGATCACTATCATAAGCTTCCACTTCAATTGGTGTTGGTGCCACAGGAACAACTTCCTGTGCCCTGCCACACACTAGTTGAAGAGACGGTTCAATAACCTCATCAAGTCTCCACCATCCTCCCACTCAATTCTTTCGAGAGAAACTTTTCCTCAAGAAAGGACCCGATTCTTGAAACAATCCCTTATTGCTTTCGGATCTGAGACAGGAGGTATACCCAACTGTTTTGGGTGTCCTATGAAGATGCATTTATCCGCTTTGGGTTCGAGCTTATCAGCCTGAAACTTTTCCACATAAGCGTCGCTGCCCCAAACTTTTAAGAAATGACAGCTTAGGTTTCTCCAAACCATAGTTCATACGGTGTCATCTCATCGGAATTACGTGGTTCCCTATTTAAAGTGAATGCGGTTGTCTCTAATGCCTAACCCATAAACTATTGTGGTAATTTGATAAGAGACATCATGGTATGCATCATATCTAATAGGGTGCAGTTAAGATGTTCGGACACACCATCACACTATGGTGTTCCAGGCTGTATTAGTTGTGAAACAATTTCCACAATGTCTTAATTCCGTGCCAAACTCGTAATTCAGATATTCATCTCTATGATCATATCATAGATATTTTATCCTCTTGTCACGATGATCTTTCAACTTCACCCTGAAATTACTTGAACCTTTCAATAATTCAGACTCGTGATTCATCAAGTAAATATACTCAACATCTACTCAAATCATCTGTGAAGTAAGAACATAACGATATCCACTACACGCCTCAGCACTCATTGGACTGCACACATCAAAATGTATTACTTCCAACAAGTTGCTTTCTAGTTCCATTTCACTGAAAACGAGGCTTTCAGTCATCTTGCCCATGTGGTATGATTTGCATGTCTCAAGTGATTCAAAAATCAAGTGAGTTCAAACGGTCCATTTGCATGGAGTTTCTTCATGCATATACACCAATAGACATGGTTCGCATGTCTCAAACTTTTCAAAATGAGTGAGCCCAAAGATCCATCAACATGGAGCTTCTTCATGCGTTTTATATCGATATGACTTACGTGGCAGTGCCACAAGTAGGTGGTACTATCATTACTATCTTATATCTTTTGGCATGAACATGTGTATCACTACGATCGAGATTCAATAAACCATTCATTTTAGGTGTAAGACCATTGAAGGTATTATTCAAATAAACAGAGTAACCATTACTCTCTCTTTAAATGAATAACCGTATTGCGATAGACATAATCCAATCATGTCTATGCTCAACGCAAACACCAAATAACAATTATTTAGGTTTAACACCAATCTCGATGGTAGAGGGAGCGTACGATATTTGATCAACCTTGGAAATACTTCCAACACATATCGTCATCTCACCTTTTAGCTAGTCTCCTTTTATTCCATAGCTTTTATTTCGAGTTACTAACACTTAGCAACCGAACTGGTATCTAATACCCTGGTGCTACTAGGAGTACTAGTAAAGTACACATTAACATAATGTATAGCCAATATACTTCTATCGACCTTGCCAGCCTACTTATCTACCAAGTATCTAGGGTAATTCTGCTCCAGTGGCTGTTCCCTTTATTACAGAAGCACTTAGTCTCGGGTTTGGGTTCAACCTTGGGTCTCTTTACTAGAGCAGCAGCTGAATTGCCGTTTCATGAAGTATCCCTTCTTGCCCTTGCCCTTCTTGAAACTAGTGGTTTCACCAACCATCAACAATTGATGCTCCTTCTTGATTTCTACTTTGGTGTCAAACATCACGAATATCTCAAGATCATCATATATGTCCCTGATATATTATAGTTCATCACGAAGCTCTAGCAGCTTGGTGGTAATGACTTCGGAGAAACATCACTATCTTATCTGGAAGATCAACTCCCACTCGATTCAAATGATTGTTGTACTCAGACAATCTGAGCACAAGCTCAACAATTGAGTTTTTCTCCCTTAGTTTGTAGGCTAAGAAAATCGTCGGAGGTCTTATACCTCTTGACGTGGGCACGAGCCTGAAATCCCAATTTCAGCCCTCGAAACATCTCATATGTTTCGCGACGTTTCAAAACGTCTTCGGTGCCTCAATTCTAAACCGTTTAATTGAACTATCACGTAGTTATCAAAATGTGTATGTCAGATGTTCGCAACATCCACAGACAACGTTCGAGGTTCAGCACACTGAGCGGTGCATTAAGGACATAAGCCTTCTGTGAAGCAATGAGGACAATCCTCAGTTTACGGACCTAGTCCGCATAATTGCTACTGTCAACTTTCAACTAAATTTTCTCTAGGAACATAACTAAACAGTAGAACTGAAGCGTGAGCTACGACATAATTTGCAAAATCCTTTTGACTATGTTCAGGATAATTAGGTTCATCTTATGAACTCCCACTCAGATAGACATCCCTTTAGTCATCTAAGTGATTACATGATCCGAGTCAACTAGGCCGTGTCCGATCATCACGTGAGACGGACTAGTCAACATCGGTGAACATCTTCATATTGATCGTATCTACCATACGACTCATGCTTGACCTTTCGGTCTTCTGTGTTCCAAGGCCATGTCTGTACATGCTAGGCTCGTCAAGTCAACCTAAGTGTTTGCATGTGTTCCGAGGCCATGTCTGTACATGCTAGGCTCGTCAACACCCGTTGTATATGAACGTAAGAATCTATACACCCGATCATCACGTGGTGCTTTGAAACAACGCACTGTCGCAACGGTGCACAGTTAGGGGGGACACTTTCTTGAAATTTTAATGAGGGATCATCTTATTTACTACCGTTGTTCTAAGCAAACAAGATGCATAAACATGATAAACATCACATGCAATCAAATAATAGTGACATGATATGGCCAATATCATATAGCTCCTTTGATCTCCATCTTGGGGCTCCATGATCATCTTGTCACCGGCATGACACCATGATCTCCATCATCATGATCTCCATCATCATGTCTCCATGAAGTTGCTCGCCAACTATTACTTCTACTACTATGGCTAACGCTTTAGCAATAAAGTAAAGTAATTACATGACGTTTAAGTTGACACGCAGGTCATAAATAAATAAAGACAACTCCTATGGCTCCTGCCGGTTGTCATACTCATCGACATGCAAGTCGTGATTCCTATTACAAGAACATGATCAATCTCATACATCACATATCATTCATCACATTCTTCTTGGCCATATCACATCACTTAGCATACCCTGCAAAAACAAGTTAGACGTCCTCTAATTGTTGTTTGCATGTTTTACGTGGCTGCTATGGGTTTCTAGCAAGAACGTTTCTTACCTACGCAAAGACCACAACGTGATATGCCAATTGCTATTTACCCTTCATAAGGACCCTGTTCATCGAATCCGATCCGACTAAAGTGGGAGAGACAGACACCCGCCAGCCACCTTATGCAACTAGTGCATGTCAGTCGGTGGAACCAGTCTCACGTAAGAGTATGTGTAAGGTCGGTCCGGGCCGCTTCATCCCACAATGCCGCCGAATCAAGATTGGACTAGTAACGGTAAGCATATTGAACAAAATCTACGCCCACAACTACTTTGTGTTCTACTCGTGCATAGAATCTACGCAATAGACCTAGCTCATGATGCCACTGTTGGGGAACGTAGCATAAATTCAAAATTTTCCTACGTATCACCAAGATCTATCTATGGAGAAACCAGCAACGAGGGGAAGGAGAGTGCATCTACATACCCTTGTAGATCGCTAAGCGGAAGCGTTCAAGAGAACGGGGTTGATGGAGTCGTACTCGTCGTGATTCAAATCACCGATGACCAAGTGCCGAACGGACGGCACCTCCGCGTTCAACACACGTACAGCCCGGTGACGTCTCCCATGATTTGATCCAGCAAGAAGAGAGGGAGAGGTTGAGGAAGACTCCATCCAGCAGCAGCACAACGGCGTGGTGGTGGTGGAGGAGTGTGGCAATCCTGCAGGGCTTCGCCAAGCACCACGGTAGAGGAGAAGGACTTGGGAGAGGGGAAGGGCTGCACCAAAGGCAAAGGGTAAGAAGTCCTCCATCTCCCCCACTATATATAGGAGGGCCAAGGGGGGGCGCCGGCCCTAGGAGATCCAATCTCCTAGGGGGGCGGCGGCCAAGGGAGGAATCCCTCCTCCCCAAGGCACCTAGGAGGTGCCTTCCCCTTGTGGGACTCTTTCCTTCTTGAACCCTAGGCGCATGGGCCTCTTGGGGCTGGTGCCCTTGGCCCATGTAGGCCAAGGCGCACCCCCTAAAGCCCATGTGGCCCCCCGGGGCTCGTGGCCCCACTTGGTGGACCCCTGGAACCCTCCCGGTGGTCCCGGTACATTACCGATAAACCCCGAAACTATTCCGGTGACCAAAACAGGGCTTCCCATATATAAATCTTTACCTACGGACCATTCCGGAACTCCTCGTGACGTCCGGGATCTCATCCGGGACTCCGAACAACATTCGGTAACCACATACAAACTTCCTTTATAACCCTAGCGTCATCGAACCTTAAGTGTGTAGACCCTACGGGTTCGGGAACCATGCAGACATGACCGAGACGTTCTCCGGTCAATAACCAACAGCGGGATCTGGATACCCATGTTGGCTCCCACATGTTCCACGATGATCTCATCGGATGAACCATGATGTCAAGGACTTAATCAATCCCGTATACAATTCCCTTTGTCTATCGGTACGATACTTGCCCGAGATTCGATCGTCGGTATCCCGATACCTTGTTCAATCTCATTACCGGCAAGTCTCTTTACTCGTTCCGTAACACATCATCCCATGATCAACTCCTTGATCACATTGTGCACATTATGATGATGTCCTACCGAGTGGGCCTAGAGATACCTCTCCGTCACACGGAGTGACAAATCCCAGTCTCGATTCGTGCCAACCCAACAGACACTTTCGGAGATACCTGTAGTGCACCTTTATAGTCACCTAGTTACGTTGTGACGTTTGGCACACCCAAAGCACTCCTACGGTATCCGGGAGTTGCACAATCTCATGGTCTAAGGAAATGATACTTGACATTAGAAAAGCTTTAGCATACGAACTACACGATCTAGTGCTATGCTTAGGATTGGGTCTTGTCCATCACATCATTCTCCTAATGATGTGATCCCGTTATCAATGACATCCAATGTACATGGTCAGGAAACCGTAACCATCTGTTGATCAACGAGATAGTCAACTAGAGGCTTACTAGGGACATGGTGTTGTCTATGTATCCACACATGTATCTGAGTTTCCTATCAATACAATTCTAGCATGGATAATAAACGATTATCATGAACAAGGAAATATAATAATAATCAATTTATTATTGCCTCTAGGGCATATTTCCAACAACCTACGGCGACGGCGGAGAGGACGATGTCCGCGATCGGCGTGAAGACGGCGTCGGAGAGGTTGCGGCAGCGAAGCGCTTCGTCGCCGGCGTCGTCGAGGGCTAGCGGTGGCGCTAGGGTTCATGCGAGGGTGGAAGAAGAGATAATGACCGCTGTGAGTGTGTATTTATAGGTACAGGGGCGGCACTGCGTTATTACACAGGTGCCCCTGGCGATTTGCATCTGAGTAACACGTGGCCATCATGCGGAATTTTGGGGGTTTGTTCCACGTCCCACGCACGCCTGGATTGTCGGGTGGTCGTTCCTACTTCTCCAGATTTCATGTGGATGAATGAGCATTGAAAACGGACTTAAAGGTTGTCTCTGTGTCATCTGCTGACAAGGGCGCAGAGAAGACATTTGACAGTTTCAATAGAATGCATATGACTTGGAGAGATAGAATTTGAGATAGAAAGCATAGGGAGGTTAGGGTCCGATCACATTCACTTAGTTAAAAAGATTCAAACAAGAAGACATAGCTATAAGTGAATGCTGTAGAGGACAGAACACTAGTATATATATATATATATATATATATATATATATATATATATATATATATATATAATTAACATAGTGAAGATAATCATGAAGACATGTTGAGATTGAAGCCAAACCAAATGTGAAGACATTGCAAGGTAACGCAATGAGTGAAACACTTCAAAATAGAACGTTTGGTGGTGGCGTTACCCACCGTATAGGAAGTATTAGACCCAGACACGGCGCACAATTATCGTGGCGCTCCGAAGTCAAATTCCACATTAATGTATTCACACTTAGAATGTATGTCTTCATTGATTGAAGATATACGTTACTACGTGTGTTGCACATCTAAGTCATCAATATGCGTAAGTGTTAGGATGTGTGCCCGATCACAGGACATTTGAGGATTCCAGGATATTTAGCTCACACCGTAACTTGCAAAATCTCTTCTCATCCAAGGGCTTGGTGAAGATATCTGCCAATTGCTCTTCACTATTGACGTGTATGATATCAATATCTTCCTTCACAACATGATCTCTGAGAAAGTGATGACGAATTTCTATGTGCTTTGTCTTCGAGTGCTGAACTGGGTTGTTGGCAATCTTGATGGCACTTTCCTTGTCGCAGTAAAGTGGCACTTGCTTCAGATGAATGCCATAGTCCTTGAGAGTTTGCTTCATCCACAGAAGCTGAGCGCAGCAAGATCCAGCAGCAATGTATTCAGATTCCGCTGTGGAGAGGGATATACAGTTCTGCTTCTTTGAAGACCAACATACAAGTGATCGTCCCAGAAAGTGACATGTGTCTGATGTAGACTTCCGATCAACCTTGTCACCAGCATAATCAGCATCCGAGAATCCAACCAGATCAAACTCTGAGCCCTTTGGATACCATAGTCCTAGAGTTGGGGTGTGAGCCAAATATCGAAGAATTCGCTTCACAGCTAAGTGATGCGACTCCTTTGGTGCCACTTGAAATCGAGCACACATGCAAACACTAAGCATAATATCTGGCCTAGATGCACATAAATAAAGCAAAGAACCAATCATGGAGCGGTATACCTTTTGATCGAACTCTTTACCATTGTCGTCGGGACCCAGATGATGTTTGGCTCGCATTGGTGTTGTGAAGCCTTTGCAGTCTTGCATACCAAACTTCTTCAGGCACTCTTTGAGATACTTCTCTTGAGATATGAAGATGTCGTTGCGTTGTTGTCGTATTTGAAGACCGAGGAAGAACTTCAGCTCCCCCATCATAGACATCTGATATTGCTCTTGCATCATATATCCAAACTCTTCACTATACTTCTGATTGGTGCAGCCGAAGATAATGTCATCCACATATATTTGGCACACAAACAGTTCACCATCATATGTCTTCGTGAAGAGAGTGGGGTCTAAGGAACCAGGTATGAAGCCTTTGCTCTTCAGGAAATATTTGAGTGTGTCATACCAGGCCCGAGGGGCTTGTTTGAGGCCATACAGTGCTTTGTTGAGCTTGTATACCATGTCAGGATGTTTTGGATCTTCAAACCCAGGCGGTTGTGCAACATACACTTCTTCTTCAATCTTGCCATTGAGAAAGGCACTCTTCACATCCATTTGATATAGAAGTATGTTATGATGATTTGCATAGGCCAGCAGTATACGTATGGCTTCGAGTCTAGCCACAGGAGCAAATGTTTCATCGAAATCAATGCCTTCCACTTGGGTATATCCTTGAGCAACGAGACGAGCTTTGTTTCTGACAATTTGACCATGCTCATCTTGCTTGTTGCGGTATATCCATTTGGTGCCTATTATATTGTGCTTCCGTGGATCAGGACGCTTAACCAGTTCCCATACATTGTTCAGCTCAAACTATTGAAGCTCTTCTTGCATAGCTTGAATCCATTCAGGTTCCATGAAGGCTTCTTCAACTTTCTTGGGTTCTGTAATTGAGACGAATGCGAAGTGCCCACAGAAATTTGCCAGCTGAGTTGCCCTTGAATGAGTGAGTGGACCAGGTGCATTGATGCTGTCAATTATTCTGTCAATTTGCACTTCATTGGCAACACGAGGATGTACAGGGCGAAGACTTTGCTCTTGCTGATCTGTGTTGTTGTTGGGAGGAATGTCTTCACGCTGAGCATTGTCTTCATGTGGATCAGGTGCTGAGATGATAAGTTCTTCTTCAGGTTGAGCTTCAGAAGGTATAATCTCTCCAGTTCCCATTAGCTTGATTGATTCACTTGATGGAACTTCATCTAGCACATTTGGCAGTTGCTCTCTTTGTGAACCATTGGTCTCATCGAACCGCACATCCACTGTTTCAACCACTTTGTAATGAAAGAGATTGAAGACTCTGTAGGAGTGCGAATCCTTTCCATATCCAAGCATAAAACCCTCATGTGCTTTTGGTGCAAACTTTGATGTGTGGTGTGGGTCCTTGATCCAACACCTTGCGCCAAATACTCTGAAGTAACTGACATTTGGCTTCTTGCCAGTTAGGAGTTCATAAGATGTCTTGTTCAGAAGCTTGTGAAGATAAACACGATTGATTGTATGGCATGCAGTGTCAATGGCTTCAGGCCAGAATTTTCTTGGAGTCTTGTATTCATCTAGCATCGTTCTGGCCATCTCAATGAGTGTTCTGTTCTTGCGTTCGACGACGCCATTCTGCTATGGCGTGTACGGGGCTGAGAATTCATGTGTGATGCCCAAGGTATCAAGATATGTATCAAGTCCAGTGTTCTTGAATTCAGTGCCATTGTCACTTCTGATGTGCTTTATCTTGGCGCCGTAATTGTTCATAGCTCGATTGACGAAACATCTGAAGACATCCTGCACTTCAGTCTTGTAAAGGATTATGTGCACCCAAGTATATCTAGAGTAATCATCAACAATGACAAAGCCATAGAGGCAAGCAGTAGTGGTAAAAGTTGAGTAGTGAGTGGGACCAAAAAGATCCATGTGAAGCAGTTCGAAGGGTCGAGTAGTGGTCATGATTGTCTTCGAGGGATGTTTTGCCCTCGTCATCTTCCCTACTTCACAGGCACCGCATAAGTGATCTTTCTTGAACTTGACACCTTCGATGCCTATGACATGCTTCTTCTTTGCAAGGGTGTGGAGGTTCCTCATGCCAGCATGCCCAAGCCTCTGATGCCAAAGCCAGCATTCTGAAGCTTTTGCCAGAAGACATACTGCAAGCTGTGGCCCTGCTGAGAAATCTACCACATACAAATCATCTTTCCGATACCCTTCAAACACTAGAGACTTGTCAGATTCCATTAGTACCAGGCAACGATATTTTCCAAATATTACGATCATGTTCAAATCGCAAAGCATTGAGACAGACATTAAGTTGAAGCCAAGGGATTCAACAAGCATGACTTTATCCAAGTGTTGATCCTTTGAGATTGCAACTCTACCTAGACCCAATACCTTACTTTTACCAGTGTCAGCGAATGTGATGTGACTCTTGTCGGATGGACGTAAGGTTGAGTCCATAAGAAGGCTTCTTTTGCCGGTCATGTGATTTGTACACCCACTGTCAATAATCCATTCTGAAGACGCTGTTGTCGTACCCTACAGTGCAGTTAGGGGGATAGGCTTCACGAAGAGAATTGTGAAGAAAAAACATTTGACGAACCAGTGGGTTATGAAAACTTAGATCCAGATTAGGACTAATAGGGAGAGTAGCAAGCGATTCAGGAACGAAGTACATAGTAATGCCATTCGGGCATTTGATCTTGCGCCCTACAAGATGTTTAAGGTCCCCAGCAATAGCGTCAGAAGATTTTGGTTTTCTGCTGGAGACCTTTCCCTGCAAAAGAGAGTTAAGCTTTCTTAGCCACCCACATCTTCAAGGGTGGCTTAGAAGCAATAAGTCTAAGTGCAGCATCTGAGAATTTTGGCTTTGGAGCCCTAGCAAACAGTCTAGCAGGCGGACAGTAGTACTCATAAGAATAGGCAGAATAGTTCTTGGTCATATGAACATGGCGGTTTGATGAACCGCTCTCATATTCACATGCCTGAGTATGGTTTCCCTGCAAAACATTTGCGTTAGTGCGACTCAGGTGAGTCCTCTGTCTATATGAAGCCTTTGGACCGTCTGAAGCCTTTGGTCTGAGGTTTGTCTTCTTCATGTGAGGTGTCATGAAGACATTCACAGGAAGATTTTCCAGACACCTTTTTGGAACCCAGATCTTCTTCATAGGCGGTTCATTCCTGCAGTTAGTACCAATGTACCTGGCAAACACTTCACCATTCTGATTCTTAAACAGTACATAGTTTGCATCAAAGGATTCATCAATGATAATGGGGTTAGCACAAGTGAATCCAGATAAATTGGATGGATCTGCCGAAGGTTCCTTTGCAGCAACCCACTTGGTTTTGGGGTACTGCTCCGGTTTCCAGTAAGAGCCATCTGCATTCATTTTCCTTATGAACCCAACACCCTCTTTCCTAGGGTTTCGGTTCAGAACCTGCTTCTTGAGGACATCACATAATGTCTGATGCCCTTTAAGACTTTTGTACATCCCTGTTTCAAGAAATGTCTTCAACCTAGCATTCTCATCAGCAATAGCGGTGGTATCCTCAGCAGAGGGGTTAGTTACCACATCAACAGTTGAAGATATTGCAACAGCAGTAGCAGTGGAACATTCAGAACAGAAGTAGCATTATCACGCTCAATGCATTTAAGACATGGTGGTTCAAATCCTTCCTGAGCGGAACTGATCTGTTTGGCGCTGAGTGACACATTTTCCTTTTGAAGATCTTCATGAGCCGCTCTCAATTTCTCAAGATCTTGCTTCCTTTGAAGATAATCATAGGAAAGCTTTTCATGAGCTGTTGAGAGAGTATCATGACGACTTTCAAGTTCCTGATACTTAACGTGAAGATTTTTTATGTCTTCAATTAAGGATTCGTACCGAGTCATTTCAGCACCCAACAGATCATCGCTTCTATCTTATAGTTTTTGAATATGTTCCATAGCTTTCTGTTGTTCAGTTGCAATTTTAGCAAGTGTTTTGTAGCTGGGTTTTGAACCACAATCAGAGTCATCGTCACTAGATGTTTGATAGTGAGTAGTGCATGTGTTTACCTTGGCACCGCGTGCCATGAAGCAGTAGGTAGGAGTGGAGTAGTCCTTGTCATTTGCATCGGTGTCGGTGATGAAGTCATTGTCTTCAGTGTTGAAGATGGACTTGGTGACGTATGCTGTAGCCAGACTTGCAATGCCAGAATCAGACTCCTCCTCAGACTCCACCTCTGCCTCCTCAGAAGCGGACTCCTCCTCTGAATCCATTTCCTTGCCAACAAACGCACATGCCTTGCCAGATGAGCTCTTCTTGTGTGATGAAGACTTTGAGGAAGACTTGGAAGAAGACTTTGAGTATTTCTTCTTCTTGTTGTTGTCAGAGTCATATTCCTTGCTCTTCTTCTTTCTGTTCTCATTGTCCCACTGTGGACACTCAGAGATGAAGTGTCCAGTTTTCTTGCACTTGTGGCATGTTTTCTTCTTGTAGTCATGAGCAGAAGCTTCATCATTCCTTGAGCTTGATCGTGAAGACTTTCTGAAGCCTTTCTTCTTGGTGAATTTTTGGAACTTCTTCACAAGCATTGCAAGTTCCCTTCCAATGTCTTCAGGATCATCAGAACTGCTGTCAGATTCTTCTTCAGATGAGGAAACAGCTTTTGCCTTCAAGGCACGAGTTCGCCCATAGTTTGGACCGTAGATATCTCTTTTCTCAGAAAGCTGAAACTCATGTGTGTTGAGCCTCTCAAGTATGTCAGACGGATCGAGTGTCTTGAAATCAGGACGTTCTTGAATCATCAGGGCTAGGATGTCAAATGAACTATCAAGTGATCTCAGCAGCGTCTTGACGATTTCATGTTTGGTGATCTCAGTGGCGCTGAGGGCTTGAAGCTCATTTGTGATGTCAGTGAGTCGGTCAAATGTGTGCTGGACATTCTCATTGTCATTTCGCTTGAAGCGGTTGAAGAGGTTACGAAGGACATTGATTCTCTGATCTCTCTGGGTTGAGATGCCTTCATTGACCTTGGAGAGCCAGTCCCAGGCCAGCTTGGATGTCTTCAAAGCACTCACACGGCCATACTATCCTTTGGTCAGATGACCACAGATGATATTCTTGGCAGTAGAGTCCAGTTGAACGAACTTCTTGACATCAGCAGCAGTGACACCTTCTCTAGCCTTGGGAACGCCGTTCTCGATGACATACCATAGGTCGACGTCAATGGCTTCAAGATGCATGCGCATCTTAATCTTCCAGTAGGGATATTCAGTTCCATCGAAGACAGGGCACGCAGCGGAGACTTTAATTATCCCTGCAGTCGACATAGCTAAAACTCCAGGTGGTTAAACCGAATCACACAGAACAAGGGAGCACCTTGCTCTAATACCAATTGAAAGTGCGTTATATCGACTAGAGGGGGGTGAATAGGCGATTTTTATGAAAGTCTTCAAAACGTGGAAGTTATGAAGACAAACAGTAGAGATATGCCTATTACTATGCAGCGGAAGGTAGACTACACTAGGCAAGCCATGGTCAAGTATTCAATAGAGTGAAAGCACAGTGACAAATAGCTGCAGTGTAATAAGGATCAGGTAGGAAGATATTATGAAGCCAAACAGATCATACAGTCACGTTGTAAAGACAAAAGATAGAGCAAGCATGCAATGACTTCACAATGAGTAACAGTAAGTAAAAGAAAGTGAAGATGAAACCAGTGACTCGTTGAAGACAATGATTTGTTGGACCAGTTCTAGTTGCTGTGACAACTGTACGTCTGGTTGGAGCGGCTAGGTATTTAAACCTTAGGACACACAGTCTCGGACACCCAGTCCTGAACACGCAGCTCAGGACACCCAGTCCTCACCGTATTCTCCCTGAGCTATGGTCACACAGACCTCGCCCAATCACTCTGGTAAGTCTTCAAGGTAGACTCCCAAACTTTCACAGACTTCATTCACCGGCAATCCACAATGTCTCTTGGATGCTCAGAACGCGACGCCTAACCGGCTGGAGGATGCACAGTCCTCAAGTGTAATAAGTCTTCAGATCACTCAGACTAGAAGACTTAAGTGATGCCCAATTCTCTCTGGCTCTGGGTGGTTAGGGCTTTTTCCTCGCTAGGTATTCTCTCTCAAAGGCTTCGAGGTGGGTTTCTCTCAAACGACAAAAGCCGTGCACTGAATCTGAGCAGCCAACCGTTTATGGTTGTAGGGGGTGGACTATTTATAGCCACTAGGCAACCCGACCTGATTTGTCCGAAATGACCCTGGGTCACTAAGGAACCGACACGTGTTCCAACGGTCAGATTTCAAACTCACATGACAACTTTACTTGGGCTACAAGCAAAGCTGACTTGTCCGACTCTGGACAAGATTTGCTCTCATAGTCTTCACTCGAAGACATAGGTTTTTTTGTTTAGGTATCACTTCAGTCGTTCTGACTGGTTCTCTTGGACCCCACTTAGCAGTACGGTGGTTCCTATGACTCAACACAAATGAAAGAGAACTACGAAAGATCTAAGTCTTCGAGCTCCATAGGCTTCATGCGGTGTCTTCTCTTGTCATAGTCTTCAATGTGAATATCTTCATATACCACCATTGACTTCAATGTCTTCATACATTTTTAGGGGTCATCTCTGGTAGTAAAACCGAATCAATGAGGGACTTCTACCTGTGTTATCCTGCAATTCTCACAAACACATTAGTCCCTCAACTAGGTTTGTCGTCAATACTCCAAAACCAACTAGGGGTGGCACTAGATGCACTTACAAAGATGACTCTGATTGTGGTTCGAAACCCAGCTACAAAACACTTGCTAAAATTGCAACTAAACAACAGAAAGCTATGGAACATATTCAAAAACTGTTAGACAAAAGCGAAGATCTGTTGGGTGCTGAAATGACTCGATCTGAATCCTTAATTGAAGACATAAAAAAATCTTCACGTTAAGTATCAGGAACTTGAAAGTCGTCATGATACTCTCTCAACAACTCATGAAAAGCTTTCCTATGATTATCTTCAAAGGAAGCAAGATTTTGAGAAATTGAGAGCGGCTCATGAAGATCTTCAAAAGGAAAACGAGTCACTTCGTGCCAAACAGATCAGTTCCGCTCAGGAAGGATTTGAACCACCATGTCTTAAATGCATTGAGCGTGATAATTCTACTTCTGTTGCTGAATGTTCCACTGCTACTGCTGTTGCAATATCTTCAACTGTTAATGTGGTAACTAACCCCTCTGCTGAGGATACCACCGCTATTGCTGATGAGAATGCTAGGTTGAAGACATTGCTTGAAACAGGGATGTACAAAAGTCTTAAAGGGCATCAGACATTATGTGATGTCCTCAAGAAGCAGATTCTGAACCGAAACCCTAGGAAAGAGGGTGTTGGGTTCGTAAGGAAAATGAATGCAGATGGCTCTTACTGGAAACCTGAGCAGTACCCCAAAACCATGTGGGTTGCTGCAAAGGAACCTTCAGCAGATCCATCCAATCTATCTGGCTTCACTTGTGCTAACCCCATTATCATTGATGAATCCTTTGACGCAAACTATGTACTGTTTAAGAATCAGTATGGTGAAGTGTTTGCCAGGTACATTGGTACTAACTGCAGGAATGGACCGCCCATGAAGAAGATCTGGGTTCCGAAAAGGTGTCTGGAAAATCTTCCTGTGAATGTCTTCATGACACCTCACATGAAGAAGACAAACCTCAGACCAAAGGCTTCAGACGGTCCAAAGGCTTCATATAGACAGAGGACTCACCTGAGTCGCACTAACGCAAATGTTTTGCAGGGAAACCATACTCAGGCATATGAATATGAGAGCGGTTCATCAAACCGCCATGTTCATATGACCAAGAACTATTCTGCCTATTCTTATGAGTACTACTGTCCGCGTGCTAGACTGTTTGCTAGGGCTCCAAAGCCAAAATTCTCAGATGCTGCACTTAGACTTATTGCTTCTAAGCCACCCTTGAAGATGTGGGTGGCTAAGAAAGCTTAACTCTCTTTTGCAGGGAAAGGTCTCTAGCAGAAAACCAAAATCTTCTCACGCTATTGCTGGGGACCTTAAACATCTTGTAGGGCGCAAGATCAAATGCCCGAATGGCATTACTATGTACTTCGTTCCTGAATCGCTTGCTACTCTCCCTATTAGTCCTAATCTGGATCTAAGTTTTCATAACCCACTGGTTCGTCAAATGTTTTTGCTTCACAATTCTCTTCGTGAAGCCTATCCCCCTAACTGCACTGTAGGGTACGACAACAGCGTCTTCAGAATGGATTATTGACAGTGGGTGTTCAAATCACATGACCGGCAAAAGAAGCCTTCTTATGGACTCAACCTTACGTCCATCCGACAAGAGTCACATCACATTCGCTGACACTGGTAAAAGTAAGGTATTGGGTCTAGGTAGAGTTGCAATCTCAAAGGATCAACACATGGATAAAGTCATGCTTGTTGAATCCCTTGGCTTCAACTTAATGTCTGTCTCAATGCTTTGCGATTTGAACATGATCGTAATATTTGGAAAATATCGTTGCCTGGTACTAATGGAATCTGACAAGTCTCTAGTGTTTGAAGGGTATCGGAAAGGTGATTTGTATGTGGTAGATTTCTCAGCAGGGCCACAGCTTGCAGTATGTCTTCTGGCAAAAGCTTCAGAATGCTGGCTTTGGCATCAGAGGCTTGGGCATGCTGGCATGAGGAACCTCCACACCCTTGCAAAGAAGAAGCATGTCATAGGCATCGAAGGCGTCAAGTTCAAGAAAGATCACTTATGCGGTGCCTGTGAAGTAGGGAAGATGACGAGGGCAAAGCATCCCTCGAATACAATCATGACCACTACTCGACCCTTCGAACTGCTTCACATGGATCTTTTTGGTCCCACTCACTACTCAACTTTTACCACTACTGCTTGCCTCTATGGCTTTGTCATTGTTGATGATTACTCTAGATATACTTGGGTGCACATAATCCTTTACAAGACTGAAGTGTAGGATGTCTTCAGATGTTTCGCCAATCGAGCTATGAACAATTACGGCGCCAAGATAAAGCACATCAGAAGTGACAATGGCACTGAATTCAAGAACACTGAACTTGATACATATCTTGATACCTTGGGCATCACACATGAATTCTCAGCCCCGTACACGCCACAGCAGAATGGCGTCGTCGAACGCAAGAACAGAACACTCATTGAGATGGCCAGAACGATGCTAGATGAATACAAGACTCCAAGAAAATTCTGGCCTGAAGCCATTGACACTGCATGCCATACAATCAATCGTGTTTATCTTCACAAGCTTCTGAACAAGACATCTTATGAACTCCTTCGTGTTTATACCTCCAAAATCTGGAGAACTCCAGCAGAAGACACAGAGACAACCTTTAAGTCCGTTTTCAATGCTCATTTATCCACATGAAATCTGGAGAAGTAGGAACGACCACCCGACAATCCAGGCGTGCGTGGGACGTGGAACAACCCCCAAAATTCCGCATGATGGCCACGTGTTACTCAGATGCGAATCGCCAGGGGCACCTGTGTAATAGCGCAGTGCCGCCCCTGTAACTATAAATACACACTCACAATGGCCATTATCCCTTCTTCCACCCTCGCACGAACCCTAGCGCCACCGCTATCCCTCGACGACGCCGGCGACGAAGCGCTTCGCTGCCACAACCTCTCCGGCGCCGTCTTCACGCCGATCGCGGACATCGTCCTCTCCGCCGTCGTCGTAGGTGTCCTCCGTCGCCAAGTTAGGGCACGGAAGATTGAACTGCTTGGCCTCATCTCCCACTCCGTCTAGCAGTTCCCAGTGTGGTAAATAAAACTTCTTTTTACGGCACCTTTTGATCCTATGGCTTTGTCACTTTCTACCATAAGTAGTTTCTATTCACACAAGTTAGATCTCCCGCATACTGCATCTCATAACATGCCTAGTATATTCACTTGTGCTTCACAAAGTAGTTAGATTCCTCACTTGTACTGATCTGTGGATTCGTACAAATCTGGAACCAACTTCTTATCTATGAGTGAATGTCTTCGCACGATGAGGTCAATGTCTTCTAAACTGATTTATCTTCAAAATCTTTTGAGAATGCATATGACCTCTTCCCCTTCCCTCGCACCTTAATGCTGTCACAGGTACATGTCCATGGGAGAATCCTTTGGTTCTCATATTCTGCATTCATTTACAGAATTCTTACAGTATCACATAAATTCTCCTGAAGCCAGTTCCTGTTGGTCCAGCAAGACAAAGCCTTTGAAGCCTTTGAACGTCTTGAAGCCTTTCAAGTTAAAGTTTATGGCTTCAGAGAAAGCACCAAGGAAGGGGGCAGACATCGTCATGGCGGAACATCCAGAGATCTGCCAAATGAACTTGCAGAAATGTACAAGACAGATCCTGAAGAGGATTACAGTCAGCGCAAGACTCGAATCCAATGGATTCGACGTTATTGGGCAGAACAATGGTTCAAATACCGCTTCACAACCCAAGAGTATGCTGAGAAAAGTGCCATCAAAAGACCGTGGGGAGACATCCTATACAAGAATCTTCTACCCAGGTCCAGAGATGAAGCTATTGCCCAAAGCTTCTATCCATGCATGGTCCGTGGACCACAGCCTGCTGATGCACATCCGTCGTCACTACTCTGGTGTCGTGACGACAATCTGTTCAAGCGCAACTTTCAGTTTGCCCAAAACTCAGCGAAGCAGAACAAGAAGAAATTTGGGCTAGACTTCAACCCTGGTCCCTCAGCACCAAGGGCAGATGGCACACGACATGCAGAACCCAATGTCATCGGTCCTTTCGCCAACCTTGAAGGCCTCATCACCTACATCATGGTTCAAGGGACTGCAGTGAATGAGCCTGCAGCTGACACTGAGTCTGATGACGCGCCTGCAGTGCCTAAGCCAAAGCAGTTGAAGAAGCCAAAAGCTTCAAAGCCGGCCCCTTCACCAAAAATCTCAAGGGCGAAGCCATTGGCAACTGCACCTCCTGAAGACAGTGTGCAGTCTGAAGACGTATCCCGCATCTCCAAGCCCAGAAGAGCAAGATGCCTCAGCCACACAGCGGCCAAGAGCTCACAGCTGCTGCCATTCTGCGCAATGATGACATTGAACTGTCAAGTGATGAAGACTTAGCAGATGATGCTCTTGAGAAACTCATCAAGAGCAAAGAAGAAGCAGAAATCTTCAATAATCTGCCTCTCTTTGATGTCGCCATCATCCACAACTTCATTGACGAGTGGTTTGACACGCCAAACATCAGCTTTGAAGATCTGCAGCTACCCATTGGCCTCAGTGTCGCCTTCCATGGCACCATTGCTTCAGAACTAGCCATCTCCCAGCGCGTCGTTGAGCTAAAGCAGAAGATTGACTATGAAACGGCTCAGTTCAAGAAGCATATGGCCAAGCTCAGCGTGCAAGAAGTGAAGAACTTCAAGACAATGATGCACGAGCTCAAGGAAGCCTTTGTGAAGAAGCGTGCAGAAGCTCAGGGTTCGCGTGAGCGCATGAAGACTCTGGCTGAAAGAAGTGTGCAAGCCTATAATGAGGCTGAGAAGCGCAAGGCACTTGGGCGTCCTGGCATCGACCCCAGGATGGCCTCAAAGAAGAGGAAGAAGCCTGCTATGGCTGAACCCGACGCACCAAGGCAAGAAGAAGTTCCGATTGTCTTCCCAACTGCAATGACTGGCTCGAAGCCAAAGAGCCGGTCAACCGCTTCAGAGCTCAAGAAGACCAAGACTGCTGAGGCTAAAGCAAGGAAGAGAAAATATCCTGAAGCATCTGAAACTACCCCCTCTAAGAAGAAGAGGAAGACCAAGAAAGATCGGGCTGCTCCCACAGAGCCCTTGATAGTTGAACCCATTTCTATGGTTCATCCTGACGCAGAACGTCAACTGACAGTTCATGAGCCTGCTTCCACAGAGGCTCATGTAGCTGAAGACATTCCAGCAGCTGATCCCATCACTGCTGAAGACATTGGTCATCATGACAATGTAGAACATGATGTAGTCCTTCCTCAGTTTGAAAACAGCGAACTCATCAGCATTGGTCGTCCACTGACGCCAATTGCCCAGGATGCTTCATGGGCGGATCGCCCCCAAGAAGAAGAAGAATCTGAGGCCCAGCCCACTCCCACTCCACAGGCGTCATCTGCGTTACGCAGGCTTCGCAAAGGTCCAAGGCCTCAAGTCTCTGCTGAAGACATTCCGGCTGCATCAGCCGCAGAAGAAGAAGTACCACAAGATCCCACTCCCCTGTTCCACCAAGAAGCAGTTCTCCAGGAGAACGTGCCTGTGACCGACCCTCCAGCTAGTCAAGTGGAGGATGAAAATCTTGAGGCTGCCACAACCAACAATAAAGCTAATGTGGAGCCCTCCCCACCAAAAGCATCAGCAGACAGCGACGCCACTGATCCTGACACTTCTGTTCCTGAGTCTGCTGCAGGTCCCCAGTTCGACTATCATGTTGAGCACAGGCCTCAGGTACAGAAGCCAATCCCAAGACTGCCAAGGTTCCCTGGTCCTGCATCAGCACCTGGCTCCTTCAACATCAATGGCTTCAGGGCAGACAATACATTCTTCAATAGCTCCAAGAACCCCTACTCAAGGGAAAGGATTTCATCAGATCGGTTCTGGAGCTATCCTCAGCGAAGCTACTACTCATGCATACTGTACAACCAAGGTCGCATCTTCCCACACAAGCGCCTTGACGTTGAAGCTATAGCTGGTCTGCCCTGCCTAGAAGAAGCGTTGGATTGTTTCAAGCAAGTGGGACTGCTGCCAAACATTACTGACGAAGAGCATTAGAATGAAGAGCTGCTGCTTCAATTCTATGCCACACTTCACATCAGAGGGTACAACAGAGATCCGAAGACTTGGGTCCTGGAGTGGATGACCGGCAATGTTCATCACGAAGCCAATGCATTTGATATCATTGAGCTCACTGGCTTGCCCACTCCTGGCGATCTCTTCGAGCAAGGTTGTCAGCTGCATACTGAAGCTATTGAGAGCATCTTTCAGAGGCCTGAACCTGATATGAGTCAGATGCTCAGCATGATGAAGCCATTGCCCCAAGATGCTGCTTATCCCACAGAGTTCTTCGTTGAAGACCTTGAGTATCTGCCAAGAACCATCTATCACATCATCAGGCGGACTCTCTGGCCCATTAAAGGACACTCTCCAAATGCCAAGATTGAGGGTGCAATGAAGACTTTGATATTCTACATCCTTCATGGAAAATGCTTCAATGCACAGGACTTTTTCATACGCCAACTTGTTGCATCATGCTCTGATCTGTTTGGTTTGAAGTTCTACGCCCCTTGGGTAATGCGGCTGATCAAACTTCACTCTGCTATCTTGTATCAGCCCTCAGCCCGCAACCATCGGATCTTCTTGCCTGATGTGGATACCTCTGCTGAAGCCATCTATCCTGAGCCTGCCAAGCAACCTCTAAGTCTTCAAAATGCAGAGCATCAGAGTTTCACTCAGAACGTTGAAGGCGTTGAAGCTGTCTCTCGCGTGTATCCTTTGGCTGGCACTACACGTGCACCACGCCCTGCTTCCACTGAAGCCACTGACAGCAGAACTGCTCCAAGATCCAAGAAGCTTACTCGTGTTCTCACCGACCGAGAGATTCTTGTGGCTCTACATCAGAAATAGGATAGGCATCATGACTGGCTGAAGCGACAAATGAAAAGCCTCTTGGTGGATGTAAATCGCATTCGAAATCTTGCCACCAAGAATGCCTTCGTTGCACATGAAACCTGTCGCCGCACATGGAAAGGACTCACGATGATGTGTTCTGAAGCTTATCTTCAATAGGATGGCTTCACAGAGCGATTCAAGTTTGACTCCACACCTCCTAGAAGAGTTGTGCTGCGAGGAACACCATCCCTTGAAGACTCTGAGTTTTCTTCCTCTGCTGCCACAATGACTGCCAGAGTTATCGAGGATGAAGACGATACTACATCACCGCCACCTCCTTCAGCACGCGTCGACACTGCACCAAGCTCTTCAGCACCGCCAAACACCACCAACGACCCTGCTGCTCATGGGAACGAGTAGAAACTCTATGTCTTCAAACCTTTTTGGTCCTCACTGACAAAAGGGGGAGAAGCATATGAGGTTGATAGTCTTCAAGCGGGTTCATATGGGCGGGAGCTTTATATTTTGCCATATTTTGCTTCGTGTTTACAACTCTCGTTTTGCTACATTTGGTTCTTTGAGTTGTAACACTTAAACTCGATGGTCGTCTGCTACTTGTTTGCCACTTTGCTTTGCGAAGATAAATTCCGAATGTGCGACGATAAATTCTGCACTTAGATCATTCTGCAGACGTCCATTTTCCATTATGCATGACATTATCTTCATATACCTTTACATGCATAATGGATTATCATCATAAGTTGAAGTGGATCTCCACAAGTACAACCTGCCATGTGCATTTGCATTCCAAAAGCAAATTACATATATGCACATCTTCAGGGGGAGCCCTTGCAACTTATGAAGACAATTCCATATCCTTTACAACTTCACAGATTATATTCCCCGTTGAAAACTTCAACTAGTTTGTCATCAATCACCAAAAAGGGGGAGATTGTAAGTGCATCTAGTGCCACCCCTAGTTGGTTTTGGAGTATTGACGACAAACCTAGTTGAGGGACTAATGTGTTTGTGAGAATTGCAGGATAACACAGGTAGAAGTCCCTCATTGATTCGGTTTTACTACCAGAGATGACCCCTAAAAATGTACGAAGACATTGAAGTCAATGGTGGTATATGAAGATATTCACATTGAAGACTATGACAAGAGAAGACACCGCATGAAGCCTATGGAGCTCGAAGACTTAGATCTTTCGTAGTTCTCTTTCATTTGTGTTGAGTCATGGGAACCACCGTACTGCTAAGTGGGGTCCAAGAGAACCAGTCAGAACGACTGAAGTGATGCCTAAACAAAAAAACCTATGTCTTCGAGTGAAGACTATGAGAGCAAATCTTGTCCAGAGTCAGACAAGTCAGCTTTTCTTGTAGCCCAAGTAAAGTTGCCGTGTGAGTTTGAAATCTGACTGTTGGAACACGTGTCAATTCCTTAGTGACCCAGGGTCATTTCAGACAAATCAGGTCGGGTTGCCTAGTGGCTATAAATAGTCCACCCCCTACAACCATAAACGGTTGGCTGCTCAGATTCAGCGCACGGCTTTTGTCGTTTGAGAGCAACCCACCTCGAAGCCTTTGAGAGAGAATACCTAGCGAGGAAAAAGCCCTAACCACCCAGAGCCAGAGAGAATTGGGCATCACTTAAGTCTTCTAGTCTGAGTGATCTGAAGACTTATTACACTTGAGGACTGTGCATCCTCCAGCCGGTTAGGCGTCGCGTTCTGAGCATCCAAGAGACATTGTGGATTGCTGGTGAACGAAGTCTGTGAAGGTTTGGGAGTCTACCTTGAAGACTTACCAGAGTGATTGGGCGAGGTCTGTGTGACCTTAGCTCAAGGAGAATACGGTGAGGACTGGGTGTCCTGAGCTGCGTGTTCAGGACTGGGTGTCCGGGACTGTGTGTCCTAAGGTTTAAATACCTAGCCGCTCCAACCAGACGTACAGTTTTCACAGCAACTGGAACTGGTCCAACAAATCATTGTCTTCAACGAGTCATTGGTTTCATCTTCACTTCCTTTTACTTACTGTTACTCATTGTGAAGTCATTGCATGCTTGCTCTATCTTTTGTCTTCACAACGTGACTGTATGATCTGTTTGGCTTCATAATATCTTCCTACCTGATCCTTATTACACTGCAGCTATTTGTCACTATGCTTTCACTCTATTGAATACTTGACCATGGCTTGCCTAGTGTAGTCTACCTTCCGCTGCATAGTAATAGGCATATCTCTACTGTTTGTCTTCATAACTTCCATGTTTTGAAGACTTTTATAAAAATCGCCTATTCACCCCCCCCCCCTCTCTAGTCGATATAACGCACTTTCAATCTTCACTAGATGTTTGATAGTGAGTAGTGCGTGTGTTTACCTTGGCACCGCGTGCCATGAAGCAATAGGTAGGAGTGGAGTAGTCCTTGTCATTTGCATCGGTGTCGGTGATGAAGTCATTGTCTTCAGTGTTGAAGATGGACTTGGCGACGTATGCTGTAGCCAGACTTGCAATGCCAGAATCAGACTCCTCCTCAGACTCCACCTATGCCTACTCAGAAGCAGACTCCTCCTCTGAATCCATTTCCTTGCCAACAAACGCACGTGCATTGCCATATGAGCTCTTCTTGTGTGATGAAGACTTTGAGGAAGACTTGGAAGAAGACTTTGAGTATTTCTTCTTCTTCTTGTCGTCAGAGTCATATTCCTTGCTCTTCTTCTTCTTTCTGTTCTCATTGTCCCACTATGGACACTCAGAGATGAAGTGTCCAGTTTTCTTGCACTTGTGGCATGTTTTCTTCTTGTAGTCATGAACAGAAGCTTCATCATTCCTTGAGCTTGATCGTGAAGACTTTCTGAATCCTTTCTTCTTGGTGAATTTTTGGAACTTCTTCACAAGCATTGCAAGTTCCCTTCCAATGTCTTCAGGATCATCAGAACTGCTGTCAGATTCTTCTTCAGATGAGGAAACAGCTTTTGCCTTCAAGGCACGAGTTCGCCCATAATTTGGACCGTAGATATCTCTTTTCTCAGAAAGCTAAAACTCATGTGTGTTGAGCCTCTCGAGTATGTCAGACGGATCGAGTGTCTTGAAATTAGGACGTTCTTGAATCATCAGGGCTAGGATGTCAAACGAACTATCAAGTGATCTCAGCAGCATCTTGACGACTTCATGTTTGGTGATCTCAGTGGCGCCGAGGGCTTGAAGCTCATTTGTGATGTCAGTGAGTCGGTCAAATGTGTGCTGGACATTCTCACTGTCATTTCGCTTGAAGCGGTTGAAGAGGTTACGAAGGACACTGATTCTCTGATCTCTCTGGGTTGAGATGCCTTCATTGACCTTGGAGAGCCAGTCCCACACTAGCTTGGATGTCTTCAAAGCACTCACACGGCCATACTGTCCTTTGGTTAGATGACCACAGATGATATTCTTGGTAGTAGAGTCCAGTTGAACGAATTTCTTGACATCAGCAGCAGTGACACCTTCTCCAGCCTTGGGAACGCCGTTCTCGATGACATACCATAGGTCGACGTCAATGGCTTCAAGATGCATGCGCATCTTATTCTTCTAGTAGGGATATTTAGTTCCATCGAAGACGGGGCACGCAGCGGAGACTTTAATTATCCCTACAGTCGACATAGCTAAAACTCCAGGTGGTTAAACCAAATCACACAGAACAAGGGAGCACCTTGCTCTGATACCAATTGAAAGTGCGTTATATCGACTAGAGGGGGTGAATAGGCGATTTTTATGAAAGTCTTCAAAACGTGGAAGTTATGAAGACAAACAGTAGAGATATGCCTATTACTATGCAGCGGAAGGTAGACTACACTAGGCAAGCCATGGTCAAGTATTCAATAGAGTGAAAGCACAATGACAAATAGCTGCAGTGTAATAAGGATCGGGTAGGAAGATATTATGAAGCCAAACAGAACATACATTCACGTTGTGAAGACAAAAGATAGAGCAAACATGCAATGACTTCACAATGAGTAGCAGTAAGTAAAAGGAAGTGAAGATGAAACCAGTGACTCATTGAAGACAATGATTTGTTGGACCAGTTCCAGTTGCTGTGACAACTGTACGTCTGGTTGGAGCGGCTAGGTATTTAAACCTTAGGACACACAGTACCGGACACCCAGTCCTAAACACGCAGCTCAGGACACCCAGTCCTCACCGTAATCTCCTTGAGCTAAGGTCACACAGATCTCGCCCAATCACTCGGGTAAGTCTTCAAGGTAGACTCCCAAACCTTCACAGACTTCGTTCACCGGCAATCCACAATGTCTCTTGGATGCTCAGAACGCGACGCCTAACCGGCTGGAGGATGCACAGTCCTCAAGTGTAATAAGTCTTCAGATCACTCAGACAAGAAGACTTAAGTGATGCCCAATTCTCTCTGGCTCTGGGTGGTTAGGGCTTTATCCTCGCTAGGTATTCTCTCTCTCAAAGGCTTCGAGGTGGGTTGCTCTCAAACGACAAAAGCTGTGCACTGAATCTCAGCAGCCAACCGTTTATGGTTGTAGGGGGTGGGCTATTTATAGCCACTTGGCAACCCGACCTGATTTGTCCGAAATGACCCTGGGTCACTAAGGAACTAACACGTGTTTGAACGGTCAGATTTCAAACCCACACGGCAACTTTACTTGGGCTACAAGCAAAGCTGACTTGTCCGACTCTGGACAAGATTTGCTCTCATAGTCTTCACTTGAAGACATAGGTTTTTAATTAGGCATCACTTCAGTCATTCTGACTGGTTCTCTTGGACCCCACTTAACAGTACGGTGGTTCCTATGACTCAACACAAATGATAAAGAACTACGAAAGATCTAAGTCTTCGAGCTCCATAGGCTTCATGTGGTGTCTTCTCTTGTCACAGTCTTCAATGTGAATATCTTCATATACCACCATTGACTTCAATGTCTTCATACATTTTTAGGGGTCATCTCTGGTAGGAAAACTGAATCAGTGAGGAACTTCTACCTGTGTTATCCTGCAATTCTCACAAACACATTAGTCCCTCAACTAGGTTTGTCGTCAATACTCCAAAACCAATAAGGGGTGGCACTAGATGCACTTACACGACCGCGATCTGAATCGCTGCGTGTACGACTCCACCAACCGCGTTCTTGTAACGCTTCCGCTTAGCGATCTTCAAGTGTATGAAGATGCACTCCCTCTCTCTCGTTGCTCGTATCTCCTAGATTGATCTTGGTGACACGTAGGAAATTTTTGAATTATTGCTAGTTCCCCAACAGTGGCATCATGAGCTAGGTCTATGTGTAAATTCTATGCACGAGTAGAACACAAAGTAGTTGTGGGCGATGATTTGTTCAATTTGCTTGCCGTTACTAGTCTTATCTTGATTCGGCGGCATTGGGGGATGAAGCGGCCCGGACCGACCTTACACGTACACTTACGTGAGACTGGTTCCACCGACTGACATGCACTTGATGCATAAGGTGGCTGGCGGGTGTCTGTCTCTCCCACTTTAGTCGGATCGGATTCGATGAAAAGGGTCCTTATGAAGGGTAAATAGCAATTGGCATATCACCGTTGTGGTTTTGCGTAGGTAAGAAATGTTCTTGCTAGAAACCCATAGAAGCCACGTAAAACATGCAACAACAATTAGAGGACGTCTAACTTATTTTTGCAGGGTTTGCTTTGTGATGTGATATGGCCAAACGGATGTGATGAATGATATATGTGATGTATGAGATTGATCATGTTATTGTAATAGGAATCACGACTTGCATGTCGATGAGTATGACAACCGGCAGGAGCCATAGGAGTTGTCTTAATTTATTTATGACCTGCGTGTCAATGAAAACGCCATGTAATTACTTTACTTTATTGCTAACCGTTAGCCATAGTAGTAGAAGTAATAGTTGGCGAGGCAACTTCATGAAGACACGATGATGGAGATCATGGTGTCATGCCGGTGACGAAGGTGATCATGCCGCGCCTCGAAGATGGAGATCAAAGGCGCAAGATGATATTGTCCATATCATGTCACTTTATGATTTGCATGTGATGTTTTTCATGTTTACATCTTATTTGCTTAGAACGACGGTAGGATAAATAAGATGATCCCTCGCTAAAATTTCAAGAAAGTGTTCCCCCTAACTGTGCACCATTGCGAAGGTTCATTGTTTCAAAGCACCACGTGATGATCGGGTGTGATAGATTCTAACATTCAAATACAATGGGTGTAAGCCAGATTTACACATGCAAAACACTTAGGTTGACTTGACGAGCCTAGCATGTACAGACATGGCCTCGGAACACGGAAGACCGAAAGGTCGAACATGAGTCGTATAGAAGATACGATCAACATGAAGATGTTCACCAATGATGACTAGTCTGTCTCACGTGATGACCGGACACGGCCTAGTCGATTCGGATCATGTATCACGTAGATGACTAGAGGGATGTCTATCTGAGTGGAAGTTCATTGAATAATTTGATTAGATGAACTTAATTATCATGAACATAGTCAAAAGGTTTTAGCCTGATAAGCTCGAACCCTAAGCGGATAAATGCATCTTCATAGGACACCCAAACCAGTTGGGTATACCTCCTATTTCGGATTCGGAAGCAATAGTGTTTGTTTCTAGAAACGGGCCCTTTCTCGAGGAAAAGTTTCTCTCGAAAGAATTGAGTGGGAGGATGGTGGAGACTTGATGAGGTTATTGAACCGTCACTTCAACTAGTGTGTAGCAGGGCACATGAAGTTGTTCCTGTGGCACCTACACCAATTGAAGTGGAAGCTTATGATAGTGATCATAAAACTTCGGATCAAGTCACTACCAAACCTCGTAGGTCGACAAGGATGCGTACTACTTCAGAGTGATACGTAATCCTGTTTTGGAAGTCATGTTGCTAGACAAGAATGAACCTACGAGCTATGGAGAAATGATGGTGGGCCCGGATTCCGACAAATGGCTCGAGGCCATAAAATCCGAGAGAGGATCCATGTATAAAAACAAAGTATAGACTTTGGAAGAACTACTTGATGGTCGTAAGGCTGTTGGGTGCAGATGCATTTTAAAAGGAAGACGGACAATGATGGTATGTGTCACCATTAAGAAAGCTCGACTTGTCGTTAAGATATTTTCCGACAAGTTCAAGGAGTTGACTACGATGAGACTTTCTCGCTCGTAGCGATGCTAAGAGTCTGTTGGAATTATATTAGCAGTTACTGCATTATTTGTGAAATCTTGCAGATAGGATGTCAAAACATTGTTTCCTCGACGATTTTCTTGAGAAAAGGTTGTATGTGATACAACCAGAAGGTTTTGTCAATCCTGAAAGATGCTAACAAGTATGCAAAGCTCCAGCAATCCTTCTAAGGATTGGAGTAAGCATCTCGGAGTTGGAATGTACACTTTGATGAGATGATCAAAGATTTTGGGTTTATACAAAGTTTATGAGAAACTTATATTTCCAAAGAAGTGAGTGGGAGCACTATAGAATTTTTGATGAGTATATGTTGTTAACATATTGTTGATCAGAAATAATGTAGAATTTCTGGAAAGCATACATGGTTATTTGAAAAGTGTTTTTCAATGGAAAACCTGGATTAAGCTACTTGAACATTGAGCATCAAGATCTATAAGGATAGATCAAAAACACTTAATAGTACTTTCAAATGAATACATACTATGACAAGATTTTGAAGGAGTTCAAAATAGATCCGCAAAGAAGGAGTTCTTGGCTGTGTTACAAGGTGTGAGTATTGAGTAAGACTCAAGACCTGACCACGGCAGAAGAAAGAGAAAGGACGAAGGTCGTCCCCTATGCTTTAGACGTAGGCTCTACAATATGCTATGATGTGTACCGCACCTGAAGTGTGCCTTCCCATAAGTCAGTCAAGGGGTACAAGAGTGATCCGGGAATGGATCATATGACAACGGTCGAACTTATCCTTAGTAACTAGTGGACTAAGGAATTTTCTTGACTATGGAGGTGGTAAAAGAGTTCATCGTAAAGGGTTACATCGATGCAAACTTTGACACTAATCCGGATGACTGTGTGTAGTAAACCGGATTCGTATAGTAGATCAGTTATTTGGAATAGCTCCAAGTAGCGCGTGGTAGCTGCATCTACAAGAAGTGCATCTAGTAGAAAACAGGGCTTTGGTTCGGGCCTGGCCAGCCCATTAGTCCCGGTTCATTCACGAACCAGGACCCATGGGGGCATTCATCCCAGTTCATGAGCCCAGGTGGCCGGCCGGGGCCTCATGGGCATTGATCCCGGTTCGTTTGGACACATTTGTCCCGGTTCCTGGCATGAACCGGGACCAATGGACCTTGCTCCTGGCCCACAGCCATTGGTCCTGGTTCGTGGCTCAAACCGAGACAGAAGGGGGAGCTTTAGTCCCGGTTCCTTCCACGAACCGGGACAAATGAGTTGCCTATATATACCCCATCGCCGCAGAAGAGCACTTCACAGTGCTCTGTTTTTTTACTCGCCGGCGAGGGGGAGGCATTTGGGTGCTCTAGCTCACCTCCTATGCACATGAGGTGTTCGATGAAATGCCCGAGCCACACTAGTTAATCTTTCTCCTCTCGAAACTCGACCTCCGAGCTCCATTTTCCCTGAGATTTGTCTAGGTTTAGCGGTCCGTCATGCCCCATCCCCGTCTTCACCGCCATCGATCGCCCGCGCTGGCACAACCGTGGTGAGCCTCTTGTTCTTATCTTCTTTCTGAAAGAAAAAAATTCTTACTTCAGATAGATACTTTTCTAATTTTCTTATTTTTATTATTCCTTGTTATTATATAGTGCGATGATTTTGGTATCCGCCCCCGTCGGCCCTCGTCCTGTCTATGATTCGGATGTGGTATATATTATCTTTTTATAACTATTTGGTTCATTTATTGTTTATGACAATTATGCCGATCAACGTGACATAGATTTTATTTATCTAGGAGGTGGTTGAACCGGAAATTCCAACCGACCCTATTGTCGAGAGGTTAAATTTAGTTGAAGAAGAAAACAATTACTTGAAGGAAAAAATAAAAAAATGAGGAGGAGAAGATGATATTGGAGTTGCATGTTGCGGATGTCGTCGATGATCACAAGATCAAGATGGATGCAATGCGGTTGAAGATTAGAAAGATTAGAAAATATGCCATTCATACCGAGGCTTGGTATCATTATGCCGTTGGATCAATTGTTACCATGGTTGTGATTATGATCGCATTTGTTGTTGCATTGAAAGGTTTTACATAGTTTCAATGTATGGTTTAACTAGATGCTCTGGAGAGCTATATGTTGTTCAATTTGAACTATGTATGTACTTTGGTTTTAATGTGATGATGAAATCTATTAATTTGGTCACTAATCTATTCATGATGTTGCCTTTGATCGAAGAAAAACTGAAGACTTTCTCTCCACAACTATTATGATGATGCCTTTGATCTAGAATATCACTGCAGTTACATGTGAAGAAATGAAATCCCTTTGTAACAGACGAGTTTCCGTATGAAACCCTGATACTTTGAAAGAGATTGTCCGTTTGTACACGAAGTGCATCCAGTTTTTGCCGTAACCCTCTCTACTTTCTTGCACATGCTATGTGGATGAAATGATAATACCATGCCAACTTTCAACCTTTTCAGAGTTCATTTGGAATGCTTTTCAATTTTAGGGTCTTATAGCTCAAAACAATCAGTAAATGCATGAATAACAAATGAAGTCGGAAAGGGTTGAAAATTGATGATGTGGCTTCGAATGGTGCATTTTGAACACAGAAAAAGTCTGGAGTTCAAATAAGTTCAAAAAAATGAGATCCCTTTGTAACAAACAAGTTTCCGTATGAAACTCTGATACGTCGAAAGAGATTGTCCGTTTGTACACGAAGTGCATCCAGTTTTTGTCGTAACCCTTTCTACTTTCTTGCACATGCTATGTGGATGAAATGATGATACCATGCCAACTTTAAACCTTTTCAGAGTTCATTTGGAATGCTTTTCAATTTCAGGATCTTATAGCTCAAAATAATCAGTAAATGCATGAAAAATAACAAATGCAGTAAGAAAGGGTTGAAAATTGATGATGTGGCTTTGAATGGTGCATTTTGAACACAGAAAACGTCTGGAGTTCAAATAAGTTCAAAAAATGAAATGCCTGTTGTAACAGACGAGTTTCCGTATGAAACCCTGATACTTCGAAAGAGATTGTCCGTTTTGTACACGAAGTGCATCCAGTTTTTTTCGTAACCCTCTCTTCTTTATTGCACATGCTATGTGGATAAAATGATGATACCATGCCAACTTTCAACCTTTTCAGAGTTCATTTGGAATGCTTTTCAATTTCAGGGTCTTATAGCTCAAAACAATCGGTAAATGCATGAAAAATAACAAATGAAGTCAGAAAGGGTTCAAAATGCATGATGTGGCTTTGAATGGTGCGTTTTGAACACAGAAAAAGTCTGGAGTTCAAATAAGTTAAAAAATGAAATCCCTTTGTAACAGACGAGTTTCCGTATGAAACCCTGATACGTCAAAAGAGATTGTCCGTTTTGTACACGAAGTGCGTCTAGTTTTTGCCATAACCCTTTCTACTTTCTTGCACATTCTATGTGGATGAAATGATGATACCATGCCAACTTTCAACATTTTCAGAGTTCATTTGGAATGCTTTTCAAATTCGGGGTCTTATAGCTCAAAACAATCAGTAAATGCATGAAAAATAACAAATGAAGTCAGAAAGGGTTGCAAATTGATGATGTGGCTCTGAATGGTGCATTTTGAACACATAAAAAGTCTGGAGTTCAAATAAGTTCAAAAAAATGAAATGCATGTTGTAACAGATGAGTTTCCGTATGAAACCCTGATACTTCGAAAGAGATTGTCCGTTTTGTACACGAAGTGCATCCAGTTTTTTCCGTAACCCTCTCTACTTTCTTGCACATGCTATGTGGATGAAATGATGATACCATGCCAACTTTCAACCTTTTCAGAGTTCATTTGTAATGCTTTTCAATTTCAGGGTCTTATATCTCAAAACAATCAGTAAATGCATGAAAAATAACAAATGAAGTCAGAAGTGGTTGAACATTGATGATGTGGCTTTGAATGGTGCATTTTGAACACAGAAAAAGTCTGGAGTTCAAATAAGTTCAAAAAAATGAAATGCCTATTGCAACAGACGAGTTTTCGTATGAAACCTTGATACTTCGAAAGAGATTGTTCGTTTTGTACACGAAGTGCATCCAGTTTTTACCGTAACCCTCTCTACTTTCTTGCACATGCTATGTGGATGAAATGATGATACCATGCCAACTTTCAACCTTTTCAGAGTTCATTTGGAATGCTTTTCAATTTCAGGGTCTTATAGCTCAAAACAATCAGTAAATGCATGAAAAATAACAAATGAAGTCAGAAAGGGTTGAAAATTGATGATGTGGCTTTTAATGCTGCATTTTGAACACAGAAAAAGTCTGGAGTTCAAATAAGTTCAAAAAAATGAAATGCCTTTTGTAATAGACGAGTTTCCGTATGAAACCCTGATACTTCGAAAGAGATTGTCCGTTTTGTACACGAAGTGCATCCAGTTTTTGTCGTAACCCTGTCTACTTTCTTGCATATACTATGTGGATGAAATGACGATACCATGCCAACGTTCAACCTTGTCAGAGTTCATTTGGAATGCCACGAACTGGTACTAAAGGTGCTAAATGAACCGGTACTAAATGAAATGCCTTTGTAACAGCCTTAGAACCGGTACTAAAGGAATCAATTAAAAAGCTTTTATAAACCTCTAGTTTTTTTCAAACTAAAACTATAAAAAAATATGCAACTAAAATTATCAAAGTATTTTCTGTTCAAAACATGAAAAGCAGTAAGAAACAAAATAAACTTTAATAAATAAGTAGAAACAAAATAAAATAAATTAAACTTTAATAAAATAAATAAGTAGAAACAAAATAAAATAATTTTAATATAATAAATAAGTAGAAACAAAATAAACTTTAATAAAGTAAAATAAACAAACTTTAATAAAATAAATAAAAATAGCAACAATAAGTATTTTGTTGTAAGTAGAAACAAAATAAAATAAATAAAGCAACAAAAAAATAAAAAAAAGTGCCACCTACTGGGTCACCACGGCCTGAATACGACTAGAAACCTAACCATGGGCCAGGATTCAGGCCCGAAGAAGGCCCAGTAGGCCCACAGGCACTTCGTGACAAATTAGGCCCGAAAGCCCACAGTTGAGAGGAGCTCGAGAGGGTTGGCGCATCAGCGCTTATAAACCACTCTCGAGCTCTCTCAACTAGCGAGGTGGGACTAAACTTTTGGCCGCGACGTGGGCAACACAAGGCCTTTGGTCCCGGTTGGTGCCACCACCCGGAACTAAAGGGGTGCATTGGTATCGGTTCGTGGCACCAACCGGAACCAATACCCACCCTTTAGTCTCGGTTGGTGCCACCAACCGGGACCAAAGGCCTCTACTTCCCGCCCTTTCGGCTGCTGAAAAGAGACCTTTGGTCCCGGTTGGTGGCACCAACCGGGACTAATGCCCACCTTTAGTCCCGGTTCGTGGCACCAACCGGGACTAAAGGCTTTGCTATATAAGTTCACACTTAGGAAATTTTCACTCTCATCTCGCAGTTGCCGCCCCGACGACGCCGACGACATCGACGCCACCAGGCTGCCCCGCCGCCCCCGCCGTCGCCGTCGCCTGTGCCCGTCGTCACCATCGCCCGCGCCCCTGCCCAGACGCGCGTCGCCCCGGCCCGCCCCCGTCGTCGCCGTCGCGCTGCCCCGCCCTTCGTCGCCGTCGCCCCCTACCCCGAGCGCGCGCCCACTGCCCCGTCGTCGTCCTCGCTGCCGACCCCGCGCTCCTCCTCACCTTGGTCCGGCCGGCGCCCTCCCTAGCATTTTTTTTCATATATATATATGCTTTTGTTTCATATATATGCTTGTTTTTTTCATATATATGATGATATATATGCTTGTTATCATAATTGTTTTTGTTCATATATATATATGATGATTTTTTATAGAATATGATGGTTTTTTCATAGATGATCACACATATGATGTATGCATGGATGTGGATGAAATATGATGTTTTTTTGTTCATAGAACATGATGTTTTTTTATTCATAGATTTTTTTTTGTTCATGAGAGAGGCGGGGACGTCGAGGGATCACAGATGTATTTTTTCAGAATTTTCTATCGTGCATAGACCGATTTTAGACCACGGGAACACCCCCCCCCCCTATCGTTGCAAAAGTTGCTAAGTGATATTAAAAAGGAAGAAGAAGAAGAACAAAAAGAAGGATAGGAAAAAGTAAAATAAGAAGATGAAGAAAGAAGAAGAGGAGAAATAAATAAGAAGAGGAAGAAAGAAGAAAAAGAAGAGGAGAAGAAGAATTCTTCTTCTCCTCTATTCCTTTCTTTTCTATTGTTTCTTCTTCTCCTCTATTCTTTTCTTCTTCTCCTCTTTTTTTCTTCTTTTTTTCTTTGATGTTCTCCTCTATTCCTTTCTTCTTCTCCTCTTTTTATTTCTTCTTCGTCTTCTTATTTTTTATCATGTATGTCGTTGTCGATATACCCCCTCCCAATAACTTCAACATGAGGAGGGGTTGATATACCCCCTTCCCATGTATGTATGTCGTCATTGTTGAAATAACCCCCTCTCCCGGATAACTTCGACATGAGGGGCGGTCGATATATATACCCCTCTCGACCGCGATAACTTATACCACGGGAGCACCCCCCCCCCCCCGCCCTCTCGCTCGACCAAAACTCTCGAGGACACCCAAACCGTAGAAAAAAATGATGTCGGTCTCCTACCCCCTCCCCCCGCGCCCCTACCCGACAAACTCTCTCGAGGCCACCCAAACTTACCAAGTTAAAAGAGCGTTGTCGTCGAGGCCACCCCAAACCCTTGAAGCATTGTCGAGGCCACCCCAAACCCTAGAGAAGCGTCGAGGCCACTAATATGATTCCTTATTGTGATTATCTAACTAGTTCTACGTTTGCCACTAATATATCCATCTGTCACATGTTTGAATAATAATTTCCATGTTGTAAATATTTGCAGAAACTATGGAGCACCCTCGAGACGAAGCAACAGAAGCGGTGTTGGGGGACATAATCGCAGGCGGAAGTGATGTCGTCTTGTTGTTTCTCAACGAAGCTGGTGGTTTGGAAGGACAGGGTGAAGAAGCAGGCTACGGTGATCGAACAATGGAGGAGGAAGGACATGATTATGATGGCTCCAGTGACCGAATGCCGGCGGAAGAAGGACACCGTGATGACGGCTCCGGTGACGGAACGGAGCCCGGCCAGGTATATATATTAATTAAGCATGTGTTGACTATAGCTAATTGATGCATTAATTGTTTTTGGTATGTACACATATTAACTCTCTTCTTTCTTATTTTCTAGCCCTCCGGATCGAGCAAAACTTCGGTAACGAGACGAGGCCCGAAGAGAAAGTTGCGCTCGAATGAAAGGTACACGATCACCGAAATCGATCTCGATGGCCAACCGATTGAACCCCTTCGGACCAAGCAAGCATTTTCTGCTCGGTGCGGGGTTCTTGTTAGGGACACGATCCCGATCAGCATCGAGCAATGGTTTAAGCCCAAGGACGAAGACTCTGGGGTGTCTTCTGTCGACGAAAAGGCAAAAAGCTGATCTTTGGACCGCGCTGAAGGCAAATTTCACCCTACCGCCAAAGGAGGATCCGGAGAAGCCAGTTAAAGAGCCATTGATCAAGGCTCATGCTCTTAAGAAGATGGCTGAGCTATTCAGGAGGTGGAAGAATGAGCTGAAATCAACGTTTGTCGACCATTGATCAAGGCTCATGCTCTTAGATTGAGTTAAGTTAAGTGACTGCAATTCTGTATTTTCAAAGTTCTAGCATCAAACTGAAAATCAAGCGCAAGTTCTGTGACTTTAGGTGATATTACCTCATACTCCCTCCATTCTTAAATATTTGCCTTTTTAGAGATTTTAACAAGTCACTACATATGGAGCAAAATGAGTGAATCTACACTCTAAAATATATCTATATACATCCGTATGTGGTAGTCCATTTAATAAAATCTTTAAAAAGACAAATATTTAGGAACGGAGGGAGTAGTAGATAGATAGTAGAAGTAGATAGATACTAGCAATGATCTAATCTAGACGGTCGTTATTGGGCCAATCGGACGGTTGGCGCGGCCGACCCAGCGTTTGCCTTTGGTGATTCGCGCTGGACGGTTGAAGTTACCCTAATCCCCTTCCCCTCGATATAACGGATTAACAGGACACCCTCGCCGTATCTCCCGCGAGATAAAATCGATCTTCTTTCCGCCGTGCCGCCGTAACCCCAGCTTCGTCAATACTCCTCCAATCTACGCGACTGCTCGTCGCGGGTGCCCTCCAGTGGATACGCTGCTTGGTAAGGAACCCCCAACTCGCTCGGATCTGTTCGATGCCGTCATTCCTGTTCTTGTCAGCCGGATCTCCTTCTGGTCTAATCTTCCCTTTGTTGTGATGAAATCATCAAGATCTGTCTTAGCTATCTGGCCCCTTCAATTTTTTGTAGTATCCTATATGGTGCGGGGGGCATCTTCATATGTATTTTGATGCCTATTACAGTAGTCATTACCCTCAAACTTTTGTTGTTACTGTTTTCAGATAGTATCACTAAGAGCAGTCATTCCTCTTATCTTAAATTAAAAGAGCAACCGTTTAAAAAAATCAATGTAATAAAAATAAAATTTTGGTTGATCTTGCTTGTTCGTTTCAAAACAATACATATATGTTCAGGCGAGTCCTGCAGTGTCTATTGCCCTCGGCTGATATAATAGTACCAATAGCAGTCAGTTAAATTTATGTTTCCAATAAAAGTACTTGCATCTGGGTTCATTCACTGTACTAACACCCAAATTATTCCCATGTGTTTATTTCACTGCAGAACATCTTGCTAAATTAGTAATGTTGATTGGAGCAGCAGAAATTGGTGGGATGATGGATAGCAGCAAGAGAAAAGGTGTCATGCCATCCTGTGGCGATGCTGCGAAGATTACAGCAGAGGTGTTCCCAAGCAACAAGAGGAAGAAGGCCGTTGTATCTCTTTGTACACTCTTGCTTCCTGATGCCATGATGTTGGAGGTGCTACTTCGGCTCCCTATCAAATCCATTCTCCGCTTCCGGGCTGTCTGCCGCTCTTGGGCTGCACTCTTCTCCTCCAAGGATTTCTGCAGCCTACGCATGGCGATCTCTAAGGAGCTGCCACAAGCACCAAAGCTACTCATGCTCGTCTCTCCTGCAGCAAGATTGAACTCCACCGCAATGTACTCATGCTCGCCGTCAGGCTCCAGAGATGACTTACTCTTCACCGTTGGCACCGCAAGCCGCAATTCCATGGGAATAGTGACGCCCTTGCCATGCTGCGGACTCACCCTTCTATATGATGATGCTGCCCCCGCTTACTATGTTTGCAATGCAGCCACACGTGCAATCACACGTCTGCCGCCTCATGGTTCTCCAACATATCGTTCCACTGCTGGACTGGGATTTGATGCCCGGACTAGGGAGTACAAGGTGGTGAGGTTGATCACTGGGGGTTGCGGTGACAAGGAGAGGAACAAGTGTGAAGTGTACACGCCTGGAGCTGCTTGCTGGAGGCCGGCGGCCGGTGGAGGAGTGCCTTTCAGGTTGTACAGGTATGCAATTTCTGCAGCTATACATGCGGCGACGCAGAAAGTACCACCGGTGTTTGCCAACGGATTACTACACTGGTTCATCGGTCCTTCCCTTATCGCCACAAGGACAAGAGCTCCCGTCTTAACATTTTCCTTGACGGACGAGACCTTCGGATGTGTCCGATCACCCCCACCCTTCTGGACATCAGAAGTGGACCTGCGCTACGGATCTGAAAAAGAACACCTGGTTGTGATGGATGACCGCCTGTGCATGGTCCGTGACCTTCGCAACACAATCCCTCGTGATGGCACTTTGGAGATCTGGAAGCTGGTGGATTATAGCCCTGGTGAATGGTCACTGTATCATCGAATTCATTTGTTCGGGCACGTGGGAATATATTTGCTTGATGCGATGGCTGTGAGGGTTGTTGGACTCATTGGCGGCTGCAGGTTAGGGAAGAAGATAGTCATTGCTTCTAGCAACTACAAGTTCCCCGTCCAGTTTGAGCAGAAGCTTCACACCTATGACCCTAGGTGTCAAGCTCTAGAGACCATCCTCTCCATCACCGAGACACACACACATACCAGGCCTGGTTCAACATTCAGTTTATTTGAAGAGAGCCTAGTTCAAGTGCATAGTAAACCAATGGATAGCTAGCCATGCCATCTACTCCCTCCGTTCCTAAATATTTGTCTTTCTAGACATTTCAAATGACTACTACATACGGATGTATATAGACATATTTTAGAGTGTAGATTCACTCATTTTGCTCCGTATGTAGTCACTTGTTGAAATGACTAGAAAGACAAGTATTTAGGAACGGAGGGAGTACTTACCATGGCTAGTGCATGCCACCAAATCACGCATATGGTTTTTGTTTATACCCCTGCTGCCACACATTATATATGGCGGTTCTAGCTTTGAAATTGCTTAATGCTATACTCCCTGGTTCTCATGTTGGAACTAATTTGTCCCAGTTCTAATGCACCTGGGTGTTGTGGTAGGGACATGATGAGATTGTGATGATTAAATTAATTTCCAGGTTAATCTGAGCATCCGTCAAGTTGGTGTTTAAAGCGGCCAATATGTTTATCTACTCTGTTGTCTGTTTAGCCAGACGGTCACAAGTTCAGAACCACTCTTAATGACACAGTGATCATGGCAATTGCTTGCACTGTTCGACACATTGTAGTTATGTTTCTTCTATACTCTCCTGAAACATCTCAATCGATTGAGTAATGCACTTTCCTGTTTGTAGCTTGCAAATATATCTATTTGATGTTTCAGTGACAAATGAATGATCAATAGATCAGGCTTTGTGCTTCAAATCCGTCTGACCGAGAAGGCGATGGCAAAGATTTATGCGGATCTGGCTTTTGATACGAAGCATCCATTCATGTCCATAATCTGTTGTGATCGTGCTTGCATAATTGTCTGTAGGTATATGCAACTTTTTCGGGGATTTTTTCAATGGTTTCTTCAGTAAAACAATCTTATACCATTGGAAGTAACACCACTGGCTAGGTGGTAATGATGTTCGTTGTTTACATGTTCTATGACATGCTAATAAGCTTAAACGAAAATCATGGAGATTGGGAATCTACATACACAGGAGGCGGCACGCCCTCCCAATGATGTTGTGGTAGCATTGAGGAAGATTGGCCGGTCACCACGGTCGGCTGCCTTGCACGTCACCACTACTAGCAAGTTCATGCCAATCGCTGGTCACCTCTTTTGTTAAGCAGTGCAAATAATACTGAACATTCCACCCAATTTATAGTGGAAAATATTAGATCATGCTAATGGCAACTGCTACATCATTAGCAATTCAAAATCAACAAGGACTTTCAGATTTGTTCTTGTTTATCAAAAGGCGACAAAAAAAGAGAAGTCCCACAAAACAGGGAAATGTATGAATAATTATAAAGTATGTTTATGCATATCGTACATCGAAATAAGAAAAGGACATACGTGTAAACTATACCTGATTGTGAGTTAATTCATAACAAATGCACAATTAACTGTCTATGATTTTCCATTCACACAATGCAGCTATTTATCTTTTGATATCACAAGAACGTCAAGAAAGTCATATCTTCGTTATCCTTAGTGCTTGACTACTCGCAAAAAAACACATAATACTACTACAAGCCAAACCACAAAAAACAAGGGCAAGGACGACATCAAACATGTTCTTCATACTTAAAGGTTGCGCCTGGATTTAATTGGGCATAATCACGTGCATGACAACTATAATGTTAGCAAAAATCTTAAAGTCCTTAAATTACAGAAGATTTCAACAACAGTGACCTTTCATCTTTTATCCTCTTAGCATGGAGCCGTAGTTTCTTTAGCACATTTTCGAAGGCCAGGTCTTGATGAGTTTTATGCACTGGAGCAAGGCTCTCTTCAAGTAAGCTGAATCTTGAACCAGGGACAAAGCGCATAAGAGAGGTGTGATTCTCGGTGACCGAAAGAATGCCCTCTAGAACTTGAGAGCTAGGATCATATGAGTAAACCTTTTTCTGAAACTTGTCGTGAACCAAGTGCTTGCTAGTCGCAATCACAATCTTCTTCCCTGACTTGCAGTCGCCAACAGTACCAATAACCCTCACAATCTGTGGCTCGGCCAATTCACTTTTTACCTTTCCAAACAAAACAATTCGATGATTCAGCGACCAATCACCAGAGCCATAATCCAGCAGCCCCCAAATCTCCAAGGTGCTACCATGAGGGATTCCCTTGCGAAGGTCTCGGACAATGCACAGCTGGTCGTCCATCACAACCAGGTGCTCTCCTTCCGACTGGGACGAGGAGTGCAGATGCTCGCTTGGTCCCCAGAACGGCGGCGAACGGACACATCCAAAGGTCTCCTCTGCGACTGAAAAGGATACGATAGCAGCTCTTGGCCTTCTGATGATAAGAGAAGGACTGATCAACCAGTGCAGGAGTCCGTTGGCGAACACAGGCGGTATTTTGTTCACCACTGCATGATGAACCGCAGAATTTGCAAACTGGGACCATTTGAAGGGCACTCCTCCGGTCGACGGCCTCCAGCGATCAGCTCCTGGCGTGCACACATCGCACCTGATCGTCTCCTTCTCATCGGAAAGCCCGTTGATCAACCTCACGACCTTGTACTCCCTTGTCCGATCATCAAACCCCAGCCCGGCACTGGAATCGTATGTCGGAACACGGTGCGGTGGCAGGCGTGTGATCGCCCTTGTAGCTGCATTGCAAACATAGTAAGCCGGCGCGGCGGCGTCATACAGGAGGGCGAGCCCGCAGCATGGCGAGGGCGTCACCACTTCAACGGAGTTGCGGCGGGCGCAGTCAAAGGTGAAGAGTAAATCGTCTACGGGGCTTGACGGCGAGCATGAATACACAGCAACGGAGCCGAATGTTGCTGCGGGCGAGAGCACCAGTAGCTTGGGGGCGCGGGGCAGCATCTTAGAGGTGGCCATGTGGAGGCTGCAGAAATCCTTGGAGGACAGCATTGCGGCCCAGGAGCGGCAGACGGAGTGGAAACGCAGAATGGATTTGACCGGGAGCCGAAGTAGAACCTCCAATATCATGTCATCAGGAAGCAACGGTGCCGATGCACAAACAGATACAATGGCCCTCTTCCTCTTGTTGCTTGGGGACACCTCCGCCGCCTTCTTCTTGGCGGCCTCGCTGCTGCCAATCATGTTCATGTCACCCCCAATGTTTTGACGGGGGCTACGGCGGGCTTACGCTGGCCTGAACCGACCAATTGAACACCAAAAAAATGTGCAGGAGGAGGAAGGGCTGTCACTCCCAATGTCTGCGGTGTCCGATATAAACCCCGCAGGATGGTCTGCAGTGATATAGACACATGAGATCAAGCCGCATCTTGGACACTAGATATACTGTATATTTGTATTCAAATTCCTTGGCAAAAGGAAGAAGAGATCTGAGAAAGGTAGGGTTTCCTTACCAAGAGCTCACTCCAGTCCGGGCGAATCCATCCATCCGCTGGAGGAGAGAAGGAACAATTCATAAGCTAGGCATAGGAGGATTGGCGGAGGTGGGGTTGTGGATGGATGGCGGCTCGCCCAAAGAAAGATGCGATCTTCTCGTGGGAGAGACGGCAAGGGCGCCTTGATTTTTCGGCATTTCTTTTTTTTTATCAGTTGGAAAGAGTTTGTCTCTCGTTGATTGATCATTACTGGGCCTATAACAGCGAGAGGCCCCCTTTTGGACCCCAAGATCACATGGGAATATTAGCTAGCGTGAGGCACTGAGTCGATGACCAGCACCCTGAGACCGAGCTCAAGAAATGGCACCCCCGCTCGAAATGAGCAACAAGAATGGATACAACTTCACCCCCACTCGAAATGAGCAACAAGAATGGACACAACTTCCGACTACAGTGCGACGCATTACATACAAATTTGGCAAACTCTATCCCAGAACTCTGCATATCATGAAGCATTTATTCCATTTTGTCAAACATCACGAATATAGTGCAAAAGGGGCCCTCAAGTACATTCCTTTGATTGGAATTGTTCATTAGGTTCTGACTTGTTGCTTGACAAAATAAACCGGCAAGGTGCCAGAGCGTATATTTGAGCGTGCCAGCTTTGGCGTCAAATTGTGTACTTTATAATAGGACCAAAGATACAAGAGGACTTGTGTTATGGAAATCATAATAACATGAACTCGTACGTGATACAGACAAGGTACAGCAGAAAGGTGTCCCCTAGACAGAGAGATCCTCAAGCACAAGGAGCAAAAGCACAAACACATGACACACCTCACAGCTGCTGTCATCTAATAAGAATATAATATGACCTAGAACGGGAAGAAAGAATCAGCTATATATGCCCCCCAAGAACAGGGGAGAGATCGATGTCACCAAACAAGGAGTAAAGGGAGTACTAGGGAACGATAAGTCGACAAAAAATTATTTTGACCATGCAACTGCGTCGATCTCTGCTTGGGCGCTCCGGTATAGCTCCAGCCTCTTGGCGAGGTTTGTCCTCCGCTCCATGACCGCAGGGTCCTCGTCCAGGAGCTTTGAAAGTTGCCTAATCTGCATATGCACATGTACATTAACTATTGATATTCCATCGGATTTCTCTTAAAGAACCAAGGGAAGTGTGAATCATGAGTATTAAAAAACTAAGGACTATAATTGACTAGTTGGCTGGCAATGTACTACCGCATGGTACAGACAGAAACATGCATCACCATGGAAGAAACATAGCTCAGAAATAACTTAAAATCTACATATTAGCGGTTTTCTAAAGTACGCAATGAATAAACAGAGAGTCCATGTTAGACTGTGGTGAGAAATACATGCGCATACCAACAGCTAGAGTCTAGAGATGATAAAAGGAAAAATGAACTCTCTGAAAATATATATTAAGCAATAAAAGAACCCTATATCAAATCTACAGTAACATCACCAATCAGGTCGCACTTGTATGTTCCAAATCGAAGACTCAAAGGACCTCCACGTGTTTCAAAAATCTTACCTCTCTTGCTCCCAGCTCAGTAAAGAAGTGGTCGAGCAATGAGCGCTTTGCCTCACGGACTTGGCAGTACACAATAGATTTTGGGATGGAGTTTCTCAATGTTGAAGATACCATGTTAACATATGCCAGAACAGTTGTCCCTGAGGTTGAGTAGTAATTAGTAAATACAAATAAAAAATAAGGTATCGATCAAGCAATACACAAAGACGTGCTAAATAGAGAACATATCAAGTGAGACTCAATTGTGACCAAATATGGAAATTTTAGCTGCTTCAAACTCTAATAAAGATGAATCAATATACTAGCATCTCAACCTTGAGAGAATACCACTGTCATTGGGCAATTATGGAAGGGTATAATAAAGGAGTAATAAGTGTATAAAAGATACGTAGATGCCTTACCAATTCGTCTTAGATAAGAATCATTATATCTATCGAAAATAGAGTGGCTTGGATTTCCACCCTTCTCAACATCCTGAGGAAGCTTCCTGAAGAAATCTACAGTTAAGTAGCTTGTTTCCATATCAACTAGCTTTAATGTGTTCTTCTTGCTTTCATCCCTCATTCTTTCCAACGACTCAAAAGCTGCATTGCCAACTTCCACACGAAGAGTGGGGAACTGCTTGAGCTCCTGGAGAAAGGTAAATGAACATTTCGGGTGAGTATTTAACCAGCACTATTAATTAATTAGACTACCTTTTCTTTTCAAATCCACTTATACATCTGCCTACAATCTTAATGCTCAAAGTACTGCAGAAGATCTGAGTTCGTATCAATAAGAAATACCTATCCGATGCAAGTACTATCTTTATTTATAAAAAATCAAACACTACAATTTTATTTTGATTTAGAAATGTATCCCGTCCTAATACAGCCAGTTAATAACTCATCACACCATCAGAGAGCACATACGCTCTAGTTTATACTCCCTCCGTTCCTAAATATAAGTCTTTTAAGAGAATTCACTATAGACTACATAGAGCACAATGAGTGAACCTATATATACTCTAAAAGGCGTCTATATACATCCGAATGTAGTCTCTATAGTGAAATCTCTAAAAAGACATATATTTAGGAACAGAGGGAGTAGAAAATATTATGATTGCATCATGTAGATAGTGTAAGAAAACTTATTTGGTAGGAACTGCAGAACGACTTACATGAGTTTCATTTATAGCCTTGTGGACTAGTTCCTTTAGGATTCCATGGACCTGTCAATGTGGCAAAAAAAATCACGTTCTGAAACTATTAAACCAGCATTGCTGAATAAGTAACAATCTGGTTGCTCGGTGAACCCAGTGGCAAAAATAAATAATTTTGAACTGCTGAAGCTTTTATTGAGCAGATTAATCTAGTCGGCCTACCGTGTCAACAGCTGCTTCGGCAGGACCTCTGATACTAACAAGACAAGATTCTATGAGGCGCCGATATCCTTGCTCTGGAGCTATCAAGTGAGGCTGGTATCCATCAGCTTCCGTTATGAGCTTCCTCACATTTTCCATTGACAGTTGCTTATCAAACTGCAACCGTTTAATTGCCACAGGAAATTGATTGTCAAAGACATGGTAAATTTTCTCACCACCAGGGCGCCTGGATAAAAGAATATTTGGTTGGTCATCATGATTAGAAACAGAATAACAAGCACATAAGCAAAGTTGCAACTGGTGGAATGGAATGAGTGTGTGACATTTTGACATGATATTGCACACATTAGCAGCAAATTATTTAGTTGCTCATTTAGCAAAGCAATTCAAGGGTCATGTAAACATGGTATTGTTTATTTCAACATCCGTGAGAATAAAGAAGGTCAAAACAACAGACAATTAGCCGGTAACACAAAATTGCCAGACCAGCTATGCACAGTAGTGAGTATAGTATTCGTCTTGCGTATGTATTCATTTTGCATATTCCAGGCTTAATTACTAGATTACTAGATGGTTCCTTTCATCTGAAAGGAAATTGTTATGGCAATTGTACATCTAAGGCTGATCAACTTACGCAATACAATAAGTTTATGAAAGAGAAACCGAACATTAAAGGACAATCTACTAGACAAAATACAAGAAACAAGGACAATCTACTAGAGAGACCTGCGTTGCATATATTTATTTTTTTTACCATCGACCTGTGTTGCACCACACATGTACACGCCACAACACCAAATTAGTCAACAGGATTAGGAACTTTACTAGTATTAGATTGCCTGTATGCAGATCAGGAAAGATTAAACGTTGCCATTCAAAATTACAAAAGACCTGCTAGATATAGCAAGCATGATATTAAAAAAACTGAGCAAAAGAGAAATTCCGTTTAAGACATACACTCCATCCAGATGCTCTTTGTAGATGCCATCAAACATGCGGCATATTTCCATAATCGTGTACAGCTTTCCCTGCGTGTCACAAAATATGCGATTATCACAATGTATGCAAGTTTATTGAGTGCTGAGCAAAGAAAAGAAAGTCACACTTAGACCCACACAATACAACGAAAATAACATCAGTGCATCCATCATAACTTGTAAAACTGGAAATAATCTATACAGGATTCATGGAAAGGATGTCACAGAAATATGACTATTGGGATGGAAGGTAAAAAATCAAGAGATGAGATTCATTTACTTTGCACCAAGCGGGCATAAAGCATAAAACACAATCCCATCATGCGCAAATCAAACTAAGAACATTACAAAGATGGACATCAACAGTGCACAAAAATTTAATAGGAGTACATTTACTTCTACTCAACAACTAAGGCCATAAAAATAAAGATGGATGATAATAAATGTATGCTGGATCAGGTCAAACAAACTCATTTGATTAAAGAAGAAGCAAACTCGAGACTTACTCCAGCATCATTAGCAATGGGCTTTCCAAGACGAGTAAGTTCAGTTTCCAGCTCTGCAACTGTCTTTGTTATAAGAGACTGGAGACCAGGGATTCTTGATTTAATAACAGACTCCAAATGCTGCATTTACACCAAAAGTTTGTCAGAAAAAAAGCAAAATAGCATAAAATGTATTCTGCATTGAAGAGCAAAGGCATACCTTTGATAGACTCTTTGCTAAATGTTCTGATCCCATCCTATGAGCGAGATGCTTGTATTCTGGTGTGTTTGCAAAATAGTCACGCTCTCTACGCCTAGCAGCAATCATGTCCACACTCTTGTTAATATCTTGCTGGGATCGATTGACAACACCAATCCATGGAAATTGGAGCCGGTAAGCTCTTCCTTCCAGTATCTGCACAATCAAACTCAGTAAGATCTGGTTCGTGGAAATCTAGGATGGTCAATGATCAGATTAGCAAACATATGTTCTAACGCATGTTATCTATTTGCAGCTGGGATAATATTTGTGAGTGAAAACACAGTAATCAGGGGGTTGTTAGAACTGAAGTTGTGTTTGGATTGTTTATAAAGTGTACTTTGCCAACTTTATGGCAATGACCAAAAGTTTGGACTGTGTTTGATGGACGATGGTTACCGATTATTTGGCATGCCAAATGCCACCTAGCCCACTCTAGTTCATTTTTGTTGCCAACTTTGGCTAACTCATGGGCAAACAAAACCTTCACCATATTTTGGCTAGCCAACTTTTTGGTAGGGAAAGTTTGGGCTAAAAGCAAACACACCATGAGTTTCTTTGAACAAACATTAACTCAAAGGTTTGGGCATACATAAGAAGATTCAAAATCCATGGTATTAATGGTATTAGTCCATATATAGCTATACTGAAAAGGAGGGCCGTACAATTTCAAGAGTGGAAACTTATGGAAAGGTGGGGCAAAGTGAGGCATAATTGTCAACAAAGATCGGCAGATCGCTAGTAGTAACAAGATTGGGTGGTCCGGAGAAGATCAATCACCTTAAGCAACATCACAGTAAGGAAGATAGCATAACTATAAAAAAAAGGCCAGTGTTTAACTTATGGAAAGGTGGGGCAAAGTGAGGCATAATTGTCAACAAAGATCGCTAGTAGTAACAAGATTGGGTGGCCAGTAGAATATCAATCACCTTAAGCAACATCACAGTAAGGAAGATAGCATAACTATAAAAAATAGGCCAGTGTTTAGCACTTGATGGTTGAACTTACATCAACAGCATCAGTACCCTTGTCCATTAAATCAATTTTCGTGAGCACACCAAAGGTCCGTTCACCTGAATCAACAAAAAGTAAAGTTCAAGCTCAGAAATGGTTAGAAGTGCCAAGAGCAATGGTACTTGAATTAAACGCAATTATTATATGTGAATTTTCCTTTCCATTAACAGAGTTGGCCCACAATAGGATCACACAAAAAAAACATATCAAGCCAATTTCAATATAATATGGTTGATATCCACAAAGACAAATTGCAAGGTACAGGTATTATCAGTAGACAGTAGTTATCATTATATCTCCTATTGGTTCAAGAGATAAGGTGAAGATCACATCAGTCTGAAGTTTTGTAGCATATTAAAAGTAAAGAAACCCAGAATAATAAGCTTTAAGAGACATTAGTAATAGGGAACATACTATGACATTAACCACATTACACAAAATGCAGTTCACCGAACCGGCTGCAACAAAGGCATACCTTTTGGGTCAACTTCCCGTGAAATCTTGATAGCATCAGAAGTCGCAAGATCCTGATTGGCTGGAGAAACAGCCAGAATGATGCAGTTGGGCTGAAAAATACCGAAAAAGTTGTTTACACAGTGCATGACACGATAATTAGCCCAAACATGCTACCATATGGGATATGGCTGATAAAAAAGCATATTAGACCAAATATGCATTACATAAATACTTGTAAAATTTGTACATAACCAAATATAGCCCCATCTTATACAGGCAAGACAAGCATGGTAAGCAATGATAAAGAGCAATTACTGGGAAGCAACATTTAAGCTGGTTACACTTAAATACCTTTTCAATGAATGCTCGAACCATGTTTTCAATTTCCTGAACAATACTCTCCGGCTGACCCTCTAACAAGCATAAAGACAGTAGCATATAAAAGAATGAACATCTTAAACAAGAATAATAGAAGAACGATGGCTCATATGGTATAGTCACTTACCAACAGCAACTTTAGTAAGCCCGGGAAGATCAATAAGAGTCAAATTCACAACTGCAATGATAAGAAGTGTTACGACATGACAAAAATAAAGAGGACAAACCATACAAAGAAGTTCTGAAGGGGGAATACAACATGGCTATCCTACCAATGACTAGGATGACTCCGTACTAAACTGATCAAGGGATAAGCTAAAGGTAAATCACAATACCAGCAGCAAACAACAATCTTTTGAATTGAAAAATGGAGGTGCATGACTATTTGAGATTGACAAAGCACTAAAATAACACCATTAAACCACTCCCCTGCTGTACAGACTTATTACCAGCATTGCTATCAGACCACTTACCGTTTGGAGAAAATATGCTTAGATGGATGGGGACAGATGATATTCCCTTTCCATGGCCGGTTTGTCTGTCAGTTTCATCAGCTATCTCCTTCCTCACCATGGCTGCAACGATACAAATTTCATCATGTGACGAGTAGCATCGAGGTGAACTATAAGAAAATGAATTAAAGAAGCACTTGACAGAGAATTTTGCCAACAATTGCAAGGCTTGGCTTATCTTTTAGGAAATAACAAGCTACAGCTTAGTGTGGCAGTTTGAATAACAGTGAGTTCTGACATCAAGTTGGATGTTTTGATGAGCCTCACAAACTCAAATTACATTCCACATATGCCAATATGGTTCAATATTATCACAATAACCCCTCAACCATGCATTAATCCTAATATTATCATCATAGCAGTAGCACTTGAAAACAAGACGAAGAATAGATGAATTACCAAAATCGGTGAATCTCTTCCTGGGGACATGCATGAACTCCGCATACTCCCTGTCTCCATCAATCCTATGGAGTTGCAGAACCAGCGGGCGACGGGTGACAATGCCTGCAGAACCAAACCAAACCAAACAAAAGAATGTGTCAGAAAAACAAAACAGGACGCCAAGATCGACAAGCTCTTGCTGCTTGAATAACCATACCTGAACCCCTGGGCAGGAAATCCTTTCCAACAACGCTCTCCAGCACCGAAGATTTGCCCGAACTCTACAGTGTGCCAAAGGAATTCAAATGTCAAAGCACAGAACCGCATATGGCATACCCACTTGTACTGAGATGCGCTTGAACCACTCTTAACAGCACGAGATCATGTACAATTGCTTGCTTGAAACTAGGAGGATTCTCGAAACAACACACCCACTAGTTGATCCCAAGTGGTAGTAGTACCTAGCTTCCTAGCACTACACAATTACTGGCCATGTGGGCAGCTTCGTGCAACGAGACTATGTATAGCAGATTCAAACAAGCAGCAGCGGCCCAAATCTAGCTGCCAGCGCCTACGGCAGCGGCAGATCCGAGCACGGCGAGACCGCGTGTCCGCAGCCAAATCGCGCAGTCCTACCAGCAAGCTCGCGAGATCCAGCAGACACAGCTGGGGCGCCAGATCCGGCGGAGGGGGGGAGAAGACGAACGGGGCGCGCACCTGGCCGCCGACGACGGCGATGGACGGCAGCGAGTCCCAGAGGGTGGGGAGGGCGCTCTCCTCGCCGTGGTCGCCGAGCGCCGTGCAGGCGCGCTGCAGCTTGTTGACGAGCGAGATCAGGTTCTCCATGGCCGCCGGCGCGGGATCTGGCCGGATCCGATCGCGCGGCCGGGGGCGGGCGGGATGGTGGAGGTGGGAGGGGGGAGACGAGACGACGCCGACTGCTGAGCCGAGCCGCGTCGGTCGGGCTCGAGCTGCGTCTGGTGGTGGTCTCGGGGGGGCGGTGTGCGCGTCGAGTTGGTTTGGGTTTGGGGAGGGGAGGGAGGGGACGGGGGCTGCTTCGTGGGGAAGAAACGGAGCGTGCGGCCGTGCTGGGGGTGGTGCTGCGCGAAATACCGGATAGCCCCTACTCCCCCTCGTGCCTTCCTACTGGCCGCCTGTGAGGTTCGAATTTTTTTGAACTTCTCAAGTAAGTTGGTAATAAATGTGAACTGAAATTCCAAACATGTTTCCATCTGACCATTCCTCAATATTTTTGGACCCCCAGGTGGCGAACGTTCACTAGGAGGGGGTGGCACTTGCGAACGATTTCGTTGGCATTTTTAATTATGAGGGGTGGCCGTTCTTCGAAGCGACATGCCAGTTTCTAGCAGAGAAGTCAATTTTTTGTTTAAAGCTGCCACCGTTTGATCTTGTCTCAGAATTAAAAATGCCATCAAAAGGGGCTCGTTTGCCACCCATCTCCCAGCGAACAGTCGCCAGATAGGATTTTTAATATTTTTTGTATGAATTCGGATGCCTTGGTTCTGGCCAATACTTTAGGTTTGGTTTTGTTTTCCTTGTAGGGACGGTGTTCAAAAAATGAAGACGTCTCATCTTCGAGCTGGTCTTTCGGGCTCTAATTCTCCTCGAGCATGTCCATATGACAGATTCTATGGAGCTTTGGCGTAAATTCATGTCATGTTGGGCGAGGGGGGAGGGGGGGGGTTTACTTTGATTTGGTTTGTGTTGGGGTGGTGGCCACGCGATGGAGATTTCCTGTGTTGGTCGTGACGCGTTTTGTGTGCCATGTGTCCTTCTCTTTGCCATCTGTGGCCAGTGTTCGGGCTAGGCGGATGTTTAGGATGTGTAGCTTGTTAGTGTGGTGCCCCCTGTCTCTCTGCTATAATTGTTCTCTTCTACCTATCAATGAAATGATGCATAATTTTTTGTGTATTCACGAAAAAAAGTAAATTCATGTCGTCTCCTTAAGGCAACGAGGTTATTGTTTCTCACTCCGCGTTCGTGATGACGACATACAATGTTAGGCGCTTCGGATCAATAGGCTTCAACGGCAACGAATGCGGCTCATGGACCTCGGTCCAAGGACATGTGCACGAAGACTTACCAACTGTCATCGGCAAGCTCGAGCTCCTGTAGGGGAGCGACGACATCGGCGTGCCAACGAATTGTATTGGCGGCGGTAATGGTCGTTCAATGGTTCAATGACCTCAATGTTGGCTTTTATTATGTTGGGAATGATTTGTACTTTTAGTGTACTCTTATAATAGATTCGAGCCCTTCTTCGCAAAAAAAGTCTCCACATCAAAAAAAGGCACTAGGTGAATTTGAATTCTTGAGAACGTGCATCTATCTGACAGCAATCCTCTTAATCATTTTTATGTTGCATATCAATATTGACTTTACCAACTTTATATCATCACTTGGAAAAAAGTGTAGTTTACTTTTGCGCCCACTTATGCTATCGTACAACTTCACATCTTCAAAGGTCGATCTCATGCCATGAAAGGTGTCCTAGACTACTTTTTTGGAAAGGACTTAGATCTATTAGATCAGTTATAAAAAGTTGTACAAAACACCCAAAAGAATTTACTCTGAGGTCCCTAGACCACCGATCACTCTTGCTGTCAGAACGAGCCGTCAATACGTCGTTGTCGTCACTCGCATACTAGAGTCGACCCGAACTTATCGATGACAACCAAGAAAGCATGTGTAGGCCCCTAAGAACCAATGGTTCAGAGCTGCAGTCGTCGTCGTTGAATCCTTGAATTGATCTAAAGAACCTGAAACCAAATCTCTACATTGTGTACGCACAATGAGAAACACTATCCTCCCTGTCCCGAGGAGGTGTCAGGAATCTATGCCGAAGCTCCTTCCAACGCATCCTGACAAACGAACTTGAGGAGAGCGGGGCCTGGAAGACTGACTTAAAGAAGAAGCGTCGTCATCCATCTGAACTCCACCTACCCAGACCGAAATCCTAACCTATCTACTACTAGAATTCACCTCCATGCAATGGCCGTCAGGCAAATCAACGAGCTCGCCGACGAAGATTGAGAGAAGGAAGGCATTAACCTAATCTCCATTAGAGACGGGAAAGTAAGATTATCCAAGATCACTAGAGTTTCTTTTTTTAAGACGCTACATATTGAGTCCAGCTTGAACCTACGAGCCACATCAGAACTTGAGCTCGTGAAATTTTTTATGTGGAATGTTTTATTTTCGACCTCAATAGCCAGCGAATATTCGTTGGGAGAGATGACATTTGCGAACATTTTTATGACAAATTCTTCGTAATACACATGGTAAAATCTTCAGAACACATGACAATTCTATCAACAGAGGATTTTGCTATGACAACTGTCGTGTCCGCTTGTAGAATTGACATGTTCCCGCCACATAAATTGCCCCCAAAACATTTTCCATACACCACCAGCGAAATACCTCTTTTTGCGAGTGTGGAGGGAGGGCACACAATGTTAGCTAGAGCCTTCAAAAATGAAGTGCAACACCATGCAAGAAAAAAAAATGCAGCACAAGCCCATTCATTCCAAGTAGGATCGGTTCAAACTTTTAAAACTTGAAGATCCTTAAAAAAACTGTAAAACTTTTTATGTTGGAGATGTAAACTTCTAAAACTCGTTGAAGACAGAAGGACGTGGGAGCGCGTGCGTACGGCCTGTGGCGTCACGCGATCTGGTGCGTGTGCGGTGCGGCTGGGGCCGCCGGTGGGTGGTCGCGGTCCACGAGCCACCCCGTGGGGACCGGCTGGCATGGCGTTTGAAATTCGAACGTCCGTAGCATTATTCTTTCTAGCCGTTTGATGGCGGAGCAGCTGCATGCTATTGCAGGTACTGGAGCTTTTTTTTTTGAGCATCAGTACAGACACCAGCGTTCATATACACGCGCATACACTCACCCCTATGAACGTACACACGCACACCCTACCCCTATGAGCACCTCCGAGAGACTGAGCCGGCATATCATCTTGAGATTTACGAAGTCACCGTAGGCGCCTCGTCGTCGACGGGAACGTCTCCTCCCACTGAAAGCGTATCGCCGGAAATTCTGAAATAAATCCAGGAATAATGCGAGCACCAGGATTTGAACTCTGGTGGATTGGGGATATCACTGTCCACCTAACCAACTCAACCACAGGTTGATTCGCTGCAGGTACTGGAGCTGCAACGTAGCATAGTTACGTCTTTTTTTTTGCGGGGGCATAGTTACGCCTTCTTTTCTTTCACCAATGTCACGTGTCAAGTGAGGTTTTTTTTTTAGCATCAGTACAAACACAAGCGCTTATATACACGCGCATACACTCATCTCTATGAACATACACACGCACACCCTACCCCTATGAGCACCTCCGAGAGGCTGAGCCGGCATATCATCTTGAGATTTACGAAGTCACCGTAGGCGCCTCGTCGTCGACGGGAACGTCTCCTTCCACTGAAAGCGCATCGCCGGAAATCTTGAAATAAATCCAGAAATAATGCGAGCACCAGGATTTGAACCCTGATGGGTTGGGGATATCACTGTCCACCTAACCAACTCAACCACAGGTTGATTCGCACGTGTCAAGCGAGGTTTATTACGTGACAGCGCGGCGTAATGAGATGAGCTCGCCGGCATTATTTACCATCCGCGACACCGCGTCAAAGCGTCCGTCACTGTTGGTTTTTCTTTAGGCAACCGTCACTGTTGGTTGCATTGGGCTATGCCACGTTCGGCCTAGCCATGTCTCAGTTTTGGGCTCATCAATCATCATACTCCATGCCCCGTACTGAGCCCATGATAATCCATCCATGCACGTCGGCTTCCACTCAAATTAAGGCCCAAAACCAGCAGAGCCATCCCTGATCCGTAACGCAGCATTCGCAGTTTCGCACCGGAGAACAACACGTCAATCGGCCAAAAAAAAGTCTATCGGCCGGAAGAATCGATCTCACGCAACCCTAGCAGCTCCTAGCAACCACACCCCGGCGCTGATCTGCCGGCGCGCGCACCGCAGGCACGATGCTCCGGCCGTTCCACGCTGGGCGTCACCCTCGCCATCTCCTCTCCCGTCGCCACGAGTGCCGCCGCCTGGCCAAGCTCGGCCGCCGCGCGGACGCGATCCCGTCCCGGAGTTACATGTCGTCGAGGACGAGACTACAGACAGCGACGTCGATCACTCGGAGGCCAAGGTCGCGACACCTACCTCTGCTGACCGATATGGCCGCACGTCCGCAGGCTGCAGGAAGGGGCATCTGTACCTGGTGCTCGACGACTGGAAGAAGGGCTTCAGCATCCACAAGCTCGACCTGCACGACGGCTCGGACGGCGGCGACTTGGCCCTGCGGCCTCCCGTCCACCGCGGTACATCGCGAAACCATTGCCACCGGAACAAACTAATTACTGGAGCATCGCCGCCGTTGGCAGCAACATCATCGCCACCGAAAATCTAAGCTCCCCGGGGAAAGGCTGCGTCACCCTCGCTTACGACACCGAGACAGCGGGGCTGTCTATCATCCGTGATCTTCCGCAAACCATTGCATGGTCATTGGATCCACGCCGCGGCGGCCGGGAACAAGCTGTACACATTCGTGGGCAACTTGGATGATCAGGAGGATACTCCCTCCGTTCGGAATTACTTGTCGCAGAAATGGATATATCTAAATGTATTTTAGTTTTAGACACATCCATATCCGAGACAAGTAATTTCGAATGGAGGAAGTAGCTATGAAGGATGCATGCATCGCCTCGAAGATGTGCCTCCGCCGACGGACAGGGAGGCCTACTGGTGGGGGAACAGAGACCACTGGTCATGGAGCAGCATCCCATCGACACTCCCTTTCAAGGTGTACCAAATGTTGTCGATCGCAGTGCATCCGGAGGGAGGAGGGCGCACACTGTTTGTATCGGTGGAGGATGGTGGAGCCTCGGACCCCTGGAGCGAGGGCGCTGGCAATGGTGCCTTGGGCCACTTCGGCGAGGGCATCCCCTCCCGCACCTACTCCTACGACATCGAGAGCGGCAAGTGGACGGGCCATTGCGAGTGGGGTCTACCCTTTTTCCGCCAAGTCCACTACGACAAGGAGCTCAACGCATGGGTTGGGCTCCACAAGGCGCATGGAGACCCAGATGGCTACATCTCCTCGTGCGACGTCATTTGTCTCAACGAGAGCCCCGCGTGTGCAGCCGGCCTGGAAGTTATGCATGGACAGGTTGTTCGATCCTCATGCGGAGGCCATGAGGCTATACAGGGATACGCACGTCCCAGCTAGTCTTGTGTACATGGGTGACAGTACCTATTGTCTCGTCGAGGTTGTGCCTCAAGAAAGATTTAAGCGGAGGCGATGCACCAGCACCGGTAGCAAGTGCATGATCCGTTTGTCGATGTTTCGGCTCAAGTACGGCAAAAACGGCGAGCTCAGAACCACCGCGCTCAGGCCTAACCGCTGCTACTTCTTTCCCAAATATAATGAGGGTTTTCAGGTGCAGGCATTCTGGATGTGATGGAGGTTGTATGGCACCGCGTGTTGGATGCATGGTGCATGGTTAAAATTAATTTGAATCTCCTGTGAATTGCTACAATATTTATGAGGTTGTCTGGTGGGTGCTTGTTAAATGCTTAATTTTCCAGATCATTACATGTGTTCTAGCCAGACACACTTTAAGTTGGACTATACGAACTTTAAGTTGGACTATATGAATTTCTGGTGTCTAGGAAGAGGTGAAAGTTGTATGATTTGTCTCAATGTTTTGAGAAATAATTATCTTGCAATTAACAAACACTAGAGGCGTAAATGCACCTGCGTCGCTTAGGTTGTAACTGTTTTGTCTAGTGTGCTTCCATGCTCCCCCCTCCCCCCCTCTGAATTTTCGGTTGTGGTGCATGAGTAAAGCGCTGGATTTCGTCCTCTCTATTTTCGTTGATTTCTAAAATCGAGCTTTGTTGTGCAAATATGGCATGCGGCCATGCACTGAGTCCAATGCATTTGAGGTGTGGAGGCCATCTTCATTTTTTTGGAGAATCAGATCTCCAAATCTAAATGAATAATGGTGAGTTGGTCGTGGCATCACAACATTAAACTATAAAGCAAAAAAGATAGCTAATAAAAAGAAATTTTAGACAATACAGGTTGTGAAGAGGCGATCTCTCGTGATATGAAAACCCAGTGTTGATTCAACTTCAGTACATGCACCACACACAATTATGGTTCTTCCATGTGACAATTGATTGCTCCATGATTCCAAGACTTCCTGGAACCAGAATGATTTGCTTTGTACACAGAGAAGTGAATAAAACACCGATAGCAATGCTAAATAGGAGAATTTTATCCTACCGCCAATACTTTGGCATTGTACTAACTTTATGGGTCAAGATTGATCACATACTTGACAATATCCAATAAACACACCTATGTGAGCCAGTTTAGCTGCCCATCACAATTACCTAATCTACCAAGAAACAAATGAAAATAATTTAGAGTGTAGAGTATCTTTTTTTTTGCGGGTGTTGTAGAGTATCCTTTAATAATTAAGGTTCATGGTAACCCAGGAATGTCACATGAGTTAGAAGTTTAACATGAAGCACAATGATCAACATGCATTTTTTAACAGATGAATCAAGTCTAACACACTAATAGGGTTACAACATAACTCAGTTGTCAACTTTCATTTGTGTGGCCAAAAGGATATCCCCTTTTTTGATCCATTGGTCTTCACACCAGTTATATACCGTAGCTACAAACACTACTTTTGAGTCGAAACAGACTCACATTCTTGAGACACCCGAGCTTATCCGACACCAATTTGTATAGCAACTAATCAAACACCCTTCTCATTAGTTGGTGGAGGGATTCCACTCTTCCAAATAAACTCTATAGCTAACCAATGGGTGTATGAGGACTGAGGGGCCCGCTCCACCAATGCGTGCATTTAAAATTTTAAAATGCAAAGAAATATGATAGAAATGAAATGCAGATAAACCATACCAATCCACCCATGTAAGAGAATACAGAGTAGATCCCAAAAATATATTTTAAGCATTCCTTTGACATAAGAACTTAACCCCGAACACATTTATAATGAGCTCCTCAATCACTTGCAGAATTGAACATCTCTAATCCTGAAGGGGGAGTTGATAGTCTCGCATCATTTTCAACCAACCCAATATTTTGTCTGTGAGCGTCTTACAAGAGACATTTCGCTCCAGCGCAAGCAATTTGGGCCCACCCATTTGACGCTTGCATTAATTAAATCAAATCGGCACTTTTCCAAAATAATGTCATGCATTAACTCATCAAATCTTTAGAAAAACTGAATCAAATCGGCAATTAACAAAAAACAACATCATGCATTAATTCATTCAAATCAATCGACACTTTGGCAAAATAACGTCATACATTAACTCATTCAAATCAAATCTTAAGAAAATCTTAACTAAATCCAAACTTTCCTTGCCTTCCACTAGTCAAACCCAAATGAAAACAAATCTTGCCAACAAAATCAACTAGAATCAAAGTGGCAGGCCCATTTGACGCCTGCATGCGTTTTTAAAATTTTCTATGTTTCATTTTTTGGTTTATTTTTTATGTTTTATTTTTTTATCACTAACCTATTATTTTGAGCTCGGCATCTCTACTCTTAAAAGGGTAATACATAGTCGTTTCTTCCTTCGTTACTACCCTCACCATCGATTGACAGACCCCCTCGACCCCCCTCCCATGGATTTTCTTTTGTCTATCTCCACCACTGATTTTCCTTCACCAACCCACCAATTTTTTACTCAACGAACTTTCCATGCCCAAAAAACATTAACTTTCATATATTCTGTTGAATAACGTGATTGTATTAGAAAACACATCTTATACTAGGAATATTCTGGCTTGCCTTCTACTCCAAATAGATCATGTATTTCTACATATATGTCCACAAGGCTCAAGCAATAAAACAACTATTCCATCAAATCCCGCTCTTTCTTCTAACATGGTATCTATCGCAAATTGATCCTAAACCCTAGCCACCGCCGCTTCCGCACTTGCGCGTCGCCCCCGGGGCGGTCAGCCTCCATGACCGCCGCCGGGGGCCGCGCCGCCCGTACCTAGGGTTCGTCCGCCGGCCGTGTTAGCCGGCTGTCCTAGAGAGTCTTTTCCCGAACCCTTGCTTCGGATTTTTCTTTCTCATGCAGATCGTCTTGATCGGCACTTCTTTTTGGTTCTCCGATATATAGATCGGTTTGCGTCGTCCACCACTGTTCGTCATCTACATCACGCCTCTACTTCGTTATTGGCATCGACTCCGTCCGCATCTTCGTCGCTCCGGCTGCTTGCGTACAGCTACGCCGACATGCTGGTTCGGATGCCGCCCGTGCGGTCTTACCTGGCCGTAGTCCAGCGCCGCGTCTTGAGACTCGTCCGTGTGCGAGATTGGTCTCTTGTGCGGCTGCATTGGGTGTTGATTCCGTGCAGGAGCATGTGCCCGAGTGCTCAAGCACGTTGCATGTTCATGCATGTACGTGTATGAACATCCTCTGTTTCCTAGCACCTCCGGCCGCACACGCACGTCCGGCTACTTCATCGTCCACCCGTATTTTCTCGGGTCTGCTTTATCATGGAGTGGTCAACTTGATCACCTGTCCTCCGCTCCGCTTCATCTGCGCCACACGATCGATTTGGCCCATCGATTGCAAGCGTCTCCGCAGGTCCTATAAAGATCGTCTCTAAATAAAGCGCGTCCTTCACCGATCAAGCATCAGACTGTCGCCGCGTTGCCTGGTTGCCCGCCGCCCCGAGACCGTCTGCTCCAGGCCGTCCCGTGGCTGCACCGACCCTCGCGTCGCCGCTGCGTCGCCTCATCGGGCCATAGCGAGCGTGGCATGTGGTCTATGCCGCCGTCTCGAGTTCGTTCCCACGGTTGCACCAACCTGAGTTTCGTCGCTGCGCCGCCCCTTTGGGCCGTAGCGCCGCGGCTCGCGGTCCCCGCCGCCGCCCCGAGGTCTTCCCGCCGTCGCCCCGACCTGGTTGCCGCCATTACGTCGCCCCTTCGGGCCGTAGCGCCGCGTCCCGCGGTCAGCTCCGCCGTCACCGCGCGTCGACCTCCCGTGGTATGCGCCGCGCCGTCTTCCTTGGCGCGGGAACGCCACCGTCCGCGCCGGTCTTCGTCACACTGTCAGGGTTCTTCGCCTATTTCGAGCACCGCCGCCGCACTCCTAACTTAGCCGCCGCTGCCGCCGTCAGGTCGCCGCTGCCGCTCTTCTTTGGCCGCCGCCGCCGCAACCTTCGTAGCCGCCGCCGCCCGTCCACCCCCTTCATCTTCGTCCAAGCACCAGCTCGTCGCCAGCGTCGTCATCATCTACCCCGACCACTTCGTCTACTCCGACCACCATTGGTGACATCGGCCCCGCGCCGATAGACGCCGCAATCGTCGTCGAGTTCTTCTCTGCTGGCCCCTCCAACTTCTCCGACATGGTGTACAGCTCGTGCAGGTCCCTTGTCTACGCATGCCCGGTGCTGGCAACACCGATGCGTGCCTTCGTCCACGACGTGTCCCCGGGCCTAGCAAGCCTGGTCGGCGCTTCGTCAATTTCGTCTTCGTCCGTCTACGCATGCCCGGTGCTGACAACACTGGTGCGTGCCTTCGTCCACGATGTGTCCCCGAGCTTGGCAAACCCGCTGCGGCGCGTCGTTAACCACATCTTCTGCTGGAATTTAGTCCATTTTGGGCAACCCAATAACTATTTCAGAAATTCCTAATAAATCCTAGAGGCCCACTTAGCCCATTTGTGCAAGGCAAGGGATACTACTAAAGTTTAGTCCCACATTGCTAGTTTAGTGGGAGTTGGACCTCCTTATAAGGGAGGTTCTTTCCCCACTTGTACGAGCATGAGAACAAGAGGGATATCCACGCGCTCCTCCTCCGCCGCCCGCTTCGTCACGATGCGCCGCGCCGCGGGTTGCGGGAATGAGCCGAGCCGATGTCTAAATTTTTGCCACGCACTACGGGTATACGAAAGGTCACTCGGGAGCTGGAAAGTTTTTGCTGTAGTGGATATTGAATACGAACGCTGCACCCTTCGGCTGCTGTCTGTTCGTTTCATCTCCCGCGTTCCCTTCAGCTCCCGGCGCAGCCTCTCACCTCCTTCTCTTGCGCCTATAAAAGGGAGGTCGCTCCTCTCAGAGAGACGCACCAGAACTTCTCCTTCCTCTCGCCACCGGTTCTAATCTCTGAGCTGCTGCTGTCTTCCTTATCCCAGCTAGCAGCGTGCACCGCAGGTCGGGACAGTAGGCCTCCGAAACTGCACCTCTTTGAGTCATGTACGGGAGAAGGTGTTGGGGAACGTAGCAGAAATTCAAAATTTTCCTACGTGTCACCAAGATCTATCTATGGAGAGACTAGCAACGAGGGGAAGGAGAGTGCATCTACATACCCTTGTAGATCGCTAAGCGGAAGCGTTCAAGTGAACGGGGTTGATGGAGTCGTACTCGTCGTGATCCAAATCACCGATGATCCTAGTGCCGAACGGACGGCACCTCCGCGTTCAACACACGTACAGCCCGATGATGTCTCCCACGCCTTGATCCAGCAAGGAGAGAGGGAGAGGTTGAGGAAGACTCCATCCAGCAGCAGCACAACGGCGTGGTGGTGGTGGAGGAGCGTGGCAATCCTGCAGAGCTTCGCCAAGCACCACATGAGAGGAGGAAGGAGAGATGCAGGGCTGCGTCATATAGAGGAGAGGAACTGTAACGCCCCATATGTAACCTTCCCCAAATGTACTCCGACTCTTGCCGTTTCCGGCATTAAGTTATATTTAATTCTCGGGTTCGGGTCTTTGCCTCCGTGTGTTGTTTCGTTTTTCGTGCATCTCATATCATGTCGTCACGTGCATTGCATTCGCATACATGTTCATCTCATGCATTCGAGCATTTTTCCCGTTGTCCGTTTTGCATTCCGGCGCTTCGTTCTCCTCCGGTGGCCATTTCTAGCTTTCTTTCGTGTGTGGGGATTAAACATTTTCGGATTGGGCCGAGACTTGCCATGCGACCTTGGTTTACTACCGGTAGACCGCCTGTCAAATTTTCGGGTCATTTGGACTTCGTTTGATACTCCAACGGTTAACCGAGGGACCGAAAAGGCCTCGTGTGTGTGCAGCCCAACACCCCTCCATTTTGGTCCAAAACCCACCAAACTCAGCTCCATCGTCTCGGTCGTTCGATCACGATCGTGTGGGCGAAAACCGCACCTCATTTGGACTCTCCTAGCTCCACTTATGTCTATAAATACCCCTCCATCTCGATTCTCGTTCCCCTCCCCCGAAACCCTAGCTCCTAAAAAAAACGAATTCCGCCGCCGCCGGACGTGTCCGCGCCGGACCGGACGCGTCCGCCGCCGCGCCCGGCCAGCCGCAGCACGCCACGTGGCAACCGGGGCCCGCCGCCGCCCCGGCCCACGGAAGCCCATGGCCGGCCCTCCCCGTCGCCCGACCGGGCCCCGCGCGCCACCGCCGCCCGCGGCTTCCTTCTCCGGAGCCGGCCGCCTTCTCCGCCGCGGGGGCTCGCCGCCGGCGCAGGTCGTCGCCGTCGCCGCTCGCCCCGGCCACCACCGGAGCCGGGCTCCTCGCCGCCCGGCCCGCGCCGGCGCCGTCCGCGCCTGCCCTCGCCGCCCTCGTCGCCGGTGGCCACCTCGCCGGCCTTCTCCCTCCTCCACGCGCGCCACCGCAGCCATGGATTCCGGCCACCTCGACCTCGGGCTGCTACAGTGATTCCGGCGACCTCGGGAACCGCGCTGGATCTGGATCTGAAAAATCCCCTCGGTTGACTTTTGACCTAATTTTTCCAGATTTTCATGCTACCTTTGACCTGCCATATCTTTGCATCCGTAGCTCCGATTTGGGCGTATGATATGTCAAATTCTTCGTCTCGACGAGTACATCATTTCATTCCATTGCATCATTTGCATTTGAGGCCACCTTGGTGCCCAAAATGGTGTTGTAAGGAGGCATGTTGAGTTAAATTGCAGATCCGTTAGTTCAACATGCACTTTTGTCATTTTTGCCATATTTAATCCGTGCATGATATGCATGTGCCCCTTTGGGATGAATTGTTAAGCATGTTGCCTTCTTTCCAGAGGTGCCTTCCATGTATTTTTAGGAGGTGTGTGTTGTCTTGTGCAAGCTTGCGAAGAGGGCTACCTGAGATTTCAGATTTCAGGGACTTAGTGATTTTCACTAAGTCTGAGCCGTTTTAGTTCACGATGCTATATGTTCGGCTTGTTTCCTAGTGATCCGTGCCTCTTTTGAGGATGATCAGTAAGAGTGATTTGTTATGCTTGTTGTGCTTAATCCATCCATGTCTTTACTTATTATGTTGGAGCACCCTAGGTTGACTCAATCGAGCTCAACTTTTGGATAGTTGCTGTTTTGGGCAGATCGTTAACTCTTTTGCGATTTTGCCGGAGTGATTGCTAGTGATCCATGCATGCTATGCCATTGTTCTTGCCATGTCTAGCTAGAATTTTGTGCCTTCTTAATGGATATATGCTTGCCTTGCCATGACTTGCACCGTAGTGAGAGCATCGAGCTCGTTTACAAGCCTCCGTGAGTTATTATTTCAGCATGTCCCAGTTTTCACTAAGTCTGAAAACTGATTGTGTTTCATCGATGTTCGTGTGCTCGGTAGAGTATTTTGTGAACCCTTTTGGCCCCAGGTCATTTTGGGTGTTTTGTTAAGCTTGTTGAGTAGCTCCATGCCATGCTCTTACTTGCCATGTTCAGGTTTTCCTTCATGTTGTTTTGCTGCTCCGAAGAGAGCATCGTGGTCTGAAATTTCAGACTAGCGTTAATTTCGCTAAGTCTGAAATCTGTTTTGCTTATTCAGTTTTGCCATGCTTGTTTGAAGCCCTTAATGGATGAATTTGCCCATGCCTCAGTCATGATGATTTGATAAACTTGATGAGTACATCACTGCCATGTAATTTGTTTTCATGTTGGGTGGCTGTAGCTTGTTCTTTTTGTTGCATTTAGGAGGCATGTTGCTGTAAATCGCAGATCGGTTCGTTTAGTAAAACGCTTGCCATTTCTTAACCGTAGCTCCGATTGCCATGATCTTTATATCGTTTTCAGGGGATTTCTTCCCCTCTATCCAGTGGCACTCTTGGATTTCCAAATTGAGTCCAGGTTCATGCATTTCCTGTTACTTGTTGCATTCTTGCATCCCGCATCGCATCCCGCATAGCATATCATCTTTGCATCTTATTGTTTGCCCTTGCACGTGGTTGATTGTATCCTTGTTGCTTGTTTGTGTTTTTGGGTAGAGCCGGGAGACGAGTTCGCTAACGAGGAGCCCGTTGAGTTTGCTTTTGAGGATCCAGTCAATTCTGACAACTGTGCAGGCAAGATGATCACACCCTTGAAATCACTACTATCTTTGCTATGCTAGTTTGCTCGCTCTTTTGCTTTGCCAATGCTACGATGCCTACCACTTGCTTGTCAGCCTCCCAATTGCCATGATTGAGCCTCTAACCCACCTTTGTCCTAGCAAACCATTGATTGGCTATGTTACCGCTTTGCTCAGCCCTTCTTATAGCGTTGTTAGCTGCAGGTGAAGATTGGAGCCGTTCGTTGTTGGAATATTTATTTACTTGTTGGGATATCACTATATTGCTATGTTATCTTTACTCATCTATATACTTGGTAAAGGGTGGAAGGCTCGGCCTCTCGCCTAGTGTTTTGTTCCACTCTTGCCGCCCTAGTTTCCGTCATATCGGTGTTATGTTCCCGGTTTGTTGCGTCCCTTACGCGGTTGGGCTATAATGGGAACCCCTTGATAGTTCGCCTTGATTAAAGCTTTTCCAGCAATGCCCAACATTGGTTTTTACCATTTGCCACCTACCCTTTTCTTTCCCTTGGGTTTCCGGAGCCCGAGGGTCATCTTTACTTTAGCCCCCCCACGGGCCAGTGCTCCTCTGAGTGTTGGTCCGAAACGTCAGCCGCCGGTGGCCACCAGGGGCAACTCTGGGCTGGCCTACCGGAAGTTTAGACAATCTGAGTGTGCCCTGAGAAAGAGATATGTGCAGCTCCTATCGGGATTTGTCGGCGCATTCGGGCGGTGTTGCTGGACTAGTTTTGACCTGACGAATCATCTTGTTGTACCGGGATACCGAGTCTGATCGGTGGGTCCTAGGTGGAGGTCTATTCCTTCGTTGACCGTGAGAGCTTGTTATGGGCTAAGTTGGGACCCCCCTGCAGGGATTGATCTTTCGAAAGCCGTGCCCGCGGTTATGGGCAGATGGGAATTTGTTAATGTCCGGTTGTAGATAACTTGAACTTAATTAATTAAAATGTATCAACTGCGTGTGTTGCCGTGATGGCCTCTTCTCGGCGGGTCCGGGAAGTGGACACGGCGTTGGAGTTATGCTTGCGTAGTCTGCTCTACTTAGTTACCGCTCGTGATTTGCCTTCTCTTCTCGCTCTCTTTTGCGAATAAGTTAGCCACCATACATGCTAGTCGCTTGCTGCAGCTCCACTCACATTACCCCTTTCTTACCTATTAAGCTTAAATAGTCTTGATCGCGAGGGTGCGAGATTGCTGAGTCCTTGTGGCTCACAGATTACTATTATACCAGATGCAGGGACCGATGATACTCCTCCGGATGGTGCGTTCGAGCTGAAGTGGGAGTACGACGAGGACTCTCAGCGATACTATGTTTCTTTTCCTGATGATCAGTAGTGGTGCCTGCTCGGGGTTCGATTCAGGGTCTAGTCGCATGTTGGGGGGTCTTTTCTATTTTGGCACCGTAGTCGGGCCATGAGTGTTTGTATGATGGATGCTATTTATGTACCTTGATGTGACGTGGCGAGTGTAAGCCGACTATTATTATTATTATTATTCCCCCTTTATATTTATATGTACATGGGTTGTGTGAAGATTGCCTCACTTGCGACTTATGCCTTCAATGCGATTATGCCTCTAAGTCGTGCCTCGACACGTGGGAGATATAGTCGCATCGAGGGTGTTACAAGTTGGTAATCAGAGCCTTCCCCGACCTTAGGAGCCCCATTGCTTGATCGTTTCTAGCAGCCGAGTTGTGTCTAGAAAAATGTTTTGAGTCCTTAGGAATTATATATCGGAGAGCTTAGGAATTCTTTTTTACTTCCCAGTCTCCTCATCGCTCTGGTAAGGCATCCTGACGTAGAGTTTTGACTCTTCTCTTCTCAAATTTCACTAAATTTTTTTTAGGATCACGCGAGTATCTTAGTTTTGTTCCGATGGCTTATGATGAGAATACTGTCTTGGTGCCTCCTGTCAGGGGTTTAGTGGAAGTGTCCCGGGGAGTTGAGCTCTGAGGTGTTGTCATCATAATTCTATCGTTGCAATTCTGGTATACTTGAGATATGTGCGCGACATCGAAAATCTCCTTTATGCAGTTCGTTGGTGAGATAACCTCGACGCCACCCAGTACTGGGGCGGGAGTTCGGGAGTATCGCCATAACTTGTATAACGGATGCTTTTCGAAGGTTGAGATAGATGGTCTCCGAAGGTTTCTTGGTTATGTGTTGAAGGATGGATGCAGCTGGATGTAGGATTTGCTAGCTTGGGTGAGATATTATGCTTCCCCTGTATCCTCAACACCTGATTGCATAACCGGAAAGTTTCGGGAATTTCATAGGTGGGAATTCAAGTAGCCTTAGGATATCTTTCCAACAGATGTGTGATATGAAATTGGGGTTCGACGTTTAGTGGTTCGCCTATTCACGGTCGATTTTACAGTGGCCTCGTTGTGTCTTAAAGAGTCCTTGGCTATGCTGACTCGGGGATGCTTCGTATGTCATGTGCACTGCCTTGTACATGATGGTGCTGTACGGTCGAGCCCGTGTAGGTCCTACCACGAACACTTCGGACGAAATTTCTATCCTGTGTTTGTTCCGGCTTATTTCGCAAGCCAACCCTTGGTTTATTTTGAGTTGTGGTGTTCGTTCTTCTCCGACGTCATATATTGATTCCATCCCTCGTTGATGTACCTCTTTGTGACGCCCGGGTAATTAAGCTACAGTAATCCTCACTAATGATGCCACGTCACCTCTGTCACTGTAGTTAATCTCGGGTTAAATCAAAACGGTTTCGAAATTCAATTCAAAATTATGATGGTAATAAAAGTTAAAAAAAAAAATAATGAAACAAAAATGTTCGGTGGTTGCCAAATATTACAAAGATAATTATGGTGTAAGGTTCACAATTTTATAAAATGCCTAAGTGTTTATAAATAAATAAAAACAGAAAAGAAAATAAACAAAAGAAAAGAAAACAGAAAGCAAACAAACATAAAACAAAAAAAGGGGAGGGAGTGAGAGCAACCCCCCTCTCCCAGTGGGCCTCGTGGCCCAGCTGGCGTTTCAGCCGGCCGGCCAGGCCGGCCCACTCCCTTGCACACCCCTCGCTCGGCCTATATGGCCCCTTCCCCGAACCGGAAACCCTAGCCCGGTCGCCCCTCGATTCCCCACTCCCCCCTCGATCTCACCCACTTCTCTCCCCCTCCCCCCCTCGCGCGGATCCCATTGGTGGCAACCGCCGCCCCCGGCACCTTGCACCCGCGCCGCCGCCGGACCTCACCGGTCGTCATCGCCCCTCTCCTTCGCCCACTCGTTCCAGATCGGGGCCCTGCCTCCCCGACGGCGCGACGTCGCTGGACCACCGAGGCCACCTCGCCCCGACGTTGCCCCGCCGCCTCGTCCTCACCACCCGCGCCGTCCTCGACCTCCTCCTCAACCGCGGCTCCACCGAGCCTTGCCGGTGTTCCCCTACAACGGGGGTGAGCCGCCGCCCGTCCTCCTCTTCCCTCTCCTCGTTTCACCGCCGTAGGCCGTCGTTCGCGCTGCCTGGTCTTCGTCCAGTGGCCGCGGTCACCGTGACCGTAACCGCGTCCAGCCCCATGTCACCGCTCCCCTACCCGTGCTCCTCGCGGTCCCGTGCTCCCTCGTCTCGCGCCTCGCCCGCCGTCCCCGTTCCCTGCTGCGGCTGCTCGGGACCGCGCCTGCTGCCCACCCCGTGGCCGCCCTCCCCGCCGCTCGCTCGTGCCTCTACGGCACTCGACGCGCCGCGCCCTGGCCACACCCCTTCCCAGACGGCGTCGTGGCCTCGTCGGCGCCCCTGTTGCCCCGTGCCCTTGCACGGGCGCCCGCTCGTTAACCCGCTCACCGGTCGCCCAATTAACCCCCCGGGCCACTGACTACCGGGCCCCACGTCCCTGTTTTATTAAAAAAAAGAGTTTAAAAAGTAAATAAATGATTAATTAGTTAAATAATTAATTAACTTAATTAATCTAGTTAATTAAGCCTAATTAACATGCTAATAAATCTAACTACCGTTAATTAGATAACAACCTATGACATGCGGGACACACTCATTAGTTGACTGGTCTACAGTCAACTTTGACTGCTTGCATCATGATGATGTCATGATGACGTCATAAATGCTTTTGTTTTAATTAATTTTGTTAATCCTAAAAATGATTTAAATCTTTAAAATTTAATATTAAATAATCCGTAGCTCGGATGAAAATGTTTTCTACATGAAAGTTGCTCAGAACGACGAGACGAACCCGGATACGCAGCCCGTTCGTCCGTCACGCATCCCTAGCATAGCAAACACGCAACTTTCCCCTCCGGCTCCTCTGCCCGAAAACGCAAAACACCGGGGATACTTCCCGGATGTTTTCCCCCTTCGCCGGTATCACCTCCTACTGCGTTAGGTCACCCCTAGCACGGCGTATCACCATGTTATGCTTTGTGTTGCTTTGATTGCTCTGTTATTTATTATGTTCCCCCTCCGTTGCTTTTTCCGGTAGACCCCGAGACCGCTGCCGGTACCCCTGAGATCGGCTACGGTGTTGACGACCACTCTCTCTTGCCAGAGCAACCAGGCAAGCCCCCCCTTTGATCACCAGATATCGCCTACTCTTCTCTATACTGCTTGCATTAGAGTAGTGTAGCATGTTACTGCTTCTCGTCAATCCTATACTGATGCATAGCCTGTCCTTGCTACTACTGTTGATACCTTTACCTGCTATCCTACTGCTTAGTATAGGATGCTAGTTTATCATCAGTGGCCCTACATTCTTGTCCGTCTGCCATGCTATACTATTGGGCCGTGATCACTCGGGAGGTGATCACGGGTATATACTATATACTTTAAACATGATACATGTGGTGACCAAAGTCGGGTTGGCTCGAGGAGTACCCGCGAGTGATTCACGGATTGGGGGCTGAAAGGACCTTTGTCCCGACGGCCCTCTGTGTGGATCTTTGTGGCGGAGCGACAGGGCAGGTTCCGACCACCTAGGAGAGAGGTGGGCCTGGCCCTGTTCGGCGTTCGCGGACACTTAACACGCTTAACGAGATCTGGGTATTTGATCTGAGTCTGGCCATTTGGTCTATACGCACTAACCATCTACGTGGGAGCAGTTATGGGTATCCCGACGTCGTGGTATCAGCCGAAGCCTTCGTGACGTCAGCGACTGAGTGGCGCGCGCCGGATTGGACTGGAAAGCCACTAGGCTAGGTCTGCTTCCGGCCGCGTACGCAACGTGCAGGTGTGCAAAGGGCGATGGGCCCAGACCCCTGCGCCAGAGGATTTAGACCGGCGTGCTGACCTCTCTGTTGTGCCTAGGTAGGGCTGCGACGTGTTGATCTTCCGAGGCCGGGCATGACCCAGAAAAGTGTGTCCGGCCAAATGGGATCGAGCGTGTTGGGGTATGTGGTGCACCCCTGCAAGGAAGTTTATCTATTCGAATAGCCGTGTCCCTCGGTAAAAGGACGACCCGGAGTTGTACTTTGACCTTATGACAACTAGAACCGGATACTTAATAAAACACACCCTTCCAAGTACCAGATACAACCGGTGATCGCTCTCTCACAGGGCGACGATGGGAGGATCATCGGTTAGGATTATGCTATGCGATGCTACTTGGAGGACTTCAGTCTACTCTCTTCTACATGCTGCAAGACGAAGGCTGCCAGAAGCGTAGTCTTCGAAAGGACTAGCTATCCCCCTCTTATTCCGGCATTCTGCAGTTCAGTCCACATATGATAGCCTTATTCCAGTTGATACCAATGCATACATATGTAGTGTAGCTCCTTGCTTGCGAGTACTTTGGATGAGTACTCACGGTTGCTTTCTCCTTCTTTTCCCTCTATTCCTTCTACCTGGTTGTCGCAACCAGATGTTGGAGCCCAGGAGTCAGACGCCACCGCCGATGATGACTCCTACACCGTAGGTGCCTACTACTACGTGCTGCCCGCTGACGACGACCAGGAGTAGTTTGGGAGGATCCCAGGCAGGAGGCCTGCGCCTCTTTCGATCTGTATCCCAGTTTGTGCTAGCCATCTTATGGCAACTTGTTTAACTTATGTCTGTACTCAGATATTGTTGCTTCCGCTGACTCGTCTATGATCGAGCTCTTGTATTCGAGCCTTCGAGGCCCCTGGCTTGTAATATGATGCTTGTATGACTTATTTTATTTGTAGAGTTGTGTTGTGATATCTTCCCGTGAGTCCCTGATCTTGATCGTACACGTTTGCGTGTATGATTAGTGTACGATTAAATCGGGGGCGTCACACTCTTCTACCTGATTCTTCGTGGCTTCGCAATTTAGGAATATGTGACCACTTCAAGAGAAGTGCATTCGTTCATTTTGTTCGGATGTGAAGACTTATGTTGCAATTTTCATTCCGTTGGATTCACCTTCTATATTTCTCCATTTGTGTGCTAATGGTGGTCAACCTCTTCAGGATGGCTCCTCCAATGCGCACGACTCTGAACCCAGATCCTCCGCCACCTCCGCCTCCTCCGGAAGCATGGCAGGCTGTGATGGCTGCTACTAATGCAAATACTCAGCTGATCATGCAAATCATCCAAGAGCGGAATCAAAGCAGTCAAGCGAACCAAGGCAGCAACCAGAACCAGTTTGCAACTCTGCATCAGTTCCTCGCAAATGGTCCAAAGACGTTCAGTAACTGCGTTGAGGCTACCGATGCTGATGATTGGTTAGTCGATCTGGGCAAGCATTTTGAATGTAGCAACGTCAGACCTGAAGATTTCGTCAAGTTCGCGTCTTTCCAGCTCAAGGATCAGGCCGCAGAGTGGTTTCAGCAGTACCGGGATTCCAGAGGTGGATGTTTGATCACTTGGGATGATTTCCGTCGTGATTTCCGCGCTCATCACATTCCTCAAAGTGTGACTGAAAGCAAACATGAAGAATTCCGCAATCTGAAGCAAGGCTCTTTGTCTGTCTATGACTACAACAAGTTGTTCCAGAAGCTCGCCCGTTTTGCCAAGCAGGATGTTCCTGATGAGAAGAGCATGATCTATCAGTTCAGGGGTGGTCTTCGTGAAGAAATTCAGCTCGCTCTTGTCCTCTTCGAGCCGCTGAGATATGATGAGTTCTACAACATGGCACTGAAGCAAGAGGCTGCTCAGCTCAGGTGTGATGCTTCCAGGAAGCGAGTCAGAGACACTTCGTCTTCGTCCTCTACTCAAGTGACCAAACAGCAGAAGTATTGGCTTCCTCCTCCTCCGTTCCGTCAGCCGTATCAGCAGAAGAGCAAAGGTGGCAGTGGTTCTTCCCACCCACCCAACCCAGGCTTTCAGAACAAGACTTCGTCTCAAGCTCCAAGATCGAGTGCTCCGTACCACCGTCCGCTCTCAGAGGTCACGTGCAACAAGTGCCAACAGAAGGGTCACTACGCTAACAAGTGTTTCAACCAGAGGCGTCTTCCTCCTCCTCCTCCTATCAGATCGGCAAGTACAGCTGTGGTCAAGCACAATCCCAAGCACGCCAAGGTCAATATGGTGAATGCAGCTCAAGCAGAGGATTCGTCAGATGTGATCATGGGTAACCTTCCTGTTAACGATGTTCCTGCAAAAGTACTTTTCGATACAGGTGCATCACATTGTTTCATCTCGAAGCCTTTTGCATCTAAGCACGGGTGGTTTTCTCAAGTTATGCAACAGCCATTAGCAGTCATCTCTCCGAGCAAATGCTTGCTTGCTAACTATGAAGTTCCAGATATTTCTATCTCGCTGGGTGACTTTAAGTTTCTGGCTTCCCCGATGATTCTTGGCAATTCCGATATCGACCTCATTCTTGGAATGGACTGGCTCTCTAAACATAAAGCTCAGCTGGATTGCGCAGCCAAGCAGATTCAACTGACTCATTCGTCTGAGGAAGTGATTGTCTTTGCTGCTCGAGATAATACCATCCGGTTATTCTTTCTCAATGAGAAGGGTGAATTGGATGCTATTTCGCAGATTCCGGTTGTTTGTGAGTATCAAGATGTCTTCCCTGAAGAACTCCCAGGCATGCCTCCAAACCGGCCTGTTGAATTCGTTATTGAACTTGAGCCCGATACGGAACCGGTGTGTAAACGGCCTTACAAGCTCGGCCCCGAAGAGTTGAAGGAGTTGAAGAAACAGCTCGATGTGCAAGAAAGGATGGGTCTCATTCGGCCTAGTACTTCTCCGTGGGGTTGTGGTGTTCTTTTTGTGAAGAAGAAGGATGGTACGGACCGACTTTGTGTTGATTACCGTCCATTGAACAAGAAGACCATCAAGAACAAGTATCCACTTCCCAACATTAATGAGCTATTCGAACAACTCAAGGGTGCCCAAGTATTCTCCAAGCTTGATCTCCGTATGGGTTATCATCAAATTCGCATTCGTGAACAAGATATTCCAAAGACGGCGTTCAGAACAAGCTATGGGTCATATGAATACACAGTTATGTCTTTTGGCCTCGCCAATGCTCCTCCGACGTTCTCTCGAATGATGAACTTCATCTTCAACCCCTACACCAACGACTTTGTTTTGGTCTATCTCGATGATATCCTGGTTTTCTCGAAGAACAAGGAAGATCATGCCAAACACTTGCGTTTGGTTCTTGACAAGCTAAGGGAACATCAATTCTATGCCAAGTTCTCTAAGTGTGAGTTTTGGCTCGATGAGGTTCTTTATCTTGGTCATATTATCTCTACCAAGGGCATTTCCGTGGATCCTGAGAAGGTGTCTGCAATTGTTAATTGGGAACCTCCTCAGAATGTGAAGCAACTCCGTAGCTTCCTCGGTCTTGCAAGTTATTGTCGAAGATTCGTTGAAAACTTCTCCAAGATCGCGAAGCCTCTCCCAAATCTTCTTCAGAAGCACGTCAAGTACGTTTGGTCTCCGGAGTGTGATGTTGCTTTCAACGCTTTGAAAGAGAAATTGATCACTGCTCCAGTTCTAACTCCGCCTGATGAAACCAAACCGTACGAGGTCTTTTGTGATGCCTCTCTCCAAGGTCTCGGTGCAGTACTGATGCAAGAGAAGAAAGTTGTTGCTTATACCTCTCGCCAGTTGAAGCCAAATGAGAAGAACTACCCCACTCATGATCTTGAGTTGGCGGCAGTTGTGCACGCATTGTTGACATGGAGACATCTTCTCTTGGGAAGGAAAGTGGACATTTTCACTGATCACAAGAGTCTCAAGTACATCTTCACTCAGCCTAATCTCAACCTCAGGCAGACTCGATGGGTCGAAATGATTCAAGAGTACAATCCGAGTATCGAGTATACTCCAGGCAAGGCTAATGTGATTGCTGACGCTTTGAGCAGAAAAGCATATTGCAACAGTTTGATTCTCAAGCCTTATCAACCCGAGCTTTGTGAAGCCTTCCGCAAACTTAATCTGCAAGTTGTTCCTCAGGGTTTCCTCGCCAACCTTCAAGTTTCTCCTACCTTGGAAGACCAGATTCGCCAAGCCCAGCTTCTTGATGCTATGGTGAAAAAGGTGAAGATTGGTATTGCAAAGAGTCAGCCCAAGTACAAGTGCTACCGACTTGATGACAAGGACACTCTCTTCTTCGAGGATCGAATTGTTGTGCCCAAAGGTGAACTTCGTAAAGTGATCATGAATGAGGCTCACAACTCTCTCCTCTCCATCCACCCTGGGAGCACGAAGATGTATCAAGACCTGAAGCAAACTTATTGGTGGACTCGAATGAAGCGCGAGATCGCTCAATTCGTGAATGAATGTGATGTCTGCAGAAGAGTGAAAGCAGAACACCAAAGGCCAGCAGGTCTCCTCCAACCTCTCGCCATTCCAGAATGGAAGTTTGACCACATTGAAATGGACTTCGTGACTGGGTTTCCTAAGTCCAAGCGTGGCAATGATGCTATATTCGTTGTCATCGACAAGCTGACCAAAGTGGCTCATTTCTTGCCTATCAAAGAGTCAATCACTGCAGCTCAATTGGCGGAGCTCTACACCTCTCGCATTGTCTCTCTGCACGGTATTCCTCAAGTGATATCTTCAGACCGTGGCAGCATCTTTACCTCCAAGTTTTGGGATTCTTTTCAGAAGGCCATGGGCACCAACATTCGCTTCAGCACTGCTTTCCATCCTCAAACAAGCGGTCAAGTCGAGCGTGTCAACCAGATTCTTGAAGATATGCTCAGAGCTTGTGTTATCTCCTTCGGCATGAAGTGGGAGGATTGCCTTCCTTATGCTGAATTCTCATACAACAACAGTTTCCAAGCAAGTTCCGGCAAGGCCCCGTTTGAAATTTTGTATGGTAGGAAGTGCCGTACACCTCTCAACTGGTCTGAAACCGGTGAACGTCAGCTGCTGGGTAATGACCTGATCACAGAAGCAGAAGATATGTGCAAGGTCATTCGTGATAACCTCAAAGCAGCCCAGTCTCGTCAGAAGAGCTACTACGACAGCAAGCACCGTGATTTGGCTTTCGAGATCGGAGATCATGTCTACCTCCGCGTCTCTCCAATGAAAGGGACTCGTCGCTTCGGTATCAAAGGGAAGCTTGCCCCAAGATACGTCGGGCCTTTCAAGATCGTCAGCAAGAGAGGCGACCTCGCCTATCAACTCGAGCTTCCCGCAACCTTTGCCAATGTTCATGATGTGTTCCACGTCTCGCAACTCCGTAAGTGCTTCAAGACGCCTGAGCGCACCGTCAACTTCGAGGACATTGAGCTCCAAGAAGATCTCTCCTACCGTGAGCACCCAGTTGTAATCCTTGAAGAGACTGAACGCAAAACTCGCAACAAGTCAATCAAGTTTCTCAAAATCAAGTGGTCACACCATTCCGACCGTGAAGCTACCTGGGAACGCGAGGATCACCTCCGTTCTGAGTACCCGGAGTTCTTTCAGTCCTAGATCTCGGGACGAGATCTTTTCGTAGTGGTGGAGTGTTGTAACGTCCCATATGTAACCTTCCCCAAATGTACTCCGACTCTTGCCGTTTCCGGCATTAAGTTATATTTAATTCTCGGGTTCGGGTCTTTGCCTCCGTGTGTTGTTTCGTTTTTCGTGCATCTCATATCATGTCGTCACGTGCATTGCATTCGCATACATGTTCATCTCATGCATTCGAGCATTTTTCCCGTTGTCCGTTTTGCATTCCGGCGCTTCGTTCTCCTCCGGTGGCCATTTCTAGCTTTCTTTCGTGTGTGGGGATTAAACATTTCCGGATTGGGCCGAGACTTGCCATGCGACCTTGGTTTACTACCGGTAGACCGCCTGTCAAATTTTCGGGTCATTTGGACTTCGTTTGATACTTCAACGGTTAACCGAGGGACCGAAAAGGCCTCGTGTGTGTGCAGCCCAACACCCCTCCATTTTGGCCCAAAACCCACCAAACTCAGCTCCATCGTCTCGGTCGTTCGATCACGATCGTGTGGGCGAAAACCGCACCTCATTTGGACTCTCCTAGCTCCACTTATGTCTATAAATACCCCTCCATCTCGATTCTCGTTCTCCTCCCCCGAAACCCTAGCTCCTAAAAAAAACGAATTCCGCCGCCGCCGGACCGGACGCGTCCGCCGCCGCGCCCGGCCAGCCACAGCACGCCACGTGGCAACCGGCGCCCGCCGCCGCCCCGGCCCGCGGAAGCCCACGGCCGGCCCTCCCCGTCGCCCGACCGGGCCCCGCGCGCCACCGCCGCCCGCGGCTTCCTTCTCCGGAGCCGGCCGCCTTCTCCGCCGCGGGGGCTCGCCGCCGGCGCAGGTCGTCGCCGTCGCCGCTCGCCCCGGCCACCACCGGAGCCGGGCTCCTCGCCGCCCGGCCCGCGCCGCCGCCGTCCGCGCCTGCCCTCGCCGCCCTCGTCGCCGGTGGCCACCTCGCCGGCCTTCTCCCTCCTCCACGCGCGCCACCGCAGCCATGGATTCCGGCCACCTCGACCTCGGGCTGCTACAGTGATTCCGGCGACCTCGGGAACCGCGCTGGATCTGGATCTGAAAAATCCCCTCGGTTGACTTTTGACCTAATTTTTCCAGATTTTCATGCTACCTTTGACCTGCCATATCTTTGCATCCATAGCTCCGATTTGGGCGTATGAGACGTCAAATTCTTCGTCTCGACGAGTACATCATTTCATTCCATTGCATCATTTGCATTTGAGGTCACCTTGGTGCCCAAAATGGTGTTGTAAGGAGGCATGTTGAGTTAAATTGCAGATCCGTTAGTTCAACATGCACTTTTGTCATTTTTGCCATATTTAATCCGTGCATGATATGCCTGTACCCCTTTGGGATGAATTGTTAAGCATGTTGCCTTCTTTCCAGAGGTGCCTTCCATGTATTTTTAGAAGGTGTGTGTTGTCTTGTGCAAGCTTGCGAAGAGGGCTACCTGAGATTTCAGATTTCAGGGACTTAGTGATTTTCACTAAGTCTGAGCCGTTTTAGTTCACGATGCTATATGTTCGGCTTGTTTCCTAGTGATCCGTGCCTCTTTTGAAGATGATCAGTAATAGTGATTTGTTATGCTTGTTGTGCTTAATCCATCCATGTCTTTACTTGTTATGTTGGAGCACCCTAGGTTGACTCAATCGAGCTCAACTTTTGGATAGTTGCTGTTTTGGGCAGATCGTTAACTCTTTTGCGATTTTGCCGGAGTGATTGCTAGTGATCCATGCATGCTATGCCATTGTTCTTGCCATGTCTAGCTAGCATTTTGTGCCTTCTTAATGGATATATGCTTGCCTTGCCATGACTTGCACCGTAGTGAGAGCATCGAGCTCGTTTACAAGCCTCCGTGAGTTATTATTTCAGCATGTCCCAGTTTTCACTAAGTCTGAAAACTGATTGTGTTTCATCGATGTTCGTGTGCTCGGTAGAGTATTTTGTGAACCCTTTTGGCCCCAGGTCATTTTGGGTGTTTTGTTAATCTTGTTGAGTAGCTCCATGCCATGCTCTTACTTGCCATGTTCAGGTTTTCCTTCATGTTGTTTTGCTGCTCCGAAGAGAGCATCGTGGTCTGAAATTTCAGACTAGCGTTAATTTCGCTAAGTCTGAAATCTGTTTTGCTTATTCAGTTTTGCCATGCTTGTTTGAAGCCCTTAATGGATGAATTTGCCCATGCCTCAGTCATGATGATTTGATAAGCTTGATGAGTACATCACTGCCATGTAATTTGTTTTCATGTTGGGTGGCTGTAGCTTGTGCTTTTTGTTGCATTTAGGAGGCATGTTGCTGTAAATCGCAGATCGGTTCGTTTAGTAAAATGCTTGCCATTTCTTAACCGTAGCTCCGATTGCCATGATCTTTATATCGTTTTCAGGGGATTTCTTCCCCTCTATCCAGTGGCACTCTTGGATTTCCAAGTTGAGGCCAGGTTCATGCATTTCCTGTTACTTGTTGCATTCTTGCATCCCGCATCGCATCCCGCATAGCATATCATCTTTGCATCTTATTGTTTGCCCTTGCACGTGGTTGATTGTATCCTTGTTGCTTGTTTGTGTTTTTGGGTAGAGCCGGGAGACGAGTTCGCTAACGAGGAGCCCGTTGAGTTTGCTTTTGAGGATCCAGTCAATTCTGACAACTGTGCAGGCAAGATGATCACACCCTTGAAATCACTACTATCTTTGCTATGCTAGTTTGCTCGCTCTTTTGCTTTGCCAATGCTACGATGCCTACCACTTGCTTGTCAGCCTCCCAATTGCCATGATTGAGCCTCTAACCCACCTTTGTCCTAGCAAACCATTGATTGGCTATGTTACCGCTTTGCTCAGCCCTTCTTATAGCGTTGTTAGCTGCAGGTGAAGATTGGAGCCGTTCGTTGTTGGAATATTTATTTACTTGTTGGGATATCACTATATTGCTATGTTATCTTTACTCATCTATATACTTGGTAAAGGGTGGAAGGCTCGGCCTCTCGCCTAGTGTTTTGTTCCACTCTTGCCGCCCTAGTTTCCGTCATATCGGTGTTATGTTCCCGGTTTGTTGCGTCCCTTACGCGGTTGGGCTATAATGGGAACCCCTTGATAGTTCGCCTTGATTAAAGCTTTTCCAGCAATGCCCAACATTGGTTTTTACCATTTGCCACCTACCCTTTTCTTTCCCTTGGGTTTCCGGAGCCCGAGGGTCATCTTTACTTTAGCCCCCCCACGGGCCAGTGCTCCTCTGAGTGTTGGTCCGAAACGTCAGCCGCCGGTGGCCACCAGGGGCAACTCTGGGCTGGCCTACCGGAAGTTTAGACAATCTGAGTGTGCCCTGAGAAAGAGATATGTGCAGCTCCTATCGGGATTTGTCGGCGCATTCGGGCGGTGTTGCTGGACTAGTTTTGACCTGACGAATCATCTTGTTGTACCGGGATACCGAGTCTGATCGGTGGGTCCTGGGTGGAGGTCTATTCCTTCGTTGACCGTGAGAGCTTGTTATGGGCTAAGTTGGGACCCCCCTGCAGGGATTGATCTTTCGAAAGCCGTGCCCGCGGTTATGGGCAGATGGGAATTTGTTAATGTCCGGTTGTAGATAACTTGAACTTAATTAATTAAAATGTATCAACTGCGTGTGTTGCCGTGATGGCCTCTTCTTGGCGGGTCCGGGAAGTGGACACGGCATTGGAGTTATGCTTGCGTAGTCTGCTCTACTTAGTTACCGCTCGTGCTTTGCCTTCTCTTCTCGCTCTCTTTTGCGAATAAGTTAGCCACCATACATGCTAGTCGCTTGCTGCAGCTCCACTCACATTACCCCTTTCTTACCTATTAAGCTTAAATAGTCTTGATCGCGAGGGTGCGAGATTGCTGAGTCCTTGTGGCTCACAGATTACTATTATACCAGATGCAGGGACCGATGATACTCCTCCGGATGGTGCGTTCGAGCTGAAGTGGGAGTACGACGAGGACTCTCAGCGATACTATGTTTCTTTTCCTGATGATCAGTAGTGGTGCCTGCTCGGGGTTCGATTCAGGGTCTAGTCGCATGTTGGGGGGGGGGGGTCTTTTCTATTTTGGTGCCGTAGTCGGGCCATGAGTGTTTGTATGATGGATGCTATTTATGTACCTTGATGTGACGTGGCGAGTGTAAGCCGACTATTATTATTATTCCCCCTTTATATTTATATGTACATGGGTTGTGTGAAGATTGCCTCACTTGCGACTTATGCCTTCAATGCGATTATGCCTCTAAGTCGTGCCTCGACACGTGGGAGATATAGTCGCATCGAGGGTGTTACAGGAACTCATCTCGTGTGTTGGGCAGCCCCAAAACCTCCACTATATATAGGGGCAAGGGGGAAGGGAAGGCGCCCTAGGGTTTCCCCTAGGGGGGGGCAGCGGCCAGGGCAGATGGGATCTCCCCCTTGGGTGACTTGGCCCCCAAGCCAGGAGGTGGGAACCCTAGATGGGGCGCCCCAAACCCCCTGGTCACGTCGGAATAGGTGAGGGGGGTGCACAACCCCTTAGTGGGCTGGTTTGCCCCCTTCCCTTGGCCCATGAAGCCCCCCAACACTTGCCGGGGCTCCCGAAACACCTTTCGGTCATGTTGGTCATCACCCGGTACCTCCGGAACACTCCCGGACTCCAAAACCCTTCGTCCAATATATCAATCTTTACCTCCAGACCATTCCGAAACTCCTCGTGACGTCCGGGATCTCATCCGGGACTCCGAACTACCTTCGGTAACCACATACAAACTTCCTTTATAACCCTAGCGTCACCGAACCTTAAGTGTGTAGACCCTATGGGTTCGGGACACATGCAGACATGACCGAGACGTTCTCCGGTCAATAACCAACAGCGGGATCTGGATACCCATGTTGGCTCCCACATTTTCCACGATGATCTCATCGGATGAACCACGATGTCAAGGACTTAATCAATCCCGTATACAATTCCCTTTGTCTATTGGTATGATACTTGCCCGAGATTCGATTGTCGGTATCCCGATACCTTGTTCAATCTCGTTACCGGCAAGTCTCTTTACTCGTTCCGTAACACATCATCCCGTGATCAACTCCTTGATCACATTGTGCACATTATGATGATGTCCTACCGAGTGGGCCCAGAGATACCTCTCCGTCACACGGAGTGACAAATCCCAGTCTCGATTCGTGCCAACCCAACAGACACTTTCGGAGATACCTGTAGTGTACCTTTATAGCCACCCAGTTACGTTGTGACGTTTGGCACACCCAAAGCATTCCTACAGTATCCGGGAGTTGCACAATCTCATGGTCTAAGGAAATGATACTTGACATTAGAAAAGCTTTAGCATACGAACTACATGATCTTGTGCTATGCTTAGGATTGGGTCTTGTCCGTCACATCATTCTCCTAATGATGTGATCCTATTATCAACGACATCCAATGTCCATGGTCAGGAAACCGTAACCATCTATTGATCAACGAGCTAGTCAACTAGAGGCTTACTAGGGACATGGTGTTGTCTATGTATCCACACATGTATCTGTGTTTCCTATCAATACAATTATAGCATGGATAATAAACGATTATCATGAACAAGGAAATATAATAATAACTTATTTATTATTGCCTCTAGGGCATATTTCCAACAGTCTCCCACTTGCACTAGAGTCAATAATGTAGTTCACATCGTCATGTGATTAACACTCATAGGTCACATCGCCATGTGACCAACATCCAAAGAGTTTACTAGTGTCACTAAACTAGTTCACATCATCATGTGATTAGGACTCAATGAGTTTTGGGTTTGATCATGTTATGCCTGTGAAAGAGGTTTTAGTCAACGGGTCTGCAACATTCAAATCCGTATGTACTTCGCAAATTTCTATGTCATCTTGTATATACAACTACTACGCTACATTTGGAGCCATTCCAAATAACTGTTCTACTATACGAACCCAGTTTACTACTCAGAATAATCTGGATTAATGTCAAAGTTTGCATCGGCGTAACCCTTTACAACGAACTCTTTTACCACCTCTGATATGACCAAGAATGCAGATGGTGTTGTTGCTGTTCAGACATTATCGCATTTTAATGAACTACGGATCAATAATATTTGCATGCCAAAATTAATTCAATTTGGTATAGATAATAAGGAGGCTGAGACTTTTGTTGCGTCTGCCGGTAAACCTGAAGCTACAAGACCTCAGATGAGTTTTGTTCAGTCGAAAGAAAACTACCAAGATAAAGTAAGTGAAAAAGAATTGGATGTAGTCATACATGCACCAGATCATGTACGTCGCAAGATATTAGCACATTGTGGTTTTGGTGCACACGCAGGAGTCCTAGATGCATGTAACACAAAGAAAACAAGAAGCTGTGTGGAGTACTACTTCGGCAGAGTTCGTCCACCAGATTGTTCCAGGTGCATTCACTTTTTACCACGTGACGTGCTCTCCTTGCAAGCCTGCGGATGGGGGCCACCGACAGCTGATTATGTTAAGTTGGCGCATCAGTTTTGTTTAGGAAATAAAAACTGCCAAGATGTAAAAGGCAAATTTCTTAGAGTCCTAAAGTTATCTTTAGGCAAGTCTTTGGACTTGTTTTGTTTAATTTTCAGCCGTGAGAGTAGAGATAGGATTTTCCTTCCTTGCTTATCAAGTTTCTTAGATGGTCGGGTAATATAAAAGTCAAGGTGCGCCATGTAAAAGGGAGGTTATTTTTATATGAAATAGACACGATGTGTTTTTCAGGGTAGACACCTGTATCAAGTTTTGGAGGGATCTTTAAAAAATCTCTGTGTTGCGATTTCTCTTCGTGGAAATTGTTTTGAGCGTGAGTACCTTCGTTGAGATTGGTTTTCTCGTGCTGGGCCGCAAGGTTCAAACCCTCTACTTCGTGTATATCGCGTGCGCGGGCGAGAGGTTGCTACTACTGGTGGTGGAGTGTCGTGAAAGATCGGGCCGCAACAACGGATCAGATCTCGCCAACGAGGTCCGGTCCACATCAGGTGGTATTCAGAGCAAGGTTGTTCACGACACTATGGAGAAGATGACGAGCGCATCATCATTCAGTAAGTTAAGCTATGGATTTCAGTTGGAGGAGGAAGGCCGCTGGGCCGGGCTATTTCACACCCGTGTGGTGGTGAGAGAGAGATCATGTGCCATGACGATCGATCACATGAATTTGATCAACGCCGCAATCATCGAGATGGTGGAGAAGCTGAATCTACCAATGGCACCATGTCCACAACCATACTTGTTTCGTTGGGGTCAAGAAGAGCTCACTGTCATGCAGCAAACCAAGGTACCGTTTTTGTTGGGAAATTATTTTTGCGAGGTTTTGTGCGACGTGATTCCGGTACCAATGATTTCATGTCACTTATTATTGGGCGAGCCATGGTACAAAGAGCATGATGTTGCGTATGATTGCAAAACACAGAGATATACCGTCAAGAGGGATAAGATGTGCACCCTTGTGCCAATGGATGATGAGCGTTTTATTTCTTGGAGGGAAGAACATCTTGAGAAGATAAAAGAAGAGGAAGATGCAAAAAAGAATACAGTCGAAGCTACTGAAATTTGTACAGCCGTCGTTCAGTCTGCAAACAAAAATATTGTTCAAGAGGTCAATTCGAAACTGAGGACGGTTTCACTTCAAGAGGGAGAGGATGATATGACCACGAATGCAGATGATGTTGTTGCTGTTCAGACATTATCGCATTTTAATGAACTACGGATCAATAATATTTGCATGCCAAAATTAATTCAATTTGGTATAGATAATAAGGAGGCTGAGACTTTTGTTGCGTCTGCCGGTAAACCTGAAGCTACAAGACCTCAGATGAGTTTTGTTCAGTCGAAAGAAAACTACCAAGATAAAGTAAGTGAAAAAGAATTGGATGTAGTCATACATGCACCAGATCATGTACGTCGCAAGATATTAGCACATTGTGGTTTTGGTGCACACGCAGGAGTCCTAGATGCATGTAACACAAAGAAAACAAGAAGCTGTGTGGAGTACTACTTCGGCAGAGTTCGTCCACCAGATTGTTCCAGGTGCATTCACTTTTTACCACGTGACGTGCTCTCCTTGCAAGCCTGCGGATGGGGGCCACCGACAGCTGATTATGTTAAGTTGGCGCATCAGTTTTGTTTAGGAAATAAAAACTGCCAAGATGTAAAAGGCAAATTTCTTAGAGTCCTAAAGTTATCTTTAGGCAAGTCTTTGGACTTGTTTTGTTTAATTTTCAGCCGTGAGAGTAGAGATAGGATTTTCCTTCCTTGCTTATCAAGTTTCTTAGATGGTCGGGTAATATAAAAGTCAAGGTGCGCCATGTAAAAGGGAGGTTATTTTTATATGAAATAGACACGATGTGTTTTTCAGGGTAGACACCTGTATCAAGTTTTGGAGGGATCTTTAAAAAACCTCTGTGTTGCGATTTCTCTTCGTGGAAATTGTTTTGAGCGTGAGTACCTTCGTTGAGATTGGTTTTCTCGTGCTGGGCCGCAAGGTTCAAACCCTCTACTTCGTGTACATCGCGTGCGCGGGCGAGAGGTTGCTACTACTGGTGGTGGAGTGTCGTGAAAGATCGGGCCGCAACAACGGATCAGATCTCGCCAACGAGGTCCGGTCCACATCAACCTCCATAATCGAGAAAAATTCCTTAATCCACTAGTTACTAAGGATAACTTTGACCGCTGTCCTGTGATTCATTCTTGGATCACTCTTGTACCCCTTGACTGACTCATGGCAATGCATACTTCAGGTGCGGTACACAACATAGTATACTGCAGAGCCCATGTCTCAAGCATAGGGGACGACCTTCGTCCTTTCTCTCTATTCTGCCGTGGTCGAGCTTTAAGTCTTAACTTCATACCTTACAACTCAGGCAAGAACTCCTTCTTTGACTGATCCATCTTGAACACCTTCAAGATCATGTCAAGGTATGTGCTCATTTGAAAGTACCATTAAGCGTTTTGATCTATCCTTATAGATCTTGATGCTCAATGTTCAAGTAGCTTAATCCAGTCTTTTCATTGAAAAACACTTTCCAAATAACCCTATATGCTTTTCCAGAAATTCTACGTTATTTCTGATCAACAATATGTCAACAACATATATTTATCAGAAATTCTATAGTGCTCCCACTCACTTCTTTGGAAATACAAGTTTCTCATAAACTTTGTATACACCCAAAATCTTTGATCATCTCATCAAAGCATACATTCCAACTCCGAGATGCTTACTCCATTCCTCTGAAGGATTGCTAGAGCTTTGCATACTTATTAGCATCTTTCAGGATTGACAAAACCTTCCGGTTGTATCACATACAACCTTTCTCAAGAAAATCGTCGAGGAAACTATGTTTTGACATCCTATCTGCAAGATTTCATAAATAATGTAGTGACTGCTAATATAATTCCAACAGACTCTTAGCATCGCTACGAGTGAGAAAGTCTCACCGTAGTCAACTCCTTGAACTTGTCGGTAAACTTCTTAACGACAAGTCGAGCTTTCTTAATGGTGATACTTGCCATCATTGTCCGTCTTCCTTTTAAAATCCATCTGTACTCAACAGCCTTACGACCATCGAGGTGTTCAGCCAAAGTCTACACTTTGTTTTCATATATGGATCCTCTCTCGGATCATATGGCCTCGAGCCATTTATCGGAATCCGGGCCCACCATCGCTTCTCCATAGCTCGTAGGTTCATTGTTGTCTAGCAACATGACTTCCAAGACAGGATTACGTACCACTCTGAAGTAGTATGCATCCTTGTCATCCTACGAGGTTTGGTAGTGACTTGATCTGAAGTTTCATGATCACTATCATAAGCTTCCACTTCAATTGGTGTAGGTGCCACAGGAACAACTTCCTGTGCCCTGCCACACACTAGTTGAAGAGACGGTTCAATAACCTCATCAAGTCTCCACCATCCTCCCACTCAATTCTTTCGAGAGAAACTTTTCCTCGAGAAAGGACCCGATTCTAGAAACAATCCCTTATTGCTTTCGAATCTGAGACAGGAAGTATACCCAACTATTTTGGGTGTCCTATGAAGATGCATTTATCCGCTTTGGGTTCGAGCTTATCAGCCTGAAACTTTTCACATAAGCGTCGCAGCCTCAAACTTTTAATAAATGACAGCTTAGGTTTCTCTAAACCATAGTTCATACGGTGTCATCTCATCGGAATTACGTGGTGCCCTATTAAAGTGAATGTGGTTGTCTCTAATGCCTAACCCATAAACTATTGTGGTAATTCGATAAGAGACATCATGGTATGCATCATATCCAATAGGGTGCAGTTATGATGTTCGGACACACCATCACACTATGGTGTTCCAGGCTGTATCAGTTGTGAAACAATTTCCACAATGTCTTAATTCTGTGCCAAACTTGTAATTCAGATATTCATCTCTATGATCATATCATAGACATTATATCCTCTTGTCACGACGATGTTCAACTTCACTCTGAAATTACTTGAACCTTTCAATAATTCAGACTCGTGATTCATCAAGTAAATTTACTCAACATCTACTCAAATCATCTGTGAAGTAAGAACATAACGATATCCACTACATGCCTCAGCACTCATTGGACTGCACACATCAAAATGTATTACTTCCAACAAGTTGCTTTCTAGTTCCATTTTACTGAAAACGAGGCTTTCAGTCATCTTGCCCATGTGGTATGATTTGCATGTCTCAAGTGATTCAAAATCAAGTGAGTACAAACGATCCATCTATATACAGTTTCTTCATGCATATCTACCAACAAACATGGTTCGCATGTCTCAATCCTTTCAAAAATGAGTGAGTCCAAAGATCCATCAACATGGAGCTTCTTCATGCGTTTTATACCGATATGACTTAAATGGCAGTGCCGCAAGTAGGTGGTACTATCATTACTATCCTATACCTTTGGCATGAACATGTGTATCACTACGATCGAGATTCAATAAACCATTCATTTTAGGCGTAAGACCATTGAAGGTATTATTCAAATAAATAGAGTAACTATTATTCTCTTTAAATGAATAATCGTATTGTGATAGACATAATCCAATCATGTCTATGCTCAACGCAAACACCAAATAACAATTATTTAGGTTTAACACCAATCTCGATGGTAGAGGGAGCCTGCGATGCTTGATCATATCAACATTGGAAACACTTCCAACACATATCGTCAGCTCACCTTTAGCTAGTCTCCGTTTAATCCGTAGTTTTTATTTCGAGTTACTAACACTTAGCAATCGAACCGGTATCTAATACCCTGGTGCTACTAGGAGTACTAGTAAAGTACACATTAACATAACGTATATCCAATATACTTCCATCGACAGCCTTCTCATCTACCAAGTATCTAGGGTAATTCTGCTCTAGTGGTTGTTCCCCTTATTACAGAAGCACTTAGTCTCGGGTTGGGGTTCAACTTTGGGTTTCTTCATTAGAGCAGCAGCTGATTTGCCGTTTCATGAAGTATCCCTTATTGCCCTTGCCCTTCTTGAAACTAGTGGTTTCACTAACCATCAACAATTGATGCTCCTTCTTGACTTCTACTTTCGTGGTGTCAAACATCGCGAATATCTCAAGGATCATCATATATGTCCCTGATATATCATAGTTCATCACGAAACAGTAGAACTAAAGCGCGAGCTACGACATAATTTGCGAAGACCTTTTGACTATGTTCAGGATAATTAAGTTTATCTTATGAACTCCCACTCAGATAGACATCCCTCTAGTCATCCAAGTGATTACATGATCCGAGTCAACTAGGCCGTGTCCGATCATCACGTGAGACGGACTAGTCAATATCGGTGAACATCTTCATGTTGATCGTATCTACCATACGACTCATGCTCGACCTTTCGGTCTTCTGTGTTCCGAGGCCATGTCTGTACACATGCTAGGCTCGTCAAGTCAACCTAAGTGTGTGCATGTGTAAATCTGTCTTACACCCGTTGTATGTGAACGTTAGAATCAAACACCCGATCATCACGTGGTGCTTTGAAACAACGAACTGTCGCAACGGTGCACAGTTAGGGGGAACACTTTCTTGAAATTTTAAAGAGGGATCATCTTATTTACTACCGTTGTTCTAAGCAAATAAGATGTATAAACATGATAAACACCAAATGCAATCAAATAATAGTGACATGATATGGCCAATATCATATAGCTCCTTTGATCTCCATCTTGGGGCTCCATGATCATCTTGTCACCGGCATGACACCATGATCTCCATCATCATGATCTCCATCATCGTGTCTTCTTGAAGTTGTCTCGTCAACTATTACTTCTACTACTACAGCTAACGGTTAGCAATAAAGTAAAGTAATTACATGACGTTTATGTTGACACGCAGGTCATAAATAAATAAAGACAACTCCTATGGCTCCTGCCGGTTGTCATATTCATCGACATGCAAGTCGTGATTCCTATTACAAGAACATGATCAATCTCATACATCACATATATCATTCATCACATCCTTTTGGCCATATCACATCACATAGCATACCCTGCAAAAACAAGTTAGACGTCCTCTAATTGTTGTTTGCATATTTTACGTGGCTGCTATGGGTTTCTAGCAAGAACGTTTCTTACCTACGCAAAGACCACAATGTGATATGCCAATTGCTATTTACCCTTCATAAGGACCCTTTTCATCGAATTCGATCCGACTAAAGTGGGAGAGACAGACACCCGCCAGCCACCTTATGCAACTAGTGCATGTTTGTCGGTGGAACCGGTCTCACGTAAGCGTACGTGTAAGGTTGGTCCGGGCCGCTTCATCCCACGATGCCGCCGAATCAAGATAAGACTAGTAACGGCAAGTAAATTGACAAAATCAACGCCCACAACTACTTTGTGTTCTACTCGTGCATAGAATCTATGCAATAGACCTAGCTCATGATGCCACTGTTGGGGAACGTAGAAGAAATTCAAAATTTTCCTACGTGTCACCAAGATCTATCTATGGAGAGACTAGCAACGAGGGGAAGGAGAGTGCATCTACATACCCTTGTAGATCGCTAAGCGGAAGCGTTCAAGTGAACGGGGTTGATGGAGTCGTACTCGTCGTGATCCAAATCACCGATGATCCTAGTGCCGAACGGACGGCACCTCCGCGTTCAACACACGTACAGCCCGATGATGTCTCCCACGCCTTGATCCAGCAAGGAGAGAGGGAGAGGTTGAGGAAGACTCCATCCAGCAGCAGCACAACGGCGTGGTGGTGGTGGAGGAGCGTGGCAATCCTGCAGAGCTTCACCAAGCACCACGGGAGAGGAGGAAGGAGAGATGCAGGGCTGCGTCATATAGAGGAGAGGAACTCATCTCGTGTGTTGGGCAGCCCCAAAACCTCCACTATATATAGGGGCAAGGGGGAAGGGAAGGCGCCCTAGGGTTTCCCCTAGGGGGGGGGGGGGCGGCCAGGGCAGATGGGATCTCCCCCTTGGGTGACTTGGCCCCCAAGCCAGGAGGTGGGAACCCTAGATGGGGCGCCCCAAACCCCCTGGTCACGTGGGAATAGGTGAGGGGGGCGCACAGCCCCTTAGTGGGCTGGTTTGCCCCCTTCCCTTGGCCCATGAAGCCCCCCAACACTTGCCGGGGCTCCCGAAACACCTTTCGGTCATGCTGGTCATCACCCGGTACCTCCGGAACACTCCCGGACTCCAAAACCCTTCGTCCAATATATCAATCTTTACCTCCGGACCATTCCGGAACTCCTCGTGACGTCCGGGATCTCATCCGGGACTCCGAACTACCTTCGGTAACCACATACAAACTTCCTTTATAACCCTAGCGTCACCGAACCTTAAGTGTGTAGACCCTACGGGTTCGGGAGACATGCAGACATGACCGAGACGTTCTCCGGTCAATAACCAACAGCGGGATCTGGATACCCATGTTGGCTCCCACATGTTCCACGATGATCTCATCGGATGAACCACGATGTCAAGGACTTAATCAATCCCGTATACAATTCCCTTTGTCTATCGGTATGATACTTGCCCGAGATTCGATCGTCGGTATCCCGATACCTTGTTCAATCTCGTTACCGGCAAGTCTCTTTACTCGTTCCGTAACACACCATCCCATGATCAACTCCTTGATCACATTGTGCACATTATGATGATGTCCTACCGAGTGGGCCCAGAGATACCTCTCCGTCACACGGAGTGACAAATCCCAGTCTCGATTCGTGCCAACCCAACAGACACTTTCGGAGATACCTGTAGTGTACCTTTATAGCCACCCAGTTACGTTGTGACGTTTGGCACACCCAAAGCATTCCTACAGTATCCGGGAGTTGCACAATCTCATGGTCTAAGGAAATGATACTTGACATTAGAAAAGCTTTAGCATACGAACTACACGATCTTGTGCTATACTTAGGATTGGGTCTTGTCCATCACATCATTCTCCTAATGATGTGATCCTGTTATCAACGACATCCAATGTCCATGGTCAGGAAACCGTAATCATCTATTGATCAACGAGCTAGTCAACTAGAGGCTTACTAGGGACATGGTGTTGTCTATGTATCCACACATGTATCTGTGTTTCCTATCAATACAATTATAGCATGGATAATAAACGATTATCATGAACAAGTAAATATAATAATAACTTATTTATTATTGCCTCTAGGGCATATTTCCAACAGAAGGGTGATAAGATTTTTGGGGAGCGCTCTGCGCGACTACCGACTGACTCCTTCGTCACGGACGCCCCGGACTCCGACGGCTTCTTCCCCGACGTCGACAACCTCCTCGACGACATGGCTGGCGAGGACACCGACCCCAAGTCCAGTGCTGCTGCTGCTGCTGTCCCGTATGTGTTCTTCTTTCTGTTGGATATCCTGCCACAGTTTCTCGTACTAGTACTTGCCCTAAATATGTTAGGTTCTACCTCATATATGCAACTAGTTCTACTGTCTGCTATAGATATGATAAGCTACGGTTCATATATGCAGAAACTATTTTCCTTCTCTCTGTCAGAACGCATGACTTGTTTTATCTCTACTATATTCGTCATGCTTTATCTAGTATTTCTATTAATAAAATCATTCGGTAAATTGCTCATATTTCCAACAATCCAAAAACCTTATTATAGGCAATTTACCCCGAGTGGTTTTGCTGCTTCCACGAGACCTCCTATGTTTGAGGGTATCCATTATAAGAGGTGGCGTGTGAGAGCAGTCTTATGGTTTCAAACCATGAGTTGCTATGACGCCACTCTCGGCAAACCTTTGCCGTAATTTCCAAGGTCGGATGGTACTTGTTAAATATTTATGTTGATTTTTCAGGGCACCACATCTCTCCTAATAGATAGATATGATTGAGTTTCAAATGTTCAGTTTTTGAAAATTCAATCTTGAGGTTTCTGACATCCATAAACGCTAAGGAGTTTGTGGAGTTCTATAAAATGCGAAATTCTTGTGGTGCAACCAGCAAACACAAGTAGTCTTGAGCAAAATAAGAAAACACTATGGTGTTTTTCTTCTCTGCGCAAAGTTATGCAACAATCTAAGTATCAATAGAAAATAATCTGTGCTTATACTAGCTAGATTGATAATTATTTTTTCACAGAAAATCTACATTGGGAATGTGTGATGTTTCATGAGTACAACGGTTTTGAAAAACCACTCACCTGAAAGAGGAGTTGTGGACTTTTTGTAATGGCTAGATTGAGGTTTAATTGTAATAGAAAATCTACACTGGGATTCTGTGGCGTTTCATGACTACACCGGTTTTGAAAAAACACTCATGTGAGAGAGGTTTTGTGGCTTTTTTGTAATGGCTAGATTGAGGTTTAATTGTAAATAGAAAATATACATTCGCAATGTGTGGTGCTTGGTGAGTACGTCGGTTTTGGAAAAGCACTCACGTGAAACAGGTGTTGTGGAATTATTTTTGTAATGCGTAGATTGAGGTTTACTTGTAAATAGAAAATGTACATTGGGAATTTGTGTTGTTCATGAGTACACCGGGTTTTGAAAAAATATCATGTGAAAGAGGTGTGGCTGTTATGTGAAACTTTAAAAAAACATGACCGTAGTACAAGCCTCATATATACAATGTTATACAAAAAAAAAGTGTTGGAAAATATGTACCATATAAATTCATAGTTTTGTCTTCTTCCGAACAGCACCACGCCCTCAAGGTATAATTAATAATGCAATGTCAAGAATTATTCTCATAATTTTTGGTATATTAAACAATCTGGAGTTATGAAGATTGTAGGTACAGTCGAGATTGTAGGTACAATCTGGAGAGATATTTGTATGTCGTGTTGTATTACCTTAGCATATAAAGATGTCTTAATATTTTGATACAGAGGTAGTAGTTAGCAAACACAGGTAGTTTTACACACATTGCTTCTCTATCTGCATGTGTCCCCATCATCTCTCTCGACACTCCTCCCCGCTCTGCTGGCAGGAGAGGAGATATGAGCTCATCCACCCTCCTTTCTAATTTCTTCTTAGACCCATCTTGCATAGTGTAGGTCTTTTTGTCTACAGTTTTCCTTGGCCAATAACAAAAGAAAGAAAATATCAAAAACTAAATTTAGGCATTTGAGGCCGTAAAAACACATAATTAAAATACCATGGCGAGTTGGATCCCAGTGGCACAAAAATACATATGAATTATTAGAAGAATTTTTTTATGTTGCACATGAAAGTACATGGATTTTGATATCAGATGTTACTTGATTCGAGAGACAAAACCGAGAGAAAAATACATGTATCGAGTTTTTTCCATGAGTTTGGAGCTCATATTTAGGCTTCTCCAAACTTTGTTAGAAAAGTGAATATCATGCCTTATGAAGAAAAAAACGGTTGGTGCAATTCTATGGTTAAAAGAATAGGACTATATTTTTCTTCAAAGGGATTACACTCATTTGTTTTCCCTCGAAAAATATCTTATCCCAAAGGACCATGAATTGATAAAAAAAAATCTCAATTAATGTCAAGAATTGGTTCTTGTCCTTAATTAAGTGATGAGTAATAAAAATCATACATCCCCACGGTGATTGAGATTTTTTTAATTCTTTTTTTATTGGAAGATATAGAACTTTATCAAGTAAGCAACCCCAGTTAGGAATGAAATGTCCACAAAACTATAGGCAATGAGATATCCATATGAGGAGGTTGTAGGAGCGAGATCTACACGCCCAACATATAGGCGAGGTAGGGATGTCGACACTAGTGCTGACAGTACTGGTACATGCAAGCAAACAACCTTCCACATGTTGACATGCCAGTTATGTGCACTCATCGGCAGTTGAGAAACAAGGGAAACGGGGGACGATGAACGAGCATTGATCAGGTCACATGGCATCAAAACATTGTTCTTATAAGAACAACCCTAGGACTGGTACAATGGCGGACGCGCGCCCCTCCCACGCCGCGACCACGTCGCCGACGCCGGCTGCGCCTCCCTGCTCGGACCTGGGCTTCGCCTCCTGGTTCATGCCCCTTCCTCCGCCACCTGTCGGTGGCCCTGCTGGCGCCCCTGGCCGTCTCGCGCTGCAGCTGTGCTCGACAGCCCCAACCTCGTCAGATCCAATCCCGCCGGCAGCCCGGGGTGGTTCGACCTCTTCCGTGGAGTTCGTCCCCGTCTCGCAGCCGGTCGCGACGTCGTCGTGCCAGGCAAGGCCTGGTCCGGGGCGTGCCGTTCCTGCTGCTGCGGTCTCGAGCATTCAAGATCTAGGTGGCGGCCATAACTACGAGGATGCGCGGCAGCTGGCCTCCTCACCCCCAGCTCCTGCTGTGCCTTCAATGCCGGTGGCGAGGACGGGCGCGGGGCGCGATGCCGATGTGACCGGCGGCTGGCAGCTCGTCGTGTCAACCAAAGGCCCGCGCCGCCCGGCTTTGGCCGCCCTTGCCCCTGCATTCAAGCTGGCGCCCATCCCTCGATGGCTCCTTGGCCGCTGCTGCCGATGCCTACACCGGGGTCACCGTGCTGAGTTGTGCAGGTATCCCATCCGCTGCTCCCGCTGCCTTCAAAATGGGCACAAGTCGCGTGGTTGCAGCAACAACTGGAAGCCATTAAGCTCCCTCGACGGCCCTGCTGTGCCTCCTCCTCCGCTCCCCCGCCCTGTATCGTCTACTGCTTGTCAAGAGGTGCCGCCTCGTCCTGGCCGGGGCTGGGAGATCCCTTGCCCGCCTTCCCTGCTGCAGCTTCACGTCGGCCCAGCCACGATGCCACGCCGTGGCGACCCCGAGGTGCCACGCCTTGGCGACCCTGCGCTCAGGTCGGAGGAGGACTTCGTGGTTGTCCCGGCGACGCCGGAGATGCAGGCCGAGGCAGCCATCCTCTCCACCAACTGTGCCGTCGCATGGCTCGATGGGGCGCGACAGGACATTCCCTGCCAGCAGGTGGCGGCTGAGCTCGCCACGGAGCTGGGCGCAAAACTGGCCGACGTCGAGGTGGTCAAGCACTACCCCGAGCAGTTCCTTGTTCGCTTCGTGTACCAACACCACTGCGCCGACGCCGTGTCCCGCGGCCACCTTCGGGGCACCGGCCACCGCATCTACGTGCGAGAGTGGAGGCTCGAGGCTCATGCAGACAACGAAGACCAGCTCCATCATGTTCGCCTCTGCTTGGAAGGTGTCCCTCTCCACGGCTGGAACAACTACATAGCCACCTTCCTCATCGGCCGCGGATGCTCGCTTGACTACATCGAGCAGCGGTCGCTTCGCAAGGAGGACACCAGAGACCTGGCGCTCTGGGCTTGGACGGCGAACCCCAACGCCATCCCCAAGGTTAAGTGGCTCACACTTCCGGCCCGCGGTCACCGCCGCCGTGGACGGCGGGGCCTCCGCCATCGCGTCCTCATCCACCTCGACCTCCACGAGGACCACTCCAAGGCCGGCGACGACGACGACAACCCACCGCCACTAGACGTGCATGAGTTCACCTGGTACAGGAAGGTGGTCGATGGCACCTTTGTTTTGTGAGAGCGCCGTCCAGCTCAGGGGTGCGCTGAGCGCCGTGCGGACAGACGCGAAGACGACAGCGACCGCGACGAAAGGCGCGGACGTGAAGGAGGTCGCCCTCGGGAAGGCTGGGGCGCCAGGGTCCGACGCTCGCTTTCCCGCAACCCGCGTGAGCGCCAGCGCGAGGGAGGCCAAGACCGCACCAGAGACAGGTCCGGTGGACGCCGCCATGACAGCACCAGCGGTGCTGTTGTGGCCACCCCTCTGGCGTGTGCGGCCATTCTGCGGGGATTGGGCTCGGGCAGTGATGAGCCGGTCCGCGCCCTCGAGCTCCTGGGCACCCATGAGCCGGTGCTCATTGAGGCTCGTGGGCGTAGTCCATCGTGCCAGGCGCCGCTCTCTGGAGGAGAGAACTCCACCGGCGTCACCCCCACTTTCTCCAACAACAGTGCTGCCGCCGAGCCCCATTCCAAGCGCGCCGAGGCCAGGTCCTCCCCTCTGATGTTGGTCGCTGCAAACCATGCCATGAGCGAGCTCTGCTCTCCTACAACGCTCGCTCGGCCTCTGGTGTCACCCTCGAGGCCCCCGGGGTTCCAATCGTCGCCCACACCGCCGCTCGCATGCGTCGGCCCCCTGCGCCGTACCCCTTCGCCTGTGCGTGATGGTGCGGTTGGCGTCTCCACTGATGCCCTCACGTCAATCTTCGTGAAGCGACAGATGTGCGTCCTTGCCACACCTGAGTCACCCCCTCCCAGGCCACCAGCGGCTCACCGAAAGACCCTGGCCGGTGTCAAGATTTCTACCAGAGGTGGCCTCACCCTGCAGAAGGTCAAGCGGTACGGCACCCCTGCTGTGGCTATGGCGTTTAAGGCTGCAGAGAAGCTCGTTTGCCGGACGATGGGAATCACCAAAAATGGAGAGGACGTGACTGAAGCCATTCTTGATGAGTTCACGGCCAAGTTCAAGGAGCAGCTAGCCCCTGAAGTGATTCTGGCAATGAGAGAGTTCTTCCACCTCGACGACTCGGCCGTCAATGACATCGAAGATGCTCTAATTGATCATGGCAGCGCCGAGGCTCTGGAGTTGGCCCAAGATGGTGTTGCGGCTCAGGACAACCAAGGATCGCAGCCGTCAGCGGCCTAAACGCCATGCTAGTTCGTAAGGGCTGTTTTAGTTTCAGATGTTAAGCAAACTACCTTGTATGTGGTTGGATGGCGCTTGTGTCGTCCGTGTAGTGCGTGTGGGTTATGTCTTCAGTACGTGTTTATGCTTTTGGGTAGTTTCCCTCCAGTGCTTTCATGCCTTTGGGAAGTGTCTTCATGGCCATGCTGTTTTGCTCTCTTTCGGCTTCTGTACTAAACAACGTGATGTTCGTTGTGCTCCATGACAATGCAACCCGTCAATACCCTCAGCTGGGATGTGCGGGGTTTAAATTGCCCGGATAGGAGGGCTACTGTGAGTGCAACAATTGCGACCTCATCGTGCCAAATTGTGTGTTTACAAGAGACAAAGCTTGATAATATAGATATGTTTGTCGCCTCCTCCCTGGGTGGTAACAGACTCAAAAAAATTGCGCAGCGCCCGGCGACGGGAACCAGGGGAGGGATTCTTCTGTTGTGGGATGACAGCATTCTCGAGATCACTGACATCACAATTTCGGCCTTCTGCCTCTCTGGCAAGGTCCGAATCCGCGCAACCAATGTGTACTTCAAGTTAACAACCATCTACGGTCCCACTGACTCCGCGAGCAAAGATTCCTTCTTCGCTGAGCTTGCTTCCCACAAGCCTTTGTCGGGCCTTGCCTGGCTCGCCGTTGGGGACTTCAACCAAATCTACCGGGCGTGTGACAAAAACAAAAGAAATGTAAATCGGAGTAGAATCAACCGATTCCGCGCAACCCTGCAATCGTGTGAACTCAAGGAAATTCATCTTCAGAACAGGTGCTTCACTTGGAGTAATGAGCGGGACAACCCAACTCTGTGCAAGCTAGACTCCTTTTTCTGTAACGCCGAGTGGGACACGACCTTCAACACACATGTGTTGCATGCCTTATCGTCTTCCCTCTCCGACCACTGCCCTCTTCTGCTTGCCGATGCCAAGGGGCCTAGGAGACCACGGTCCTTCAAATTCGAGAACTTTTGGGTATCTCTGCCCGGTTTCAACGAAGCGGTCCAAAAGGCATGGGGCGAGCGCGTGAGCCACACAGAGCCGTTCCTCATTTTGCACAGTAAACTAAAAAAAACAGCGCTCCGTCTGTCTGAGTGGAGCAAGAAGCTATTCTCCAATGCCAGCATACAACTTCATGCAGCACTTCTCGTCATCCTCCGGTTAGATACCGCACAAGAGCAAAGATCTCTATCCCCGGAGGAGCGTGACCTTCGCTCTAGGCTCAAGCGCAGGGTGATTAGCTTGGCTGTTCTTGAACGGGCTAGAAAAAGTCAATGTGCTAGGATTACCAACTTGAGGGACGGGGATGCCAACACCAAGTTCTTCCATCGGCGTATTAATGCCCGCAGACGAAACAAATCACATTCACCGGATTAAACACGATAATGGCTGGGTGACCGAGCATGAAGAAAAAGAGAAGATCATACATGACCACTTCTCTGAGGTTATGGGGAGGAGAGGTACGAGCAACAAAGATTTCAATTGGGAGGAGCTTGGCACCGAGCCTCATGATTTGCAAGACCTTGATGATAGCATCACAGAAGACGAGGTCTGGATTGCCATTAAAGAGATGCCTAGTGATAAGGCGCCTGGACCGGATGGCTTCATGGGGATGTTTTTCAAGAAATGTTGGGGAATCATCAAGCATACAGTCATGAGGGTTGTGCAGCATTTCGACTCATTGCACACCTCCAATTTGCAGTGGGTCAACTCCGCCAATGTTATCCTCCTACCGAAAAAGGATGGTGCAGAAGGCATTCCTGACTACAGACCCATTAGCCTTATTCATGCCATCGCCAAAATCATTGCCAAAGTTCTCTCGCTCAGGCTTGCTCCCCACATGGATGAACTTGTCTCCAACGCTCAAAGCGCCTTCATCAAGGGAAGAAGCATCCATGACAATTTCATGTACGTTCGGAATTTCGCCCGGCGCCTACACAAGAGGAGAACCTCTGCCCTCCATCTCAAGCTTGACGTAAAGAAGGCCTTTGATTCGGTCAAGTGGGGATACTTTCTTGAGCTCCTGCAACGGCTAGGGTTCCCGCCTAAATTTCGGGCATGGATTGCGGCACTTCTTTCCTCATCTTCATCGAGAATCATGCTAAACGGGGTGCCCGGCCCTCCGATCAAGCACGGGAGTGGGTTTAGGCAGGGGGACCTGAAGGAAATATGCCCTAGAGGCAATAATAAAGTTATTATTTATTTCCTTATTTCATGATAAATGTTTATTATTCATGCTAGAATTGTATTAACCGGAAACATGATACATGTGTGAATACATAGACAAACAGAGTGTCACTAGTATGTCTCTACTTAACTAGCTCGTTAATCAAAGATGGTTATGTTTCCTAACCATGGACAAAGAGTTGTTATTTGATTAATGGGATCACATCATTAGATGAATGATCTGATTGACATGACCCATTCCATTAGCTTAGCACCCGATCGTTTAGTATGTTGCTATTGCTTTCTTCATGACTCATACATGTTCCTATGACTATGAGATTATGCAACTCCCGTTTGCCGGAGGAACACTTTGTGTGCTACCAAACGTCACAACGTAACTGGGTGATTATAAAGGAGCTCTACAGGTGTCTCCAAAGGTAAATGTTGGGTTGGCGTATTTCGAGATTAGGATTTGTCACTCCGATTGTCGGAGAGGTATCTCTGGGCCCTCTCGGTAATGCACATCACATAAGCCTTGCAAGCATTGCAACTAATGAGTTAGTTGCAAGATGATGTATTACGAAACGAGTAAAGAGACTTGCCGGTAACGAGATTGAACTAGGTATTGAGATACCGACGATCGAATCTCGGGCAAGTAACACACCGATGACAAAGGGAACAACGTATGTTGTTATGCGGTCTGACCGATAAAGATCTTCGTAGAATATGTGGGAGCCAATATGAGCATCCAGGTTCCGCTATTGGTTATTGACCGGAGACGTGTCTCGGTCATGTCTACATTGTTCTCGAACCCGTAGGGTCTACACGCTTAAGGTTTCGATGACAGTTATATTATGAGTTTATACGTTTTGATGTACCGAAGGTTGTTCGGAGTCCCGGATGTGATCACGGACATGACGAGGAGTCTCGAAATGGTCGAGACATAAAGATTGATATATTGGAAGCATCGAAAGTGTTCCGGGTGAAATCGGGATTTTACCGGAGTACCGGGAGGTTACCGGAACCCCCCGGGAGCTATATGGGCCTTAGTGGGCCTTAGTGGAAAAGAGAAGAGGCAGCCTAAGATGGGCCGCGCGCCCCTCCCCTCCCTTGGTCCGAATAGGACAAGGAGAGGGGGTCGGCCCCCCTTTCTCTTTTCCCCCCTCCGCGAATCCTATTCCAACTAGGATTGGGGGGGGGGGCGGAATCCTACTCCCAGAGGGAGTAGGACTCCTCCTGGCGCGCCTCTCCTAGGCCGGCCGCACCCCCTCCCCCCTTGAGCCTTTATATACGGAGGCAGGGGCACCCCAGAGGAACACAAGTTGATCCACGTGATCATATTCTTAGCCGTGTGCGGCCCCCCTGCCACCATAGTCCTCAATAATATTGTAGCGGTGCTTAGGCGAAGCCCTGCGATAGTAGTACATCAAGATCGTCACCATGCCGTCGTGCTGACGGAACTCTTCCCCGACACTTTGCTGGATCGGAGTCCGGGGATCGTCATCAAGCTGAACGTGTGCTAGAACTCGGAGGTGCCGTAGTTTCGGTGCTTGATCGGTCGGGCCGTGGAGACGTACGACTACATCAACCAAACGCTTCCGTTGTCGATCTACAAGGGTACGTAGATCACACTCTCCCCTCTCGTTGCTATGCATCACCATGATCTTGCGTGTGCGTAAGAATTTTTTTGAAATTACTACGTTCACCAACAGTGGCAACCGAGCCTAGGTTTTATGTGTTGATGTTATATGCACGAGTAGAACACAAGTGGGTTGTGGGCGATATAAGTCATACTGCTTACCAGCATGTCATACTTTGGTTCGGCGGTATTGTTGGATGAAGCGGCCCGGACCGACATTACGCGTACGCTTACGCGAGACCGGTTCTCCCGATGTGCTTTGCACATAGGTGGCTTGCGGGTGTCAGTTTCTCCAACTTTAGTTGAACCGAGTGTGGCTACGGCCGGTCCTTGCGAAGGTTAAAACAGCACCAACTTGACAAACTATCGTTGTGGTTTTGATGCGTAGGTAAGATTGGTTCTTGCTCAGCCCGTAGCAGCCATGTAAAAACTTGCAACAACAAAGTAGAGGACGTCTAACTTGTTTTTGCAGGGCATGTTGTGATGTGATATGGTCAAGACGTGATGAGATATAAGTTGTTGTATGAGATGATCATGTTTTGTTGAAGTTATCGGCAACTGGCAGAAGCCTTATGGTTGTCGCTTTATTGCATAAGATGCAAGCGCCAAATAATTGCTTTACTTTATCGCTATGCGATAGCAATAGTTGCAAGAGCAATATTGGCGAGACGACCATGTGACGACACATTGATATAGATCAAGATGATGGAGATCATGGTGTCATGCCGGTGACGATGGAAATCATGACGATGCTTTGGAGATGGAGATCAAAGGCACAAGATGATGATGGCCATATCATGTCACATATTTCGATTGCATGTGATGTTTATCTTTTATGCATCTTATCTTGCTTTGATTTACGGTAGCATTATAAGATGATTCCTCACTAAATTTCAAGATAAAAGTGTTCTACCTGAGTATGCACCGTTGCCAAAGTTCGTCGTGCCCAGACACCACGTGATGATCAGGTGTGATAAGCTCTACGTCCATCTACAACGGGTGCAAGCCAGTTTTGCACACGCAGAATACTCAGGTTAAACTTGACGAGCCTAGCATATGCAGATATGGCCTCGGAACACTGAGACCGAAAGGTCGAGCGTGAATCATATAGTAGATATGATCAACATAGTGATGTTCACCATTGAAAGCTACTCCATTTCACGTGATGATCGGTTATGGTTTAGTTGATTTGGATCACGTGATCACTTAGAGGATTAGAGGGATGTCTATCTAAGTGGGAGTTCTTAAGTAATATGATTAATTGAACATAAATTTATCATGAACTTAGTCCTGGTAGTATTTTGCAAATCATGTTGTAAATCAATAGCTCGCGTTGTTGCTTCCCTGTGTTTATTTTGATATGTTCCTAGAGAAAATTGTGTTGAAAGATGTTAGTAGCAATGATGCGGATTGGATCCGTGATCTGAGGTTTATCCTCATTGTTGCACAGAAGAATTATGTCATTGATGCACCGCTAGGTGACAGACCTATTGCAGGAGCAGATGCAGACGTTATGAACGTTTGGCTAGCTCAATATGATGACTACTTGATAGTTTAGTGCACCATGCTTAACGGCTTAGAATCGGGACTTCAAAGACGTTTTGAACGTCATGGACCATATGAGATGTTCCAGGAGTTGAAGTTAATATTTCAAGCAAATACCCGAGTTGAGAAATATGAAGTCTCCAACAAGTTCTATAGCTAAAAGATGGAGGAGAATAGCTCAAGCAGTGAGCATGTGCTCAGATTGTCTGGGTACTACAATCACTTGAATCAAGTGGGAGTTAATCTTCCAGATAAAATAGTGATTGACAGAATTCTCTAGTCACCATCACCAAGTTAGTAGAACTTCGTGATGAACTATAATATGCAAGGGATGACAAAAGTAAAGTCCCGAGCTCTTCGCGATACTGAAATTGACGAAGGTAGAAATCAAGAAAGAACATCAAGTGTTGATGGTTGACAAGACCACTAGTTTCAAGAAAAGGGCAAAAGGGAAGAAGGGGAACTTCAAGAAGAACGGCAAGCAAGTTGCTGCTCAAGTGAAGAAGCCCAAGTCTGGTCCTAAGCCTAAGACTAAGTGCTTCTACTGCAAAGGGACTGGTCACTGGAGGCGGAACTGCCCCAAGCATTTGGCGGATAAGAAGGATGGCAAAGTGAACAAAGGTATATTTGATATACAGATTATTAATGTGTATTTTACTAGTGTTTATAGCAACCCCTCAGTATTTGATACTGGATCAGTTGCTAAGAGTAGTAACTCGAAACAGGAGTTGCAGAATAAATAGAGACTAGTTAAGGGTGAAGTGACGATGTGTGTTGGAAGTAGTTCCAAGATTGATATGATCATCATCGCACACTCCCCTATACTTTCGGGATTAGTGTTGAACCTAAATAAGTGTTATTTGGTTTTTGTGTTGAGCATGAATATGATTTGATCATGTTTATTGCAATACGGTTATTCATTGAAGTCAGAGAATAATTGTTGTTCTGTTTACATGAATAAAACCTTTGATGGTCATACACCCAATGAAACAAGTTCGTTGGATCTCGATCGTAGTGATATACATATTCATAATATTGAAACCAAAAGATGCAAAATTAATAATGATAGTGCAACTTATTTGTGGCACTGCCGTTTAAATCATATTGGTGTAAAGCGCATGAAGAAACTCCATGCTGATGGGCTTTTGGAATCACTTGATTATGAATCACTTGATGCTTGCGAACCATGCCTTATGGGCAAGATGACTAAAACGCCGTTCTCCGGAACAATGAAGCAAGCAACATATTTGTTGGAAATCATACATACTGATGTATGTGGTCCGATGAATATTAAGGCTTGCAGCAGGTATCATTATTTTCTGACCTTCACAGATGATTTGAGCAGATATGGGGAGATCTACTTGATGAAACATAAGTCTGAAACATTTGAACAGTTCAAAGAATTTCAGAGTGAAGTGGAAAATCATCGTGACAAGAAAATAAAAGTTTCTACGATATGATCGCAGAGGTAAAATATTTGAGTTACGAGTTTGGTCTTCAATTAAAACATTGTGGAATAGTTTCACAAACTCATGCCACCTGGAACACCACAGCATAATGGTGTGTCCGATCGTCATAACCGTACTTTATTTGATATAGTGCAATCTATGATGTCTCTTACCGATCTACCACTATCGTTTTGAGGTTATGCATTAGAGACAACTGCATTCACGTTAAAAAAGGGCACCATCTAAATCCGTTGAGACGACACAATCTGAATTATGGTTTGGCAAGAAACCAAAGTTGTCGTTTCTTAAAGTTTTGGGTTGTGATGCTTATCTGAAAAAGTTTCATCCTGATAAGCTCAAACCCAAATCGGAAAAATATGTCTTAATAGGATACCCAAAGGAGACTGTTGGGTACACCTTCTATCACAGATCCGAAGGCAAGACATTCGTTGCTAAGAATGGATCCTTTCTAGAGAAGGAGTTTCTCTCGAAATAAGTGAGTGGGAGGAAAGTAGAACTTGACGAGGTAACTGTACCTTCTCCCTTATTGGAAAGTAGTTCATCACAGAAATCTGTTCCTGTGACTACTACACCAATTAGTGAGGAAGCTAATGATGATGATCATGTAACTTCATATCAAGTTACTACCGAATCTCGTAGGTAAACCAGAGTGAGATCCGCACCAGAGTGGTACGGTAATCCTGTTCTGGAAGTCATGTTACTAGACCATGACGAACTTGCGAACTATGAGGAAGCGATGATGAGCCTAGATTCCGCGAAATGGTTTGAGGCCATGAAATCTGAGATATGATCCATGTATGAGAACAAAGTATGGACTTTGATGGATTTGCCCGATGATTGGCAAGCCATAGAAAATAAATGGATTTTCAAGAGGAAGACAGACGCTGATAGTAGTGTTACTATCTACAAAGCTAGAATTGTCGCAAAAGGTTTTCGACAAGTTCAAGGTGTTGACTACGATGAGAGTTTCTCACTCGTATCAATGCTTAAGTCTGTCCGAATCATGTTAGCAAATTGCCACATTTTATGAAATCTGGCAAATGGATGTAAAGACTACATTCCTGAATGGATTTCTGGAAGAAGAGTTGTATATGATGCAACCTGAAGGTTTTATCGATCCAAAGGATGTTAACAAAGTGTGTAAGCTCCAGCGATCCATCTATGGACTGGTGCAAGCATCTCGGAGTTGGAATATACGCTTTGATGAGTTGATCAAAGCATAAAGGAGTGTTTGAAAGGAGTTTTTTCAAAGAAAGACCTCGATGAAGCTACTTACATATTAAGCATCAAAGATCTATGGAGATAGATCAAGACGCTTGATAAGTTTTTTCAATGAGTACATACCTTGACAAGATTTTGAAGTAGTTCAAAATGGAACAGTCAAAGAAAGAGTTCTTGCCTGTGTTACAAGGTGTGAATTTGAGTAAGACTCAAAGCCCGACCACGGCAGAAGATAGAAAGAGAATGAAAGTCATTCCCTATGCCTCAGTCATAGGTTCTATAAAGTATGTCATGCTGTGTACCAGATCTATTGTATACTTTACACTGATTTTGGCAAGGGAGTACAATAGTGATCTAGGAGTAGATCACTGGACAACGGTCAAAATTATCCTTAGTGGAATAAGGATATGTTTCTCGATTATGGAGGTGACAAAAAGGTTCGTCGTAAAGGGTTACGTCGATGCAAGTTTTGACACTAATCTAGATGACTCTAAGTCTCGATCTAGATACATATTGAAAGTGGGAGCAATTAGCTAGAGTAGCTCCGTGCAGAGCATTGTTGATATAGATATTTGCAAAATACTTACGGATCTGAATATGACAGACCCGTTGACTAAAATTATCTCACAAACAAAACATGATCACACCTTAGTACTCTTTGGGTGTTAATCACATAGAGATGTGAACTAGATTACTGACTCTAGTAAACCCTTTGAGTGTTGGTCACATGATGAGGTGAACTATGGGTGTTAATCACATGATGATGTGAACTATTGCTGTTAAATCACATGGCGATGTGAACTAGATTATTGACTCTAGTGCAAGTGGGAGACTGAAGGAAATATGCCCTAGAGGCAATAATAAAGTTATTATTTATTTCCTTATTTCATGATAAATGTTTATTATTCATGCTAGAATTGTATTAACCGGAAACATGATACATGTGTGAATACATAGACAAACAGAGTGTCACTAGTATGCCTCTACTTGACTAGCTCATTAATCAAAGATGGTTATGTTTCCTAACCATGGACAAAGAGTTGTTATTTGATTAACGGGATCACATCATTAGATGCATGATCTGATTGACATGACCCATTCCATTAGCTTAGCACCCGATCGCTTAGTATGTTGCTATTGCTTTTTTCATGACTCATACATGTTCCTATGACTATGAGATTATGCAACTCCCGTTTGCCGGAGGAACACTTTGTGTGCTACCAAACGTCACAACGTAACTGGGTGATTATAAAGGAGCTCTACAGGTATCTCCAAAGGTAAATGTTGGGTTGGCGTATTTCGAGATTAGGATTTGTCACTCCGATTGTCGGAGAGGTATCTCTGGGCCCTCTCGGTAATGCACATCACATAAGCCTTGCAAGCATTGCAATTAATGAGTTAGTTGCGAGATGATGTATTATGAAACGAGTAAAGAGACTTGCCGGTAACGAGATTGAACTAGGTATTGAGATACCGACGATCGAATCTCGGGCAAGTAACACACCGATGACAAAGGGAACAACGTATGTTGTCATGCGGTCTGACCGATAAAGATCTTCGTAGAATATGTGGGAGCCAATATGAGCATACAGGTTCCGCTATTGGTTATTGACTGGAGACGTGTCTCGGTCATGTCTACATTGTTCTCGAACCCGTAGGGTCCGCACGCTTAAGGTTTCGATGACAGTTATATTATGAGTTTATACGTTTTGATGTACCGAAAGTTGTTCGGAGTCCCGGATGTGATCACGGACATGACGAGGAGTCTCGAAATGGTCGAGACATAAAGATTGATATATTGGAAGCCTATGTTTGGATATCGGAAGTGTTCCGGGTGAAATCAGGATTTTACCAGAGTACCGGGAGGTTACCGGAACCCCCCGGGAGCTATATGGGCCTTAGTGGGCCTTAGTGGAAAAGAGAAGAGGCAGCCTAAGATGGGTCGCGCGCCCCTCCCCTCCCTTGGTCCGAATAGGACAAGGAGAGGGGGCCGGCCCCCCTTTCTCTTTTCCCCCCTCCGCGAATCCTATTCCAACTAGGATTGGGGGGGGGGATCCTACTCCCAGAGGGAGTAGGACTCCTCCTGGCGCGCCTCTCCTAGGCCGGCCGCACCCCCCCCTTGAGCCTTTATATACGGAGGCAGGGGCACCCCAGAGGAACACAAGTTGATCCACGTGATCATATTCTTAGCCGTGTGCAGCGCCCCCTGCCACCATAGTCCTCGATAATATTGTAGCGGTGCTTAGGCGAAGCCCTGCGACAGTAGTACATCAAGATCGTCACCACGCCGTCGTGCTGACGGAACTCTTCCCCGACACTTTGCTGGATCGGAGTCCGGGGATCGTCATCGAGCTGAACGTGTGCTGGAACTCCGAGGTGCCGTAGTTTCGGTGCTTGATCAGTCGGGCCATGGATACGTACGACTACATCAACCAAACGCTTCTGTTGTTGATCTACAAGGGTACGTAGATCACACTCTCCCCTCTCGTTGCTATGCATCACCATGATCTTGCGTGTGCGTAGGAAATTTTTTGAAATTACTACGTTCACCAACAGGACCCCCTTTCCCCCCTCCTATTTGTCCTTGCGATTGACCCTTTGCATAAGATATTGGACCTCGCCACGCGGAAAGGGCTCCTCCATAAGCTTCGTGGCCGGGGAGCTGTGATGAGAACCTCCCTGTATGCGGATGATGCTGTGGCCTTTGTGGCACCCATCAAGAGGGACATTGACAACCTAGCTGCGATCTTACGAGGCTTTGGTGATGTGACGGGCCTCTGCACCAACTTCCAAAAAAGCTCGGTCGTGCCAATTCGTTGCAACCATCTCGACCTTGAGCGCATTCTTCGGAATATGCCGGTGATCCGTGCTTCCTTCCCGGTGAAATACCTAGGCTTACCTCTCTCGGTTTGGCAGCTAAAGATGGTGGATTTCCAATACCTGGTGGACAAGGTAGCCAGAAAATTAACCACTTGGGATGGCCAAAACATCACTGCTATCGGATGCACGACCCTCGTCAAGTCCGTCATCTCCTCCCAAGCAGTTTTCTCTATCACGCCTCTCATTGTGCCGCAGGGCATTCTGGATACACTCAACAAGATTGAGAGGGCCTTCCTTTGGTCGGGTGCGGAGAAGACCACGGGAGGCAAATGCAAGGTCAACTGGAAAATGGTGTGCAGACCAAAAGATTATGGTGGCCTTGGGGTGCTCGATACCGACAAGTTTGCACGGGCGTTGCGGCTTCGTTGGCTATGGTACGAATGGAAGGAGCCTCGCAGATTATGTGTTGGCTCTGACAACCCCTGCATTGAAGAGGACCTCCAGTTCTTCTATGCATCTATGATTATCACTGTCAGCGACGGCGCCAAAACACCTTTTTGGGACTCCCCTTGGCTCCTGGGGCGCAAGCCCAAGGACATTGCACCTCTAATCTATGAGGCATCGAAGAGAAAGAATTGGAAGGTGCGTGAGGCTCTGAAGGGGAACCCTTGGATCCTCAAGATCAAGCATGACACTGCCATCTCCGTCAACCACATTTCAGAATTCTTTAACCTTTGGATGCTTGTGCAAGACTTCCACCTTGATGAGCAAGCCGCAGACAACATCATCTGGAAGCATGCGAACAATGGGATCTACACGGTGAGCACCGCCTACAAAGTGCAATTTTTAGGCCTGACTCTGTCCCCCATGGACCGCATGGTGTGGAAGGCTTGGGCACCTCCAAAGGTTAAATTCTTTGCTTAGTTGGCTTTGCAAGATAGGATTTGGACTGCCGATCGTCTGGAGAAGCGAGGTTGGTCAAACTGTGGCGCTTGCCCGCTTTGCAAAAGAGAACAAGAAACGGGGATACACCTCTTTGTCAAGTGTCGTTACACGCTTAGGCTCCGGAGATCAATCATCGAGAGGCTTGGGCTCACGCACATGGACACCTCCGATTGGCAGTTAGAAGCAACCGTCACTGAGTGGTGGCAAAAAAGAACCGACGACCGCAACCCTCACCGCCACGCAATGGCTTCCCTCACCATGCTTGTTTCTTCAACCATTTGGAATGAGAGAAACGCCTGAGTATTCCGCCAAAAAAGCGCACCACCACCGGTCCTCCTAACCAACATTTTAGAAGATGCTAAACTTTGGGTTACTGCTGGCGCAAGAAAGCTAGGGAACATCATATTGTACGAGTAATTGTCATGCCGCTTATTTGTGAGTGCGTTGTAAAATTCTAAACTCTACTCTTCCTTATTTAATTGAAGAGGCAAATCTTTTGCCTCCGTTTAAAAAAAAACATTGTTCTTTGTATGTCGCTCCTTCGATTTTAGGGTTTGCTAGAAAAACAAGAAACATAGCAGAGGGAATTAAAACCACACCTCAAAAAAAGAAGAAAAAAAACTAAAGGAGAAAAAAGATCTCTACGTCAAGAGGTAGATGCATATACCCTCCGGGAATTATAGATCCATCGAGACGCACAGCCCTAGCTAGCTAGCTCCCGATCCTCCTCGTATCCATCAGCCGCCCCGTCGCATGCACAACAAGCCACGATGCTGCGGTCGTTTCTCCTACGCCGTCTCCGTCGCCACGGGTGCCGTTCCGTGTCTCAGCTGGGTCGCCGCGCAGCCGCGTTCTCGTCGTCGTCGCCGTGGGTGGACGACAGGGCCACCGCCATCGCTCTCCCGGATGCCAACCCCGCGCAAGCAGCTGCTCACAAGAGACGTCACTTGTACCTGGTGCTGGACGACTGGAAGAAGGGGTTCAGCATCTACAAGCTGGATCTGGACGACGACAACTGCTCCGATGGAGGGGGCGATTTGACCCTGCCGGCTCCGGTCCACCGCCAAGAGAAGAGGCATGTCACTGATCGTCCTTGGAACTTCGCCGCTCTCGGCAGCAAGATCATCGCCGCCGGCGCGCTACACACCAAGGAGGACGCGGTCACCCTCATGTATGACACCGACACAACGGGGGTCTCCGTTATCCCTTGCCTCCCACCGGCGCTTCGTCGTCCATGGACGCTGGCCGTGGCTTCCGGGAACGGGCTCAACGTGTTCGAGGCCAGCTTGGACTACCTGGAATGGAGGGATCGGCGCAACGTTGTTGGCAACGGCATGCACCGCCTGGATGCACCAGAATATCAGTACAGAGATCACTGGACCTGGGACGACATCCCGTCACCGCTTCCCTTCCGTGTCCGCGACATTGAGTCCAGCGCGGTGCACCCCGAGGGAGGAGGCCGCACACTGTTCGTGTCCGCGGGTCACTGGGACCCGTTGGATGATGACGGATGCGTTCAAACGAGACACAACCAGCTGAGGAGCACAGCCAACTTCTCACGCACCTCTGAAACCTTCTCTTATGCGGGGAGCGGCAAGTGGAGGCGCCACGGCGAGTGGGACCTGCCCTTTTTGGGCCACGGCCACTACGACGACGACCTCGACGCGTGGGTCGGGCTCCACAAGATACACCGTCCTGCTGATTGGAACTGCAAGTTCCACATGGTACACGACACTGATGGTTACCTCTGCTCGAGCGACGCCGCGTCTCCAGAGGGTAGCCCCGAGCGACCGGATTGGAAGCTTTGCACAGAGAGGCTGTTCGACCCTAACGATGGCTGGCACGTCGGTGCTAGTCTTGTATACACGGGTGACAACACCTATTGCCTTGTGGAGGTCGAGGCATGCGAGCGATTCAACAAGAGGAGTTGTGAGAGGGTCAACAAGGAGTGTGTGATCCGTTTGGTCATTTTCCGTCTCAAGTATGGCAAGAACGGTGAGCTCAGAATTACCGCACGATCGCACATACCTCTTCTCTAGATTTGATAACAATCCTGAGGTTAGGGCATTCTGGATGTGATTGAGATGTATGGCTCCATGTACTCTGATGGATTAAGTGGCTATTAGGGGTGAAAATGAAGTGCAATGCTGAACCGTAGATGTAGAAGAAGCTTACACTGATCAGTAATTAATTGCTTAACTGTGAATCCAGTTGAGGGCTTAGAGATCGGCGGTTGCACACATAGATGCTACTAGAGCATTTTGTCATTTATCTAGCTCTCTGATGTCTTATCATTTCACTTGACAAGCAATCAGTCTCACCAACAATGGAAATAACTATCTCATGCAGGGCCATTCACTTCTTTCTTCATGTATCTGATTTGTCAGCAGCTACAACTTCTGTGGAAATTTTGTTAGAGAATAAAGTGAAAATCAATTCTTTGGGCCATTTTCTTGAACCGAGAATGCAAAACCGAACCTAAATTTGTGTTATGCTATTGAAGCAAACACTCCCGGTGTCAAATCAAAGTGAAGATTCGATGTTCACCGTGGCAAATTTGTCAGACGTGTATTTGGATCTCAATTCAGTTACTAAAATAAGAAGGTAGCCTCGTAGTGTGATTGTAGTAGTAGTGAAAATGGGGATGATGTAGGTACCCGGTAGATTTTGTTGCAGCCTGCAGTACGCACGCTGTGGCAATCACGAAAAGTTCTTGCGCGGTTCATATGTATTGGTGAGTGGAAATGAACCATAATAATTTAGACATGGTTCCCTAGACCGGGAAGTGGAGGCAAACATTTCCTGCAAGCTCTATGCAGTGGAGATGTTACACATCTATACCGATATAAAAAAGACTCAAAAGTCAAATTCAACAAATCTTGACAGCCAAATCAGGTCAATCCAACGACTCAGACATTTCCAATGATGAGCGCTCAACACGTTTAATATGCAGTTAATACCATACCAAATATTAATGCCAATGCTAATCACATAATTAATACGCAAATAATATCCTACCTAATATTTACGTGTGATTAATAAATTACATTTACTAGTGCAGCAAAGAGCTAGGATCCACAAGGACATGGTTGTTAATGCAATTGTTCCAAGAAAGAAAAGGCAATCACTTGAGTGGTTGTAGCGACGGACGCGGCTTGCATGCCGCCTGGAATCCCTTTTTTGCAAGTTGCCTGGAATCCCTTCGATAGTGTCGTCGACCCGTCGTCCTTGCGGAGCCACTCCTCCATGGTGTGGTACCTGGGGATGTGGCCGGTGGCAAGGCTTCCCCGGAGCACGGACGCACCTCAGACGGTTGTGCACCTGAGAGGCTTCCCACACAACATGCGCGGCAGGAGCCGGCGACCACTTGGATGGCATGTCTCTCCCAGCGGCGATCTTGATTACTTCCTTCGGTTCCACGCGCGCTCTCAGTCTTGAGGCCTGTCGCATCCACCAGCCGCCTCCACACGTTGTACCTGCCGCCATCGTGCTGTTGCAGAAGAAAGAGAGGGTTATCTTCATGAGAAGCTGCTGGCGCTAGATATATGACGGCAGCCATGCGAGAAATGCGCGGGGTTCTAGATCACGCGACGGAACAAAATGGGTGGAGGTGGATGAGGGTTGGACGAAACCAAAATTAACATATCCTTGTAAAAAATCAACATATGACGAGGAAGGAAAGTTAAGGAGATGCGTGGGTAAGGGAAGGAAAACAAATATTTGATTGAGTAGAGATATTGGTAATTTTGTAATGTGTTTGGTGAAATGGTAAATGCCGATGTGTTTTAGTTTACGTTAACCTATATTGATTTAGGAAATGGAAGTTCAGTCCATGAGGATGGGTGCCGGCGTGCACATATCGATACAAAATAAACTGACGGGGAGGGGTGGAGAGGTGAATGAATGAGACAAAAAAACAACGGGAGGGGGAAAGCCGACGCGGTGGGGTGATGGTGGGATGTGGAGACGAAAATAAACCGTGCGTATCGGACCAACAACTCCCCTTTTAGGGGTAGAGATATATGCGATTTGGTAAGATCAAAAAAATATACGTGGCGAATCAACCTGTGGTTGAGTTGGTTAGGTGGACAGTGGTATCCCCAACCCACCAGGGTTCAAATCCTGGTGCTCGCATTATCCTGGATTTATTTCAGGATTTCCGACGATACGCTTTCAGTGGGAGGAGACGTTCCCGTCGACGACGAGGCGCCTACGGTGACTTCATAAATCTCAAGATGATATGCCGGCTCAGTCTCTCAGAGGTGCTCATAGGGGTTGGGTGTGCGTATGTGCGTTCATAGGGGTGAGTGTATGCGCGTGTATATGAGCGCTTGTGTCTGTACTGATGCTCAAAAAAAATATACGTGATTTGGTAAGATAAGAAACAAGTTGTGTTATTTTTTTGTATTAGGAAATTTGTGATTGTCTTTTAATAGTAGAGATAACGATGACAATATATGTATGAGATGGTGAGAGAATAATCTTATGTATGTCTTTTTTGGAAGGTGATATCACATATATAATCTGATTTCTGAATTCTTAATTAGCTACTATTTACATAATTGAAATGAATCAGCACCTGTCAAAACAAGTACAAAACAAGATCTTCCCCTTTAATTATGGATTTGTTTTCTTAATGAGATGGAGAAAATATACCATTGGAGGGATGGTGACAGGTGAGACGAGAAAAAACCGGACGAAAATAAACCGGGGTACCGGACTACCAATTCTCTTTCGATTTTTTTGAAACTATGATGATTTTTATAGCAAACTCGGAAACTATACACCCTAATGCAGAAAAATCAAAAATATCACCCTGTCGGCTTCTTATTGGCCGAAGAGAGACTTTTCGGCCAACCGTTGGCCAAAAAGGACTTTTCGGCCAACAGTTGACCAAAGAGTCCCTCTTCGGCTAACACCTGCTCTACTGTTTTAGAAAATTCATATCAATTAGGATTTTTAGTATTTTAATTTGATTATTTTTGCATTAGATTAGAAATTTTATGAAGTTTCTGTAGATATCAAGTTTAACTAGATTTGAAAGTTTAAATTTGAATTTTCATGAATTTTCTCAAATCACTAGATTGCCTATAATTTGAGCTAGGAGTATTTTTTTTTCAGATGATCCTTTTTGCTACTGGTTCTTTGTGACTTTCTTTATCAGTAGTAATTAATTGGCGAATTTTATAAATATTTAAAATTATGTTTTTATGAAAACAGTCCTGTTTTAGTGTTTTATAGGGTTTATGTCATTTCTTTTAATTTTAATTGCTTTAAATTATTTTCTTTCGTTTTTGACATATTCTTTTTGTTTCTGTTTAGTTATCAATAGCTATTTTTGTTGGGGAACGCAGTAATTTCAAAAATTTTCCTATGCACACGCAAGATCATGGTGATGCACAGCAACGAGAGGGGAGAGTGTTGTCTACGTACCAACGCAGACCAACTGCGGAAGCGATCACACAACGTAGAGGAAGTAGTCGTACGTCTTCTTCCCGATCCGACCGATCCAAGCACCGTTACTCCGGCACCTCCGAGTTCTTAGCACACGTTCAGCTCGATGACGATCCCCGGGCTCCGATCCAGCAAAGCTTCGGGGAGGAGTTCCGTCAGCACGACGGCGTGGTGACGATCTTGATGTACTACCGACGCAGGGCTTCGCCTAAGCACTACAACGGTACGATCGAGGTGGAATTTGGTGGCAGGGGGCACCGCACACGGCTAAGGAGCGATCTCAAGGATCAAGTTGTGTGTCTTGGGGTGCCCCCTGCCCCCGTATATAAAGGTTGGAGGAGGGGGGCCGGCCGGCCAAGGGAGGGGAGGCGCAGGGGAGTCCTACTCCCACCGGGAGTAGGACTCCTCCCCCCAATCCTAATCCAATTAGGACTCCCGGGGGGGGGGGGGAAGAGAGAGAAGGGGGGCCGGCCCCTTATCCTATTCCTAATAGGACTTGGGGAAGGGGGGCGCCGGCCAGCTTGGGCCTTTTCCCTTTTTTCTCTTTTTTCCACTAAGGCCCAATAGGCCCATTAGTCTCCCGGGGGGTTCCGGTAACCCCCCCGGTATTCCGGTAAAATCCCGATTTCACCCGAAACACTTCTGATGTCCAAACATAGGCTTCCAATATATCAATCTTTACGTCTCGACCATTTCGAGACTCCTCGTCATGTCCGTGATCTCATCCGGGACTCCGAACAACCTTCGGTACATCAAAATGCATAAACTCATAATAACTGTCATCGTAACGTTAAGCGTGCGGACCCTACGGTTCGAGAACAATGTAGACATGACCGAGACACGTCTCCGGTCAATAACCAATAGCGGGACCTGGATGCCCATATTGGCTCCTACATATTCTACGAAGATCTTTATCGGTCAGACCGCACAACAACATACGTTGTTCCCTTTGTCATCGGTATGTTACTTGCCCGAGATTCGATCGTCGGTATCCAATACCTAGTTCAATCTCGTTACCGGCAAGTCTCTTTACTCGTTCCGTAATACATCATCTCACAACTAACTTATTAGTTGCAGTACTTGCAAGGCTTATGTGATGTGCATTACCGAGAGGGCCCAGAGATACCTCTCCGACAATCGGAGTGACAAACCCTAATCTCGAAATACGCCAACCCAACATCTACCATTGGAGACACCTGTAGTACTCCTTTATAATCACCCAGTTACGTTGTGACATTTGGTAGTACCCAAAGTGTTCCTCCGGTAAACGGGAGTTGCATAATCTCATAGTTATAGGAACATGTATAAGTCATGAAGAAAGCAATAGCAACATACTAAACGATCGGGTGCTAAGCTAATGGAATGGGTCATGTCAATCAGATCATTCTACTAATGATGCGACCTCGTTAATCAAATAACAACTCCTTGTTCATGGTTAGGAAACATAACCATCTTTGATTAACGAGCTAGTCAAGTAGAGGCATACTAGTGACACTCTGTTGGTCTATGTATTCACACATGTATTATGTTTCCGGTTAATACAATTCTAGCATGAATAATAAACATTTATCATGATATAAGGAAATAAATAATAACTTTATTATTGCCTCTAGGGCATATTTCCTTCAATTTTATTTGTAGTATTTTTTGTATTTTATTTCCTTTATCCTACTAGAAAACTTGTTTTGAGCTTCATAGGAGTTTATATTTAGAAGTTCCTTATAAATCCTGTACAACCATTGCCGTTTTATACATGAAAAAAAATACTTTTCCGCAATCTTTTTCCCTCCATTTTCTTTCCCGCCATCCTCTTTGCCGCCATTTTCTCCCGTCATTTTCATTCCCGCCATTCTCTCCCGCCACAATAAGGAGTGTTGCATCGATGGAGGATGACTATGATGCCTTCATGTGGAGTGTGAAACACTGTGTGAGAGAAGTCATAGGTGTGAAACACTCTCCGATGATGATGACGAAGCTGCAAACACTTATGACTTCTCTCAGACAGTGTTTCAAACTCTACCAGCAGCACCGACGCAGGAGACATAGACCGTGTCAGATGATGTTATCTACGGTCGTGGACAAGATGAGGCTCGTTTTATAAGTTGAGAAGTGAAGATGGCAAGAAAGAAGATGGCGAGAAATAAGATGACGGGAGAGAATGACGGAAAAGAAAATAGCGCGAAAGAAAATGGAGAGAGAGAATGGCAGAAAATAAAATGGTGGGAGAAAATGAAGGGAGAGAATGGCGGCAAATAAAATGACGGGAAAGAAAATGGCAGGAGAGAATGGCGGCAAAGAAAATAGCGAGAGAAATAGAGGGAAAGAACGACGGGAAAGAAAATGGAGGATAAAAAAATACAGAAAATACTACAAATAAAATATCTACTAATAACTTAACAGAAACTAAAAGAATATGTCAAAAAATAAAGAAAACAATTTAAAGCAATTAAAATTAAAAGAAATATCACAAAACCTATAAAACATTAAAACAGAACTGTTTTCATGAAAACCTAATTTTAAATAATTCTAAAATTCACCAATTAATTATTACTGATAAACAAAGTCACAAAGAACGAGTAGAAAAAAGAACCATCTAAAAAGAATACTCCTAGCTTAAATTATAGGCAATCTAGTGATTTGAGCAAATTCATAAAAATTAAAATTCAAACTTTCAAATCTAGTCAAACTTGATATCTACAGAAACTTCATAAAATTTCTAGTCTAATGCAAAAAGAATCAAATTAAAATACTAAAAATCGTAATCGATATGAATTTTCTAAAATAGTAGAGCCGGTGTTAGCCGAAGAGGGACTCTTTGGCCAACTGTTGGCCGAAAAGTCCCTTTTGGCCAGCGGTTGGCCGAAAAGTCCCTCTTCGGTCAATGATAGGCCGAAAAGTCCCTTTTCGGCAACAGGAGGCCGACAGGGTGATACTTTTGATTTTTCTGCATTAGGGTGTATAGTTTCCGAATTTGCTATAAAAATCATCATAGTTTAAAAGAAAAAAAATCTTCTCTTTCTAAGTAGAGACTCGTGTTGGATGACAGAAAGTATGCAGACACGCTGGTCCAAACATTCACGGACAATTATGTTTACTCCTGTTGTAGTTGCCCTTGGTTAGCCGGGGATTTGAGGTCGTGGCTTGTGATAGTGACCTGGAGCATTTGGTCCATGCCGGCAGCAAACGACGGACGCTACTTTACTGCTCCCCGGGCCCTGTTGGCGCACCGCACGCACCAATCGGGCGCGCACGCGCGAGAGAGAGAGGACCAGTCGGTTAGTCGGGGCTGCCCGTTGTTGCCAGCCAACCCCAACCCGGCGCGGACACGATAAAGTCATGACGCTAGCCGCCCGGGATCATGGACAAACAAACCAAGTCGTCGCCAACTCGCAGCCCCGCCGTCGCTCTCACCACCGGCACGGCAGACCGCTCGCCCCCCGCGCACGCATACAGCCACGGCGCCGGTCGATCGACATGGACCCTCCCGCGACGGCCGATCCAGCGGCCGGCTCCCCCTCCCCCTCCACCACCACCACCTCCTCCTCCTCGCTGCGTAGGCGCGCCGCGCTCTCCGTCAACACGTCCGCGCCCGGCGGCAGCGGCAGGGGCATGGAGCGGGAGCGCAAGGAAGCGGATCAAGGGGAGAGGGACGTGGAGAGGGCGGCGGGGGCGGAGCCGGTGAGCCCGGCGGGGCGGCTGTTCCGGGAGGCGCACTTCAACTGCTACATCGTGGCCCTGCTGGGCCTGGGCGCGCCGGTGGACGTGGCGGCGGCCCGCGCCGGGCTGGAGGCCACGCTCGTCCGCCACCCCCGCTTCTGCAGCGTCCAGGTACGCACGCCGGCCACCTGCTCTGCTCCACCATCCTCTGTTGTCTGTTCCCCACCCCCACCCGACGGCAACCTCCCCGCCTCCTCGCAACTTGCGCAGAGAAGAGAATAGAATAGTGGGAAAGATTGTGGCAACAGTTGGTTTCCTCTGTCCCGAGATCGGCTCCCCGAGCGGCACATGCCGTGGACCTTCCATGATCGATCGGTGCACGTGCTCCAGCTCCGGGTTCGGCAAAGCTGTCGGCCCATCGTGCAGACCACGACACGCGCAGAGCACGGAGGGAGATTTCCCGCCGCGCTCGCCGGACTGCCGACGAGCAAATTCAGTAGAGTAGTACAGTCGTCAGGTAGGATCAAGCAATGGATGCTCCCAATCCCAAGTGCGTCTCGGATTCTATTTGAGGCTCGGCAGGTTCTCCGTAGGCAACAAGAGGCATCTTCTGATGCCCGCGAGAATTGCGGGTGGGAGAACACGAATCACGCATCACCTTTAGCTTTACCCAAAGCCGTCGTTCGTTTTCCCGAATTTTACTACAGTTGTAACAGTAATACTAGCACAGTAGATCTTTCTCCTTTTTATGGCTGATCCCGATTGATTTGATTTGATTTGATCCCGCGCTTGTTAATCGGCGCCCGTCCAAGTCCCAAGATGTGGCCATGCACATGTCGTGCCGTTCCGGCGTCGGCGCGTCGGAGAGGTGAACCACCCGAGGCCGGCCGCGTAGACATGACCCCTTTTCGCGCCCTCCGCCCTCCGCCCTCGGATTCATGGCAGCACCGGCAACGGTCCAAGCACATCACGGCAACAAATTCCACTTTGCCGTCGTGACCGGGGTGAGTGGTGATCGATCGCTGTCCCCCCAAAATCAATCCCGTTCCGACGGCGTCGACGTTCAGGAAAGGGAAATTGAAAGTTGGCCGCCTGCCTACTACACCGGTCCCTTCGTGTGATAAAAATGGATATGTAGACGAACGGATAAATGTTCACACATCAATCTATACTTAGTTTGGCAGCAAAGTATTTTTAAAACTGTGGTAATTGAAAACCAGAGTATTCTCCTAGGTGGGCATTGAATACTACAGTTTTTTAAAAATAATGTTTTTCTCAGTTTTACATGTGTTTGGTTGGTGTTGTTTTACCAAAGTTTTGACCAAGTATTTTAGCGTGGATGATTGATTGACTGAGAGTAATTAGCGGCTGCAAACGGCGGCTGACTGCATGCAGCTGCCATGCACACATCCACCGGACCTAGATGCTAGGATGTGTAGACTACCGTGATGCACCTACATGCATGGGCTGCTGGCATTGAAGGTTTCAAATAATCCACCTATATATATCCCGCTTGATTCGCTCATGGCGCTGCAGAGAAGAGACGGGACTTGAACGGGACGCCGGCTGGAAGAAGAACAACCTGAGAGACCTACTACTCGTAAATAAGATGAGATTGGGACTTGAACGGGACGCCGGCTGGAAGAAGAACAACCTGAGAGACCTACTACTCGTAAATAGGATGAGATTAGTTAGAACCAGGAGTTTACCATATAACAGAAAGAGGGAAAATAGGATCGGATCGCTGCTGGTATTCTTATCTCGACGTAGACGGCAACTTCAACTGCGATCTCCTCATGATTTCTCTTCGTTCTGTTTTAAAAAAAGAGGTCAGGACCTCTTTTCCAGAAACCGCAAAAATACCATGATTTCTGGTATACTATGGTTTACAAAACTTCGGTTTTTTCTGATGCCAAACGCAGCAAAGTATTCAAAACCATAATTTTTTTTAGAAACCGCAGTATTCTCAGAAAACTTTGAAAAAACTTTGCTGCCAAACGCAGCCCTAGTTTTACATGACATTATAAACATGTCAAGATTCGTACAACCACAAACGGCCGTGGATCCACGCGTGTGGATGAGATGCAAACGCTCACACGTATGAACATTAGTGTTTCCGATCTTCTAATTATGACGATCCTATCACGAAAACAGAACCCATTTGCTGTCGTGGCGATTGCCCTTTATGGTCTGTAGCACGAGGCCGATATCTTGTGTGGTTCTCAAACCGGCACGACGCTCACCGGTTGACAAGGAGAGCCCACCAATTTGCTCCGACCGACCGACCAACGGACGGACAGATGCATGGTCGTGCGGCCTTCAGTTTGGAGAAAAACCGAGCGGCCATTGGAGACCATGGATGGCAATTAAGCAGCCTTCAGTTTGACTGTGCACCGGCAGACAGGCCCAGGCTTCAGTGAATTCATTCATGGCGTGCGACGTGACAGAGACGCAGGACCATTAAGCGGTTGCATGTCCAAATCAAATTTCATTCATGCCTACGCCTTCTTTGCTACACTTCCTTGGCTGCGCGGATTATCGGTCTGGCGTGTCTGAAAACGGCAAGTTTTCTGTTTCCATTGGGGACGACACCCAACGAACCGTCCGTTTTACTAGAGATGATTCAGTCAAACCAGAGGCTTAGGGGGTGTTTGTTTTCAGTGACTTTTTTGTGTAGGGATTAGAAAAAGTCCCTTTTAGAGACTTTTTACCAAACGGGAGGGACTTTTTAGGGACTAAACTAGGCATTTGGGACTAAATGAAGAAGACTCTCAAGGAGAGTCTTTTTTGAGACTTTTTGGGACTTTTCCAACAATGCCCCTCCATACATTTAATGGCCCGCCACCCCATGATGTTGTTTGATTGTTATTTTTCTATATATTAGGGGCAACATGGTCATTTAACAACCTCTAGGAAGGGATTAGGGACTTTTTAGTCTCTGGAAACAAACAGGAAGGAACTTTTTAGGGACTAGAGACTTTTTAGTTGGGACTAGAAAAAGTCCTAAGACTTATGAACCAAACAGGGCCTTAGACTAGTCATAGTGGGAGTAATTTAACTACTCCCACTATGAGGCTAGCCATAGTGGAGGTAACTTAGGTAGTAATTTAACACATCCCAAGACAATTTTGCTTATGTGGCAAGTATTTAATGAGGAGAGAGGTGTTTGGAGTAACATAATATGTTACTGTAACATAGCGCTTCCCAAGGTAAAATGAGTCTATAAGGCAATAAATGAAACAAACTATGACACTATCATTAAGATACTTTGCACTATGGGGGTAGTAACTTAGACTAGTGGCATGCATATGACACTAGTCTAAGTTACTCCCCACTATGACCAGCCTGACTAGTCTAAGCCTCTGGTTTGACTAGTCTAAGCCTCTGGTTTGCTTATGTGGCACCTAGTTAATGAGGAGAGAGGTGTTTGGAGTACATATTATGTTATCATCACATAGCGCTTCCTAAGAAATATTAAGTCTATAAGCAAATAAATGCAACCATATATGATACTACTTTTATGACACTTTGCACTATAAAGATAGTAACATAGACTAGTGTGGTGTTTGTTTTCAGGGATTTTTTGTGTAGGGACTAGAAAAAATCCCTCTTAGAGACTTTTTTATCAAAGGGAAGGGACTTTTTAGGAACTAAACTAGGCATTTGGGACTAAATGAAGAAGACTCTCAAAAAGAGTCTTTTTGGGACTTTTCCAACAATGACTTTTCATGCACCTACTGGCCCGCCACCCCATAGTGTTGTTTGATTGTTATTTTTCTATATACTAGGGGCAACATGGTCATTTAATAACCTCTAGGAAAGGGTTAGGGACTTTTTAGTCTATGGAAACAAACAGGGAGGGACTTTTTTAGGGACTAAAGACTTTTTAGTTGGGATTAGAAAAAGTCCTAAAATTAGAGAACCAAACACCACCTAAATTACTCTCCACTATGACCAGCCTTAGTCACACCGAAGAAATTAGCACCGAGTCTCGAAAGGAGAAATTGTGATGACCAACAACTATGGACGGTTTACAAAAACGAAGAAGAATCTTCTCTTGCTAAAGCGTGTTTCAAATCTATTGTCGATTTTGATGAATACACGTAATTGGTTTCTACTTCTTCCGTTTTAAAATAGATGACTCAACTTTTTTTTATCTAAATCAGACTTTATTCCTTAAATAATGTTCATATCGTTTACAAAGTTAGGTCATCTATTTTGGAATAGATGGAGTATTTCCCAAGTTATTGTCAGTTTTGAACGACTTGTATCTGCCCGTGAGTCCAATAAAAATTCTTATGCCCCCGATGAATTCAATATATAGCTCCACCACCAATGATAAGTATGAATATGATTTTTTTTCATGGGATTTTTTTTATCTATTCATCAACTACCGAGCAGTACGTAGAACATACAAAATAACAAAAATTATTTTCAAGGTTCAAAGATCATCTAGCGACGATTACAAACACTGAAGCGTGTCACTATTATTGCCCCTCTTTTACCAGAGTGGACAAGCTCTATTGTAGTAGTCAATTAAAAAATCGTCCCAGGACCAACGTCCAAACTAGCCACCGTCATTGAGACACACAAACACATACGAACGAAACTGGATCCAAGAAAATCCATCAAAAACAAATACATACGGAATCTTGTAAGATTCATCAAAGACACATCTTCACACATCCTTTGACGACGCTAGTCGTACCACTGGGATAGGCGCTAGGTAGGGAGAACCTTATGCCATTTTCAAAGAGTCGTTGCAAGCCTCTGTTCGTTTTTCTAGACAAAACACAAACTCTAAACAAATAAAAAAAACACCAAAAATGAAGCGGGAGCCCTCTGCCCTAAAAAAAACACCTCCATGGTGCCAAGGCCGGAGGAGATGAATCTGATGAAACAAATTTGGTCAAGCTTATAATTATTTAAACTTAACGGTTAACACAAACCTAGAATAGTTCTTTTTAAACTCAAGACCAAGCTAGAACTCGCGAGACAAATTTTATGGCATGATTTGTTCACTCAGCTCGCCATGGTGAAAAACAGAGCATCAACACACACGTTGCGTTGCAGGTGTCGGACGACGTCAAGAAGAACGCGAAGCCACGGTGGGTGCGGACCACGGTGAACCTGGACGACCACGTCATCTTCCCGGACCTGGACCCGGCCGCCACGTCGGCCGATCCCGACCGGGCCCTCGAGGACTACGTGTCCTCCCTGTCCACGCGGCCCATGGACCACTCCCGCCCGCTCTGGGAGTTCCACGTCATCGACTTCCCGACCTCCGAGGCGGCCGGCGCCGTCGCCATCCGCATGCACCACTCCCTCGGCGACGGCGTCTCGCTCATCTCGCTCCTCACCGCATGCACCCGCAGCGCCGCCGACCCGGCCAGGCTGCCCGCGCTGCCGTCGCCCCCGCCGCCGCGCCGCTCCGCCCCGCCGCTCTCGGCCGGCGCCCTCGCGCTCGCCGCGTGGGCCTGGTCGCTCGTCGCGCTCGCGTGGAACACGCTGGTGGACGTGGCGCTCTTCGTGGCCACGTCGTGGTTCCTGCGCGACGCGCCCACGCCGTTCCTCGGGTCCCCCGGCGTCGAGTTCCGCCGCAAGCGCTTCCTCAACTGCACCCTCGACCTCGACGACGTCAAGCTCGTCAAGAACGCCATGAAGTGTGTAAGATCCTTGTACTTGTTCTGTTGATTACCAGTGGCTTGATCTCTGTTAGCTGAGTGAGTTGTCACTGAATGGTGTGTGCTTCTGCAGACTGTGAACGATGTGCTTGTCGGAGTGACCTCTGCGGCGCTGTCGCGCTACTACTTCCGCAAGACCGGTGAGTGGTGCGGTGTCCTTCAGTTGATCAGTCATCTACCATGGATGTCATATACAATACTTACGGAAAGGAGGTGCTAATTGCCCTGCAAATTGGAAGGAAAAAGGGTGATAATTTGATGGTCGTTTTCTCTGCTCTGAATCTTGTTCAGGCGAGACCAGCAGCGACAAGAGAAAGCCGCGGAAGAACATCCGCATGCGATCGGCGTTGCTCGTCAACATCCGGAAAACACCCGGCCTGCATGTAAGTATGAAACTGGTTTATACATTTTCCTCAAAAGCTAATCTACAATTTAAGCAGAGTTACCAGGACAGTTCATGAGTGGTTCTGAACTTGTGCTTTGAGCAGACATTGACGCAGATGATGGATCCTAGTAAGGACAATGCTGTCAAATGGGGGAACCAGATTGGTTACATCGTGCTCCCGTTCCATATAGCGGCGCACGACGATCCTCTCGAGTACATCCGGCAGGGGAAGAAGACAGCGGACAGGAAGAAGAGATCTTTGGAAGCGGTCTTCACATATTGGAGTGGGAATCTAGTGGTCAAACTCCTCGGCATTAAGGTAATGACTTCTCCTTAGTTTTGATATGACCATGCTTGCTTGATTTATCAAAAATGTTCTCCAAATCCACAATGGAAAAAAACGTCACTGATTTTTCCAAGTATACATGAGTGATTGTGTTAAACAAATGTGGAATTTCTAACAGGCGGCCGCGGCTCTCTGCTATGGCATGTTCACTAACACCACCATGTCATTCTCAAGCCTGGCCGGACCTACCGAGAAGGTGGAGTTCTATGGTCATCCGATCGTCTACATTGCCACGAGTGTCTACGGGCATCCACATGTAAGCACTTTCCCGTTGCTAATCACCACTGAAAAGGTTATCAATTGCGCGGATTCCTTATTCTCGTATTGTAATTGTTTTATTTGATTGTGTGTAGGCTTTAACCGTGCATTTTCAAAGTTACATGAACATCATGAAGCTTGTCCTCGCAGTGGATGACGAGCAATTCCCGGACTCTCATAAACTATTGGATGACTTTGCCGAGTCACTCAGGCTTGTTCGTCAGGCAGCTTCAGCCAGATCTTAGAAGGAATGAAACTTAGGTTTTAGCTAGAAGGTAGAACACGACACAAAATTTGCACCAATGTACTATAGTCAGCCACTTGATGATTGATTTGTAAAGATCCTGGTCGAATATAAAAAGTCATTTCTGTTTCCAGACTAGTTGCCAAGTGAGGTTGCGAAGCCCATGATTGGGATAATAGAAGGCCAAATATGATGAAAATAAATCCAAAGTAAAAGAAATACGAAGATTCAGACAAATTTGTGTTTTCTTGTTTATCTTGATGTATGTCTTTGTTTTGGTTCAAACTTTGTAGTTGTGCAACCTTTGAATGCAAAGATGACAGTTTATCCATCAGTTACATCAATTCGTCAAAACCCCCCAAAAAATTCCATACTTTTGCACACGTAAAACATCCAAGCTTAACCGCCTATATACAGACGGGCACGAACACCGACCACAAATCAATCATCAGCCCATGCGCATACCGGACGGTCAATTTTGTCACTATGTGACTCATTCTTCATACAAATTTAATCATGAGTCCCAATTTAACAGGAATGTTGAGATGCATGCAACCTTGAGTTGTTCATATCTAAATAATGAATACCAGATTTACCAAACTAACTTATAATTCCTGTGCGGCACATACATAGAGATGGGCTAGTGGAGAAAATATTGCATACATCAACATATTATTTGATTCTAATACCACTGAACTAACTTTAGAATTGACTGACTAAAACACTCATTCATGCGTGTAATTCCGGTGACGATTCAGATGGGCATTTAGGATTGCATGCTGGGCAATTTGCCTGGCATTCATTAATATATTGCCAACACTGCAGTTGGCCCGGTGGCGCCGGCAGGGTGAGGCAGCAGTAGGAATCCTTGGTAGCGTCCTTGTTAAAGGGATCCTCGCGGTTCCTACGAACACAAAAAAATCACGGAGAGTTTACTCTTGTCTAACGAAACGACGGATACACGATAGTAGCATTCATAGTTGTAGTTATGTTGGCGCGATCGTCTTGGTAGATTCTTCTGCCTACGAGACGACCTATCACGATGTTGGTACTCCCTCCGTTTGGAATTACTTGTCGCAGAAATGGATGTATCTAGATGTACTTTAGTTCTAGATACATCCATATCCGAGACAAGTAATTCCTAACGGAGGGAGTAATATGTAGCGTTTGTTAGTGCACAAGGCGTAATAAGTAAAGAAACTAGATGCAAGAATATGTACAACAAAATTGTGATGTTATAATTACATTGGCCGACGACCACAAGACACCCGATGAACAAGAGAGACAAGAGACTGCTCCCTCTCATGTTTGATCTCCAATTCCTCGAAATCTAATCTGATGAACTGGAAGAGGGACTTAGTCGATGCAAGCAAGCTCGCCTCTCGCAGCAGTATATATAGAGAGGGGCATAATATTAATTAAGGGCCGGATAATATACTGGCACATTCCGAACATGACGATTTGGAGATAGTACAATTAGAGTAGTTTACATATCCATTCTCTGAGATCCCATATATACTTCTGAATTCTGATTGCCCTGTAAAAAAAGAAACACTCCTGATTGTATGTATGTGAATGCATATAATCTTTTTTTTGGAACATCAGCAGATTGCCGAGCGCACAATTATAGTAGTATGCATACGTATGCATATACTTATATGCATTTTTTAGCATCAGTACAAACACAAGTGTTCATATATACGCGCATACATTCACCCCTATAAACGCACACACGCACACCATACCCATATAAGCACCTCCGAGAGACTGAGCCGGCATATCATTTTGATTATGAATGTGACTACGTGAGCACGGCAATACTTGCTACCATGCGTACTTCTAGTTACAATCATCACGATTTAGTGTATCTGGTGATCGGCTAATCTGCGGGATTAGATCATTTTAGGAAATATGCGGGATCAATTACCTTATATGCTTCGGGTGAGATATTCCAATGCGGGCAATTTTTGATGACAGTTAAAACTAGACAATTTCCCGTGAACTGCAACAAGGGGCAGAAATAATCTGTAGGTTAGCCACTGATTTACCTGTCTATATAAACATTAATTTGCCTGTCTAAAAAAGATTTCATTTCCTAACACTTGTTTGACATTTTGTTTTGGTGAGGGAGAAAATTACTTGTTTGGTAACAATTTATTGGCCAACAAAGAAATATTATTATTTAATCTCTACTCCTAATGTCTCAGTTGGTAGTCCGTGTTCCGGGTTTTATTTTCGTCCCACCACACTCGGTCTTTTTTGGTATTTTTTTGGTACTTGCTCCCACCTCCCGCTCAGCCCTGAAAAACCGAAGAAAACCCCGCGCTCGTGTGCCAAACACTCCCAATCTCCCATCGCAATTGTACCACCTCGTTCAAAAAAAAAACCATCGAAAACAAGTCGGCGAAAAATAACCAGCGACAAAAAAACGCCCGAATCTGCGTCCGCCTCCGCCCTTAGATTGAGGTCTCCTGTTCCTCGTGCGAGGAACACTGGCCCGACTCTGCCCTCCTTCGCCCGCCGCTGCCTTCCGTTCCTTCACCGCCACCGCTCCATCCCTGTGTCACCGCACGTCAAAACCGCCGGACTCCACTAATCCGGCGCTGGTCACGTTCAGGACCCTTCCGCTGAACGCTTACAGGATCGCGCCGATCCCTAAGAGGACCCATCGCCGAAGGCGTCAAGGATCCGCCGCAAAACACCTCAAGGATCCGGCGCTGATCCTGTACCAGATACGCCGCCGGCCTCCGTCCCGAACACGTCCGGGATCCGATCTACATGTATTATTATATACAGCAGTCACATACATCTCACACATCTCATACATTTCACATCTCACACATCTCATACAGCAGTCACATACTTGAGCATTGTTCGCATCTCACACATCTCACATCTCGTACATCCATCGCATGTCATACAGCCATGGCGTTATCATTTTACTCCTCTTGCGAGTGCTTTCACAGAGATGCTTTCACATAGTAGATGCAAATTTCATGGCTTCCATAAGTACTTTATCTCTGATCACCACTTGAAGACATCCAAAAGCTTGTGCTTCTGCCATACCAAACGAAATCAGTTAGAAATCTTCCAGCTTATTAAGAAACACTGCAATACTGCAAGTTTGTTTTCTGTTCTACATTAGGGTTTGGAGTAGAGATACATTTTTGCAACTTAACTATATACAGTATGTCAAATAGCCTATTTTTAGTTACATACTACAGCAGTATATAATACAATGCAAACGCAGTTACCTATAATGCATGAAGCAAGCCAAGCACTCCATGGGTGCATAAGCAACCGTGACTAGGAACAGAATGAGGAACTGTGAAAGCGTTCAAGTAATTTACCATATTGTGCATGCACCATCTCTCTTGCTTTCATCTTGAATCTACTATCTCCATCCGAGTCAGGTTTCCTTTATGTGTCTTCCAGGCCTCAAGACGGAGGTAGCGGTCATTCCAGTTGCGAATGGGTAATGCAAAAAGCAAAGCCGGTGAACATCAAAAAGAAGAGGACGTAGCTAAAGGTATTAAGCACTGCACCAGTTTTACATGCATTTCTGACAGTAACAAGCTTTTTGCATAATAATGTACAGGTCAAGCGAGTGACCAAATGTAGAATACAGTCCAACCTTGATACCCTTTGATGAGAAACATGAAGCTATTTACGCGACGCAACATGGTATATAACTGTATGAAATAAACTGGCTGATATTGCCTGACGTGCATATCTGACAATGTCATGCATCATGCTTAATGTTTCGCAGCCCCTACGAACGAGACAAATCTGGAAGAATATAATCAAAGCAATGTAACAGTGGCTGCAATTATTGACCCAATATACACGACCGAAACAGGTAGCTACTTCATACAGTTAGCTACTTCATTGAAGATATACTTTTTTTCTGCATGCATACGAGGCATACATTGGTTTTGTAATCATGCTGACTCGAGCTCTACATATGGATCAGAATGGGTAATACCTGGACAACATGATGCAGACAACACAGCTTCCGAAAAGGCTGAAACTGGATCTTTAATTAATGAATGTAGAAAATACGCTGAGGAAGCAAGGGAGCAGTACAATGTACGGAAGCGTGCTGCTTATTGGAAGAAAAAAGATAATGATATTGTCAACTTACAAGATGAGAATCAGCTTCCACTTACTAAAACTGGTGAGTTGATTAACGTGATGTTGCTGGTTGCTCTTAGTTTGATGTTCATACATATATTTTGCACAAGATACATTGTATTAACCTACATCCTTGATTAGAGATGATATGATGCTAATACTATGTTGCACATCAGATCATAGGGATCTTATCAACGCTCGTAGGCGGGCGGCTTATCGCAATATCAAGCCAGGTTGTTCGGATAAACATAGTTTCAATGGGCAGTCAGCCCGTTGCCAATCTCTATGTGATATCACAAATGTTCTCGAAGACAGGGAGATAAATAAACCCAGACGAGATTATCATGGTTGGTAAATTGATCCACGTCCCGTCTGTGCTGTGTTTGCACGAAGGCAGTCACTTTTTACGCAACTTAAATAATTATTACTGACCTAGCTTGTTGAATCATATAATTCAGCTAGCTCGGACTATACCTCAGTCTTGCCTAATGATGCAACATACCCTCATGAAGCTACGGGCGCATCCGATGCCCGTTGTGTGAGAGATAAAGAAGGTAATATGATATCATAATCTCCATGTTCATTAGATGCAAAGTCTCTGTTTTCTCATTTGGCGACTTTAATGGCATCAAACTATATACGCGAATAACAGAAGATTTTTGCAAAATAGACCAAATAAACGCACTGGAAATGGCTTTCAGTCGGCGAGATGAAAATGCACATGCCCTTCATTCATCAGGTGAGCTTATATTGTTTTAACATGAGGGTCCGTACCATCTAAACCGTTAAGCTGACATATGATTGGACATCCGTGTTTAACCAGACAACCCAACTAGCTCTAACTATACATCAATCTCGCATGACACGTCAACATTTCCTGGTACAACTACCGTCACTTCTGGTCTCATTAATGACATAGAGCTACAAGGTAAACATATTTTGCCTACTCATTCAGCAATGCCTCTCATGTATCTGTTATATTATCTAATATTGGGGTTTGCCCTGTATGACACCAGATGCAAATGTAATCTTGAATGATACGAGACGTACAGAGCATAAAACGGAAGAAGAGCGCAAGAGAGACCATATAAACGCAATGAGGAGGGCTTCATATCGGCGGAAAAAACAACCCAATGTGCGAGATGAAAATGCACTGACCCTTCTATTATCAAGTAATTTTAAAATGTTAAAACATTGTACTCCGTACCGTCTTAACCACTAAGCATTACTATGTTTTGTAATATCTGGTTCACCAGACAACCCAACCAGCACTACAACATTTCCGAGTTCAAATGTTGTCTCATCTGGACTAATCAATGATAACGAGCTTCAAGGTAGACATTATCTAATTTTCGGGAATGTTCTGAATGACACCATATATGAGTGTAATCTTGCCTGACACCACAGAAACAGAGCAACAAACGGAAGAAGAACGCAAGAGAGACCATAGAAACGCTCTGAGGAGGGCTTCCTATCGGCGGAAGAAACAACATAATGTCCAAGTTAAACATGCACAGACCCTTAATTTATCAGGTAAGCTTATTATGATTTAACCATTATCGTCAGAACCATCTTACTAATTCAGCATTAATATGTTTGGATTGTCTGGTTCAACAGACAACCCCACTAGCTCTAACTATACCTCAATCGAGTATGAGGCATCAGAATTTCCTGATACAACTACTATATCATCTGGGATCTTTAATTACAACGATCTACATGGTAATCAATCGTTTTCCTACTAAAGCAGCAATTGCGAAAATTTCATTGGTATGCTCACTCATTTTCGGGATTGTGTGAAATGTATCCAGATGTGAATTTGAATGACACACAAGTAACAGAGCAGAAAACAGAAGATGAACGCAAGAGAGATCATAGAAACGCCCTGCGGCGAGCTGCTTATTGGAGGAACAAGGCTAAGCGTATCAAAGATCAAAACAAACGTCCATCTGATACTTCAGGTATACGCTTACGTTCAGTATCCCTTTCGTTGTCAGGCCGTACTAATCAAGATGGCACTCCTCAGAGCCGATAAATCAATCTGGTCTAACTATGTTTTGAAAAATATGATTGAACCAGACGATATGAAAAGCTCTAGCGTTATAGAATCAATGAATGAGGGAGAAACATGTCCCCCTTCAACTGTAGACGCGTCTGTCATTCAGGACACTATTCTAGCAAGGAGGCAAAGAGACAATGAGAGGAAACGTAACTTAACAAACAAGCAAAGGGAGCAGAAAAACGCAAGTAGCTACGCATGCCATCAGAAGAAAAATGACGATTTAACGGTGGAGGATAGAGAAACAATGAATGAAAATATACAAGTGAAGCGCATGTAGCGCTGCAAAAGCATGTCGGTGATTGAGAAGGGGGAGTCAAGTGCACATAGGAAGGCCAATTATGAATTAAGGAAAAAAACACCGTGCAAAGAATGCATCGCAATCCCCCTTACAGGCCTAGCAAACTCAACCTCTGAATGTCCCACTTCCCCAATCCGCGCATCACCCGTCTCCCGGGCCGCACTAGATGATTCATCTGATGGTGATCCCGGGACGAACATGCCGAGATACACTGCCGGTGCTGATGGTATGAAATTGCGATTGTCAGTTTCTTATGCTCTTTCTCACCATGTAGTTCTAACATGATCCTGTCTTTTGCCACATTCTGTACGACGACAATGCAGAAGAAGTTGATGCATTCCAACGCGGCACCATGGGCGATGAGCAGGAAACACACGACGTGATTGATGAGGAGTACTACATGTTTTGCAACGAAGGTATTGCCAATTCTACGCTATGACACCGTGTATATTTATTGTTGTGTCCTGTATTATTTGTTACTGTTTTCAACTTAATTTTTCAACAATTGCCCGTAGGATCCGATAATGACATGTTGGATGATGACGAGGAAGCGAGCATTTGTGCCGCTAAACCTATCGAGATTGATCCATTTGACGCTGTCTACTCAAACATTCCAGACCGCACTCACATCCTGAAACTTGACGGAACTTGACGAAGATTGCAAACACTGCAATGCCAGGAAGTTTGAGTCTGAGACTGATGGCTTCTGCTGTCGCAATGGCCAGATCCAGCTTAAGCAGCCGGAACCAATCCCAGAGCTTATGAGGCTATGGTCCAGCATGGATGCAGATTCTAGACATTTTTGGGATAACATACGGTTCTTCAACGGGCATTTCGCCTTCACAATCCTTGGCGTCAGCCTAGATGAAAACTACACGAACAAGAAGTCTGGGGTGTACACATTCCGAGCACACGGTATCATCTACCACAATGTCCATTCTTTTGGGCCTAGCTCCCGTCCAGAACATCTACAGTTGTACTTCTATGACAACGACCCTAACCTAAATCATTGTAAGGTGGCCACCAAGCAATTAGACCAGGATGTCGTCAAGAGTTTAGTAAACATACTCAAAGAAAACCCATACTCCCAGCAATTTAGGAGTTTGGGTTCACACAAGGACAACCTTGATGATTATAGGATAGGCCTAAACACCGATAAGAGGCTTAACCAAAGAAGATATAATAGACCGGTGTCATCTGAGGTCGCTGCTATTTGGGTTGAGGGCACTGACCTAGCAAAAAGGTTTGACCACATGATAACACTTTCTGGTAACAACAACAAAAGGCATAGTATACGTGTGACCTCAGGGGCATATGACCCGTTGTCTTATCCATTATTCTATCCAATGGGGGAGCTAGGTTGGCATCCGAAGCTACCTAAATGTAATGTTTCTTGCGAGCTTGTACAAAATCCTCGCTTGTGTCATGATGATGAGGATGATGCAGGTATGTCTTTTGTGTATCAATTTGTTATAAATAATTTCTTGTTTCTAAAAATAATGCTCACGCGATGGCACTCAAACTTGTGCAGAGGGGAATAGCAGGTTATGCGTCTCCGTGAGAGACTACTACTGTTACATGCTGCAAACACGACCTGCGATCTTCAATCCAATACTCTGTGGAGCACGCCTACTGCAGCAATGGGCGGTTGAAATGTACATCAAGATTGAGAGCTGTCGGTTGAGGTGGTACAGGAAGAACCAGACGCAGATCCGTGCCGATTTGTATAAAGGAGTTGTTGATGCGATCACATCGGGGGAGACGCGAGCAAGCGCTGTTGGGGTGAGAATAGTGCTCCCTGGAACTTACCCTGGTGGCGACCGCGACATGAAGAAGAGACATATGGATGCCATGGCAATTGTCCATACATACGGGAAGCCTGACATCTTCTTGACCATGACTTGCAACCCTAAATGGGAAGAGATAACAAATGAGTTGCTTCCTGGACAGACGGCGCAAGACCGACCTGATATTGTGGCTCGCGTGTTCTATGGCAAACTAGAGGCTATGAAAGACTTGTTGCTCAAGAAGATGGTCCTGGGTGTTGTTGTTGCTTATGTTTACGTAGTCGAGTTCCAGAAGAGAGGCCTCCCCCACGCACATTTTTTGTTGATCATGGATTCAAATTATAAGCTTCTTGTCCCAGAGCAGTATGACCGGCTCATTTCCGCAGAGCTCCCAGACAAACAGAAGTATTCGGAATTGTATGCAATGATGGTAAAACATATGATGCACGGACCATGCGGTGCTCTCAACCCGAAGAATGTTTGCATGCAAGATAATGAATGCAAGTGCAGATACCCGCGGCCGTTCAATGAGAACACAATACAAGGCAAGGACTCATACCCAGTTTATCGGCGTAGAGACGATGGTAGACGTGCTAAGGTTCGAGGGAAAATGTTGGACAACCGATGGGTTGTGCCATATAACTCTTACCTTCTGCGGATGTTTAATTGCCACATCAACGTCGAGGTCTGCTCTAGCATAAAGGCTGTAAAATACATATATAAGTACATTTATAAGGGACATGATAAGGCTTCTTTCAGCATCGACCAGCCAGACGCTGATGGCAACATTGATGAGATCAAGAGATACGTTGACGCAAGATGGGTCACCCCTCCGGAGGCTATGTGGAGGATATTTGGTTTCCCTCTGTGTGCCAATTACCCGCCTGTCTTGCAGTTGCCTCTTCATCTCCTGAATATGCACAGGGTTGCATTCAATGCACAGGCTGACTTGAAGAATGTTGTATCCTCCGAGAATGCTTCAAAATCCATGTTAACGGAGTATTTCAAGGCAAACGAAGAACACCCTTGGGCAAGGCATATATTGTATAAGGATTTTCCTGGAAGCTTCACGTGGGAGAAGAAAAAGAAGTTCTGGAAGAGGCGGGTGGAGCATTTTCAATTAGGTCGTATCGTGTCTGCCAATCCTGCCGAGGGGGAGCGATACTACCTTCGTGTGTTGTTGAACCATGTTCCGGGGGAAACATCATTTGAGGACTTGCTCACCGTTGACGGCGTGGTATGTGGGAGCTTTAGAGAGGCTGGTGAAAGGTTGGGACTCATCGAGGCAGACAACATGCTCGACGACTGTCTTACTGAGGCGGAGGAGTGGGCTATGCCATGTTCTCTTAGGAGGCTCTTTGCAACAATAGTGGTGCACTGCGAGCCAGGCGACATGCGCGGTTTATGGGATAGACACCTCGAGCCTATGTCCGATGACTACCGTCGGACACGCACGTCCCCGAACGAGGTGGAGCAGATGGTGTTGCTTGACATTAGGGGTATGTTGCAGTCTATGGGTAAAGACATTATTGATTTTTCTCTTCCAACGATCGATAATGCGTTTGACCCAACCAAGGGCGAGGCCAGAGAGATCATCGAGGAATCAACTGTTGAGTTTGACGAAAGTGACACTAAATTGTCATCTTCCCTAAATTTTGAGCAAAGGGTTGCATACGACGAAATACTAGCGGCTGTTGAACGCGGTGATGGGGGTATGTTCTTTGTTGATGGCCCTGGAGGTACGGGGAAGACCTTCCTCTACAGGGCAATGCTCGCCAAGGTGAGGCGCGAGGGCAAGATTGCTATCGCTACCGCGACGTCGGGTGTCACTGCTTCTATCATGCCTAGCGGCAGGACTGCCCACTCAAGGTTTAAAATCCCACTGAGTTGCGATGATGGAGCGTCATGCAGCTTCACCAAGCAGAGTGGCACCGCCAAGCTGCTGAGGATGGCCTCATTGATACTATGGGACGAGGCCAGCATGACTAAGCGACAAGCGGTTGAGGCATTAGACAATAGCATGCGCGACATCATGGGAATACGCCATCGACCCTTTGGAGGAAAGACTGTTGTTTTTGGCGGGGACTTCAGGCAGGTGCTTCCGGTCGTCAGATGGGGGTCACGGGGCCAGATAATTGATGCAAGCCTTCGAAGTTCTCATCTATGGAAGAGTATGCGGCAGCTTCGGCTCATCACCAACATGAGGGCTGGTAATGACACGTGGTTTGCAGATTACTTGCTCAAGGTCGGTAATGGCATTGAGGAAGCCGACGACTAAGGCAACATACTACTCCCTGATGATATTTGTCTGCCATCTACAGGCGAGGTTGACGACCTGGAGAAGCTGATTGACCACATATTTCCAAGTCTAGATGACAACATGGCAGATTCGAGTTACATGACATCTCGCGCAATCCTTTCCACGACAAATGACAACGTCGACAAGATAAACATCCACATGATAGAGCGTTTCCAAGGAGATGAAGTAATCTACCATAGCTTTGACAGTGCGGAGGATGACCCATATGGCTACTACGCTCCTGAGTTTCTAAACGGATTGACTCCCAATGGTCTTCCTCCGCATGCACTCAAACTAAAGCTGAACTGCCCTGTGATACTTCTAAGGAACATTGATCCAGCTAATGGTCTGTGTAATGGGACTAGGCTTGTTGTTAGAAGTTTTGAGAGGAACACCATTGATGCAGAAATCGTGATTGGACAACACGCTGGTAGGAGGGTCTTCCTTCCTCGAATACCTCTATGCCCATCTGACAACGACATGTTTCCTTTCAAGTTTAAGAGAAAGCAATTTCCTATAAGGCTTAGCTTTGCTATGACGATTAACAAGGCTCAAGGGCAGACCATCCCTATTGTTGGTGTGTATCTACCTAATCCAGTGTTCTCTCATGGTCAACTCTATGTTGCTTTGTCTCGAGCCACCGCAAAGAGAAACATTAAAATACTTATTCAGAAGGAGAAGCCAAAGGATAAGGCCAACAAGCAACATAACAACCCGAAGAAGCGTAAAAGACCGACCGTGTCCTTGCTGACCTCAACGAAGAACATTGTCTACAAGGAAATACTTAGAGGCTGAAGTCTGGTCTTATAAGACCTGCTGGATTTATATAAGCAATTTACTCTTCCGATGTTCAAGAATTGCTGAAATTCGGTTCTATGACATATTTTTTCATTTGGTATCTTCGTTGTTAGAGGTATACACCAATAAGTTCAAGTAATAACTGCATTTCAATAAATTTATACTGTGTTATGTGTAATCTGACATTGTACATGTCACACAGCGTACTGTGTTATGTGTAATACTAGGATTAGAAATAATGATTGGCTTCATGAAGATCTGCATCATGTTTAATTAATTTTTTACCTTTATCACTGTTATTTGCTTTCCACTACCGCAATGTTTCTGGCAATGTACATGTCACACAGCGTACCATGTTATTTGTAATATGTGTTATTTGTAATATGATATTCTGAAATAATGTTTGGCTTCATATAGAGCCACTACATGTTACATTTACTTTATACAGTTTGATTAAAACCTGTAGCATGCATGTCATGTCATCATTTAGCATGCAGGTTATATTTGGTACATTGAATTTCAGTGCGTGTGATACATTTATTTACATGCTCATTAAATGGCTAAAATCTTACATGTTGGCCTACTGCCTTGAGCTTTATGGGTGTGTATGAGTGTGTAATATTTGTTTTGTTCCACCCAGTTTTCAATGTTGTACATTTTTCATGTACAGCTGTAGCTATCAAGGTTTCTTTTTATTTATTTCCCTAATTCATGTTCATTCATTGATGTTCTCATTCCTCTTTGAACAAGGAAATGTAAGTAAATGTTATAGCTGGAACAAACTTGAATGAAGTGTTAATGCATTTGAAGAAAACAGTATTCAACATAGTTCTAACAAAATCCTGTGTATAAGGAAATTTTATGTTCCAACGCTCCGTAAGAGCATTTTGCATTGTAATCGATTTGGAGCGAAACTATGAAAATATGAATAAAGAACAGATATTGTTTAATGCTTACTTTCTTACTCTCTGTTTTTGATCTTCCCTTTGAGCTTTGTCGCCTAACATGTTATATTCTTCTTTTTCTTATATGAATACGCGGTACAAATGCTGTAATCCGTACTTCCCTCAAAATTTTCTTTTTATTACAAATGGCATTGACTGTGTTTGTGATATATTAACTAACTTACGTCACAGAATGCACAGGCTTCTCAATTAATCATGCTGGTTTTGAAAGTGCGGCTGTTACTACACTGTGCATACAGAATCAAATTAAAAAATAGACGCCAATTAAAAAACAGATCGAAGTTAGCTTTTCACGCGCATACTCAATTGTGCATGCAAGCGCGACCAACGAATCAAGCCATCAAAGACCCACTAAACAAATTATTACTATTGCTAATAACTTCGATTTAATTTTTTGTTACTTTTTTAAAATGCCAGTAAAATAGTCGTTGCAAAGTAACACAACGACGTCTCATCACATGTAATAAAATCAAATATGTTGGGATTTTATAAAATAACATATAGTATAATAAAAGCTGCGTAAATAATCTATTTTTGAAATTGCAGCATGTTGGAAATTAATGGTAATCTATTTAATCGACGAAATATTGGCGAATCCATGGTAATATATTAATTGTGTGACTACACTTACCTTAATGCACTATCACCTTAATTAATTTGATATATCCAATTATTGCTTTCCTAACTAAAAATCTGAAGTCATCATTATATTCCCGCAGTTTGTTATATTGAATATAGCGTATTCACATGCGAAAAGGAAACAATCATACTGGTGAGATAATTGTCATGATTTTGATTAGATTAAGAATCTCAAATATCTATAAATAATTAATTGATTCAAAAAGTTTTAGCAATAAATTTTTTGTTGCCAAAGAACCCTCATAACTTAATATTTATAATAGTTTCGATAGTAGAGGTTTTTTTCGCTAGACTGCCACATGCAAATATTGAAAGAATTGTGATTTTCCCGCCTGTGGGCCCCTTGGACTATATATATAAACGCCACTACCCGTGCCCATGCGCCCCTCTATCTTTCTTTAACACTTCATCCATTAGCTCCTTGACATGGTGATATCGTACAGCTCGAGGCCCTCGAGGAGGGTGATGGCGAATCCATCGGATCCCATCATGCCTCTGCCTACCATCCCTCCGATGAACAGGCAAGTGTACAGATCTTCATGCACGCTTATCTGACATCACCGTTTGTTTATCCCATCATTTCGGGTTATTTTATGTAGGTACCTGAATTTTCAAAGTGTACAGATGGAACATATCTATCAAAGATGTTGGATCATTCGAGCTAAGGTGATGTGGAAGTCCCATATCAGGGTGCATGCAATGGGAAACCCATACTTCCGTTGCATACTTCTGGACCAGGAAGTATGAGATTAGTGATCACTACATATAGCAACCTTTTTAATGTATATACACATGTGTTCTAAAGTCTTGTTATCTGAATTTGTAAAAATTTCTAGGGAACAAAGATTGAAGTAATTGCCTTCAGCAACCAAGCTTATCGATTCAACGCCATTCTTCAGACCGGGCTAACATATGACTTCAGTAGCGTCGGGATAAACCCCACGGAAATGCTAGATGGTCACTTCTGGTATCTATGCATGGAGTTTGTCATTGAACTAAATTCTATAACCATGGTTAGGACATCGGTGCACAGTATTGCATCGACAATCTGTCCACCTTTTCCCACAACTTGGTGCCATATCCTTGCTACGGGACAAATCCATTACCGGTGCAACATCTTTTAGTTTATTTTTGCATATATATCGATTTAACATTTTTGTCTCACCCATACTTAATTTTTTCTAGACGTTCTTGGTATTTTTGTTTATGCTGGTAGGATACAACGTAGGTGGGATTCAGTATATAGACGGCAGGTCCATTTTGTTGAGATAGGCATCATGAATTTTCGATAAAACTCCAATCAGTACTTGGTTTTATATGATTATTAATATTTGATAGTTGCCTACCATTAACATATCTTTATCATTGCAGACGGGATATACTTTTTATACGCCTAAGTCAAGAGCATGCTGGTCGTCACTTGTACCACTTGCAGCGGACTGAAAATTTGTTCAAGAAAATTGCAGTTACGTACATACAGGTAAACCGGAGGGATAAGTGCATGGAGACTATGACGGAGAGCACATTCTTGTTCTCCCCCGATATTAATGATGATGTTCATCATCTTCAAGGTAAGTTCTATAAACTATTTCGATTTTTATGAATTTTTGTTCTTTTCTGTATTACGATGTTATTAGTACTAAAAACTGTTTTTTCGTAGATATCCACGAAGCCTACTTAATGTCACTTGACGAAACACTATCATACGTCAATGCTGCAGTTGTAGCCAGGAAAAATGGACAGTAGATGACTTTGTTTTTCAACATGGCTCAATAAAAAGCTCGTTTCCCTCGGTCCTTTTATCTACATTTGGAATAATAATGTTGGAATAATAATGTACACAGAACAATCATTTCTGTTAAAGTGTGTTTTCTTTTTGCTTGTGAACTCTTAGTGTAGCCATTATGGCAGATTGTATTTTTTTACGCGTACTTAATTCGGGATATCTGGTTTTATACAAAGGTTGATTTTTTCCGATTCGTTGAGATTGAACTGTAAATATTCAACTATAAAAAAGGACAAAGATCTGATACGCCCCCGTCATGTTTTTTTATAATTAGAATGAACGATGTACGTCTTAAAAACAACTTGATATATTTGGCAGGCAATAAAAAGCATTAATAATATATCCGTTTATATATATGCTGCATCGACATCCTAATTGCCAAGACACCTCAGTGAATATATATCAGGGCGCAAGATATCATCCGTCCGCAGCTGAAAATATTATATCTATACTACTATTAAACAATCAAACAAGAATTTCTTTAAGCACACCCCACAAAGCGTACACAGATCCAATACCACCGCACGATTAGACCCACTAAAATCAATCTAACGGTTAGCCTTAACCTAAACCATTTTCTGTGTGCACTTAGCAATTTACATTGACTGACCGTACTCCACCGTGGAGGAAAATATGAAACTCCACGCCTGAGCAATTAGGAAACTAATAATCACTGGTGCATCCTATTCTAGGAAACTAATCTCAGACAAATCCATCATATTAGGAAACTAATCTCAGACAAATCCATCCTATTAAAAAACTTATCTCAGATGCATCCATCCTATTAGGAAGCTAATGGCGAGCCACTTGCCGCCATCATGCATGCTAGCCACGATGGGGGGAGCACGAGGAGCTTCGTCTTCCTCCGGGAACACACGTGCTATCGCCGTCATCATCTTCTGCCTGGAGGCCAGGCGCTCTTCCGCCGCTACTGCGACGACTCCATCCACGTCCAGGGTAAGCTCTCCGGCAACCATCCGCATCCGCATTGACTTCAGCTCCGTTCGCAGCACCCACGCTGACAAAGTGTTTGTTCAGTGGGTGCACGTGCATTACATATTAAATAAGAATCGTGGGGCTTCAAGCAATCTAGAATTATAGATTTGAGATTATCTTAGGTTCCCGATTGCTGTACTGAAAATGTGTAATTATATATGGCACGTACATAAGAATGCAACAATCTTGTCTTACAAAGTAGGATCAAGAGGGATACTGAAGAAGTCAAGATGCAGAGTCTATTTCCATGATTACTTCTCATGTTCATGTCGGCTTCCTTGGGCTTTACTTCGTACCACCATATGCATTAAACTGGACCGTATCAAAAGGTAACGACATCCCCTTGATTAGAATTGCCTTATTTGTGCTATATGATCAGTGTGTGTTTTACGTATGACGTTGCTTTACCTGGAATTAAGGTGGGTTGTACCTGCCTAGGCACTATCTCCAGGGATAGGTTGGAAATCAAAATATATGATTCATTCTTAGAGAAAATTTTACACACGTCACTTTAACATAATTGCATAGCAATCCAGTAAATTATGTAAGATTCAGTAGGAGGCAAGATATTGAAGATGTACTGCTATTTCAGTTACATGATTCTATACATCTAAAACGGGTCACATGACTCTGTAACTGTTGCTAGAGAATATCTTTCGCTGTTCTGTAAAGGTATGCAATCTCTACTGCGTTCCAATAAAGAGAATTTTACCATACAAAAGGATCCAATGAAGAAACTAATCCGGCTGAGTTCCAATAAATAGATCCTTCAAAGGATCTGTCCTAATACAACTGCCATATATTGGTACAGAGAAATCATATAAACTGTACTCGGTCGGATTTATTTTGTTTCATGACAGAGAAACCAAATACCTTTCGCTATTTTGGCACATATATTTATTCTTATATACTTGTGCAATTTCGAATGATCCAACATATCTGCAGTCATCACACTTGAAGACATGTTGTTTAAGGCCTTATTTGCACCGCCTCTCTTTCTTTGTCTGCGCGCCTCTTTCCTCCAATAATAATAATGACCAATTTTTTCTGGATCAGGTATTACACTGTTACAAATGTATGTTGAAGCTACTCCTTACGACAAGGAAAAAGAGGATAAATGCTTTCTATCTTCATCAGTTTTGTAGCATGTTTCAAATTGTTAGCTTTTTCTTATTTGAGGATTCATCTTTTTTTGTAATTTAGAAGCTGACCTGAAAGCTTGATAAGGTTAAGCTTGACAAATACTCTAGAATACTTTTCCTTCCATCTTTATTTTTCTTCATAACCCATTTCAGTTTCTATACGTACAAAGCGTCTTACATCATTGTAAGTTAGTATGGTTGCCAACGCATAAACACATACAAACCCGGATAAATATTTTCTATCATGATAATTATTGGATTTCTTTTAGCCCTTTTACATTTCAATTAGTTCTTATAAATCATCTTTATTTCATATAGAAGTCGTTGTAGTCACATATCATCTTCTATTTCCTATTATCCATAGTAGGTAGATATATAATTTTGGCAGTCCACACAACCAAAAAATATATATAATTTGATCCAAATTAGTACAAATATATATTTTTCTATGCAGATTAGTAGAATAAAATAAGATTCGAGAATTAAGCATCTTGAACAATATAATTGCACCGTAAGGCAGTTTATACTTTTTTTCCTGGCTACACTTGAAGAGAAGACTATACTACATGCCTATATTACTGGATTAATAAATAATTGCTGATTTTATTTAAATGAGAATATTTTCCTGCTATTACTCTATGTAGCAACATAACCACTATTGTGTCTCACTTTTGAAAATACAATTTGAGCGACATCAAACATTGTGTAACCATTTGATTTATCTTTTTTAAAAATGTTTATTTTTTTATATTATGTGAATTCACATGTTTTACGTTTGAGACGTGCGTTGCACGTGCATGCTTACTAGTAGTAGGAAATGAATAATATAGACATGCACGGATGGAATGATATGGGCACCTTCCATCTGCCTTAGGTACAATCCGATGCTGAAAATCAGGCGTAATTAAAAGTTTTCTTATTATTTGGCTTTCAACAATGGAAGTTGCCGTATTATTTGGGAGGCACATAAGTCTATATGATGCAGCTGCCAAACAGGAACTGATCCCTTCATATAACGTCCGACGATCTCCTGTTTGAACACCCACCCCAGTCTTCACCAATTTTCGATCACTCGCGACTCTCATCAATGGAGGTTGTGCACGAGCTAGTTGATGTTCAGCTCGCACCACAAGAGGCTTTGCCCGCCCCTCAGGAGGCTGCGGGCAACGTTAATGCCGTAGAAGATGCCGTTGAATACATTTTTCAATTTATCACTGTTGTCCAGGACGATGAGGCACTAAAGTAAGTTGTATTGCTTTTCATATTACTCTCGTACACATCAGGCTAGATATCAGTTGGGCAACATAGCAGGCAAGACATAATTATCCATGATAGTCCACTATATTATGTTTGGTTGTCTAGGTGTTATATATTTTAGTGTATATATTATTTGCACTGCTACACCGTTGTTAAAAATTTTATGTTTGCCTCTGTATCACACCTTTTTACATATGGTACATGTGCCTATGTTATTTTTATACATCTATAACATTATTAAAGACAAAATAGCTACCAGGTTATAACATTATTAAGTAACTCTTTTTACTGCTTTATATTATACAAAAGAGTTAGTCTAAATGTGATACAGATATGGATGGATGTTATTTGGTAAAGATTGGTCTGCATTTTTTGGGCAGCACAATCTGGATTAGAAGCGAACGACCATATCATATTGAAAACAGCCTACGGATGCTCCAAGAAACAATTAGACTTTTTGGAATAATTCATCCTGAGTGCTTCAATATTGCAGTTCGTAAGCTTGCGAGCGCTGAAGTAGAGAGCACTGTAGGTACAAGAATGCTTGGAAACAAACATTTTTTTGACTTGCAGTTTCATTCTCTGGCACTGACCCTCAGACACTCTTCGATGGAGCAAGAAACACGCACCGCAGTGCCGATTGACAATGCCATTGTTCGGTCGTTTCCTAAATATGATGTGTTCAACTCTAACATTGTAAGAGACTCATTATTATAATTTAATTTTCTTATTCTATTTTGTACTAACATGTGTCTATTTACGACAGTATCTACTACCATTTGTTTCTATGGATTCTTCATACGGACTACTTGTAGTCGGCAAGGAAACTAGGAGGGTTCTCCCAATTGATCCATCAATCGACGCCTATGATGGACCATACAACTTTCATAACATTGAAACGAGGAAGGAGATCACAATGTTGAAACAAGAGTTCAACAATGTGTTGCAGATGAGGATCCCTGGTTGGAATACCAATCTCATGGACTGGTCAACGCACGGCATCTCTTCAACCGGCAGGCGGTAATATAGTAAATCGATCACACGTGTAATAAGCAGACCGTTATAGTTTTAATATAGTTAATTTTGTTTGTAACAGGGAAGACTCCGCTTTCCTTGTCCTACAGGAGATGGCCCACCAGAATGGTACTACTAATTCTGGTAGGAAGACCACTCACGTAAGTACACAATAACGAGGTTTATCATGCGATTTGTTTTGCAGCAATTTATAAATTACTATTTTTCCATTTTCTCTAGGATTCAATACAGCTTAGAAAGAACCTGCTGGTCCAGATGCTGACGATAAAAAACAATGAAGCAGCTGGAAACATACCAGATGAAATTAAAGTGGCGTTGAGGGTTTTAAACGACTGAATATGGTTCATTGCATTTTCGTATGTCGCAAATAAATCGCTACTACATCTTTGTTAGGGATCGTGTTGAGAATTATCTACTTGGCAATACGGATATCTATAAAATGCATTGGATGGTATATATAGGTTTAAATACTTTTTTTTGTTTTTGATATATTAAACATTTGTTTCGCGACGCACCCTATAACTCCCATGCGTTAACGTCAATTATAACAGTAAAGTCATGAACTACATAATTGGCAATACAAACTATATATAACTAAGCCGTCAATGCCTACTTATCTACATCAGCGCTAATACAGATTGATCTGAAGCCCTAACTCCATTAATGATGAGGCTATCTAAAACATCTTCTTCTACCATTGGCAATGGCAAAGAAGTAGGTCATTGGGGAGTCCCCTTTAAGAGTCCAATTGAGGGTACCATGCTGACGCCAATATATATCTGCCTGCTGATGCAGCTGCACCAGAGCGGATTCAAGGTTGTATTGGACTGACCAATCATGCTCCGAGAGGCCTATCGATTCAAGGTTGTATTGGACTGACCAATAATGCTCTGAGAGCCCTATCGCATCTGCTAAAAGTTCGACGCCCGCGATCTGGGCCTCTAAAGATTTTTTTCTCCCTGCGGGTCTCCGCTGCTCTGTTAAGAGACCAGCCCCTAAGAAACTTACGAAGCTCATACGAGCATTTGTGCCAGTCGTCCATGGGCCCAAAGGATCGATGTGAAGGGTTAAGAAGGCTAGAAATCTAGGTGGCAAGATTATTGATGAATCCCTCCACTAGAAGCCAGGAAGCATCGAATTGGAAGGGCGAAGAGGTCATATGTTGGTTTAAGCTAGCGTCCAAAATGGAGGGGAGCATGAACTATATATATTTAAATACTTTTTTTGTTTTGGATATATTAAACATATGTTTTGCGACGCACCCTTGATCTCGAAATATCACATCAATTATAACTGTAAAATCATGAACTACATAATTGGCAATACGAACTATATATAACTATCATACGTCAATGCTGTAGTTGTAGCCAAGAAAAATGGACAATAGATGACTTTGTTTTTCAACACGGCTCAATAAAAAGCTCGTTTCCCTCGGTCCTTTTATCTACATTTGGAATAATAATGTATTCACACAGAACAATCATTTCTGTTAAAGTGTGTTTTCTTTTTGCTTGTCAACTCTAAGTGTAGCCATTATGGCAGTATGTATTTTTTGTACGCTTACTTAATTTGGGATATCTGGTTTTATACAAAGGTTGATTTTTTCGATTCTTTGAGATTGAACTGTAAATATGGCATGCCTTAGTAACAATATATTCAACTATAAAAAAGGAGAAAGATCTGATACGCCCCGTCACGTTTTTTATAATTAGAAAGAATCATCTGCGTCTTAAAAATGACTTGATATATTTGGCAGGCAATAAAAAGCATTAAAAATATATCCGTTTAAATATATGCTGCATAGACATCCTAATTGCCAAGACACCTCATAGAACGATCACTCACGCGTATCGATCAGCGATGGAGCCCACAATTGGAAACAATGCGCCGGCGGTCCAGGTTGTGGCAGCGCGCACTTACCAGGAGGTTTCTGTGCCCAGCCCCCTGGATGCCACTGCCCCCGACCCCAATGAGGCTGCCCTCCAGATACACGATGCTGTGGCCGACCCCCAGGAGGATTTGCCCGCACCCCTGCATCTTCTACCCCCACCAAGGCATTTCGTGGAAGATGCACTCGAATATATATTCGGCTTCATGAACGGCATTCATGATGAGCAGACACTAGAGTAAGTTATGGTATTGTATGTTGATTTTCTCTAAAGAAATCTTATTAGAACTAGGTCGTACACAGCAGACTCTGTTTGATATAGGAGTATGATATTGCTTGATTTGTTTTTCTTTAGATTAAATCTTACCTTTTGCGGCCAACAGTACAAAATTATTTTTTGTTAAATGTTTTGGCAGTATTTCCGTTGCACATCTACGGTATATAATGAATAACAAAATTCTAATATTATTTGCAGTACAAATGTTGAACAACTTAATGTCCTTACTATATTGTACAACAATTTAATATTGTTTTTGAACAGCCAGCAAACTTGGTATAATGGGTGCTACCTAAATTTTCCTACTCTTGATTTCTTACAAATTAATATTGTTCTTACAGATAAGTTATTATTTAATTTTAGCTTTTGCTATAAGGTGCTGAAACAATTTTCATGCTCTATAGTTTATCAAAATATTACGTTCTGCTCATAGCTATTAGATTATCTAGAAAATGTTACCATATGAACAATTTTATGTTTTAAAGTACCACTCATATTGCTAACCATTTTTATGTATTTTTACGTGCAGCTCAATCTGGATAAGAAGCGATACACCATACCGGATCGAAATCAGCCTCAGAATGCTGAAGGACACACTATTTGTAACGTCCGCAAGTCTACATCCCGATTGCTTCAATCTCGCTGGTCGTAAGCTTGCTAGCGCTGAAGTAGAGAGGCACGCAGGCACCAACATGGTTGGAGGAAAACATTGTTTTGACTTGCAGTTCCATGCTCAATCACGAGCTCTAAGGTATTCATGGATGCCGCAAGGGCAGCGCACCTCGACGCTGATCAACAATGCTATTCTACAACCCTTTTCTAGATATGATGTGTTCAACTCCACAATTGTAAGAGTTTTTAATTCCTAAATTACTTTTTCTTTCCTGATAGCAATTAACCTGTGTTGACCTTATGTAGTATCTACTTCCGTTGTCTATCCCGGATTCCTCGTATGGTCTACTTGTGGTAAATCGGATGAGGAGAAGGGTTATCGTATTTAATCCATCACTAGACGTACGACAAGTGGGAAATAGCTCTCACAACAAAGAGATGATGAAGGAAATCACTATTTTGAAGCAAGAACTCAATGAAGCGTTGCAGGCTAGGGTCCTTGAATGGAACACCGAACTCATGGATTGGCGACAAGACAACATGTCATTCAATTTTCGGCGGTAATTTAATAAATTTTTCAGATGAATAAGATGCAGTATGTACAAATCTCAAGTTTTTATTCTGTTTGTCACAACAAAGACTCGGGTTTCTTAGTTCTACAAGAGATGGCCCACCAGCTAGGTTCTTTGCGTAGCATGACCTGGATGAACACTACAGTAATTATCTTTATGACGAGTTTTAATGTGCCATTTATAATCCAACCACTTCGGCATTTCATGGTGAATTTGTTTCATTGTTTCTAGGATCCAATTATGCTCTGGAGCCAAGTGGTAGTCCAGATGCTCATGGTCAAAGACAATCTAGCTGCTGGAAACATCCCCCAGGAGATTACACGGTCTTTAGGGTTTTGAACAACTAAATATGCTTCTATGCATGCAGAACCGTCAGAAATAGTTCAATCATCTTGTCATGTTTGGTTATGGATTGAAACTATAATTTTTGTTTTTGGGTTTACAATATTTAAGAACTAATTGGAGTTTTGGTACTACTACAAGTTGGTTTTGCTGTTATGTTTGTTGTTTTGGTAATTTCTGTTTGTCTGACGTCAATGATCATTGAGCCACATTTGATAGCTAAAAAACAATCTCACCCACAATCATATCTCCTACCCTACGAGGATTCAACCGCTCCGACGACAAAGCAACTTATTCCAGCGAGGGGTCTAGCTTCTCAAGCTAGAAATCGAGCTTCACATTTCGGTTCCCGGTCAGTGTTGCAATCGATAGAGGATGAGTGAGAGAGGCGCCATGATGCATCAAGGATAGAGGACGAGGGGGAGAGGTGGCATCAGTAGACTATGCACATACCGATCTTTAGTAGGGGAACCACAATATGTCCCTGTGTTTAAGTGAGCCAGGGCAGACCATCTGGGCTATTTCCTCACACTAAAGAATTAAAGCCTAACGCTTGTGACATAGATATCTAAATAATTGTTGGCCAAATGCATGATTAGCGCGTAGCGCTTTCCTGATAATTTTTCCCGAGGCGGCTGGGTTATGACGGGAGTGCAAGCTCAGATAGATTCACTCAACTAGGTCCAGGCTGTTAACACTAGCGACCTTGACCTCGCTGCTAATGGAGTGTTGTTCAAAGAAATAATATTATTTGCTAGATTAAACTTTAACCAAGTGGTATTTTCGTTTTGCCCCAGGATGTGTAATAAAGTAATGGATGCGTTAGCCCCAGTCATGTGGCAGGATCAAGCACCTGAGTTTGTGGACGCTCTTGTAGCTAGCGACTCTGCTGAGCTGTCTGGTTAATGGTAAGCTTGATTCCCGCCACAAAAGAAATGTGGGGAAAATAATTATTAGAGGAAAGGCACCGGCCCCCACAGTTGAAATCAGGGGGGGCAAATTTGATAGGGAAATAAATCAGGGCCCCACCATTCAAATCAGGGGGTCGGAGATTTATTTAGAGGGGGACAAACACTGGGCCCCACAAAACACGCAGCCAACAACGCTTTCTGGGTGGGCATCGAGTGTTGCACTTCCTCACGACAAAGTAAGTCCGGTTTCTTTTATTTTTTTCATTTGGGAAAGTTATGGGGTAAGGGAGACATAATTTAGGCAACTTTTAATCTGTTACTGGTTTTTTGCATAGTCTAATCAAAACAAATATCTTGCCGATTTTGTTGATAGTATTTTTTTTATGGAAACATGCAAATAAGGAAGGACAGGTTGCACCTTCCTAACTGTTGTCGCACAATTCCCCACGGCCTCATATATACTCAATAAAATCCTACGGGCTCCTTCCTCTCTCGCTTTACCAGTTGTACGACCGACTTTTTGCCCCGTCAATGGAAGCAATGGCGAATTTTGGGGGAGTGCGACACGCCGTCGACTACATGTACGATTTTATAGCACTTTCCTCAGACGAAGAACTACTAGAGTAAGTTCTCACGGCCCGATAGATCTAATATTTTTTGCTCTTCATCGCCTACGTCCACTGCCATGTATATGTATACTTTGCATTTAGAAGATATACCCCCATAAAAAATCTTCCTGCCCTGTACATATATACTTTACGTTTAGATTAGAAGATATACCCTGGTTAGGATCACGTGGTCTTTGTCTAAGTTCAGACGTCTGTTACAAAGGCTGAATGTGTAGTTATTTTTCTTATACAAGTATATAAATACATATTCAATGGTTGTTACCAGATATTATATTTGTATTGGTAAATTGTGTCTAAAACCAGTGTTTTGCGGCGTCTAACATAAATAGCTGATAAGTATGAAACGAAATACGTATGAAACTGTGGTCCAAAACTATGGGGTCTAACACCAGTTACAACAATGTTGAACAAGCTATAAACTACATGTTGAATTTTTTCATCCAAAATCTACAACAATTTTTATGCAGGTCCATGTACTACTACGAAAACACTTCAATCTGTTAGTTTATTGCCCGTACATAATATTAAAATACTTAACTTGGTAGAGATTACAATATCTTTTAGGTCATTTAATGTGATATATACTATTGTTTAATTATTCATATCTTATAGACAACAACACAGTTTTATCGTTTGAGTTTAGGATTACTTGAAGTCATATCATTGGTATGAACCTTGATCTTCATTTGTTATAGCACAATCTGGATTAGGGGCCCGCGCCCATTCCCTATCAAGATTAGCCTACAGATCATTCGAGACACCATCCTAGGAGATGGACTTGTCCATCCGTTATGCTTCAATCTAGCTGTGCGTAAGATTACTACCGACGCAGCAGAGAGGAGCGCAGGCACCAGCTCTGTTGGAAAGACACATTTTCTCAATTTGGGATTCCATGTGCAAGCACGGGCGCTAAGGCAGACTTGGTTAAGCCAAGAACAGCGCACCAATGCACTGATTAACAATGTCGTGCTTGAGCCTTTTCCAAGATACGACGTGTTTCACACCCCTACAATTGTAAGTGTTCTCATTCTTACAAATTAGTTGGTTACTTTGTTTGACATTTACCTTTGTCTACCAAATGCAGTATCTTCTACCACTGTCACTCGTGGATTCGTCCTACGGTCTTTTAGCAGTGAACATGGAAATGGAGAGGACTATCGTTATTGATTATTCGAACCAGAATGTGTTTCATTTTGAGGAGGACCCCCATGGCACTGAACTTCAGAGGGAAGCCCTTTTAGTGAAGCAAGAATTCAGCTCTGTATTGCAACAGGAGGCCCCTGATAGGAACAGCCAACTTGTGGAATGGCCCGAACAAGATAACATTCATGTTTCACCTCGGCGGTACTATTCTAAATTTGGCTTGCATATTAGTGCGTGCTCTAATATAGCTAATACAATATGTTCTTTTGGTGACAGTATGGACTCCGGATTCAAAGTTCTACAGGAGATGGCCCATCTGTATGAAACCATCGGTAATGACATGGTTCATAACATGCCTAGGACTGATGTAAGTGATTTTGTAATGAGGTTACAGATTGCATATATTTGCTAAATATATCTTCTGACTTTGTTTATGCACAATTTGTAGGATCCACAAAGTCTCAGGAAGCGACTAATGGTCCAGCTGTTGATGGTTAGGGATAACGAAGCAAAGGATAACATTCCAGAGCAAGTTAGAGCAGCGTTGAGATTTATTGGTGGCTAAGGAGGACTTCTGCATCGATAAATACCTTATAATAAAATGATGTTTGGTTGCTTTCTAGGAAATATCTGTTTCAATGCCCGTGCTGATCAGATGATCAATTGACATTTTCTCTTATAGTTATGTTGGTTGGTATCCACTAGCTATAGATTCATGTTGGCATCCCCTAGCTTTGTTGGTTATATATCTATCCTTCCATCCATCTAAATTTTACGGGAAGAAGGCCATATTAGTTTGGACCAGGTTTGGTGCTCCAGGTGCACCGGAATACTTTTGTGTTAGACCATGATAGGTTCACAACGTACTCATAGACCGGCAGGTGATGTTTTCAGATATTCAGTGCCTCACAACATATACTACCTCGTATAGTATAATTCCATCCATACACGCACTGCTATACTATACGAGGTTTTCTTCGTAGTAAAAACACATTCCAGCTAGCGAGTAGTCAATAAAAATATGATTGTCATACAACACGTACCTTGCATATATTATATAAGTTCCAAGTTCTCCTTTATCCGCCTCTCTCGCTGATTCCTTCAATTCCATCCTTGCAAATAAACGCTAAAATAGAGAGAGCAATGGGTTTTCTTATTGATCAGTACATATAGATAAAACCTAAAACTAAAATAGTAGGTATGTTGGAGCCAGACATATATATATATCATCTTTGACTAAGTATATTGGACGAAAACGAATCCTATTTGTGAGCTAGATGTCTATTTTTTTTACATTTAGATGTCTATTTATCATGTTGCTATTTACCTCTTCAAGTGTTTGCCTTATTTTTGTTCTAATGTATGGCACTCTTATGGGCCCGCAGAAGGTTTCTTTTTATGCTTTTCCAAAATTCATGTTTTTTCCTGCCGAAGAAAAAACTACTCAACTTATTTTTAAAATTTTGTCATGCCTATTAAAAAATTGTATATGTGTTTTGAAATATGTTCATCATGCATTCAAGAAAAATTCAACATGTATTAAACAAAATAATGTTCAAAATTACTCTTACATTTATACAAACATGTTCTTTATAAATTTTACATATTTATAGAGTGATGGAACCTATGTACCTCATGTTCAAGTGTTACTGAAATCCAACGATCATTTCCAGCATTATTTGCCTGCAGATTAAAGTGTAACTTGACCCTATTGGAATGATGTAATGGACTCACTTATCAAAATTGAGTTGAGCATACTCTTACATTAGAAGGCTTCAAGGCTCCCCATGATTTTACATTCACCCAGTTTAGTTGATCAAGGGACACATTTGCACTGAAAACAGACATTTGTACAGGGAAATCAAATAGCCACCACGACACCAAAGTATAAGAATTTTGATTAAAAAAAGAGACCGATATTCAACAGCCAGATACATTTGAAATTATAAATTTGATTGACGCCATTGTTATTTTTAAAAAATGTGATTATGCCATAATTGAGCTTAGCAATTTTAATATTTCAAATGAGGAAATCATCAAGCAATTTAGGTTTTAGTTCTCATTTAATTAAATTCATAGTGTTTGTTATAAATTATTTGGAAAACAATTAACTCTATGGCTCTTATTACTAAACAGACTATCCTGCTAATGTTTTATATATGGAATTTGGGTTGGCTAATTGGATCCTAGCAAACCAAGATAGCGATGCATCTTGCTTTGCACGTCAATGAGATTTTAACAAAGCAAACAATCTGTTTGTCTTACACAATTTGTGCATGTATCATCAAGCTTAACATATACAAGTCCACTAACAATATCGAGACCCCCACATATATTATCCCAGGTCTGCATATCCGGTTCAGTGATTGTTCGACATAAACAAGACCACTCACAATACTACTACTAAGCTACTATACTAAACAAGTCAATTTTTGTTCAAGTTGATACCGTTTAGTCGTGTAGAGGATGTACCTGGCTGGTCAAATTCGCTGGAGTCAGCTCTGTCTCACCACAGTCTTCACCACTGTGGCCTTGTCTTGGCCGTCGGGGATACCTCTTCGCCCAGGCCCTGCCTTTGAGGCCGGGTCACGGCACCTCGATACATCATCGAGGAGGATATCAGGTCTTGGAAGCAAAAAAAAGGAATAATTTTCTTCAAGTTGCTACCATGTAGTCGTGTAGAGGATGTACCGAGCTGGGCAAAGTCGCTGGATTATGCTCTGTCACAAATGGTCTGCAACAGTTCCACGCCCCCTTGTGACCTACGACCGCTCGTACCCAGTCGATGTTGACGTTGTAACAGGTCGATGATGCATTAGGTGCATCTATGTTTTGATTGTGCATACAACAAAACAGAAGGTTGTTAATTGCCATCTTTCAGAAACAAAACATTTTAGATTATTTTAATGTTTATTTAACTTGATTTAACCGTATGAAAAGTCATGTTTACCTATTCAAACTGAACAATAATAAAAATAGAATCAATATTTAAATAGACAAATAAGATATTTTGTTTTTATATGGCATGCCATGATAAGTTGTTTATTTAATTAATACAACAATTTAAATTTTTAGTAAGTTCTGATTTCTGACATGTTTTCTAATTTATTATGAGGTGTGTTTGATGAAAAAAAGGAAAGATATCTACAACATACGTAAGTATATATGGTAAACTGGAAATATATCTGCTACTCAGCCTTCCCCTGCATGGCCTACCTATATATGTTAACCTCCTCTGCCATCCCTCACCCCCCCCTCCTTACTCTCCCTTCGCCCATCACAGATAGCAAAGGATCATAATACCCATACTTGGAGCACCAATTCCCTAGGAGTACCTTATGTAAGCAAGGAGCACCAAGAAGGCGAGGTCCTCTAGGTATGTGAAAATTTCTGGATCTTTGTATTCTGTAAAAGGGCAACAGTTACTAGATTAGGATCATGCTTTGGTCAGGCATACCATCAAAATCCAAAAAAAGAACACCATTGGAGATAGTGCCAGGTTAGAAAAATATCATAGCCAATACAATTGATTTTAGATCTACTCAAGCAGTCCTATTAGATGGGCTGCAACTGAATATAAACAGTTATTTCCTATATTATAGGCTAACAGTCTATTCTGGACATCGCAAGTGTGGCATACACCTAACTGTTTAAGTTATGACCATAGTTGATTGCCTAACTTTTTAATGAAATCTAATAAATATATTTGAGCCAGAAAAACAAACAATTAACTTCTTAAGTGTTTCAACATGCCAGAAAACAAACAAATTTAATCATCTTCTGAAGATAGATATCATCAGAGTCATAATATTAAATCATTACATGTAATAGAAATTGCATGAGACATAATGCTTCGATGGAATAGTCTAAAAGTATTCATAAAGCAAAATTTATTAATGGCAGTGCTTCCTAATTTTACCCTCACAAAACACAATATGACAGAATATATACAGAAATATGTAGTGCTGCAAACATTGCATTTTTCTATTTCTGATAGGACCACATTTTTTGGATGAACAAATACAATCATTGGAGTTAACCAATCAGCAAAAACATTGTATTGATTAAATATGATTGCATACTCTACAAAAAATCCAGATAGTATTGTGTCTATCTGGTTTCTAAATAAGAACTATTGCATGGAGAATACAGGAGAAAAATAATCAAACATGTCCTCATTTACTGTACTAGCGAGATATTTGATAATATCAAGTTTACAACAATATGTAAATTAGCACTCTTGCAATTTATATCAGTCACAGAAAATCACACAGACCTTGCTTATCCTTGTTCTCCTATACGTAGCTCATACCTGTGGACGGCGACTTGCCATTTTTAACCATCGTGTGTGTATCGTCCAAAGTTTGTCGCCGTCCACAGCACTTATCCTAAAGCTAATAGTAGCAGTACACGCTCACATTAGCTAGCACATACATTTGTCTATCTCCCTCTACCTCTCCCTCTCTCTTCTCCTAAAGCTAATAGTAGCAGTACACGCTCACAATAGCTAGCACATACATTTGTATATCTCCCTCTACCTCTCCCTCTCTCTTCTCCTAATACTAATAGTAGCAGTACACGCTCACATAGCTAGCCACAAATTACAGCAAAACGCGGACCGTAGTCCATTCGCGGGTACTGGGCAGGGGGGAGGGTCCGTTTGTCTCACCTTGACGCGGAAGTGGTGGGGGTTGCCGAAGACGGCGGAGTGGTAGACGATGAAGACCAAAGGCTGCACCACCGTGACCCGACCTCGTGGTGGTTCTTCTTGCCGGGGATGTGGACCACAGGCTGCACCACCGTGGCCGTGTCTTCGCCCTGGCCCTCCATGTGCGGCCGTGCCACGGCGCCTCGATAGAACAGCGAGGATGAGATCAGGTTAGGGAAGCAACAAATGGAAGAAGTATAGGAGGAAATGGTTCGGATCGGCGTACCGGGGCTTCTGGCGTTGCAGATCGGCGTACCTTTTCTAATATGGAATCTTATGGAGCTCTGGGTGGTTAGACCAATACTCATCCAGGATAAGCAACAGTTCCTGTGCTCTACCAAGAGCATATGCCGGGATAAGAACACGCCCCCCTTGAGAAACAGTGTTGTGGATGGCATCAGTGAAGCGCTTTTCTCTTGACATGGCGGGGTTGGTATTGCTGCACGCCATAAGTTGACTCAATAATGCAAATATCAGGGGAGAACTAGGGGATCTCAGCAACTTTCAGGTGCCGGTCTTCTTCACGGGAGTAGTCACCGATGTAAAGAATGCGAACACCGGCAATATCCACCATGAACATGGCAGCACCAAGTACATGGCCAGTAGTATAGCACCAGAAGCGTATGCCATTAACTTCAAGTGTCTGGTGGAAGTCTATGACCTGCATCACAATTATATATTAATACAATGTCCATTCTCCCTATGGACTTTCAATCCTCACAAGCAGAATCAGGCCTCAGCTGTAAAGGTAAAAAATCCTGCTATTTGGAAGCAATGCCCAGATAATATAGGGTTCTTAAATTTTAATTTTACCAACAGCACAACGACTTTTAAATGTTTTGACAATTCAGAATTAATACTGACACATAAGTGCTCCAAAGGCAGGAAGCAGGAGCTAGCTAGATGGGGGGGCGGGACTGAATCTAAGTTCACTTTAAAATATTACCCAAGCATGTAATATATATGTAGGCAACAACTCCATCTACCTAAAGAACAGAGTTTGACTGAATTTGTAGGAAAAACTATCAAGAACTACGATACCAAATTAATATCATTGGAGACGCAACAAAAATATATTTTCTTATTATATCTATTTAGTATTGTAGTTGTTGATGAATTTACCTACAAACATGATCAAACTATGCACCATTTGACTTCGGACAACATTTATATGCCTTCTTTTCAGAGACAGGGGGAGTAGTATCTTTATTTGTTCTTCTTTTTCTCCTCTAAATATAGTGTTTCCAGTTTTCTACCGACCAGGCTTTATCAATCATCATCGTATTGGCTACAGGCAATTCATACCAAACCAAATGGATCAAGTCGTTCACATTTACACATGTCGGAAACAACGAGATAAGCGAAAATAAGGTATTGTACCTCGATCTTGTCCATGGAACGGATGATGTCTTGCTCGTCAAACAGCATGTCCTCCACCGACACCTTGCTGACCTTGACGTAATCCGAGAGCAACAGCCTGTAGATGGCCTTGGTGGCGTGGGTCATGGACACGCGGCCCTTGAACGTCGTCTGCAAACAAAAACAGAGCAAATTCAGGTACCAAATAGCATAAGCATAAGTGCATAACAACATCGACCTCCGACGCGTATTACCTACCTACCTTCTCGAGGAAGTAGGGCAGCGAGGCAGCGTGGTCCAAGTGGAAGCTGCAATTCCAATCCAAGGCCGGAAATTAGGCGTTAGGAACGCAGATATGCGCAGGTGGGGATGGAGGCGCGGTTGCTTACTGGGTGACGAGGAGGACGTCGATGGCGGAGGGGTCGATCTCGTCGAAGTAGGGCAGCGCCGCCATGCCGGAGTAGGCCAGGTGGATGCCGCAGTCGAACTGGGCACCAGCGAAGAGCCAGTCAGTCGGATTCCCCCAACAAGAACAAGGAGAGCTAAGCGGGGAGAGGGAGGAGGGGTTTGGATGCGAACCAGGACGGTGCGGCCCTTGAAGGACATGTGGACGCAGAAGTGGTGGGGGTTGCCGAAGACGGCGGAGTGGTAGACGATGAAGACCACAGGATGCACCACCGTGACCCTGACCTCGTGGTGGTCCTTCTTGGCGGCGATGTGGACCACAGGCTGCACCACCGTGGCCGTGTCTTCGCACTGGCCCTCCATGTGCGGCCGTGCCACGGTGCCTCGATAGAACAGCGAGGATGAGATCAGGTTAGGGAAGCAACAAATGGAAGAACTAGAGGAGGAAATGGTTCGGATTGGCGTACCGGGGCTTCTGGCGTTGCAGATCGAGGCACCCCGCTTCGGATCTAAGCAAGGAACTCGCCGGAGACCAGCACCGCCGCGGATCCGAACGGCGACCAGATCCAACACCCGCGCCTGGTCGATGTGCCCGTGGTCGTTAACATCTGTCGCACACGGGTCGCCGGAGAGTGGTGCGGTGGTCGGCTGGCGGGGTCGTGGTGGTTGCGAGCTCCGCGACGATGTGGCTGGGGGAGGTGAGCGGGTTAGATGTGCGACTGGCGAGTGAGTTGAGAGGAGAGGGGAGGGACTGATGCGGCATGAGCGGGCGGAGGAGCGCGGCCGGCAGCTCGTCGACGCGCGCGGCGATGCGGCGGCGGAGGGGAAAGGGGCAGTTGAAGTGAGTGGAGTGAGGAGTGAATGGGATAAGGTGAATGGGGCGGGGTAGGTGGCCACGAGTTATGCGGGAGGCGGGGGAGGTGTGCCGTCGCGCTGGGGAGGTGGGCCGTCGCGCGGGGGAGGTGTACCGTTGGGTGGGGAGGTGGGCCGTCGCTTGTGATGCACTTGTGCTGGGCCTGGCCCAGCTTGTTCTGGCCATGTATAATACTGTGGATAAAAATCAACTGTGCATATATATATATATATATATATATATATATATATATATATATATATACATACCTCACAAAATCAATAAATGTGTATAATAATATACATGGTTCATACTAATATACATTTTTTTATACTTATTAAATAAACCAAGGCCATCACAAAAAAATAAGAGGGGGTAAATAATAGAAAACACAAATATACTTTGTTAAAGAAGGTTTGTTTGCATGTTTTACTTTCTTTTGTTGGACAGATTTCCACAGCCTACATAAATAATTTAAATAATTTTCAAATGATTACTTACTTATATAAGAACATTATATTTAGTTGTTTTTCCCGAATATACTTTGTTAATGTTGGTTTGTTTGTTTTAGTTTTTGGTTGACAATTTTCGCTATGCTATACAATTAATTAAAAATAATTTAAGCAATTTCAGACCCCCACTTACTTATATATAAACATTATAGTTTGTTGTTTTCCCTAAAATGTTGTGTTAGTAAAATGATTTTTAATATTTATTTTTCTAATAAAATCAAATGCCTTTTTTTAGCAGATAAAACATTTGTGTTGGTTTCACATTCAGTTTTATTATATATTTTAAATAATATTATGATGCAGTAAAAATTATTAATTATATTTTAGCATAGATATAAATTGATGGATTCCGACATACACACTGATGCAACGATGACAGACCACGCTGAAACACCACGAGAAGAGGTGCGTATAGCTAAACTTCCTTTGTACGTATCTTATAGATGATAATACAGAAGGTCTAATTTTGTATTTTTGTTATTTCAGAATACAGAAGTCATGGATATGGACTTTGGAGATGCACGGAAAGAATACATTGATGGTTCGGATGCGATGTCGCTGAAAGGGGACGAAAATTCACAACATAAAAATGTCGACGAGGTTATATGTCATAACAAACCAAAAAAGGATGCCAATTTACATGTTCTCCCACAAGGTTTTTTTATATCATTATCATTTTTTTTGTGATATTTCCTTTTGTACTCAACTAATTTTGCTCATTTTGATTGCTAAGTTGGCTCACTTTTTTATTAATTCGACAGACTATGTTTGTACCCTTAGAGATATTACAGTCATCGAATCAATCAAGTCTGCCCCCAAGAATACCTAGTTTGTGGACATTGGAGATGCCTTGTTATCAACCGACGATTTGGAATGCCTTATGAAAGATGATATGTCCTTACATGACGGTGTAAGACCAAATGCACAAACTTTGTAATTAATAATTTGAACAAAATATAATATCATAAATTGTAAATATAATGTAAATGTTGATTACAGGTGATAAATGCTTACATATATTGCATGCTTGCTCACGACCATCTAAAAGTCAGGGCGGGCGAAAAGGTAGAAATTGTTAGCACGTTTGTATCTGGCCAGTTAAAAGAAGACGGAGAAAGAGACATAGACCCATCAAAATATCACCGCATCGTGCATCATGTCAATACTTAGCTACAACAAGATATGGTTAGTTTTTGTCTCATTATCCATGCATATAATTACGGATTGTTTTTATTTAATTCATAGTTATAATGAATTATTAATATTTATATCTAATTGCGATCGTGACTTGTATGATATTTACATCAGTTATTCATTCCGATTAACATGCCGGGCTACCATTGGTATCTAGCAGTCGCCAATGCCAAAAAACGTGAGATTCAAGTATTGGACTCACTTGGTTCTCGGGTCAAACGCAATGACCTTGCTACTTCGTTAAGTATATATTTTTTTACTCATCTTAACATATGTTTTTCTTCCCTTGTTCCCTAATATTCCTCATATATAAAATAGTTACTAGGACTTGAGAAGTGTCTAAAACTTGTAGAGCATAGTCCGGAGTTTATCAGAGGTCATAAGTGGCCCGATCTTAATGTTACAAAATGGACGGTTGTAGAGCAGTTTCATGAGGCAATACAAACCGATGGGTAAGCACATGTTACAATGGTTTGTTTATTTGATTTATCTGTGTGGTATTGTAAAGGATTGTTTTATAATATTATAGCGTATCATGTGGACTGTTCATGTTAAATTATATGGAATACTGGACATCACATGGACTGTCAGACACGTTCACCCAGGTATTCCATTTTTATACATTATCTCGTTATTTTATCTCAAAATATTATATAAATTTATTTTATATATATTTTGTAGGAGGATATGAAACATTTTAGGAAAAAATTGGCTGTCATTTTGCTCGATTCAGAGCTGAATAAGCTAAAAGGAGATCCTATATACCATCAACCTGACGATGAAGAAACTTTAGCTAATTCTGATATCGAGATCCTAGAGAATCCATCTGACGTAGTCAAAGACAAACGTCCTGCCCCAATCACTATCATACCCACGGACCAACGTGAATTACTTGCCGGCCTCTGCAACTACATCATGTCTATCGATGATGCTAGGTGTTTGGAGTAAGTATCATGCATCAATATTTAATGTGCGGATTTATAATATTATTCTTCTTATCATCCAATTTATAGTAAGGTATGGGTCCGGAGCTCGACACCCGATCCAATGGGCTTAAGTCTTAAGAAACTTCAGTGCATACTTAACATGGAGCAGACCATGGACAATGACTGCTTCAACACAGCCGTGCGTATGCTGGCATGTGACGAGGGAGTATTGTTCACATACCCTCCTGTGCACTACATGGATCTACGATTTTGTGTAAATTATCTTAACTCTTCATTCTATGTGTCATTATTATCAACATGTTGAAACAATATTTCTTTTTTTACTTAGTCCATGATGTTAGAGTCAACACGAGGACAGAAGTTTTGCGAGAAGGAAACTATTCAGAGTTTGGCAACATTATTTGATAGCTGGCCTGAGATGGACAACGACATCTCATCGTGCAACAAGGTAAGTAAATTATTTTGTCAATTGTTATCATGGTTTATTGTTGTTTCTAATACCTGCACTTATAGATTTATCTTCCCTATGCATCCATCGGCCGATACATTTTGTACGTCATCGACAAAGAGACACGTCGTCTATATATTATGGATCCTATTCAAACATCACAATCGTTAGAGGAGAAAAATTTGAGGCATGCACTGAAATTAAAAAGTTTTGCAAGGGATTTCAAAGAAGCACTCGAAATTAAGCTGCCTGGTTGGAATTATGATCTATCTAAATGGCAACGTTTATTTCCGTCCGGTGTTCCAACGAGTATAGATGGGTAATGAATTCATAACAAAAACATTTACTTTTGTTATTACTATATTCTTTACATTGTTAATTTAATGTTTTACAGGAATTTGTCTGGCTATTTTATTTTTCATTTTATGCTCTGGTGGAACGGTGAAGATTTGGTCAAGCCGATTTGCGCAGTGAGTATTGTCCGTTACATGTTTTAAGACCTTCGGCATGAAATTTTCATACTAACTACATATATGCGTTTGTGCAGGATGGGTATGAATTGAGGAAGCAGTTTTTGTTATATTTGCTAAAACATCGTGGGAATAAGGCTAAAGGAAACTTACCGGATATTGTGCAAGAATTTCTTAAGCGCATCATCTAGATATTAATAGCTTTGTAATAGATGTTTAGTTGGAACATCGCTCAGTTTGTTACATGGACATGTCTTTAATTTTTCTTATGTTATCAATTTACATTGCAAAAATAAAGTTCAGTTATTAAATAATTATGTTTCTGTTATATTGTTTGTACGTGTTGAATTTAACATGTAACTCCTGCAAACTTTTTCAAGAGCCCGTGGCAACGCACGGGCACTCTACTAGTAAGTAAATAAAAGGTGGGTCGGTTATAAAACTGTTAAAAAACCAAAGATGGGATGAAAAAATTCAAGAAAGGACAGCGAGAGGAGAGGGAAATGCATGTAAAATTGGACGAAGAAGGAGTTAACTATAGAAGAGAGAAGAAAATATAAAAAGGTGAAAACATCAAGCTTAGCAAAATTCGGAAGTGTTCTTCTAATCCCGAGCTCACATGCTTTTGTGTGAACAGTAAAATCCAAAAAAATAGAGAAAACATTTTAAAAAATGTTTCTTTTACGACCAATATTGCCTAGATTTCCGCCTACTTGCAAATTTTTGTAATGAAATGACATTCGTGGATGTCAGGAAAGAAATCAGCATTCCAAGATGCTTTTAAAAATAGTCCTTTTGGAGCATCAATTGTGTTACTTTTTCCCATACCTCCACAAATGTGATTTCATTACAAATGTTTGCACGCAGGAAGACAATTGAACAGTGTCGCCAAAAAAAAGAATTGTTTCAATGTTTATACTTTTTTTCTTTCGATTTTACTACTTATTACGAAGATGCACTCGAGCTCGACTGTAGAAACTCCATGTGCAGCAAAACTGGGCTATTCATGTATCTGCCACGATTATGGGCTAGTGTGGGAGCGTAGTGCTGGGCCTTACATGAAGTAGCTAAGGAGGCTGTCGCTTGTTTATCAGCTAGGCAGTTCATTTTTGTCTCGAGAAAAAAAAGGTAGGCAGTTCATTCCATAAAGAAAACGGGACATGTTCTTCTCGCTAGGTGAAGGATTTAGATCGGGGCACGTCTATATCCTGCATGACGCGAGATGGAGCATAGTAGCCTCGCCTCAAGTGACGAGCTAATGAGTAGGCCTATTAGTTGGTTCATTTTTTGGACTTTCAACCTTTATTTATATTTTAGAATACTCTAGAAATATTTCTAAAATTAATTTATTTAATTCCCAAAAACATTCACCGCACGTTTAATAAATGTTAATGCAGTGTAAAAAATGTGTTCCCATATTTGAAATAAATGCTCATGCCATTCCAGAAAAAATGTCATGATACTAATAGAAGGTTCACACATTTAAATTTTTTGTTCATGGCATTTTAAAAAATGTTCATACAAATATAAGAATGTGTTTGTGTAATTTTAATATTTTTGTACAATTCCAAAATGTTCACATGTTTAACAATATGTTTGATAGCATTTCAAAAGAAATCTTGAAATGTAAAAAAATGTTATAAATTTTTGAAAATTGTTCTATTAACAAATGTTTGTAATTTTTTGGTGAATTGCTATGAACATTTTTTTGGAAATGTTGAACAATTTAAAGAACAAACAAGACAACCAAAAGAAAAATCGATGAAAAACCATGTTGAAAAACAGACGAAAAGAAAAAGGAAAGTAAAAAAGGCACGCATAACCTACCCAAACCTTACCAAGATCGTGCGGAGGCATCCTCGTTCGAAAATCGCCCTTGGAAACTTCCCAAAATTGCCTGGTACTCCCTCCGTAAACTAAAATAAGATCTTTTAGATCATTAGTACCAATTATATGGCGACCCACCTTGAAGGATCTTCGTACTCGAGCGCAGCCCCATGGACTCGGTGCACCACCTTCTTCCCCGCGGCCCTTATCCAGTGTGACGTTGACACAGACGCTCCCAGACATTCATTTTCTCGGCTAGTACGCAGCCTCACTGGTTGCTGCGCCCGCTGTCGTCGGTGCTGGACGTGTGAGGGAGCAGGTAGGGACAGAACCAACGCTTACCTGCACGAGGAAGAAGCAATCGGACAGCTCGCGAGGGAACAGATCTCACGCTGAGATCGGACGATCGTCGGTCCTTCTCGTTATCGATCATCGCATTCCCGGCCAGTTGAGGTACACGCTCCCGCGACTGCCGATTGGTGTTGCTATGCATATGCTGATATGCATGCAGTTATATAATTTCAAAAAAAAAACAGCTACGTATTAAGGCATCTCCAATAGTTTGTATGTTAGTCTTGTTGATAAAATATCAATGTCATCAACCAACAAATTATCATACAACTATTTCAATGGATTGTATGCAAACTATTCAATAGATGGTGAGAAAAATAAATGTGATTGCTCTCTATTTCATCTTGAAACTTATGCAAATGTTGTTGGTTAATCTACATACAACTTTGTTTTCTCTCCACATTTAATACATGCCACATCATCACTACTTCCTCCTTTCCGATTTATAAGGCTAGTCATAGTGGGAGTAACTTAGGTACTAACATAACGCACGAGAAGTAGTAACATAATATGTTACTGTAACATAGCGCTTTTCAAGACAACATGAGTCTACAAGCTATTAAATAAGGCCACATATGACACTAGTACTATGTTACTTTGCCCTATGAAGGTAGTACACTAGTCTAAGTTACTCCCCACTATGACCAGCCTAAGGCTCAATTCAAAAATCTCACCAACCAAGGTAGATGATGAGTGGTGTAATATTTTTTGTAGTTTGCAAAAGCACCCAATTAATGCGCTTATTTTCCTCAAAAAATTATGTTTACAAATGCATTAATTGCAATGCATGCATGCATAAAGTACATGTATTGATGAGTTTTCTCTTAATATTTGCATGCAATGATTTAATGCACCTTGAAGTCGGAACATGTGATGGGAAACAACCAAATTGAACCTCATAAAATGAAAAAAAAACTAAAAATTTTAAGATAAGCCCTATAAACCGAAAATGAGGGAGTATGTCCCAGATGGCAAATTTACCAATACCTATCCTACAAGTGTTGAATATGCCCATATGTATGGCATTCATCCATGCGTCTCCTCGGCAAAGGTACACGCCGGCGCGAACGGGCGCTCGCTCCCACCGATGCACGCGGCCTCCACTCGCTCAGCACGCGCGGGAGCACGCCCACGCCCCAGTACGGCGCTGGCCGACTGCTCGTGTGATGCGCGCGATTAATGCAGACCGATCAGCCAGTCCCCCGTCTATAAGAAAGAACCCCCCAAGCTTCCACACTCGTCTGCCATTATTCCCAGCGACGAAATACTCACGTTCTTTCCAGGTTTCGCCATGTCCCTGCCTTCTGCCGGCGGCGGCGGCGGCGGCATGCCGTGGCAGACCGCTTCGGCCATCGTTGCCCGGCCACTGCCCATCTCCGGCTCGCACGTCCTCAAGATCGACGGCTACTCCCACACCAAAAGCCTCGTCAACGGCAAAGGCGTCACGTCCGAGACCTTCGTTGTTGGACGCCATCGCTGGTTCATGAGGTACTTCCCGGACGGTCACTCGGCCGACCAAGCTGGTTGGATATCCATCTATCTGCATCTTGTTCACACAGATAGTGACGACGAAGTCAATGCCCGCTGCAAGATCAGTTTGCTCGACGAGGATGGGGAGCCGGTGCCGTCGCATGGCGCGGACAGCCAAACATGCCACACCTTCTCGAGCAACACAGGACCATGGGGCTGTCCTCAGCTCATCACCAGCAAGGACTTGGAGGAATCGGTTTACCTCAAGGACGATGCTTTCAGTGTCATGTGCGAAATCACGGTGCCCAGGGAGATCTTCACGGAGCCCATCTCGCTGCTTGCCGCCGCGCCGCCTTCTGACATGCACCGCCATTTTGGCCGGCTCCTCTCCACCGGCGACGGGGCTGATGTCACATTTGAGGTGGGGGGCGAGAGGATTGCGGCGCACAGGTGCGTGCTCGCCGCTCGGTCATCGGTGTTCATGGCGGAGCTTCTTGGACCAAAGAAGGAGAAGGCCGGTCCTGCTTCTGTGCGCATCACTGACATGGAAGCTAGAGTGTTCAAGACCATGCTCCATTTCATTTACACAGACTCACTGCCAGACATGGAAGAGGGTGTTGACGTGATGGTGATGGCTCAACGTCTGCTTGTAGCGGCGAACAAGTATAACCTCGAGAGGCTAAAGTTGCTTTGCACGCAGAAGCTCTGCAGATACATGGACAAAGACTCACCCCCACCATGTGGCAGGCCCTCATCAACCGTTCGTGAGCTTTATTTGATGAGTGTTCTTCTTCTGTTCTAGAGCATCTCCTTCCTTGTGTTCCGTCCACGTCGAGCTATGTAAAAGTAAAGACTTTTTACGGTACTACATCATACTACTGAAAACAATGGGTAGTATATAAGTGATTCAATCGTCATTATTAATCCCATAGGACTCAGCTCCCCTGACGTACTGCAGGGTGCAGTTGGCTCATTGACAGGTGGGCCAACCTGCTTCTGGGCCCACATGTCAGTGACCCAACTGCTCCCTACAGTACGTCAGAGGAGCCTCGTCCAATCCCATAAGAGGGCACGCGATTGCTCATTAATTTGAGATCCTGCTTAGGGAGAGCAGGAGTATCAAATGTTCGCTTTACTAGTTCAACGACATGTGTAGCCATGGTCATCCAACCAGCCAAAACATGAATCTAGGTGTATTCTCTCAACAAGCAGCAATAATGCCAACTCAGCGACAAACCAAGGCAGCCTTCAATGCAAGTATGCCAGTCACACTAGAAAATATTAGAAAACAAAAACATGATAATCTCATTCCCAAATTTATAACTGTTACCTGGTTGGAAAATGTATGTGAGACTGCTCAATATTAATACAGTACCAATCTTAGACTATCTCCAGCAGATCACCAAAAAAACTCCGCCTGAAACACCATAATGGGGAGTAACTTAGACTAGTGACATGCATATGTTACTCGTCTCTATGTTACTACCTCTATAGTGAGGAATAACATATGTGTAATGTCATGCAATACTTTATTTATTAGGTTGTAAACACATCATGTCTTGGTATGTGTGATGTTATAAGACTGGTCATAATGGGAGTATCATAAGCGGTATCATGCATGCTAAGACTAGCCATAGTGGGAGTAACTTCAGCAGTAACATCGGATCCAACTCAGCAAATTTGCTTATGTGGCAATGAGTTAATGAGGAGAGAGCTAGTTGTAGTAACTTAGCTAGTTACTGTAACATCATATGTCCCAATGCAATATGAGTCTATAACATAATAAATGAATCTTTGTATGTTACCACACTTAAGTTACTATCCACTGTGAAGGTAGTAACATAGTCTAGGGAAATGTGTATGTTACTAGTGTATGTTACTCTCCATTGTGGCTAGTCTAACTAAACTTTTTAGATGATGTGGCACACAATTAAATAAGGAAAGAGAGGGTGTGGTATCATATCATGATACCGTATCATATTAAATATTATACTACTTTGTGTCATGCATGGCAATTAATAAGGCAACATAAGATAGTAACTTATGATACTATGCATTACGAAGGCAGTGTCATATACTAGTATCATATGCATGATATATGATACTCCCCATTACAACCAGCCGAACTCATAGTGTTAGTAACTAGCTATGTTACTAAGGCAACATAAGATAGTAACTTATGATACTATGCATTACGAAGGCAGTGTCATATACTAGTATCATATGCATGATATATGATACTCCCCATTACAACCAGCCGAACTCATAGTGTTAGTAACTAGCTATGTTACTCAATTTGTCTCTCTCCTCATTAATTAACTGCCATATCATCTTTTTTGCTTATGTGTCATCTATGTTACTCCCTATGTTAGTCACACTATGGCTAGTCTCAGGCTAGCCATAATGGGGTAACTTATGTAGTAACTTAACACATCTCAAGACAATTTTGCTTATGTGGCACGTGTTTACTGTAACATAGCGCTCCCCGAGGCATAATGAGTCTATGAGCTAATAAATGAAACCATCTATGACACTAGTACTTTGTTATTTTGCACTATGGGGGTAGTAACTTAGACTAGTGTCATATGCATGCCTACTAGTGTCATGCATATACTAGTGTCATGCATATGACACTAGTCTAAGTTATCACCTTTATAGTGTAAAGTAACATAGTAGTAATGTCATAGATTGCTTCATTTATTAGCTCATAGACTCATTTTTCCTCAGGAAGTATTATGTTACAATAACATATCATAATATGATTAATAATATAGCCAGCAGCCGGCTATATGAATTTGCAATATCACTTATAGCGAATCTTATAGCCCACTCATACAATAGTTAGTCATACTAGTATACTACATCATTAATATATGGCCCACATGTTTCTCTCACAAAAGATGTTGGAGCTTGTGCTATAGCCGGCTGTAAGTTTGTAGCCTGCTTCTTTTCTTTCATCTTTTCTCTCTCATCCAACTAAGCAAAAATATATTATTTAAAGCCTTACAGCCCGCCTACATCACCTTATTGTACTTACTCTTATGTTACCACAACTATCTCTTTTCTCATTAAATACTTGCCACATAAAGTAAAATTGTCTTGGGATTTATTAAGTTATTACTACCTAAGTTATCCCCACTATGGCTAGCCTAAGTGTTGCGGTCGCTCTACCAATAAATGTATTGGTGTACCAGTAATCATGTATGCGGGTCTTGACTATTTATACCTAATAAAAATACAATATAAAAAGTATGAATACTAAACTCAAGGATGCATAAACACATTTGTCACTCATGCCCTTTAATGGGTAGCTCAACAAGTCAACAAAAATTATACTAGTAGCTCACTAGTGCAGGTGAGTCTTATTAAGCCCTCCTATCGCACATTCAAACGCCAAGCTGTGTGTGATGACAACATCACACATGGTATAAAAAACAAACTGTGCCCCGAAAAAATAAAACATGTGTGTTGGTCAATACACCAAGCAGAATTGGGGAAGGAAAGTGTGCAAGATTCAATGCACACAGTTCTACTGAAAGAAGCGTATTCAATGAATTGAACAGTCGCACACGTTTTAGTCAAATGAACCATATGTGCTTCATAGCACATAGTTGTATTCAAAAAATTGTATGTGATGACGCGATCCTGGACAGTAAAGACGAAGACGCTTATACGCGCGTACACTAACCTCTATGAACACACATGCACACTCTAACTATATGAGCATCTTCGATGGCCTGAGCCGAGATATCATCTTGAGATTGACGAAGTCATCATAGACGCTTCATAGTCGACAGAAACGTCTCCTCCCACTCAACATGCATCGTAAAAAATCCTGAAAAAATCTAGGATAATGCGAGCACCAGGACTTAAACCTTAGTGGGCCGGGGATACCACCGTTCTCCTAACCATACAGCCGCATGTTGCTTCGCATCACATTAGGTTACTTTTCTGGTTGGCTACCATCGCGAACTCTTAACGTGGAGGTCGCTGGTTCGAGTCACACGCGCGGGCAGTTTTTTGCCATTCATAAAATACCAAAAAAGAAAGGGTAAACGGGCTGGCCCAGCACGAAGGGGGTGTGCGCCCATTTGCAGAAAAGACTACAATGAACGCTGAAGGCGCGGAATAGGGTTTGCCCATCTTGTAGCCAAAAATAAAACTGACCTATAAAAAAAGACTGTTAAATTGGTAACTGGGCCGGCTAGAGTGCCGGTGCGGGTGCGGGTCGCCGGCCTTTCTCTACAAAAAATACTTTGACGGCTGACCCGGAGTGGATTTGAGTTGGACAAGGCTTCTGATCGGCGGACGACGGTGAATTCCCGTCGCAGGCTCGCACCGCGAGATCGTCGACTCCCCATGTCCCCCGCTCGTCGGCACACAGGCTCTCTACGATTCCTTTCCCGATTCGCCGCGATCCACGACGCATTGCATAGGGCACGGCGTCGGCATAAACTCCATACTCCTGCAAAAATACGTATGCTCTCTGATGCATCTCGATTCTTCTGTTTTATTAGACCAAAATCGATCTCACTGCGCCCCAGCTTCAGCTTGGAAGGAAATCCTACATACTGCAAACTCCTCTAATGTGTTATTCTTGTTAACAAAATCCTAGGTAAACAATGTCAGCAAATTTCAGATTATTTGAGTTACTGTCTATTTCAGCTTATGTAGTTATGTGCATCATGCTTTATCTTTCCTTGTTCAAGCATCTCTGTTTCGTGACCATTCATAATTCTCTCTTGCAAAATTTGAGTTGCATGAGCAAGATTGAGACATACTTACATACTCCACGGTGTTGCAGCTGGTAGTGGGTCAAAGGTTCCATCAGCTGAAACAGATGCTGCAACCTGCCAACAAGGTCAAGGTGCCGAAAATATGGCACGCCAACTTGGTTTTGAGGAACTCCCAGAGGTATGTGTGTAGTGTAACCGGCGACCAAGTATCCTAGTTACAAGTAACTTTTTATCGCAACTGCTAGCACAGGATTATGATGCACATGGGCATCATATAGGAGTTTCGGCAATGAATCCGCGGCCGGCGGTGTTATTTATTGCAGTCTGATACTGGCTACAATCTAATTGTTGAACTTTTCAAAATTGGTTCTGCAAGACATCTTGCATCGTATACATTCTCTCCTGCCAATAGAAGACGCTGCCCGTGCTGCCTGCGTGTCCCGTGGATTGCTGCACTGCTGGAGACACTATTCCAACCTCATACTCATTGACAATGCCCTTTGTTTTGATCACGAAAATTTTGAGGAAAGAACAACCGATTTTGTTCTCAAAATTGACAAAATTCTTAGAAACCATTATGCCAATGGGGTGACGGTGAAGACACTTAAACTTGAACTTATCAATTGCAGTAATATAAAGGCCTCCTACCTGGACAGGTGGCTCCGAATCGCCATGAGGCCTGGGATCCAAGAACTTTGCTTGGTGATGCCTTCAGTCATGAAAAAAAGCTACAACTTTCCTTGTTCGGTATTATCTGATGAGGCAGCTGCAACTTCAATTCAGTCTCTTAGCCTCTTGGCTTGCGCGTTTCATCCCACATCAACACTTGGTTGCTTGAGAAGATTGAAAAGTTTGCGTCTGTCTTTTGTCCATATTGCCGAGGAAGCATTAGGGCACTTGCTCTCGAAATCATCCGCCCTCGAGCGGTTTGAGCTCTTTTATTGCAGCGGGATAACTTGCTTGAAAATACCCTATACGCTGCAACAGCTCAAGTTCCTCAGTGTTAAATATTGTAAGATGGTGCGGGTGGTACAGATAGATGCTCCACAGCTCTGCTCTTTTCACTATGGCGGGACCCCAGTTATCTATGTCAGAAATTCTTTGCAACTTAAGAATGTTTACATTTCGGCTGTCGGCCTATCTGGTATTCTCTCTCATGCTCGCTTTAGCCTTCCGTCCATCGCACAAAATGTTGAGAGCCTCACCCTGTACAGTTGTAGTGAGGTACGTGTTGGTTTTAAAGTCTCAACGATCAAATTATAAGGACCATTCAAGTACGTATATATATGTAAGACTTGTATTCTTGTAATAAAACATGATTAATCTTATGATTCATTTTTCAGGATGCCAACACTCCCATGCTGTCATCCAAGCTCCCCCACCTCAAGAACTTGGAAATTATACTCAGGCACTACTTCTCCCCAAACTATGATGTCTTCTCTCTGGTTTCTTTTCTTGACGCTTCTCCTGCCTTGGAATCTTTCATTCTACGTGTAAGTCACAATCAACATCTCTCATAGCTATCTATGCTATTAATGTATTACACTTGGTTATCAGAAGAATGGTAACTGATCCTAGATATGTATCTTCAGCTACAGCAGGTTCCTGGTGTTGGAGATGATGATGAATACTGACGAGAAAAATCCAGAGTGCCGGCATAACAACCTTAGGAAGGTGACGATCACGGGATTCTGTTCAGCCAAGAGCCTGGTTGAGCTCACAGTTCACATCCTCGACAGAACACATTCACTCGAGCGCCTGACGCTGGACACAACATATGGCTACGATAGATGTACTTGTAATAGTGGCAAATTCCCGACAACAACAACAATTGGCCGATGCTGGCCAGTGAGCAAGAGAGCTCTCGAGGAAGCTCATAGGGCCATGGAGACTGCAGGTAGATACATCAAGGAAAGAGTTCCCTCATCTGTTCAATTCGAGGTTCTAGGGCCCTGTAGTCGATGCCATATCGGGAAGTTGGTACCGGTAGATCAGTGATATACTCTCTCTGTTTCTAAATATAAGTCTTTTTAGAGATTTCAATATGAACTACATACGGAGCAAAATAAGTGAACGTACATTCGTCTATATACATCCGTATGTAGTCCATATAGAAATCTCTAAAAAGACTTACATTCCTAAATATTTCTCCTTCCGGGTAAATCCTTGGAATGTTGAGCCTAGTTTTTACCCAAAATTTGACTAATAAATTATGAGTTATGTGATTCGAGAGTCATGACATGTTTATGTTTATTAGTTTCCTTGGTGATAAATGATTGTTCATCTTTATGGTTCCGTACGAATTCATATGTTAAAGTTCTTTCTGGCTAGACTGTCACCTTTTTCCGGTTTTTGTCATCGTGGTGTTGCTGTTGTCATGTGCAAGGTTAGTATATCAGGCCTAATGTTAGTTCTTTTCCAAGATATGAGCCAAAATCATGAATACTAGAGCAACACCATTATCCGATGAAATTCTTTGCTATAATACTAACAAAAATAATTCTACGTGCTCCGGTAAAGTATAGAGGCTATGACAAAGCATACCCCTCCTCATCCCAAACAACCCTTGAGCACACATCCACGGAGATGATCTTCTATGCCGAGAGGTTGTGTCAGCAAACGACTTGTGAAGTTCCTTTTTGCGACTTGTATGATTCTTGTGAACTTTCTATGTTGCTTGTTATGTCGACAAAGATTTTTGGACCAATTACATTTTAGTCCCTAACTGGAACTCAGTACTCAGATATACTCCTAATTTCAAAGACTGCTCAAATTTGTGTTTCCGCGGTTAGATGTCTTTATAGAGACTAGATGACCCGCTGCAGCAATTGGCGTAGGGACCAACTGCAGCCCGAAAGTTAAGCGAACTGTTTGAAGAATTTTTTCTTCAACTATTTGCAAATGACTATGTTCATACTGTGTTTCAATTTGTCTTGACAATGATAATTTCCAATAGCTTTCTTTGGCGATTTGTTTTTGATGACATGAGGATATGTTCGCGATGGGTCATTTTTGGCGTATATGCTTCACATGCTTGCTGGTCACAGTCTTTCCTAGACCCTCGATCGCCTGATCGGTTCGCCGTGTTTCCTTCTGGTCATGTGATCCTGGGTGGGGTTCTCAGTCTGAATGTTTCAGGTCATTTGCCTTGGGAAATGTGTTCGGGTTTTCTTTTAACTCGACTAGAGCATGAAAGAATAAAATGTGCAATCAATTCATCTCCTCGATCACCCTTTCAGAGCGATTTATTGAAGGATCATCTGCTATAAGTGCTGCACATAGCTTGCTTACATTATGGGTGTTGTTAGTCTTTGCGCAATTGCAGATAGTTGGAAAAAATAATCCATCACAAAGAGAGTCTCATGTCACCTAAAAACTCGCTAAAAAAAGCTATAGGCAATTAAGAAGGTGGCGTAGAGTCCAACTGCAGCCTAGAAGCTAACGGAACTATTTGACTGCAGCCCAGAAGCTAATAGAACTATTTGAAGGATTTTCTTTCTGAACTGTCTGCAAATGATTATGTTTGCACTTTGTTCATATTTTCCTTGACAATGATCACTCCATAATTCCATTTGTTTGAGCAGGTGAATATCCTGTCTACTCGCTATATGACTCCAAGTCCAACTATAACCTATCTTGTATAAATAATATTCGACACAACTTTAACAAATTGCACCTCGGCGAATATTCTCCACCACCTTGGATTCATTCATGCATCGAACCTCCATGTACATTGGACTTGTGATATGCCATGAGCACCGCTGCTACTACCGGACTCCACCTTCAACCGTAGTCCTTCCTCGTCTTCTTCACAGTCAATACTCGAGCAAAATTAAGTTCCTCTTTACTCTACTTTGTGCTTCCAAATTCTGGAGTATCCGATCAATGCCATCACACACCGATCATTGACTTGCGTGAAAGTGAACAACTCATATATTGAACATCACATATAAGAGTTACCTGAACTCAATATCTGCCCGTTCTTAACTGTCTGCCTGAAACTTGAAGGAATTTCACCGCCGCCCTGTGTCAGCATGAGTCAAATTCACAATTGTCTCATCCTTTTTCCCCCGGATAGTCTCTGACATGTCCTACTGCTATAGCACTCCACCTTTTTCTGTACTTGTCATCACCACTTTACCATGTGCACTGAGCATCATAGAATATACGACCATGTACTCTCAGTTTCTGACATTAAGACTTTCCGCCACTTTCACAGATTCTACATGGTCCACTCCTGTCCATCAACTAGCACCGATAGACCCATTCACCAACTTCAATCTGGTACTCGTCAACACTGCTTCAGCACCGCTGCACACTTTGTCTGACCACATGTTTGATCACCAGTGCTTTGGTCTATCACTATGTCCCGTGCTTACCACACACCTCACCGCTATCACCGCGCCGAGCCTCTGCTGTCCTGGTCGAATCTCTAGGGTCACGGACCCACACCACTCAAACCATACTGCAGAGAACCATCGATCATCACCGACCGATGCCGAGTATCACGTCTCGCATCTCCGTGCATTGCTTAACACCCTGTGTATGCATGATCCCTACCACGACGCGCTCCAGACTCCTCCAGGCCTTATACGCACGCCGCCATCCGCCACAGATCATCCATCTTTGTGGACTTGGCATCCCGCTACACCATCAAACATCCCGTTGCTTCAGCAGATTATTCACCCACAAATGCCATCAAAGTTCTCTGTTTTGCCGGCACTGACAATACCCCAACTTCATGGTCATATGATGTGAAAATACCATCTGCGTCCTGATGCAACACTTTTTTTTTGAAACGGAGGCAAAAGCTTTGCCTCATCCATTAAATAAGAGAGAATAGAGTTTGTTACAAGTCACTCAATACACGGCATGACATCACTCTCACGAAATAATGGACCCTCATTTTTTGGCACCGGCGATGACCCAAAGGTTGGCCTCGGTCTCTATGGAGGCAAGCAAAATAGTTGGAGGAGCGCTCTTGTGCTTGAAGACCCTTGCGTTTCGCTCGTTCCAGACAGTCCACGAAACAAGCATGGTGAGGGACGCCTTAGCTTGGCGGTTTGGAGTGGCGTTGTCGCAGGTACTTGCCCACCAAGCCTCAACCGAGTCGAACAGGGGCCAACCGTTGGTGTGAAGACCGAGAATATGGTATTTGTCAATGATCAAAGACCAAAGCCTTCGTGTGTAGCGGCATTTGTAGAAGAGGTGAGGCCCACATTCCTGCACTCTCATGCAGAGAGGGCAGAGACCACAGTTGGGCCACCCACGTTTTGCCAAACGATCGGCAGTCCAAATTCTGTCTTGTAGCGCCAACCAAGCGAAGAACTTGACTTTTGGGGGGGGGGGGGGGTGGGGGGCAAGCCTTCCAAACCATTTTGTCCAAGGGTGTAAGAACCATCCCTAAGAATTGTGCCTTGTATGCGGATGCCGCCGAGTAGATTCCACTAGCCGTATGCTTCCAGACAATGTCATCCTCGGTGAGATCCTCAAGTTGGACCTCATGCAAAAGCACCCAAAGAGTGAAGAACTGTGTGATGAGCTCCGCGGAGATGATGGTGGGCGGTTTGATCTTGAGGATCCATGCATTGTGAGAGAGGGCCTCACAAACCTTCCAATTCTTTCTCTTTGATGCTTTGTAAATGAGCGGGGCAATGTCTTTTGGCTTGCGCCCATGAAGCCACGGCGAGTCTCAAAAAGGGGTCTTCACACCATTGCCAATGGTGATGGTAGTGGAGGCATAGAAAAAGCTTAGGTCCTCCTCATCGCACGGGTTTCCCATCCCCACCCACATCTTGGTGGGCTCCTTCCATTCATACCACAGCCATCGCAACCGGAGGGCACGTGTAAACTTGTTGGTGTTGAGAACCCCAAGTCCCCCATATTGAAGTGGCCGGCAAACAATATCCCAATTGACCTTGCATTTTGCTCCCGTTGTCTTGTCTGAACCGGACCAAAGGAAAGCTCTCTCAAGTTTGTTGACTTTGAGAAAGATGGTTGGCAGAATAACTAGCGGTGTGGTGGGGTAGACCACTTGGGAGGTGATCACGGACTTGACAAGAGTCGTTCGTCCGATGGTGGTGATGTTTTTGCCCTCGTAAGTTGTTAGCTTGTTTGCGGCCTTGTCCACTAGAAATTGAAGATCCACCAACTTTAGTTGCCAAACTGAGAGAGGGAGCCCCAAGTATCGTAGAGGGAAGGAAGCCCTAGCAGCCGGCAACCTCTGAGTCAGACGTCCCAAATCGAGGTGGTTGCATCGGATGGGCACAAAAGAGCTCTGGTTGAAGTTAGTACACAGACCCGTGACCTCACCGAAGCCCCTCCAAATGTTTGCAAGGTTGTCGACGTCCCTTTTGATCGGAGCCAAGAAGACGGCCGCATCGTCTGCATAGAGGGAGGTCCTCATCATGGCTCCCCTACCCCTGATTTTGTGGAGGAGCCCCTTTCTCGTAGCCACCTCGAGAATTCTTTGGAGCGGGTCAATGGCGATGACGAAAAGCAGACGGGATACGGGGTCCCCTTGCCGAAGGCCCTGTCCATGCTTAATTGGGTCGCCGGCAATACCATTGAGGATGATCCTCGAGGAGGAGGAGCTAAGAAGGGCTCCGATCCAGTCCCTAAACTTGCTAGGGAATCCTCACCGTTGGAGAAGGTCGAGCAAGTACTCCCACTTCACGGTGTCGAAGGCCTTGCGGATGTCAAGCTTGAAGAGAAGTGAAGGGGTCTTGCTCTTGTGCAGGCGCCGAGCGAGGTTTACACGTAGCTGATCGAACCAGTCGATCTCCATCTGGCCCTGTGACTCCGCGTCTTTATCAATTGCAGCATACAACCGCTGGCATCCCGTACATAATCTGTGCGTGTACCAAACAAAGAGAGCCCGTGTGGAAATCCATCTAGCAGCCTTTCCATATGCACGAGGCCATAGAGATCCAAAACCCCACCACGTCTACATGTATGCTTGACTTTGCCTCTCCATCTCCTTGCTCACGGTGAATAGCATCAACCAGCGCTAGCAATAACTCGTCCATACGCTAGCAATATCGGGAAGAATAGAGCCTAACCATCGGGCTGATAACTTCCACTTGTTTGCAAGCAGCCTGAGAGCTTAAAGGACCGAACAACTTTTTAATTTTTTCGAACAATTCAACAAAATCAAGAACAAAAAAAAAGAAAATTCTGATCAAAATTTAACAAACACGAAACCCTTTTTAAAGCCATCAAATTTTTTTTGAAAATCGAACAAACTTCTCAAACGTGAACAATTATTGAAAAGTTGAATGCAAATTTTGATATTCCAAAAAGATGAACAATTTTTAGAGTATAAAAATTGAACAATTTTGTAATATATGCTGGATAATTCTAGATACACACTAAACATTCTTGTGATATACTCTGAACAAATTTAAAATATACATTTAACATTTTTGTAATGAACGCTGACCAAATTCTGAATTGTGAACAAAATTTAAAAATAGTGAATGTTTTCTGAAATCATGGAGAAAAATAAGGAATTTCAAGCTATTTTTCAAAATAAATGATGAAAATAAGAACGAAAAAGGATAAAATAAAAATAGAAGGAAAAATATAAATAAACAGAAACAAAAAATGAAAAAAGAAACAGGGGGAAATATCAGAAAATCGGCAAAAAAACCGGTTTAGGGAACCTTCTACAAGGTTAAACTCGCGAAGTGGGCCGGCCCGCTTCGCGCAGCTGCACCCGCGCTTCAGCAAAGTCGCCTCTTCTCGACGCACGCGTATGTCAACCCCCCCCCCCCCCCCCCCACCCCCACCCCACACACACACACACACACACACACACCCCACCCACCCACACCCACGAGGCATGTGTCTTGCGCCGTCGCATCTGAGTACATCAGCCGCCTCTCGTTTTCGATCGGTGGACCGATCCATCCGTACGCATCTGCCGCCATACGCGAAATATATGGCCTTCGGCTGCACGCGTGACTTGGTGCAACACGATTCAATCTTGCCGAGTGCCTCACGAAGCCGCCGCCTGCTTCTTCCGATTACTTTTGACACGAGCAGAACTCCCACCATTCCATCGATCTTTCATGGTCGCACTACTCGACCACCGATCAATTCGAAGAATTCTGCTCCACCTCTAGATCAATAGCCGCAACCTTAAATTAAACCTTGCTCATGATACCATTTGATAGAACAATCTGAGGCACATAGTTGATCTACCAAAGACCAAGTAATCACACAAGCATGACATAGATATTTGTTAACGAGGTTCATCATCATGGCTACAACCCCGGGGCCTGAGGCTCTCCTCCCCATGACGCCGCTACAATACCGCACAGCGGCCGCGCGGGCGCCGGCACATACCTCCAGCTCCCCCGCGTGCTTATGTCATTATGTTGGCGTATGTTACATAGTGTGTCTACCCTCTTATTATATAAGAGGCATATGATACTAGTGTCCTATTTGGACACGGCTTCCTATCCTGTCTACACATCGTACGATTCCAAATCCAACTATAACCCACCTTGTACAAACCTCTAACAAATTCCCATTCTAGAAATTTTAGAGCCTCATTATGCACGCATTAGGCCCATAATTCTTGGAGACAGTCTTGAATAAAAACAGTGCACATTAAACATACACCTTTCATAGAAGGATTTCATGTTACAGTCTTGCTAAGTCTTGCCAAGTTTTAGTCCTCGATTGACCCCCTCAAAAAAAATTGTTTTAGTCGATTGAGACTTCATTAAGTCTCAATCGATACTATATCTTCTCTCAAAAAAAAATTGATACTATATCCGTGAGATTTGACCTTAAAATCTATGCAAAAATAATAATAGATAAATAAAATAGTTTTTTCTTTCTCTCTTGCATGTTAGTCAGTCCACCTTGCCACACCCCTTTCATGTTATTCGGCTAGGTTCCTTCGGCAACAACCGCGGCAGAGTACGTCCCGCCGTACTCCTACATCCGCATCGGCCAGTGCCGTCTTCGTCACAGGACCGTCCGAGCTTGACCGACACTCATACGAGCATCATCCACACGGCAAAGGTCAAAGCCAGACGCGCTCCGCTGCCCACCACCGCTCCCAGAAAGCTCCGCCGGCACACCGCTCTCGCATCACCGTGGTACGGCGACACGAGCGCGCACCGCGCGCCTGTTGCCACCTTCGCACTCCACCACCCTCCCCGTCCGGCCCCCGAACCTCCATCCAGATCTGAGCGGCGAGGACACCACACAAACACACGCGCGCGCGCCGATCGGGCGAGAGGGACTCCCAAACCGGCGCCGCCACCAACCACGCTTCCCCCCGACACCGCGATCAATCATAGGGCGCCCGCCCCCAGCCGCAGTGACACTGTGTGGTGCACTGACGCGCCACCGGCAACAACCTCAACAGCAGAGATTAAAAAGATCGGCACTACCAACCGACTGCAACCTCCCAACCCCCTCCCCTCCCCGCCTCCGCCTCCGCCTCCGCCTCCTAAACTCCTCTCCCCCCGCACCGCAGCAGCGCAGATAACACGTTCTTGCGCCGTCGTTGTGTCCCTGGCATTGCTGTGCGGCCACCAGTGTCACTCTGCCACCCACAGAGAAGAGAGGTAGTGAGGTCAGTATGGCGCGTGCGGTGGTCGCCGCCGCGGCGGCGCTAGCCGCCGTGCTGGTCTCAGTGCTGGCGCCGGCAGCGACGGCGCAGATGGACAGCTGCAGCGGCGACCTGCCGTTCGTGCTCGTCGGCAACTACTCTGGCCTCGCCTGCCAGCCCGTCTGGAACAACTTCGTGCTCCGGGTATGTCGCCATTGTTCTGCTCCTGGTGGTAGACGGTGCAGTATATATGTTCTAGGGCTTGAAATTGGTAGAGATCTAGCTGTAGAATGTGGGCTTCTTGAGATCCTCTTCAAGTTATGGCTAGCTTACCTGTGGTACTGAACTAGTGATAAGAAAGTTCATGCGAGGAAACAATAGCAGTACTGGTAAAGCTGCAGATATCCATGAATCATTGCTCATTTTCTCTCAATGATTCAATTCAATGGGCTAGAGTTGGCATGGTACTGTCGGGGCAGAGCAATTTGGTACGGTGAAAAGCAGGGGACCAAGCTGTAATGGGATAATTGATAAGCGTCTGTCCTCATACCTCGAGTGCCATGTGCCCTTCTCAGAACTCAGATGATCTAGTAGTAGCTATCAGCTCACTTCCGCAGTGGAGTAACAACCAATTGATTTGCATGCGATTTGCAGTACCACCAGGACAAGAACAACGTGCTGCGGGTGGTGCTGTCGACCATGTACAGCACGGGGTGGGTGGGGATGGGCTTCTCGCGGGACGGCCTCATGATCGGCTCCAGCGCCATGGTCGGGTGGATGGGCAAGAAGGGCCTCCCCCACATCCGCCAGTTCTCCCTCCGCTCCAAGTCCGGCTCCAAGGCCGCCGTCGTCGACCGGGGCTTCCTCGTCTCCAACGACCACGACCACACCGTCGTCGTGCAGCAGGCCAAGATCTACGTCGCGTTTCAGCTCAAGTTCTCCTACCGCCTCTCCCACCAGCACATCATCCTCGCCTTCGGCCCCGGCGTCCCCGTCAAGAACAAGCTCTCCAAGCACCAGGACAAGACCTCCTTCACCTTCGACTTCACAACTGGTAACTAAGATACGAACTGTTTATATGCAATTTCTTAGTTGCAAGCTCGATAAAGTTGATCATGTGTCGGTTACCAGGAAAAGTTTTCAATTTTTTAGAAAAAGTTTGGTGTTCCTTTAAGCAGCGTCGGTTGCACCGCCTTTACATGGTTGGCAGATCAACATCATGCCGTACAACAGAATGCCTTTTCTCAACATTATCATTACTACTCAGATTCGGATGATCTTACAACGTGATCTGCAGGGAAAGGATTCGCCGACGGGCCCTTCCCCTACGGCCTCAGGCGGGCGCACGGAGGGCTCAACCTCTTCGCCTGGGGCATCCTCATGCCCATCGGCGCCATCCTGGCGCGCTACTTCCGGCGCATGGACCCGCTCTGGTTCTACCTCCACGTCGGCATCCAGTTCGCCGCCTTCATCATCGGCCTCGCCGGGGTCGTCGCCGGCGTGGCGCTGTACAGCAAGATCCAGGCCGACATCCCGGCGCACCGCGGCCTCGGCATCTTCATCCTTTTCCTCGGCATCCTGCAGGTCGACCACTCACTCACCGCTATGCTTTCATGCTCAGGTGTATGTCTCGAATGGTAGATTCTGAATGTTGTGCAAAAAACTGGTGACAGGTTCTGGCCTTCTTCCTGAGGCCCAACACGGACTCCAAGTACCGCAAGTACTGGAACTGGTACCACCACTGGTCGGGCAGGCTGGTGCTCTTCTTCGCCGCCGTCAACATCGTGCTCGGGATCCACGTCGGCGGCGGCCACGACTCGTGGAAGATCGGATACGGTTTCAACCTCGCCATCCTCCTGGTGGCCGTCATCGGGCTCGAGTTCATGTTGTGGACCAGGTGGTCTAAGAACAGCGCTTCCACGCCGACGTATTGAGCTCTGTCACGACGGGGGGCCTCTGTTGATCCGGCGATGGCTATGCCCTTGTTTTTTAATTCTTTTGTTCCTTTTCTTTTCTTTTCTGGTCTGATGGCGTGATATTTCGTTTTTGGTTCTCTTGTGATTTTATTTTTGTGAAATCCTGATGACTGAAATATAAGTGCAGTAGGTCCTGCTAAGCATGGCTCACCTACAGAAGTATGATGAAGACCCAAATATTACGACGGTATAAATGCACCAACAAGAATGTTGAACAACACACGAATGCAGCTCGTGAGCCCATACGACCGTATGAAAAATTGTGGCACAAACCGCAGGCTGGGCATTGCAAAATCCAACCTGAAAATTCAAAGCCCCGCCCTGGGCAAGCCAGAGGCGAGAAAATAATACTCCCTCTGTGCTTAAACATTTGTCCATTTGAAATCTCTAAAAAGACAAATATTTAGAAACGGAGGAAGTACTTCTTTTCAAATAAAATAATGAAGCTATGCTCATTTTAGGAAAATAATGATAATAACTCACCTTGGGCTTTTCGGCTCGGTTTTAAGTGGCACCTCGGCCCACTATGGCCTTTTGTGTCGGGATGTTCTATGCCCAGATAGTCAATACTACCCCCCTTGAGTTGAAACTTTGGCAAGCAAAAATATATGGGTCCAAATAGTGGTAACTATTATAAATCCCACACTTTGCTACGTGTATTTATTATTATATGTTTTCAGCGGGTCTATTTTGAATTATTTATATTGAATTTATATATTTTTGAACGCAGAGTTGCAAACTTCAACTGTTGTTAAAGTGCGTAAACAAATTAAAATGTTAAATTTTGTTATATTCATTTTCTGGCACAGTTAAGATGATTTCAATGGTATCATCTTTTAGGAAGCCAGGGCTTTCGATACTCCTTGACTGGAGTCGATAGAGCTCTGGCATAGATTCCTATCATCTCCTTGGGGCAACGTGGTTAGAGATTCTCATCGTGTGCGTGTGATGGCGAGATCTTGTGTCAGACAATTCAGATCAATTCCGGGGTTCAACGACGCCGACTATGGCTCCCGGGCACTAGTCCTTAGGGTCATGTGCACGAAGCGTTCCTAACTGTCACAAAGACTTTAAATTCCCATTGCCTTGGGACCATGGAGGAAAAGATAGAAGCGGTAATTGTGTGATTGCGTTGTGAAGCAAAGTGGGCATGTTATCATCAAGGTTATTGTTCTAGAATCGTCAAGAAACACCCACACTATGCACGGATCTTGTTTAGATGAATGCAATCCTTCAAGAGAAACAATCGCATAGCTTAGAGCAACTCTAGTAGAGTCGCCGTATTGGCAGGCTCCATATAGTTTTTTTTAGGGTTGACTCCATATAGTATATGGTACATGGATATGAATGCTGCTGAGGGAATGCCCAAACATAGATTCACCATAAAAGCATGCTCCATAATTATTTTTCATGTGAGACCCATGTATGAGTGCCCACCAATTCAAAAAATGTTCATCAATTTTAAAAATAGTCAAGAATTTATAAAATGATCATGAAAATGAAAAAAAAATTCCATGAGTTTGATTTTTATGTGGATTTTAATAATGTTCACAAGTTTAAAAAAGTTCACGTATATAAAAACTGAACAAAGACTAAGTGAAAAACAAGTAAAAAATAGAGAAAGAAAAACCAGACCAGAAGCATCTAGAAGCTTTCCAAAACCGGTGAAAAAAGGGTAGTGCTGCGGCCCTAATTTTCATTTTTTTTTCATCTCCACTCTTATATTCGATGCTTGCAGGCAACCAAGCCGAGGGAGGGAGGCAACACAGCCTCTGCCCATATTCTTTCTCCTCCTCGATCATTCACCACTTCCCATCCCTCATATCGTCTCATCCTTCCCAGCTGGGCTCGGGTAGAGAACGGGTCGACTATACCAACACTATGGAGTGCGGCCACAAGGGGTTGATACTGGGGCTTGGCCCGGGACATAGCATCCCTCGGACAGTTCTTTCATGACCGGCGTGACGTGTTGTCCTCGGCTATCAATTGTCGCATCTCGTTGCTTAAGTAAACGTCATCACATGCGCCGGTGGACATCTGCTATGGCGTGCAGGAGATCCACCCACCCAACACGAAAGTTAGCCACTAGCATGTTGATCATCTGGTCGACATTTTCAGGTATTATGTTGTAAAAAAATTACATGTATATTTTGCTAAAAATTCTGCTATACTTTCTTGTTCTAATTTATGTCAAATTTCCTTTAAAATATTGATCAATTTTCATACCTAATTTGAAATTTTGTTTATGCTTTTTGTCCGAGATATTCTAAAATGAATTTTGGCCATTTCACTCAGACAGGTAAAAATTGTAAATCAAAATTTAAAACCTTGACTAATGCACAGACTGGAGATACATATTTCAACTGACACCTGTGTGAGTTTAACTAGCGGAGAGCGACCAGACATAGTGTTCCGTTAATCGGCTAACCATCAAATATTTTATTAGTTCAGAATAAAAAAAATTGAAGTGACCATAAAAATTAAAAAACATTTAATCCTTACATCTCCATTTATTTATACTAATTTAGTTTAACTCATCATACCTTAGTGAGTCACTAATATTTTTTTGTTTTTATTGTCACATTATTTACATTATTTTATAAATTACTAATTTTTTGGTATATAATTGTAGTAACAACTAATACATCTCATTATATTAAAGTACAGATTAGCATACACTTTGTGCTAAACTAAAATGATGCTTTGGTGAATGAATTTTTTTTTGTTTGATGTGTTTAACAAGAAAATTAATTGATGCATTATTCCACAATTATTTGATGTATCATATTATTTTCCATGTCATCCTAAAAGTCTATATAATTGGTAGAGTGCTTATAGAATATATGGATATAACAAGCTTGGAAATGATATCTGGAGTTCCAGGATATAAAGTGGATGAGCCAAATTTGAAATTAAAAAAATTGACAAAGAGCAGGAGTTTATCTTAGGTTGCACTGTTGCACTTTCGCATGGTGCCGGCTCTACTGACCCCATATATCATTTAAGGCCAACCCACTTGACCCATTGGTCTAGAGTTTTTTGGGTGGGCCAGTGGTCCAGTGGGCCGACACAGTGACCTGGCCCACTTCCGTCTTAATTCATAATTCAATAAGAGTTTAATCTAATTTGGCACGACTAACCGAGAGAAACTAATTTTACATTTTGCACATTATTTTCGTTTATGTAAAACTGAAGTCCTGTTGGAAAAAGGTGGAAATTACTCAAATATCGTTTTATTTATACTGAACTTCTTTACCTTGTCAAAGTTTAGCAAGCCACTAATATTTGTTGTTTTTATTATTGCATTGCTTGCATATATTTACTAGATTGCATTTTTAGTATGTTGCTATAGTAACAACTAAAAATCTCTTTTATATAAAGGTACACATTGAATACACTTTTGATGTTTACTATAAATACATTTGTAGTGCTAAGCTAAAAATGTGATTTCTTGCAACATTTATTTTATTTATTCTGTTGAGTTGTTTATGAATAATCCTTTGTTATGGTAGTTTTTACTATAAGTATGAGCAAACTAATATTTTGACATCGTTCCAAAAGTAATATATGAATTATATTATATGTATATTTATTTCATCTGACATCTTCAAATATCTATATAATTGGTGGGAAGCCTTTAGAGTATATGATTGCAGCAAACTTACAAGGGTGTATGGAGTTCAAGGCGACATAGTTTAGGGGTAACAAAATAGGTATTCTAGATTTGCAAAAAAGGGAGAGATATTTCTAGAATGTATAAAGTGTAAACCCTCACATCCCAAAGTATGAAGAGTTAAAAAAGATAGTATTTTGTTCTAGGTTTCACTCTTCCATTCTGCTCTCAGTTCATTCATTAAAGAATCTGATGAGGACATCAATACTAGAGCTTGTGCACGTCAATTAAATTACCAGGTACTTTCATTTCTTGGTAATGATTCTAATGTTCATGAGAATATGATGCTGCCTAAATTGGATACATTTGTTTTGCTTAGAAATGAAGGGCCTAGCTTGGAGAAGGATGAATATGGGAGCAAGAACAAGCATGAAGATGACGGCATGCGCAAAGGAAACAAGAACAGAGTTTCAAGTGATGATTTCAGGACTTTGAAGCCACCATAATGAGTGCATGAAGTCCTGGACGGAATATACAAGATGCCACTTCACAAATTTCGTCCAGAGGCTATTATAGGTGTTGCGTCATCTTATTATTGGGCCAGGCCCATATAATTTTGAAATACATAAGTATATGTTGTTTTTAGAGTCTGTATGTCTGGGGAAACAGGAGAGAGGGTTGGTTTCGGACCAACATGGGCCACGTTTCACTAATGTCCTCAGCCTCTAGCTAGCCTCTTGCTACCTAGTGTTGCAAGTATGTTTAAGCATAAAACAAATAACTGATAAATTCAATGCCTATAGGTAAAATATCATGGTTCTTGCCCTAGCTTAGGGAACACTCTATTTAGCAGTGAACTGGACCGAACTTCAATATGTTTTACGATAGATATAAAAATGTTCATCAAAGTTTGAACTGATTATGATTTTAAAAAAATACTCATGACTTTTAAGAATTGTACATGATTTATAAATGTTCAAAGGTTTGAAAACAAATCATAAATTTTAAAAAGTTAAAGGATTTAGAAAAAAACCATGAATACATATTCATGAAAAAAATGAATTTCTAAATCGATCACGACCTTTTCAAAATATTCTTCGATTTGTTTCTTTTGGCAGATTTTAAAAATGCTTAAGGATTTGAAAAGTTCATATATTTAATAAGAACACAGAAAAAGAAAAAGCAGACCAGAAGCATCTGGAAGGTTAAAAAAACCAGTGCAAAAAAACGCTATATGAGCCGACGCACTGCGAACAGGCGCCACTAGATAGGAATGTGCGTTGCGAAGAAACCTAGGATTACCCTGACGCGCGCTTTTCCTGCTATGTATGTATACATTGGGTCGGCCCAACTAGCTCGTTTCCATTTTTTGGAGCTTCTAGACTGGGTTTTTGCGTCTTGTTACTTTATTTTTTTCACATTTGTTGTTTTCCTTTCTTCATTTGGTTTTTATTGTTTCTTTTCTATTTGATTTTCCTTTTTCCTTTTTATATTTCATTTACCTTTTCTTTTCTTTTTATTTCTTTTTCACTTTTCCAAATTCATGATCACTTTTTTGAAATTCTTAAACATTTTTTTACAAATTCATGTTTTTTAAATCGTAAACATTTTTTTGGAGTTGCATAATTTTTTTTTGAAATTTTGAACAATATTTTGAATCGGCCAAATATTATTAATTGACTAGTAATTTTGGATTTAATGAACATTTGTTTGAGACGGTTCTTGAAGAGGAGCCAACAAAAAATCTTGACCTTGATCGGGACCTTGGATGGCCAAATAAGCTCGGCCAAGGAGTCGATGTCGTCCTCCTTAGTGACGATAGAGTAGGCCTGTCTGGAGGAGAAAGGTGTACTAGAACGCATGTACTCGTATGCAGATGCTGTCAAGTGTGAACCCTCCTGTCGCAACCTCCTCAGTGAAGGATAGGCAGCCGCTCGTCTCTAAGCGCCGAAGGCGCCGCTCGGACCATCTCTGGCGACAAATGGCGTCACAGCGGGCACAGCGGCGCTGCACGACCATCTCTGGGGACAAATGGCGCTCGCGTACGTCGCGTGCTCGATCGGCGCACAACTAATGCCGTTGATGCGTTTTTCGTCTGTATAAGACCATCTCCAACAGCCGCGTCAAAAAGCACGCGCGGAGGTAAATTCATTTTTTTGCATGCGGGATGTTTTCGCACGCTCCAACGATGGCGGAAAACTAGCGCGCGGGAAAAGGCGGCCGCTTGCGTGCTATATTTGGCGCGCCGTGTCCGGCGCGCCTATAAATTGCAGCGCCCTCTGCCGCTCTCTCCATCTCTCCATCGCCTTCTGCCGCGCTCTGCCGCCGACAGGCCACCACCATGCCGCCTCGCTGCCGGTGAGGTACGGGCTATCACGGCGTTCGCGTGCGTCCGTCCGGCACCTACTCCGCCGAGGTTCGGTCGGGCGGCGGCATGCGGCTCCGTCTCGGAACCTTCGACACCGCCCAGGAGGGCGCCCGCGCGTACGACGCTGCGGCGTGGCGCCTCCTGCGGTTCCGTCAGGACATGAACTTCGCCGACGTGGCGATGCGGGAGCGCGCACATGAGTTGGCGCCTTTCCCACGGCTTCTCACCGACGAGGTCGCAAGCACCGGAGGCGGGAGCATCGTCTCAGGCTGGCCGAGATGGACGAGCAAGCCATGGCGCTGTGGAGCCATCGCTTCCCGGAAGACACCAACGAGGAACAGTTCTTCGCCCAGAGGAGGGCGAAGAGGAGGGAGAAGTGAGCCGACTATCGCGAGGACAAGCGAACGCGGAAGGCGGTCGCTAAATACAACCAAGCGCTAGGAGATGCGTCCTCCTGGAACTCTGGCGACGAGCGGTTCCTTGACGCCTACGCTCCGACGTCGGAGGAGGACATCACTGAGACAGAGTCCGAATCGAACGAGTAGTAGTAGTAGGAGAATTATCTACGGAACCAAATATGTATTGAATCATAGTAGAAAAAACTGAAATATAGCGTGCCTGCTGGAGCGGCGTGGGCGCGCTTTAATTTACGGCGGCCGCTAGAGCCAACGCACCGCCGCGCGCAAAAACTGGCTAACCCGACGCTGTATCGTGACTTTTAGCACGCGGCGCGTTGTAGGGCTGTTGGAGATGCTCTAAGCATGAGAGATAAGATAGGGCGCTATTAATTATACCGGATCGGCCAAACCTCTGTCATGCACACAACAAGTTCGAAACAAACAGGCGTGCGTATGTATGTGCACTAGCAGTGTTTAATCGTTTCCAGACAATACATGGATCTTCAGGTTAATGATAAGCCAAGGGGAGATGAAAGCGAGTGAGCCGGCCGGATTCTAGGGAAGAGCATTTGTTGTTTGAACTACAAGTCAATGTGAGGCCAGGAGAACCGCGTGCTGGCAACTCATGTATTGAATTGCACTAAACACCCAAAAGAAGCATGAAAGCTCGGTCCAATGATGGAACAAAAAGGAAACCACATTTCAGTCTTATTAGCTCTAACACTAAATTGTGTTTCATTTCACCCACGAACTCGAGTTGGTATGGAAGTGTGCTGGATGCACCAATTATTCCACCCAAAAACTCAAGTTGGCATGAAAGATGGGTAATGCACTTATCCCTAAAAAACAAGTGCACAATTTCCCGCCTCTGAATTCCAACAAGAAAATCACTCCCGTGCACATGGACATAATTAGTGTTCCTAATATGTAGGTTAGGAGAAAATGCAAAAGATTTTTTGGCATGTAAAAATGCAAAAGTGCTCCTTTGTCTCTTCTTTGCTTTTATGGCAAAAACTCAGTTTTTTTTCTACTTCTTTGTGCCAGTTTACTTTTGGATTTCGTGGTAAGCAACCCAAGTTTAATAAAAAATAAAACAAAATTTCTGTATTTTCTCTTCTCTATTTTTACTTTTCTGTTTCCTTTTTTATTATCAATTTTCTTGTTTTTTCTTTTTCTTCTTTTCATTACATGAACTTTTTAAATTCCTCAATATTTTCAAATTTTCATAAATATTTTTAGGAAATAGTAGCGAGTAATATTTTAAATAATATATTAATATTGTTTGCGAAGATGGGAACGACCAGCTCTTTCCTAGGATCAATCAACATAGCGCCTTTCCTATAGCGCGTAGATGAAGAACTCCTAATTAGCGCTCTCTGCGCCAGTTAAAGAGACGGCGCTTATACGGTCGCTCGTGTGGGCTGGCCAACGAGCGCGCTTCCTTGCTCACTCTGATCGCTACCTGTCCTAAAAAAACTAGCCATTCCTACTGCTCAAAAGCCAAACTATCGATGACTTGCCAAAACAAAAACAACGACCACGCACCTACCATTTGACTGTTGACCTGGACCGTTGATTTTTATAAAATAGTTCATGAATTTAAAAATACTTGTGGATTAAAAAAAGTTGTGAATTTGAAAAACAATTCCTGAATTTTTAAAATACCATGCCTTTAGAAAATGCCAGCGGATTTGAAAAGTGTTAGCTAATGTTCAAAAAAGTTCATCACAGTTTTGAATAAAGTTCCTGGATTTGGAAAAAGTTCACGCATTTGAAAATTTTCATGAATTTGTAAAAATCATGGATTTGAAAAACTTTCAACCATTTAAAAAAAATCATGAACTGGGAAAAAATCTTTATGGATTTTAAAAAATTTTACGCATGAGGAAAAAGTTCACTATTTTTTTAAAAAAATCATGCATTTGAAAATTTTCACAAATTTGAAAATTTCATGAATTTTGAAAAAATTTATGGATTCTGAAAAATGTTCACACATTTGAAAAAGTTTACAAATTTGAAAAAACACAGAATTTGAGAAAAAATCACACATTTGAAAGGAACGAGTAAATAAAAAAGAATGATTAATAAATAATAAACGAAAAAGGAAAAAAGATAAGGAAAATCCATTGGAAAAACGAAAAAGAAAAACGAACAAGAAAAACCCTAAAACAAGATCAAAAAGCTTCTAGAAGCTTTCCAAAACCATCTGGGAAGGTTGTAACGTTGTTCATATTATACGGGTCGGTCCAGTTGCTCGTAGAGATGTGTGTGCCGCGTACAAATATCGAATGGTCCAGTGCCTGTAGCGCTAAATAGGATCTAAAGCGTAAAGCGTAGAGGAACCATGGGAGCACTATTGGGCCTGGGCCATGTGGGCATTATTTTAGTGATTCCCTCCCTCTGCCTCTGTGGACACCGTGACGCAACACACACACACACACACACACACACACACACACACACACACACGCACGCACGCACGCACGCACGCATGCATGCACGCACGCACGCACGCACGCACCATCGTGTCATTGCCGAGCCGAGGCAAGTACCTACATGTTGTTTGGTTACCTAAGTCCAACCAAGCTCTAGCAGGCTAAGTCCGAGTTGTTTGGCTGCCTGACTCACACGGAACAACTGGTTATTTGTCAGGGTAGTGGGCGCCCGCGTTGTTATTGATGTAGCCGCGGGAGCCACTTCCACGGTTGCCGCCGCCCCTTGAGTTGCCGCGGCCTCTACCCCTTGCCGCCAGATTTGCGGAGTGGAGAGCGGTGTTTTGGGCAGCGATGCGAGCTTCAGCCGACAGCAGCAGGGAGAAGAGCTCGCTGAGGTCGATCGGCTGCTCGGTGGCGGTGCGGGTGGAGATGGCCAAGACGAAGCCGCTGTAGTCGGGGTCGTGGAGGAGGCCTTGCAGGATGTGATCGACGATGTCATCTTCATCCAGGGGCTTTCCTGCAGCTGCCAGCTCGTCGGCAATGCTCACCATCTTGGTGTAGTAGGCCGCGGCAGACATGTCCCCTTTGCGGGTGTGCTCGATGGCCGAGCGGAGCTGGATAACCCTAGCCCTTGACTGCGAAGAGAAGCTTTGCAGCAGGGCGTTCCAGATCGATGCGGCGGTGGTGTGGGAGCTGACCTGCAGTAAGACCTCACGGGAGAGAGATGAGATAAAAAACGTGAGGATTTGCTGGTCTTGAGTAACCCACACAGCATGCTCAGGATTTGGCGAGGACGTGATCTCGTTCTTGCCGGCGACGTCCTTCTCGATGTAGAGCACGGCGGCTGGCTCCTTGATCGAGCCGTCTAGATAGCCCATCAGCCCCGCCCCCTTGATGTGTGGCAAGACCTGCGCCTTTCACACCAGGAAGTTCTTCCGGGTCAATTTCTCGGTGATGGTATGACCAAGGGAGGCGATGGAGGGGGTGGCCATGGCGACAGCTGAGGAGGAGCTCGACATCTAGATGCGATGGAAAAGGATAGCTCTGTATACCATGTGAAAGCTAAGGTTAAGCGTATGCTCGTTGCAGGGACGCGTGCGTGTTAATATAGGGCCGAAGCCAGGATAGATACAAGGTTAGTTGGGCTCGGATTGATCTACAAGTCAGCTAACAACGTGATAAGATCATATCTTAGAGTCCCAACAGAATACACAACACGCACGCATAATTACAGCACATATACGGTTTATATACTCCACCGTATATGCTTACAATGTTTAACACACGCAACTCAAGTCACCCCTCAGCACGGCGCGTAGGAACGCTCCGATCGGCCGTTTTCTCGAGATGCAGGCTCGATCTAGTGTAATTTACACTACGAAAAAAATGCAGACTGGGTAAATGCAGGCGACCAAACGATATGCAAAACGTGGCGCAAAGCCTACATACCATCAAACAGGCTTATTGGGCCAAGCTCACGGGAAACACGAAAAGTGTGCAGGTAACCAAACGGGTCCATACCGGCTTGGTCTCCAAGTCACGTATTCGTCCCCGTCGATTAGGTCGAGATGGTGACACACCATGCAAAGTAACACGCTCTGATGGATGCTCCTATGGCGTACGTGGTGAATCACAAGGCCTGCATTGCGTCTCGTTTTAGCATACTACGTACAGGCATGGCGCGACATGTCCTGGTCGATCGCTCTGCATGCGTGAGTTGGGAAAGACCGGTCTCGCATGTTCGAGCCGTTAATGGGATCAGGCACACACAACTTCTCACGAGAGAGGGAAGGTTAGTGGTTAGAACCGGTGGTGTGACGTGCACACCCTACGGACGAAAAGAGAACCGAGACTACGTTGCACCTGTGAAGTCCGTGTCGTGATGCATATGCAACCAGAGCGGCCATGTCCAAAAGAAATCCCAAATCTTGAAGATAAGAACTACTGTTGCTGTTGCACCACGGCGTCGCCGCACGGGCACGCCACGCTCACACACACTCAGCCGAAACACGGTCGCCATCGTCGTAGATGAACGCACCGACGGCACCGTGCGGAGAAAACGAGAACCGATGCTGCACTACACCTGTGGAGTTCGTGTCGTAACGCGACCATGCAAAGCTGTCACGTCCAAACACACTATGTCTTTGAAGCGCAGGCTGACAAGCAACATGGCCATCGCGCACGCATGCGACAGTAGGAGTGCACTGGCAGTGGCACACCGCGCCATGCGGCTTGTACTACTCGCCTGCCGATGCGGTCAAACCCACCTTGTCGTAACTTCTTAAGGATAGGCCAGCGGCAGTGACTCACCGTTAGATCATCGATGGACACGAGTTCCGGCCTGAAGCTTACAGCCTAAGGAAAAGGAGGCCGTGGCTCACATGGACGGGCATGCACATGCACCTGGGTGCAGCCGAGGGCGCGCCAGCCAGTGAGTTTCAGTTACTTGTTCTGTGCTGTTTCTGCTGTAAAGTGCTGCTACTTTATTGCTACTCCAGAAAATAACAACAATCTCCGGTTGTCCGCAAGCAACTGATCAAAGCCGGGCGAGCGAGGGAGGATGGTCCGGCGGGAGCGGGCTGCTTCGAACGAAATGACAGCGGCGCGTGTCAGTGCAGCTGCACCGCCTCAAACTCTTCTCTTATTACTAGTTCAGAAACAACAATTTTGCTTCGCGAGCCACGCAGCCTCTTCCTCCCGACGTCGCCGGCTCGCCGCTCATCCGCCAACGCTCCCCGCGACGTCTGGAAACGGCAGTAACCAGTAACCGATGGCCATGGACATGGTTTTCCGGCGCCGCGCGCCATGGCAAGGCCAAAACTGCAGATGTTACTCTACACTGGGCTGTGCCACGCAATAGAAAAAGACCACGGGATTTCGACCAAACAACTTGGTTCTCTTTATACAATTCTTCCACACGAAGTACAGGGCCAAGTTCTTTATAGTAGCATAATAGCGTTATGTTAAAATATTTTATGTTGTTGGATTTTGATTTGTATGTATTATCTCCAGCGTTTTAGTCTCACCCTGCTACCAACTTCCAACGCTCAATAGCACCATAAAAGTTGTATTCTTTAAAAAGAAAAACAAGCGAGTCGATAAGAGAAGCATGGATACATACGAGAAGCCACTCTCATAATCTTAAGGGTAATCTATATTTTTCGTCCTTGAACTGTTGCAAAAATATAGAAATTGTTTTTTTTCTAAACTTGTGGCACACTTTATTAAAAGTTTAAAAATAGCTACATCTTTTAACCAGCTCGGCTAAGAGAAAACCAAGTGCTTCATCACCCCAAGAGATAACAACTTCGCAATCAAAAGATTTTCTTGCTAAAGAGTGTGCCACCATTTTTGCCTCTCTTGGCTAGTGAACAAAAGAGACAGATCCAATCCTCTGCGCTATATGAAAGCAATCAACAAGGATAGTTGTATATGGACTGAGTATTTCAGGCACCCCATTGTAAGCATTAATAAGCTCTAGACAATCAGATTAAAAACAACTTGTGAGCATTCCACTTTCCCCACAAGTATCACTCCGTTTTTCAGAGCTAACCCCTCTGTCGATGGATCATCGAGCACATGATCAAATAAGAAAGAGCCACCTGACATTGCCTCCCATCGATGATTACGAAGTACAGCCGCTGTAGCTCCCCTTCCATTGTCCATATAGCATGCACCGACATTCATTTTATACACATTTAGCTCTGGTTTGGTCCATTTAGCAACCTTGGTTTGCTCATCATCTATCGCCCTAACTGGGTTAGCTGTGATTGCATGTATCGCCAATGCAGTTCTTGACAGGCTTGAGATCCCAATTTCCTTAACAACTTCTCTCCTTTGCCATCAAATACCATGCACACACAATGATAGACTCCTGTAGACCAAGATGTTGAATAGTTGGTGACCGTCGACATTTGTCCCTGAGTAAGTTTTCAAAAATGATGTTGCCGGATCTATCGTTTGCAAGTGCTTGATAAATCAGCCCCTTCAGTCCGAGAGCTCTGCAAACTTCTCTAGCTCTTCTGTGTGTGAACATTGGATGGCGGATATCCTCGGCACCCCTTTGGCAAATAGGACACTGTCCAGAAGGAATATGTCGATTTGCTAACACCGAAATGCCTAGTTTGATCCTATGCAAAGCCTTCCAACCGAAATTTTTGATTTTACTTGGAATGTTGAGTTTCCAAAGTTTGTCCCAGACAGGATTACTAGTGGAAGGACCATCATCTGAACCTTTGAGGCGCCTAGCAAACCGATGCCTCCATTCAGTGTAGTATGTTGATCTAACTGAAAAATTATAAGTCTGAGTTATGCCAAGCAACAAAATTAATCATCAGTCATGTTTGCACTCATGGGTATTCTCAGAATCCTTTCAACATCCACCGAGATGAAATTATCTCTGATTATATCCTCATCTCAGTCTCCTCTTGATGGGTTTATAAGATTGTCAACAGTTTGGAGAAGGCACTGACCCTTCCTTGTAATAACCCTCCTCAACTCCGAAACCAGCAACATTGGGTGCCTCAACTAACCAAACGGATAATTTGCCCCTGATAACACTTCGGTTGGTTTGAGTATGACATGGACCCGATTCTGACTAATAAATCCCCATGTACCAAAATGTAAGGGCAACTCCAACGCGCCGACGCATTTGATCCGCCCATGTCAGTTTGGATCAAAACGGACAAAAAGGGCCGACCCAATAAACAGACGCAAACCCACATCATCTCTGCTCGCTGTCCGTTTGGACGCGTTTTTGGCTGAAGTTTGCGCCTGGTTTGCGTCCACAGGGACACGAGACGTATGCGACATGCATCCTCTCGGTGTCCTCCTCATGTTCGCGTGTTGGCCACCTAACCACCACCGTGGTTGTAGTAAATGTGACCCACCCACCTTGGGCCCGCATGGCAGCAATTGGGAGCGTCCAGAGTCCATGCCCTTTTTTAATTTAAGCGTTGGGCGGGGGGGGGGGGGGGGGGGGCTCATCCACTCCTCCTTGCCCACTCTTGTCGACATCTGGTCACGCGTGCTCCCTCGTCGGCTGATAGAAATCCTAGTCGCCATGGCCGGCTTCTTCAACAAGGGCAAGGGCAAGGCCAAGCACGACCATGAGTCCAGCTCATCGCATGGCCCGGCCAGGTTCATGTTGGTGCCACGCGGGGGTTTGGGGAAGGAGTCATCAGACACACGACCAACTATACATCCCAGTGCACCGCACGCAGTACCACTAGGAGTACCATGTCTCGCTGTCGTGGCCGAACGTTAACCTCCCCCATGCCTTGACCCCACCGCATTCCGCAAGCGGCATGCTATCCTGACGTCGGAGCAATGACGCATGCCGTCGTACACGCCGGACTCCCTGCATTGGGATGTCTGGTTTGCCATCAAGCATGAGATGCGCCGACGCGACGCCATCAACATCGACACCCGCCCTCCACTACATTACTAGGGAAAACCCTAGTAGTAGCGCGGGTTTTGAGGCTATCAGCAGCGCGGGCAGCCGCGCTACCAATAAGGCGCTACAGCTGACTGTTAGTAGTAGCGCGGTTTGCACCCGCGCTACTACTATTGACTATATCAGCTGCGCTTTTCCAGAACACGCTACTATTACTTAGTTGTAGCGCTTTCCTAGCCCCGCGCTACTGCTATGTGTTTCATCATTTTTCTCCGCTTCCTACCCAGTTTCCCACCCAGTTTCAGTTTCAATTAACTGCAATTTTCAGATATTAGGTACTACTAGATATCAATTTCATAAAGCATTATAGGTACTAGGTAGTACTACCTCCGTTCCAAATTACTCGATAACGATCATCATATGCATCCTCAAGCAGTACAAAGGTGATATCGATGACGATCATCATATATAGTTCTAGATGATATCGACGACGATCATCATATGTAGTTCTACATGATATCGACGACGATCATCAAATGTAGTTCTAGATGATATAGCCACACACACATATGTAGTTCTAGCTAGATGATATCGTCGACGATCATCATCCTCGAGCCTGGGCGGTGGGTGTTCCTGATAGTAATTAGGATGGTATGTCCAACACGAAGATTCTTGCCAACGAGGAATCTCTTCCACCCAACCGAGTTTAAGTGTGTGCGACCGTCTGTGTCCATGCGGTAAGTACAGGTGGTGACGGAGCCCCTTGCGGCAAGGCGTAGTCCAACTGAGCCTTCTTCATCAGGCTCGATACCACAACTCACAGATAGGTTCTTTGGCAATTTCTGAATAAGAAAAACATATCAATTAATAAATAGCCTCGCACATACTCTTGCAAATATATTTCTATTAAGTATAGATTTCTACACTATCAGAAGACATAGTACTACGCATTTGTACTAATTAAGCATGAATTCTACTAATAAGTATATATGGATTATCTACACTACTAATAGTTTCTTGGATTCTACACTAATAAGCATGTGATCAGACTCTACACTAAAGCATATCATCGACTAGATTCCACAAAGCATATCATTGGACTCTACACTAAGCATATCATCGGATTCACTAAGCATATCATCGGATAATTTGCATTTGTAAGTATAACAATAAAGCATATATATATCATCAAATTACTACAGTCGGTATAACATACCATTTCATGCCGATCGACCATGGTACTTGTCAGGTGGGTCACGTATGGCACCCCGACAAAGTCATCACGTGGCGGAATTATGTCCCATAGGTTGCACACATCCTCCTCGCTCAGCCTCATTCTTTGAGCTACGATGGCTTCATGAAGTGGGTTCTCATCATCTTCATCGAGTGGGTCCTCCTTATCTTCATCATCTTCATCATCTTCATTATCTTCGTCATCTTCATCATCTTCCACCAGGTTGAGATAAATGACAACCAGTTTGGGTCTTTCCGCTCTGAAGGAGAAGCTGATCAACTCACCACAAGTAAGGCGCATGCGGGCGAGGAAACAGGCTCATCCATCTCCTCCAATCTACGACATATTGCGTCCTTTCTCGACCTCCATAGTGTACGGCCCCCAGGAGCCTCAAATGTCACAATGTCTCCTGTCAGCTTATTGAATTTCAACCTCACATTGCATGGGACGATCTGTGTAAAAAAAGCAAAATGACACAATGAAGTAATGCCAACACTAAAAATAAAATAGTTGTTACATTTCATCTAATTTCTTACCGCCGCATGACGGAAACTCGGCTGGAAGTAGATGTCGAACAGCTTCCTAGTTGCAAGGTTGTTGGCGCACCTTGACTTGCACAGTCGACATGGTGGTGGTGGTGGTGGCGCCATTTTCCTAAAGCAATATGAGCAAAGGATTAACGATCCACTTCACAGGAAAGAAAAACAGTAGCATGTGATATTTTTGGTTCTTCTTCAGTTATATTTTCATAGTGGAAGCCGATCCCAAAAAGTAAACAACAAGCTCTCAATTAACTTACTAACACCTTTTATAATAGAACTAACAGCTAGCAGGCCAATGCCAAATCAGCCAACAAGACTCACATATAAGAAGTTCTCAATTAGCTTACTAACACCTTCTAGAATATCTCTAGATGAAGAGATTCTTCCGCGAGAAGCAATTTCAGGGGCACCTATCGCCAAAAAAACTATTTGGCCCCTACCAAAGGTATAATCCTAAAATCTGTAATAAGTTACCTACCAAATCAAGGTACCACCTACCAAGACACATTTCATCTAATTTGGCCCCTATTGCCTAAGATAACTGATTAAAAAAACAAGTGGCAAATTTAATTGGGATTAACTTAGCACTTGCAAACTAAATACATGTACCACCTACCAAAGCATTTCAACTAAATTGGAACCTACATTTTGCAAAAAATAACTTATTACAGAAAAACAAAAGCATCTAGTTATGACGAGGAGGGGGGATGGCATGGTGACCTCGGTCGGGGGTGCTGACGAGGGGAAGGTCGGTGACTTTCCTATGAGAGGGGGCGATGATAGCGGCCGGCGAGGGGATCAAGGGTAGTCGGCCAGAGGCGCCCGGCCAGAGATCGCGGGCAGCGACAGAGTGGGCGGCGAGAGGGTGGAGGAGCAGCTAGCAGAGGGGCGGCGAGAGGGGAGGAGGAGCATTAGCTTCGGCGGCGGCGGTGGTGGCACACGGTGGCGGAGGAGAAACCCTAATCGCAGCTGCCGGCGTCGGGCGGAGGGGGACGACTGAGAGAAATGAGCGTGCAGGGGGCCGGGCCGCATGTTTTGTTTTGCTGTAGCAGTAGCGTGGGTACAGGGAGCGTGCTACTGCTAAGCCCAATATCAGTAGCGCTTTGTCCTAAAAAAACGCTACTGCTAAGGCTAAGCATATAAAAACATCAAAAATATACATTGGTGATCATTGATCTTTTTGTGTAGAATCTAAATAGTCAACATGAATCCTCACCGTACCTATATAGGCACAGGTGAAGATCCACATTGCAGCCACAAATCCTACACATACAGTTCAATGAAGACCAAGTGCTCGAGATAGTTTGAAAAGTAACATATTTAAGGTGATAAACACATTGTTCGCTTAGTAGTATGGGACTAAACTTAATTAGTTGCAAGAGGGAATGATACTTAGCAGCAGCGAGTTTTAAAGAAAAACGCCACTACTAAGTACTTTAGCAGTAGCGCGTCCAGGAGAAGGGCACTACAACTATATCTAGCCCGAGGGCAACACCGTGGCAATTGTAGTAGTAGCGCTCATTTCATCTAGAGCGCTATTGCTACTGGGCTATTAGTAGCGCGGTTTTCTGGAACCCGCTACTGCTAATTAGCAGTAGCGTTTGTTTTTAAACCTCGCTGCTGCTAAGATTTTGTGTATAAGGTTTTCCCTAGTAGTGCTACCGCCTCTGGTGGTGAGGTAGAAAGACGTGGAGGCTGAGGCGGCCTACCAGGCGGCACAGGAGGTGGCCTCCTGCGCGCCACCAAGGAGTCAAAGCGAGAGGAAAACACCCACTGGCCTGGCCTCGAGGAGGTGCCCCAGCTATCTACGGCCGGAGACAGCGTCTACCCGCCGCCACCACCGTCACCACCGGCACCGCCCGCACCCGATGGTGTGCTCGAATCGTACCAGTGGACCGACGTCGTGTAGGAGATGTTCAGTGTTGGGATTCCCTGCATGAGTCGTAGCAGATAGTATTTCCCTTAGTTAAGAACCAAGATTTATCGAACCAATAGGAGACACCATGTAAACAATGTGAACGGTACCTGCATACACACAAAGAAAATGCTTGCACCCAACAAAGGCAAGAGGGTTCTTAATCCCCTTGTTCTCACAGATTGCAAGGATTAAATCTGATAGTGATAGGAAAATGAATAAAATGAAATAAAAGCAAAATTAAAACAACGAGCAATTTTTAGGGTTTTTGTAAATATGGAGAATGGACTCGGGGGCCATATATTCACTAGAGGCATCTCTCTCATAAGCATAGCAATGGTAGGTAAATAAATATTGTTGGGCAATTGACAGAATAGCGCATAGTTATGACGATTCTTCGCGGCATGGTACATATATAGGCATTATGTCTGTGACAAGTAGACTGTATAATCCAACTACATCTACTACTATGACTCCACCCCAAGACCGCTATCCAGCAGGAATCGCAAAGTATTAAATTCATGACGAACAGAGTAATGCTTTAAGAAAGATGACATAATGTAGACAAAGTAAGACCAAACAATATGTTCAACCTCCGTTGTTTTATCCTTAGTAGCAACAATACATACATGCCTTGCAATTCCTCCTGTTATAGAGTAAGGACACCGCAAGATTGAACTTACTACCAAGCACCACTCCCACTGGACAAAGAAGATGGATTGATCGGAGAGAAATACAAGGCTATAAAACCACACATAAACAGATCTTAAAAGGATTCAAAGACTTTTAATAAATAATTTGATCATAAACCCACAGTTCACCGAATCCCAACAAACACACCATGAGAATTAGATCTCCGAAGAGAACATTGTATTGAAGATCAAAAGGAAAAAGAGAAAGCCATCTAGCTACTTATCTAGACCTATAGGTCCTAAAGAAACTACTCACACATCATCATGGAGGCAGCAAGGGAGATGAAGATTGCCTCCCCAATAGTTTCCCCCTCCGACATAGTACCGACGAAGGCCTTCAGATGGGATCGCGGAAGAACATAGACTTGCGACGGCAGAAGAATTGTTTTGTGTCTCCCTCTATTTTTTTGGAATATTAGAGAATTTATAGACCATAAATTAGGTCAAACAGTGTCACATGGGCCCCACAAGTGCTAATGGCGCACCATGTGAGATTGCTGCTCCCTCGTGCATCTTTTGGTCCCTCCTCGAAGCTTCTCGGGCCTCTTCGGGTTTGGACCGGTCAATTAACGAGAGCGTAAATAGGCAATAGCCCTGGCCATGTTAATCGGGCCCCATCCACTAGCGCATTGAATGTGAGTGGACGACAGAATGGGCGCGTGGGTCCTGGACCACCATGACTCCTCGTGTTTCGCATGAGACTTGCGTGTAGCGGGGGTTTAGCACAAGACCATGGCCACGTGGTATAGCACGTGGGGCGCTGTTACCATTTTGCTGGTTATATAAGGGAGGCAATTATCAAAGGGAACTACATCTAGTTCTTTTCCTCTCCCATCTCCTTCTTCCTCGCATTCGCTTTACCATTGCCAAGTAAGGTTCGCGCACAATTTTTTTTTCCTCCCGCACTTCCAGCCAAGCCGAAGCCGAATCCAGGTATGTTATGATCCAAGTTTGTTATGATATTTTGTCAAGCCCTTATCCTTGATTTTCTGTTGTTCCTCGTAAATTTTCTCTATAGTTTCCAATTTATTCCAACTCATTTTACTATTTTTGTCAAAATAATTCCTCTATATATATAACAATCCCCATGCCATACTCCTTTCAGTATCTCGAGATCTATCATTCCCCATTTTTTCTTATGACCGCGATGATGCACCTTGAAGCATCGCACATGACGAGATCTATACTTCAAGTCATACCTCATTATCCATCTTGGAGAATTTACAGTGGTATTTTGGTAATATATTTTTTTGTTGCCGTGTGCTGAAATAAGGCCTATAGTTAATTCTACTTCATGATCCATTTCAAAGCATCATTGTTGAGATATGAATTTGCTCCCTGCCATGAAACTATCTCAAAGCCTCACTTCTGGTGAGATATGTGCTTTCAACAACCCCTCTACTTGAACATCTATGTATGCATCTTGAAGATATGTGGCTATCATGCATTATTTTTCATCACATAATACATTCTTATGTTTTGTGTCCTCATATAAATACTTCTACAGTTTATTCTATAGTTCTTTACTTTCTTAGATCTACCCTTGATTTTATTGCCACTCTTGGCTAAAGTTCTTCAGAGTTCTCAAAGTTTTCCACTCGCTTCATAGTTTTTCCCTCAAAATCATGTTTCTGAAAGAACAATTCACACCGCATAATTCTTTTTGTGCCTCTTGATGTTCTTGTTGGTGCTACCAAAAAAAGTTCCTAATCCACCACGATTCAATATCTTGCTTATTTTGTTATCTAGCAAATCAAACATGTACATGTTTCATTCCATTTTCCAATAGATCTTATTGGGATCCATCACAACCTTTATTCAAAAACCACTTTCCCATCCACCTAGATCCAATCGTGCTCTTTTATCAACATTTATATGTTAGCCTTCTTTATATGTTCTAATTATTTCAAACTCTCTGTTCATGATCTATCAGGAATGGTCTCAATATTTCTTTGTTTTATCTACCATGTTTGGCTCGAACTTCTTACATGGTCTAAAAATCATGCCACTAAATGATTTATATTTCTCTTCACAAGATATTCGACACAATTTAATAAGATATGTTGCTATTCTACCATTCATATATTAGAAAGCAGTCTTACACGTCCATATAGAACATTACATATTGTCTTTGTGTTATCAATGATATATTAAAGTTTGTATGATCTCTTGTTCTTTAGATCCTTTTTTTTAGAAATGTTCCTCTTTTTAATTGTCGCAAATACTTTAGTCATTTGCCCAGACATACTGAGATAAATCGAAGCATGTTGGTCCCCTATGTGAGAGAGACATTTGAGAAGAAAGATGACATACTTTTGTTTCGGTCATCACACATGTTGAAGAAGAAGATATAATGTGGCTAACATCAAAAGGAATGGGACCTCGTGTATGTTCACTTATCTTATTTATCACCATTTTCCATTGTTTACTTTTTGTGTTACTTCTCCATTGAGATGCACTTTCATACTCCTAGCATAGAATTGAATTACACATCTCTACCAAATAAAAAATGTGGGAAGTGGTGTTTGAGAAGAAAGAACTTTTTTTAAAATCATGATTTTTTTTGAATATGCAAACATTTTAGGATTTCTTAGAAAGATAATTCACAATGTTAAATAATTGAAACTGTTTTGAAATCCAAATTATTCAAAAAGAAAAATGGAAAAATAAATACTCCACTTTTTGGTTATCTAAATGTTCATATCTGGTTATCTAAGATAAGAAAAAATGTTCATGTTTAGTTATCCAAAAATGTTCCTGATTTGAACAGATATATTTGAAAAATTTCATAAACTTCATGATTTTAAAAAATGTTCATGTAGTCAAAAAATTATCGTGAATTGAACAAATGTTTGTGAATTCCAAAAATATTCATGAATGTTTTAAGAAATGTTCACAAAATTTAAAAAATGATAGTGAATTACAAGAAAAGCTCCTCAATTCAAATTATGTTCGATGATTAAAAAATAATGACGAATTTTGACAAATGTCCTTAAAATTGAAAGAATGTTAGTGAATTTCGAAAATTGTTTCCCAATTTCAAAAATTATTAGTTTGCCTATATAAAGCATTTGCATTTGTCACTTTTTGGGCCGGCCCATATTCCGGACGCCCAGTTCTTTTATTTCCTTTTTTCCCTTTTTTCTTCTATGTTTTTTTGTTTTTTCCTTAGTTAAATAATTAGGAACTAAAAAATATCCAAATTGAAAACAATTTTTGGTAAACAAATATTCAACAAATAGTAAAATTTTCATCTATTCTAAAAAATGTTTGTAATTTTTAGGAAATGTTCACGATTTTGAAAAACAAATTTTCACTAAACAGTTGTATAATTTTGAATTTTTTTATTGTTTACGAAAATGTTCATGAATTAAGAAAAATCATCGATTCAAAAAATGTTCCATGGTTAGAAACAAATCAGGAATTCAATAAATGTCCATCCATTTAAAAAATGTTCATCATAACTAAAAAACCAATTGTGAATTCAAAAATTGTTGAAGATTTCAGAAAATGTTCACGATTTCCAAAAACTGGAAAATAAATAATACCAATACTAAAAATAAAATAAAATAACGTGAAAACAATGAATAAAAGAAAAGAAAACACAAAAGTGAAAAAAATAAAGAAAATGAAAAGGTAGAGAAAACGAAATAGAAAACACAAAACTGGAAAAAAGAAAGAAAATGGAAAGGCAGAAAAACCAAAATAAAAGCACGAAAAAACGGTTTGGGAAGGTTCTAGAAGCTGCGCGCTCGGTCGCTTTAAGCGAGAGCCGTGCACCAAATAGGATTCCGCCTAATAGCCATGGACGTAGCGTGTGGGATCGAACAACGTAACGGTTTGCATAGAGCAGAGAGGAGCCATGTTCGCCGGCCCATGTGGGCAGTTTAGCGGTCCCCTCCTTCTGCAACGCACATACGCCTTTTTCTGTTCTGTGCTGACCTATCGACGTGGCTGTGCATGCGGGAGTCCAAAGCTACGTATGTTTGGATCTCACTACATGAGAGAACTAACTATCGCAGGCACTGAGAGGATCTTGTCAAAGTCTGAAGCTAGAGGGTGGCCAGGTTTAGTCTGATCTCTTGACTGCATGAATAGCGGATGGAAGAACTGTCAAAAAGGTTTTCAAAGTAAATATTAGGGTCATGTTAAGAAGTCTATCATCATTCTTGAAGCAGTTGGATCACAATATCTTTGGATTTGACACGCTTTCTTTGGCATGTTGGGTCTCACAATGACATCAAACTGTTGAAACGATCGCCATTTTTTGCTAGGCTGACTGAAGGGAAAGCTCCTCATTGTCACTACACTGTCAATGAGTATGAATACAAGTGGGCTACTATCTGTTTGACAGTATATATCTTATGTGGGCTAAACTTTGCGAAGACCATCTCCGACCCACTTGGACAGGAAAAATCACACTTTGCTCAAACACAAGAAGCAGCTAAGAAGGATGTCCAGAGGGCATTTGGAATTTTGCAAGCACGTTTTGCAGTTGTTCGTGGACCTGCTAAATATTGAGATCTGGATACCTTGTGGGAGGTGATGACATGTTGTGTGATCGTGCACAACATAATCGTGGAGCATGAGGGTAAGGATGTGGCCGCAGCTCTTGAATTTGGGAACATGGGTGATCCTATTAAACTTCCAAAGCATAATCCGAACACATTTGATGAGTTTGTTCACATACATCAATAAATTCGGCATCGTGCAGCTCATGAGCAACTGATAGAAGATTTGATTGAGCATCTCTGGGAGGTTAAAGGGGACAACTAGTACATATGTGCTAGTTAAATTCAAGTTTTAACTATTACAACTTGAATACTTTATTGGATATTGGATTGAATTATCTAAATTAGAACTACTGTTGCATTTGAACATTTGTAGCTGGAACAAGATATGCGCCTATTTTGAGCCTGCTGACTTAGAAAAACAGGTGATGGATGTATCTAGCTAGCTTTGGATGGCCGACTCTTATCAGTATCCGTGGACTGGTCCCATTCGGTCCGCAGATGGATTCGATGTCCGATTTGTAGGTCAACGTTGGAGATGCCCTAAGGCCTGGCACAACACGGTGTAAAGTACCATCTAAAGTGAAGCAATCGCCTTCTCGGTTAAAGCTAGCATGCCCACGCACGGTCCCATTGCCGGCCTTGCCATCCCGGGCGGCGCCTGCCCACCCGACACCGTCGGGGGCGTTGATAAATATGAGCGGCTGTTTCGGTCAAAGCAGCTCCCCATGGTCGCTGTCCGCGTGGCGTCGGCAACTCTCTTAGCCCTGCCCGAAAAAACGACATGTGGCCCGAAAAACCGCCCCGAGCCGCTATATCTACCGGCCGGACCGCGATTTAGGATTGCCTTCCTTTATTTCCTCCATCGCCTCCCATTTCGTCCACCTCCTCCCTTTCTAAACTCTCGCGAGTGATTCTCTCTGGAGGCCAGCTTTTTTCGGGTGCGCGATGGCTGGATCCGGACACGCGCGTGGAGGCCGTGGCCGTGGCGGGTCACCGCTGCGCAAGATATTGCACGTCGACACGGAGGCCAGTAGCTCGCTTTGCGCCCCCGTTGAACCTTGGCAGTCAGAGCAGGCGTGGCAGCGCGTCCTCCTCTCCCATAGCGGTGGGCAGTCAGCTTGGCCCCACTTCGATCGGCTCCACGAGGAGCTCTACCGGCACACCCTGTCTTGCCGCAACGCGGAGATGGAGTTCCTCGCCGGGGCGAGTGCTGTCGAGGCCGGAGAACCAGGGACCGTTGAGAGGCTTGCCGCGGCGAAGGAGGAGCGCACCTTCATCAATGCTTGCCACCGCTCGGCAGAGGCGTTCTTCCTTGGAGTCAAGGACTGAGCCGCTGCCGTCACCTCTCTTGGTAGATCTATGTTTTATCTGTATTTTCTACGTATGTGTGATAAACTCCGGTGTGTTCTGTGATGAGCTATGTAGTGGGAAGAACGTTTATCCAAGTTTTTAAATTTACAATAAGTAAATGTGAGATCTGTTCTTTCGAGACACATCACTTTCCGCAAAATCGTTTTAGAGAAACAATAAAACGATTTTAGGGGACAGGAGTAAATGACATTGGCAAGAGTTTCTCTAAAGTAGCATCACTGCAACAAGTAACTGAAACTCACTGACTGGAGCGTACTCGACTACACCCAGGTGCATGGCCGTCCATGTGAGTGACGGCTTTTTTTTCTTTCTTAGGCTGTAAGCTTCATGTGTATAGATGAATGATCTCACGTTGAGTTAGTAGGTGCCCCCCCCCCCCCCATCCTTAACAAGCTGCGACAAAATGTGTTTGACCACACTTGCGGACGAGTACAAGCTGCATGCCGCGTACTGTGTGCCACAGCCAGTGCACTCCCACTGTCGCATGCCTGGCTTCGCGGTGGCAACGGTGCTTGTCAGGTTGTGCTTCAAGACATTGAGTTTTTTTGAACATGCCCGCTTGGTTGCACCACGACACCAACTTCGCAAGTGCAATGCAGCCTCGGTTCCGTTTCCTTCCATAGGGCTCGATTCATCTACACCACACACGATGAGAAGAAAACAAGGCAACCAACCAGCTTTGGCCTTGCCACGCGAGGAGTTTGGTCTGGTTCACGACCGCTACAACGAACTCTCCCGCATGCAGAAACAATGAGTCACTGCATGGTGCCTGCCGCCTACCCTTAATTGTAGCGACAAAATGAGGTCGACCGTACCCGCAGATGGGTACATGTAACTAACATGGCCGCTTCATGAATGTTTTTACATTCTTGTTTTTTCTTATACGGTAACTAGACATGAACATTTTTACATTTTTAGTGAACATTGTTTCAAAATTATGATGCAACCGAAGCGGTCATGTCCAAAAGACTCCCTAGACACAAGCACCGCTGTTGTTGCATGCAAAGTCACTCGACCTGTACTCATCTGCGGATGCTGTCGACCGCATTTTGTCGCTTTAGTTAAGGATAGGCGGCAAGCACCAGGCAGTGACTCATTGTTTCTATTAACATCAGAGGAAGCAATGTGCATGTAGGAGAGTTCGTTCCAGCGGCCGTGAACCGGATCAAACTCCTCGGGAGGGAAGGCCAAAACCGGTTGGTGGCCTTGTTTTCTTCTCATCATGTCCGGTGTAGATGAACGCGCCCTATGAAAGGAAACAGAGCCGAGGCCGCATTGCATTTGTGAGGTTGGTGCCGTTGTGCAACCAAGCGGTCATGTCCAAAAAAACTCAATGTCGAAAAGCACAACCTGACAAGTATCGTTGGCGTCGCGAAGCCAGACGTGCGACAGTGGGAGCGCACTGGCAGTGGCACACAGTGCGCGTCGTGCAGGTTGTACAAAAACGCAAGTGTGGTCAAACGCATTTTGTCGTAGCTTCTTAAGGACAGGGGGCACCTACTCAGTCACGGTGAGATCATTCATCTATAGACATGAAGCTTACAGCCTATGGAAGAAAGAGGCTGTCACTCACATGGACGGCCATGCACCTTGGTGCAGCCGAAGACGCTCCAGTGAGTGAGTTTTAGCTACTTGTTGCAGTGCTGCTACTTTAGAGCAACTCTAGCCGATGCCGTATATTCCCATCCCATAAAATCGTTTTATGGTTATCCTAAAACAATCTTGTGGGACGTGATGCGTCTCGGAAAAACAGATCTCACATTTACTTATTGCAAATTTAAAAACTTTGATAAAACATACATCCCACTACATAGTTCATCATAGAACACACCGGAGTTCATCACACATACATAGAAAACATCACACATACATAAAAAACATATATAAAAACATAGATCTACCAACACGACGGCGACGACTCAGTCCTTGACTCCAAGGAAAAATGCCTCCGCCGAGCGGCGGCAAGCGTTAACGAAGGCATGCTTCTCCTTAGCCGCGGTGAGCCTCTCGGCGGCCCCTGGTTCTCCGGCCTCGACGGCGCTCGCCGCAGCGAGGAACTCCATCTCCGCGTTGCGGCAAGCCACAGTGTGCTGGTAGAGCTCCTCGTGGAGCCGGTCGAAGTGGGGCCAAGCCGACTGCCTGCCGCTGTGGGAGAGGTGGACGCGCTGCCACTCCTGCTCTAACCGCCAAGGTTCAACGGGGACGCGGAGCGAGCTGCTGGCCTCCGTATCGACGCGCAAGATCTTGCGCGGCGGCAGCCCGCCATGGCCACGGCCTCCACGCCCGCGTTCGGATCTAGTCATCGTGCGCTCAAAAAAAGTTGGCCTACGGGGGGAATCGTTCACGGGTGTTTAGAAAGACAGGATGTGGACGAAATGGGAGACGGCGGAGGAAATAAAGCAACGAAACCCTAAATCACGGTTCGACCGGTAGATATAGCGGCTGGGGGTCGAGGCCTGCATGTCATATCGTCTTAGCCTAGTATGGGGCGATGTATCCAGGTTGTGCATGTAGGTGTACAAATTAAGCTGTGCATGTTGGAGCCGTGAACGGGATTGTAGACACCCAACTTGTCACGAGGGGAAGTTAGAACACACCCTATGGAGGAAAAGAGAACCGAGGCTGCAAAGACTTGAACCACAAGCACCGCTGCTGATGCACGCAAAGCCACGCACGTGTGCGACAGTAGGACATGCCAGTGGCACGCTGAGTTACTCGACCTGTTCTGTGGATGTGGTCGACCACATTTTTGTTGCTTCAGTTAAGGATAGACGGCAGGCACTAGACAGTGACTCGTTGTTTCTTTGACGATCAGGTAGACGCGGCGCGCACGGAGAAGCGCTGTCATACTCCTCGCGAGGGAAGGCCAAAGCTGGTTGGTAGCCTTGTTTTGTTCTTGTCGTGTGCTGTGTAGATGAGCGAGCCCTATGGAAAGAAATGGAGCCAAGGCCACACATTGCACTTGTGAGGTTGGTGTTGTGGTGCAACCAAGCGGTCATGTCCAAACACACTCATGTCCTTGAAGCACAACATGACAGGCACCGTTGGCGTCGCGAAGCTAGGCACACAGACACAGCACCGTCATGCTGCTTGTACTCGTCTGCAAGTGTGGTCAAACGCATTTTGTCGCAGCTTCTTAAGGATAGATATAGGCGGCACGTACTGACTCACCGTGATATCATTCATCTACAGACACGAGTTCCTGAAGCTTAGAGCCTAAGGAAAAAAAGAGGCCGTCACTCACAAGGACGCTCCAGTCAGTGAGTTTCAGTTATTTGTTGTACTGTGCTGGAAAGTGCTGTACTTTATTACTACTACTCCACAAAAGACCAACAATCCCCGGTCGCCAGCAAGCAAGTAACTGATCCAAGGCGAGCGAGGAGCGGCGGGCGCCGCGCGGACGGCGAGATCGCGCGCTGCTTTCACGGTGAAAGTTTCACCGAAACAGCCGCTCGATCATCTGCCAACGCTCCCCGCGGCGCCGGGAAACGGCAGAAACTAGTAACCGAAGGCGAGGCGAGGGTGGGGCGGCGCCCCGCGGGATGGAAGGCCGGCTCACGCGGGCGCGCTAGCTTTGGCAAGGATGGCGATCGCTTCACTGTAGAAGTGTAGATGTACTATAGAGTATACACTGCGCTGTGCTCGGCGTCGGCGCGTTACTGGCGTGCGTAATATTCCCTCCGTTTTTTGCCCCGAAAACCTGGGAGCTCTCGTTGGAGGCGATTAGGGTTTCTGGTGGAAACGACGGCGCACGTCAATCTCCATTGACGGGGCGCACGGATCCTCGATCTGGGGATGGCAACGCCCCCGGATAGGAGCTCAGGAAAGCATGCGCCCCCCTCGCCTAGGGCAGCGAGGGCGCAGATGGAAGAAGCTATGGGAAAATTGGATCTCATCGAGGAAGAAGCTACCCCTCTGGTTCTTGACGATCTGGAGGAAGGGGTTCAGCCGAAGTGGGCGATCGCCGGGAAGGTATTACATCGCAAGATCTTCCACATACAGACCATTGAAAGCGCTTTAAGGCCGGCTTGGGGAAACCCTAAGGGTCAGTCCTTCCGGCCGGTGGGGGAGAACACGTTTGTGGCGGAATTTGCGACCTGCCGGGATCGCGATCGTGTGTGGGAAGGATCTCCGTGGCACGTTAGTCGGCATGCAGTGATTCTCTCTGAATTTGATGAGTGCATGAAACCGACGGAGTTAAGATTTGACAAGCTTCAGCTATGGGCTTGGGTTCCAAACCTTCCCTTCAACCTACAGAACGAAACCTGGGGCCTGGCAATAGCGAGACAGATAGACAAGACTGTGACCTCGATACAGTTCGATCCTATAGGAGGTTTTCTGAGAGCAAGGGTGACAATTGATGTTAACAAACCACTGAGAAGATGGATTCTCATTGATTCAGCAAGAAGGAAGAGCAGGGACTGGTATGATATACAGTACGAACAGGTCCCAAATTTTTGCTTTTCGTGTGCTCGTCTAGGCCACTCGGATCTTGTTTGCCCTACTCCAGGTACGCGAGATGAGAAAGGAGAACTCCCGTTCAAAACAAGTCTTCGTGCACCTGAGATGTGGAAAGGGAATGCCTCGAGTGATAGATCGTCTAAAGAGCCACAACACTCATCTACCCAGCAGAAAGACGCTAAATCCTCAGGTAGCAGAACCGAGGGCAATGCTGAGGTCAACTCTCTGATGAAAAACAAAGGGAAACACAATAAGTGGAAGGGTGGTCCTCAAGCTAACATGGTCTATCGTAGAGTGGATCCACCGGTACTTCCGAGCATCGAAACTAATGCCAATCTAGAGGATGCAAATACCGGGGCTGCTATTACTGATATGGTTGTTTTCAAAGCAAAGAAAGGTGAGAGCTCGAGTGATCCAGGTGGAAGCGGCGAATCTTCAGCAACTGAACCTATCCCAAAGAAGAAGAAACCGACCACCACAACATCTGAAAATTCGGCAGCGGCTGCAGGACAGCCCTGCCAATCGCAATGAGGTGTTTAAGTTGGAACTGCCAGGGGCTTGGGAACCCCGAGGCAATTCGTGAGCTTCGCAATGTCGTGAAGCAAGAAGGGCCTGCCCTACTTTTTGTGATGGAAACAAAAATAAGGGCGAAGAGGGTGGAGAGCTTACAGAATACGCTTGGTTTTGTGGGTTGTTTTGCGGTGGATAGTGTGGGACTCAGTGGTGGCATTGTTGGGGAACGTTGCAGAAAACAAAAAAATTTCCTACGGTTTCACCATGATCCATCTATGAGTTCATCTAGCAACGAGTATTCAGATTGCATCTACATACCTTTGTAGATCACGAGCGGAAGCGTTCACTAGAACGTGGATGATGGAGTCGTACTCGCCGTGATTCAAATCACCGATGACCAAGCGCCGAACAGACGGCACCTCCGCGTTCAACACACGTACGGAGCGGATGACGTCTCCTCCTTCTTGATCCAGCAAGGGGAAGGAGAAGTTGATGAAGATCCAGCAGCACGACGGCGTGGTGGTGGATGCAGTTGTCACGTGCAGCAGGGCTTCGCCGAGCGTCTGCGCGAGAGGGAGAGGTGTAGCAGGGGAGAGGGAGGCGCCAAGGATGCAGGGTGCAGCTGCCCCCTCCCTCCCCTTCTTTATATAGGCCCCTAGGGGGGGCGCCGGCCACTTGGAGATTGGATCTCCCAAGGGGGGGGGGGGGGCGGCGGCCAGGGCTGGAGTAGCCCCCAAGGCAAGGTGGGGCGCCCCCCATCCCTAGGGTTCCAACCCTAGGCGCAGGGGGTGGGCCTAGGAGGGCGCACCAGCCCACTATGGGCTGGTTCCCCTCCCCACTTTGGCCCATGGGGCCCTCCGGGATGGGTGGCCCCACCCGGTGGACCCCCGGGACCCTTCCGGTGGTCCCGGTACAATACCGGTGACCCCCGAAACTTTCCCGATGGCCAAAACTGCACTTCCTATATATAATTCTTTACCTCCGGACCATTTCGGAACTCCTCGTGACGTCCGGGATCTCATCCGGGACTCCGAACAACTTTCCGATTATTGCATATTCATATCTTTACAACCCTAGCGTCACCGAACCTTAAGTGTGTAGACCCTACGGGTTCGGGAGACATGTAGACATGACCGAGATCGCTCTCCGGTCAATAACCAACAGCGGGATCTGGATACCCATGTTGGCTCCCACATGCTCCTCGATGATCTCATCGGATGAACCACGATGTCGAGGATTCAAGCAACCCGTATACAATTCCCTTCGTCAGTCGGTATGTTACTTGCCCGAGATTCGATCGTCGGTATCCCAATACCTCGTTCAATCTCGTTACCGGCAAGTCACTTTACTCGTACCGTAATGCATGACCCCGTGACCAGACACTTGGTCACTTTGAGCTCATAATGACGATGCATTACCGAGTGGGCCCAGTGATACCTCTCCGTCATACGGAGTGACAAATCCAGTCTTGATCCGTGTCAACTCAACAGACACTTTCGGAGATGCCCGTAGTATACCTTTATGGTCACCCAGTTACGTTGTGATGTTTGGTACACCCAAAGCATTCCTACGGTATCCGGGAGTTACACGATCTCATGGTCTAAGGAAAGGATACTTTGACATTGGAAAATTCTAGCAAACGAACTGCACGATCTTGTGCTATGTTTAGGATTGGGTCTTGTCCATCACATCATTCTCCTAATGATGTGATCTCGTTATCAACGACATCCAATGTCCATAGTCAGGAAACCATGACTATCTGTTGATCAACGAGCTAGTCAACTAGAGGCTCACTAGGGACATGTTGGTGTCTATTATTCACATATGTATTACGATTTCCGGATAACACAATTATAGCATGAATAAAAGACAATTATCATGAACAAGGAAATATAATAATAATGCTTTTATTATTGCCTCTAGGGCATATTTCCAACAGTCTTCCACTTGCACTAGAGTCAATAATCTAGTTACATTGTGATGAATCGAACACCCATGGAATTCTGGTGTTGATCATGTTTAGCTCTAGGGAGAGGTTTAGTCAACGGATCTGCTACATTCAGATCCGTATGTACTTTACAAATATCTATGTGTCCATCTTGAACATTTTCACGAATGGAGTTGAAGCGACGCTTGATGTGCCTTGTCTTCTTGTGAAACCTGGGCTCCTTGGCAAGTGCAATAGCTCCAGTGTTGTCACAGAAGAGCTTGATCGGCCCCGACGCATTGGGTATGACTCCTAGATCGGTGATGAACTCCTTCACCCAAATTGCTTCATGTGCTGCCTCCGAGGCTTCCATGTACTCCGCTTCACATGTAGATCCCGCCACGACGCTCTGCTTGCAACTGCACCAGCTTACTGCCCCACCATTCAAAATATACACGTATCCGGTTTGTGACTTAGAGTCATCCAGATCTGTGTCGAAGCTAGCATCGACGTAACCCTTTACGACGAGCTCTTCGTCACCTCCATAAACGAGAAACATTTCCTTAGTCCTTTTCATGTACTTCAGGATATTCTTGACCGCTGTCCAGTGTTCCTTGCCGGGATTACTTTGGTACCTTCCTACCAAACTTACGGCAAGGTTTACATCAGGTCTGGTACACAGCATGGCATACATAATAGAACCTATGGCTGAGGCATAGGGGATGACACTCATCTCTTCTATATCTTCTGCCGTGGTCGGACATTGAGCTGAGCTCAATTTCACACCTTGTAGCACAGGCAAGAACCTCTTCTTAGACTGATCCATATTGAACTTCTTCAATATCTTATCAAGGTATGTGCTTTGTGAAAGACATATGAGGCGTCTTGATCTATCTCTATAGATCTTGATGCCTAATATATAAGCAGCTTCTCCAAGGTCCTTCATTGAAAAACTCTTATTCAAGTAGGCCTTAATGCTGTCCAAGAGTTCTATATCATTTCCCATCAAAAGTATGTCATCTACATACAATATGAGAAATGCTACAGAGCTCCCACTCACTTTCTTGTAAACGCAGGCTTCTCCATAAGTCAGTGTAAACCCAAACGCTTTGATCATCTCATCAAAGCGAATGTTCCAACTCCGAGATGCTTGCATCAGCCCATAAATTGAGCGTTGGAGCTTGCACACCTTGTCAGCATTCTTAGGATTGACAAAACCTTCCGGCTGCATCATATACAATTCTTCCTTAAGGAAACCATTAAGGAATGCCGTTTTGACGTCCATTTGCCATATCTCATAATCGTAGAATGCGGCAATTGCTAACATGATTCGGACGGACTTTAGCTTCGCTACCGGTGAGAAAGTCTCATCATAGTCAACCCCTTGAACTTGTCGATAACCCTTAGCGACAAGCCGAGCTTTATAGATGGTCACATTACCATCCGTGTCTGTCTTCTTTTTAAAGATCCATTTATTTTCTATGGCTCGCCGTTCAACGGGCAAGTCAGTCAAAGTCCATACTTCGTTTTCATACATGGATCCTATCTCGGATTTCATGGCTTCTAGCCATTTGTCGGAATCCGGTCCCGCCATCGCTTCTTCATAGTTCGAAGGTTCACCGTTATCTAACAACATGATTTCCAAGACAGGGTTGCCGTACCACTCTGGTGCGGAATGTGTCCTTGTGGACTTACGAATTTCAGTAGGAGCTTGATCAGAAGTATCTTGATCATCATCATTAACTTCCTCTCTAGTCGGTGCAGGCACGTCAGGAACATTTTCTTGAGTTGTGCCTTGTTCCGGTTCAAGAGGTAATACTTCATCAAGTTCTACTTTCCTCCCACTTACTTCTTTCGAGAGAAACTCTTCTCTAGAAAGGATCCATTCTTGGCAACAAAGATCTTGCCTTCGGATCTGAGGTAGAAGGTATACCCAATAGTTTCTTTAGGGTATCCTATGAAGACGCATTTTTCCGACTTGGGTTCGAGCTTTTCAGGTTGAAGTTTCTTGACATAAGCATCGCATCCCCAAACTTTTAGAAAGGACAGCTTAGGTTTCTTCCCAAACCATAATTCATACGGTGCCGTCTCAACGGATTTTGATGGAGCCCTATTTAAAGTGAATGCGGCAGTCTCTAAAGCATAGCCCCAAAAAGATAGTGATAAATCGGTAAGAGACATCATAGATCGCACCATATCTAATAGAGTGCGATTACGATGTTCGGACACACCATTACGCTGAGGTGCTCCAGGCGGCGTGAGTTGTGAAACTATTCCACATTTTCTTAAGTGTGCCAAATTCGTGACTCAAGTATTCTCCTCCACGATCTGATCGCAGGAACTTGATTTTCTTATCACGTTGATTTTCAACCTCACTCTGAAATTCCTTGAACTTTTCAAAGGTCTCAGACTTGTGTTTCATTAGATAGATATACCCATATCTACTCAAGTCATCAGTGAGGGTGAGAACATAAAGATAGCCACCGCGAGCTTCAACACTCATTGGACCGCACACATCAGTATGTATGATTTCCAATAAGTTGGTCGCTCGCTCCATTGTTCCTGAGAACGGAGTCTTGGTCATTTTACCCATGAGGCATGGTTCGCACGTGTCAAATGATTCGTAATCAAGAGACTCTAAAAGTCCATCTGCATGGAGCTTCTTCATGCGTTTGACACCTATGTGACCAAGGCGGCAGTGCCACAAGTATGTGGTACTATCATTATCAACCTTACATCTTTTGGTACTCACACTATGAATATGTGTAGCATTACGCTCGAGATTCATTAAGAATAAACCATTCACCATCGGAGCATGACCATAAAACATATCTCTCATATAAATAGAACAACCATTATTCTCGGATATAAATGAGTAGCCATCTCGTATCAAACGAGATCCTGATACAATGTTCATGCTCAAACTTGGCACTAAATAACAATTATTAAGGTTCAAAACTAATCCCGTAGGTAAATGAAGAGGCAGCGTGCCGACGGCGATCACATCGACCTTGGAACCATTCCCGACGCACATCGTCACCTCGTCCTTCGCCAGTCTCCGCTTATTCCGCAGCTCCTGCTTTGAGTTACAAATGTGAGCAACTGCACCGGTATCAAATACCCAAGAGCTACTACGAGTACTGGTGAGGTACACATCAATTACATGTATATCACATATACCTTTCGTTTTGCCGGCCTTCTTGTCCGCTAAGTATTTGGGGCAGTTCCGCTTCCAGTGACCACTTTCCTTGCAATAAAAGCACTCAGTCTCGGGCTTGGGTCCATTCTTTGGCTTCTTCCCGGCAGCTTGCTTGCCGGGCGCGGCAACTCCCTTGCCGTCCTTCTTGAAGGTTTTCTTACCCTTGCCGTTCTTGAACTTAGTGGTTTTATTCACCATCAACACTTGATGTTCCTTTTTGACTTCTACCTCTGCTGATTTCAGCATTGCAAATACTTCAGGAATGGTCTTTTCCATCCCTTGCATATTGAAGTTCATCACAAAGCTCTTGTAGCTCGGTGGAAGCGACCGAAGGATTCTGTCAATGACCGCGTCATCCGGGAGATTAACTCCCAGCTGAGTCAAGCGGTTGTGCAACCCAGACATAGTGAGTATGTGCTCACTGACAGAACTGTTTTCCTCCATCTTACAGCTGAAGAATTTGTCGGAGACTTGATATCTCTCGACCCGGGCATGAGCTTGGAAAACCATTTTCAGCTCTTCGAACATCTCATATGCTTCGTGTCTCTCAAAACGTATTTGGAGCCCCGGCTCTAAGCTGTAAAGCATGCCGCACTGAACGAGGGAGTAGTCATTGGTACGTGCCTGCCAAGCGTTCATAACGTCTTGTTCTGCAGGGAGAACGGGTGCGTCACCCAGCGGTGCTTGTAGGACATAATCTTTTTTGGCAGCTGTGAGGATGATCCTCAGGTTCCGGACCCAGTCCGTGTAGTTGCTGCCATCGTCTTTCAGCTTGGTTTTCTCTAGGAACGCGTTGAAGTTGAGGACTACATTGGCCATTTGATCTACAAGACATATTGTAAATATTTTAGACTAAGTTCATGATAATTAAGTTCATCTAATCAAATTATTCAATGAACTCCCACTTAGATAGACATCCCTCCAGTCATCTAAGTATAACATGATCCGAGTTAACTAGGCCGTGTCCAATCATCACGTGAGACGGACTAGTCAACATCGGTGAACATCTTCATGTTGATCGTACCTTCTATACGACTCATGCTCGACCTTTCGGTCTTCTGTGTTCCGAGGCCATGTCTGTACATGCTAGGCTCGTCAAGTCAACCTAAGTGTTTGCATGTGTAAATCTGTCTTACACCCGTTGTATGTGAACGTTAGAATCTATCACACCCGATCATCACATGGTTCTTCGAAACAACGAACTGTCGCAACGGTGCACAATTAGGGGGAACACTTTCTTGAAATTATTATGAGGGATCATCTTATTTACTACCATCGTTCTAAGTAAACAAGATGCAAAAACATGATAAACATCACATGCAATCAAATAATAAAGTGACATGATATGGCCAATATCACATAGCTCCTTTGATCTCCATCTTGGGGCTCCATGATCATCTTGTCACCGGCATGACACCATGATCTCCATCATCATGATTTCCATCATCGTGTCTCCATGAAGTTGCTCGCCAACTATTACTTCTACTACTATGGCTAACACGTTTAGCAATAAAGTAAAGTAATTTACATGGCGTTTCTCAATGACACGCAGGTCATACAAAAAATAAAGACAACTCCTATGGCTCCTGCCGGTTGTCATACTCATCGACATGCAAATCGTGATTCCTATTACAATAGCATGAACATCTCATACATCACATATATATCATTCATCATTCATCACAACTTTGGCCATATCACATCACAAAACACTTGCTGCAAAAACAAGTTAGACGTCCTCTAATTCTTGTTGCAAGTTTTACATGGCTGCAATAGGGTTCTAGCAAGAACGTTTTCTTACCTACGTGAAAGCCACAACGTGATTTGTCAACTTCTATTTACCCTTCATAAGGATCCTTTTCATCGAATCCGCTCCAACTAAAGTGGGAGAGACAGACACCCGCCAGCCACCTTATGCAACTAGTGCATGTTAGTCGGTGGAACCAGTCTCACGTAAGCGTACGTGTAAGGTTGGTCCGGGCCGCTTTATCCCACAATACCGTCGAAGCAAGATAAGACTAGTAGCGGCAAGAAAGTTGACAACATTAACGCCCACAACAAATTGTGTTCTACTCGTGCAAAGAGAACTACGCATATACCTAGCTCATGATGCCACTGTTGGGGAACGTTGCAGAAAACAAAAAAATTTCCTACGGTTTCACCAAGATCCATCTATGAGTTCATCTAGCAACGAGTATTCAGATTGCATCTACATACCTTTGTAGATCGCGAGTGGAAGCGTTCACTAGAACGTGGATGATGGAGTCGTACTCGCCGTGATTCAAATCACCGATGACCAAGCGCTGAACGGACGGCACCTCCGCGTTCAACACACGTATGGAGCGGATGACGTCTCCTCCTTCTTGATCCAGCAAGGGGGAAGGAGAAGTTAATGAAGATCCAGCAGCACGACGGCGTGGTGGTGGATGCAGTTGTCACGTCCAGCAGGGCTTCGCCGAGCGTCTGCGCGAGAGGGAGAGGTGTAGCAGGGGAGAGGGAGGCGCCAAGGATGCAGGGTGCGGCTGCCCCCTCCCTCCCCTCCTTTATATAGGCCCCTAGGGGGGGCGCCGGCCCCTTGGAGATTGGATCTCCCAAGGGGGGCGGCGGCCAGGGCTGGAGTAGCCCCCAAGGCAAGGTGGGGCGCCCCCCCATCCCTAGGGTTCCAACCCTAGGCGCATGGGGTGGGCCTAGGGGGGCGCACCAGCCCACTATGGGCTGGTTCCCCTCCCCACTTTGGCCCATGGGGCCCTCCTGGATGGGTGGCCCCACCCGGTGGACCCCCGGGACCCTTCCGGTGGTCCCGGTACAATACCGGTGACCCCCGAAACTTTCCCGATGGCCGAAACTGCACTTCCTATATATAATTCTTTACCTCCGGACCATTTCGGAACTCCTCGTGACGTCCGGGATCTCATCCGGGACTCCGAACAACTTTCCGATTATTGCATATTCATATCTTTACAACCCTAGCATCACCGAACCTTAAGTGTGTAGACCCTACGGGTTCGGGAGACATGTAGACATGACCGAGATCGCTCTCCGGTCAATAACCAACAGCAGGATCTGGATACCCATGTTGGCTCCCACATGCTCCTCGATGATCTCATCGGATGAACCACGATGTCGAGGATTCAAGCAACCCCGTATACAATTCCCTTCGTTAATCGGTATGTTACTTGCCCGAGATTCGATCGTCGGTATCCCTATACCTCGTTCAATCTCGTTACCGTCAAGTCACTTTACTCGTACCGTAATGCATGATCCCGTGACCAGACACTTGGTCACTTTGAGCTCATAATGATGATGCATTACCGAGTGGGCCCAGTGATACCTCTCCGTCATATGGAGTGACAAATCCCAGTCTTGATCCGTGTCAACTCAACAGACACTTTCGGAGATGCCCGTAGTATACCTTTATGGTCACCCAGTTACGTTGTGACGTTTGGTACACCCAAAGCATTCCTACGGTATCCGGGAGTTACACGATCTCATGGTCTAAGGAAAGGATACTTTGACATTGGAAAACTCTAGCAAACGAACTACACGATCTTGTGCTATGTTTAGGATTGGGTCTTGTCCATCACATCATTCTCCTAATGATGTGATCTCGTTATCAACGACATCCAATGTCCATAGTCAGGAAACCATGACTATCTGTTGATCAACGAGCTAGTCAACTAGAGGCTCACTAGGGACATGTTGGTGTCTATTATTCACACATGTATTACGATTTCCGGATAACACAATTATAGCATGAATAAAAGACAATTATCATGAACAAGGAAATATAATAATAATGCTTTTATTATTGCCTCTAGGGCATATTTCCAACAGGCATCGGGCTATTTTGGTCAAGAGATGTTACAGTTGAGTTACGAAATTTTAGTTCTGGTCATATCGATGTGATAGTCCAGAAGGCTGACCAGACCTCCCTGGCTTGGAGGTTTACGGGGTTCTATGGTGCCCCAAGGAGTGAGGACCGACATCACAGTTGGAGATGTCTACGTAACCTGCATGCAGTTCAACATCAGGCCTGGCTTTGCATGGGAGATTTCAACGAGACTCTATATGGTTCAGAACACTTCAGCAGAGCGGACAGACCTGAGTGGCAAATGCGGGCTTTCCGAGAAGCACTTGATGATTGCTCCCTGCAAGACCTAGGTTGGACAGGGGTGCCATATACATAGGATAACAATCAGATGGGTGACTCTAATGTCAAAGCCCGTCTGGACAGGGGTGTCGCAAATGAGGCGTTCCTGCAGATGTTTGATCTCACCAGAGTTAGACATATATGCTCGGTAGAGTCGGACCATTGCTTTGTCTTGGTTGAGACAAGAGAATCACAGCACAAAAAAGGACCTAGAAAATTTCGGTACGAGGATGTGTGGCAGTCCCATGCGGACTATGATAGAGTTGTTGCTGAAGCTTGGAAAAGAAATCATAGTGGTCATGGACTTGCAGCGATCACGGACACTTTGCAGAAACTACAGGGTGAACTTGGGGGGTGGAGTGCCCGAGAATTTGGTTGCTTCGCCAAGACGGTTCGAAAGCTGCAACAGAAACTGGAGCAGCTAAGACACCGGTCCACTGGCAGAGGTGCTTCTGACGAAGAGAAAGCAATTGTGCTTAAACCGCGGGAAGCTTTAAGACAACAAGAAATATGGATGCGGCAGCGTTCTCGTGTTCCATGGCTTAGACAAGGCGACCGCAACACCGCGTACTTTCAGGCGCAAGCGGCGCAACGGAAGAGAATGAACCGTATTGAGGGTCTTCAGCACGCGGATGGCTCCGTCTGTGTGAACGAGGAAGAGGACAGAGTGGAAGTTCAGTCTTTTTACCAGTCGTTGTACACTTTGCAAGGGTATAATGACATGGCTGAGTTGCTTCAGTTTGTACCAGCCCGTGTAACACCAGAAATGAATCAACTCCTTGATAAACCGTTTGAGGCTGATGAGGTGAAGACGGCGCTGTTCCAAATGGCTTCGTCAAAAGCTCCTGGAGTCGACGGTTTCATGGATGGGTTTTTTCAAAGGCACTGGGATCTTGTCAAGATGGATCTGGTGCCCGCGATACTTAGCTTTGTTAATGGTGGAGAACTACCTCTGGGTTTTAATGATACTTCCATTACTCTCATACCAAAGGTACGTCATCCACAGTCTATAACACAGTACAGGCCCATCTCTTTGTGTCCAGTGCCATACAAAATTGCTTCCAAAGTGATCACTAACCGATTCAAAGAGTTGATGGATATAGTGGTGGGAGAAGAACAGAGCGCTTTCGTCCCCGGGCGCCTGATCACGGACAATGTCCTTGTGGCCTTTGAGAGTATCCACTCCATGAAAAGGGGGAAGAAGGGGAAGAATTACTCTTGTGTAGTCAAACTAGATATGATGAAAGCCTGCGAAGGCCAAATTGACGCTTGGGTTAGCTCAGTGGTTGCTCGAGGATGCTACTGACGAGGTTTGGGCGCCGGAGATGGCCTCACCGGAGCGAATCGAGATGTAGGCCGAGGCGGGACGGGGCGGCCGGAGTCGGGGGAGGAGACCTCTTCGAGGTCCTCCTAGTGGCCTGGCGGGGTGTTTGTGGGGTGCAGTGGTGGTGCGTGCTCGAGGGCGAGCTCGGGGTCTCCTTTTATAGGCGATCCGAGGCGGTGGCCGTGAACGGGGATCTCCGGCGATGGATTACGGCGGCGCAGTGCTTGGTCGGGGAGTTTAGGAGGTTGGGCATCAATGTGGAGGTCCACTGGTTCCATTCAGACGCTAAACGGACTTGGATTAGAAGCTTAGGGCAGGTTTTGGTTGGAACGGGATGGCGCGGGTCCGTCGGCGGCAGAGAGCGCGTCCAGTGCTGTCGGGCCACGGCGACGGTGCTGCGGGGCTGCGCTGGCATGCATGAGCCACGCGGAGGGCAGAGAAGCGTTGGGCGGCGCCGAACAGCGTTGAGCCGCCGTTCTGCTCCCTGTCGACCGCTACGGTGGTTCGGCCGCCGCAAGACACGCCGGCGCAGGCGGGCCAGGGTGCCACCGACGCCAGGATGGCGCCAAGCGCGCGTGCGGTGCTCCAGACAGGAGGAAGAGGCGGCGAGGAACGTGCCAAGGGCATTGTCTACGCGCGAATGAAGCTGACGAACAAAAACGACACTGAACTCTGAATATTACTGAAGGTGAACAACAACAGTGCACGCCAAGTGTTCGACAGAATGAATTTGGCCTCTAGGGATTTTTCCTTGAGCTGATTTTTGGTGGAGTGGCTACTCATTGCTCCAGTAGGCTGGCTGAATTTTGGTGAAATTTTTGGAGAAGTATAGATATGAATTTCACCAAATTTGGCAAATCTGGTCCAAACTTGCAGAGGCTGAAATTTAAAAAATTTGAAAAGAGGAGGAGTGGATCAAGATGGTTCTGGGTTGTGGATGCTAAGGACAATCCAGAGGAGTTGGTTTGAGGTCAAAACTCAAATGAAATAGGGTACTTGCTTTGAAAAACACTCAGGCTCCAAATAATTGACAGAAATGATTTGAGAGGAAAAATAATTAGAATAAAATCCAAAACTTGTTTGGATTAGTTGGGACAGAGAACTTAGGTTGATTACAAGGAGGAGGAAGGGATTTTGAGAGGTTTTACCACATGGGCAAAAATACAAAGTCATGGGGGGGGGTTTCAAGATATGAAAATCCCCAATTTTCATAGAGTTTCTTTTTAAAAGAAAAAGATTAAACTCCCAAAAATATAATTTGAGAAGGGAACCAACAGAGGAAGTTTTGAATGATCAAACACCATAGTTTGAAGAAAAATAAAAATCCTTACCAAAGAAAAGGAAGTTTTTAAGAGGAAGGATTTCTGGAAAAGAAATTTTAAATGCTCTCTTTTAAAATCCAACAAAGTTTTTGAAGAAAACCAAATTAAAAATTTTGGAGTGTCACACGATACCAACGTTCAGTATGAGTTGCTTCCTTTTGACGAAAAAGGTTTGCAAAAGCTTACGGTCATCGATGGCAAAATTTTGGTGGAGTGGCTCCCTTGACAGAAGATCTTTGCATTGGTTGTCATGGGATAAACTCGCATCTCCTAAGGCCCGTGGTGGCATGGGTTTTCGTGATCTACATCTCTTCAATGTGGCTTTGTTGGGGAAACATGGGTGGAGATTCATAACTAATCCCAACTCACTTTGTGCAAGAGTCATGAAAGGACGTTATTTTCCCGACTATGACTTTATGGAGGCCACCATACCGCGATCTGCTTCAGCGATATGGCGTGCTATTGTGGCCGGAAGAGAAGCTCTTGAGTTGGGTTTGATCAAAAGAATTGGTGATGGGACTACTATCTCCATTTGGAATGACAAGTGGATACCGGGCACCCCCTCGCTTACTCCTAGGGTGATGCCGGGAGGAACAACATTGGGATTTGTCAATCAGCTCATAGATACTGAAAATTGGACTTGGCGATCTCAGCTGGTTCGTGATGTTTTTATCTCATCCGATGCGGATGCAATCTTAAATATTCCTCTACGCAATGGGGGGGGGGGGGAGAGGATTTTCGTGCGTGGGCTCATGAAGGCAATGGCATCTATTCTGTCAAATCAGCTTACCGTGCTCTAGTGAATCAGAAAGAGCGTGTCTCTCTAGATGAAGGGGCGGTAACAAATACCTCACAGACCGAAGAACAGATGTGGAAGTTGTTGTGGAAGCTCAATGTATTGCCGAAGGTTCGTGTCTTTTGGTGGAGAGTGGTGAGGGGCATTCTTCCAGATGAAAGCACACTAAAACACCGGCATATACGACCCATAAGCAGATGCAACGTCTGCCTTGCGATGGATGAGGATTTGATGCACGCTTTAGTGCATTGCCCCACGCCAAGTTGTTCTGGGAACAAGCACATGCATTATTTGGTGTGAGAAGACCAAGGTTGCACCCAGATACATGGTCTAGAGACATGATTTGTGACAGTCAGTTTACAGAGGTGGAGAGGGCGCATATGATCTCTGTAATGTGGGCAATTTGGCATTCCAGGAACAGAATCACATATGATGGAGAGAAGCTTGATCCTCTTGCTACAGTGAGACGCATCAGAGAAGACTTGGCGGTCCTTGACATTCCTTCTTCACATGCTTCGATCCTTCCTGGACATGGGTGGAGGCCGCCTGAAGGAGAGGTTGTGAAAATTAATACTGATGCGGCTATTAACATGGAATCGAACAAGGCGGGAGCAGGAGGTGTGGCACGTTCAGCCTCGGCTTTGTTGGGAGCCTGGAGTATACCCCACGATGGGGTGACGAATCCATTCATCGGTGAGGCCCTGGCGCTCCGTGACGGTGTCATCTTTGCAAGCTTGCGAGGTTTCTCACATATGATAATGAAGACAGACTGCCTAGAGGTTGTAAACCTTTGGAACACTCGTCACAATAGTCTTTCTATAGTGGCACCTTTATTTTTAGAGATAGGAGAGCTAGCTACCCATTTTACTTCTTTTGTTGTTCAACATGTAAGTAGATCTGCCAATGTACCGGCCCATCTCTGTGCAAAGCATGCTTGCTCGTTGATGGTGACCGAGAGTTGGACAGGTTCTAGACCTTCCTTCCTACTCACCAGCCTCTTGGCTGATGATGCTAGGAGTTCTTTTGTTGAATAAAAAGCTCTCTATTCGAATGCAAAAAAAAAAAATACTGGCGTGCGTACACACGTTACCGGCAGTGTTTTATTGCTTACGAACATTGCGTTGTTCTCTCTTTGGTTCATATTGAAAGAGTAAAAATAGTGGCACTATTCATATGTCTAGTGTAAAAAGAACAGAAGAAAAGGAGATTTTTTATTTGTTTTAGTAGCGTAATAACATTGTAATGAAATAATTTAGGTTGTTTGATTTTATTTTATTTTGGTTTTAGTAGCGTAATAACATTGTAATGAAATAATTTATGTTGTTTGATTTGATTTTATTTTGGTTTTGATTTGTCTGTGTTCACTAGGATTCCAGTGTTCGGGCGTCACTATGCTACCAACTACCAACACTCGACAGCACCTTAAAAGTTGTATTCTTTTGGAAGAGGAAAACAAGTGAATCGATAAGAGAAGTGTTATACAAAGCATGGATGCATCATGCATACGAATCCACTTTCATAATCTTAAAGAAAAATTACAATTGTACTTTGTGTCACTGTAGACACAGCGCTGCGCGCCAGCTGCATGGCCTTGAACTATCTCTCTCGTGACAAACGGTGCTCGCGTATGTCGGGTGCTCGATCGGCGCACAACTAATATTGCTGATGCGTTCTTCTCTTGTAATGAAGAGAAATTGATAGAGCACCATTATGCGAGATCGGCCAAACCTTGCCATCATGCACAAATTTGGAAGGATGCTACATTGCTAGCTCTGCCAACAAGGTGTTCCAATGTGGAAGTATCCAAGAGAAAAGGTGAATTATCATTCTTGATTAACACATGATTCACTATAACGAAGTAGTATTTGTGAAATCTTCTTTTGAAGTATATCCATATATGTACTAATGTTATGATCTTATATACTAGTGACATTGTTTACATGTAAAGGAAAATGCCTTTCACTTCACTAAGCGTGATGATGTATATTTGGTGTATTTCATATGCACAGACGAAAAGTGTTTTTGGGTACTGGCGTGCATGCAAGCTTGGCTTTCTGAGCTACAACAAAAGAATTGCCCTTTCTGTTATGAATATGTCAAACAAGTATCGTATGCTATTACAAATAAGTATTAGTTTCGTGACTTGGTGGATAATTAAATCCAAAGCACGACAGCTTCTCAATCGACCGAATCCATCCAAATGGTTACCCGTTCTTCGTTTGTAAGCAAAGGCAAAAAAAAAACACCAAGTATTACAAGCAAAACTACCTAGCTGTAACCTCTAAGAGATACCAACAATTGATTCCATGAAAAGAATTGCATGCCTCTTGTTTTGCGAAAAATAGTTTGCCGCTTTTCTAGCAGATTTTGATTATCAAATCGTCAAAAGTGCGTGCCTGATCGCCTTTGGTTGCTTGCGTGCCGGGAGAGTTGGCAGGTGAGCGGTGAACGTAGCAAGGTGCATGCACGTCCATGCGAGTGACACCCTTGATATCCTCAGGCTAGGTTTAAGCGTCTGCTCGAGTCTATAGATGATGATCAAACGATGAGTCGCTGAAATTGCGACGAAATACGTCTGACCACATCTGCAGACGAGTACACGTTCAGTGACGCGGTGTGCATGCCAGTATGTGCGCGTCCTACTGTACATACAGAAAAAAAAAGTCCCACTCGAAGCTTCAAGCACACGCATGGTCACAGCTGTTGCATGCATGCGACGTGAGAAATTACAATTTTAACTTCAACAAACTTAATAGAAAACAAGTGCACTGTTATTTGAAGGAAATTAGCATTTGCCACCCCTAGTGGAAATGAGAAAATAGTAAAGCTACAACCTAAGGCACTAATTTGCATTGTGCTTTTCTCATTTTTGTTTTCCTAATAAGTTGGGGATGGTCATAATTGCTTATGACAATTTACATGGGTATGTATATATTCTAATACTATGTGCATGATGTTTTTTTGTAATTTTATAAGAAGTACCAATTTTTTCCAATCAAGGAGTATGGGCTCCCGGTTCCATAAAAAATGAGACAAAACTGTCGAGTAATACAAAAAGCGGGCATGGCGCCGCATTATCCGCTATCCACTAAAGCAACACAAATAACATAAATAACTTTACCTGGACATCTATAAGTTTCCCATGTCTACTCTGTAATCTCACAATTCTAGAAAGCTTAGAATCCTTATCGCTTGTGTTTGTGCATGCAACTTTGCTTCTTCTCCCTTATGCGGGCAAAGGTGGAGTTTAATTTCATACAAGATAAAACCATTACCATCGAGCATAAGTTGCCATACGATATCCGCGGGTGCGCCCGAATGCCGCGTGTATATGAGCGCTTGCGTCTATACTGGGTTGAAAAAGGAAAATGCCTTTCACTTCACTAAGCATGATGATGCATATTCGGGCTATTTCATATGCATGGATGAAAAGTTTTTTTGGGTAAGCATGAAAGCTTGGCTTTATCAGCTACAACAAGAGGATCGCCCTTTCTGTTATGAATTTGTCAAACAAGTATCGTATGCTATTACAAGTAAGTAGTATTAGTTTCGTGACGTGGTGGATAATTAAATCCGAAGCACAACAGCCTCTTATAATTGACTGAATCCATCCAAGTGGTTACCCGTTCTTCGTTTGTAAGCAAAGGAGAAAAAAAAAACCAAGTATTACAGGCAAAACTAGGTAGCTCTAAGAGATACCGACAATTGATTCCATGAAAAGAATAGCATGCCTCTTGTTTTGTGAAACAATAGTATGCCGCTTTGCTAGCACATTTTGATCATCAAATGGTCAAAAGTGCGTGCGTGATCTCGCCGCCCAAGCGGCACCCGCCCGTTGCTTGCGGGCCCGGAGCGTTGGCAGATGAGCGGTGCATGCACGTCTATGTGAGTGACGCCCTTGATATCCTCAGGCTGGGTTTAAGCGTCTGCTTGAGTCTATAGATGATGACCAAACGATGAGTCACTGCAGTTGCAGACGAGTACACGTTCAACCACATCTGCAGACGAGTACACGTTCAGTGACGCGATGTGCATGCCAGTATGTGCGCGTCCTACTGTACATGCAGAAAAAAAAGTCCCGCTGGAAGCTTCAAGCACACGCACGGTTGCAGCTGTTGCATGCATGCGACGTTAGGAGTGCACTGGGTTAGATTAGATAGGCGCCGGTGACTCATCGTGAGGCCATCATCATCCATAGACATGAGTTCCTGACGCTCACATGGCGCCTAGGTGCAGCCGAGAACGCACCAGTCCCGTCGAAAAAAAGGGAGAACACACCAGTCACAGAGTTTCAATTACCCGTTGCTGTGCTGTAAAGTGCTGCAGCTTCACTGTGGAAAAGAACAACGAGTTGCTCGCGGATCGGCTGAGCGACGTTAGGAAACGGAAGCAACTAGTAACCGAAGGAACGAGAGCGAGGAAGGACCGGCGCCGCGCGGGCGGCGAGATCGGGCGCTGGTCTGACCGAAACGGCCGTGGCGCGCGTCACCGCGGCTGCACCGCCTCTGGCTCTTCCCTTGCGACAACGCTTGCTGATGCTACGTACAGCCCGGGGATGGAAGTAGTGGCACCAGGGTGGCAGTGTTTCGGATGCTTCCTCTCGAGGTTGCCGCTCATCTCGGAACAATGGTCATAGAGAGAGACACGCACATATCTCTTGGACTCTCACTACACCTCACTCGTCCTACAGTTCAAACATTTTTATACTTTGCATGAATAGATTGGAAGGGGCTCCACGAGATAAGAGGGGCACTTTCTTTGAAGAAATCACACATCAAAGAAAGGGGAGTAGCGGAGAGTGAACCCTGACTCGAAGCTTCCCACTCCATCTTCGAACCTCTACCACCCTACGTGTGCACCTGTGAGGCTAGCAAGGGAGACAATGCCGTTGATCCGTGGTGTCGGAATCGGGGCTCCACGGACCCAAGAGGTTCGTACTCTGGGGTGCGCTAGTTCCTACCGCTCTACTCAGCCCTCACAACTTCACGGCGACGCTGCGGCGAGCTCGAGCTAAGGAAGAAGAACAATGAACACGGCAAGTTCGGGCCATCTCGCGGTGTAAAACCCTACTCCTGCTTGTCTAGGATTGCTTGGCAAGAGAGACTACAAGTGTTGGGCTTTAGTTGCTAAACGAGTCGATGCCCTCTACGACGGCACCTCACCCTCTTCTTATACTGCCCCTGGTCCTCTTCCCCCGAAAACAAAAGGCGGGAAGGGTTGCCATAGCGGCCAGTTTGAAGGGGGATAAGGTCGTAGCTTATCCTGACTAAAGGCGGTCTTTGCATGCAAAAGTCTCCCGCCGTGACGCGCTAGTGATGTGGCCAAGCCAGGCGTCGTAGCCGGCATCGGCCGGGCGGGAGCGAAGCAGCTCTTGCGTCGTGAGCAGCGCGCCCTGCGCGTTCGGCGGCCCGCAGTGGCCGAGGGAAGAAGAGGCCATGGCGGTGCAAACATCGGGCTGCACGGAGGGGTGCATGGAGGAGTCCTGCTGCTCGTGGGCAGCGGGGTCGGTGGCAGTAGCGGACGAGGCGTTGGCAGAGTAGCGGCGGTCGCCACGGCCCGCAAGCTCCATCTGGGCGACGCGAGCTGCCCGACGCTTGGCACGTGCACGGCGAGCGTCAGCCATGGTATTGGTCAAGCGGGAGCTGAAACTGGGCGGAAGAACAACAGCACACCCCTACCTGGCGTGCCAAATGTTGGAATCGGGTCTCCGAGGACCCAAGAGGTTTGAACTTTGGGATGCACTAGTACCTACCGCCCTATCTGCCCTCACAACTTCATGGCGACGCTACGTCAAGCTCGAGCTAAGACAGAGGAACAATGAACACGGCAGTTACCCAGGTTCGGGCCACCTCGCAGTGTAAAACCGTACTCCTACTTGTCAGGGATTGCTTGGCGAGAGAGAGTACAAGTGTTGGGCTCTAGTCACTAAACGAGTCGACGCCCTCTACGGCGGCACCTCGCCCTCTTCTTATACTGCCCCTGGTCCTCTTCCCTCGAAAACACAAGGCGGGAATGGTTGCCACAACGGGCAGTTTGAAGGGGGGCAAGGTCACAGCTTATCCTGACTAAAGGCGGTCTACACCTGCAAAAGTCTCCTACCGCGACGCACTGGTGGGCTCAGGAATGACAACCGCCCTGGCACGCCCGTTGTCTTGTTCATCTTGTACCGATCAGGCAGCCTTTGGAGATTGCTTTGGGAGCTGGTGGCTAGCCTCGCTCCCTTAGCACGGAAGAGGAAAGCCTCCTTATCTGCGCCCGCTGGCGCGACCTCTGGGATCACTTGTCGCCTCGCGCGTCACCCACGTGAAGACTCTGGATCGTGTGATCGGGCCTGGCGGCTCTTGACTTCTTTGCCTCCACGAGGGCCTTGGGAGGCGACCTCGGGAGACAGCCTCGCGAGGTTCCTGGCGATGCCTCCGATCCGCCTAGGGCGTTGCTGACGTGTGCCTCGTGCGGCGAGGGCCTCACGAGGATCTTGCTCACGAACCTTAGTTGTGGGCCACGCACTGGGCCACAGGCAGACGGGCCTGGGTACCCCCAATCCCACGGGCCCAACACATGGCATGCCATGTGATTAAGAAAATCTTCATTCAGTCTAATACACTGGCCCATGGCACAACATATGATTAACTAGAAATTAGAAGGGGATTTCATGTCTCTTCTTTATGTGCAGTCACATTAACCATTAACCCTTGAGCCGTCAACGGGTGGTGGTTAGGTGTGGATCCTCATCTACAATGTGTTACCCTAGTGGTGTGTTCCGGATCCCAAGTAATTGACAATGTCACATTTATCACACAATAATACATATCAAGCTAAGACTAATATATACCAAGTTACAATTGCATGTCATGATTAAAAATAAGTAATTTTATATGTATTATACCCATATCCATTCAAACTTATATAGAAGTGAAACTATGAAAGGCACTCCCATTTTCATATGTGAAAACGATAGTAGCATAAAAGTCTTACCCGTTATGAACCTTAAAATATGTTCAATGTTTGGTTTTTTGGTTGGAAAGAAATGTGTGTTTGTTTCTTTTTTTAGAGGAATATGTGTTTCTTATTTAGAGGAATATGTGTTTCTTTCTCTTCGCGGCGAGTCATGGGGTAGTGAATAGATCAGTAACCGTGGGTTCTTGAACCAACGACTGAGATGGGGAATGTGAGATGCGAGTGATTATCCTCCCATTGCCATGTCATGCCTTGATGAGTCACGTGAACGTAGGGGTGGTCGCGCCTACGACGGATAATGGTGCGTGCCTATTATGCCAAAAAAATCCCATTGAATTCGATGGTATTCCCTTAGTCACGGTTGCGCCACACCCTCAATGCCGCCTCGTGCTGCGGCCTTCTCCTCCATTCCTCAACTCAGCCAAGGCAATGGGGACCAAGATCTGGGGCAGCGCGCCACTACGACGGACTGCAGGAAGCCTCTTCGGTGGGCCCCGCTATGCACCATCGTCAATGGGATTTGCCGGGCTGGTGAGGATGTGAATCTCCCTCTTCCAGCTCTCATTCACTGGTGTGGCCACCATTGGCAAGATCTTCACTACCTTGGGTGCGCTCTTTCCTGGCCGCCCTTAGATCTCTCTACTTCTCCATGTTTCCTGTTCCATCAACCGGCAACCTCCTCGTTGGTGTGTCCGATCATGGAAATGCCCAACAAGCATAGCCTCCATGGCACTACACACGCACATCTCATAAAGCACACCATCACCTAATTACCTTATTGGGCTAAATTTACTACCCACGGGTATGTGTATGGGCCAAATGTAGTCATCGCAGGGTGTCGTGGGGATGGGTACAATCCAGCGCCGCTCGTACCTGATTCCCATGGGCCCATCAATTAGGCCCGATATGTGCACCCTATCATTTCTCCCATATATAAATACCACACCCAGCCTTCTCACATCAGAACCCTAAATCAAACCGCACAATACTCCTCTTTCCTCCCCTAGCCGCCGCCAACCCTCTCTTCTCCCAACCCTTCCCTCTTCCTAGATCAAACCTCACGCCACCGTGACGAGCCGACGGGAAGCCTCTTTGGAGGAGCCTTCTATGCATCAACGTTAATGGGGTTCGCCGACCAAGCGAGGGCGTGGATCCCCCTTCTCATGCTCTCAATCATCGGCACGGCCACCATCAACCAGATCTTCACTACCTCAGGTATGCGCTCTCTCTCTCTCTCTATCCTTTTCTCTCCTGGCCACCCTTGGATCCCTCTCCTACTCATTCGTTTCTCGTTACACTGATAGGTGACTTCCTTGCCGGTGCTATCGATTATGGACATGACCATCAAGCATAGCCTCCATGGCACCGCACACGCATGTCCTAGGAGGCACGCCATCAGCTAATTACCTTATTTGTGCTCAATTTGCAACCCACGGGTATGCGTATGGGCCAAATGTTGTCCCCACCAGGTATCGTGGGGGTCGGTACGTTCCACCACTCATGTACCTAATATCCACGAGTGCTGTCAGTTAGGCCCGACATTTGGGCCCTAGCATTTCTCCCATATAAAAACACTACATCCGTACATCCCACGATGGAACCCTAAATCAATCCACATTCGACTCATCTGTCCTCTCCTAGCCGCTACCAACCCTTCTCTCTTCTCCCAGCCTCTCCCTCTTCCCCAAATCGATCCTCCTACCACCATTCGCCACCCATCCAGGAAGATGGTGCTACATAGCCTCGACCCTTGTAGATCTATTCTCCGCCCGTCCCTATCATGCTCACCCATCATTGGCGCATCTCGCCTCGTCACTCTGCCTGCCGAATCAATTGTGGGGACTGCGATGGTGCGCCGCTTAGAGGCCATGCCCTACTGGTCAGCTACTCGCGTGTCGCGACGGCCTCCTCCGTGTCCACCCCTCTGCACAACGACGATCGACTCTGGCGAGATCCGACATCACTTTTGCCCCTCAAATCCCAAGGTAATCATAGGCCATGCCATGGCCAAAATCTCCCTCTCGCCGCCGCGATTTCGCTCCCAACGTTCTTCCCGTGCCGTGTTCTGGGTTGTTCGTTCCTTTCCGCCGAAAGATCAATTCTGGGTTCTTTTTGTTTTGTTTGTGGTGGTCCTTTCTTTCAATGTGCGTCTGTTTTTTGTTTTGCCTGGAGCAGAGTTTATCTAATCTTCAGGTCGTCGGTGCTCCATCTAGTTCCTGATATGGTTTTGTTGCTTGCTTTACTATCTCATCTCACTGTTGGATTCATTTTACCAATCTTTCCGGGTTTGGTTGCCGGCCGAAAATTCTTTCCGTTTTCCCCACACGACGGCTGTTGTGACTGATTCCAGAATTTCCTGTCGATTTTGTTCAGTTTTAGTAAGATTTCTGTTTGGTCTGTCTTTGCAGCGGCGACATGATCACGGCGGAAGATTTATGCTTTCGCTCAATTGTTTCTCTACGGATTTCTGTCGAACAGATCTTTGAATGCTCGGGGTTCGCAATCCAATTTTGTTGTTCGTAGAGGTGGATGCTTTTTGGAATTGATTTTGGTTTAGATATAATTCTCGTGATGAGGGGAAGAATTTCTTTGATGTTTGTTTCAATATGTATCCCAAGTGTTCGAAGTGGTTCTCGTGCCCGCTAACACCGTCTTTGGATTGTCTGATTTTCATTTTCCATGCAGGTACCAAAGGATCAACCCGGAATCTGTCCGAGTCCCCAATGGAGGCGGCAGCGGCATCTTCGCCCATCAGGAAGCCAGCAGAACCCGCACCGTCACCCACACCATGCATGGACGAGCGCGACGGCGCCCCAGCCATGGATGCCGACAGGTCGAGCCTCACGCCCTACCTTGCCCGTGCCTCGCTCAAGCAGCGCGAGCCACGAGGGCGTCTGTCATCCTCATCCGCTGCCATCATGAGGGACAACCAGCTGTACAACGCCGCCGCGCACTCCTCCCAGGGAATCAACCTCGACGGCGGGCTCTACAACTTGGCCACCCAAGCCTCCGGGCCATCCAACAACCTCGGCGACGCGGTCTACACCTTCACCGCCCAAGCCTCCCAGGCATACAACAGCCTCGGCAATGGGCTCTACAACCTCGTCGCCTAGGCCACCCAGGGAGGCGACCTCGGCGGGGGCTCTACAACCTCGCCGCCCAGGCCACCCAGGGAGCCGACCTCGGCGGGGGGCTCTACAACCTCGCCACCCAGGCCACCCAGGGAGGCGACCTTGGCGACAATATCGTTGTCGTCACTGCAGCTGCCGCCGTCGAGGTCGCCTGCCCGGGCGGCAAGGTTGTAGAGCCCGCTGCCGAGGTCGGACCCCTAGGTGGCCTGGGCGGCGAGGTTGTAGAGCTCACCACCGAGGTCGCCTTCCTGGGTGGCCTGGGCGGCGAGGTTGTAGAGCCAACTGCCGAGGCTGTTGTATGCATGGGAGGCTTGCGCGGTGAAGGTGTCGACCGCGCCACCGAGGCTGTTGGATGGCTCAGAGGCTTGGGTGGCCAAGTTGTATAGCCCGCCACCGAGGTTGAGTCACTGGGAGGAGTGCGCGGCGGTGTTCTACAACTGGTGGTCCATCATGATGGTAGCAGACGAGGACGACGGATGCTCTCGTGGCTGGCTCTGCTCAAGCGAGGCGTGGGCGAGGTAGGACGTGAGGCTCGACCTGTCAGCATCCACGGCTGGGGCGCTATCGCGCTCGTCCATGCTTGGTGTGTGTGACGCCGCGGGTTCTGCTAGCGTGTCGCCGGGCCATCCTAAGGATCAAGAAACGCCCGACGACGCAAGGCCAGGCCCAGCCGCGCGCGGAGGCGGAGAAGCTGATCCGCCGTAGAGCGCCTGCGGCCCGGTAATCCTCGACACCTCGCCACAGACTCCTCGCGCTGCCACCCTCTCGCCACTGCTACCTCGCGCCACCACCCTCTCTCAGCATAGGTACACACGCCACGCCCCATTCTCTGTCGAGCCAGGTAAGGTAGCCACCATGGGATCTGCCCGTCGTCCACGGCCGGCAGCGTCCCCACTCTGTCCATGTTGAGTTGCGTTGCGTCATCATGGTCGGGTCAGTCTGGCCCGACCTGCTGCCCGTGTGCTCGGGCCAGGGCCGGGCCCGGTCTCGTTTGCATGGCGTTGTGGGCCCCCTCCATTTTTAGAAATAGTGACGCGTTTCTTTACTCAATTACACCTTTTGTATTCTTGCCCTATATACGCCAGCAGTACAAGTCAGTACGTAACGCCACACGCATTAATCGGCACCTCATTATCTCCGAGATAGGTTACTGATAATCTGGTCGATCTCCAGCATCGTCTGTGTTGTGTTGTGATCACCCTACACGCAAACATCAGTGTCTATCCTGGCACTAATGCCATTAATAGTTTCAATTCATTGTTTGTATATACGCAGTGCAGGCCAGAGGAACTGGTGATATCACCGCTAAATTGGCATTAGTAGTAGAGATTTGATGCATGCATTAGTGGCATTAGTGTGCTTGCTTGTGCATATCCATCCATCTAATGCCATTAATAGTTTCCTTATATTGTTTGTATATATACGCAGTGCAAGCGAGAGGAACTGCTGATATCACCGCTGAATTCGTATTAGTAGTAGAGATTTAACGCATTAGTGGCATTAATTAGCATGCTTGCTTGTGCATATCCAACCATCCATCTATCCATCTGTAGAGTAGAGGTATATATATATATATATATATATATATATATATATATATATATATATATATATATATATATATATATATATATATATATATATGCGGTGTACTTGTACTGGCTGCGCAGGCTAGAGATCCTATAGACATTGTTCAGTTTCGGTCGTGTCTGTCGTCCTTGCTTACTGATGATGCCGAACATGACGGTGACCAGATCATCCACGGAGGACCCTCATGCCGCTGCCGGTGAGCAGCAGCAGCCACAGCGGCAAGCGGCGGACAAGGCGCCTCGCATCACCGAGGAGGAGCCAGCGGATTTTACCAATACTTCCCGGTTTGATTGCTTGTCTCGTCTCACTGCTGGATTTTAACAATCTTTCTCGTCTCACTGCCTCAATTTTTTTCTTTCCCCACTAGACGGTTGTGACTGGTTGCAGAGATTTTCCGTCGATTTTGTTCTGTATTAGGACTTCTGTTTGGTCTGTCATGGCGGAAGATTCATGCTTTCGGCCGATTGTTTCCATGCCGTCGCTGCAGGCAGTTTCGTGTGTACTTTTTTGTGCGGATTTCCGTCAAGCAGATCTTCAAGTGCTCGGGTTTCGCACTTCATTTTTGCAGTTCGTAGACGATGGTTGCGTTTTAGAACTAATTTTGGTTTTAGTTTACATTTCTGGCGATGAGGGGAAGAAGTTTTTGCTGTTAGTTGTGTTTGACTTGGTTCTCGATCCAAATCACTGGCTAACATCGTATCTGGATTGTGTGATCTCGTTTTCTATGCAGGTACCAGAGGATCAACCCGGAATCCGTTCCAGTCTCCAATGGCAGTGGCGGCGGCAATGGCAGCGCCGCCACCAGAAAGCTAGCAGAACCTGTGCTGTCACCCACGCCAAGCATGGACGAGCGCGATGGTGCCCTGACTGTCGACGCTGACAGCTCGAGCCTCATGTCCTACCTCGCCCGTGCCTCGCTCGAGCAGCGCCGGCCAGGAGGGCGTCCGGCGTCCTCATGCGCTGCCATCGTGAGTGACCACCAACTGTACAACGCCACCGCGTACTCATCCCATGGAGTCAACATCAGCGGCTGCCTCTACAACTTGGCCGCCCAAGCCTCCCAAGGATCCAACCTCGATGGCGGGCTCTACAACTTGGCCGCCCAAGCCTCCGAGGCAGCCAACAGCCTCGGCGGCAGGCTCTACAACCTCACCGCCAAGGCCACCCAGAGAGCCAACCTTTGTGGCGAGCTCTACAACCTTGCCGCCCAGTCTACCCAGGCATCCAACAGGCTCGGCAGTGGGCTCAACAACCTCGCCGCCCATGCCACCCAAGCATCCAACAGCCTCGGTGGCGGGCTCTACAACCTCGCCGCCCAGGCCGTTGAGGGAACCGACCTCGGCGGCGGCAGCAGCAGCAGTGACATCGCCATTGCCACGCTGGAAGACCCTGCGCCGCTCAAGTGGGGCTGCAAGAAGCGCTCGCGCGCCTGCCGCGAGGTGCCCGCGCCGGCGCCCGTTGTCACTCCTGCACCCGCATCGGTGACTGCTCCCGCGCCAGCAATGGTGCCCACTCCAGCGCCTGAGCCAGAGCTGACCCCAGCTCAGGCGCATCACCGGGGAATCTTAAGTATCAAAAACCGCCCGACGGCGCAAGGCCAGGCCCAGCCACGAGCGGAAGCGGAGAAGTTGATGCCACCGCCGAGCGCCCGCGGCCACGCCATCCTTGACACCTCGCCTCAGACTCCTCGCACCACCACCCTCTCGCTGCTGCCACCTCGCGCCGCCACCCTCTCGCAGCACAGGTACGCACGCCATGCCCCATACCGTGTCGACGCAGGTAAGGTGGCCATCATGGGACCTGCCTGTCGTCCACAGCGGCAGCATCCCCACTCCGTTCGTGTTGTGTCGTCTCGGTCGAGCCGGTCCGGTCGGGTCTGAGCCTTTGCCCGTGGGCTTGGATCAGGGCTGGGTCTCGCTTGCGTGGCGTTGTGGGTCCCACTCCATTTTTTAGAAATAGTGGCGCGTTTCTTTTTTTTTTAGCATCAATACAGACACAAGCGCTCATATACACGCGCATACACTCATCCCTATGAACGCACACACGCACACCCTACCCTTATGAGCACCTCCGAGAGACGCGAGCACCAGGATTTGAACCCCGGTGGGTTGAAGGTACCACTGTCCACCTAACCAACTCAACCACAGGTTGATTCGCAATAGTGGCACGTTTCTTTACTCTATTACACCATTTGTATTTTTGCCCTTTATACGCCATCAATACAGCAAAGTAAGTAACGCCACACGCATGCATTAATCGGCACCTCATTATGTCCGGGATAGATACTGATAATCTGGGTGATCACTCTACACGCAAACAGCAGTGTCTATCCTGGCACTAATGCCATTAATACTTTCCTTCTATTGTATGTATACGCGGTGCTGGCCAGAGGAACTGGTGATATCACCGCTAAATCGGCATTAGTGGTAGAGATTTGATGCTTGCATTAGTGGCATTAGTGTGCTTGCTTGTGCATATCCAACCATCTATCCATCCATCTGTAGAGTAGAGGTCTCCTTTTATATGCGGTGTACTTGTAGATCGCATAGGCATTGCTTATTTTCAATCGTGTCCATCGTCCTTGCTTACCCATAATGCCGGAAATGACGGTGACCAGATCATCCGCGGAGGCGCAAGCGGCGGACAAGGCGCCTGGTACCACCGAGGAGGAGCCGGCGCCCAAGGTGCATGAGCCTAAGCCGCCGCAGCCGCAGCCGAGGCGGCAGCCGTACCGTCAGGCTGCGGACAAGGCGGCTCAGGCCAGCAACGGCGAGCAGGAGCCGGCGCCCAAGGCGGAGCCTAGGACGCCGCAGCCGCAAAGGCAGAGGCAGCAGCCGCCGCGCCAGGCGTCGATGAAGGAGAAAGGCAAGGCGCCGATGGTGCAGGAGGCCCCCGCGGTGGCGCCGCACGTCGCGCAGAGGGCGGCGGCCGCCGCGGGGGAGGCCGTGGCCCGGCCGCCGGTGCCGTGCGTCGCGACCCAACTCACCCGCAAGGAGAAGGAGGAGGACTGGTTCGCGATGACCGGCAGCAGGCTGCCCTACCGCCCCGTGCAGCGCCGCCCCAAGGCCGTCGAGGACAAGCTCCAGGTACGCCACGCACCGCCATTCTTTTTTTGTCTCTCTTCCATGTATGCATTCGTCTCGGTGTTACTACGAGTGGTTAGGTTGACACGATCGACGACGATGTGTTGGCGCAGAAACTGTTCCCGGGGCAGACGCTGCCTGAGGTGACCAGGGCCAGGTACATGGTGCGCGAGAAGAAGCAAAAGAAGGTACCGCTCCATCTCCTCCCACTGCACACTTTTTTTTACCAGTCAGCTTTATTTTTACTTACATTTACACTGCGCCGTCATTTCGTCATTAGAACAATGGCATTAGTTTTTATATGATTATTTAAACTTTTCAAATATTTGGATGACTAGTCAATGTGTATGTGCAATGCACATTATTTTGGAAGTATATTAAGTGCATGCGGATATTAAGTAAGATATTATTTACATGTTATTATGTGATTAGTACTATATTTGACGTGAAATTAACTGCAACGTTAAATGTGTTGAACACTCGATATTGAAGTAGTATAGGTCGTTGGATTGACATGATCTGATGACCGAGATTAATTGAATTATATAGATATTATGACGATTAGTGCTATACTGTACGTAGATGATTGGATACTTATTTGTATAGAGCTGGGAGGTTTTGGGGGAGAAGGAAAGAAATCACCGGCTTACTATTTATGGTCCTAGCCGATGTCACGTGGGCCCGGACCATTGTTGACTGTGCATGCGAGCTCGGGTTGGCCTGTCTATGTGGCTGACTGCCGACGTGCAGGTGTGTCCAGCACAGAGATTGTCATGTCTACACGTGGCGAGCCGTCGTGGAGGTCTGGGTAGACAAGGCCCCGTTGCATGTTTCTGTTTCAAAATTGCATGTCTCTCTTTCAGCAGCCAAGCTTGATAATCTTTGTGCTGTTTTGCAGCGCCCCGGCCTTCAAGCAATGGCGGAGGAGGACGCCCTGAGGTCCGAGAGGCACGACTCCGACGATGATGCGGTGGGAGAAAAAAACCATTTTGGCGTCGCCGATGCGGAGGAGCGTGGTAGCCGGAGGAAGAGGGGTTGAAGGCAACAGTAGATTCATGGGCAATCTATGAGCGTCAGTTGAAACAAAAAAACCAAAAAAGAAATCTAGCCGGCATTCCGCTCTTTTCCTTTTCTGAAGATTTTTGTTCGTTCGTGTCGTCGATGACAGACGGTTCGTTGATTTACAAATGGTCGGTCGAAGCCCGCCGCCGCTGTTTCCGCGCCTCCATGGTGGGGGCCGGGGTGGCGGCGGGCTATGCATATTTACCAGATTTGGGTCCAGACTTGCATAGCCTGGGGAAGAGCTTGGAAGAGGAAACAAACCTTTTCGCTCCGTTTCGTCGTTCTTGTTCCATTTGCATCGTTGTTCTTCTTCGTGGTTGATTTTTGCACTGCTGGTTTTGTGCTTTGTGGGCGCTGTCTCCTGCCGATAGCCGTCATGGATTTCTGTTTTGCAGGGGCTGTTTGCTTCAGTTGGGGCAAACGGGATTCTCGCGTGGATGGATGAGATATGGTGATGGGATATGGGCGCTGCTGGAGGCAAAATTGTTGCTAACTTGGTGATGAGCTTTGCCACACCTGCAGCTACATGACTGAAATCAGGGTACGCTCTTTGCCACACCGTGGCTCTAAGATTTACTGCTAGTGCTTAGTAGAGCGGCATCCATTTCGATTAGCTTGAGCTGGAGCGAGCCTCTCATTCCTTTTCCGTGCATCCGATAGCAGTGCAAGTCGGAGAGACGGGCCCTTCTCTAAAATATGCTCCAATTCTCATGGCGTTCTATTAGGGTATGTTTGGCACTTTGGTTAGAGAACAAGTAGAGTGCAATGGATTTAGTGTGTTGGTATTTAACGCCTGAAATTGATTTGGGCGCCACTCGATTCCTACGACCAAAGAAGAGGAAGGTGAGGCACCTAGCTAGGCGGCGACAACCCCAATGAGGCAATGCCAAGTACAGTGCCGGAGACAAGGGATGGCGTGACTGACCGCTAGTGTCGCCGTGGAAGCGAGGCGGAATGTTGAAAGGTGTTGGTGGGAGGGGGTCGGGGGTGTTCATACATGCATGTTGGGCTACCGAGGCGATAGGGCAGCGCGACAGCAGCCAGGGGGGGGGGGGGGGGGGGGGGGGGGGTAGCGACTATAGCCAGCAGCAGCGAGGAGTACATGTGTACAGATTGAATCTGGTTGCCTTCCTTCCCCAAAACAAGAGATATATCCATACCCAAAATTTCAGTAATCCAAAGAATTGGTTTATCTGCTTGCTATATATGTCGATATTGGTGACAAATTTTTGTCAATAAGTTGTGTACTTGTTAGTTCCTACTAATGCTCATTGTGCATTTTTTAACCATTTTTGGGCGTCCATTCTTTAAATTGCTTTGAATGGTAGTTGGTACTTAGACAAGAAACATTGTAATAATGGTAGTTGGTACATACAGAAGATGCTGAAATTACCGGTCATTGTTGAGATTAAACATGCATGGGAGAGACTAGCATACCTTTGTTCGCTGCGTGGTGGCTCATTCAAATCAATTGCTTTATCCCCTCGTCTAGTTATTTTTTACTCCTATAAACAAAACAAAACAAACGTAAAATACGAATAACATATTTTTGCAAAGTGTGAGATGCACATACTCCCAAAGTAAATCAGGTCTATTACACGGAACCGGTGTTGTATTATTAAGTTGAACAAGAACAATAGCGTGAAACAAAAATTATAGGTAGGCAAGACATGTACATAGAAATATGAACATCCTTACAAAAATTCACAAGAGAAAATGGAGGGACCATCAAACAAACCCAACATATGCAACAAAATGATATTCTGACCTCAAAGTTACCCACAAAAGAGATCCCAATGCGAGAACAGATACTAGGTGGTAGTGAGCATTATCTATTGCACAAAAGGTAATCGGACATTATCCTTATACATTATGAATCAACCCCCCAAATGATATGGTTGTGGCCAACGAGAGGTCGCTGACGAGGCAACTGGGATCCTCCCTGCTAGTAGATCTGGTCGTCGTTGTCCACTAGGCCAAGATCCGGAGTGGCCATCCCGCGCACGGCCACAAAAGAGATCCCAATGCGACAACAAATACTAGGCGGTAGTGAGCATTATCTATTGCACAAAAGGTAATCGGACATTATCCTTATTCATCATGAACCAACCTCCCAAATGATATGGTTGTGGACGACAAGGGGTCGCCGAGGAGGCAACCGAGATCCTCCCTGCCGGTAGATCTGGTCGTCGTTGTCCACTAGGCCAAGGTCTGAAGTGGCCATCCCGCACACGGTGACAAAAGAGATCCCAATGCGAGAATAAATAATAGCTGGTAGTGATCATTATCTAGTGCACAAAAGGTAATCGGACATTATCCTTATTCATTATGAACCAACCTCCCAAATGATATGGTTGTGGCCGACGAGAGGTCGCTGAGGAGGCAACCGAGATCCTCCCTTCTAGTATATCTGGTCGTCGTTGTCCACTAGGCCAAGATCTGAAGTGGCCATCCTACGCACGGCCACAAAAGAGATCCCAATGCGAGAACAAATACTAGGTGGTAGTGAGTATTATCTATTGCATAAAAGGTAATCGAAAATTATCATTATTCATTATGAACCAACCTCCCAAATGATATGGTTGTGGCCGACGAGAGGTCGCCGAGGAGGCAACCGAGATCCTCCCTGCCGGTAGATCTGGTCATCGTTGTTCACTAGGCGAAGATCCGAAGTGGCCATCACGTGCATGGCCACAAAAGAGATCCCAATGCGAGAACAAATACTAGGTTGCAGTGAGCATTATCTATTGCACAAAAGGTAATCAGACATTATCCTTATTCATTATGAACCAACCTCCCAAATTATATGGTTGTGGCTGACGAGAGGTCGCCGAGGAGGCAACCGAGATCCTCCCTGCCGGTAGATTTGGTCATTGTTGTCCACTAGGCCAAGATCCGAAGTGGCCATCAAGTGCATGGCCGTTGGGGTCGTCCGGTGTGCGGCCACCATGGATGCCGAGCACGTGGACATCGTGGCCATCCCGCCTAGCGGAGGCGTCGCCAGATCTGTAGGGAGGCTGCGGTGGAGTGGGTGTGGGGGAGGGAGAGGTAGAGGTGGGGGATCGCCGTCGGCTATGGAGATTGGGAGAGGGGTGGATTTAAGGTTGAGAATTAGGTTTAGGGGTCAAATTTATAGGGTAGGGGACGCGATGGGCCATTCTGGGCCGACACACTATTAGCCTCGCGGACCAGTGATAGGCAGGCCAAGAGAGCATGTCATTCGTAAAATGGGTTTAGGTTAATTATCTTTGCTCAAATAAAAATTATGTCATGGTATGGGTATGGGAATAAGGCTTCATGTCTGGGACTAGACTAAATCTCAAATTTAGGCATCTTTCGAAAACCATCTGCAATTTTGTAGGCATTAAATGCATTTCTATCTATTTAGTGGATATATTAGAAATTTGAACTACATGTACCTTAAAATGGTATCTAAATTAAAAGAAAATCATGTTCAAGCACTTATGTAACTCATAGCCTTCTTTCAAAACATGATTTTCTTTTGAATATTTCTGTTGAAAATTCCATACAATTACAAGCATCCTATTTGTTTTATTTTTCTATAAAATCTAAATGCGTTTTAAATACATTCAGATTTTGTATGGTTTCATCATATTACCTAATGAGATTGCGTTAACAATCCATACATTTTAGTAACGGTGTAAGCATACATTGATTTATAATTCAAGCATCTCCCTATAAGTGATTTAGAATTCGAAGGGGAAGTAGGAAGTCTGTACTCCACATCATGGTTTGTTCATCATTTTCACTTGATTTTGTACTGCAACTAGATATTGTGGTAATGTACACTAATATACCTGCATGTTCCATCTTTTTATGTAATGATTTGTATTTCTTATTGTCTTGAACACATCTAATTAAGGTACCATGTGGGATGCCTATCAAAATTATTGATTTCAAATTCCCCAAACTTTTCTACATGCGACATACCTTATTTGTTTGTTCATGTCAAATTTAGATATTTTTCTTAAGTCATTTCTATTTTTGAGGGACTAACACTTCTATGTATTTACTTGATATATTTGAAATTTGATTCGCATGTACCATAAAATGGCCTCTAACTGGAAACAAGAAACCATGTTCAAGCAATTATGTAACTGAAAGCCATCATTCAAAACATATATGAAAATTTTGAACAATTGCTTTGGAAAATTTAGTCTATCACATGTAGTGATGGAGGCAGGGGGAGCTAGGGCCATGGGCCACGCCAACATTGATAAACCAACATTGTTAGAGCTACTAATATGATGTTTTGGGAACAAAAATGTATTTTTGTGGTTCCTGCCCTCCCCAGTGATGGTGTTGCAGCAATAGGACCCCCTCATACAATTTCCCTGACTCCGTCTCCGGCAGTGGCGAGTCCAGTAGCTGGGCTTCATAGGGCTCGAGCCTACCCTCTAAAAATATGATTATTTTTTTAATATACTACTATTCTTCTCTGCTTAGCCTATCAGCACAACAACAGGCAACAGCCCACACGCAGGACTGCCCAACCAAAGCAACGAAGCACGTAATACACGCATCCAGGCTTCCAGGCACGCCGCACGCACTGCTCACGCTCCAGGTCCAGGGCTCCAGACCTAGCGTTGGTCAGCGTTGGGGCGGCCGGCGGCGGACCACACTTGTAGAAAAATTCCAGTAAATACTAGTACATGTTTTCAGTAGTATTATGCGAAAGTTTGAGCATATTTGGACAAGGAGATTGTAGTCTTTACTGGAATTTTCCATAAATACTACTGTAACATTGTCCCAAGGCTATTTAGCTAGGAAGGTTCAAAATTTAATGTTTTCCATAAATTTCAGAAAAATCCCAGTGAATACTACATGTTTCTAGTAGTAATCTGGGAAAATCTTAGATTATTTGGACAAAAGAATAAGGAGATGATGTTGTTTTTCTTCAAGCGATCATTTCATTTTTTTTTGCTGTTAATTTTGAGCCCACCCTCTAATTTCGTCCTGGATTCGCCACTGGTCTCCGGTCACATGTATCCTGCCTAGCCCCAGGTGGCGAGGGGTGTGTGGGCCACTGAAGCATAAGCCTCCTTGTTGTCACCTTTTTTCTTGAGGAACACCTTTGTATCACTTCACTAGGCATGGTCACCGTTTATTGTGTGCCGGGGGGTAATCAGTCAGTGGAGGTAGGGCTCCGCTGTCACTCTTGGCCGCTCCATTTTCCCTTGGTTCAGCTCACTGGCATGTGGGACTAGTAGAAAATAGTCCATGGATAGGCACACTAGCACTCAACCTAATAAAAAAACAACAAAAAGAGCACCTCCACACTACCGATACTAGCTAGCACAGCAACACAAACGAGTAGAGGTAGATTTTCAGTCCTATTGATATCCTGGTGGGGCCAAGAGGTCAGGTGTCATGGGTCCATAAGGTACAAGAGATCCTTTCTTTGGAGACAATTTGACTTCTCTCTTACCATCTCAGGGCAATAGTTCCTACTGCCAAATATGGTTATCGTTGGCCACTAGGCTGAGATCCAAAGTTTCCCTCGCGCGTGCAACCGTCGGGATCATCCAGTTGCGGCCACCGTGAATGTAGAACATGCGGTCATCGTGGCCATCCTGTGTAGTGTAGCGTTACCAAATGTGTAGGGAGGCTGATACCTCCTTTTATTGACCGGGTATTGGAGCAGAAAAGAGTACCTCACACATATTTCCCTAGAGGTGACCATGGTTATCGCTTGAAGAGATGGTCTCTAGCAAGCTTTTTTCAAAGTGCCAAATCCATATTTTGACCGGATCAACAAGCAAATAGTGATTCAAACACTTGTAATAAAAAGAGGTATGGTTATGAGGTCTTATGCTTACAACCTTGTATTTGCACTCGGATCAAACAGGAATTTTAATTTGTGCGCTGGAAGTCACCCATCAAGATGTGCTTATTATGGATCGAAGTAAGGGATGTGTCCAAATAACATCTTGACCGGCACGGGTCTTGCATCAGGAATCAGTTTTCCGACCACAGGCCCTATCTGTTCGTGGGGTTACCTCAAAAATTAAGATAATGAAATTAGGCAAGAGCTTTGAGCATTTAATGAATACACCTCATTTATCCCCAAGGATATGGTCCATGGTGCCCTACTAAACCTTTTTGTCATCGGTGCTCAGTATAACACTTCAGGGTCTCCTTGCTCCTAGCCTCACCTGTGCTCAATCTCCATGATCCAGGGTACCTGCGGGGATGAAGATCGCGGAGAAGACAAGAGGCATCTTCACGGAACAATTTTATTTCACACATAGGGGACGTTATGTCAAAGTTTTCCATTGATCTTCTCAGCAAATACCTCGAGTTGCAAGGCTCATGCCTCAACTCATACCTTACCAAACTACTCATACATGGAGATCAGATCACGGGAAGAAAACATTGAAGAACACATCTTGAGATTGATTGATTGCAATATTTCTTACAATGGATGCCTTGTGCAATGCACGATTACAAGTATGAATGAGATGGGAGAGCACTGTGGTGGTGGTGGAGATGGCTATGGCGATGGAGATGGCGGCTGCTAGGGTTTGTGGATGAAGATGATGCTGAAGAGGTTTTGGCTTTATGTACATGTCTTGCCTACCTATAATCTTTGTTTCACGCTATTGTTCTTGTTCAACTTAAGAATACAACACCGGTTCCGTGTAATAGACCTGATTTACTTTGGGATTATGTGCATCTCACACTTTGCAAAAAATGTTACTCGTATTTTATGTTTCTTTTTTTGTTTTGTTTATAGGATTAAAAAATAACTAGACGAGGGGATAAAGCAATTGATTTGAATGGGCCACCACACAACGAACAAAGATATGCTAGTCTCTCCCATGCATGTTTAATCTCAATAATGACCGGTAATTTCAGCAGCTTCTGTATGTACCAACTACCATTATTACAATGTTTCTTGTCTAAGTATCAACTACCATTCAGAGGGAAGTAGGAAGTTTACAGTGCACATCATGTTTTGTTCATCATTATTCACTTGATTTGTGTACTACAACTAGATATTGCGGTAATGTACACTAATATACCTCCACATTCCATCTCTTTTATGTAATAATTTGTATTTCTTATTTATTTTTTGAACACACCGGGTTAACATTGTTGGGGATCGTAGCAGAAATTTAAATTTTTCTACGCATCACCAAGATCAATCTATGGAGTCATCTAGCAACAAGAGAGAGGGAGTGCATCTTCATACCCTTGAAGATCGCTAAGCGGAAGTGTTCAAGAGAACGGGGTTGATGGAGTCGTACTCGTCGTGATCCAAATCACCGATGATCCTAGCACCGAACGGATGGCACCTCCGCGTTCAACACATGTACGGAGCGGAGACGTCTCCCCCTTCTTGATCCAGCAAGGGGGGAGGGGAAGTTGATGGAGATCCAGCAGCACGACGGCGTGGTGATGGAAGTAGCGGGATCCCGGCAGGGCTTCGCCAAGCACAAGCGGCGAGGAAGAGGTGTCACGGGAGGGAGGGAGGCGCCAGGGCTTCAGGTGTAGCTGCCCTCCCTCCCCTCCACTATATATAGGGGCCTAGGGGGGGCGCCGACCCCTTGTAGATCCCATCTAGGGAGGGGGGCGGTAGCCCTAGGGGTGGCTTGGCCTCCAAGCCAAGTGGAGGCGCCCCCACCCCTTAGGGTTTCCAACCCTAGGTGCATGGGAGGCCCAAGTGGGGGGGGGGGGGGGCGCATCAGCCCACCAAGGGTTGGTTCCCACGCCCCTTCAGCCCATGGGGACTTCCATGATAGGTGGCCCCATCCGGTGGACCCCCGGGACCCTTCCGGTGGTCCCGGTACAATACCGATGACTCCCGAAACTCTCCCGGTGGCCGAAACTGGACTTCCTATATATAAATCTTTACCTTCGGACCATTTCGGAACTCCTTGTGACGTCCGGGATCTCATCCGGGACTCCGAACAACTTTCGGTTAACCCCATACTAATATCTCTATAACTCTAGCGTCACCGAACCTTAAGTGTGTAGACCCTACGGGTTCGGGAATCATGCCGACATGACCGAGACATCTCTCTGGTCAATAACCAACAACGGGATCTGGATACCCATGTTGGCTCCCACATGTTCCACGATGATCTCATTGGATGAACCACGATGTCAAGGATTCAGTCAATCCCGTATACAATTCCCTTTGTCTACCGGTATAGTACTTGCCCGAGATTCGATTGTCGGTATCCCGATACCTTGTTCAATCTCGTTACCGGCAAGTCTCTTTACTTGTTTCGTAACACATCATCCCGTGATCAACTCCTTGGTCACATTGTGAACATTATGATGATGTCCTACCGAGTGGGCCCAGAGATACCTCTCCGTTTACACAGAGTGACAAAGCCCAGTCTCGATTTGTGCCAACCCAACAGACACTTTAGGAGATACCCATAGTGCACCTTTATAGCCACCCAGTTACGTTGTGATGTTTGGTACACCCAAAGCATTCCTATGGTATTCGGGAGTTGCACAATCTCATGGTCTACGGAAATGATACTTGACATTAGAAAAGCTTTAGCATACGAACTACACGATCTTGTGCTAGGCTTAGGATTGGGTCTTGTCCATCACATCATTCTCCTAATGATGTGATCTCGTTATCAACGACATCCAATGTCCATGGTCAGGAAACCGTAACCATCTATTGATCAACGAGCTAGTCAACTAGAGGCTTACTAGGGACATGGTGTTGTCTATGTATCCACACATGTATCTGAGTTTCCTATCAATACAATTCTAGCATGGATAATAAACGATTATCATGAACAAGGAAATATAATAATAACTAATTTATTATTGCCTCTAGGGCATATTTCCAACAGTCTCCCACTTGCACTAGAGTCAATAATCCAGTTCACATCGCTATGTGATTAACACTCAAGGTCACATCCCCATGTGACTAACACCAAAAGAGTTTACTAGAGTCAATAATCTAGTTCACATTACCATCTGATTAACACTCAATGAGTTTTGGGTTTGATCATGTTATGCTTGTGAGAGATGTTATAGTCAACGGGTCTGAACCTTTCAGATCCGTGTGTGCTTTACAAATCTCTATGTCATCTTGTAGATGGAGCTACCAAGCTCTATTTGGAGCTATTCCAAATAACTGTTCTACTATACGAATCCGGTTTACTACTCAGAATCATCCAGATTAGTGTCAAATATTGCATCGGCGTAACCCTTTACGACGAACTCTTTTACCACCTCCATAATCGAGAAAATTCCTTAGTCCACTAGTTACTAAGGATAACCTTGACCGTTGTCCTGTGATCCATTCCTAGATCACACTTGTACCCCTTCAGGTGCGGTACACAACATAGCATACTTTAGAGCCTACGTCTAAAGCATAGGGGACGACCTTCGTCCTTTCTCTCTATTCTGCTGTGGTCATGTCTTGAGTCTTACTCAACACACATACCTTATAACACAGCCAAGAACTCCTTCTTTGTCGATCTATTTTTGAACTCCTTCAAAATCTTTTCATGGCATGTTTTCGTTTGAAAGTACTATTAAGCGATTTTGATCTATCCTTATAGATCTTGATGCCCAATGTTCAAGTAGCTTAATCCAGGTTTTCCATCGAAAAACACTTTTCAAATAACCCTGTATGCTTTCCAGAAATTCTACATCATTTTGATCAACAATATGTTAACAACATATACTCATCAAAAATTCTATAGTGCTCCCACTCACTCCTTTGGAAATACAAGTTTCTCATAAACTTTGTATAAACTCAAAATCTTTGATCATCTCATCAAAGCGTACATTCCAACTCCGAGATGCTTACTCAATCCTTAGAAGGATTGCTGGAGCTTTGCATACTTGTCATCATCTTTCAGGATTGACAAAACCTTCTGGTTGTATCACATACAACCTTTCCTCAAGAAAAATGTCGAGGAAACAATGTTTTGACATCCTATTTGCAAGATTTCATAATAATGCAGTAACTGCTAACATAATTCCAACAGACTCTTAGCATCGCTACGAGTGAGAAAGTCTCATCGTAGTCAACTCCTTGAACTTGTCGGGAAACATCTTAACGACAAGTCAAGCTTTCTTAATGGTGACACTTACCATCATTGTCTGTCTTCCTTTTAAAATCCATCTGCACCTAACAGCCTTACGACCATCAAGTAGTTTTTTCAAAGTCTATACTTTGTTTTATACATGGATCCTCTGTCGGATTTTATGGCCTCGAGCCATTCGTCGGTATCCGGGCCCACCATCGCTTCTCCATAGCTCGTAGGTTCATTGTTGTCTAGCAACATGACTTCCAAGACAGGATTGCATACCACTCTGAAGTAGTACACATCCTTGTCGACCTATGAGGTTTGGTAGTGACTTGATCCGAAGTTTCATGATCACTATCATAAGCTTCCACTTCAATTGGTGTAGGTGCCACAGGAACAACTTCATGTGCCCTGCTACACACTAGTTGAAGTGACGGGTCAATAACCTCATCAAGTCTCCACCATCCTCCCACTCAATTCTTTCGAGAGAAACTTTTCCTCGAGAAAGGACCCGTTTCTAGAAAAATCACTTTTGCTTCCGGATCTGAAATAGGAGGTATACCCAACTATTTTTGGGTATTCCATGAAGATGCATTTATCCGCTTTGGGTTCGAGCTCATCAGCCTGAAACTTTTTCACATAAGCATTGCAGCCCCAAACTTTTAAGAAACGACAGCTTAGGTTTCTCTAAACCATAGTTCATACAGTGTCGTCTCAACGGAATTGGGTGGTGTCCTATTTAAAGTGAATGCAGTTGTCTCTAATGCCTAACCCATAAACGATAGTGGTAATTCGATAAGAGACATCATGGTATGCACCATATCCAATAGGGTGCAGTTATGATGTCAGGACACACCATCACACTATGGTGGTCCAGGTGGTATTAGTTGTGAAACAATTTCTACAATGTCTTAATTGTGTGCCAAACTCGTAACTCGGATATTCATCTCTATGATCATATCATAGACATTTTATCATCTTGTCACGACGATCTTCAACTTCACTCTGAAATTACTTAAACCTTTCAATAATTCAGACTTGTGTTTCATCAAGTAAATATACTCAGCATCTACTCAAATCATCTGTGAAGTAAGAACATAACAATATCCACTGCGTGCCTCAGCACTTATTGGACTGCGCACATCAAAATGTATTACTTCCAACAAGTTGCTTTCTTGTTCCATCTTACTGAAAATGAGGCCTTTCAGTCATCTTGCCCATGTGGTATGATTTGCATGTCTCAAGTGATTCAAAATCAAGTGAGTCCAAACGATCTATCTGCATAGAGTTTCTTCATGCATATCTACCAATAGACATGGTTCGCATGTCTCAATCTTTTCAAAATGAGTGAGTCCAAAGATCCATCAACATGGAGCTTCTTCATGCGTTTTATACCAATATGACTCAAATGGCAGTGCCACAAGTATGTGGTACTATCATTAGTGTCTTATATCTTTTGGCATGAACATGTGTATCACTACGAGCGAGATTCAATGAATCATTCATTTTAGGTGCAAGACCATTGAAGGTATTATTCAAATAAACAGAGTAACCATTATTCTCCTTAAATGAATAACTGTACTGTGATAAACATAATCCAATCATGTCTATGCTCAACGCTAACACCAAATAACAATTATTTAGGTTTAACACCAATCTCGATGGTAGAGGGAGCATGCGATGCTTGATCATATCAACCTTGGAAACACTTCCAACATATATCGTCATCTCACCTTCAGCTAGTCTCCGTTTATTCCGTAGCCTTTTATTTCGAGTTACTAACACTTCGCAACTGAACCGATATTTTAATACCCTGGTGCTACTAGAAGTACTAGTAAAGTACATGTTAATATAACGTATTTCCAAAATACTTCTGTCGACCTTGCCAGCCTTCTCATCTACCAAGCATCTAGGGTAGTTCCGCTTCAGTGACCATTCCCCTCATTACAGAGGCACTTAGTCTCGGGTTTGGTTCAACCTTGGGTTTCTTCACTAGAGCAACAACTGATTTGCCGTCTCATGAAGTATCCCTTCTTTCCCTTGCCCTTCTTGAAACTAGTGGTTTAACCATCAACAATTGATACTCCTACTTGATTTCTACTTTCGCGGTGTCAAACATCGCGAATTGCTCAAGGATCATCATGTCTATCCCTGATATGTTATAGTTCATCATGAAGCTCCAATAACTTGGTGGCAATGACTATGGAGAACTATCACTATCTCATCTGGAAGATTAACTCCCACTCATTTCAAGCGATTGTAGTACTCAAACAATCTGAGCACATGCTCAACGATTGAGCTTTTCTCCCTTAGTTTGCAGGCTTAAGAAACTTGTTAGAGGTCTCATACCTCTTGACGTGGGCACTAGTCTGAAATCCCAATTTCATTCTTTGGAACATCTCATATGTTCTGCGACGTTTCAAAAATGTCTTTGGTGCCATGATTCTAAACCGTTAGCATTACGCATTGAACTATCATGTAGTCATCAAAACGTGTATGTCAGATGTTTCCCAACATCTATAGACGACCCTCGAGGTTAAGCACACTGAGCGGTGCATTAAGGACATAATCCTTCTGTGCAGCAATGAGGACAATCCTCAGTTTACGAACCCAGTCCGCATAATTGCTACTGTCAACTCTCAACTAAATTTTCTTTAGGAACATATCTAAAACAGTAGAACCAAAGCGTGAGCTACGACATAATTTGCAAAGACCTATTGACTATGTTCATAATAATTAAGTTCATATAATCAAATTATTCAATGAACTCCCACTTAGATAGACATCCCTCTAGTCATCTAAGTGATACATGATCCGAGTCAACTAGGTCGTGTCCGATCATCACGTGAGACAGACTAGTCATCATCGGTGAACATCTTCATGTTGACCGTATCTTCTATACGACTCATTTTCGACCTTTCGGTCTTCCGTGTTCCAAGGCCATATCTGTACATGCTAGGCTCGTCAAGTTAACCTAAGTGTATTGCGTGTGTAAATCTGGCTTACACCCGTTGTATGTGAACGTTAGAACCTATCACACCCGATCATCACGTGGTGCTTCGGAACAACGGACCTTAGCAACGGTGCACAGTTAGGGGGAACACTTTTTTGAAATTTTAGTGAGGGATCATCTTATTTATGCTACCGTCGTTCTAAGCAAATAAGATGTAAAAACATGACAAACATCACATGCAAATCATAAAGTGACATGATATGGCCAATATCATCTTGCACCTTTGATCTCCATCTTCGACGCGCGGCATGAACACCATCGTCACCGGCATGACACTATGATCTCCATCATCATGATCTCCATCATCGTGTCTTCATGAAGTTGCCTCGCCAACTATTACTTCTACTACTATGGCTAACGGTTAGCAATAAAGTAAACTAATTACGTAGCGTTTTTATTGACACGCAGGTCATAAATAAATTAAGACAACTCCTATGGCTCCCGCCGGTTGTCATACTCATCGACATGCAAGTCGTGATTCCTATTACAATAACATGATCAATCTCATACATCACATATATCATTCATCACATCCTTTTGGCCATATCACATCACACGGCATATGCTGCAAAAACAAGTTAGACGTCCTCTAGTTGTTGTTGCAAGTTTTTTTACATGGCTGCTATAAGTTTCTAGAAAGAACGTTTCTTACCTACGCCAAAACCACAATGTGATATGCCAATTTCTATTTACCCTTCACAAGGACCCTTTTCATCGAATCTGATCCGACTAAAGTGGGAGAGACAGATACCCGCTAGCCACCTTATGCAACTAGTGCATGTCAGTTGGTGAAACCAGTCTCACGTAAGCGTACGTGTAAGGTCAGTCCGGGCCGCTTCATCCCACAATGCCGCCGAATCAAGATAAGATTAGTAACGGCAAGCAAATTGAACAAATCATCGCCCACAACTACTTTGTGTTCTACTCATGCATAGAATCTACGCATAGACCTAGCTCATGATGCCAGTGTTGGGGATCGTAGCAGAAATTTAAAATTTTCTACGCATCACCAAGATCAATCTATGGAGTCATCTAGCAACGAGATAGAGGGAGTGCATCTTCATACCCTTGAATATCACTAAGAGGAAGCGTTCAAGAGAACGGGGTTGATGGAGTCGTACTCGTCGTGATCCAAATCACCGATGATCCTAGCGCCGAACGGACGGCACCTTCGCGTTCAACACACGTACGGAGCGGAGACGTCTCCTCCTTCTAGATCCAGCAAGGGGGGAGGAGAAGTTGATGGAGATCGAGAAACATGACGGCGTGGTGGTGGAAGTAGCGGGATCCCGGCAGGGCTTCGCCAAGCACAAGCGGGGAGGAAGAGGTGTCACGGGAGGGAGGGAGGCGCCAGGGCTTCAGGTGTAGCTGCCCTCCCTCCCCTCCACTATATATAGGGGCCTAGGGGAGGCGCCGGCCCCTTGTAGATCCCATCTAGGGAGGGGGGCGGCAGCCCTAGGGGTGGCTTGGCCTCCAAGCCAAGTGGAGGCGCCCCCACCCCTTAGGGTTTCCAACCCTATGTGCATGGGAGGCCCAAGGGGGGGCGCACCAGCCCACCAGTGACTGGTTCCCACGCCCCTTCAGCCTATGGGGCCCTCCGGGATAGGTGGCCCCACCCGGTGGACCCCCGGGACCCTTCCGGTGGTCCCGGTACAATACCGATGATTCCCAAAACTCTCCCGGTGGCCGAAACTGGACTTCCTATATATAAATCTTTACCTCCGGACCATTCCGGAACTCCTCATGACGTCCGGGATCTCATCCGGGACTCCGAACAACTTTCGGTTAACCGCATACTAATATCTCTACAACTCTAGCGTCACCGAACCTTAAGTGTGTAGACCCTATGGGTTCGGGAATCATGCAGACATGACCGAGACATCTCTCTGGTCAATAACCAACAACGGGATCTGGATACCCATGTTGGCTCCCACATGTTCCACAATGATCTCATCGGATGAACCACGATGTCAAGGATTCATTCAATCCCGTATACAATTCCCTTTGTCTACCGGTATAGTACTTGCCCTAGATTCGATCGTCGGTATCCCGGTACCTTGTTCAATCTCGTTACCGGCAATTCTCTTTACTCGTTTCGTAACACATTATCCCGTGATCAACTCCTTGGTCACATTGTGCACATTATGATGATGTCCTACCGAGTGGGCACAGAGATACCACTCCGTTTGCACGGAGTGACAAATCCCAGTCTCGATTCGTGCCAACCCAACAGACACTTTCGGAGATACCCATAGTGCACCTTTATAGCCACCCAGTTACGTTGTGATGTTTGGTACACCCAAAGCATTCCTACGGTATCCGGGAGTTGCACAATCTCATGGTCTAAGGAAATGATACTTGACATTAGAAAAGCTTTAGCATACGAACTACACGATCTTGTGCTAGGCTTAGGATTGTGTCTTGTCCATCACATCATTCTCCTAATGATGTGATCCCGTTATCAACGACATCCAATGTCCATGGTCAGGAAACCGTAACCATGTATTGATCAACGAGCTAGTCAACTAGAGGCTTACTAGGGACATGGTGTTGTCTATGTATCCACACATGTATCTGAGTTTCCAATCAATACAATTCTAGCATGGATAATAAACGATTATCATGAACAAGGAAATATAATAATAACTAATTTATTATTGCCTCTAGGGCATATTTCCAACAAACATACCATGTGGGGTTCCAACAAAAACTATTGATTTCAGCTGCCCAAACTTTTCTACAAGTGACATACCTTATTTGTTTGTTCATGCCAAATTTTAGTTATTTTTCTTAAGTCATTTCTATTTTTGAGGCACTAACAACATTTCTATGTATTTACTTGTTATATTTGAAATTTGATTAGCATGTACCATAAAAATGGCCTCTAACTGGAAACAAGAAACCATGTTCAAGCACTTATGTAACTGAAATCCCTCATTCAAAACATATATGAAAATTTGAAACATTTCCTTTGAAAAATTTAGACAATTACATCTATTTTGCGTGGCCCATGATGGCCAAGGATTTGTGAACCATTGACACGTAGGTCTCTTTGGTGTTCTTTTAGGAACTCCCTTGTGTCACTTGACCATGAGAGTACGTGTTGGGGAACGCAGTATTTCAAAAAAATTCCTGCGATCATACAAGATCTATCTAGAAGATGCATAGCAACAAGAGGGGAGAGTGTGTCCACGTACCCTAGTAGACCGAAAGCGGAAGCGTTTAGTAACGTGGTTTATGTAGTCGAACGTCTTCACGATCCAACCGATCCAAGTACCGAATGTATGGCACCTCCGTGTTGAGCACACGTTCAGCTCGATGACGTCCCTCGATCTCTTGATCCAGTTGAGGACCAGGGAGAGTTTCGTCAGCACGACGGCGTGTTGGCGGTGATGATGAAGTTACCGGCGCAGGGCTTCGCCTAAGCACTACAACGATATGACCGAGGTGTGTAACTGTGGAGGGGGGCACCGCACACGGCTAAGAGAAGACTTGGTGTGCCTTTGGGGTTCCCCCTCCCACGTATATAAAGGGGGGAGGAGAGGAGGCCGGCCATAGGGGGCGCGCTCCATAGGGGAGTCCAACTAGGACTTCCAATCCTAGTTGGAGTCCCCTTCCTTCCCAAGAGAGGGAGAGAGAGGGAAGGAGGAAGGAGGGAGAAGGAAAGAGGGGGCGCCGCGCCCCTCCCTAGTCAGATTTGGACTGGCCATGGGGGGGGGGCTCCCTTGTTGCCCTCCTCTCCTTTCCACTAAGGCACATAAAGGCCCATGAACTTTCCGGCCGGGGGGGGGGGTCCGGTAACCCCCGGTACTCCGAAACTCATCTGAAACGACCCGAACCATTCCGGTGTCCGAATGTAACCTTCCAATATATGAATCTTTACCTCTTGACCATTTCGAGACTCCTCGTCATGTCCGTGATCTCATCCAGGACTCCGAACAAACTTCGGTCATCAAATCACATAACTCATAATACAAATCGTCATCGAACATTAAGCGTGCGGACCCTACGGGTTCGAGAACTCTGTAGACATGACCAAGACACATCTCCGGTCAATAACCAATGGAAGAACCTGGATGCTCATATTGGCTCCTACATATTCTACGAAGATTTTTAGTGGTCAAACCGCATAACAACATACATTGTTTCGTTTGTCATCGGTATGTTACTTGCCCGAGATTCGATCGTCGGTATCATCATACCTAGTTCAATCTCGTCACCGGCAAGTCTCTTTACGCGTCCTGTAATGCATCATCCCGTGACTAACTCATTAGTCACATTGCTTGCAAGGCCCATAGTGATGTGCATTACCGAGAGGGCCCAGAGATACATCTCCGGTATACAGAGTGACAAATCCTAATCTCGATCTATGCCAACTCAACAAACACCATCGGAGACACGTGTAGAGCATCTTTATAATCACCTAGTCATGTTGTGACGTTTGATAGCACACAAGGTGTTCCTTCAGTATTCGGGAGTTGCATAATCTCATAGTCACAGGAACATGTATAAGTCATGAAGAAAGAAATAGCAATAAAACTTGGGAAAATTTTGTTTTTGCCACTCTAGTTTTTCCCAACTTTGCTTTTGCCACTCTAGAATTTGACATTTCATTTTTGCCACTCTTAGTTTTTGACAACACATCACAATTGCCGTTCTGTGGCAAAAGCAATAATTTTAGAGTGGCAATTGTGATACATTGTCAAAATCTAATAGTGGCCAAAGTGAAATAAAAAGTTATTGCTTTTGCCACGGAAGGCATTTGTGATGCATTTTCAAAAACTAAGAGTGGCAAAAGTGATATGTCAAATTCTAGAGTGGCATAAGCAAAGTTGGCAAAAACTAGAGTGGCAAAAACAAAGTTTTCCCATAAAACTTAACAATCATTATGCTAAGCTAACGAATGGGTCTTGTCCATCACATCATTCTCTAATGATGTGATCCCGTTCATCAAATGACAACACATGTCTATGGTCAGGAAACTTAAACTTTGATTAACGAGCTAGTCAAGTAGAGGCATGCTAGGGACACTCTGTTTGTCTATGTATTCACACATGTACCAAGTTTCCGGTTAATATAATTCTAGCATGTATAATAAACATTTTTCATGATATAAGAAAATATAAATAACAACTTTATTATTGCCTCTAGGGTATATTTCCTTCAGTACGTTCACCGTTTATTGTGGGCCTGTGTTTAGGGCATGTACAATGATTGATAAGATAGTCTTATCTTAAGTCTTGCATGTAATTTAGAGATGACAAAAAAGGAAGTCTACAATGGGTCATCTCTTAGCCTTATCTTCAATAACTAGTCATTCCTAAAAACATGGTGAGACATATTGTGCTAAGAGATTATCTCTTGTCTTCTCTTAAATAAGAGAACCTTTTTTTATGAGTTCTCTCTCCTTCACCTCATCATTTATCCTATGTGACACTTTTAAAATAGCACTATTGTACATGCCCTTATTGTGGGTCTCGGGAAATAGTCAATCAAATGGAGGTAGACCTCTATTGTCAGTCTCGGACACTCCATGTTCCCTGGCGCAACTCACTCGCATCTGGGCCTGGTAGCAAGCAGTCCATGGATAGGCATACTACACTAGCACTCAACCTAATAATTAAAACAACAACAAAAGACCACCCCCACACTACGAGTATTACTAGTCCAACATAACTTGTATAGGTAGATTTTTTTTGTCCCATTGATGTCCTGGTGGGGCCAAGTGGTCAGACACTATGGTTCCAGAAAGTGCAAGAGGTCCTTCCTATTGAAGACAGTTTGACTTCTCTCATGCCACAAAACAACCTGTGGTTGGATGATTATAAGTATGGGGATATCCCAGGCCACCAAGGTTTAAATCCGTTTATATATATTAAAAATATAAATAAATTTTGAAATAAATAAATAAATAAATAAATAAAAAGAGAAACGAATCATAGGTACGTAATGAAATAACACAGAAGGAATTTTCTACTAGGCCGGCCCACTAGAGGATTCCGCTATGTATCGATTTTGTGAAAATAAATGTTGATGCTAGTGTCTCGGCGAACTGTAAGGTGGGCAGTGGTGGAGCTTGAAGCCCAACTCTAGTTGGGCTAGGCGGGCCAAAAAGAAAGAAATAGCATGTGGGCTAGTGTTCTAAGGCCTAACAGTAAAAAAAACTCGTGTGCAAATTTTAAAATGTTGGACGGGCCATGTCCCATCCGACCTTGCTGTAGCTCCGCCACCGAATATGGGCACTACTGCTGCAATTTGTCGCAATATGGATGGCACCTACCTGGGCTCTTCCGTTCTTGTTATACAAGGATTGTTGGACACTTGGACCCTTCTGCGTTTGAAACCCTAGCGTGTAGGGGGGAGGGGGGGGGGGGGGTCCTTCTGCGTTTGAAGCCCTAGTGTGTAGGCAAGCTCTTTCTTTGGCACAAGACTTAGCTATGCAACATATTCAAGTATCAACGGATACAAATAGGTCAAATCATATTCATGAAAGGGCTGGGGGAAACAATGGAGACATAATTAAAGAGATTTTAGAAACTATTAGTGCTTTTACTTCCTATACTTTCGCGTTTGAATCTTGAACTTCAAATTTTGAATCTCATAACATAGCTAGATTTGGTGTGTCTCTTCCTCAGGGGAGACATGTTTGATTGGGTTCACCTCATGACCCAATAATTATTCCTGTAAACATTCTCATCGGTCAATAAAGACTAGCTATGTTTTGCTAAAGAAAAAAAAACAGTCTCGCTAAGAGATATAGACGTGCCCATATGACTAGAACCCCCCGCCCGCCTTGATCTTATGAAGAGCACAATATCTCTTAACTAATTAACATGCGTTCTTGTGATTATTATCATAGATCTCAGAATTATTGTACTGCGTATATACATAATTTTCGAACGATATATTTTTGCAAGATATGTTCCTGATTTTCTTAATGAATGCCCATAAATGTGGATGCATTCAAATCAGCAAGATTTGCCCATAACTGAGTATGTGATGATGACCAATTAATGTGCAGGACTTTAGCATTTGTTGTTTTTGAATTACATAGACTTTAGTTAACCGGGGTGGGGGGCTTGGAAATCATACTGACACTAACATTGTTGACCTTGCCGGTGCGCACGGGGCGGTCTTAGTACAGGAAAAGGTGTATCATTGTTCAAGTTTAATCTCAAGCCATGGCTATATACCACCCCGGGAACATGATCTGTTGTTGCATTAAACTCGAACCCATGTTTCCGCAGATACTGTAAAAGTGCATGTTCTACCAAGGCAATCAAAAAGACGATTTGATGAAAAAGACTAGGAAACACATTATACGTCAACACTCCTCTTTACGTGTGGCTCCCTCAGGCCTCAATGTGAACCAAAAGTGGGCTGCAATTTAATTGCGCCAGCCAGGTCTTGAACTCAAGACCTCTTGGCTCCGATACCATGTAGAAGTGCATACTCTAGTCAATGCAACCAAAAAATCGATCTGAGGGAGAGGGCCGGACATTATACTCCAACACTCCCCCTCACGTCTATGCTCCTTTGGAGCTATATGACGGCAGTGGAAGCGGGGGCAGGCCGCAATTATTTATTGTGTTTACTGAGTTTTGAACCCTGAACCTATTGGTTGTAAGTTTATGCACCTAACCGGTTGACGTATAATGTATTGACTAGTCTTTTCCATCAGATCGGTTTTTTGGTTGCATTGGCTAGAGCATGCACTTCTACATAGTATTAGAGCCAAGAGGTCTGGAGTTCAAGACCCGGCTGGCGTAATTAAATTGCAGCCCACTTTTGGTCGACCTTTAGGTCTGAAGGAGCCACACGTGAGGAGGACGCATAATGTCCTGCCTAGTCTCTTGGTTAGGTGCATAAACTTACAACCAATAGGTTCAGGGTTCGAAACCTAGTAAACGCAATAAATAATTACGGCCTGCCCCCGCTTCCGCTGCCCACGTCATATAGCTCCAAAAGAGCATAGACGTGAGGGGGAGTGTTGGAGTATAATGTACAATCCTCTCTCTCAGATTGGTCTTTTGGTTACATTTGCTAGAGCATGCACTTCTACAGATACGATGCAGACATAGTAGACGTGTAGAACAAAAGCAGTGTGCATCACCACATGTCTTTGAAACTCAAATTGTACAGAACAATAGCTAAATTCGACCATCACACATGTAACTCCTAGCTAGCACTTGGGGGTACAGGAGCGGCAATTTGCCTGGCACTCCTTGAACGAATGCCAGCACGGAACACCCGACATCACGAGGCAGCAGACGCAGTGGGTACTCCAGGCCTCACCTTTGGTCTTGCAATCCCTATAGCCACGAAACTTCAGGGAAAGATTGCACTCTCCAGCAGCTGCGAGCGATCCGAACGCGACGAGCAGAACGATGGCCGCGCACACGAGGCTGCTCCGCTTCATGTTTGGTCTCCACCGGCCAACTGCAGGGACTTCAAAGCATAATGCATCTCATCCAGTTCTATCATGTTGAGCATACGATATTTACAGAGTAATTGGCCTTAATGTTGAGCCTGAGCATGATCGCACCTATAATATATCACATGTGTGTATTTGTGGAGTTACAGATCCTAACTTGTCAAATAAAGGTTGTCAATTCGAGCTTTGATCGAGCCCAACTCTGTTCTCGCTAGTTGGCAGCTGGCAGGCCTAGCATAGTAGTATATGATATATCTCAGCAACAATAATGTATATTGCTTAAAAAATCCTCTGAGGTACATTGAAAATTTCTAGTGTTGATGTGCTGCTATTCATCATTAATTGTTCTTTTAGTTTGTGGCAGGGAACTATAGCTGAATGAAAATGATGTTATGTGAGCTCATTTTGATTATGTCAAAAAGCCTCCGTTTATATTCTTGTAAACTACTACCTTTGTCTTGGTTTATAAGTCACTTTGTATTTTTTGCCAAATTTTGACTAGAGATTTAACTAATAAAATTTTAATGCATGTCACCAAAAATTATATCGTTGAATTCGTATTAATTTTTTATGACATACATTAACATTTTGTTGGTTAAATTTAAGGTTAAAATTTGGCACAGAATACGAAAGGGACTGATAAACCTAGAAGGAGGTAGCAAGATTGTGTTCACAAACCCTACATATTTATTCTTAAATACGCACAATCATGCGTACCATCGCATTAAAGAAGGAGCGGCAAAGAAGTCAGATACAAGGCCTTTGGGCCATTACAACGCTAATCACAAGAATTAGCAACCACGCACACCCACTCTGCCTACTACGAAACACGCTACCCTAGTCCAACGTCATGCCAAGGTGATTTTTTTTCCAACCGGGCTCACACCCCTTTCCATTAATTTTGCAATCAACGGAAATACATCAGTCCGTTTTTATCAAGTCTGTTTAAGCACCGAGACGACCACTTAACTAAAGGAGACTAGACCGAATGATAAGACTGACTGCAAAAGCTAAATTAGACTGAAAGGGGGGGAGCGAGCTGGTGCATCATCAGGAAACCCACCGCATGATGATCCTCGAGCGAATCATCCGCTGTGGGGCGAAAACCTGATGACACAAACAAGCCACTACCCAACTAAAGACAACGGTTCCCAGGAAGAAACTACAAGTATACCTCGACGACTAGCCAAAATAAGACCAGGAGACATAAATCCAGCGGGCATCAAACCCCAGTGGATAATAAGACTTAAAAGGAGACCCAAGTAGCGAACCCAACTAACCAATCTGGATCCCATCCCTGTCGCCCAAGAGAAGCCTGTCATGAGTGAAGGTCCTGTCCGCCAGTGCAGCAGCCACGTGAGCCAACCTCTTCACGCCAGCTTGGAATTTCTCCTTGTCTTCAGTTTTAAGTAACCCTGCCCAATACAACATAAATGAGCAGGCAGTGAAAATAGCCTCTAGGGGAGTACGAGCTACATATTTATCAAAGGTAACTTTATTGCGGAGACACCAAATTCCCCAACATATGGCAGCAGTAATCATCATATAGAATTGATTCCCTCCTGGAAAGAATGTATAGAACCAGGCAAAGCTTTGCCAAAGTGATCGGGGACAGCAAGAAACCCCAATTGTCATACCCAGCGTGCCCCAAACTGTACGAGCAAGAAGGCAGGTAAAAAACAAGTGGTTCGCAGTCTCTATATTTGTACAAAAGAAACACATAGGATTTACAGGCCACTTCCTATTGCGCATATTGTCTCGCGTAAGCACATCATTATGAAATAACTGCCATAAGAAGATTTTAATCTTCAATGGAACAGGGGCTTTCCAAACCCAATTATAATTGGGGCCAGCCAAGTTTCTTTCCAGCCATTCATACATCATTTTAGTCGTAAATTTCCCTCTACTACTAAATGCCCAGGAAATAGTATCTGAAGAATTACTCAGCGATAGCTTTTTAGCCTCCATTACCATCCAAGCCCACTGCTCTCCCAACACACCTGTCAATCTGCGTCTGAAGTCTGGATCATAGTTACTCGTTACCTAGGATGCCAGAGTACTCTCCTGATCATGGCAAATACTGAACAGATCAGGGAACCGATCTTTCAAAATGATATTCTCTACCCAAGGATCATGCCAGACCCTAGTCAGGTTACCACTATTGATGATGATTTTCCTACCAGCCATATATGAGTCCTTGACTTTCATGATAGCTTTCCAGCAAGGGGAATCAGAGAAACGACCTCGTATATTGGCTACTCTCTTGTTATTAAAGTATCTAGCTCTGACTATACGCTGCCATAACCCAACGCTTGTTTCGAGTTTCCACCACCATTTAACGAGTAGGGCAACATTCTGTTTATGAAGATCCTTAATACCCAACCCCTTGTTTTCTTAGATCGACAAACTCTTGCCCATTTAACCATATGATACCCATGTTTCTTATTCTTCGTCCTCCAAAAGAATCGTCTACGATGTTTTTCCATCTTTTCAATAAAGGTTTTATTGAAAAGAAACATCAACATGAGATAAGATGGAATCCCATCAAGACTGGAACCCAATAAAGTGAGTCTAGCCCCGAAAGAGGCCGCATAGGCCACCCATGCATCAAGCTTTTTAATCATTATACCATCAAGGAAATCTAAATCCGCATTCTTGAGAGCGGAGTATGTTACTGGGACCCCAAGGTACTTCATAGGTAAGGTGCCCACTTGGCAACCAAACATATCAGCGTAAACTAAATCAATATCATTATCTCCTCCGATACTAAAGACCTCGCTTTTCTCAAAAATGATTTTTAAACATGACATGAGTTCAAAAAGATAGAGCAAGAGTTTGACATTGATCGCTTTGTCGATATCATGTTCAAAACAAAGCACTGTGTCGTTAGCGTAATGTAGGATGCCCACCACATCCTCAATAAGATCAGCAGCTAACCCCTTAATAAGAGCGTTTTTTTGAGCTGTCAGCACCATCTTAGTCAGGCACTCAGCCGCAATATTAAAAAGAAAAGGGGAGTGAGGATCGCCCTGTCTCACCCCCTTAGCACTTTGTATGTATGGCCCTACCTCATCATTGATCTTGACGCTGACCGTGCCATTCATAAGAATTTGAGAAACCCACCCACACCACTTGGAGTTAAACCCACGTTTCACATGACAATCGAGTAAAAACTCCCAATTAAATTTGTCATAAGCTTTCTCGAAATCAAGCTTAAGTATTACCCCCACTTGTTTCTTGATATGAGTATAGTGTAAAATCTCATGCAAGGATAATATGCCATCAACTATATGTCTCCTTTTAATGAAAGCATTTTGTTGCACACTGAACAACTTATGTGCATATTTGCTGGCCCTAATGTCCATGGCTTTGGTGAGTAATTTGTAGGGACAACGCAACAAACAAATGGGCCTATATTGCTGAATTCTATTGGCCTCTGATGACTTAGGTAACAGAGTTATAATGCCATAATTCAGTCTCTGTACATCTAGCTTGCCCTCATAAAACCACTCAAACATGCTCACTAGATCCGGGGAAACTACCTCCCAGCAATGTTGATAAAACTCAATACGGATGTCATCCATTCCAGGGGCACGGTTAGTTTTCATGTCAAACAAAGCCTTTTTTATCTCCTCAAGAGAGAAAGGACGGGTCAAGTCATCATTGTCATCAGGAGTCATATTTTCTTCCCGAGACCATAATGTTGCATCTATCTGACAGAGATTGCCAGGAGCCGGTCCAAATAGGTTTTTATAATATTCAGTAGCATGAGCTAATAAATTTTTGGTTCCTTCTATGGTCACTGATCCGCACTCAAGGGATACCATGGAATTTTTCCTACGACGCCCATTAGCTACCTTATGGAAAAAATCAGTGTTATTGTCCCCTTTCAAAAGCCACCTCTCGTTAGAGAATTGGTGCCAATGAAGCTCCTCTTCAACATACATCTCATTAAGTTCTACCAGGATATCAAGTTTCCTAGTATAAGCTTCCCCACATAGTCCAACCTCCTCCTCCAGTTTTTCCAATTCCTGAAGCTCAAGCTTAATAATCCTCTTTCTAATTTTGTTATGTCCAAACAGATTAGACCCCCATCCTTTAAAGAATTTTTTTGAACCTCTTCAGCTTAATGTTCAAAGAGTCGATGGGATTGATAGTGTATACTGGTCTTGACCAGATCTCAGATACCAGGGGAAGGAAATCTGGATTCTTAAGCCAAGCATTATCAAATCTAAAAGACCTATTACCTGGTGCTCTAGAAGAAGCTCTCCCTCCATCCAACAGTAGGGGGTTGTGATCAGAATTTTCTTTGACCAACTTATTTTCTGATGCAAGGGGATATAAATCTTCCTAGTCAGGAGACATAAGGACCCTATCCAATTTTTCCAAAGTTGGGTTTTCCTGTTTATTGGACCAGGAATAACAACCACATGTCATGTGAATTTCCCTCAACCCAAGCAGGTGTATGACAGAATTGAACACTTCAGAGAAGTGAGATATGGCTGTTTTTTTATTCTTCTCCCCACTGTGTCGAATGATATTAAAGTCTCCCCCAACCAGATATGGCATGTTAGTATTATGGCACATAGAAGACAACTCTGTGATGAACTCAGGTTTATGTTCATCATGAGCAGCACCATATACAATCATCAAAGACCAACTACAGTTCTTGACCCTATCAAACAGATCTAACTGTAGGATGTAATTACCATGCCTAGTCGTAAGGATATCAAAATTATCTTTACTAAGCCCACAAAGAATTCCTCCAGACTTTCCCCTAGAAGGAACCCACTCCCAATGAAACTTTTGGCTCGGGTCAAGCTTCCTAAAAAAGGATGGCTTATATGTCTCTTTCATAGTCTCTTGTAACCCAATAAAATCAATCTCATTGGCATTAATCATATCTGTGAGACAGGTAGACATGCCTTTCTTACCTACCACCCTGCAATTCCAAAAGATGCCTTTCATTTATATCGTTAGGATTTATCCCTAACTCTGGTAGGTCTGCCAGGGTCCATAGCAGCCTTACCCTCTCCTTTTTTCATTTGACTTCTTGTCATAGGTCTAACAGATTTATTAGGAGACATAACCACCACTTATCTTTTGCGGCAATTTTTCTTTTTCTTTTGTCTAGACTGATCAAGGATAAACGGGTCCTCACTATCCTTATTGTCATTGTCCCAAGTTAAAGAGAGGGGCACATCATTACCTAACCCATCATTAATGGTTATCTTAGGGGGATTCACATCATTATTTTTATCATGCAATAGATTTCTAGAAAGTTCAAGTTCACGTATAATATCTATAGCAGCAAAATTCATTTGGAAGTTGCACTCCCATTAATGAAGCACGCAATATAATGGCAGAATCAGACAAAACAGAAAACTGATTTTTTGAGTTGGGCACTTTCATACCTTCTGAATCCCGCTTCATCATCTTATTGGTGGCCGCATCCTCCACTTTTTCTAGTTTCTGCATCTGTCTACGTGGAGCATATTCCTCATAGATCATATTATCTTGAGTTGGGGACCCAGATGGAGACTCAATTGTATAAGTACTACAGTTCTCTCCCCCTTCCATAGACCCTTCCTCAAGTGGAACAATGTGAGGCAGGGATGGCCATGCGACATAATCTGCCAAAGGAGGAAAAGTACTCCAATAAGTTGTATCATCATAATGGAGATATAGAGGTGAGCGAGGAACATGAGTCAAAATTCCCCAAGCACCTTTATGAACATCAACATCATGGGTGGGAGATCCAGTTATCTCTTCCATTTCCAGCCCCTCATGGACTTTTTCATTAGTAATATTACCAATTTAAGGATCACAATATGACATTCTTTCAGTAGCATGTTCTCTAGCCATGGTTTCGATAAGCAGCTCTGTATGGTTACCCTCATCACTTTCCTCTTCTTCTTCACTCTCAGCAACAACAGCCAACCTCTGCCCCCTTTGTCATAGTTCTGGGATGAATAAGTACCAACCATGGAAGCACTTGTTTCCCCTTGCCCAGCAGAATATGCAGGATATGATTCCATCCTTGCTTTCTTGGGGAAGGAAGGAGATGCACTGCTATCAACCGCAATGGAGGACTGGTTTTTGTCAGCCCCCAATGGCACAACTTTCTCAACTTCATAAAAGAAGTCATAATATTTCTCTCCAAGCATTCCTTCAGTCGAGGGGGGGGGGGGGGATTCTCTCCACCTCTCTGCACCCAAGTAAAATTATAACATATTCAGGTTTATGTATAGTAGTTTCATCAACTTCCAGTGTTATCCCCACCAAAGCTCCAGCATAAGCCGCATGTTCAGTGCACCTTTTTCTAGAGGAATATTACGAACCCTCACCCAAGCTTTTTCCATTATTCCCTTGGCCCCTACAGATGCAGTCTAAGGTGTAATGCAAACCACAACGGCCCCCTCCATCAAAGGCATACGTTTCCCATAACAGCATGCCCTCTCAACTTCACTAGCATTAGGAAAACGCATCACAAACTTAGCAGGGCCAATGGAACGAGCCGTACATTGCCACTTCTTACCAGGATTTTTAGCAAAGATGGCATTAAATTCATGTTCAATCTCTTTCACAGATGCAACCCCCTCCACAATAGTGATCACTACGTTGTTAGTTTTTTCTACACTCTGCTTAGTGGCACACATATCAGGAATATAGAAAAAAACCTGGCCAGGCGACTGGAATCCGCACATGAATGGAACACATTCCCAAGGCCTCAGAGTTTGACATAATTGAGCCATATGACCTAGCTTGTTGCATTTCTCACATCGAATAGTAGGGCAACGAGGAGCGAAATGACCTGAGAGGGAGCAGTTGATGCAGATCTCATTGGTGCTTTTGGTTGCAGCTTGTCGGTGGCGGTAGGGGTGGAGGATGTGGAGGTGGCTCCTTGGCGCCTGTCGTCGTCTCCTTGGCCGCCCCGCTCATGGCTCGCGCGGCGGCTTCCCATCTGTCTCCGACCTCGCCACCGCCAGATCTTGAACCGCCAGTTGCCGGCGGTGGTGGATCTGGCCGCTGCCATACCATATGGCAAGTTTGATTTGGCAGCGGAGCCTTGCGCCCCCCGCCAAATCCGCCCTGCGCCATGTTGTCCCGCCACCCTCCGGATCTCCCCCACCACACTCTCCCATCGGTTCACGCTGCGCACCACCGGACCGCTCCGCCGCAGCGACCTGGGCGAAGGAGCGGTCGTCGCCGCCGGCCTTGCCGCGCCACCAGACGAAGGACTCGCGCGGGGAGTAGTGGGGGGGGGGGGCAAACCCTAGCTCGCTCTCACGGATGCCCGAAGAGGAAGGCGAGATGCGCGTCTCGTGCGCTCGTAGTGGTGGTAGGTGGGGAGAATGATGTGTTTCCCCCGCCTCCCCTGCTCCATGTGGTTCTGCCCCAGGGTCGGGGTGGGATCCCCCATGGCGATCTGCTCCCACGTGTCTTCCATCGGCCATTGACAGGCGGTGGGTGTGGTTCTGGACACCTCGACACGGGTCGGTGCGCATACCTGATGGCCTGCCCGTCTCCCATGTACCGCGCCTCGGTCTGGGCCGTATGCCGCACTCGCTGGAGACGACCACATCGCCGGTAATCGCTCCCGAATCTTCGCAAAATTGCACGGCAGTGAGATGACGTCATCGATGTCGATGTGTTCCCCCACGCGGAGGAACCGCGCGTCAACCGTAACCCCGCGCCCGTCGATCAGCACGAGGCGGAGCGCGTCGCGACGGAGAATCAACTCGCTGCCGTGGAACGCGAGCGTATGCGTCTGCAGATCAGCGGCGTAGGATACGCGCCATCACTCGTCAGACGTGCGAGACGAAGACGCCAAGATGATGAGGTAAGCCACGGAGCAACCAAGCCGTATCACAACCAACTCCGAGACCTCTACAGCAAGACCCAACAAGTCGACACACACCAACATACCACCACCCATTGCGCAAACCCTACACATGACATGATCAACAACTTGCAAAGATAACTTAGACGAGCAAGGTTGGAGGTGGAAGCTGACTTTTCATCTTATTCACAAGGCTTGCTGAGTGCTAACTGGCATCCTAAATTGCAGCTTCTAATTTTTTTTGTCGCACCAATTAGACTCAAATCAAATTGTAACACTACACTCGTATGACTACTTGAATTTTTTATGGTACATATGGGAGAGGGAAATGGATGCTGCTGTGATTTATGTCAAATGCCATGTTTCTAGGCAAATGTAACTTAGGAGTTTATAGCAGGTGCTGTAACTAACAAAACGTCATATTGCGGGCGCAAAGTCTTGATTTCTGAATGTTGTAGCAGCTCTGTACTTCAAAGTCACTCTGCAGACCCTACAATTGTTTTTACCCTGCAGCACTCATCCTGGCACAATGGCACCTAAGGAAATGCGAGTTGGAGATCACAAGCTGCGGGCACTTTACCTCAGCGGACTAATTTTCCTGTCCTGCTATTTTTGTTGGGGTTCAGATCCGCTGATCTGCAAAGTAAGCAAGGGCTACGACCATGGATGTGTTGAGATCAACATGATTTTATCCATACCTGTATGTTCTTCGGGCTAGACGATGAAGACAAGCTGGAGCGCCGCGCACTGCTGAAGGAGGTCGGCTCGACTGGGTTCCGGCCGGCCGGCCGCCTTGCGTCGTCGATTGAGATTGGTGAAGCTCCGGTAGAAAGGGGATTCGGCTTCGGGGGGAGAATGTGGATGTGAGCTGTCGAGGAGAGTGTGCACAGTGCATGGTTGTAATAATGCCTTTCTCACTGCCGCTAGAATGGGAATAGCACAGCAAGATTTATGACGGAGAGGGAGCGGCCGGGGAGAGAAAGGAGAGCCTATCCTGTGAAACGGACGCGCTCGTGCAGCAACCGTGAAGCCACGTCAGGGATTAGAGCCCCCGCGTCGTCCCCGCTAGGGGACTCGCGCGGCGCCCTAAACCCAGCCGCCGGGGACGCACACTCCCTCTTTCCCTCTGTCCGCCGTCGCCGGGCTAAACCTGGGGGCCGACGGCGGTGGCGGAGGACATCGCCTCTCTCCCGTGGATTTGGGGTTGTGTGGGGCTTTGTTTCGTGGGGAGGCATGTCTGATCCGATCGGCAATGACGAAGGCTGTGGCGCGGCGGCTTCCGAGGCGGCGTAGCTGCGGGCGCGGCAGCCAGCCCTGTTTAGGCGGCGGCGCGCCATCTGCTTTTGCATCGACCGCAGCATGCAGGGCCTGGTGGTCGCGTCGATGGCATCTCCGGTTAGATCTGTTCTCACCGGTGCAATCGGCGGTGGTGGTCATCTCTTCCGTCAGAAGTGGTCGCCCTGCGGCTGGGTGGTCAGATCTCGAGATTCGTCATCTAATTCCGGCTACGAGTTGAGGAGACAATCATCTAGTTGATGGTGGTGTGTCCATCCTGCAGTACGCTGATGATATAATTATCTTTATGGAGCACGACTTGGCAAAAGCGAGAAATATGAAGCTGGTTTTATGCTTATTTGAACAATTGACCAGATTGAAGATTAACTTTTATAAAAGCGAGTTGTTCCGTTTTGGTAGAGTCAATGAGGAACAAGAGGCTTATAGGCAATTGTTCGGATGCGAATTGGGGGCATTACCTTTCACGTACTTAGGTATACCCATTCACCATCGTAGGCTGACAAACAGAGAATCGAAGTGCATCGAGAATTGGTTTGAGAAGAAACTGAGTTGCTGGAAGGGCAAACTCATGTCATATGGAGGCAGATTGATTCTTATTAATTCAGTGCTCACGAGCATTTCTATGTTTCTCTTATCTTTTTTCGATGTCCAAGTTGGTGTTAGGAAAAGGCTGGACTTCTATTGATCCTGATTCTTCTGGCAGAGTGATGAACTAAAGAGAAAATACCGACTCGCCAAATGGGATATCATCTATCGACCAAAGGACCTGAGGGTCCTTGGTATTGAGAATCTTGAAGTCAAGAACATATGTCTTCTCAGTAAGTGGCTGTATAAGTTATCATTTGAGATTGAGGCCACGTGGGCACAGATTCTTCGTAGTAAGTATCTGCAGTCCAAGACTTTGTCCCAGGCGACAGTGAGACCGACTGACTCGCCATTTTGGAGGGGCTTATGAGAGTCAAAGTTGCCTTCTCCAATAGAACAAAGTTTATAGTCGGTAATGGCAACACCACTTGCTTCTGGGAGGATACTTGGCTTGGTGAAACGCCGTTGGCGCTTCAGTATCCGTCCCTGTATCGTATTGTCCAACGACGTGATGCTCTTGTTGCAATGATTATGCGGTCCATTCCCCTTAATATTCAGTTTAGGAGGGCGCTTATTGGCGACCGGTGGGAAGCATGGCTTCATTTGGTGAGTAGACTAATGGAGGTTCAGCTATCTCATCAGCCCAGTCAGTTGTGTTGGATGCTTACTAGGTCTGGAGAGTTCATAGTTAAGTCGATGTATATCGATGTCATTAACTCTAGTGCTCTTCCTAGTTCCAAAGATGTTTGGAAAGTCAAGTTTCTTTGAAAATTAAAGTGTTTATGTGGTTTGTATATAAAAAAGTCATTTTAACAAAGTATAATTTGGTTAAGCGCAACTGGACAGGAACTACTAGATGTAGTTTTTGTGATCGGGATGAAACTATCAAGAACCTCTTCTTTGACTGCCCGTTGGCGAGAGTTTTGTGGCACACGGTGCATATTGCCTTTAACATTACTCCTCCGAATTCAGTCAGTACGTTATTTGGAACGTGGCTTGTTGTGATAGAGTCCGAAATAGCTAGACACATTCGCGTATGAGTATGTGCTTTGTTGTGGGAAATTTGGAACTGCAGAAATGATTTGGCTTTTAATAGAACAACAAATATTCATTTTTTGCAAGTTTTATTCCGGGCTACTGCGCTGATTCGTATCTGGTCGTTACTCACTCTGACGGAGTCCAGGGAGCGTTTGGTTACTGGATCTGTCCGCTGGGAGATGGTAGCGCGGGATATCTTCAACCGGTTTGGATGGCGGTCATGTAATAGGATAGGCGATTAGTTTACCTATCTTTGTTATGCCAGCCGGTTGTGGCTTTTGGGCCTATTGTTTTTGGCGTTGTGGCTCTTTGTGAGCCTGCCGTTATTTTGTTTTCAGACTATAAGACCTTGTTGAACCTCTTTATTTATTTATAAATGTGGGCGTATGCATCGTTCTGATGCAGAGGCTGGGGAGTCCCCCCTTTCTGAAAAAAAAACGAGTTGAGCAGATATAGTTGCCGGTGAAAACCGAGCTGTTGGTGGGCGGTGGAGGCGTTTTGCGCCGTTACCTCGATGAATGCATCATAGTGTAACTGTTGTTGACTCACTCGTGCTGCTTCGAGGGAAACCCCATGATCTGGTCTTCCAGATCGCACGATGGCGGTACTACGGTGCCGTTTCTTTCATGGGAGCATCGTTAGTGGAGCAGCGCTGGAAGACAGAGGCAGGAGGTGGAGCGGCTTCGTATTGCACGGAGCTTCGGTGAAGCTGTCAAGTCATGCCTGGGTGACAGGTGCTACGCACGACATATCTTCCAGAGTCTTCGCGTATGAACGGACGAGCGCAGGGCAATGGCACCGTTGGTTCCCGTGGTAGCATTGACGGATGTCCGGACTGGCAAGAATGATGCGGATCTCTTTTTTGAAGATGGGTCAGTGGTCTGATAATGATGGCGGCTTTTAAAACGTGTACATGTGGTGTGCGTGTTAGGTAGGTTGGACTGGCTGTTAGTCCCAATACATTATGTGGATGGATCGGCAACGACACCGATTTTAGATATGAGGAGTGAGAACACTCCACATTATCGAGTTTGTAGATGTGAGTGGTGATTTTGGTGGATTGATATATATTCTTGTCAGATGTTTGTGGAATAATTAATAAAAATGACTGCATACATCGATTGATGTAGAGGCCGGAGATTTAACCACCTTTAAAAACAAACTGCTCTGATCCAACCTGAGTCAAAATTGAATTAAAAAGAGAGGGACATGATGTGGGGCAAGGTGACCATATGCTCTCTTCTTCCCCTATCCATGATTTACGACTGTATTATCTTTCCAATTTGGGCGTAATTTCTGTCCCAACTCGTTTGGAATCAGCGGCATTAGCACACATAATGTGCTCCAAATCGATATATGATCTTCAATTATAAGGGTAAAAAGTTTATCATTAGTTGCAGCAGCAAGATTAAAAATACTCTAGATCCTTCATATTTGTATGTAGTTTTTTTTGCGGGATTGCATGTCGTTGTGCCAATTGAAGAAAAACGTTTCCACATAAGTACGTACTTCCTCTGTTCGAAAATACTTGTTATCAAAATGGATAAAAGTGGAGTAGTTGTTAGTACTTGTATATGCAGAAATCAGTACCTGGAAATTGCGGTACAGATTGACGGTATATTACTTTGCTACACATGTCTTGTGACTCATTTCTGGCCATCTTAGATGGAAAGTGCCTTTATTTAATGTCCAACTAAATCTTACTAGTTGTTCATGTACATGAATGCCTCATTGGCACTCAGGTAATATGTGATTTCCTTTTGAAATTCATGTTTTTCAAGGAAAAAAACTTAGTTTGCACCGGCCTTCTAACGAATTGCTTGTAGGAGGTCCCTGAAATGGGTTTTCACATCAGTTGCAACCTCTCTGAAGCAAAAACAAAGCATGTTCTTCTGTTAGAAAATAAAGTTAATTTTAGAGTTTAGAAACCAAATCATGGAACCTCCCTGAAGTGAAACCAAAATATATCAAACAATACATAATTGTGGTCTTTAAATTTTTCTCATTTCTAATATATACTCCTTCCGTTCCTAAAGAACTGCCAAAACGTCTTATATTTAGGAACATTGGGGGGTATTCCTTAAACAGAGAAACCAGTATAGGCCAAACAAAATACCTTTGATGTATGCGGAGGTATGCCACTCCTTACTTAATGCTTATTTAAGTAAGTGCTTCTTGGTTTCTCACAGTTTGGAATATGTAGGTTGTGTTGAAAGATGATGCAGATGTCGAATCTAATGTTACAGGCCTCTGTTCTTGAACATTTTGAGAAACTGAAATGCTATCCCTTTTCCTGTTTTGTGTTTGTTCCTTTTCTTGTTAGCATGTGGTCTTTGACAATTTCTTTAGTCTGCCAAAATTCCTTTGTTAATGGAAACGGATTATCTTCAGTTTGTGGCAAGAAATCTGATTGAAAAGAGTAGTCAACCAACAACCAGTAATTAAATCAGAGCCCAAACCTCCATTAATTGAATCAAGGTAAAATATCAAGAAAAGTTATTTATGAAAAATAATGATGATATACAAAAAATTGGAAGTTCTCATACTGTTCTGCAAGTAGATTACTCTTTCTAATTTTACTATCTAGTTCATCTCCCCGAAACTGATGTTTTCAGTCTCATATATACAATTTAGTAACCCATGACTTGCAGAATGTCGGTGTTCCTTATAATCCGTTTGCAAAACGTCATACATTTGAGGTTCCTATAATCTGTTCGGAAAACATGATATATGAACACATAATATTAGCTCTAGCCAGTAGTTGCCAATTTGTTTCTTATGTTGTGCGATTGACTGTTGGTTGTCCTAAAATGACTGATCATCGCAGCCAAAGAATTACCAGATACTAATCTTCTACCCGTCATCTATTTATATCTTCTTTAGTTACAAAAACCTTTTTAGCTGACTACTACTTCTCTAGAACAATCCTGTTGTATTTATTTTTCTTTTGTTTTTCATTCGAGTTATTGTCCCTTACTCCATCTGTTATGTCATAATACATTGGAGTGCCTTATCTGCTTATCCATTTTGACAATCAGTTTATACTTGCCAACTCGCCATCCCTCTGTTGCCAATAACGATTGTTTATAGCAGCAGTGATACATATGAAGATTATCTCCATACATATTTTCAGGGCACACAAGCCTCTTCAGCGACCACTCGTTGAAATTCAAATATTTCTACATCATGGTTTTTATGATTGCTCCACAATTCACTAAGTATTTAGTTACTGTTCAGATTCAGGACCATCTTGCACGCTCCAACAGTATTTTGGCTTTGATCAGTGGGGAATGTGAAGCATCACCCTCCTTCGCAGCTTCACCAGGCTTCAAATCGATTAGTTGGAGGCATCAACTAGGGACCAGCCGGCATCCAGCATTTGTCGGCACTGGGAGAATTTTCGCAGAAATCAGAACTGGGTTAGCTACGAAATCTGAACGGACAACTGCTGAGTCTGCATTGAGTAGTGCTATCAGTCATCCTCATACATGTAACTCCACACACGTCTTCCAAACTCAAATTTCACTGAACAATAGCTAAATTCGACCTTCACACATGAAACTCCTACCTAGCACTTGGGGTTGCAGGAGCGGCAATTTGCCTGGCACTCCTTAACCGTATGCCAGCACGGAACTCCCGGCAGCACGATGCAGCAGAAGCAGCCCGGTTTCCACTTCCAGAACTCACCTTTGGTCTTGCAATCCCTTATGACGCAGAACTTGAGGGAAATATTGCACTCTCCAGCAGCTGCGAGCCATCCGAACGCGACGAGCAGAACGATGGCCGCGCACGCGAGGCTGCTCCGCTTCATGTTTGGTCTCCACCAGCCAACTGCAGGGAAGTCATAATATTCAGTACGTTTTAGGTGAGGAAAATTAGTCTGCTGAAGCGAAATGCAAAGCAAGGGCTAGTGCATAATGAATCTGCAAAGCAAATTATGCGCTTGTACTCAGTGTGAAACTTGCACGGTCGCAGAACTAAACACATATTAGTACACATAGAGAAAGCAGGGGAGAAGAACCGAGTGGCTTACCAGTCGACGAAGAAGCCGTCACCGGAGGAGGGGCAGGGCAGGAGGCGTCCAGTAAGCTCCGGCACAGGCTGACGGAATAGCTGATGATTGTGAGGGCTCATTTGGTTCTTGGGGATGGTTAGCCTAGGGCAGTAGACCCCCAGAGGGGTTTTCCTTGCGCACCTGGGATCCCAACGACCACCACGGGAAATCACCCGTTCCTATTTGGTGACGATGGTGGGGAGAAATCCCAATATTTCAACAAGCTGAAAAAGAAGAAAGAGTTGGTACACACGTTCGTGGATCTGAAGACACCACACACCAGGCATGAACTGGAGAAACAGACTCGAAGGAGCAGGACGAGCTTCAAAGCGGGGTCTTAGGGGCAGGAGAAGGACGACCGCTGGGCTGTCGCCGCCGTGGAGGGTAGAGGAACTTGAAGGCCGTCGCCGAGGGAGGGGGGATCGGAGGCGCAGCTTTCGATCCGTGGCGAAGGAGATCGACAAGCGTTGGGCCGTCGCCTCGAGGGTTTTCTCCCGGGGAATTAGATAATTTGCCATCACTTATTTTGTAGTTTGATGATTTGCCCTCCGTTACTTTGTAATTGATCTCATGACACCTTTTACCTGGCACTTTGCTAATTTGCCCTCTGGCAAGTGGGACCCACAAACAAAGACCAAAATACCCTTGCCAATCGATTGACCAGAATCGATCCAGTCGCTCGTCGTTCTCGTCGTTCTCATCCCCTTCTCTCGCACAGGAGGTGAGTCTCTCTCTCCCGCTCCCTGGATGGCGGCGGCGGCGGCGGCTACTGGACTCGACGGCGGCGGCTACTGGACTCCCGGCCGGGAGGTGAGTCTCTCTCTCCCGCTCCCTCCCTCTCTCCCGCTCCTCTCCCCGGGCACATAGGGTTAGGGTGACTAGTCGCCGCCGCCACCCCTCGCGTTTTGCTCCGTCGCCCTTCGCGTTTTGGTCCGCCGCCGGCAACCACCTGCCTGTGCGCCGCCGCTCCGGCCACTTCTTGCCCGTGCGTCCCCATCGCCCGTGTGCCCGTGCGCGCCGCCCCTGCTGCTGCACTTGGCCGTGCGTGGTCAGTTGCTGGATTTGTCTCAAAATCATATCTGTAGATTTGTCTCAAATATTATTTCCTGATTGTATAAAAAAATAGTGGTCAGTTGCTGGAACCCAAATGGGATAGAAGGAACCCCAGATTAATGGACGTTGCTTGCTTGTTGTTGGAGATCTCATGGTTGCTAGCTTGCTGCTGGAGCCTCATGATTGTTTGCTTGCTTGTTGTTGCAGACCACATCATTGAGATGAGCTAGGTGTTGGAGATGGCTGAACCGAAGACGGGTGATCACGTTGTTGCAGATGGCTTCGACTTTCCTATTTTGTTTGTTCCGGAGCTGAGGTGAGAAAGCAAAGTAGCTTCTTTTTGGTGCCCATCTAAATGCGCGTTAGCGAATAGACGCTAACCCCGTCGTATATTGTTCGTTATTGGTCATTGTCGAGTAGGCCGCCTCCGCCGCCGTTGGTGTTCACATAAACTATTAGAGTAGCTCGTTATGTCTACAAGATTGATGATGGAAGCGAGCAAGTTGTTGACAAGCATGATGTTATGTTTGATTTCAACATTTCTGGTATGTCATGGGTTAGCTTCAATGAAGCTGTGGCAGAACATATCAAAATGGGGATAGGCCAGGAGTTGCGGTTGTTTGCATTAGACACCGTCGAAAGCACAGTTGATCTTGTACTTATGGTGAACAATTGAATACCCACTTTATTGGCAATCATTGAATACGCAATCCCGTGACTGGAAGGTAAACACATCAACTGTTCTTTGTAATGTTAATTTTTCCTTCCTAATCTTATATTTCTCAACACATGCAGGATGTTGGCTATGGCATTGGCTGATGAGGCATGGCAGCAACCTACCCCAACTGTGAAGGACACCACGATGGCATATGACATGGCCTCAACCTCGAAAGCTAGGAAGTTGACCCCGAAGAGAAGGAAGATCTCGTGTTGTGCATCATCTTCTATGTTCTCTATGCTTTTGGTTGTAATATGTTAGACTTGGCACCCATTACTTTGTGTGCAACATGGCACCAATTATTGCCTTATGTTTTTGGTTGTAATATGCCAGACTTGACAGCCCCTACTAATTTGTGCAACATCACAGCCTTATGTTAGATAATGTACGAAAATGGATGATGTATGGACGTGTGAAATGTATTGTGTTCAAATTGTGTGCTGGTACATGCATATGTTCATCTGAAAAGATATGTTATATTTTGGATCATATGTGCATAAATTGTGTGAGAAATTAGAAAAAAACAACCAAAATGCTGTCCAAATTAGGCCAAAATGATGCCCAAATTTTGAACTTTTTTTAACAACCCAGAAAAATTGAAATAATTTCAAAAAAACAACCACATATGTGTGACTATTCTGGGAAAATTTGAACTTATTTGGATCAAAGGTTCAACGTTTCCATGCATTTCAAGTTTGAGATCAGCTAGTTTGACCATCTGCCAATGCTTGCTTCAGAAGAGACAGTGAAGAGGAGCAGCACGGACTAGTCCTTCGAGCAGTAGCAGCAACACGTTCAGAATGGGAGCAGCGGCGGCCGACAAGAGCAGCTCGCCGTGAGCAGCATGGAGAGGCGTTGAGACGGGGAGAAGCGGCGGTCGGCAAGAGCAGCTCGCCGTGAGCAGCAGGAAGAGATGAGGAGATGCAAGGGGAGCAAGAGGGAGAGGTGGTGGCGGGGCAGCAGGGGCCTCCAGGGAGCAGCAGGCCGACAGCAGCGGTGGCGTTGTGTGTCAGGAGTGAGCAACAGCTAGAGTTCAGACTGTGTGATTTAGTCAAACGGGTAAAAGGGCAAAAGTGTCCTCTGTTTTGCGCACTTAAGTTGTTTCTCCTTTGCAAAGATTATTTTTGTGTACACAAGTGGCAAAAGAACAAAGTGCAAACTAAGGAGTGGCACCTGATCAATTTCAATGTAATCTGTGGCCAAATATCAAAGACCAAAGTAAACGGTAGCAAATAATCAAATCGCCCTTTTCTCCCCGACCCCTACAGGCGTGGATTGTTTCTCCGGGGAAATGACGCGGATCGGGGAGGAAAGCCCGTGAAAGAGAGCGACCAAATGCGCCGTGGGCTTTCCCCGGGCTGACTTGCCCCATGAGTTGCGCGCCCTGGTTTTGGACGGGGATCCCGGAGGGATACCGGATAACCAAACAAGCCCTGAGATGGACGAGCTCCCCGAGCTCCAGAGGGATGCCTCCTTGCAGGTAGTTGGCTCTGAAGTAACCAAAGAACAGATTGAGAACCAAAACACCAACTTTTATATTTCAGCAGTCAGATTCATCAATCTACTACCAACAAAGAACAAACAAATAAAACCCAATGAACTAGTATTAGCCAGATGGTATGCTTGTGCCTGGTGGCATACGTACATTGCTCTGAGCTCGGTGCAATTATTGATCTCTGCTCCAAAATAGGTTGTTCTTATGCAGAGCTCTGGAAATGTAGGTTCTTCTGGTGCCGAGCTCTGAAAGAGGAAACAGGGGATTTGAGGCCGATACAGGTTGGTTCATAGCTCAAAAAATTTAGAGTGGAACTATGTAAACATGAGACGATATAAAAAATAGGAACCAAGACTCGCAGGTAATTATGTAAACATTGACACAATCAACCAGTCACATCAGCATAGGGGAAGAAGTAGGGACTACTAAGCCCTTCTTCGCCAACAGAGCAAGAGACTAGTAGAACAATAAAATCCACTCATGCATGGAGAAGAATCAAACAGCGGCACGGTTCACGGGAAAAGAAAGGATGGTTATTGCATCAATCATACTCCCTCCGTTCCAAAATAGATGACCCAAAAGTTAGTACAAAGTTGGTATAATCCATGAGAGGACGCCTCCCTACTTATCTCGGCCAAATGGGGTAGCCGAAAGAAAAAAACCAAACTCTAACTGATATGGTTAACACCATGTTAGAGACATCGGGTCTCCCCAAGGAATGGTGGGGGGAGGCGCTGATGACTGCGTGTCATGTCCTAAACTGAGTTCGCACAAAGTATAAGACCATGAATCCATTTGAGGAATGGGAAAGGAAAAGATTGAAACTCTCTTACCTACGTACTTGGGGTTGTTTGGCGAAAGTCAATATACCAATTTCTAAGAAGCACAAGCTTGGATAAAAAACTGTGGATTGTGTTCTTCTGGGCTATGCTTTTCATAGCATTGGTTATATATTTTTGATAATAAAATCTGAGGTATCCGACGTGCATGTTGGTACGATTATGGAGTCGAATGATACAACTTTCTTTGAGGACATATTTCCTATGAAGGATATGTCGAGTTCATCAAATCAGGAGATACCTACTCCATCTAGTGAGGAACTCGCTGTAATTCTTGAACCCATCATTGCGATGGAACACGTTGAGAATCCCGTTGAGGATGACAATGGAACTCCTGTGAGGAGTAAGAGATAGAGGACTGCAAAGTCCTTTGGTGATGATTTCATTGTGTACCTTGTGGATACATACCCAGGACTATTTCAGAAGCTTATGCATCTCCCGATACCGACTACTGGAAGGAAGCTGTTCGTAGCGAGATGGATTCCATCTTAGCTAATGGAACCTGGGAGATCAATGACCGTCCTTATGGGTGCAAACATGTAGGATATAAGTGGGTGTTTAAGAAAAATCTTAGACCTGATGGTACAATTGAAAAGTACAAGGCATGGCTTGTGGCTAAGGGTTATACCCAGAAAGAAGGTGAAGATTTCTTTGACACTTACTCATCTGTGGCTAGACTGACCACAATTCGGGTGCTACTATCACTGGCTGCCTCACATGGTCTTCTTGTTCATCAAATGGACGTTAAGACGACTTTCCTCAATGGAGAGTTGAAGGAGGAAATTTACATGGATCAGCCAGATGGTTTTGTAGTACCTGGTCAGGAAGGAAATGTGTGCAAGTTATTAAAGTCTTTATATGGTCTTAAACAAGCTCCCAAGGAGTGGCATGAGAAGTTTGAAAAAACATTAACTGCAGCCAGCTTTGTAGTAAACGATGGTGACAAATGTGTGTACTATCGCCATGGTGGGGGCGAAGGAGTTATTCTTTGTTTGTATGTCGATGACATACCGATCTTTGGAACCAAACTTGATCTAATCAAGGAGGTTAAGGATTTCTCATCTCGCTGTTTGAGATGAAGGATCTAGGAGTAGCTGATGTTATCTTAAACATCAAGCTGTTGAGGGATGAGAATGGTGGGATCACACTGCTTCAGTCTCACTATGTGGAAAAGATCTTGAGTCGTTTTGGGTATAGCGACTGCACGCCTTCTCCAACTCCATATGATGCTAGTGTGTTGCTTCGAAAGAATCAACAGTTTGCTAGAGATCAACTGAGGTGTTCTCAGATTATTGGCTCTCTTATGTTTTGGCGAGTGCCATGAGGCCTGACATCTCTTTTGCTGTGAGCAAGCTGAGTCGGTTTGTGTCAAAACCGGGAGATGATCATTGGCTTGCGCTTGAGAGAATTATGCACTATTTGAAAGGCACTACGAGCTATGGGTTTCACTACACCGGTATCCAAGGGTACTAGAGGGTTATAGTGACTCAAACTAGATATCTGATGTTGATGAGATTAAGGCCACAAGTGGTTATGTTTTTACACTTGGTGGTGGCGCTGTTTCCTAGAAGTCTTGCAAGCATACCATCTTAACGAGGTCAACTATGGAAGCATAACTCACAGCATTAGACACTGTCACTGTTGAAGCAGGGTGGCTTCGTGAGCTCTTGATGGACTTACCTATGGTTGAAAAACCAATACCCCCTATCCTGATGAACTGTGATAATCAAACTGTGATCGTCAAGATAAACAATTCTAAGAACAATATAAAGTCCTCAAGGCATGTGAAGAGGAGACTAAAATCTGTCAGAAAATTGAGGAACTCTGGAGTTATTATGTTGGATTATATCCAAACGTCAAAAAACTTGGCAGATCCCTTCACAAAGCTCTATAACGTAACGTGATAGATAATGCATCGATGGGGATGGGTCTGAGACCCACCACATGAGTTGTCCATAGTGGTAACCCACTCCATGTGATCGGAAATCCCGTGAAGTTGAAGTGGGAGACAAGAGGTTGGTCAGCTGGAAGGAGAGTATCCCTATATTAATTATCTCACTTTGTGAAGATGCAATACTCCCCTGATCTGCATGGCAGGTTGACATTTATCTTAATGTGTTCCAAGTGGCTTATTCGGCTAAGCAGAGATGTTGTCCTGCGGAGCATCTCCTGAGGAACACACCTATATGAATTTGACTGTTAAATGTCGCAGTATGTGAGAATTGGGTGTTCTCTAATAAATTCATGGAAGGCCCTGGAGTATGACGTATATGCTCCACCCACGGGGAAGCCTTGCGGCAGTCCAGTATCGGTCAATAATTTGTGTGAAACTAGTCTCGCAGAAAACTTGTAGTTCAAGGCATAGCCCACTATTCAAGTTGTGATCTAGTGTAGCATAAATCTCTGAGTGAAAGTTCAACTTTACAGTCTCCACTTAGCACCGGTATATAAACAATGTTTTGGAACTAAATGATGAGATGTGCCAATGAGACTTTGTGGGGGATTGTTGGAATTTTGCTAGTAGGCCTTTGGCCCAAAGCCCAAATAAAATTCTAAAATTCTCTTGGCCCATTCATGCACACATGTGAGTGGAGTGAGTGAGACTAGAGTTCAGTCCCACCCCAGAAGTTGAGAGAGACTTGCACCTCCTTATAAGGTGAGCTCTTCTACCACTTATATGAGCATGAGAAGATGAGACCTACATGCTGATGACCCACAAGTATAGGGGATCTATCGTAGTCCTTTCGATAATTAAGAGTGTCGAACCCAATGAGGAGCAGAAGGAAATGATAAGCGGTTTTCAGCAAGGTATTCTCTACAAGTACTGAAATAAGTGGTAACAGATAGTTTTGTGATAAGATAAATTGTAACGAGCAACAAGTAACAAAAGTAAATAAAGTGCAGCAAGGTGGCCCAACCCTTTTTGTAGCAAAGGACAAGCCGGAATAAACTCTTAGAATAGGAAAAGCGCTCCCGAGGACACATGGGAATATCGTCAAGCTAGTTTTCATCACGCTCATATGATTCACGTTCAGTACTTTGATAGTTTGATATGTGGGTGGACCGGTGCTTGGGTATTGTTCTTACTTGAACAAGCATCCCACCTATGATTAACCTCTATTGCAAGCATCCGCAACTACAACAAAAGTATTAAGGTAAACCTAACAGTAGCATGAAACATGTGGATCCAAATCAGCCCCTTACGAAGCAACGCATAAACTAGGGTTTAAGCTTCTTTCACTCTAGCAACCCATCATCTACTTATTACTTCCCAATGCCTTCCTCTAGGCCCAAATAATGGTGAAGTGTTATGTAGTCGACGTTCACATAACACCGCTAGAGGCTAGACAACATACATCTTATCAAAATATCAAACGAATACCAAATTCACATGACTACTAATAGCAAGACTTCTCCCTTGTCCTCAGGAACAAACATAATTACTCATAAAGCATATTCATGTTCATAATCAAAGGGGTAATGATATGCATATAGGATCTGAACATATGATCTTCCACCAAATAAACCAACTAGCATCAACTACAAGGAGTAATCAACACTACTAGCAACCTACTAGCACGAATCCCGGACTATGAGACAAGAATTGGATACAAGAGATGAACTAGGGTTTGGAGATGAGATGGTGCTGGTGAAGATGTTGATGGAGATTGCCCTCTCCCGATGAGAGGAGCATTGGTGATGACGATGGTGATGATTTCCCCCTCCCGGAGGGAAGTATCCCCTGCAGAACAGCTCTGCCGGGGCTCTAGATTGGTTCCGCCAAGGTTCCGCCACGTGGCGGCGGAGTCTCGTCCTGAAAAGTTCCTCCTTATTTTTTTCTCATCGAAAGACTTCATATAGCAGAAGATGGATGTCGGAGACCCACTAGGGGGCCCACGAGGTAGGGGGCGCGCCCGCCACCCTCGTGAGTAGGGCGTGGGCCCCCCTGGCCTTCATATTTGGCGAGGATTTTTCTTTATTTATTTTAAGATGTTCCGTGGAGTTTCAGGACTTTTGGAGTTGCGCAGAATAGGTCTCTAATGTTTGCTCCTTTTCCAGCCCAGAATTCTAGCTGCCGGCATTCTCCCTCCTTATGTAAACCTTGTAAAATAAGAGAGAATAGCCATAAGTATTATGACATAAAGTGAAATAATAGTCCATAATGCAATAAATATCGATATAAAAGCATGATGCAAAATGGACGTACCAACTCCCCCAAGCTTAGACCTCGCTAGTCCTCAAGCGAAAAGCCGATAACAATAAATATGTCCTCATGTTTAGAGGTAGAGGCGTCGATAAAAATAAAATATGGACATGAAGGCATCATGATTATTCTCATAACAGCAACATATATAGATTTTGTCATATGATTACTTATGTTCAAGTGATGGTCTATTCACAACGCAAAAGTATAAATCATAAACCTTATTGGGCTCCGACAAACTATAATCTCAGTCATTGAAACAATTGCAATTTATCATAACATCGGAAAGAGTCTTTGTGAGAGCTAAAAAGCAAGTCCACATACTCAACTATCATTTAGTCCTTCATAATTGCTAACACTCACGCAATACTTGTGGTTATGAAGTTTTAATCGGACACAGAGAAAGATTGGGGCTTATAGTTTTGCCCCACAACCTTTTACCTCAAGGGTAATGTCAAGAATAATAATTCATGCTCCCCTATATCCAATTATATATATATATATATATATATATATATATATATATGTTCTTTCCAACATGCTGAGATTGCCAAAGGATAAAATGAAAAAGGAAAGGTGAAGATCACCGTGACCCTTGCATAAGGTAGAAGATAATAATAAAAGATAGGCCCTTTGCAGAGGGAAGCAGAGGTTGCCATGCGCTTTTATGGTTGGATGCACAAAATCTCAATGCGAAAGAACGTCACTTTATATTGCCCCTTGTGATATGAACCTTTATTATGCAATCCGTCACTTTTATTACTTCCACATCACAAGATCGTATAAAGCTTATTTCTCCCACACCAATCAATCATACATATTTAGAGCAATTTTTATTGCTTTGCACCGATGAGAACTTACTTGAAGGATCTTACTCAATCCATAAGTAGATATGGTGGACTCTCATGGCAAAACTGGTTTAGGGATTTTGGAAGCACAAGTAGTATTTCTACTTGGTGCTGAGAATTTGGCTAGCATGAGGGGGAAAGGCAAGCTCAACAAGTTAGAGGATCCATGACAACATACTTTATCTCAGATATAAGAAAGACATAACTCATTACGTTGTCTTCCTTGTCCAACATCAACTCTTTAGCATGTCATATTTTAATGAGTGCTCCCAATCATAAAAGATGTCAATGATAATATATCTATATGTGAAAACCTCTCTTTCCTGATTACTTCCTATTAATTGCAACAATGACCAAAGCTATGTCTGCCAACTCCCAACAACTTTTAATCATCATACTCTTTCTATGTGAAGTCATTACTCTCAACAAGATCAATATGAACTTTTTGTTTCTTTTTATTCTTTTCTTCTTTATTTTATTCACCCAAGATCATGGCAAAACAATCAAGCCCTTGACTCAACACTAATCTTTATTATATATAGCTCACGGACTCGATTACAAAGAGAGATCATAAAGCAAAACTCAAAACTAGATCATGCCATAAACTTTATTCTGCTAGATCAAGATACTTCTAATAGGATCAAACTAAGAAAAACGATAAAGATAGGAGTTGTGATGGTGATACGATACCGGGGCACCTCCCCCAAGCTTGGCAGTTGCCAAGGGGAGTACCCATACCCATGTGATTATGTCTCCTTTGTCGGTGAAGAAGGTGGTGGTGATGTTGGCTTAGTTGATGGCTTAGGCTTCTCCCTTAATTTGCGCTTGAGGACGGCATTTTGATCCCCTCAGATCATCAATCTCCCACTCCAGGGTTAATATCTTTTTGCATAGGTCCTGCTTATTTTCCTGCAAGAGACGAAAAGGGATAAACTCGAACTTGGGTTTCTTTACCCTATCAGGGAGTCTTGACTTTTTGAACTCCACGTGCATGTCCCCAGGTTGAGGTAATGGTGCTTCATCTTCATCTAAGCTCGTCTCCTCCTTCCCGTTGGGTTCATAGTCCTCTTCTTCCTCCGTGGTCCATCCATCGTGTTCCACATCTCCATAGACCTTTGGATTTGCTAAGTAATCATCCACATAGCTTTCTCCTTCTGAATCCTGGGAAGACATGTTGATTTAATCTGCAACGGGACAACTCGAAACGAAAATAGAGGATATTTGCGTGATACGGGAGTCAAAACCATCGGGAGGTTATATAATGATTTTTTACCAACCAAAATACGTATCGTGCAAGAAAACGGAGTCTGGAAGGCACACGAGGTGCTCAAAAGGTAGGGGGCGCGCCCACCACCCTCGTGGGGCCCTCGTGTCCTTCCTGGACTGCTACTTATTTTTCTATTTTCTAAATATTCCAAAACGGAGAAATATTGCCTTCAAAATTGTTTTGGAGTCGGTTTACTTACCGTACCACATACCTATTCCTTTTCAGAGTCTGAAACGGTCTGGAAGGTGTCCCTTATGTATTCCTCCAGGGTTACGGTTTCAATAATATTGGTTTCAACATTTATGGGATTACCTGAGATATAATGTTTGATTCTTTGACCGTTTACCACCTTCGGATTTGTGCCCTCGAAGTTGTTGATTTTTATGGCACCGGAACGATAGACCTCTTCGATAACATAGGGGCCTTCCCATTTAGAGAGAAGTTTTCCTACAAAAAATCTTAAACGAGAGTTGTATAGCAATACATAATCACCTACATTAAACTCACGCTTTTGTATCCTTTTGTCATGCCATCTTTTAACTTTTTCTTTAAACAACTTGGCATTTTCATAAGCTTGGGTTCTCCATTCATCAAGTGAGCTAATATCAAATAACCTCTTTTCACCGGCAAGTTTGAAATCATAGTTGAGCTCTTTAATAGCCCAATATGTCTTATGTTCTAGTTCGAGAGGTAAGTGACATGCTTTTCCATAAACCATTTTATACGGAGACATACCCATAGGATTTTTATATGCAGTTCTATAAGCCCATAATGCATCATCAAGTTTCTTAGACCAATTCTTTCTAGACATATTAACAGTCTTTTGCAAAATTAATTTGAGCTCTCTATTGCTCAATTCTACTTGACCACTAGACTGTGGGTGATAAGGAGATGCAATTCTATGATTAACATCACACTTAGCAAGCATTTTACAGAAAGCACCATGAATAAAGTGTGAACCACCATCACTCATTAAATATCTAGGGACTCCAAACCTCAGAAAAATAACTTCCTTAAGCATTTTAATAGAAGTGTTATGATCAGCACTACTAGTTGGAATAGTTTCTACCCACTTAGTAACGTAATCAACAGCAACTAAAATATGTGTGTATCCATTAGAGGCAGGAAAAGGTCCCATATAATCAAAGCCCCAAACATCAAATGGTTCAATAACAAGAGAATAATTAATTCATAGGCATTTCTTGACGTCTATTAATATTACCAATTCTTTGACATTCGTCACAAGACAAGACAAACTTACGACCATCCTTGAAGAGAGTAGGCCAACAAAAACCAGATTGCAATACCTTATGTGCAGTTCTATCTCCAGCGCGGTGTCCTCCATAAGCCTTGGAATGACACTTGTGTAGGATCTGTTCCTGTTAATGCTCAGGTACACAACGTCTAATAACACCATCTACTCCTTCTTTATAAAGATGTGGGTCATCCCAAAAGTAATGTCTCAAGTCATAGAAAAACATTTTCTTTTGCTGGTATGTGAAGCTAGGTGGTATAAACTTAGCAACAATATAATTAGCATAATCAGCATACCATGGAGTACTACGAGAAGTACTTATAACATTTAATTGTTCATCAGGAAAGCTATCATTAATAGGTAGTGGGTCATCAAGAACATTCTCTAACCTATACAAGTTGTCTGCAACGGGGTTCTCACCTCCCTTTCTATCAACAATATGCAAATCAAATTCTTGTAGCAAGAGAACCCATCTAATAAGTCTAGGTTTAGCATCTTTCTTTTCCATAAGGTATTTAATAGCAGCATGATCAGTGTGAATAGTTACTTTAGAATCAACAATATAAGGTCTGAACTTATCACAAGCAAATACAACTGCTAAAAGCTCTTTTTCAGTAGTAGCATAATTTCTTTGAGCATTGTCTAGAGTCTTACTAGCATAATGAATAACATTTAATTTATTATCAACTCTTTGCCCTAGAACAGCACCTACAGCATAATCACTAGCATCACACATAATTTCAAAGGGTAAATTCCAATCAGGTGGCTGAACAACAGGTGCAGAGACTAATGCTTTCTTAAGTATTTCAAATGCTTCTACACAATCATCATCAAAGACAAATGGTATATATTTTTGCAATAAATTAGTCAGAGGCCGAGAAATTTTTGAGGAGTCCTTAATGAACCTCCTATGAAATCCGGCGTGACCAAGGAAACTTCTTATACCTTTGATGTCCTTGGGACGTGGCATCTTTTCAATAGCGTCGACCTTGGCTTTATCAACTTCAATACCTCTTTCAGAAACTTTATGCCCCAATACAATACCTTCATTAACCATAAAGTGGCACTTTTCCCAATTCAAGACAAGATTAGTTTCTTCACATCTCTGTAAAACTCGATCAAGATTGCTCAAGCAATCATCAAAAGAGGAACCATAGACGGAAAAATCGTCCATGAAAACCTCACAAATCTTTTCACAGAAGTCAGAGAATATAGCCATCATGCATCTTTGAAAGGTAGCAGGTGCATTACATAAACCAAAAGGCATACGTCTATAAGCAAAAGTACCAAAAGGGCATGTAAAAGTAGTCTTTGATTGATCTCTAGCCAACACATGTATTTGAGAGAAACCAGAATAACCATCTAGAAAGTAATAGTGTGTATGTTTGCATAATCTTTCTAGCATTTGATCAATAAAAGGTAAGGGGTAATGATCTTTCTTAGTAGCTTTATTTAATTTGTGGAAATCAATTGCCATCCTATAACCTGTGATAATTCTTTGTGGAATCAATTCATCTTTATCATTAGGAACAACAATAATACCTCCCTTCTTAGGGACACAATGGACAGGACTTACCCACTGACTATCAGCAACGGGATAAATTATACCTGCCTCCAGAAGCTTGAGTATTTCTTTTCTTACCACTTCTTTCATTTTAGGATTCAGACATCGTTGAGGATCACGAACTGGTTTGGCATCTGCTTTCAAATTTATTTTATGTTGACATAGAGTGGGACTAATGCCCTTAAGATCATCAAGAGTATATCCAATAGCAGCGCGATGCTTCTTCAGAGTTTTCAATAATCTTCCTTCTTCATGCTCTGAAAGGTTAGCACTAATAATAACAGGATATATCTTCTTTTCATCAAGATAAGCATATTTAAGATTATCAGGCAAAGGTTTAAGCTCAAACACGGGATCACCCTTGGGTGGAGGAGGATCCCCTAAAATTTCAACAGGCAAGTTGTGTTGCAGAATAGGTTCCCGTTTAAAGAATACTTCATCTATTTCCCTTCTTTCATTCATGAACATATCATTTTCATGGTCTACCAAATAGTGTTCTAAAGGATCACTAGGAGGTACGGCAATAGAAGCAAGACCAATAATCTCATCCTTACTAGGTAATTCTTCCTCACGATGTTGTTTACTAAATTTAGAAAAATTAAACTCATGAACCATATCATCCAAGCCAATAGTAACAACATTCTTTTCGCAATCTATCCTAGCATTAACAGTGTTCAAGAAGGGTCTACCAAATATAATGGGACAAAAGCTATCTTGCGGAGAAGTAAGAACAAGAAAATCAACAGGATATTTAGTTTTCCCACACAAGACTTCAACATCTCTAACAATTCCCATCGCTGAAATAGTACTCTATTGGCAAGTTTAATTGTGACATCAATATCTTCTAATTCAGCAAGTGCAATTTCATGCTTGATTTCTTTATACAAGTCATAAGGTATAACACTAGCACTAGCACCCATATCACATAAGCCATGATAACAATGATATCCTATTTTAACAGAAATAACAGGCACGCCTACCACATGTCTATGTTTATCTTTAGCACAAGGTTTAGCAATTCTAGCAGTTTCACCTTCGAACTGAATAACATGCCCATCAATATTATCAGACAAGAGATCTTTAACAATAGCAATATTAGGTTCTACTTTAACTTGCTCAGGAGGTGTATAAGTTCTAATATTGCTTTTACGAACAATAGTTGAAGCTTTAGCATGATCCTTTACTCTAACAGGGAAAGGTGGTTTCTCAGCATAAGAAGTAGGAACAATAGGATCATTATAAGTGACAGTCTTTTCTTCAACTTTAATAGGTGCAGCTACTTTTACTTCTATGGGAGGATGATATTTAAACCACTTCTCCTTAGGGAGATCAACATAAGTAGCAAAAGATTCACAGAAAGAAGCTGCTACCTCAGAGTCAAGTCCATATTTAGTGCTAAACTTACAGAAAATATCGGTATCCATAAAAGATTTAACACAATCAAACTTAGGTGTCATACCTGACTCTTTACCTTCGTCGAGGTCCCAATCTTCAGAGTTGCGTTTAATTCTATCCAATAAATTCCATCTGAATTCAATAGTCTTCATCATAAAAGAGCCAGCACAAGAAGTATCGAGCATGGTTTGATTATTATGAGAAAGCCGAGCATAAAAACTTTGCATAATTATTTCTCTCGAGAGCTCTTGATTGGGGCATGAATATAACATTGATTTAAGCCTCCCCCAAGCTTGAGCGATGCTTTCTCCTTCGCGAGGCTAGAAATTGTATATATAATTGCGATCACGATGAAGAAGATGCATAGGGTAATACTTTTGATGAAATTCCAATTTTAATCTTTTATAGTTCCATGATCTCATATCATCACATAGCCTATACCATATCAATGTGTCTCCCTTCAAAGATAAAGGGAAGACCTTCTTCTTAGCAACATCATCGGGTATACCTGCAAGCTTAAATAATCCACAAACTTCATCCACATATATTAAGTGCTCATCAGGATGCTTTGTTCCATCTCCTGTAAAAGGGTTAGCTAGCAGTTTTTCCATCATACCCGAAGGAAATTCAAAAGGAGTTTCATTTTCAATAGGTTAAGTAGGTTGAGGAGCAACTCTTTGCTCTACTGGACGGGGTGAAGATACCCCGAACAAGCCCCTCAGAGAATTACTTTCCATAGTAACAAGTGACAGTAAATTTCAGCACACTATATAAATTTTTCCTTACCAAATTCCACCTACCAAAGGCGCTACACTCCCCGGCAACGGCGCCAGAAAAGAGTCTTGATGACCCACAAGTATAGGGGATCTATCGTAGTCCTTTCGATAAGTAAGAGTGTCGAACCCAATGAGGAGCAGAAGGAAATAATAAGCGGTTTTCAGCAAGGTATTCTCTGCAAGTACTGAAATAAGTGGTAACAGATAGTTTTGTGATAAGATAAATTGTAACGAGCAACAAGTAACAAAATTCAATAAAGTGCAGCAAGGTGGCTCAATCCTTTTTGTAGCAACGGACAAGCCGGAATAAACTCTTATAATAGGAAAAGCGCTCCCGAGGACACATGGGAATATCGTCAAGCTAGTTTTCATCACGTTCATATGATTCACGTTCAGTACTTTGATAATTTGATATGTGGGTGGACCGGTGCTTGGGTGTTGTTCTTACTTGAACAAGCATCCCACTTATGATTAACCTCTATTGCAAGCATCCGCAACTACAACAAAAGTATTAAGGTAAACCTAACCATAGCATGAAACATGTGGATCCAAATCAGCCTCTTACGAAGCAACGCATAAACTAGGGTTTAAACTTCTGTCACTCTAGCAACCCATCATCTACTTATTACTTCCCAATGCCTTCCTTTAGGCCCAAATAATGGTGAAGTGTTATATAGTCGACGTTCACATAACACCACTAGAGGCTAGACAACATACATCTTATCAAAATATCAAACGAATACCAAATTCACATGACTACTAATAGCAAGACTTCTCCCTTGTCCTCAGGAACAAACATAATTACTCACAAAGCATATTCATGTTCATAATCAAAGGGGTAATGATATGCATATAGGATCTGAACATATGATCTTCCACCAAATAAACCAACTAGCATCAACTACAAGGAGTAATCAACACTACTAGCAACCTACTAGCACGAATCCCGGACTTTGAGACAAGAATTGGATACAAGAGATGAACTAGGGTTTGGAGATGAGATGGTGCTGGTGAAGATGTTGATGGAGATTGCCCTCTCCCGATGAGAGGAGCGTTGGTGATGACGATGGTGATGATTTCCCCCTCCCAGAAGGAAGTATCACCGGCAGAACAGCTCTGCCGGAGCTCTAGATTGGTTCCGCCAAGGTTCCGCCTCGTGGCGGCGGAGTCTCGTCCTGAAAAGTTACTCCTTATTTTTTTATCATCGAAAGACTTCATATAGCAGAAGATGGATGTCGGAGACCCACCAGGGGGCCCACGAGGTAGGGGGCGCGCCCCCCACACTCGTGAGTAGGGTGTGGGCCCCCCTGGCCTTCATCTTTGGCGAGGATTTTTCTTAATTTATTTTAAGATGTTCCGTGGAGTTTCAGGACTTTTGGAGTTGCGCAGAATAGGTCTCTAATATTTGCTTCTTTTCCAGCCCAGAATTCCAGCTGCCGGCATTCTCCCTCCTTATGTAAACCTTGTAAAATAAGAGAGAATAGCCATAAGTATTGTGACATAAATTGAAATAACAGCCCATAATGCAATAAATATCAATATAAAAGCATGATTCAAAATGGACGTATCACATGCGCGCACTCTTCCTCCTCGCTTGCCGCGCTGCGGAATTGAACCGAGCCGAGGACAGAGCTATGCACGTTGTCTATATTTTTGCTGCTCGAGAAAAATTAATGAACGCGTTAATTACTGAACCGTTTCCGATTTTTTGGATCGTGACTCGGACGTGGGGTTTACTCCCACGACCTACCCGGCCTACACTATATAGTCAGGCAGACGTCTACCCTAGCCGCCATTGCTTCGTATGGTTTCGCATAACCGTTCCAGATCATTGCGCAGCCAAGCAAGTCTTCTCCATCCCTCCTTTCGGTGTGCACCGGGAGAAGGGACAGCAGGCCTCCGGAACCCCGCCTCTCGTGATCCTGTATGGGAGAGGGGCGATCAGGTTTTTAGGGAGCGCTCTCGCGCGACTACTGGCGGCGACGACTTCGCGAACGACGACTTCTTCCCCGACCTCGGCAGCCTCATCCTCGACGACATGGGCGACAACGTCGACGCTGGCGGTGCTGCTCCCGCTGCACTGTATGTGATTCTATCCTTTCTGTTCGAGATTGTGGTAGAATTCATATTTCTAGTATGTGTCCTAGATGTGATCTGTTCATCTACTATGCTAGTTCGCATGATTAGCTTTACCTATGCTATTGCCGTCATGATTTATCTTCTATTTATTTGGATTAAATCTCGTAGTAATTTGCTCATTTTTCCAACATCCTCAACACCAAGAGATGCATGAAGGGGCCGCGGCTCCGCGTCATCAGCCAGAGCCTCCGGTGCGTGCAAATCTGTATGCCGATCATGGAGAACATAGCAGTGGCGAAGGCTCCACGCCTCGAGAGGCTCATCCTGTTTGGAACTTACAAGATCGGCGGTGGCTTGTGCACCCGAATTAGGATTGGCGATGCTCCCAAGCTGCACGCATTTGGATACTTGGAGCCAGGCCACGTCCTAGAGATCCAAAACACCATCATCATGGTACATCTCTCGTCCCGTGTCTGGTCTTTGCATTGCTTAAATTAGCATATATGTCCAGCTGATGGATGTCCATGACTCAATTGTGTACTCTTCCTTTCTGGATTCGGCAAATTTCAGGCTGGGATAAATGCGAGCACAAGTGCCATTATCACAAGTGTTAGGATTCTGAGTCTGAATGTGAGGTTCGGAGTTCGCAATGACGGGTGCCCACCTTCCTCATATGCTTTCCAAACGCGGAGAGACTGCACATTGTGGTATTTATCGCCAATTCATGTTCTGCTTACGTTTGCGTGCAGTTCTCGCGTGTCATCGTTGGTTGATAGTGCTTTAGAATTCAGATTGATTGCATAGATTGCTGCAAGTCAGTTCTGCTGCCGAGATAATTATGGTCTTTTGGTTTCTTCCACTGTAATGTGAATGCTGTGCAAGCTAGCTTAAGTAATTTTGTTGTGCATTCAATTAAGGTGAGGAAAACATCAGTTGGATGGATGACTAGGTATACTTGGCCAGTTATAATAGTGTCTAACATATGTGCCAGTTATAGGTTAGATGGACATTCCTTGCCATTTATCTCAGCAATCAGGTCTTCTCTACAATCTGCATACATAGACTAGAATACAAAATTATTAATTATGAAGTGTTTCTTGTGGCACAATGATCATTGTTTCAGTATATATCTTGATTTATGGTGCTTTTGCTTCGTTAGGTATGTCCAGATTTTGTTTGTCTAGTGCCTCTCACCGTGTTCATATGAGCTCCTACTACTACTACTAGTAGTATTTGGTGCTATGGTACTGTAACAAACATGCATTTCTTAGTACAGACTTACTACGTAAACTAGCACATACGTCGACTGTTCTTTATTGGTATATGTACGCTAGTTTCTTCATATCAGGAGCTTAGGAACTTATCTTGACTAATTTATTATAGAAAGCTGCCAGAGCTCACTTCTGGAAATCAGCACTAGCAAAATGTGGTTAAGATTTAAGGCATCCGGACTAAGCTTTGCAGCCTTTACATCTAATTTGTCATGCGTGAATTATGATCATGAGATCCATGAGATCTTGTTTAGTGCATACATCATTCTTGTTGTGTTCTCTCTGTTGGAGAAACAGCAACTGCATTCACAGAAAACCAAAGGCCAATACATATACATGTGTGTGGTAAAGTGCAAGAGACCCCTTATACAATAGTGATAAACCGAAAAGGGGTATACATATTTTGTTCTCTCCACTGCTACACCATCTGATAATTAGTACTCCCTTTGTCCCAAAATAAGTGACTCAACTTGGTACTACTTTAAGTTGAGTCACTTATTTTGGGACGGATGGAGTAGTATGGAAGGATGACTTGTCGCTTCTACAAATCGGACTCATCATTTAGTTATGGACCAGTATAATATAATTTACAGTAACTTGGCGTTGAGCAGCTAGCACTGCTGAATATTAGCTGCAAAAAAGCCCCATTTGCTCATGAGAAAAGAATTTTGATGATAGTATTGCTTTTGATAACCTTTTCTTCCCAGACAGCTAATGGAAGCTACAGACAAATTTATCTCAGTTTATTCATGCTTTGCTTACATTTTTACTGATTTCCTTTACATGTTACTTGAATTTTTTGTTCCGATCTTGTAGCAGATATTATTATTTGCAGTTTTCGGACTTATTTTCATATATTTGTCATGGAAGAAGTTGTTTTTTCTGTTCTAGTAGGTTACTTGTTGCTTTTGTTAAACACATATTCATGTCACGATTGGAGTCCAGACTTGGCGCGCAAGGAGATGTCTAGGAGATAGACTAGGTTGTTAGACAAGTAGTTCAATATCTTGTAAACCTCTCATCTCTTTATCTCCTCTTCTCCAAGTTGTAATCTTCTCCAACAAACTTGTATGCGCTATTTGTCAGGGAGGTGCGCCCCTGCAGCCTATAACATGCAACGTGCCCCCTCACATCGAGGGTAAGACGCTTTCGCCTATTCGCACATGGTAATCAGAGCCTCCTCTTCGAAAACCCTAGCTGCCATCTAGTGCCAAGCCATGTCTTCCTCTAGCGCCGCTCAATCCAATCTCAGCGGCCAAGTCACGGAGAAGAGCTCTCCCGGACGAACTACGTCCTGTGGCGAAGGCAAGTTACGCCGCAGCTGAGGGGAGCCGGGCTCTTCGGCTATGTCGATGGAACCATGCCGGAACCCGCCCGCCTCCTCGTCACCAAGGACAAGGAAGGCAAGGAGAAGACCGAGCCCAACCCTCTCCATCCCATCTGGGTGAGGGAGGATCAACAAGTGCTTGACTACCTCCTCAACAACCTCTCCAAAGAAGTGCTGATCACGGTGACCACGATCACCACCGCGCACGCTCTCTGGGCGGCGCTCGCAGGCATGTTTTCCTCTCAATCTCTGAGTCGTGTTAACAACATTCGCACTGCTTTGATCAATGCACAGAAGGGAAACCAATCTGTTGCCGCGTACTACGCCTCTATGGCGGCCTGGCCGATGAACTCGCCGCGGCCGGCAAGCCCATCCAGGATGATGACTGATATCCTACCTGCTGCACGGGCTGGACATGGACTACCAGCCCCTTGTCTCTGCCCTCGACGCCCGCGTCACGCCGGTCTCTCTCGATGAGCTGTACGCCATGCTGAGCAACTTTCATCAGCGTGTCGCGCAGTTCCATAGCACCGGTGGCGGCTTCAAGTCTTCGGCAAACGCGGCCACCCGCGGGCGCGGCGGGTACTCATGCCGTCACCGTGGTCCTCCTCGACACAAGGGCAGGCAAGGTGGTGGCGGCTCCCGCGGCGGGCGCCCTAACTTCAACAACAACAAGGGCCGCAGTGGCGGGGACGGCAGCAGCAGTGGCGGCTCGGGACGGTCACGACCCGATGTTGTACGCTGTCAAATCTGCGGCAAGCCTGGCCACTCGGCCAGGGATTGCTGGTATCGCTTTGATGAAGATGAAGCTTCCTCGGATGAAGAAGACAAGGTTTCTGCCGCCGCCGACGGATCCTATGGTGTGGATACCAACTGGTATCTCGACAGCGGTGGCACAAACCATCTCACGGGCGAGCTCGAGAAGGTGACCCTCCGTGAGAAATACCATGGGAAGGACCAGATTCACACGGCAAGTGGTGCAGGTATGAGGATAAGTCATATAGGTCACGTACCCCTTCCCGCAAAATTCACCTTAGAAAAATTCTGCATGTTCCTAGTGCTAACAAAAATCTTCTCTCCGTTCATCGTATCACTATTGATAATCGTGTGTTCATTGAATTCCATCCTTTCTTCTTTTTGATCAAGGATTAGGCCACGAGGAAGGTACTCTACCGCGATAGATGTGTTCGAGGGCTTTACCCGTTGATTCCGGAGCTTAGAAGATCAAATAAACAAGCTGGTGGTGCTATCAAGCTTTCCTCCACACGATGGCACACGGTCGTTTAGGACATGCATCTTTTTCTTTAGTTGAACGCTTGCTTAAGAAAAATAAGCTCCCATTTGTTGGTGAGCGACATAGTGAAACTATCTGTGATTCTTGTCAAAGAGCAAAATGTCATCAATTACCTTATCCCATATCTACCAGTGTTTCTACTCAACCTTTGCAACTAATTTTCTCTGATGTTTGGGGGCCTGCCCCTACCTCGGTGGGTAGACACACATATTATGTTAGCTTCATTGATGACTATAGCAAATTTTGTTGGATTTATATCCTCAAGAAAAGATCTGACGTTTTTCAAGTGTTCAAAAATTTTCAAGCACTTGTAGAACGTAAGTTTGATAGCAAAATTATTGCTGTCCAATCCGACTGGGGAGAGGGAATATGAGAAGCTCAATTCCTTCTTTCAAACACTTGGCATATCTCACCATGTGTCATGCCCCCACGCTCACCAACAAAACGGATCTGCCGAATGCAAGCATAGGCACATAGTAGAGGTCGGTTTGGCCCTCCTTGCCGTTGCTTCCATGCCCCTAAAATTTTGGGACGAAGCCTTCCTCACGGCCGTTCACATCATCAACATGCTTCCTAGTCGAGTGATCAATAATGAAACACCCACCGAACGGCTTCTCCATATCAAACCAAACTATACATCACTTCGTGTGTTTGGATGCACCTGTTGGCCCAATCTCCGACCATACAACTCTCACAAATTAATGTTTCGTTCAAAACAATGTGTTTTTCTTGGATATAGCACTCAACACAAGGGGGCCAAGTGTCTAGATGTTTCTACCGGTCGAGTATACATATCTCGTGATGTTGTGTTCGACGAAACTATATTCCCCTTTGCTGATCTACATCCAAATGTCGGCGCTTTACTTCTAAAAGAAATTCTACTTCTTCCTCATACTCTAACCGACATTGAGCCAGGGGAGTATAGCTCTAATGATCCTACTATGAATAACTCTCTCACCACTCTGCTTGAGTTGTATGATGATGCAGGAAGCCACGCTGAAAAAATGGAGCTGAAAACAATGAAGAAATCTGCCCAACAGGGCCATATTTCATGTGCCAGGATCGGGGGAGCAAATCTCCCTTGGGATCAATTCCCGCAGACCTGGCGGCAGAATCTTCCTTGGGATCGCCGCCTGGAGATCCATCAGGCCGATCCTCCCCGGACTCCGCGCCTTCTGGTGCTCCCGCTGTGGCCGACCACGCGCCAGCGGGTGGACCCGCCTACGCCACGCGACCCATAGCAGCTGGAGGAGATGCCACCCTCGTGCTGCGCTCACCTGGGCCCACAGGCGAGCATTTCCCCGTCCAACCCGTCCTCTACAAGCGGCGGGATCTGGGCTGTCCGACCAACGCAGGCCCCACGTCTGGCGCCAGGGGGAACCGGCACAATCATTGGCGCATGATGAGCCGGTCCCGGCAGGATCTTCTATGCCACAGGCGGTTTCTTCATGTGCTCCTGGTGTGCTGCGACGCATAGAGGATCCGGCGCCTGCTCCCAACGCGGTTGTTCTGCCTGATCCTGAATCCGCCTCGGGATCAGCCCCTGCAGTTCAGCCGGGATCTTCTGCGCCGCAGCTAACCTCGTTGCGTCGCACTCGTCTTCAACAAGGGGTAATACAACCTCAAAATTATGAACACATGGAAAAGTTTGGGATGGTATGTTCTACATGTGAACCAGGCGAGCCACATACACTTGAAGAAGCACTTAGTGATGAAAACTAGAAGAAAGCAATGAGAGAAGAGTACTCAACCTTGAAACGAAACAACACATGGCACCCGGTTCCTCCACGGCAAGGTAAAAACCTTATTGATTGCAAGTGGGTATTTAGGATAAAGAGGAAATCCGATGGAACCATTGATCGTTACAAGGCGAGACTTGTAGCAAAAGGATTCAAACAACGGTATGACATTGATTATGAGGATACCTTCAGTCCAGTTGTAAAAGCTGCCACTATCCGTCGTGTTTTGTCCATTGCTGTCTCTAGGGGATGGAGTCTCAGGCAGCTAGACGTTCAGAATGCGTTTTTGCATGGTGTTCTGGAAGAGGAAGTGTGCATGAAGCAACCTCCTGGGTTTGAAAACAAAAATGCACCTCATCATGTGTGCAAACTTGACAAAGCATTATATGGACTGAAACAGGCTCCTAGAGCATGGTACTCACGTCTGAGTCATAAAATTCAAGCACTTGGCTTTATTCCTTCAAAGTCGGACACCTCCTTATTCATTTACAACAAATGCAACACTCACATATTTGTTCTCATATATGTTGATGATATTATTTTCACCAGCTCATCTAATGAGGCTATCACAGGACTTTTGAAGGATCTTAGTGTAGAATTTGCTCTTAAGGATCTTGGAGAGTTGCATTATTTTCTAGGGATTGAAGTAAAGAAGCATGAGGATGGACTTCATCTCTCCCAGGAAAAATATGCAACATATTTGGTAAAAAAGGCTGGCTTGCAAGGGTGTAAACCTTCACCTACTTCACTGTCTAGTTCAAAGAAGTTGTCTCTTATAGAAGGACAGCCCTTGAGTCAGAATGACAACACAAGGTACAGGAGTTTGGTAGGTGCACTTCAATATCTGACGCTTACAAGTCCTGATATGTCATTTGCTGTAAATAAGGTATGCCAGTTTCTTCATGCACCTACCACAGTTCACTGGACTGCTGCAAAGAGTATAGTTAGACATGTCAAGAACACTCTGAGTATTGGTCTGAATTTTAGCAAGTCATCATCCGCACTTTTGAGTGCCTTTTCAGATTCTGACTGGGTAGGTTGCTTGGATGACAGACTATCCACTGGTGGCTTTGCAGTATTTTTTGGTCCTAATCTAATTTCGTGGTGTGCTAGAAAACAGGCTATTGTCTCTGGTCTAGTACAGAGGTAGAATACAAAGCATTGGCAAATGCTACAGCTGAGATTATATGGGTGCAATCACTGCTGAAAGAACTTGGTGTAAAAAGTAATCCCTCCGTCCAGGTTTATTAGGCCTCTCAGCATTACAAGAATGTCCCTTTTTATAAGGCCTCGCTTTGGAAAGGTGCATGCATATAACCATTTCATTGGCTGCATTGAAAGATATTGTTGTTGGTGTCATGGCCGGGAAATTAATACACCTCATGCGTGCTTTTTCATTGGCTGCATGCATGTGAGAGAGTGCATTGAAAGTGGAATGAAAGAATTAATGTAAGCAAATTACTATGTATCTTGGTATAAGAGAAATTGTCTTTAGGCCTAATAAACCCGAACGGAGGAAGTACTAAAACTCCATGTTTATGGTGTGATAACCTGGGTGCCACATATTTGTCTGCTAATCCAGTGTTTCATGCTAGGACCAAGCACATTGAAATTGATTTTCACTTTGTCAGAGAACGAGTGGCTCAGAAGAAGCTTGACATACATTTTGTGCATTCCAAGGATCAGATAGCAGATGGATTCACAAAACCTTTACCCACAAGAAGTTTTGAAGACTTCAAACATAATCTCAACTTGACGAAGTTGTGATTAAGGGAGGGTGTTAAACACATATTCATGTCATGTTGGAGTCCAGACTTGGCGCGCAAGGAGATGTCCAGGAGATAGACTAGGTTGTTAGACAAGTAGTTCAATATCTTGTAAACCTCTCATCTCTTTATCTCCTCCTCTCAAGTTGTAATCTTCTCCAACAAACTTGTATGCGCTATTTGTTAGGGAGGTGCGCCCCTGCAGCCTATAACATGCAACGCGCCCCCTCACATCGAGGGTAAGACACTTTCGCCTATTTACACAGCTTTGTGCTAGTTTGATGCATGGAAGCATTGATTTCTTGTTTCTCCCAACATATGAGATCTTCCATGACATTTTGGTATGCACGAGTATAATGTATAACATGTGTTCCATGACATAATTTGAGGCCTACTTTACTCATCATGTCATCTCACCTCCTCAGATCTGTCGATAATCAATTTCTGCAGAGCGAGGAATGTGATCAACCCACTGGTAACCTCACCGTCAAGTTTTGGGAGGAGTCTGGTCCCATCAAAAACGTACTCTCGCGTGTCAGCATGATGAGTCTCTGTGAGTTCAGAGGGGAGCCAAGCGAGCTTGGCTTCCTCGAGTTCTTCTTCCAGAGCGCACGGGCGCTGAAGGCCGCAACCATTGTGATGGCCAATCCGAACTTCACACCATTCTTGGAAGACGAGACGCTTTACAAAGTGAGGAAGAGTTCCGAAAACATGGCAAGTAAGTCCTGCAAATTGTCTGTCCGCAGGAGTAACGATCCCGCCGGAGGTGAGGTCTGGAACTTCAAAACCGGAGCTGATTTTTCTTTCCAGGACCCCTTTTCGGTAGCTAGGGTTCTCAGCCGAGCCTAGTTTCTGCGGACAAGTGGTTTGTTTTTTATATACAAACTATATGAATTATGATACAAACTATGGCCTGGTTGGAGTTGGAGGTTATCGGCGTCTTCCCTGACTGTGATCCCTAAGACATTTCACTATAGCAACGTATTTCACCCCTTGGTGCCTGCTAGTTTTGCATTCCTCTATGGTAAGATCTTTGGTGCTCTTGGTCAGTTGTGACTTATAACTCCAAACATTACTTTAGGCCTTCTCCACTTAGTATATTCTTATGTGAAGGAGCTTTTGCCCTTTTGCATGTAATTGCGAAATAGAAAGAATTTCTATCCTTGCCTGCTTATCTCTTACCACACTAGTAGAACTGCATTGCCCCTGTCAGGAGGTGAGATGACATAAACTATGATCAAGTTAATAGAGAAAATCATTTATACATACAATACCTGATATATGTAGTTGCCAGCATCTTTTGGTCTACATGATGACTTCTCGGCTGTTGCTTCTACAAACTTCTGTGTTTCAACAAGGTTGCTGCGATAAGACAAAGACCCTTATAGCTTTGCTTATGGCGCACCATCAGTGGGTGCAGAAGGAAGACGATTATGATTTCTTCAAGGACTTGGCTATAATTTTAGTACACTAGTAGAAAACAGGGCTTTGGTCCAGGCCGGGTCAGCCCATTAGTCCCGGTTCAGTCCAGAACCGGGACCAATGTGGGCATTGGTCCCGGTTCGTTAGCCCAGGGGGCCGGCCGGGCCACGTTGGCCATTGGTCCCGGTTCATCTGGACCTTTTGGTCCGGTTGGTGGGATGAACCGGGATCAATGGGCCTCGCTCCTGGCCCACCACCATTGGTCCCGGTTGGTGGCTTGAACCGGGACCAAAGGCTCCCCTTTAGTCCCGGCTCATGTCACCAACCGGGACCAATGAGGTGCCTATATATACCCCTCGCTCGCGAGCAGAGCACCCCAGTGCTCTGTTTTTTTCTGGCCGAGGGGGAGAGGGCTTGGTGGTGCTCTAGCTCACCTCCTATGCACACAAGGTGTTCGATGGAATGCCCGAGCCACACTACTTAAGCTTTCTCCTCTCCAAGCTCGACCTCCAAGCTCCATTTTCCATAATATTTGTCTAGGTTTAGCGGTCCGTCACGCCCCGTCCCCATCTTCACCGCCGTCGATCACCCGCGCCGAGCTCATCGCCGGCACCACCGTGGTGAGCCTCTTGTTCTTATCTTCTTTCTGAAAGGAAAAATATTCTTACTTGTATGTTTACATAGATACTTGTATTATTTTCTTACTTTTATAATTGCACCTTATATAGTGCGATGGTTTTGGTATCCGCCCCCGTCGGCCCTCGTCCTATCTATGATTCGGATGTGGTATATATATTATCTTTATAACTATTGGTTCATTTATTGTTTATGAAAATTATGCCGACCAACGTGACATAGATTTTATTTATGTAGGATGTATGTGAATCGGAAATGCCAGCCGACCCTATTGTCGAGAGGTTAAATTTAGTTGAAGAAGAAAACAATTTGTTGAAGGAAAAAATAAAAAAATTGAGGAGGAGAAGATGATATTGGAGTTGCATGTTGCGGATGTCGTCGATGATCACAAGATCAAGATGGATGCAATGCGCTTGAAGATTGGAAAATATGCCATTCATACCGAGGCTTGGTATCATTATGTCGTTGGATCAATTGTTACCTTGGTTGCGATTATGATCGCATTTGTTTTCGCATTGAAATGTTTTACATAGTTTCAATGTATGGTTTAATTAATTAGATGCTCTGGAGAGCTATATGCTGTTAGATGAGAACTATGTATGCACTTTGGTTTTAATGTGATGATGAAATTCTATTAATTTGGACACTTAATTATATATAATGCACACAGATGAACCAGCAATGGATGTACGGTGACAGACACACCTGCGAGTACATTAAGGGCGCGCATGAGTTTCTCGATGCGGCTGAGGCAAACAAGCAGAATGGTTTTATGTGTTGTCCATGCACTGAATGTGGGAATACGAGGTCTTACTCTAACCGGAAAATCCTTCACTCCCACCTGCTTTACAAGGGTTTCATGCCACACTATAATGTTTGGACGAGGCACGGAGAAATAGGGGTTATGATGGAAGACGGCGAAGAAGAAGAGTACAATGACAACTATGTGCCCCCTGAATACGGTGATGCTGCAACGGGGGGAGCTGGTGAAGATCAAGAGGAACCAGACGATGTGCCCAATGATGCTGCAACGGGTGAAGCTGCTGAAGATCAAGAGGAACCAGACGATGTGCCCGATGATGATGATCTCCGTCGGGTCATTGTCGATGCAAGGACGCAATGCGAAAGTCAAAAGGAGAAGCTGAAGTTCGATCGCATGTTAGAGGATCACAAAAAAGGGTTATACCCCAATTGCGACGATGGTAACACAAAGCTCGGTACTGTACTAGCATTGCTGCAGTGGAAGGCAGAGAATGCTGTGGCTGACAAAGGATTTGAGAAGCTACTGAAAATATTGAAGAAGAAGCTTCCAAAGGATAATGAATTGCCCGACAGTACATACGCAGCAAAGAAGGTCGTATGCCCTCTAGGATTGGAGGTGGAGAAGATACATGCATGCCCTAATGACTGCATCCTCTACTGCGGTGCATACAAGGATCTGAATGCATGCCCGGTATGCAGTGCATTGCGGTATAAGATCAGACGAGATGACCCTGGTGATGTTGACGGCGAGCCCCCCAGGAAGAGGGTTCCTGCAAAGGTGATGTGGTATGCTCCTATAATACCACAGTTGAAACGTCTGTTCAGAAATGAAGAGCATGCCAAGTTGATGCGATGGCACAGTGAGAACCGAAAGAAAGATGGGAAGTTGAGAGCACCCGCTGACGGGTCGCAGTGGAGAAAAATCGAGAGAAAGTACTGGGATGAGTTTGCAAAGGACCCAAGGAATGTATGGTTTGCTTCAAGCGCGGATGGCATTAATCCTTTCGGGGAGCAGAGCAGCAATCACAGCACCTGGCCCGTGACTCTATGTATGTATAACCTTCCTCCTTGGATGTGCATGAAGCGGAAGTTCATTATGATGCCAGTTCTCATCCAAGGCCCTAAGCAACCCGACAACGAAATTGATGTGTACCTAAGGCCATTAGTTGAAGAACTTTTACAGCTGTGGAATGGAAACGGTGTACGTACGTGGGATGAGCACAGACAGGAGGAATTTAACCTTAAGGCGTTGTTGTTCGTGACCATCAACGATTAGCCCGCTATTAGTAACCTTTCAGGACAGACAAACAAAGGATACCACGCATGCACGCACTGTTTAGATGACACTGAAAGTATATACCTGGACAAATGCAGGAAGAATGTGTACCTGGGCCATCATCGATTTCTTCCGACCAAACATCAATGTCGAAAGAAAGGCAAGCATTTCAAAGGCGAGGCAGATCACCGGAAGAAGCCCACCATGCATACTGGTGATCACGTACTTGCTATTGTGTCGCGACCGGTTTTCAGGGCATTAAATTCCCAGAAAATGGCCACTGTGCTCACCAGCCCCAGGATTACTGTTAGCTGGTGAGGCATCAACTTGATATAGAAATTCCAAGCAAAAAGTACAAAATGAGCAGTACAAGACCATTGTGGCCTATGAGTACATCAAATGGTTCTAGTGGTTGAGGGCGGAAGCGGTTTGTGGATCACCAAGGTCTATGGGACTCCATTTCCCACAGGAACAGCTGACCAGGTTAACTCCTATCTTCGCGAGGCTGCTATCACCGTTTGCTTAGTTTCCAGGGCTGTCACCGCAACTTTCCTTTCCATGCAAATATCTGGCCAAGACAATAGCCAGGGACAAGCCAGTGAGTACTTTGAATGTACTCGCAAACATTAAGAACACTGGAATAATATAATTGAGAATTATGCACTTAAATATTTTATGATCACATCGTTAGTCACAAATAAAATATATTTTTTTTGTATGCAAGCGGGTTATTAAAATGCAACATGAATAAGCAATAATGGAATGGAAATAAAATGCCGCAGTCGGGCGTCTGTGCGACACCACATAAAGGGCTGTTAAGGCAAATAAATAACAAGCAATGCCACAGTCGAGCGTCTGAGCGACACCACAGAAAGGGCTTTTAAAAGAATGCCACAGTCGGACGTCTGAGCGACATCACAGAAAGGGCTTTAAAAGAAATGCCACAGTCAGACGTCTAAGCGACATCACAGAAAGGGCTTTAAAAGAAATGCCACAGTCGGACGTCTAAGCGACATCACAGAAAGGGCTTTTAAAAGAAATGCCACAGTCGGACGTCTAAGCGACATCACAGAAAGGGCTTTAAAAGAAATGCCACAGTCGGACGTCTGAGCAACATCACAGAAAGGGCTTTAATCACAAGGAAATAATACTCATAATGGATATTCAGTTCACGATGATAAACGGGTTAGTCCATCCACAGGAATAAACATTTAACCGGGCTTAGAAATGAACAAACACCATGGATATCCAGGGGGTAGAACCATCCCAGGGATATTCGATAATACAAATAATACAACAGGTTAGTCCATCATAAAATAATAATCATGGTCCTCACAGGTCACTGGTCAGTATCCAAGTTTGATTTAACAATTTTACCTCCGAAGGCCGACACTAAGACCAACACTTGACCCATCCCAGACTGTAATCCTTAACCATGGACACGGCTATTCGAATAGTTTTCAATCTCTGCAGAGGGTGTACTCTTTACCCACGAGTAACGGATTCCTTTAGTCCATCGGGACTAATTCCGTCTATGGCCTTTTAGTTGAAAACACGCCTAACCTTGCACACACCAGCTTAACTCACCGCTGTCTGGAATCACCCACGACACTTGTTAAGCAAAACTCTAAGTGGGGAGGCTACAACCTCGCGTAGCATGGGATCAAATTTGTATCGCGCGCTCTAAGGGGTGGCCTCCCCTCTTGGTCCCAACCGGAAACACCCATGCCCCTGGACCAGGTGGCATGCCTACCGGCTACAACCGATATCTTCCACCATGGTCTCTCTGTACGGTGTGTGCTGGAAAGGGGTTGACGACTTACTGAACTGTACCCTACCCGCGGCAGGGACGAGTGGTAGTACGAGGCAAGTATGGGGGTTACTAGAACAAGACTCGATCTACGGTCGACTCAGGAGGTTTATAAGTTCCCTGCATGACATATATATTAAATATATTTCAACCGACGAAATCACCACTCAATGTACCTTACCATGCCATACCGGACATAACCGTGCTGACGGGGACCGGTGACAAGCTCACGCCTACCCGAGGCCGAGGCTTTCCCGGATTCCTTTCCGGCATGCATGCAGGGCACATGAGGATGATTACCATCACAAAAATATTCATTTCCAACAGCAAGGCAATTACTAATATGCTTCCATGCATATGATCATATCACATGAAATAACAAACTCTCCAAAATAAGGTGGTGTTATAAACGTGTCTAATAACACACCAAAAACATTATGCCAGGGTTCAGAATGCTTGCCTTTAAGTTGTGGAGGGGTAAGGTGCTCTCCAAAACTTTTGGAAGTTTCTTCTCTCTCTTCAAAATCCTATTTTAAAATATATTTGAATCAACACACATTTCAAAAACAGTACAAAAAGTTGTTTGGAATTTTTTTCAAATAAATCTTAAAATAAACTAGACCAAATTTGAGGAAGGTAGGAAAAAGAATCAATTCATTTGGTGTTGTATTTAAAAAGTTATAGGCAGTCAAAGTTCTGGTCAAAATCTGTTATTTGAAATAAAACAGAAAAGAAAACGTTTCAGAGGGGAATACGCTTTCGAAGCGGGGAAAACGTACTGGAGTGGATTACGTCTTCACTTAACCACGTGGACGGCACGGGGTGTCACTGACAGTGGGCCCTCCTCTTCCTCTGCCCCGAGCGGAGGCGGGACTCCGGCGATACTCGCCGGTGAACGGCGGCACCGTTCGAGACACCGAGGGCGGGGATGGATCCACGGTTCGAGGGCGGTCCTTCCGGTGGTTGTCAGTCAGGTGGGGATGAAGGGAGTCGCCGGCGGCGAGCTTCGCGGCGACCGGTGGCTTCGGGAGTTTTGGGCGCTTGAACTGCGGTGGCTCTCGGTCGGGTTTGAGTAGCTGGGCGGCTTCGCAAGTCGAAGTGGGGTCATTTGGCGGCGTTGGATGAACGGGAGGGGCTCTGGTTGCGGTAAATGGAGCTGGAACATGGCGGCGGCCGAACCGGCCGGAGTTGGGGAAGACGGCATTCCCCCGACGATTGCTGGCTGTGGGGGTGCCATGGGGGTGGCCTGAGGTCGCCTGAGGGCTCGGATGATCTCGGGGGCCTCTCTTTATAGTGCAACGAGGTCGGTTCCGCGGCGGTGGATGAGGATGCCGGCGAACCGCCTCTCTGTAGCTTGCAGGGCGACGTGGAGGCGACGAGAGCTAGCCGACGAGCGAGGGGATAAGCTTGCGCGGCTCCCAGGGACAGGTGGCGAGCCGGGGTGGCTTTGGCGGCGCCGACCGTGGCAGAGGCGCATTGCGGACGCCGGCGTGCCGCCAAAAGTGCCCTGACGGCGGCGCTGTAGTGTGCCAGGGTGGTCAGGCGGCGTGGCGGTGCTTGGTCAGCTCCAGGGGCTAACGACAGGAGCTAGCGGACGAGGGAGAGAATCGGGATGAGCTCGGGGAAGCTTATCCAGGAGCGCGCTGGCTCGGGCACGAGCACGTGCAAAACGCGCGCGCTGCTCGCGCTCTGGGCGTGCACGGGACGTGCTCGACGCAATGCCAGAGCATGCTACAGAGCTTGGGTGAGGCTGGCATTTAGCGGATCTAGGTTAGGAGCAGCGAGGAGTCTATTGGACAAGGCAGTTAGGCAAGGGAAGCAAGATCACAGTGAAAGCTAAGACTCATGTCAAAACTGGTCAGGCCTACAGGGTGTTTGACAGAATGCCACATGCACCTAGGCATCTCTTGGGGTGGCCAAAACTTCCAGAGTGGGGTCTCATTGGATGCAAGAGAGAGTGGTGAGGTTAGTTTGCCAAAAGAACAAACTTGTTAGTGCAAGTTTTCCAAAACTTCAATTCTGGGCAGGAAATGAATGGCATTATTTCATGAACCAAAAATGATCCAAAGGGTGCATGCTCCTGTACTTAAGGGTTTAACATGGAGGACTACAAGTAGGAGAAAGAATCAAGGGCTAAAGAGCAAGTAAAAATATGGTTGCTGCACAAACCATCAAGTTGGTCCAGAATGGAAATGAGGTTGATTCACTCAAAATTTGTAAATAACATCACTGGGTTTTTGCATAAAATTGAATCATAAGATACTACTGACATCCCAAAATTTTGGTGAAGGCTAGAAAGAATTATTTAAATGGGTTGCAGTGCAAAATGCCCACTGGACCAGAGAAGAAAAATTTGTTGTAGAACTCAAAATATTTCATTAAATAAAGATGTTTTTGCGCAAAAGTTATTTAATAACATCACATGACTTCTCCAAATTTTTGTGGGAATTTTAAGTGAATTTGTCAAATGGTTGTAGTTCAAATATGGCCATTTAACCTTGAAAAACCATTTTCAATAAAGCAAGGATTAAGCAAATTAATTATGTAATTAGTTATATTAAATAAGGAAAAGTTTTTCTTGAGAGATTAAACAATTCCAATAACAATTTGAAAAGTTTTCTCTTAGGGAAAAACTCAACATAACAGGGAAGGAAATGATTTAAAAAAATCAAAATGGGGCTCAGAAATCCAAAGTTTTAATTCCTGGCAAAAAAAATTAATTCATTAAAACAAGGTGAAAATTTTGGGGTGTCACATATTGTCAATGATTTACACTACATAATCTTTGGAAAGGATCCCGGTGGACTAGCTGTTCCGAATGACGCTGAGGGGCACGCACCCATGTGGAAGAAGAAATCTATATTTTGGGACCTACCCTACTGGAAAGACCTAGAGGTCCGCTCTTCAATCGACGTGATGCACGTGACGAAGAACCTTTGCGTGAACCTGCTAGGCTTCTTAGGCGTGTATGGGGAGACAAAAGATACACCTGAGGCACGGGAGGACCTGGAACGTTTGCATGAAAAAGACAGCATGCCTCCGAAGCAGTATAAAGGTCCTGCCAGCTACGCTCTTACGAAAGAAGAGAAAGAAATCTTCTTTGAATGCCTGCTCAGTATGAAGGTCACGACTGGCTTCTCGTCGAATATAAAGGGAATAATAAATATGCCAGAGAAAAAGTTTTAGAACCTAAAGTCTCATGGCTGCCACGTGATTATGACGCAACTGCTTCCGGTTGCATTGAGGGGGCTTCTACCGGAAAACGTCCGATTAGCCATTGTGAAGCTATGTGCATTCCTCAATGCAATCTCTCAGAAGGTGATCGATCCAGAAATCGTACCAAGGCTAAGGAGTGATGTGGCGCAATGTCTTGTCAGTTTCGAGCTGGTGTTCCCACCATCCTTCTTCAATATCATGACGCACGTCCTAGTTCATCTAGTCGATGAGATTGTCATCCTGGGGCCCGTATTTCTACACAATATGTTCCCCTTTGAGAGGTTCATGGGAGTCCTAAAGAAATATGTCCGTAACCGCGCTAGGCCAGAAGGAAGCATCTCCATGGGCCATCAAACAGAGGATGTTATCGGGTTTTGTGTTGACTTCATTCCTGGCCTTAAGAAGATAGGTCTCCCTAAATCGCGGTATGAGGGGAGACTGACTGGAAAAGGCACTCTTGGAAGAGACTCAATAATATGCAGGGACGGATATTCTTGGTCTCAAGCACACTACACAGTTCTACAGAACTCTACCTTGGTGACCCCGTATGTCGATGAACACAAGAGCAGTCTGCGCTCCAAACACCCGAAGCAGTGCGACGACTGGATTACATGTGAACACATCAGGACTTTCAGCAATTGGTTGGAAACACGTCTCAGAGGTGACAACACTGTTTGTGATGAGTTGTACTTATTGTCCAGGGGACCATCTTTGACTGTATTGACTTACAAAGGATACGAGATAAATGGGAATACATTTTACACGATCGCCCAAGATCAAAAGAGCACCAACCAAAACAGCGGTGTTCGCTTTGATGCAGCAACCGAGAGCGGAAAGGACACATATTATGGTTACATAGTGGACATATGGGAACTTGACTACGGACCTGATTTTAAGGTCCCTTTGTTTAAGTGCAAATGGGTCAATCTGTCAGGCGGCGGGGTATAGGTAGACCCACAGTACGGAATGACAAAAGTGGATCTGAAAAATCTTGGGTACACTGACGAACCGTTCGTCCTAGCCAATGATGTGGCACAGGTTATCTATGTGAAGGACATGTCTACCAAACCGAGAAAAAGAAAAGATAAGGAAGCGAATACATCATACGATGAGTGAGGGAGTCCTGGATTAGGGGGTGTTCGGGTTGCCGGACTATACCTTCAGCCGGACTCCAGGACTATGAAGATACAAGATTGAAGACTTCGTCCGGTGGATGGGACTTTCCTTGGCGTGGAAGGCAAGCTTGGCGATGCGGATATTCAAGATCTCCTACCATTGTAACCGACTCTATGTAACCCTAAACCTATCCGGTCTCTATATAAACTGGAGGGTTCTAGTCCGTAGGACAACTTCATCAACTCCATAGACAACAATCATACCATAGGCTAGCTTCTAGGGTTTAGCCTCCTTGATCTCGTGGTAGATCTACTCTTGTATGACCCATATCATCAATATTAATCAAGCAGGACGTAGGGTTTTACCTCCATCAGGAGGGCCCGAACCTTGGTAAAACATCGTGTTCCCTGCCTCCTGTTACAATCCGGCCTAGACGCACAGTTCGGGATCCCCTACCCGAGATCTGCCAGTTTTGACACCGACATTGGTGCTTTCATTGAGAGTTCCTCTGTGTCGTCGCCGGTAGGTCCGATGGCTCCTTTGATCATCAACAACGATGCGGTTCAGGGTGAGACTTTTTCCCTGGACAGATCTTCGTCTTCGGCGGCTTCGCTCTGCGGGCCAATTCTCTTGGCCACTTGGAGCAGATCGAGAGCTACGCCCCTGGCCATCAAGTCGGGTTTGGAATCTTAAACTACACGGCTGACATCCGCGGAGACTTGATCTTCGATGGGTCCGAGCCACGGCCAAGCGCGCCGCACTATCTCGAGGGGCATGATCTAGCTCTGCCTCTGGGCAGTGTCCTGGAGGCCGCACGCGCATCGGTTCCGACCTCTAACTCGGAGCCTATTGCGCCATTAGAGGACGAGCGGTTGGATGCCACCTCGGGGGCTGCAATCTCAAAGGCGATCGAGCCGAACGCTAGCCCCGCACTCTGCATGATCTGTGACTCCGAGGATCCGACTCCTCCCCGGACTCCGAAACCCCCGCGCCCCTGCCGATCGAATCCGATTGGGCGCCGATAATGGAGTTCACCGCCGCAGACATGTTTCAGCACTCGCCTTTTGGCGTCATCCTGAATTCTCTTAAGTCTCTCTCTTTATCAGGAGAGCCCTGGCCGGATTACGGTCAGCGAGGATGGGATACGGATGATGAAGAAATTCAAAGCCCACCCACCACCCACTTTGTAGCCACTATCGATGATTTAACCGACATGCTTGACTTTGGCTCCGAAGACATCGACGGTATGGACGACGATGTAGGAGACGAACAGGAACCAGCACCTATAGGGCGCTGGAAGGCCACCTCGTCATACGACATATATATGGTGGATACTCCAAAAGATGGAGATGGCGATGGAACAGTGGGGGAGGACACCCCCAAGAAACAGCCAAAGCGCCGGCATCAGCGGCGCCGCTCTAAATCCCGCCAAAGCAAAAACGGTGATTCCGGCACGGGAGATAATACTACCCCGGACAGCGCCGAAGAACACCCACCTCAGCAAGATTCGGCACAGGAAGATGGAGAAGCCAGCCCTCATGAGAGAGCGGCAGACCAAGAGGTTGAGGATGACAACTATATGCGTCCCTCCTAAGACGAGGCAAGCCTCGATGACGACGAATTCGTCATACCATCAGACCCCGCCGAACAAGAGCGTTTTAGACGCAGGCTTTTAGCCACGGCAAGCAGCCTCAAGAAAAAACATCAGCAGCTCAGAGCTGCCCAAGATTTGCTAGCTGACAGATGGACTGAAGTCCTTGCGGCCGAAGAGTATGAACTCGAACGCCCCTCCAAGAGTTACCCAAAGCATAGTCCGCTACCCCGATCAGAGGAGGAAGCACCTACATCACCAGTGCATGACATGGCAGACCGGCCACCTCGCGGCCGCGACAGAGAGGTCTCTCGACCCTCCACCCAAGCCATGCCCCAACGCCACTCAACTAAGGCACGGGAAAATGCGCCAGACCTGCGAGACGTACTGGAGGACAAGGCAAGACAAACAAGATCGATCTACGGATCGCGCAGGCGCCCTACGGCACGTGACGATGATCCTTACTCCGGATACAACAAATCCGGCCGGGCCGAACACAACAGACATAGCTCTTCCGAGCTACGTCGTGATATAGCCCAGTACAGAGGCGCCGCACACCCGCTATGCTTCACGAATGAAGTAATAGAGCATAAAATCCCAGAGGGTTTCAAACTCGTAAACATTGAATCATACGATGGCACAACAGACCCGGCGGTATGGATCGAGGATTATCTCCTTCACATCCACATGGCACGCGGCGATGATCTACACGCCATCAAATACCTCCCGCTCAAACTTAAAGGACCGGCCCGACATTGGCTTAATAGCTTGGCAGCAAACTCAATCGGTTCTTGGGAGTACCTAGAAGCCGCATTCCTCGAGAACTTCCAGGGCACTTATGTGCGACCACCGGATGCCGATGACTTAAGCCACATAATTCAGCAGCCAAAGGAATCGGCCAGACAATTCTGGACACGGTTCCTAACAAAGAAAAACAAGATAGTCGACTGTCCGGATGCAGAGGCCCTAGCAGCCTTCAAGCATAACATCCGCGATGAGTGGCTTGCCCGGCACCTGGGACAGGAAAAGCCAAAATCTATGGCAGCCCTCACGAGACTCATGACCCGCTTTTGTGCGGGAGAAGACAGCTGGCTAGCTCGCAGTAACAACTTATCAAAGAACCCTGGCAATTCGGATACAAAGGACAAAAGTGGCAGGACACGTCGGAATAAGCAAAAACGCCGTGTTAGCGGCGACAACAATGAAGACGCGGCAGTCAATGCTGGATTCAGAGGCTATAAATCCGGTCAGCGGAAAAAGCCATTCAAAAAGAATACTCAGGGCCCATCCAGTGGACCGAATACTCGATCGCTTGTGCCAGATACATGGCACCCCCGAAAAGCCAGCCAATCACACTAACAGGGATTGTTGGGTGTTCAAGCAGGCAGGCAAGTTAAGAGCCGAAAACAAAGACAAGGGGCTGCACAGCGACGACGAGGAGCCCAAGCCGCCGAACAACAATGGACAGAAGGGCTTTCCCCCACAAGTGCGGACGGTGAACGTGATATACGCAACCCACATTCCCAAGCGGGAGCGGAAGCGTGCGCTACGGGACGTATACGCGATGGAGCCAGTTGCCCCAAAGTTCAACCCATGGTCCTCCTGCCCGATCACTTTTGATCGGAGGGACCATCCCACTAGCATCCGTCATGGCGGCTTTGCCACATTGGTTCTTGACCTAATCATCGACGGATTTCACCTCACAAGAGTCCACATGGACGGCGGCAGTAGCCTGAACCTGCTTTATCAGGACACAGTGCGGAAAATGGGCATAGACCCCTCAAGGATCAAACTCACAAGAACGACCTCTAAAGGCGTCATACCAGGTGTAGAAGCCAACTATACAGGCTCAGTAACACTTGACGTGGTCTTCGGATCCCCGGATAATTTCCGAAGCGAAGAGTTAATCTTCGATATAGTCCCGTTTCGCAGTGGCTATCATGCCCTGCTCGGACGAACCGCATTTGCAAAATTCAATGCGGTGCCGCACTATGCATATCTCAAACTCAAGGTGCCAGGCCCTCGAGGAGTAATCACGGTCAACGGAAACACCGAATGCTCCCTCCGTATGGAGGAGCATACGGTGGATCTCGCAGCGGAGGTACAAAGTAGCCTTCTTCAGCAATTCTCCAGTCCGGCCATTAAAAAGCCAGACACTGCCAAGCGCGCCCAGAGTAACCTACAGCAAGACCGCCTGGCACACTCCGAGCAAGCGCAGCAATGCGGCTCCAACCGCAGCCTTCGCGACCTAGCGAAACTAGTACCTCGCGTACATAACTACGCCCTTGAAATACCATGGGCGCAGGGGAAGGGGCACAATAATGGCATGCCCAAAATACGGCTTAAAACGTACTAGGGGCTGCCGGATTCTTTTTTCAACTTTTTCTTACTTTCAGTAATCCATACTTCGGACGACCTGTTCGGCAATTCGACTGCCGCACAAACGATGCAAGACCCAAGAGGCAGACAAGCCATGCCGCATTATGGAACTCCCAGGTGGTCTCTGTTACGAGCGGTATACCTATTTTAAATACAACTCCGCGGCCTGCCCCTGGTCAGGACATACTAAATAGTCCAATATCTTTTTGCTTATCGCACCACTTGTATCGTTCGGCTTTGATAAATAGCCTCTTTGTAAACAATGCATAGCTTTCTATCTATTTTTTGCATTATCATCCTTTCATATATATGTTTATGACATGTTGCACCCGTACACTCTGGTACGGCAAAATACGCCAGGGGCTTTAGTACCCATTAATATGATGTGAGAAGTCCCTACACTTTCACAAGTGCGGCACCCCGAACTTATAGCACTATATGCATCGGCTCCGAATCATGATTTGGGTCAATAGTTGGGTTTGCCCGGCTCCTATGTTTTGGTGCCTTACGTTTCGCTATATCGGCTAAGGTAGCACTAGGAGAACCACTGCGATTGTGCCCCGGTTGAGCTGGGTTAAGCACCTCAGTGGAGAAAACTAAAACTGACTGTCATGATGAGGTGAGAGACCGGTCACTGTTCGAGAGGTTTTTCCGAGTCCGTAAAGGCTTATGCCGCTTCAAGCGAGGAGCTGGATAACCCCAGCCAAGGCGTGGATAGCGCCCCGAACTCGGTCTTCCGAACTAGGGGCTTCGCCGAAATTTAAAATTATAAAGTTCTATGGCTAAGTGAGAGTGTTCAAGCATTATAGTTCGATTGCCTGGTTCGTCGTGCTGAGTGCCTCCCTCGAAGGACCCAACCATGGGAAAAAGAGAGCCCAGGTTTATCACCAAACACCACAGCACTAGTGGCATGGGGGCAGAAGCCGACGACTGGCCATCTCTCAATTTTTGATAAATGGCCGCACATAAAATAATATTTTAAATTCAATAAGCATTGCTTAGCGCATATGAACAAGTTTTCAGCGCACAGGATAAACACGAGCGAATTCATTCAAAAATTACATCCTTGGTGCACTCATCTGCCACAAGGCGGGCACCTGCAAGAACATCCTTATAGTAGTTCTCCGGCTTGCGATGCTCCTTCCCCGGCGGCAGCCCGTCCGTCACAAGCTTCTCACCGTCCAGCTTACCCCAGTGCACCTTTACACGGGCAAGGGCCCTACGGGCACCTTCGATACAGGCGGAGCGCATGATGACCTCGAGCCTTGGACAGGCCTCCACCAGCCGCCGCACCAGCCCGAAGTACCTCCCAGGCAAGGCCTCTCCGGGCCACAGCCGAACTATGAAGCCCTTCATGGCCTGTTCGGCTGCCTTGTGGAGTTCGACCAGCTGTTTCAGCTGGTCGGTCAAGGGCACAGGGTGTCCGGCCTCAGCATACTGAGACCAGAATACCTTCTCCATCGAGCTGCCCTCTTCAGCTCGGTAGAATGCGGCGGCATCGGACACATTGCAGGGAAGATCCGCGAAGGCCCCTGGAGAACTCCGGATACGGGTAAGTAGCAGGTAGTTTACTTTTATGTTTCTGCTTTGCATAAAGAATGCCTTACCCACTGCTATCTTCTTCATATCCTCCAACTCTCAGAGAGCCTTTTGGGCTTCGGCCTTGGCAGACTTGGCAGTCTCAAGGGCCGTCGCAAGCTCGGACGCTTGGGTCTTTGACTCCAGCTCCAAACTCTCATATTTCTTCATGAGAGCCTGAAGCTCTTGCTTCACCTCGTCGACCTGAGACCCATGTTTCTCTCACTCAGTGCGCTCCACGGCCGTTTTCTTTTCGGCCTCGGACAGCGCCTGCTTGAGGGTCGCCACCTCAGTCATGGCCCCTACAATAAGCAGTACAATCCTGTTATTTTTTGCAATCACGCCTCTCTATAGGCACCTTTTTATAAGGTATTTCCTACCTTCTTTCTCCTCGAGCTGCTGGTTGGCACGACCGAGCTCTTGCTCGGACCGCTCAAGTCCCTGTTTTAGGGTATCCACCTCCGCAGTCAGTGCGGCGGTGGCTAGCAGCAAAGCCTGCATACGCATATTGACCTCTTTATTATTAGACTCCTGCGAAATTTCATAGATTCTCTATTCGGCTTTTCTTTTCGAACGCCAAACAGAGCATCAGGGGCTACTGTCTATGCGGTAATATTTTTACATATTTTTACTTACCTCGAAGCCTGTTAGGAGGCCAGCGCAAGCTTCATTCAGCCCGCTCTTGGCAGACTGAACCTTCCGGATCACTATACACATAATAGTACGGTGCTCCTCGTCGATGGAGGCACCTTCAAGCACCTTCAGCAGATTGTCCGGCACCTCCGGTTGGACGGAGGCTGCCGGCTCAGAAGGCTTGCTCCTCTTGGAAGGAGTTTGCCTGCCGCGGTCTGGAATTGTTGAAGATTCCGGCATGGTGTCCGGCTTAAGGCCGGACTTGGAGCCTTGGGGGGTCTTGTCCCCTTCACTCCTGGGGTCCGGTTGGTCGCCTTGCGGCTCCTCCAGGACCACCTCCTCCTGCCCTAGAGCTCGTTGTGACGCCACTTCGGCGTCATCCGCAGTGCGGGGGGAGACAGTGGGCGGAACAGAGTTCACGTCCGATGAATCCAGGGAGCCGCTCGACGACTCGTTGAGTGCGGCCCGGGGCGGGCTGCATGATTATATTCGACATTAGGGGAAGCTGTGCAACAAAAGGAATATCATGAGTTACTCTGGTATATGAACACCTACGATTTTGCCGGATGCTTGGCCCTCTCCGGCCACTCCTCTTCGCCCTCTTCGGCGTCAGGGGCGTAGTCCGGCGGAGGGGTCTTCCTTTTCCTAGACCCCTCGGCCTCCCCCGTTGGGGCGACCTTCCTCTTCTCTCCTCCCTCCACTGGAGAGGGAGAGTCTTCTTCTTCCTCCTCCTCGTTCTCGCGGGAGGAGGGTGCCTCGGACTAGTCAGATGACGAGTCCGACACCACCACGTTGCGGGCACACTTCTGAGTCCCCGTGGTCTTCTTCTTCTTGACCTTCTTCTCCGGCACCACATAAGGCGCCGAGGCCAGAAGCTTCACCAGTAAAGCTGGGCTGGATCTTCGGGCAGCAGAGCCGGACAGTTAATCGGCTCGGCTATCACCCGCCAAGCCTGTCAAAGGAAAGGGAGTTTAGATCCTGCATAGTGTCAAACTATGAAAAAAGGCTTAACATCCTGTGAAAGGGTGTAGATGGCATACCTTGCTAGCGTGACGCTGCGAGCTGTATCCGCGGCCCTTGAATAGCACCTTCCAGGCATCTTCATACGTCGTGTCGAAGAGCCTGTTGAGAGTTTGGTGCTGCGCCGGGTCGAACTCCCACAGATTAAAATCCCGTTGTTGGCACGGGAGGATCCGGCGGACGAGCATAACCTGGATTATATTAACAAGCCGGACTGGCTTGTTCACCAGGGACTGGATGCATGTTTGCAATCCGGTCACCTCTTTTTCGTCACCCCTCGACAGGCCCGTCTCTTTCCAGGACATAAGCCGCGTGGGGGGTCCGGATCGGAACTTAGGGGCTGCGGTCCATTCCGGATCGCGTGGCTCGGTGATATAAAACCACCCGGCTTGCCATCCCTTTAGGGTCTCCACGAAAGAGCCCTCGAACCATAGGACGTTGGCCATCTTGCCCGCCATAGCGCCTCCGCACTCCGCCTGGCTGCCGTGCACCACCTTTGGCTTGACGTTGAAGGTCTTGAGCCAGAGGCCGAAATGGGGGCGGACGCGGAGAAAGGCCTCGCACACGACGATAAACGCCGAGATGTTGAGGATGAAGTTTGGAGCCAGATCGTGGAAATCCAGGCCGTAGTAGAACATGATCCCCCGGACAAATGGGTGGAGTGGAAAACCTAGTCCGCGGAGGAAGTGGTGGAGAAAAATGACCCTCTCATGGGGCCTTGGGGTGGGGATAAGCTGCCCCTCTTTGGGAAGCCGGTGCGCGATGTCCTTGGACAGGTATCCGGCCTTCCTTAGCTTTTTTACTTTACCCTCCGTAGCGGAGGAGACCATCCATTTGCCTCCCGCTCCGGACATTGCTGGAGAAGGTTGAGGTGGGATGTGCGGGCTTGGGCGCTGGAGCTCGGGTGTGCGAGGGATGGATAGGCAAGGGAGGAAGAAGGCATAGGTAAAAAGGGTGGATCCTTATCCCCTTATATAGGCGGATGTGGTTATGCGTCCCCACCTACCTAATAAAACTCACTTGCCTCCCGAGCGCCGTGATAAATGGCATGGTTGGGTTGCCCACGTCCATATTTATGAGAATCCCGTAAAAAGGGTACACGATCTCTGCTTTGACAAGACGTGCCAAGGAAAGCGCCTCGCAAAACACGCTGAGGTGAAAAAGTAAAAACGATTCGAGTACAGGACTTGGCCGTAGTGTGATGGCACACTGCGGAGTACATCAGCAGATTGGATTTGTGCTAATATTATTCTCTCTATGGCAATATGTGGAAACTTATTTTGCAGAGCCGGACACTATCCTTGGTGTTAACAATCTTCTATGAAGGACTTGGAGGAGGAACCTGCCTTGCAATGCCGAAGACAATTTGCGCGCCAGACTCGTCATCATTGAAGCCTGGTTCAGGGGCTACTGAGGGATCCTGGATTAGGGGGTGTTCGGGTAGCCAGACTATACCTTCAGCCGGACTCCAGGACTATGAAGATACAAGATTGAAGACTTCCTCCCGTGGATGGGACTTTCCTTGGCGTGGAAGGAAAGCTTGGCGATGCGGATATTCAAGATCTCCTACCATTGTAACCGACTCTATGTAACCCTAACCCTATCCGGTGTCTATATAAACTGGAGGGTTCTAGTCCGTAGGACAACTTCATGAACTCCATAGACAACAATCATACCATAGGCTAGCTTCTAGGGTATAGCCTCCTTGATCTCGTGGTAGATCTACTCTTGTATGACCCATATCATCAATATTAATCAAGTGGGACGTAGGGTTTTACCTCCATCAAGAGGGCCCGAACCTGGGTAAAACATCGTGTTCCTTGCCTCCTATTACCATCCGGCCTAGACGCACAGTTCGGGACCCCCTACCCGAGATCCGCCGTTTTTGACACCGACAATGAGCCAAAGCGGCACAAAGTTCTTTCAGGAAAAAGGGACATCCCGGGAGTGGACGGCAAGACAAACATGTCTGAAGATTATGAAAAGTTTCATGAAATTCCTCCCTTCAATGTCAAGGCTGACCCAAGCATCCTGATAAACAATGAAGATTATCCATGGTTACGGTGCAATAAGCAAATGACACAAGTGAAGACTTTCTCCCGCAACTATTATGATGATACCATGCCAACTTTGTAACACACGAACATGCTACCATTGTCCGTTTTGTACATGCACATGCTATGTGGGTGAAATTATGATACCATGCCAACTTTCAACTTTTTCAGAGTTCATTTGAAATGCATTCATGTTATGGTTCGGCCCTCGTAATACCATGACCATTAGTCCCTGGCCCATGCCAACTTTCAACTTTCAACTTTCTAAAACTAATGGCACTAACAGAAAGTTTATAATTTTGCTCCTCGCCCCTGGCCCATGACCATTAGTCCCGGTTTGTGCCACAAACCAGGACTAAAGTGTTGGTCCTCGTTGCGGGCAGAGTTTAGTCCCACCTCGCCAACCGAAGGGGGCTCACACCGGTTTATAAGCCCTTCCCTCTCTGCCTTGTTGAGCTCCTCTCAAAATGAAAATAGATGCCCTAATAGAGAAAAGTTCAACCTAAATTCATAGTGAATTTCTCTGAAATTCATAGAAATTTACTATGAATTTAGGTTGAATTTTCTCCATAAGCGCATATATTCTCATTTTTTTAGTAAGTTAATCACAAACTTGTGATTCAAACAATTTTCAAAGAATTCAAATTTTAACTATTCAAATTTGAAAACTAATGGCACTAACAGAAAGTTTATAATTTTTCTAAAACTAATGGCACTAACAGAAAGTTTATAATTTTGCTAACCTAAAAGCAAACAGAATTAAAAATTAAAGCAAAAAAGAAAAGAAAATAAAAAGTGCAAAAAACAAATCAAAAAAACAGGAAAAGAACTATTTTTATAGTAAAGTTAATCACAAAATAAAATGGCACTAACAGAAATTTTATAATTTTGCTAAAACTAAAAGCAAAAAGAATAAAAAATAAAGCAAAAAACAAAAGAAAATAAATAATGCAGAAAACAAAACAAAAAAACTAGAAAAAAATAGCAACAATAAGTATTTTGTTGTAAGTAGAAACAAAATAAAATAAATAAAGCAACAAAGAAAACAAAAAAACAAAAAAGTGTTTTCAAATTTGAAAACTAATGGCATTAAAAAAAGTTTATAATTTTTCTAAAACTAAAAGCATAAAGAATTAAAAAATAAAGCAAAAAACAAAAGAAAATAAAATAAATAAAGCAAAAAAAAACAAAAAAATGCCACCTACTGGGCCCCCACGGCCTGAATACGACTAGAAACCCATCAAAGGGCCAGGATTCAGGTCCGCAGGAGGCCCAGTAGGCCCACAGGCATAGCAGTGACAATTAGGCCCGTAAGCCTGCAATGGAGAGAAGCTCGAGAGGGGTGCGGCAGTGGGGCTTATAAACCACTGCGCACCCCTCTCAACTAGCGAGGTGGGACTAAACTTTCGACGCCGCAGCCGCACAAGGCCTTTGGTCCCGGTTGGTGGCACCAACCGGGACTAAAGGGGGCATTGGTCACGGTTCGTGGCACCAACCATGACCAATGCCCCCTTTAGTCTCGGTTGGTGCTAAGGCCGCCGCTTCCTGCCCTTTGGGCTGCTGAAAAGAGGCCTTTGGTCCCGGTTGGTAGTACCAACCGGGACTAAAGGGGTCCATTAGTCACGGTTGGTGCCACGAACCGTGACCAATGCTCCGTCTATATATACAGCACTTGTGAAAATTTTGGTTCAGTTCTTCAATCCCGCCCCAACGACGCCGCCAGGCTGCCCCTTTGCTCGCCTCGCCGTCGCCGCCATTGCCCCTGCCCCGCCCCCAAGCACGCCCTGCCTCGCCGTCGTCGCCGGCCGCCCGTCCGCCGCCCCCGAGCATCCCCTGCGCCGCCTAGCCCGTCCGCCGCCCCCGAGCACCCTCTGTGCCTCGCCGTCGCCGCCGTTGCCCCTGCCCCACCCCCGAGCGCGCCCTACCTCGCCGTCGTCGCCGGCCGCCCGTCCGCCGCCCCCGAGCACCCCCTGCGCCCCCGAGCCCGTCCGCTGCCCCCGAGCGCACCCCGCCGTCACCCTCGCCCTTGCCGACCCCGAGCCCGTCCTCGTTGCCGTCGCCCCCGACGCCGGCCGCCCGCGTCTCCTCCCCGATCCCTCCGGGAGAGGTAGCTACCGCCCCATCCTCCCTCCTTCCTTCCTTCCCTGCTCCTTAATTTGCAAAATATTGATATGATGTAGATGTATGTATGTATGTATGAGTTGGGGAGAAAGTTTATAATTTTTGTTCATATATACTGTAGATGTATGTATGATGAATTTTGATATTTTTTTTGTTCATATATAATGTAGATGTCTATGTATGTATGGAATGATATCGATGGATATATAGAACATTCATAGAAAATATGACGAATCCGATATGACCAATGTCCCCCTCCGGTTCACTCTGGAACACTAACTCTCTCGGAGAAAAAAATGTTATCAGGGAAAAAAAATGTTATCGGGGTCGAGGGTCGTCGAACATGAGAGGAAGAAGAGGATAAAAAAGAAGAGGAAGAAGAAAAAAAAGAGGAGAAGAAAGAATAGAGGAGCTTCTCCTCTGTTCTTTCTTCTCCTCTCTTTTTTCTTCTTCTTCCTCTTTTTTTATCGGGAACGAGGGTCGTCGAGGGTCGCCGAGCGGTAGAGGAAGAAGAGGATAAAAAAGAAGAGGAAAAAAAGAGTTCTTCTCCTCTATTCTTTCTTCTCCTCTTTTTTTCTTCTTCTTCCTTTTTTTATCGAGAACGAGGGTCGTCGAGGGTCGCCGAGGGGTCGAGGGTCGAGACGGGGTCGACGGTCGCCTAGGGGTCGAGGGTCGCCGAGAGGGGAGAGGAAGACGAGGAGAAATAAATAAGAAGAAGAAAAAAGAAGAAAAAGAAGAGGAGAAGAAGAAAGGAATAGAGGAGATCTATTTTCTCTTTTCTCCTCTATTAATTTCTTCTTCTCCTCTTTTTTTTCTTATTTTTTTTCTTCGCCACATGGGGGGGGTCAAGAATGTCGGACATTCATGAGAGAGGCGAGGAAGAAGGGGAAGAAGAGGAAGAAGAAGAGGAGAGGAAGAAGAGGAAGTCTTCTCCTCTATTCTTTCTTCTCTTCTTTTTTCTTCTTCTTCCTATATGTATTAGTTTTTTTATTTAGGTTGTTAATTAGTAGAAATTAATTTTGTTCATATATGTATGGATGCATGTGATATGTATGTATGTATCGGGTATGTCGTTGTCGATATACCCCCTACCCGATAACTTCGACATGAGGGGGTCGAGAGGGGGTCTAGGGTCGCCGAGGGGTCGAGGGGTCGTTGGTCGTTGAACATGAGAGGAAGAAGAGGATAAAAAAGAAGAGGAAGAAGAAAAAAGGGGAGGAGAAAGAATAGAGGAGTTCTTCTCCTCTTTTTTTTTCTTCTTCTTCTCTTTATTTTATCGGGAACGAGGGTCGTCGAGGGTCGCCGAGCGGTAGAGGAGAAACCCTAAATAGAAAGTATCGTCAGTGTGAGATACATGTACCGTCGGTGTCGGACACTACATCCACGTCCCACAAGTGGCGCGGGCTTCGACGCCCACGTCACTTGTGGGACGTGGATGTAGTGTCCGACACCGATGGCCACATGTATCTCACACCCACGATACTTGCTATTTAGGGTTTCCTCTACCGCTCGGTGACCATCGCCGACCCTCGTTCCCGATAAAAAAAAGAGGAAGAAGAAGAAAAAAGGAGAATTCTTTCTTCTCCTTTTTTCTTCTTCTTCCTCTTCTTTTTTTATCCTTGAAGCGTTGTCGAGGCCACCCCAAGCCCTAGAGAAGCAGCGTCGAGGCCACCCCAAACCCTAGAGAAGCAGCATCGAGGCCACTAATTAATATTAGTTCTACGTTTGCCACTCATATATCCATCTGTCATGTTTGAATAATAATTGCCATGTTGTCATTATTTGTAGAAACTATGGACACCGCCCGAGACGATGTACAAGAAGAGTTGTTGGGGGGCATAATCGCACGAGAAAGTGATGCCGTCGTCTCGTTGTTTCTCAACGACACCGATGGTCTGGAAGCAGCTAGCTATGATTATGATGGCTCCGGTGACCTAATGCCGGTGCAAGAAGGAGACCGTGAGGACGGCTCCGGTGACCCAATGCCGGTGCAAGAAGGAGACTGTGATGACGTCTCCGGTGACCGAACCGAGTCTGGCCAGGTATATATATTAGTTAAGCTTCTGCTGACTAGCTAATTGATGCATTCATTGTTTTGGGATGGACACATATTAATTAAGTCTTTGTTCTTTTTTCTAGCCCTCCGGATCAAGCACAACTTCGGTAAAGAGACGAGGCCCGAAGAAAAAGTTGAGCTCGGATGAAAAGTTTGAGATCATAGCAATCGCGCCCGACGGCCAACCGATTGAACCCCTCCGGACAAAGAGCACATTAGTTGGTCAGTGCGGGGTTTTGGTTAGGGACAAGATCGCAATCAGCATCCAGCAATGGTTAAAGCCGGCTACAGAAGACCCTGAGGTGTCTTATGACAATGATATGCAGAAAAATGATCTTTGGACTGAGCTGAAGTCAAATTTCACCCTACCGCCAGAGGATGATCCAGAGAAGCCAGTTAAAGAGCAATGAATCAAGTCTTTTGCTCTTAAGAGGATGGCAGAACTATTCAGGAGGTGGAAGAAAGAGCTGAATAAGTTTGTCGAAAATAAAGAGACACCAGAATTCAAGGGCAGATATGAGAAGATCAGAGATCACTGGCCTGCATTTGTGGCCCACAAGACATCGGAAAAGAGTAAGAAGATGTTGGCGACAAACAAGCAAAATGTTGCGAAGAAGAAGCATCACCATCGCATAGGGTCAGGTGGCTACCTCGTAGCCCGGCCTATGTGGGCCAAGACTGAGAATGATCTGGTTGATAAAGGGATCGAACCAGAGACAATTAATTGGCCAGACCATTGCCGGACTTGGTTCTTCGGGACTGGTGGAACCTTGGACCCTGTACCAGGGAAGTGCATTTGGACGAACCATCAAATGGACATACCAGTCAGGAAGCTTCGGCAGTATATCGAAGCAGCGCAGCAAGGGACGTCCTTTCCAGATAGAGAGAACGACGAGCTCACAATGGCCCTCGGGAATCCTGAGCACCCTGGACGGACACGAGGCACGCCTGGCTCCAATCCATGGAAGGTTGGGTTTCCGGACGCAGGCGGTTACAAATCCCAGGAGAGGAGGAAAAAATTGCAGCAGACCCAAATGCAGGCGCTGCAAGCAAGGGTACAAGCGATAGAGGAACGAGAAGCAAATCGCAGCAAACGTACTGCCGAAGCTTCCCCCGAAGCTACCCCGCCATCTCAGCGGAGAAGCAGCGTGGCTTCCACCGAGCTGCTTCAGCCGGAGCATGCCTTGATGGCTCCTGCCAGCTATCTCATGCTCATGGATGCTATCACGGAGTCTCAAAATTGCCACCTTATGACGCAATGGATGAATTTGAAGGTCAAGGCGGCTGTTGGCTCTGTTTATCCTACTGAACCCGGCGCAACTTTTCACTGCCGGCCGATTCCAGAAGGATATGCTAGGGTGATGGTGGATGAAATAACGGAGGGATTTGAGGACCTCCAGCTTGACCACCCTACCGGTGAAGGGGAGACTAGGCTAGGGTCTGCTCTGAAGACTCCATGCCTATGGTGGAAGGAGCTCATCAACCTTCTGAACTGGACGCCTCCGCCGCCTCCTCCTCCTCTGGCAAGTCAGGGCACTCCGCCTCCTCCACCGCCTCCTCCTCCGGCGAGTCAGGGCACTCCGCCTCCTCCACTGCCTCCTCCTCCGGTGAGTGACGATCAGGGCACTCGACCGGCTCCTTCTCCGACGCGTGGCGGCACTCCGCCTCCTTCTCCGCCTGCGCCGACGCACCCGAGCAGCCAGCCTCCTCCTTCTCCGCCTGGTCAGCAAGGGTGGAAGAGACCTGCCGCCGCTCCATCTGCTCGGCTGGCGTCTAGCAGTACAACCAGAGGCGGGAGGACATACAGATTCGGTCCTTCTCTGAAGACTCTAGAGAAGTTACCATACGAGAGGACCCCAGAGGAGAACGCGAAGATCGCGCGAACCGAAGTGGATGACTGGTTTCAAGGGTTGAAAGCAAAGAGACATCCACCTCCGGAGGAGAAGGTAGATCCAGTGAAAGCGAAGCGCACTCTGGCTACCCTGACAAAACCACCCAAGTCTCCGCCGAAAGGAAACTATGAGCGCATTATTGGAAAGGAATTTGCCGAAGCGGAGCGGTCGGGAAGTACTGTTAGTGATCAAAGGCTGAAAGAACGACGAGCTGGGAAACAAATTGCCCAGCTCAGCGAACAAGCGAAGCAATCGTGCCCCCCGCTCAAGGTGCCTAGCGACAACGTCGCTAATGATCCGAGGATGGTGCCCGGTTATAGCAATCTTGCCGATTACCTGCCCGACGATGTACATTATGAACCCATGGAGGTGCAGATACAAAGATACGAGTACGGGAAGCCTCTCGTCAAAGATGAAAGATCTCTATATGCGAAGATTGCATGATTGGTACTTGAAAATCTGAAGTGACTCTGGGGGAGGAGTACTTTGTATGTGAAAGTTAAAAAGGAGCATGACCTCGTTGGAACTGAACTGTTGCCTGTTCCATTTGAGGAGTTCTTTCAGTTTTTCAATCAATTGGCCCTCGATAAAACAACGGTCACCTGCTACTGTCTGTAAGTAGTACTACTTCTGTCATTAAGTCTCTCTATATAGCTCAGCTCTTTTATTGCATGTATTTATAATCATCCTCACTATATTATGCAGATTGAAGATCGCCGAATTGAAGAAAAGAAAAGTCAGTGATATTGGGTTCATTAACACATATCTCATAGATGCAACTCGGGTTAAATTTCATGCCGCAGATACCGAGGCCAACTTGCTACGATCGTTGGTAATAAATGAAAACAAAGATATAATACTCTTTCCTTACAACTTCAAGTGAGTGTTACTGTTTTGAGCGTATTCGGTTTCCCTTATATATATTAGTCAAGGTTATAGTAATGTAATTGATGAGTTATGCATGTGTGTGCAGTTACCACTATATTCTCCTAGAGATTAAGCTTGAGCAGGGACTAGTAACTGTCTTAGACTCAAAACCAAAAGATCCCCAGGACTATGCGGACATGGCTCAAATGCTCGAGAAGTAAGTTAAATCGATCATTATCCACCATATCAGCAACTTTGTTCATTTCCTGATATATCAAGTAATTGTTTTCTTTGTCTGGCAGGCTTTGGAAAAAATTCTCCAAAAAAAGCTCCAGGACTCCCGAAGAAGCTGCAATTTAGACACCCGAAAGTAAGTACAATAGTAGCATGTTCCGCGCATCTCCTATTGATTTGGCATTCTTGCTTATCAGTTTGATTGACCTCTATTTCTTGTAAAGTGGTTGTGGCAGGAAAAAGGGAATGATTTCCTTGGATACTACATTTGCGTGTCTATCCGCCACACGACCTGTGAGCGGGGCTACACTGACGAACAATATGAAGTACGTAAATAACAACATTCACAATTTTATTTTATTACCATCATTTGTGTTGAGTTTCATTCATTCATATATATATATGTATTGACCCCCTTCTTCAAATTAGATGTTTCAGAAGCGGGATGAACTCCTAGCACCAGCTTGCATGCGAGCAATTCAAGAGGAATTGGCGGCATTCTTTCTTGACCACGTGATTGCTGAAGACGGAGAATACTATGTGGACCATGAGTCCGTATGATTATATTTGTAAGAGATAATTATTGTATATATGCAGCCGGTAGTGTCGGATAGATATATGAGAACTTGTTGTTCGACCTATCTCTCGGAGAAGAAGAGGTGGTCGATATCACTTCTCTCTGTATGCATATATGTTCATGACGATCTTCTGTTTCCTTCGTTTGCTTACTAGCTAGCTAGCATGTCTATTCCTCTCTATACGTATGTATAGTACGTAGCGTCGATCAAGCACGGACATAAGAGAGGACACTTCTCTCTATTAATTATAGCTAGCTAACACAATATATGAAACACCTAAATTAACCCCCCAAAACCCCCAAAACCCCCAACCCCCCCCTTCAAAAAAAAAACAAAAACCCTAGCCACAGAAATGCTGACGCGTGGATGCCTATTGGTCCCGGTTGGTGCCACCAACCGGGACCAAAGGGTCTCCTTCCTGGGCTCCGCGCATAGGCCACATGGAGGCCCATCAGTCCTGGTTCTGGATTGAACCGGGACTAAAGGGGCAGGGCATTAGTACCAACCCTTTAGTCCCGGTTCAGGAACCGGGACAAAAGGCCCTTATGAACCTGGACAACAGGCCCTTTTTCTACCAGTGGTATATGGTCTTCAGCCTTTTCAAAAGAATGTAGTTTAGGGTGAACCTAATGGTATTGGTTTGATATTTTAGATGTTGAAAGATTTTATACAAACTTGGTCATAATTTAGAAAGTTTGGATTTGAACAAAAATATATTACACATTATATTATATAAGACGGGGGAAGTACATAGAACATGAGAAGCTTTTTTTTCTTAAAAAAATCTGAAACTACCACCTAAGTTTTCTTTCCACAAATAATGAATTTTATTGGCTGAAAATAAAGCATAAAAAGAATACAGACACAAGGAGACAGACGGCCTATGCATGACTCGTTCTAATCCTGTCACTTCAAGTCTGATAAATTAGTACGGGGAAGCTCAACCATCTTGCTGTTGGGAAAAGTAAAGATTACTATAGCATTTATACTAGCGTTCCAGTACGAAGACTCTTGGTGTAGACCCTTGAGATTCCATGCAGACCATTAAACCACTACCGGAATCGCCCCCTATGCCGACGGCCAGGGCCGTCGGCATAGGCCTGAGTCCCGTCGGGATAGACCTATGCCGACGGCCCCCCTCGGCATAGGGCCGTCGGCAACATATGCGTCGGAACAGCCACGGAGGCCGTCGGCATAGAAAAGCCGTCGGCATATATGATACGCCGACGGGCGCCGTACATCTAGGCCGACGGCCCCGGCCGTCGGCAACGATCACGCCTAACGGCGGCCGCCGTCAAGTCTGCCCAATGACTGGTCGCCACATGGCACCCCTATGCCGACGGCCTAGCCGTCGGCTTAGTCAAAAACTATGCCGACGGCTAGACCGTTGGCATAGGTGTGCCACGGGGCGACCAGCCGCTGCTCGTAGACCAGGGCTATGCCGACGGCATAGTCCTTCATACAGAGCTCCCAGTAGCTGACACGTGGGCGCCTATGCCGACGGCCTAGCCGTCGGCACAGTTTTTAAACTAAGCCGACGGCTAGGCCGTCGGCATAGGTGCCACGTGTCAGCTACTGGGAGCTCACGCTAGCCCTATGCCGACGGACTAGTCGTCGGCATAGTTTGCTTTTGCTTTTTTTTCTTTTTTCTGTTTGTTTTCAGATCAATTCAATTCAAATAGCTGCACATATCAGCAGATATATATGATGGGATAGACATATAAAACACAACGGGATATCATCCGGCACCATCACAACAATATATGCATAAGCATCATCACACACAAGTCTCTAAATGAACATCATCACAACCAACATAAGCATAAGCATATAGAGAAGCACACAAGTCATCTAAATGATCATCACCACACACAAGTGATCTCAAGCATCATCACCACACAAGGATCATCGAGCACCGCGGAGGTCGTCACCGCCAAGACGGCCAAAGCCCAGGTCATCATTGCTAGCGACATCACTACGGCCAAGACCGCCTCCGCCTCCAGCTCCGCCTCCGTGGATCGGAGTGGTCGGGCTCCGTGTCTCCGGAGTGCTGCGAAGACCACCGCCAACGGTAGATCCACCTGTTCCCTGGATGTTGAAAAGACATATGCACGGGATATATGACTGTGTTGAAAGGCATGACATGCTTTGGGTGAATAGATTGGGGATGAACTAACCGGCGAGGGGCCAGCGTTCTATGCCACAAACTCCTCAAAGCTCATCAGCACTGGTTGTGGTGGAGGGCATTGTGCTGGAGGGAACTGAGGACACCTACCGGCCGCCATATCCTGAAAAGCCTGCTGCATCTGGCTATCCCTCTGCACTTGGTGTTCATAAAGCCTCTGATGCCACAACATGGTCTCCTGGCGTGTGTACTCCAGGTAGGCCTACGGTATGACATGATGGAACTCATAAAACTACTAAATGCGGAAAATGATGTGAGCAATGAAGATAAGAGGGAAAATACTTACAGATTGTTGCTCCTGAAAGAGGGACTGTGTACTAGTCACTGGCTGGCTCGTGCGCTGGCTCAGGCTCGGGTCGATCCGACGAAGCTGTGTGTAGGAGATACTAGGAGTGATCACAACATCGAGAACCGCCTCCCGACCGTGCTCCTTGGGCCCCATCCTCACCACCGACATGTCGTCCAGAGGCGCCGCAATGGGGTCAGGTGTGTTAGGATGTAACTTCAGATACGCTTCGGAGTAGGCCTTCTTCCTCCCTACAGTCTTCTTGCCGTAGTACTTGGGCTTGCCAGGCTTGGGGTCCTTCCGCGTATGGGCGATCTCCCACGCCTGCATGTGCGAGAGCGGCCGCTTCAGTTTCTCCTCCTGCACCACCAAACAGAGGTTAGTCATACATAAGAAAGTGATGGTAAATAGAAGAAGAAGAAGAATGTTTAATGGGGTTAGTCATACATTAACTGCCTTGTGGAGATAGTGGTTTCGGTTTCCCTGAGCATGTACTCCCTCCATCCCTCGGTTAGCCTTATTTTTGGTTCTCATAACCGCCCAGGCTCCAGCCTCATCACACCAAAGATCCACCAATGCCGCCCAGGACTCGTCTTTTCCATAACACCAATTTGGAAACACCTACATAATAAAAGCATAATGGCATGTAGGTGTGTCCAAATTGGTGTTATGCAAGCATAAAGCATAAAGCATAAAGCATAATGTACCACAAGGTAATGAAAGCATAATGAAAGCATAATGAAAAATCTTTTATACTTACCGCCAAGAACTCGCGCCTCTCCAAGGTAATGCCCATCCTCCACGCTTCTTCCTTGGTCATCTTCACACCAAGAACGTTGTGGTAGTATGTGGAGATGGCCACATAGCGCACCTCGTACTGCATCTGGCGGGCCTTCTTCTTGCATTGGCGCAGCACGATCTGGTCCGCTCTAGCCCTGTGCTCCGGAAGAACTCGATAGAATTTCTACAATCATGCATGAAACAAGAATGGAAGAAGCCATGAGTTAAATCATTCATGAAACTAGAATGGACTTGTGCTTCTGAAGAGAAATCACCAAGAAAAGTAGTGATCATGGCCTTGGCATGGGTCTCATGGTCCGCGTGGCGGGCCGCTTCCCAGTGGTCCCAGCTCGTGGCCAAAACCCGACGGTCCGGCTGCCTGACTGGATCAGGCAGTACAACCCCGGCCAATATAACTTCAGCAAGACGGTGATGAGGCCGTTGGGAATACGGACCCCTTTAGAATATATCCAGTTGCTGCAAAAGAATGAACTATTAGCATGTGACAAGCAAAATAAATAACAACCGGAATAAGCATGTGACAAGCAAAATAATGAACCACTTACTCTTTTCCCGCGGGCTCAATGAGCCACTTCTGCTCCTCAGTAGCAGGAACCTGCTTTGGTAGCTTTGCGTTGCCACGCAGCCACCCCTTCTTGTCAACCCCCTTCCCGTCACCACCATCATCCCTGCCACCACCCTCCTCCTTGCCTGCCTCCCCCTCCCCAACCTCCTCCCCAACCTCCTCCTCCTCCTCCTCCTCCTTGCCTGCCTCCTCCTCCTCCTCCTCCCTAGAGTGTACCTCACTAGAGGAGGGCCTCGAAGACAACACCCCTAAGTCGGTGAGGGTGCGCTCTTTCTGGCCGCGACCCCGTGTAGTGGCTCTCCCCCCAGCACCTCATCCTCTAGAGGCTCTCCCCCCGCCCCCTCCTCCTCTAGGGGCACCTCTCCCTCGACCTCCCTGTGAGGAGTCATCGTCAAGTAGATGAGGGGGAGGATTACGTGCTCGACCACTCCGACTAGGCAGGCCGACGACCTTGCGTAGGAAACCCACGCCGTCGGCCTTCCCCTTGCCCATGTTCCACGAACCTACATTGAAAGAGAAAAGGCAATTAGTAAATTAATGAAATGAAGGAAAAGGCATGATAATAAACACATTGATAAAAATGCATAAAAAGGCATATTCCTAAACTATAGAAAAAAATACTTGAAACGTACATCTGCTAGAACCCATATGAATCATCACTGTTGTAACCTCTTTCTCGGTCCGTCTCATCATCACTATCAATCATATCATCTTCTTAGATACACTTTCTAGCATGGGTAAGGAAGATAATATACTTGTGTAGCTTGGGTAGCCGCAATGAAGAGATCGGCTCCGGCACAGACGGTTGATGGTTTAACTTCGACCAAACCAATGGAAGGCATATGTTTTACCCCCTCCCGCGGATCGAACCATCGGCATTTGAACACAGGCAGACATAAGGTCTCACGCCCCTGGCGGAATTTAACCTCGTATATATTTTGTACCCTTCCGTAGTAGTCTACTGAATTTTGACCGGGGGTGTACACTCCAGTATTTATAGTTTTGGGATCGGGGCGGCTGTTTTGGTGCTCCTCTGTCTGGAAGCGATACCCATTCACATCATACTTTTTACATGTCATGACGGCAGGGTCAAAACCCATGGAAACCCATCTGAACTCATCATCCATAGATATGTTCGGATCTTTTCCCTACAAGTATAATGGAAATTGTTGCATGCATTAGTTCGGTTAACTAATAAATGTTGAAGTAGGTATTTAATACGGGAGTGTGGAAAATTACTTTCTCCATGAACCAAGCAACAAAATTTTTACGTCCAGGGTTTCCATGATGGAGAAGAGTAAGTGCCTCCGCCTCAGTAGGAGGATTCACTCCCGTCCATTCCTCTTGAACGAAATCACTAAAAAAAGATAAGCGGTGTTAGACTGGGACTAAGTGAACATGAAACATGATGATGTGGAAGACATAAAGGAATGGTGTAGTGGTATTACCTCATCCACACTTCCTCAAGTTCCTTGATGTTGTGCAAGATATAGAACATGAGGTCCTCCCACTCTTGTCGTGGCATGTTATAAGATTTCGAGGCCCCAGCCCTCCCACCTTGCGCGTTGAATAGATCGAGCATGGGTTGATACTTGGGCTCTTCTATATTTTATCGAGGCACCTTGTTATGCAGATGGGGAACGTGGTCTGGATAGTATGATGTCCTAAGGTCTGACACCTCCTCTAGGATAACTGCCTCAGCTATGGAAGCTTCAATCTTAGCTTTGTTTCCACATTTCCGTTGGAGATGCTTGTTCTGCCTCTCAGGGCCGTACTGCCAGCGATTTTGCACAGGGGCCCCCAACAATACCTCAATCACGAGGTGCAGAATGAGATGTGTCATCGGAGTAAAGAAGCCTGGCAGAAAGATCTTCTCTAGCTTGACTACCAACTCCGGTGCCATCTTATGCAATTATTCAATCACCTCTTTACTTACTTCTTTAGCACAGAGCGTGCGGAAGAAATGGCTAATCTCGGCAAGCACTCGCCAGACATGCTCGGGGACATAGCCTCGAACCATCACCGGCATTATCCGCTCAATCCATACATGGTAGTCATGACTCTTTAGGCCGGTCACTTTTCCCGTTGAAAGATTGACTCCCTTACTTATATTCGATGCATAACCATCGGTGAACTTCAAAATTTGTTTCAGCCAGATAAGTACTTTTTTTCTGGCGGTTTAAGGACAAAGTCAGCATCTGGCTTGAACCAGTTTTTTCGACCGCCTGTGGGAGGCTTCATGTTCAGGCGTGGTCTATCACAAATTCTCTGTTGATCGGCTCTAGCTTTTACGTTATCCTTCGTCTTATCAGGAATGTTGAGGATCGTGTGGAAAAGGGACTCTACCACATTCTTTTCGGTGTGCATCACATCAATATTGTAAGGAAGTTTGAGGTCCTTGAAATAGGGAAGCTGCGAGAAGGGGGTAATGTGCGTCCAGTTGTGCGTCTCACCATATCCCTCGAAGCCTTTGGCTTTGTCTTTGCCTTTGCCTTTGACTTTAGGCTTGAGAGCTTTTAGCTGAGCAAGAACATCTGCCCCCAAATATGTTGGAATCTCGGTTACTTCATGAACAACCCGGCCTTTCGTGAAGTTCTACTTGTCTTCCCTGTCTGGATGGTCTGGAGGGAGGAACTGTCGATGCAGGTCAAAGGCTACATACTTGCCACCCTTATTCAGCCAAATCATTCGCAGAGCCTGCATGCACACTGGGCATGGCATCTTACCACTTGTACACCATCCGCAGAATAGAGCATAGCCGGGAAAGTCATGCATGCAATAGTGCAACCAAATTTTCATCAAGAAATTTCTCTGGAGATCCCGGTCGTATGTCAACCTCGGAAAGTACCAAGAATGGTGCAAAGCATCCACAAGCGGCTGCATAAGCACACCCAATTGCTTCCCCCGGTAGTCAGGCCCCGGAATGATGAGCGACAAGAACATGGTCTTCCGTTGCATTAGGGCACCGGGAGGAAGATTGAGCGGAATTACAAACACAGGCCAGCAGCTGTATGGATTGGACGACATACCATATGGATTCAACCCATCACCTGATATGGCTATTCTGACATTCCCAGCCTCGGCTGCTTCCTCGGGGTATTCTTCATCGAATGACTTCCATGCTTCCCCTCCCGATGGATGTACGATTTTTTTTGGATTGTACCTTATACCTTCCTTGTGCCACTTCATCATTTTGGCAGACTCCTTCGTGATGAAAAGGCGCTGCAGTCTTTTTATAAAATCAAGATACCGAAGAACCTTAACGGGGATGGTTAGCTGCTTTTTCTCACCATCCTCACCGACCACCTCAATGTACCGAGACGAACCACACTTCTTACAGTACTTGTCATCTGCATACTCGTGCCTAAACAAAAGGCAATTCTTCGGGCAAACATCTATTTTCTCATAATCCATAGAGAGTGCCTTCATGATTTTGTTTGTATCGTACATGCTTTTCGGCAGTTCATGACCCTCAGGGAGGCTATTAGCCCATACTCCCAGGAATGCTTCGAAGCATTTCTAGCTACGGCCGTACTCAACCTTGACTGCAATCAGTTGCGAGATGGCATCCAGCTGAGATATTTTCGCACCCGCATAAAGAGGTTTCTTTGATGAGGCCAAGACCTCCAAGAAGGCCTTTGCGGTTGCCTCCGGCTCCTCCGGTTCATTCTCTGAAGGTGTCGCATTTGCCGTTTCTGCAACAATGACATCATCTAGCATGTCCCTGACCCCTTCGTCCTCATATCCATCGATGCGTTGTCGCATCACCTCCTCTCTACCACAGTCCTGCTCGGCTATGTTTATCGGCGGCATGTCAAAGTTTGGCATATATCCGTGCGTGCAAAGGTCCTCACTCATGTCCGTCTGATTTCTACGGTGACGTCTGGCACATCTCGCACAGGGGCATGGTGGGATAATTCTCATTGGACGACGGAATATCTCCTTCAAATACACATCGGTTTTCGCGATCCACTCTGATGTTACTTGATTCCGACGGATAAAACCACTGTACATCCACTGATTATCTGCCATCCTCTGCTTTTTTGCAACCCACACAACATAATTAAGGATTCACTTAAATTAATCACATCAAATTTTCAGTTTCTACCGCGTTTAATCCATCTACATCTCTAATAGGTAAAGATGGGTCCTAATCCCACCCGAGGATGTGTAGATTGAGTATGTTCTCCATTCTACCCCGTTCCGAGACAAAATTTCGGCAGCACCTCCCCGCTGTTCTCCAGATACACGTCTCGGCAAATAGCCGAGAGAATGTGCTCCGAAGAACAATGGGGAGGCGCCGCTGAAATCCTGTCTCGGAACGGGGTAGAACATGGAGAACATACCCAATCTACACATCCTTGGGCTGTCCATGGAAAACGCTGGACAATCCAAAAGAGCTGTGGTGATAAATATGCAATTGAATGCATATTTATCGATGCAACCCTTTCGGACGGGAGACGCCTAGGTTACGTCAGTTGACTTGAGAATGAAATCTAGTGATATGAAAAATTGGAGGAGATGGACTTGTAGCTCACCCTCGGCTGTAGAGGAAGTAGCCGAACAGCAGAGGGATGCACAGGGGGACCAACACGTCGGACAACGGTCACTCCAATGAAATGCGAAACCACAAAGCCTGCAAATTCCATCGCGACAAAAAATTAGAACATCACAACTCATAGAGCATATTTAAAACATTTAAACATGCATTCATTTATTTTTGTATCATGTAGGCAAAAAAACTAACAACATTAACAATATATTCATCATCGTCATGACATATTCATCAACATTATTATCACCTATTCGTCTAACCAAATTTTTTTACTACCTATATTCATCATTGTCATCACATATTCATCATCATCACATATTCATCATCGCCATCACATATTCATCATCGCCATCACATATTCATCATCATCACCAATTTTCTTTTTCAAGGTATGCAACATATAGCATCTCATCTAACCAATTTTTTTACTAACTATCTACCTATCTAACTATATATATATATAGCATCTCATCTAACCAACATATATCTATCTATCTAACTATCTACCTATCTAACTATCTATCTAACTATGTATCTAACTATCTAAATACCTATCTAAATACCTACCTAAATACCTATCTAACTATATATATCTAACAAGCTACAAAATTACTAAAAAACACTAAAAACATCAAAAAATCACCTTCGAGAGGGCCGGCCGGAGTTGGGGCGGGGAGGCGCAGGGTAGGGGCGGGGTGGCCGGCGCATGGTCGGGGCGGGGCGGCCGGCGCGAGGTCGGGGCGGGGAGCCGCGGGGTCGGGGCGGGGCGGCCGGAGTGGGGGCGGGGAGGCGCGGGGACGGGGCGGGGCGGCCGGAGCTGGGGCGGGGAGGCGCGGGGTCAGGGCGGCCGGAGTCAGGGCGGGGCGGCGCGGGGTCAGTGCGGGCGACCGGCACGGGGTCGGGGAGGGCGGCACGGAGTCGGGGCGGGGCGGCGCGGGCGGCGGCGGGCTCGGGGCGGGGCGGCGCGGGCGGCGGCGGGCTTGGGGTGGGGCGGCGCGGGGTCGAGGCGGGGAGGCGCGAGCGGCGGCGGGCTCGGGGCCGGTGGTGGCGTGCTCAGGGCGGGCGGCGGAGGTGGTGGACGGCGCGGCGCGGGTGTGGGTCGGGGAGGAAGGGGGGATGGATGGCGAATGGGTGGTAGGGGCGAACCGCCAAGGGGATAAGGTCGGCCCTATGCCGACGGCCTGGCCGTCGGCATAGGCCTGCCCCTTTGCCGCGTCATCGATCCGTGGACATGTGCGCTGCTATGACGACGGCTAAACCGTCGGCATAGATACTTTGCATTTTTTTTATTCTTTTCTTATGGCATTTTTTATTTTTTATTTTTTTGTTACGGCATGTGTTGCACCCCCCAACACCATTCCGGCAACCACCCAAAGATACCCTCCGTGTCGGCCCGATGTGGCCGTTTCCCCCCTCCGGGACACGGCGGCAGCCACGCCCGTGAGGTCTACACGGCAGGACGGGGGCACTGCGGGGTAGCAATGCCACCCGAGCGTCGCACCGGGCCCTCATACATGTGGGGTAGTGTGGTGGCATGTCCGAAGAGGCGGCACGCGTCTCCGGGGTGTGCCTCCCCTCACGGACGGCGCCGCCGCCGGCACCTGGAGGGGGGGAAACGGATGCGTGGGGTCTACACGGAGGGGATCTTGGTGTGGGTCTGGCCCGGATGTTGCTCCAAAGTGTTCCTATGGGCTGACCTAACACAACCGGGTGGGGAGGTCCACTGGTCAAAGCCCGTCCGTGCAAAGTCAAAGGTCTAGATCCCGTGGTCAAACGGTACAGGGTTAGGCGGGACGGGGGCACTGGGGGGGTAGCAATGCCAGCGGAGCGTCGCACCGGGCCCTCATACATGCGGGGTGGTGTGGTGGCATGTCCGAAGAGGCGGGACGCGTCTCCGGTGCGTGCCCCCCTCACGGACGGCGATGACACGGTAGTAGACGTTCTGCGGTAACGATGCGGCGTCAATATTACTAAATACTCGGAGCGCGATAAAATCATGAGTTTTTTTGCACGACGTGGGCACATGTGCTATAGGAACGATGGTATTTTTTTCATAATTTTTGGTGATGGAGAAGTATTCGAAAAATTCCCTCTAAGCGGATTGCCCTTCGCGCATCTACGGCTGTGGCCGGTGGCCTCCGGGGGCTAGCATGCCGCCAAATCTTGCGTAGGCGGCCTCTCACAAGTCTGAAGTGTTGTGGCGGTTGTAAACGCCCGGCACGCGTGTCCGGGGTGTGCCCCCCCCCCCCCCCTCACGGACGGCGCCGCCGCCGGCACCTAGAGGGGGGAAATGGACGCGTGGGGTCTACACGGAGGGGATCTTGCTGTGGGTCTGGCCCGGATGTTGCTCCAAAGTGTTCCTATGGGCTGACCTAACACAACCGGGTGGGGAGGTCCACTGGTCAAAGCCCGTCCTAAAGGAAATATGCCCTAGAGGCAATAATAAAGTTATTATTTATTTCCTTATATCATGATAAATGTTTATTATTCATGCTAGAATTGTATTAACCGGAAACATAATACATGTGTGAATACATAGACAAACTTAGTGTCACTAGTATGCCTCTACTTGACTAGCTCGTTAATCAAAGATGGTTATGTTTCCTAACCATGAACAAGGTGTTGTTATTTGATTAACGAGGTCACATCATTAGTTGAATGATCTGATTGACATGACCCATTTCATTAGCTTAGCACCCGATCATTTAGTATGTTGCTATCTCTTTCTTCATGACTTATACATGTTCCTATGACTATGAGATTATGCAACTCCCGTTTACCGGAGGAACACTTTGTGTGCTACCAAACGTCACAACGTAACTGGGTGATTATAAAGGAGCTCTACAGGTGTCTCCAAAGGTAGATGTTGGGTTGGCGTATTTCGAGATTAGGATTTGTCACTCCGATTGTCGGAGAGGTATCTCTGGGCCCTCTCGGTAATGCACATCACATAAGCCTTGCAAGCATTGCAACTAATGAGTTAGTTGCGGAATGATGTATTACCGAACGAGTAAAGAGACTTACCGGTAACGAGATTGAACTAGGTATTGGATACCGACAATCAAATCTCGGGCAAGTAACATACCGATGACAAAGGGAACAACGTATGTTGTTATGCGGTCTGACCGATAAAGATCTTCGTAGAATATGTAGGAGCCAATATGGGCATCCAGGTCCCGCTATTGGTTATTGGCCGGAGATTTTTCTCAGTCATGTCTACATTGTTCTCGAACCGTAGGGTCCGCATGCTTAACGTTACGATGACAGTTATTATGAGTTTATGAATTTTGATGTACCGAAGTTAGTTCGGAGTCCCGGATGTGATCACGGACATGACGAGGAGTCTCGAAATGGTCGAGACATAAAGATTGATATATTGGATGGCTATATTCGGACACCGGAAGTGTTTCGGGTGATTTCGAAGAAAACCGGAGAGCCGGAGGGTTACCGGAACCGTACCGGGAGAAGTATTGGGCCATATGGGCCTTAGTGGAGAGAGAGAGGGGCTGCAAGAGGTGGGCCGCGCGCCACCTCCTCCCTGGTCCGAATTGGACTAGGAGAGGGGGGCGGCGCCCCCCCCCCCTTTCCTTCTCCCACTCCACCTCTTTCCCCCTCCTAGTAGGAGTCCTACTCCTACTAGGAGGAGAACTCCTCCTTGGCACGCCACACCTGGCCGGCCGGCCTCCTCCCCTTGCTCCTTTATATACGGGGCAGGGGGGGCACCTCTAGACACACAAGTTGATCCACGTGATCGTTCCTTAGCCGTGTGCGGTGCCCCCTGCCACCATATTCCACCTCGATCATATCGTTGTAGTGCTTAGGCGAAGCCCTGCGTCAGTAGAACATCATCATCGTCACCACGCCGTTGTGCTGACGGAACTCATCCGTGAAGCTTTGCTGGATCGGAGCCCGGGGAGCGTCATCGAGCTGTACGTGTGCTAACAACTCGGAGGTGCCGGAGTAACGGTGCTTCGATCGGTCGGATCGGGAAGACGTACGACTACTTCCTCTACGTTGTGTCAACGCTTCCGCAGTCGGTCTGCATGGGTACGTAGACAACACTCTCCCCTCTCGTTGCTGCGCATCACCATGATCTTGCGTGTCCGTAGGAAAATTTTGAAATTACCACGTTCCCCAACATGTCCGTGCAAAGTCAAAGGGGTAGATCCCGTGGTCAAACGTTACAGGGTTAGGCAGGACGGGGGCACTGGGGGGTAGCAATGCCACCGGAGCGTCACACCAGGCCCTCATACATGCGGGGTGGTGTGGTGGCATGTCCGAAGAGGCGGGACGCGTCTCCGGGGCGTGCCCCCCCCCCTCACGGACGGCGATGACACGATAGTAGACGTTCTGCGGTAACGATGCGGCGTCAATATTACTAAATACTCGGAGCGCGTCCCGGAGACGCGTCTTGCCTCTTCGGACATGCCACCACACCACCCCGCATCTATGAGGGCCCGGTGCGACGCTCCGGTGGCATTGCTACCCCCCCCCCCCCAGTGCCCCTGTCCCGCCTAACCCTGTAGCGTTTGACCACGGGATCTAGCCCTTTGACTTTGCACGGACGGGCTTTGACCAGTGGACCTCCCCACCCGGTTGTGTTATGTCAGCCCATAGGAACACTTTGGAGCAACATCCGGGCCAGACCCACAGCAAGATCCCCTCCGTGTAGACCCCACTCGTCCGTTTCCCCCCTCCAGGTGCCGGCGGCGGCGCCGTTCGTGAGGGGGGGCACACCCCGGACACGCGTGTCGGGCGTTTGCAACCGCCACAACACTTCCAGACTTGTGAGAGGCTGCCTACGTAAGATTTGGCAGCATGCTAGCCCCCGGAGGCCGCCGGCCACAGCCGTAGACGCGCAAAGGGCATTCCGCGTAGAGGGAATTTTTCGGATACTTCTCCATCACCAAAAATTATGAAAAAATACCATCGGTTCCTACAGCACATGTGCCCACGTCGTGCAAAAAAACTCATGATTTTATTGCGCTCCGAGTATTTAGTAATATTGACGCCGCATCGTTACCGCAGAACATCTACTACCGTGTCATCGCCGTCCGTTAGGGGGGCCACACCCCGGAGACGCGTCCCACCTCTTCGGACATGCCACCACACCACCCCGCATGTATGAGGGCCCGGTGCGACGCTCCGGTGGCATTGCTACCCCCAGTGCCCCCGTCCCGCCTAACCCTGTAGCGTTTGACCACGGGATCTAGCCCTGTGACTTTGCACGGACGGGCTTTGACCAGTGGACCTCCCCACCCGGTTGTGTTAGGTAAGCCCATAGGAACACTTTGGAGCAACACCCGGGCCAGACCCACAGCAAGATCCCCTCCATGTAGACCCCACGCGTCCGTTTCCCCCCTCCAGGTGCCGGCGGCGGCACCGTCCGTGAGGGGGGGCACACCCCGGACACGCGTGTCGGGCGTTTGCAACCGCCACAACACTTCCAGACTTGTGAGAGGCCGCCTACGCATGATTTGGCGGCATGCTAGCCCCCGGAGGCCGCCGGCCATAGTCGTAGACGCGCGAAGGGCAATCCGCGTAGAGGGAATTTTTCGAATACTTCTCCATCATCAAAAATTATGAAAAAATACCATCCTTCCTATAGCACATGTGCCCACGTCGTGCAAAAATACTCATGATTTTATCGCGCTCCGAGTATTTAGTAATATTAACGCCGCATCGTTACCGCAGAACATCTACTATCGTGTCATCGCCGTCCGTGAGGGGGGCAACGCCCCGGAGACGCGTCACGCCTCTTCGGACATGCCACCACACCACCCCGCATGTATGAGGGCCCGGTGCGACGCTCCGGTGGCATTGCTACCCCCCCTAGTGCCCCCGTCCCGCCTAACCCTGTAGCATTTGACCACAGGATCTACCCCTTTGACTTTGCATGGACGGGCTTTGACCAGTGGACTTCCCCACCCGATTGTGTTAGGTCAGCCCATAGGAACACTTTGGAGCAACATCCGAGCCAGAACCACAGCAAGATCCCCTCCGTGTAGACCCCACACATCCGTTTCCCCCCTCCAGGTGCCGGTGGCGGCGCCGTCCGTGAGGGGGGCACACCCCGGACACGCGTGCCGAGCGTTTGCAACCGCCCCAACACTTCCAGACTTGTGAGAGGCCGCCTACGCAAGATTTGGCGGCATGCTAGCCCCCGAAGGCCGCCGGCCACAGCCATAGACGCGCGAAGGGGAATCCGTGTAGAGGGAATTTTTCGGATACTTCTCCATCACCAAAAATTATAAAAAATACCATCCTTCCTATAGCACATGTGCCCATGTCGTGCAAAAAAACTCATGATTTTATCGCGCTCCGAGTATTTAGTAATATTGACGCCGCATCGTTACCGCAGAACGTCTACTACCGTGTCATCGCCGTCCGTGATGGGGGGCCACACCCCGGAGACGCGTCCCGCCTCTTCGGACATGCCACCACACCACCGCGCATGTATGAGGGCCCGGTGCGACGCTCCGGTGGTATTGCTACCCCCAGTGCCCCCGTCCCGCCTAACCATGTAGCGTTTGACCACGGGATCTAGCCCTTTGACTTTGCACGGACGGGCTTTGACCAGTGGACCTCCCCACACGATTGTGTTATGTCAGCCCATAGGAACACTTTGGAGCAACATCCGGGCCAGACCCACTACAAGATCCCCTCCGTGTAGACCCCACGCGTCCGTTTCCCCCCTCTAGGTGCCGGCGGCGGCGCCGTCCGTGAGGGGAGACACACCCCGGACACGCGTGTCGGGCGTTTGCAACCGCCACAACACTTCCAGACTTGTGAGAGGCCGCCTACGCAAGATTTGGCGGCATGCTAGCCCCCGGAGGCCGCCGGCCACAGCCGTAGACGCGCGAAGGGCAATCTGCGTAGAGGGAATTTTTCGGATACTTCTCCATCACCAAAAATTATGAAAAAATACCATCGTTCCTATAGCACATGTGCCCACGTCGTGCAAAAACTCCTGATTTTATCGCGCTCTGAGTATTTAGTAATATTGACACCGCATCGTTACCGCAGAACGTCTACTACCGTGTCATCGCCGTCCGTGAGGGGGGGGCACGCACCGGAGACGCGTCCCGCCTCTTCGGACATGCCACCACACCATCCCGCATGCATGAGGGCCCGGTGCGACGCTCCGGTGGCATTGCTACCCTCCCCCCCAGTGCCCCCGTCCCGCCTAACCCTGTAGCGTTTGACCACGGGATCTAGCCCTTTGACTTTGCACGGACGGGCTTTGACCAGTGGACCTCCCCACCCGGTTGTGTTAGGTCGGCCCATAGGAACACTTTGGAGCAACATCCGGGCCAGACCCACAGCAAGATCCCCTCCGTGTATACCCCACGCGTCCGTTTCCCCCCTCCAGGTGCCGGCGGCGGCGCCGTCTGTGAGGGGGGGCACACCACGGACATGCGTGCCGGCCGTTTGCAACCGCCACAACACTTCCAGACTTGTGAGAGGCCGCCTACGCAAGATTTGGTGGCATGCTAGCCCGCGGAGGCCGCCGGCCACAGCCGTAGACGTGCGAAGGGCAATCCGCGTAGAGGGAATTTTTCGGATAATTCTCCATCACCAAAAATTATGAAAAAAATACAATCCTTCCTATAGCACATGTGCCCACGTCGTGCAAAAAAAACTCATGATTTTATCGCGTTCCGAGTATTTAGTAATATTGACGCCGCATCGTTACCGCAGAACGTCTACTACCATGTCATCGCCGTCCGTGAGGGGGGCCACGCCCCAGAGATGCGTCCCGACTCTTCGGACATGCCACCACACCACCCCGCATGTATGAGGGCCCGGTGCGACGCTCCGGTGGCATTGCTACCCCCAGTGCCCCCGTCCTGCCTAACCCTGTACCGTTTGACCACGGGATCTAGCCCTTTGACTTTGCACGGACGGGCTTTGACCAGTGGACCTCCCCACCCGGTTGTGTTAGGTCAGCCCATAGGAACACTTTGGAGCAACATCCGGGCCAGACCCATAGCAAGATCCCCTCCGTGTAGACCCCACGCGTCCGTTTCCCCCCTCCAGGTGCCGGCGGCGGCGCCGTCCGTGAGGGGGGGCAAACCCTGGACACGCGTGCCGGGCGTTTGCAACCGCCACAACACTTCCAGACTTGTGAGAGGCCGCCTACGCAAGATTTGGCGGCATGCTAGCCCCCGGAGGCCGCCGGCCACAGCCGTAGACGCGCGAAGGGCAATCCGCGTAGAGGGAATTTTTCGGATACTTCTCCATCACCAAAAATTATGAAAAAATACCATGCTTCCTATAGCACATGTGCCCACGTCGTGCAAAAAAACTCATGATTTTATCGCGCTCCGAGTATTTAGTAATATTGACGCCGCATCGTTACCGCAGAACGTCTACTACCATGTCATCGCCGTCCGTGAGGGGGGGGGGCACGCACCGGAGACGCGTCCCGCCTCTTCGGACATGCCACCATACCACCCCGCGTGTATGAGGGCTCGATGCAACGCTCTGGTGGCATTGCTACCCCCAGTGCCCCCATCCCGCCTAACCCTGTAGCGTTTGACCACGAGATCTAGCCCTTTGACTTTGCATGGACGGGCTTTGACCAGTGGACCTCCCCACCCGGTTGTGTTAGGTCAGCCCATAGGAACACTTTGGAGCAACATCCGGGCCAGACCCACAGCAAGATCCCCTCCGTGTAGACCCCACTCGTCCGTTTCCCCCCTCCAGGTGCCGGCGGCGGCGCCGTTCGTGAGGGGGGGCACACCCCGGACACGCGTGTCGGGCGTTTGCAACCGCCACAACACTTCCAGACTTGTGAGAGGCTGCCTACGTAAGATTTGGCAGCATGCTAGCCCCCGGAGGCCGCCGGCCACAGCCGTAGACGCGCAAAGGGCATTCCGCGTAGAGGGAATTTTTCGGATACTTCTCCATCACCAAAAATTATGAAAAAATACCATCGGTTCCTACAGCACATGTGCCCACGTCGTGCAAAAAAACTCATGATTTTATTGCGCTCCGAGTATTTAGTAATATTGACGCCGCATCGTTACCGCAGAACATCTACTACCGTGTCATCGCCGTCCGTTAGGGGGGCCACACCCCGGAGACGCGTCCCACCTCTTCGGACATGCCACCACACCACCCCGCATGTATGAGGGCCCGGTGCGACGCTCCGGTGGCATTGCTACCCCCAGTGCCCCCGTCCCGCCTAACCCTGTAGCGTTTGACCACGGGATCTAGCCCTGTGACTTTGCACGGACAGGCTTTGACCAGTGGACCTCCCCACCCGGTTGTGTTAGGTAAGCCCATAGGAACACTTTGGAGCAACACCCGGGACAGACCCACAGCAAGATCCCCTCCATGTAGACCCCACGCGTCCGTTTCCCCCCTCCAGGTGCCGGCGGCGGCACCGTCCGTGAGGGGGGGCACACCCCGGACACGCGTGTCGGGCGTTTGCAACCGCCACAACACTTCCAGACTTGTGAGAGGCCGCCTACGCATGATTTGGCGGCATGCTAGCCCCCGGAGGCCGCCGGCCATAGTCGTAGACGCGCGAAGGGCAATCCGCGTAGAGGGAATTTTTCGAATACTTCTCCATCATCAAAAATTATGAAAAAATACCATCCTTCCTATAGCACATGTGCCCACGTCGTGCAAAAATACTCATGATTTTATCGCGCTCCGAGTATTTAGTAATATTAACGCCGCATCGTTACCGCAGAACATCTACTATCGTGTCATCGCCGTCCGTGAGGGGGGCAACGCCCCGGAGACGCGTCACGCCTCTTCGGACATGCCACCACACCACCCCGCATGTATGAGGGCCCGGTGCGACGCTCCGGTGGCATTGCTACCCCCCCTAGTGCCCCCGTCCCGCCTAACCCTGTAGCATTTGACCACAGGATCTACCCCTTTGACTTTGCATGGACGGGCTTTGACCAGTGGACTTCCCCACCCGATTGTGTTAGGTCAGCCCATAGGAACACTTTGGAGCAACATCCGAGCCAGAACCACAGCAAGATCCCCTCCGTGTAGACCCCACACATCCGTTTCCCCCCTCCAGGTGCCGGTGGCGGCGCCGTCCGTGAGGGGGGGCACACCCCGGACACGCGTGCCGAGCGTTTGCAACCGCCCCAACACTTCCAGACTTGTGAGAGGCCGCCTACGCAAGATTTGGCGGCATGCTAGCCCCCGAAGGCCGCCGGCCATAGCCATAGACGCGCGAAGGGGAATCCGTGTAGAGGGAATTTTTCGGATACTTCTCCATCATCAAAAATTATAAAAAATACCATCCTTCCTATAGCACATGTGCCCATGTCGTGCAAAAAAACTCATGATTTTATCGCGCTCCGAGTATTTAGTAATATTGACGCCGCATCGTTACCGCAGAACGTCTACTACCGTGTCATCGCCGTCCGTGATGGGGGGCCACACCCCGGAGACGCGTCCCGCCTCTTCGGACATGCCACCACACCACCGCGCATGTATGAGGGCCCGGTGCGACGCTCCGGTGGTATTGCTACCCCCAGTGCCCCCGTCCCGCCTAACCATGTAGCGTTTGACCACGGGATCTAGCCCTTTGACTTTGCACGGACGGGCTTTGACCAGTGGACCTCCCCACACGATTGTGTTATGTCAGCCCATAGGAACACTTTGGAGCAACATCCGGGCCAGACCCACTACAAGATCCCCTCCGTGTAGACCCCACGCGTCCGTTTCCCCCCTCTAGGTGCCGGCGGCGGCGCCGTCCGTGAGGGGAGACACACCCCGGACACGCGTGTCGGGCGTTTGCAACCGCCACAACACTTCCAGACTTGTGAGAGGCCGCCTACGCAAGATTTGGCGGCATGCTAGCCCCCGGAGGCCGCCGGCCACAGCCGTAGACGCGCGAAGGGCAATCTGCGTAGAGGGAATTTTTCGGATACTTCTCCATCACCAAAAATTATGAAAAAATACCATCGTTCCTATAGCACATGTGCCCACGTCGTGCAAAAACTCCTGATTTTATCGCGCTCTGAGTATTTAGTAATATTGACACCGCATCGTTACCGCAGAACGTCTACTACCGTGTCATCGCCGTCCGTGAGGGGGGGGGGCACGCACCGGAGACGCGTCCCGCCTCTTCGGACATGCCACCACACCACCCCGCATGCATGAGGGCCCGGTGCGACGCTCCGGTGGCATTGCTACCCTCCCCCCCAGTGCCCCCGTCCCGCCTAACCCTGTAGTGTTTGACCACGGGATCTAGCCCTTTGACTTTGCACGGACGGGCTTTGACCAGTGGACCTCCCCACCCGGTTGTGTTAGGTCGGCCCATAGGAACACTTTGGAGCAACATCCGGGCCAGACCCACAGCAAGATCCCCTCCGTGTATACCCCACGCGTCCGTTTCCCCCCTCCAGGTGCCGGCGGCGGCGCCGTCTGTGAGGGGGGGCACACCACGGACATGCGTGCCGGCCGTTTGCAACCGCCACAACACTTCCAGACTTGTGAGAGGCCGCCTACGCAAGATTTGGTGGCATGCTAGCCCGCGGAGGCCGCCGGCCACAGCCGTAGACGTGCGAAGGGCAATCCGCGTAGAGGGAATTTTTCGGATAATTCTCCATCACCAAAAATTATGAAAAAAATACAATCCTTCCTATAGCACATGTGCCCACGTCGTGCAAAAAAAACTCATGATTTTATCGCGTTCCGAGTATTTAGTAATATTGACGCCGCATCGTTACCGCAGAACGTCTACTACCATGTCATCGCCGTCCGTGAGGGGGGCCACGCCCCAGAGATGCGTCCCGACTCTTCGGACATGCCACCACACCACCCCGCATGTATGAGGGCCCGGTGCGACGCTCCGGTGGCATTGCTACCCCCAGTGCCCCCGTCCTGCCTAACCCTGTACCGTTTGACCACGGGATCTAGCCCTTTGACTTTGCACGGACGGGCTTTGACCAGTGGACCTCCCCACCCGGTTGTGTTAGGTCAGCCCATAGGAACACTTTGGAGCAACATCCGGGCCAGACCCATAGCAAGATCCCCTCCGTGTAGACCCCACGCGTCCGTTTCCCCCCTCCAGGTGCCGGCGGCGGCGCCGTCCGTGAGGGGGGGCAAACCCTGGACACGCGTGCCGGGCGTTTGCAACCGCCACAACACTTCCAGACTTGTGAGAGGCCGCCTACGCAAGATTTGGCGGCATGCTAGCCCCCGGAGGCCGCCGGCCACAGCCGTAGACGCGCGAAGGGCAATCCGCGTAGAGGGAATTTTTCGGATACTTCTCCATCACCAAAAATTATGAAAAAATACCATGCTTCCTATAGCACATGTGCCCACGTCGTGCAAAAAAACTCATGATTTTATCGCGCTCCGAGTATTTAGTAATATTGACGCCGCATCGTTACCGCAGAACGTCTACTACCATGTCATCGCCGTCCGTGAGGGGGGGGGGCACGCACCGGAGACGCGTCCCGCCTCTTCGGACATGCCACCATACCACCCCGCGTGTATGAGGGCTCGATGCAACGCTCTGGTGGCATTGCTACCCCCAGTGCCCCCATCCCGCCTAACCCTGTAGCGTTTGACCACGAGATCTAGCCCTTTGACTTTGCATGGACGGGCTTTGACCAGTGGACCTCCCCACCCGGTTGTGTTAGGTCAGCCCATAGGAACACTTTGGAGCAACATCCGGGCCAGACCCACAGCAAGATCCCCTCCGTGTAGACCCCACTCGTCCGTTTCCCCCCTCCAGGTGTCGGCGGCGGCGCCGTTCGTGAGGGGGGGCACACCCCGGACACGCGTGTCGGGCGTTTGCAACCGCCACAACACTTCCAGACTTGTGAGAGGCTGCCTACGTAAGATTTGGCAGCATGCTAGCCCCCGGAGGCCGCCGGCCACAGCCGTAGACGCGCAAAGGGCATTCCGCGTAGAGGGAATTTTTCGGATACTTCTCCATCACCAAAAATTATGAAAAAATACCATCGGTTCCTACAGCACATGTGCCCACGTCGTGCAAAAAAACTCATGATTTTATTGCGCTCCGAGTATTTAGTAATATTGACGCCGCATCGTTACCGCAGAACATCTACTACCGTGTCATCGCCGTCCGTTAGGGGGGCCACACCCCGGAGACGCGTCCCACCTCTTCGGACATGCCACCACACCACCCCGCATGTATGAGGGCCCGGTGCGACGCTCCGGTGGCATTGCTACCCCCAGTGCCCCCGTCCCGCCTAACCCTGTAGCGTTTGACCACGGGATCTAGCCCTGTGACTTTGCACGGACGGGCTTTGACCAGTGGACCTCCCCACCCGGTTGTGTTAGGTAAGCCCATAGGAACACTTTGGAGCAACACCCGGGCCAGACCCACAGCAAGATCCCCTCCATGTAGACCCCACGCGTCCGTTTCCCCCCTCCAGGTGCCGGCGGCGGCACCGTCCGTGAGGGGGGGCACACCCCGGACACGCGTGTCGGGCGTTTGCAACCGCCACAACACTTCCAGACTTGTGAGAGGCCGCCTACGCATGATTTGGCGGCATGCTAGCCCCCGGAGGCCGCCGGCCATAGTCGTAGACGCGCGAAGGGCAATCCGCGTAGAGGGAATTTTTCGAATACTTCTCCATCATCAAAAATTATGAAAAAATACCATCCTTCCTATAGCACATGTGCCCACGTCGTGCAAAAATACTCATGATTTTATCGCGCTCCGAGTATTTAGTAATATTAACGCCGCATCGTTACCGCAGAACATCTACTATCGTGTCATCGCCGTCCGTGAGGGGGGCAACGCCCCGGAGACGCGTCACGCCTCTTCGGACATGCCACCACACCACCCCGCATGTATGAGGGCCCGGTGCGACGCTCCGGTGGCATTGCTACCCCCCCCTAGTGCCCCCGTCCCGCCTAACCCTGTAGCATTTGACCACAGGATCTACCCCTTTGACTTTGCATGGACGGGCTTTGACCAGTGGACTTCCCCACCCGATTGTGTTAGGTCAGCCCATAGGAACACTTTGGAGCAACATCCGAGCCAGAACCACAGCAAGATCCCCTCCGTGTAGACCCCACACATCCGTTTCCCCCTCCAGGTGCCGGTGGCGGCGCCGTCCGTGAGGGGGGGCACACCCCGGACACGCGTGCCGAGCGTTTGCAACCGCCCCAACACTTCCAGACTTGTGAGAGGCCGCCTACGCAAGATTTGGCGGCATGCTAGCCCCCGAAGGCCGCCGGCCACAGCCATAGACGCGCGAAGGGGAATCCGTGTAGAGGGACTTTTTCGGATACTTCTCCATCACCAAAAATTATAAAAAATACCATCCTTCCTATAGCACATGTGCCCATGTCGTGCAAAAAAACTCATGATTTTATCGCGCTCCGAGTATTTAGTAATATTGACGCCGCATCGTTACCGCAGAACGTCTACTACCGTGTCATCGCCGTCCGTGATGGGGGGCCACACCCCGGAGACGCGTCCCGCCTCTTCGGACATGCCACCACACCACCGCGCATGTATGAGGGCCCGGTGCGACGCTCCGGTGGTATTGCTACCCCCAGTGCCCCCGTCCCGCCTAACCATGTAGCGTTTGACCACGGGATCTAGCCCTTTGACTTTGCACGGACGGGCTTTGACCAGTGGACCTCCCCACACGATTGTGTTATGTCAGCCCATAGGAACACTTTGGAGCAACATCCGGGCCAGACCCACTACAAGATCCCCTCCGTGTAGACCCCACGCGTCCGTTTCCCCCCTCTAGGTGCCGGCGGCGGCGCCGTCCGTGAGGGGAGACACACCCCGGACACGCGTGTCGGGCGTTTGCAACCGCCACAACACTTCCAGACTTGTGAGAGGCCGCCTACGCAAGATTTGGCGGCATGCTAGCCCCCGGAGGCCGCCGGCCACAGCCGTAGACGCGCGAAGGGCAATCTGCGTAGAGGGAATTTTTCGGATACTTCTCCATCACCAAAAATTATGAAAAAATACCATCGTGCCTATAGCACATGTGCCCACGTCGTGCAAAAACTCCTGATTTTATCGCGCTCTGAGTATTTAGTAATATTGACACCGCATCGTTACCGCAGAACGTCTACTACCGTGTCATCGCCGTCCGTGAGGGGGGGGGCACGCACCGGAGACGCGTCCCGCCTCTTCGGACATGCCACCACACCACCCCGCATGCATGAGGGCCCGGTGCGACGCTCCGGTGGCATTGCTACCCTCCCCCCCAGTGCCCCCGTCCCGCCTAACCCTGTAGCATTTGACCACGGGATCTAGCCCTTTGACTTTGCACGGACGGGCTTTGACCAGTGGACCTCCCCACCCGGTTGTGTTAGGTCGGCCCATAGGAACACTTTGGAGCAACATCCGGGCCAGACCCACAGCAAGATCCCCTCCGTGTATACCCCACGCGTCCGTTTCCCCCCTCCAGGTGCCGGCGGCGGCGCCGTCTGTGAGGGGGGGCATACCACGGACATGCGTGCCGGCCGTTTGCAACCGCCACAACACTTCCAGACTTGTGAGAGGCCGCCTACGCAAGATTTGGTGGCATGCTAGCCCGCGGAGGCCGCCGGCCACAGCCGTAGACGTGCGAAGGGCAATCCGCGTAGAGGGAATTTTTCGGATAATTCTCCATCACCAAAAATTATGAAAAAAATACAATCCTTCCTATAGCACATGTGCCCACGTCGTGCAAAAAAAACTCATGATTTTATCGCGTTCCGAGTATTTAGTAATATTGACGCCGCATCGTTACCGCAGAACGTCTACTACCATGTCATCGCCGTCCGTGAGGGGGGCCACGCCCCAGAGATGCGTCCCGACTCTTCGAACATGCCACCACACCACCCCGCATGTATGAGGGCCCGGTGCGACGCTCCGGTGGCATTGCTACCCCCAGTGCCCCCGTCCTGCCTAACCCTGTACCGTTTGACCACGGGATCTAGCCCTTTGACTTTGCACGGACGGGCTTTGACCAGTGGACCTCCCCACCCGGTTGTGTTAGGTCAGCCCATAGGAACACTTTGTAGCAACATCCGGGCCAGACCCATAGCAAGATCCCCTCCGTGTAGACCCCACGCGTCCGTTTCCCCCCTCCAGGTGCCGGCGGCGGCGCCGTCCGTGAGGGGGGGCACACCCCGGACACGCGTGTCGGGCGTTTGCAACCGCCACAACACTTCCAGACTTGTGAGAGGCTGCCTACGTAAGATTTGGCAGCATGCTAGCCCCCGGAGGCCGCCGGCCACAGCCGTAGACGCGCAAAGGGCATTCCGCGTAGAGGGAATTTTTCGGATACTTCTCCATCACCAAAAATTATGAAAAAATACCATCGGTTCCTACAGCACATGTGCCCACGTCGTGCAAAAAAACTCATGATTTTATTGCGCTCCGAGTATTTAGTAATATTGACGCCGCATCGTTACCGCAGAACATCTACTACCGTGTCATCGCCGTCCGTTAGGGGGGCCACACCCCGGAGACGCGTCCCACCTCTTCGGACATGCCACCACACCACCCCGCATGTATGAGGGCCCGGTGCGACGCTCCGGTGGCATTGCTACCCCCCAGTGCCCCCGTCCCGCCTAACCCTGTAGCGTTTGACCACGGGATCTAGCCCTGTGACTTTGCACGGACGGGCTTTGACCAGTGGACCTCCCCACCCGGTTGTGTTAGGTAAGCCCATAGGAACACTTTGGAGCAACACCCGGGCCAGACCCACAGCAAGATCCCCTCCATGTAGTCCCCACGCGTCCGTTTCCCCCCTCCAGGTGCCGGCGGCGGCACCGTCCGTGAGGGGGGGCACACCCCGGACACGCGTGTCGGGCGTTTGCAACCGCCACAACACTTCCAGACTTGTGAGAGGCCGCCTACGCATGATTTGGCGGCATGCTAGCCCCCGGAGGCCGCCGGCCATAGTCGTAGACGCGCGAAGGGCAATCCGCGTAGAGGGAATTTTTCGAATACTTCTCCATCATCAAAAATTATGAAAAAATACCATCCTTCCTATAGCACATGTGCCCACGTCGTGCAAAAATACTCATGATTTTATCGCGCTCCGAGTATTTAGTAATATTAACGCCGCATCGTTACCGCAGAACATCTACTATCGTGTCATCGCCGTCCGTGAGGGGGGCAACGCCCCGGAGACGCGTCACGCCTCTTCGGACATGCCACCACACCACCCCGCATGTATGAGGGCCCGGTGCGACGCTCCGGTGGCATTGCTACCCCCCCCTAGTGCCCCCGTCCCGCCTAACCCTGTAGCATTTGACCATAGGATCTACCCCTTTGACTTTGCATGGACGGGCTTTGACCAGTGGACTTCCCCACCCGATTGTGTTAGGTCAGCCCATAGGAACACTTTGGAGCAACATCCGAGCCAGAACCACAGCAAGATCCCCTCCGTGTAGACCCCACACATCCGTTTCCCCCCTCCAGGTGCCGGTGGCGGCGCCGTCCGTGAGGGGGGGCACACCCCGGACACGCGTGCCGAGCGTTTGCAACCGCCCCAACACTTCCAGACTTGTGAGAGGCCGCCTACGCAAGATTTGGCGGCATGCTAGCCCCCGAAGGCCGCCGGCCACAGCCATAGACGCGCGAAGGGGAATCCGTGTAGAGGGAATTTTTCGGATACTTCTCCATCACCAAAAATTATAAAAAATACCATCCTTCCTATAGCACATGTGCCCATGTCGTGCAAAAAAACTCATGATTTTATCGCGCTCCGAGTATTTAGTAATATTGACGCCGCATCGTTACCGCAGAACGTCTACTACCGTGTCATCGCCGTCCGTGATGGGGGGCCACACCCCGGAGACGCGTCCCGCCTCTTCGGACATGCCACCACACCACCGCGCATGTATGAGGGCCCGGTGCGACGCTCCGGTGGTATTGCTACCCCCAGTGCCCCCGTCCCGCCTAACCATGTAGCGTTTGACCACGGGATCTAGCCCTTTGACTTTGCACGGACGGGCTTTGACCAGTGGACCTCCCCACACGATTGTGTTATGTCAGCCCATAGGAACACTTTGGAGCAACATCCGGGCCAGACCCACTACAAGATCCCCTCCGTGTAGACCCCACGCGTCCGTTTCCCCCCTCTAGGTGCCGGCGGCGGCGCCGTCCGTGAGGGGAGACACACCCCGGACACGCGTGTCGGGCGTTTGCAACCGCCACAACACTTCCAGACTTGTGAGAGGCCGCCTACGCAAGATTTGGCGGCATGCTAGCCCCCGGAGGCCGCCGGCCACAGCCGTAGACGCGCGAAGGGCAATCTGCGTAGAGGGAATTTTTCGGATACTTCTCCATCACCAAAAATTATGAAAAAATACCATCGTTCCTATAGCACATGTGCCCACGTCATGCAAAAACTCCTGATTTTATCGCGCTCTGAGTATTTAGTAATATTGACACCGCATCGTTACCGCAGAACGTCTACTACCGTGTCATCGCCGTCCGTGAGGGGGGGGCACGCACCGGAGACGCGTCCCGCCTCTTCGGACATGCCACCACACCACCCCGCATGCATGAGGGCCCGGTGCGACGCTCCGGTGGCATTGCTACCCTCCCCCCCAGTGCCCCCGTCCCGCCTAACCCTGTAGCGTTTGACCACGGGATCTAGCCCTTTGACTTTGCACGGACGGGCTTTGACCAGTGGACCTCCCCACCCGGTTGTGTTAGGTCGGCCCATAGGAACACTTTGGAGCAACATCCGGGCCAGACCCACAGCAAGATCCCCTCCGTGTATACCCCACGCGTCCGTTTCCCCCCTCCAGGTGCCGGCGGCGGCGCCGTCTGTGAGGGGGGGCACACCACGGACATGCGTGCCGGCCGTTTGCAACCGCCACAACACTTCCAGACTTGTGAGAGGCCGCCTACGCAAGATTTGGTGGCATGCTAGCCCGCGGAGGCCGCCGGCCACAGCCGTAGACGTGCGAAGGGCAATCCGCGTAGAGGGAATTTTTCGGATAATTCTCCATCACCAAAAATTATGAAAAAAATACAATCCTTCCTATAGCACATGTGCCCACGTCGTGCAAAAAAAAACTCATGATTTTATCGCGTTCCGAGTATTTAGTAATATTGACGCCGCATCGTTACCGCAGAACGTCTACTACCATGTCATCGCCGTCCGTGAGGGGGGCCACGCCCCAGAGATGCGTCCCGACTCTTCGGACATGCCACCACACCACCCCGCATGTATGAGGGCCCGGTGCGACGCTCCGGTGGCATTGCTACCCCCAGTGCCCCCGTCCTGCCTAACCCTGTACCGTTTGACCACGGGATCTAGCCCTTTGACTTTGCACGGACGGGCTTTGACCAGTGGACCTCCCCACCCGGTTGTGTTAGGTCAGCCCATAGGAACACTTTGGAGCAACATCCGGGCCAGACCCATAGCAAGATCCCCTCCGTGTAGACCCCACGCGTCCGTTTCCCCCCTCCAGGTGCCGGCGGCGGCGCCGTCCGTGAGGGGGGGCAAACCCTGGACACGCGTGCCGGGCGTTTGCAACCGCCACAACACTTCCAGACTTGTGAGAGGCCGCCTACGCAAGATTTGGCGGCATGCTAGCCCCCGGAGGCCGCCGGCCACAGCCGTAGACGCGCGAAGGGCAATCCGCGTAGAGGGAATTTTTCGGATACTTCTCCATCACCAAAAATTATGAAAAAATACCATGCTTCCTATAGCACATGTGCCCACGTCGTGCAAAAAAACTCATGATTTTATCGCGCTCCGAGTATTTAGTAATATTGACGCCGCATCGTTACCGCAGAACGTCTACTACCATGTCATCGCCGTCCGTGAGGGGGGGGGGGCACGCACCGGAGACGCGTCCCGCCTCTTCGGACATGCCACCATACCACCCCGCGTGTATGAGGGCTCGATGCAACGCTCTGGTGGCATTGCTACCCCCAGTGCCCCCATCCCGCCTAACCCTGTAGCGTTTGACCACGAGATCTAGCCCTTTGACTTTGCATGGACGGGCTTTGACCAGTGGACCTCCCCACCCGGTTGTGTTAGGTCAGCCCATAGGAACACTTTGGAGCAACATCCGGGCCAGACCCACAGCAAGATCCCCTCCGTGTAGACCCCACTCGTCCGTTTCCCCCCTCCAGGTGTCGGCGGCGGCGCCGTTCGTGAGGGGGGGCACACCCCGGACACGCGTGTCGGGCGTTTGCAACCGCCACAACACTTCCAGACTTGTGAGAGGCTGCCTACGTAAGATTTGGCAGCATGCTAGCCCCCGGAGGCCGCCGGCCACAGCCGTAGACGCGCAAAGGGCATTCCGCGTAGAGGGAATTTTTCGGATACTTCTCCATCACCAAAAATTATGAAAAAATACCATCGGTTCCTACAGCACATGTGCCCACGTCGTGCAAAAAAACTCATGATTTTATTGCGCTCCGAGTATTTAGTAATATTGACGCCGCATCGTTACCGCAGAACATCTACTACCGTGTCATCGCCGTCCGTTAGGGGGGCCACACCCCGGAGACGCGTCCCACCTCTTCGGACATGCCACCACACCACCCCGCATGTATGAGGGCCCGGTGCGACGCTCCGGTGGCATTGCTACCCCCAGTGCCCCCGTCCCGCCTAACCCTGTAGCGTTTGACCACGGGATCTAGCCCTGTGACTTTGCACGGACGGGCTTTGACCAGTGGACCTCCCCACCCGGTTGTGTTAGGTAAGCCCATAGGAACACTTTGGAGCAACACCCGGGCCAGACCCACAGCAAGATCCCCTCCATGTAGACCCCACGCGTCCGTTTCCCCCCTCCAGGTGCCGGCGGCGGCACCGTCCGTGAGGGGGGGCACACCCCGGACACGCGTGTCGGGCGTTTGCAACCGCCACAACACTTCCAGACTTGTGAGAGGCCGCCTACGCATGATTTGGCGGCATGCTAGCCCCCGGAGGCCGCCGGCCATAGTCGTAGACGCGCGAAGGGCAATCCGCGTAGAGGGAATTTTTCGAATACTTCTCCATCATCAAAAATTATGAAAAAATACCATCCTTCCTATAGCACATGTGCCCACGTCGTGCAAAAATACTCATGATTTTATCGCGCTCCGAGTATTTAGTAATATTAACGCCGCATCGTTACCGCAGAACATCTACTATCGTGTCATCGCCGTCCGTGAGGGGGGCAACGCCCCGGAGACGCGTCACGCCTCTTCGGACATGCCACCACACCACCCCGCATGTATGAGGGCCCGGTGCGACGCTCCGGTGGCATTGCTACCCCCCCCCCTAGTGCCCCCGTCCCGCCTAACCCTGTAGCATTTGACCACAGGATCTACCCCTTTGACTTTGCATGGACGGGCTTTGACCAGTGGACTTCCCCACCCGATTGTGTTAGGTCAGCCCATAGGAACACTTTGGAGCAACATCCGAGCCAGAACCACAGCAAGATCCCCTCCGTGTAGACCCCACACATCCGTTTCCCCCTCCAGGTGCCGGTGGCGGCGCCGTCCGTGAGGGGGGGCACACCCCGGACACGCGTGCCGAGCGTTTGCAACCGCCCCAACACTTCCAGACTTGTGAGAGGCCGCCTACGCAAGATTTGGCGGCATGCTAGCCCCCGAAGGCCGCCGGCCACAGCCATAGACGCGCGAAGGGGAATCCGTGTAGAGGGACTTTTTCGGATACTTCTCCATCACCAAAAATTATAAAAAATACCATCCTTCCTATAGCACATGTGCCCATGTCGTGCAAAAAAACTCATGATTTTATCGCGCTCCGAGTATTTAGTAATATTGACGCCGCATCGTTACCGCAGAACGTCTACTACCGTGTCATCGCCGTCCGTGATGGGGGGCCACACCCCGGAGACGCGTCCCGCCTCTTCGGACATGCCACCACACCACCGCGCATGTATGAGGGCCCGGTGCGACGCTCCGGTGGTATTGCTACCCCCAGTGCCCCCGTCCCGCCTAACCATGTAGCGTTTGACCACGGGATCTAGCCCTTTGACTTTGCACGGACGGGCTTTGACCAGTGGACCTCCCCACACGATTGTGTTATGTCAGCCCATAGGAACACTTTGGAGCAACATCCGGGCCAGACCCACTACAAGATCCCCTCCGTGTAGACCCCACGCGTCCGTTTCCCCCCTCTAGGTGCCGGCGGCGGCGCCGTCCGTGAGGGGAGACACACCCCGGACACGCGTGTCGGGCGTTTGCAACCGCCACAACACTTCCAGACTTGTGAGAGGCCGCCTACGCAAGATTTGGCGGCATGCTAGCCCCCGGAGGCCGCCGGCCACAGCCGTAGACGCGCGAAGGGCAATCTGCGTAGAGGGAATTTTTCGGATACTTCTCCATCACCAAAAATTATGAAAAAATACCATCGTGCCTATAGCACATGTGCCCACGTCGTGCAAAAACTCCTGATTTTATCGCGCTCTGAGTATTTAGTAATATTGACACCGCATCGTTACCGCAGAACGTCTACTACCGTGTCATCGCCGTCCGTGAGGGGGGGGGGGGGCACGCACCGGAGACGCGTCCCGCCTCTTCGGACATGCCACCACACCACCCCGCATGCATGAGGGCCCGGTGCGACGCTCCGGTGGCATTGCTACCCTCCCCCCCAGTGCCCCCGTCCCGCCTAACCCTGTAGCATTTGACCACGGGATCTAGCCCTTTGACTTTGCACGGACGGGCTTTGACCAGTGGACCTCCCCACCCGGTTGTGTTAGGTCGGCCCATAGGAACACTTTGGAGCAACATCCGGGCCAGACCCACAGCAAGATCCCCTCCGTGTATACCCCACGCGTCCGTTTCCCCCCTCCAGGTGCCGGCGGCGGCGCCGTCTGTGAGGGGGGGCATACCACGGACATGCGTGCCGGCCGTTTGCAACCGCCACAACACTTCCAGACTTGTGAGAGGCCGCCTACGCAAGATTTGGTGGCATGCTAGCCCGCGGAGGCCGCCGGCCACAGCCGTAGACGTGCGAAGGGCAATCCGCGTAGAGGGAATTTTTCGGATAATTCTCCATCACCAAAAATTATGAAAAAAATACAATCCTTCCTATAGCACATGTGCCCACGTCGTGCAAAAAAAAACTCATGATTTTATCGCGTTCCGAGTATTTAGTAATATTGACGCCGCATCGTTACCGCAGAACGTCTACTACCATGTCATCGCCGTCCGTGAGGGGGGCCACGCCCCAGAGATGCGTCCCGACTCTTCGAACATGCCACCACACCACCCCGCATGTATGAGGGCCCGGTGCGACGCTCCGGTGGCATTGCTACCCCCAGTGCCCCCGTCCTGCCTAACCCTGTACCGTTTGACCACGGGATCTAGCCCTTTGACTTTGCACGGACGGGCTTTGACCAGTGGACCTCCCCACCCGGTTGTGTTAGGTCAGCCCATAGGAACACTTTGTAGCAACATCCGGGCCAGACCCATAGCAAGATCCCCTCCGTGTAGACCCCACGCGTCCGTTTCCCCCCTCCAGGTGCCGGCGGCGGCGCCGTCCGTGAGGGGGGGCACACCCCGGACACGCGTGTCGGGCGTTTGCAACCGCCACAACACTTCCAGACTTGTGAGAGGCTGCCTACGTAAGATTTGGCAGCATGCTAGCCCCCGGAGGCCGCCGGCCACAGCCGTAGACGCGCAAAGGGCATTCCGCGTAGAGGGAATTTTTCGGATACTTCTCCATCACCAAAAATTATGAAAAAATACCATCGGTTCCTACAGCACATGTGCCCACGTCGTGCAAAAAAACTCATGATTTTATTGCGCTCCGAGTATTTAGTAATATTGACGCCGCATCGTTACCGCAGAACATCTACTACCGTGTCATCGCCGTCCGTTAGGGGGGCCACACCCCGGAGACGCGTCCCACCTCTTCGGACATGCCACCACACCACCCCGCATGTATGAGGGCCCGGTGCGACGCTCCGGTGGCATTGCTACCCCCCAGTGCCCCCGTCCCGCCTAACCCTGTAGCGTTTGACCACGGGATCTAGCCCTGTGACTTTGCACGGACGGGCTTTGACCAGTGGACCTCCCCACCCGGTTGTGTTAGGTAAGCCCATAGGAACACTTTGGAGCAACACCCGGGCCAGACCCACAGCAAGATCCCCTCCATGTAGTCCCCACGCGTCCGTTTCCCCCCTCCAGGTGCCGGCGGCGGCACCGTCCGTGAGGGGGGGCACACCCCGGACACGCGTGTCGGGCGTTTGCAACCGCCACAACACTTCCAGACTTGTGAGAGGCCGCCTACGCATGATTTGGCGGCATGCTAGCCCCCGGAGGCCGCCGGCCATAGTCGTAGACGCGCGAAGGGCAATCCGCGTAGAGGGAATTTTTCGAATACTTCTCCATCATCAAAAATTATGAAAAAATACCATCCTTCCTATAGCACATGTGCCCACGTCGTGCAAAAATACTCATGATTTTATCGCGCTCCGAGTATTTAGTAATATTAACGCCGCATCGTTACCGCAGAACATCTACTATCGTGTCATCGTCGTCCGTGAGGGGGGCAACGCCCCGGAGACGCGTCACGCCTCTTCGGACATGCCACCACACCACCCCGCATGTATGAGGGCCCGGTGCGACGCTCCGGTGGCATTGCTACCCCCCCCTAGTGCCCCCGTCCCGCCTAACCCTGTAGCATTTGACCACAGGATCTACCCCTTTGACTTTGCATGGACGGGCTTTGACCAGTGGACTTCCCCACCCGATTGTGTTAGGTCAGCCCATAGGAACACTTTGGAGCAACATCCGAGCCAGAACCACAGCAAGATCCCCTCCGTGTAGACCCCACACATCCGTTTCCCCCCTCCAGGTGCCGGTGGCGGCGCCGTCCGTGAGGGGGGGCACACCCCGGACACGCGTGCCGAGCGTTTGCAACCGCCCCAACACTTCCAGACTTGTGAGAGGCCGCCTACGCAAGATTTGGCGGCATGCTAGCCCCCGAAGGCCGCCGGCCACAGCCATAGACGCGCGAAGGGGAATCCGTGTAGAGGGAATTTTTCGGATACTTCTCCATCACCAAAAATTATAAAAAATACCATCCTTCCTATAGCACATGTGCCCATGTCGTGCAAAAAAACTCATGATTTTATCGCGCTCCGAGTATTTAGTAATATTGACGCCGCATCGTTACCGCAGAACGTCTACTACCGTGTCATCGCCGTCCGTGAGGGGGGGGGGCACGCACCGGAGACGCGTCCCGCCTCTTCGGACATGCCACCACACCACCCCGCATGCATGAGGGCCCGGTGCGACGCTCCGGTGGCATTGCTACCCTCCCCCCAGTGCCCCCGTCCCGCCTAACCCTGTAGCGTTTGACCACGGGATCTAGCCCTTTGACTTTGCACGGACGGGCTTTGACCAGTGGACCTCCCCACCCGGTTGTGTTAGGTCGGCCCATAGGAACACTTTGGAGCAACATCCGGGCCAGACCCACAGCAAGATCCCCTCCGTGTATACCCCACGCGTCCGTTTCCCCCCTCCAGGTGCCGGCGGCGGCGCCGTCTGTGAGGGGGGGCACACCACGGACATGCGTGCCGGCCGTTTGCAACCGCCACAACACTTCCAGACTTGTGAGAGGCCGCCTACGCAAGATTTGGTGGCATGCTAGCCCGCGGAGGCCGCCGGCCACAGCCGTAGACGTGCGAAGGGCAATCCGCGTAGAGGGAATTTTTCGGATAATTCTCCATCACCAAAAATTATGAAAAAAATACAATCCTTCCTATAGCACATGTGCCCACGTCGTGCAAAAAAAACTCATGATTTTATCGCGTTCCGAGTATTTAGTAATATTGACGCCGCATCGTTACCGCAGAACGTCTACTACCATGTCATCGCCGTCCGTGAGGGGGGCCACGCCCCAGAGATGCGTCCCGACTCTTCGGACATGCCACCACACCACCCCGCATGTATGAGGGCCCGGTGCGACGCTCCGGTGGCATTGCTACCCCCAGTGCCCCCGTCCTGCCTAACCCTGTACCGTTTGACCACGGGATCTAGCCCTTTGACTTTGCACGGACGGGCTTTGACCAGTGGACCTCCCCACCCGGTTGTGTTAGGTCAGCCCATAGGAACACTTTGGAGCAACATCCGGGCCAGACCCATAGCAAGATCCCCTCCGTGTAGACCCCACGCGTCCGTTTCCCCCCTCCAGGTGCCGGCGGCGGCGCCGTCCGTGAGGGGGGGCACACCCTGGACACGCGTGCCGGGCGTTTGCAACCGCCACAACACTTCCAGACTTGTGAGAGGCCGCCTACGCAAGATTTGGCGGCATGCTAGCCCCCGGAGGCCGCCGGCCACAGCCGTAGACGCGCGAAGGGCAATCCGCGTAGAGGGAATTTTTCGGATACTTCTCCATCACCAAAAATTATGAAAAAATACCATGCTTCCTATAGCACATGTGCCCACGTCGTGCAAAAAAACTCATGATTTTATCGCGCTCCGAGTATTTAGTAATATTGACGCCGCATCGTTACCGCAGAACGTCTACTACCATGTCATCGCCGTCCGTGAGGGGGGGGGGGCACGCACCGGAGACGCGTCCCGCCTCTTCGGACATGCCACCATACCACCCCGCGTGTATGAGGGCTCGATGCAACGCTCTGGTGGCATTGCTACCCCCAGTGCCCCCATCCCGCCTAACCCTGTAGCGTTTGACCACGAGATCTAGCCCTTTGACTTTGCATGGACGGGCTTTGACCAGTGGACCTCCCCACCCGGTTGTGTTAGGTCAGCCCATAGGAACACTTTGGAGCAACATCCGGGCCAGACCCACAACAAGATCCCGTCCGTGTAGACCCCACGCGTCCGTTTCCCCCCTCCAGGTGCCGGCGGCAGCGCCGTCCGTGAGGGGGGCACACCCCGGACACGCGTGCCGGGTGTTTGCAACCACCACAACACTTCCAGACTTGTGAGAGGCTGCCTACGCAAGATTTGGTGGCATGCTAGCCCCCGGAGGCCGCCGGCCACAGACGTAGACGCGCGAACGGCAATCCGCGTAGAGGGAATTTTTTGGATACTTCTCCATCACCAAAAATTATGAAAAAAATACCATCCTTCCTATAGCACATGTGCCCACGTCGTGCAAAAAAACTCATGATTTTATCGCGCTCCGAGTATTTAGTAATATTGACGCCGCATCGTTACCGCAGAACGTCTACTACCGTGTCATCGTCGTCCGTGAGGGGGGGCCACGCACCGGAGACGCGTGCCGCCTCTTCAGACATGCCACCACACCACCCCGCATGTATGAGGGCCCGGTGTGACGCTCCGGTGGCATTGCTACCCCCAGTGCCCCCGTCCCGCCTAACCCTGTAGCGTTTGACCACGGGATCTAGCCCTTTGACTTTGCACGGACGGGCTTTGACCAGTGGACCTCCCCACCCGGTTCTGTTAGGTCAGCCCATAGGAACACTTTGGAGCAACATCTGGGCCAGATGTTGCCGTGGGCCTATGGGCTGACCTTACACAACCGGGTGGATACGCCTACTGCTCAAAGCCCGTCCGTGCAACGTCAAAGGGGTAGATCCCGTGGTCAAATGCTACAGGGTTAGGCGGGACGGGGGCCCTAGGGGGGTAGCAATGCCACCGGAGCGTCGCACCGGGACCTCATACAAGCCGCGTGCCTGGTGCCTACACCTGCCACCATGCTTATATAACCGTAGGAGGGCCACCGCACCACCTGGCGGCATTGCTACCCCATAGGTACCCCGTCCCGTCTAACCCTGATACAGACGACCGCCGGGTCTATCCCTTTGACTTTCGCTGGACGTAGTTTGACCGGTGGACCTTTTCACCTTGTTGTCATAGCCCAGCCATAGCTACACCCCCAACACAGTCCCGGCACAACCCACCCCAAGATTCCCTCTGCGTCGGCCCGACGTGGCCGTTTCCCCCCTCTGGGGCACGGCGGCATCGACGCCCGTGAGGGGGGAGGGGGCACACCCCGGAGCCGCATGCCTGCGCCTGCCACCACGTTTCCACAACCGTAGGAGGGCCCACCGCAACACCTGGCAGCATTGCTACCCCCCACAGGTACCCGGCCCGTCACGTCTAACCTCTCCGTGACACGACGGAAGAAGGCCCTTGTGGGGGGCAATCGATATATGTTTTCTGTACATTTAAGTTAATGAAATTAGTATTGAAAAAAATAAAAATAAAAGAGAAAATACAACAAATATAAAAATATTATTAGAAATCTAAACGTCTACGGCAAAAACCATGGGCCAGGCCTATGCCGACGGCCTAGCCGTCGGCATAGAAATGCCACCCCACGGGACCGGCGAACGACGCGGATCGATGACGTGGCGGCGCGGCGGATCGATGACGTCGGTGTAGCTATGCCGACAGCCATCGTTAGCCCGTCGGCGTAGCCTGACGCCGTCAAACTGTCGTCGCCGCCCGGGTAGACGGGCCCACGCGATATGCCGACGGCCTTCTCTATGCCGACGGCCCCCATCGGTATATTCGGAGAAACGCCGACGGCTTATCTATGCCGACGGCCCCCGTCGGCATAGATGGTTATACGCCGACGGCCTTTCTACGCCGACGGCTTTTATTGGGCCGTCGGGGTATGCCCATATATGCCGACGGGGGCCGTCGGCAAAACAAGTTTTTCTGGTAGTGAACCGTGCCACTTCAACAGGCCTTGGTGGATATTTAAGGGCTGCATAAGCATCCTCTAGAGTTAAACTGCGCATCAGTTTAGTTTCAGAAGTTGTAGCACACTGCATACGCCATGTCGAGCAATGGCGGACCAACGGTCGCCGTGAAGCTGTTCATTGACATGGAGAAGAAGAGGGTGCTGTTCGCCGAATCCGACAAGGACTTCGTGGACATCCTCTTCAGCTTCCTCACGCTGCCTCTCGGCACCATCGTCCGTCTCTTCAACAAGCAGTCTCAGATCGGGTGCCTGGACGAGCTGTACAGGAGCGTGGAGAGTCTCGGCGAAGATCACTTCCAAACCAAGGAGTGCAAGGCCATGCTCCTTCGTCCCGTCAATGCCGCGGCACTTCACTGCGACCGGCTTAGAGTCAAAGTTGACGACGCCGATCTGACGGCAATATATGTCTGCTTTTATTACGGGAGCTGCAGCGAAAGGTACTTTAGCACAGTACGGGGTATTCGATGCAGGTGTGGTAGTACCATTAGTGACACTAGGAGGTGGCCACAAAGCTCTCTCGTTGCTGCTGGAGAAACTGCGGATGGGATTTTTTCCTAAGGTGGATCGAAGTTCATCATCACGGATGATCTTCATGTTGCTCCTTCCTCTACGAGTCTCATGTTCTCCCTGATGGACAAGCTTGGGCTGCATGAACAATTGAATATCAAGGAGGAGGTGCTACATCTCAATTCCAATAAGGTCTGTCTTTCTAGCTTCGTTTTTATTAGATTTTATAATTTGAATTTCACCAATTTGTTTAGAATCTTGATGTATCGGTAGTTCTGTACCAAAGTTTTAAATGACCAACTATAGGATTCATGCACAATTGTTCGAAAAAGTTCTAAAATAAAGATATAGCCCTGCTACAGCTGACAGTCTGCTATTTAAAACATGAGATAGGACTTTCAGCACCCGGGTGCCCCTACACCCTCTATGAACAGTAAATTCAAAACTAATTTTTAAAAAATTAAAAAAATCTGAAACTTTGGGACATCGAACATCATGAAACTTTTGATGATCTTGCAAAGTTTTAGCTAAACATAACATTCGAAGAGCACTCAAATAAAAAAACAAAATCATTGTTCAAAGTTTATGTACATTTTTGAGCAGTGATTTTGTTTTTTTGGTGATGGCTCCATGAAGGTTATTTGTTGCTGAAACTTTGCAGGAACATCAAACCTTTGATGATCTTTGATCCCTGAAAGTTTCAGATTTTTTTTGATTTTATATGAATTTACTGTTCATAAGGGTGTAGCTAGGGGCACCCGGGAGCTGTTAGGCATTTCTCTTAAAACATTGATCTATACTTCTGTAGTCAAATTGGGATTCCCCCCCCTCATTTACAGTTACATTGTATTCCTTCCAGATGGTTGGCTTGCTTAGGAGAGCACTGCTGTCTAAGCACCCTTTGACTGGCCTATATTTCAATGCTGCTATAACGCCCAATGGGGTGAGTTCTTCCCAACTTCCTCACAATCTGTTCGCACCACAAGCAATTGAGGCTGAGCCCAAGTTCAAACCAATAACGATAAAGCTTGCTCAGACGAAGGATAATTCCTCGGTGTTGTACGCGGAAGTTAAACAAGACTTGGTTGATCTTTTGTTTGGCCTCCTTTGCATTCCTGTTGGGTCTATAATGAAGACTTATAGTCGACTGTCACCGAATGGATGTCTTGATAATCTCTACAAAAGTGTAAATGGAGCAGGATGTGTAAAACAAGACTGCAGAAGCTTACTCCTATCCCCAAAGCTGGCCCCTTTCTTTGGGTGCAGCAGTAATGTGCTCCAAGTAAAAGAACTACCTCGGAGATGCCATAACTTTCCAAGGTATCTTTACGAGATGAATCCGAAATCCCCCAAAAGAGGAGATGAAGCTTCTTATAGGGCTTATGTCAATGGAGGGCCCATCAACTTCATCGTGACTGATGATCTGCGTATCGTCGATTTCTCCCTGGCCAAGAGTCTCCAAGCCATACATGCAGCCAAGATTCTCAAGGGCGAGCTTGTGGAGAAAGAGATAACACTTGACAAAACTCAGGTAAGTCAACAAGGCAAGAGAAGTAGTACATCGTTTTCTCCCCTTTTCCAGTTTTGTATGTTCTTAACAGCTGTTTTTTCTGGCAACAGGTTTTGAAGCTACTAAGAGCTTCACTGGATACTCGCAATGCCCTAAGCAGTGTGCTCTTGCCTCCAATTCCAAAGAAGAGTGTCACCACCAGCGCCGCGACGACGTCAACTCCAGCCGCCATGGCATCAGTACCTCCCCAGCCGAGAAGGAGCCCGCGGCTCCGAAAGCCCATTCAGCCATCAGAGTGACCCACCTACCCATATCATGCGAAAACGAAAGATGCCAAGAAGAATACATTTCTGCGAACTAAGGATTGTCCTGTGCAAACTTGCAATCGCTTCTCAGTTGCTTGAATGAAGCCACTGTCCTGCAGTTTACCCAGTTGCTTGAAAAAATTCTGTTTCTTTTTTTCCGTTTTCCCTAATTACTAGTATCATGTTTCGAGTGATTGGAAACACTCACCTCTGTTAAATTGGCATTCAAATGTTGAACGATGTCGAGGGCAAATCCTGTTCTGTGTTTCTTTTTCTTGAGAAAATCTCATGAAGCTTTTATTTAACTCATCACAATGTTTACATGGATGAAAGTAAGATCTCCCGGGTTGCCCAACCAAACATGACGGCCAACACCGATATTCGAGCTCCTATACTCATGACTAAAAAAGCAACTAGTAAAAAGACTAGAACGATCTATAATTTCTCGAATAATCGCACCATGACTTGCCGCACTTCTCTGCTTGATGTCGTTGATGACAGCTTTGCAATATGAAGCAATATAGATTCTCCGCTCATAGAGATCATCGGCCAAAGCCTGTGCTTCTCGAACTACAAGGGCATCTAGTGTGGTTGGGTCAAAGATTCCCACAAAAGTGATTGTTGAAGCTCCCATGTAATTTCCATGAAAATCCCTGCACACAGCGGCCACAGCTCCCACCGAAGCATTCCAAGAGCGGCATCAACATTAATTTTCTTCATATTCTCCGGTGGAGCAACCCATCCGCTCTGCCTAGCAGGGATGCTTGGCCCTCTCACTACTTATGGCTTCTTCATCGCCTGTAAGTCATCTATGAATGAGTTGATGAAAGCATTAGTAGTAAACGGCATCTGGTATATGTCCTTGTGAAGAACTTTTCTCCTTGAGCTCCGGATCATCCACAGGGATACAACCTTGGAGGCAGACTATATGGCAGCAAGGGTCTCGTCCACCAAGGCGAGCAGCCGTAAAGGGGTCGACGTTCTCCATCTTCGACTCTTGGAGGCAGACTATATGGCACCGTAGTGCGGCAGTCCAGGCAGTTCAGATCTATCATTTGGAAACAGATGATACATCTTTGGGTGTGGCAAAACCAAAGCAGATTGGAACTCACAAAACCCAGCCTCGCACCTCAGTACAGAAGCAAACAGGCGTAGTACCACACGTAGACAGGGGTTGCAACAGCAAACAGGGCGTAGCATCAGGTTTTCCTAACATTGGACATAGACACACACATGATCACACATGTAACTCCTAGCTAGCACTTGGGGCTGCAGGCCCGGCAATTTGCCTGGCACTCCTTAACCGTGTGCCAGCACGGAACGCCCGGCTGCACGACACAGCAGAAGCAGTCCGGTTTCCACTTCCAGAACTCACCTTTGGTCTTGCAATCCCTCATGACGCAGAACTTGAGGGAAAGACTGCAGTCTCCAGCAGCTGCGAGCCATCCGAACGCGACGAGCAGACCGATGGCCGCGCACGCGAGGCTGCTCCGCTTCATCTTTGGTTTTCCACCGGCAAACTGCAGGGAAGTCATAGTTGAGCAGGATTAGTCTGCTGAAGCGAAGTGCAAAGCAAGTGATTAAAAGCATAATGCATCTGCAAAGCATATTGTTGATTGGAAGTACGGAGTGCGCAACATAGCAACACTTTGGACGTGTTTGGTACAACACAAGGTAACGGGACTGGTAATGGAATCAGGTAGCGGTGGGATCGTGGTGTAAGAGGAGCATTTGCTTTTTGTAATCAGATTACATCACAGAATCAAACTGGCACTGGCTTTCCACATACATCAGTGAACAGAATTTCAAAACCATCTATTTCACATAGAATTTTAAAAAGCATTTTACATGAATAAACACAAATGCATCACTACAAGTTCTTAACCAGGGTTTAAACACACTTCAAAATAAAATAAAATGTCAGATTTCCTTTTTAGAACTACAAAATGTCAAAATTGAAGGACACTTCGGAGTTATAAATGAGTATATTAAACCATAGATACAAATTCATAATTAGCACCATTTTCCAAGTCAAGACCCTCGCAAACCAGCTTCATCATCAACCATGGAATGTTCCTTCAATCTTGCTAAAAGATTGAAGTTAATGTGGTCACAAAAGATTGAAGTTTGAAAATTGAAATTTTCTTGCTAAAAGAAATTAATGTCTATTCAAGTGTGGTTAGCACTAGATATATGAGTAGCAATTTTACTCTTTATTGATTATTGTCGTATTCGCAAGACACAAATGTAATATCAAACCATACAGCTTATAGACCTTTCATCAGAGAGGAAAATCACTACAAGCTAGGTAAAAGAAAATAAGTAATAGCAAAAGCATGGCCAACAACATTTGAGAAGAGCTGACCACTGGGTGGGGGAGCCTGGGAGGAGAGTGCCGAGCGGGACAAAACCGACGAAGTGCGCCGCTGCCAGGAGAAGGAATATTAAAGAGGTTGATACTTCAGATCCTGCACACGAAAGCAACAACAAAAAATAGAAATTGCTATCATTTATAAGCGAACGACATTGTACAGAAACAAAATACTAGTTCTCCTACGAGAAAAGCCAACAAGAACACTTCAGATCTTGCACATGACACTGCTACTGTGAGAGTACAAACATAATAGGCAAGCTAGATACCACCATAAAAAAAAACAGATCAAAGGGACAAAACCACTATACAACAAATGAGAAAATACATACCCAAGCTTCTTGGATAAGAAATTTTGTCAATAAACAGAAACGAAAACGATGGCTGAACGAAAACGACATTATGTGTGCTCATTCTGGTTATGTCAAAAAGCCTCACTTTATATTCTTGTAAACTGAGCTCGAGTTTGCAAACCCTGCACTACACATGAAAAGATCCAGCTACTTGCACAGATAACTTAGGGCATCTCTAGCCGCGTTCCCAGGAAGGCCTCCCAAGGCGATTTTTTCGCGCCGGCGCCGAAAAAACGGCCCAGTCGCGTCTCCAGGAGCCCGATTTTCCCCGGCTTGGGCCGAAAACAGCACCGGCGGACCCAGACCAAACCGGCGCGCTGGGGGGCGCCCGGGGGCGCCGGGGCGAGCTGTTTTGGCGCGAAAAAGACGCAGGCCAGCCGCGTCAGCGACTCGGCGCCTCGTCTTCCCCCAATGGCCTCGGTTCCCGCGGGGAATCAATGGCAAGGCTGCCGCCGGTCAGCCTTGCCATTGATTCCTCACGGGCGGCGGCGCTCGGGGACGGCGCGCCGACGCCTCCACTCCCTCGCACGCGTACACACGTCGCGGCCCGGCTATAAAAGCCGGCGGCCTCCGCTCACCTGCGCCCACACCAGCGCCGCCCCTCGCCGCCGTCCAGCCCTTCCTCTCTCCCCAAGCGTCGCCGCCCAGCCCCTCCCTCTACCTCTTCCGAGCCAGCCCAGCCCCGCCTTCGCCATGGCAGAGCGCTTCCCCGGAGATACGGCGGCGGCCAACGGCTTCGGCCGCCGTTCGCTGCGCAAACAGGAGTCGTGGCTCCTGTTCCAGGCGAACATCCCGGCGCCGCCGGACATGCGCGCCGGCCCGACGGGGTGGAGACTCAGCGCCGGGGGAGTGCCCATTCCCCCGGTGCCCGACCCCGCGGTGGACCCGAGATACTTCGCCGAGGAGGTCAACATCGTGCGCGCGTCCCTCACCGACGCCGAGCTCTCCCTCCCCCAGTACGCCGCCGACAACCACGCGGCCTGGGCGGCGTATTTCGAGCGCCGCCAACAGCAGCGCTTGGCGTCCACCAACGGCGTGCCGGTGGTCGGCGGCAGCCGGCAGAACAGCGAGCGACGCTACCTCTGGTGGGGCGTCCCCGGCCGCACACTCGAGGGCGGCAACAACCCGCCGTTGGCGTACCCCCCGGCGAGGGCGGCCGCCCCGGCGCAGCACCGCCGCGCCAGGCCATGGGCTCTAAGAAGGTTCGGCGCATCCTCTTCTTCCTCCTCGTCGTCCCGTTCTTCTTCCCACTCCTCCGGCTCTCCGGCGCTGCTCGGCGTCAAGGCCGAGCCCGCGGCGGAGACGCCGCTCGGCCGGCGCACTCGCAGCGCCGGCATCGTCATCAACGAGGGCGGCCGGCGCGCCCCCTCGTCGGGGGCTCCTCCGCGCTTCGTCAAGCCGAAGACGGAGCCGGGGCTGGCGCCGGTGAAGACGGAGCCGGGTCTGGCGCCGGTGAAGGCCGAGTTCGCCGACGACGACGACGCCGCCCTCGAATGGGCGCGCCAGGATTCCATTGCGATGGAGAAGGCGCGCCGCGAGAAGGAGAAGGAGCGCCAGCGCGCCGCCCTACGCCGCTTCGAGGAGCGTCGACGCGGCCGCGAGGAAGGCGGGGTCGTCGTCCTATGCGACAGCAGCGACGACGACGACGCGCCGCCGCCTGTTCGCCATGGCGACGCCGGGCAGGGGTCCAGCAGGGGCGCCCGCGTCAAGGAGGAGAAGGCCGACGACGACGATGGCGGCGACGGCGGCGACGACTTCCCTCTTTTTTTAAATTAGGTTAATGTAATATTTGGACGAATTTCACCGAAATTTGTAATGTTTGGCCGAAATTTAACTAGTTTTTATCATAACTTCGCCGAACGTTCTTTTTTTTTTGTTTTTTAATACGCATCTGGGGGCGGCCCTGGGGGCCGACTCCCCCAGGGTCATTTTTTGCGCCGGCTCACCCTTAAGCGGCGCTTTTAGACACCCCCTGGGGGGCCAACGGCTGGAGATGCCCTTAGACGAGCAAGGTTGGAGGTGGAAGCTGGCTTACTTTTCGTCTTATTCACAAGGCTTGCTGAGTGCTAACTGACATCCTAAATTTGCAGCAACTCTATGGGAGACTCAAATGAAATTGTAACCACACTCGTATGCCTATTTGAATTTTTTATGGTACATATGGTAGAGGAAAATGAATGCTGCTGCGATTTATGCCGAACGACATGTTTCTAGGCAAATGTAGGATGAGATTACAGGTAGTATTGCGGGAGGCAAAGCAGCGGTTTCTGAACATTCTGGCAGCTCTGTTTCTGAAAATCACTCTGCAACACTCAGCCTGGCATGGCACCTAAAGGAAATGCGAGTTGGAGATCACAAGCTGCAGGCATTTCACCTCAGCGGACTAATTTTCCTGTCCTGCTATTTTTGTTGGGGTTCAGATCCGCTGATCTGCAAAGTAAGCAAGGGCTACGACCATGGATGTGTTGAGATCAACATGATTTTATCCATACCTGTATGTTCTTCGGGCTAGACGATGAAGACAAGCTGGAGCGCCGCGCACTGCTGAAGGAGGTCGGCTCGACTGGGTTCCGGCCGGCCGGCCGCCTTGCGTCGTCGATTGAGATTGGTGAAGCTCCGGTAGAAAGGGGATTCGGCCTCGGGGGGAGAATGTGAGCTGTCAAGTTGGGGAGAGAGAGCGCAGTGCAGGGAGCTTCTCACTGCCACTGGAATAGGAATAGGGCAGCAAGATTTATGACGGAGAGGGAGCGGTGAGGAGTAAAGAGGCAAAGTCAGGTTGATGGCTTCACCGGCCGGACTAAATTGCTCTGGGGCGTTTTGGCTGGATGAACAGTCAATTCAAAATAAAAATGTAAGAAAAATTCAGATTTTTTTTTGTTGATCTTGGTGTTGCATGTTTGACAAATTTCATGCTAAATGGAGCACCTGTGTTTCGTCGGTGACGTTTGGTGTCACAAGCATGTCTGACAAATTTCATGCAAAACAAACTTGGGGTGACATTTGTTTTTTTTTTTGCACATGCCAAAATGCTTAACATTTTTGCCTCAAAATTTGCAGGTAGCATTGACTAAGAACACATAAAAGTTTTGTCTTCATTTTTTTGACATTTAAAAAATTCTCTTTGGGTCCAAAAGCAGAATTGAGTTTCCGCAAAACCACCACATTTATAGATAGGATAACATAATAATGTCATCGGTTTTCTCAAAAATCACAAATCACGAACATTTATGTGGCAAGTGAGTGACAGATGCCATGTCCTTCGACTCCTGATGTGTTGCAAAGTGAGATCTTTTATTACCTTTTAGACGCGGAATTGTTTTTTGACAAATGTGATCCATAAAAAGTAGGTGTCATCAGCAAGGTAGTAAGAGCATCTCCAGCCGTTCGGCCCCCCAGTACGCCAAAAAAGCGTCGTCTAGGGCCAAACCGGCATTTGCTTTCGGCGTGGGGGCGATTGCGTTCCCAGTCGATGCCCCCAGATCGTCCCCAAAATCGCCCAAACTCGGCGATCTGATACGAATCTAGCACAAACTCGGCGATTTTTCATTGAAATTTGTACAAAAACAGAGAAATATACAAACTATGCCTAGCCCTACTACGCCACGGCCGCCGCCCGCCTTCTACATGTCGAGGAGCCTGTGGAACCGGGTGTAGTCGCCGCCGCCACCGTCGTAGTCGTCGCCGCCCTGCGCCCCGCCGGAGCCGCCGCCGTCCCTACTGCACCCCTGACCAGGGTCGCCGACGCGCGGCGGGTTGGACGGCCCAGGCTCGTCCTCGTCGTCGTTGTCTGATACGTTTCCAACGTATCGATAATTTATGAAGTATTCATACCATGTTTACTATTGTTTTATATGATTTTGGTATGATTTGATTAGAACTAACCCGGACTGACGCTGTTTTCAGCAGAACTCCCGTGGTGTTGTTTTTGTGCAGAAATAAAAATTCTCGGAATGCGATGAAAATCAACGGAGAATTTTTCTAGAAAATATAAAAAATACTGAAACAAAAATCTACCGGAGGGGAGTCCCGTGGCCCCCATGAGGGTGGGGGCGCGCCCCTGTGCCTCGTGGACTACCCGTGGGGCCCCTGACTTGTTCTCGACGCCAACCTTTCCTATAAATACCCAAACCTCTAGAAATTAACCTAGATCGGAAGTTCCGCCGCCGCAAGCCTCTGTAGCCACGAGAAATTAATCTAGGCCCTCTCCGGCACCCTGCCGGAGGGGGCCATCATCACCGAAGGCTATGGAGGAGGATCCTGGAGGGGCCATCATCACCATGAAGGCCAAGGACCAGAGGGGGAACCTCTCCCCATCCAGGGGGGGGAGGCCATGGAGGAGGAAGCACAAGAGGGAGAACCTCTCCTCCTCTCTCTTGGTGGCGCCGGAGTGCCATCGGGAGGGGAATCATCGCCACGGTGATCGTCTTCATCAACATCACCATCATCATCACCATCCTCATCTCTTTTACGCGGTCCACTCTCCCGCACACCACTGTAAAACCTACTTGAACATGGTGCTTTATGCCACATATTATGATCCAATGATGTGTTGCCATCCTATGATGTTTTGAGTAGATATCCTTTGTCTTTGGGTTGATTGATGATCTAGATTGGTACGAGTTGTATGTTTTATTTTGGTGCTGTCCTATTGTGCCCTCTGTGTCACGCAAGCGTGAGGGATTCCCGTTGTAGGGTGTTGCAATACGTTCACGATTCGCTTATAGTGGATTGCTTGAGTGACAGAAGCATAAACCCGAGTAAGGGGTTGTTGCGTATGGGATAAAGAGGACTTGATGCTTTAATGCTATGGTTGAGTTTACCTTAATGATCTTTAGTAGTTGCGGATGCTTGCTAGAGTTTCAATCATAAGTGCATATGATTCAAGAAGAGAAAGTATGTTAGCTTATGCCTCTCCCTCATATGAAATTGCAACGACGACTATCACTCTTGTTAACAATTGCCTAAGACAATTCCGTACACCGATCCATCATTATTTCACACTCGCTATTTATAATATTTAGTAATATATTATAACTTTATGATAACATCACCTACTTTTATATTTTAGCTCTCCGATGTCATGCAAAGTTATCCTCTTCATACCCAATACGTAGTTTTATTTCTCGTTTTTAGTTGGAAGCAAATGTTCGGTGTACGTAGAGTCGTATCAGTGGCAGATAGGGCTTGACAGAATATTGGTCTTATCTTTAGCTCCTTGTGGGTTCAACACTCCATACTTATCACTTCCACCATTGGGAACTTCTACGATCTCTGCTGGAAAAAGGGCCTTTGGTCGCGGTTCGCAACTGCCATTAGTCGCGGTTGCGCAACCGCGACCAAATAGGCGCGACTAAAGGACCCCCACTTTAGTCGCGGTTGCTTAAGAACCGCGACTAAAGGCCCGTCCACGTGGGCGCCAGGCGGCCGTCGGGGCGGAGGACCTTTAGTCGCGGTTCTTCTGGCCAACCGCGACTAAAGGCCGCCACAGGTTTAGGCCGGCTGGTAGAAAACAGGGCTATGGTCCAGGTTTTTGAAAAAAAAATTGAAATTTTTTTATTTTCAAATTTCTGAATTATTTTAACCTCTAGTCTGTAATCACCACCCCTCATCACTTCTCAATTTATTCTTTAATCACCCCTCATCATTCCAAATCATCTAACTTCCCGACCGGTCACCCATCCCTCTCACTACTCCAGCCCAAGCACGCTTAACTTCCGGGTTCTATTCTCCCACGCTCCAAGTCTGCACTTGTTGTTTTCTTGACAATAGTAAGATGTCAATCCTATTAACCTTCAGGAATTTTGCTTGAGCATGAAGTGACACATTTCACTGTTTGAGTTTGAAACTATTGTTTTAAAAAACAATAATTATTTAGTAACACTAATATTTCTTGAATAATTAGTTTGACCATGTTTGACCACAGTTTGACCAGATTTGACCAAAATTGAAATAATTAAAATAATTATTTAGTAACACTAATATTCCAGAATAATTAGTTTGACCATTGTTTGACCATAGTTTGCCCACTGTTTGAATATTTTTCAATTTTTTCCACTCTAAATCTTAAAAGCCCCGTAACTTTTTTTTATTAGGTTTCTGAGGATTTTAAAAATGTTTAACGGGGTTCCCCCGTTAAATTTGGATGTAACTTTTCGAGTAGATGATTTTTCATATAAAAAACTTTTTCATCCGAGTTAGTACGCAAAAGTTATGCCCATTTTTACAAATTTCAGAGAGATTTTGCAAATAAAGTCAAAATTCACATTTGCAAATTTTCCCAACAACTAGACCACATATCACATGAGAAACTTATTTTCTTTTATTTTTTTGACATTTCCATTATTTTCTTTTATTTTTTTAAAAACTGAAAAGGCGATCCACGGGGGGGGGGGGGGGGGGGGGGTAGAGTTTGAAAATGGGACCTTTAGTACCGGTTCGTGGCACGAACCGGGACTAAAGGTCATCGCACCCTTTAGTCCCGATTCGTAGCTTAAACCGGGACTAAAGGGACTGGTATATATAGGGGAGGAGCTTTAGTCGCGGTTGGCCTGGCCAACCGCGACTAAAGCCCCTCACGTGCACCAGCTGGCCACCGAGCGCCCTGGACCCAGGCATTTGGTCGCGGTTCGTCTGCCGAACCGCGACTAAAGACTTCATTAGTCGCGGTTCCTACAGTTTCGCGACTAATGGGGCTGGACGGAAGCCTCTTTTTCTACCAGTGGATGATTCCTTGCACTTGGGGATTATCACTATCGAGGACGACGACGCCGCCCTCCTCATGTCCGCGGCGCCAGGCCTTGATCTCCGCGTACGCCCGACGCTGGCGTGCCACCTGCTCGCGGATGTAGTCCGCCTTCGCCCACTTGAGGGCGGTCTCGTCAGCGGCGGCCATCCGTGCTCCGGCTTCACGAGGAGGAGCCCAGCTCGGTCTTCGGCCGGACTAGGTGGAGGGAAAGCGTGGAGGGGTGCCCACCCTCATTGATGTCGAGGGCGCCGCTGCGGGTGCGGCGCTCAAGCGGCGTCTCCTGCGGCTCCGGCTTGACGGGGCGGAGCGCCGGTGAGATGGAGGATAGCGAGCCGGAGCCCGGCGATGAGGAGGTCCCCGCCTCCATTCACCGCGACGTCCAGGAGCTGCCACGACGACGAGAGAATGACGGCCGCGGCGGGTACTCGAGCCCGATGATGTGGTCGAGGACGACCTCGAGGGTGCGGCCGGGCACGCCCCACCACTCGCGCCGCCCGTCGGCATTGAGGCGGCCGCGGGGGATGATGCCGTTGGCGGAGGCGATCTGGTTTTCATGGCGGCGCTCGAAGTACATCGTCCCCAGCGTGTGGTTGTCGGCGGCGTACCTCGGCTCGTACCGTTGCGCCTCCTTCAGCGAAGAGCGGATGCGAGCGATCTCGGCCTGTCGTTCCGCCCCAGTGGGCACCTGTGGTACCAAGACGCTGCCGACGCTCAAATTCCACGAGCCCGGCACCCGCATGTCTGGGGGCGCCGGATAGTCGGCCTCGTAGAGGAGGCGCGCCTCGTTCTCGTGGAGATGGCATCGGCCGAAGCCGTTCGCCGCCGTGGAGTCGTCGGGATACCGCTCAGCCATGCTCGTCGGTGTGGGAAGAGGGGGGAGAGGTGAGATAAGGCGAGTTGTGGCAACTGTGCTGTTCACCAGCGGGGAGGTCGGCTTTTTATAGCCGAGGCCGGGCGGTGAGAACCTGCATGCCGGGTGACGCGTGGCGGGAGCGGGCGGGACGCGCATCGCGGCGCCTTCACTGTGCCGCCCGTGCGGAATCAATGGAGACTGACCGGCGCGGCAGCGCGGCAGCCTGACATTGATTCCCGCGGGAACCGAGGCGATGAGGACGACGAAGCGGCATGTCGCTGACTTGGCGGGCCCATTCCCGTTCACGCCAAAATCGCTTTCCCCGGTGCCCCCAGGCGCCCCCAGTGCGCCGGGTTCGGCCTGGGTACGCTGACACCAGTTTCGGCCCAAACCGGCGAAAAACGGGTTCCTGGGGTGCAACTGGGCCGTTTTTTGGACGCCGGCGGCAAAAATGGCTGGGGGGGGGGCTTGTTGGGGGCGCGGCTGGAGATGCTGTAACCCATCGTGTACTGATACGTCTCCAACGTATCTATAATTTTGGATTGCTCCATGCTATATTATCTACTATTTTGGACATTATTGGGCTTTATTATTCACTTTTATATTATTTTTGGGACAAACCTATTAACCGGAGGCCCAGCCCAGAATTGCTGTTTTTTGCCTGTTTTAGGGTTTCGAAGAAAAGGAATATCAAACGGAGTCCAGACGGAATGAAACCTTTGGGAATGTGATTTTCTCAACGAACAAGACCCAGGAGACTTGGACCCTACGTCAAGACACAAAAGAGGAGGCCACGAAGTAGGGGGCGCGCCTACCCCCCCCAGGCGCGCACTCCACCCTCGTGGCCCCCTGTTGCTCCGCTGACGTACTCCTTCCTCCTACATATACCTACGTACCCCGAAACGATCAGATACGGAGCCAAAACCCTAATTCCACCGCCATAACTTTCTGTATCCACAAGATCCCATCTTGGGGGCCCGTTCCGGAGCTCCACCAGAGGGGGCATCGATCACGGAGGGCTTCTACATCAACACCATAGCCCCTCCGATTAAGTGTGAGTAGTTCACCTCAGACCTACGGGTCCATAGTTAGTAGCTAGATGGCTTCTTCTCTCTTTTTGGATCTCAATACAATGTTCTCCCCCTCTCTTGTGGAGAACTATTCAATGTAATCTCCTTTTTGCGGTGTGTTTGTTGAGACCGATGAATTGTGGGTTTATGATCAAGTCTATCTATGAACAATATTTGAATCTTCTCTGAATTCTTTTATGTATGATTGGTTATCTTTGCAAGTCTCTTCGAATTATCAGTTTGGTTTGGCCTACTAGATTGATCTTTCTTGCAATGGGAGAAGTTCTTAGCTTTGGGTTCAATCTTGCGGTGTCCTTTCCCAGTGACAGTAGGGGCAGCAAGGCACGTATTGTATTGTTGCCATCGAGGATAACGAGATGGGTTTTTCATCATATTGCATGAGTTTATCCCTCTACATCATGTCATCTTGCTTAAGGCATTACTCTGTTTTTAACTTAATACTCTAGATGCATGCTGGATAGCGGTCGATGAGTGGAGTAATAGTAGTAGATGCAGGCAAAAGTCGGTCTACTTGTGTCGGACGTGATGCCTATATACATGATCATGCCTAGATATTCTCATAACTATGCTCAATTCTTTCAATTGCTCAACAGTAATTTGTTCACCCACCGTAGAATACTTATGCTCTCGAGAGAAGCCACTAGTGAAACCTATGGCCCCCAGGTCTATCTTCATCATATTAATCTCCTACTACTTAGTTATTTCCTTTGCTTTTTTACTATGCTTTTACTTTACTTTGCATCTTTATCACAAAAATACCAAAAATATTATCTTATCATATCTATCACATCTCACTCTCGTAAGTGGCTGTGTAGGGATTGACAACCCCTTATCGCGTTGGTTGCGAGGATTTATTTGTTTTGTGCAGGTGCGAGGGACTGGTGCGTAGCTGTTGGAAATATGCCCTAGAGGCAATAATAAAATGGTTATTATTATATTTCCTTGTTCATAATAATTGTCTATTGTTCATGCTATAATTGTGTTATTTGGAAATGGTAATACATGTGTGAATACATAGACCACAACACGTCCCTAGTGAGCCTCTAGTTGACTAGCTCGTTGATCAAAAGATAGTCATGGTTTCTTGACTATGGACATTAGATGTCATTGATAATGGGATCACATCATTAGGAGAATGATGTGATGGACAAGACCCAATCCTAAGCATAGCTCAAAGATCGTGTAGTTCGTTTGCTAGAGCTTTTCCGAATGTCAAGTATCATTTCCTTAGACCATGAGATTGTGCAACTCCCGGATACCATAGGAGTGCTTTGGGTGTGCCAAACGTCACAACGTAACTGGGTGACTATAAAGGTGCACTACGCGTATCTCCGAAAGTGTTTGTTCGGTTGGCACGAATCAAGACTGGGATTTGTCATTCCGTATGACGGAGAGGTATCTCTGGGCCCACTCGGTAATGCATCATCATAATGAGCTCAATGTGACAAAGTGGTTGATCACGGGATCATGCATTATGGTATGAGTAAAGTGACTTGCCGGTAACGAGATTGAACGAGGTATTGGGATACCGACGATCGGGTCTCGGGCAAGTAACGTACCGATTGACAAAGGGAATTGTATATGGGATTGATTGAATCCTCGACATCGTGGTTCATCCGATGAGATCATCGAGGAGCATGTGGGAGCCAACATGGGTATCCAGATCCCGTTGTTGGTTATTGATCGGAGAGTCGTCTCGGTCATGTCTACGTGTCTCCCGAACCCGTAGGGTCTACACACTTAAGGTTCGGTGATGCTAGGGTTGTTGAGATATTAGTATACGGTAACCCGAAAGTTGTTCGAAGTCCCGGATGAGATCCCAGACGCCACGAGGAGTTCCGGAATGGTCCGGAGGTGAAGATTTATATATAGGAAGTCAAGTTTCGGCCATCGGGAAAGTTTCGGGGGTAATCGGTATTGTACCGGGACCACCGGAAGGGTCCCGGGGGTCCACCGGGTGGGGCCACCTATCCCGGAAGGCCCCATGGGCTGAAGTTGGAGGGAAACCAGCCCCTAGTGGGCTGGTGCGCCCCCCTTGGGCCTCCCCCTGCGCCTAGGGTTGGAAACCCTAGGGGTGGGCGCCCCACTTGGCTTGGGGGGCAAGCCACCCCCCTTGGCCGCCGCCCCCCCTTGGAGATCCCATCTCCTAGGGCCGGCGCCCCCCTAGGGGTCCTATATATAGTGGGGGGTGGGATGGCAGCCGCACCCTAGCCCCTGGCGCCTCCCTCTCCCTCCCGTGACACCTCTCCCTCTCGCTAAGCTTGGCGAAGCCCTGCCGAGATCGCCGTTGCTTCCACCACCACGCCATCGTGCTGCTGGATCTCCATCAACCTCTCCTTCCCGCTTGCTGGATCAAGTTGGAGGATACGTCTTCCCAACCGTACGTGTGTTGAACGTGGAGGTGTCGTCCGTTTGGCGCTAGGTCATCGGTGATTTGGATCACGACGAGTACGACTCCATCAACCCCGTTCCCTTGAACGCTTTCGCTCGTGATCTATAAGGGTATGTAGATGCACTCCCCTCTCCCTCGTTGCTAGATGACTCCATAGATTGATCTTGGTGATGCGTAGAAAATCTTAAAATTCTACTACGTTCCCCAACAGTGCCATCATGAGCTAGGTCTATGCGTAGTTTCTATGCACGAGTAGAACACAAAGCAGTTGTGGGCGTCGATATTGTCAATTTACTTACCGTTACTAGTCTTATCTTGATTCGGCGGCATCATGGGATGAAGCGGCCTGGACCCTTACACGTATGCTTACCTGAGACTGGTTCCACCGACTGACATGCACTAGTTGCATAAGGTGGCTAGCGGGTGTCTGTCTCTCCCACTTTAGTCGGATCGGATTCGATGAAAAGGGTCCTTATGAAGGGTAAATAGAAATTGGCATATCACGTTGTGGTTTTGGCTTAGGTAAGAAACGTTCTTGCTAGAAACCTATAGCAGCCACGTAAAAACTTGCAACAACAATTAGAGGACGTCTAACTTGTTTTTGCAGCATGTGTCGTGTGATGTGATATGGCCAAAAGGATGTGATGAATGATATATGTGATGTATGAGATTGATCATGTTCTTGTAATAGGAATCACGACTTGCATGTTGATGAGTATGACAACCGGCAGGAGCCATAGGAGTTGTCTTAATTTATTTATGACCTGCGTGTCAACATAAACGTCATGTAATTACTTCACTTTATTGCTAAAGCGTTAGCCATAGTAGTAGAAGTAATAGATGATGAGAAAACTTCAAGAAGACACGATGATGGAGATCATGGTGTCATGCCGTTGACAACGATGATCATGGAGCCCCGAAGATGGAGATCAAAAGGAGCAAATGATATTGGCCATATCATGTCACTATGTGATTGCATGTGATGTTTATCATGTTTTACATCTTATTTGCTTAGAACGACGGTAGCTTAAATAAGATGATCCCTCGTAATAATTTCAAGAAAGTGTCCCCCCTAACTGTGCACCGTTGCGAAGGTTCGTTGTTTCGAAGCACCACGTGATGATCGGGTGTGATAGATTCTAACGTTCGAATACAACGGGTGTAAGCCAGATTTACACACGCAATACACTTAGGTTGACTTGACGAGCCTAGCATGTACAGACATGGCCTCAGAACACGGAAGACCGAAAGGTCGAGCATGAGTCGTATAGTAGATACGATCAACATGAAGATGTTCACCGATGTTGACTAGTCTGTCTCACGTGATGATCGTACATGGCCTAGTTGACTCGGATCATGTTTCACTTAATGACTGGAGGGATGTCTATCTGAGTGGGAGTTCATTGAATAATTTGATTAGATTAACTTAATTATCATGAACTTAGTCTAAAATCTTTACATTATGTCTTCTAGATCAAATGGCCCGCGCTAATGTTGCCCTCAACTTCAACGCGTTACTAGAGAAAACCAAGCTGAAAGATGATGGCAGCAACTATACGGACTGGGTCCGGAATCTGAGGATCATCCTCATAGTTGCCAAGAAAGATTATGTCCTAGAAGCACCGCTAGGTGACGCACCCATCCCAAAGAACCAAGACGTTATGAACGCTTGGCATTCACGTGCTGATGATTACTCCCTCGTTCAGTGCGGCATGCTTTACAGCTTAGAACCCGGGCTCCAAAAGCGTTTTAAGCAACACGGAGCATATGAGATGTTCGAAGAGCTGAAAATGGTTTTCCAAGCTCATGCTCGGGTCGAGAGATATGAAGTCTCCGACAAGTTCTTCAGTTGTAAGATGGAGGAAAATAGTTCTGTTAGTGAGCACATACTCAAAATGCCTGGATTGCATAACCGCTTGACTCAGCTGGGAGTTAATCTCCCAGATGACGCGGTCATTGACAGAATCCTTCAGTCGCTTCCACCGAGCTACCAGAGCATTGTGATGAACTTCAATATGCAAGGGATGGAAAAGACCATTCCTGAGGTATATTCAATGCTGAAATCGGCGGAGCTGGAGATCAAAAAGGAACATCAAGTGTTGATGGTTAATAAAACCACTAAGTTTAAGAAAGGCAAGGGTAAGAAGAACTTCAAGAAAGATGGCAAAGGGGTTGCCGCGCCCAGCAAGCAAGCTGCCGGGAAAAAGTCAAAGAATGGACCCAAGCCTGAGACTGAGTGTTTTTATTGCAAGGGAAGTGGTCACTGGAAGCGGAACTGCCCCAAATACTTAGCGGACAAGAAGGCCAGCAACACTAAAGGTATATGTGATATACATGTAATTGATGTGTACCTTACCAGTACTCGTAGTAGCTCCTGGCTATTTGATACCGGTGCAGTTGCTCACATTTGTAACTCAAAGCAGGAGCTGCGGAATAAGCGGAGACTGGCGAAGGACGAGGTGATGATGCACGTCGGGAATGGTTCCAAGGTCGATGTGATCGCCGTCGGCACACTACCTATACATTTACCTATGGGATTAGTTTTAAACCTCAATAATTGTTATTTAGTGCCAGCTTTGAGCATGAACATTGTATCAGGATCTCGTTTAATTCGAGATGGCTACTCATTTAAATCCGAGAATAATGGTTGTTCTATTTATATGAGAGATATGTTTTATGGTCATGCTCCGCTGGTGAATGGTTTATTCTTAATGAATCTCGAGCGTAATGTTACACATATTCATAGTGTGAATACCAAAAGATGTAAGGTTGATAATGATAGTCCCACATACTTGTGGCACTGCCGCCTTGGTCACATAGGTGTCAAACGCATGAAGAAGCTCCATGCAGATGGACTTTTGGAGTCTCTTGATTACGAATCATTTGACACGTGCGAACCATGCCTCATGGGTAAAATGACCAAGACTCCGTTCTCAGGAACAATGGAGCGAGCAACCAACTTATTGGAAATCATACATACTGATCTGTGCGGTCCAATGAGTGTTGAGGCTCGCGGTGGCTATCGTTATGTTCTCACCCTCACTGATGACTTGAGTAGATATGGGTATGTCTACTTAATGAAACACAAGTCTGAGACCTTTGAAAAGTTCAAGGAATTTCAGAGTGAGGTTGAGAATCAACGTGACAGAAAAATCAAGTTCTTGCGATCAGATCGTGGGGGAGAATACTTGAGTCATGAATTTGGCACACACTTAAGGAAATGTGGAATAGTTTCACAACTCACGCCTCCTGGAACACCTCAACGTAATGGTGTGTCTGAACGTCGTAATCGCACTCTATTGGATATGGTGCGATCTATGATGTCTCTTACCGATCTACCGCTGTCATTTTGGGGCTATGCTTTAGAGACTACTGTCACATCCTAGCTAGGTTATGCATTAGAGTGTGCATCATGTCTACTTTCATCAGAAATGGAAATGGGGAAAGCAGAACCCCCAGCACCCCCCCCCTGAAATCAACTAGGGTTTACTAAAAATAAATTCAATGAACCTGAAATGCCCTTCAGAAATGTTCACCCTCTTTGCCTTGGGCTAGAACCCTTGGGAAAAATGGTGAATATAATTTTAGGTCATCAAAAGGGGCATTGATTTAATTTATAAATATTTGAATTTGGGCTTTTAAATACTATTAAATAATTTAAATGCTCAAATAATGTTGGAATTATTTTTGGGGCCACTGAAATATTTCAGAAAGTATCCATAAATATTTTCAGGATTTTATAAAATGATTTAGTATTTAAACTAAATCAAAACAGAATAATAGAAAATAGAAAACAGAATATAAATAAAAAAAGAGGAGAGGGAGAAGCCCACCTGGGCCTTACCTGGCGCCGCCCACCAGGCCCACCTGCCGGCCCAGCCCAGCCACCGCGCCAGCGAGCAGCTTGGCTCGGCCAGGCAGGCAGGCAGGTGCTCGACGGCGGCACCCGCGCGCGCCACGCACCTGGCTGCCGCCCTGCTTCCTCCCCTCGCCGCCCTGCTGGCCTAGACGGGCTCCACGTCGCCGCCTCGACCCCCTGGACATGCTCACTCGCCCCCTGCCTCACTCCCTCGCTCCCCTTAGCCATGGCCGACGCAGCCGTCGTCGTTCCACTGGCGTAGTCGTGTCCACCGCCGTCCCCGCGCTGCTCCACCGTGTCCTAAAGCTCCGCCACTTCCTCCTCGATCGCTCCACCAAGCCACGCCCCGCCGGAGGCCCGCAAACGACTCCACCGAGCTCGTCTTCAACCTCGGGCGCCGCCGATCGCCGACTTCGATTCGCCATCGTCAACGCCTCCCCGAGCCCACTGGCCTTCTCAGCAACTCCGCCGTGAGCTCCCCTTCCTCCTCCCCCTAGCCCCGTAGCTCGAGCGCCCCCCTAGCCCTGCCGGCCACCTTGGCCGAGAACTCGGCTCCGCCGCTCATGGCGCCGCCGTGGCCAGGGGCCAAGCCAGCCGCAACCGAGCCCGTCGTCGTGTTCCTGGTGACGCCAGGAACCCGTAGGACCTATCCGCATGCCCGCGCCTTATAGCCTCGAACCCGAGCTCGCTCGAGCTCCGGCCGCCGCCTCGAGCCTGATTCCGGCGAGCTCCGGCCGCCCCGCAGCCTCCCGTGTGTCCCACTGGATTCGCGCGAGTCTGGGCATCGTATAGATGAGCTCCGCCGCCCGAATGGTCGCCGGAGCGGCGATCCCGAGCCCCTCCGCCGTCTCTGTCGTCGCCGGCGACGAGCCGTGGACCAAGTCCGGCGAGTTTGACCACTGACGTGGACTGGGTGGGCCCAGTTGACTCCCCTGAGTCAATGACAAGTGGGCCCCCCTCTGCTAATTATCCAGATTAGTTCCTAACTAAAATTAATTAGTTTAATTAACTAATGACCCTGACAGGCGGGACCCACTAGTCAGCCTCTCTCCCTGCCCTGTTACACTGACCAGTGGTCCCCACACGTCAGGTTTGACTGGGACAGCCGCCTTTGACCTGCTGACGCAATGTTGTTGTCATGCTGACGCAATATATCTTTTCTGGAATTAAAATAACTCAGGAAATTCCAGAAAATACCCAAAACTTCAAAAATTCATAGAAATTCAACCATAACTCCAAATGAGACAAATTATATATGTAAAATTATCAGAAAAATTCAAGGAATCCATCTGTACCATTTTCATGCATGTTTGAACAATGTTTGTCCCCTGTTTTGGACAAAACAAATAAAGGGCATTTAAATAATCATATATGGGGTTGGAATTTGAACCTTGCACTCAAGCCAACTCCATTTAAATTATAGCTAGTTGCATTAGCTCAAGACACATCCATATTGCCATGTCATAGCATGCATCATATTGTTGCATATCGTCATGTGTTGATTGTGCTCGGTTGTGTTCTTCGTGGTAGGTTCTGCATCCGAGGATATTCACGAGTATCCAACTGAAGGGCAGTATTCCGTCACCACTCCATCAGGCAAGCAACCATTGATCATTCCGATACAACCCATGTTCCCGCTCCTGCTCTTGTTTACTGCATTAAGACAACACGATTCAAACTGCTGTGTGCTACGGTAGTTGAACCCTTATCCTTTGCATGACCTGTCATTGCCACAGTAACTAGATGAAACCCACTAGCATGTGTAGGAGTTGATTGAGCCATGTTTTGTGATTCCTACCTTGCTATGCCTGCTATGCTTAGAGTTGTGTCAGGTCTGGTTCATCTGGGTGATGGGCTAGAGTGAAATGCTTGTGCCAGTATTATGTGGGATGTGTTGAACATGTTTTGGTAAAGGTATCGATGAGAGGCCATGTAGGAGTACATGGTGGGTTGTTTCATTGAAGCCGTCCCTAAGAACTGAGTTCTGTATGCGTGAATTAAGATTCAGCTACTACCACACATTGGGCCCTGAAATATGACCCCGCTCGACTTACCGACCCCTCTCGCCTCAGTCCAGGAGTTGCAACTAGTTTCTGGTGTTTGTAGGATATGTGTTGGCGGCCATGCGTAGCGCTGACCCTAGGGGTGGGCTATGTTGCGGTAGATACACCGTGGCACGGTGTACCGGGTCACCCGTTTGGTGTCTCGGGAACCCTGTTCACATCGTTCAGGGCCGTTGAGGACACCCCGGCCGGATTTCCTTGCGGATGGAACCTGAATAGGCGATGACCCTGGACTAGAGACTTGTGAGGTTAGTCAGGTCGTGGTCTACACCCACGTCGGTTTTCGCTTGAAGTCTGCCGAGCACATTTCGTGTGCAGACGCTAAGTGGTGGAAACATGTGTGACGAAGTACACCCCTGCAGGGTATGAAACTATTCGAATAGCCGCGTCCGCGGTAAAGGACTACTTGATTGCATATACAGTTCATAGACAAGTTAATGGATACTACTAAAAGACTCAAGATAAGTGTGAGTACCGAGGATGGCCCCTTCCCAGGATTCGAGGGAGGATCCTCGGTGGAGTATTGTGATGGTGAGTAGTGGACTCGTGTGCGAAAACTATTTTGCTAAAAGATTCCGTAGGATAGCTTAGCCAAGAGTCAAAGCTGGCTTGCTGCATAAACCCCACCACCTTCTTGAGAATGAGCATGTACAGTAGGTTCTGATGTAAGACTTGCTGAGTACTTTTGTACTCATGTTTGCTTATTTATTGTTTTCAGACGACAACACTGCCCCCTCCGATGGGTTTTACGTAGATCTTGACGTCGACGAGTGACTAGACACCCAGGTGGTGATCCAGGCCATGGAGGGCCCTATGTAGATAGACAGGCTTCGAGAAGCCTTCTTTCTTTCTAGAGTCTGTACTCAGACTAGTTGCTTCCGCATGTGCTTGTATGACTGTATGACTTGAGTGTCGGGTCATGTGGCCCCTACCTGTATGAATATGTTATGTATGGCTCCCTGGAGCCTTTAAATAAAGTACTTGAGTTGTAGAGTTTTGTTGTGATGCCATGTTGTATGTACCCATATCGAGCATATTGTATGTATGTTTGAAATGCTTGGTATGAGTGGGATCCGACAATCTAGTTGTTTGCCCTTCGCAGCCTTTTTTATGGGGAAATGTAGTCTAGTGCTCCTCGAGCCATAGTAGTCCGCTACAGCCCGGTTTACCGGAGTCCTGCTAGCCCAGCACTACTGTTCAGGACACTTGACTGGCCGGCATGTGTTTCACTTCGTCCCTATGTCTGTCCCTTCGGGGAAATGTCACGCGGTGATCTCCGGAGTCCTGTCTAGCCTGCTACAGCCCGGGATTCCCCGGAGTCCTGCTAGCCCAGTGCTACAGCCCGGAATCACTCGTTGATGACCGACATGTTCGTTGTGATTCATGTATGCCTGTCTCCATAGGTCTGTGCCGCTTTGGGTTCACGACTAGCCATGTCGGCCCGGGTTCTCGGTCATATGGATGCTAGCGACATTGTCATATACGTGAGCCAAAAGGCGCAAACGGTCCCGGGCCATGGTAAGGCGACACCCGTGGGATACCGTGCGTGAGGCTGCAAAGTGATATGAGGTGTTACCGGCTAGATCGAGGTGGCTTAGAATCGGGGTCCTGACAGCGTTGGTATCAGAGCCGGACTGCCTGTAGGTTCGTTCAGCCAAACTGGTCGACGTCGAGTCTAGAAATGCTTTAGTTATATGTAAGGGAATTGATTGTGGGAGGGAACGTAAGGTTCTTTTACTCTTTTACCCTATGCTTCTGATCTGAGTCATTCTCTTCTCATTCAACGTGGGTTAAGGACTAGGCTCTCTTCTTCTATCAGGTTCACGTGTTACTAATCCGTAGTAGCTCATAGGATTTTTGCTACGAGTTTCAGTCCAGTTCCTACTATTTTAGTACATGGCTATTTGAATCAGAACCTTGATATGATGCTGTTGAGCGGTATTGTGAACTGTTGTGGATGTCTCAAATCTTTTTTTGAGCATTTACAGCCGTTATGCTGCCCAATTTTCCCTAGGAATTCTGATGTCTTTGTCTTGTGGCTATGCTTTCAGATGGACAACCAGTCTCAAAACCAAGTGGTTCGCCTGACCAGGTGCCTCGACGTGCCCGGTCATACTGCTATGTTGGTCCGGGTCATGATCGAGACAGGATACCGTTGGTATCCCGAATACACTGTTGAAGAGCAGTTCCGTGACTTTAATCAAAGCCAGTATTTATGCACCGTCAGGATATTTCCTTCCTATCCTGGATCTACCGAGCCCCTTCACTGTTCCTATGGACTCGGAGTCACCATTGAGATGGCTGTGCAGGATGCTGCCTATTCCATGATGACCATCTTGCGAGTCCGGACTGGCCTGCTTCGGAACACTGACTTCCGTTACATGCCAGCTTCACTTCCGGGAGCGCAGGGGTATCTTCAGGCTATCTATGCTGACTCCACTCAGGAGGACTCATTAACTCGTACCACTGCTGAGATGCTCGAAGATAAGGACCGAGAGAATCGGGCCTTGAGGCTGGAGCTCTTCAATACCCGTGCTGATCATTGGGCCACATTGACTCGGTTTGCACCCGCGGTGCAAGCTGGATGTATGGATACCAGGGATCTGTATCCTGTGAGAGCAGCTCTGCCAGACATGGTGGATTGGCGTGATGTGGGAGGCATCACCCCACCCCTTGGTCCCCGCAGGCCACCGTTTGTTGGTCCAAGACCTTATCCTAGCCCCTACGGTCCACAGGCTCCTCAGGACCGTCTGTTTCCGGATGATCACGTTGAACTTCCAGGCTATGGAGGTGACTTCTATGAGGACTACTACGGAGCTGTCTGAGTTAGTAGTAGTACCACTAGTATTGTAGTAGTTGTATCTCCACTGTCCTGTGTGACTTGTGGAATACGACTTGGTGTGTAATCGATTCCGGAGGTGTAGACAAATAATGTATAGGGACTCGGAATGCCTCCGATGAGATGTAACGTCTACTTTCATAGTTGTACTGTAGCATGGGCTTGTACTAAACTATGCATGACGAGTATGACCGTTGGTGTATATATGGCAGTTTTATATTACCATGGCATACGAATGAGCGTCTCCGCATTCCGTGTTATCCTTTACATTCTGCATTTCCCTGTTAAGTTTGAGCCATCCTTGTCTAAACCGTTGTCTTGTTTTCCCTCCTAGGATGGTCAACACCCGCGGAAACCCTGCTGCCCCGGAGCAGGGGGAAGCCAATGCAGCTAGAGGTGAAAATTTGCCTCACCCACCTTCCCTGGCCGAAGTAATGCTGGAGGCGGAAAGGAACAAGCGTGAGACCAACCGCCTGTTGGAGCGGATTGAGCAGAACACTGCACGCCACCCACGAAATGCCTTGGTGTCAATCAACGACTTCATCAAGCTGTACCCACCAAAGTTTAACCATTCCGTCGAGCCCCTCGACGCGGATGATTGGCTTCGCAGCATCACCCACAAGCTACGTTCTGCCAACGTAGCAGAAGCCGACAAGGTTACCTATGCTGCTTATCATCTTGAGGGCCCCGCTAGCCATTGGTGGGAAAACTACGAAGCTATGCGCCCGGTCGGCCAAATCACTACCTGGGCTGAGTTCAGCGAGGCTTTCCGTGAGCATCACATTCCGGAAGGTCTCATGGATCGCAAGAGGGAGGAGTTCTGCAACTTCACCCAAGGAAGGCTGACTGTGGATGCATATAGCCGAGAATTTGGGAACCTGGCACGCTATGCTCCTGAAGAGGTTTCTACTGACGCCAAGAAGCAGGCAAGGTTCCGTAAGGGACTTAGCCCTGAGCTTCGCCGCGATCTCCGTCTGCACGAGTGCACATCCTTCCAGAAGTTGGTCAATAAAGCTATCAGTGCTGAGACAGGCCAGACTGATTATGACGCTTCACGCAAGCATTCTCGTGATTTTGGGTCTTCATCCGGCTCTGGAGCTCAGAAGCGCCGGGTGTGGATTCCAAGCACCGCACTGCCACCCAGATTCACCCCGAGGCCATCCTTTGAGGCGCCTCGTCCCAACCCGCAATTTGCACCGTCCAAGCCCTATGGTGGCCCCGCTGCTAATGTTGCTCCACGCCCCACTGTGGTAACATGCTTCAAGTGTGGAGAACCGGGTCACTATAGTCGAGAGTGTCCCCAGAACAACCCCAATCAAGCTTGAAAGTCCGTTGGCCGTGGTAAGCCCGCGCGAAAGACTTTCTACGCCAAGCCGGCCACTACTGCACGTGGCCATGTCAACTACGTCTCAGCCGAAGAGGCTCATGAGGATCCCAACGTCGTCCTTGGTACGCTCCTTGTTAACTGCCATCCGGCATCTGTTCTTTTCGATACTGGAGCATCTCATTCATTCATATCCGAGAATTATGCTCGGTTGCATAACACGACATTCTGTGACATGCCCACTTCCATGGTAATTCAAACTCCGGGTTCCAAATGGCAAACTTCTAGGGTAAGCCATGGGAACGAAATTCTTGTCGATAGGCTTGTCTTCCTTGCATCTTTAATAGCTCTCAAGTCCTCCGACATAAACATCATCTTGGGTATGGACTGGATGTCGGATCATTATGCCAAGATCGATTGTGCCACTAGAACCGTTCAACTTACTCATCCCTCGGGCAAGACAGTTAATGTCTTAACTCGAGTGGCCAAGCGCCAACTTTACTCTCTCAATGCCAACCCCCTTCCAGACCTTGAGGACGTTCCGGTAGTCCGAGACTTTCCGGATGTGTTTCCGGAAGAACTGCCAGGTGTTCCACCTGACCGGGATGTCGAGTTTCTGATAGACCTTGTTCCAGGAACCGTTCCAATTGCTAGAAGACCCTACAAGATGGCACCCTTAGAACTAGCCGAGCTTAAGAACCAACTCGATGAGTCCTTGAACAAAGGGTTCATCCGTCCTAGCTCCTCTCCTTGGGCTTGCCCCGTCCTCTTCGTCAAGAAGAAGGATGGAACGGATCGAATGGTTGTGGATTACCGACCTGTCAATCTGGTCACCATCAAGAACAAATACCCGCTTCCCAGGATCAACGACCTGTACGATCAGCTCGCTGGATCCTCAGTCTTCTCCAAGATGGATTTGAGGTTGGGCTACCATCAAATCAAAATCAGAAACGGGGACATTCCCAAAACGGCTTTTGTCACTCGTTATGGCCAATACGAGTACACCGTCATGTCCTTCGGTTTAACCAATGCCCCGGCCACTTTCTCCCGGTTAATGAACTCGGTTTTCATGGAGTACTTGGACAAATTCGTCGTAGTATATCTCGATGACATACTCATCTACTCCAAAAATGAAGAGGAACATGCCGAACATCTAAGGCTGGTATTGATGAAACTTCGAGAGCATCGCCTTTATGCCAAATTCTCCAAGTGTGAATTTTGGTTGTCAGAAGTGACCTATCTAGGCCATGTAATCTCTGGTAAGGGTATTGCTGTAAATCCCGAGCGAGTTCAAGCCGTCCTTGATTGGACTCCACCTGTTTCGGTCAAGCAAGTTCGGAGTTTCCTTGGCCTAGCGAGCTATTGCCGCCGCTTCGTCGAGAATTTCTCCAAGGTTGCTAAACCTCTAACTGAACTCCTCAAGAAAGATAAAAAGTTCGAGTGGACTCCACAGTGCGAGTTCAGTTTTCAGGAACTGAAAAGACGTCTGACATCTGCTCCCGTACTGGTACCACCAGATTTCTCCAAGGACTTTATTATCTATTGCGACGCCTCGCGACAAGGACTAGGTTGCATACTCATGCAGGATCGTCAGGTAATTGCCTATGCCTCACGGCAATTACACCCACATGAGGAAAATTATCCCACACATGATCTAGAGCTTGCAGCTGTAGTCCATGCACTCAAAACCTGGCGACATTACCTTCTCGGTAATCGTTGCGAGATCTTCACCGATCACCAAAGCTTGAAATATATCTTCACCCAACCAGATTTGAATCTCAGGCAAAGACGTTGGGTCGAGTTGATCTCGGATTACGACTTAGGAATAACTTACACCCCTGGCAAAGCCAATGTCATGGCTGATGCACTAAGTCGTAAGTCCTACTGTAACAACCTGATGTTACAACAAAGTCAACCACTTCTCCATGAGGAATTCCGCAAGCTTAATCTTCACATTGTTCCTCAAGGATTCTTGTCTACCCTGGTGGCGAAACCTACCCTTATGGATCAAATCATAGCTGCCCAAAAGCGTGATAAGGGCATATCCCGGATTAAGGAAAACATTGCTAGCGGAGTAGCTAAATGTTTTTCCATGGATGAGCAAGGTGCTGTCTTCTTTGAGAACCGCCTGGTGGTTCCCAAGAACCAACATCTACGCCAGATGTTCCTTAAGGAAGCTCATGAATCCCCTCTCACTATTCATCCCGGTAGTACTAAAATGTATCAAGACCTACGCCAGAGGTTTTGGTGGACTAGGATGAAGAGGGAAATTGCTCAATACATTGCTAATTGCGACGTTTGTCGTCGTGTTAAAGCAGAGCATCAACGGCCTGCTGGCACCCTTCAACCTTTGGCTATTCCTGAATGGAAATGGGACAAAATCAGTATGGATTTCATCACTGGATTTCCCAGGACCAAGAGGGGAAATAATGCCATCTTCGTCGTGATCGACCGTCTTTCCAAGGTAGCCCATTTCCTACCTGTTCGTGAGAGTATCACCGCTAGCCAGCTAGCTGACTTATACATCTCCCGAATAGTGTCTCTTCATGGTGTCCCATTGGAAATTAACTCAGACCGTGGAAGTCTCTTCACCTCTCGATTTTGGGAAAGTTTCCAAAATGCTATGGGAACTCATCTCTCCTTTAGCACCGCCTTCCATCCTCAATCAAGTGGTCAAGTAGAGCGAGTAAATCAAATTCTGGAGGATATGCTCCGAGCTTCTGTTATCTCGTTCGGAATGAGTTGGGAGAAATGCCTTCCATTCGCGGAGTTTGCCTATAACAATAGCTATCAAGCTAGTTTGGGCAAGGCTCCCTTCGAAGTTCTCTATGGACGAAAATGTCGAACGCCGCTTAACTGGTCAGAAACCGGGGAAAGACAACTCTTTGGCCCGGATATGATTCAGGAAGCAGAAGAGCAGGTTCGCGTTATTCGTGAGAAATTGAAAACGGCCCAATCTCGCCAAAAGAGTCAATATGATCGCAAGCATAAGCCTATGACATTCGAAATTGACGAGAAAGCTTACCTTCGGGTTACCCCGTTAAAGGGAACCCATCGCTTCGGTATCAAAGGCAAATTGGCTCCTCATTACATTGGACCCTTTCGCATTATTGCCAAACGAGGAGAAGTTGCCTACCAATTGGAACTACCTCCGCATCTTTCCAGAGTTCACGACGTCTTCCACGTTTCGCAACTCAGGCGTTGCTTTGCGGATCCTATCCGTGGAGTGGACCACAAAACGCTTGATTTACAGGATAACCTTTCTTATCGGGAATACCCCGTTCGTATCCTTGATCAAGCCGAGCATACCACTCGACGTCATAATATCAAGTTTCTCAAGGTTCAATGGTCACACCATTCCGAGGAAGAAGCCACTTGGGAAAGGGAGGATCGTCTTCGACTCGAGTACCCCGCCTTCTTCCCAGATGATCCTAAATCTCGGGACGAGATTCTTTTGAGTGGGGGTGAGTTGTCACATCCTAGCTAGGTTATGCATTAGAGTGTGCATCATGTCTACTTTCATCAGAAATGGAAATGGGGAAAGCAGAACCCCCAGCACCCCCCCTGAAATCAACTAGGGTTTACTAAAAATAAATTCAATGAACCTGAAATGCCCTTCAGAAATGTTCACCCTCTTTGCCTTGGGCTAGAACCCTTGGGAAAAATGGTGAATATAATTTTAGGTCATCAAAAGGGGCATTGATTTAATTTATAAATATTTGAATTTGGGCTTTTAAATACTATTAAATAATTTAAATGCTCAAATAATGTTGGAATTATTTTTGGGGCCACTGAAATATTTCAGAAAGTATCCATAAATATTTTCAGGATTTTATAAAATGATTTAGTATTTAAACTAAATCAAAACAGAATAATAGAAAATAGAAAACAGAATATAAATAAAAAAAGAGGAGAGGGAGAAGCCCACCTGGGCCTTACCTGGCGCCGCCCACCAGGCCCACCTGCCGGCCCAGCCCAGCCACCGCGCCAGCGAGCAGCTTGGCTCGGCCAGGCAGGCAGGCAGGTGCTCGACGGCAGCACCCGCGCGCGCCACGCACCTGGCTGCCGCCCTGCTTCCTCCCCTCGCCGCCCTGCTGGCCTAGACGGGCTCCACGTCGCCGCCTCGACCCCCTGGACATGCTCACTCGCCCCCTGCCTCACTCCCTCGCTCCCCTTAGCCATGGCCGACGCAGCCGTCGTCGTTCCACTGGCGTAGTCGTGTCCACCGCCGTCCCCGCGCTGCTCCACCGTGTCCTGAAGCTCCGCCACTTCCTCCTCGATCGCTCCACCAAGCCACGCCCCGCCGGAGGCCCGCAAACGACTCCACCGAGCTCGTCTTCAACCTCGGGCGCCGCCGATCGCCGACTTCGATTCGCCATCGTCAACGCCTCCCCGAGCCCACTGGCCTTCTCAGCAACTCCGCCGTGAGCTCCCCTTCCTCCTCCCCCTAGCCCCGTAGCTCGAGCGCCCCCCTAGCCCTGCCGGCCACCTTGGCCGGGAACTCGGCTCCGCCGCTCATGGCGCCGCCGTGGCAGGGGCCAAGCCAGCCGCAACCGAGCCCGTCATCGTGTTCCTGGTGACGCCAGGAACCCGTAGGACCTATCCGCATGCCTCCCCGCGCCTTATAGCCTCGAACCCGAGCTCGCCCGAGCTCCAGCCGCCGCCTCGAGCCTGATTCCGGCGAGCTCCGGCCGCCCCGCAGCCTCCCGTGTGTCCCACTGGATTCGCGCGAGTCTGGGCATCGTATAGATGAGCTCCGCCGCCCGAATGGTCGCCGGAGCGGCGATCCCGAGCCCCTCCGCCGTCTCTGTCGTCGCCGGCGACGAGCCGTGGACCAAGTCCGGCGAGTTTGACCACTGACGTGGACTGGGTGGGCCCAGTTGACTCCCCTGAGTCAATGACAAGTGGCCCCCCCCTCTGCTAATTATCCAGATTAGTTCCTAACTAAAATTAATTAGTTTAATTAACTAATGACCCTGACAGGCGGGACCCACTAGTCAGCCTCTCTCCCTGCCCTGTTACACTGACCAGTGGTCCCCACACGTCAGGTTTGACTGGGACAGCCGCCTTTGACCTGCTGACGCAATGTTGTTGTCATGCTGACGCAATATATCTTTTCTGGAATTAAAATAACTCAGGAAATTCCAGAAAATACCCAAAACTTCAAAAATTCATAGAAATTCAACCATAACTCCAAATGAGACAAATTATATATGTAAAATTATCAGAAAAATTCAAGGAATCCATCTGTACCATTTTCATGCATGTTTGAACAATGTTTGTCCCCTGTTTTGGACAAAACAAATAAAGGGCATTTAAATAATCATATATGGGGTTGGAATTTGAACCTTGCACTCAAGCCAACTCCATTTAAATTATAGCTAGTTGCATTAGCTCAAGACACATCCATATTGCCATGTCATAGCATGCATCATATTGTTGCATATCGTCATGTGTTGATTGTGCTCGGTTGTGTTCTTCGTGGTAGGTTCTGCATCCGAGGATATTCACGAGTATCCAACTGAAGGGCAGTATTCCGTCACCACTCCATCAGGCAAGCAACCATTGATCATTCCGATACAACCCATGTTCCCGCTCCTGCTCTTGTTTACTGCATTAAGACAACACGATTCAAACTGCTGTGTGCTACGGTAGTTGAACCCTTATCCTTTGCATGACCTGTCATTGCCACAGTAACTAGATGAAACCCACTAGCATGTGTAGGAGTTGATTGAGCCATGTTTTGTGATTCCTACCTTGCTATGCCTGCTATGCTTAGAGTTGTGTCAGGTCTGGTTCATCTGGGTGATGGGCTAGAGTGAAATGCTTGTGCCAGTATTATGTGGGATGTGTTGAACATGTTTTGGTAAAGGTATCGATGAGAGGCCATGTAGGAGTACATGGTGGGTTGTTTCATTGAAGCCGTCCCTAAGAACTGAGTTCTGTATGCGTGAATTAAGATTCAGCTACTACCACACATTGGGCCCTGAAATATGACCCCGCTCGACTTACCGACCCCTCTCGCCTCAGTCCAGGAGTTGCAACTAGTTTCTGGTGTTTGTAGGATATGTGTTGGCGGCCATGCGTAGCGCTGACCCTAGGGGTGGGCTATGTTGCGGTAGATACACCGTGGCACGGTGTACCGGGTCACCCGTTTGGTGTCTCGGGAACCCTGTTCACATCGTTCAGGGCCGTTGAGGACACCCCGGCCGGATTTCCTTGCGGATGGAACCTGAATAGGCGATGACCCTGGACTAGAGACTTTTGAGGTTAGTCAGGTCGTGGTCTACACCCACGTCGGTTTTCGCTTGAAGTCTGCCGAGCACATTTCGTGTGCAGACGCTAAGTGGTGGAAACATGTGTGACGAAGTACACCCCTGCAGGGTATGAAACTATTCGAATAGCCGCGTCCGCGGTAAAGGACTACTTGATTGCATATACAGTTCATAGACAAGTTAATGGATACTACTAAAAGACTCAAGATAAGTGTGAGTACCGAGGATGGCCCCTTCCCAGGATTCGAGGGAGGATCCTCGGTGGAGTATTGTGATGGTGAGTAGTGGACTCGTGTGCGAAAACTATTTTGCTAAAAGATTCCGTAGGATAGCTTAGCCAAGAGTCAAAGCTGGCTTGCTGCATAAACCCCACCACCTTCTTGAGAATGAGCATGTACAGTAGGTTCTGATGTAAGACTTGCTGAGTACTTTTGTACTCATGTTTGCTTATTTATTGTTTTCAGACGACAACACTGCCCCCTCCGATGGGTTTTACGTAGATCTTGACGTCGACGAGTGACTAGACACCCAGGTGGTGATCCAGGCCATGGAGGGCCCTATGTAGATAGACAGGCTTCGAGAAGCCTTCTTTCTTTCTAGAGTCTGTACTCAGACTAGTTGCTTCCGCATGTGCTTGTATGACTGTATGACTTGAGTGTCGGGTCATGTGGCCCCTACCTGTATGAATATGTTATGTATGGCTCCCTGGAGCCTTTAAATAAAGTACTTGAGTTGTAGAGTTTTGTTGTGATGCCATGTTGTATGTACCCATATCGAGCATATTGTATGTATGTTTGAAATGCTTGGTATGAGTGGGATCCGACAATCTAGTTGTTTGCCCTTCGCAGCCTTTTTTATGGGGAAATGTAGTCTAGTGCTCCTCGAGCCATAGTAGTCCGCTACAGCCCGGTTTACCGGAGTCCTGCTAGCCCAGCACTACTGTTCAGGACACTTGACTGGCCGGCATGTGTTTCACTTCGTCCCTATGTCTGTCCCTTCGGGGAAATGTCACGCGGTGATCTCCGGAGTCCTGTCTAGCCTGCTACAGCCCGGGATTCCCCGGAGTCCTGCTAGCCCAGTGCTACAGCCCGGAATCACTCGTTGATGACCGACATGTTCGTTGTGATTCATGTATGCCTGTCTCCATAGGTCTGTGCCGCTTTGGGTTCACGACTAGCCATGTCGGCCCGGGTTCTCGGTCATATGGATGCTAGCGACATTGTCATATACGTGAGCCAAAAGGCGCAAACGGTCCCGGGCCATGGTAAGGCGACACCCGTGGGATACCGTGCGTGAGGCCGCAAAGTGATATGAGGTGTTACCGGCTAGATCGAGGTGGCTTAGAATCGGGGTCCTGACAACTACCGCATTCACTTTAAATAGGGCTCCATCGAAATCCGTTGAGACGACACCGTATGAATTATGGTTTGGAAAGAAACCTAACCTGCCGTTTCTAAAAGTTTAGGGATGCGATGCTTATGTCAAGAAACTTCAACCTGAAAAGCTCGAACCCAAGTCGAAAAAATGCGTCTTTATAGGATACCCTAAAGAAACTATTGGGTATACCTTCTACCTCAGATCCGAAGGCAAGATCTTTGTTGCCAAGAATGGATCCTTTCTAGAGAAAGAGTTTCTCTCGAAAGAAGTAAGTGGGAGGAAAGTAGAACTTGATAAAGTCTCTTGAACTGGAAAGTGGCGCAACTCAGGAAAATGTTCCTGAGGTGCCTGCACCGACTAGAGAGGAAGTTAATGATGATGATCATGAGACTTCAGATCAAGTTGCTACTGAACTTCGTAGGTCCACAAGGACACGCTCCACACCAGAGTGGTACGGAAACCCTATCTTGGAAATCATGTTGTTAGACAACGATGAACCTTCAAACTATGAAGAAGCGATGGCGGGCCCAGATTCCGACAAATGGCTGGAAGCCATGAACCTGAGATAGGATCCATGTATCAAAACGAAGTATGGACTTTGACTGACTTGCCCGATGATCGGCGAGCCATAGAAAATAAATGGATCTTTAAGAATAAGACATACGCGGATGGTAATGTAACCATCTATAAAGCTCGGCTTGTTGCTAAGGGTTATTGACAAGTTCAAGGGGTTGACTATGATGAGACTTTCTCACCCGTAGCGAAGCTGAAGTCCGTCCGAATCATGTTAGAAATTGCCGCATTCTACGATTATGAGATATGGCAAATGGACGTCAAAACGGCATTCCTTAATGGTTTCCTTAAGGAAGAATTGTATATGATGCAGCCAGAAGGTTTTGTCGATCCTAAGAATGCTGACAAGGTGTGCAAGCTCCAACGCTCGATCTATGGGCTGGTGCAAGCATCTCGGAGTTGGAACATTCGTTTTGATGAGATGATCAATGCGTTTGGGTTTATGCAGACTTATGGAGAAGCCTGCATTTACAAGAAAGTGAGTGGGAGCTCTGTAGCATTTCTCATATTCTATGTGGATGACATACTGTTGATGGGAAATGATATAGAATTCTTGGAAAGCATAAAGGCCTACTTTAACAAGTGTTTTTCAATGAAGGATCTTGGAGAAGCTGCTTACATATTAGGCATCAAGATCTATAGAGATAGATCGAGATGCCTCATTGGTCTTTCACAAAGTACGTACCTTGACAAGATATTGAAGAAGTTCAATACGGATCAGTCAAAGAAGGGGTTCTTGCCTGTATTGCAAGGTACGAGATTGAGCACGACTCAATGCCCGACCATGACAGAAGATAGAGAAAATATGAGTGTCGTCCCCTATGCCTCGGCCATAGGGTCTATCATGTATGCTATGCTGTGTACCAGACCTGATGTAAACCTTGTCGTAAGTTTGGTAGGAAGGTACCAAAGTAATCCCGGCATGGAACACTGGATAGCGGTCAAGAATATCCTGAAGTACCTGAAGAGGACTAAGGATATGTTTCTCGTTTATGGAGGTGACGAAGAGCTCGTCGTAAAGGGTTACGTCGATGCTAGCTTCGACACAGATCTGGATGACTCTAAGTCACAAACCGGATACGTGTATATTTTGAATGGTGGGGCAGTAAGCTGGTGCAGTTGCAAGCAAAGCGTTGTGGCGGGATCTACATGTGAAGCGGAGTACATGGCAGCCTCGGAGGCAGCACAAGAAGAAATCTGGGTGAAGGAGTTCATTACCGACCTAGGAGTCATTCCCAATGCGTCGGGCCCGATGACTCTCTTCCGTGACAACACTGGAGCTATTGCCCTTGCCAAGGAGCCCAGGTTTCACAGGAAGACCAGGCATATCAAGCGTCGCTTCAACTCCATTCGTGAAAGCGTTCAAAATGGAGACATAGATATTTGCAAAGTACATACAGAACTGAATGTAGCAGATCCATTGACTAAACCTCTCCCTAGAGCAAAACATGATCAGCACCAGAACTCTATGGGTGTTCGATTCATCACAATGTAACTAGATTATTGACTCTAGTGCAAGTGGGAGACTGTTGGAAATATGCCCTAGAGGCAATAATAAAATGGTTATTGTTATATTTCCTTGTTCATAATAATTGTCTATTGTTCATGCTATAATTGTGTTATCTGGAAATGGTAATACATGTGTGAATACATAGACCACAACACGTCCCTAGTGAGCCTCTAGTTGACTAGCTCGTTGATCAAAAGATAGGCATGGTTTCCTGACTATGGAAATTAGATGTCATTGGTAATGGGATCACATCATTAGGAGAATGATGTGATGGACAAGATGAAGGAAATATGCCCTAGAGGCAATAATAAAGTTATTATTTATTTCCTTATATCATGATAAATGTTTATTATTCATGCTAGAATTGTATTAACCGGAAACATAATACATGTGTGAATACATAGACAAACAGAGTGTCACTAGTATGCCTCTACTTGACTAGCTCGTTAATCAAAGATGGTTATGTTTCCTAACCATGGACAAAAGAGTTGTTATTTGATTAACGAGGTCACATCATTAGTTGAATGATCTGATTGACATGACCCATACCATTAGCTTAGCACCCGATCGTTTAGTATGTTGCTATTGCTTTCTTCATGACTTATACATGTTCCTATGACTATGAGATTATGCAACTCCCGTTTAGCGGAGGAATACTTTGGGTACTACCAAACGTCACAACGTAACTGGGTGATTATAAAGGAGTACTACAGGTGTCTCCAAAGGTAGATGTTGGGTTGGCGTATTTCGAGATTAGGATTTGTCACTCCGATTGTCGGAGAGGTATCTCTGGGCCCTCTCGGTAATGCACATCACATAAGCCTTGCAAGCATTGCAACTAAGAAGTTAGTTGCGAGATGTTGTATTACGGAACGAGTAAAGAGACTTGCCGGTAACGAGATTGAACTAGGTATTGGCTACCGACGATCGAATCTCGGGCAAGTAACATACCGATGACAAAGGGAACAACGTATGTTGTTATGCGGTCTGACCGATAAAGATCTTCGTAGAATATGTAGGAGCCAATATGGGCATCCAGGTCCCGCTATTGGTTATTGACCGGAGACGTGTCTCGGTCATGTCTACATTGTTCTCGAACCGTAGGGTCCGCACGCTTAAGGTTTCGATAACAGTTGTATTATGAGTTTATGAGTTTTGATGTACCGAAGGAGTTCGGAGTCCCGGATGAGATCGGGGACATGACGAGGAGTCTCGAAATGGTCGAGACATAAAGATCGATATATTGGACGACTATATTCGGACATCGGAAAGGTTCCGAGTGATTCGGGTATTTTTCGGAGTACCGGGTAGTTACGGGAGAAGTAATGGGCCTTGATGGGCTTTAGTGGGAAGAGGAAAAGGCTGCTGCGCCCCCCCTCCCCTTTGGTCCGAATTGGACTAGGGAAAAGGGGGCCGGCCACCTCTCCTTCTCCTCCTATTCCTTCTCCCTTCCTCCCCTCTTGATGGACTCCTACTAGGACTTGGAGTCCTAGTAGGACTCCCATCCTGGCCGCACCTTATGCCTTGGCCGGCCTCCTCCTCCTTCATCCTTTATATACAGGGGCAGGGGGCACCTCTAGACACACAAGTTGATCCTTGAGATCGTTCCTTAGCCGTGTGCGGTGCCCCCTGCCACCAAATTCCACCTCGATCATACCGTTGTAGTGCTTAGGCGAATCCCTGCGTCGGTAGTACATCAAGATCGTCACCAGGCCGTCGTGCTGACGGAACTCCTCCCCAAAGCTTTGCTGGATCGGAGCCCGGGGATCGTCATCGAGCTGAACGTGTGCTAAGAACTCGGAGGTGCCGGAGTAACGGTGCTTGGATCGGTTGGATCGGGAAGAAGACGTACGACTACTTCCTCTACGTTGTGTCAACGCTTCCGTTGCGATCTACAAGGGTACGTAGATCAAACTCTCCCCCTTGTTGCTATGCATCACCATGATCTTGCGTGTGCGTAGGAAATTTTTTGAAATTACTACGTTCCCCAACAGTGGTATCAGAGCCTAGGTTTTATGGTTTGATGTTATATGCACGAGTAGAACACAAGTGAGTTGTGGGCGATATAAGTCATACTGCCTACCAGCATGTCATACTTTGGTTCGGCGGTATTGTTGGATGAAGCGGCCCGGACCGACATTACGCATACGCTTACGCGAGACCGGTTTCCCCGACGTGCTTTGCACATAGGTGACTTGCGGGTGACTGTTTCTCCAACTTTAGTTGAACCGAGTGTGGCTACGCCCGGTACTTGCGAAGGTTAAAACGGAGTCTATTTGACAAACTATCGTTGTGGTTTTGATGCGTAGGTGAGATTGGTTCTTGCTTAAGCATGTAGCAGCCACGTAAAACTTGCAACAACAAAGTAGAGGACGTCTAACTTGTTTTTGCAGGGCATGTTGTGATGTGATATGGTCAAGACGTGATGAGATATAAGTTGTTGTATGAGATGATCATGTTTTGTTGAAGTTATCAGCAACTGGCAAAAGCCTTATGGTTGTCTCTTTATTGCATAAGATGCAAGCGCCAAATAATTGCTTTACTTTATCGCTATGCGATAGCAATAGTTGCAAGAGCAATAGTTGGCGAGACGACCGTGTGACGACACATTGATATAGATCAAGATGATGGAGATCATGGTGTCATGCCGGTGATGACAGAGATCATGACAGTACTTTGGAGATGGAGATCAAAGAAGCAAGATGATGATGGCCATATCATGTCACATATTTTGATTGCATATGATGTTTATCTTTTATACATCTTATTTTTGCTTTGATTGACGGTAGCATTATAAGATGATCTCTCACTAAATTATCAAGAAGTGTTCTCCCTGAGTATGCACCATTGCGAAAGTTCTTCGTGCTGAGACACCACGTGATGATCGGGTGTGATAGGTTCTACGTTCAAATACAACGGGTGCAAAACAGTTGCACACGCGGAATACTCAGGTTATACTTGACGAGCCAAGCATATACAGATATGGCCTCGGAACACAGAGACCGAAAGGTCGAGCGTGAATCATATAGTAGATATGATCAACATAACGATGTTCACCATAGAAAACTACTCCATCTCACGTGATGATCGGTTATGGTTTAGTTGATTTGGATCACGTGTTCACTTAGAGGATTAGAGGGATATCTATCTAAGTGGGAGTTCTTAAGTAATATGATTAATTGAACTTAAATTTATCATGAACTTAGTCCTGGTAGTATTTTGCAAATTATGTTGTAGATCAATAGCTCGCGTTGTTGCTTCCATATGTTTATTTTGATATGTTCCTAGAGAAAATTGTGTTGAAAGATGTTAGTAGCAATGATGCGGATTGGATCCGTGATCTGAGGTTTATCCTCATTGCTGCACAGAAGAATTATGTCCTTGATGCACCGCTAGGTGACAGACCTATTGCAGGAGCAGATGCAGACGTTATGAACGTTTGGCTAGCTCAATATGATGACTACTTGATAGTTTAAGTGCACCATGCTTAACAGCTTAGAATCGGGACTTCAAAGACGTTTTGAACGTCATGGACCATATGAGATGTTCCAGGAGTTGAAGTTAATATTTCAAGCAAATACCCGAGTTGAGAGATATGAAGTCTCCAACAAGTTCTATAGCTAAAAGATAGAGGAGAATCGCTCAACTAGTGAGCATGTGCTCAGATTGTCTGGGTACTACAATCGCTTGAGTCAAGTGGGAGTTAATCTTCCAGATAAGATAGTGATTGACAGAATTCTCTAGTCACCATCACCAAGTTAGTAGAACTTCGTGATGAACTATGATATGCAAGGGATAACGGAAACGATTCCCAAGCTCTTCGTGATGCTGAAATCAACGAAGGTAGAAATCAAGAAAAACATCAAGTGTTGATGGTTGACAAGACCACTAGTTTCAAGAAAAGGGCAAAGGGAAGAAGGGGAACTTCAAGAAGAACGGCAAGCAAGTTGCTGCTCAAGTGAAGAAGCCCAAGTCTGGTCCTAAGCCTGAGACTAAGTGCTTCTACTGCAAAGGGACTGGTCACTGGAAGCGGAACCACCCCAAGTGATTGGCGGATAAGAAGGATGGCAAAGTGAACATAAGTATATCTGATATACATGATATTAATGTGTACTTTACTAGTGTTTATAGCAAACCCTAAGTATTTGATACTAGTTCAGTTGCTAAGATTAGTAACTCGAAACGGGAGTTGCAGAATAAACAGAGACTAGTTAAGGGTGAAGTGACGATGTGTGTTGGAAGTGGTTCCAAGATTGATATGATCATCATCGCACACTCCCTATACTTTCGGGATTAGTGTTGAACCTAAATAAGTGTTATTAGGTGTTTGCGTTGAGCATGAATATGATTTGATCATGTTTATTGTAATACGATTATTCATTTGAGTAAAAGAATAAATTGTTGTTCTGTTTACATGAATAAAACCTTATATGGTTACACACCCAATGAAAATAGTTCGTTGGATCTCGATCGTAGTGATACACATATTCATAATATTGAAACCAAAAGATGCAAAGTTAATAATGATAGTGCAACTTATTTGTGGCACTGCCGTTTAGGTCATATTGGTGTAAAGCGCATGAAGAAACTCCATGCTGATGGGCTTTTGAAATCACTTGATAATGAATCAGTTGATGCTTGCGAACCATGCCTCATGGGAAAGATGACTAAGACTCTGTTCTTCGGAACAATGGAGCGAGCAACAGATTTGTTGGAAATCATACATACTGATGTATGTGGTCCGATCAATATTGAGGCTCGCGACAGGTATCATTATTTTCTGATCTTCACAGATGATTTGAGCAGATATGAGTATATCTACTTGATGAAACATAAGTCTGAAACATTTGAAAAGTTCAAAGAATTTCAGAGTGAAGTGAAAATCATCGTAACAAGAAAATAAAGTTTCTATGATCTGATCGTGGAAAAGAGTATTTGAGTTACGAGTTTGGTCTTCAGTTAAAACAATGTGAAATAGTTTCACTACTCACGCCACCTGGAACACCACAGCATAATGGTGTGTCCGAACGTCATAACCGTACTTTATTGGATATAGTGCAATCTATGATGTTTCTTACCGATTTACCACTATCGTTTTTGGGGTCATGCATTAGAGACAACTGCATTCACATTAAATAGGGCACCATCTAAATTCGTTGAGACGACACCGTGTGAACTATGGTTTGGCAAGAAACCTAAGCTGTCATTTCTTAAAGTTTGGGGTTGCGATGCTTATATGAAAAAGTTTCATCCTGATAAGCTCAAACTCAAATCGGAGAAGTGCGTCTTCATAGGATATCCAAAGGAAACTATTGGATACACCTTCTATCACAGATCCGAAGGCAAGACTTTTGTTGCTAAAATTCGGAAACTTTCTGGAGAAGGAGTTTCTCTCGAAAGAAGTGAGTAGGAGGAAAGTAGAACTTGACGAGGTAACTGTACCTGCTACCTTATTGGAAAGTAGTTCATCACAAAAATCTGTTCTTGTGACTACTACACCAATTAGTGAGGAAGCTAATGATGATGATCATGTAACTTCAGATCAAGTTACTACCGAATCTCGTAGGTAAACCAGAGTGAGATCCGCACCAAAGTGGTACGGTAATCCTGTTCTGGAGGTCATGTTACTTGACCATGATGAACCTACGAACTATGAGGAAGCGATGATGAGCCCGGATTCCACGAAATGGTTTGAGGCCATGAAATCTGAGATATGATCCATGTATGAGAACAAAGTTTGGACTTTGGTTGACTTGCCCGATGATCGGCAAGCAATTGAGAATAAATGGATCTTCAAGAGGAAGACGGACGCTGATAGTAGTGTTACTATCTACAAAGCTAGAATTGTCGCAAATGGTTTTCGACAAGTTCAAGGTGTTGACTACGATGAGAGCTTCTCACTCGTATCTATGCTTGAGTCTGTCCGTATCATGTTAGTAATTGCCGCATTTTATGAAATCTGGCAAACGGATAAACAAAACTGCATTCCTTAACGGATTTATTAAAGAAGAGTTGTATATGATGCAACCAGAAGGTTTTGTCAATCCGAAAGGTGCTAACAAAACGTGCAAGCTCCAGCGATCCATCTGTGGACTGGTGCAAGCATCTCGGAGTTGGAATATACGCTTTGATAAGTTGATCAAAGCATATAGTATTATACAGACTTGCGATTAAGCCTGTATTTACGAGAAAGTGAGTGGGAGCACTACAGCATTTCTGATAAGTATATGTGAATGACATATTGTTGATCAGAAATAATGTAGAATTATTCTGTAAAGCATAAAGGAGTGTTTGAAAGGAGTTTTTCAAAGAAATACTTCGGTGAAGCTGCTTACACATTGAGCTTCAAGATCTATAGAGATAGATCAAGACGCTTGATAAGTTTTTTCAATGAGTACATACCTTGACAAGATTTTGAAGTAGTTCAAAATGGAGCAGTCAAAGAAAGAGTTCTTGCCTGTATTACAAGGTGTGAAGTTGAGTAAGACTCAAAGCCCGACCACGGCAGAAGATAGAAAGAGAATGAAAGTCATTCCCTATGCCTTGGCCATAGGTTCTATAAAGTATGTCATGCTGTATACCAGACCTATTGTATACCCTGCATTGATTTGGCAAGGGAGTACAATAGTGATCTAGGAGTAGATCACTGGACAGCGGTCAGAATTATCCTTAGTGAAATAAGGGTGTGTTTCTTGATTATGGACGTGACAAAAAGGTTCGTCGTAAAGGGTTACGTCGATGCAAGTTTTTGACACTGATCCAGATGAATCTAAAGTCACAATCTGGATACATATTGAAAGTGGGAGCAATTAGCTAGAGTAGCTCCGTGCAGAGCATTATAGACAAAGAGTTTTGCAAAATACTTACGGATCTGAATGTGACAGACCCGTTGACTAAAATTATCTCACAAGCAAAACATGATCACACCTTAGTACTCTTTGGGTGTTAATCACATAGAGATGTGAACTAGATTACTGACTCTAGTAAACCCTTTGAGTGTTGGTCACATGACGATGTGAACTATGGGTGTTAATCACATGGTGATGTGAACTATTGCTGCTAAATCACATGGCGATGTGAACTAGATTATTGACTCTAGTGCAAGTGGGAGACTGAAGGAAATATGCCCTAGAGGCAATAATAAAGTTATTATTTATTTCCTTATATCATGATAAATGTTTATTATTCATGCTAGAATTGTATTAACCGGAAACATAATACATGTGTGAATACATAGACAAACAGAGTGTCACTAGTATGCCTCTACTTGACTAGCTCGTTAATCAAAGATGGTTATGTTTCCTAACCATGGACAAAAGAGTTGTTATTTGATTAACGAGGTCACATCATTAGTTGAATGATCTGATTGACATGACCCATTCCATTAGCTTAGCACCCGATCGTTTAGTATGTTGCTATTGCTTTCTTCATGACTTATACATGTTCCTATGACTATGAGATTATGCAACTCCCGTTTACCGGAGGAATACTTTGGGTACTACCAAACGTCACAACGTAACTGGGTGATTATAAAGGAGTACTACAGGTGTCTCCAAAGGTAGATGTTGGGTTGGCGTATTTCGAGATTAGGATTTGTCACTCCGATTGTCGGAGAGGTATCTCTGGGCCCTCTCGGTAATGCACATCACATAAGCCTTGCAAGCATTGCAACTAAGAAGTTAGTTGAGGGATGTTGTATTACGGAACGAGTAAAGAGACTTGCCGGTAATGAGATTGAACTAGGTATTGGATACCGACGATCGAATCTCGGGCAAGTAATATACCGATGACAAAGGGAACAATGTATGTTGTTATGCGGTCTGACCGATAAAGATCTTCGTAGAATATGTAGGAGCCAATATGGGCATCCAGGTCCCGCTATTGGTTATTGACCGGAGACGTGTCTCGGTCATGTCTACATTGTTCTCGAACCGTAGGGTCCGCACACTTAAGGTTTCGATGACAGTTGTATTATGAGTTTATGAGTTTTGATGTACCGAAGGAGTTCGGAGTCCCGGATGAGATCGGGGACATGACGAGGAGTCTCAAAATGGTCGAGACGTAAAGATCGATATATTGGACGACAATATTCGGACATCGGAAAGGTTCCGAGTGATTCGGGTATTTTTCGGAGTACCGGGTAGTTACGGGAGAAGTAATGGGCCTTGATGGGCTTTAGTGGGAAGAGGAAAAGGCTGCTGCGCCCCCCCTCCCCTTTGGTCCGAATTGGACTAGGGAAAAGGGGGCCGGCCACCTCTCCTTCTCCTCCTATTCCTTCTCCCTTCCTCCCCTCTTGATGGACTCCTACTAGGACTTGGAGTCCTAGTAGGACTCCCATCCTGGCCGCACCTTATGCCTTGGCCGGCCTACTCCTCCTTCATCCTTTATATACAGGGGCAGGGGGCACCTCTAGACACACAAGTTGATCCTTGAGATCGTTCCTTAGCCGTGTGCGGTGCCCCCTGCCACCAAATTCCACCTCGATCATACCGTTGTAGTGCTTAGGCGAAGCCCTGCGTCGGTAGTACATCAAGATCGTCACCACGCCGTCGTGCTGACGGAACTCCTCCCCAAAGCTTTGCTGGGTCGGAGCCCGGGGATCGTCATCGAGCTGAACGTGTGCTAAGAACTCGGAGGTGCCCGAGTAACGGTGCTTGGATCGGTCGGATCGGGAAGAAGACGTACGACTACTTCCTCTACGTTGTGTCAACGCTTCCGTTAGGATCTAGAAGGGTACGTAGATCAAGCTCTCCCCCTTGTTGCTATGCATCACCATGATCTTGCGTGTGCGTAGGAAATTTTTTGAAATTACTACGTTCCCCAACACAAGACCCAATCCTAAGCATAGCTCAAAGATCGTGTAGTTCGTTTGCTAGAGCTTTTCCGAATGTCAAGTATCATTTCCTTAGACCATGAGATTGTGCAACTCCCGGATACCATAGGAGTGCTTTGGGTGTGCCAAACGTCACAACGTAACTGGGTGACTATAAAGGTGCACTACGGGTATCTCCGAAAGTGTCTGTTGGGTTGGCACGAATCGAGACTGGGATTTGTCACTCCGTATGACGGAGAGGTATCTCTCGGCCCACTCGGTAATGCATCATCATAATGAGCTCAATGTGACCAAGTGGTTGATCACGGGATCATGCATTACGGTACGAGTAAAGTGACTTGCCGGTAACGAGATTGAACGAGGTATTGGGATACCGACGATCGGGTCTCGGGCAAGTAACGTACCGATTGACAAAGGGAATTGTATATGGGATTGATTGAATCCTCGACATCGTGGTTCATCTGATGAGATCATCGAGGAGCATGTGGGAGCCAACATGGGTATCCGGATCCCGCTGTTGGTTATTGACCGGAGAGTCGTCTCGTTCATGTCTGCGTGTCTCCCGAACCCGTAGGGTCTACACACTTAAGGTTCAGTGACGCTAGGGTTGTTGAGATATTAGTATATGGTAACCCGAAATTTGTTCGGAGTCCCGGATGAGATCCTGGACGTCACGAGGAGTTCCAGAATGGTCCGTATGTGAAGATTTATATATAGGAAGTCAAGTTTCGGCCATCGAGAAAGTTTCGGGGGTAATCGGTATTATACCGGGACCACCGGAAGGGTCCCGGGGGTCCATCGGGTGGGGCCACCTATCTCGGAGGGCCCCATGGGCTTAAGTGGGAGGGGAACCAGCCCCTAGTGGGCTGGTGTGCCCCCCTTGGGCCTCCCCCTACGCCCAGGGTTGGAAACCCTAGGGGTGGGGGCGCCCCACTTAGCTTGGGGGGCAAGCCACCCCCCTTGGCTGCCGCCCCCCTTGGAGATCCCATGTCCTAGGGCCGGCGCCCCCCTAGGGATCCTATATATAGTGGGGGGAGGGATGGCAGCCGCACCCTAGCCCCTAGCGCCTCCCTCTCCCTCCCGTGACACCTCTCCCTCTCGCTAAGCTTGGCGAAGCCCTGCCGAGATCGCCGTTGCTTCCACCACCACGCCGTCATGCTACTGGATCTCCATCAACCTCTCCTTCCCGCATGTTGGATCAAGTTGGAGGAGACGTCTTCCCAACCGTACGTGTGTTGAACGCGGAGGTGACGTCCGTTCGGCGCTAGGTCATCGGTGATTTGGATCACGACGAGTACGGCTCCATCAACCCCGTTCTCTTGAACGCTTCCGCTCACGATCTACAAGGGTATGTAGATGCACTCCCCTCTCCCTCATTGCTAGATGAATCCATAGATTGATCTTGGTGATCCATAGAAAATTTTAAAATTCTGCCACGTTCCCCATGAGTAGCCTCCTAGTGGATTGATACCTTGGTTTTCAAAAACTAAGGGAAATACTTACGCTACTTTGTTGCATCATCCCTTCCTCTTCGGGGAAAACCAACGCAGTGCTCAAGAGGTAGCAAGAAGGATTTCTGGCGCCGTTGCCGGGGAGGTCTACGCAAAAGTCAATATACCAGTACCCATCACATACCCTTATCTTCCGCATTACATTATTTGCCATTTGCCTCTCGTTTTCCTCTCCCCCACTTCACCCTTGCCGTTTTATTCGCCCTCTCTCTCTATCCTCCCTCTCTTTCTCTATTTGCCTCTTTTTGCCCGCTTGCTTTCTGTTTGCTTGTGTGTTAGTTCGTTTGCTTGTCATTATGGCTAGTCCCTTATCTTCTCCGTTGTCCCTTGAGTTCGAAATCTTTCACTTCAAACAAAGGCTAGGAGAAAACTTAAAAGATGCCTGGTTGAGAATAATGGAGTCTTATCGTAATTGTACCTCTGAAATAAACCTGAGAATTTTGCTTCACAAATTTTATGTTGGATTAAATATGTCTCATAGACAACTCTTGGATTGTGTTGCCAAAGGCAATTTTATTGAAATCGATCCCCATATTGCGCTTGAAATTATAGAAGGTATTGTGGGAACACTACCTCAACAAAAGGGACCTCATCCTACTCAGGAAGAGACACAAGTTTTTGAAAATTTTTGGGAAGTTACTAAAATTTTACAGAAGTCTATTGAACCTCTTAAGAACATTAGTGGAAATATTCACCGCATGAATATGTTGATTACCCTTTGTAATAAGCGGTTGGATTCGTTAGATCTAAAAATTTCAGAATGCGAAGGGAAACATAATGAAACTCCCGGATTCGAGCTTGATTCCGCTAAAAAGTTGAAAACCAAATATGGTAATACCTAGATCTATCTTTGCTTGTTATGCCTAGCTAGGGGCGTTAAACGATAGCGCTTGTTGGGAGGCAACCCAATTTTATTTTTATTCCTTGCTTTTTTCTCCTGTTTAGTAATAAATAATTTATCTAGCCTCTGTTTTTGTTGTGTGCTTTGTGTTTAATTAGTGTTTGTGCCAAGTAAAACCGTTGGGAAGACTTGGGGAAAGTCTTGTTACGCTTGCTGTAAAAAAGCAGAAACTTTAGCGCTCACGAGAACTGCTGCCATTTTTATTTGGAAAGTCCTATTTAGTTAATCTTTTTGCAGATGATTAGCAGATACATATCTCACGTCCAGCAATTTATTTTAGAATTTTTGGGGTTCCAGATCTTGCGCTAGCTACAGATTACTACAGACTGTTCTGTTTTGTTCTGTTTTTGACAGATTCTGTTTTCCGTGTGTTGTTTGCTTATTTTGATGAATCTATGGCTAGTAAAATAGTTTATAAACCATAAAGAAGTTGGAATACAGTAGGTTTAACACCAATATAAATAAAGAATGAGTTCATTACAGTACCTTGAAGTGGTCTTTTGTTTTCTTTCGCTAACGGAGCTCACGAGATTTTCTATTTTGAGTTTTGTGTTGTGAAGTTTTCAAGTTTTGGGTAAAGATTTGATGGATTATGGAACAAGGAGTGGCAAGAGCCTAAGCTTGGGGATGCCCATGGAACCCCCCAAGATAACCTAAGGACACCCAAAAGCCAAAGCTTGGGGATGCCCCGGAAGGCATCCCCTCTTTCGTCTACTTCTATCGGTAACTTTACTTGGAGCTATATTTTTATTCGCCACATGATATGTGTTTTGCTTGGAGCGTCTTGTATGATTGGAGTCTTTACTTTTTAGTTTACCACAATCATCCTTGCTGTACACACCTTTTGAGAGAGCCATACATGATTTGGAATTTGTTAGAATACTCTATGTGCTTCGCTTATATCTTTTGAGTCATATAGTTTTGCTCTAGTACTTCACTTATATTTTTTAGAGCACGGTGGTGGATTTGTTTTATACAAACTATTGATCTCTCATGCTTCACTTAGATTATTTTGAGAGTCTTAAATAGCACGGTAATTTGCTTAAAATCCTAATATGCTAGGTTTCAAGATTAGTAAAATTTTCTTACGAGTGTTTTGAATACTAAGAGAAGTTTGATGCTTGATGATTGTTTTGAGATATGGAGGTAATAATATCAAAGTCGTGCTAGTTGAGTGGTTGTGAAATTGAGAAATGCTTGTGTTTAAGTTTGCAAGTCCCGTAGCATGCACGTATGGTAAACTTTATGTAACAAACTTGAAACATGAGGTGTTATTTGATTGTCCTTCTTATGAGTGGCGGTCGGGGACGAGCGATGGTCTTTTCCAACCAATCTATCCCCCTAGGAGCATGCACGTAGTGCCGAGGTTTTTGATAACTTGTAGATTTTTGCAATAAGTATGTGAGTTCTTTATGACTAATGTTGATTCCATGGATTAGATGCACTCTCACCCTTCCATCCTTCCTAGCCTCTTCGGTACCGTGCATTGCCCTTTCTCACATTGAGAGTTGGCGCAAACTTCGCCGATGCATCCAAACCCCGTGATATGATACACTCTTTCACACATAAACCTCCTTATATATTCCTCAAAACAGCCACCATACCTACCTATTATGGCATTTCCATAGCCATTCCGAGATATATTGCCATGCAACTTTCCACCATTCCGTTTATCATGACACATTCATTATTGTCATATTGCTTAGCATGATCATGTATTTGACATAGTATTTGTGGCAAATCCACCGTTCATAATTCTTTCATACATGTCACTCTTGGTTCATTGCATATCCCGGTACACCGCCGGAGGCATTCATATAGAGTCATACTTTGTTCTAGTATTGAGTTGTAAATAAATAGAAGTGTGATGATCATCATTTTCTAGAGCATTGTCCCAAGTGAGGAATTATAAAAAAAGAAAAAAAAGAGAAAGGCCATAAAATAAAGAGAAAGGCCAAATAAAAAAACGAGAGAAAAAGAGAGAAGGGACAATGTTACTATCCTTTGCCACACTTGTGCTTCAAAGTAGCACCATAATCTTCATGATAGAGAGTCTCTTGTTTTATCACTTTCATATACTAGTGGGAATTTTCATTATAGAACTTGGCTTGTATATTCCAACAATGGGCCTCCTCAAGTGCCCTAGGTCTTCGTGAGCAAGCAAGTTGGATGCACACCCACTTAGTTTCTTTTGTTGAGCTTTCATACATTTATAGCTCTAGTGCATCCGTTGCATGGCAATCCCTACTCCTTGCATTAACATCAATCGGTGGGCATCTCCATAGCCCATTGATTAGCCTTGTTGATGTGAGACTTTCTCCTTTTTGTCTTCTCCACATAACCCCCCTCATTATATTCTATTCCACCCATAGTGCTATGTCCATGGCTCGTGCTCATATATTGCGTGAAAGTTTAAATGTTTGAAATTACTAAAGTATGAAACAATTGCTTGGCTTGTCATTGGGGGTGTGCATGATGAGAGTATTCTTGTGTGACAAAAATGGAGCATTACTAAACTATATGATTTTGTAGGGATGAACTTTCTTTCACTACAAGAAATATGTCAACTAGTGACCTTCTGTCAGTGACCCTGGAAGAATTGGTCATAGATCTATGACCATTTCAGACCAATTGGTCAAAATCTATTCAGGGGCTCCAAACCCTAAACTATAACGACCATTTTGGTCAGAAAGGTCGTAATTTCCTTACACAAAATGGTCATAAAGTAGATAGCACTGGTTTGCTTCCTTATTTCTAGCTGATCATCACCAATATAGATGGTCATAACCTTGTAAATTGTGGTGGGTTGCTATGACTAGGCGCCACCTCATCAGTTTTGCCTATGTGTCATGTCCATGTGTCAATTTTTGCCCTAGGTTGTGAAGCAACCTATATTTCTGTCATTCCGAAAAATCCCAAAAAATATCATAAATTATTTGGGTCATATCTTCATCAAATATGTAAAAATACTTCCTTGCCTAGTTCAAAAATAATTCAACAATATTCATTTTCCTATTCTGTTCACAACATCACTTTATGAAGGAAGTGCTATTTATATATTCTTGATTGCCCTCGGAATTCCTGGGCACTCTTTCCTATCCAAATCATTGCCGCATGACAAAATTCAGCTCCATTTGCCTAGCAAATCTTCCTCGACAAATTTGCAAAGTTTTTGTCCACCTAGAAGCATTGTGAGGAAGTACCTTTTTATATATCCAAATAATATGAAATTTATATAGCTCCTTCATATTCCCAAATTATCACCCTCCTCCAAATTGCAGTTCAGTCAAATTATCTATGTGAGCCCAGGTTCAATTTATATTTTATGGCCCGATTGGCACGTTGCAAAGCAAGTGTTATCTAGACCCCTCCTATTACCCTCAAACTCTTTGGGCACTCTTCCATACCCAAATCATTGCCACATGATAATATTCAGCTCCATTTTCCTAGTAAATCTTTCTCAGGAAATTTCCAAAGTTTCTACCTCGAGAGAAGCTTTGTGAAGTAAGTATTATCTAGGCTTACCCAAATGATCTGAAAATCTACCAAGGCATAACCATACCTATGTAACTTACATACACCAAATTTGAGCTTATTTCATTCGTCCAATTTCTCTCACTAGTTTTCCCAAGTTTCTGTCCATAGAAGAACATTTTGAAGGAAGTACCACTTTGGCATGTCCAAATGGTATCAATTTTCTACGGTGCTTTCCAATGCCCAAATAACCATCCTCCACCAAATTTCAGCTCAATCCATTCATTATTTTGAGCCCAGCTTCAACATTCATATTTCTGTCCAGTGTGGTACTTTGCAAAGCAAGTACCACCTAGGATCTTTCTTTTTATCTGAAAATTTGCGAAGACATTCTTATTAGTAGATGATCATCCTCAGCCAAAACTCACACCCACTGGCCATGTGCATTTCTCGTACTGCCAATCAAACACTTGGCTGCTAATTCATCTTTGAGCATAGGTTGGTCTCCTCGTGAGATTATTCTATTGTAATTTTCTTCCTATCACCTACCCGGGGAGTGCCCAACCCGCTAGACATGCCTAGGCCTCCTAGAACGCATGTCAACGCCAAGGTCACGCGGTGACCATGCACCAGGCATGCGAGTTCACGTGCTTTGGAGTTGGGGCCCTGGGCCACCATCCAAACCTCGACATATCGCCACCAAACCATGTATTTATGCTTAAATAGATACTTATGTAACTACGAATGATTTTTGCAAAAAATAAAGAGCAAACTATGAGGCAGCTGCAGTTCAAATTTGACCCGGTTCCAAGTGAATCGGCGGAAATTTGTCTTTTTCACCAGAGGTGGCTCAAAACTTTTTACACCCAACCATTTTGTCAATTGTGCATTAAATATGTCCTAGTATTTTATAAAATTGATTTGGTCCAATTTTGCAACAATTATTTGGGAGTTCCTTCACAAAAAAACCTCCTTTGGGGCACTCGAAAAATGGAAAATGGTTTTTCGTCGAAAGAAAATGAAAACTTCCTTTGGCAACATTGTTTGCCATTTCAATATGCACCCTTGTGCACAATATGAGATCATTTGAACAAACTATGCCATGAATGTGGCCATAAGATTGATCATTTGGGTTGAAAGCCATGAATCTTCACACATGATAGCTCATTTATGAGAACACTTTTTAAAAAGAAATGTCGTATTACAAGTTTATTATTTTTCCTGGTAACTTGGTCACATATAATGACACAATGCGAAGGTTTTCCAATTTTTTGATTTTTTTATTTTTTATGCCCGTTTCAAAATGCGGTCAAAACGGCAGGAATGACCGTTCCTAGTTAGTGGTTGAATCTTGGAATTTTTTTGGTGTTTCTCTGATTAAATAGATACTTTTGTATCTAGAAATGATTTTCGGAAAAAATAAAGAGCAAACTACAAGGCAGCTATAGTTCAAATTTGACCCGCTTCCACCTGAATCGGCAGAAATTTGTCTTTTTCACGAGAGTTGGATCAAAAGTTTTGACACCAAACCATTTGGTCAATTGTGCATTAAATATGGCCTAGTATTTTATAAAAATGATTTGGTCCAATTTTACCACAATATTTTGGGAGGTCCTTCACAAAAAACCCTCCTTATGGGCACTTGAAAAATGGAAAATGTTTTTTTCGTCCAAAGAAAATGAAAATCTCCTTAGGCAACATTGTTTGCCATTTCAATATGCACCCTTGTGCACAATATGAGATCATTTGAACAAACTATGCCATGAATGTGGCCACAAGATTGATCATTTGGGTTGAAAGCCATGAATCTTCACACATGATAGCTCATTTCTGAAAACACTTTTTTAAAAGAATTGCCGCATTACAAGTTTATTATTTTTCCTGATAACTTGGTCACATATAATGACACAATGCGAAGGTTTTCCAATTTTTTTGATTTTTTTTATTTTTTATGCCCGTTTCAAAATGCGGTCAAAACGACGGGAATGACTGTTCCTAGCTAGTGGTTGAATCTTGGAATTCTTTTGGTGTTTCTATGATTAAATAGATACTTTTGTATCTAGAAATGATTTTTGGAAAAAATAAAGAGCAAACTACGAGGCAGCCGCAGTTCAAATTTGACCCGCTTCCTACTGAATCGGCGGAAATTTATTTTTTTCACCACAGGTGGATCAAAACATTTGACACCCAACCATTTTGTCAATTGTGCATTAAATATGGCCTAGTATTTTAGAAAATTGATTTGGTCTAATTTTGGAACAAATATTTGGTAGGTTCTTCACAAAAAAACATTTTTGCCACTCGGAAAATGATTTAAAATAGCTAGAAAGATCAGAAATGCATAAAAATTGGTTCTTATCCATAAAATGTGGTCTAAGTCTAGTGAAAATTTGTGTGGTGCCCTTTTTCAAAATGTTTTTGATAGCTGCTTCATAAAATTTCTCTATTTTTAGTACTTGAAGAGTATTTTAAATCACTGAATTTTCGAACCAATGAGAACTCTTCCCACGGATCGATGACATGGCGCCCATCCATCCATCCATCTCTCCACCCCACATCCATCCATCTACCTACAGAAAAAAGAAATGAAAAAGATCCCCACCCGCAGCCCAAACCCTAGCTCATACCCCCCATCGTACCCCTCCTCCCTCATCCCCATCTCCTCGCCACCGCCACCACCTCCCCCCTGTCCCCTGCACCACTCCTCATCGCCAACCTCGCCGCCGCCACCTCCTCCCCGTCCCCTACACCACTCCCTGATCCCTCCTCCATCCCCATCCCCGGTCATCCCCAGCCATCCGTCCCAGTCGCTGCTCTCTCTCGGTTCAGTGAGATGGGATCCACTCCCGCAGCCGCCACTCCACCCTCACCGTTGATGACCCATGCCGCCGCCGCACACCACCGCGCCCTCCCCTCACCCTGGCCTCAACTCGGGCAGTGCGAGGCGGCGCTTCCAGACCGCGATGGCCGCAACCTTGCCCACTCCGATCTGGATCCATGATGCACTCCTTCCTCCCTCTGGATCAGTGGCCGCAGCCTCGCTGATGGATCCAGCGCCTGCCGGAGACGAGGGCCGCCAGATCCACGACCTGGGAGGCTCCTCCTATAGGATACGGGAGCAGCGCGCCGCACCCTGCAATCATCGGTCCGGGACGAACTCAGTGGCTCAAGGAAGCCGGTGACAAACGCCGGCGCTCTTCTGCTCCATCGACCTGGATGGCTGCTACTCCGCCAAAGACGCCGCCTACAGGTTCGCCAACTCCCCTCAGCTCCCGCGACTTGTCGTCCCCACTTCTTTATTTGGGTCAAAACAGAACCAGTAGTTGAGGCTGCGTTTGGTGGATTATAGAACATACCTGCTAACTTGCCATAGAATAGCAGGAGAAACTTCTTGCGTGAAGAGTAGAATATCTTGCATTTGTGTGTTCATTTGAAGCGGGATATATATTGGTGGATTATGCCAAACCTTCAATGCCAGCAGCCCATGCATGTAGGTGCATCAGGGCACGTAGTCTACATATCCTAGCATCTAGGTCCGGTGGATGTGTGCATGGCAGCTGCATGCAGCCCGTCGCCGTCAGCAGCCGCTAATTAGTCTCAGTCATCCATGCTAAAATCCTTGGTCAAAACTTGGTTAGTTATGGCTGCTGGCTAGGGACTCCAGCTGCTAATTACATGAGAGGAAATGGATGTGACGTTTCAAGTGCAGATTAACATCGACCGCTGAAGTTACACATAAATAAATACTCTAGGACATGATTTGAACTTGTAAAGGCGTACGGAGAGCACCGGACTGTCATTTATATACCACACGATGTTCCTGTTAAAAAAGTAGGATGGTAGCTTCAGGTTTGTATATAAAACATCTATGTCCAGTTTGATGATGTGTGTTGTTTGTTTCTTACTGGAAGCTGTGGATACCGTGACTACACATTGAACTTGAGCTCCTCAACACGGAACACGACCAACATTGGATCCATGTACGGGAAGCAGATCAGGAAAGGCGTCGTCTCATTCTTTGTGATTTTTTCTATTGTGTGCCTTGAAAAGCATGGTTGCAACCATTCCTAATTTTTTGTTCTTGTCGATTTGGATTTGGATGCAGCAGGTGCTCTGCTCTTGCACATGTCTGGTGGCATCTCTGGCGCAGTGGTACTTCTTGAGGTGATTGGCGTGACGGCGGCTGTGTATGGCGGTGACCACAAGCTCTCTGGTGAGCGTCTCCCTCTCCTACCTCTAGTTCTCTTTTCTACTCCTATAGCATTGCTCTGTTGGTTTAGAACACTAGCAACAGGAGTACTAAAAGCTTACTGATGTAGGAGTAGTGAAAGCTTCATGGTTTATCCTTATTGCTGAACATGGGAGATGTATCTTCTTTTGCATATCAATTACATAGCAGTACTATGTAATGGAACAGTCTATGTACTGTTAGTTTTAGGTTAGGTTGAAGTGATTGGTAGGCCTTCGTTAACAAGCGAGCTTCTTTAAATTTCCGTTGTTATTTGCACTATATTCCACGCACGCCTCATGTGAATCTGTGATCGTATCCATAGACCAGTGAATTTATTGCACTATTTGCTTGCTGTGAAGTATCCAGTATTTGTTACATTATGTCTTTAAGTAGTAAAATTGAGAATGGCAAGCTAAATTCTTCAACTGAACTGCTCTTTCATTGTGCCATGAAATCGGAAATACTGAAGTTTTGTTATGTATAACATTGCTACATGTGCAGGTCCGGCTTGTGGGGATGGTCAGCGGCAAGGCGGAGCGGAACACGGACGTGTCCTTCACGCTCGTTGATGGCACCCGCCGTATCGACTTCATCAGATGGTCAGCGCATCTCGGCAAACCGCTTGCTTTTTTACTTCAGTTCCAGATGTATTTTAGGGGTACATTCTTAGACTTTTGTTTGGATTCCATTGTTGGATGTTGACTGGATGTGGGATTTGCCTACTATTGCAACTTCAATCTTCACTACTAGATAGAAATATTGTTGGTTGTTGGTATGACAGTGCTAGATTTTCCTACTGTTGGATGTTTATGATTGTCCTGTACTTAAAATGTTTGAGTCGGGGTCAATGTAATCACTTGTTGCATCCTGTTTGTTTGACCGGAGATGCTAATAGGAAAAGCATGTGCGGCTGCTTTTGCTTATCCTCCGCACACAAGTAAAGCACTTGACTGACAACTTCTTATACCACCTGACTGACTACATTGATCTCTTGTTAAATTGGAGAGAAAGATTGTAATTTATGGTGAGACTGATGGTATGCAGGATGATGGCAAGTTATATATTTTTCTTGAACTTTGTGACCGCTTAGATTGGATCTTGTCTTGATGTTTGAATTTCATTTCGCTTTGGCGCTTTTGCTGGTGATATAACTTCATTGATGTGTGTGCGTGTGTGGCAGCCTGGAGCAGAAGAAGAAGGTGATTCCCTAATGCCAGGTGGCTGACTAGGCGGTGCTCATCAGCGCCTACTGCCCCTCTCGCCCCCTAAAGAGCAACTACACATATGCTTATACTTCCAGCCAAACTCAACAACCTCATCGACGGTCCGTGTTGCTGCCTCCCACTAGTGTTGATGTGTGTAGAGAAGCTGGTGAGTTGATGTGTAGATTCATTTGCTTAATATAAGTGTAATCTAACTGCTTAGAGCTCAAGATAACCTGTGATATGACATGCTACGGTACTAATTGGAACATTTCTAATGCCTGGGAGCCACCCGTCCTTAGTTTCTGCCTTGGTTACTCGCTGTGCTTTGTGATTAAGTGAGCTGCTGTAATCTCCGTAGTAGCTTACAAGTTGGAATGCAAAATTGCTTGTGTCAATGCTATTTGTAGTTGTGTCGTGTGTACTACTTTGAAACGTCGGTCTGTGGCTGTCGAGTGTACCCATGACTGACTTGTTGTCACCTCGATTGAGAAATCTAAATGAAATTTGTCTGAAAGTTGAATTATTTTTTATACCTGACAGCGTCCGAGTGTTTCTTGTGTAGATAGGGAAAGAAAAAAATTGAATTTCAAACTTTCCATAGTCTAGACAAGCTACTTACATGACTGACTACATGTCTTGTTAAATTGGAGGGTAAGATTGCAATTTATGGTGGGTGGGAGTGACTGATGTTTTGCATGAAGATGGCAGATTTTATACCATTTCCTTGAATTTGTGTGACTCTTTTGATTTGATCTTGTTTCAATTTGATGTGGCGCATTTGGTGGTGATATAATGGTATCGTCGTGTGTGCGTTTGTTGCAGCCTGGGGCTGAAGCAGAAGCTGGTTCCTAAGTGCCATAGCTGACTAGTGGAGCTCGGCGACAAGCTCCAGATTTGTAGAACGGAGGACCCGGCTGGGCTGTTGACGGCAATCGAGGTATGCTCTCCTCCTCTCCTTGCGTCTGGGTAGTTGCTAATTAATCTGAAGGCATTCAAAGTTGAAATATGTAGACTTGTTACCACCAAGTTAGAAGATATTGCTTGGCTTGTCTATTATGTTGTACAGAGTATATGTGAAGAGAGAAAGATTGGAATTTGAAGAGGATGCTCTATGTAATAATGTCCAGAGTCTAGACAGGTTGCCAGATGTGACTGACTTACGTATCATATATCTCATGTTAAATTGAAGAGGATTTTGTTCTCATGTGTTTACGTTGGAATATACTGTTCTTATATAGTCAATCTATATAGGTCCTAGCGGCAAAGGAATATACTGTTTTCTCTCCTATGATGTTAATTATTAGTTGCACCTGCCCTTATGTTTACCACCTTCCTGTTTCCCCGTGGTTTCCGGGCGGCCGTTGTTCTGAACCTGCTGTTTGTTTGTTGGAGTTCAAGCAGAAGAACCCCAAGAACAAGTCGGTGGCCACCGTAAGTCCCTTCCAACAAAAATCCCACTTCTGAGCATTTTTCCATATGGTTTAATATGCAGACAACAAGAGAGCTAGTGATGCTATGTTAAAATTAATGTGTACTTGCCAATTCTAGCTTATATTTGTGTCTTGCGATCCTGTTCTAATTAATGTGTATACTACAAGCCCTTGTTTTCCTGTCTAAATGCATGCACAAAAGTTCAGTTATCTTCTGAAAAATTGTTCGTGCATTTTTCAGTTTCTCAAATACAAAATAGCTTGCTCCTTTCAGTTCATGCATTTTGTTCATAACCATTTTGTTTTATAACATGCAGATGATTGCCTTCATTCATGTTTTGACGTGAGCTCTAGGACGAAGTTGGAAGAAGCAAGGCATGCAGGATCTAGGCATGCATGCATGCTCTCTTATCCCTCCTGCTCCTAGGGAGATGCAGGACTTTGTTGTAATGTTGTCCTTGGAATTTGGATGTTCTGCTGATTTGGCTGAGAATTTGATGTATATATCCTTGCTAACTTGTTATTCAAATGCTGGGAGTTATGTACATATTCTTAGAATAATATTGTTTACCTGAAATGCATTTCTATACTGGAAAATATATTGGCATTGAATCTGGTTTGTGGAATGGATACCTGACTTGTGAGACCCATTTATGAAAATAATTTGAGCAGTTTTGAAATTTCTGTCAAGTGGGCCCAATGTGTGAGATGGTGACAAGTGGCACCCATTTGATTGGTGGGACTAGCTCTAAAATATAATGGCCCAAACAATGTTAAAAGGCCATGGCCCAGAAATAAATAAAAGGTCGAATTGTTGGGCTTGGCCCATGAAGTCAACCAAAAATTAATAGGAAAAAATATAGAAAGGTTGAATTGTTGGGCTCGGGCCATGTAAAACACCTAATCGGACCGGGCTGAATCTTGCCAACGACCTTCTCAATTTGTCGCAATTTTGCCACGTCGGATCCGACGTGGCCTGGGCAGACAGCCAGTGACCAAAACAAAAGGTCATGGGTTCAACGACATTCTATTTTGGTCGTAAATGTCTACGACCTTCTCACAGAGAAGGTCGTTAATTTCAGTTTACAATCGCCAGCTTTTGACCTTCTGTTTTTGGTCACAAAAAGGTCGCAAATGAAAATCAATGACCATTCCGTGACGAATAGTCAAGGTCACAAGTTGACATATTTCTTGTAGTGTTTGGCCATGTTATTTTGAGAAGACATAATTGCTTAGTTAGCATGCTTGAAGTATTATTATTTTTATGTCAATATGAACTTTTGTCTTGAATCTTTCGGATCTGAATATTCATACCACAATTAAGAAAAATTGCATTAAAATTATGCCAAGTAGCACTCCGCATCAAAAATTCTATTTTTATCATTTACCTACTCGAGGACGAGCAGGAATTAAGCTTGGGGGTGCTTGATACGTGTCCAACGTATCTATAATTTTTTATTGCTCCGTGCTATATTATCTACTGTTTTGGACATTATTGGGCTTTATTATCCACTTTTATATTATTTTTGGGACTAACCTATTAACCCAAGGCCCAGCCCAGAATTGTTGTTTTTGCCTGTTTTAGGGTTTCGAAGAAAAGGAATATCAAACGGAGTCCAAACGGAATGAAACCTTCGGGGACGTGATTTTCTCAACGAACAAGACCCAAGAGACTTGGACCCTACGTCAAGACACAAACAGAGGAGGCCACGAGGTAGGGGGCGCGCCTACCCCCGCAGGCGCGCCCTCCACCCTCGTGGGCCCCATGTTGCTCCACCGACATACTCCTTCCTCCTATATATACCTATGTACCCCCAAACGATCAGATACGGAGCCAAAACCCTAATTCCACCACCGTAACTTTTTGTATCCACGAGATCCTATCTTGGGGCCTGTTCTGGAGCTCCGCCAGAGGGGGCATTGATCACGGAGGGCTTCTACATCAACACCATAGCCCCTCCGATGAAGTGTGCGTAGTTCACCTCAGACCTACGGGTCCATAGTTAGTAGCTAGATGGCTTCTTCTCCCTTTTTGGATCTCAATACAATGTTCTCCCCCTCTCTTGTTGAGAACTATTCGATGTAATCTTCTTTTCGTTGTGTGTTTGTTGAGACCGATGAATTGCGGGTTTATGATCAAGTCTATCTATGAATAATATTTGAATCTTCTCTGAATTCTTTTATGTATGATTGGTTATCTTTGCAAGTCTCTTCGAATTATCAGTTTGGTTTAGCCTACTAGATTGATCTTTCTTGCAATGGGATAAGTGCTTAGCTTTGGGTTCAATCTTGCGGTGTCCTTTCCCAGTGACAGTAGGGGCAGCAAGGCACGCATTGTATTGTTGCCATCGAGGATAACAAGATGGGGTTTTCATCATATTGCATGAGTTTATCCCTCTACATCATGTCATCTTGCTTAAGGCGTTACTCTGTTTTTAAATTAATACTCTAGATGCATGCTGGATAGCGGTCGATGAGTGGAGTAATAGTCGTAGATGCGGGCAGGAGTCGGTCTACTTGTCTCGGACGTGATGCCTATATACATGATCATGCCTAGATATTCTCATAACTATGCTCAATTCTGTCAATTGCTCAACAGTAATTTGTTCACCCATCGTAGAATAATTATGCTCTCGAGAGAAGCCACTAGTGAAACCTATGGCCCCCGGGTCTATCTTCATCATATTAATCTCCTACTACTTAGTTATCTCCTTTGCTTTTTTACTTTGCTTTTACTTTACTTTGCATCTTTATCACAAAAATAGCAAAAATATTATCTTATCATATTTATCAGATCTCACTCTTGTAAGTGGCCATGTAGGGATTGACAACCCCTTATCGCGTTGGTTGCGAGGATTTATTTGTTTTGTGCTGGTGCGAGGGACTGGCTCGTAGCCTCCTACTGGATTGATACCTTGGTTCTCAAAAACTAAGCGAAATACTTACGCTACTTTGCTGCATCATCCCTTCCTCTTCGGGGAAAACCAACGCAGTGCTCAAGAGGTAGCATGTACTCATGACCATTGATCATATAGTTGCAAGTCTTCGGCAACAGGCCTAACAAACAGTGGTGATCTCGACAACACATTCAAATCATTGTGAGAGTCAGACAATCCGATGAATGAATACCAAATCCATAGATCCTCCGATGCAACAACCTCACAAATGATAGTTGGACTATGGCAGTGGCCTTTGTAGTGACCTTTTCCGCCTTGCACTTGATCCTAGCATCCCAGGCCATCTCTTTTTTCGTTCTATGCCAACAACCTCCCAGTCTCTTCCTTGTTGGGTGCCTTCAAGTACTCCAGCCCAAAGATATCAGTGACGACTCTTGTGTATCTTTGAATGGCCACCAAGATTGTATCTTCTCCAACGCGAAGATGCTCATCAATGGCATCGGCCGAACACCCATAGGCAGAACTCGAACAACCGCAATACACTTCATAAAAGAGCTCGCGCTTATCTCTCCACATGCGTTCCTCCTGAGTTTGAACCAATAATCATGCTTCTCCATGGGTTTTGCAATGGTGAGAAACAGACTTGTGTGCATCCAAAATCGGAGCCGAAAATACTTCTCCAGATATGTTGGATTAGGATTGAAATAATCTCTCATAATCTTGGCACGGCCTTGCACTCTATCACGACTGAGTTGTATGCGGTCGAATTGCGAGCATCGTTGGAGATCATGCCAACGACAATTTCAAAGTCATCATCATCTTCTTCCTCCTCCCCCGATGAAGAGTCCTTGAAGATCATTTCTATCAGCCTCTTGATCTTCAATTTAAATGACTCAGTTGAATTCAGTTGACCAAAAAGTAAACAAAACTCACCTAGGCAAAACCGTCGAACACTTGCAAGGCGGCAAACGTGTAACAGACGACCAATGATGTTAAGCGGGTACTACCGGTCGGCGAGGCATCGAGATGACTAACAAAGCATGGTCATATGTACTGGTGAGGCTACGAGGAGGAAGAAGATCCGAGCCGATTTCCTGCGACGGAGTAGATGCAGCGGCTATGACGTTTGAACTCAACTCCGGCGATGGCTATGGCCGGCGGCCAGCTGAGACTGGGGCAGAAGGGTGGCGAGGGCGAATGAGAGCAACGGGGTAGCGGTGGAGGTGGCAGGTAGTCACCGGCAGCAGCGCCGGTGGTGAGGTAGCGGGAGGTGGGGCGTGGAAAATAGGCCGCAACTTTAACTCGACCGAATGGAGGCAGAGTGTATTTAGGAGTCCATGGTGCCAAGGAGTATAATTTATTCTCCGCTAACAATTAGAAGAGTTCGGCTTGGTGCCGGTTAAAGGAGCAAATCATGATTTTTGGTCCTCTTAACGAGATATAGGGGATGGGCTAGAGTTTCTCTAAATTACTTGCTATCATGACCAACCTAACATCGACCAAACTTTTTCAAATCAGCCAATTTGTGAACATTTCTTAAAATCCAAGAATTTTTTCAAATTTGTGAATATTTTTCCAAACTTATAATCATTTTTTAAATTCATGTCGTTTTTGAAATTTTGAAATATTTTAAAAATTAATGTACATTTTTTGAAAGTCATTAACATTTTTTGAATTCATGAATTTGATTTAAAAAGGAAAAAAGAAATACAGAAAAAAAAGGGAGCCCCTCCCCACACATGGGTCAGCCCAAAAGGGTGCGCTAGGGGAAAGGGGGTGCGCGTTTGGGTGACTCGCATCGCACGACACGCTAAATAGGAGGTCTTCATATGCACGCTAAATAGAGGGGCATCCAAAGGCCAGGAACAACCACATCTTGAGATTCCATGGTTAAAACTGCTAATGACCAGAGAGGACCAGAAGCAAAATAACATTAGTGTAGAGGGTGAGGAGCCGAAAATTCTAAACCAACGGACATTTATATGGTATTACGCAAGATTTCTTCCAACCAGATGATCCCAGCTCAGCTTCCGCGTAAAACTCCGTTACCATGTGCCCGTGCGTGTAGCATTCCTCGCGAGGGGCTCATGAGGCACGTGGCGATGGTTTAAGCTGTGCTAGAATCAGTCGAGGAATTAGAGCATTTTCAAGAAAATTTAGGATAATACAAATGAACAAGTAGTAAGTGGGTGACTCATGGGCTGAGAGAAATCCGCGCCAGAACTTGGCCCAACTTCTGGCCTAGGCAGCGCACAAGAGACAGCCGTCGCCCACCATTCGCCTCCATCCTCCGCCATTTCACACGCTGCTCAAAATCCCAAATCCCCAAAACACTCACCGTCGGCCATGGACGGGCGGGCAGCCTTCACCAACGTGGACCCAGTGACGGCGGACGACGCACGCACGGCTCAAGGGCTCAGACCCACACGAACTGGACCGAGCCACGCGTAAACATATAATAGAGCATCAACACTCAGGCTCTTCTTATCTAGTCATTCATTTCCCGCATCGCGATTTATGTAAGTACATTTCTCTTTTTTGTTTCTCTCACATATAACATGTCTTGAAATTCAAACCTTTTCAACGTGACAAAGCTTTCTAACTAGTATCTAGCATAAATCTTTTAGAATTTTTTGTCAAATATAAATATACAAAGTAAGTTTTGTTTGATTAAAAAATCCATATTTTTAGTATTTATGTCAGACAAAAAATTCTGAAACATTTATCCCAGATTCTAGTTAAAAAGTTTTGCCACCTTGTAAAGGTTTGAACTTCAAGACATATTCTATATGAGAGTAAAAAAAAGAAAAAATCATATAAAAAATTAGTTGTGTCGCACGGATTTTAAAGCGACGTTAAAGAGCTAGGATAGGAGGGCCGATGTGCAGGTGCTCTAAAAATCCACGTCCCCGAGTCACGAAGTTCATGCCGACGTACATCTACCAGCTCCTCCCCGACTTCCCCGTCTACCATGACCGGCGGCTCATCACCCTCGCAGCCTCCGACCGCGTCGATTGCCTCAGTGGCCTTCCCTGCACGGTCCTGCGAGAAATCCAATCCCGCCTCCCGGCCAAGGACGCCGTGCGCACCGCCATCCTCTGCTCTCGATGGCGCACACTCTGGCTCTCCACGCCCCTTGTCCTAAGCGACGCCCACCTCCTTCACGGCTGGTCCCCGACGCCGGCCAACTCGTTGGCCATCACCGCCGCCGTTTCCAGCATCCTCGAAGCGCATCCGGGGCTTTTCCGCTGCATCCGCCTCGTCTGCAGCCACATGAGCGGGTACCGTCCCCAGCTCGCGCGCTGGCTCCAGCTTCTCGCCACCAAGGGCGTCCAAGACCTCGTCCTCGTCAACCGCCCGTGGCCTTGTGAGGTGCCCCCTCCCGGCCACGTCTACACCATCACCACCCTCACCTGCCTCTATGTCGGCCTCTGGAAGTTACTGGACATGGCCGCCTGATGTCTACTACACAACCTTCTTCTTATAGACGTTGTTGGGCCTCCTAGTGCAGAGGTTTGTAGGACAGTAGCAAATTTCCCTCAAGTGAATGACCTAAGGTTTATCAATCCGTAGGAGGCGTAGGATGAAGATGGTCTCTCTCAAACAACCCTGCAACCAAATAACAAAGAGTCTCTTGTGTCCCCAACACACCCAATACAATGGTAAATTGTATAGGTGCACTAGTTCGGTGAAGAGATGGTGATACAAGTGGTATATGGATAGTAGATAATAGTTTTTGTAATCTGAAAATATAAAAACAGAAAGGTAACTAATGACAAAAGTGAGCGTAGACGGTATTGCAATGCGTTGAAACAAGGCCTAGGGTTCATACTTTCGCTAGTGCAAATTCACTCAACAATAATAACATAATTGGATCATATAACTATCCCTCAACATGCAACAAAGAGTCACTCCAAAGTCACTAATAGCGGAGAACAAACAAAGAGATTATCGTAGGGTACGAAACGACCTCAAAGTTATTCTTTCCAATCAATCCGTTGGGCTATTCCTATAAGTGTCACAAACAGCCCTAGAGTTCGTACTAGAATAACACCTTAAAACACAAATCAAGCAAAACCCTAATGTCACCTAGATACTCCAATGTCACCTCAAGTATCTGTGGGTATGATTATACGATATGCATCACACTACTAGAAAAAGGGCTATAGATGGGATTGACACTAATGGCACACCAAACAAGCGGTGCGCCATTAGTATATACTAATGACGCACCACCTTCTGATACGCCATTAGAGTTGAAACTACTAATAGCGCACCTGACCCAGGATGCGCCATTAGTATAATTATTTTTTTGAACTAGTGCGCCTGTCCAAACAAACTAATGGCGCACCGGTCGGAAAGTGCGCCACTAATGTTGTTTTTTTATTATATTTTTTATTCTTTTTTTGCGAAACTACTAATGGTGCTACTAATGGCGCACTGTTCCACCGTGCGCCATTACTAGTTTAAACTAGTAATGGCGCACTGTGGCATAGTGCGCCATTAGTATGTTTTCTTTTTTTTCTTTTGCAAAACTACTAATGGCGCACCATCAGAAGGTGCACCATTAGTAACCTGGATTACTAATGGCGCATTTAGAGTTGGTGCGCCATTAGTAAGTGGGCAGCAACAAGATATTTTTGACAGCCTCTCCTACCCACACTCACTTTCTCCCCACTTCATTCTCTCCACCTCCTCCTTGTCTCGGGTGCCTCCTCTTTTTCACCTCATTTCCACCATAGATTCATTCAATTTAAATGGTTAAATTACCTTGTTTTGATAGGTAAGTAAGGGGGGAAGCTATATTTATGTTGTTCTCCCTACAACAATATGCACATGCACTTTTTATGGCCTAGCTAGATCTATGTATGTTTGTGGTCTTGCATATGTTTGTGGTGTTGCATATGTGTTTGTGTTTGGAGGTGTACCGGTATTTGAAATGCGATAGTTGCCAATATTTTGCCGGAATGTTGATTCATTTCCGTTTCGGCGAGAATTTTGGCATTAAGCATTCTTTTTGATCCTATTTTTAGGGAAAGTCATGCCAAATTTTTTCTTGGTTCTAAAATATCGTTTTGCTCTACCCCGCAGGCGACCATGGTCCGCATGATGACCGAAGGCATAGTGAATAGGTTTTTGAGGTCCGCGAAGGCCGAGATGCTTCAAAAGAACGAGACGGAGATAAGATGTCCGTGTCGAAGATGCAAGCTGAAGAGCCTTATTGCGGACCCGGAATCCGGGCAGGTGCGGGACCACCTGCTCTTGCGTGGTTTCATGGATGGCTATCGGTGGCAAGGTGATGAAGATGACTACGAAGTCGTCCATCGGGGCCGGGCAAGAAATGAGGAAGGGCAGCAAGACAACCACCGCGGCTCGGGCGGGCGGGAAGACGAAGAATCCCCAGGAGATGATTACGACGGTAATGTTGTACACAGTCATCATGTAGAAGATGCAGGACATGATGATGAGGAAGATGCCGGAGCAGACGACGGGCATGATCATGAAGATGATGATGCCGGCGGAGCAGACGACGCTGGACCATCGATGGGCTGGGTGCAGGACCCTCATATTCAAGAGCTGCTTCTCAAGCAGATGGATAACGCAAGAGCTGCCGCCCAAGAGAAAGCCAAGATGGATCAACTTGAGTTAGACGCGGTTACTCCATTGTATGAAGGATGCAGGCCCGAGGATACCCGCCTGAAAGTAACGCTCATGGCTCTGGAGATGAAGGTAAAACACAAAATGACCGACGCATGCTTCGACGAGAACATGTCATTCTGGCACGAACGTCTTCCCAAGGGGAACAAGTGCCCGACCAGTTTGGAGGAGGCGAAGAAAATCGTGTGTCCTCTGGATTTACCGCACGTCAAATACCATGTGTGCATGAACAATTGCATCATTTATCGGGACGAGCACGCGGAGTCTACCATATGTCCGGTGTGCGGCGTCACTCGATACAAGAAGAGGAAGAAAGCTCCTCGAAAAGTGGTGGGGTACTTTCCGATCACTCCTCGTCTGCAGCGGTATTTCGTGGACCCTAAGGTAGCAAAGCTCCTGCGTTGGCAAGCGGATAGGGAGGAGAAGAAGCGAGAAGATGACGCAAATGATCCGGAGATAGATAAAAAAGACAAGATGCTGAGTCACCCTAAGGATGCGAGCCAGTGGCAAGCGTTGAACTTCGAAGACCCAGAATTTGGGAACGATCCAAGGAACATCGTGCTGGGCGCGAGCACCGATGGAGTCAATCCGTTTGGCAGCCAGAGAAGCACACATAGCACCTGGCCTATGTTTGTGTGGATGTACAACCTTCCCCCCTGGTTGTGCATGAAGAGGAAGTACATTCACATGAGTATGCTAATTGAAGGACCGAAACAACCAGGGAACGACATCAATCTGTATCTGGGGCTGCTGAAAGAGGAGCTTGACACGCTGTGGAAAACGCCAGCCAATACGTGGGACGCCGCAGAGAAAGAATATTTCCCTATGAGAGCCGCGCTGCTCACGACGGTGCACGACTATCTCGGTTACGGATATGTCGCGGGGCAGGTGGTCCACGGATTTTCTGGATGCGTCAGGTGCATGGATGACACAACGTATCGCCAGCTAGATAGAGATCCCGGGTCTTCAAAAACCGTGTTCTTGGGACATCGAAGGTGGCTTCGCGACGATGAACCGTGGAGAAAAAGCAAGGATTTGTTTGATGGTGAAACCGAACCCTGAGGACGCCCGCGTACGAGGAGCGGCGAGGAAATAGACGAGCTATTGAAAAATTGGAAAGACTGCCCACTGCCGGGAAAGAAGCAAAAGGCGCCAGAGCCGGGAAAGAAGCGAAAGGCGCCAGAGCCGCTGCTGAAGGTATGGAAAACGAGGTCTGTTTTCTGGGACTTGCCGTACTGGAAGATCCACCGTGTGCCTCACAGCCTTGATGTCATGCATATCACGAAGACGTGTGCGAGAGTCTGCTTGGTACCCTACTCAATATGCCAGAGAGGACCAAAGATGGGCCGAAAGCAAGGGCAGACTTGAAATCAATGGGCATCAGGCAGGAGCTTCACGCTATATATGATGATGATGATGATGATGATGATGATGATGATGATGATGATGATGATGAGGCGAAGCAGGACACAGAAAGTCGTCGCAAAGGCAAAAAGGCCAAGAAGACCGGAAATGACTACCCTCCCGCATGCTTCACTCTAAGTCAGGAGGAGATCGAGCAGTTTTTCACCTGCCTCGTAGGAGTAAAACTTCCTTACGGTTACGCGGGGAAGATAAGCAGATACCTAGACCCAGCGAAGCTGAAGTTCAGCGGGATGAAGTCTCACGACTGTCACGTGCTGATGACGCAGATACTTCCAGTTGCAATCCGTGGGATCATGGACGCGCACGTCCGTGAAACCCTATTTGTCCTATGCAACTTTTTCAACGTCATCTCTCGGAAGTCTGTTGGCGTGAGGCAACTCAGAAGGCTACAGGAAGAGATCGTGGTGATACTATGCGAGCTTGAGATGTACTTCCCGCCCGCATTCTTCGATGTTATGGTGCATCTGCTGGTCCATATCGTGGACAATATCATCCAACTCGGGCCGACGTTCCTGCATAGCATGATGCCGTTCAAAAGGATGAATGGTGTCATCAAAGGATACGTTCGCAACATGTCACGTCCAGAGGGAAGCATAGCCACGGGCTTTCTGACCGAAGAGTGCATCTCCTACTGCGCGAATTATCTAGGCATTGAGAACCCCGTTGGTCTGCCCGTCAATAGGCACCTCGGCAGGCTCGCTGGATGGGGTCACCGTGAGGGTCGTCACGAAATGCATGTCGACTTCGAGGGTCGACTCGCCGACTTTGAAAGAGCAAACCTAGTCGCGCTACAACACATAGACGTGGTCGATCCTTGGGTGGTACAGCACAAAACCTTTATTAAGAAGACGTACAATGACCGAGGCCAACAGAGGACGGACGGAGATATACTCAAAGAGCACAACTCATGTTTCACGCGTTGGTTCAAGCAGAAGCTTCTGTCGTACCCTTTACATGAGGATTCTTCCGCGGAAGAACAACTCATATTCGCCTTGTCACAGGGTGCCGAGCACAACCTGATGACCTATGAGGCGTACGATATCAACGGCTACACATTCTACACCGAGGCCAAGGACATGAAGAGCGATGGTTATCAGAACTCCGGGGTAACGATGGAATCCTACACCGGTAACGACAAGGACAGATACTACGGAAGGATCGAGGAGATCTGGGAGCTGAGCTACGCTGGAGAGAAGGTCCCGATGTTCCGTGTCAGATGGGCCAAGAGCGTCCTAAAAGAAGATCGGTATTTCACCACCATGGTTATACCCGAAGCCAAATCCAAGACCGCGGGCGCAAACGTCACCGCGAAAAATGAGCCATGGGTACTGGCTTCCCAAGTGGACCAATGCTTCTTCATTACCGACCCGTCAAAGCCCAGTCGTGTTGTCGTGAGGAGAGGCAAAAGGAAGATCATCGGAATGGATGGAGTAGCAAATGAGCAAGACTTCGACAAGTACGGTGACCCGAGGATCGAACATGAGGACGATGATGAAGTAGCAGCATACACCACAAGAAGAAGCAGGACCACCCTACCTAAAGGACGTCCGTTCCACAGAAGAACTCCATTTGCGAAAAAGAAGGGCAAGAAGATTGTGAATAGATAGCTAGCTAAGATCGATTGTATTTAAATCGTAGCCTTCATTTCTCGATTGTATTTCATGGGCACTTTTTGAACTATCATGAATATTTTTAAATCCGGTCCCCCTCGCCGCCGAGCACCCCCCGGTCCACCGGCCGCCGCCGCCGACCCCCCGCACCCTCGATTCCCCTACTCAACCGCCGCTGCCGACCCCCCGCACCCCTCCCCTACTCAACCGCCGCCGCCGACCCCCCGCACCCCGCGCACCCTCCCCCGCTCCACCGGCATTACTGTTTGATGATATTTTTTAAAAAATTATTACTGTCTTATTAAAAAAATATTACTCTTATGATTTAAACAAGTTTGAACATATTTAAACACAAATAAGTATCAAACAACATTTTAAATGCATAAAAAAATACTAATGGCGCACCACGGTGAGGTGCGCCATTAGTATGGATGTACTTATGGCGCACCGAGGGGTGGTGCGCCATTAGTATTGTGCCATTGCTATAAGAAAAAAAACTACTAATGGCGCACCACGGTGAGATGCGCCATTAGTATGGATGTACTTATGGCGCACCGAGGGGTGGTGCGCCATTAGTATTGTGCCCGATCCCCCCTTCCCTCTCCCCCTTCGCCTGATCCCCCCTTCCCTCTTCCCCTCGCCAGTTCCCTCTCCCTCGATCCACCGCGCCGCTCCTTCCCTCTTCCCTCCCTCCACCGCACCGCCGCCGCCGCTGCCCCGACCCACTGCGCCCTGCCTCCTCGCCTCCTCCCCACTTGCCCCCTCGCGCTTCCCCTCGCCCTCTCGCCTTCTCCTCTCCCCCAGATCCGCATCGGCAACCCGCGCGCGACGCGTCCGTCGCCGGCCACCTCGCACCACCGTGGCAACCATCGACCTCATGCCACACTGACGTGCCCAAGCACTCCACCTCCCTCGACTACGTCTCCTCGGACAAGACGCAGGACTCCGGACGCCCCCGCGACACCTTCCCCGCCACCGACTTCCTCTTCGGCCCGGCGGACTCCGTCGACAATTCGCTCCGGTGAGCTCTCCCCCGAGACCGCTTTGCTCACCTGCAGGTCACGGTGAGCTCCTCTGTTGATCCCCTCATTGTCACTGCACTATGGTTTTGATGTACTACATACACATTAGTGTTGCCATAGTAAAGAAGATGAGCATGAGTAGAGGGACATGGGGCTGTAGTGGCTGAATTTTTGAGAGACGGCCAGGGTTATGGGGAGAGGAAGAGGTGGTGTCTGTAAATGGTTTGTGTGATCCTGGTTAGTGAGGGGCAGATCAGATCCCTGCTTTTGTTTGTTAGTGCTTGTTTAGTCTCCTGGGCTGCTTTGCCCTTTGTATATATTGTGTTGGATGGAGTGAAAGGGAGACATGGTTGTGTTTTTTATGTTTAACGAGAAAAGAGAAGATGAGTCTGCTGTAAGCCATGGATGATGATATGACATTAGGGAAGAAAGATCTTGTGCAGATACACTCTGATGCATGACATTGTCTCCTAGTTAAATTTAGCAGCATCTGGTTGTTGAGCCCATATTATTTGTAATATTTAATTGTTCCTAATGTTGGGTTAGTTCCCCCATAGGGAGGAGCTTTGGGCAGGGTATTGTTGCTATACAAAGGTATGCATGAGTAGTATATGCTGGTGGTGTGGATTAGTAAGTAGATGAGATCTTGTTTCTGATTAGCAGCCATACTTTAGTAGTGGTCGTTAGGCTGGTGTGGTGGGATAGGAGTAGCCATGTTGAATTGTTAGGCATTGGTCAGAGTGCCAACCAGTGGAAAAAGGAGCAGATAGAGTCCAGCCCCTTTTTCTCTTGATTAATTATGGCATTGTGTGTCATAATTTAAAATTGCCATGTTTATTAGAAGTGTTAACCATCACTTCTGGGTTGTAACCTTAGTTGTGTTTCAATGCTTAAAGACTATTAGCTGCATAGTAATTTCCCTGTCCTAATTGTTGTTTTTCCATGCATAGATGGACATTCTATAATTTCCAAGGATTAATTAGACCAGATTGCTCTTCTTCAGCACTTCACCGTTTTTTGATTCTAGCTGAATCCATCAAGTCTTGTGAAAATACTCTGTGAACTGTGGGGTTGCTATCATTACCAAATGTTAGAATGTTGCGCTGCACATGGATGTCCATACCTCATTGTTCCTTTTTATTGTTGTTTTGACCTTTCTGTTGTGAAAACTAAAGCAGGATTTTAGACTAATGTGGGCCTATGGCTACACCAGCATGGTGTTTTGATTTAGAAGTGATGATTTGCTAGGTTGCATGGCATGTGCTGGATGAAGCTTATGGTGTAGTATCTTAATTGACTGATGTTGATGAACCTTTCCTGTACATATTTGGTTTGGTTGATTGCCTGGCATGAGCTAGATGAAATGATCTATTTCTCCTGATGTGAAATGATCCCTTTCTCCTGAAATGTTGATTAATTTCCGTTTCGGTTGAGAATGGGGCACTCCTAGGTCAAGAAAATTAGCAAAGGTCATGCCCAATTTTCTTGACCTAGAAGGTGCCCGATCCTCAACCGAAACAAATATTAATCAACATGTATGTTGACATCAACCAACTTTCTGGACACATCCCTTGACAACTAGGTTATCTTGAGAACTTGGAGGAGTTGTGGCTTTGCTACAACACACTAACAGGTTCCATCCCAAACTGCCTAGGAAATTTGACCAAACTCACAGCCTTGGATCTTGAGAGAAACCAACTTTCTGGACACATCCCTCGAGAACTAGGTTAGCTTGAGAACTTAGAGAAGTTGTTTACCATGATCTTGATCTTGTTCCTTGACAATAACCAACTTTTTGACCAAACTTTGTTCCTATTTAGAGAGAAACATGGCCAACAACGATGAGGCCGGGGGTTCGGGCGTCAAGGCATTCTGGGAGCTGTCCCAGGAGATGGAGGAACAACCTCACTTGTACGAGGACGCCGCCTTCCCCACCGATCCTGAGACCACTGATGGTACCGCCGAGGATGACCCCACTGATGCCACCACTGATGGTGCCGCCGAGGATGCCACCACTTATGATGGCGGCGCATGCACAGATGGCAGCCAACCGAAGAGGCAACGGAAGGACCGGCGCCCGACCGTGCTCTGCACCCTCAAGGAGGAAGTTACTGAAGTGGACTCCAACGGGAATCTAACGGCGCCCGAACGAATAGTCAAGGGGTACTCGCTTCAGCTCGGGTGCATTCTCCGGAGCACCGTCTCGATCAACACCGAGAACCTCAGGCATCCTGACCGAGGGAATTTGCGCAACCTCCTCTTCACGAAGCTGCACGAACAATACAAGTTCCCCTCTGAATTTGAAAACACAAGCCTCAAAGGGAATAAAGTGAACAGTGCTGCCCTCATGAAGATGAGCACGACCCTGTCTACTTGGAAAAGCAATGTGAAGAGAATGATCGAGAAAGGTGAGAGTTATGAGAAGATCAAGGAGAAAAATCCTTCGATCACCGAAGATGACTACAACGACTTCAAGATCAATTGCTCGAGCACCGCAAACTCCGAATCAAGTAAGTGGGGGAAAGAAATGCGGGAGCTGAACTTAGGGGAACACACACTCGGTCCCGGCGGTTACAGAGTGGCGGAGCCTATATGGGACAAGGAGGAGGCGGACCGTGCCGAGCAAGGCCTACCGCCCCTCTTCGATAAATACGGTGACAAGCAGACCAGGAACTTTGTCAGGGCCCGGTACAAGAAGGACCCGAAAACAAAGGAGCTTACCACGGATCCGAAGACCCGGGCGCTTGAGCTTGTTCTGGTAAGGAATACACCCCCGCGTAATTAGCTCCATATGGTTGCATTCTAATTAACGAAGCCAAATTTCTAAATGATTCACATTCCTTCCGCAGGCGACTGAAAGCAGTAGCGCGGGGTCGACTAAGAGCAACCCTTGGGACACCACTCTAAATAGGGCGTTGAATGTAATGAAGAACAAGGATAAGCTCAGTAAGCCGACGTCAGCTGGTCGTGTGGCTGGCAAAGGCTTGTCGACAAAATGGTCGTCATACTATAACACTGGTGGGCGAAAGGAGAAAAAGACCAGCTCGGAAAGCCAGGCGCGCGAGGTTCAAGAACTCAGGGCACAGGTGGCGCGGATTCCGGAGATTGTCCAAGAGCAAGTGGAACGACAACTCGGAAAGACGATCACCGCCATTGTGCCTACCTTGATCCAGGGGATTAGTGCGTGGATTGCGGGCGGCCAACAGGGGCCGCCCCCGATTCCTAGCTTCACGGCCAGCAACTCGCAGAACGCGATGGCGGGGCCATTGGTGTCTCCGGCAGAGGCGGCATTGGTGTCTCCGACGCCGGCACAGGAGCTTAATGCACCCGGGTGTACGCCGGCGGCCACCTCTGCAGCAAGCGGCCCCTCCGTCAACTGCACGCCCGCCATTGGCGGTACCTCGACATTAGCCGAGCTCGACGCCTGAAGGAAATATGCCCTAGAGGCAATAATAAAGTTATTATTTATTTCCTTATATCATGATAAATGTTTATTATTCATGCTAGAATTGTATTAACCGGAAACATAATACATGTGTGAATACATAGACCAACAGAGTGTCACTAGTATGCCTCTACTTGACTGGCTCGTTAATCAAAGATGGTTATGTTTCCTAACCATGAACAAAGAGTTGTTATTTGATTAACGAGGTCACATCATTAGTAGAATGATCTGATTGACATGACCCATTCCATTAGCTTAGCACCCGATCGTTTAGTATGTTGCTATTGCTTTCTTCATGACTTATACATGTTCCTATAACTATGAGATTATGCAACTCCCGTTTACCGGAGGAACACTTTGGGTACTACCAAACGTCACAACGTAACTGGGTGATTATAAAGGAGTACTACAGGTGTCTCCAATGGTAGATGTTGGGTTGGCGTATTTCGAGATTAGGGTTTGTCACTCCGATTGTCGGAGAGGTATCTCTGGGCCCTCTCGGTAATGCACATCACATAAGCCTTGCAAGCACTGCAACTAATATGTTAGTTGTGAGATGATGTATTACGGAACGAGTAAAGAGACTTGCCGGTAACGAGATTGAACTAGGTATTGGATACCGACGATCGAATCTCGGGCAAGTAACATACCGATGACAAAGGGAACAACGTATGTTGTTATGCGGTCTGACCGATAAAGTTCTTCGTAGAATATGTAGGAGCCAATATGGGCATCCAGGTCCCGCTATTGGTTATTGACCGGAGACGTGTCTCGGTCATGTCTACATTGTTCTCGAACCGTAGGGTCTGCACGCTTAACGTTACGATGACAGTTATTATGAGTTTATGCATTTTGATGTACCGAAGGTTGTTCGGAGTCCCGGATGAGATCACGGACATGACGAGGAGTCTCGAAATGGTCGAGACGTAAAGATTGATATATTGGAAGCCTATGTTTGGATATAGGAAGTGTTCCGGGTGAAATCGGGATTTTACCGGAATACCGGGAGGGTTACCGGAACCCCCCGGGAGACTAATGGGCCTATTGGGCCTTAGTGGAAAAGAGAAAAGGGGCAGCCCACAGCTGGCCACGCGCCCCCCCTTCCCCAAGTCCTAGTAGGACTAGGAGAAGGGGCCGGCCCCCCTCTCTCTCCTTTCCCCCTTGAGAGTCCTAGTTGGAATAGGATTGGAGGGGGGAGTCCTACTCCCGGTAGGAGTAGGACTCCCCCTGCGCCTCCCTCTCTCTGGCCGGCCAGCCCCCCTTCCTCCAACCTTTATATACGGGGGCAGGGGACACCCCAAGACACACAAGTTGATCCTTGAGATCGTTCCTTAGCCGTGTGCGGTGCCCCCTGCCACCAAATTCCACCTCGATCATACCGTTGTAGTGCTTAGGCGAAGCCCTGCGTCGGTAGTACATCAAGATCGTCACCACGCCGTCGTGCTGACGGAACTCTTCCTCGACGCTTTGCTGGATCGGAGCCCGAGGATCGTCATCGAGCTGAACGTGTGCTAAGAACTCGGAGGTGCCGGAGTAACGGTGCTTGGATCGGTCGTATCGGGAAGAAGACGTACGACTACTTCCTCTACGTTGTGTGATCGCTTCCGCAGTCGGTCTGCGTTGGTACGTAGACAACACTCTCCCCTCTCGTTGCTGTGCATCACCATGATCTTGCGTGTGCGTAGGAAATTTTTCGAAATTACTACGTTCCCCAACAACGCCATCATCACGGTAACTAATTAAGCCTCTCTCGGCCGAGGACTTCATCTCCTTGCCTTTGACTGGGCATCCCTAACACCCTACATGTTTTCGCAGGGCGCCGCCGATGTTCCATGCACTCTCCTGCACTTCATGAACAACGAGTTGGTCGATGTCGCCAAGGGAAAAATCATTCAACCGGGCAACCCCTTGTTCCACGGTACCCAGATGCCACCCAACTTGTTTAGGGTTCAACTGGTTCGGGTGCTGCCAGGCTGCGACGAGTTGTTACCTCCGATTCGACCCGTCAGGGCCGACGATGATGACGTGATGACCCTCAGCACCTGCCTGAGCTGGCCCCTGCTTTGGCCGAAGAGCCAGATTCGTTTGGGGCGGGGGACACCACCCCAAAGACAACACTGCCAGTCGTGCCGGCGCCAAGTCGGCCCCATGGCAAGACCGCCGCAACGGTGCCGGACATCCCTATGCCACTGGATCCAAACATGCATATGGCACAGGATCAGAACGACGACGACGACGATACATTTGCCAACGTCGATCAGTACTTTGCCAATCATGGGTACGGTGGCGACTTCATGGGGCCTCCTTCTCAAGAACCCAACCCAACAAAAGACGTGCGCGATCTAGCTGGTACCGCGGAGAAGCCAAGTTGCAACAGGCGTCGTCTGCCGTTCAGCTCTCAGGAGACGCCTCCAGCTGCCGACTTCATCGTGCCTCAGATAGGCGAGGTGCGAAATATTATCAGCCCCAACACACTCAAGAAGGCGGTCTGTGAGCAGAACTCGGTCCCATTACAGGAGAAGAAGAAGGCACGCAAAAGAAAGACTAACAAGGGTGCGGGCCAACCGGCACCGAGTACGATCCATGCTCAGGACGGGCCACCTTCACCTGAGGATATCTCGAGGAGGGCGCATGTGGCGGGTAGGCCGATGCTACCAAGAAATATGCTCGATGCTGCAACCGGTGCTATGCGGAGTCTGCATGATAGTGTTCTTTCTTTGGATAAGCGGCGTCTCAGAGAGAAGGATGTGGCATACCCGGTTTTCGCGGCCAAGGTGCCAGAGGGCAAGGGCTTTGTGGATAACTCCATCGGGGGTACGATCGTCCTGCGGTTTGATGACATCCACGCTATGTTGAACCTTCATCCGCTGCACTACACCTTCGTTCGGCTATTTTCGCTGAGTATGGAGATGCGGATCATTCGCGACAAGACCCCGGACATTGTGATAGTCGACCCCTTCTACATGCGTGCCAAGATCTTGGGCAGCGCTGGGGACCGGCAAGTCGCGAGTTCTTACCTCGAAGGCGTCATTCTGGCAAACCAAGATAAGGATAACTTCCTCGTGCCTTACTTTCCCGAGTAAGTCCTCCCCTCAACCGCCCCGTAACATATGAATTCTTAGATTTCGATCGTTTTTCTTTTAACATTCCGTGTTTTTTGCAGTGACACACGTTGCACGCTGATCCTCCTAAGCCCCAAATATTCCATGGCCACGTATTTTGACCCGGACCGTCAGTCGAACGTAGAGTACACAAATGTCAAGAAGGTTCTTGATGATGTTCTCCCCGGCTACGTCAAATCTGGAGGCACCTTCACCAGGCCTATTCGTAAGTACGGCAAGCACGTGTTCTCCCACAATACGACGTTCTGCTGCGTCAAGCAGCCGCCTGGCGGTCAGAAGGGTGCCTACTACGCCATCCATCACATGTGGGCGATCGTACGGGACCATCATCAACTTCTGCTACCGAGTAGACTCAAAGATTGGGCCGCGAGCGTGTCGGCAATCCAGGACGCGGACATCAGACAAGAATTCTTTCGCATCCAGTCGGAGTTTGCGGAAATCATCCATCAAGATGTCCTTCGTACCTCGGGGCAGTTCTACCTCAGAAATCAACCGTCCAACAGTGACATCGACACAATCCTACAAATGCAGGCTGACAACACCCGTTGTTTCATGACTCCCACGATAGACGGCGGCTTCATCCACGCTCCGGTCCCTTGAGTCGAGTCGAAAGCAGTGATGCTGTGTCTAGTTCTGAAACATCGATTGGCTCATGTTGTAATTAAACTTTAATGAACTTGTAGTATGTCTCTTTGGTTTCGAGAGTCGTTCAACTTAGATGTAATCGATGCTATTAATGTCTTGGTTTTCTCTTCCGATCGTTCTGTTGCATACTTATATATTTCTTATGTATTGTCTATGAATTGGTACTAACGTTTCGTTTGGCTACTGCATAGCGATGCCGTGGTATGTCGTGTACAAGGGTAAGGTTCCCGGAGTCTACAACTACTGGGAGGAGTGTCGGAGACAGGTTCATCGATTCAGCGGTAACAGTTACAAAGGGTACACCACTAGGGCCGAGGCCGAATCTAGATACGCCCGCTATCTAGCGGGAGAGGGGAGGGAGCGTTGGAGGAACCGGATGAAGATGAGTTTCATCGTGATGATGCTCATCGTGATGACCGCAGCTCTCTTCTATGTGATGGTAGTGTAGATGATCGATATCGACTTGTAATGTGAACACAAACTCGTGGTCTCGAGACTTGTAATATAATGTTCTATCTTTGTTCGGTCTTTTCAATTCGGAGACTAATATGATGAATTGTATTCGGAGACTAAAATGATGAATTGTATTCAGAGACTAATCTTCTATTGTATTCGATGAATCTGTTGTTGATGTGTGCTGTCTATATTTTGTCCAATTATACATTTTGTAACCTGTGCAAAAACAGAAAATTAAAAAATTAAAAAAAACCTAATATTCATACTAATGGCGCATCACATCATAGTGCGCCATTAGTATGCCAAAGGATACTAATGGCGCATCATTAAACAGTGTGCCATTAGTATGCCGAAGTTACTAATGGTGCATCCTGTTGTTGTGCGCCATTAGTATGCCAAAGCACCTGGGTATACATGGCCCCCTGGGAGGCATACTAATGGCGCATCTGAGGTGCGCCATTAGTATACCAGATACTAATGGCGTGGCACTAATGCGCCATTAATGGCCAAATTAGGTGCGCCATTAGTAGGCCTTTTCCTAGTAGTGATCACACAATCTCAGATTCATCTATTCAACCAACACATAGGACCTCAAAGAGTGCCCCAAAGCTTCTACCAGAGAATCACGACGAAAACGTGTGCCAACCCCTATGCATAGGTTCATGGGCGGAACCCACAAGTTGATCACCAAAACATACATCAAGTGAATCACGTGATATCCCATTGTCACCACAGATATGCACGACAAGACATACATCAAGTGTTCTCAAATCTTTAAGGACTCAATCCGATAAGATAACTTCGAAGGGGAAACTCAATCCATTACAAGAGAGTAGAGGGGGGGAGAAAACATCATAGGATCCAAATATAGTAGCAAAGCTCGCGATACATCAAGATCGTATCACCTCAAGAACACGGGAGAGAGAGAGAGAGAGATCAAACACATAGCTACTGGTACATACCCTCAGCCCCGAGGGAGAACTACTCCCTCCTCGTCATGGAGAGCACCGAGATGATGAAGATGGCCACCGGAGAGGGATTGCCCCCTCCGGCAGGGTGCCTAAACGGGTCTAGATTGGCTTTCGGTGGCTACGGAGGCTTCTGGCGGCGGAACTCCCGATACATTGTCTGTTCTGGAAGTTTTAGGGTACGTGAATATATATGGGTGCAAGAAGTACATCGGTGGAGCTTTGGGGGCCCCACGAGGCAGGGGGCGCGCCCAAAGGGGGCGTGCCCCCACCCTCGTGAGCACCTCCCTTGGCTCCTAACGTGGGGTCCAAGTCCATCCGGTAGCTTTCCTTCCAAAAATAACTTCTCCATTTTATTTCGTTCCGTTTCAACTCCGTTTGATATTCCTTTTCTTCGAAATACTGAGATAGGCAAAAAAAAACAGCAATTCTCGGTTGGGCCTCCGGTCAATAGGTTAGTCCTAAAAATAATTAAAAAGTGGATAATAAAGCCCAATATTGCCCAAAACAGTAGATAACATAGCATGGAGCAATCAAAAATTATAGATACGTTGGAGACGTATCAAGCATCCCGAAGCTTAATTCCTGCTCGTCCTCGAGTAGGTAAATGATAAAAACAGAATTTTTGATACGGAGTTCTACTTGGCATAATTTCAATGTAATTCTTGTTAATTGTGATATGAATATTCAGATCCATAAGATTCAAGAAAAAAAAGTTCATATTGACATAAAAATGATAATACTTCAAGCATACTAACTAAGAAATTATGTCTTCTCAAAATAACATGGCCAAAGAAAGTTCATCCCTACAAAATTATATAGTTTAGTCATGTTTCATTTTCGTCACACAAGAATGCTCTCATCGTGCACAACCCCGATGACAAGCCAAGCAATTGTTTCATACTTTAATAATCTCAAACCTATAAACTTTCATGCAATACATGAGCGCGAGCGATGGACATAGCACTTTGGGTGGAATAGAATAATGAGGGGGTTATGTGGAGAAGACAAAAAAGGAGAAAGTCTCACATCAACGAGGCTAATCAATGGGCTATGGAGATGCCCACCGATTGATGTTAATGCAAGGAGTAGGGATTGCCATGCAACGGATGCACTAGAGCTATAAATGTACGAAAGCTCAACAAAAGAAACTAGTGGGTGTGCATCCAACTTGCTTGCTCACGAAGACCTAGGGCACTTGAGGAGGCCCATTGTTGGAATATACAATCCAAGTTCTACAATGAAAAATTCTCACTAGTATATGAAAGTGACAAAACAAGAGACTCTCTATCATGAGGATTATGGTGCTACTTTGAAGCACAAGTGTGGCAAAGGATAGTAGCATTGTCCCTTCTCTCTTTTTCTCTCATTTTTTGGGCCTTCTCTTTTTTTATGGCCTTTCTCTCTTTTTTGGGCCTTCTCTTTTTTATGGCCTTTCTCATTTCTTTTTTCTTTTTTATATTCCTCACTTAGGACAATGCTCTAGAAAATGATGATCATCACACTTCTATTTATTTACAACTCAATGATTACAACTCGATAATTAAAACAAGATATGACTCTATATGAATGCCTCCGGCGGTGTACCGGGAATGCAATGAATCAAGAGAGACATGTATGAAAAATTATGAGAGGTGGCTTTGCCACAAATACGATGTCAACTACATGATCATGCAAAGCAATATGACAATGATGAAGCGTGTCATAATAAACGGAACGGTGGAAAGTTGTATGGCAATATATCTCGGAATGGCTATGGAAATGCCATAACAGGTAGGTATGGTGGCTGTTTTGAGGAAGATATAAGGAGGTTTATGTGTGAAAGAGCGTATCATATCACGGGGTTTGGATGCACCGGCGAAGTTTGCGCCAACTCTCAATGTGAGAAAGGGTAATGCACGGTACCGAAGAGGCTAGCAAGGATGGAAGGGTGAGAGTGCGTATAATCCATGGACTCAACATTAGTCATAAAGAACTCACATACTTATTGCAAAAATCTACAAGTCATCAAAAAACTCGGCACTACACGCATGCTCCTAGGGGGATAGATTGGTAGGAAAAGTCCATCGCTCGTCCCCGACCGCCACTCATAAGGAGGACAATCAAATAACACCTCATGTTTCAAATTTGTTACACAACGTTTACCATACGTGCATGCTACGGGACTTGCAAACTTCAACACAAGCATTTCTCAATTTCACAACCACTCAACTAGCACAACTTTGATATTATTACCTCCATATCTCAAAACAATCATCAAGCATCAAACTTCTCTTAGTATTGAAAACACTCGTAAGAAAATTTTACTAATCTTGAATACCTAGCATATTAGGATTTTAAGCAAATTACCATGCTATTTAAGACTCTCAAAATAATCTAAGTGAAGCATGAGAGTTCATCTATTTCTTCAAAATAAAACTACCACCATTCTCTAAAATATATAAGTGAAGCACTAGAGCAAATGACAAACTACTCCGAAAGATATAAGTGAAGATCAATGAGTAGTCGAATAATTATGCAACTATGTGAAGACTCTCTCTCATTTAATAATTTCAGATCTTGATAATTTATTCAAACAGCAAGCAAAGCAAAATAAAATGACATCTAAGAATAGCAAACATCATGTGAAGAAGCAAAAACTTAGGATCAACCGAAACTAACCGATAGTTGTTGAAGAAGAAAGGTGGTATGCCAACCGGGGCATCCCTAAGCTTAGACGCTTGAGACTTCTTGAAATATTATCTTGGGGTTCCTTGGGCATCCCCAAGCTTGAGCTTTTGTGTCTCCTTAGTTCCTCTCATATCACGGTCTCCCTAAATCTCAAAAGCTTCATCCACACAAAACTCAACAAGGAATCGTGAGATAAGTTAGTATAAACCCTTGCAAAAACCTTATCATACTCTACTGTAGCAAATCACTAAAATTATTATTAGAGATTGAATACTAAATTCCTCTGCATATTTAACAGTCCTATCCTCAAATAGAATCATTAAAGAAGCAAACATATGCAAACAATGCAAACACAACAGCAATCTGCCTAAACAGGACAGTCTGTAAAGAATGCAGCAACATCCATACTTCCCTAGCTCCAAAAATTATGAAAGATAATTACCACTGTAGTAAATTTATCAGATCTTAATATGCAAAAGGTTTCAACATTTTATCACATTCTGACTTTTCTAGGGAATTATTGCAACAGCGGTAAACTTTCTGTTTTCAAACAGCAACATGTGGACTTCTAAAATAGGCATAGTAAAGGCTATCAATGCCACTTTTATTGAAATAAAAGATGCAAAACATTTTTCCAAATAACAGAAAGCAAATCCTAACAAAATAAATTGACGCTCCAAGCAGAACACATATCATGTGGTGAATAAAAATATAGCTCCAAGTAAAGTTACCGATGAACGAAGACGAAAGAGGGGATGCCTTCCGGGGCATCCGCAAGCTTAGGCTCTTGGTTGTCCTTGAATATTACCCTGGGGTTCCTTGGGAATCCCCAATCTTAGGCTCTTGCTACTCCTTATTCCATAGTCCATCGAATCTTTACCCAAAATTTGAAAACTTCACAACACAAAACTTAACAGAAAACTCGTAAGCTCCGTTAGCGAAAGAAAACAAAAAACCACTTCAAGGTACTGTAATGAACTCATTATTTATTTATATTAGTGTTAAACCTACTGTATTCCAACTTCTCTATGGTAAACAACACAATGAAATTCATAAAATTCTGTCAAAAACAATGAAAACAGAATCTGTCAAAAACAGAACAGTCTGTAGTAATCTGGATCAAACGTATACTTCTGGAACTCATAAAATTCTCAAATAAATTTTTGGACCTGAGGAATTTATCTATTAATCATATTCAAAAAGAATTAACTAAATAGCGCTCTCAAAATAAAAATGGCAGCAGTTCTCATGAGAGCTAAAGTTTCTGTTTTTTACAGAATGATCAACAAGACTTTCCCCAAGTCTTCCCAAAGGTTCTACTTGGCACAAACACTAATTAAAAGCATAAAACCACATCTAAACAGAGGCTAGATGAATTATTTATTACTAAACAGGAACAAAAAGTAAGGAACAAAAATAAAATTAGGTTGCCTCCCAACAAGCGCTATCGTTTATAGCCCCTAGCTAGGCATGATGATTTCAATGATGCTCACATAAAAGATAAGAATTGAAACATAAAGAGAGCATCATGAAGAATATGACTAGCACATTTAAGTCTAACATACTTCCTATGCATAGGGATTTTGTGAGCAAACAACTTATGGGAACAATAATCAACTAGCATAGGAAGGAAAAACAAGCATAGCTTCAAAACTTTAAGCACATAGAGAGGAAACTTGATATTATTGCAATTCCTACAAGCATATGTTCCTCCCTCATAGTAATTTTCAGTAGCATCATGAATGAATTCAACAATATAAGCAGCACCTAAAGAATTATTTTCATGATCTATGAGCATAGAAATTTTATTACTCTCCACATAAGCAAAATTCTTCTCATTCAGAATAGTGGGAGCAAACTCAACAAAATAATTATCATGTGAGGTATAATACAATTGAAAACTAAAATCATGATGACAAGTTTCATGGATATCATTATTATTTATAGCATACAAATCATCACAATAATCATCATACATAGCGGGCATGCTCTCATCATTATAAATTTGCACATCAAAACTTGGGGGACTAAAAATATCATCTTCATCAAACGTAGCTTCCCCAAGCTTGTGGCTTTGCATGTCATTAGCATCATAGATATTCAAGGAATACATACTAACAACATTGCAATCATGCTCATCATTCAAATATTTAGTGCCAAACATTTTATGTAATTCTTCTTCTAGCATTTGAGCACAATTTTCCTTTCCATCATACTCACGAAAGATATTAAAAAGGTGAAGCGTATGAGACAAACTCAATTACATTTTTTATAGTTTTCTTTTGTAAACTAAACTAGTGATAAAAAAGAAACTAAAAGACTCGATTGCAAGATCTAAAGATATACCTTCAAGAACTCACCTCCCCGGCAACGGCGCCAGAAAAGAGCTTGATGTCTACTACACAACCTTCTTCTTGTAGACGTTGTTGGGCCTCCTAGTGCAGAGGTTTGTAGGACAGTAGCAAATTTCCCTCAAGTGGCTGACCTAAGGTTTATCAATCCGTAGGAGGCATAGGATGAAGATGGTCTCTCTCAAAAAACCCTGCAACCAAATAACAAAGAGTCTCTTGTGTCCCCAACACACCCAATACAATGGTAAATTGTATAGGTGCACTAGTTCGGCGAAGAGATGGTGATACAAGTGGTATATGGATAGTAGATAATAGTTTTTGTAATCTGAAAATATAAAAACAGCAAGGTAACTAATGATAAAAGTGAGCGTAAACGGTATTGCAATGCGTTGAAACAAGGCCTAGGGTTCATACTTTCGCTAGTGCAAGTTCCCTCAACAATAATAACATAATTGGATCATATAACTATCCATCAACATGCAACAAAGAGTCACTTCAAAGTCACTAATAGCGGAGAACAAACGAAGAGATTATCGTAGGGTACGAAACCACCTCAAAATTATTCTTTCCAATCAATCCGTTGGGCTATTCCTATAAGTGTCACAAACAGCCCCGGAGTTTGTACTAGAATAACACCTTAAGACACAAATCAACCAAAACCCTAATGTCACCTAGATACTCCAATGTCACCTCAAGTATCCGTGGGTACGATTATACGATATGCATCAGACAATCTCAGATTCATCTATTCAACCAACACATAGAACCTCAAAGAGTGCCCCAAAGCTTCTACCAGAGAATCACGACGAAAACGTGTGCCAACCCCTATGCATAGGTTCATGGGCAGAACCCGCAAGTTGATCACCAAAACATACATCAAGTGAATCACGTGATATCCCATTGTCACCACAGATATGCACGGCAAGACATACATCAAGTGTTCTCAAATCTTTAAAGACTCAATCCGATAAGATAACTTTAAAGGGGAAACTCAATCCATTACAAGAGAGTAGAGGGGGGAGAAAACATCATAGGATCCAAATATAATAGCAAAGCTCGCGATACATCAAGATCGTATCACCTCAAGAACACGAGAGAGAGAGAGAGAGGTCAAACACATAGCTACTGGTACATACCCTCAGCCCCGAGGGAGAACTACTCCCTCCTCGTCATGGAGAGCACCAGGATGATGAATATGGCCACCTGAGAGGGATTGCCCCCTCCAGCAGGGTGCCGGAACGGGTCTAGATTGGCTTTCGGTGGCTACGGAGGCTTCTGGCGGCGGAACTCCCGATCTATTGTCTGTTTTGGAAGTTTTAGGGTACGTGAATATATATGGGTGCAGGAAGTACGTCACTGGAGCTTCGGGGGCCCCACGAGGCAGGGGGCGCGCCCTAGGGGGGCGCCCCCCACCCTCGTGAGCACCTCCCTTGGCTCCTGACGTGGGGTCCAAGTCCATCCGGTAGCTTTCCTTCCAAAAATAACTTCTCCAGTTGATTTTGTTCTGTTTCGACTCCGTTTGATATTCCTTTTCTTCGAAATACTGAAATAGGCAAAAAAATAGTAATTCTGGGTTGGGCCTCCGGTTAATAAGTTAGTCCCAAAAATAATATAGAAGTGGATAATAAAGCCCAATATTGCCCAAAACAGTAGATAACATAGCATGGAGCAATCAAAAATTATAGATACGTTGGAGACTCTTGATAACCCACAAGTATAGGGGATCGCAACAGTTTTCGATAAGTAAGAGTGTCGAACCCAACGAGGAGATAAAGGTAGAACAAATATTCCCTCAAGTTCTATCGACCACCGATACAACTCTACGCACGCTTGACGTTCGCTTTACCTAGAACAAGTATGAAACTATAAGTACTTTGTAGGTGTTGTTGGATAGGTTTACAAGATAATAAAGAGTACGTAAATATAAAGTAGGGGCTGTTTAGATAAAGAAACAATAAAGTAAATATAGTGAGTGTGGAAAAGTGGTGGTAGGAGTTGCGAAATTGCCCCTAAGCAATTGACTACTTTACTAGACCGATAGCAAGTATTATGTGGGAGAGGCCACAGCTAGCATGTCATTCCTGACTTGGAATTCTATGCACTTATGATTGGAACTATTAGCAAGCATCTGCAACTACTAACGTTCATTAAGGTAAAACTCAACCATAGCATTAAGATATATTGGTCCCCCTTCAATCCCGTATGCATCAATTTCTATGCTAGGTTGAAGCTTCTGTCACTCTTGCCCTCCAATACATAGTCCTATCAACATACAACTAACCCTAGGGTGTGATCCATGCGCGCAATCATATGATGGGCACCAAAGGACAGCAACATAACCACAAGCAAATTAAATCAAGCATAGCAATTCATCAACCACCGATAGGACAACGAAAATCTACTCAGACATCATAGGATGGCAACACATCATTGGATAATAATATGAAGCATAAAGCACCATGTTCAAGTAGAGGGTACAGCGGGTTGCGGGAGAGTGGACCGTTGTAGATAGAGGGGGGAAGGTGATGGAGAAGTTGGTGAAGATGGAGGAGGTGTTGGTGTAGATCGCGGTGATGATGATGGCCCCCGGTGGCACTCTGATGCCACCGGAAGCGAGGGGGGGGGGAGAGCCCTCCTCCTTCTTCTTATTCTTCCTTGACATCCTCCCTAGATGGGAGAAGGATTTCCCCTCTGGTCCATGGCCTCCATGGCATGGGAGGGGCGAGAGCCCCTCCGAGATTGGATCCGTCTCTCTGTCTTTCTCTGTTTCTGCGTTCTCAGATTCTTCCCTTTCACCGTTTCTTATATTCCCGGAGATCTGTAACTCCGATGGGCTGAAATTTTAACACGATCTCTATCCAGATATTAGCTTTCTTGCGACGAAAGAAGGGCTCCAACCGCCTTTCGGGGTGGCCACGAGGGTCAGGGGTGCGCCTGACACCCTGGGGCGCGCCTCCCTACCTCGTGCCCCCCTCGGGCACCGTCTCGTGATGATTCCACTTCCCAAAATTCATAAATATTCCAAAATAAATCTCCGTCAGTTTTTATTCCGTTTGGACTCCGTTTGGTATGGGTTTTCTGCGAAACAAAAAACATGCAACAAACAGGAACTGGCACTAGGCACTGGATCAATATGTTAGTCCCAAAAATAGTATAAAAAGTTCCCAAAAAGTATATGAAAGTTGCATATTATTGGCATGGAAAAATCAAAAATTATAGATACGACGGAGACGTATCAACATCCCCAAGCTTAATTCCTGCTCGTCCTCGAGTAGGTAAATGATAAAAAAAGATAATTTTTTATGTGGAATGCTACCTATCATAATCTTGATCGTATGTCTAATCATGGCATGAATATTAAGACACGAGTGATTCAAAGCAATAGTCTATCATTTGACATTAAGACAATAATACTTCAAGCATACTAATAAAGCAATCATGTCTTTTCAAAATAACATGGCCAAAGAAAGTTATCCCTACAAAATCATATAGTATGGCTATGCTCCATCTTCACCACACCAAATATTCAAATCATGCACAACCCCGATGACAAGCCAAGCAATTGTTTCATACTTTTGACGTTCTCAAACCTTTTCAACTTTCACGCAATACATGAGCGTGAGCCATGGACATAGCACTATAGGTGGAGTAGAATATGATGGTGGAGGTTATGTGGAGAAGACAAAAAGGAGAAGATAGTCTCACATCAACTAGGTGCATCAACGGGCTATGGAGATGCCCATTAATAGATATCAATGTGAGGAGTAGGTATTGCCATGCAACGAATGCACTAGAGCTATAAGTGTATGGAATCTCAAACTGAAACTAAGTGGGTGTGCATCCAACTTGCTTGCTCATGAAGACCTAGGGCATTTGAGGAAGCCCATCGTTGGAATATACAAGCCAAGTTCTATAATGAAAATTCCCACTAGTATATGAAAGTGATAACTCAAGAGACTCCCTATATGAAGAACATGGTGCTACTTTGAAGCACAAGTGTGGTAAAAGGATAGTAACATTGCCCCTTCTCTCTTTTTCTCTCATTTTTTCATTTTTTGGTGGGCTTCTTTGGCCTCTTTTTTTATATTTGGCCTTCTTTGGCCTCTTTTATTTTTTGTAAAGTCCGGAGTCTCATCCCAACTTGTGGGGGAATCATAGTCTCCATCATCCTTTCCTCACTGGGGCAATGCTCTAATAATGATGATCATCACACTTTTATTTACTTACAACTCAATATTACAACTCGATATCGAGAACAAAGATATGACTCTATATGAATGCCTCCGGCGGTGTACCGGGATGTGCAATGATCTAGCGTAGCAATGACATCAAAAAACGGACAAGCCATGAAAACATCATGCTAGCTATCTTACGATCATGCAAAGCAATATGACAATGAATGCTCAAGTCATGTATATGATGATGATGGGAGTTGCATGGCAATATATCTCAGAATGGCTATGAAAATGCCATGATAGGTAGGTATGGTGGCTGTTTTGAGGAAGGTATATGGTGGGTTTACAGTACCGGCGAAAGTTGCGCGGTACTAAAGAGGCTAGCAATGGTGGAAGGGTGAGAGTGCGTATAATCCATGGACTCAACATTAGTCATAAAGAACTCACATACTTATTGCAAAAATCTATTAGTCATCGAAACAAAGTACTACACGCATGCTCCTAGGGGGATATATTGGTAGGAAAAGACCATCGCTCGTCCCCGGCCGCCACTCATAAGGAAGACAATCAATAAGTAAATCATGCTCCGACTTCATCACATAACGGTTCACCATACGTGCATGCTACCGGAATCACAAACCTCAACACAAGTATTTCTACAATCCACAACTACCCACTAGCATGACTCTAATATCACCATCTTTATATCGCAAAACTATTGCAAGGAATCAAACATATCATATTCAGTGATCTACAAGTTTTATGTAGGATTTTATGACTAACCATGTGAATGACCAGTTCCTGTCATCTCTCTAAATAGATATAAGTGAAGCAAGAGGTTTAATTTTTTATACAAAAGATATGCCCACGCTCTAACAAATATAAGTGAAGCAAAAGAGCATTCTACAAATGGCGGTTATCTATGTAAAGAGAAACAGGCAATCCAAGCTTCAATTGATATAAGTGAAGCGCATGAAGCATTCTATAAAGCCATACTCAAAAGATATAAGTGAAGTGCAAAGAGCATTCTATAAATCAGCCAAGGACCATATCATACCATCATGGTGCATAAAAGAAGAGTAAAAACCTAAATGCAAAAGACGCTCCAAGATTGCACATATCCCATGAACGAAATGAATCTGAAAACATACCGATACTTGTTGAAGAAAGAGGGGATGCCTCCCCAGCATCCCCAAGCTTAGATGCTTGAGACTCCTTTAATATTTACTTGAGGTGCCTCGGGCATCCCCAAGCTTGAGCTCTTGCCTCTCTTCCTTCTTCTCACATCGAGACCTTCTCGATCATCGAACACTTCATCCACACAAAACTTCAACAAAAAACTCGGTAAGATCCGTTAGTATAATAAAGCAAATCACTACTCTAAAGACTGTTGAAAACCAATTCATATTTTTTTGCATTTTTTCTACTGTAGTATAACTTTTGCATGGCTTAATCCACTGATATAAGTTGATAGTTTCATCAAGACAAGCAAACTATGCATCAAAACAGAATCTGTCTAAAACAGAACAGTATGTAGCAATCTGAACATTCACCATACTTATGATACTTGCAAAATTCTACCAAAATTATTAAAAATAAAAAATTTGTATAGGAAGACAGTGCAAAAAGAATCATAACCATTTGACGTTCCATCTAAAAATGTAAAATCGGGCACTACAGTCAAAGTTTGTGTCCTGCACCGTACAAACCATCAAGCAAATGTAAACATCCTAAAGGCAAACCTTGGCACATTATTTTTATAATACAATGGAATTTTACAAGGGGATAATTATTTTTGTTGAAAAGTTTCTGTAATCAATATTCACAAAGTCGCCGTGAGCATGAACAAAGTTCAAGGAGCTCTCCCACTTCAACAGTGTTTGTCTTTCTCACTTCCACTTTCCTTTTTGAAAAGTTTTCGGTTCCCATCTTTATTTTTGTTGTTTTTAAACTATATGAAAGCACTCAACAGAAATAAATAATTCTCTAAACTTCCGGGTTGTCTCCCAGGCAGCGCTTTCTTTAAAGCCATTAAGCTAGGCATATAGTGCTCAAGTAGTGAATCCACCCGGATCCCAAGGTATATCAAAGCCAATTTTAATTAAAAATGATTTGTAATTTAGTAGTGAGCACAAAGCAACATATATCATGTAATGACAAAGTCTAACTCTCTTCCTATGCATCAGCATGTCATAAAAGAACAATTCATGCACACATAGTAAAGGCCAATGCATAGTATAAACATTATCTTGCAATTTTATCATGTGGGAAGCATAGAGAGGTGGAGATATAGTTCCTCTCTCATAATAATTGCAAGTAGGAGCAGCAAGAACATGCATATTATATTCATCAAAATCATCATGTGCAACGGTAAAAGGCAACCCATCAATATAATCCTTAATAAGTGCAAACTTCTCCGATATAGTGTAGTCGGGAGAATTCAAAAAGATAATAGGACTATCATGCGTGGGTGCAATAGCAACAATTTCATGTTTAACATAAGGAACTATAGCAAGTTCATCTCCATAAGCATAATTCATATTGGCATCTTGGCCACAAGCATAGCAAGCATCATCAAAAAGGGATATTTCAAGAGAATCAACGGGATCATAGTAGTCATCATAGCAATCATCCTTCGGTAAGCACGAAGGGAAATTAAACAATGTATGAGTTGAAGAGTTACTCTCATTAGAAGGTGGGCACGGGCAGCTAATCTGCTCTTCCTCCTTTTGTTCTTCGCTCTTCTCATCATCTTTTTCATCCAATGAGCTCATTGTTTCATCTATTTCTTCTTCCATAGACTCCTGCAAAATATTAGTCTCTTCTTCGACATCGGAGTAGTACTCAATATATGGTTCAACATAGGCATTAGAAGCATAATTATCGCAGCAATATTTAAGTATCGCAAAATTTTCAGATTTGTAAAGAGTAGCATCATACTTTTCAAACAAAGAAGCAATTTCATAAGCACCCTTAAAAGCAACAAATTCTTCAATTTGTTGAACATCATAGTAACTATAAACGCCCTTAGCATAAGAGGATACGATTCCATTATCACTAAACAAACATTGGTAGGGAAGGTGTTTCTTAGGGTCTTCAGAACAACAAGTATAATCATATATTTCACATAAATTCCAAGCATAGCATTGCAAACGATGAATTTGATCCAGTAAAGTTTTCCCTTTTTCAGATATTCGGTGTCGCACATAACAAGCATGCTCATGTAAAGATTTGCCCTCAACTAAGCTAGTTGGGGTTTCAGCACGAGCACATAGGGATCGAAGATGATCCAAGTAATAAGCTTCAGCAGTGTGATAGATTTTGAGTGGTTCTTCAACCATTGGTTTAGTAGGTACAACTAATTTTTTTGGTATTTTGCGTTTCCTACCCATAACTAAAGATACAAAACAACTAAGAATAGCAAATAAAAATTACTTAGTGATAAAGCAAACAAGCACACATGAGAATATTCACCCCACGCTATTGCTCCCCGGCAACGGCGCCAGAAAAAGATCTTGATAACCCACAAGTATAGGGGATCACAATAATTTTCGATAAGTAAGAGTGTCGAACCCAACGAGAAGCTAAAGGTAGAACAAATATTCCCTCAAGTTCTATCGACCACCGATACAACTCTACGCACGCTTGACGTTCGCTTTACCTAGAACAAGTATGAAACTAGAAGTACTTTGTAGGTGTTGTTGGATAAGTTTACAAGATAATAAAGAGTACGTAAATAAAAAGTAGGGGCTGTTTAGATAAAGAAACAATAAAGTAAATATAGCGAGTGTGGAAAAGTGGTGGTAGGAGTTGCGAAATTGCCCCTAAGCAATTGACTACTTTACTAGACCGATAGCAAGTATTATGTGGGAGAGGCCACAGCTAGCATGTCATTCCTGACTTGGAATTCTATGCACTTATGATTGGAACTATTAGCAAGCATCTGCAACTACTAACGTTCATTAAGGTAAAACCCAACCATAGCATTAAGATATATTGGTCCCCCTTCAATCCCGTATGCATCAATTTCTATGCTAGGTTGAAGCTTCTGTCACTCTTGCCCTCCAATACATAGTCCTATCAACATACAACTAACCCTAGGGTGTGATCCACACGCGCAATCATATGATGGGCACCAAAGGACAGCAACATAACCACAAGCAAATTAAATCAATCATAGCAATTCATCAACCACCGATAGGACAACGAAAATCTACTCAGACATCATAGGATGGCAACACATCATTGGATAATAATATGAAGCATAAAGCACCATGTTCAAGTAGAGGGTACAGTGGGTTGCGGGAGAGTGGACCGCTGTAGATAGAGGGGGCAAGGTGATGGAGACGTTGGTGAAGATGGCGGAGGTGTTGGTGTAGATCGCAGTGATGATGATGGCCCCCGGTGGCACTCCGGTGCCACCGGAAGCGAGGGGGAGAGAGCCCCCCTCCTCCTTATTATTCCTTGACCTCCTACCTAGATGGGAGAAGGGTTTCCCCTCTGGTCCATGGCCTCCAAGGCATGGGAGGGGCGAGAGCCCCTCCGAGATTGGATCTGTCTCTCTGTCTTTCTCTGTTTCTGCGTTCTCAGATTCTTCCCTTTCACCGTTTCTTATATTCCCGGAGATCCATAACTCCGATTGGGCTGAAATTTTAACACGATCTCTATCCAGATATTAGCTTTCTTGCGGCGAAAGAAGGCTCCAACCGCCTTTCGGGGTGGCCACGAGGGTCAGGGGCGCGCCTGACACCCTGGGGCGCACCCCCCTACCTCGTGCCCCCCTCGGGCACCGTATCGCGATGATTCCACTTCCCAAAATTCATAAATATTCCAAAATAAATCTCCGTCAGTTTTATTCCGTTTGGACTCCGTTTAGTATGGGTTTTCTGCGAAACAAAAAATATGCAACAAACAGGAACTGGCACTGGGCACTGGATCAATATGTTAGTCCCAAAAATAGTATAAAAAGTTGCCAAAAAGTATATGAAAGTTACATATTATTGGCATGGAACAATCAAAAATTATAGATACGACGGAGACGTATCAGAGACGTATCACCGCCCTGCGTGGCGCCTCTTTTCCCAACCTCCGGGAGCTCGACATCTGCTGCACGTCATGGAGCACTGCCACGTCGACTCCCTCGTCGCTAGGAGCACAAGTACCATGGTCACAAGCGTGAGGATTCTGAGTTTAAGAGCATCTACAACCGAACCCCTCAAACCCATCTCAAACGCCCGGGCAGGCTGCCCGGTCGCTGCCCGGTCATGATTTTTTGAACCAGATGGGCCTCTCAGACGGCCCTCAAAAGCCCAGGCTGATCGGCACCCCCCATATCCATCCCAAATATATATGGGGCGGATATGGGGGCGCCTGGGCACGCCTGCCACGTCGGACCTGACAACCCGACCCCACCCAAAATTCCACCAACCCCCCTCCCCCTCCCCAAGCTGCCGGATCCATTTGCTATCTCCTCTGTTGTTCCTCCTCCGCGCCGTCTGGCTCACAGCTCCGCCACCGCACCCGCTCTGCAGCTGTTCCCAGGCTCTCCGCCACTAGCTCCAGAAGAGCGCTCCCGTCCTCGCCGCGGGGGACATTGTCGCCGGCCCGGACAACACCGTGGTACGTCCGGCAACTCTCCGGCTCCGCCTTGCGCTTGATGTGTTCAACACATTGACCGACCGGAATTATTGTGATTTTTTTAGGGAAAATGATGGATTTCGATGCTTCGTTGGACGAGGAGTATAGCCCGACAGAGCTTGACCAAATGATTCAAGATGAGTTCTTCGATTCATTGGATTCAGACGAAGAAGTGGACATGATCATGCTCATGAGGATGCAAGAGTTAATGGACCGGCAAGTCGAGCATATTCTCAATTTCAAGGGCTCAATCAAAGGGAGAAGAGTGATCAACCGGGATAGAGTGTCCGGAGCAAAGCCATTGCACAATGACTACTTTGCTCCCACACCTGCTTTTCCGGATGATCCATGGTTTCGTCCCTGTTTTCGCATGCGGAAAACCATTGTTTTTACGCATTGTGGAGGGAGTGGAGGCATACAACGACTACTTCAAGCTAAGAAGGGATTGCTGCGGCCAACTCTCTTTCTCGGCCAAGCAGAAGTGCAGGACTGCTCTGAGGATGCTTGCACTTGGTACTGATGCAGACGCCGTTGGCGAGATGGTCGGGATGGGGACAGCACGTGCCTCAAGACTACTGTCAAATTTTCTCGCGCCATGATACGTCTCCAACGTATCTATAATTTTTGATTGCTCCATGATATATTATCTACTGTTTTGGACATTATTGGGCTTTATTATCCACTTTTATATTATTTTTGGGACTAACCTATTAACCGGTGGCCCAGCCCAGAATCGTTGTTTTTTTTCCTGTTTTAGGGTTTCGAAGAAAAGGAATATCAGACGGAGTCCAAATGGAATGAAACCTTTGGGAACATGATTTTCTCAACAAACAAGACCCAGGAGACTTGGACCCTACATCAAGAAATGAAACAGGAGTCCACGAGGTAGGGGCGCGCGTGCCTACCACAGGCGTGCCCTCCACCCTCATGGGCCCCCTGTTGCTCCACCGCCGTACTCCTCCCTCCTATATATATCCACGTACCCCCAAATGATCAGATACGGAGCCAAAACCCTAATTCCACCACCGTAACTTTCTGTATCCACGAGATCCCATCTTGGGGCCTGTTCCGGAGCTCCCCCGGAGGGGGCATCGATCACGGAGGGCTTCTACATCAACACCATAGCCTCTCCGATGAAGTGTGAGTAGTTTACCTCAGACCTACGGGTCCATAGTTAGTAGCTTGATGGCTTCTTCTCTCTTTTTGGATCTCAATACAATGTTCTCCCCTTCTCTTGTGGAGAACTATTCCATGTAATCTTCTTTTAGCGGTGTGTTTGTTGAGACCGATGAATTGTGGGTTTATGATCAAGTCTATCTATGAATAATATTTGAATCTTCTCTGAATTCTTTTATGTATGATTGGTTATCTTTGCAAGTCTCTTCGAATTATCAGTTTGGTTTGGCCTACTAGATTGATCTTTCTTGCAATGGGAGAAGTGCTTAGCTTTGGGTTCAATCTTGCGGTGTCCTTTCCCGGTGACGGTAAGGGAAGCAAGGCACGTATTGTATTTTTTCCATCGAGGATAACAAGATGGGGTTTTCTTCATATTGCATGAGTCTATCCCTCTACATCATGTCATCTTGCTTAAGGCATTACTCTGTTTTTAACTTAATACTCTAGATGCATGCTGGATAGCGGTCGATGAGTGGAGTAATAGTAGTAGATGCAGGCAGGAGTCGGTCTACTTGTTTTGGATGTGATGCCTATATACATGATCATACCTAGATATTCTCATAACTATGCTCAATTCTGTCAATTGCTCAACAGTAATTTATTCACCCACCGTGGAATACTTATGCTCTCGAGAGAAGCCACTGGTGAAACCTATGCCCCCCGGGTCTATCTTTATCATATTAATCTCCTACTACTTAGTTATTTCCTTTGCTATTTACTTTGCATCTTTATCATAAAAATACCAAAAATATTATCTTATCATATCTATCAGATCTCACTCTCGTAAGTGGCCTTATAGGGACTGACAACCCCTATTTGCGTTGGTTGCGAGGATTTATTTGTTTTGTGTAGGTACGAGGAACTCGCGCGTAGCCTCCTACTGGAAATACTTACGATACTTTGCTGCATCATCCCTTCCTCTTTCGGTAAAACCAACGCAGTGCTCAAGAGGTAGCAAGAAGGATTTCTGGCGCCGGTGCCGGGGAGGTCTATGGAAAAGTCAACATACCAAGTACCCATCACATACCCTTATCTCCCGCATTACATTATTTGCCATTTGCCTCTCGTTTTCCTCTCCCCCCACTTCACCCTTGCCGTTTTATTCGCCCTCTCTCTCTCTATCTCTATCCTCCCTCTCCCTCTCTATTTGCCTCTTTTTGCCCGCTTGCTTTTTGTTTGCTTGTGTGTTAGTTTGTTTGCTTGTCGTTATGGCTAGTCCCTTATCTTCCTCTATCTCCTGAGAATGAAATTCTAAATTTTAAGCAAAGGGAGGGAGAAAATCTAAAAGATGTTTGGTATAGAATTTGCAATGCTCAAAATAGATCTACTAGGAAGCAATCTACTTCCGTTCTCATTCACAATTTTTATGTAGGCATTACTCCTTGGCACCGTTATGTTCTTGATACTATTATCGGAGGGAACTTTTTGGGTAGCCATACTTTTGATTCTTATAATGCTATGTTAGATTTATTTGGCTCACCCCCTCTCATGGTTAATGGAACTATATTAACTTTGGAGCATGTAATGCAAAGGTTTGAAATTATTTAAAATAAGGTTGCTACCGTGGAGTTAATTGAAAATTTGGATAAAAAGATCCACAGTCGAATCTCTCAATATGGATCTAAAGTATGAGTTACTTTGAAAGATATTAAGGAAAAGGAACCCATAGTTAATGAGAAAATAAATCACGATTCCATTAGGATCGATAAACTTGAGAATATTATTACCAACTTGGGAACCGATTTTTCTTCCGTAAAGAATACTCCAAGTCCTTCCACTAAAGTTACCAAGCTTATGTACATTCCTAAAAATAAGGGTGAATCATCTAGTAAGGAAAATGCAGATCTCAAATCTATAAGTATTCATCCCAATCGTTTTGCTATCATTAAGGAACCATTTGTTAAAAATGAATTTTTCGATCTTGTGCCTAAAAGTTTGATAATTAATAAAAAGAAAGAAATTCCTAAAGATGGTAGATGCCTCATTGAAGAATTGCCTACCAAAGATGGCAATACCTAGATCTATTCTTGCTTGTTATGCCTAGCTAGGGGCGTTAAACGATAGCGCTTGTTGGGAGGCAACTCAATTTCATTTTTATTCCTTGCTTTTTTTCTCCTGTTTAGTAATAAATAATTTATCTAGCCTCTGTTTTGGTTGTGTTTTTTGTGTTTAATTAGTGTTTGTGCCAAGTAGAACCGTTGGGAAGACTTGGGGAAAGTCTTGTTGAACTAGCTGTAAAAAAACAGAAACTTTAGTGCTCACGAGAACTACTGCCATTTTTATTTGGAAAGTGATATTTAGTTAATTCTTTTTGAAGATGATTAATAGATAAATTCCTCACGTCCAGCAATGTATTTTAGAGTTTTGGGGTTCCAGACCTTGCGCTAGCTACAGATTACTACAGACTGTTCTGTTTTTGACAGATTCTGTTTTTCGCGTGTTGTTTGCTTATTTTGATGAATCTATGGCTAGTAAAATAGTTTATAAACCATAGAGAAGTTGTAATACAGTGGTTATAACACCAATATAAATAAAGAATGAGTTCATTACAGTACCTTGAAGTGATCTTTTATTTTCTTTCGCTAACGGAGCTCACGAGATTTTCTACTTTAAGTTTTGTGTTGTGAAGCTTTCAAGTTTTGGGTAAAGATTTGATGGATTATGGAACAAGGAGTGGAAAGAGCCTAAGCTTTGGGATGCCCATGGCACCCACAATATAATCTAAGGACACCTAAAAGCCAAAGCTTGGGGATGCCCCGGAAGGCATCCCCTCTTTCGTCTACTTCTATCGGTAACTTTACTTGGAGCTATATTTTTATTCGCCACATGATATGTGTTTTGCTTGGAGCGTCTTGTATTATTTGAGTCTTTGCTTTTTAGTTTACCACAATCATTCTTGCTGTACACACCTTTTGAGAGAGCCATACATGATTTAGAATTTGTCAGAATACTCTATGCGCTTCGCTTATATCTTTTGAGTTATATAATTTTGCTCTAGTACTTCACTTATATCTTTTTTAGAGCACGGTGGTGGATTTGTTTTATAGAAACTATTGATCTCTCATGCTTCACTTAGATTATTTTGAGAGTCTTAATAGCATGGTAATTTGCTTTAAATCCTAATATGCTAGGTATTCAAGAATAAAAATTCTCTTATGAGTGTGTTGAATACTATGATAAGTTTGATACTTGATAATTGTTTTGAGATATGGAGATGGTGATATTAAAGTCATGCTAGTTGAGTAGTTGTGAATTTGAGAAATACTTGTGTTGAAGCTTGTGATTCCCCTAGCATGCACGTATGGTGAACCGTTATGTGATGAAGTCGGAGCATGATTTATTTTTTGATTGCCTTCCTTATGAGTGGCGGTCGGGGACGAGCGATGGCCTTTTCCTAACAATCTACCCCCTAGGAGCATGCGTGTAATACTTTGCTTTGATAACTTGTAGATTTTTGCAATAAGTATACGAGTTCTTTATGACTAATGTTGAGTCGATGGATTATACACACTCTCACCCTTCCACCTTTGCTAGCCTCTCCAATACCGTGCACCTTTCGCCGGTATCATACACCCACCATATACCTTCCTCAAAACAACCACCATACCTACCTATTATGGCATTTCCATAGCCATTCCGAGATATATTGCCATGTAACTTTCCACCGTTCCATTTATTATGACACACTCCATCATTGTCATATTGCTTAGCATGATCATGTAGTTGACATCGTATTTGTGGCAAAGCCACCATTCATAATTCTTTCATACATGTCACTCATGAGTCATTGCATATCCCGGTACACCGCCGGAGGCATTCATATAGAGTCATATTTTGTTCTAAGTATCGAGTTGTAATTGTTGAGTTGTAAGAAAAATAAAAGTGTGATGATCATCATTATTAGAGCATTGTCCCAGTGAGGAAAGGATGATGGAGACTATGATTCCCCCACAAGTCGGGATGAGACTCCGGACGAAAAAATAGGCCATAAAAAGAAGAAGAGAAAAGGCCCAAATAAAAAAAATAAAAAAATGAGAGAAAAAGAGAGAAGGGACAATGTTACTATCCTTTTACTAAACTTGTGCTTCAAAGTAGCACCATGATCTTCATAGTAGAGAGTCTCTCATGTTATCACTTTCATATACTGGTGGGAATATTTCATTATAGAACTTGGCTTGTATATTCCAATGATGGGCTTCCTCAAAATGCCCTAGGTCTTCATGAGCAAGCAAGTTGGATGCACACCCACTTACTTTCTTTTTGAGCTTTCATATACTTATAGCTCTAGTGCATCCGTTGCATGGCAATCCCTACTCACTCACATTGATATCTATTGATGAGCATCTCCATAGCCCGTTGATACGCCTAGTTGATGTGAGACTATCTTCTCCCTTTTTGTCTTCTCCACAACCACCACTCTATTCCACCTATAGTGCTATATCCATGGCTCACGCTCATGTATTGCGTGAAGATTGAATTTTTTTGAGAATGTCAAAAGTATGAAACAATTGCTTGGCTTGTCATCGGGGTTGTGCATGATTTAAATATTTTGTGTGGTGAAGATAGAGCATAGTCAGACTATATGATTTTGTAGGGATAACTTTCTTTAGCCATGTTATTTTGAGAAGACATAATTGCTTTGTTAGTATGCTTGAAGTATTATTATTTTTATGTCAATATGAACTTTTGTCTTGAATCTTTCGGATCTGAATATTCATACCACAATTAAGAAGAATTACATTAAAATTATGCCAAGTAGCACTCCGCATCAAAAATTCTGTTTTTATCATTTACCTACTCGAGGACGAGCAGGAATTAAAGTTGGGGATGCTTGATACGTCTCCAACGTATCTATAATTTTTGATTGCTCCATGCTATATTATCTACTGTTTTGGACATTATTGGGCTTTATTATCCACTTTTATATTATTTTTGGGACTAACCTCTTAACCGGAGGCCCAGCCCAGAATCACTCTTTTTGCCTGTTTTAGGGTTTCGAAGAAAAGGAATATCAAACGGAGTCCAAACGGAATGAAACCTTCGGGAACGTGATTTTCTCAACGAATAAGACTCGGGAGACTTCGACCCTACGTCAAGAAAGGAAACAGGAGGCCACGAGGTAGGGGGCGCGCCTGCCTACCCCAGGCGCGCCCTCGACCCTCGTGGGCCCCCTGTTGCTCCACCGACGTGCTCCTTCCTCCTATATATATATATCCACGTACCCCCAAACGATCAGATACGGAGCCAAAACCCTAAATCCACTGCCGTAACTTTCTGTATCCATGAGATCCCATCTTGGGGCCTGTTCCGGAGCTCCGACGGAGAGGGCATCGATCACGGAGGGCTTCTACATCAACACCATAGCCTCTCCGATGAAGTGTGAGTAGTTTACCTCAGACCTACAGGTCCATAGTTAGTATCTTGATGGCTTCGTCTCTCTTCTTGGATCTCAATACAATATTCTCCCCCTCTCTTGTGGAGAACTATTCGATGTAATCTTCTTTTTGCGGTGTGTTTGTTGAGACCGATGAATTGTGGGTTTATGATCAAGTCTATCTATGAATAATATTTGAATCTTCTCTAAATTCTTTTATGTATGATTGGTTATCTTTGCAAGTCTCTTCGAATTACCAGTTTGGTTTGGCCTACTAGATTGATCTTTCTTGCAATGGGAGAAGTGCTTAGCTTTGGGTTCAATCTTGCGGTGTCCTTTCCCGGTGACAGTAAGGGCAGCAAGGCACGCATTGTATTGTTTCCATCGAGGATAACAAGATGGGGTTTTCTTCATATTGCATGAGTCTATCCCTCTACATCATGTCATCTTGCTTAAGGCGTTATTTTGTTTTTAACTTAATACTCTACATGCATGCTGGATATCGGTCGATGAGTGGAGTAATAGTAGTAGATGTAGGCAGGGCCGGTCCACTTGTTTCGGACGTGATGCCTATATACATGATCATACTTAGATATTCTCATAACTATGCTCAATTCTGTCAATTGCTCAACAGTAATTTGTTCACCCATCATAGAATACTTATGCTCTCGAGAGAAGCCACTAGTGAAACCTATGGCCCCGGGTCTATCTTTATCATATTAGTCTCCTACTACTTAGTTATTTCCTTTGCTATTTACTTTGCCTTTATTTTACTTTGCATCTTTATCATAAAAATACCAAAAATATTATCTTATCATATCTATCAGATCTCACTCTCGTAAGTGGCCTTATAGAGATTGACAACCCCTATTTGCGTTGGTTGCGAGGATTTTTTTTTTTGTGCAGGTATGAGGGACTCGCGCGTAGCCTCCTACTGGATTGATACCTTGGTTCTCAAAAACTGAGGGAAATACTTACGCTACTTTGCTCCATCATCCCTTCCTCTTCGGGGAAAACCAACGGAATTCTCAAGAGGTAGCAGTAGCCTCCTACTGGATTGATACCTTGGTTCTCAAAAACTGAGGGAAATACTTACGCTACTTTGCTGCATCATCCCTTCCTCTTCGGGGAAAACCAATGCAGTGCTCAAGAGATAGCACGCCATGGTTGAGGTGTTTGGACCGGAGTATCTCAGAGAACCAAATGCGCAGGACATAGAGAAGTTGTTGGCTATTGGACAGGCAAGGGGGTTTCCAGGAATGCTCGGATCAATTGGTTGCATGCATTGGCAATGGAAAGACTGCCCCAAAGGTCTGCGGGGAATGTATCAAGGTCACACCAGAGAGGCCACCATCATACTAGAAGTGGTGGCATCACATGACTTACGGATTTGGCATGCTTTCTTTGGAATGCCCGGTTCTCACAACGACATCAACGTGCTTCAATGATCTCCGGTGTTTGGGAGGCTTTGCAATGGGCAATCACCGCCATGAAACTACACCATCAACGACCGTGACTACAACATGAGGTACTATCTTGCCGATGGTATCTATCCTCAGTGGGCGGCGTTTGTGAAGACCATAGCCGAGCCGCATGGCAATAAACAGAGCCACTTTGCAACAATGCAGGAAGCGGCTAGGAAGGACGACGTGGAGAGGGCATTTGGTGTGCTTCAGGCTCATTGGGGAATTGTGTGGAGTGCTGCAATGATATGGGAATCAGAAACTTTGTGGCAGCTGATGACATGTTGTGTTATTCTGCACAATATGATTGTCAAGGATGAGGGCGATGGTGTAACACAAACCCATGATTTCGAAGCACCCGGAGAATAAGTTGAAATCCCAGAAAATCAAGATGCGGCTCAGCTTATGAACTTTCTGCAGATGCATTAGAATCTTCGAAATCAGCAGGTGCGCACGCAGCTACTCAATGATCTTGTGGAGCACATGTGGGTCCACAATGGCAACCAAAGAGGCAATGCTTGAGTTTGGCACTTCAAATAAATTTTATGTAAACACTATGTATGCTTGATACCAACATTTGTTATTTATGTGCGATATTGTGGTGCATGATCGAGGTGCATGTATTTGCATGGATTTGAGAGTCCGGATTTGAGATATGTGGATGCACAGAAGGAAATATGTGGGCCTATCCGGATGCGCCCGCGGGCATGCCCGGACGCGTCCGCGAGCGTTTGAGGGGATTCGTCAAGTCCGACTGTAGATGCTCTAAATGTGCGGTTTGAAGTTTGTAATGACGTCAAGAGGATGCCATACCTTCCTATGCTTTCCGAACGTGGAGAGACTGCACATTGTGGTATTTGTCTCCAACTCATGTTCTGCTTACATTTGTGTGCAGTTCTCGCATGTTATCGCTGGTAGATGGTGCTTCAGAATTTAGATTGGTTGCATAGATTACTCGAAGTCAGTTATATTGCTGAGATAATTAACTATGGTCTTTTGGTTCTTCCGCTGTAAGAAGAGGCTGACAAGGGGTTATAAGATCAACTGTAAGAAGCAGCGATGAATGATAATGAGCTGTAACCGCTGTTTTTTTTTTCATTATCTAACCAAAGCAAAGGAGGATGAGGAGGCAGCGCATGCGATCGCGGATGAAAACACTGCCAACATCGGCACCTCCACATCGTTTCCGCCAAAACATTACCTTGAGTGACGACGTCCATGACCAGAAGGTGGATGAAGAGTAGGACATGGGAGACAAAACCATCCACATCCGGCAAAGAGTCGGAGGTGGGACACTTGCCCACATCCAACAAAGAGCAGGCTAGACTAGTTTTTATTTTTGCCATGAGAAAAAAAATCCAAGTATTAATGGAAAATGCCATGTCCCTTGCACAGGGTTGGATTGCGTCCGATTTGAGGTACGCCGTTGGAGATGCTTTAAGTGCATATTTTACTTAAAAGAGGCCAATGATAAACGAAACAAAAGCATTCCGTTTCTAATGTCTCGGTACAGGTACTTGTGATCAGATTAAGAAAAGTATGCATATTACATCCATTTTGCAAAATCTTCCAAAGGTAGTGGTAAACGTCCTATGGAATCAACAGATATCTGCAGCTCCATTGTCGTTGACCAAAGGTGCCTGAAAACGCCTGAAGAAACAAAGAATGTCGTCAGCGAAATGATGCAATAATAAAACTTTAAGGCCTTGGTTACACTAAGAAAAAGATGATTACCACGCGTTATCATTCACCGTTTTTTCTTACAGTTCCCCCTCAACCGGCTCTTCAATGGCCTATCAGACTTGGCTTGTGAGCAATTATCTTCTGAATCATATGATAGCAGATCATTAGCTCGTGCAAGAAAAAACAATTTAAAAACAGGGGTTACAAAAGCTATCATTCTTGCAGATTCATGGCTTCTTTTTTGCCTACAGAGCATGCATACCTTCACAGCTCCTGGCATTGGAAGGCCTTTTCCCCTCTTTGTCAGTTGATGGCAGGATTAACCTTACATTCTGGTCACACAACAGGATTAACTATTTACTGTTAATCTCCCACAAAGAAAAACATATTTACTTTTGATGACTTGACTTACAAAATGGATGAAGTTTACTACGTACTAATTAATGACTCAAGACTTTCACAAAGAATGAAGCTTTGGATTTGTAGTTACCTTAACATCTTCATCTTGACGGAGTCTTTGAACCTTCGGCTGGGCTACCTTTGTGTCACCAGATCTCTTCGCAGCAACCGTGATCACCCCAACTTCCATCTGTTGCTGTGCAATCTCACATTTCCCATTGAAAGGCGGCATGTGGCAAAACCTGAAAGTTCACAGCATCAACACCTCAGACCTGTCAAAAAGGTACACGTGTGCTGTATAAACTTTGCTACAGCAAGATGATTGTATCAATTCAAGTTCCTGTTCTGAAGTCTTATAGTTTTCATGATGCAAAGTTATTTAAGTTATTTGAAGTTGAAATGAAAAGATAACTGGATTTAACAATGAAAAGATATTTAAGTTATTTGAAGTTAAAATGCTACAGGATTCATTTCTTTTATGAAATTGATCTTGGGTCACGATTTGAAAGAACTTAAAACCCTGGCCACCATAGCAAAAATGTCGTAGCAATGATATGCTAATTGCAAGCTGGTAACTTTAATAGTCTGTCAACATACAAACCATTCAGTGGGCAGAGAGTCTTTATCAAAGCCCACTCTCAGCACTCTCCATTTACGACAGCTGTTGCACTGAACCCAGTCAGCAACAGCCTCGATGTGCTCACAGTCTTCTCTCTAGATGAAGAAAGTTAACTACAGTGAATAATCCTTTAGAATAATACGGAACAATGCATAATGTAAAATGATAACTTATTACTTCTGTAAGATAAACATTTAGCTCCTGAGAGGATGGAAATGCAACCCCCATCCCTGCCGACACTAAATCTCTGATGGCATGATTACATACATGTAAGTAGATGTATTTTCTAAAGAACTGATAGATTTGTATTGCATATATTCCATGCAGAAAAAAGGGACGTGCATATCACATCTATATTTGTATGTCAATTTTACCATATTTACAGAAGACCTGGTAGGTTTTGAATGGATAGTAACACAAATTGTTATTGATTGTCTCTATCATGATGGCATGAATGGGTAACTCACGCTGTCCACCGTGTTACCATCCCACCTCATCATGACTAATACTTTCATTAGAATATTCAAATGAATGCATGACAACAGAGTATTGTTTTTTCTCAGTAAAGGCATGATCAAGAGCTGTCTGCTAACAATCTATGGCATACAGAGTTATCACCCAGCATTGTCGTTCTTGTCCTTTTACAATGCAAAAGAGATCTGATAATGCATTTCACGACAATATATGTAAGATATTTTCCAATATAAATTAAATCATGCATCCATACCAATTCAAGCTTGTCAAAATTTGTATCCCAGTATTCATCTGCTTTTCTTCCGAGCCACTCCTCCAGTTTGACATACATTTCACAATCTTGAAACCCTTGCTTGCTGTTAAGAACCCAAGTACCACCATCTGCATTATCCTGCAAAATACATCAAGAAGTTAATGCCAGGGATACAAGGGTAAACAAACAGGAAAAGAGAAGAGCAAAGAACTTGAAAAACAAATCATACAATGATGTCGGTAATATCTGCAACTCCTATCATTCCACGCCCAACGTCAGGACTGTGCTGTTGACCACCAACTCGTTTGTAAGACTGGGAAGAGAACACAAAATCAAAGTTACAACAAATACAAAATGCATGACAAATAGTGCAAACAACTTGCTGAAACAACGCAAGCATCTATTGTGTGCTGTGTACAACACTAAAGCTCAATCCACTTCCTGGTAATGGTTGCTAGTCATTACATTCAACGTAGTTTTCAATGCCCGGAAAGATGGGGCTAAGATTCGTTCTCCATCTCTATCCTAGCAAGTAATGAAGAAAATATATGTGCTATGTAATTGAACAGAAGTGTAGCAGTTTATAGATGTGTCATATCTCTACCCTCACATTAGCTTTAAATGTGAGCATGCGATGACTTATTAATTCCAATATGGAACAGGTCAGGGTGGAACAATGCATGTAATAGTCAACTACGTGTGATTTAATACAACAATGGTTAATCCCACCTCTATTAGACGGCCATGCCAATACAAGAACATCCCACAATTAACTCTATCATATTCTTCAACACTCATCCCCAGCGTCAGCCAGATGGTCCTTCCCTTTATTTCACCGGACATAACAGACGTCTTATCAAGGGTTTTCTCCAAATGACGGGTTATGACCTAAAACATGAAACATGAATATAACATGCTACAACATAAGTGAAATATGACATATGAGTATTACAGCATACCAGAGAACCTTGGACAGTGATCTTCATCTGAGGATTCAGGAACATAACTTCTAGATAAGCCTTAAGCGAAAAATCCAATGGCACCTTGTAGAATATGAAAAATGAATTAGTGCTAGATATTGGAAAAATAATATAGTGAAATTAATAACAACCGTCACTAATGCTTTAGCAAAACATGGCTAACTACACACTGACATATTGTGTCCTAAATGTACAAAGGGTGCCACCGAAATCCCATCCAGTTCCTAAATCTACCAATTTTTCTATTCCACTTAGGGTGTGCACAAGCATAAGAGCCCACTCATCCCTCCAGTTGTATAGAAACCATTAGAACAATGCAACACCGCTTCTGGCTTCAATTATGAATCTGCAGGTCATTTATCGCCTCAAAAAATTACAAAAATAATGTTGATGATAAGTTACATACATCTTTACTTGTCTGTCTTGGACGTGATCTGACTCTTTTTGAACGGATTAATATGTCTCCGTTACCATGACCAGCAGGATTTTCATCAGTCTTCTCGGGGTTCCATTCCAAGGCGTAATCTTCACCCCATCTGTCTAAATTCCATATATAAACCTGTGTACCAGTACCGTCTTCACCAAATAACCCCACTTTTTCTCCAATGAAGTACTCATTAAACGGAGAAAATTCCTTGATTGCATCGAGGTTATGCTCTGCAGCAGCTTTAGAATGGACATCCAAATCAACTTCCATGTATTGTCCTTCTTTGCAATATGTCACCACAGGGATCTCAATATTCTGCAGCAAATAATACTGTTATTGCCTTAACATACCCATAGACAATTAATGAAGGCAGTATGTAGAAACATGCTTACATCTTTCTTGTCATTGAAGGACTGGGAAAGAAAGGACACTGATCTGGAAGTTGAAGTTTGGGTAAGCACTAGTGCATCTTTCCCAAGTTTCATAGCCCCACTCTACAAAATATGTAGCACAACTGCTTATTGCTTGGGCAGTTTAACATTAGAAATTCCTAGTTACACAAGACAGAAATGATTGAAGGTAAAGCAGCAACTTTGGAACATGGCATTGGCAGTGCACAGAAAACATAGGAAGAGCACTAATAGACAACCGGTGGAATTCTTGTGCTGTCCTCATTTACCCAACACCATTACAGAATTAAATAGTGAATTATAGACTGACATAAATAAACATACCTTTATCACACTCAGGCCAGTTTCAGTAACATATTTCAAATGAATCAGAGCAGTACAGCATCTAATTGATGTAAAATATTGAAATACTTAAAGGTCATTGATAACATGGATCGCAACAATGACCAGGAACCCAGAAAAGCATAAGAATAAGACCATTTGATAAGATTTTAACACGGATGTTTACCTTAAATCCAATTCCAAACCTCCCAATCTGATCCTGGCAGTATTCATTAGGTTTGTCGTGACCAAATGAGACCATTCTCATCATTTCCTCGTAAGTCATTCCACGGCCATCATCAGATACACATAAGACAGGAACTTTTCCTTTTGCTTTCTTTGAAAACATAGATTGGATGGAAATATCCAATCTTCCATTAATAAGGAAATAAAAGAAGAACAAATCAGTGGTGCAATCAAATAACAAATAGCTCCAAATAATCTTCAGGGTGTGTCTTAAGATATTAAATATCCTCCAAACTAACTAAGCTTACACAATTGGGCATAAAGTAGCCCTCACGAAGTCAAACTGGCCCCGAAAAATGATTTACAAATTAAAAGTACAAAAAATCTGATACAACACCTTGAAGGCATGGATTTACCTGGATGCACCAGCATCTCTGGAGTTATCTATGAGCTCTGCTACTGCTCCAAAGATCCAGCCAGCATGTGTTTGACCAAGTGTTCGGAGATAGCTAGGGTTTGTTTTAATAAAATTTCTTGTATGTGTAGATGTTCTCTTGTTCACTGCTGGATCTAAAATTCTAGGACCATCTTCAACAGAATTGAACTGCGAGGATTCTGTGATATATGGATTTTGGTGTTTATGTGAAAAATTCATCTCCTTTATACGTGGTATGTTATCACAAGTCTCCTCACTTGTGTTGGATCTCCCTGTTGGCACAGCAGATAAGTGAAGAACAGTCAATAAGCCAACAAAATAAAGCCAAGATCTGACAGCAGGCATGGCCTATGATGATGCACAACCAACTGAAAAAAGGAAAAGAAAAAAAATAAGCAAATCCGACTCTTAGGATACAACGTGCTGTCACCAAAATGCATATACTGCTAGTGTAGAGATATCTTAGTCAATGAGCTTCTCACTATGAAACAAGGGAAGAATGCAGTACGATGCTGAGCTAATAACAAATAATTTCAGCGGAGAAATGGCTTGCAAAAAAAGAAAAAGTCTCACCATATATCCCAGCCATATTTTTGCAGGCACCATGTTCTTTCAATTCAGTCTCATACAAGACCATTGCAGAGAAAGAATCTCCAGGATAAAAAATGTGGAAGGTGACAGACCCGTGTTTAGCAAAACCGGCCTACAAAAAAGATAAGAGGAAAACAAGGGACCTCACATTACAGACAGCAAAATGGAGCTGCCAGAATGTGGTATAACAAAATAGAACATACTTCTTAGGCAACAGAAACAATGCCGAGAGTTAATTTTAGTTAATTGCAAGCTAAGTCTGACAAAATACTATCCCTCTCCCTCACCCCATAAATTTATACTTCTTGGTCTAGATGTCTCTGTTACATCAAACCATGTCCGACACCAACATCCTAAATATTAAATCTCGTAGGACAATAACTAGGTGATTGCCCAATACTCGAAATGTGTTTCCTTAGAAGGGTAATTTAAAAAAAGAATATACAGTGCAGATAATATTTACCTTCCCATTGTCGCGAAGGTAACTCATAAAATTTTCCCATTCATTTGTCTGATGATAATCTTCCGGATCAGGGACCAGTGAAAATTTCAGGAATTTTTTCTGCCTGTACTCCCTAACTGGCACGAACTTAGTAATTGACCAAACAGAGGGACTGTACAAGGAAAGTATAAATTACTCCAGTATTCTGACTTCATAAATACCAGTCCAAAAATCAAACATGTATGCACATAAATGCACAGATAGCATATAAATGCATAAATAGCACGCACAGAATGCTCCCATCAATTTTTTTTTAACAAAAACTAGTTGAAGGCCCATGGCAACTTAGAGCATCTCCAGTAGCTTGTCTATATGGATGTCTATACTCGTTTTCCACAACGTGAGCCCAAAACAGGCGTCCAACAGCTTGTCTATATGATCGTCCAAATATACACATCTTCTAAATCGGCCTCGACAATGTCCATGCCTGGACAATGTGAAGGCGTTGTCTAAACTCAGCTACAGTCATGATTTCTTCCTCTCCCTAGCGACGGCCCACCTGTCATGGTCCCTGTATATAGACATTCTGATGCAAAATTGGATGTGTATATGAGGGAATCTTTTTAGACCATTGTCTATATGAATATATAGACATCCAAATATACACATGCTATTGGAGATGCTCTTATATACAAGAACATTGATCAAAACATCATTGTGTTTCAACAACCTGAGTGTACCATGCGGCTTATGATGGTGTTGTGGACAAATACCATGTTAAACTTGCTTCCTCGATAACCCTCTCATGCCACTTGAGTTTCTTTCTTTGTATTGCCATGTTATTTATCTAACTAAAACTTCAGCACAAAAAATAATAACTAAAACTTAATTTCCTTTGATTGAATTCATAGGAAGATATCAACTATAGTAGTAGGCCTAGTCCGAAAAGACAAACAAGGGTTAGCATGACGATAATTGTCTCAGTGACATATGTCTTTTTGTAATGTTCGCGCATTCAGAACAAAGAGTTTGAACAGTTAGAATGGAATGAATGTTGGTACAATTTCACAAGCTATTTCCTCAGATCTGGTGCTTGATAGGATTGAATAAGTGTTATGAAACAGAGGAGTAGCTTCATTTTCAAGTGGATTGGGCAAGTGTCATTAAACATGATTGCAACAAGATTTATGTATAACACAGTCCAAAGCCCAACCAAGAACAGTATACACTAGATTCAGTGATGGGAGATAGTATGCTACACAAAACAAGAAGAATTATGTACACACAAACAGTCTTGGATCAAGCTAGTATATGTGGTAGTCACTCGCCAAAACCATCAGTTAAAAAAATTAAAGTGAACATACATTCTGACAGCACTGGGAACGTCACGGACTTTGGTCCGGCATATCTTCCTACCCTTTGTTTCCAGCAATACATAGCTCAAGCCGCAACCTACCATAAAACAATATATAGTTTAGGCAAAACATTCCACAGGATACTGCAGCACATACAACATATTCCATAGAACAAGCCAAAGAAACGAACACCATTCACCAGATACGATAGAAGTGTTAAGTTCAAATTAAGAAAAACCTGGATACATATGTTGACATTGTTGGATAGATGCACATTTTGAACCATAACATCTACTCCTATGGATTTGTAGAATGTCACCCTCTTAATTTTGCAATCAGCATAAACTAATGCATGCTACATTTTCCTTTTTCAGGAAACTTTAAAAGATTGCACGTTAGGAAGGGAAATTTGGTGCTTGGCAATTAGCATGTGTTAACATGAGCATTTAGGCCCTCTACAAACCAAAGCTATTGAAATTTAGAAGTATAAAACTAAGTCTGTGAATATGCACTTACCTTAGGTGTTTAGACTATCGAAATTAAGGTGGGACTTTGCAATACACTAAATTTCAGTAGTGCACTGGTGGGTGAGATCAACAAAATAGACTGTCTATTGGACTATAATAACAGTAGTACAGTACCCAACATTGATATCATACCTTGTTTGCGGTCTGGTGGCCCATGCGAACCAATTGCTTTATCCCCGCGTCTGTTTTTTTTCGATTCCTAGAAACAGCAGAATCCATCAAAAGGGAGCAAAATTATTTTCGAGGTGCGGGACAATGCACATACTCACAAAACAAATCAGGACTATTACACAATGTTGCAGAACCATCGTAGGCATCCTGACCTAAAGGCCTCAAACAAGGACATGAATACAAGTACTAAAATTTTCAGGAAACAGGGCATGAGTACTAGTATCAAACGACCTTCACGCATAGCTAAAGATATTCTCACGTTGAACCAGAAATAGAGTGAGCTCAACAGGGGGGAAATAAGTATACCCATGCTTTCCTAGGTACCTCCAAATGACTCTGACCAAGTGTTGGGAATTAGCACGCACCTGAACATGAAAAGAAACTCTCGTTTTCAATTAAAAAAACACCGGATTTCCGATGTATATTGGTGATTTCACTGGATCTGCCGGTAAGGCATTTGGGAACTCATAGTGTAGGGGTCAAACGATTGGAGATGGTCAGATCTACTACTATGAAGGTGGGAGTATTTGACAAGACAGCAGAAACATCAAGACACGTACTGGACATCTATCTATCCAGACAAGAAGCAAAAGAAAATATCCTCAAAGGTAAAAGGAAAAGAATGCAAGCAAGACTCTAGGCACGCCGCCGTCACATCATCATTAGCATTAGCCGGCCAGCCGGGCGGCGCAAGATGGATCCCTGGCAACCCCAGGGGCCGCCGCCCCCGCCGCGGGGCTGGATCCACACGTAGACGCCAGGCTTGGATCCCACATGGCGTCTCCCACCAGCGCGGCCTCCGGCCACCTTGTACGGCCGCCGCGCCTCCCCAGGACCTCCACCCGCCGCCGCCACGGGTCCCCAGCGCCTCCGCCCGCCGCCGCTGCCACTGATCCCCATCGCCTCCGCTCGTCGTCACCGTGGCTCCCGAAGACCACCACCCGAGCAACCGCTGCGGTCCTGGATCTCGCGAGCCGTGGATCCCGTGCGCCGCCTCCGAGTCATGGATCCGGCTCAGTTCAACTTCGCCGAAGCCACCAGACCGATGGGTAGTGCATGGGAGGTTGTGCTGATCCGGCTAGGTACTCCGTCCATGAGCACGGCGCGTCGATGGGTGCCTCCTCCTCCTGTTCACTCCAACCCCGAGCGCGGCATCTGCACGCTCCATTCGCCGGCGACCACCAGCCCACTTGCAGATTGGGCACTACCTGCAGGTGGACGAGAATGTCGACCTACAGCAGCAAGGGGCCTCGACCTGCAACTGGCCAAGGGCCGCCACAACGATCCACCACTTACAGTCGGCAGTGCACACCCTGGCCGTTGAACCTCGCCGTATATCAGGTCGTTCAACTCCGCCCCTACTCCTCGTGGATGACCTTCAGTCAAGAATGAACACAAAATATCAACCAATTCGTTACAGTGTAGTTTTCCTGATTAGCTTCACATGAACGCGTCACATGCAGCCTAGTGAGTAGCTTCCACTGATCCTGTAAGCAGCAAATCATCTTAGTTAAAGGTGATGAATGTGCTCCCTGATTGTGCTGTAGTCTACAAAGAGTAGATGACAAGAAAGGTAGATTGCCATGGAAGTGGCGCAGGATGTTGGCTATGTTAGGAGCACAAGCAATGTGAGACTGAGAACAAAAGTCTGGGCCTCAAACTTTCATCCCAATTTGACAGCAAACTTTTATCCATGTGGTGTTTGCTGGTGCAGCCATGAGTGTAGCGTATCCCAGTGTCCTGTGGGAAGAAAGCTGATTTGTTTCTTATGTTGGCAGGCGAAGCAGGTGCAGAAGTGCGTGGAGGCACTGGACATGCTCAAGGTGTCGAACGCACGGCTACAGATGGTGGTGGTGACCACCAAGTGGGAGACGTTCGACAACAGCCCCCCGGTCACCACCAAGTGGGAGATCTTCAACTGAATTAAGCAGCAGCAACAACAAAGATTTTTCTTTATATAGAGTGTCTATTTTTGTGCCGTCGGTTTTGGTGTCTTGTTCCTTGCCCATTATGCGTTTTTGTAATCGCGGTGAGCTGGTTTAGGTTAGTAGGTCGCAGGAGGACCCGAATCCCACCGTTTGTCTCGTCCATTTGTAATCATCGTCGTCGTCGTCACACCCGCTCGTTTGATGGATCTTACTTCAATAAACAGCAAAGCAGCATTGTTCTTTAGTGTGCTCCCGAGAGTGCATTGTGTACTGATGGTGTGGAGATTTGTGCATGAACCAATGGTTGATGGGTTTCACTCAAAGATAAGCTAACATATGGGATTATGTTACGCTCTTCGGAGCTACTAGCACCGTACTAGTGGCCTGGTACTGGCGACGCGTAAACTGTTTGTGAGAACTTTATGATCCACGTTTGCTTCAAAAAATCCACTCTGTTTTTTGAACTCTACGTAAGAACTTTATGCTCTTTCAAATGTGTCCATTTGTATTTGTGTAAACTGCATGTAGCACACGAAGTGTATGTGTGTTGTTTGTGTGTAATTTTCTTGAATTATAATAGCTTGTGAAGTTCATCTTTCAGAAATTCATAAGTTCACGTTTACCACATACTAAAGAAATTCATCAATGAAAAAAAATGACTGCCTAGGCCATTCCACCGACAGCAAAAAATGTCGCAATAAAAAAATAAAACTACATAAGATGTAAAATAGTAAGTTCATAGAAGTGGTGGAAAAACATAGTTTTGTTTTGTAAGTTTAACCATTTCTAAAAAAATACCTTGAAGTTCAAACTTAAATAATAGGATGGTTTCAATGTTTATTACAAACATGTAATTTTCCCAGTTACTATAGAATAAACCAAGAACTTCAAAAACTAAAAATGGAGCACTTCGAAAAGTTTATAAAAATGGTGTTTCTACATTTTCCTAAATAACTGGAGAAGTTCACATTTAAAAAACATAGAAGTTCAAATGCTTATAAAAGACCAAGAAGGTCAAATTAAGAAAACCGAGGAGTTTAAAAAGTTTGTAAACATGGATCTGGCACTGTTTTTTTAAGATCCAGAAGTTCAACTTTAAATATTTGAGCAGGTCGATATTTATTACATAACTAGGACTTTTCCCGTTACTACTGAATAACACCAAGAAATCCAAAATTAAAAAAATATGAAGTTATTTAATGTTTACAAAAACTCAGATTTTCCCCAATGCTAAAGATTAAAACCAATAAAAAAAGTAGAGCGGTTCAATGTCTATAAAAAACTCAGATATTTTCACATAACCAAAGAGAAGTTCAGATTGATAACTACGAGAAGGTCACATACTACACGGTGTGCTTTTGGTATTAAAAAGAAGAATGAAAAAGCAAAGGCTGAAAGTTTTGTTGCTAGAAGTTCAAGTGCTAAGCCCGAGAAAATTCAAAAATTCGTGTGAGAGAGGTTGAACAAAAAATACGTGACAGAAGTTCAAGGTGACTAGAGCGGGAAGTTCAACTACTACACCGAATGTGTTTCAGATAAGAATATAAGAATAGAAACCAAAATACTTAAAAGGTTTGTTGAAAGAAGTTCAAGTGCTCTGTCCGGGGAAGTTCAACAATTCTTGCGAGAGAGGTTCACCTTATATTTCCATGTTTGAAAACCACACAAAAATTATGTTTTGCATTTTAAAATAATTCTCTCAATCCACAAAGAAGTTTCAGTTATTATTTGGGAGCAATTTGATTTCTGGAAAAAAATTCAAAATATAAAAATGGAAAAAGTTCATGTACTACATGTTGTGTGTTTAATATGAAAAAAATAAATTAAAAGGCAAGGTCCAAAATTTTAAAGAAAACTCAGATTTTTCTCATTATAGAAAACTCTGATTTTTCTCGTTATTAAAGAATGGAAACAAGAAGTTCAAAAATAAAATAACAAGAAGTTCAACTTTGAAAAATAGAGCGCCTCAAAATTTCATAAAAAGATTAATAAACAAAGCAAGAAGTCCATATTAAAAAGATGGAGAAGTTCGATGATTACAGTAAACTCAGATTTTTCTTATTATTGAAGAGTGAAAACAAGAAGTTAAAAAATAAAATAACAAGAAGTTCAAATTTTAAAAATAGAGCGCTTCGAAATTCATAAAAAATATTAAGAAGTTCAGATAAATATTTATAAGAAACTCAGATATTTTCACGTAACCGAGAGAAGTTCGATTGATAACTGCCAAAAGTTAACGTACTACACGGTGTGCATTTTGTATTAAAAAAAGAATGAAAATGCAAAGCCTAAAGTTTTGTTGCTAGAAGTTCAAGTGCTCGGCCCGAGAAGGTTAAAAAAATTGTGAGAGAAGTTGAACAAAAATACGTGACAGAAGTTCAAGGTGAAAACAATGAGAAGTTCAACTACTACAAGGAATGCATTTCAGGTGAGAATAAAATGTATAGAAAAATAAAAGCTTAAAGTTTTGTTGAAAAAGTTCAAGTGCTCTGTCCGGGGAAGTTCAAAAATACTTTTGAGAGAGGTTCACCTTGTATTTCCATGTTTGATTTTTTCCGTATAAAAATCGAATACAATTCTTTACTCAAAATATCAAAAGGTGAAGTTCAAATTGAAATAGCAGAGAAGTTCGGAGTTTATTAAAACATAGGATTTACCTGTTAAAAAAATAAAAAACACAAGCTATTTTTTGCACTTTTAAAAACAACTCATATACGGAAAAAATGGTTGCTAGAAGTTCAAGTGCTTGGCGAGGAAAAGTTTAAAAAATTCTTGTGAGAGAGCTTCACCATGTATTTAGATGTAGAAAATACAGAAAAATATGTTGTTTTTTGTGTTTTAAAATAATTCTCTCAAACCAGAGAGAAGTTTAGAGTGATAACGATCGGAAGTTCACGTACTACATGGTGTGTATTAAATATAATAAAAATAAAATAAAGTGAAACTGAGTGAAGTTCAAACAAGCATGTCCCAGAAGTTCAACGACTTCACGCGGTGCAAAAAACAGCACGTCAAAAAACAGAGTGAAGTTCAAACAAACATGCCCCAGAAGTTCAACTACTTCACACAGTGCATTTTCGTTCGCGATGAACGCATAAATCATGATCTCGCCATTTTTTAATTTACCTCAAAACGGCAGGAATATCATTTGTGTAAGTTCAAGTCCTCGGTTGGAGAAAGTTAAAAAATTATTGTGAGAGATGTTTGTATAAAAGGAATACTATTTGTGTAACACTAACGAATGGATGAGAAAATTACAAACAAAAATACGTCACAGAAGTTCAACGTCAAACAGCAGGAAGTTCAACTACTACGCTAAATGAATTTTAGATGAAAAACTTTTAAAATTGTCGTGAGTATGAAAAGATGATCAACACGGGAAACTTGCGTGCTTATAGCAGCTTTCCATTGGTATATCACCCGCTCAATTCCGATGAATGGATGGAGAGTTACGAGTAGTGGATGGAGACCTACGAGCAAAAAAATCACGTGAAAAACAGAGTGAAGTTCAGGTACCCGCGTCGAGAAGTTCAAGTTCTTCACGCGGTGCATTTTCGAAGAATCTGTTTCGCGATAGAGGCAGAACGCATGATCCCGCCGTTTTCGAAATTACCTGAAAACGGCTAGGAATCAGATAAAACCATCAACATGGAAAAGTTTCGCATTTTCCGTAGCTTTTCAGCGCTATATTATTTGCTCCATTCCGATAAAGTTTGTAGAAATTACGGCGAAAATACGTTTTTCTCCATTTTCAAAACTGACTTAAAACCGTAATGAATTGGGAGAAACAATACATACCAAACAGTTTTGCATTTGTTCAAGCTTTCCAATGCCATATCATTTGCTGCATTCGGACGCACGCTTAAAAATTAGCTCGAAAATATGAACTCGGTAGGACTTGGACCATTTTCTAAATTACTCTTAAACCATTCAAAATTAGAAAAAACTTTCCAGATGAAAAAGTAGCGCATTTCCATAAGCTTTCCAACACCGTATCATATGCCTCCATTGGATTAGCCGTTTAGAAATGACATCGAAAAAATGAACTCAGCTGTTCGGTTTACAAAATTTTACGTTTTTTCAAATTACTCTTTAACCATATGGAATTAGAGAAAACTTTGAACATATGGAAGGAGCGGTTTTGCAGCAGCTTTCCAACGTCATATTATATGCCTCATTCCGATAAATGGTTTAGAAATGCGATCGAAAATACGATTTACGCTTTTTGTGCGAAGAAAAAACGGTTTTCAAAACTGCTCTTAAACCGCTTATATTTTGCCTAAAATTTAAGTTGGGTCATGATATTGGTGTCCATAGCTTTCCAACGGTATATCGCAAGCCCCATTTGGGCAATATTGGCGGAAGTTCAACCTAGTTCACAGGGAAGTTCAACGTACTACTAGCGGGGCAGGTGAGGTTGATCAGAATAGTGTTTATGTGTGTGTGTATGTGTGTGTGTGTGTGTGTGTGTTGAGGCGACTGCGGAGTGCTTTGCTCGCGTCCCTCCGCACGCGCTCGGCCAACGGTTGGGCGTGCGCACGATCACGTCGGGGGCCCTGTATGCATGTGGTTGCGCCACGCACGTTGCCACGCGATGCAGTTACGTGCGGCACGCTGGAGTTACGCGCTGCAAATTAGAACTGCTATTAGGTCTTGCCGATATTCCTGGCCGTCCGGCTTCCCCTTTAATTCCCGTGGCCATTATAACCTTAGTCTCTTCAACCTTTTGATCATGCCCCACAACACAACAAGCACACCCACGACGACACATAGAGAGGAGATGTTCAGCTGCACTCCAATGGAGTTTCGCGAGCATAGAGTGGAGACCCGCGCGAGGGAGATGGATCTCTCGGTGGGTTACACCATCGACCCGGCCATGGTGGATGACTACATCAACATCGTTGAGCAGTTGCTTGCTGGAGACAAGTACAAGGTGGTCGGCATCGACCTCTAGTACACTGTCGGTCATACCGACATAGATCAGAAGGTTGCCGTCGCCCAGTTGTGTGTGCGCTCATGTCCTCATCTACCACTACTTCATGGCCACAGAGCCTTGTGACCGTTTCAACAGGTTTGTCAATAGCACCGACTACAAGTTAGCCATGATGGATACCAAAGACGATGTAAAAGGGCTCAGTGATACGGGCTTGTCCTGCAAGAACCTTGTCGAAATCCGTGACCACTACAGGGTCTCGAGCAGCACGAAGCAGGACTCCTTGGTCGAACTCGCCTCGGCCATCATCGACCCCTACAACAAAAAGATGAAGCAGGATGACCAGAGAACAAGTCCCGTATCCTGGCACGGGGCCTGGATGCGACAACTGGATGAACCTCACCTCAGGTTTGCGGCCAAGAGCGTGTACACATGCTACGAGATGCACAGTCGGATCGTTGACATGAGGAAGTGCCTCGTTACCCAAATCGACGAGCCCGGATTGAGCCACAAGCAGAGCAAGCAGCGTCACAAGAAGTAGATGATGATCAGATGATCGTTTATGCTAGTTAATCATGCATGTAATATATAATTTACTTTATTGGTGTGTGGAAATGTCATGTGTGTAGTAGCCACCTATGTAATTATGCATGTAATAGTTTACTTTGGTGTGTGCAAATGCCATGGTTGTAGTAGCCACCTATGTAAGTTGATGTTTAATTTGGTTATGCAAGCATGTTTAATTTGGTTTATCTCTCGGTCTGCCGAGCGCGCCCTGCCGTTTTTCAAAATTTTGAAAAAGGCAGGTCCAATGAAATGGACTCCAGAAGCGGAGGCTGCGCTGCAGGACTTGAAGAGATACCTGTCCTCTACTCCAACACTTGTCGCACCTAAGCCGCAAGAGAAGTTGCTGCTATACGTAGCGGCAACCAATCAAGTGGTTAGTGCTGCGTTAGTGGCGGAGAGGGAGGCAGATGACGAGCCAGCAACCACGGCAAGCGCATCCAGCGACAAGCAGGGGGCTTCCCCGGCAAGCTCTGGTCCCGACAAGGATGGATCTGCGCAGGTGCGCGAAGAAATACAGAAGAAAATGGTGCAGCGCCCAGTTTACTTTGTCAGTTCCCTTCTGCAGGGGGCTAGGTCAAGGTACTCTGGTGTGCAGAAGTTGCTTTTCGGCCTTCTCATGGCCTCGAGGAAGCTACGCCATTACTTCCAACCACACGAGATCACAGTTGTCACTCGCTTTCCGCTGAAGAGGATATTGCAGAATCCAGAAGCGACAGGCAGGATTGTCGAGTGGGCACTGGAACTGTCAAGCTTTGGCCTCAAGTTTGAGAGTACTTCAACTATCCAAAGCAGAGCATTGGCAGAATTCATAGCAGAGTGGACGCCAACACCAGAAGAAGAGATTCCAGAGACGAGCATCCCCGTCAACGAGGCAAACAAAGAGTGGCTCATGTACTTTGACGGTGCCATCTCGCTGCAAGGCGTCGGCGCTGGTGCGCTGCTTGTCGCACCCACCGGAGAGCACCTCAAGTACGTAGTCCAAATGCACTTTCCAAAGGAGCAAGCGACAAACAATACTGCAGAGTATGAAGGCTTGCTTGCCGGTCTTAGGATTGCGGCGGACCTTGGGATCAGGAAGCTCATTGTCAGGGGTGACTCACAGCTTATCGTCCGCCAAGTGAACAAGAATTATCAGAGTCCTTTGATGGAAGCATACGTTGACAAAGTGAGAAAGCTAGAAGAGCACTTTGACGGCCTGCAGATGGAGCATGTCCCAAGAGCTCAGAACGACATTGCCGATGACCTGTCAAAGTGCGCTGCACTTAAGTTACCTGTGGAACCAGGGATCTTTGTGCTCAAGCTAACTCAGCCGTCCGTAACACCGTCAATTGGACAGAGCAAGAAGAGGAAGTTGGTTTCTGGCGACTATTTTCCGGCAGATCTTCCCGAAGCCGCCGCCAAAAAGCTCCCTAAGATCAACACCAACAGTGCTGAGGAGAAGTCTGCTCCGGCAAGCCCCAGGGTTTGTTCCGTTGAAGCAAACGCTCGCTCCCGACAAGTTTTGCTCCGGCAAGCTTGCCGGGGAACATCAAGCTCCGGCAGAGCCACAGGTTCTTGCCGTAGAAGCGGATGTTCCTGCAGCAGCAGACATGCCTTTAGTCCTTGTTGTTGAGCCACAAGCTCCAGCATGGGCGCAGCAGATTGTCCATTTCCTTCAGACAGGAGAACTTCCCGAAGAGTAAGAAGAAGCGGAAAGAGTAGCCCAGCAGTCTAGTATGTACCAGTTTGTCGATGACACACTGTGCAGAAGAAGACTTAACGGAGTGAAATTGAAGTGTATTCCCCGGGAAGATGGACAAAAGCTGTTGGCAGAGATACATGGAGGCATATGTGGTCACCACATTGGCGCAAGAGCACTTGTCGGCAAAGCATTCCGGCAAGGCTTCTTCTGGCCGACAACCCTCCAGGATGCAACTGCACAAGTAACCAAGTGTGAAGCGTGCCAGTTTCATTCCAAGCAGATACACCAGCCAGCTCAAGCTCTCCAGACGATCCCTTTATCCTGGCCATTTTCGGTCTGGGGGCTCGACATCCTCGGCCCCTTTCCCCAAGCTGTCGGGGGCTTTGAGTACTTGTACGTTGCAATCGACAAGTTCACAAAGTGGCCGGAAGTGGAACCAGTGAGGAAGGTGACAGCACAGTCAGCAGTCAAGTTCTTCAGGTCAATTGTTTGCCGTTTCGGGATCCCTAACAGGATAATTACCGACAACAGTACACAATTTACGAGCCGCACCTTCATGCAGTACGTCCAAGATCTTGGCGCCAAGGTCTGCTTCGCTTCTGTTGCTCACCCGAGAAGCAACGGTCAAGCGGAGAGGGCAAATGCTGAAGTGCTGCGTGGGCTCAAGACCAGAACTTTCGACAGGCTGCACAAGTGCGGAAGAAACTGGATCGAGGAGCTGCCGGTGGTTCTTTGGTCGATCAGGACGACGCCAAATCGAGCCACTGGCCAGACACCCTTCGCTCTAGTCTATGGAGCGGAAGCAGTTCTCCCCACGGAACTCGTATACGGGTCGCCTCGAGTGCTCGCTTACGATGAGCTTGAGCAAGAGCAGCTGCGGCAAGACGACGCGCTGCTCCTTGAGGAAGACCGTCTTCAGGCGGCTGTGCAAGCCGCTCGCTACCAGCAAGCTTTGCGCCGCTACCATAGCCGCAAAATTAACGCTAGAAGTCTCGAGGAAGGCGACCTTGTTCTTCGGCGCATCCAGTCCGCCAAGAATTCCAACAAGTTGACGCCGAAGTGGGAAGGACCTTACCGGGTGAAACGAGTCACTAGGCCTGGCGTTGTCCGCCTGGAGACCGAAGATGGCATCCCAGTGAGCAACTCCTGGAATATTGAGCATCTTCGCAAGTTTTACCCATAGGGCGCGGTTGCCGAAACCCGTTCCGGCAACCACCTTTTGTACAAGTCTTGCCGCTGTTGCATGTAATCCTTTGTACAAATCCGGGCGCAGACCCCGTGCATAAATATTAGGTGCTCAGCACATCTTGTCGATTTCATGCTTTTTATTATTTGCGTATGTTATCTGACATTTTTTGCAGCACTTACCCCCGGTAAGCAACAACGAGCCATAAGGCTCCATATTTTTATTTCATCCCTTTTCTTTTTTTGCAAGAAAAAGAAGGTTCCCTCATGCACAAGTTTGCCGGGGGGGTGTGGAAGGGAGAAGATGATGATCTAGACTAGGCGTCGTTCAAGAAGGTTTCGCCTTGCCGGGAAGCAAGTAACAGAAAAGATAAGTTGCCAAAGTTTGAGCAATCAAATTCTCTTTAAATATTTAAGTTATTTTCCTTGAACGACCGTGCTTTGTATGGAAAACCTGTGCGCGGAGGAACCAACTCGTAGCTAGTTGCGCCCTTACTGTTGTTTCGAGTCCGCTCAACAACCTAAGTGAGCTGCGACTAGTTGCGACAAGGTTTCTTGTCGGCTGTGGCACCGCCAGCAGGCTGCTGACGTTCCGCACTCAGCGCTCGCGGCAAAGGTGCCTGCGCCGGCAAGTTCCCTAAAAGCATAGGGTAAAAACATACAAAGGAAGGAATCAAGTAAAGGAAATAACATTGCAATCATTGCACAGAATAAAGTTATATTACAAGATAAGCTTGTCGCGGCTTTAACAAATTGTTTTCATAACGTGATCAGAAGCGACAAGGAAAGAAGGAAAGGGACAAACTAATCTACGCGGTTGCCCTCGACCCTCTTGATTCCGCTCACCCTGTCCATAATGGGTGCGACAAGAGCCTTGAGCGCCTCCAGATCTGCATTCGGCGGCAAGGACCAAAGGACGTTGGTGAGGTTGAGGCCCGGATTGCGGAACTCCGCCTTCATCAGCACCTTCTGGAGAGCTCCCACGCAGATCTTGCGCGACTCGTTGGCAAGCTGCTTCGGGATCCCTTCCCGGAGTCGCCGGAGTGCCGTCGCCACGCCCTTGAAGAAAGAAGTGAGCTTGGCGCTGGGTTGGAGGTTCTTGTCGGAGGAGTACCCGAGATCCTCCATTCCCAGCTGCGCCAACTCCTTGTCAATGTCAGCGGCAACGTCCACGAGCCCTTTCGTCCAGTGTTCCACATTCTCCCGGAACGTGCTCTGGGCGGCGGCAGTGCTTGCCAGCAATGCCTTGCCGGCCTTGACTTCTTCCTTCAGAGCCGTCTCTTGCTCCTTGGCGCTGTCCAGCGCCTTGGTCAGAGTGGCTAGCTTCGACTCGAGATCTGCAGCGGAGTCCTTGGTGGCGTCAAGCTCCTTGACCTTCTCGGCAAAGCGGGTCTGCAACTCCGAATAGCTGACGGCGTCCTTCTCGTGCTCAAGCTTGAGCGCGGCAAGCTCGTCGCCGCTCACCTTGAGGTCGGCCTCCAGCTGCACCACCTTTGTTTCCAACTCATTCTTGGCGGCCTCGGCAGCGGCGGCAGCGTCTTCGGCTTGTTTAAGGGCCCCGCCAACCGTCCGCTCGCGCGCGGCAAGCTCCTCCTCGTGGCTGTCAAGATCGACTTTCCGCTGCACCAGCTTGCCCTCTTGCACGGACAGCTTCTCAGCGGCAAGTCTTTGTTGTTCTTCAACTTCGGCCTTCTCGAGGAGGACAGCCCTCTGCTCCTCGGCAAGCTGCTCCCGCTCCGCCGCCAAGGACCGGAGAGCTTCTTGATTTTGGCCCCGGAGCTCCTCCGCGCGCTTCTCAACATCGACCCCCGCCTTGGCGACAAGCGCTTCCCGGGAATCCAACTTGGCCTGCCGGGCGCGGTAGAGTGATATCAGTTTCTGCAGCAGCCACTCCTCCTTAGGCTCGCTGCTGCTACTACTTGGTGCGTCGACAAGCGCTAGCCCGGCGGAGGCAAGCACTTCTCCGTCAAAGCTTTCTCCCTCGACCAGCGCCCTGGAGCTCGATGCCAAGGGGAGGTTGATGAAGATGTCATCGCCGGCCTTCAAATAGACGCCAGGCTGGGGCTCTTTGGAGCCCGGTGCGGCGGTAGCGGCGGAGGGGTCGGCGGTCGGTGCAGCGCCTGGCGCTCCTGCGGCCTCTGGGTCGTCAGTACGATCACCGGACTCCCCGCCCGCTTCTGCGGCGGAGCCCTGGCGGCCTCTTCGCCGGCAGGCTCGTCAGCGTCGGCTGTCTCTTCAGCGGCAACGGCGTCATCGACAGCAACTTCAGTCTCCATCGGCTCAGCAGTGGATGGATCTGACAGCCGGAAAAGGGGAGAAGAATCAAACAAATATCCAAGAAAAAGAAAGAAGAAGAAGATCAACAAAAAGAAGAAGCCAAGGGAAGTTTTTGAGCAAGGAAATTACCTGTGCCAGGCTCTGCGGTCACGGTCTCTGTCGCCGGGGGGCCGCTGGTGCTGTCCCTTGCCGGAGACCCCTCCCTTGCCGGGGGCTCCTCCCTTGCCGGGGCCTCCTCCCTTTCCGGAGAGCTCTCCCTTGCCGGGGAACTCTCCCTTGCCGGAGGACTCTCCCTTGGCGCTTCGGGGGTAGCCTCCGGGCTCTCCTGCTGGGGCTGCTCTGCTCCTGCACAAGTAAACAAACAGATATCAGCAAAGCAAGACTCTTCATGCGCGTCCAAACAGCGGGAAGTAGACAAGTTACTTACGCTGGGGGCTGCTTTGGAGATCAGCCGCCGGGTCCGGCAAGGTCGTCTCGGGCGCGTCCCCTGCCGACGCGGTGGGTTCGTCCTCGATGACGATCACCGGCGCCTTGGCCCTCTTTGCTGCCCTCTGAGCCGGAGTCCTGGAAAGGAACAGATTCAGAGAAAAGCAAGTGAGATACAAGACAAGACAAGAACAGCAAGGATTGGTGGACTACAAGTACAACAAGGAAAACTTACTCTTCTTCTTCTTCCTTGCCGGAGCTGAACGCGGAGAAGTCAAAGTCTGGCTCGCGTCCGGCGCGGGAAGGTGGAGGAGTGGGTTCCCTTGGTCGCTTGGCGGGAGCAGAAGCAGTGGTCCGGGAAGACCCCACTCCAGTTGCTGCAGCAGCGTGAGGCGCTCCCGTGGCGACAGTACTTGCCGCTGTGGAGCGTGTCACGCGGCGCGGCGACTGTCGGCTCGCCTGCCGCCTCGCCACGTCCCCGACCTTGCGAAGATGCCTTCTTGGTGGAGATGGAGGCTCGGCTTGCGGCGTGCTATCTGAAGACGAGGAGGGGGAGTTGATATCCAGTGAGCCGCTCGTCTCCTCGGCAGGCTCGCACGGTTCGGCGTCTCGCCCGGCAAGATCTCTCTTGCCGGCAGTCTCCCCTTGCCCGGCGAGATCTTTCTTGCCGGCGGGCTCCTCTTGCCGGGCAAGCTCTTTCTTCCCGGCAAGCTCCTCTCGCTCGGCACGGTTTGCCGCCTCTGCTGCCGCTGCCTCCTCCAATGTGAAACCAAACTCGCCTGCCGCTGCGGCTGCCGCTGCCTCTTCCAGCCTGGTGGCAATGCACTTCAACTCCGCCTCGGTGGTGTCGCGAGTAAGGCCATCCTTCTCGTCGGGGCGGATTGGCACGTCCACCAAGTTGTCGAAGAATTGCTGCACGACACCGTCTTCAGGCTCCTGCCAAGTTGGCACGATTCCGTGCGAGTCACACAGTGGCATCATTGCCCTGATGCGATCAAGCGCAGAGTTGTTGCACAACGGGACGACGCCCTGCGGCAACCTAAAAACTTCTGGATGATCTGGATCGTACTTGAAGAGTTCCTGCAGCATTGCGTTGAGCTCCAAGACAGTGAAATTGTAGTTGAGCCCTGAGCGCAGCCTCATGATATCTGCCGCGTTCTTAAACTCCCAGGCGGGCCTCCTCCGTTCCTGCAGGGGAGCGATGCGGCGGCGGAGGAAATCTACGCCAACGGCACCCACAGTGAGTCCGGCAAGCCTGAGGCGCTGGATCCTGGTGACGGCAATCCTCAGCCTGCTGTCTTCCGGAGCCATGTCGCTCCAGTCGCTGCCGCGTGCTGCTGCTACTTGGCGCCGGGCGGTGAATGGCTGCGGGTTCTCCTCAACTATCCAACACCAATCTGCTCCCCACTCCTCCCACACGCCGCGGAACTCTCCCTCCAAATACGAATCCTTCTTGCCGGACCTTGAGATCCAAGCAATTCCACCGGACAGAGGCTCTCCTCTCTCTACTCGAGGCACGAAGAAATGGCGGAAGAGGGCTACATTGGGGTGGACTCCGACAAAGTTTTCGCAAAGGTGTGTGAAAACTGCCATGGTGAGGACGGCGTTGGGGGTGAAGTCAAGGAGGCAGAGGCCATAGGTATTCATAATGTCGCAAAAGAACTCCGAGAAGGGCGGGCGGAGCCCGCAGTAGAAGAACACAGCGAAGAAAGGGTATCCTTGCGGAGCCATTTTGTGAGCGGAGGCCGGGAGTACCTTGGTGCTTGGATGTGCTCACGTCTCCGTCGACCAGAAGAGGTAGTAGTACTCCCTCAACTCCTTCGCGTCAAGCTTGGGGGGAAAGATGGCCCGCTCCTTCCGCAGCGCTGCAAGCCGCTGCGCCTCGGTCGTCTTCACGGCCTTCCCCTTGTCGGCTTTAGGAGCCATGGCGAAGGTGGTGGAGGAGGTCGACGGCGTTGGTGGTGCTGGCGGCGATGAGGGGAGCAGGGCACTGCTCTCTTGTTGCTTTGAGAAGACGGGGGCGCGACGGAGGCGTTTGAGGTTGGAGAGGAAAGGCGGCAAGTGGGCGCACTACCCCTGCTTCTCCTTGCTTATAAAGGGGGAGGTGGCGGACGTTCCGCCTTTCCTAATAAAGAAACTGCCCACGATCTCTCCCACGATGCCGCGTTCGACGCGTGCCATTTGGGGAGGGCGCGGTGGATGCGGAGTGAGACACGGCGTAACCTAGGCCGCGCGTGCCCGTGCCCTGTTTTGGGCCTGGCCCAACAGCGCTCGGCACCGTGTATGGCCCAGGCCCGGGGGCTCCTGTCGGTGTACTAAAGTAGGGGTACCTTAGTATCCCGAACTTGTGCACGGGCAGTCGTAGCATCCCGCGGCAAGGCTTGCCGGGCGATCGCCAAGATCCTCCCTGGTTCCCTTGGAGCCATTCAAGAACAAAGTATTCAAGGCCCCGGCAAGAAGAGCTTGCCGAGAAGGAGACAAGACCCTGGCAAGAGGAGCTTGCCGGGAAGGCCAACCAAGGCTCGGTGAGCGACAAGCTCCCAGACGCGACAAGACAACGAATGCGGCAAGGCTCTTGCCGCGGCAAGCTTCCACTCTGTACCTGCGCTCTAGTGCATCCACCAACGTGTCACTCTGGGACCCTTCCGGGCGTACGTGGTGGAAAGCTGTGCAGCCAGAGGTACACGGTGGCAAGCGGCGCTGACAAGGTTGCCGTCGTGGCAAGCAATGGCGTCCCTAGCGGTCCTTTTCTGCACCGTCTAGGCGACGCAGACAGGCATTTAATGCCTTTGTCCCCTGCCGTCAGGGTTAGGTATGATAACACTGTTGTAAGCGGCGGTGCCAACCGCAGTGCCTCTTTCCATTTTTGCCCTTCTCTACGTTGCCACCTGTCGGTGACCCCTTTAGCGTATAAAAGGAGGCCCATGCGCAACATAGAGGGGGTCGGCCAACAAAAACACTCTCACGCTCGGTTTCGTTAGCTGCCGCTGTGTACTGTAGCACACTGCGCTCCCGAGCAAGAAGTCAATACAAACACAAAGAAGGAGTAGGGTTTTACGCATCCATGCGGCCCGAACCTGGGTAAACTGATCGCATTGCTCGTGCGCTCGCCTCGATCTGCTCTTTGTGCTCTCTCCGCCCCCTGCCTAACCACAAGGGGCTCGGTCCGCCATGGTCCCATAGGTGTCCGTGGGGATCAGCACCCCCGACACCCCGCCTCGTGTCATAATGACCCATTTGCACCAAAAGAAAGGGACCTTCAAACAACGTCCATAGTCAAGTTCCCATATCTCCTCTATGTAACCATAATATGTTTCCTTTCCCCTCTTGGTTGCTGGATCAAAGAGGACACCACTGTTTTGGTTGGTGCTCTTCTTATCTTGGGCGATCGTATAAAATGTATTCCCATTTATCTCGTACCCTTTGAAAGTCATTATATTCGAAGATGGTAACTGGGACAGCAAGTACAGGTCATCTTCAACACTGTCGTCATGCATGGCACATGTCTGCAACCAACCAACAAAAGTCCCCGTTTGTTCACATGTAATCCAGTCGTCAGACTGCTCCGGTTGTTTGGAGCGTAGAATATTCATGTTTTCCTCCATATACCACTACTAAGGAAAACCCTAGTAGTAGCGCTTGAAATATGCATAGCAGTAGCGTTGGGTCCAGCGCTACTGCTACCGCGCTACAGCTAAGTTGTAGCAGTAGCGTTGGTAGGGGTAGCGCTACTGGTAAGTATTGTTAGCAGTAGCGCTTCCTGGACCAGCGCTACTAATAAATATATGTAGTGCTTGTTCATATGAAGCACTGCTGCTAAGCCAGCGCTACTGCTAGGTGCTTTCCAGCGCTACAGCTAATGTTCCTGCTTTCGCCGATCCGCACCCCTCTACGTATTTGTGTTGTATTTAGACAGGCTCTATACAATAGTTTCATCAGATCATACTAAACATACACTATTCTCATCATATCAGAGACATACAGTAGTCTCATTGCTACCTATTGAGCATGCGTTGGTTTTCCCTTGAAGAGGAAAGGGTGATGCAGCAAAGTAGCGTAAGTATTTCCCTCAATTTTTGAGAACCAAGGTATCAATCCAGTAGGAGATAACACGCAAGTCACCTAGTACCTACACAAACAATCAAGAACCTTGCAACCAACGCGATAAAGGGGTTGTCATACCCTTCACGGTCACATACGAAAGTGAGATCTGATAAAGATAATGAGATAAATATGTTTGGTATTTTTGTTGTATAGATTGCAAAATAGTAAACGACATGCGATAATAAAAGAGATGCAATATAATAAAAAAGAGACCCGGGGGCCATAGGTTTCACTAGTGGCTTCCCTCATGATAGCAAGTATTATGGTGGGTGAACAAATTACTGTCGAGCACTTGATAGAAGAGTGCATAGTTATGAGAATATCTAGGCAATGATTATGAACATAGGCATCACGTCCGTGTTAAGTAGACCGAAACGATTCTGCATCTACTACAATTACTCCACACATCGACCGCTATCCAGCATGCATCTAGAGTATTAAGTTCATAAGAACAGAGTAATGCTTTAGGCAAGATGACATGATGTAGAGGGATAAACTCAAGCATTATGATATAAACCCCAACTTTTTATCCTCGATGGCAACAATAAAATATGTGCCTTGCTACCCCTACTATCATTGGGAAAGGACACCGCAAGATTGAACCCAAAGCTAAGCACTTCTCCCATTGCAAGAAAGATCAATCTAGTAGGCCAAACTAAACCGATAATTCGAAGAGACTTGCAAAGATATCAAATCATGCATATAAGAATTCAGAGAAGAACCAAACATTGTTCATAGATAAACTTGATCATAAATCCACAATTCATCGGATCTTGGCAAACACACCGCAAAAAGTATTACATCGAATAGATCTCCAAGAACATCGAGGAGAACTTTGTATTGAGAAGCAAAGAGAGAGAAGAAGCCATCAAGCTAATAACTATGGACCCGAAGGTCTGTGGTAAACTACTCACACATCATCAGAGAGGCTATGGTGCTCATGTAGAAGCCCTCCGTGATCGAATCCCCCTCCGGCAGATCGCCGGAAAAGGCCCCAGATGGGATCTCACGGGTACAGAAGGTTGCGGCGGTGGAAAAGTGGTTTCGTGGCTCCGCCTGATGTTTTCAGGGTATAAGAGTATATATAGGCGAAAGAAGGACATTGTTGGAGCTCCGTGGGGCCCATGAGGGTGGGGGCGCGTGATACGTCTCCAATGTATATATAATTTTTTATTGTTCCATGCTATTATATTATCAACCTTGGATGTTTTATATGCATTTATATGCTATTTTATATGATTTTTGGGACTAACCTATTAACCCAGATGTTGGGGAACGTAGTAATTTCAAAATTTTCCTACGCACACGCAAGATCATGGTGATGCATAGCAACGAGAAGGGGAGAGTGTTGTCTACGTACCCTCGTAGACCGTAAGCGGACGCGTTATATCAACGCGGTTGATGTAGTCGAACGTCTTCACGATCCGACTGATCCAAGTACCGAAAGCACGGCACCTCCGAGTTTTGCACACATACGGCTCGGTGACGTCCTCGCCTTCTCGATCCAGCAAGATGGGCGAAGTAGTAGATGAGTTCCGCCAGCACGATGGCGTGGTGACGGTGTTGGTGAAGAACAATCTCCGCAGGGCTTCGCCTAAGCACTACGAAAACTATGACGGAGCATAAACTAGAGGAGACGGGGTTGCCGGCACACGGCTTGGTGTTTCTTGATGTGTCTTTGGTGCTAGCCCTGCCCCTCTATTTATATGTTGAGCCCTGGGGTCGAAACTTGGAGTAAAAGCCTCCACAATGTCGGTTTCACCCGAAAGGCAAGAGTCCTTCTCGGACTCCAGGGCCAGACGCCAGGGTTCCGGGCGTCTGGACCCAGACCCCAGGGACCCTGGTGTCTGGCCCCTGGACTCCGCAAAACTTCCTTTTGCACTTTCCAAAAACCTTGCTTTCCCCTTTGGACCAAATAAAGTGTTCTTGTACCCAAACATTTCGGGAAACATCTGGAACCCCTTCCGGTGATTTCCGGAACCCTTCTGGTGACCAAACACTATTATCCCATATATCAAACTTTGTCTCCGGACCATTCCGGAGTTCCTCGTCATGTCCGTGATCTCATCCCGGACAACGAACAACATTCGGTCACCAACATACATAGCTCACATAGTACTATATCGTCAATGAACGTTAAGCGTGCGGACCCTACGGGTTCGAGAACTATGTAGACATCACCGAGACACCTCTCTGGTCAATAACCAATAGCGGGACCTGGATGCCCATATTGGCTCCTACATATTCTACGAAGATCTTTATTGGTCAGACCGCATAACAACATACGTTGTTCCCTTTGTCATCGATATGTTACTTGCCCGAGATTCGATCGTCGGTATCTCAATACCTAGTTCAATCTCGTTACTGGCAAGTCTCTTTACTCGTTCCGTAATACATCATCTCGCAACTAACTCATTAGTTGTAATGCTTGCAAGGTTTATGTGATGTGCATTACCGAGAGGGCCCAGAGATACCTCTCCGACAATCGGAGTGACAAATCCTAATCTCGAAATACGCCAACCCAACATCTACCTTTGGAGACACCTGTAGAGCACCTTTATAATTACCCATTTATGTTGTGACGTTTGGTAGCACACAAAGTGTTCCTTCGGCAAACGGGAGTTGCATAATCTCATAGTCATAGGAACATCTATAAGTCATGAAGAAAGAAATAGCAACATACTAAACGATCGGGTGCTAAGCTAATGGAATGGGTCATGTCAATCAGATCATTCAACTAATGATGTGACCTCGTTAATCAAATAACAACTCTGTGTTCATGGTTAGGAAACATAACCATCTTTGATTAACGAGCTAGTCAAGTAGAGGCATACTAGTGACACTCTGTTTGTTTATATATTCACACATGTATTATGTTTCCGGTTAATACAATTCTAGCATGAATAATAAATATTTATCATGATATATGAGGAAATAAATAATAACTTTATTATTGCCTCTAGGGGATATTTCCTTCAATCTCCCACTTGCACTAGAGTCAATAATCTAGATTACACAGTAATGATTCTAACACCCATGGAGCCTTGGTGCTGATCATGTTTTGCTCGTGGAAGAGGCTTAGTCAATGGGTCTGCTACATTCAGATCCGTATGTATCTTGCAAATCTCTATGTCTCCCACCTGGACTAGATCCCGGATGGAATTGAAGCATCTCTTGATGTGCTTGGTTCTTTTGTGAAATCTGGATTCCTTTGCCAAGGCAATTGCACCAGTATTGTCACAAAAGATTTTCATTGGACCCGATGCACTAGGTATGACACCTAGATCGGATATGAACTCCTTCATCCAGACTCCTTCGTTTGCTGCTTCCAAAGCAGCTATGTACTCCGCTTCACATGTAGATCCCGCCACGACGCTTTGTTTAGAACTGCACCAACTGATAGCTCCACCGTTTAATGTAAACACGTATCCGGTTTGCGATTTAGAATCGTCCGGATCAGTGTCAAAGCTTGCATCAATGTAACCGTTTACAATGAGCTCTTTGTGACCTCCATATACGAGAAACATATCCTTAGTCCTTTTCAGGTACTTCAGGATGTTCTTAACCGCTGTCCAGTGATCCACCCCTGGATTACTTTGGTACCTCCCTGCTAAAATTATAGCAAGGCACACATCAGGTCTGGTACACAGCATTGCATACATGATAGAGCCTATGGCTGAAGCATAGGGAACATCTTTCATTTTCTCTCTATCTTCTGCAGTGGTCGGGCATTGAGTCTGACTCAACTTCACACCTTGTAACACAGGCAAGAACCCTTTCTTTGCTTGATCCATTTTGAACTTCTTCAAAATCTTGTCAAGGTATGTGCTTTGTGAAAGTCCAATTAAGCGTCTTGATCTATCTCTATAGATCTTTATGCCTAATATGTAAGCAGCTTCACCGAGATCTTTCATTGAAAAACTCTTATTCAAGTATCCCTTTATGCTATCCAGAAATTCTATATCATTTCCAATTAGTAATATGTCATCCACATATAATATCAGAAATGCTACAGAGCTCCCACTCACTTTCTTGTAAATACAGGCTTCTCCGAAAATCTGTATAAAACCAAATGCTTTGATCACACTATCAAAGTGCTTATTCCAACTCCGAGAAGCTTGCACCAGTCCATAAATGGATCACTGGAGCTTGCACACTTTGTCAGCTCCCTTTGGATCTACAAAACCTTCTGGTTGCATCATATACAACTCTTCTTCTAGAAATCCATTCAGGAATGCAGTTTTGACATCCATCTGCCAAATTTCATAATACTAAAATGCGGCAATTGCTAACATGATTCGGACAGACTTAAGCATCGCTACGGGTGAGAATGTCTCATCGTAGTCAACCCCTTGAACTTGTCGAAAACCTTTTGCAACAAGTCGAGCTTTGTAGACAGTAATATTACCGTCAGCGTCAGTCTTCTTCTTGAAGATCCATTTATTCTCAATTGCTTGCCAATCATCGGGCAAGTCAACCAAAGTCCATACATTGTTCTCATACATGGATCCCATCTCTGATTTCATGGCTTCAAGCCATTTTGCGGAATCTGGGCTCACCATCGCTTCTTCATAGTTCGTAGGTTCATCATGATCTAGCAGCATGATTTCCAGAACAGGATTAACGTACCACTCTGGCGCGGATCTCACTCTGGTTGGTCTACGAGGTTCAGTAGTATCTTGTCCTGAAGTTTCATGATCATTATCATTAGCTTCCTCAGTTATTGGTGTAGGTGTCGCAGAAACAGTTTTCTGTGATGTACTACTTTCCAATAAGGGAGCAGGTACAGTTACCTTGTCAAGTTCTACTTTCCTCCCACTCACTTCTTTCGAGAGAAACTCCTTCTCTAGAAAGGATTCATTCTTAGCAACGAATGTCTTGTCTTCGGATCTGTGATAGAAGGTGTACCCAACAGTCTCCTTTGGGTATCCTATGAAGACACATTTCTCCGATTTGGGTTCGAGCTTATCAGGTTGAAGCTTTTTCACATAAGCATCGCAGCCCCAAACTTTAAGAAACGACAACTTTGGTTTCTTGCCAAACCATAGTTCACAAGGCGTCGTCTCAACGGATTTTGATGGAGCCCTATTTAACGTGAATGCGGCCGTCTCTAAAGCATAACCCCAAAACGATAGCGGTAAATCAGTAAGAGACATCATAGATCGCACCATATCTAGTAAAGTACGATTACGACGTTCGCACACACCATTACGCTGTGGTGTTCCGGGTGGCGTGAGTTGCGAGACTATTCCACATTGTTTCAAATGTACACCAAACTCGTAACTCAAATATTCTCCTCCACGATCAGATCGTAGAAACTTTATTTTCTTGTTACGATGATTTTCAACTTCACTCTGAAATTCTTTGAACTTTTCAAATGTTTCAGACTTGTGTTTCATTAAGTAGATATACCCGTATCTGCTTAAATCATCTGTGAAGGTGAGAAAATAACGATATCCGCCACGAGCCTCAATATTCATTGGACCACATACATCGGTATGTATGATTTCCAACAAATCTGTTGCTCTCTCCATAGTACCAGAGAACGGTGTTTTAGTCATCTTGCCCATGAGGCACGGTTCGCAAGTACCAAGTGATTCATAATCAAGTGGTTCCAAAAGCCCATCAGTATGGAGTTTCTTCATGCGCTTTACACCGATATGACCTAAACGGCAGTGCCACAAATAAGTTGCACTATCATTATCAACACTGCATCTTTTGGTTTCAACATTATGAATATGTGTATCACTACTATCGAGATTCATCAGAAATAGACCACTCTTCAAGGGTGCATGACCATAAAAGATATTACTCATATAAATAGAACAACCATTATTCTCTGATTTAAATGAATAGCCGTCTCGCATCAAACAAGATCCAAATATAATGTTCATGCTTAACGCTGGCACCAAATAACAATTATTTAGGTCTAATACTAATCCCGAAGGTAGATGTAGAGGTAGCGTGCCGACCGCGATCACATCGACTTTGGAACCATTTCCCACGCGCATCGTCACCTCGTCCTTTGCCGGTGTTCGCTTAATCCGTAGTCCCTGTTTCCAGTTGCAAGTATTAGCAACAGAAGCAGTATCAAATACCCAGGTGCTACTGCGAGCTCTAGTAAGGTACACATCAATAACATGTATATCACATATACCTTTGTTCACCTTGCCATCCTTTTTATCCGCCAAATACTTGGGGCAGTTCCGCTTCCAGTGACCAGTCTGCTTGCAGTAGAAGCACTCAGTTTCAGGCTTAGGTCCAGACTTGGGTTTCTTCTCCTGAGCAGCAACTTGCTTGCCGTTCTTCTTGAAGTTCCCCTTCTTCTTCCCTTTGCCCTTTTTCTTGAAACTAGTGGTCTTGTTGACCATCAACACTTGATGCTCCTTCTTGATTTCTACCTCCGCAGCTTTCAGCATTGCGAAGAGCTCGGGAATAGTCTTATTCATCCCTTGCATATTATAGTTCATCACGAAGCTCTTGTAGCTTGGTGGCAGTGATTGGAGAATTCTATCAATGATGCAATCATCTGGAAGATTAACTCCCATCTGAATCAAGTGATTATTATACCCAGACATTTTGAGTATATGCTCACTGATAGAACTGTTCTCCTCCATCTTGCAGCTATAGAACTTATTGGAGACTTCATATCTCTCAATCCGGGCATTTGCTTGAAATATTAACTTCAACTCCTGGAACATCTCATATGCTCCATGACGTTCAAAACGTCGTTGAAGTCCCGATTCTAAGCCGTAAAGCATGGCACACTGAACTATCGAGTAGTCATCAGCTTTGCTCTACCAGACGTTCATAACATCTGGTGTTGCTCCAGCAGCAGGCCTGGCACCCAGCGGTGCTTCCAGGACGTAATTCTTCTATGCAGCAATGAGGATAATCCTCAAGTAACGGACCCAGTCCGTGTAATTGCTACCATCATCTTTCAACTTTGCTTTCTCAAGGAACGCATTAAAATTCAACAGAACAACAGCACGGGCCATCTATCTACAATCAAACATACATAAGCAAGATACTATCAGGTACTAAGTTCATGATAAATTTAAGTTCAATTAATCAAATTACTTAAAGAACTCCCACTTAGATAGGCATCCCTCTAATCTTCTAAGTGATCACGTGATCCAAATCAACTAAACCATAACCGATCATCACGTGAAATGGATTAGTTTTGAATGGTGAACATCATTATGTTGATCATATCTACTATATGATTCATGCTCGACCTTTCGGTCTTCGTGTTCCGAGGCCATATCTGCATATGCTAGGCTCGTCAAGTTTAACCTGAGTATTCTGCGTGTGCAAAACTGGCTTGCACCCATTGTAGATGGACGTAGAGCTTATCACACCCGATCATCACGTGGTGTCTGGGCACGACGAACTTTGGCAACGGTGCATACTCAGGGAGAACACTTCTTGATAATTTAGTGAGAGATCATCTTATAATGCTACCGTCAATCAAAGCAAGATAAGATGCATAAAAGATAAACATCACATGCAATCAATATAAGTGATATGATATGGCCATCATCATCTTGTGCTTGTGATCTCCATCTCCGAAGCACCGTCATGATCACCATCGTCACTAGCACGACACCTTGATCTCCATCGTAGCATCGTTGTCGTCTCGCCAATCTTATGCTTCCACGACTATCGCTACCGCTTAGTGATAAAGTAAAGCATTACAGCGCGATTGCATTGCATACAATAAAGCGACAACCATATGGCTCCTGCCAGTTGCCGATAACCCGGTTACAAAACATGATCATCTCATACAATAAAAATTAGCATCATGTCTTGACCTTATCACATCACAACATGCCCTGCAAAAACAAGTTAGACGTCCTCTACTTTGTTGTTGCAAGTTTTACGTGGCTGCTACGGGCTTAAGCAAGAACCAATCTTACCTACGCATCAAAACCACAACGATAGTTTGTCAAGTTGATGTCGTTTTAACCTTCGCAAGGACCGGGCGTAGCCACACTCGGTTCAACTAAAGTTGGAGAAACTGACACCCGCCAGCCACCTGTGTGCAAAGCACGTCGGGAGAACCGGTCTCGCATAAGCGTACGCGTAATGTCGGTCCGGCCGCTTCATCCAACAATACTGCCGAACCAAAGTATGACATGCTGGTAGGCAGTATGACTTATATCGCCCACAACTCACTTGTGTTCTACTCGTGCATATAACATCAAACCATAAAACCTAGGCTCGGATGCCACTGTTGGGGAACGTAGTAATTTCAAAATTTTCCTACGCACATGCAAGATCATGGTGATGCATAGCAACGAGTGGGGAGAGTGTTGTCTACGTACCCTCGTAGACCGTAAGCGGAAGCGTTATATCAACGCGGTTTATGTAGTCGAACGTCTTCACGATCCGACCGATCCAAGTACCGAAAGCACGGCACCTCCGAGTTCTGCACACGTACGGCTCGGTTACGTCCTCGCCTTCTCGATCCAGCAAGATGGGCGAAGTAGTAGATGAGTTTCGGCTGCACGACGGCGTGGTGATGGTGTTGGTGAAGAACAATCTCCACAGGGCTTCGCCTAAGCACTACGAAAACTATGACGGAGGATAAACTAGAGGAGACGGGGTTGCCGGCACACTGCTTGGTGTTTCTTGATGTGTCTTTGGTGCTAGCCCTGCCCCTCTATTTATATGTTGAGCCCTGGGGTCGAAACTTGGAGTAAAAGCCTCCACAAAGTCGGTTTCACCCAAAAGGCAAGAGTCCTTCTCGGACTCCAGGGCCAGACGCCAGGGTTCCCGGCGTCTGGACCCAGACACCAGGGACCCTGGCGTCTGGCCCCTGGACTCCGCAAAACTTCCTTTTGCGCTTTCCAAAAACCTTGTGGGCTTTTCCCTTTGGCCCAAATAAAGTGTTCTTGTACCCAAACATTTCGGGAAACATCCGAAACCCCTTCCGGTGATTTCCGGAACCCTTCCGGTGGCCAAACACTATTATCCCATATATCAAACTTTGTCTCCGGACCATTCTGGAGTTCCTCGTCATGTCTGTGATCTCATCCCGGACTCCGAACAACATTCGGTCACCAACATACATAACTCACATAGTACTATATCGTCAACGAACGTTAAGCGTGCGGACCCTACTGGTTCGAGAACTATGTAGATATGACCGAGACACCTCTCTGGTCAATAACCAATAGCGGGACCTGGATGCCCATATTGGCTCCTACATATTCTACGAAGATCTTTATCGGTCAGACCGCATAACAACATACGTTGTTCCCTTTGTCATCGGTATGTTACTTGCCCGAGATTCTATCGTTGGTATCTCAGTACCTAGTTCAATCTCGTTATTGGCAAGTCTCTTTACTCGTTCCATAATACATCATCTCGCAACTAACTCATTAGTTGTAATGCTTGCAAGGTTTATGTGATGTGCATTACCGAGAGGGTCCAGAGATACCTCTTCGACAATCGGAGTGACAAATCCTAATCTCAAAATACGCCAACCCAACATCTACCTTTGGAGACACCTATAGAGAACCTTTATAATCACCCATTTACGTTGTGACGTTTGGTAGCACACAAAGTGTTCCTCCGGCAAACGGGAGTTGCATAATCTCATAGTCATAGGAACATGTATAAGTCATGAAGAAAGCAACAGCAACATACTAAACGATCAGGTGCTAAGCTAATGGAATGGCTCATGTCAATCAGATCATTCAACTAATGATGTGACCTCGTTAATCAAATAATAACTCTTTGTTCATGGTTAGGAAACATAACCATCTTTGATTAATGAGCTAGTCAAGTAGAGGCATACTAGTGACACTCTATTTGTTTAAATATTCACACATGTATTATGTTTCCGGTTAATACAATTCTAGCATGAATAATAAACATTTATCATGATATATGAGGAAATAAATAATAACTTTATTATTGCCTCTAGGGCATATTTCCTTCACCAGAGCCCAGTGCCAGTTTCTGTTTTCCCCTTGTTTCAATGTTTCGCAGAAAAGGAATATCAAACGGAGTCCAAACGGAATGAAACCTTCGGAAAATTTATTTTTGGAAAGAAAGCAATACAGGAGACTTGGGGTGCACATCAGGGGATAAACGAAGAGAGCACGAGGCAGGGGGCACGCCCACCCCCCCTGGGCACGCCCTCCACCCTCGTGGGCCCCTCGTGGCTCCCCTGATATATTTCTTCCGCCTATATATATCCATACACCCTAAAACTATCAGAGACGAGAACAGATCGGGAGTTCCGCCGCCAGAAGCCTCCGTAGCCACCGAAAACCAGTCTAGACCCGTTCTAGCACCCTGCCGGAGGGGAATCCCTCTCCGGTGGCCATCTTCATCACCCCGGTGCTCTCCATGACGGGGAGGGAGTAGTTCTCCCTCAGGGCTAAGGGTATGTACCAGTAGCTATGTGTTTGATCTCTCTCTCTCTCTCTCTGTCTCGTGTTCTTGAGGTGATACGATCTTGATGTATCGCGAGCTTTGCTATTATAGTTGGATCTTATGATGTTTCTCCCCCTCTACTCTCTTGTAATGGATTGAGTTTTCCCTTTGAAGTTATCTTATCGGATTGATTCTTTAAGGATTTGAGAACACTTGATGTATGTCTTGCGTGGGATAACCGTAGTGACAATGGGTTATTCTATTGATTCACTTGATGTATGTTTTGGTGATCAACTTGCGGGTTCCGCCCATGAACCTATGCATAGGGGTTAGCACAGGTTTTCATCTTGACTCTCCGGTAGAAACTTTGGGGCACTCTTTGAAGTACTTTGTGTTGGTTTGAATAGATGAATCTGGGATTGTGTGATGCATATCATATAATCATACCCATGGATACTTGAGGTGACATTGGAGTATCTAGGTGACATTAGGGTTTTGATTGATTTGTGTCTTAAGGTGTTATTCTAGTACGAACTCTAGGGCTGTTTGTGACTGAGGGAGTCCTGGATTACGGGGTGTTCGGGTAGCCGGACTATACCTTCAGCCGGACTCCTGGACTATGAAGATACAAGATTGAAGACTTCGTCCTGTGTCCGGATGGGACTTTCCTTGGCGTGGAAGGCAAGCTTGGCGATGCGGATATTCGAGATCTCCTACCATTGTAACCGACTCTATGTAACCCTAACCCTATCCGGTGTCTATATAAACCGGAGGGTTCTAGTCCGTAGGAGATGATCATCATACAACAATCATACCATAGGCTAGCTTTTAGGGTTTAGCCTCCTCGATCTCGTGGTAGATCCACTCTTGTACTACCCATATCATGAATATTAATCAAGCAGGACGTTGGGTTTTACCTCCATCGAGAGGGCCCGAACCTGGGTAAAACATCGTGTTCCCTGCCTCCTGTTACCATCCGGCCTAGACGCACAGTTCGGGACCCCCTACCCGAGATCCGCTGGTTTTGACACCGACATTGGTGCTTTCATTGAGAGTTCCTCTATGCCGTCGCAATCAGGAAGGATGCCTCCTCCCGTCTTTAAAGACGGCGCCGTTGCTAAGGGAGCCTTGGCTGTCGGCCAAACTCTCCAGTTAGGTGGTTTCCTCATGACCGCATGTTCGGCTGTTGTGCCGACGGTGACCTCTCGGGTCATCAAAAGCAACCTACACGTCAGCTCGGAGTTCGTCGAGCAGCTAGATCCAATGGAGCTCTCTTCCGTAAATGAGCTCTTGGATCGCATCGCCGCCCTGGGGGTCGCTACGGATTATGACCAGGTTGGGCTTAAACCCGATCTAAGAGAAATTAACTCTCCCCAAGTCACCCACCATGTTGCCGTGGTAGAGGCGCAGTGCGGCGACCCTTCATCTATTCTAAGGACTAGCTACGTCCGAATTCCCGACCCCTCCAAGCCGGATACCCGCGGAGGGGAGGATGTAACTCAAGACCTGAGCTTAGGATCAGGCAACGGGCCAGATTCATTGGACAACACCCAAGAATCCGAACTTGAGAGTTCGGAAACTCTTCGGCCTCCGAATCCCGGATTGGCTGAGGTTTCAGATTCAACGACACCCGCCCACCCGATCATAAGCGATCTTTCCCAAATCAGGCAAAGGCCCTAGGAAACAGTGCATCATTACTAGGCCAGATTCCTCCTGGTTATGAACAGGATAAAGGATTGCCGCGAGGGAGACGAAATCTCAATTTTTTGCAGTAATTGCACGGACAAGGGAATCCTCAACGCCGTAAGTCGTCGTGATATTACACGCTTCACTGACTTGGCGTCCATAGTACAAAAATACTGTGCGATGGAAAGCGCCTGGAAAACCGAAATAAAATTTTGGGATAATCCGGCCTTGAGTAGTAATCCCGTTCGAACTAAGAGGGTGCATCATCATAGGACACCCGGGATAAACACCAAAAAGCCAAAACCCTCTACAGGGCATGGAACCGTACTGGAAAAGTGGCTTGATGGACCCTGTAGAATTCACAGTACAGTGGAAGCCACACCAACTCACAGCCTTAGAGCATGTTGGATACTCTGGCAGGTGGCCAAAATCGGCGAGGACCTCTTAATTCCGGAGGCCGCAGAAAGCCAGCCCAAGGACACCAGTACCGTTCTCACAGTCTTCGAGACTTTCGCATCAAACAATGTGCGAAAAAGAACACTCCGCAGCCTCGCCGAAGTCTATCAAGTTGCAACAGTAAATCCATGGAGCGACACCGTCATTACCTTCAACGCAAGTGATGAACCTAGATTCCGAACAGCCCGAGCACCAGCCGCATTGGTCCTCAGTCCCATAGTGGATGGCTTTCGCCTCACCAAGGTGCTCATGGATGGAGGCAGCGAACTGGACCTCATTTATGAGGAAACCCTTCAAAAAATGGAAATAGACTGGAACCGCGTCGAGAGAAGCATCACATCCTTTAGAGGAATAATCCCCAGTCGGGAAGCGCGCTGCACAGGAAAAATCACACTAGATGTGGTGTTCGGCACGCCGGATAATTACAGGTCCGAAGAAGTCACGTTTCAGGTGGCCCCATTTAAGAGCGAATATCACGCTTTACTAGGGCGGGAAGCATTCACAATCTTCCAAGCAATACCCCATTACAGGTACATGAAGCTTAAGATGCCCGGGCCGAACGGAATTATCACTCTAGCTAGTGATCCGGACATAGCACTCCGCGCCGAAAACAAGACGGCCGCATTAGCCCTCGAGGCGCTATCCGAAGACTTAGCGGCCGAGGAACTGAGCGCGCTGCGCTCCACGGTTAACAGAGATGATGTGATACTCGACAAGAGATCCAAATCCACATCCTTGAAGCCAGCTGACGAAATAGTCAAATTCCAGGTCCATCCAACGGACCCCAATAAAACAGCTTCCATCGGGGCACGACTGAACCCTGATGTAGACGCCGCACTGCGAGAGTTCCTACGAGAGAACTGGGACATCTTCGCCTGGCACCCTTCAGACATGCCAGGGATCCCACGCAGGCTGGCCGAACACAGCTTAAATATCCTAAAAGGATTTAAACCTGTCAAACAAGCCCTTCAGCGTTTTTCTGAACCCAAGAGACAGGCTATGGGAGCGGAGCTAGCCAAGCTATTGGAGGCCGGATTCATCAGAGACATAAAACATCTGGACTGGCTAGCAAACCTCGTGATGGTACCAAAGAAGGACAAATCCTGGCGCCTGTGTGTCGATTTTAAAGATCTTAACAAGGCTTGCCCAAAGGATCCCTTCCCCCTCACCCGTATCGATAAAATTATCGATGCCACCATAGGACATGATTCATTGTGTTTCCTCGATGCATACTCCGGTTACCATCAAATCAAGATGGCAGAATCAGACCAAGCTGCAACAGCACTCATCACACCATACGGCCCATTCTGCTTCAACACAATGCCCTTCGGGCTGAAAAACACCGGCGCAACATATCAGCGCATGATCCAGACATGTCTGGCAAACCAGATCGGCAAAAACAGTGGAGGCGTATGTGGATGATGTGGTCATCAAATCAAGACATGTCGAATCTCTAGTAGACGACTTGAGGCTTACATTCGATAACCTCTGGAAAGATGACATCAAGCTCAACCCGGAAAAATGCGTCTTCGGTGTTCCAGCCGGAAAGCTCTTGGGCTTCATTGTATCCGGTAGAGGAATTGAAGCAAATCCAGCCAAGATCCGAGCTTTGTCACAATTGGATGCCCCAAAGGACCTTAAACAAATACAAAAATTAACCGGATGCGTGGCGGCTTTAAGCCGCTTCATCTCCCGTTTGGGAGAAAAGGCACTACCCCTCTATCGCCTCCTTCAGCGCACAGAACACTTCGAGTGGACGAACGCCGCCACGGCCGGACTTGATGAAATAAAAGCCACATTGGCAACAAACCCAGTGTTGGAAATATGCCCTAGAGGCAATAATAAAAGCATTATTATTATATTTCCTTGTTCATGATAATTGTCTTTATTCATGCTATAATTGTGTTATTCGGAAATCGTAATACATGTGTGAATAATAGACACCAACATGTCCCTAGTAAGCCTCTAGTTGACTAGCTCGTTGATCAACAGATAGTCATGGTGTCCTGACTATGGACATTGGATGTCATTGATAATGATATCACATCATTAGGAGAATGATGTGATGGACAAGACCCAATCCTAAACATAGCATAAAGATCGTATAGTTCGTTTGCTAGAGTTTTTCCAATGTCAAGTATCCTTTCCTTAGACCATGAGATCGTGTAACTCCCAGATACCATATGAGTGCTTTGGGTGCACCAAACGTCACAACGTAACTGGGTGACCATAAAGGTATACTACGGGTATCTCCGAAAGTGTCTGTTGGGTTGACACGGATCAAGACTGGGATTTGTCACTCCGTATGACGGAGAGGTATCACTGGGCCCACTCGGTAATGCATCATCATTATGAGCTCAAAGTGACCAAGTGTCTGGTCATGGGATCATGCATTACGGTACGAGTAAAGTGACTTGCCGGTAACGAGATTGAACGAGGTATTGGGATACCGACGATCGAATCTCGGGCAAGTAACATACCGATTGACAAAGGGAATTGTATACGGGGTTGCTTGAATCCTCGACATCGTGGTTCATCCGATGAGATCATCGTGGGGCATGTGGGAGCCAACATGGGTATCCAGATCCCGTTGTTGGTTATTGACCGGAGAGTCGTCTCGGTCATGTCTGCATGTCTCCCGAACCCGTAGGGTCTACACACTTAAGGTTCGGTGACGCTAGGGTTGTAGGGATATGTATATGCAGTAACCCGAATGTTGTTCAGAGTCTCGGATGAGATCCCGGACGTCATGAGGAGTTCCGGAATGGTTCGGAGGTAAATAATTATATATAGGAAGTGCTATTTCGGCCATCGGGATAAGTTTCGGGGTCACCGGTATTGTACTGGGACCACCGGAAGGGTCCCGGGGGTCCACCGAGTGGGGCCACCTGCCCCGGGGGCCACATGGGCTGTAGGGGGTGTGCCTTGGCCTACATGGGCCAAGGGCACCAGCCCCAAGAGGCCCATGCACCTAGGGTTCAAGAAGGGAAGAGTCCCAAAAGGGGAAGGCACCCCCTAGGTGCCTTGGGGGGAAGGGACTCCTCCCTTGGCCGCCGCCCCCCTAGGAGATTGGATCTCCTAGGGCCGCCCCCCTCCCCCCTTGGCTCCCTATATATAGTGAGGAAAGGAGGGCCTCTCAAACCACGCCTTTGGTGCCTCCCTCTCCCTCTCCAACACCTCCTCCTCCTCCATAGAGCTTGGCGAAGCCCTGCCAGAGTACTGCAGTCCACCACCACCACGCCGTCGTGCTGCTGCTGGAGCAATCTTCCTCAACCTCTCCTTCCCCTTGCTGGATCAAGAAGGAGGAGACGTCACGCTGACCGTACGTGTGTTGAACGTGGAGGTGTCGTCCGTTCGGCGCTAGGATCTCTGGTGATTTGGATCATGTCGTGTACGACTACCTCATCCCCGTTCTTTGAACGCTTCCACTCGCGATCTACAAAGGTATGTAGATGCATCCGATCACTCGTTGCTAGATGAACTCATAGATGGATCTTGGTGAAACCATAGGAAAATTTTGTTTTCTGCAACGTTCCCCAACAGTGGCATCATGAGCTAGGTCTATGCGTAGTTCTCTTGCACGAGTAGAACACAAATTTGTTGTGGGCGTTGATGTTGTCAACTTTCTTGCCGCTACTAGTCTTATCTTGCTTCAGCGGTATTGTGGGATGAAGCGGCCCGGACCAACCTTACACGTACGCTTACGTGAGACCGGTTCCACCAACTAACATGCACAAGTTGCATAAGGTGGCTGGCGGGTGTCTGTCTCTCCCACTTTAGTTGGAGCGGATTCGATGAAAAGGGTCCTTATGAAGGGTAAATAGAAGTTGACAAATCACGTTGTGGCTTTCACGTAGGTAAGAAAACGTTCTTGCTAGAACCCTTTTGCAGCCACGTAAAACTTGCAACAACAATTAGAGGACGTCTAACTTGTTTTTGCAGAAGTGTTCTGTGATGTGATATGGCCAAAGTTGTGATGAATGATGAATGATATATATATGTGATGTATGAGATGTTCATGCTATTGTAATAGGAATCACGACTTGCATGTCGATGAGTATGACAACCAGCAAGAGCCATAGGAGTTGTCTTTATTTTTTATATGACCTGCGTGTCATTGAGAAACGCCATGTAAATTACTTTACTTTATTGCTAAACGCGTTAGCCATAGTAGTAGAAGTAATAGTTGGCGAGAAACTTCATGGAGACACGATGATGGAGATCATGGTGTCAAGCCGGTGATAAGATGATCATGGAGCCCCAAGATGGAGATCAAAGGAGCTATGTGATATTGGCCATATCATGTCACTATTATTATTTGATTGCATGTGATGTTTATAATGTTTTGCATCTTGTTTACTTAGAACGACGGTAGTAAATAAGATGATCCCTCATAATAATTTCAAGAAAGTGTTCCCCCTAACTGTGCGCCATTGCGACAGTTTGTTGTTTCAAAGCACCACGTGATGATCGGGTGTTAGATTCCGACGTTCACATACAACGGGTGTAAGACAGATTTACACATGCAAAACACTTAGGTTGACTTGACGAGCCTGGCATGTACAGTCATGGCCTCGGAACACAGAAGACCGAAAGGTCGAGCATGAGTCGTATGGAAGATACGATCAACATGAAGATGTTCACCGACGTTGACTAGTTCATCTCACGTGATGATCGGACACGACCTAGTTAACTCAGATCATGTTATACTTAGATGACTGGAGGGATGTCTATCTGAGTGGGAGTTCATTGTATAATTTGATTAGATGAACTTAATTATCATGAACTTAGTCTAAAATATTTACAATATGTCTTGTAGATCAAATGGCCAACGTAGTCCTCAACTTCAACGCGTTCCTAGAGAAAACCAAGATGAAAGACGATGGCAGCAACTACACGGACTGGGTCCGGAACCTGAGGATCATCCTCGTAGCTGCCAAGAAAGATTATGTCCTACAAGCACCGCTAGGTGAAGCTCCCGTCCCACAGAACCAAGACGTTATGAACGCTTCGCAGACACGTGTTGATGATTACTCCCTCGTTCAGTGCGGCATGCTTTACAGCTTAGAGCCGGGGCTCCAAAAGCATTTTGAGAGACATGGAGCATATGAGATGTTCGAAGAGCTGAAAATGGTTTTTCAAGCCCATGCCCGGATCGAGAGATATGAAGTCTCCGACAAATTCTTCAGCTGTAAGATGGAGGAAAATAGTTCTGTCAGCGAGTACATACTCACTATGTCTGGGTTACATAACCGCTTGACTCAGCTGGGAGTTAATCTCCCGGATGACGCGGTCATTGACAGAATCCTCCAGTCGCTTCCACCAAGCTACAAGAGCTTTGTGATGAACTTCAATATGCAGGGGATGGAAAAGACCATTCCTGAGGTATTTGCAATGTTGAAATCAGCAGAGGTAGAATTAAAGAAGGAACATCAAGTGTTGATGGTCAATAAAACCACTAAGTTCAAGAAGGGCAAGGGTAAAAAGAACTTCAAGAAGGACGGCAAGGGAATTGCCGCGCCCGGTAAGCAAGCTGCCGGGAAGAAGCCAAAGAATGGACCCAAGCCCGAGACTGAGTGCTTTTATTGCAAGGGAAGTGGTCACTGGAAGCGAAACTGCCCCAAATACTTAGCGGACAAGAAGGCCGGCAAAACAAAAGGTATATGTGATATACATGTAATAGATGTGTACCTTACCAGTATTCGTAGTAGCTCCTGGGTATTCGATACCGGTGCAGTTGCTCACATTTGTAACTCAAAGCAGGAGCTGCGGAATAAGCGGAGACTGGCAAAGGACGAGGTGACGATGCGCGTCGGGAATGGTTCCAAGGTCAATGTGATCACCGTCGGCACGCTACCTCTACATTTACCTTCGGGATTAGTTTTAAACCATAATAATTGTTATTTAGTGCCAGCTTTGAGCATGAACATTGTATCGGGATCTCGTTTAATTCGAGATGGCTACTCATTTAAATCCGAGAATAATGGTTGTTCTATTTATATGAGAGATATGTTTTATGGTCATGCTCCAATGGTGAATGGTTTATTCTTAATGAATCTCGAGCGTAATGCTACACATGTTCATAGTGTGGATACCAAAAGATGTAAGGTTGATAATGATAGTCCCACATACTTGTGGCATTGCTGCCTTGGTCACATAGGTGACAAACGCATGAAGAAGCTCCATGCAGATGGACTTTTAGAGTCTCTTGATTACGAATCATTTGACACGTGCGAATCGGGCCTCATGGGTAAAATGACCAAGACTCCGTTCTCAGGAACAATGGAGCGAGCAACCAACTTATTGGAAATCATACATACTGATGTGTGTGGTCCAATGAGCATTGAGGCTCGCGGTGGCTATCGTTATGTTCTCACCCTCACTGATGACTTGAGTAGATATGGGTATGTCTACTTAATGAAACACAAGTCTGAAACCTTTGAAAAGTTTAAGGAATTTCAGAGTGAGGTTGAGAATCAACGTGACAGAAAAATCAAGTTTTTGCGATCAGATCGTGGAGGAGAATACTTGAGTCATGAATTTGGCACACACTTAAGGAAATGTGGAATAGTTTCACAACTCATGCCGCCTGGAACACCTCAGTGTAATGGTGTGTCCGAACGTCGTAATCGCACTCTATTAGATATGGTGTGATCTATGATGTCTCTTACTGATTTACCACTATCTTTTTGGGGCTATGCTTTAGAGACTGCCGCATTCACTTTAAATAGGGCTCCGTCGAAATCCGTTGAGACGACACCGTATGAATTATGGTTTGGGAAGAAACCTAAGCTGTCGTTTCTAAAAGTTTGGGGATGTGATGCTTATGTCAAGAAACTTCAACCTGAAAAGCTCGAACCCAAGTCGGAAAAATGCGTCTTCATAGGATACCCTAAAGAAACTATTGGGTATACCTTCTACCTCAGATCCGAAGGCAAGATCTTTGTTGTCAAGAATGGATCCTTTCTAGAGAAGGAGTTTCTCTCGAAAGAAGTAAGTGGGAGGAAAATAGAACTTGATGAAGTGTTACCTCTTGAACCGGAAAATGGCGCAACTCAAGAAAATGTTCCTGAGGTGCCTACACCGACTAGTGAGGAAGTAAATGATGATCATGAAATTTCAGATCAAGTTGCTACTGAACTTCGTAGGTCCACAAGGACACGTTCCGCACCAGAGTGGTACGGCAACCCTGTCCTGGAAATCATGTTGTTAGACAACGGTGAACCTTCGGACTATGAAGAAGCAATGGCGGGCCCGGATTCCGACAAATGGCTAGAAGCCATGAAATCCGAGATAGGATCCATGTATGAAAACAAAGTATGGACTTTGATTGACTTGCCCGATGATCGGCGAGCCATAGAAAATAAATGGATCTTTAAGAAGAAGACAGACGCGGATGGTAATGTGACCATCCATAAAGCTCGGCTTGTCGCTAAGGGTTATCGACAAGTTCAAGGGGTTGACTACGATGAGACTTTCTCACCCGTAGCAAAGCTAAAGTCCGTCCCAATCATGTTAGCAATTGCCGCATACTATGATTATGAGATATGCCAAATGGACGTCAAAACAGCATTCCTTAATGGTTTCCTTAAGGAAGAATTGTATATGATGCAGCCGGAAGGTTTTGTCGATCCTAAGAATGCTGACAAGGTGTGCAAGCTCCAATGCTCGATTTATGGGCTGGTGCAAGCATCTCGCTTTGATGAGATGATCAAAGCGTTTGGGTTTACGCAGACTTATGGAGAAGCCTGCGTTTACAAGAAAGTGAGTGGGAGCTCTGTAGCATTTCTCATACTATATGTAGATGACATACTTTTGATGGGAAATGATATAGAACTCTTGGACAGCATTAAGGCCTACTTGAATAAGAGTTTTTCAATGAAGGACCTTGGAGAAGCTGCTTATATATTAGGCATCAAGATCTATAGAGATAGATCAAGACGCCTCATAGGTCTTTCACAAAGCACATACCTTGATAAGATATTGAAGAAGTTCAATATGGGTCAGTCTAAGAAGGGGTTCTTGCCTGTGCTACAAGGTGTGAAATTGAGCTTAGCTCAATGTCCGACCACGGCAGAAGATATAGAAGAGATGAGTGTCATCCCCTATGCCTCAGCCATAGGTTCTAATATGTATGCCATGCTGTGTACCAGACCTGATGTAAACCTTGCCGTAAGTTTGGTAGGAAGGTACCAAAGTAATCCCGCCAAGGAACACTGGACAGGGGTCAAGAATATCCTGAAGTACCTGAAAAGGACTAAGGAAATGTTTCTCGTTTATGGAGGTGACGAAGAGCTCGTCGTAAAGGGTTACGTCGACGCTAGCTTAGACACAGATCTGGATGACTCTAAGTCACAAACCGGATACGTGTATATTTTGAATGGTGGGGCAGTAAGCTGGTGCAGTTGCAAGCAGAGCGTCGTGGCGGGATCTACATGTGAAGCGGAGTACATGGCAGCCTCGGAGGCAGCACATGAAGCAATTTGGGTGAAGGACTTCATCACCGACCTAGGAGTCATACCCAATGCTTCGGGGCCAATCAAACTCTTCTGTGACAACACTGGAGCTATTGCACTTGCCAAGGAGCCCAGGTTTCACAAGAAGACCAGACACATCAAGCGTCGCTTCAACTCCATTCGTGAAAATGTTCAAGATGGAGACATAGATATTTGTAAAGTACATACGGACCTGAATGTAGCAGATCCGTTGACTAAACATCTCCCTAGAGCAAAACATGATCAACACCAGAATTCCATGGGTGTTTGATTCATCACAATGTAACTAGATTATTGACTCTAGTGCAAGTGGGAGACTATTGGAAATATGCCCTAGAGGCAATAATAAAATCATTATTATTATATTTCCTTGTTCATGATAATTGTCTTTATTCATGCTATAATTGTGTTATCCGGAAATCGTAATACATGTGTGAATAATAGACACCAACATGTCCCTAGTAAGCCTCTAGTTGACTAGCTCATTGATCAATAGATAGTCATGGTTTCCTGGCCATGGACATTGGATGTCATTTATAACGACATCACATCATTAGGAGAATGATGTGATGGACAAGACCCAATCCTAAACATAGCATAAAGATCGTATAGTTTGTTTGCTAGAGTTTTTCCAATGTCAAGTATCCTTTCCTTAGACCATGAGATCGTGTAACTCCCGGATACCGTAGGAGTGCTTTGGGTGTACCAAACGTCACAACGTAACTGGGTGACCATAAAGGTATACTACGGGTATCTTCGAAAGTGTCTGTTGGGTTGACACGGATCAAGACTGGGATTTGTCACTCCGTATGACGGAGAGGTATCACTGGGCCCACTCGGTAATGCATCATCATTATGAGCTCAAAGTGACCAAGTGTCTGGTCATGGGATCATGCATTACGGTATGAGTAAAGTGACTTGCCGGTAACGAGATTGAACGAGGTATTGGGATACCGACGATCGAATCTCGGGCAAGTAACATACCGATTGACAAAGGGAATTGTATAAGGGGTTGCTTGAATCCTCGACATCGTGGTTCATCCGATGAGATCATCGTGGAGCATGTGGGAGCCAACATGGGTATCCAGATCCCGCTGTTGGTTATTGACCGGAGAGTCCTCTCGGTCATGTCTGCAAGTCTCCCGAACCTGTAGGGTCTACACACTTAAGGTTCGGTCACGCTAGGGTTGTAGGGATATGTATATGCAGTAACCCGAATGTTGTTCGGAGTCCCGAATGAGATCCCGGACGTCACGAGGAGTTCCGGAATGGTCCGGAGGTAAAGAATTATATATAGGAAGTGCTATTTCGGCCATCGGGATAAGTTTCGGGGTCACCGGTATTGTACCGGGACCACCGGAAGGGTCCCGGGGGTCCACCGGGTGGGGCCACCTGCCCCGGGGGCCACATGGGCTGTAGGGGGTGCGCCTTGGCCTACATGGGCCAAGGGAACCAGCCCCAAGAGGCCCATGCGCCTAGGGTTCAAGAAGGGAAGAGTGCCAAAAGGGGAAGGCACCCCCTAGGTGCCTTGGGGGGAAGGGACTCCTCCCTTGGCCGCCGCCCCCCTAGGAGATTGGATCTCCTAGGGCCAGCGCCCCCCCCCCCCCCTTGGCTGCCTATATATAGTGAGGAAAGGAGGGCCTCTCAAACCACGCCTTTGGTGCCTCCCTCTCCCTCTCCAACACCTCCTCCTCCTCCATAGAGCTTGGCGAAGCCCTTTCGGAGTACTGCAGCTCCACCACCACCACGCCGTCATGCTGCTGCTGGAGCAATCTTCCTCAACCTCTCCTTCCCCTTGCTGGATCATGAAGGAGGAGACGTCACGCTGACCATACGTGTGTTGAACACGGAGGTGCCGTCCGTTCGGCGCTAGGATCTCCGGTGATTTGGATCACGTCGTGTACGACTACCTCATCCTCGTTCTTTGAACGCTTCCGCTCGCGATCTACAAAGGTATGTAGATGCATCTGATCACTCGTTGCTAGATGAACTCATAGATGGATCTTGGTGAAACCATAGGAAAATTTTGTTTTCTGCAACGTTTCCCAACACCCAGTCCTGGCCGCGCCAAACACCGGCGAACCAATGTTATTGTACATTGCAGCAACACATCAAGTTGTCAGCGCAGTGCTCGTTGTCGAGCGGGAAACGGACGGACACAAATTCCCCCTTCAAAGGCCGGTCTACTGTGTGTCCACTGTCCTCACTCCATGCAAATCACGGTACTCGCATTATCAAAAGATTGCATACGCGGTATTCATGGCATCCCGGAAGCTACGACACTAATTTCAAGAGTGTTCCATAACAGTAGCCTCGGAAGTACCACTCAACGATATCATCAACAACCGCGATGCAATGGGCCGGATTGCAAAATGGGCCATCGAGCTTCTCCCGTTCGAAGCCACGGCGAGCTATGTACACGGATTCCAACAATGCAGCCGAATATGAGGCCCTCCTACATGGCCTCCGGATAGCAGTATCCATGGGTATCCAGCGCCTAGAAATACGCGGGGATTCAAACCTTGCGATATCCCAAATAAATGGAGACTTCGACGCCAAGGACCCAAAAATGGCAGCTTACCGCAATGCCATCCTAAAAATGTCAGCTCGGTTCGAAGGGTTGGAGTTTCACCATATAGCCCGAGAAAACAATCAAGCGGCGGATGTCCTAGCACGCATTGGAGCAAAACGCGATGCAGTCGCCCCCAACATCTTTTTGGAAACAACAGCCCGAACCCAGCCGCACCACTCGATGCCGAACAATCTGACACAATTGGAGGCTCTGCCAACGAAATTACACCTTCAGCCCACGTAATAGTGGCGGTTATCGCCCCGTGGATAGAACCATTCCTAGCCTACCTTACTAGGCAGGAACTCCCGGAGGACCAAAACGAGGCCTGCTACATAGTGCGGCGAGCTAAAGCCTACAGAGTCCATGAGGGAGAGCTTTATAAGAAAAGCACTACCGGAGTCCTTCAAAGGTGCATCTCCGAAGAGGAAGGGCGGAACCTTCTGGCTGAAATTCACGCCGGACTCGGTGGTCACCACGCCGCTCCTCGGTCCCTTGTTAGCAAGGCTTTCCGTACAGGCTTTTATTGGCCGACGGCCCGGGCAGACGCTCAGGACCTAGTCCAACGATGCGCTGGTTGCCAACTTTTTGCCAACCAAAGCCATATGCCACCCACCACACTCCAAACTATACCCATCACCTGGCCTTTTGCGGTCTGGGGGTTGACATGATCGGACCCCTTAAAGGTGGAACCCATGAGAAAAAATACTTACTGGTCATGGTGGATAAGTTCACCAAATGGATAGAAGCCAAGCCTGTTAAAACGGCCGAATCTGGACCGGTGATAGACTTCATATCCGGGGTTGTACACCGTTATGGCGTCCCCACAGCATCATAACCGATAACGGTACAAACTTTACCGCCGGCGAGGTAAAACTCTGGTGCAAAAACATGGGCATCAAGCTCGATTATGCTTCCGTCTATCACCCACAAACCAACGGCCAGGTCGAACGTGCAAATGGTCTTATCATGAGCGGCATTAAACCCAGACTAGTGCGGTCCCTCAAGTAATCTAACACGCATTGGGTAGAGGAGCTCGACTCCTTGCTATGGGGGCTGCGGACCACGCCAAATCGCACCACCGGCTACACACCATTTTTTATGGTGTACGGCGCAGAAGCAGTTCTGCCCTGCGACATAATTCATGACTCACCTAGAGTGGGCATGTACGAAGAAAGAGAAGCCGAGCTCGATCGGTAAGACAACTTGGACGCCTTGGAGGAGGAGCGTGACGTGGCAAAAGCCCATTCCGCATTTTATCAACAGCAGGCCCGAAGATATCAAAGCAGAGAAGTACGGGCCAAAAATTACAATGTTGGCGAACTAGTTCTACGCCTGCCGGAAATGAAAAAGGACAAACTCAAGCCCAAGTGGGAAGGTCCATTCATAATCGACCAAGTCCTGACCGGTGGGGTGTACCGCCTGCGAGATGTGTCGAACAACCGACTCGAGACGAACCCGTGGAACGCCGCCCGTCTCCGAAGATTCTATGCCTAGTGCCGGACTCTATGTTCGTCTCCTTCCTTTGTCCATTCCTTGTTGAATTTTTCTGTCTTACATTTCTCTCCTTCCCATTTTTTCTTTTATAGCCCATAAAGGCTCATATAGTGACGCGCCACTCGCGCTCATTAAACCTGGGGGCTTCTTTAACAGAAGCTTATTTATACGGGCTTCACGCCCAACACATGCGTCAAACTTCCGCATGTACCTTTTTCTTCACCATTATATGCATCGATATGACTTAAGTGTTAGCCAAGCTGGGTTGCCTGGCTCCTGTGCTTACCCCTACGTTCCCGATTGTTCGGCTAGGCGGTAAAGGGAGCACCTCTGCAATTGTTACTGCCGGGTCAGCCGGACGTGTACCTCAGACTGGGTGAAGCCGAAAGCTAGCGTTCTTAAGGGAATATTCGGTCGGTGAAATAAAAGATGATCTTTTTTACTCATTTTATGCGCCCCCAGATGCTTTTTCTGCGTCTCTTCACGCAGTCCGGACATGCACATTAGGGCATGCCTCCCAGCGAAAGGAACCCTTAACGGAACTATTCTCTCTGGAAGATGTTTCTTACTAACCATGTAATATAACATAACTAGTTGGGCACTTGTCTGATAAAGCACTGATGACCCCTACGCCTGGTCTCCACGCATACCCCGGTTCTTATATAATCGCTAGGGTATTCGGACACACTCCGGACCATCAGGTCCCGAGGTTGACGCGAAAAGGTTGGCAACGACAAACGATCTACAATCCGGCTAGAAGGCATTACACATGTCAATTCAAAATTACACAGTCATTCTGACTAATTGTATTCCTCTTCTATACCATCTAACAGGCTGTCTAATCTACAGTCCTGCTGGGAATACTTCGCGGCCAACTCTACTTGGCCGTACACTAAGCTCAGAGGGATCTCCTTCCCGTCAGGCCCCACTGGTCCGACCTCGGCCATGTGGTTTGGGTCAGACTTCGTAAAACGGGTCTTCACCATGGCCCAGGCCTCCCTAGCACCTTGTCGGTAGGCCGATATCTTCCACAACCGGAAGCGCCGCCGAGCTTCCTTCAGCTCCTCCGCAAGCTCTCCAAGGCCCTCGGGCACGGAGTGGGCAGGCCATAAGGCTTGGGCAATACCTGGCATCGCCTGCCGAATTCGCTCGTGCAGTTGCAAGAGTTCGGGAAGAAGGTCACCCGTAGAACCGGGCATCTCCTCTGCAGGACGACCTGTGAGCATACCTACAGACATTACTCTGTTAGTCGACTTCCTCGCCGAACACTCTTTTCAAAGTTCATTCAAGCACTTACTAAATATGCCGCATCGAAGCCGTTGATTCTCCTTCGTGGAGTCCGACATCTGGCCACGAACATCTTTAAGTTCGATGTCCAGCTTGGTGTTGGCATCTTGAAGATCATTCTTCTCCAGCCTCACCCTTGTCAACATACTCTCACCGGCCTTTAACCGGCGTAAGAGTTGTTGTTTGTCCGGATCTAGTCCGGCGCCATCTGCAATATGATCTGTCAGATTTGCACCCACACCGCACGATACTAATCTTTCAAAGTGTATCTTACCTGAGGGGGTCTCTTTGGGCTCCCCTGCTGCGGCTAGTGCGGCCTCTAGTTGTGCCTTGCACTTTTCCAGCTCCTAGGACAGTACGGTATTCTTCTCTGTAAGAACCTGCATATTAAATGATCCTTAAATCAGTTGCTCTAAACTGCTTAAGAAACTGCTTCAGTTGCTCTAATCAGTTGCTCTAAATTTAACCAAGATTTTCTTACCCGTATGTCTTTTACATACTGCTCCGTGGCTCTGCCTAAACCATTTTGAGCGGCACGGAGGTACGCATCTCCCGAATTAAAGGCATCTAAAGCCTCTTGGGAGAAACAAGTGTCGCGTAGAACTGTCCGGCGACACCTGTGGTTCATGGCACTCTCCACTTCAGAATTTGTGGCAGACAGCATGTCCTCATCCTCTGTCGGAGGAGCATCCGGTGCGCGCCTTGTGCTCGTCTCCGCTTCCTGGCCTCACAGTCCTTTTTGCCCCATGGGGCCCTGCGGCCCCTCGTTGGCGAGCCGCCGCAGGTTCGGCCTCCTGCCTCAGAAATCTCCCCTGCAAAACACGGTTGTCATCAGAAACACCGGAATACGTGAGAGTGGAATCTCTTTTAAGGGAAAGGGACTCCAGTTTCCGTCACCTGGGAGGCCGGGATTAACCCTGGGTAATCCGCCGTAATGGCCACCAAGGTATCGTCCTTACTTAGCTGGTAGAACACCCCGTCAATAAGCTCCACCGATATGTCCGGATCCTCTTCGGAGTCCGGATTGAGGGACCGTTCTGGGTCCTCGGGCTATGGAGGACGGCTGTTTATATCCTTTACCTCCTGTCGCAGTTCCTACATTGAAATCATTAGACTACCTATCTAACTGTGGGAGTATAAAACAAATGGGCAAGCGCAATTGTTCACTTACCCAACTTGGACGATCATACATACTGAATCCGGCCTGCGGATTGACGCGGAGGAACTCCTCCTTTTCTCCCTTGTACAAAGAGGATGAGATCTTTACTAAGGCGGCGGCTGAGGCAGGCCCCTTACGACCGTAACGGGTGGCGTCATCCTCCCCGTTGAAATCCCACATGGGGTGGCCTCTATATTGAAGCGGCTGCACCCCCCGCATAATGCATGCGGCCATGACTCCAATCATGGTTAGTCCGGAATGAGCCAACAGTCTTATCCAGCCCATCAGGTAAAGGACGTCTCTGTCACTTTCTCTTTGAGAGCTCTGTGGACGCCAGCTCAAGCGTTTCTTCAATGGGGCATTGTTGAACTCGGGGAGACCGACCCGGATAGGGTCCGGTAGCGGGACGTCATCTATGTAAAACCATTCCGAAGGCCACTCCTCGGACGCCTTCTTTGGGGTTCCGGATAGGTATCCGGTCCCGGCGATGCGCCATACTTCGGCTCCGCCCACTTGATAGATAGACCCCTCTTGAGAATGGGGCACCAGGCAGAATAACCTCTTCCACAGCGCGAAATGAGCCTCAACGCCTAAAAATAGCTCGCAAAGGGCAACGAAACCCGCGATGTGTAATACGGAGGCGGGCGTGAGATTGTGCAGCTGGAGACCGTAAAACTTCAGAAGCCCGCGGAGAAATGGATGAATTGGAAATCCCAGACCCCTTATTAGATAGGGGACGAGGCACACCCGCTCTCCTTTAGAAGGATTGGGGGTGCTCTCCGCTTGTTTTCCACCATTGTAGGTGGCAAGACCGGCTCGGACCGGGACCATGTATGCCGGGGGAAGAAATCCCTTGGCCTGAAGCGACACTAACTCGCTGTGTGGGATGGTGCAACTCTCCCAGTCCCCGGGTTTGGGACCGGAGGAGCGAGGGGAGGAGCTGCGACGGCTGGACATGTTGGAATGGACCTTTGCTGGAAGCACTCTGATGATAACTCGCGGAGAGGAGAAGATGTGGTTTGAACCTGAATTCCCATCCAGTTAAATAGGCGGCTCGTTTATATGGCTAGGGGTGTGGGTGTAAAAATGCCCCGGCTTTTCGCATTCGTTTGACACGTGGAAGACGGCCATTATTGGGCGTAGAAGCCAAGGAGCGCAACATTTACAAGAAACCGGACTTTATTCAACAGGTACACAGAATTTGGAGGAGAACCCGCCTTGCAATGCCGAAGACAATCTACGCGCCAGACTCATCGTCATTGAAGCCTGGTTCAGGGGCTACTGAGGGAGTCCTGGATTAGGGGGTGTTCGGGTAGCCGGACTATACCTTCAGCCGGACTCCTGGACTATGAAGATACAAGATTGAAGACTTCGTCCCGTGTCCGGATGGGACTTTCCTTGGCGTGGAAGGCAAGCTTGGCAATGCGGATATTCAAGGTCTCCTACCATTGTAACCGACTCTATGTAACCCTAACCCTATCCGGTGTCTATATAAACCGGAGGGTTCTAGTCCGTAGGAGATGATCATCATACAACAATCATACCATAGGCTAGCTTTTAGGGTTTAGCCTCCTCGATCTCGTGGTAGATCCACTCTTGTACTACCCATATCATCAATATTAATCAAGCAGGACGTAGGGTTTTACCTCCATCGAGAGGGCCCGAACCTGGGTAAAACATCGTGTTCCCTGCCTCATGTTACCATCTGGCCTAGACGCATAGTTCGGGACCCCCTACCCGAGATCCGCCGGTTTTGACACCGACAGTGACACTTATAGGAATAGCCCAACTGATTGATTGGAAAGGATAACTTTGAGGTGGTTTCGTACCCTACCATAATCTCTTCGTTTGTCCTCCGCTATTAGTGACTTTGGAGTGACTCTTTGTTGCATGTTGAGAGATAGTTATGTGATCCAATTATGCTATTATTGTTGAGAGAACTTGCACTAGTGAAAGTATGAACCCTAGGCCTTGTTTCCTAGCATTGCAATACCGTTTTAGCTCACTTTTACCACTTTCTACCTTGGTGTTTTTATATTTTCAGATTATAAAAACCTTTATCTACCATCCATATTGCACTTGTATCACCATCTCTTCGCCGAACTAGTGCACCTATACAATTTACCATTGTATTAATTGGGTGTGTTGGGGACACAAGAGACTCATTGTTATTTGGTCGCAGGGTTGTTTGAGAGAGACCGTCTTCATCCTATGCCTCCTATGGATTGATAAACCTTAGGTCATCCACTTGAGGGAAATTTTCTATTGTCCTACAAACCTCTGCACTTGGAGGCCCAACAACTTCTACAAGAAGAAGGTTGTGTAGTAGACATCAAGCTATTTTTTGGCGCCATTGCCAGGGAGGTGAGTGCTTGAAGGTATATCTTTAGATCTTGCAATCGAATCTTTTTGTTTCTTGTTTTAGCACTAGTTTAGTTTATAAAAGAAAACTACAAAAAAATATGGAATTGAGTTTGCCTCATACGCTCCATCATTGTCATATTGCTTTGCATGATTATGTAGTTGACATTGTATTTGTGGCAAAGCCACCGTTCACAATTCTTTCATACATGTCACTCATGAGTCATTGCACGTCCCGGTACACCATTGGAGGCATTCATATAGAGTCATACTTTGTTCTAGTATCGAGTTGTAATCATTGAGTTGTAAATAAATAGAAGTGTGATGATCATCAATAATAGAGCATTGTCCCCAAAAAAAGAGAGAAAGGCCAAAAAAAGGAGGAAGGCCCAAAAAAGAAAATAAAGAAAATAAAAAGGGCAATGCTACTATCCTGTTTCCACACTTGTGCTTCAAAGTAGCACCATGATCTTCATGATAGAGAGTCCCCTATGATGTCACTTTCATATACTAGTGGGAATTTTTCATTATAGAACTTGGATTGTATATTCCAACAATGGGCTTCCTCAAATGCCCTAGGTCTTCGTGAGCAAGCAAGTTGGATGCACACCCACTTAGTTTCTTTTGTTGAGCTTTCATGCATTTATAGCTCTAGTGCATCCGTTGCATGGCAATCCCTACTCACTCACATTGATATCTATTAATGGGCATCTACATAGCCCGTTGATATGCCTAGTTGATGTGAGACTATCTTCTCCTTTTTGTCTTCTCCACAACCACTATCCTATTCCACCTATAGTGCTATATCCATGGCTCACGCTCATATATTGCGTGAAGATTGAAAAAGTTTGAGAACATCAAAAGTATGAAACAATTGCTTGGCTTGTCATCGGGGTTGTGCATGATTTGAATACGTTGTGTGGTGAAGATGGAGCATAGCCAGCTAACTATATGATTTTGTAGGGATAACTTTCTTTGGCCATCTTATTTTGAAGAGACATAATTGCTTGGTTAGTATGCTTGAAGTATTATTATTTCTATGTCAATATTAAACTTTTGTCTTGAATCTTATGGATCTGAATATTCTTGCCACAATAAAGAAGAATTACTTAGAGAAATATGTTAGGTAGCATTCCACATCAAAAATTCTATTTTTATCATTTACCTACTCGAGGACGAGCAGGAATTAAGCTTGGGGATGCTGATACGTCTCCAACGTATCTATAATTTTTTTATTGTTCCATGCTATTATATTATCAATCATGGATGTTTTATATGCATTTATATGTTATTTTATATGATTTTTGGGACTAACCTATTAACCCAGAGCCCAGTGCCAGTTTCTGTTTTCCCCTTGTTTCAGTGTTTCGCAGAAAAGGAATATCAAACAGAGTCCAAACGGAATGAAACCTTCGGAAAAGTTATTTTTGGAAAGAAAGCAATACAGGAGACTTGGAGTGCACGTCAGGGGATCAACGAGGAGAGCATGAGGCAGGGGGCACGCCCACCTCCCCTAGGCGCGCCCTCCACCTTTGTGGGCCCCTCGTGGCTCCCCTAATGTATTTCTTCTGCCTATATATATCCATATACCCTAAAACTATCAGAGATGAGAATAGATCGGGGGTTCCGCCGCCAGAAGCCTCCGTAGCCACCAAAAACCAATCTAGACCCATTTCGGCACCCTGTCGGAGGGGGAATCCCTCTATGGTGGCCATCTTCATCATCCCGGTGCTCTCCATGACGAGGAGGGAGTAGTTCTCCCTTGGGGCTGAGGGTATGTACCAGTAGCTATGTGTTTGATCTCTCTCTCCCTCTCTCTCTCTCTCTCGTGTTCTTGAGGTGATACGATCCTGATGTATTGCGAGCTTTACTATTATAGTTGGATCTTATGATGTTTCTCCCCCTCTACTCTCTTGTAATGGATTGAGTTTTCCCTTTGAAGTTATCTTATCGGATTGAGTCTTTAAGGATTTGAGAACACTTGATGTATGTCATGCGTGGGATAACCATGGTGACAATGGGTTATTCTATTGATTCACTTGATGTATGTTTTGGTGATCAACTTGCGGGTTCCGCCCGTGAACCTATGCATAGGGGTTGGCACACATTTTCGTCTTGACTCTCCGGTAGAAACTTTGGGGCACTCTTTGAAGTACTTTGTGTTGGTTTGAATAGATGAATCTGAGATTGTGTGATGCATATCATATAATCATACCCGCGGATACTTGAGGTGACATTGGAGTATCTAGGTGACATTAGGGTTTTGATTGATTTGTGTCCTAAGGTGTTATTCTAGTACGAACTCTAGGATAGATTGAACGGAAAGAATAGCTTCATGTTATTTTACTACGGACTCTTGAATAGATCGATCAGAAAGAATAACTTTGAGGTGGTTTCGTACCCTACCATAATCTCTTCGTTTTTTCTCCGCTATTAGTGACTTTGGAGTGACTCTTTGTTGCATGTTGAGGGATAGTTATGTGATCCAATTATGTTATTATTGTTGAGAGAACTTGCACTAGTGAAAGTATGAACCCTAGGCCTTGTTTCCTAGCGTTGCAATACCGTTTTAGCTCACTTTTACCACTTGCTACCTTGCTGTTTTTATAATTTCAGATTACAAAAACCTTTATCTACCATCCATATTGCACTAGTATCACCATCTCTTCACCGAACTAGTGCACCTATACAATTTACCATTGTATTGGGTGTGTTAGGGACACAATAGACTCTTTGTTATTTGGTTGCAGGGTTGTTTGAGAGAGACCATCTTCATCCTACACCTCCTACGGATTGATAAACCTTAGGTCATCCACTTGAGGGAAATTTGCTACTGTACTACAAACCTCTGCACTTGGAGGCCCAACAACGTCTACAAGAGGGCGCGCCTACCCCCCCCCCCTCCCCCCCCCTAGGCGCGCCCTCCTGCCTCGTGGAATCTTCACGGAGTTCTAGACTTCAACTCCAAGTCTCCTAGTTTGCGTTTGTTCCAAGAAAGATCATGTTGGGGAACATACTATTTCAAAAAAAAAAAATCCTACGATCACGCAAGATCTATATAGGAGATGCATAGCAACGAGAGGCGAGAGTGTGTATATGTACCCTCATAGACAGAAAGCGAAAGCGTTAAGAAACACGGTTGATGTAGTCGAACGTCTTCGAGATCCAACCGATCAAGTACCGAATGCACGACACTCCGCGATCTGCACACGTTCAGCTCGGTGATGCCTCTCGTACTCTTGATCCAGTTGAGGCCGAGGGAGAGTTTCGTCAGCACGACAGCATGTTGACGGTAACGATGAAGTTACTGGCGCAGGGCTTCGCCTAAACACTACGACGATATGACCGAGGTGGAAATATGTGGAGGGGGCACCGCACAAGGCTAAGAATCAACTTCTATGTCTTTGGGGTGCCCCCTTCCCCCGTATATAAAGGAGGGGAGGAGGAGGAGGTCCAGCCTTAAGGGGGGCGCCCAAAAGGGGGGATTCCTACTCCTAGTAGGAGTAGGTTTCCCCCTTTCCTAGTCCATGTAGGAGAAGAAGGAAGGAGAGGAGAGGGAGAAGGAAAGAGGGGGGCACAGCCCCCTCCCTAGTCCAATTCGGACCAGCCCATGGGGGGCGCACCGCATCCCCTTGAGGCCCTTCTCTCCTTTCCCGTATGGCCCATTAAGGCCCACTACTTCCTCTGGCGAATTCCTGTAACTCTTTGGTACTCCGAAAAATACCCAAATCACTCGGAACCTTTCTGATGTCTGAATATAGCCTTCCAATATATCGATCTTTACATCTCAACCATTTCGAGACTCCTCGTCATGTCCGTGATCTCATCCGGGACTCCGGACAACCATCGGTACATCAAATCACATAACTCATAATACAAATCGTCATCAAACGTTAAGCGTGTGGACCCTACGGGTTCGAGAACTATGTAGACATGACCGAGACACATCGCCGGTCAATAACCAATAGCGGAACCTGGATGCTCATATTGGATCCTACATATTCTACGAAGATCTTTATCGGTCAAACTGCATAACAACATACGTTGTTCCCTTTGTCATCGGTATGTTCCTTGCCCGAGATTCGGTCGTCGGTATCCTCATACCTAGTTCAATATCATTACCGGCAAGAGATAGCAATTATCAGCAACTTTCCAAATACCTTGTCAGATACACCATTCTCTGCCTTCCATTGCAGCAATTCTAGTGTGGTGCCCAGCTTTTTCTTGTCAGCTTCGCAATTCGGGTACAACAATTTCTTGTGATCCTCTAACATGCGCTACAACTCCAGCCTCTCCTTCTCACTTGCGCAGTTTCTCTTTGCGTCGGCAATGGCCCGACTTAGATCATCAGCAGGCTCATCTGATGCCTCTTCTTTAGCTTCTTCCCGCATTGCCAGCTCAGCTTCTTCCCCCATTGTTGTACCATCGTATTCAGGGAACCCATGGCTAGGATAGCCGTCGTCCTCCTCTTCTTCTTCATTTTCTTCCATCATAACTCCTCTTTCTCCGTGCTTGGTCCGAACATTATAGTGGGGCATGAAACTGGACTGAAACAGGTGCTAGTGAATGGTTCTTGAGTTAGAGTAATTGTGATCATTCTTACAGCCAGCACATGGACAAGACATAAAACCATCTGCCCGCTTGTTTTCCTTAGCCGCAAGCAGAAAAGTATGCACGCCTTTAACGAACTGGGGAGAGCATCGGTCATCATACATCCATTGCCGGTTCATCTTCATTACACAGCACCGAATAGACCAAATTAATGCAAGTGCATACAACACTTATTCTCATAAAACAACATACAAATAATTATCTAGCTAAAGCATTTAAATGCAACAACAAATGCGATCAAGATCGCAACAAAGGTAATAATTGATCCAACAGCATAATGATACCAAGCCTCGCTATTGATGGCATATTTACTAATCTTCAAGCACATTTTCTCCATCTTGATCTTGTGATCATCGACGACATCGGCAACATGAAACTCCAATTCCACCTTCTCCCCCTCAATTCTTTTCAATTTTTCTTTCAAATACTCATTTTTTCCAGCTAAATTTAACCTCTATACAATAGGGTCGGTTGGAATTTCCGGTTACATACCTGCTAGATAAAAATATCTATGTCAACTTGATGGGCATAATTTGTCATAAACACGAAATGCAACAAATAGTTTTAAAAGAGAATATACCACATCCGAATCATAAACCGGACAAGGGCCGACGGGGACGGATATCAGAACCATGGCACTATGTATAACAAACAACGTACGGGTATCTAAATCACACAAACATGGTTATTTTATATAAAAAGGATAATAACGGGAGGCTCACCACAAGGTGGTGCCGGCGACGGGACGGTGTGGGCGATCGACGGTGGTTAGGACGGAGACGGGAAGGCACTAAGTAAACCACACCTACATATGCAAACTAAGAGTTACTTTGACCTCAAATTGCATATAAATCAAATACTACCACATATAATTCCTCCCAAAATATAACCCACAAATCACTATACTTATATAGCATTGCAAGAGCTAATCTAGCAATGAGATATGAAAGGACAAAGTTGCTAACCTTTGTGATCACTTGGATGGATGGGGTGCCTTCAAATCTTCACAAACTTTGGTAAAAATGGAATGTGAGCTCGAGAGGAAGAGGAACAAAACAAAGGACATGAGAGGGGAAGAACGGAGAGCTCGGGCTCGACGAAGGGTTTATATAGGATGACCTTTAGTCCCAATTGGTTATACGAACCGGGACTAAAGGTATATCTCTAGTCCCGGTTTGTGCCACAAACCGGGACTAAAGGTGTTGGTGGGCCGCAGCATGACACCAGCCTGCCACCACCTCTTTAGTCTCGGTTCGTGGCATGAACTGGTACTAAAGGTTTGCCATGAACCGAGGCTAATGAGCGCCGCCCGCCTAGCCGTTGGAACCGGCACTAATGGTCAGATTAGTGCAAGTTTAATTAGAAACCAGGACTAATGAGCTTCACATTAGGCCCTTTTTCTACTAGTGGGCACTACTAGGGAAATGCTTATAGGCAGACGCTTACTAGTAGCACGGGTTTATACCCCTCACTACTGCTACTTACTAGTAGCGCGGGTTTATACCCCTCGCTACTACTAAGTTGATAGTAGTAGCGCGGGTTTATAACCCTCACTACTACTAAGTGGTGTCTACCGTGCCCCCCGGGGACATGCCATAGTAGTAGCGAGGGGTATAAACCCGCGCTACTACTAAGTTGATAGTAGTAGCACGGGTTTATACCCCTCGCTACTACTAAGTACATGGTTTTTGAAAGAGCCCTGAAACCCCCATCTCGTCCCCCAAATCCTTCATCTCCCCCGTCACTCTCCCCCCTCTCTCCCTAGGCTCTCACATGGACCTCCTACCTAGGCGCGCCTCCTCCTCCATGGCGGCAAAAGAGGCCACCGGCATCCCAGAGCTCGTCGGTCTTCCCCGCATCTCCATGCCACTACGCCAGAGGACCTCACCACCGACGACCAACCCCGGTGCTACCTCCATCTCCTTCCTCTCTCCCTCGTTTTTCTTTTTCTCTCTTTCCCTCTGGTTTGACTCACCCTCGCATGTCCTTGCCCATGTAGGTCATCGCCATGGACAACCAAGAGCTCGCTGCCTTTGCTACGAAGAGGAGCCCCACACTACCGCCTTACTCGGCCATGGATCCGAGCCCTTTGCAGAAGGCGTCGTCGGATCTGGTCTGCCGCTGCCCTTCCGCACCTCCGGTGACCCCTGCCATCGCTGGATCGGACAATTGCTGCCATTGACAGCATGCACGAGATCGCAAATTTTTTGTTTTTGAAATTAATAGTAGTAGCGCGGGTGCACCCGCGCCACTACTACAAGTTAGCTATAGCGTCGTAGTAGTAGCGCGGGCACCCGCGCTACTACTAGGCTTTTTCCCTAGTACTAAGGACAAGACTGGACAAACTCTTATATAAAGCAAGGTGCTCCCGAGGACACATGGGAATTGTTGTCAAGCTAGTTTTCATCATGCTCATATGATTTGCGTTCGTTACTTTGATAATTTGATATGTGGTTGGACCGGTGCTTGGGTGTTGCCCTTCCTTGGACAAGCCTCCCACTTATGATTAACCCCTCTCGCAAGCATCCGCAACTATGAAAGAAGTGTTAAGGTAAACCTAACCATATCATGAAACATATGGATCCAAATCAGCCCCTTATGAAGCAACGCATAAACTAGGGTTTAAGGTTCTGTCACTCTAGCAACCCATCATCTACTTATTACTTCCCAATTCCTTCCCCTAGGCCCAAATAATGGTGAAGTGTCATGTAGTTGACGTTCACATAACACCACTAGAGGAGAGACAACGTACATCTCATCAAAATATCGAACGAATACCAAATTCACATGATTACTTATAACAAGACTTCTCCCATGTCCTCAGGAACAAACGTAACTACTCACAAAATATATTTATAATCAAGATCAGAGGAGTATTAATTATCATTAAGGATCTGAAAATATAGTCTTCCACTAGATAAACCAACTAGCATCAACTACAAGGAGTAGTCAACACTTCTAGCAACCCACGGGTACCAATCTGAGGTTTTGGGACCAAGATCGAATACAAAAGATGAACTAGGGTTTGAGATGAGATGGTGTTGGTGAAGATTTTGATAGAGATTGACCCCCTCTCAATGAGAGGATCGATGGTGATGACGATGGCGACGATTTCTCCCGGAGGGATGTTTCCCCCGCAGAACAGCTCCACCGTAGCCCTAGATTGGTTCTCAGGTTCCGCCTCGAGACGGCGGCGCTTCGTCCCAAAAGTTCCTTCTGATTTTTTCCAGGTCAAAACACACCATATAGCCAAAGATGGGCACCGGAGGCCTGCCAGGGGGGCCACAAGGTCGGGGGTGCGCCCTGGGGGTAGGGCGCGCCCTCCACCCTTGTGGCTGGCTGGTGGCCCCCCTCTGGTACTTTCTTCACCCATTATTTTCTATATATTCCAAAAACATGCTCCGTGAAGTTTCAGGACTTTTGGAGATGTGCAGAATAGGTCTCTAATATTTGCTCCTTTCTAGTCCAAAATTCCATCTGCCGGCATTCTCCCTCTTCATGTAAAACTTATAAAATAAGAGAGAATAGGCATAAGTATTGTGATATAATGTAATAACAGCCATAATGCAATAAATATCAACATAAAAGCATGATGCAAAATGGACGTATCAGATAGGCAAGCATAGAAGCGCTCTCGAAGTCGAGTAATAGTAGTAAGATGCAAATGGATGTCGCTCTACTTGTCACGGGCAGAATGCCTATGTACTGATCATGCCATGAATAACAACATAACTATGCACTTTTTTATCAATTTTGCAATAGTAATTTGCTCACCACCGTTTGGTATGTTCTTGAGAGAGATCCCTCTAGTGAAAGCTACGGCCCCTGGATCCATTTAAATCATATTACTAAAACCTTAAATACCTTGCTGGAATTTATTTACTTTTATTTAGTTTTGCAATTTATATATCTCCTACTATCAGAATAAATCCTTGCAATTAACGACTCCAAGGGGATTGACAGCCCTCTTGTCGACGTAGGGTGCAAGGATTTTCTCTTGTGTGTGTACGTACTGCTAAAGGTCATTTGTGTGAATATCCTATTGGTTCGATAAACCTTGATTCTTTACTGAGGGAAATACTTTCTGCTACTCTACTACTTCATCCTTCCTCTTGAGGGAAATCTTAACGCATTTCACAAGTAGCGGTGCTTTATGGGCCCATAACGCCACCCCACGCGGACACGGGGGCATGCGTGGCTAGGCCGCATGGAGGCCTCATGGCTCCCCACTAGCACTTCTTCAGTTCTCCCATCTTCTTATCTTCCATAAAAATTCCTTTAAAATCCCCAGTCAATTTGGAGCACTTCTATTTCTAATATCACCATGGCAATTTTGCTGTAAACAGTGTTAGTCTAGCTTGGATTCATTCAAATCATGCAAATTAGAGGGTAAAACAATGTCAAAAGAGGTTGAAAAGGTAGATACGTATGGCACGATCAGTATAACTTCGAACCATTTATATTGATATTTCTACAGTAAATCTTATTATCTAAGTAAAAAAACATGTTTGTATAGTAAAAAAATCAAATGCACAAGAATCTTTTCAAACATTTTTCACATGGCATAAATCAGATTTACTTATTCAGTTATTCATGATTTATGTGTAGTAATTACATGAAAATGTGTGTGCCATCATTATATGGTTTTTAAGAGGTTTATCGACCCCATCACATTTCAAACAACTGATTGCCACAAGTCCTTCAAAAGAAAGGGTGTCATGCCAAAAAAGAAACAACGAAGCCATTTAACAAGACCAGATTGAGTAAATCATCCCTCATAGCCAAATGTCAAATCCAATGATTGTAACTAGAGATTAATTTGCAGAGATGCTAATGTTGGTTATTTTGTTATGTTACAACGATCATGAGAAACAAGTGAATTCATGTAGTGTTTGACACGTATATCACTGATGGTAAGACCTAGGGACCCTCATATTAGTGGGTATTATTCTGATTAAGTCAAGAAAGAAGATATGCAGGTGTATTTCTGTAGAAACAAATATGGAGATGCACAACTGTTGTCTAAATATAAGCGATGTTAGTTTACAGAGCGACAAATGTTCGTCTTTGGTCATCTAACGACGAGCATGAGAAACAAGTGAATTCCGGTCATAGCAACTCGAAACGGCGGTAATGCCTTCTGTTGCTGCTCTGAAGATACCACCTATAGGAACCCGCATAGTTCTTCGTAATTTCTATAAAGTAAAAAACTAAAGATATGCAAATATATACTTATTTCTAGACTAGAAGCAAATATGCTACAGATGTCTAAGATAAGTGATGGTGCATACCAATAATAGATACATCATGGGGAAATGTAATGCAGGAATATACACGGTATAAGGATAACGAGCCATGGCATGACGACAAGGGGGGAAAGGCCACACAGTTCCAGAGCAGGCCAGTTAGCTACCTCGCTAACTAGGTAAACTGTTGCCAATTGATGCATTGCAGGAAGAAATCAGGATAAAAAATACCATATCGATCTCAAGAAAAGATATATATGAATGGCATGTCCCTGTTGATGGTACTACATTATTGTGCAAGTTTTTCACACACCCATGCAAGTGCAACATGCATAAGATACAGAGCAGCCCACCAAACAAGCATCCATCATCATCACCACATCATTCTTGTCTCTTTGTAAGCTGTAAACACAACTCATGGCCTAATCGATGTAACATGCCACGTCTACACCTAATGCATCATCTATCCTGCCACTTTGCTTTCTGGTGGTACTACACACCAAGAAAATTTCAGTTTCCATTGCTCTTGTTGCAATGCACTTGTCGATCACATGGTTCGTGCGTACCCCCTGTGGCCGGCGCTGCCTCGTTTGCTTCAAACGGTTTCGACGGCCTCGAGAACGGCGGCCGTGAGGCTCTTGTGCACGCTCTCGCCGTCATCACGGGCGGCGGAGAGGATTCTGTCCTCGTCCTGATCATCGGCGGCTTTCTTCTTGCTCTTGGTGTACTCGCCGTAGAGGTAGGAGGACAGGCCCCAGACGCAGAGCGCGGTGGCGACGGCCTTCTCGGCGCCAAACGGGTCGCCGAACACGACGACGCCGCCAATGACATTGGCCGTGAGCACCGCCGCCATGCACACGCCGCTGTGGAGCGACGACGTCAGGTAGATCACGCCGGCCGTGCCCATGAAGCACGCCTGCCATGTCACGACCAACGTTGCCACCACGACCCAGTAAACGGCGTGGGACCCCTTCCAGTGGGCCACGTCGTTGGCGAAGCCGCCGGTCGCCGCGAGCCCGATCGCTGCCACGACGGACGCCATGGCCTGCATCACTGCCTGCACCTCCACCGCCAGGATGAACCCGCCGGAGACCGCCTCCCTGTACAACAGCTCCATCACCGGCAGGTATGCAGAGAAGAGCCCTGCGGCACCGAGCGTGACGACGAAGCCGATGATGTACCCCTTCCGGTCCGGGCTCTCGCCGGCGTCGCCTGACCGGAGGGCGAGGAGCACGGAGCAGAGCGTCATGAGCACGACGGCGTTGAGGTTGACGAAGGTGAGCGGGTGACGGACGATGGCGACGGCGAGGACGAGCGTGAAGGCAAGCTGCGTGGAGAGCAGCAGCGACGAGGTGGACACGGGCAGGAGCGAGGAGCTGTAGGCGAAGAGCAGGTTGCTGACGCCCATGAGCCCGCCGATGGCCAGGCACACGGCCAGGAACCGGCGCGAGAACCACATGAATGGCCGCGGCGCGGAGGCGGGGCGGGGGCGGCCGGCGAGGAACACGGCGACCACCAGGGTCGGGAACCCCGCGGACTGCACCAGCGTGACCACCCACTTGTTCTTGCCGCCGTGGTCGAAGTAGAACCGGGACAGCAGGTTCGACGCCACCGACCCGACCAGCAGCGCCGCGTAGTTGGCCATCAGGAGCACCGTCGACCTGCGGCGGCGCGGCGCCACCGCGGCCGGGCCCGCCGCGCCGGAGGAGATAGCCATTGCCGCACGCGCCATCGTGGTCGATGAGTAGTAGGGGAGGATGGATTGTAATGGTGAATTGGCGACGAGGGCACGTTTATATTGGAAAGGAGAGAAAAGGCCAGCTAGCTAGAGATTGCGTAGAGTAAAGGAGGATTTATGGAAGGTTTTCCGAATGGCTGGATGTGAAAAAAAGGCCAGCTAGTGTATTTTATCACAGCAAAGCTGGAAAATTAATGATTAGCAGAAAAATACAAAGGAGGATTTATGAAAAATACAAAGTTTCCTTGCTAAGGATTGCATGCAAATAGTAAATGCGGCAATGCGCTCGATTACATGCCGAGTAGATACGGATGTATTCGTGCATTCATTATGAATCCAAGCATATCTCTGAAATTGGATGCCTTCGTCCTGATTTACTAATCCTCATCGTATTCTTGGTCATATTTTGACCATTATTTTACCTAATAAAATATATGTTATATGTGAAAAAATAATGCAACTGAAAATTATATTCAAATATGGATCCAATAATATAATTTTTTATGGCATGCATTATTATTTTACTAGTCAAATATATGGTTACTTTGACCCAGAATCTTTAGGGACTAGTAAACCAGGACAAAGGTAGTATGTTCAAATATGTTAGGGACTATTAAACCAACAATATAATATTTTATGACATGCATTAATATTTTGCTAGTCAAATATATGGTCAAACTTTGACCCAAATACATTAGGGACTATTAAACCAGAACCCAACATATGTTTCAAAATATATACCCCTCCGTTTCAAAATCTAATGTATGATCTTTTTCTAGAACTCAAACTTTCATATGTTTGACCAAAATACCAAGTAAAAAAAATGTAATATCATACATGCATTTCATGATGACTCTAATGGTACTTATCATACCTCGGCTCAATCATGCATGCATGTGTGTGTGTGTGTGTGTGTGTGTGTGTGTGTGTGTGTGTGTGTGTGTGTGTGTGTGTGTGTGTGTGTGTGTGTGTGTGTGTGTCTTGGCACACAAAAGTGCAACCAAACAAAAGGAAAGGTAAGGAAATGAAGTGTTCAACTAAAGAGACTTGTTCATTACTATTGTCTATTGTGGGCATATATATGTCACGTGATTTACGTTTGTATTTGCGGATGTAGATAGACGCTACATTTTTGCATCAATAAAAAGATTAATTTGGAACAATATATGCTTGTGTGTAAGAAGTGGCAAGAAACGCAAGAACTATAGACCATGGGGCTACTGGAATCAAGGGATAAGCATTGTCATCGTGTTCTTAACAGATGTCTAATTTTCTTTACAAGCTATTGCATAATAAAAGGAAACGAACACAGATTTGCAAACTGTAGGATGAAGAAGAAGAAGTGCACGTCACAAGCAGCGGGCAGGGTAACGATGCCAGCCAGCCACCCATTGCTTGCAAGGGAATACGCCACAGCTTCCAAAGTAGGACAGGCAACGGTTGTGCTGATAAACACCATATTTGTTTCATCTTGCTGCGTTCGTTGGGAAGGAGACGGGAGGGAGACATGCCGAGGATAAGGAGGGCGGTGCGCGCTTACGTCGAGCCGGATCATCGGATGGATGAATGGATGCACTTGCTACTACGTGTACTTCACTTGACTGTGTTGACATCACCAGCTTTGTACGCGTCGTCTTAAGTGGGGAGCCGCATGCCTAGGGACCGTGCATCATCACCAGTTGTGTGCACGTACGTACATGTGGGTTCGTACCCGGTCGACACTTGTCGAGGGAAGTGGCGGGACAGCCCACACTTGTCATGGCAAGTAGAGCAACTCATATATGGCATGTACGATGTACCTACCCATAATCATGTAGACATAGCATGTGTCTAGGTAGCTGTACATTCCGTCCTTGACTTAGGACAAAACCTTGACTTAGGCTGTACATATATACTCTCTCTATTTTCTAGTATAGAGTTGATTAAAATTTTAAAACCTTGACTTAGGACAAAACCTAGAAGTATACTTATTCGGAAACGGATGGAGTATGTAACTATACAAGTGACAATGACGATCAATCAACCGAGTATACAGGCTCCCACAAAAAAAGTATAGGCTGATAGTAGCAGAGGTACCGGCTTGGGTTTCGGCCAGCACATTACTTGTAGTATGTCTTTTGTGGAACTAATCGACGCGTCTACTCCATTGGGGGTGTACATACACATTTTTTAGCAAGGCTCCTCCCACCATTTCTATTGAAGATTCTTTTTATTTTGCGGGGAACTATTAAAGATTCTTACCAGAAGGAAAGTAAAGAACTGAAACTTGAAAGAAGGAAACACGCTTGCAGAAAACAGAACACATGTTGTGGCCATCGCATTCCAGCAATCTCTAAACTTTCATAATCATCCTCGAAAAAATGCGTGCGCCACAAGCTATATCTCGCAACATGACACATAAAGAGTAAGTGATCGATAGTTTCATGTGCTCCACGAAACACACACAATACATCTCCACCTTTCCACACTTAGATGCCTATTAGTTGAAATATCCCTTAATTCAATAAGCTCCCTAGGGGTTGGAGGAGAGCTGATAATCAATTGATAACATAGATTTGGCTGGTTGTATGCGATTTTGTCCCTTTTGGTCAGCATTGAGGGGGGTGGGCATAGGCTTTCGGTGAGGGGGAGATGTTTTTGGTCGGGGGGGGGGGGGGGGGGGTGAGGAAAATCCGTAAAAGAGGATTTATTGGGCATGAGATACAAGGAAGAGCATGGGCTGGGGAATGCTTTGGCCGCCCTTGTTGGGAGCTTGCATTTGCTGCGTTCTCATTGCGCTTGCGGTTCAAGGGGGTCGGCCCGTGCGAGCGGCCGAGCACCCGTTATGCTGGAGTGTCTCCGTCCGCTCATTCCTCGCCACTGTTGGCTGCCCCCGGCGTCCCTGCAGGTGGCGGCATTGGAGGGGTTTTGATGTTTTGGTGGAGCACTCGTGGGAGGCCCATTATCTCCATGGCGCCTCCGTTGTTGGTTCGATTGGGGGTCTGTGGTTGGGGGGGGGGGGGGGGGGAGGGGGCTTCATCTCCGCTTAGGATGCTTGTTTATCTTCCGCCTTCGCAATCTCGCTTTTGGGCAGCACGGTACGTCTCATTCTTTCCCCTCTATTTATCTTGCTTTCTCTTCAATTTGGATGGTAGTGCTATGGTATTTACCTATCGGCGGTGAATTTTGATTTTGTTCAGTTCTCCCAGGGTAAGCTTCCTCGGTGCTTTGCTCGAAGTTGCCGCTCGGTGTTTGATTTATCAGGGGCTACTGCTGGTCACTGCTTTTATGGTGGTTCTTGGGTGTTTGGTTCATTGGGGTTGTTGCTGCTCCCTTCTTGACAAAAGATTGATGGTCTTGGAAGGACTCGGAGTTTACATTTATCAGGCAACCGAGGAAAAAATAGGATTACATTTGTTACTAGTTGCTTGTTCTTCTAATTGCGACAAAGAGTTCACTCCAATTTGTTTACACATTTCCTTATTTTCTACAGTCTAGAGCTCTCTTAATATTGAAATAATATGCATGGATAGCTCCTGTTATGACCTTTTTTGCTCACCGTTATCTATGAATCAAGTTTGTATTAGAAGACATAATTAAGCAAGATGATAGAGGTGCTGAATTTATTACATGATTTGGTATATAGGCTCATGATAACTGAATATGCATGCTGAATAATAGACGAATAGTCAATTTAGTTGCAACTTCAAACATATGTCACACAACCTTGCATCTAATCGAACTATCATATACCTCTTAAAATATAAGAACACTTGATTGTCACACGTGTGATTGTAATAGTCATCAAAGAATTAGATAACTAGTTTACACTTCACATTTCCATCTTGACTTGGACTTCTGTTGGAGTGATATATCATGTAACATCTAGTGTTGAGGTGCATATTTTTGTCATCATCACATAAGAACTCCGACATTCTTTGAACTAAGTGCATCATGTTTTAAACATCTAACAGAAGAGCTCAATGGAAGATGATTTCAATACATATATCTCAAAGCATAATGAGAAAGTATGTTCTTTTCATTGTCTTTGTTTCTTCATCTTTCTCTGATTGCCTTAATATCTTCTACGCTAGTGTGTAAGTATAAACTGGAGAAGGTGAAGTTATGTGCAGGCACTGCTACTATAATTGGATTCTCACACCTGATGTCTATTTGAAATGTGGGTGACACGTCTAAGGAATGGAGAGAAATTTCACATAGCTTTCCCGCCCCATAGTTTTGATGGTTTATATCAGAGTATATGTATTACATTTATTTTACAAAGAAAATGAAAATCTAACAATTTTTGAGATAAAAATATAAGACAAATGGGTCCCAAATGATTGGCAAGCTTGCTTCGCGTCCCAAGGCGGGAAGGTGTGAGCATGCCCGGGTTATAAATCACACGCGGTTCTAGGGCAGTAACAGTTGGCGATAAGCATTCACACACGACTTCCTATTGGAAATCGTTTGCAAATGTAAGCGAAGCCATTCAATTCAGCCAACCACCACGTCTCCTCTCCCAAGGCAATCGCTTCCTCCCCTCGCGGCCATGCAGATCCTATAAGTATTGCGCCTCTCGTTCCATCAGTATTCTCATCTACGCATTATGTCTCCCTCGCCCTATCGATCTCGATCTGTGCAATGGCGCCGACGGTGAGCCCATGCATCGACGATAAGCTTAAGGCGCTGCTCCGCAACAACGATGAGGCACCAAGCAGTGACGAGGAGGACTCCTACGCACCACCGGACTTGGTCGCGCCTGATCCACCCACCGAGGAGTGGTTTTGGAGTTAGTACGACCTTGTTCTCTGGAAGACCTTGCCGCCAGATGAAAAGCCATGTATTTGACGGTCATGAAGGCAGACGAGAATAAGCACGGGGAGGAAGAGGTGGCTAAGGCTGCCTGGAAGGTGAATGAGCTGTAGCTTTGGCGGGAGATGTACCCACGCGTGAACGAGATCAACGAAGACGGTTGCTTCCTTGCCAAGAGGGCCAAAGGCGAGAGCCACCTCCTCGCGTCATAGAGGTGGGAGGATCGTGTCGAGCAGGCCACCATAAGGAGTTACTGTATGCGCCGTGTGCACTGGCCATGTCGAATGCCTACATCTACCGAGAAGCCGCCACAAAGCACGTCGCAGAGTGCGAGGCAAAGGAGGAGGCCAACTCCCTCTGCGCTCGGAAGCCAGTGCGCACCAAGGAATCTATAGCAAGAGGAAGGGCCCTCAGGAGAGATTATTGAATTTAGTTAATTTATATTTATCTTATTTTTCTACTGAACGCCTCATTTTTTTAGTCAAACTAGCTTCTGAGAATATATTTATACTGATGTCAATCACGTTTCAGAAGAGTTAACTGTATGCGATTTGGGCTATAAAACACATGAGTTGTCGCGATCTTTACAAACGTTCTGCTGAAAATTGTTGTTTGTGAAACTTGAAGCATCACACACAATTGCTTTATAATAATTGTCTGAACTCTATTGGACACAGATTAACTATTGAAGTTGTATGCGATGTGTAGTTGTCATCACACACAATTTCAAAACTCAACCCGTTTGCTAGTCTTAGCCCACGATCATCCAGAAGAGCCCTTGTGCAGTAGATTAGGTCATCGCTTATGTTTCGTTCTGAAGAACTGTATGAACTCCGTCACATATAGTTACTTTTTTTTGGTCATGTGTGATGGACCTACGATCACACACAATTATTTTTTCTGCAAACGGCTCTATTTTTGAAGCGCCTCTTGATGCTACTTTAACACATACTTTTTTCCTGTCATGTGCGATTTAGGGGTCTTACTAGTGGTCGGGTGTAGTAGTGATGTATTCTTTGAAAGATGTCAAATTAATTTTTAACCATGGCAAACTCATTGTTAATTTTTGTTTTTTTTCCTTCAACCATGCCAACATTATTGTTTGGACATGGCAATTTTGTAAGTTAGACCGTGTCAATATTTATTTTTTGGCCGTGGCAAATTTACTTTTTAAACCATGGCAAAAGCATCTTCCTGACCATGGCATTTTTATTTTCTGAACCATGGAAAATTCATAATTCATTACGTGGCAACTATTTAATTTTTAAACCATGGCAACGTTATTGTTTGCACCATGGTATATTTCATTTTTCAACCATGGTAATTTTTCTTTGTTTGGACCATCGCTAGTTCTGTATTTGAGACCACAACAAAATTTTATTTTAGACCATGTCAAATTTATTGCTTTAAACATGGCAACTTGTTTCTGTTTAGACAATGGGAAAATTTATTACTTCAACAATGGCAAATTTATTTGTTTACCCCTTCATGTCTACACAACCATAGAAACATTTATTGCACACACCATTATATATATATATATATATATATATATATATATCATGATTTACTTGTTTTTTATCCATGATAAAGTTTTAATTCAGCCATGTGGCTTTATTTTATTTTATTTTACATATCATGGCAAATTTTCTGACTTTTTTTTCTTTTTTACGTTTTTGTTTTTCTGAAAATGATTGTACCATTCATTCGTCATGGCAATTTTATCATCTATACGATGGCAAAATATCACCCTAAGTTTTTGATTTTTTTTACCATGAATATGTTTGTCCTGCAGGTTTTAACATGGCAAGTTTTGTGATTTTTTTTCATTTTTCCCGTACTAATATTGATAATTTAAGGAATGTTCACTGTGTGTTTTCAAGAAAAGTTTTGGCAATTTTGTGTGGGCCGCTTGAGGCCCAATAAAGAGGCTAGCGAGGGATTGTAGCGAACGAAAAACGTTCGCTCGTCCCCCCATCCTGCTCGAACGAATCGTTTGATTCTAGTGCCTCTCCTACCGATGTCAGGTGGTTATCGGGGTCCAAAGTATAATGTGTAAAATTAAAAAAGAAGTGCAGTTTAGAAAAGTATATTAAAAGAGACACGAAACTAAAAAATATTATATACAAAATTTTATGAAACTTCAGAGAATAACATAACACTATCACAAAAGAGACTGAACCATCACAAAATTCGTAGGGCTTTAGCAGTTCTGTATAAGAGAAAAATTGAGCAAAGGAGGTCACATATATAACAAACAGTGGATATATTATGCAAGCACGTGACATATAGCCACCCGACATTATTTTACTCGCTGCAAAACGTGTTGCGCCATGGCATATCGTCACTTATAGTGAATTAAAACAAGAGTCTGTTGCGGTAGTTAATTTTATCTTTGGTTTGACGACCCACCTTAAGATCAGGTCAGGAGATATACACTAGGCTATGGATGCATGCCCTTGATTATGATACAGTATGTGACAATGTACATGTGCAAAAATTCAGCTAGGTTGGTTTGAGTTTTCTGTCTTTAGGTAAGCACCTCTTTGAGAAAGACCTTGTAGTTTTCAGGTCTAGGGATTAAACACATGCTTTGCACTGCACATGTGGATGTTAGGCCATGGAGCTGCCAATAATTCCCCTTGGTACGTAACCCACTCCAAAAATTGATACGAGACAATAATTGGATAGGCAGCAAATCGGGAAAGGAGGATTCCAATCCCACTGCATTCTTTCCATTTCCTTAAATAAACGGCGCCCACATGATCTCAACGTTCCTAATCTGAAACAAATCATTTTTAACGCCCTAGAATGGATCCGGTCCATCGGCCATATATTCATACACAGTTTCACAATTTTTCGGCACTAACTAGTCCCTGATCGATACGGATGATCTACGCCATAAACCAACAATCAGTTCACCGGATATATTGATCTATTTGGTTTCAAGCTTTTCGCACCGATCGAATGTAACATGTATTTTGAAATGCAGAGGGATTTGGCTCTAACAGTAGTAGTAACGTAGAAGACCACATCGATGTTCTAACAAATTTGAGAAGTACCAAAGTCTCATGAAACTCATATTCCATCTGGATCTTACGTGGAGGTTCCTGCGGTTTTTTTCTTTTTTCATTTTCTTTTTTCCACGCTTTCTTCAACAAAGGATGAATTATGTTGACTCACAATGAAGTATTAAGTGGATACAAACACAGTGAGCACGCATCCGGCTTCTGCATAGTTAGAATGCACACAACCAACACAAATGCACGCACACAGTTGACCACATTGAATAATAGCAAAGTCATACAAGACTAAGAACTATGCCTCAGCATGGGAAAAAAAATCAAAGTGATCAAAACAACGATTGACAAGCTACATCTTTAACCATATCCGCATCAACCATGTATTGACACCACAAGGACTTCAAGATTCTTCAAGAACAACCCCTTCATGAAGGGAGCGACGCTGAACTGCCACTATCACCGAATCAAACCATCAAAGGGCGGATTTTAGGTTTTCACCCTGAACAACGAGTCCGAGCATATTCGAGCAATGCCTTTAGCAAGGTCATGACGCAAAAACATCATCATTGCCAAGTATAACCTACTCAGGGTCAGATTTAGGATTTACACCCAATAGTTCAAGACCGGGTACTCAAAGAGCACCACTGAATTGAAGTCAATCGTGAGTTGTTGCCACCACTTTTGGAAGATCCCAGCAACTACATGCGTTCTAGAAGTCTCACCATTGCCAATGGACCACCATATCCTCTGAATCAAGTCATCGTCCACATAATGCCATACACCGTCAAAGGAAAACTAACGAGAGTGAGAGCCACCAAAACCCACACCCACACCCACAGTGGAGCGTCGTGACTGCTTCATAGAACCTCGCCCGAACGATCTGTTGACAGGTGTTACCACAGTAGAGAAATCCTTCCAACTCAAACACCAGACTGAGACGTTCGCTGATGCTATTGGATGCGACTAACAACGAGAAAGGGAGCAACCAGCCCGACCCTTACTAGCAGTCACTACCTATGCCCCATCCAGCAGGGCCCCGATCAGGCCGGATCCGACGCCAATGCCACCGCATAGCAGCACGAGATCCCCGACCAGCATCACAAGCAGCGGGGGCTTGGCCGCCCTGCTGCATTGGAAGGGAGTGCTGAAGGACCGAAGTAGCAGCTACTATGACGGACCCCGATGGGGGTGGGGGATGGAGGGACGTGTGATGTAGGTGAAAAATTCCACCACCACTTTCCTCGGAGTCAGTGTGGGCTTCGCCGACGGTTTCTCTAGTGACGGCTAGACACGGGGGTGGGGGGAGGATATGTCATCGCGGTGGCGACTGGTGCCCATCCGAGCCGCCTAATGGAAGCGCCACGGGGGTGTGATCCTTTTTTTGAAGATGTGGGCGCAACAAGGTTTTTTCTAGTGGAGGGAGAGGACCCTTGTTTCACGCTAATGTCACGTCACTTAGACAGGACTTCGTGAATTCTCATCTAGATCAGTATTTTTGGGTTTGGTTGCAATTTTGTGTGCCAATGGCAGATATGCACATGATTGAGCCACTGAGATGAGATATGATCAGTCCTCTATCTCTGAGAGAAGGAAGAACGGTGTGCGGTTTTCCGATCTTGGGTTTTTTTAGAACACGGCATGTGAACGCTAGGCGAGCCGTCAATAGTCCCCGTACGTTGTTGGTGCTATGTAGTAATCCGGCCCACTCCCAAAATGGATACGGGACAATCCTGGGGATGAAGCAAACAGAGAAAGGCAAATTCCAATGCGATTGCAGCCGGTTGTTTTCCGCTTACAACCCCAGCAGCATCTCAACGACCCCTATGCATCTCAACCAAACCGGTGTGGGAAGAAACACATGTGCCGTTTCACACAAATTGTTCAGCAACTAATTCAGGGATCTTCTGCGATATGTTCAGCACCCAACAACCAATCCAACAATTTAATTCGGAGATATGTATATATAAAGATATACTAATACTGTACTACACTACAACATTACTGGACATTCTCGATTAATTGGCTCCTACTACTTCCTTAGTACTAGTATTTTGATATGAGGAATGAATGCATGAATACATTCATATATTCATGCAAATTTTGCACTTACTTCCATGCAATGCTTCCTCTCATGCCTCATCTTAGGGGATCCGGCTTGCCTGCTCCCTTCCCGTGCTCCCATCTGTGCTCTCACTTAATCCTACGGCTGTCTTTTTTTCATTTTTCTTTCTAATCTAATCATTTCCCCCCCTGATTTTAAGGGGGTGGGGCCGGACCTTATTTTGCTCCAATCAAATCAAGCCACGTAGACGGGAGCACGGATGGGCACACGACGAGGGAGCAGGCAAGTCTCGTCCTATCTTAGTACTACTAATTTTCTGCTGATCATTAATCTTCCAGCTTTGATGTGATCCCAAATATACACGAGTATATATACTGACCAAACAATAGACTAGTAACGTATTGTAACTGACGCCTAGCTTTTTCACATCCGGCCGCCCGGAAAAGCAAGAAACGGAAGGCGCAGCAGTGTAAAAAACCTTCTATAAATCTTCCTTACTCTACGCAATTCCTGGATGGCCTTTTGTGATCTCTGATCTTCCCCAACAAGAAAATTTCCCCAACCCGATATATACATGCCGCCTATGTACAATCCCCGTCGCCCATCGCCAGTTCGCCATCCATCCATCGATCCCTCCTACTCCTCCTTGACCACGACGGCGACGCGCGCGGCAATGGCGATCTCCTCCGGGCCGGCGGGCGCAGCCACGGCGGCCCCGCGCCGCAGGAGCAGGTCGACGGTGCTCCTGATGGCCAACTACGCGGCGCTTCTGATCGGGTCCGTCGTCTCCAGCCTGCTCTCCAGGTTCTACTTCGAGCACGGCGGGCAGAACAAGTGGGTGGTCACGCTTGTGCAGTCCGCGGGGTTCCCGACGCTCGTGGTCGCCGCGTTCCTCGCCGGCCGGCCCGTTTCCGCGCCTCGGCCGTTTCTTTGGTTCTCGCGGCGCTTCCTGGCCGTGTGCCTGTTCATCGGCGCGCTCATGGGCGTCAACAACCTGCTCTTCGCCTACAGCTCGTCGCTCCTGCCGGTGTCCACCTCGTCGCTGCTGCTGTCCACTCAGCTCGCCTTCACGCTCGTCCTCGCCGTCGCCATCGTCCGCCACCCGCTCACCTTCGTCAACCTCAACGCCGTTGTGCTCATGACGCTCTGCTCCGTGCTCCTCGCGCTCCGGTCCGGCGACTCGGGCGAGAGTCCGGACAGGAAGGGATACATCATCGGTTTCGTCGTCACGCTCGGCGCCGCGGGGCTCTTCTCCGCGTACCTCCCCGTCATGGAGCTGCTGTACCGGGAGGCGGTCTCCGGCGGGTTCATCCTGGCAGTGGAGGTGCAGGCCGTGATGCAGGCCATGGCGTCCGTCGTGGCGGCGATCGGACTCGCGGCGACCGGCGGTTTCAGTAACGATGTGGCCCACTGGAAGGGGTCCCACGCCGTGTACTGGGTGGTGGTTGCGACGCTGGTCGTGACGTGGCAGGCGTGCTTCATGGGCACCGCCGGCGTGATCTACCTAACTTCGTCGCTCCACAGCGGCGTGTGCATGGCCGCGGTGCTCACGGCCAATGTGATTGGCGGCGTCGTCGTGTTCGGCGACCCTTTCGGCGCCGAGAAGGCCGTGGCCACCGCGCTCTGCGTCTGGGGCCTCTCCTCGTACCTCTACGGCGAGTACACCAAGAACAAGAAGAAAGCCGCTGATGATCAGGACGACGACACCATCCTCCCGGGCGCCCGTGACGACGGAGAGCACAAGAGCCTCACCGCCGGCAGCCGCGAGCCGGGAAGCGAAACCGTCTGAAGCAAACGGGACAGCGCCGGCCACAGGGGGTACGTTACAACAAATGCAATGGAAACTGAAAATTTCTTACTGTAGACGTGTCATGTACTCATGTTACATCGATTAGTCAAGAGTTATATTTACTGCTTACAAAGGGACAAGAATGGCGTGGTGATCATGACCAATGCTTGTTTGGTGCGCTGCCATGTATCTTGGCTAGCTTGTGATGTTCTCTTCAGGATTTATCACAGAATGGATGCATGTTGCACTTGCATGGGTGTGTGAAAAACTTGCACATTAATGTAGTACCATCAACAGGGACATGCCATCCATATGTATCTTCTATTGAGATCGATATGGTAATTTTTTCCTGCGTTGTTCCTGCAATGCATCAATTGGCAACAGTTTACCTAGTTAGCGAGCTAGCTAACTGGCCTGCTCTGAAACTGTGTGGCCTTTCCCCCCTTGTTGTCATGCCATGGCTCCTTATCCTTATACTGTGTGTACATGAGGTATCGGTTATTGGTATGGACCATCACTTCTATTTAGACACCAGCAGTACATGCATATCTTTATTTTTTACTTGATATGGGAGGAAATATGATGGTTCCTAGGTACTCAATCCGTTCACAAATATGAGACGTTTTGGATATTTTCAATGTGGACGACATACGGACTGAAATGAGTGAACAAATACACTAAACATGTCTACATAATCCCTCTGATCCGGATGTGGAGTTTTTAAGCTTGAGCTCAAATGACAGTAAGTTCGAAAAAATCAAAAAAATCTGATTTTTTTGGCAAACTTTAAAGAATGTTTGGGGTGCATGAAAAATTTCAGCACAAAATCACATCGGTGCAATGTGTTGGTTAAAAAAACAAAATCGATACTCTGAAAATGTTTTTCAAATGTATTTTGGAGCTCTGATTTTGTTTTTATTGCCACGACTTGCCCCAATGTGATTTCGTGGTGAAACTTTGCATGCACTTCAAACATTTCTTAAAGTTTGCCACAAAAAAGATTCAGAATTTTTTGAATTTGTTTTCTATTTTTTCTATTTTACTGTTCATGGTAGGAGCATTTGAGCTCGAGTTTAGAAGGATACTTACACTCTGGTCTTTTTTATTCCGCGTATAAGATTTGTATGAAGTCAAACTTTACAAAGTTTGACCAAATTTATATTAAAAAATATCAAAATCTACAATACCAAATATATAAAATATGAACTTACATTTCCATAATAAATATAGTAATATTGATTTTGTATTGTGAATGTTTCTATAAGTTTGGTCAAATCAAAGATACTTCTACTTCAGATAAATCTTATATGCAAGGAATACATCCAATTCACAAAAATGTTAGGACGTTTTATATTTGTGAACGGATGGAGTATAGAACACATTTCCACCGTGTGTGGAGTGGCAAACACCTTTCTCGTTCTCATTGTCCCATGACCAAACAAGCAACATTTGCCGCTCCACAAATTAATCTCTATTATATTTAGACACCAACAACACATGTGCCTTTTTCCTTCTAAAAAATACCCATGCACATCTTTAATTTTGACTTGATAGGAAGAATACTCACTAATACGAGGGTCCCTTTTTCCCAACAAAAGATGAATTTTATGAACTCAAAATATAGCCATCACCCATCATGCCCTCCAAGAGTAAGTAAACGCTTCTGCCACGAAGAAACCTTTAAGCATGTGTTCCCCATCAAACTTCACCAGTTGCATGTTCAGATTTTCCACCAAGACCAATGCCTCAACGCCATAGTCGCCATGATAACGGAGCTCTATCACTATTGAGGAGATGGAGTTCGAGAGAAGGGTATGCCGAGTTCTTTGGATTGCATTGCCAATCTCAGCATCGCAAATGGTCAGTAATAATCAGCGAAATAGGCCAGGAGAACCGGTCGAAAATCCAGGCCAGGAGAACGAGACAAAAAGCTTGTGGTTAAATTACGTTAGGGGGTTAACTATACCTTAGAAAAAGGTTAGGAGAATTGTGTCCCAAATTCCATAGTCTGGGGTGTCTAACATACTTATCTGGGAGGTACAAAATCTGATAGGCCCTCGGTAGCCCCAGCGGCAAACGGTTGGCTAAAGAGTCCCAAAGAACACCCCTAAATGGAAGGCTGATCTAAACTAAAGTTAATGGCGAGCGGACTAGAGCATATTTAGAGAAGGGCCCTTTTCCCCTACTTACACCGCTCCCGCATCCACATGTATATAGCCTCGTGAAACTTAACGAAACTGATATCGACTGACTAGCACTAGGCCTAGTTAAAGCGGTCGCTAAGTCAACAAAATTTACATTGAGTAGGGTAGACATAACATCAAGAGCTCATCCCTTTGTGCTTTTGCCAACGCGAAGCAACAAATAGTTACTGAAAATAGAAACTCAAGAGGCAAAGCAACAAATAGTTCTTGCAAAACAGAAACTTGAGATGCATGGTGGCAATTGGTAGCAGAGATGCAACATTCCTAAACCATTATTGGGTAGCACAACATCAACCTCATAAATTATTTTCCAGATTTTTTATTTGACTCAAACTCATGGAATGCCCATCCATGATCACTAACTATCTTCAACCTCTCTTTCTCTTGCTACCCGCTTTTCCTGACGCTTCTCCTCACCAATAACTCCAAAATATCCTTTCTCCCGTTGTTGCGCCATTGTTGGAGTCGCGCCCGAGCTCCTCTTTGAGCTCAGTCGGAGTCGGAGACGGAGTTCTCGTCATCCGTCGCCATGCCCTTCAGGCCGCCCACGCGCTGCAGAATAACACAAAGCTCAACGAGGTGATCATCCATTTTGGCTACATGCCAAGTCACTGTGGTGCGAACAGAGAGAAACTGAAAACCAAAAACACTGAAAGCAAAATATTCAATGGGTTTGGCTGCGATGCTGGCCCCAAGACGCAAGACGGTACTAGGAAAATTAACTGTCTCCGAGACAAAGTACTTCCTCCGTCCAAATTTTGTCAGCCCCGCTCGTATCTTAAAACAATTTTCAATATAGATGTCACTTGCAAAATATGTGATATACTATAATAATTGTATTGTTAGATTTGTATTTGAAAGAAGTTTCTAATAATATATTTTTTGTTAAATAAATAACTCATATTTTGTAACTTAAATTTATGATAGAAATCTAACTCAAGCTCTAATGATATTCGCACTCGAGCATGTCAACCACTCCCACCTAGGGTCACACCTTTCACATTTGCTCCATACACAATGTAAAGTTCTAGAATATCAACTGGTATGTGCTTTCACCGTCAAAGGATGTAGATATAACACGACTTCCTGTCCACACGTGTAAGAGCACCTAGGCTAGGAGATGGGCACGTTGCTCACCCTCAGCCCCCCCCCCCCCCCCCCCCCCCCCTCCTAAAAAAATCTCTAAAAATCTAATTACAATGCAAAATTAAGAAATAACAAACGCAGTTGGATCTAAACAACTAATCATTTAAATATAATTATAATCCTAACGAGGTGAATCACAATCAAATATATAATCATTAAAAATAATAAAATCATGGCGCTGAAGTGAAGTGCAAATAGCAGTGGAAAAGCTAGTGAGTACCTTCTCAGACTTCTTCTCCTTGACTTTGTACCTGGTCCTGTTGGCCTGCCAGAGCCACTCCCCTGGGCAGATGTTCTGCATGCACGAACAGATGGTGTCAGTGAACCAAAACGAATCCATGATTCAAAGGAAAAAATAATAAAAAAGCTTTGGGCATGCATGCATACGTTGACTTGCTTCTGGACAATCTCGGGGCGCCTGTGGGGGAACCGCGGCAGCTTGGTGCCCGTCATGGCCAGCCAGTCCTCCTCTTTCTCCTCATGCGTCAGCTGCGTAACGACCCGCGGCACCACCGGCCTCGCCATGGCCGCCTTCTCCTCCTCCTCCTCGACGGGCAGAGGCACCTCTACCATGGGCGCCTTCCCTTTCTGCTCCTTTGTCACCTTGATCGACTCCTGACGCTGCGGCTGCTGCTGCTTCTTAGGCTTCCCTTTTGGGGCTGGCTGCTGCTTCTCCTCCTTCGCCCCTGGCTGCTTCTCGCCGACGGCGGTGTGGGACTCCTCTGAAGAACTGGTCAACATCATTTTCGGCATCAGTAGAACGATCGACGACACGACCTGAACTAAAAAATGTTTATCTCTTACGGCAACGTTGCGGTGTTGTTGGGTTGAAAGGGAGGGTCTGGGTGACACGATCAAAACGATCGACCAGATGAAATAGAGCAACAGAACTAACGCATGACTATGTATGTTGTACATAGTAGTATCAATCTATTTTGAGCCACATGAGTGTTTGTGGACGGATATGCAAGCTCACTGGAAAGATACTCTATATATAATGCTGGAGATTGGTCAGATTATCTATCCTGGGGATAATCTGGTGATGCTTAATGCGACGTTAGTACTCTACTGGTAGTGGGGATAATCTGGTGATGCTTAATGCGACGTTAGTACTCTACTGGTAGTGGAAAAACATGATTAAAATAAACTTCCATTTCTAAAGATGAAAATAGAAGACTACAAAAAGTGTTTAAAAAAATTCGAAACAAATGCAAAAGATTTGCCTAATCTTGTCAATAAAGAAGAAGGTTACTAGATGTTCAAAGGAGGAGGCAATTACTCCTCCACAAATGGACAAAAACTCTCACGGCATAATGGAACCAGGTGCCTTGCACTAGTGGGTGGTTACCCAAAGCTTGGCTTCGGCCTTATTGAGCGCCAAGACGATCATCAGCATGTTAGATGGCGAAAATGAATCGTTGATTCAGGAGCGCTAAGACATAGCCTTATCGTCTGCTGGTAATTTGCGTGACCCGTTTGAGACATGGATTGCGCTTGCGGCAAAATTAAGCATGTTTCTACGTCTGTTTTTTGTGTGTTCTTGCCAAATGGGAACATAGATACGCCACCGAGAACAAGGTCCTCGCTATCCTTCACACAGAGGAAGAGTACTCGCGTCGTAGAGGTGGGGTCAAGTGGATTACCAAAGGGGATACAAACACATGCTACTTTCATGCATAAGCGAATGGCCGTAGGCGTAAGTGCTCCATCCACCGTCCGCAATCGGAGCAGGGCGTATCTATACTTTCAACATTAGCTGGATGAGCTCGGCTGAGCCCAAATTGGTTGTGCTGCACTCTAATCCGCGGGTTCACTCGCAGTGTGTTTCGCATGAGGAAAATGCTAAGCTTATGTGCTCCTTCCTGGCTCAAGAGATCGACGCGGAGCTTCTCTCCATGGAACTGGATAAGGTGTCTGGTCTAGATGGTTGGTCAGTTGCCTTCTTCCACATGTTCTTGAATTTTTTGAAGGGCCCTTTGCTTGCCATCTGCACTGGTTTCACGGTCGGTACGCTTGACATATGTAGGCTAAAATTTGGCGTGCTTCCGTTAATTTTGAAGTCAAGGGGGCTGACAAAACATTTGCCAATTTCGCCTGATAGCGCTATCAATGTTCCTTCTAAAATCTGTTGTAAAAAGCCTATGCCTCATGTCCCTCTCCGGTGGCCCATCGCGTCATAAATAGATCCCGATCTGCGTTTATCAAAGACTGTTACATCCTAGAAGGATTAGTGGCATTGCATGAGATAATGCACAGAGTTAAGAGATGTAGACAGTAGGCGACCCTACTTAAGTTAGATATCAAAAAAATCTTATGATTGTGTCAGCTAGGTATTTCTCCACGAGGTTTTGCTTCACAATGGTTTTGAGGCTAGGTGGGTTCAACAAGCATGGGTTGATACAAGGCAATCCTCTACCGCTTGCTCTTTAACTTCGTTGTCGAGACACTCTCGGCAATGCTCGATAGGGATCGAGCTACTGGGCATATGAAGGGGGGGCACCTTATGCCTAGGGTGTGTGCACTTGCAATACATAGATGACACAATGATGTTGTTCGAACCAGACCAACTTAGTATTGCCTCGGTAAAACCAATCCTTCTATGTTTTGAGGCCGTGTCGGGGATGAAGGTTAATTTCCATAAGTCCAAGGGGGTGGATCACTAGGAGGAATATCAGGTTCCAAGTTAGGAGACTTCCCAATCTCGTACTTAGCTAGGGTTCCCAATTAATAACAAGAACCTTAAAATCTCTGATGGCGAGGCGTTGTGTTGTTCGGTAGCTAAGAGGGTTTGCCCGTGGCATGCAAGGTCATGTCTTCGGGCGCCAGGCTGATGTTAACAAATTTGAGCATCTCCTATCTTACCATATCCACAATGGGCTTGTTCCTTCTAGATGATGGGGCTTACACCAAACTGGACATGTCGCGCTCCAAGTTCTTTTGGGAAGGAGATGAAGCCAAGAGGAAATACCATGAGGCTAAGTGAGTGACAGTTTTACCGTCCAAAAAAGTCAGGAGGCTTGGGCATAATAAATTTGAAACTTATGAACATTTCCCTTTTATCCTAGTGGGTTTGGGAGCTCTCCCAAAATGCTAGTGCTTTGGGCTAAGCTTTTCAAAGCAAAGTATTTCCTGGACTGCTCTTTTTTGTTTGAATCTAAGGTTTGTGGCTACCCATTTTGGAATGGGATCCAAGCGGTTAAGACGGCTTTCACTTTGGGGGCAAAGTTTTCGACTAGGAATGGCAAGCCCATCCGCATTTTTGTTTGACTATTGGCTGGATTTGCAGCTGCTTTGGATGGAATTATGTGCTCTATACTCCATAATAGTGGAGCCGGATATCTCGGTAGCCGAGGCATTTCTCCATAATAGTTGAGCTAACCACTATCGAGAATGCTAGTCGGAACTCTGTTTGGGATAGGCTCCAATACATGCTCATGTCCAGTGGTGAGGATGTGGTTATGAGGCACCTTACTAGCTCTAGCCAGTTCTCGGTAAAATCGCTCTATGCACAACTATCTAAAACTTCTTCACTTTTTGTCACGTGCCATATTTGGAAGGCCACTACCGCTAAAAGTTAAAATATTCTTGTGGCAAATGTTTAGAAACCACCTGCCGACATCTAACAATATAGTTAAGAGCAATGACCGTTTGGACGCCCATTGTGCTTTGTGTGTGGTGCGGAAGGACGCCAACAACATCTTCTTTAGATATCCTTTTCGCGCTTTCTGTGGAGTGCAGTCCGTGAAGCTTCAGGGCTGCATTGGGATCTAGCCTCTGGTGCAGAGTTGATCTTTCTATTGAACTCGTTATGTGGCGTGTCAAAACGCGTAATGTGGCCATATGTAGAGCCATTGTTATGGGCCATTCGGCAAAACGACAACAAAATTACGATTGAGGTTGCCCTCCCTCACTCTGCTGACCGCTTTTTCCAGTGCAATGTTTACCTGCAGCAGTGGATGCTGCTTGGGAAGCGAAGCAACGTTGATAGCATAGTATTGGCGATCAACAAGCTATGACGGGTCTACTCGATGGCTCGTTCATCTCCGCCGGTGTGTTAGGGTCATGGCATCCTTTTGGATCCTCCCCGAGCCTGCGGGCTCTGCCTTAGTTTGATGCCCTAGTGATTTATCTCATACTCAGGAAACCAAGTTTCCTCTATGTAGTGTGACTTGTTTGTATATTGCCGGTGTGTAGGCTTTATTAAGTTTAAGCCGGACACTTTTGTTATCTTCATTCTAAAAAGAACCTCGCATTCCTCTCGTTCCAAAGTTCCCCCACAACGAGCATCTATCTCTTTCCTACTTTGGGCACGAACAAGAGCATCGTGGTAGTCCACCCCATTAACCGATGTTCACTCCAAGGAGGCAAGCCATGCCTTTAAAACCTCGAAAACACATATGGAGGGTTTGCACTTGAACAAAATGTGTGTAGCGGACTCAAGCTTCCTTCTAAAAAGTTGACTTTGGACATCCTCTCCTCTCTAGACTCGGTGGTCGAAAATCATATTCTAGATGACAAGTCATGCAAAAAACTTCCACTTGGGGCACCCACTTATAAAATATTGCATGCTTAATCAAAATGGTGATGGACCCCTCAGCGGAAGCAGCGGAGTAGATGCCATTTGCCGCAAGCTTCCAAACAATGTTATTGGCGGTCTCGTGCTGAAGATGAACATGATCAAGCATAGCCCAAAGAGCGCAAACTTGATTGATGTGATAAATTATGAGTCCCGTGGACATGTAAATTCTCCTCAGCCAAGCATTGTCGTGGAGAGTGTGATGAGGAAGGAACCTCAAGGCAAGATCTGATCTATCATCACAACCCTATCTTTCATGGTCGTGCACCTTCAGTGCAGTAGCCTCTTGCCCCGCACGTGGTGTACACGAAGTAGAGGGTTTGAACATTGCGGTTGAACACAATATAACCAATCTAGAAGATGGAAACTCATGCACAAGACAATTTCTATGCAGAAATCACAATATACAGGTCTTCAAAGATTCCTCCAAAACATAGGATTTTCAGACAGCTTCCCTCAAAACTCGATATGGGTATTTTTCTGCAATATATGTTTATTTCCTCAAAATAACTTGTTGTGACATGGCACACGACATAGGCTTTAATACATGAACCAACTAACTTAGCTTGGAAAGAAAGTTGATTGCCCAACTAAATCTCCTTTACATGCTCAAAAATTACCTAAAATCTACCAACTATTAGATTTCTTAGTTTATAGGTTAGCAAGACAATCTTTACAACCCAAATCAAACACCTTAGATTTCTATCGTAAATAAATATGACTTCTTTTAAATTGGTGCGTCACTGTGGTATACTATGCATTGTAGACCCCAACAGCAAGTCTTCCAACATAATATATTCCATGCATGTGAACCTCTCAGCCAAATCTCTCCTTGATTGGAACGAATAAAAATAGCAAGTTCATGCACCTTTCTCTTTATACCGCGGCCCTTAAATAATCCGGCCATATCTTCTTCAAAGTAGGAAGCCAATCTCTTTGTTTTTGTCATACACCTTTCACTTTCTACCATGTCCCATAAATAATTCGACCACGTCTTCTTCAAAGTAGGAAACTAATCTCTATTTTGTCATCTCCAACTCTTAAATTATAACTAAGTTGTTGTTTCCTTTTACTCATATGATTGATATGGTGGCCCTGAAATGACAAAATAGAAGCATGTACTTGCAGATTGATCAGAGACCATAGAATTTCAATAGCTTTGACCTTCTTCTTTTCTGCTTCTTTGTGATCTTTTATCTTCTCAAGGTGTTGTTTCCTCCAAGCAATAAAAGGCTCATCCTGCACGTGCACTAAGCCATATTTCTGACCGTCATTAATGTGAAATGTGTTGGTGCGGCTATTATATTTAGCACGGTGCTCCTTGTACCATGTATCTCCCAACAACAAGTGACATGAAACCATCTATATAGGGAACATGTGGCACATGACTTCTTAAAAGGATTTTTTTCAACAAAAGCGATACCTTTGTTCAACAAGTATGGTTGAGACCCTCGGCCTCTGCATCATTGTGATGCACAGAACCATTTATATTAATTGTCAAGCGGAGTACTGAACAAACGCATCTCGGGCCGAAACATTACAGGTTGTGAAAAAACACCTAGGACTAAATCAACTTCTTCGGCAACAACGTCTTCAAGAAGGGATAAACGTCCTCGCTTGTTGTCGCCACATCCTATCAAAGATGGACCAGACATGATTTGCATCATGGTTGCTGAGACCAGCACCACAACAAGTAGACAACACCTTCAACAAGGTAACAACGCAAGTTCGTCACTGGTAAGCATGATTAATAAAGGCCAATACAAAATAATTCACCATAGATATGAAGGAGTGTCTCAATTAGCATCTTCATCATGTATGAGGCGATATTAACATGCATTAGTACTCCATGCGAATAAGATTAATCCGCGTAAAGTCAGCGATGCATTCATCACCATTCTTCTTTGGGAGGATCGCAATGTTGGCCGAATTAAGCCGCTTAATGTGCTCAATAGTGAGTCTGGAAATGTTATTGATCATAGCCATGCTGCCATCCTTAATTGTAGCACAACAAGCCTTGGAAAAAGCCCCGACAAAGCAATATCTGGAGATGGAGACTTATCCTTAGGCATTTGTGCAATGACGACAATCATTTCCTTCTCTGTGAAAGGGTCTCCGATGCCACAGAGGTCGCAGAGAAATATAGAATTTCCCAATTAAAGTCTCTTTGACACCCTTGTGCTTTATGTGACATGGTGGAAAAATGGTCTCCAATCCAGAACTCGCATGTGTTAAAGGAGAGAAGTTAAATGAGGAAAGAGAGGACTAATCCACATTTTAGTAGGGGCAGTCTCAAGACTAGTTTAAACCCCTCTTTAGTCAGGGGTGCTTGGAACTTTAGCCTCTTAAAGAGACTATTTTTAGTCAGACTGAAATAAGTCTTTGGATCCAAGCACCCTCTTAACTAGATCGGACCGAGCCTGAATGAACCCATATTAACACAAACAAAACAAAGGAGACCAGAGCTTCACCAGAGGCAGATCAAAGGCGGAGTATTTTGTGCTGCCTGTGGGAGAGAGGAATCTATTTTTCACCGCTTTTGGGGCAGTCCACACTCGAAACAGTTCTGGAAAGTGCTCCGACAGGAGAAGGCTGCGCCTGTAGTCACACCGCCGGAGTTAAATGGTTCCCGCACCGCCGTTTCACAGTGGCTGCAGGAGTGGTTCGCCGGTGCTAGTGGCGCTGAACGTGAGACAATGGTGCAGGGCCTCTACGGGTTGTGGCTTGCTCGAAATGAGGCACGCGATCGCGATGGGAAGAGAATTGCGGACGCGAAAGCTGTGGCGGAGCGGGTTCATGATCATATGAGGGAGTGGACGACTGAGGTTCACCAAAGAACAGCCAAGACCATGGAGCCAAAACAGGTGGAGAGATGGAAGCCACCCGATGCTGGCTGGATCAAGGTGAACGCGGATGGGGCAACCTCAAAACTGCAGGTTTACGGTGGAGGAGTGGTGCATATGGAGGGGGAGCGTGCTCGTTCCTCCCAAGCACTTCCGACCCGGAGATGCTTGAGGTTTTGGCAAGCAGGCAAGCAGTCAAACTGGCAATGCAGCAGAACGTAGAGAGGATCCATCTTGAGCTGGACAGCAAGGGAGTGGTGGCGATCAAGAACCTGTCGTTCGTTGGTGAACCTCAGTCTCGGCAAGAACCTGTCGACTGTAGGTTCGTTGGTGGAGGAGATCAAGCAGCTACTACGTACAGACTCGCAAGAGTTTAAGGTGAGCTGGGTGCGTAGATCGGCTAATGAAGTGGCGCATTCGTATGAATAAAGAATGGCTTGAGGTGCCACCAGACTGTATTCTGCAGGCTGTAGCAGATGAGATTTCTGACTTTGTTTGATTTCATTTGATTGAATAAATGCTTTACCCCTCAAAACAAAACGAAAAAAATAGACCAGAGCGGACGTGAACCCATAATAATAGAAAAACAAAACTAGGCCGGACCTAACCCGATCCCATGGACCAGCGGCTCAAACCCGACCGAGACGACACAACACAAACAAATGAAGAATAGACGCGACGCTGTCGTCGATGACCCATGGGTGCTCTGCCTGCGTCTACAGAGAATGTCGAGTACAGTATGCGCTTATTGGGCGGGGAGTGCGTACCTGTGGAGCGAGAGGGTGGCAGCATGAGGAGAGATGGTCGAGAGGATGGGACCAAGAGCGCTCGGCGGCATCATCACCTTGTTCTCCTTCAACGTTAGCTGTTGCTCGCCAATGGTGTTGTGAAGCTCCTCCACGGAGCTGCTCATCATTGTCATCATGTTAGCAACAAATAGTACTATGACGCAACAAGTACCACACGACCAGCTAGAAAATGTTTCTCTTCATTCAATCCATCAATTACTACGCGTTGGTTGTGTTGAAAGGGTAGACTGCCCAGCCAGTAAATATATAAGATGGTTACGAGGATCATATTTGTGTGTGTGTATCTATCTTTCCTGAGTAGAGTAGTAATTTAGCAATGATGTCACCGATTCATCCGTCCAGCACCGCGTACACACAAACAATGGTAACTATTAATGGCATTGGTGTGAATGGGTCACTATGCTTTTTTTCATTGCGAGATACCTCTATGATGGGTTGATGCTTTAATGTGATGGATTAAGTGCTACTAGCATGAAAACAAAACATGCTCAATGTGCTGGATGAGTCCAAAAAATTGTAACTGAGTGACTCTCTCTCTCTCTCTCTCTTTCTCTCTCTCTCTTACATGCGGCCCCCATTTTAATGTGCTCGATGAGTCCAAAAAAAAGAAGGGGAGCCTTGGCGCAGTGGTAAAGCTGCTGGCTTGTGACCATGAGGTCACGGATTCAAGTCCTGGAAACAGCCTCTTACAGAATTGTAGGGAAAGGCTGCGTACAATAGACGCAAAGTGGTCGGACCCTTCCCCAGACCCTGCGCAAGCGGGAGCTACATGCACTGGGGCTGCCCCCGATGAGTCCAAAAAAGTATAACAGAGTGAAGTTGTAAAGAAAGATACAACTGCATGCGACACAAACGAGTAGGGAACTGCCACAAACATGCCAGTAGTGATGATGAGTATGGACAATATAGCGAGGCGGAGGGATTTGCGTACCTGTGGAGAGAGAGGGTGAGAGCGCGAGGAGGGAGCGATAGGTTGGTGATGAGGTTGGGCTCGCGAGCGCCTGACGACACCATCGGCTGCACCGCCTGCGTCTGCGCCTTGGCGGGGGTCACCTCCGCTTTAGGCGCGGGAGTAGGTGCAGGTGCCGCGCGGCGGCTACGCGGGCGCTTCCTTTGGCCCCACCGAAGCGGCACATGGGCATTTGGTGAGGCGATGTTGTTGTCGCCACCGCCACTGAAGTTGGATCCTTGGGAGGTGTGCATGTCGTTGTTCAAGAGATGGTGGCTCATGGGCGCAATTGGTGAGTACGCCGGTTGAGGCGGGTGCGGAGCATGACCCCACAATATGTGCTGCTCAAGTGAGGTGCGGGCAATGTCGCTGGCGCTGCCACCACCAACGTTGGGTCCCTGATATGTGTGCATGTCGATATTGTAGGGATGGTGGCTCGCGAGGGCAGCGGATGAGGATGTCATGCGCCCACGTATCATATGGTGCTCCAGCGAGATGCGGGGAAAGTACGGCACGAGGCATGAGGTGTCAGCGACTACGAGCGGGGTGCGCTCGACCTTGCTCTGTGTGGGGCCCGGCATCGGTGCCACTGGCCTAAGGATCACGCTGCCACTGCCGCCATCAGCGAGAGGGAGGGAATCCGAGTTGATTCCCGGGTACCTGCACAGAAAACAAAATCAAACAAACGTTCGAGAGACGATGTTAGCGAGCTATTGGATCACAACAGACCCAAGTGAAACATTTGGATACAGCATGAAATGAACATAAAAAAAACTACTTCCCCTCTTTGTGGGTTACTAGCAACCGAACAATATATTTGTAAGTATCTAGCATGCATGCCCCCAGTAGATAGCTGTGAAGATCATATATGTATGTGTACATGTATCTATCTTTTTTTTTTGCGGGTTAGTGTACATGTATCTGGCTATCCTGAGTAGACACAAACAAGGACAACGAAAACTATTAATGTTATTGTTTAATGTGATGGATAGATGATTAATGTGATGGATGCCAGTGCTAGCATGGAAACAAAACATGGTGTTGGATGAGTAGAGAAAAGTGCAATAGAGTGATGCTGTAAAGAAAGATAGAACTGCATGCAACACGAACCAGATAGAACGGCGACAAAACAGATAGTATAGCCAAGGGGAGGGGCGTGCGTCGTACCCGTGGAGCCAGAGGGTGCCGGCGCGAGGAGGAGGCGATGGGGATGCTCTGAGGTTGGGACCGCGGGCGCCCGACGGCGCCATCGCCGCTCGCGCCTGCGCCTTCGCCGCCTTGCGGCTCCTGTACTTGAGGGATTTCCGACGGCGCACCTCGGCGCGCGTCAGCTCGGGTTCGGGCACCGGCGCCTGGGGACGGCTGCGCGAGCGCTTCCCGTGGCCCCACCACTGGAGCGGCAAGGGACAGTCCGACAAGGCCATGCCGCTGCCACCACCACTGCTGAGGTTGGGTCCCTGGGAGTGGGACGTGTCCATGGCGACGTTGTAGCGAAGGTGGCTCAGGAGGGTAGCGGATGAGGACGCCGGACGATTCTCCAGCGAGGTGCGGGGGAAGTAAGGCGCGAGGCGTGAGGTGTCGACGACGACGTCCGGGGCGCGCTCGTCCTCACTCGGTTTGGGGGCTGGCGCCGGCGCCGCTGGGTTCCTGCTCGTGCCGCTGCCGCCGCCATCAGCGAGGGAATCCGGGTTGATTCTCTGGTACCTGCACACGAAGCAAAATCAAATGAACTATCCAATATTTGGATGCAGCACGAAACGAACAGCAAAAAAAACTTGTTCCCCGAGCAAGAAAACGCGAGGCCAGGATTTGGAAACCAAAATCAGTATACAAGGAAAAAAAACTTGTTTACAAACTGCAAAACTGAAGTGCGATGAAAACCCGGAGCATTCGAAGATCTGTTCGATGAAAATCCGCACAAAAGAGCACACAGAACTGTCTGCAGCGACAACATAGAAACAATCGGGCGAGAGAATGAATCTTCCGCCAAGATCCTTCGCCTCCGCAGAGACAGACCAACGATCAGAAGTCCTAGAACAGAACAAAACCCACAACACGGCAGGAAGGAAGGAACAACCCAGAACACCGCACCGGAAGAACTCCATGAGCAAAATTGCGGCGGCAAGAAGGGGATTTTGATTACCTCGTCATGCTATTCACGTCCGTTTGGGCGGGGCTGGGCGAAGACGCGACTGAGGAGGACCCTCGCATCGGAGCAGCGTTTTAGCCTCCTCCTTGTTTCCTTGGCTGCCGTTTCACTCCGATCACCACACACACACTCTCTTCCTCTCCCACTCTCCGCCTTGTCCTCGTGCTCCCTAGTCTCTACAGATATGTGATTAATGGAATGCTGCTAGCTAGGGCCTCGGCTAATGCGCACCCACGCAATGCTTCTCCTGAGGCGTGAGCGTGACGACCCCCGGGCTCACGTGACCCATCAACAGTTCAACACTTGACGTCGCACTGGGTGGATAAGCGCCGTTGGTTTTAGACTAATTAATGCATGCTTTTATCTATCTATATACCAGCAAAAAACAAATGCTTATCTATCTATACATGTGCTTCCAGCCAAAAAGGCAAACATGTAATAGCATCTCTAATGTTGGTAGCCATTAAGATTGATTTTTATGCTAAAAGTACCATCCTTCTTACTACATCTAAAATGGATATATATATATATATATATATATATATATATATATATATATATATATATGCCTTTCACTTCTGTATAGGTTCGAATATAGGTATCGGTATTATGCCTATAAATTAGAAAATTGATTTTCTTTTTGTGACATAAAATGGCAGGTGTTACGATTTACTCCCTCCGTCCCATAATATAAGAGCATTTTTTTACACTATGCTAGTGTAAGCGTAGTGTAAATGCTCTTATATTATGGGACGAAGAGAGTAATATACTATTGTCACTCTTTTCATATAGAAGTAAAAAATGCCTTCCACTTCACTAAATGATATTCTTATTGAAGTGCATATATTCGGAAACTAGCATATATTTGGGGCATTTCACGTGCTCCGATAAAAAGTTTCTTTTTTCTCTCTCCTGAAGTGCATGAAAGCTTCGCTTTCTAAGCTACCAAAGGATCATCCTTTCTATTATGAATATGGCATACAATTATTGTACGATACTACAGTAAGGATTAATTTCATGACTTAGTAGAGAATATGGCAAAGGCACAACAACCTCTTAACTGAACAGATCCATCCAAATGCCTACCAAAATGTTCATTTGTAAGCAAAGGCAAAACAATACAAGAAAACTAGCCAGCTTTAGGAGATACAAACAATGGCACCTGTAGTTTTTCCAGAAAATAGTTTCCCACTTTGCTAACAGGATTTGGTTGCTCTGGAAAATACCGAATAAACAATCGCGTGGAATAGCTAGTATCAAACAATTAAGTAATCCAGAATTTAACCTACAATCTATTACCGCTTTTTCCGTGAGTACTTAATGGGTCATTGCTCTGTAGGGCTACAAACATAACTTTCTAACACGGTCTGGTATGGTAGAACAATTTTATCTCTTGCAAAGTGGAAAGGCTAGCCTGGAAATTATGTCCAATTTTTCTTGTTACATTCTTACTTGGATGGCCCAAGTTTTGATGTACAAATTAAAAAGAACTGATATATTAGATTATGCGACTCTGATTCAACGAAACAATTTCCAACTCCTCCTCCATGAGTGACTCCTCGGGTGTCTAGGGATTTCCTGCCTCCCGCCGGCGCCAATCTGCTTTGTCTCTTGTGGCATTAAGGCCATGGAGGCGTGTTGGATCTCGGCCTTTGACGGCAGTATGACTCCTGCTCCAGTTTTAGGTACTTTTAAGTTTGTACTGCATTTGTGTCCATCTCGGGAAGGCGAGGCCGTGGTGGCTCCCTATAGATGAACAACATGGTTTAGGATTTGATGCAAATGCAACTCGTCATGTTCCCGGGTGATAGCCATGGTTCACGATTTAACTTGAATTGGGGCTCGAGATTTAAGTAATTTAGGATACGCCTTTTTTCTTCTACTAAGACCGCTATGTCCCATGTCTGCATTAGCATTAGCAGTAGCAAAGCCATCACCCATCATGCCCTCCATGAGTAAGTAAACGCTTCTGCCACAAAGAAACCTTTAAGCGTTGTGTTCCCCATCAAACTTCACCAGTTGCATGTTCAGATTTTCCACAGAGACCAATGCCTCAACGCCATAGTCGCCATGATAACGGAGCTCTATCGCTATTGAGGAGATGGAGTTCCAGAGAAGGGTATGTCGAGATCTTCGGATCGCACGATTCGACTTGAACTTAGCCAATCTCAACATCGCAAATGGTCAGTAATAATCAGCGAAATAGGCTGGCAGAACCGGTCGAAAACCTTGGTCAGGAGAACTAGACAAAAAGATTATGGTTAAATTAGGTTAGGGGGTGAACTATACCTTAGAAAAAGGTTAGGGGGATTGTGTCCCAAATTTTATATTTGAGTGTCTAACATACTTATCTGGTAGGTCCAAAATCTGATAGGCCCTCGGTAGCCCCAGCTTCAAATGGTTGGCTGAAGAGTCCGAAAGAATACCCCTAAATGGGAGGCTGATCTAAACTAAAGTTAACGCCGAGAAGATTAGAGCATATTTAGAGAAGGGCCCTTTTCCCCAACTTACACCACTCCCGCATCCGCATGTTTAGGGCCTCGTGAAATTTAACGAAACTGATATTAACTAACTAGCACTAGCCCTAGTTAAAGCAGTTGCTAAGTCAACATAAAGTTTATATTGAGTAGGGTAGACATAACATCAATAGCTGATCCCTTGGTGCTTTTGTCAACGCGAAGCAACAAATAGTTATTGAAAACAGAAACTCGAGAAGCAAAGCAACAAATAGTTCCTCCAAAATAGAAACTTGAGATGCATGGTGGCAATTGGTAGCAGAGATGCAACATTCATAAACCATTATCGGGTAGCACAAAATCAACCTCATAAGTTATTTTCCGATTGTTTGATTTGACTCAAACTCATGGATTGCCCATCCATGGTCACTATCTTCAACCTCTCTTTCTCTTGCTACCTATTTTCTAACGCTTCTCCTCACCGGCAACACCAGAATATCCTTTCTCCTGTTGTGCCGTTATTGGAGTCACGCCCGAGTTCCTCTTCAAACTCAGTCGTAGTCGGAGTCATCCATCGCCATGCCCTTCAGGCTCCCCACGCGCTACAAAATAACACAAAGCTCAAAAAGATGATCATCTATTTTGGCTACATGCTAAGTCACTGCCTCGCGAAAAGAGGGAAACTGAAAGCCATAAACACTGAAAGCAAAACGTTCAATGGGTTTGGCTACGATTATGGCCCAAGACGGTACTAGGAAAATTAACTGTCTCCAATACAAAGTACTTCCTCAATACAAAGTACTTTTATATATAGTGCTCCATATCAGCCATACTCAGTCCCTAGCTCGGCTGGCTAGCACTGCTGGTAAGCATCGCGAGTTCGGGAGTCACAGTTCTTTTTGCAATTCGCTCGCCACCTGCGAACTGGGCTGGCCAAATTTGAGCGCAACCTAAGGCTGCTTGTTTTTTACGCTCATGAGCATTGAGCAGAAACTATCATGGGCACTAATTCCGCTAAAAAAATCTCTAGAAATCTAAATGCGAAATTTAGAAATAACATACACAGTTGGATCTAAATAACTAATCATTTAAATATAATTATACTCCTAATGAGGTGAATCGCAATCAAATATATAATGATCAAGAATAATAAAATCATGGTGACAAAGTGAAGTGCAAATAGCAGTGGGCAAGCTAGTCAGTACCTTCTCAGACTTCATCTCCTTGACTTTGTACCTGGTCCTGTTGGCCTGCCAGAGCCAGTCCCCTGGGCAGATGTGCACGCATGAACATATCGTGTCAGTGATACCAAAACCAATGCATGAATCAAAGGAAAAATTAATAAAAAAAGCTTTGGGCATGCATGCATACGTTGACTTGCTTCTGGACTATCTCGGGGCGCCTGTGTGGGAACCACGGCAGCTTGGTGCCCGTCATGGACAGCCAGTCCTCCTCTTTCTCCTCGTGCGTTACCTGCGTGACGACCCGCGGCACCACCGGCCTCGCCGCCATGGTCGCCTTCTCCTCCTTCTCCTTGACATGGGCGGTACCTCCACGATGGGCGCCTTCCCTTTCTGCTCCTCCGTGGCCTTGAACGACTCCTGACGCTGCATCTGCTGCTGCTTCTTAGGCTCCCCTTTAGGCTCTGGCTGCTGCTTCTCCTTCTTCACCGCTTGCTGCTTCTCGACGAAGGCGATGTGAGGTTCCTCCCAAGAACTGGTCAAGATCATTTTTGGCATCAGTAGAACGATCGACGACACGACCAGAACTGAAAAAAGTTTATCTCTTACGGCAACGTTGTGGCGTTGTTGGGTTGAAAGGGAGGGCCTGGGTGACACGATCAAAACGATCAACCACATGAAATAGAGCAACAGAAGTAAGGCATGACTATGTATGTTTTATGTAGTAGTATCAATCTATTTTGCGCCGGTGATGTCACTGGTTCATCCCTTCCTTGCACCGCGTACATGCAAACAATAGATTAGATAAAAACTACTCACTCCATCTCATAATATAGGAGCGTTTTTTAAACTACACTAATGTAAAAAACGCTTTTATATTTTGGGACAGAGGGAGTATTAATGCGTCATTAGTGCTAGAGTGCATGCGGACCGATATGCAAGCGGTCGCTAAGTCAACACAAAATTTACATTGAGTAGGGTAGACATAACATCAAGAGCTCATCCCTTTGTGCTTTTGCCAACGCGAAGCAACAAATAGTTACTGAAAATAGAAACTCAAGAGGCAAAGCAACAAATAGTTCCTGCAAAACAGAAACTTGAGATGCATGGTGGCAATTGGTAGCAGAGATGCAACATTCCTAAACCATTGTTGGGTAGCACAACATCAACCTCATAAATTATTTCCCGGGTTTTTTTTTTGACTCAAACTCATGGAATGCCCATCCATGATCACTAACTATCTTCAACCTCTCTTTCTCCTGATACCGCTTTTCATGACGCTTCTCACCGCCAATAACTCCAAAATATCCTTTCTCCCATTGTTGCGCCATTGTTGGAGTCACGGCCGAGCTCCTCTTCGAGCTCAGTCGGAGTCCGAGTCCTCGTCATCCGTCGCCATGCCCTTCATGCCGCCCACGCGCTGCAGAATAACACAAAGCTCAGCAAGGTGATCATCCATTTTGGCTACATGCCAAGTCACTGTGGTGCGAATAGAGACAAACTGAAAACCAAAAACACTGAAAGAAAAACAGTCAATGGGTTTGGCTGCGATTCTGGCCCCAAGACGCAAGACAGTACTAGGAAAATTAACTGTCTCCAAGACAAAGTACTTCCTCCATCCAAATTTTGTCAGCCCCGCTCGTATCTTAAAAGAATTTTCAATATAGATGTCACTTGCAAAATATGTGTTATACTATAATAATTGTATTGTTAGATTTGTATTTGAAAGAAGTTTCTAATATAATATTTTTTGTTAAACATACAACTCATATTTTGTAACTTGAATTTATGATAGAAATCTAACTCAAACTCTAATGATATCCGCACTTGAGCATGTCAACCACTCCCACCTAGGGTCACACCTTTCCATGCTCCATACACAATGTAAAGTTCTAGAATATCAACTGGTATGTGCTTTCACCGTCAAAGGATGTAGATTTAACACGACTTCCTGGCCACACGTGTAAGAGCATCTAGGCTAGGAGATGGGCACGTTGGCCACCCTCAGCCCCCCTCCCAACCCCACACACCTGGAAATCTAATTCCCTAAAAAAATATCTAAAAATCTTATTGCAATGCGAAATTCAGAAATAACAAATGCAGTTGGATCTAAACAACTAATCATTTAAATATAATTATAATCCTAACGAGGTGAATCACAATCAAATATATAATCATCAAGAATAATAAAATCATGGCGATGAAGTGAAGTGCAAATAGCAGTGGAAAAGCTAGTGAGTACCTTCTCGGACTTCATCTCCTTGACTTTGTACCTGGTCGTATTGGCCTGCCAGAGCCACTCCCCTGGGCAGATGTTCTGCACGCACGAACATATGGTGTCAGTCATACCAAAACGAATCCATGATTCAAAGGAAAAAATAAAAAAAGCTTTGGGCATGCATGCATACGTTAACTTGCTTCTGGACTATCTCGGGGTGCCTGTGGGGGAACCGCGGCAGCTTGGTGCCCGTCATGGCCAGCCAGTCCTCCTCTTTCTCCTCGTGCGTCAGCTGGGTGACGACCCGCGGCACCACCGTCCTCGCCATGGCCGCCTTCTCCCCCTCCTCCTCGACAGGCGGAGGCACCTCTACCATGGGCGTTTTCCCTTTCTGCTCCTTTGTCGCCTTGATCGACTCCTGACGCTGCGGATGCTGCTGCTTCTTAGGCTTCCCTTTGGGGGCTGGCTGCCGCTTCTCCTCCCTCGCCGCTGGCTGCTTCTCGACGGCGGCGGTGTGAGGTTCCTCCCAAGAACTGGTCAACATCATTTTTGGCATTAGTAGAACGATCGACGACACGACAAGAACTCAAAAAAGTTTATCTCTTACAGCAACATTGCGGCGTTGTTGGGTTGAAAGGGAGGGTCTGGGGGACACGATCAAAACGATCGACCACATGAAATAGTGCAACAGAACTAACGCAGGACTATATATGTATGTTGTACGTAGTAGTATCAATCTATTTTGAGCCACATGAAACTATTAATGGGGCATTAGTGCCAGAGTGTTTGTGGACGGATATGCAAGCTCACTGGAAAGATACCCTATATATAATGCTGGAGATTGGTCAGATTATCTATCCTGGGGATAATCTGGTGATGCTTAATGCGACGGTAGTATTCTACTGGTAGTGGAAAAACATGATTAAAATAAACTTCCGTTTCTAAAGATGAAAATAGAAGAGTACAAAAAGTGTTTAAAAAAATTCAAAACAAACACAAAAGATTTGCCTAATCTTCTCAATAAAGAAGGTTACTAGAGGTTGAAAGGAAGAGGCCATTGCTCCTCCACAAATGGAGAAAAACTCTCACGGCATAATGGAACCTAGGTGCCTTGCACTAGTGGGTGGTTACCGAAATCTTGGCTTCGGCCTTATTGAGCGCCAAGACGATCATCAGCATGTTAGATGACGAAAATGAATCGTTGATTCAGGAGCGCTAGGCCATAGCCTTATCGTCTGCTGGTAATTTGCGTGACCCGTTTGAGACATGGATTGCGCTTGCGGAAAATTAAGCATGTTTCTACGTCTATTTTTTGTGTGTTCTTGCCGAATGGGAACATAGATACGCCACCGAGAACAAGGTCCTCGCTATCCTTCACACGGAGGAAGAGTACTCGCGTCGTAGAGGTGGGGTCAAGTGGATTACCAAAGGGGATGCAAACACAAGCTACTTTCATGCATAAGCGAATGGCCGTAGGCGTAAGTGCTCCATCCAGCATCCACAATTGGAGCAGGGCATATCTATACTTTCAACATTAGTTGGACGGGCTCGGCTGAGCCCGAATTGGTTGTGCTGCACTCTAGTCTGCGGGTTCACTCGCAGTGTGTTTCGCATGAGGAAAATGCTAATCTTATGTGATCCTTCGTGGCTCAAGAGATCGACGCGGAGATTCTCTCCATGTAACTGGATAAGGTGTCGGTCTAGACGGTTGGTCGGTTGCCTTCTTTCACATGTTATTGAATTTTCTGAAGGGCCCTTTGCTCGCCATCTGCACTGGTTTCACGGTCGGTACGCTTGACATATCTAGTTTAAAATTTGGCGTGCTTCCGTTAATTTTGAAGTCAAGGGGGCTGATAAAACATTTGCCAATTTCGCTAGATAGCGCTGATCAATGTTCCTTTTAAAATCCGTTGTAGAAGTCCTATGCCTCACGTCCCTCTCCGGTGGCCCATCGCGTCATAAATAGATGTCGATCCGCGTTTATCAAAGACGGTTACATCCTTGAAGGATTAGTGGCGTTGCATGAGATAATGCATGGTGATGTAGACAATAGGCGACCCTACTTAAGTTAGATATCAAAAAAGCTTATCATTGTGTCAGCTAGGTATTTCTCCACGAGGTTTTGCTTCACAATGGATTTAAGGCTAGGCGGGTTCAACAAGCGTGGGTTGATACAAGGCAATCCTCTACTGCTTGCTCTTTAACTTCGTTGTTGAGGCACTCTCGGCAATGCTCGATAGGGATCGAGCTACTGGGCATATGAAGGGGGGTGGCCCACCTTATCCCTAGGGGGTGTGCACTTGCAATACATAGATGACACAATGATGTTGTTCCAACCAGACCAGCTTAGTATTGCCTTGGTAAAACCAATCCTTCTATGTTTTGAGGCAATGTCGGGGATGAATGTTAATTTCTATAAGTCCAAGGGGATGGATCACTGGGAGGAATATCAGGTTCCAAGTTAGGAGACTTCCCGATCTTGTACTTAGGGTTCCCAATTAATAACAAGAACCTTAAAATCTCTGATGGCGAGGCGTTGTGTTGTTCGGTAGCTAAGAGGGTTTTCCCATGGCATGCGAAGTCATGTCTTCGGGCGCCAGGCTGATCTTAACAAATTTGAGCATCTCCTATCTTACCATATCCACAATGGGTTTGTTCCTTCTAGATGATGGGGCTTACACCAAACTGGACATGTTGCGCTCCAAGTTCTTTTGGGAAGGAGCTGGAGCCAAGAGGAAATACCATGAGGATAAGTGAGTGACAGTTTTACCATCAATAAAAGTCAGGAGGCTTGGGCATAATAAATTTGAAACTTATGAACATTTCCCATTTATCCAAGTGGGTTTGGAAGCTCTCCCAAAATGCTAGTGCGCTTTGGGTGAAGCTTTTCAAAGCAAAGTATTTCCCGGACTGCTCTTTTGTTTTGAATCTAAGGTTTGTGGCTACCCATTTTGGAATGATATTCAAGCGGTTAAGCCGGCTTTCACTTTGGGGGCAAAGTTTTTTACTAGGAATGGCAAGCCCATCTGCATTTTTGTTTGACTATTGACTGGATTTGCAGCTGCTTTGGATGGAATTATGTGCTCTGTACTCCATAATAGTGGAGTCGGATATCTCGGTAGCCGAGGCATTTCTCTTCTCCCCCTAGTTGTATCCTTTCATCGTGAGCTAACCACTATCGAGAACGCTAGTCAGAACTCTCTTTGGGATAGGCAGCAATACATGCTCATGTCCAGTGGTGAGGATGTGGTTATGAGGCACCTTACTAGCTCTAGCCAGTTCTCGGTAAAATCGCTCTATGCACAACTATCTAAAACCTCTTCACTTTTTGTCATGTGCCATATTTGGAAGGCCACTACCGCTAAAAGTTTAAATATTCTTGTGGCAAATGTTTAGAAACCACCTGCCGACATCTAACAATATAGTTAAGAGCAATGACCGTTTGGACGCCCATTGTGCTTTGTGTGTGGTGCGGAAGGACGCCAACAACATCTTCTTTAGATATCCTTTTCGCGCTTTCTGTGGAGTGCAGTCTGTGAAGCTTCAGGGCTGCATTGGGATCTAGCCTCTGGTGCAGAGTTGATCTTTCTATTGAACTCGTTATGTGGCGTGTCCAAACGCGTAATGTGGCCATATGTAGAGCCATTGTTATGGGCCATTCGGCAAAATGACAACAAAATTACGATTGAGGTTGCCCTCCCTCACTCTGCTGACCGCTTTTTCCAGTGCAATGTTTACCTGCAGCAGTGGATGCTGCTTGGGAAGCGAAGCAACGTTGATAGCATAGTATTGGCGATCAACAAGCTATGACGGGTCTACTCGATGGCTCGTTCATCTCCGCCGGTGTGTTAGGGTCATGGCATCCTTTTGGATCCTCCCCGAGCCTGCGGGCTCTGCCTTAGTTTGATGCCCTAGTGATTTATCTCATACTCAGGAAACCAAGTTTCCTCTATGTAGTGTGACTTGTTTGTATATTGCCGGTGTGTAGGCTTTATTAAGTTTAAGCCGGACACTTTTGTTATCTTCATTCTAAAAAGAACCTCGCATTCCTCTCGTTCCAAAGTTCCCCCACAACGAGCATCTATCTCTTTCCTACTTTGGGCACGAACAAGAGCATCGTGGTAGTCCACCCCATTGACCGATGTTCACTCCAAGGAGGCAAGCCATGCCTTTAAAACCTCGAAAACACAGATGGAAGGTTTGCACTTGAACAAAATGTGTGTAGCGGACTCAAGCTTCCTTCTAAAAAGTTGACTTTGGACATCCTCTCCTCTCTAGACTCGGTGGTCGAAAATCATATTCTAGATGACAAGTCATGCAAAAAACTTCCACTTGGGGCACCCACTTATAAAATATTGCATGCTTAATCAAAATGGTGATGGACCCCTCAGCGGAAGCAGCGGAGTAGATGCCATTTGCCGCAAGCTTCCAAACAATGTTATTGGCGGTCTCGTGCTGAAGATGAACATGATCAAGCATAGCCCAAAGAGCGCAAACTTGATTGATGTGATAAATTATGAGTCCCGTGGACATGTAAATTCTCCTCAGCCAAGCATTGTCGTGGAGAGTGTGATGAGGAAGGAACCTCAAGGCAAGATCTGATCTATCATCACAACCCTATCTTTCATGGTCGTGCACCTTCAGTGCAGTAGCCTCTTGCCCCGCACGTGGTGTACACGAAGTAGAGGGTTTGAACATTGCGGTTGAACACAATATAACCAATCTAGAAGATGGAAACTCATGCACAAGACAATTTCTATGCAGAAATCACAATATACAGGTCTTCAAAGATTCCTCCAAAACATAGGATTTTCAGACAGCTTCCCTCAAAACTCGATATGGGTATTTTTCTGCAATATATGTTTATTTCCTCAAAATAACTTGTTGTGACATGGCACACGACATAGGCTTTAATACATGAACCAACTAACTTAGCTTGGAAAGAAAGTTGATTGCCCAACTAAATCTCCTTTACATGCTCAAAAATTACCTAAAATCTACCAACTATTAGATTTCTTAGTTTATAGGTTAGCAAGACAATCTTTACAACCCAAATCAAACACCTTAGATTTCTATCGTAAATAAATATGACTTCTTTTAAATTGGTGCGTCACTGTGGTATACTATGCATTGTAGACCCCAACAGCAAGTCTTCCAACATAATATATTCCATGCATGTGAACCTCTCAGCCAAATCTCTCCTTGATTGGAACGAATAAAAATAGCAAGTTCATGCACCTTTCTCTTTATACCGCGGCCCTTAAATAATCCGGCCATATCTTCTTCAAAGTAGGAAGCCAATCTCTTTGTTTTTGTCATACACCTTTCACTTTCTACCATGTCCCATAAATAATTCGACCACGTCTTCTTCAAAGTAGGAAACTAATCTCTATTTTGTCATCTCCAACTCTTAAATTATAACTAAGTTGTTGTTTCCTTTTACTCATATGATTGATATGGTGGCCCTGAAATGACAAAATAGAAGCATGTACTTGCAGATTGATCAGAGACCATAGAATTTCAATAGCTTTGACCTTCTTCTTTTCTGCTTCTTTGTGATCTTTTATCTTCTCAAGGTGTTGTTTCCTCCAAGCAATAAAAGGCTCATCCTGCACGTGCACTAAGCCATATTTCTGACCGTCATTAATGTGAAATGTGTTGGTGCGGCTATTATATTTAGCACGGTGCTCCTTGTACCATGTATCTCCCAACAACAAGTGACATGAAACCATCTATATAGGGAACATGTGGCACATGACTTCTTAAAAGGATTTTTTTCAACAAAAGCGATACCTTTGTTCAACAAGTATGGTTGAGACCCTCGGCCTCTGCATCATTGTGATGCACAGAACCATTTATATTAATTGTCAAGCGGAGTACTGAACAAACGCATCTCGGGCTGAAACATTACAGGTTGTGAAAAAACACCTAGGACTAAATCAACTTCTTCGGCAACAACGTCTTCAAGAAGGGATAAACGTCCTCGCTTGTTGTCGCCACATCCTATCAAAGATGGACCAGACATGATTTGCATCATGGTTGCTGAGACCAGCACCACAACAAGTAGACAACACCTTCAACAAGGTAACAACGCAAGTTCGTCACTGGTAAGCATGATTAATAAAGGCCAATACAAAATAATTCACCATAGATATGAAGGAGTGTCTCAATTAGCATCTTCATCATGTATGAGGCGATATTAACATGCATTAGTACTCCATGCGAATAAGATTAATCCGCGTAAAGTCAGCGATGCATTCATCACCATTCTTCTTTGGGAGGATCGCAATGTTGGCCGAATTAAGCCGCTTAATGTGCTCAATAGTGAGTCTGGAAATGTTATTGATCATAGCCATGCTGCCATCCTTAATTGTAGCACAACAAGCCTTGGAAAAAGCCCCGACAAAGCAATATCTGGAGATGGAGACTTATCCTTAGGCATTTGTGCAATGACGACAATCATTTCCTTCTCTGTGAAAGGGTCTCCGATGCCACAGAGGTCGCAGAGAAATATAGAATTTCCCAATTAAAGTCTCTTTGACACCCTTGTGCTTTATGTGACATGGTGGAAAAATGGTCTCCAATCCAGAACTCGCATGTGTTAAAGGAGAGAAGTTAAATGAGGAAAGAGAGGACTAATCCACATTTTAGTAGGGGCAGTCTCAAGACTAGTTTAAACCCCTCTTTAGTCAGGGGTGCTTGGAACTTTAGCCTCTTAAAGAGACTATTTTTAGTCAGACTGAAATAAGTCTTTGGATCCAAGCACCCTCTTAACTAGATCGGACCGAGCCTGAATGAACCCATATTAACACAAACAAAACAAAGGAGACCAGAGCTTCACCAGAGGCAGATCAAAGGCGGAGTATTTTGTGCTGCCTGTGGGAGAGAGGAATCTATTTTTCACCGCTTTTGGGGCAGTCCACACTCGAAACAGTTCTGGAAAGTGCTCCGACAGGAGAAGGCTGCGCCTGTAGTCACACCGCCGGAGTTAAATGGTTCCCGCACCGCCGTTTCACAGTGGCTGCAGGAGTGGTTCGCCGGTGCTAGTGGCGCTGAACGTGAGACAATGGTGCAGGGCCTCTACGGGTTGTGGCTTGCTCGAAATGAGGCACGCGATCGCGATGGGAAGAGAATTGCGGACGCGAAAGCTGTGGCGGAGCGGGTTCATGATCATATGAGGGAGTGGACGACTGAGGTTCACCAAAGAACAGCCAAGACCATGGAGCCAAAACAGGTGGAGAGATGGAAGCCACCCGATGCTGGCTGGATCAAGGTGAACGCGGATGGGGCAACCTCAAAACTGCAGGTTTACGGTGGAGGAGTGGTGCATATGGAGGGGGAGCGTGCTCGTTCCTCCCAAGCACTTCCGACCCGGAGATGCTTGAGGTTTTGGCAAGCAGGCAAGCAGTCAAACTGGCAATGCAGCAGAACGTAGAGAGGATCCATCTTGAGCTGGACAGCAAGGGAGTGGTGGCGATCAAGAACCTGTCGTTCGTTGGTGAACCTCAGTCTCGGCAAGAACCTGTCGACTGTAGGTTCGTTGGTGGAGGAGATCAAGCAGCTACTACGTACAGACTCGCAAGAGTTTAAGGTGAGCTGGGTGCGTAGATCGGCTAATGAAGTGGCGCATTCGTATGAATAAAGAATGGCTTGAGGTGCCACCAGACTGTATTCTGCAGGCTGTAGCAGATGAGATTTCTGACTTTGTTTGATTTCATTTGATTGAATAAATGCTTTACCCCTCAAAACAAAACGAAAAAAATAGACCAGAGCGGACGTGAACCCATAATAATAGAAAAACAAAACTAGGCCGGACCTAACCCGATCCCATGGACCAGCGGCTCAAACCCGACCGAGACGACACAACACAAACAAATGAAGAATAGACGCGACGCTGTCGTCGATGACCCATGGGTGCTCTGCCTGCGTCTACAGAGAATGTCGAGTACAGTATGCGCTTATTGGGCGGGGAGTGCGTACCTGTGGAGCGAGAGGGTGGCAGCATGAGGAGAGATGGTCGAGAGGATGGGACCAAGAGCGCTCGGCGGCATCATCACCTTGTTCTCCTTCAACGTTAGCTGTTGCTCGCCAATGGTGTTGTGAAGCTCCTCCACGGAGCTGCTCATCATTGTCATCATGTTAGCAACAAATAGTACTATGACGCAACAAGTACCACACGACCAGCTAGAAAATGTTTCTCTTCATTCAATCCATCAATTACTACGCGTTGGTTGTGTTGAAAGGGTAGACTGCCCAGCCAGTAAATATATAAGATGGTTACGAGGATCATATTTGTGTGTGTGTATCTATCTTTCCTGAGTAGAGTAGTAATTTAGCAATGATGTCACCGATTCATCCGTCCAGCACCGCGTACACACAAACAATGGTAACTATTAATGGCATTGGTGTGAATGGGTCACTATGCTTTTTTTCATTGCGAGATACCTCTATGATGGGTTGATGCTTTAATGTGATGGATTAAGTGCTACTAGCATGAAAACAAAACATGCTCAATGTGCTGGATGAGTCCAAAAAATTGTAACTGAGTGACTCTCTCTCTCTCTCTCTCTTTCTCTCTCTCTCTTACATGCGGCCCCCATTTTAATGTGCTCGATGAGTCCAAAAAAAAGAAGGGGAGCCTTGGCGCAGTGGTAAAGCTGCTGGCTTGTGACCATGAGGTCACGGATTCAAGTCCTGGAAACAGCCTCTTACAGAATTGTAGGGAAAGGCTGCGTACAATAGACGCAAAGTGGTCGGACCCTTCCCCAGACCCTGCGCAAGCGGGAGCTACATGCACTGGGGCTGCCCCCGATGAGTCCAAAAAAGTATAACAGAGTGAAGTTGTAAAGAAAGATACAACTGCATGCGACACAAACGAGTAGGGAACTGCCACAAACATGCCAGTAGTGATGATGAGTATGGACAATATAGCGAGGCGGAGGGATTTGCGTACCTGTGGAGAGAGAGGGTGAGAGCGCGAGGAGGGAGCGATAGGTTGGTGATGAGGTTGGGCTCGCGAGCGCCTGACGACACCATCGGCTGCACCGCCTGCGTCTGCGCCTTGGCGGGGGTCACCTCCGCTTTAGGCGCGGGAGTAGGTGCAGGTGCCGCGCGGCGGCTACGCGGGCGCTTCCTTTGGCCCCACCGAAGCGGCACATGGGCATTTGGTGAGGCGATGTTGTTGTCGCCACCGCCACTGAAGTTGGATCCTTGGGAGGTGTGCATGTCGTTGTTCAAGAGATGGTGGCTCATGGGCGCAATTGGTGAGTACGCCGGTTGAGGCGGGTGCGGAGCATGACCCCACAATATGTGCTGCTCAAGTGAGGTGCGGGCAATGTCGCTGGCGCTGCCACCACCAACGTTGGGTCCCTGATATGTGTGCATGTCGATATTGTAGGGATGGTGGCTCGCGAGGGCAGCGGATGAGGATGTCATGCGCCCACGTATCATATGGTGCTCCAGCGAGATGCGGGGAAAGTACGGCACGAGGCATGAGGTGTCAGCGACTACGAGCGGGGTGCGCTCGACCTTGCTCTGTGTGGGGCCCGGCATCGGTGCCACTGGCCTAAGGATCACGCTGCCACTGCCGCCATCAGCGAGAGGGAGGGAATCCGAGTTGATTCCCGGGTACCTGCACAGAAAACAAAATCAAACAAACGTTCGAGAGACGATGTTAGCGAGCTATTGGATCACAACAGACCCAAGTGAAACATTTGGATACAGCATGAAATGAACATAAAAAAAACTACTTCCCCTCTTTGTGGGTTACTAGCAACCGAACAATATATTTGTAAGTATCTAGCATGCATGCCCCCAGTAGATAGCTGTGAAGATCATATATGTATGTGTACATGTATCTATCTTTTTTTTTTGCGGGTTAGTGTACATGTATCTGGCTATCCTGAGTAGACACAAACAAGGACAACGAAAACTATTAATGTTATTGTTTAATGTGATGGATAGATGATTAATGTGATGGATGCCAGTGCTAGCATGGAAACAAAACATGGTGTTGGATGAGTAGAGAAAAGTGCAATAGAGTGATGCTGTAAAGAAAGATAGAACTGCATGCAACACGAACCAGATAGAACGGCGACAAAACAGATAGTATAGCCAAGGGGAGGGGCGTGCGTCGTACCCGTGGAGCCAGAGGGTGCCGGCGCGAGGAGGAGGCGATGGGGATGCTCTGAGGTTGGGACCGCGGGCGCCCGACGGCGCCATCGCCGCTCGCGCCTGCGCCTTCGCCGCCTTGCGGCTCCTGTACTTGAGGGATTTCCGACGGCGCACCTCGGCGCGCGTCAGCTCGGGTTCGGGCACCGGCGCCTGGGGACGGCTGCGCGAGCGCTTCCCGTGGCCCCACCACTGGAGCGGCAAGGGACAGTCCGACAAGGCCATGCCGCTGCCACCACCACTGCTGAGGTTGGGTCCCTGGGAGTGGGACGTGTCCATGGCGACGTTGTAGCGAAGGTGGCTCAGGAGGGTAGCGGATGAGGACGCCGGACGATTCTCCAGCGAGGTGCGGGGGAAGTAAGGCGCGAGGCGTGAGGTGTCGACGACGACGTCCGGGGCGCGCTCGTCCTCACTCGGTTTGGGGGCTGGCGCCGGCGCCGCTGGGTTCCTGCTCGTGCCGCTGCCGCCGCCATCAGCGAGGGAATCCGGGTTGATTCTCTGGTACCTGCACACGAAGCAAAATCAAATGAACTATCCAATATTTGGATGCAGCACGAAACGAACAGCAAAAAAAACTTGTTCCCCGAGCAAGAAAACGCGAGGCCAGGATTTGGAAACCAAAATCAGTATACAAGGAAAAAAAACTTGTTTACAAACTGCAAAACTGAAGTGCGATGAAAACCCGGAGCATTCGAAGATCTGTTCGATGAAAATCCGCACAAAAGAGCACACAGAACTGTCTGCAGCGACAACATAGAAACAATCGGGCGAGAGAATGAATCTTCCGCCAAGATCCTTCGCCTCCGCAGAGACAGACCAACGATCAGAAGTCCTAGAACAGAACAAAACCCACAACACGGCAGGAAGGAAGGAACAACCCAGAACACCGCACCGGAAGAACTCCATGAGCAAAATTGCGGCGGCAAGAAGGGGATTTTGATTACCTCGTCATGCTATTCACGTCCGTTTGGGCGGGGCTGGGCGAAGACGCGACTGAGGAGGACCCTCGCATCGGAGCAGCGTTTTAGCCTCCTCCTTGTTTCCTTGGCTGCCGTTTCACTCCGATCACCACACACACACTCTCTTCCTCTCCCACTCTCCGCCTTGTCCTCGTGCTCCCTAGTCTCTACAGATATGTGATTAATGGAATGCTGCTAGCTAGGGCCTCGGCTAATGCGCACCCACGCAATGCTTCTCCTGAGGCGTGAGCGTGACGACCCCCGGGCTCACGTGACCCATCAACAGTTCAACACTTGACGTCGCACTGGGTGGATAAGCGCCGTTGGTTTTAGACTAATTAATGCATGCTTTTATCTATCTATATACCAGCAAAAAACAAATGCTTATCTATCTATACATGTGCTTCCAGCCAAAAAGGCAAACATGTAATAGCATCTCTAATGTTGGTAGCCATTAAGATTGATTTTTATGCTAAAAGTACCATCCTTCTTACTACATCTAAAATGGATATATATATATATATATATATATATATATATATATATATATATATATATATATGCCTTTCACTTCTGTATAGGTTCGAATATAGGTATCGGTATTATGCCTATAAATTAGAAAATTGATTTTCTTTTTGTGACATAAAATGGCAGGTGTTACGATTTACTCCCTCCGTCCCATAATATAAGAGCATTTTTTTACACTATGCTAGTGTAAGCGTAGTGTAAATGCTCTTATATTATGGGACGAAGAGAGTAATATACTATTGTCACTCTTTTCATATAGAAGTAAAAAATGCCTTCCACTTCACTAAATGATATTCTTATTGAAGTGCATATATTCGGAAACTAGCATATATTTGGGGCATTTCACGTGCTCCGATAAAAAGTTTCTTTTTTCTCTCTCCTGAAGTGCATGAAAGCTTCGCTTTCTAAGCTACCAAAGGATCATCCTTTCTATTATGAATATGGCATACAATTATTGTACGATACTACAGTAAGGATTAATTTCATGACTTAGTAGAGAATATGGCAAAGGCACAACAACCTCTTAACTGAACAGATCCATCCAAATGCCTACCAAAATGTTCATTTGTAAGCAAAGGCAAAACAATACAAGAAAACTAGCCAGCTTTAGGAGATACAAACAATGGCACCTGTAGTTTTTCCAGAAAATAGTTTCCCACTTTGCTAACAGGATTTGGTTGCTCTGGAAAATACCGAATAAACAATCGCGTGGAATAGCTAGTATCAAACAATTAAGTAATCCAGAATTTAACCTACAATCTATTACCGCTTTTTCCGTGAGTACTTAATGGGTCATTGCTCTGTAGGGCTACAAACATAACTTTCTAACACGGTCTGGTATGGTAGAACAATTTTATCTCTTGCAAAGTGGAAAGGCTAGCCTGGAAATTATGTCCAATTTTTCTTGTTACATTCTTACTTGGATGGCCCAAGTTTTGATGTACAAATTAAAAAGAACTGATATATTAGATTATGCGACTCTGATTCAACGAAACAATTTCCAACTCCTCCTCCATGAGTGACTCCTCGGGTGTCTAGGGATTTCCTGCCTCCCGCCGGCGCCAATCTGCTTTGTCTCTTGTGGCATTAAGGCCATGGAGGCGTGTTGGATCTCGGCCTTTGACGGCAGTATGACTCCTGCTCCAGTTTTAGGTACTTTTAAGTTTGTACTGCATTTGTGTCCATCTCGGGAAGGCGAGGCCGTGGTGGCTCCCTATAGATGAACAACATGGTTTAGGATTTGATGCAAATGCAACTCGTCATGTTCCCGGGTGATAGCCATGGTTCACGATTTAACTTGAATTGGGGCTCGAGATTTAAGTAATTTAGGATACGCCTTTTTTCTTCTACTAAGACCGCTATGTCCCATGTCTGCATTAGCATTAGCAGTAGCAAAGCCATCACCCATCATGCCCTCCATGAGTAAGTAAACGCTTCTGCCACAAAGAAACCTTTAAGCGTTGTGTTCCCCATCAAACTTCACCAGTTGCATGTTCAGATTTTCCACAGAGACCAATGCCTCAACGCCATAGTCGCCATGATAACGGAGCTCTATCGCTATTGAGGAGATGGAGTTCCAGAGAAGGGTATGTCGAGATCTTCGGATCGCACGATTCGACTTGAACTTAGCCAATCTCAACATCGCAAATGGTCAGTAATAATCAGCGAAATAGGCTGGCAGAACCGGTCGAAAACCTTGGTCAGGAGAACTAGACAAAAAGATTATGGTTAAATTAGGTTAGGGGGTGAACTATACCTTAGAAAAAGGTTAGGGGGATTGTGTCCCAAATTTTATATTTGAGTGTCTAACATACTTATCTGGTAGGTCCAAAATCTGATAGGCCCTCGGTAGCCCCAGCTTCAAATGGTTGGCTGAAGAGTCCGAAAGAATACCCCTAAATGGGAGGCTGATCTAAACTAAAGTTAACGCCGAGAAGATTAGAGCATATTTAGAGAAGGGCCCTTTTCCCCAACTTACACCACTCCCGCATCCGCATGTTTAGGGCCTCGTGAAATTTAACGAAACTGATATTAACTAACTAGCACTAGCCCTAGTTAAAGCAGTTGCTAAGTCAACATAAAGTTTATATTGAGTAGGGTAGACATAACATCAATAGCTGATCCCTTGGTGCTTTTGTCAACGCGAAGCAACAAATAGTTATTGAAAACAGAAACTCGAGAAGCAAAGCAACAAATAGTTCCTCCAAAATAGAAACTTGAGATGCATGGTGGCAATTGGTAGCAGAGATGCAACATTCATAAACCATTATCGGGTAGCACAAAATCAACCTCATAAGTTATTTTCCGATTGTTTGATTTGACTCAAACTCATGGATTGCCCATCCATGGTCACTATCTTCAACCTCTCTTTCTCTTGCTACCTATTTTCTAACGCTTCTCCTCACCGGCAACACCAGAATATCCTTTCTCCTGTTGTGCCGTTATTGGAGTCACGCCCGAGTTCCTCTTCAAACTCAGTCGTAGTCGGAGTCATCCATCGCCATGCCCTTCAGGCTCCCCACGCGCTACAAAATAACACAAAGCTCAAAAAGATGATCATCTATTTTGGCTACATGCTAAGTCACTGCCTCGCGAAAAGAGGGAAACTGAAAGCCATAAACACTGAAAGCAAAACGTTCAATGGGTTTGGCTACGATTATGGCCCAAGACGGTACTAGGAAAATTAACTGTCTCCAATACAAAGTACTTCCTCAATACAAAGTACTTTTATATATAGTGCTCCATATCAGCCATACTCAGTCCCTAGCTCGGCTGGCTAGCACTGCTGGTAAGCATCGCGAGTTCGGGAGTCACAGTTCTTTTTGCAATTCGCTCGCCACCTGCGAACTGGGCTGGCCAAATTTGAGCGCAACCTAAGGCTGCTTGTTTTTTACGCTCATGAGCATTGAGCAGAAACTATCATGGGCACTAATTCCGCTAAAAAAATCTCTAGAAATCTAAATGCGAAATTTAGAAATAACATACACAGTTGGATCTAAATAACTAATCATTTAAATATAATTATACTCCTAATGAGGTGAATCGCAATCAAATATATAATGATCAAGAATAATAAAATCATGGTGACAAAGTGAAGTGCAAATAGCAGTGGGCAAGCTAGTCAGTACCTTCTCAGACTTCATCTCCTTGACTTTGTACCTGGTCCTGTTGGCCTGCCAGAGCCAGTCCCCTGGGCAGATGTGCACGCATGAACATATCGTGTCAGTGATACCAAAACCAATGCATGAATCAAAGGAAAAATTAATAAAAAAAGCTTTGGGCATGCATGCATACGTTGACTTGCTTCTGGACTATCTCGGGGCGCCTGTGTGGGAACCACGGCAGCTTGGTGCCCGTCATGGACAGCCAGTCCTCCTCTTTCTCCTCGTGCGTTACCTGCGTGACGACCCGCGGCACCACCGGCCTCGCCGCCATGGTCGCCTTCTCCTCCTTCTCCTTGACATGGGCGGTACCTCCACGATGGGCGCCTTCCCTTTCTGCTCCTCCGTGGCCTTGAACGACTCCTGACGCTGCATCTGCTGCTGCTTCTTAGGCTCCCCTTTAGGCTCTGGCTGCTGCTTCTCCTTCTTCACCGCTTGCTGCTTCTCGACGAAGGCGATGTGAGGTTCCTCCCAAGAACTGGTCAAGATCATTTTTGGCATCAGTAGAACGATCGACGACACGACCAGAACTGAAAAAAGTTTATCTCTTACGGCAACGTTGTGGCGTTGTTGGGTTGAAAGGGAGGGCCTGGGTGACACGATCAAAACGATCAACCACATGAAATAGAGCAACAGAAGTAAGGCATGACTATGTATGTTTTATGTAGTAGTATCAATCTATTTTGCGCCGGTGATGTCACTGGTTCATCCCTTCCTTGCACCGCGTACATGCAAACAATAGATTAGATAAAAACTACTCACTCCATCTCATAATATAGGAGCGTTTTTTAAACTACACTAATGTAAAAAACGCTTTTATATTTTGGGACAGAGGGAGTATTAATGCGTCATTAGTGCTAGAGTGCATGCGGACCGATATGCAAGCGGTCGCTAAGTCAACACAAAATTTACATTGAGTAGGGTAGACATAACATCAAGAGCTCATCCCTTTGTGCTTTTGCCAACGCGAAGCAACAAATAGTTACTGAAAATAGAAACTCAAGAGGCAAAGCAACAAATAGTTCCTGCAAAACAGAAACTTGAGATGCATGGTGGCAATTGGTAGCAGAGATGCAACATTCCTAAACCATTGTTGGGTAGCACAACATCAACCTCATAAATTATTTCCCGGGTTTTTTTTTTGACTCAAACTCATGGAATGCCCATCCATGATCACTAACTATCTTCAACCTCTCTTTCTCCTGATACCGCTTTTCATGACGCTTCTCACCGCCAATAACTCCAAAATATCCTTTCTCCCATTGTTGCGCCATTGTTGGAGTCACGGCCGAGCTCCTCTTCGAGCTCAGTCGGAGTCCGAGTCCTCGTCATCCGTCGCCATGCCCTTCATGCCGCCCACGCGCTGCAGAATAACACAAAGCTCAGCAAGGTGATCATCCATTTTGGCTACATGCCAAGTCACTGTGGTGCGAATAGAGACAAACTGAAAACCAAAAACACTGAAAGAAAAACAGTCAATGGGTTTGGCTGCGATTCTGGCCCCAAGACGCAAGACAGTACTAGGAAAATTAACTGTCTCCAAGACAAAGTACTTCCTCCATCCAAATTTTGTCAGCCCCGCTCGTATCTTAAAAGAATTTTCAATATAGATGTCACTTGCAAAATATGTGTTATACTATAATAATTGTATTGTTAGATTTGTATTTGAAAGAAGTTTCTAATATAATATTTTTTGTTAAACATACAACTCATATTTTGTAACTTGAATTTATGATAGAAATCTAACTCAAACTCTAATGATATCCGCACTTGAGCATGTCAACCACTCCCACCTAGGGTCACACCTTTCCATGCTCCATACACAATGTAAAGTTCTAGAATATCAACTGGTATGTGCTTTCACCGTCAAAGGATGTAGATTTAACACGACTTCCTGGCCACACGTGTAAGAGCATCTAGGCTAGGAGATGGGCACGTTGGCCACCCTCAGCCCCCCTCCCAACCCCACACACCTGGAAATCTAATTCCCTAAAAAAATATCTAAAAATCTTATTGCAATGCGAAATTCAGAAATAACAAATGCAGTTGGATCTAAACAACTAATCATTTAAATATAATTATAATCCTAACGAGGTGAATCACAATCAAATATATAATCATCAAGAATAATAAAATCATGGCGATGAAGTGAAGTGCAAATAGCAGTGGAAAAGCTAGTGAGTACCTTCTCGGACTTCATCTCCTTGACTTTGTACCTGGTCGTATTGGCCTGCCAGAGCCACTCCCCTGGGCAGATGTTCTGCACGCACGAACATATGGTGTCAGTCATACCAAAACGAATCCATGATTCAAAGGAAAAAATAAAAAAAGCTTTGGGCATGCATGCATACGTTAACTTGCTTCTGGACTATCTCGGGGTGCCTGTGGGGGAACCGCGGCAGCTTGGTGCCCGTCATGGCCAGCCAGTCCTCCTCTTTCTCCTCGTGCGTCAGCTGGGTGACGACCCGCGGCACCACCGTCCTCGCCATGGCCGCCTTCTCCCCCTCCTCCTCGACAGGCGGAGGCACCTCTACCATGGGCGTTTTCCCTTTCTGCTCCTTTGTCGCCTTGATCGACTCCTGACGCTGCGGATGCTGCTGCTTCTTAGGCTTCCCTTTGGGGGCTGGCTGCCGCTTCTCCTCCCTCGCCGCTGGCTGCTTCTCGACGGCGGCGGTGTGAGGTTCCTCCCAAGAACTGGTCAACATCATTTTTGGCATTAGTAGAACGATCGACGACACGACAAGAACTCAAAAAAGTTTATCTCTTACAGCAACATTGCGGCGTTGTTGGGTTGAAAGGGAGGGTCTGGGGGACACGATCAAAACGATCGACCACATGAAATAGTGCAACAGAACTAACGCAGGACTATATATGTATGTTGTACGTAGTAGTATCAATCTATTTTGAGCCACATGAAACTATTAATGGGGCATTAGTGCCAGAGTGTTTGTGGACGGATATGCAAGCTCACTGGAAAGATACCCTATATATAATGCTGGAGATTGGTCAGATTATCTATCCTGGGGATAATCTGGTGATGCTTAATGCGACGGTAGTATTCTACTGGTAGTGGAAAAACATGATTAAAATAAACTTCCGTTTCTAAAGATGAAAATAGAAGAGTACAAAAAGTGTTTAAAAAAATTCAAAACAAACACAAAAGATTTGCCTAATCTTCTCAATAAAGAAGGTTACTAGAGGTTGAAAGGAAGAGGCCATTGCTCCTCCACAAATGGAGAAAAACTCTCACGGCATAATGGAACCTAGGTGCCTTGCACTAGTGGGTGGTTACCGAAATCTTGGCTTCGGCCTTATTGAGCGCCAAGACGATCATCAGCATGTTAGATGACGAAAATGAATCGTTGATTCAGGAGCGCTAGGCCATAGCCTTATCGTCTGCTGGTAATTTGCGTGACCCGTTTGAGACATGGATTGCGCTTGCGGAAAATTAAGCATGTTTCTACGTCTATTTTTTGTGTGTTCTTGCCGAATGGGAACATAGATACGCCACCGAGAACAAGGTCCTCGCTATCCTTCACACGGAGGAAGAGTACTCGCGTCGTAGAGGTGGGGTCAAGTGGATTACCAAAGGGGATGCAAACACAAGCTACTTTCATGCATAAGCGAATGGCCGTAGGCGTAAGTGCTCCATCCAGCATCCACAATTGGAGCAGGGCATATCTATACTTTCAACATTAGTTGGACGGGCTCGGCTGAGCCCGAATTGGTTGTGCTGCACTCTAGTCTGCGGGTTCACTCGCAGTGTGTTTCGCATGAGGAAAATGCTAATCTTATGTGATCCTTCGTGGCTCAAGAGATCGACGCGGAGATTCTCTCCATGTAACTGGATAAGGTGTCGGTCTAGACGGTTGGTCGGTTGCCTTCTTTCACATGTTATTGAATTTTCTGAAGGGCCCTTTGCTCGCCATCTGCACTGGTTTCACGGTCGGTACGCTTGACATATCTAGTTTAAAATTTGGCGTGCTTCCGTTAATTTTGAAGTCAAGGGGGCTGATAAAACATTTGCCAATTTCGCTAGATAGCGCTGATCAATGTTCCTTTTAAAATCCGTTGTAGAAGTCCTATGCCTCACGTCCCTCTCCGGTGGCCCATCGCGTCATAAATAGATGTCGATCCGCGTTTATCAAAGACGGTTACATCCTTGAAGGATTAGTGGCGTTGCATGAGATAATGCATGGTGATGTAGACAATAGGCGACCCTACTTAAGTTAGATATCAAAAAAGCTTATCATTGTGTCAGCTAGGTATTTCTCCACGAGGTTTTGCTTCACAATGGATTTAAGGCTAGGCGGGTTCAACAAGCGTGGGTTGATACAAGGCAATCCTCTACTGCTTGCTCTTTAACTTCGTTGTTGAGGCACTCTCGGCAATGCTCGATAGGGATCGAGCTACTGGGCATATGAAGGGGGGTGGCCCACCTTATCCCTAGGGGGTGTGCACTTGCAATACATAGATGACACAATGATGTTGTTCCAACCAGACCAGCTTAGTATTGCCTTGGTAAAACCAATCCTTCTATGTTTTGAGGCAATGTCGGGGATGAATGTTAATTTCTATAAGTCCAAGGGGATGGATCACTGGGAGGAATATCAGGTTCCAAGTTAGGAGACTTCCCGATCTTGTACTTAGGGTTCCCAATTAATAACAAGAACCTTAAAATCTCTGATGGCGAGGCGTTGTGTTGTTCGGTAGCTAAGAGGGTTTTCCCATGGCATGCGAAGTCATGTCTTCGGGCGCCAGGCTGATCTTAACAAATTTGAGCATCTCCTATCTTACCATATCCACAATGGGTTTGTTCCTTCTAGATGATGGGGCTTACACCAAACTGGACATGTTGCGCTCCAAGTTCTTTTGGGAAGGAGCTGGAGCCAAGAGGAAATACCATGAGGATAAGTGAGTGACAGTTTTACCATCAATAAAAGTCAGGAGGCTTGGGCATAATAAATTTGAAACTTATGAACATTTCCCATTTATCCAAGTGGGTTTGGAAGCTCTCCCAAAATGCTAGTGCGCTTTGGGTGAAGCTTTTCAAAGCAAAGTATTTCCCGGACTGCTCTTTTGTTTTGAATCTAAGGTTTGTGGCTACCCATTTTGGAATGATATTCAAGCGGTTAAGCCGGCTTTCACTTTGGGGGCAAAGTTTTTTACTAGGAATGGCAAGCCCATCTGCATTTTTGTTTGACTATTGACTGGATTTGCAGCTGCTTTGGATGGAATTATGTGCTCTGTACTCCATAATAGTGGAGTCGGATATCTCGGTAGCCGAGGCATTTCTCTTCTCCCCCTAGTTGTATCCTTTCATCGTGAGCTAACCACTATCGAGAACGCTAGTCAGAACTCTCTTTGGGATAGGCAGCAATACATGCTCATGTCCAGTGGTGAGGATGTGGTTATGAGGCACCTTACTAGCTCTAGCCAGTTCTCGGTAAAATCGCTCTATGCACAACTATCTAAAACCTCTTCACTTTTTGTCATGTGCCATATTTGGAAGGCCACTACCGCTAAAAGTTTAAATATTCTTGTGGCAAATGTTTAGAAACCACCTGCCGACATCTAACAATATAGTTAAGAGCAATGACCGTTTGGACGCCCATTGTGCTTTGTGTGTGGTGCGGAAGGACGCCAACAACATCTTCTTTAGATATCCTTTTCGCGCTTTCTGTGGAGTGCAGTCTGTGAAGCTTCAGGGCTGCATTGGGATCTAGCCTCTGGTGCAGAGTTGATCTTTCTATTGAACTCGTTATGTGGCGTGTCCAAACGCGTAATGTGGCCATATGTAGAGCCATTGTTATGGGCCATTCGGCAAAATGACAACAAAATTACGATTGAGGTTGCCCTCCCTCACTCTGCTGACCGCTTTTTCCAGTGCAATGTTTACCTGCAGCAGTGGATGCTGCTTGGGAAGCGAAGCAACGTTGATAGCATAGTATTGGCGATCAACAAGCTATGACGGGTCTACTCGATGGCTCGTTCATCTCCGCCGGTGTGTTAGGGTCATGGCATCCTTTTGGATCCTCCCCGAGCCTGCGGGCTCTGCCTTAGTTTGATGCCCTAGTGATTTATCTCATACTCAGGAAACCAAGTTTCCTCTATGTAGTGTGACTTGTTTGTATATTGCCGGTGTGTAGGCTTTATTAAGTTTAAGCCGGACACTTTTGTTATCTTCATTCTAAAAAGAACCTCGCATTCCTCTCGTTCCAAAGTTCCCCCACAACGAGCATCTATCTCTTTCCTACTTTGGGCACGAACAAGAGCATCGTGGTAGTCCACCCCATTGACCGATGTTCACTCCAAGGAGGCAAGCCATGCCTTTAAAACCTCGAAAACACAGATGGAAGGTTTGCACTTGAACAAAATGTGTGTAGCGGACTCAAGCTTCCTTCTAAAAAGTTGACTTTGGACATCCTCTCCTCTCTAGACTCGGTGGTCGAAAATCATATTCTAGATGACAAGTCATGCAAAAAACTTCCACTTGGGGCACCCACTTATAAAATATTGCATGCTTAATCAAAATGGTGATGGACCCCTCAGCGGAAGCAGCGGAGTAGATGCCATTTGCCGCAAGCTTCCAAACAATGTTATTGGCGGTCTCGTGCTGAAGATGAACATGATCAAGCATAGCCCAAAGAGCGCAAACTTGATTGATGTGATAAATTATGAGTCCCGTGGACATGTAAATTCTCCTCAGCCAAGCATTGTCGTGGAGAGTGTGATGAGGAAGGAACCTCAAGGCAAGATCTGATCTATCATCACAACCCTATCTTTCATGGTCGTGCACCTTCAGTGCAGTAGCCTCTTGCCCCGCACGTGGTGTACACGAAGTAGAGGGTTTGAACATTGCGGTTGAACACAATATAACCAATCTAGAAGATGGAAACTCATGCACAAGACAATTTCTATGCAGAAATCACAATATACAGGTCTTCAAAGATTCCTCCAAAACATAGGATTTTCAGACAGCTTCCCTCAAAACTCGATATGGGTATTTTTCTGCAATATATGTTTATTTCCTCAAAATAACTTGTTGTGACATGGCACACGACATAGGCTTTAATACATGAACCAACTAACTTAGCTTGGAAAGAAAGTTGATTGCCCAACTAAATCTCCTTTACATGCTCAAAAATTACCTAAAATCTACCAACTATTAGATTTCTTAGTTTATAGGTTAGCAAGACAATCTTTACAACCCAAATCAAACACCTTAGATTTCTATCGTAAATAAATATGACTTCTTTTAAATTGGTGCGTCACTGTGGTATACTATGCATTGTAGACCCCAACAGCAAGTCTTCCAACATAATATATTCCATGCATGTGAACCTCTCAGCCAAATCTCTCCTTGATTGGAACGAATAAAAATAGCAAGTTCATGCACCTTTCTCTTTATACCGCGGCCCTTAAATAATCCGGCCATATCTTCTTCAAAGTAGGAAGCCAATCTCTTTGTTTTTGTCATACACCTTTCACTTTCTACCATGTCCCATAAATAATTCGACCACGTCTTCTTCAAAGTAGGAAACTAATCTCTATTTTGTCATCTCCAACTCTTAAATTATAACTAAGTTGTTGTTTCCTTTTACTCATATGATTGATATGGTGGCCCTGAAATGACAAAATAGAAGCATGTACTTGCAGATTGATCAGAGACCATAGAATTTCAATAGCTTTGACCTTCTTCTTTTCTGCTTCTTTGTGATCTTTTATCTTCTCAAGGTGTTGTTTCCTCCAAGCAATAAAAGGCTCATCCTGCACGTGCACTAAGCCATATTTCTGACCGTCATTAATGTGAAATGTGTTGGTGCGGCTATTATATTTAGCACGGTGCTCCTTGTACCATGTATCTCCCAACAACAAGTGACATGAAACCATCTATATAGGGAACATGTGGCACATGACTTCTTAAAAGGATTTTTTTCAACAAAAGCGATACCTTTGTTCAACAAGTATGGTTGAGACCCTCGGCCTCTGCATCATTGTGATGCACAGAACCATTTATATTAATTGTCAAGCGGAGTACTGAACAAACGCATCTCGGGCTGAAACATTACAGGTTGTGAAAAAACACCTAGGACTAAATCAACTTCTTCGGCAACAACGTCTTCAAGAAGGGATAAACGTCCTCGCTTGTTGTCGCCACATCCTATCAAAGATGGACCAGACATGATTTGCATCATGGTTGCTGAGACCAGCACCACAACAAGTAGACAACACCTTCAACAAGGTAACAACGCAAGTTCGTCACTGGTAAGCATGATTAATAAAGGCCAATACAAAATAATTCACCATAGATATGAAGGAGTGTCTCAATTAGCATCTTCATCATGTATGAGGCGATATTAACATGCATTAGTACTCCATGCGAATAAGATTAATCCGCGTAAAGTCAGCGATGCATTCATCACCATTCTTCTTTGGGAGGATCGCAATGTTGGCCGAATTAAGCCGCTTAATGTGCTCAATAGTGAGTCTGGAAATGTTATTGATCATAGCCATGCTGCCATCCTTAATTGTAGCACAACAAGCCTTGGAAAAAGCCCCGACAAAGCAATATCTGGAGATGGAGACTTATCCTTAGGCATTTGTGCAATGACGACAATCATTTCCTTCTCTGTGAAAGGGTCTCCGATGCCACAGAGGTCGCAGAGAAATATAGAATTTCCCAATTAAAGTCTCTTTGACACCCTTGTGCTTTATGTGACATGGTGGAAAAATGGTCTCCAATCCAGAACTCGCATGTGTTAAAGGAGAGAAGTTAAATGAGGAAAGAGAGGACTAATCCACATTTTAGTAGGGGCAGTCTCAAGACTAGTTTAAACCCCTCTTTAGTCAGGGGTGCTTGGAACTTTAGCCTCTTAAAGAGACTATTTTTAGTCAGACTGAAATAAGTCTTTGGATCCAAGCACCCTCTTAACTAGATCGGACCGAGCCTGAATGAACCCATATTAACACAAACAAAACAAAGGAGACCAGAGCTTCACCAGAGGCAGATCAAAGGCGGAGTATTTTGTGCTGCCTGTGGGAGAGAGGAATCTATTTTTCACCGCTTTTGGGGCAGTCCACACTCGAAACAGTTCTGGAAAGTGCTCCGACAGGAGAAGGCTGCGCCTGTAGTCACACCGCCGGAGTTAAATGGTTCCCGCACCGCCGTTTCACAGTGGCTGCAGGAGTGGTTCGCCGGTGCTAGTGGCGCTGAACGTGAGACAATGGTGCAGGGCCTCTACGGGTTGTGGCTTGCTCGAAATGAGGCACGCGATCGCGATGGGAAGAGAATTGCGGACGCGAAAGCTGTGGCGGAGCGGGTTCATGATCATATGAGGGAGTGGACGACTGAGGTTCACCAAAGAACAGCCAAGACCATGGAGCCAAAACAGGTGGAGAGATGGAAGCCACCCGATGCTGGCTGGATCAAGGTGAACGCGGATGGGGCAACCTCAAAACTGCAGGTTTACGGTGGAGGAGTGGTGCATATGGAGGGGGAGCGTGCTCGTTCCTCCCAAGCACTTCCGACCCGGAGATGCTTGAGGTTTTGGCAAGCAGGCAAGCAGTCAAACTGGCAATGCAGCAGAACGTAGAGAGGATCCATCTTGAGCTGGACAGCAAGGGAGTGGTGGCGATCAAGAACCTGTCGTTCGTTGGTGAACCTCAGTCTCGGCAAGAACCTGTCGACTGTAGGTTCGTTGGTGGAGGAGATCAAGCAGCTACTACGTACAGACTCGCAAGAGTTTAAGGTGAGCTGGGTGCGTAGATCGGCTAATGAAGTGGCGCATTCGTATGAATAAAGAATGGCTTGAGGTGCCACCAGACTGTATTCTGCAGGCTGTAGCAGATGAGATTTCTGACTTTGTTTGATTTCATTTGATTGAATAAATGCTTTACCCCTCAAAACAAAACGAAAAAAATAGACCAGAGCGGACGTGAACCCATAATAATAGAAAAACAAAACTAGGCCGGACCTAACCCGATCCCATGGACCAGCGGCTCAAACCCGACCGAGACGACACAACACAAACAAATGAAGAATAGACGCGACGCTGTCGTCGATGACCCATGGGTGCTCTGCCTGCGTCTACAGAGAATGTCGAGTACAGTATGCGCTTATTGGGCGGGGAGTGCGTACCTGTGGAGCGAGAGGGTGGCAGCATGAGGAGAGATGGTCGAGAGGATGGGACCAAGAGCGCTCGGCGGCATCATCACCTTGTTCTCCTTCAACGTTAGCTGTTGCTCGCCAATGGTGTTGTGAAGCTCCTCCACGGAGCTGCTCATCATTGTCATCATGTTAGCAACAAATAGTACTATGACGCAACAAGTACCACACGACCAGCTAGAAAATGTTTCTCTTCATTCAATCCATCAATTACTACGCGTTGGTTGTGTTGAAAGGGTAGACTGCCCAGCCAGTAAATATATAAGATGGTTACGAGGATCATATTTGTGTGTGTGTATCTATCTTTCCTGAGTAGAGTAGTAATTTAGCAATGATGTCACCGATTCATCCGTCCAGCACCGCGTACACACAAACAATGGTAACTATTAATGGCATTGGTGTGAATGGGTCACTATGCTTTTTTTCATTGCGAGATACCTCTATGATGGGTTGATGCTTTAATGTGATGGATTAAGTGCTACTAGCATGAAAACAAAACATGCTCAATGTGCTGGATGAGTCCAAAAAATTGTAACTGAGTGACTCTCTCTCTCTCTCTCTCTTTCTCTCTCTCTCTTACATGCGGCCCCCATTTTAATGTGCTCGATGAGTCCAAAAAAAAGAAGGGGAGCCTTGGCGCAGTGGTAAAGCTGCTGGCTTGTGACCATGAGGTCACGGATTCAAGTCCTGGAAACAGCCTCTTACAGAATTGTAGGGAAAGGCTGCGTACAATAGACGCAAAGTGGTCGGACCCTTCCCCAGACCCTGCGCAAGCGGGAGCTACATGCACTGGGGCTGCCCCCGATGAGTCCAAAAAAGTATAACAGAGTGAAGTTGTAAAGAAAGATACAACTGCATGCGACACAAACGAGTAGGGAACTGCCACAAACATGCCAGTAGTGATGATGAGTATGGACAATATAGCGAGGCGGAGGGATTTGCGTACCTGTGGAGAGAGAGGGTGAGAGCGCGAGGAGGGAGCGATAGGTTGGTGATGAGGTTGGGCTCGCGAGCGCCTGACGACACCATCGGCTGCACCGCCTGCGTCTGCGCCTTGGCGGGGGTCACCTCCGCTTTAGGCGCGGGAGTAGGTGCAGGTGCCGCGCGGCGGCTACGCGGGCGCTTCCTTTGGCCCCACCGAAGCGGCACATGGGCATTTGGTGAGGCGATGTTGTTGTCGCCACCGCCACTGAAGTTGGATCCTTGGGAGGTGTGCATGTCGTTGTTCAAGAGATGGTGGCTCATGGGCGCAATTGGTGAGTACGCCGGTTGAGGCGGGTGCGGAGCATGACCCCACAATATGTGCTGCTCAAGTGAGGTGCGGGCAATGTCGCTGGCGCTGCCACCACCAACGTTGGGTCCCTGATATGTGTGCATGTCGATATTGTAGGGATGGTGGCTCGCGAGGGCAGCGGATGAGGATGTCATGCGCCCACGTATCATATGGTGCTCCAGCGAGATGCGGGGAAAGTACGGCACGAGGCATGAGGTGTCAGCGACTACGAGCGGGGTGCGCTCGACCTTGCTCTGTGTGGGGCCCGGCATCGGTGCCACTGGCCTAAGGATCACGCTGCCACTGCCGCCATCAGCGAGAGGGAGGGAATCCGAGTTGATTCCCGGGTACCTGCACAGAAAACAAAATCAAACAAACGTTCGAGAGACGATGTTAGCGAGCTATTGGATCACAACAGACCCAAGTGAAACATTTGGATACAGCATGAAATGAACATAAAAAAAACTACTTCCCCTCTTTGTGGGTTACTAGCAACCGAACAATATATTTGTAAGTATCTAGCATGCATGCCCCCAGTAGATAGCTGTGAAGATCATATATGTATGTGTACATGTATCTATCTTTTTTTTTTGCGGGTTAGTGTACATGTATCTGGCTATCCTGAGTAGACACAAACAAGGACAACGAAAACTATTAATGTTATTGTTTAATGTGATGGATAGATGATTAATGTGATGGATGCCAGTGCTAGCATGGAAACAAAACATGGTGTTGGATGAGTAGAGAAAAGTGCAATAGAGTGATGCTGTAAAGAAAGATAGAACTGCATGCAACACGAACCAGATAGAACGGCGACAAAACAGATAGTATAGCCAAGGGGAGGGGCGTGCGTCGTACCCGTGGAGCCAGAGGGTGCCGGCGCGAGGAGGAGGCGATGGGGATGCTCTGAGGTTGGGACCGCGGGCGCCCGACGGCGCCATCGCCGCTCGCGCCTGCGCCTTCGCCGCCTTGCGGCTCCTGTACTTGAGGGATTTCCGACGGCGCACCTCGGCGCGCGTCAGCTCGGGTTCGGGCACCGGCGCCTGGGGACGGCTGCGCGAGCGCTTCCCGTGGCCCCACCACTGGAGCGGCAAGGGACAGTCCGACAAGGCCATGCCGCTGCCACCACCACTGCTGAGGTTGGGTCCCTGGGAGTGGGACGTGTCCATGGCGACGTTGTAGCGAAGGTGGCTCAGGAGGGTAGCGGATGAGGACGCCGGACGATTCTCCAGCGAGGTGCGGGGGAAGTAAGGCGCGAGGCGTGAGGTGTCGACGACGACGTCCGGGGCGCGCTCGTCCTCACTCGGTTTGGGGGCTGGCGCCGGCGCCGCTGGGTTCCTGCTCGTGCCGCTGCCGCCGCCATCAGCGAGGGAATCCGGGTTGATTCTCTGGTACCTGCACACGAAGCAAAATCAAATGAACTATCCAATATTTGGATGCAGCACGAAACGAACAGCAAAAAAAACTTGTTCCCCGAGCAAGAAAACGCGAGGCCAGGATTTGGAAACCAAAATCAGTATACAAGGAAAAAAAACTTGTTTACAAACTGCAAAACTGAAGTGCGATGAAAACCCGGAGCATTCGAAGATCTGTTCGATGAAAATCCGCACAAAAGAGCACACAGAACTGTCTGCAGCGACAACATAGAAACAATCGGGCGAGAGAATGAATCTTCCGCCAAGATCCTTCGCCTCCGCAGAGACAGACCAACGATCAGAAGTCCTAGAACAGAACAAAACCCACAACACGGCAGGAAGGAAGGAACAACCCAGAACACCGCACCGGAAGAACTCCATGAGCAAAATTGCGGCGGCAAGAAGGGGATTTTGATTACCTCGTCATGCTATTCACGTCCGTTTGGGCGGGGCTGGGCGAAGACGCGACTGAGGAGGACCCTCGCATCGGAGCAGCGTTTTAGCCTCCTCCTTGTTTCCTTGGCTGCCGTTTCACTCCGATCACCACACACACACTCTCTTCCTCTCCCACTCTCCGCCTTGTCCTCGTGCTCCCTAGTCTCTACAGATATGTGATTAATGGAATGCTGCTAGCTAGGGCCTCGGCTAATGCGCACCCACGCAATGCTTCTCCTGAGGCGTGAGCGTGACGACCCCCGGGCTCACGTGACCCATCAACAGTTCAACACTTGACGTCGCACTGGGTGGATAAGCGCCGTTGGTTTTAGACTAATTAATGCATGCTTTTATCTATCTATATACCAGCAAAAAACAAATGCTTATCTATCTATACATGTGCTTCCAGCCAAAAAGGCAAACATGTAATAGCATCTCTAATGTTGGTAGCCATTAAGATTGATTTTTATGCTAAAAGTACCATCCTTCTTACTACATCTAAAATGGATATATATATATATATATATATATATATATATATATATATATATATATATATATGCCTTTCACTTCTGTATAGGTTCGAATATAGGTATCGGTATTATGCCTATAAATTAGAAAATTGATTTTCTTTTTGTGACATAAAATGGCAGGTGTTACGATTTACTCCCTCCGTCCCATAATATAAGAGCATTTTTTTACACTATGCTAGTGTAAGCGTAGTGTAAATGCTCTTATATTATGGGACGAAGAGAGTAATATACTATTGTCACTCTTTTCATATAGAAGTAAAAAATGCCTTCCACTTCACTAAATGATATTCTTATTGAAGTGCATATATTCGGAAACTAGCATATATTTGGGGCATTTCACGTGCTCCGATAAAAAGTTTCTTTTTTCTCTCTCCTGAAGTGCATGAAAGCTTCGCTTTCTAAGCTACCAAAGGATCATCCTTTCTATTATGAATATGGCATACAATTATTGTACGATACTACAGTAAGGATTAATTTCATGACTTAGTAGAGAATATGGCAAAGGCACAACAACCTCTTAACTGAACAGATCCATCCAAATGCCTACCAAAATGTTCATTTGTAAGCAAAGGCAAAACAATACAAGAAAACTAGCCAGCTTTAGGAGATACAAACAATGGCACCTGTAGTTTTTCCAGAAAATAGTTTCCCACTTTGCTAACAGGATTTGGTTGCTCTGGAAAATACCGAATAAACAATCGCGTGGAATAGCTAGTATCAAACAATTAAGTAATCCAGAATTTAACCTACAATCTATTACCGCTTTTTCCGTGAGTACTTAATGGGTCATTGCTCTGTAGGGCTACAAACATAACTTTCTAACACGGTCTGGTATGGTAGAACAATTTTATCTCTTGCAAAGTGGAAAGGCTAGCCTGGAAATTATGTCCAATTTTTCTTGTTACATTCTTACTTGGATGGCCCAAGTTTTGATGTACAAATTAAAAAGAACTGATATATTAGATTATGCGACTCTGATTCAACGAAACAATTTCCAACTCCTCCTCCATGAGTGACTCCTCGGGTGTCTAGGGATTTCCTGCCTCCCGCCGGCGCCAATCTGCTTTGTCTCTTGTGGCATTAAGGCCATGGAGGCGTGTTGGATCTCGGCCTTTGACGGCAGTATGACTCCTGCTCCAGTTTTAGGTACTTTTAAGTTTGTACTGCATTTGTGTCCATCTCGGGAAGGCGAGGCCGTGGTGGCTCCCTATAGATGAACAACATGGTTTAGGATTTGATGCAAATGCAACTCGTCATGTTCCCGGGTGATAGCCATGGTTCACGATTTAACTTGAATTGGGGCTCGAGATTTAAGTAATTTAGGATACGCCTTTTTTCTTCTACTAAGACCGCTATGTCCCATGTCTGCATTAGCATTAGCAGTAGCAAAGCCATCACCCATCATGCCCTCCATGAGTAAGTAAACGCTTCTGCCACAAAGAAACCTTTAAGCGTTGTGTTCCCCATCAAACTTCACCAGTTGCATGTTCAGATTTTCCACAGAGACCAATGCCTCAACGCCATAGTCGCCATGATAACGGAGCTCTATCGCTATTGAGGAGATGGAGTTCCAGAGAAGGGTATGTCGAGATCTTCGGATCGCACGATTCGACTTGAACTTAGCCAATCTCAACATCGCAAATGGTCAGTAATAATCAGCGAAATAGGCTGGCAGAACCGGTCGAAAACCTTGGTCAGGAGAACTAGACAAAAAGATTATGGTTAAATTAGGTTAGGGGGTGAACTATACCTTAGAAAAAGGTTAGGGGGATTGTGTCCCAAATTTTATATTTGAGTGTCTAACATACTTATCTGGTAGGTCCAAAATCTGATAGGCCCTCGGTAGCCCCAGCTTCAAATGGTTGGCTGAAGAGTCCGAAAGAATACCCCTAAATGGGAGGCTGATCTAAACTAAAGTTAACGCCGAGAAGATTAGAGCATATTTAGAGAAGGGCCCTTTTCCCCAACTTACACCACTCCCGCATCCGCATGTTTAGGGCCTCGTGAAATTTAACGAAACTGATATTAACTAACTAGCACTAGCCCTAGTTAAAGCAGTTGCTAAGTCAACATAAAGTTTATATTGAGTAGGGTAGACATAACATCAATAGCTGATCCCTTGGTGCTTTTGTCAACGCGAAGCAACAAATAGTTATTGAAAACAGAAACTCGAGAAGCAAAGCAACAAATAGTTCCTCCAAAATAGAAACTTGAGATGCATGGTGGCAATTGGTAGCAGAGATGCAACATTCATAAACCATTATCGGGTAGCACAAAATCAACCTCATAAGTTATTTTCCGATTGTTTGATTTGACTCAAACTCATGGATTGCCCATCCATGGTCACTATCTTCAACCTCTCTTTCTCTTGCTACCTATTTTCTAACGCTTCTCCTCACCGGCAACACCAGAATATCCTTTCTCCTGTTGTGCCGTTATTGGAGTCACGCCCGAGTTCCTCTTCAAACTCAGTCGTAGTCGGAGTCATCCATCGCCATGCCCTTCAGGCTCCCCACGCGCTACAAAATAACACAAAGCTCAAAAAGATGATCATCTATTTTGGCTACATGCTAAGTCACTGCCTCGCGAAAAGAGGGAAACTGAAAGCCATAAACACTGAAAGCAAAACGTTCAATGGGTTTGGCTACGATTATGGCCCAAGACGGTACTAGGAAAATTAACTGTCTCCAATACAAAGTACTTCCTCAATACAAAGTACTTTTATATATAGTGCTCCATATCAGCCATACTCAGTCCCTAGCTCGGCTGGCTAGCACTGCTGGTAAGCATCGCGAGTTCGGGAGTCACAGTTCTTTTTGCAATTCGCTCGCCACCTGCGAACTGGGCTGGCCAAATTTGAGCGCAACCTAAGGCTGCTTGTTTTTTACGCTCATGAGCATTGAGCAGAAACTATCATGGGCACTAATTCCGCTAAAAAAATCTCTAGAAATCTAAATGCGAAATTTAGAAATAACATACACAGTTGGATCTAAATAACTAATCATTTAAATATAATTATACTCCTAATGAGGTGAATCGCAATCAAATATATAATGATCAAGAATAATAAAATCATGGTGACAAAGTGAAGTGCAAATAGCAGTGGGCAAGCTAGTCAGTACCTTCTCAGACTTCATCTCCTTGACTTTGTACCTGGTCCTGTTGGCCTGCCAGAGCCAGTCCCCTGGGCAGATGTGCACGCATGAACATATCGTGTCAGTGATACCAAAACCAATGCATGAATCAAAGGAAAAATTAATAAAAAAAGCTTTGGGCATGCATGCATACGTTGACTTGCTTCTGGACTATCTCGGGGCGCCTGTGTGGGAACCACGGCAGCTTGGTGCCCGTCATGGACAGCCAGTCCTCCTCTTTCTCCTCGTGCGTTACCTGCGTGACGACCCGCGGCACCACCGGCCTCGCCGCCATGGTCGCCTTCTCCTCCTTCTCCTTGACATGGGCGGTACCTCCACGATGGGCGCCTTCCCTTTCTGCTCCTCCGTGGCCTTGAACGACTCCTGACGCTGCATCTGCTGCTGCTTCTTAGGCTCCCCTTTAGGCTCTGGCTGCTGCTTCTCCTTCTTCACCGCTTGCTGCTTCTCGACGAAGGCGATGTGAGGTTCCTCCCAAGAACTGGTCAAGATCATTTTTGGCATCAGTAGAACGATCGACGACACGACCAGAACTGAAAAAAGTTTATCTCTTACGGCAACGTTGTGGCGTTGTTGGGTTGAAAGGGAGGGCCTGGGTGACACGATCAAAACGATCAACCACATGAAATAGAGCAACAGAAGTAAGGCATGACTATGTATGTTTTATGTAGTAGTATCAATCTATTTTGCGCCGGTGATGTCACTGGTTCATCCCTTCCTTGCACCGCGTACATGCAAACAATAGATTAGATAAAAACTACTCACTCCATCTCATAATATAGGAGCGTTTTTTAAACTACACTAATGTAAAAAACGCTTTTATATTTTGGGACAGAGGGAGTATTAATGCGTCATTAGTGCTAGAGTGCATGCGGACCGATATGCAAGCGGTCGCTAAGTCAACACAAAATTTACATTGAGTAGGGTAGACATAACATCAAGAGCTCATCCCTTTGTGCTTTTGCCAACGCGAAGCAACAAATAGTTACTGAAAATAGAAACTCAAGAGGCAAAGCAACAAATAGTTCCTGCAAAACAGAAACTTGAGATGCATGGTGGCAATTGGTAGCAGAGATGCAACATTCCTAAACCATTGTTGGGTAGCACAACATCAACCTCATAAATTATTTCCCGGGTTTTTTTTTTGACTCAAACTCATGGAATGCCCATCCATGATCACTAACTATCTTCAACCTCTCTTTCTCCTGATACCGCTTTTCATGACGCTTCTCACCGCCAATAACTCCAAAATATCCTTTCTCCCATTGTTGCGCCATTGTTGGAGTCACGGCCGAGCTCCTCTTCGAGCTCAGTCGGAGTCCGAGTCCTCGTCATCCGTCGCCATGCCCTTCATGCCGCCCACGCGCTGCAGAATAACACAAAGCTCAGCAAGGTGATCATCCATTTTGGCTACATGCCAAGTCACTGTGGTGCGAATAGAGACAAACTGAAAACCAAAAACACTGAAAGAAAAACAGTCAATGGGTTTGGCTGCGATTCTGGCCCCAAGACGCAAGACAGTACTAGGAAAATTAACTGTCTCCAAGACAAAGTACTTCCTCCATCCAAATTTTGTCAGCCCCGCTCGTATCTTAAAAGAATTTTCAATATAGATGTCACTTGCAAAATATGTGTTATACTATAATAATTGTATTGTTAGATTTGTATTTGAAAGAAGTTTCTAATATAATATTTTTTGTTAAACATACAACTCATATTTTGTAACTTGAATTTATGATAGAAATCTAACTCAAACTCTAATGATATCCGCACTTGAGCATGTCAACCACTCCCACCTAGGGTCACACCTTTCCATGCTCCATACACAATGTAAAGTTCTAGAATATCAACTGGTATGTGCTTTCACCGTCAAAGGATGTAGATTTAACACGACTTCCTGGCCACACGTGTAAGAGCATCTAGGCTAGGAGATGGGCACGTTGGCCACCCTCAGCCCCCCTCCCAACCCCACACACCTGGAAATCTAATTCCCTAAAAAAATATCTAAAAATCTTATTGCAATGCGAAATTCAGAAATAACAAATGCAGTTGGATCTAAACAACTAATCATTTAAATATAATTATAATCCTAACGAGGTGAATCACAATCAAATATATAATCATCAAGAATAATAAAATCATGGCGATGAAGTGAAGTGCAAATAGCAGTGGAAAAGCTAGTGAGTACCTTCTCGGACTTCATCTCCTTGACTTTGTACCTGGTCGTATTGGCCTGCCAGAGCCACTCCCCTGGGCAGATGTTCTGCACGCACGAACATATGGTGTCAGTCATACCAAAACGAATCCATGATTCAAAGGAAAAAATAAAAAAAGCTTTGGGCATGCATGCATACGTTAACTTGCTTCTGGACTATCTCGGGGTGCCTGTGGGGGAACCGCGGCAGCTTGGTGCCCGTCATGGCCAGCCAGTCCTCCTCTTTCTCCTCGTGCGTCAGCTGGGTGACGACCCGCGGCACCACCGTCCTCGCCATGGCCGCCTTCTCCCCCTCCTCCTCGACAGGCGGAGGCACCTCTACCATGGGCGTTTTCCCTTTCTGCTCCTTTGTCGCCTTGATCGACTCCTGACGCTGCGGATGCTGCTGCTTCTTAGGCTTCCCTTTGGGGGCTGGCTGCCGCTTCTCCTCCCTCGCCGCTGGCTGCTTCTCGACGGCGGCGGTGTGAGGTTCCTCCCAAGAACTGGTCAACATCATTTTTGGCATTAGTAGAACGATCGACGACACGACAAGAACTCAAAAAAGTTTATCTCTTACAGCAACATTGCGGCGTTGTTGGGTTGAAAGGGAGGGTCTGGGGGACACGATCAAAACGATCGACCACATGAAATAGTGCAACAGAACTAACGCAGGACTATATATGTATGTTGTACGTAGTAGTATCAATCTATTTTGAGCCACATGAAACTATTAATGGGGCATTAGTGCCAGAGTGTTTGTGGACGGATATGCAAGCTCACTGGAAAGATACCCTATATATAATGCTGGAGATTGGTCAGATTATCTATCCTGGGGATAATCTGGTGATGCTTAATGCGACGGTAGTATTCTACTGGTAGTGGAAAAACATGATTAAAATAAACTTCCGTTTCTAAAGATGAAAATAGAAGAGTACAAAAAGTGTTTAAAAAAATTCAAAACAAACACAAAAGATTTGCCTAATCTTCTCAATAAAGAAGGTTACTAGAGGTTGAAAGGAAGAGGCCATTGCTCCTCCACAAATGGAGAAAAACTCTCACGGCATAATGGAACCTAGGTGCCTTGCACTAGTGGGTGGTTACCGAAATCTTGGCTTCGGCCTTATTGAGCGCCAAGACGATCATCAGCATGTTAGATGACGAAAATGAATCGTTGATTCAGGAGCGCTAGGCCATAGCCTTATCGTCTGCTGGTAATTTGCGTGACCCGTTTGAGACATGGATTGCGCTTGCGGAAAATTAAGCATGTTTCTACGTCTATTTTTTGTGTGTTCTTGCCGAATGGGAACATAGATACGCCACCGAGAACAAGGTCCTCGCTATCCTTCACACGGAGGAAGAGTACTCGCGTCGTAGAGGTGGGGTCAAGTGGATTACCAAAGGGGATGCAAACACAAGCTACTTTCATGCATAAGCGAATGGCCGTAGGCGTAAGTGCTCCATCCAGCATCCACAATTGGAGCAGGGCATATCTATACTTTCAACATTAGTTGGACGGGCTCGGCTGAGCCCGAATTGGTTGTGCTGCACTCTAGTCTGCGGGTTCACTCGCAGTGTGTTTCGCATGAGGAAAATGCTAATCTTATGTGATCCTTCGTGGCTCAAGAGATCGACGCGGAGATTCTCTCCATGTAACTGGATAAGGTGTCGGTCTAGACGGTTGGTCGGTTGCCTTCTTTCACATGTTATTGAATTTTCTGAAGGGCCCTTTGCTCGCCATCTGCACTGGTTTCACGGTCGGTACGCTTGACATATCTAGTTTAAAATTTGGCGTGCTTCCGTTAATTTTGAAGTCAAGGGGGCTGATAAAACATTTGCCAATTTCGCTAGATAGCGCTGATCAATGTTCCTTTTAAAATCCGTTGTAGAAGTCCTATGCCTCACGTCCCTCTCCGGTGGCCCATCGCGTCATAAATAGATGTCGATCCGCGTTTATCAAAGACGGTTACATCCTTGAAGGATTAGTGGCGTTGCATGAGATAATGCATGGTGATGTAGACAATAGGCGACCCTACTTAAGTTAGATATCAAAAAAGCTTATCATTGTGTCAGCTAGGTATTTCTCCACGAGGTTTTGCTTCACAATGGATTTAAGGCTAGGCGGGTTCAACAAGCGTGGGTTGATACAAGGCAATCCTCTACTGCTTGCTCTTTAACTTCGTTGTTGAGGCACTCTCGGCAATGCTCGATAGGGATCGAGCTACTGGGCATATGAAGGGGGGTGGCCCACCTTATCCCTAGGGGGTGTGCACTTGCAATACATAGATGACACAATGATGTTGTTCCAACCAGACCAGCTTAGTATTGCCTTGGTAAAACCAATCCTTCTATGTTTTGAGGCAATGTCGGGGATGAATGTTAATTTCTATAAGTCCAAGGGGATGGATCACTGGGAGGAATATCAGGTTCCAAGTTAGGAGACTTCCCGATCTTGTACTTAGGGTTCCCAATTAATAACAAGAACCTTAAAATCTCTGATGGCGAGGCGTTGTGTTGTTCGGTAGCTAAGAGGGTTTTCCCATGGCATGCGAAGTCATGTCTTCGGGCGCCAGGCTGATCTTAACAAATTTGAGCATCTCCTATCTTACCATATCCACAATGGGTTTGTTCCTTCTAGATGATGGGGCTTACACCAAACTGGACATGTTGCGCTCCAAGTTCTTTTGGGAAGGAGCTGGAGCCAAGAGGAAATACCATGAGGATAAGTGAGTGACAGTTTTACCATCAATAAAAGTCAGGAGGCTTGGGCATAATAAATTTGAAACTTATGAACATTTCCCATTTATCCAAGTGGGTTTGGAAGCTCTCCCAAAATGCTAGTGCGCTTTGGGTGAAGCTTTTCAAAGCAAAGTATTTCCCGGACTGCTCTTTTGTTTTGAATCTAAGGTTTGTGGCTACCCATTTTGGAATGATATTCAAGCGGTTAAGCCGGCTTTCACTTTGGGGGCAAAGTTTTTTACTAGGAATGGCAAGCCCATCTGCATTTTTGTTTGACTATTGACTGGATTTGCAGCTGCTTTGGATGGAATTATGTGCTCTGTACTCCATAATAGTGGAGTCGGATATCTCGGTAGCCGAGGCATTTCTCTTCTCCCCCTAGTTGTATCCTTTCATCGTGAGCTAACCACTATCGAGAACGCTAGTCAGAACTCTCTTTGGGATAGGCAGCAATACATGCTCATGTCCAGTGGTGAGGATGTGGTTATGAGGCACCTTACTAGCTCTAGCCAGTTCTCGGTAAAATCGCTCTATGCACAACTATCTAAAACCTCTTCACTTTTTGTCATGTGCCATATTTGGAAGGCCACTACCGCTAAAAGTTTAAATATTCTTGTGGCAAATGTTTAGAAACCACCTGCCGACATCTAACAATATAGTTAAGAGCAATGACCGTTTGGACGCCCATTGTGCTTTGTGTGTGGTGCGGAAGGACGCCAACAACATCTTCTTTAGATATCCTTTTCGCGCTTTCTGTGGAGTGCAGTCTGTGAAGCTTCAGGGCTGCATTGGGATCTAGCCTCTGGTGCAGAGTTGATCTTTCTATTGAACTCGTTATGTGGCGTGTCCAAACGCGTAATGTGGCCATATGTAGAGCCATTGTTATGGGCCATTCGGCAAAATGACAACAAAATTACGATTGAGGTTGCCCTCCCTCACTCTGCTGACCGCTTTTTCCAGTGCAATGTTTACCTGCAGCAGTGGATGCTGCTTGGGAAGCGAAGCAACGTTGATAGCATAGTATTGGCGATCAACAAGCTATGACGGGTCTACTCGATGGCTCGTTCATCTCCGCCGGTGTGTTAGGGTCATGGCATCCTTTTGGATCCTCCCCGAGCCTGCGGGCTCTGCCTTAGTTTGATGCCCTAGTGATTTATCTCATACTCAGGAAACCAAGTTTCCTCTATGTAGTGTGACTTGTTTGTATATTGCCGGTGTGTAGGCTTTATTAAGTTTAAGCCGGACACTTTTGTTATCTTCATTCTAAAAAGAACCTCGCATTCCTCTCGTTCCAAAGTTCCCCCACAACGAGCATCTATCTCTTTCCTACTTTGGGCACGAACAAGAGCATCGTGGTAGTCCACCCCATTGACCGATGTTCACTCCAAGGAGGCAAGCCATGCCTTTAAAACCTCGAAAACACAGATGGAAGGTTTGCACTTGAACAAAATGTGTGTAGCGGACTCAAGCTTCCTTCTAAAAAGTTGACTTTGGACATCCTCTCCTCTCTAGACTCGGTGGTCGAAAATCATATTCTAGATGACAAGTCATGCAAAAAACTTCCACTTGGGGCACCCACTTATAAAATATTGCATGCTTAATCAAAATGGTGATGGACCCCTCAGCGGAAGCAGCGGAGTAGATGCCATTTGCCGCAAGCTTCCAAACAATGTTATTGGCGGTCTCGTGCTGAAGATGAACATGATCAAGCATAGCCCAAAGAGCGCAAACTTGATTGATGTGATAAATTATGAGTCCCGTGGACATGTAAATTCTCCTCAGCCAAGCATTGTCGTGGAGAGTGTGATGAGGAAGGAACCTCAAGGCAAGATCTGATCTATCATCACAACCCTATCTTTCATGGTCGTGCACCTTCAGTGCAGTAGCCTCTTGCCCCGCACGTGGTGTACACGAAGTAGAGGGTTTGAACATTGCGGTTGAACACAATATAACCAATCTAGAAGATGGAAACTCATGCACAAGACAATTTCTATGCAGAAATCACAATATACAGGTCTTCAAAGATTCCTCCAAAACATAGGATTTTCAGACAGCTTCCCTCAAAACTCGATATGGGTATTTTTCTGCAATATATGTTTATTTCCTCAAAATAACTTGTTGTGACATGGCACACGACATAGGCTTTAATACATGAACCAACTAACTTAGCTTGGAAAGAAAGTTGATTGCCCAACTAAATCTCCTTTACATGCTCAAAAATTACCTAAAATCTACCAACTATTAGATTTCTTAGTTTATAGGTTAGCAAGACAATCTTTACAACCCAAATCAAACACCTTAGATTTCTATCGTAAATAAATATGACTTCTTTTAAATTGGTGCGTCACTGTGGTATACTATGCATTGTAGACCCCAACAGCAAGTCTTCCAACATAATATATTCCATGCATGTGAACCTCTCAGCCAAATCTCTCCTTGATTGGAACGAATAAAAATAGCAAGTTCATGCACCTTTCTCTTTATACCGCGGCCCTTAAATAATCCGGCCATATCTTCTTCAAAGTAGGAAGCCAATCTCTTTGTTTTTGTCATACACCTTTCACTTTCTACCATGTCCCATAAATAATTCGACCACGTCTTCTTCAAAGTAGGAAACTAATCTCTATTTTGTCATCTCCAACTCTTAAATTATAACTAAGTTGTTGTTTCCTTTTACTCATATGATTGATATGGTGGCCCTGAAATGACAAAATAGAAGCATGTACTTGCAGATTGATCAGAGACCATAGAATTTCAATAGCTTTGACCTTCTTCTTTTCTGCTTCTTTGTGATCTTTTATCTTCTCAAGGTGTTGTTTCCTCCAAGCAATAAAAGGCTCATCCTGCACGTGCACTAAGCCATATTTCTGACCGTCATTAATGTGAAATGTGTTGGTGCGGCTATTATATTTAGCACGGTGCTCCTTGTACCATGTATCTCCCAACAACAAGTGACATGAAACCATCTATATAGGGAACATGTGGCACATGACTTCTTAAAAGGATTTTTTTCAACAAAAGCGATACCTTTGTTCAACAAGTATGGTTGAGACCCTCGGCCTCTGCATCATTGTGATGCACAGAACCATTTATATTAATTGTCAAGCGGAGTACTGAACAAACGCATCTCGGGCTGAAACATTACAGGTTGTGAAAAAACACCTAGGACTAAATCAACTTCTTCGGCAACAACGTCTTCAAGAAGGGATAAACGTCCTCGCTTGTTGTCGCCACATCCTATCAAAGATGGACCAGACATGATTTGCATCATGGTTGCTGAGACCAGCACCACAACAAGTAGACAACACCTTCAACAAGGTAACAACGCAAGTTCGTCACTGGTAAGCATGATTAATAAAGGCCAATACAAAATAATTCACCATAGATATGAAGGAGTGTCTCAATTAGCATCTTCATCATGTATGAGGCGATATTAACATGCATTAGTACTCCATGCGAATAAGATTAATCCGCGTAAAGTCAGCGATGCATTCATCACCATTCTTCTTTGGGAGGATCGCAATGTTGGCCGAATTAAGCCGCTTAATGTGCTCAATAGTGAGTCTGGAAATGTTATTGATCATAGCCATGCTGCCATCCTTAATTGTAGCACAACAAGCCTTGGAAAAAGCCCCGACAAAGCAATATCTGGAGATGGAGACTTATCCTTAGGCATTTGTGCAATGACGACAATCATTTCCTTCTCTGTGAAAGGGTCTCCGATGCCACAGAGGTCGCAGAGAAATATAGAATTTCCCAATTAAAGTCTCTTTGACACCCTTGTGCTTTATGTGACATGGTGGAAAAATGGTCTCCAATCCAGAACTCGCATGTGTTAAAGGAGAGAAGTTAAATGAGGAAAGAGAGGACTAATCCACATTTTAGTAGGGGCAGTCTCAAGACTAGTTTAAACCCCTCTTTAGTCAGGGGTGCTTGGAACTTTAGCCTCTTAAAGAGACTATTTTTAGTCAGACTGAAATAAGTCTTTGGATCCAAGCACCCTCTTAACTAGATCGGACCGAGCCTGAATGAACCCATATTAACACAAACAAAACAAAGGAGACCAGAGCTTCACCAGAGGCAGATCAAAGGCGGAGTATTTTGTGCTGCCTGTGGGAGAGAGGAATCTATTTTTCACCGCTTTTGGGGCAGTCCACACTCGAAACAGTTCTGGAAAGTGCTCCGACAGGAGAAGGCTGCGCCTGTAGTCACACCGCCGGAGTTAAATGGTTCCCGCACCGCCGTTTCACAGTGGCTGCAGGAGTGGTTCGCCGGTGCTAGTGGCGCTGAACGTGAGACAATGGTGCAGGGCCTCTACGGGTTGTGGCTTGCTCGAAATGAGGCACGCGATCGCGATGGGAAGAGAATTGCGGACGCGAAAGCTGTGGCGGAGCGGGTTCATGATCATATGAGGGAGTGGACGACTGAGGTTCACCAAAGAACAGCCAAGACCATGGAGCCAAAACAGGTGGAGAGATGGAAGCCACCCGATGCTGGCTGGATCAAGGTGAACGCGGATGGGGCAACCTCAAAACTGCAGGTTTACGGTGGAGGAGTGGTGCATATGGAGGGGGAGCGTGCTCGTTCCTCCCAAGCACTTCCGACCCGGAGATGCTTGAGGTTTTGGCAAGCAGGCAAGCAGTCAAACTGGCAATGCAGCAGAACGTAGAGAGGATCCATCTTGAGCTGGACAGCAAGGGAGTGGTGGCGATCAAGAACCTGTCGTTCGTTGGTGAACCTCAGTCTCGGCAAGAACCTGTCGACTGTAGGTTCGTTGGTGGAGGAGATCAAGCAGCTACTACGTACAGACTCGCAAGAGTTTAAGGTGAGCTGGGTGCGTAGATCGGCTAATGAAGTGGCGCATTCGTATGAATAAAGAATGGCTTGAGGTGCCACCAGACTGTATTCTGCAGGCTGTAGCAGATGAGATTTCTGACTTTGTTTGATTTCATTTGATTGAATAAATGCTTTACCCCTCAAAACAAAACGAAAAAAATAGACCAGAGCGGACGTGAACCCATAATAATAGAAAAACAAAACTAGGCCGGACCTAACCCGATCCCATGGACCAGCGGCTCAAACCCGACCGAGACGACACAACACAAACAAATGAAGAATAGACGCGACGCTGTCGTCGATGACCCATGGGTGCTCTGCCTGCGTCTACAGAGAATGTCGAGTACAGTATGCGCTTATTGGGCGGGGAGTGCGTACCTGTGGAGCGAGAGGGTGGCAGCATGAGGAGAGATGGTCGAGAGGATGGGACCAAGAGCGCTCGGCGGCATCATCACCTTGTTCTCCTTCAACGTTAGCTGTTGCTCGCCAATGGTGTTGTGAAGCTCCTCCACGGAGCTGCTCATCATTGTCATCATGTTAGCAACAAATAGTACTATGACGCAACAAGTACCACACGACCAGCTAGAAAATGTTTCTCTTCATTCAATCCATCAATTACTACGCGTTGGTTGTGTTGAAAGGGTAGACTGCCCAGCCAGTAAATATATAAGATGGTTACGAGGATCATATTTGTGTGTGTGTATCTATCTTTCCTGAGTAGAGTAGTAATTTAGCAATGATGTCACCGATTCATCCGTCCAGCACCGCGTACACACAAACAATGGTAACTATTAATGGCATTGGTGTGAATGGGTCACTATGCTTTTTTTCATTGCGAGATACCTCTATGATGGGTTGATGCTTTAATGTGATGGATTAAGTGCTACTAGCATGAAAACAAAACATGCTCAATGTGCTGGATGAGTCCAAAAAATTGTAACTGAGTGACTCTCTCTCTCTCTCTCTCTTTCTCTCTCTCTCTTACATGCGGCCCCCATTTTAATGTGCTCGATGAGTCCAAAAAAAAGAAGGGGAGCCTTGGCGCAGTGGTAAAGCTGCTGGCTTGTGACCATGAGGTCACGGATTCAAGTCCTGGAAACAGCCTCTTACAGAATTGTAGGGAAAGGCTGCGTACAATAGATGCAAAGTGGTCGGACCCTTCCCCAGACCCTGCGCAAGCGGGAGCTACATGCACTGGGGCTGCCCCCGATGAGTCCAAAAAAGTATAACAGAGTGAAGTTGTAAAGAAAGATACAACTGCATGCGACACAAACGAGTAGGGAACTGCCACAAACATGCCAGTAGTGATGATGAGTATGGACAATATAGCGAGGCGGAGGGATTTGCGTACCTGTGGAGAGAGAGGGTGAGAGCGCGAGGAGGGAGCGATAGGTTGGTGATGAGGTTGGGCTCGCGAGCGCCTGACGACACCATCGGCTGCACCGCCTGCGTCTGCGCCTTGGCGGGGGTCACCTCCGCTTTAGGCGCGGGAGTAGGTGCAGGTGCCGCGCGGCGGCTACGCGGGCGCTTCCTTTGGCCCCACCGAAGCGGCACATGGGCATTTGGTGAGGCGATGTTGTCGCCACCGCCACTGAAGTTGGATCCTTGGGAGGTGTGCATGTCGTTGTTCAAGAGATGGTGGCTCATGGGCGCAATTGGTGAGTACGCCGGTTGAGGCGGGTGCGGAGCATGACCCCACAATATGTGCTGCTCAAGTGAGGTGCGGGCAATGTCGCTGGCGCTGCCACCACCAACGTTGGGTCCCTGATATGTGTGCATGTCGATATTGTAGGGATGGTGGCTCGCGAGGGCAGCGGATGAGGATGTCATGCGCCCACGTATCATATGGTGCTCCAGCGAGATGCGGGGAAAGTACGGCACGAGGCATGAGGTGTCAGCGACTACGAGCGGGGTGCGCTCGACCTTGCTCTGTGTGGGGCCCGGCATCGGTGCCACTGGCCTAAGGATCACGCTGCCACTGCCGCCATCAGCGAGAGGGAGGGAATCCGAGTTGATTCCCGGGTACCTGCACAGAAAACAAAATCAAACAAACGTTCGAGAGACGATGTTAGCGAGCTATTGGATCACAACAGACCCAAGTGAAACATTTGGATACAGCATGAAATGAACATAAAAAAAACTACTTCCCCTCTTTGTGGGTTACTAGCAACCAAACAATATATTTGTAAGTATCTAGCATGCATGCCCCCAGTAGATAGCTGTGAAGATCATATATGTATGTGTACATGTATCTATCTTTTTTTTTTGCGGGTTAGTGTACATGTATCTGGCTATCCTGAGTAGACACAAACAAGGACAACGAAAACTATTAATGTTATTGTTTAATGTGATGGATAGATGATTAATGTGATGGATGCCAGTGCTAGCATGGAAACAAAACATGGTGTTGGATGAGTAGAGAAAAGTGCAATAGAGTGATGCTGTAAAGAAAGATAGAACTGCATGCAACACGAACCAGATAGAACGGCGACAAAACAGATAGTATAGCCAAGGGGAGGGGCGTGCGTCGTACCCGTGGAGCCAGAGGGTGCCGGCGCGAGGAGGAGGCGATGGGGATGCTCTGAGGTTGGGACCGCGGGCGCCCGACGGCGCCATCGCCGCTCGCGCCTGCGCCTTCGCCGCCTTGCGGCTCCTGTACTTGAGGGATTTCCGACGGCGCACCTCGGCGCGCGTCAGCTCGGGTTCGGGCACCGGCGCCTGGGGACGGCTGCGCGAGCGCTTCCCGTGGCCCCACCACTGGAGCGGCAAGGGACAGTCCGACAAGGCCATGCCGCTGCCACCACCACTGCTGAGGTTGGGTCCCTGGGAGTGGGACGTGTCCATGGCGACGTTGTAGCGAAGGTGGCTCAGGAGGGTAGCGGATGAGGACGCCGGACGATTCTCCAGCGAGGTGCGGGGGAAGTAAGGCGCGAGGCGTGAGGTGTCGACGACGACGTCCGGGGCGCGCTCGTCCTCACTCGGTTTGGGGGCTGGCGCCGGCGCCGCTGGGTTCCTGCTCGTGCCGCTGCCGCCGCCATCAGCGAGGGAATCCGGGTTGATTCTCTGGTACCTGCACACGAAGCAAAATCAAATGAACTATCCAATATTTGGATGCAGCACGAAACGAACAGCAAAAAAAACTTGTTCCCCGAGCAAGAAAACGCGAGGCCAGGATTTGGAAACCAAAATCAGTATACAAGGAAAAAAAACTTGTTTACAAACTGCAAAACTGAAGTGCGATGAAAACCCGGAGCATTCGAAGATCTGTTCGATGAAAATCCGCACAAAAGAGCACACAGAACTGTCTGCAGCGACAACATAGAAACAATCGGGCGAGAGAATGAATCTTCCGCCAAGATCCTTCGCCTCCGCAGAGACAGACCAACGATCAGAAGTCCTAGAACAGAACAAAACCCACAACACGGCAGGAAGGAAGGAACAACCCAGAACACCGCACCGGAAGAACTCCATGAGCAAAATTGCGGCGGCAAGAAGGGGATTTTGATTACCTCGTCATGCTATTCACGTCCGTTTGGGCGGGGCTGGGCGAAGACGCGACTGAGGAGGACCCTCGCATCGGAGCAGCGTTTTAGCCTCCTCCTTGTTTCCTTGGCTGCCGTTTCACTCCGATCACCACACACACACTCTCTTCCTCTCCCACTCTCCGCCTTGTCCTCGTGCTCCCTAGTCTCTACAGATATGTGATTAATGGAATGCTGCTAGCTAGGGCCTCGGCTAATGCGCACCCACGCAATGCTTCTCCTGAGGCGTGAGCGTGACGACCCCCGGGCTCACGTGACCCATCAACAGTTCAACACTTGACGTCGCACTGGGTGGATAAGCGCCGTTGGTTTTAGACTAATTAATGCATGCTTTTATCTATCTATATACCAGCAAAAAACAAATGCTTATCTATCTATACATGTGCTTCCAGCCAAAAAGGCAAACATGTAATAGCATCTCTAATGTTGGTAGCCATTAAGATTGATTTTTATGCTAAAAGTACCATCCTTCTTACTACATCTAAAATGGATATATATATATATATATATATATATATATATATATATATATATATATATATATATATATATATATATGCCTTTCACTTCTGTACAGGTTCGAATATAGGTATCGGTATTACCTATAAATTAGAAAATTGATTTTCTTTTTGTGACATAAAATGGCAGGCGTTACGATTTACTCCCTCCGTCCCATAATATAAGAGCATTTTTTTTACACTATGCTAGTGTAAGCATAGTGTAAATGCTTTTATATTATGGGACGAAGAGAGTAATATACTATTGTCACTCTTTTCATATAGAAGTAAAAAATGGCTTCCACTTCACTAAATGATACTCTTATTGAAGTGCATATATTCGGAAACTAGCATATATTTGGGGCATTTCACGTGCTCCGATAAAAAGTTTCTTTTTTTTTCTCTCCTGAAGTGCATGAAAGCTTCGCTTTCTAAGCTACCAAAGGATCACCCTTTCTGTTATGAATATGTCATACAATTATTGTATGACACTACAGTAAGGATTAATTTCATGACTTAGTAGAGAATATGGCAAAGGCACAACAACCTCTTAACTGAACAGATCCATCCAAATGCCTACCAAAATGTTCATTTGTAAGCAAAGGCAAAACAATACAAGAAAACTAGCCAGCTTTAGGAGATACAAACAATGGCACCTGTAGTTTTTCCAGAAAATAGTTTCCCACTTTGCTAACAGGATTTGGTTGCTCTGGAAAATACCGAATAAACAATCGCGTGGAATAGCTAGTATCAAACAATTAAGTAATCCAGAATTTAACCTACAATCTATTACCGCTTTTTCCGTGAGTACTTAATGGGTCATTGCTCTGTAGGGCTACAAACATAACTTTCTAACACGGTCTGGTACGGTAGAACAATTTTATCTCTTGCAAAGTGGAAAGGCTAGCCTGGAAATTATGTCCAATTTTTCTTGTTAAATTCTTACTTGGATGGCCCAAGTTTTGATGTACAAATTAAAAAGAACTGATATATTAGATTATGCGACTCTGATTGAACGAAACAATTTCCAACTCCTCCTCCATGAGTGACTCCTCGGGTGTCTAGGGATTTACTGCCTCCCGCCAGCGCCAATCTGCTTTGTCTCTTGTGTCCTTAAGGCCATGGAGGCGTGCTGGATCTCGGCCTTTGGCGGCAGTATGCCTCCTGCTCCATTTTTAGGCACTTTTTAAGTTTGTATTGCGTTTGTGTCCATCTCGGGAAGGCGAGGCCGCGGTGGCTCCCTGTAGATGTACACCATGGTTTAGGATTTGATGCAAATGCAACTCTTCATGTTCCCGGGTGATAGCCATGGTTCACGATTTAACTTGAATTGGGGCTCGAGATTTAAGTAATTTAGGATACGCCTTTTTTCTTCTACTAAGACCGCTATGTCTCATGTCTGCATTAGCATTAGCAGTAGAAAAGCCATCACCGATCATGCCCTCCATGAGTAAGTAAACGCTTCTACCACAAAGAAACCTTTAAGTGATGTGTTCCCCATCAAACTTCACCAATGCCTCAACAGCATAGTCACCATGATACTCGAGCTCTATCGCTATTGAGGAGATGGGGTTCGAGAGAAGGGTATGTCAAGATCTTTGGATCGCATGATTTGACTTGAACATAGCCAATCTCAACATCGCAAATGGTCAGTAATAATCAGTGAAATAGGCTAGGGGAACCGGTCGAATACCCTGGTTAGGAGAACTAGACAAAAAGCTTGTGGTTAAATTAGGTTAGGGGGTGAACTATACCTTAGAAAAAGGTTATGGGGATTGTGTCCCAAATTTGATATTTGAGTGTCTAACATACTTATCTGGTAGGTCCAAAATATGATAGGCCCTCGGTAGCCCCAGCTTCAAACGGTTGGCTGAAGAGTCCCAAAGAATACCCCTAAATGGGAGGCTGGTCTAAACTAAAGTTAATGCCGAGCGGATTAGAGCATATTTAGAGAAAGGCCCTTCTCCCCAACTTACACCGCTCCCGCATCCACATATTTAACGAAACTAATATCGACTAACTAGCACTAGCCCTAGTTAAAGCGGTCGCTAAGTCAACAGAAAGTTTACATTGAGTAGGGTAGACATAACATCAATAGCTGATCCCTTGGTGTTTTTGCCAACGCGAAGCAACAAATAGTTATTGTAAAGAGAAACTCGAGAAGCAAAGCAACAAATAGTTCCTCCAAAATAGGAACTTGAAATGCATGGTGGCACTTGGTAGCAGAGATGCAACATTCCTAAACCATTATCGAGTAGCACAAAATCAACCTCATAAGTTAGTTTCCGATTGTTTGATTTGACTCAAACTCATGGATTGCCCATCCATGATCACTATCTTCAACCTCTCTTTCTCTTGCTACCTATTTTTCTAACGCTTGTCCTCACCGGCAATGCCAGAATATCCTTTCTCCCGTCATGCCGTTGTTTGAGTCACGCCCGAGCTCCTCTTCGAACTCAGTCGTAGTCGGAGTCATCCATCGCCATGCCCTTTAGGCCCCCCACGCGCTACAAAATAACACAAAGCTCAAAAAGGTGATCATCCATTTTGGCTACATGCCAAGTCACTGCCTCGCGAAAAGAGAGAAACTGAAAGCCAAAAACACTGAAAGCAAAACGTTCAATGGGCTTGGCTACGATTATGGCCCAACACAGTACTAGGAAAATTAACTGTCTCCAATACAAAGTACTTCCTCAATACAAAGTACTTTTATATATAGTGCTCCATATTAGCCATACTCAGTCCCTAGCTCGGCTGGATAGCACTGCTGGTAAGCATCGCGAGTTCGGGAGTCGCATTTCTTTTTACAATTGGCTCGCCGCCTGCAAACTGGGCTGGCCAAATTTGTGCGCAACCTTTAGCGAAGGCTGCTTGTTTTTTACGCTCACGAGCATCGAGCAGGAACTTTCATGGGCACTAATTCCGCTAAAAAAATCTCTAGAAATCTAAATGCGAAATTTAGAAATAACATACACAATTGGATCTAAACAACTAATCATTTAAATATAATTATAATCCTAACGAGGTGAATCACAATCAAATATATAATGATCAAGAATAATAAAACCATGGTGACAAAGTGAAGTGCAAATAGCAGTGGGCAAGCCAGTCAGTACCTTCTCAGACTTCATCTCCTTGACTTTGTACCTGGTCCCGTTGGCCTGCCAGAGCCACTCCCCTGGGCAGATGTTCTGCACGCATGAACAGATCGTGTCAGTGATGAATGCATGAAACAAAGGAAATAATAATAATAATAATAATAATAATAATAATAATAATAAAAGCTTTGGGCATGCATGCATACGTTACTTGCTTCTGGACTATCTCGGGGCGCCTGTGTGGGAACCGCGGCCACTTGGTGCCTGTCATGGCCAGCCAGTCCTCCTCTTTCTCCTCGTGTGTCAGCTGCGTGACGACCCGCGACACCACCGGCCTCGCCGCTATGGCCGCCTTCTCCTCCTTCTCCTCGACGTGGGGTGTCACCTCCACCATGGGCGCCTTCCCTTTCTGTTCCTCTGTCGCCTTGATCAACTCCTGACGCTGCGACTGCTGCTGCTTCTTAGGCTCCCCTTTGGGCTATGGCTGCTGCTTCTCCTCCTTCACCGCTGGCTGCTTCTCGACGGAGGCGATGTGAGGTTTGTCGGTGTCAAAACCAGCGGATCTCGGGTAGGGGGTCCCGAACTGTGCGTCTAAGGCTGATGGTAACATGAGGCGGGGGACACAATGTTTACCCAGGTTCAGGCCCTCTCGATGGAGGTAATACCCTACTTCTGCTTGATTGATATTTATGATATGAGTATTACAAGAGTTGATCTACCACGAGACCGTAGAGGCTAAACCCTAGAAGCTAGCCTATGATTATGATTGTTGTTGTCATACGGACTAAACCCTCGGTTTATATAGACACCGGAGGGGGCTAGGGTTACACAGAGTCGGTTACAGAGAAGGAGATCTGCATATCCGAATCGCCAAGCTTGCCTTCCACGCAAAGGAGAGTCCCACCCGGACACGGGACGAAGCCTTCAATCTTGTATCTTCATAGTCCAACAGTCCGGCCAAAGTATATAGTCCGGCTGTCCGAGGACCCCCTAATCCAGGACTCCCTCAGTAGCCCCTGAACCAGGCTTCAATGACGATGAGTCCGGCGCGCAGATTGTCTTCGGCATTGTAAGGCAGGTTCCTTCTCCGAATACTCGATAGAAGATTTTGAACACAAGGATCGTGTCCGGCTCTGCAAAACAAATTCCACATACCACCATAGAGAGTATATTATTCCACAAATCTAATCTACTGACAACTTTTCATAACGTGACGTCCTGCCATGGCCCGGTCATTACAAACCGTTTTTCCCTGCCTGCCACTGCATGTGTTGCGAGGCGGTTTTATTGGCACGTTTTGTCGAAGCAGAGATCGTGTTCCCCTTATCACGGTATTCTCATCAATACGGATATGGGTAACCCAACCGTGCCATCAATCGCGGCGCTTGGGGAATAAGCGATTTTATGGGGCAAGTAGGGAGGCGCACAGTTTCTACCGCCTTTATAAAGGGACAAGGATTTCTCTTTTTCACCCACGCCTTCTTCTTCCCCTGCCCATCCATTGTCGCACACTCGAGCTCCAGCGCCCAAGTTCTCATCTTCTCCGGAAAGCCATTCTGAACATGTCCGGAGCGGGAGGCAAGTGGATGGTCTCCTCCGTTACGGAGGATAACATTACGAAGCTCTGGGAAGCCGGATACCTGGCCGTAGACATCGCGCACCGGCTCCCAGACGTGCGGCAGATCGTCCCTACTCAAGAACCCCATGAGAGGGTTGTATTCCTCACACACTTCGTCCGCGGACTGGGATTTCCCCTCCACCCATTTGTCCGTGAGCTCATGTTCTACTACGGGCTGGACTTCCATGATCTGGCCCCCAATTTCATCCTCAACATCTCGGTGTTTATCGTCGTGTGCGAGGCCTTCCTCCGCATCAAGCCCCACTTCGGCCTGTGGCTGAAGACCTTCAACGTGAAATCGAAGGTGGTGGTAGGCCAGCAAGCGGAGTGCGGAGGCGCCATGGTGGGCAAAATGCCCAACGTCACCTGGCTCGAAAGCTCCTATATGGAGACCGTGAAGGGGTGGCAATCGGGGTGGTTCTACATCACCGAGCAGCGCGACACCAACTGGGTGGCGGCCCCCGAATTTCGATCCGGCATCCCAACGCGGCTCACCTCCTGGAAAGAGAAGGGCCTATCCTGGGGTTCATCGGTGGAGCTGACCGGACTCCACAGCTGTGTTTAAAATATGATAAGCAAGAAAATCAAGCTTGTCAACGTGGTCCAGGTCATGCTCTTCCGCCGGATCCTTCCGTGTCAAAGACGGGCATTCAATATGTGGAAGTTCGACCCGGCCGAGCACCAGACGCTGCGAGAGCGTTTTGACACGACACACAAAGACGTCTGGAAGGTGTTGTTCAAGGCCGCCGAGGTTCCTCCTCCCCTTACCGAGGATCGCCGACTCAGCGCAAAGCACCCTGCCAATCCGGTAAGCTCTTTATATATCACAAGATGTTCCTTTCCCTAGTATAATCATGTGAGGGATCTGAGCCTCCATGCCATTTTAACAGGACTGGGTAGCGACGGCGGAGCGGATCGATTGTCCGGCCTCACTGCCCGAAGATCCAGCGAAGGCTCTCTTAACGGAGATGCTGGTTTCGGCGCCCTATGAGGCGCCAGAGAAGAAGGCCGCGGGGACCAGGAAAGGTCTCTGGCGCAAGGTTGTATCGGACTCATCGTCCGAAAACACCGAGGCGCATTCCTCCCACGAAAACGAGGAGGCGGAAGAGGAAAGTTCTCCCCCCCCAACCGGGGGGGGGGGGAAGAAAAGGAAGGCCGCCCCATCTGGGGAGGCCAAAGGGTCCAAGAAGGGAAGGACCCTCCTTCCGGACCACTCCACAACAGCCGCTTACAATGACGATGAGTGGTTGCCCAGGGACAAGCCCCTGGTGAAGTCGTAAGTATCCGAATACTATAATAGTTCTGGTATGTTTCATTTTATTACTTCTTATCATGTCAAACATGATCATGCAGTCCATCCAAAGCACATATCGATGTATCCTCTTTGGATGAGTCTTTGGGCCAGTTGGCGATGAACAACGATTCACTCCCGACAGCCACCTCCCCCACGGCCCACGGACGACATCGAGATGTTGCCTCAAAGGGCACCGGACCAAGGGGAGATAATTCTGGAGGCACCCCAAGGCGACATCCGAGATGCCGGGTGCATGGGGGGTAAGACTCCCATGGGTTCTAATGAAGGGGGCCGCAGCAAGTTCGGCCCCCAGCCGGATACTACGCCGGAACCTCCAGTGGTTCTGGATTCTATCAGGCGTCCCCTCGCCAAGGGGGGCGAGCCGTCTGTGCCGGTGGCCTTTGTCCATCCAGAGGCATCAGAGAACTTGCTGGAAGCGCTTCGCGGCGCTTCCATTGACGAAGAGCACCACACCATCATGAGTGCGGTGGTCTAGAAGGTTCGGTCCGCCAAAAGCGGATTGACCGAAACCTGTGCTAGCCTCCTCACAGGCTTTGAGGTAAGTAATCGAATTATGGGAAAATATCACAACATAGACAGTAGCCCATGATGCTCTGTTTGGTGTTTGCAAAGAAAGGCCGAACATAGGATCAAATAACAATCAAAGGAGTCTAATTAGAATATGTCTATGAATAAGCAGGCTACGCTGCTGGCCGCTGCCGATCGTACTGCGGAGGTCTCCAGACTGAAGCGGGACCTTGAGCGGTCCGAGGAAGAGCTCGGCTTTACCAAGAGGCAGCTCGAAGAGAACAAAGGTAAGTGATACCCCGTCTGTATATTGATAAAGGAAAAAGTGGTTCTTAGATCATAGGATCATCATGGTTTTTGCTAGGGGCCACGGCCGAAGTGGCGGCCCTGAAGAAGGCGCTGTCCGAGGCCGAAGACAGAGCGGCAAATGAGCGCATCGAGCGCAAGAAGCAAGAATCCCGAGTCGGCGAGGTTCAGCAAGAGCTCCAGGATTTCGTCAAAAAATACGAGTCCTTGGAGCGTGTCTCTAAGAAGCAGGGGCCCGAGCTTGCGAAGTCCCTCGAGAACGCACAAAATGCCAAGGCTGAAGCTCAAAAGGCCCTCCACGAGATTCAGGCGGTCAAGAAGATAGCGGCGGGTAAGGCATTCATTATGCAAAGAAAGCATGTGAAGGAGACTTTCCTTTTACTTACCCGAATTCGGAGCTCTCTAGGAGCGTTCGCAGATCTACCCAGCAGCGTATCGGATCCCGCGGAGTTCTACGGGGCCAAGGAAGGGAGCTCGACGGAAAAGTTGTTTTGGTCTCAATATATTGGGACCGAACATCCGATTCCCTTGAGCGACCAGTTGAATCTGTTGGGGAATGTAGTAATTTCAAAAATTTCCCACGCACACGCAAGATCATGGTGATGCATATCAACAAGAAGGAAGAGTGTTGTCTACGTACCCTCATAGACCGAAAGCGGAAGCGTTAGCACTACGCGGTTGATGTAGTCATACGTCTTCATGATCCGACCGATCCAAGTACCGAACGCACGGCACCTCCGAGTTCAGCACACGTTCAGCACGATGACGTCCCGCGAACTCCAATCCAGTAGAGCTTCACGCGAGAGTTCCATCAGCACGACAGCGTGGTGACGATGATGATGTTCTACCGTCACAGGGCTTCGCCGAAGCACCGCTACGATATGATCGTGGTGGATTATGGTGGAAGGGGGCACCGCACACGGCTAAGAGATCAAGAGATCAATTGTTGTGTCTTTGGGGTGCCCCCTGCCCTCGTATATAAAGGAGTGGAGGAGGGGGAGGGCCAGCCCTCTCTATGGCGCGCCCTAGGGGAGTCCTACTCCCACCGGGGGTAGGATTCCCCCTTTCCTAGTAGAACTAGGAGCCCTTCCAAGTAGTAGGAGTAGGAGGGAAGGAAAGGGAAGGGAAAAATAGAAGGAAGGAAGGGGGCGCCCCCCTCCCTAGTCCAATTCGGACCAGCCCATGGGAAGGGGTGCAGCCAACCTTTGAGGCCTTTCTCTCCTTTCCCGTATGGCCCATTAAGGCCCAATACGAATTCCAGTAACTCCCCGGTACTCCTGAAAATACCCGAATCACTCGGGACCTTTCCGATGTCCGAATATAGTCGTCCAATATATCAATCTTTACGTCTCGACCATTTCAAGACTCCTCGTCATGTCCCCGATCTCATCCGGGACTCTGAACTACTTCGGTACATCAAAACACGTAAACTCATAATATAACCGTCATCAAACTTTAAGCGTGCGGACCCTACGGGTTCGAGAACTATGTAGACATGACCGAGACATGTCTCCGGTCAATAACCAATAGCGGAACCTGGATGCTCATATTGGCTCCTACATATTCTACGAAGATCTTTATCGTTCAAACCGCATAACAACACACGTTGTTCCCTTTGTCATCGGTATGTTACTTGTCCGAGAATCGATCATCGGTATCTCAATACCTAGTTCAATCTCATTACCGGCAAGTCTCTTTACTCGTTTCGTAACACATCATCCTGCAACTAACTCATTAGTTGCAATGCTTGCAAGGCTTATAGTGATGTGCATTACCGAGTGGGCCTAGAGATACCTCTCCGACAATCGGAGTGACAAATCCTAATCTTGAAATACGCCAACCCAACAAGTACCTTCGGAGACACCTGTAGAGCGCCTTTATAATCACCCAGTTACGTTGTGACGTTTGGTAGCACACAAAGTGTTCCTCCGGTAAACGGGAGTTGCATAATCTCATAGTCATAGGAACATGTATAAGTCATGAAGTAAGCAATAGCAACAAACTAAACGATCAAGTGTTATGCTAACGGAATGGGTCAAGTCAATCACATCATTCTCTAATGATGTGACCCCATTAATCAAATGACAACTCATGTCTATGGCTAGGAAACTTAACCATCTTTGATTCAACGAGCTAGTCAAGTAGAGGCATACTAGTGACATACTGTTTGTCTATGTATTCACACATGTATTATGTTTCCTGTTAATACAATTCTAGCATGAATAATAAAAATTTACCATGACATAAGGAAATAAATAATAACTTTATTATTGCCTCTAGGGCATATTTCCTTAAGTATCCCACTTGCACGAGAGTCAATAATCTAGTTCACATGGCCATGTGATTTAACATCAATAGTTCACACCACCATGTGATTAACACCCATAGTTCACATCGTCATGTGACCAACACCCAAAGGGGTTACTAGAGTCAATAATCTAGTTCACATTGCTATGTGATGAATACCCAAAGAGTACTAAGGTGTGATCATGTTTTTGCTTGTGAGGGAAGTTTAGTCAACGGGTCTGCCACATTCAGATCCGTATGTATTTTGCAAATTTCTGTGTCAACAATGCTCTGCACGGAGCTACTCTAGCTAATTGCTCCCACTTTCAATATGTATCCAGATTGAGACATTGAGTCATCTGGATCAGTGTCAAAACTTGCATCGACGTAACCCTTTACGACGAACCTTTTGTCACCTCCATAATCGAGAAACATATCCTTATTCCACTAAGGATAATTTAGACCAATGTCCAGTGATCTACTCCTAAATCACTATTGTACTCCCTTGCCAAACACAGGGCAGGGTATACAATAGGTCTGATACACAGCATGGCATACTTTATAGAACCTATGGCTGAGGCATAGGGAATGACTTTCATTCTCTCTCTATCTTCTGCCATGGTCGGGTTTTGAGTCTTACTCAGTTTCACACCTTGTACCACATGCAAGAACTCTTTCTTTGACTGTTCCATTTTGAACTACTTCAAAATCTTGTCAAGGTATGTACTCATTGAAAAACTTATCAAGCGTCTTGATCTATCTCTATAGATCTTGATGCTCAATATGTAAGCAGCTTCACCGAGGTCTTTCTGTGAAAAAATCCTTTCAAACATTCCTTTATGCTTTGCACAATAATTCTACATTATCTCCGATCAACAATATGTCATTAACATATACTTATCAGAAATGTTGTAGTGCTCCCACTCACTTTCTTGTAAATACAGGCTTCACCGCAAGTCTGTATAAAACTATATGCTTTGATCAACTTATCAAAGCGTATATTCCAACTCTGAGATGCTTGCACCAGTCCATAGATGGATCGCTAGAGCTTGCATATTTTGTTAGTACCTTTAGGATTGGCAAAACCTTCTGGTTGCATCATATACAACTCTTCTTTAATAAATCCATTAAAGAATGTAGTTTTGTTTATCCATTTTCCAGATTTCATAAAATGCGGCAATTGCTAACATGATTCGGACAGACTTAAGCATAGATACGAGTGAGAAACTCTCATCGTAGTCAACACCTTGAACTTGTCGAAAACCTTTTTGCGACAATTCTAGCTTTGTAGATGGTAACACTACTATCAGTGTCCATCTTCCTCTTGAAGATCCATTTAATCTCAATGGCTCGCCGATCATTGGGCAAGTCAATTAAAGTCCATACTTTGTTCTCATACATGGATCTCATCTCAGGTTTCATGGCCTCAAGCCATTTCGCGGAATCTGGGCTCATCATCGCTTCCTCATAGTTCGTAGGCTCGTCATGGTCAAGTAACATGACCTCCAGAACAGGATTACCGTACCACTCTGGTGCGGATCTCACTCTGGTTTACGTACGAGGTTCGGTAGTAACTTAATCTGAAGTTACATGATCATCATCATTAGCTTCCTCACTAATTGGTGTAGTAGTCACAGGAATAGATTTCTGTGATGAACTACTTAATAAGGGAGCAGGTACAGTTACCTCATCAAGTTCTACTTTCCTCCCACTCAATTCTTTCGAGAGAAACTCCTTCTCTAGAAAGGATCCATTCTCAGCAATGAATATCTTGCCTTCGGATCTGTGATAGAAGGTATACCCAACAGTTTCTTTTGGGTATCCTATGAAGATTTACTTCTCCGATTTGGGTTCGAGCTTATCAAGTTGAAACGTTTTCACATAAGCATCATAGTCCCAAACTTTAAGAAACGTCAACTTAGGTTTCTCGCCAAACCACAGTTCATACGGTGTCATCTCCACGGATTTAGATGGTGCCCTATTTAACGTGAATGTAGCTGTCTCTAATGTATAACCCCAAAGCGATAGTGGTAGATCGGTAAGAGACATCATAGATCGCACTATATCTAATAAAGTACGGTTATGATGTTCGGACACACCATTACACTATGGTGTTCTAGGTGGCGTGAGTAGTGAAACTATTTCACATTGTTTTAACTGAAGGCCAAACTTGTTAACTCAAATATTTTACTTCTGCGATCATATCATAGAAACTTTTATTTTCTTGTTACGATGATTCTCCACTTTACTCTGAAATACTTTGAACTTTTCAAATGTTTCAGACTTGTGTTTCATCAAGTAGATATACCCATATCTGCTCAAATCATCTGTGAAGGTCAAAAAATAATGAGATCCGCCGCGAGCCTCAACACTCATCGGACCGCATACATCAGTATGTATTATTTCGAATAAGTCAATTGCTCGCTCCATTGTTCCGGAGAACGGAGTTTTAGTCATCTTGCCCATGAGGCATGGTTCGCAAGTATCAAGTGATTCATAATCAAGTGATTCCAAAATCCCACCAGCATGGAGTTTCTTCATGCGCTTTACACCAATATGACCTAAACGGCAGTGCCACAAATAAGTTGCACTATCATTATTAACTTTGCATCTTTTGACTTCAATATTATGAATATGTGTATCACTACGATCGAGATCCAACAAACCATTTTCATTGGGTGTATGACCATAGAAGGTTTTATTCATGTAAACAGAACAACAATTATTCTCTAGTTTACATGAATAACCGTATTGCAATAAACATGATCCAATCATATTCATGCTCAACGCAAACACTAAATAACATTTATTTTAGGTTCAACACTAATCCCGAAAGTATAGGGAGTGTGCGATGATGATCATATCAATCTTGGAACCACCTCCAATACACATCGTCACTTCACCCTTAACTAGTCTCTGTTCATTCTGCAACTCCCGTTTCGAGTTACTACTCTTAGCAACTGAACTAGTATCAAATACTGAGGGGTTGCTATAAACACTAGTAAAGTACACATCAATAACATGTATATCAAATATACCTTTGTTCACTTTGCCATTCTTCTTATCCGCCAAATACTTGGGGCAGTTCTGCTTCCAGTGACTAGTCCCTTTGCAGTAGAAGCACTTAGTCTCAGGCTTAGGTTTAGACTTGGGCTTCTTCACTTGAGCAGCAACTTGCTTGCCGTTCTTCTTGATGTTGCCCTTTCTTCCCTTTGTCCCTTTACTTGAAACTAGTGGTTTTGTTTACCATCAACACTTGATGCTTTTCTTGATATCTACCTTCGTTGATTTCAGCATCACGAAGAGCTTGGGAATCGTTTCCGTTATCCCTTGCATATTATAGTTCATCTCGAAGTTCTACTAACTTGGTGATGATGACTAGAGAATTCTGTCAATCACTATTTTATCTGGAAGATTAACTCCCACTTGATTCAAGCGATTGTAGTACCCAGACAATCTGAGCACATGCTCACTGCTTGAGCTATTCTCCTCCATCTTTTAGCTATAGAACTTGTTGGAGACTTCATATCTCTCAACTCGGGTATTTGCTTGAAATATTAACTTCAACTCCTGGAACATCTCATATGGTCCATGACGTTCAAACCTTCTTTGAAGTCCCGATTCTAAGCTGTTAAGCATGGTGCACTAAACTATCAAGTAGTCATCATATTGAGCTAGCCAAATGTTCATAACGTCTGCATCTGCTCCTGCAATAGGTTTGTCACCTAGCGGTGCATCAAGGACATAATTCTTCTGTGCAGCAATGAGGATAAACCTCAGATCATGGATCCAATCCGCATCATTGCTACTTAACATTTTTCAACTTATTTTTCTCTAGGAACATATCAAAATTAAAATAGAGGAGCTAAACGCGAGCTATTGATCTACAACATAGATATGCTAATACTACCAGGACTAAGTTCATGATAAATTTAAGTTCAATTAATCATATTACTTAAGAACTCCCACTTAGAAAGACATCCCTCTAATCTTCTAAGTGATCACGTGATCCAAATCAACTAAACCATAACCGATCATCACGTGAAATGGAGTAGTTTTCAATGGTGAACATCACTATGTTGACCATATCTACTATATGATTCACGCTCGACTTTTCGGTCTCAGTGTTCCGAGGCCATATCTGTATATGCTAGGCTCGTCAAGTTTAACCTGAGTATTCTGCGTGTGCAAAACTGGCTTGCACCCGTTGTAGATGGATGTAGAGCTTATCACACCCGATCTCACGTGGTGTCTGGGCTCGACGAACTTTGGCAACGGTGCATACTCAGGGAGAACACTTTTTATCTTGAAATTTAGTGAGAGATCATCTTATAAAGCTACCGTCGAACTAAGCAAAATAAGATGCATAAAAGATAAACATCATATGCAATCAAAATATGTGACATGATATGGCCATCATCATCTTGTGCCTTTGATCTCCATCTCCAAAACATCGTCATGATTTCCATCGTCACCGGCATGACACCTTGATCTCCATCATCTTGATCTATATCAATGTGTCGTCACATGGTCGTCTCGCCAACTATTTCTCTTGCAACTATTGCTATCGCATGATGATAAAGTAAAGCAATTATTTGGCGCTTGCATCTTATGCAATAAAGAGACAACCATAAGGCTTCTGCCAGTTGCCGATAACTTCAACAAAACATGATCATCTTATACAACAACTTTTATCTCATCACGTCTTGACCATATCACATCACAACATGCCCTGCAAAAACAAGTTAGACATCCTCTACTTTGTTGTTGCAAGTTTTACGTGGCTGCTACGGGCTTAGCAAGAACCGTTCTTACCTACGCATCAAAACTGCAAAGATAGTTTGTCAAGTTGGTGCTGTTTTAACCTTCTCAAGGACCGGGCGTAGCCACACTCGGTTCAACTAAAGTTGGAGAAACTGACACCCGCTAGTCACCTGTGTGCATAGCACGGTGGTAAAACCAGTCTCGCGTAAGCGTACGCGTAATGTCGGTCTGGGCTGCTTCATCCAACAATACCGCCGAACCAAAGTGTGACATGCTAGTAAGCAGTATGACTTATATCGCCCACAACTCACTTGTGTTCTACTCGTGCATATTACATCAACGCATAAAACCTGGCGGATGCCACTATTTGGGAACGTAGTAATTTCAAAAATTTCCTACGCAGACGCAAGATCATGGTGATGCATATCAACAAGAGGGGAGAGTGTTGTCTACGTACCCTCGTAGACCGAAAGCGGAAGCGTTAGCACAACGTGGTTGATGTAGTCGTACGTCTTAATGATCCGACCGATCCAAGTACCGAACGCACAGCACCTCCGAGTTCAGCACACATTTAGCTCGATGAAGTCCCGCGAACTCCAATCTAGTAGAGCTTCACGGGATAGTTCTGTCAGCACGACGGCGTGGTGACGATGATGATGTTCTACCGTCGCAGGGCTTCGCCTAAGCACCGCTACGATATGATCGAGGTGGATTATGGTGGAAGGGGGCACCGCACACGGCTAAGAGATCAAGAGATCAATTGTTGTGTCTTTGGGGTGCCCCCAGCCCCCGTATATAAAGGAGTGGAGGAGGGGAAGGGCCGTCCCTCTCTATGGCGCGCCCCAGGGGAGTCCTACTCCCACCGGGGGTAGGATTCCCCCTTTCCTAGTAGAACTAGGAGCCCTTCCAAGTAGTAGGAGTAGGAGGGAAGGAAAGGGAAGGGAAAAGGAGAAGGAAGGAAGGGGGCGCCCCCTCCCTAGTCCAATTCGGACCAGCCCATGGGGAGGGGTGCGGCCACCCTTTGAGGCCTTTCTCTCCTTTCCCGTATGGCCCATTACGGCCCAATACGAATTCCCGTAACTCCCCGGTACTCCCGAAAATACCCGAATCACTCGGAACCTTTCCGATGTCCGAATATAGTCGTCCAATATATCGATCTTTACGTCTCGATCATTTCGAGACTCCTCATCATGTCCCTGATCTCATCCGGGACTCCGAACTCCTTCGGTACATCAAAACACATAAACTCACAATATAACCATCATCGAACTTTAAGCGTGCGGACCCTACGGGTTCGAGAACTATGCAGACATGACCGAGACATGTCTTCGGTCAATAACCAATAGCGGAACCTGGATGCTCATATGGGCTCCTACATATTCTACGAAGAACTTTATCGGTCAAACCGCATAACAACACATGTTGTTCCCTTTTTCATCGGTATGTTACTTGCCCGAGATTCGATCGTCCGTATCTCAATACCTAGTTCAATATCGTTACCGGCAAGTCTATTTACTCGTTCCGTAACACATCATCCTGCAACTAACTCATTAGTTGAAATGCTTGCAAGGCTTATAGTGATGTGCATTACCGAGTGGGCCCAGAGATACCTCTCCGACAATCAGAGTGACAAATCCTAATCTCGAAATACGCCAACCCAACAAGTACCTTCGGAGACACCTGTAGAGCACCTTTATAATCACCCAGTTACGTTGTGACGTTTGGTAGCACATAAAGTGTTCCTCCGGTAAACGGGAGTTGCATAATCTCATAGTCATAGGAACATGTATAAGTCATGAAGAAAGCAATAGCAACAAACTAAATGATCAAGTGCTATGCTAACGGAATGGGTCAAGTCAATCACATCATTCTCTAATGATGTGACCCGTTAATCAAATGACAACTCATGTCTATGGCTACGAAACTTAACCATCTTTGATTCAACGAGCTAGTCAAGTAGAGGCATACTAGTGACATACTGTTTGTCTATGTATTCACACATGTATTATGTTTCCGGTTAATACAATTCTAGCATGAATAATAAACATTTACCATGATATAAGGAAATAAATAATAACTTTATTATTGCCTCTAGGGCATATTTCCTTCAGAAGCAACTGGCCGAGCTTCACAAGGCGGCCGAACTGGCCATGAAGGGTCTCATAGTCCGGATGTGGCCTGGCGAGCCCCTGCCTGGCACCTACTTGGGCCTGGTAAAGCGGCTTGTGAATGCCTGCCCACGGTTTGAAGTCATAAAGCATTCCGTCTGCATTGAAGGTGCGCACAGGGCCTTTGCCCGTGCGAAAGTGCACTAGGCGAAAATGGACGCCGAGAAGCTGGTGAAGGAGGGGCCACCGGAGGGCAAGGAGCATCGCCACCCCGAAAAGTATTATGACAGTGTCATGAAGGGTGCCCGCCTTGTGGCGGAGGAATGTGCTAAGGATGTAATATTTGAATGAATGTACTCATGTGATCCTGTAATATGAAAACGAGTTCATGTGCGCTATATAATGCTTGTCGATTTAAAATATTACCTTCGGTGCGGCCGTTTATAAAATTTGAGAGTTGGCCAGTCGTCGGCTTCTGCCCCCATGTAACTAGTACTGAGGTGTTCGGGATAAATCTTAAACACTCTTTATCCAATTTTTTTGGTCCTTTAAGGAGGTGTTTAGCGCAACGAACAAGGCAATCGGACTATACATCTTTATCACTCTCACTTATCCATAGAAGTCTACAATTTTAAATTTTGGCGAAGCCCCTAGTATTCGGAAGGCCGAACTTGGGGCGCTATATATGCCTAAATCGGACAAGGCCAATTCCTCGCCCGAAGCGGAAGAAATCTTTAAGGATATGAGACCTCTCGAACAGGGACCAACTCTTGCCGCATCATGACAGTCAGTTTTCGGCTTTCTCTACTGAGGTGCTCGTCCGGAAGAACCGGGACACAATCGCAGTTGGTCTCCCAGTGCTACCTTAGCCGATATAGCGGAACGTAAGGTACCAAAACATGGGAGCCGGGCAAACCCAACTATTGACCCAAGACATGATTCGGAGCTGATGTATATAATGCTATAAGTTCGGGGTGCCGCACTGTCGAAAGTGTTCGGACTTTTCTTGCCGTGTTATGGGGTACACTAAAGCCCCTGGTGTACTAGACGTACCAGAATGTACGGGTGCAATTTGTCGTAAATAAGCAGACAGGAAAAAAGATGAAGAAATGCAATTATAAGCTAACGTTTTACATTGTTATTTAAATGATACGTCAAAGCGTATGTATACAAGGAGTGCAATAAGCAAAAATAGGACAACTTGACATGTCCTATCCAAGGGCAGGCTACGCGTGGGTATGTAAAACAGGTATAGCGATCGTTATCAGAGACCACCTGGGGATTCCCTTGTACGTCAAAGCTTCTTGCTTCCTTGGTGTTTCCTTCCCGTGATGGTTCCGATAATCAGGCTATTGGAGAGGGCCTTCAGAGAATAGGGTCCTGAAAGGAAGAAAATGGTAAAGATATACGGGTCCTGAGGCGGTTGAGCTGCATTGTGGGCTGTGCCATAGCCGTGCCTCCGCCTATGCCCATGGTATATTGAGTGCGTAATTATGTATGTGTGGCGCAAATTTCGCCGCTTGACTGGGACTAGGATGGAGGCCGAATTGCTAGGCATGCTCTAAACGTGCCGGGTGATCCTGTTGCAGGGTACTCCGGACTCGCTTGAAGGTGTCCGGGGGCTTTATCGCGGAATTGGCAGTTTGACTCAGAAGGCTACTTTGTACTTCTGCTGCGAGGGCCGCAGTGTGCTCCTCCGTATGGAGCGAGCGTTCTGTGTTTCCGTTAACTTTTATAACCCCATGAGGTCCTGGCATTTTGAGCTTGAGGTATGCATAATGCGGTACCGCATTGAATCTGGTGAATGCGGTTCATCCAAGAAGTGCATGATAGCCACTGCGGAAGGGGACGATATCAAAGATCAACTCCTTGCTTCGGAAGTTGTCCGGAGAGCCAAAAACCACTTCCAGTGTGATTGAGCCCGTGCAATAGGCCTGCACACCTGGTATGACACCTTTAAAGGTGGTCTTTGTGGGTTTGATCCTCAAGGGGTCGATACCCATTTTGTGCACTGTATCCTGATAGAGCAGGTTCAGGCTGCTGCCACCGTCCATAAGGACTCGAGTGAAGTGAAATCCGTCAATGGTGGGGTCAAGGACCAATGCAGCAAAACCGCCATGATGGATACTGGTAGGGTGGTCCTTGCGATCAAAAGTGATCGGACAAGAAGACCATGGGTTGAACTTTGGGGCGACTGGCTCCATCGCATAGATGTCCCTTCATGCACGCTTCCGTTCCCGCTTGGGAATATGGGTTGTGTATATCATGTTCACCATTTTCACTTGGGGAGGAAATTTCTTCTGTCCTCCTTTGTTCGGCAGCCGGGGCTCCTCCTCGTCATCGCTATGCAGCCCCTTTTCCTTGTTTTCAACATTCAACTTGTTGGCCTGTTTGAACACTCAACATTCTCTGTTGGTGTGGTTGGCTGGTTTATCGGGGATGCCATGAATTTGACACAAGCGATCGGGTATGCAGTCCAAACTGGACGGGCCCGGATTGCTTCTTTTGAACGGCTTTTTCCGCTGACCGGATTTAGAGCCACTGAATCTGGCATTGACTGCCGTGTCTTCGGCGTTGTCGCCGTTGTTGCGACACTTGTGTCTGTTGCAAAGTGGCTTGCTATTGCTATCTCTGGCATCTGAATTGCCAGGATTTCTTGATGTGTTGTTGCTGCGAGCCAGCGAGCTGTCCTCGCCCATACAAAAGTGGGTCATGAGTGTCGTGAGGGCTGCCATGAACTTCGGCTTCTCCTAGCCAAGGTGTCGGGCGAGCCACTCGTCGTGGATGTTATGCTTAAATGACGCTAAGGCCTCGGCATCCGGACAGTTGACAATTTGGTTCTTTTTAGTTAGGAACCAAGTCCAGAATTTCCTGGCTGAGTCCCCGGGCTATTGGGTTATGTGACTCAAGTCATCAGCATCCGATGGTCGCACATAAGTGCCCTGGAAGTTGTCAACGAATGCGTCTTCCAAGTTCTCCCAACTGCCAATGGAGTTTGCCGGCAGGCTATTTAGCCAATGCGGGGCCGGTCCTTTGAGTTTTAGTGGGAGGTACTTTGTCGTGGTTTTGTCACGGCAGATGTCCTTGTGAAAGGACTTAGTCGTGGAGCGATCGCTACGGTTTAGCTTAAAGGGGTTAAACTGGACAAGGGACACGAGAGTTTTATACTAGTTCGGCCCCTTCGATGAAGGTAAAAGCCTACGTCTAGTTGTGATGGAATTGCAGGGGTTTCGATGACCAGGGAGCGAATCCGCTTTGCCTGGCTCTCGAGTTGTTGTGTGTTGTGTTGTCCCTAAACCGCCGCCGGGTCGTCCCTTTATATACACAGGTTGACGCTCGTCGGTTTACAGAGTCCCGAGGCCGGATCGTTAATGTGACGCCCCCGATTTGACCGTACACTAATCATGCACGCAAATGTGTACGATCAAGATCAAGGACTCACGGGTAGATATCACAACATAACTCTACAAATAAAATAAGTCATACAAGCATCATATTACAAGCCAGGGGCCTCGAGGCTCGAATACAAGAGCTCGATCATAGACGAGTCAGCGGAAGCAACAATATCTGAGTACAGACATAAGTTAAACAAGTTTTCCTTAAGAAGGCTAGCACAAACTGGGATACAGATCGAAAGAGGCGCAGGCCTCCTGCCTGGGATCCTCCTAAACTACTCCTGGTCGTCGTCAGCGGGCAGCACGTAGTAGTAGGCACCTCCGGTGTAGTAGGAGTCGTCGTCGATGGTGGCGTCTGGCTCCTGGGCTCCAACATCTGGTTGCGACAACCAGGTAGAAGGGATAGAGGGAAAAGAAGGAGAAAGCAACCGTGAGTACTCATCCAAAGTACTCGCAAGCAAGGAGCTACACTACATATGCATGGGTATCAAATGGAATAAGGGTATCATATGTGGACTGAACTGTAGAATGCCAGAATAAGAGGGGGATAACTAATCCTGTCGAAGACTACGCTTCTGGCAACCTCCGTCTTGCAGCATGTAGAAGAGAGTAGACTGAAGTCCTCCAAGTAGCATCGCATAGCATAATCCTAACCGATGATCCTCCCCCCGTCGCCCTGTGAGAGAGCGATCACCGGTTGTATCTGGCACTTGGAAGGGTGTGTTTTATTAAGTATCCGGTTCTAGTTGTCATAAGGTCAAGGTACAACTCCGGGTCGTCGTTTTACCGAGGGACACGGCTATTCGAATAGATAAACTTCCCTGCAGGGGTGCACCACATACCCCAACACGCTCGATCCCATTTGGCCGGACACACTTTTCTGGGTCATGCCCGGCCTCGGAAGATCAACACGTCGCAGCCCTACCTAGGCACAACAGAGAGGTCAGCACGCCGGTCTAAATCCTATGGCGCAGGGGTCTGGGCCCATCGCCCTTTGCACACCTGCACGTTGCGTACGCGGCCGGAAGCAGACCTAGCCTAGTGGCTTTCCAGTCCAATCCGGCGCGCGCCACTCAGTCGCTGACGTCACGAAGGCTTCGGCTGATACCACGACGACGGGATACCCATAACTACTCCCGCGTAGATGGTTAGTGCGTATAGACCAAATGGCCAGACTCAGATCAAATACCCAGATCTCGTTAAGCGTGTTAAGTATCCGCGAACGCCGACCAGGGCGAGGCCCACCTCTCTCCTAGGTGGTCGGAACCTACCCTGTTGCTTCGCCACAAAGTAACAGTCGGGGGCCGTCGGGAACCCAGGCCCACCACTACCTGGGTGGAACCACCTGCCCCTTCAGCCCCCATCTCCGAACAGTATCATAAGTAAGGTAACTGTGTAAAGTATATAGTATATGCCCGTGGTCACCTCCCGAAGTGATCACGGCCTAGTAGTATAGCATGGCAGACGGACAAGAGTGTAGGGCCACTGATGGAACACTAGCATCCTAGACTAAGCAGTAGGATAGCAGGTAAAGGTAACAACAGTAGTAGCAAGGACAGGCTATGCAGCAGTATAGGATTAACGGAAAGCAGTAACATGCTACACTACTCTAATGCAAGAAGTAGAGAGAAGAGTAGGCGATATCTGGTGATCAAAGGGGGGGCTTGCCTGGTTGCTCTGGCAAGAGAGAGGGGTCGTCAACACCGTAGTCGTACTAGGTAGCAGCGACGTCGGTCTCGGTGTCTAGCGAGAGAAGAGGGGGAAGAAACAATAAATATAATGCAAACAAAAGCACGACAATGCGTGACGTGACAATGAGCGGTGCTAGGTGTGCCCTAACGCGGTAGTAGGTGATGCCGGCGAAGGGGGAAAACATCCGGGAAAGTATTTCCCGGTGTTTCGCGTTTTCGGGCAGAGGAGCCGGAGAAGGAAAGTTATGTGTTCGCTATGCTAGGGATGCGTGGCGGATGAACGGGCTGCGTATTCAGGTTCGTCTCGTCATTCTGAGCAACTTTAATGCACAAAGTTTTTCCATCCGAGCTACGATTTATTTTATATTGATTTTAAAAGATTAAATCATTTTAGCATTTATTTAAATATTTTAATTCGACATTATCCAGAATAGTGACTGATGACGTCATTATGACATCACCATGACATCAGTAGGTCAACTGACCAGTTGACCGGTCAACCCTGGCAGGTGGGTCCCACCTGTCATAGGCTGGACTAATTAATAGAAGATTAGGTTAACTAAATAATCTAATTATCTAGTGGGACCCACTGTCAGTGTCTAAGTAATTAATAATTTTAACTAACAGTTCAATTAACTTTCTAATTAACAATTTTATTTATTTTTGTAACATCTTAAACGGCGGGGCCGGCATGTCAGCAACACGGTCATGCCACGTTAGTGGTTGACCGGGTCAACTGGGCCCATTGGGTCCCAGTGGCAGTGGCACAAAGGTGGGGCCCGCAGCGCCAGGTGGTAGCCACGTACGGCGCCGACCACTGGAGCTCTCCGGCGGGTCCGAACGACGGCGACAACTCCGGCGAGCCCGGGTTTTTCGTACGGTGCACCAAATCGGGGGTTCTTTGGCTCCATTGAACGTGCACGCGAGGCTGCGTCCGGTGGTGCGGTCCATGGTGGCTGGAAAGGCCGGAATGGGCGCCGGCGACAATGTCGGGTGGTGGGGCGATGCGGGTTCGACAACAGTGAGGCGTAGACGGGCGACGACGCGGCCGTGGTGGTCCTGGGCGCGACCAGGATGCGGGGGTGGCGGCGCGCAGCGCGTAGTGGTCGCATGTGCGAGGGCAGAGAGGGGGCAGAGGCGAACGGGGCCGCGCCTCACCGTCGTTGACGGGGAGAGGGGGCGACGAGGCGTGAGGAGGCCGGTCGAGGTGTAGGAGGAGGACGGGCGGTGAGGTGGTGGTCGACGACGGCTCCGGGCGAGGATGGGAGCGACCGTGTCGGGGCGGGACGACGCCGGGGACGGGCGCCGGCGTCGGGGGCGCGGGGCGGTGTGGGATTGGGTGCAGGCATCGGGGGTGAAGTGGGGCGGTCCGGCGAGGTAGACGGAGGGAGGGGTTGCCTCGAGCGGCGGCGGCACGACGGGGTCGGACAAGCAGCGAGGGGCGCCGTTGCCCCCCGATCCAGATCGGGGGGGAGTGGATGTCGTCGGGGGGAAGTGGGTGGTCGGGCCCTAGGGTTTGGTGAGGGTGGGGGGATAAGGGAGGGCAGCCTGGGCCGGTTGGACTGGCCTGGCTAGGTGTGGCCAGCTGGGCCAAGGCCCATCGGGGAGGGGAGGGTTTTCTCCTTTCTTTTTTTTACTTATTTTTATTTTCTGTTCTATTTTCTGGTTTCATCTAATTTTAGTTTTATAAAAACACAAAAGTCGAACCTAATTTAGTATCACTAACTATACATCAGCTACAAAAATTTCAAACCCGAAACAAAATAGCCTAACATTTTATAAATAATAAAAGGCATTTATTAAATTGGTTATGTTGTTGTTTTATTCATCGGAGAGTATTTAAGCATTATATAAAGGTATGGTTCCCTACCATAATTACCTATGCAATATTTGGTTCACTCCGAACCTTTTAGTTTTAATAATTGAAAACCTTTATTGTTTGATGGATTTTGAATTTCAATTTGAATCGGTTTCGAACTACCTTGAGATTAGCAACAGTAATTGAAGTGATGTGGCATCATTAGCAGAGGGTTGCTGTAGCTTAATTATCCGGGCGTCACAGTTAACGTGTCCAACTCGGTCTCTATCCTTCCTATCTTACAATGCAAGTTACATACAAAAGTCGGTTTACATCTACAGGCCTTAACCCACCTTTGGGCCTTGGGCCTTCGTAAAGAGCCACAATCCTCATGTCTTCATGGGCTTCTAATCTTCATAGAGTTAACCCGGCTACTTCTGGCCGGTTTACGTCCAGTAGTAATATCCCCAACATTAGGCCCCAGATTGATTTGAACTTGTTCATGTCAATCTTCAACACTTAGAAAAATTATTGCCCTGGCACCTTCACATGGACCTTGTAAACCGCTGTGCATCATCCTTCAGATCCGCAGTAAACCGCCATGATGTCACCTATTCGTTGAAGCCGAAGATGCCCTTTATTAATGAGCATCCAACCATCGAGGCAACAACTTTATTAAAGATCCATTTTTGAGCTCCTCGATTCTCACGCCTGTCGCTTATCTCTTCGCCTTATAAATAGGGCTGAGACCCCTTTTTTTGTTTCCTCCACTACCTCTTCATCTCTTCTTCCTCCTCGTGACGTCCCTGCGCCCGAATGCCGCCGCTGTCATCAAACTTCGCCCCTGCATCACCGTCGGCCGCTGCATCAACCTGGTCGCATTAGAGAGACGCGGTGCACCTCCGCTACCTCAACAGCTGCTGTAAGCCTTTCCTTCTTTCTTCTGTAGATCCATTAGGATTCATACAAGTTCATGCCTCTCTTTTCATGTTCTTCACCAGCCCATAGATAGTAGAGCTCGATCTTGACGTGTTCCGCACAGTAGCTATGGTACTCCTTACCTCGGCCATTTAAACCAAACCTTAAATACCTAACAACTTGATCTAGACCTTTTGTGAACTGCTTCAGGACCAAACCTTTTTAAGTCTCAATATTTTTCCTTTTCCTGACTTACGGTAGATCCAAAATTTCAATGCAATCTTGTGAAACCTGTTTTTCCTTACTTAGCCATTCTTGCCTTAGATCTGTATCTTCCTTATCTGCATAGGCGGTTTATCCTTGTAGAAAACAATCTATCATATGCCATTAGTCCCCTTGTAAACCGCCAATCCCTTTATCTCCATTGTCATACTCCGGTTTAATAATATGTGTATACCTCTGTTTCTGCTTATCGCTTTATCATTCATAATTGCATCAGCCTCCGGTTTACCGATTTCACATACTTGGATTCCTTTTCCCTGTTGTACCTTATGCATCACCATTAATGAATCATAAACCGGCATTATTTTCTTCCCAGCTTTTCACTTGCAATGGCCAAGCAGTTTTATTCCTGCAACTGGGTCCCCTCCCGGGTTACATAGGAGCAACTGAACAAAATGGTCAAGATTGGTACCTTACCAAAGAAAAATGAAATCCGGTGGTGATTTCCTGGGCCGAAAAATCCTCCTCCCCCCAAGCAGGGTGAAGTAGTGGTGTTTGTTGATCATCTAGGCTGTGGCTTTAAACCGCCTGGATCGAAGTTTTTTTGAGATGTACTTGCCGGCTTTCAGCTCCACCCTCAAGATATTGGACCTAACTCGGCATCCAATATATGCAACTTTCAAGTTTTTTGTGAAGTGTACCTACAAGAAGAACCAACTGTCGAGCTGTTCCTGGATTTCTTCCATTTAAACCGGTGCACTGAATTCGTAGACGGACCCAATACTGAACTTGGCGGCGTCTCCATTTAGAAAAGGAAAGAAGTTGAGTTTCCTCATGCCAAACTTCATAGTCACCCAAAGGAATGGAACCAAACTTGGTTCTATTGCAGAGACACCTCTCCCGAAGATGAGAACCCTCTGCTGGGTTATCGTGCACACCGGCTTGCTAATAATCATCCACTTCCGCAATGACTAAATGCCCAGGTACGGGCCTCGTACACACCTCAACTCGCCAAGCTTAGAGCCTTCCTGGCCAACGGTTTAACAGGTGTGGACTTCGTCCGTTGCTGGATATCCTAGAGCATTTTTCCATTAAGTCGCCGCTCCGGCTTAATGTGTGAGTATACTGGTGACGTACAAGACTCTCAACGTCATATCAATATTCAGCTAACAGATGAAGAAGTCACTGAATCTGTGAAGAAAATGTTGAACGAACCGGAAGCTGTCTGCAGCAAGACCGGGTTAAGTCCCTTCTACACGCAAAACAAACCGCCCGCTGTAAGTATTGTCTGTGTTTCCGCTTTACACCTGGTATTTTTGTACTGTGCAATCTTTGAATACCCTCTGCCCATTCTTAAACAGGGTGATGATCTGTTCTGGAAAAAGAAACCTCAAGAGAAAGTAGTGAAGCCTTATCGTCCTAAAACAAAAGCAGTCAAGAAAACCACCCAGAGGAAGGCACCTGCACCCATCGGTTTAGAGCTAGATGATGACTCGGATGAACCGGAAGTAGAGGTAGAACTTGACTCACTTGGTTCACTTTTCATGCATCTCATTGACAATGATATTTATCAGGAGGACGTTGAAGGTAGCCAAGCTGATGATGCAGAGGTAATTATCCTTTCTTCTGGTTCAGATCCTCTGCCAACACAAAAAATCCGTCAAGCAGTCCAGAAAGTAAGATTTTCTCACCCTCTTGCTCACTTGGATCCAACATTTATTTTTAAGAAGCAGCAGCACGAGCCTCGCCGCACAACCTGGCACAGCGGCCAAAAGGTCACTTCGGCTGGTTTACCGGACACGCCGGTTTGAAAACGCCGATCAGAGGTCTCACCCACTTCTGACACTTCTTATTCCAAGGCAGGCTATTTCCGACAACCTCTTAATCCGTCCGATCCGAATTATCAGGTGAAACCTCCTTCATCCTCTGGTGATTCAACAATGACACAGCTCCCTCCTCTCAAAACCGTGGCTGGGTAAGTATTTCAACCCAATCTTTTGATGTTTCACACTTTATATGCTATGCTAACCTTTGCATCTTGTTCTGTTTAGAGCCAAAGCCAGACCCAGTAAGAAGGCTTGGGTGAATAACCCACCTGAAGACCATGTGGTTATTGAACCGGAGCAAACTGCAGAACCGGAAGGTCCAAATACTGAGGCCACATTTCATGAACCGCCCCCTCAAGATCATAATGTTGATGAACAAGAAGAAGTTGATACTGCTATGCCAGATGATGAACCGATAAGTCCAATCCGGGCTGATGACAGACCTTCTAGTCCAGTGAGGACTACTGACATTCCATCAACTCCAGAAAAGGCTGCTAGTGACAAAGAAGGCGAGGTTATCAATACCGGTATTAGCCACACCTCTCCTGGCCATCCTGTTATATTGGCGAAACATAGTGCCAAGGAAGAGCGTGCTGCCATGGAGAAAGGCAAATGGAGCACCGATTTATCAAGCTATGCCCGTCTCAGTGCTCAAGAACTCCACTCTGGTTTTCTAAACCGTCTGCACTCAAACCGTGACTATGAAGCCGGTTTGGTGAATCTGATGAAGGAGCACTATGAGGTATTTTCATCACTTTTCCTTTCATAAATCCAATTTGTAAGTACTAACTCAAGCAGCCCTCAAGGGCCGGTTTATGATGGTAATCATAAATCGGGACTTTGTAATATCTCAACCCTTGCATACTTATCCTCCATATGCTAGGTGATCCTTTGAAATAAACCGATACTTTATCGTTGTATTCCTGTAGTTTTCCTCTGTGTAGTCCCCAAGGGCTGGTTTATCTTTCCAAGGTGAACCGGGATTTTAACCAATGCTCTGATTTGAACAAATGTACATTAGCCCCCAAGTGTCAAGGATAATGCTTGCATTGTACCTGAGACTTGCAAAAAAATTGATGACAGAGCAAATAGGCATTAGCCCCCAAGTACAAAGTGCATAACTTGTTATACGCTTGGTACTTCAAATATACATAGCCCATTGATGATATATCTTGCCTTTGTAGGCCGAGCTGAGTAAGAAGGACGCTCAAACCGCTGAGCTTCAGGAGACCATTAAATCTCAGCAAGCGGATGCTTCCAAGGCCAAGGAAGAACTGACTAATGCCTTAGCAGCCATGGAGAAGCTGAAAGAAACCTTTAATAAAGAGCGTGCAGACTGGGACACAGAGAAGGCTGGTTTAACAAACAAGGCCGAAGACGCAGAAGTAGCCCTGAAGCCGGTGGTTGAAGAACTGACCGGCTTAAAACGGCAGATTAATGCCATGACCTCTGCTGTATTTGGTGAGTATCCGCATATGAAGTTTTTCCAATCCATAATATCTTATCAAAGGCCGGTTTACTGATACTTTACCATGACAGGGACCCGCATTACAAATCTGGGCTCCGACATGCGGATGAAGCTTAAAGCGGCCTATACTTTGATAGAACAGCTATATTCTGGATCCCAGTGAGCCATTTGCACTACAGCTTATAACAAGCCTCTTCCAACGCTGATAAAAGAAACCATCAAAAAGCTGGCCATGCTGCCTGCCCGGCTGGATAAACTGAAGAGATCAGCCGCAAGGTCAGGCGCGCTGACCGCGCTAATACGGGGCAAGGCATGGATTCCAGATCTTGAACCGGCAGATATCGGCCAAGGCTACCCCAGCATGAAGGAAGATGGCACAAATTTCAACAACGATGATCTCCGAAGCCTGACAAAGGAAATGCGGCCTATAGCGAGTAAATTGGCAGATGACACAGATCTATCTCATTATCAACCGGTTTATGATGTTGAGGGGAAAAGGCAGCCCACGCCGATTCATGATGTAGAAGATCTTGTTCTGCTGATTCGTAACCATACTTATTCCCCTGACATTGACCCTTCCAAACTTATTCATGAAGAAGCCGTTTTTCAAGCCTTAATTGGAATCGATTGGTCAACGATTGATTTCCAGCGATTGGGTAGGGATGAGGAGAATGCACCTGCTCAAGATGACCCTCAATCTTCAAGTCGTCCGGATGAAGAATCTTAATCCGGGAGCTGGTTTAATCATTTGCCAAACTTTGTTGAAACAATTATCCTGTGTGGGCACTAAAGCGCCTTGTAATAGGCTAGTCCAAATACTTATCTGCTTATGCCATCGAGCATACTTATTTTGCTTGACCTTGATAACTCGCCATGCTTTTGGGATCTATTATATGCATAATCCACAGTGGCTTTATTTAGCTTATTCCTGCAAAAAAATTGAAAGTGCCCTAGCGGTTTACCGCTGGACTGGTCATGGTGCCCAAACATATATATAACCTGGATGCCGAACCAAGGCTGTAATATGTAGATAAAAAATAGATGATACCTATGGTATATCTCGTTTGGCTTACCAACTGTTGTTATAACAAAAGGTGATAACACCAATCTGGAGTGTTGATGACTCCTTGCATCCTTGTCGGTTCATACCGAAATCTTTCCGGGTGATGGTAAACACCGGTTTATGCATATACTTGTGGCGACCGGTAGTCAAACCAGACCGGAGCAATATTATTGTCGGATTAAAACTAACCATGTACTGACAACTTAGCATTGAAAGCCATGCCGGGTTGGAATAAACACCGGTTTATTAGAAAATATTCATAAATCCCTTATCAAAAGATTTTAAAACAGCAAATACAAAAGAAATATGCAAGGCTTTTCATGGGATGCCAGGCCCTAAATCGAGGCTTTTCATGGGCTGCCAGGCCGCTGAGTTAAACCATTTTTCAAAGCCTTTTAAGATGGACCTCAATCTTTAACCAATCATCGTTTTAACTTTGACAAGTTCAGGGTCTACGAGATTGACTTGTCAAACATTCGATGGGTCATACCAGGTTTACCTGGATGGAGTGGCTTACTTAAAAAGGTAGGATAACCCGGGGTTTTAGGTGAATACACCTGGCTTCCAAGCCTGACTTGATAGCCTATCACAAGGGTGCAAGCTCGTTGTACTTTGAGAAGCAAGGAGCCCCCAAGTAATATTTGAGCTATGCTCAGTGGTTACCTATGTTTGAGTTGTTCTTTATGCAACATACTCTCTTTGGTTCCACATAATTTCCTTTTGGCTTTAAGCCTATCAAAAGGTGTAGCTATGGTGTAAATACAACCAAGCCCCCTAGTGATTTCCCTTTTTGGTCTTAAGCCGATCAAGAGGTGTAGCTATGGTTCAAATACGACCAAGCCCCCTATTGATGTCATGTATATCTGTGTGGCTTTATAGATGGGTTAATAGAATTCCGCTTTGTAAGCAGAAGCCCCCATGTAACCACACATGATGTAAAAAAGAAGAGAGACCCCGCTTTAGCTGAGGCTCCGGTTTATTATATAATATATATATTGTCATAAGTATGTACATAAGAAGAGCCTGTGGCTCAAGTATAGTAAGGCCGAAGAAGAGCTATATTCCATGGCCGCTGGGTCTCCTCCTCCGATTTGCATGAGTCTTTGTGCTCTCGAACATCGATAAGGTAGTATGACCCGTTGTGCAGTTCTTGCTGACCACAAAAGGTCCTTCCCAAGGTGGGGATAATTTGTGCATATCAGTCTGATCCTAGATGAGCCGGAGCACCAGATCGCACTCTCCAAAAGTTCTGGTCTTAACCCGGCGGCTGTGATAACGTCGGAGATCTTGTTGATAAATCGCCGACCGCGCCGCTGCAAGATCACGCTCCTCATCTAACAAGTCCAGTGAGTCCTGACGTGCCTTCTCATTTTTAGCTTCAACGTAAGCCGCACACGGGGCGAGTCATGACGGATGTCACTAGGGAGAACCGCCTCTGCTCCGTAAACCATGAAGAAAGGCGTGTAACCCGTAGATCTGTTTGGTGTGGTGTTGATACTCCATAATACGGAAGGTAACTCCTCCACCCAACAACCCGGCATACGCTTTAAAGGAACCATAAGCCGGGGTTTAATACCTCTCAAAATCTCTTGATTTGCCCTCTCTGCTTGACCATTGGACTGGGGGTGAGCCACTGACGCTACATCAAGCCGGATGTGCTCACGTTGACAAAATTCCTCCATATCACCTTTGGACACATTAGTACTGTTATCAGTTATAATGCTGTGTGGAAAACCAAATCAGAATATCACCTTTTTGATGAATTGGCCCGTCGTGGCTGCATCACACTTGCCGACTAGCTCTGCCTCTACCAACTTGGTAAACTTATCAACCACCACCAGCAGGTGGGTCTTTTTGTCCTTGGACCTCTTAAAGGGTCCAACCATATCTAGCCCCCAAGTTGCAAATGGCCAAGTGATTGGAATCATTCTCAACTCTTGAGCCGGAACATGAGCGCGGCGTGCAAATTTCTGAAAACCGTCACACCTTTTTACTAAATCCTTAGCATCAGCATGAGCCGTCAACCAATAGAAGCCGTGACAAAAAGCCTTAGCCACCAAGGATTTTGAACTGGCGTGGTGACCACAATCTCCTTCGTGGATTTCTCGCAAAATCTCACAACCCTCTTGAGGAGACATACAACGCTGAATTGCTCCTATGACGATGTAATGATGTAGCTCCCCGTTGATAACGGTCATTGACTTGGATCGACGGATTATCTGTCGGGCCATGGTTTCATCATCCGGTAACTCGCCCCGGTTCATGTAAGCCAGGTATGGGACTGTCCAATCCGGTATAACCTGCAAGTCGCCACCAACTAGGCCTCCGGGTCAGGATTAGCCAACTCCTCCTCTGTGGGTATCTTGACTGACAGATTATGAAGTACGTCGAGGAAGACATAGGTGGCACCGATTTACCTTGGGAGCATAGACGACTTAAAGCATCCGCCGCTTCATTATTTCACCGGTCTATATGGTCAACTTGATAACCCTTCAAATGACCAGCCACTATGTCCACCTCTCGTCGATATGCAGCCATGAGTGGATCCTTAGAATCCCAAGTGCCAGATACCTGCTGAGCCACCAAGTCCGAGTCGCCGAAGCATTTAACCCGGCTTAAGTTCATCTCCTTAGCCATCCTCAAACCATGGAGTAAGGCCTCATATTCAGCTACATTGTTAGTGCAAGGGAACATTAAGCAGAGAACATAACAAAACTTGTCACCTCGTGGGGAAGTTAATATGACTCCAGCCCACGAGCCCTCCAACTGTCTAGACCCATCAAAGTGGACGGTCCAATATGTGTTATCTGGCTTTTCCTCCCGTGCCTGCAACTCTGTCCAATCATTGATGAAGTCCACAAGTGCTTGGGATTTGATTGCTGTGTGAGGCGTATATTTTATCCCATGAGGTCCAAGCTCAATAGCCCATTTGGCAATCCGGCCAGTTTGTAAGTGCATCTAGTGCCACCCCTAATTGGTTTTGGAGAATTGACGACAAGCCTAGTTGAGGGACTAATGTGTTTGTGAGAATTGCAGGATAACACAGGTAGAAGTCCCTCATTGATTCGGTTTTCCTACCAGAGATGACCCCTAAAAATGTATGAAGACATTGATGTCAAAGGTGGTATATGAAGATATTCACATTGAAGACTATGACAAGAGAAGACACCGCATGAACCCTATGGCGCTCGAAGACTTAGATCTTTCATATTTCTTTTTCTTCTATGTTGAGTCATAGGAACCACCGTACTGTTAAGTGGGGTCCAAGAAAACAGTCAGAATGATTGAAGTGATGCTTGAACAAAACCTATGTCTTCGAGTGAAGACTATGAGAGCGAATCTTGTCCAGAGTCGGACAAGTCAGCTGTCCTTGTAGCCCAAGTAAAGTTGCCGTGTGAGTTTGAAATCTGACCGTTGGAACACGTGTCAGTTCCTTAGTGACCCAGGGTCATTTCAGACAAATCAGGTCGGGTTGCCTAGTGGCTATAAATAGCCCACCCCCTACAACCATAAATGGTTGGCTGCTCAGATTCAGAGCACGACTTTTGTCGTTTGAGAGCAACCCACCTCGAAGCCTTTGAGAGAGAATTCCTTGCGAGGATAAAGCCCTAACCACCCAGAGCCAAAGAGAATTAGGCATCACTTAAGTCTTCTTGTCTGTGTGATCTGAAGACTTATTACACTTGAGGATTGTGCATCCTCCAGCCGGTTAGGCGTCGCGTTCTGAGCATCCAAAAGACATTGTGGATCACCGGTGAACGAAGTCTGTGAAGGTTTGGAAGTCTACCTTGAAGACTTACCTGAGTGATTGGGTGAGGTCTGTGTGACCTTAGCTCAAGGGGAATACGGTGAGGACTGGGTGTCCTGAGCTGCGTGAACAGGACTGGGTGTCCGGGACTGTGTGTCCTCAGGTTTAAATACCTAGCCTCCCTAACCATACGTACAGTTGTCATAGCAACTGGAATTGGTCCAACAAATCATTGTCTTCAACAAGTCACTGGTTTCATCCTTCCTTACTCCTTACTTACTGTTACTCCTTGTGAAGTCATTGTATGTCTGCACTATCTTTTGTCTTCACTGAGTGACTGTGTGATCTGTTTGGCTTCTTAATATCTTCCTACCTGATCCTTACTACCTAGCTGCTATTAGTCATTGCGCTTTCACTTCATTGAATACATGACTATGGTTTACCTAGTGTAGTCTACCTTCCGCTTCATGGTAATAGGTTTATTTCTATCGTTTGTCTTCGAAACTTCCACGATTTGAAGACTTTCATAAAAATCGCCTATTCACCCCCCTCTAGTCAATATAACACACTTTCAATTGGTACCAGAGCAAGGTGCTCCCTTGTTCTGTGTGATTCGGTTTAACCACCTGGAGTTTTAGCTATGTCGACTGCAGGGATAATTAAAGTCTCCGCTGCATGCCCCGCCTTTGATGGAACTGAATATCCCTACTGAAAGAATAAGATGCGCATGCATCTTGAAGACATTGACGTCGACCTATGGTATGTCATCAAGAACGGCGTTCCCAAGGCTGGAGAAGGTGTCACTGCTGCTGATGTCAAGAAGTTCGTTCAACTGGACTCTACTGCCAAGAATATCATCTGTGGTCATCTGACCAAAGGACAGTATGGCACTACAGGAAACAGCTAATTTGCCGTCAGGGGTCGTCTTTGCCGTCAGCTTTTCGTCGGGCAGACGGCAAAGAAAAGTTTTGCTGTCATCTGCAGACGGCAAAGAAAAACCGACGGCAAAATAGCCTTTGCCGTCTACCCAAAAAAACACAGACGGCAAAGAGCTAACTTTGCCGTTTGTAAAACAAAATACAGACAGCAAAGATCTTTGCCGTCTGCATTTTATATTACAGACGGCAAAGAAGATACTTTGCTGTCCGTAACATGAAATGCAAACGGCAAAGATCTTTGCCGTTTGCGTTTTATATTACAGACGGCAAAATACACTCTTTGCCGTCTGTATAAAAAACGCAGACGGCAAATAATGAAGCACACCACGCGGATCGATCCCACAAATCAATGACGTGGCGGCCCGTCCAAACCCACGCAGCCCTACCCACCCGTAGTGACGCATGCACTACAGCCCCACCCACCCACTAACCCACAGCCACACCCCACACCCCACCCGTCCACGCACACCACACACCACACCCACCCATCGATCCATGGCCGGCGCTGGCAACTGGCGAGCGGAGAGGCGGCGGCCCCGCCTCCACTAGCCTCCGGCGCGGCCGGCCCCTACCCCCGTCGCCCCCGGCGCTGGCAACTGGCGAGCGGAGAGGCGGCGGCCCCGCCTCCAGTAGCGTCCGGCGCGGCCGGCCCCTACCCCCGTCGCCCCCAGCATGGCCAGCGCGTCGCCCGTCACCTCCGCTGTGCCGACCTGGTGCGGCGTCGCCCCGGCGTGACTGGCCCGTCGCCTCCGCTACACCGGCCTGTCGCGGCCTCCTGTCACCACCTCCCCGTCGAAGCGTCCGTCCACGCCCACCGCCCACCGCCCGCCGACCCCGCACTCCCACCGGATGGCCCGAGCTCTTCTCCCTTTCCTCGTTTCTTTCCCTCTGACCTAAAGTTCCCTATATCCCTCCACCATTTGCAGGAGCTGGCCATGGAGGTCGTTGACCCTACCACAGATCGAGTTCCTGCCGTCGCGCGCGTGACCCTGCGGATCCGGTCGAGGTCGAGCTGCCACCACCGGATCTGATGCGCATGACCCCACCGGACCTCCCTGCCTCGCCCCTCCGTGCGCGCCACCGGCCCTACCTCGCCCAGCCATGTCGCCGGCCCTGCCTTGCCTAGGAGAGGACGAAGATTAGATTTCTTTTTTTACAAATTTTTGTAAGGTTCTTGCAAGAAACCAGGACTAATTTCTTCTTCCTTTTTATGTGGGGGTCTTTTATGTAAAGTGTAACCACCACATATATGAAATATATATATATATATATATATATATATATATATATATATGAATAAGCACTGAAGCGGTTCTGGGTCGTACGTTTCCTTGACCGCATGCTTTTCCTTCACCGAGTATGTTTCCTTAGCTTGTCCACCTATGCATTGTTGTTTTTATATTTAAACAAAACAAAATCCCTTTGCCGTCTGTGGGTTCGAGGATGATGGCAAAGATGGAGTCAACTGACGGTAAAGATGAAATCGCCTGACAGCAAAAGATGCAGACTTTGTCGTCTGTTATTTTTGTGGCAGACGGCAAATGGATAGTTGGCTGACGGCAAAGTCTTTGCCGTCTTCCCAATGAAAAGCTGACGGCAAAGTATTCTTTTCCAGCTTATCTTTGCCGTCTGAGTTTGCCGTCTGCTTTCTGACGGCAAAGCCTTTGCCGTCTGGATTTAGGTCTTTGCCGTCTGTGATCCGAAGACGGCAAATTATTTGTTTCCTGTAGTGTGGCCATGTGAGTGCTTTGGAAACATCTAAGCTGGTCTAGGAATGGCTCTCCAAGGTCAACGAAGGCGTCTCAACCCAGAGAGATCAGAGAATCAGTGTCCTTCGCAACCTCTTCAACCGCTTCAAGCAAAATGACAATGAGAATGTCCAGCTCACATTTGACCGACTCACTGACATCACAAATGAGCTTCAAGCCCTCGGCGCTACTGAGATCACCAAGCATGAAGTCGTCAAGATACTACTGAGATCACTTGACAGTTCGTTTGACACCCTAGCCCTGATGATTCAAGAACGACCTGATTTCAAGACACTCGATCCGTCCTAGATACTTGAGAGGCTCAACACACATGAGTTTCAGCTTTCTAAGAAAAGAGATATCTACGGTCCAAACTATGGGCGAACTCGTGCCTTGAAGGCAAAAGCTGTCTCCTCATCTGAGGAAGAATCTGACAGCAGTTGTGATGATCCTGAAGACATTGGAAAGGAACTTGCTATGCTTGTGAAGAAGTTCAAAAAATTCACCAAGAAGAAAGGCTTCAGAAAGTCTTCACGATCAAGCTCAAGGAATGATGAAGCTTCTGCTCATGACTACAAGAAGAAAACATGCCACAAGTGCAGGAAAACTGGACACTTCATCTCTGAGTGTCCGCAGTGGGACAATGAGAATAGAAAGAAGAAGAAGAGCAAGGAATATGACTCTGACGACAAGAAGAAGAAGAAATAGTCAAAGTCTTCTTCCAAGTCTTCGTCAAAGTCTTCATCAAACAAGAAGAGCTCATCTGGCAAGGCACGTGCATTTGTTGGCAAGGAAATGGATTCAGAGGAGGAGTCCGCTTCTGAGGAGGCAGAGGTGGAGTCTGAGGAGGAGTCCGATTCTGGCGTTGCAAGTCTGGCTATAGCATACATTGCCAAGTCCATCTTCAACACTGAAGACAATGACTTCACCACTGACACCGATGCAAATGATAAGGACTACTCTGCTCCTACCTACTACTTCATGGCACGCGGTGCCAAGGTAAACACACGCACTACTCACTATCAAACATCTAGTGACGATGACTCTGATTGTGGTTCAAGACCCAGCTACAAAACACTTGCTAAAATTGCAACTGAACAACAGAAAGCCATGGAACATATTCAAAAACTGTTAGACAAAAGCGATGATCTGTTGGGCGCTGAAATGACTCGATCTGAGTCCTTAATTGAAGACATAAAAAATCTTCACGTTAAGTATGAGGAACTTGAAAGTCGTCATGAAAGGCTCTCAACAACTCATGAAAAGCTTTCCTATGATTATCTTCAAAGGAAGCAAGATCTTGAGAAATTGAGAGCGGCTCATGAAGATCTTCAAAAGGAAAATGAGTCACTTCGCGCCGAACAGATCAGTTCTGCTCAGGAAGGATTTGAACCACCATGTCTTAAATGCATTGAGCGTGGTAATGCTACTTCTGTTGTTGAATGTTCTACTGCTGCTACTGTTGCAATATCTTCAACTGTTGATGTGGTAACTAACCCCTCTGCTGAGGATACCACTGCTATTGCTGATGAGAATGCTAGGTTGAAGACATTGCTTGAAACAGGGATGTACAAAAGTCTTAAAGGGCATCAGACACTATGTGATGTCCTCAAAAGGCAGATATGAACCGAAACCCAAGGAAAGAGGGTGTTGGGTTCATAAGGAAAATGAATGCTGATGGCTCTTACTGGAAACTCGAGCAGTATCCCAAAACCACATGGGTTGCTGCAAAGGAACCTTTAGCAGATCCATCCAATCTATCTGGCTTCACTTGTGCTAACCCCATTGTCATTGATGAATCCATTGATGCAAACTATAAACTGTTTAAGAATCAGAATGGTGAAGTGTTTGCCAGGTACATTGGTACTAACTGCAGGAATGGACCGCCTATGAAGAAGATCTGGGTGCCCAAAAGGTGTTTGGAAAGTCTTCCTGTGAATGTCGTCATGACACCACAGATGAAGAAGACAAACCCCAGACCACAGGCTTCATACGACCCAAAGGCTTCATACAGACAGAGGACTCACCTGAGTCGCACTAACGCAAATGTTTTGCAGGGATACCATACTCAGGCCTATGAATATGAGCGCGGTTCATCAAACCGCCATGTTCATAAGGCCAAAAACTATTCTGCTTATTCTTATGAGTATTATTGTCCGCCTGCAAGACTTTTTGCTAGGGCTCCAAAGCCAAAGTTCTCAGACGCTGCACTTAGACTTATTGCTTCTAAGCTACCCTTGAAGATGTGGGTGGCTAAGAAGGCTTAACTCTCTTTTCCAGGGAAAGGTCTCCAGCAGAAAACCAAAATCTTCTGACGCTATTGCTGGGGACCTTAAACATCTTGTACGGTGCAAGATCAAATGCCCGAATGGTCTTACCATGTACTTCGTTCCTGAATCGCTTACTACTCTCCCTATCAGTCCTAATCTGGATCTAAGCTTTCATAACCCACTGGTTCGTCAAATGTTTTTGCTTCACAATTCTGTTCTTGAAGCCTATCCCCCTAACTGCACTGTAGGGTACGACACCAGCGTCTACAGAATGGATTATTGATAGTGGGTGTACCAACCACATGACTGGCAAAAGAAGCCTTCTTATGGACTCAACCTTACGTCCATCCGACAAGAGCCACATCACATTTGCTGACACTGGTAAAAGTAAGGTATTGGGTCTAGGTAGAGTTGCAATCTCAAAGGATCAACACATGGATAAAGTCATGCTTGTTGAATCCCTTGGCTTCAACTTAATGTCTGTCTCAATGCTTTGCGATTTGAACATGATCGTAATATTTGGAAAATATCGTTGCCTTGTTCTAATGGAATCTGACAAGTCTCTAGTATTTGAAGGGTATCAGAAAGATGATTTGTACATGGTAGATTTCTCAGCAGGACCACAACTTGCCATATGTCTTCTAGCAAAAGCTTCAGAATGCTGGCTCTGGCATCGGAGGCTTGGGCATGCTGGCATGAGGAACCTCCACACCCTTGCAAAGAAGAAACATGTCATAGGCATCGAGGGCATGAAGTTCAAGAAAGATCACTTATGCGGTGCCTATGAAGCAGGGAAGATGACGAGGGCCAAACATCCCTCGAAAACAATCATGACAACTACTCGACCCTTCGAACTGCTCCACATGGATCTTTTCGGTCCCACTCATTACTCAACTCTCACTACTACTGCTTGTCTCTATGGCTTTGTCATTGTTGATGATTATTCTAGATATACCTGGGTGCACATAATCCTCTACAAGACTGAAGTGCAGGATGTCTTTAGACGCTTCGCCAATCGAGCAATGAACAACTATGGCGCCAAGATAAAGCACATAAGAAGTGACAATGGCACTGAATTTAAGAACACTAGCCTTGATACATATCTTGATACCTTGGGCATCACACATGAATTCTCAGCCCCGTACACGCCACAGCAGAATGGCGTCGTCGAACGCAAGAACAGAACACTCATTGAGATGGCCAGAACGATGCTAGATGAATACAAGACTCCAAGAAAATTCTGGCCTGAAGCCATTGATACTGCATGCCATACAATCAATCGTGTTTATCTTCACAAGCTTCTAAACAAGACATCTTATGAGCTCCTTACTGGCAAGAAGCCAAATGTCAGTTACTTCAGAGTATTTGGCGCCAGGTGCTGGATCAAGGACCCACATCACACTTCAAAGTTTGCACCAAAAGCACATGAGGGTTTTATGCTTGGATATGGAAAGGATTCACACTCCTACAGAGTCTTCAATATCTTTCATTATAAGGTGGTTGAAACAGTGGATGTGCGGTTCGATGAGACCAACGTTCACAAAGAGAGCACCTGCCTAATGTGCTAGATGAAGTTCAATCCAGTGAATCAATCAAGCTAATGGGAACTGGAGAAATCATACCTTCTGAAGCTCATCCTGAAGAAGAACTTATCATCTCCACACCTGATCAACCTGAAGACAATGCTCAGCCTGAAGACATTTCCTCTAACAACGACAATGATCAGCAAGAGCAAAGTCTTCGCCCTGTACATCCTCGTGTTGCCAATGAAGTGCAGATTGAAAGAATAATTGACAGCATCAATGCACCCGGTCCGCTCACTCGATCAAGGGCAACTCAGCTGGAAAATTTCTGTGGGCACTTCGCATTCGTCTCAATAACAGAACCCAAGAAAGTGGAAGAAGCCTTCATGGAACCTGAATGGATTCAAGCTATGCAAGAAGAGCTTCAACAGTTTGAGCTGAATAATGTATGGGAACTTGTCATGGTTTTGTCACGGCAGATGTCCTAGAGAAAGGACTTAGTCGTGGAGCCATCGCGACGGGTTAGCTTGAAGGGGTTCAAGCGGACACAGGGACGCAAGAGAGTTTATACTAGTTCGGCCCCTTCAATGAAGGTAAAAGCCTACGTCTAGTTGTGATGGAATTGATGGGGTTTCGATGACTAGGGAGCAAATAAGCTTCGCCTATGTCTCGAGTTGTTGTCTGTCGTCCTTGAACCGTCGCCGGGTCGTCCCCTTATATATACGGGTGACACCCATCGGTTCACAGAGTCCCAACACCGGTCGATATTCGTATCCAGGTTGGTCTCTCCTTATTTCTAGCTTACAATACAAGTTTATATACAAATTCCGGTTTACAGCTACAAGTCTTGAACCGGCTACGGGCCTTAGGCCCTCATCTGTCTTCTTGGGCTTTATCACTTCCGGAGCTACTGATGAAGTTGATCCGGCCCAGATAGGCCAATTTACGCCCAGTAGTAATATCCCCAACATTAGGCCCCAGATTGATTTGAACAGGTTCATGTCAATCCTTTAACAAGAACTTCATCTTAAACGTCTTCTCTTAAATTGGTAGACCGCCATGATGTCATATTTTCTGATTATTGTAAACCAGAGTGATGTCACCTGTCATAACGAAGATATCCACTATGCTTCTTTGTTTAATATATCTACAGAAATCGAGGTGATAGCTCCGTTTCATGGCCCCTTGATTGTCGCGCCTGACTCAGGTTTGCCTTATAAATAGGACCGAAGGGTCATTTCCTTTCTCTTTCCCTTCTTCCCCTTCTGCTTCGTCTTCATCGCGTCGCCAGCCTCGGAGCTCCGCCGCCACCGTCAACCTTTGCTCCAACCTTGGCCGCTGCATCAACCTGAACGCACCAGAGCGCCGCGGCAACCCTCCGCGTCTTCCTTAACTCTGGTAAACCTTCTGCTCTTCTCAACTCAGATCTGTTCTAGGGTTTCATGTTCTTGCAGTGTTCATCACTTGTTCGTGTTCATACACTTAACCCTAGATGCATCTGCGAACCTCTGCTCTGTATAACGGTAGTTGTCAGTATCCGCTTTTAGTTTCATGCCCTAGACCATAGATCTCGCATATATTTCTGCCCATTGATTCAATGATGTTCTGCCTTGAGCGTTTGAATATTTTTCTTATTTCTGAACTTGCTTCAGATCCAACGCTGTAAAGAAATCGTGTGAAATCTGTTTCTGCACACTTATCCATCCACCATCTCAGCTGTCTCCATGCATAGATCAGGCGGTTTAACCTTGTAGAAAAAGTTTACCAACCCAGTATATATCATTAGTCCCCTAGTTGAACCGCCAGATGATGTTGCTTCATAAACTCTGGTTTAGATAGATATGTCCCTGGTTTAACATTACGCATACCAATGTACCTTTGATCAATGCATTTTTGAACCGGGATCTTCTACCTTGTAGATTTCCTCATGGCCAAGCAAGTATATGAGTGCAATTGGGTTCCTTCTCGCGTCACAGAGGCTCAACTTGACAATCTAGTCCTGATTGGCGCTTTAGGCAGTAAAGATACCATCCATTGGAGGGCTCCTGGCAAAGAATGCCCTCCCACACCTCAAGAAGGAGAGGTTGTTGTTTACGTAGATCACCTAGCCCGGGGCTTTAAGCCGCCCGGTTCTAAATTTTACCGGGATGTTTTAGCCGATTTCCAACTCCATCCACAAGACACTGGCCCCAGCTCTGTTACAAATATGTGTCACTTCCAAGTGCTCTGTGAGGTGTTCTTTCAAGAGGAGCCCACAATGGAATTGTTCAGAGACCTTTTCCATCTAAACGGCCGTACCGAGTTCACTGATGGTTCTAACACGGAGTTGGGTGGCGTGGCGATTCAGAAAAGGAAAGAGGTCACATACCCTCACGCCAAACTACATAGGCACCCCAAAGAGTGGAATCAGACATGGTTCTACTGCAAAGACACCTCCCTTGCTGATGAGAATCCCTTGCCTGGCTTTCGTCCGCAGCGGCTTAGCAATACACATCCTTTTCCTCAAAGATTGACTGCCCAGGAGAGAAGCAAATATGCTCCTCAACTGTCAAAGCTCAGAGCCTTTATGGCCAATAGTTTAACAGGGGTTGATCTCGCTCGCTGTTGGATATCAAGGAGTATACTGCCCCTTAGTCAGCGCTCCGGTTTGATGTGCGAGTATACTGACAGTGTTGATGACCCACGGCGACATTCCAAAATCCAGCTTTCCGATGAAGAAATCACAGAAGCTGTGAATAAGATGCTAAATGAACCGGAACACGTCTGCGCTAGAATCCGCCTGCTTCCCTTCTGTGCCACCAACAAACCGCCAGCTGTAAGACTTTGATTTTTCTCTTTGCTGAATCTGTTGTTGATATGTCTGGTCATTGTTTAATGTTAGTGTCTGCGCAATCAGGGCAATGATCCGTTTTGGAGCAAGAAACTGCCACAGGAGAAACCAGAAAAAAACCAGACAAACCAGAGAGAGCAACTCGGCAAAAGACTAAAGTTGTGAAGAAGACTGCTCACAGGAAAAGAACCACTGCATCTTCTAATCTGGCCCCTGATGATGATGTGGATAATACGGACTTTGAGGTAGAACTTGACTCACTTGGTTTATTTTTCATACGTCTTATTGATGATGATACTTGTCAGGATGATGCCGAAGCCAGCCACGTGGATGTTGCAGAGGTAATTATTCTCTCTTCCGATTCAGAAACTTTGCCTTCACAAAAAATCCGTCAGGCAAATCGGAAAGTTAAATTTTCTCATCCTCTTGCTTATTTGGATCCTAAATTTCTTATGAAGACCCAACAACATGAAACTCGTCGCACAACCCGGCATAGCGGCCAGGTAGTTACCTCCGCCGGTTTACCGAACAGTCTGGTTCGGAAACGCCATTTAGAGGTCTCTAATTTGCTTGTCAGTGCTTGTCCTAAAGCGGGATGCTTTCGTCAACCTCTTAATCCGTCTGACTCCGATTACCAGGTTACTTCCCACTCATCTTCTGGCGAGTCATCGGCTACTCAGCTCCCACCGCTCAAAACGGTGCTTGGGTAAGCTATACTTGTTGTGATATTTGCAGTATATCGCCTTAGAACATATGCTGTATTTGATTTTGTTATTCTTCTCAGGGCCAAACCTCGGCCAAGCAAGAAGGCCCGCCTGGACAAAGCGGCCAAAGGAGATGTCATTCTTGAGCCAGGCAAGACACCCGATCTTGAAGCGGCTATTCCTGAGGATATACCCAACGATCCATCGCAGCAAGACGACGATCTTATTGCTGAAGAGAGACCTACCGATGCCTCAGGTCCCGTCAGTCAGCCCACAGGTTCCATCCGGATTGAAAGCTCCACCGGTCCAGCAAAACCTACTGACAAGCCAACAGCCCTAGTGCAAACCGGCGGTACCCAGGATGATGAGGTTGTCATTACTGGCACTGGCCATACTAAGCCAAGCAATCCTGTCGCTTTGTCCAAACATTCTGGCAAGGAAGAACTTGCTGCCTTTGGCAAAGGAAAGTGGAACGCTGATCTGACGACTTACGCTGCTCTGAACGCCCAAGATATCCATTCCGGCTACCTGAACCGGTTTTATACCAGTCGCGACTATGAAGCCGGTCTGGTTAACATGATGAAAGATAAATATGAGGTAACTTCCATATGCTCCTTCCTGCTTGTATGCTTTAATTCTTGCTAATTCTCCTAGCCCCCAAGGGCCGGTTTGTAATCTTCTTTCAAACCGAGACTTACTACTGTAAACCTTAATGCTTTGAAATTCGCTGATGTAGCCCCCAAGGGCCGGTTCAACTTAGCATAGTTAAACTGGTACTTTAAGTAATTGAAATTACCGCATCAGAATATATACGAGAAAATAGCCATTAGCCCCCAAGTGCCAAGTTGACTACTTGTATTGATCTTGGGACTTTGTAAGCAATTGAAAGAATAAGATCGAATATGCATTAGCCCCCAAGTGCCAAGTGCATAACTTGTTATGTAGTTGGTACTTCAATCCTTGTACCGTTTTGTTGAAGCATATAACTGTCTGCATGCAGGCTGAGCTGAAGACGAAAGAAAGCCAAACTGCCGACCTCCAAGAAAACCAGAAAACCCAACAAGCTGAAACCTCCAAAGCAAAAGAGGAATTAGCCAGCGCTTTAAGCGCCATGGAGTAGCTTAAGGAGAGCTTTAAGAAGAGGCAGGCGGATTGGGCCACTGAAAAGTCTGCTTTAACCAAACGAGCAGAGGATGCTGAGGCTGCACTAAAACCGGTGGCGGATGAACTGACCAGTATAAAGCGGCACGTGCATACTATGACCACTGCTATCTTTGGTAAGCCAGTTTGACTTCTGAATTGACTCGACCTTCTTACAGAGTTACCGGTTTAACCCTTATGATATTTCAGGGACCCGCACTGGTCACTTGGGTTCAGATGTGCGGAAAAAATTGAAAGCGGTCTACACGTTGGTCGAACAGCTGTATACCGGCGCACAGCGGATCATCTGTACCGCCTCTCACAACAAACCGGCGCCCACTTTGATTCAAGATACCCTGATGAAGCTGTCGGTGCTTCCAGCCCGGGTTGAAGAGCTGAAGAAATCTGCTGCTCGAACCGGTGCAATTAATGCCTTAATGCGGGCAAAAGCCTGGGTGCCGGATTTTGATCCTATTGAAGCGGTTTAGGGCTATCCCAGCTTGAAAGAAGATGGGTCAGAATTTAGTGAAGCAGATCAGCGAGCCATAAACCGGGAGGTGCATCCACTAGCTTGTCAACTGGTTGAAGAAGTAGACTTGTCTCGGTATCAGGCTTAATATGATAATCAAAACAAGCGAATAGCTGCCCCAATTCATGAGTCGGAAAATCTTATCCCTCCAATCCGTAAGCACACTTACGCTCCCCATATTGACCCATCATTGCTGATCCACGATGAAGCTGTTTTTAAAGCATTAATGGGAATCGACTGGACAACTGTTGATTTCCAGCCACTGGGTAGAGAAACGGAGGCTGAAGCGGCGCAGAATGACCCACAACCATCAGGCCAGACTGGTGACCAGGCTTGAACCGGAAGCCGGTTTTGAAACTGCCCCTCCTTTGCAAAAAACAATGATATTATTATGGGCACCGAGTTGCCTTGTAATTGAGTAGCTGATACTTTTGATGTTGATATGCCTCCATGCATAATTTATGTTTCCTGTGGTGATGAACTTTCCAAAGCGCTTTCTGCAATAAAAAACTCTTCAAGTGCCACCGCGGTTTTACTGTCTGGCGGAATATGATGTCTGCATATATAAAGTCAAAACATCCAAAAATTCTTAAGTATATGACCAAATTTTTGTGATACATAATACCTGCCATCGTTGAGCATGAAGTTGGCTTGGCCAATCTTGAAGCGGAGTTGTGCAAACCCACACTGTTGGAGAAGATAACAACTCTTGTATATATATATGACGCTGGTTTACCAGGTAAACCATGCCGGGTTATAATAAACTCCGTGTTACTCCATAAGAGGATGTTAACAACAAGGATCAAACCGGGCAAATAGTCTCCGGATTGACGTGAACTGTGTTCCGTCAATCAATTGGTTAAAAACTTTGTCAGTTTAAATAACGCAATAAAAAGCAAAAAAACCCCTTCAAAGAAAAGAATAAATCAAGTGCAAAGACAAAATCGTTGCGAAAAAAGGTTTATTTGAGCTGATCAGATGGTGTTACCATGGCCGAACACGACCAAGCTCCCGTTAGGTGTAACTATGGTTCTAGTCAGCCAGGTCCCCAAATGAAACCGTGGCATTTATGCCGATCAAGTGGCATGGTCATGGTTCGGGTTCGACCAAGCCCCCAAGTGATTCTGTGGCCATAGGCCGACCAAGAGGCATCACTGGTTCAGACGTGACCAAGTCCCCAAATGATCTGGTGGCTCTCGCCTATCAAGAGGCATGGTATTGGTTCAGACACGACCAATACTCCAAGTGATATGATGCTTTTGTAAAGCTAACTCAAGGGGTAAACCGGAGGCCGCTTTAGAGCAACTCCGTGTAACCTCACATGATGTAACAGAAAACAGATACCCCGCTTTAGCTGAGGCTCCGGTTTATTATATTTAATCATAATATATACATTGTCGTAATATGTACATAAGTATAGCCAATGGCTCAGGTATAGTAAGGCCGAAGATGAGCTATGTTCCATGGCCTGTTGGTCTCCTCCTCTGATGTGCGTGAGTCTTTATGCTCTCGAATATCGATCAGATAGAACGACCCGTTGTGCAGATTCTTGCTGACCATGAAAGGCCCCTCCCAAGGTGGGGATAGCTTATGCATATCAGTCTGATCTTGGATGAGCCGAAGCACCAAATCTCCTTCCTGAAAGGTTCTGGTTCTGACTCGGCGACTGTGATAATGATGAAGATCCTACTGGTAAATCACCGACCGGGCGGCTGCGATGTCACGCTCTTCATCCAACCGGTCCAAAGCATCTTGCCGTGCCGTCTCGTTGTCCGCTTCAATATAAGCCGTCACATGAGGTGAATCATGACGGATATCACTGGGGAGAACCGCCTCCGCTCCATAAATCATGAAGAACGGTGTGTATCCTGTTGATCTGCTGGGTGTTGTATTGATGCTCCATAACACAGATGGTAATTCTTCTACCCAACAACCCGGCGTTCTCTGCAAAGGAACCATGAGCCGGGGCTTGATGCCTCTCAAGATCTCTTGATTAGCTCTTTCTGCTTGACCATTGGACTGTGGATGTGGCACTTATGAAACGTCGAGCCGGATGTGCTCCCATTCGCAGAACTCTTTCATAGCACCTTTGGACAAATTGGTACCATTATCTGTGATAATACTGTGCAGAAAGACAAACCGGCAAATCACCTTTTTGATGAACTAAACCGTCGTGGCCGCATCACACATGCTAACAGGTTCTGCCTCCACCCACTTTGTAAACTTGTCAACCGCCACCAGGAGGTGGGTCTTCTTATCTTTGGACCTTTTGAAAGGCCCAACCATATCCAGCCACCAAGTCGCAAACGGCCAAGTAATTGGAATCATTCTCAATTCTTGAGCCGGTACATGAGCACGTCTTGAAAACCTTTGGCAACCATCACATCGTCTGACCAGATCCTCCGCATCAGCATGAGCAGTTAACCAATAGAAGCCATGGCGAAACGCTTCAGCCACTAGAGACTTTGAACCGGCGTGGTGACCACAATCTCCTTCATGGATCTCACGCAAAATTTCACGGCCTTCTTCTGGAGACACGCAGCGTTGAAAAGCTCCTGACACACTGCAATGATGTAACTCACCGTTAATAATAACCATGGACTTGGATCGCCGGATTATCTGCCGGGCCAGAATCTCATCCTCTGGCAACTCGCCCCGGCTCTTGTACGCCAGGTAAGGAAGCGTACAATCCGGAATAACATGAAGAGCTGCCACCAATTGAACCTCCGGATCAGGAATAGCCAAATCCTCTTCTCCAGGGATCTTGACCGACGGGTTGTGCAGCACATCCAGAAAAACATTGGGCGGGACCGGTTTGCGCTGAGAGCCCAGCCGGCTTAAAGCATCCGCCGCTTCATTTTTCCGCCGGTCCAGGTGGTCCACCTGATAGCCTTTGAAATAACCTGCAACAGTATCCACCTCACGACGATATGCTGCCATGTGTGGGTCCTTAGAGTCCCAAGTGCCAGACACTTGCTGAGCCACAAGGTCCGAGTCACTGAAGCACTTAACTCGACTTAGATTCATCTCCTTAGCCATCCGGAGACCATGGAGCAAGGCTTCATACTGAGTTGCATTGTTAGTACAAGGGAACATTAAGCGAAGAACATAACAAAACTTATCACCTCATGGGGAAGTTAATACAACTCCAGCCCCCGAGCCTTCCAACTGCCTGGATCCATCAAAATGGATGGTCCAATACGTGTGATCCGGCTTTTCTTCAGGTGTTTGCATTTCCGTCCAATCATTGATGAAATCAACAAGTGCTTGAGACTTAACCGCTGTCCGAGGCATATACTTCAAACCGTACGGCCCCAGCTCTATAGCCCACTTCGCAATCCGGCCAGTTGCTTCCTGGTTCTGGATGATATCTCCCAAAGGAGCAGAACTAACCACCGTAATTGGGTGCCCTTGGAAGTATTGTTTAAGCTTCCGGCTTGCCATAAAAACTCCATACACCAGCTTCTGCCAGTGCGGATACCTTTGCTAGGACTTGATTAGTACCTCGATGATATAATAGACCGGACGTTGAACCGGATGCTCCTTACTTGCCTCCTTTCGTTCCACCACAATGGCCACGCTGACCGCCCGAACATTGGCAGCAACATATAACAGCAACGGCTCCTTGTCAATGGGAGCGGCGAGCACCGGCGGATTGGCCAATTGCCGCTTTAAGTCCTCAAATGCTTCATCAGCAGCAGAACTCCAGACAAACTGATCCGTCTTTTTCAACATCTGATACAAAGGGATTGCCTTCTCACCAAGACGATTAATAAACCGGCTTAATGCTGCAATTCGACCGGCCAGTCGTTGAACATCATTGATACACTTTGGTTTAGCCAGGGAGGTGATAGCCGTGATCTTCTCCGGATTAGCCTCGATTCCCCTGTTGGACACCAGAAAACCCAATAGCTTGCCCGCCGATACACCAAAAACACACTTGTCTAGATTAAGCATCATCTTGTATGTCCTCAGGTTATCAAAAGTTTCCTTCAAATCATCAATCAAAGTCTCCTTCTCCCTAGACTTAACCATGATATCATCCACATAAGCATGTACATTACGGCCAATCTGCTTGTGAAGACAATTTTGTACACACCGTTGATAAGTTGCCTGGGAACTCTTGAGCCCGAAGGGCATAGACACATAGCAGAAGGCTCCAAAGGGAGTTATAAATGCCATCTTCTCCTAGTCCTTAACTGCCATTTTGATCTGATGATAGCCAAAATATGCATCCAAAAAACTTAAACGCTCACAACCCGCCGTAGCATCAATAATTTGATCAATACAGGGGAGGGTAAAAGGATCTGCTAGACAAGCTTTATTAAGATCTGTGTAATCCACACACATGCGCTAGGTGCCGTTTTTCTTGAGGACCAGCACCGGATTGGCAAGCCACTCAGGGTGAAAACTTCAACAATAAAGCAAGCTACTAAGAGCCTGGCTACCTCTTCTCCAATCGCCTTGCGTCTTTCTTCGTTAAACCGGCGGAGGAACTCTTTCACCGGTTTATATTTAGGATCCACATTAAGGGTGTGCTCAGCGAGTTGCCTCGGTACACCTGGCATGTCAGAGGGCTTCCATGCAAAAATGTCCCGACTCTCATGGATGAACTTAGTGAGCGCGCTTTCCTATTTCGGATCCAAGTTGGCACTGATGCTGAACTGCTTGGACGAATCGCCAGGTACGAAGTCAACAAGCTTAGTTTCTGCTGCCGATTTAAACTTCAGGGCCGGATCATGCTCCGTAGTTGGCTTTTTTAACGGAGTCGTGTCCGCCGGATCAACATTGTCCTTATAGTAGTTTAACTCCTCGATGGCACAAACCGACTCTGCATAAGCCGCAGCTCCTTCCTCGCACTCCAAAGCAATTTTGCGGCTTCCGTGAACCGTCATTGTCCCCCTGTGACCCGGCATCTTGAGCTGCAAATACACATAACAGGGCCATGCCATAAATTTGGCGTAAGCCGGTCGCCCAAACAGGGCGTGATATGGACTCTGAATTTTCACCACTTCAAACGTCAATGTCTCCGACCTGGAATCATGGTCATCCCCAAAGGCCACTTCCGAAGCTATCTTACCAATGGGATACGCTGATTTGCCAGGCACTACACCGTGGAATACTGTATTAGACGGTTTGAGATTCTTATCTGTTAGTCCCATACGACGGAAGGTCTCATAGTATAGGATGTTAATGCTGCTCCCTCCATCCATGAGCACCTTGGTGAACTTGTAACCTCCCACCTGAGGCGCCACCACCAGAGCCAGCTGACCCGGATTATCGACCTGGGGAGGGTGATCTTCTCTGCTCCATATGATGGGCTGCTCAGACCAACGTAGATAACGGGGTATGGCCGGTTCAACAGAGTTGACCGCCTGCCTCTGAACCTTCCGGTCTCGCTTATCCAAGCTAGTGGTGAAGACATGGTACTGCCCACTACTCAGCTGCTTTGGGTTGCTCTGGTAACCTGACTGTTGCTGCTGTTGGTTGTAACCACCCTGGTTGTTCTGATTATTTTGACCATTATGTCCGCCCGGATTACCATTGAATCTTGAACCGGAACTTCCTCCACCGTAACCCGGCCCGGATCCTGAGCCACCGCCAGATTCGTGATCATACCGGAAATTATTAGAATTCTTGAACTCCTGCATAATAAAGCAATCCTTCCAAAGGTGGTTTGCTGGCACCTCGTTCGTCCCATGTTTTGGACAGGGCTGGTTTAGCAGATAGTTTAGGCGGTTTGGGTTAGGGTTGGGTGCTCCATTACGATTTTTCGGTCTACCCTTGCGTCGCTGGCCATTGTCCTGTGTGTTGATATTAGCCACAAAGTCCATGTTACCATCCGCTTTATGCTTGCCTCCACCACCATTGCCTGCCCAGTGATGCTGCTGACCTCTTGAGCTGATGTTCTTCTTCCCTTTTCCTGTCTTGTCATCATCAGATTCGGGATCCTTGGTACTATCAGAATCAGCATATTTCACCAGAGCGGCCATGAGGGTCCCCATGTCGGTGCAATGACGCTTCATCCGTCCCAACTTTAGCTTCAGGGGCCCAAACCGGCAGTTGCCTTCTAGGGTTAATACTGCGGTGTTGGCGTTGATGCGGTCTGAGGAGTGCAACACTTGTGAAACCCGGCGCACACAATGAGTCGTTGATTCTCCTTCCTCCTGGACGCACGCTGCTAAGTGTACTATTGACATAGGCTGTTTACAGGTATCCTTGAAATTGCTGATAAACCGGGCTCGTAACTGGGCCCATGAACTGATTGAATTAGCCGGCAAGCTTTTTAACCAAGTACGGGCCGTTCCTTCAAGCATCATGGTGAAGTACTTCGCACACGCCGCGTCATCCACATCAAGCATCTCCATGGCCATCTCATAACTCTCCACCCATGTCTCTGGAGGTTGATCCGCCGTGTAATTCGGTACCTTGCGTGGGCCTTTGAAATCCTTGGGCAGGCGCACATTGCGTAAAGCGGGGATAAGGCAAGGTACCCCCAAAGAACTAGAAGTAACACCAGGTTCAGTCGAGGTGGTTTGACGAACCAGCATGAGCTGCCAGGCCTGATGCTGTGCGGCTAACTCGGCCTCCCTACGCGCGCGGGCCCGGTCCACCACTCCCTGAGCGTTATCAGCACCACCCGTCGGGTTGTTGTCACAGCGTGCTCCCCGTCGTTCATTACTCGACACTGCCGCTCCATCCATATGTCTGCTATAGCTCCGGCTTGGACGGGGGATCGAGTGGACCTGGTCGCGGCTGTACGAGTACGCTTCCTGTTGGACCAAAGCTGTCCTCAGAAGTTCCTTGACTCGTCGCGTCTCTACTGCCTGCGGCGAGTCACCTTCAATTGGAATGGCCTCCAGCCGCGCAGCAGCGGCGACAAGATTGTCCATTGGGTTGGAGTAGTGACCCGGAGGTGTTAAAGCAGCCTGAGGTATAACGGTGTTTTGACGAGGCGGGTCCATCTGACAAGGCTGAACCGGTGCTCCGGTCCCGGGGGCTTCTGCCCGGTTTCCCTCCAGCGGATTGCCGGCTCCTGGTCCTGGAGTGTTAAAAAGGTCTCTGGCCTCGAAAACCGGAGGTAAACGGGATCGGTGCTTCCTCCTCATGACTTCATGCAACGCGCTCTGGTCCAACATAAGCCGGTAGGCCTGTGCGTCTAAAGCGGCCCGCTCTGCGGCCATCCTGGCATCCTCGGCCGCCAGATCCGCCTTAGCCTGGGTGATCTGTTCCTTTACCTTTGCAATCTCCGCGTTGTGAACATCCTGATCCGGCGGATTAACTTCTGCCATAAGTACAACCAATGCATCAAATAATTCTGATAGAACCTGAGCTGGCGGGCGCACAGCGCCTCCTGCCCCGGCAGCCCTCGCTGCTGCTGAACCTGAGATCGTTGCCGCAGCCGTCGAAGAATGAAGCGCTGCTTGTGTTCCGGCCATGAATATTCCAACCCGGTTGGGCAGATCAGAGGGGTCCGGAATACTGTCGCCATCGGAACAGCTCCCAATCCGGCCATCTTGTAGCTGATACAGAGATTCGGTTTCTCCGGTCGAAGACTCGTCACCGGAACAAACAACGGTCGCACCGCGAAATTCCGATCCATCCTCATAACCTCCTCCATGGATGACTTCCATGAAGGCACGCTTCACTGCAGGTTTAACCCGGGCGGATCGCGCACGCTGAGCCGTCTCAACGAGGTCGGTGCAGATGTCCGGCTCAGGGCCCGGTTCACCGATCTTGCCAATGAAAACATGAATACCACTAAAGGGGACCCGGTACCCGTACTCAATTGAACCGGCCTCGGGGCCCCAGCCTGCATCGTCGATGTAGAGCTTGCCGCGACGAATCTTAGTCATCCGGCCTACGGCGTAGCCCTCAAGTCCTTCAAAGCGGCCCTCAAAGAACCGGAAACCATCGTGCGATAGCCCCATGGTGGGCGCCAACTATCGTGGTTTTGTCACGGCAGATGTCCTAGAGAAAGGACTTAGTCATGGAGCCATCGCGACGGGTTAGCTTGAAGGGGTTAAAGCGGACACAGGGACGCAAGAGAGTTTATACTAGTTCGGCCCCTTCAATGAAGGTAAAAGCCTACGTCTAGTTGTGATGGAATTGATGGGGTTTCGATGACTAGGGAGCAAATAAGCTTCACCTATGTCTCGAGTTGTTGTCTGTCGTCCTTGAACCGTCGCCGGGTCGTCCCCTTATATATACGGGTGACACCCGTCGGTTCACAGAGTCCCAACACCGGTCGATATTCGTATCCGAGTTGGTCTCTCCTTTTTTCTAGCTTACAATACAAGTTTATATACAAATTCCGGTTTACAGCTACAAGTCTTGAACCGGCTACGGGCCTTAGGCCCTCATCCGTCTTCTTGGGCTTTATCACTTCCGGAGCTACTGATGAAGTTGATCCGGCCCAGATAGGCCGGTTTACGCCCAGTAGTAATATCCCCAACAAAACTGGTTAAGCGTCCTGATCCTCGGAAGCACAACATAATAGGCACAAAATGGATATACCGCAACAAGCAAGATGAGCATGGTCAAGTTGTTAGAAACAAAGCTCGTTTCGTTACTCAAGGATATACTCAAGTGGAAGGCATTGACTTTGATGAAACATTCGCTCCTGTGGCTAGACTTGAAGCCATACGCATACTGCTGGCCTATGCAAATCATCACAACATACTTATTTATCAAATGGATGTGAAGAGCGCCTTTCTCAATGGTAAGATTGAAGAAGAAGTGTATGTTGCACAACCGCCTGGCTTTGAAGATCCAAAACATCCTGACATGGTATACAAGCTCAACAAGGCACTGTATGGCCTCAAACAAGCCCCTCGGGCCTGGTATGACACACTCAAATATTTCCTGAACAGCAAAGGCTTCATACCTAGTTCCCTCGACCCCACTCTCTTCACGAAGACATATGATGGTGAACTGTTTGTGTGCCAAATATATGTGGATGACATTATCTTTGGCTGCACCAATCAGAAGTATAGTGAAGAGTTTGGATATATGATGCAAGAGCAATATTAGATGTCCATGATGGGAGAGCTGGAGTTCTTTCTCGGTCTTCAAATACGACAGCAACGCTATGGCATCTTCATATCTCAAGAGAAGTATCTCAAAGATTGCCTAAAGAAGTGCGGTATGCAAGACTGCAAAGGCTTCACGACGCCAATGCTAGCCAAGCATCATCTGGGTCCTGACGACAATGGTAAAGAGTTCGATCAAAAGGTATACCACTCCATGCTTGGTTCTTTGCTTTAACTATGTGCATCTAGGCCAGATATTATGCTTAGTGTTTGCATGTGTGCTCGATTTCAAGCGGCACCAAAGGAGTCACATCACTTAGCTGTGAAGCGAATTCTTCGATATTTGGCTCACACCCCAAATCTAGGATTATGGTATCCAAAGGGCTCAGAGTTTGATCTGGTTGGATTCTGGGATGCTGATTATGCTGGTGACAAGGTGGATCGCAAGTCTACATCAGGCACATGTCATTTTCTGGGACGATCACTTGTATGTTGGTCTTTAAAGAAGCAGAACTATGTATCTCTCTCCACTGCTGAATCTGAATACATTGCTGCTGGATCTTGCTGCGGTCAGCTTCTGTGGATGAAGCAAACCCTCAAGGACTATGGCATTCATCTGAAGCAAGTGCCACTCTATTGCGACAACGAAAGCGCCATCAAGATTGCCAACAACCCAGTTCAGCACTCAAAGACAAAGCACATTGAAATTCGTCATCACTTTCTCAGAGATCATGTTGTGAAGGAAGATATTGATATCATACACGTCAATACTGAAGAGCAATTGGCAGATATCTTCACCAAGCCCTTGGATGAGAAGAGATTTTGCAAGTTACAGTGTGAGCTAAATGTCCTGGGATCCTCAAATGTCCTGTGATCAGGCACACATCCTAACCCTTATGCATATTGATGACTTAGATGTGCAACACACGAAGTAAAGTATATCTTCAATCAATGAAGACATACATTCTAAGTGTGAATACATTAATGTGGAATTTGACTTCGGAGCGCCACGATAATTGTGCGCCGTGTCTGGGTCTAATACTTCCTATACGGTGGGTAACGCCACCACCAAACGTTTTGTTTGAAGCGTTTTACTCATGGCGTTACATTTGCTATGTCTTCACATTTGATTTGGCGTCGATCTCAACATGTCTTCATGATTATCTTCACCATGTTTATTATATATATATGTTGATTTGCTATGTCTTCTTGTTAAATCTTTTGAACTAAGTGAATGTGATCAGACCCTAACCTCTCCATGCTTTGTATCTCAAACTCTATCTCTCCAAATCATATGCATTCTATTGAAACTGTTGAATGTCTTCTCTGCGTCCTTGTCAGCAGAAGATACAGAGACAAATATTAAGTCTGTTTTCAATGCTCATTCCTTCACATGAAACCCGGAGAAGTGGGAACGACCACCCGACAATCCAGGCGTGCGTGGGACGTGGAACAAACCCCAATATGCTGCATGATGGCCACGTGTTCCTCATATGCGAATCGCCAGGGGCACCTGTGTAATAACGCAGTGCCGCCCCTGTACCTATAAATACACACTTCACAGCGGTCATTATCTCTTCTTCCACTCTCGCACGAACCCTAGCGCCACCGCTCGCCCTCGACAACGCCGACGACGAAGCGCTTCACTGCCACAACCTCTCCGATGCCGTCTTCACGCCGACCGCGGACATCGTCCTCTCCGCCGTTGCCGTAGGTGTCCTCCGTCACCAAGTTAGGGCACGGAAGATCGAACTGCTCGGCCTCCTCTTCCACTCCGTCCAGCAGTTCTTAGTGTGGTAAATAAAACTTCCTTTTTACGGCCCCTTTGATCCTATGGCTTTGTCACTTTCTACCACAAGCAGTTTCTATTCACACAAGTTGGATCTCTTTCATACTGCATCTCATAACATGCCTAGTATATTCACTTATGCTTCACAAAGTAGTTAGATTCCTCACTTGTACTGATCTCTGGATTCGTACAAATCTGGAACCAACTCCTTATCTATGAGTGAATGTCTTCGCACGATGAGGTCAATGTCTTCTAAACTGATTTATCTTCAAAATCTTCTGAGAATGCATATGACCTCTTCCCCTTCCCTCTCACCTTAATGCTGTCACAGGTACATGTCCTTGGGAGAATCCCTTGGTTCTCATAGTCTGCATTCATTTGCAGAATTCTTACAGCATCATATAAATTCTCCCGAAGCCAGTTCCTGTTTGTCCAGCAAGCGAAAGCCCTTGAAGCCTTTGAACGTATTGAAGCCTTTTAGTTCAAAGTTCATGGCTTCAGAGAAATCAGCAAGGAAGGGTGGCAGAAAGCATCGTGGAGAAACATCAAGAGATATGCTGGATGACCTCTCAGAACTGTATAAGACAGATCCTGAAGAGGATTATAATCAGCACAAGACACGAATCCAATGGATTCGACGTTATTGGGCAGAACAGTGGTTCAAGTACAGATTTGTGACAAAGGAATATGCTTAAAAGAATGCCATCAAGCGACCATGGGGGAGACATCCTCTACAAAAATCTTCAACCCAGGACCAGAGATGAAGCCATTGAATAAGGCTTCTATCCCAGCATCGTCCGTGGACCACAGCCTGCAGATGCTGACCCATCATCACTGCTATGGTGTCGTGACGACATTCTGTTCAAGCGCAACTTTCAGTTTGCCCAGAACTCAGCCAAGCAGAACAAGAAGACATTGGGACTAGACTTCAACCCTGGTCCTTCTGCTCGAAGGGCTGATGGCACACGAGATGCAGAACCCAATGTCGTCGGTCCTTTCTACAACCTTGAAGGTCTCATCACCCATATCTTGGTTCAAGGGACAGCCGTGAATGAGCCTGTAGCTGACGCTGAATCAGATGAAGTGCCTGCAGCGCCGAAGCCAAAGAAGTTGAAGCAGCCTAAAGCTTCAAAGCCTGCCCCTTCACCAAAAATCTCACGGGCGAAGCCACTGGCAACTGCACCTCCTGAAGACAGTGTGCAGTCTGAAGATTTGTCACGCATCTCCAAGCCCCAGAAGGTCAAGATGCCTCTACCACACACCGGCCAAGAGCTAACAGCTGCTGCCATTCTGCGCAATGATGCCATTGATCTGTCAAGTGATGAAGATCTTGCAGATGACGCTCTTGAGCAACTCATCAAGAGCAAAGAAGAAGAAGAAATCTTCAATGATCTGCCTCTCTTTGATGTAACAATCATCCACAACTTCATTGATGAGTGGTTTGACACGCTAAACATCAGCTTCGAAGATCTGCAACTACCCATTGGCCTCAGTGTCGCCTTCCATGGCGCCATTGCTTCAGAGTTAGCCATCGCCCGGCGCATTGTTGAACTGAAGCAGAAGATTGACTTTGAGAAATCTCAGTTCAAGAAGCATATGGCCAAGCTCAGCGTGCAAGACGTGAAGAACTTCAAGCTTATGCTGCACGAGCTCAAGGAAGCCTTTCTCAAGAAACATGCAGAAGCTCAGGGTTCTTGTGAGCGCATGAAGGTCCTGGCTGACAGGTGTGTGCAAGCCTACAATGAGGCTGAGAAGCGCAAGGCCCTTGGGCGTCCTGGCATCGACCCCAGGATGGCAGCCAAGAAGAAGAAGAAGCCCGCTATGGCTGAACCCGAAGCACCAAGGCAGGAAGCAGATCCCATTGTCTTCCCAACTAGCATGACTGGCCCAAGCCAAAGGCCAGGTCAATCGCTTCAGAACTGAAGAAGACCAGGACTGTTAAGGCTGAAGCAAGGAAGAGGAAACATCCTGAAGCCTCTGCTACTGCCCCCTCCAAGAAGGAAAGAAAGACCAAGAAGAAACGGGCTGCTCCCACAGAGCCCTTGATTGTTGAACCCATTTCCATGGTTCACCCTGACGCTGATCCACAAGAACATCAACTGACTGTCCATGAGCCTGCTTTCACAGAGGCTCATGAAGTTGAAGACTTTCCAGCAGCTGATCCCATCGCTGCTGAAGACATTGGTCACCTTCACCATGTTGAAGATGATGCAGTCCTTCCTCAGCTAGAGCACCAACAAGTATCATCGCCTGTGCTAACGCACAGCGAACTCATCAGCATTGGTCGTCCATTGACGCCAATTGCACAGGATGCTTCATGGGCTAATCGCCCACAAGAGGAAGAAGACTTTGAGGCCGAGCCAACACCAACTCCACAGGTGTCGCCCGCGTTGCGCAGGCTTCGCGAAGGTCCAAGGCCTCAAGTCTCTGCGTCTGAAGCTAAACCTGTTGAAGACATTCCGGGTGCATCAGCCGCTGAAGAAGAAGTCCCACAAGTTGCTACTCCCCTGTCCCACCAAGAAGCGGTTCTCGAGGAGAACGTGATTGTGACCGACCCTCCAGCTCGTCAAGTGGAGGTTGAAAATCTGGAGGCTGCCACCACCAACACCACTGAAGCCACTGACGCTGTCATGGCTGAAGCTAATGTGGAGCCATCACCACCAAAAGCACCAGAAGTCAGCGAAGCCACTGATCCCACTGCTTCTGTTCCTGCGTCTGCTGTCGGTCCCCAGTTCGACTATCATGTTGAGCATAGGCCTCAGGTACAGAAGCCAGTCCCACGATTTCCCAGTTTCCCAGGTCCTGCATCAGCACCTGGCTCCTTCAATATCAATGGCTTTAGAGTAGACAATACATTCTTCAATAGCTCCAGGAACCCTACCCAAGGGAAAGAATATCATCTGATCGGTTCTGGAGCTATCCGATGCGAAGCTATTACTCCTGCATTCTTTACAATCAAGGTCGCATCTTCCCACACAAGCGTCTTGACATTGAAGCAATAGCTGGTCTGCCCTATCTGGAAGAAGCTCTGGATTGCTTCAAAGAGGTTGGATTCCTGCCATTCGTCACTGACCAAGAGCATTGGAATGAAGAGTTGCTGCTCCAATTCTATGCCACACTTCACATCCGCGGGTATAACAGAGATCCGAAGACTTGGGTCCTGGAGTGGATGACAGGAAACGTTCATCACGAAGCCAAAGCCTTTGACATCATTGAGCTCACTGGTTTGCCCACTCTTGGTGATTTCTACGAACATGGCTGCCAGCTTCATAGTGAAGCTGTTGAGAGCATCTTTCAGAAGACTAAACCTAATATGAGTCAGATGCTCAGTATAATGAAGCCATTGCCCCAAGAGGCTGCTTATCCCACGGAGTTATTTGTTGAAGACCTTGAGTATCTGCCAAGGACCATTTATCACATCATAAGGCGAACTCTCTGGCCAATCAAAGGACATTCTCCCCATGCCAAGCTGGAAGGTGCAATGAAGACTTTGGTCTTCTATATTCTTCATGGAAAATGCTTCAGTACACAGGATTTCTTCATTCGCCAACTTGCTGCATCAGGCTCTGATCTGTTTGGCTTGAAGTTCTACGCCCCTTGGGTGATGCGGCTGATCAAACTTCACTCCGCTATCTCATATCAGCCCTCTACCCGCAATCATCGGATCTTTTTGCCTGATGTGGATATGTATATTAAAGCCATCTATCCTGAGCCTGCCAAGGAACCTCTAAGTCTTCAGAATGCAGAGCATCAAAGTTTTTCTCAGAACGTTGAAGGCGTTGAAGCAGTAACTCGTGTGTATCCTTTGGCTGGCACTACACGTGCACCGCATCCTGCTCTCACTGAAGCCACTGATAGCACCATTACACAACGACCCAAGAAGCGCACTCGTGTTCTCAATGACCGAGAGCTTCTGGTGGCTCTTCATCAGAAACAGGATAGGCATCATGACTAGCTGAAGCGTAAAATGCAAAGCCTCTTGGTGGATGTTAATCGCATTCGCAATCTTGCCACCAAGAATGCCTTTGTTGCTCATGAAACCTCTCGACGCACATGGAAAGGGCTGACGCTGATGTGTTCTGAAGATGATCTTCAAGAGGGTGGCTTCTCTGAGCACTTCAAGTTTGACTCCACACCTCCTCGAAGGGCAGTGCTGTGACGAACTCCATCTCTTGAAGACTCTGAGTTCTCTTCCTCTGCTGCAACTGTGAATGCCAGAGTGATCGAGGATGAAGACGATGCTACTTCACCGCCACCTCCTTCAGCACGCGTCGACACTGCTCCAACTTCTTCTGCACCGCCAAACACCACTGACGACCCTGCTGCTTCACCTACTCTTCATGGGAACAAGTAGATGCTCTATGTCTTCGAACCTTTTTGGTCCTTACTGACAAAAGGGGGAGAAGCATATGAGTTTGAGTTTGATAGTCTTCAAGCGGGTCCATATGGGCGGGTGCTTTATATTTTTCTTCGTGTTTACAACTCTCATTTTGATACATTTGGTTCTTTGAGTTGTAACACTTAAACTCGATGGTCGTCTGCTACTTATTTGCCACCTTGTGTTGCGATGATAAATTCCGCATGTGCGACAATAAATTCCGCACTTAGATCATTTTGCAGACGTCCATTTTCCATTATGCACGTCATTATCTTCACATACCTTCACATGTATAGTGGATTGTCATCATAAGTTGAAGTGGATCTCCACAAGCACAACCTGCCATGTGCATTTGCATTCCAAAAGCAAATGACTTATATGCACATCTTCAGGGGGAGCCCTTGCAACTTATGAAGACAATTCCTTATCCTTTACAATTTCACATATTATATTCCCCGTTGAAAACTTCAACTAGTTTGTCATCAATCACCAAAAAGGGGGAGATTGTAAGTGCATCTAGTGCCACCCCTAGTTGGTTTTGGAGTATTGAAGACAACCCTAGTTGAGGGACTAATGTGTTTGTGAGAATTGCAGGATAACACAGGTAGAAGTCCCTCGTTGATTCAGTTTTCCTACCAGAGATGACCCCTAAAAATGTATGAAGACATTGATGTCAAAGGTGGTATATGAAGATATTCACATTGAAGACTATGACAAGAGAAGACACCGCATGAAGCGTATGGAGCTCGAAGACTTAGATCTTTCGTAGTTCTTTTTCTTCTGTGTTGAGTCATAGGAACCACCGTACTGTTAAGTGGGGTCCAAGAGAACCAGTCAGAATGACTGAAGTGATGCTTAAACAAAACCTATGTCTTCGAGTGAAGACTATGAGAGCGAATCTTGTCCAGAGTCGGACAAGTCAGCTTTGCTTGTAGCCCAAGTAAAGTTGCCGTGTGAGTTTGAAATCTGACCGTTGGAACACGTGTCAGTTCCTTAGTGACCCAGGGTCATTTCGGACAAATCAGGTCGGGTTGCCTATTGGCTATAAATAGCCCACCCCCTACAACCATAAATGGTTGGCTGCTCAGATTCAGAGTACGGCTTTTGTCGTTTGAGAGCAACCCACCTCGAAGCCTTTGAGAGAGAATTCCTTGCGAGGATAAAGCCCTAACCACCTAGATCCAAAGAGAATTAGGCATCACTTAAGTCTTCTTGTCTGTGTGATCTGAAGACTTATTACACTTGAGGACTGTGCATCCTCCAACCGGTTAGGCATCGCGTTCTGAGCATCCAAGAGACATTGTGGATCGCCGGTGAACGAAGTCTGTGAAGGTTTGGAAGTCTACCTTGAAGACTTACTAGAGTGATTGGGCGAGGTCTGTGTGACCTTAGCTCAAGGGGAATACGGTGAGGACTGGGTGTCCTGAGCTGCGTGTTCAAGACTGGGTGTCCGGGACTGTGTGTCCTCAGGTTTAAATACCTAGCCGCCCTAACCAGATATACAGTTGTCACAACAACTGGAACTGGTCCAACAAATCATTGTCTTCAACGAGTCACTGGTTTCATCCTTCCTTACTCCTTACTTACTGTTACTCCTTGTGAAGTCATTGTATGTCTGCACTATCTTTTGTCTTCACTGAGTGACTGTGTGATCTGTTTGGCTTCTTAATATCTTCCTACCTGATCCTTACTACCTAGCTGCTATTAGTCATTGTGCTTTCACTTCATTGAATACATGACTATGGTTTACCTAGTGTAGTCTACCTTCCGCTGCATGGTAATAGGTTTATTTCTATCGTTTGTCTTTGAAACTTCCACGTTTTGAAGACTTTCATAAAAATCGCCTATTCACCACCCCTCTAGTCGATATAACGCACTTTCACAGTTGCTTCTCTGTTTTGAATGATATCTCCCAGAGGGGCTGAACTGACCACTGTGATAGGATGACCCTGAAATTAATGCTTGAGCTTCCGGCTTGCCATAAAGACCCCATACACCAGCTTCTGCCAATGCGGATACCTCTGCTTTGATTCGATAAGCACCTCACTGATATAATAAACTGGTCGTTGAACTGGATACTCCTTTCCAGCCTCCTTACGCTCCACAACAATAGCCACACAAACAGCCCGGGCATTAGCAGCCGCATATAGCAATAAAGGCTCTTTATCGATCGGAGCCGCAAGGACAGGCAGTTCAGCTATCTGTCTCTTCAAATCCTCAAATGCTTTATCAGCCGCGTCGCTCTAGACAAACTCATTCGCTTTCTTTAGCATCTGATATAAAGGGATAGCCTTCTCCCCAAGACGACGGATAAACCGGCTCAAAGCTGCAATCTGGCCCGCTAAACGTTGAACGTGATTGATACATGCTGGTTTAGCCAGAGAGGTGATAGCCACGATCTTCTCCGGATTAGCCTCAATGCCCCTGTTAGACACCAGAAAACCCAAGAGCTTGCCTGCCGGAACACCAAAGACACATTTGGCCGGATTAAGCATCATCTTATAAACCCGGAGGTTATCAAAGGTTTCCTTCAAGTCATCTATTAATGTTTCCTCCTTCCTAGATTTCACCACAATGTCATCCACATATGCATGAACATTGCGCCCAATTTGCTTATGAAAACAATTTTGAACACAACGCGGATAAGTCACCTGGGCACTCTTGAGCCCAAAAGGCATAGATACATAGCAGAAGGCTCCAAAGGGAGTTATGAAAGTTGTCTTCTCCTGGTCCTTAACTGCCATTTTGATCTGATGATAACCAGTATAAGCATCCAGAAAACACAAACGGTCACAACCCGCCATAGCATCAATAATCTGATTAATCCGAGGGAGGGCAAAGGGATCAGCTGGACAAGCCTTGTTCAAGTCTGTGTAGTCCACATGCATATGCCAAGTGTCATTTTTCTTAAGAACTAGCAACGGATTAGCCAACCACTCCGGGGGAAAGACCTCCATGATAAACCCTGCGGCCAACAGTCGAGCTACCTCCTCGCCAATAGCCTTACGCCTTTATTCGTTGAAGCAACGGAGAAACTGCCTGGCCGGTTTAAACTTAGGATCTATATTAAGTGTGTGCTCAGCGAGTTCCCTCGGTACACCTGGCATGTCAGAAGGCTTCCATGCAAAGATGTCCCGGTTCTCACAGATGAACTCGATGAGCGCGCTTTCCTATTTGGGATCCAGGTTAGCGCTGATGCTGAACTACTTGGATGAATCGCCAGGAACAAAATCAACCATCTTAGTGCATGTAGCCGATTTAAACTTCAACGCCAGATCATGCTCCATAGTTGGTTTTTTCAAAGAAGTCATGTCTGCCGGATCAACATTGTCCTTATAAAACTTCAGCTCCTCTGTGGCACAAACCGACTTAGCATAAGCCGCATCACCCTCTTCACATTCCAAAGCGATCTTCCTGCTCCCATGTACTATGATGGTCCCCTTATGACCCGGCATCTTAAGCTGCAGATAAACATAACACGGCCTTGCCATGAACTGGGCATAAGCCGGTCGTCTGAACAGGGCATTGATGTCTACTACACAACCTTATTCTTGTAGACGTTGTTGGGCCTCCAAGTGCAGAGGTTTGTAGGACAGTAGCAAATTTCCCTCAAGTGGATGACCTAAGGTTTATCAATCCGTAGGAGGCATAGGATGAAGATGGTATCTCTCAAGCAACCCTGCAACCAAATAACAAAGAGTCTCTTGTGTCCCCAACACACCCAATACAATGGTAAATTGTATAGCTGCACTAGTTCGGCGAAGAGATGGTGATACAAGTGGTATATGGATGGTAGATAATAGTTTTTGTAATCTGAAAATATAAAAACAGCAAGGTAACTAATGATAAAAGTGAGCGTAAACGGTATTGCAATGCGTTGAAACAAGGCCTAGGGTTCATACTTTCACTAGTGCAAGTTCTCTCAATAATAATAACATAATTGGATCATATAACTATCCCTCAACATGCAACAAAGAGTCACTCCAAAGTCACTAATAGCGGAGAACAAACGAAGAGATTATGGTAGGGTATGAAACCACCTCAAAGTTATTCTTTCCAATCAATCCGTTGGGCTATTCCTATAAGTGTCACAAGCAGCCCTAGAGTTCGTACTAGAATAACACCTTAAGACACAAATCAATCAAACCCTAATGTCACCTAGATACTCCAATGTCCCCTCAAGTATCCGTTGGTATGATTATACGATATGCATCACACAATCTCAGATACATCTATTCAACCAACACACAGAACCTCAAAGAGTGCCCCAAAGTTTCTACCGGAGAATCACGACGAAAACGTGTGTCAACCCCTATGCATAGGTTCATGGGCGGAACCCGCAAGTTGATCACCAAAACATACATCAAGTGAATCACGTGATATCCCATTGTCACCACAGATACGCACGGCAAGACATACATCAAGTGTTCTCAAATCTTTAAAGACTCAATCCGATAAGATTACTTCAAAGGGGAAACTCAATCCATTACAAGAGAGTAGAGGGGGAGAAACATCATACGATCCAAATATAATAGCAAAGCTCGCGATACATCAAGATCGTATCACCTCAAGAACACGAGAGAGAGAGAGAGAGAGAGAGATCAAACACATAGCTACTGGTACATACCCTCAGCCCCGAGGGAGAACTACTCCCTCCTCGTCATGGAGAGCACCGGGATGATGAAGATGGCCACTGGAGAAGGATTCCCCCCCCCTCCGGCAGGGTGCCGGAACGGGCCTAGATTGGTTTTCGGTGGCTACGGAGGCTTCTTGGGGCGGAACTCCCGATCTATTGTGCTCCCCGATCGTTTTAGGGTACATGGATATATATAGGTGGAAGAAATACATCAGGGGAGCCACGAGGGTGGAGGGCGCGCCCAGGAGGGTGGGCGCGCCCTCCTACCTCGTGGCTTCCTTGAAGCTTCCTTGATGTGGACTCCAAGTCTCCCGGGTTGCTTTCCTTCCAAAAATAAGTTCCATGAAGTTTCAGGTCAATTGGACTCCGTTTGATTTTCCTTTTCTGCGATACTCTAAAACAAAGAAAAAACAGAAACTGGCATTGGGCTCTAGGTTAATAGGTTAGTCCCAAAAATCATATAAAATAGCATATAAATGCATATAAAACATCCAAGGTTGATAATATAATAGCATGGAACAATCGAAAATTATAGATACGTTGGAGGCGTATTAGGCATGATACGGGCTTTTGATTTTCACCACCTCAAAAGTCAACATCTCTGACCTCGAATCATGATCATCTCCAAAAGCCACCTCTAGGGCTATCTTGCCAACTGGATGCGCCGATTTACCAGGAACCACACCATGAAAAACGGTGTTCGACGGTTTAAGACTCTTACCTGTCAGTCCCATATGGCGGAAGGTATCATAGTAAAGGATATTGATACTGCTTCCCCCATCCATAAGCACCTTGGTGAACTTATACCCCCCAACTTGAGGTGCCACCACTAAGGCCAGATGACCCGGATTATCAACCCTGGGTGGGTGATCATCTTGACTCCATAAAATGGGTTGCTCAGACCAGCGCAAATACCGAGGCACCACCGGTTCAACAGAGTTCACGGCCCTTTTATGAAGCTTCTGATCGCGCTAACACAAGCTAGTGGTGAAGACATGATACTGCCCACTATTCAACTACTTCAGATTACTCTGATAACCCGATTGTTGCTGCTGCTGATTCCCCTGATGGTTATACCCTCCCTGATTACCCTGATTTCCTTGATTACCATGTCCGGTTTGATTGCCTTGGAACCCTGAACCGGAGTTGTTACCTCCATAACCTGGCCCATGAAATCCACCTCCTGAACCGTCGGGTGGGCCATTGTCATATTGAAACAGATGGGAATTTTTGAATTCTCGCATAATAAAGCAATCCTTCCAAAGATGCGAAGCTGGCCTCTCCTTCGATCCTTGTTTTGGGCAAGGCTGATTTAGCAGTCGTTCAAGATTAGGACCTGACCCTCCACCCGATTGGGGCGGTTTACCCTTGCGACGTTGACCGTTATCCTGGGCATTGGTGTTAGCCACGAAGTCCAAGCTATTGTCTGCCTTGCGCTTACCATTGTTCACATGACCTGCCGGATTATGCTGCTGCCCCTTGGCATTGCCGTTCTTTTTTCCCTTCCCCGGCTTGTCATCCTCAGACTCAGGGTCTTTGGTACTATCTGAATCTGCATATTTCACCAAAGCAGCCATAAGGGTTGATGAGGGAGTCCTGGATTAGGAGGTCTCCGGACAGCCGGACTATATCCTTTGGCCGGACTATTGGACTATGAAGATACAAGATTGAAGACTTCGTCCCGTGTCCGGATGGGACTCTCCTTGGCGTGGAAGGCAAGCTAGGCAATACAGATATGCATATCTCCTCCTTTGTAACCGACGTTGTGTAACCCTAGCCCCCTCCGGTGTCTATATAAACCGGAGGGTTTTAGTCCGTAGGACAACATACAATCATACCATAGGCTAGCTTCTAGGGTTTAGCCTCTTTGATCTCGTGGTAGATCAACTCTTGTACTACTCATATCATCAAGAACAATCAAACAGGACGTAGGGTATTACCTCCATCAAGAGGGCCCGAACCTGGGTAAACATCATGTCCCCTACCTCCTGTTACCATCTGCCTTAGACACACAGTTCGGGACCCCCTACCCGAGATCCGCTGGTTTTGACACCGACATTGGTGCTTTCATTGAGAGTTCCAATGTGTCTTCACCATAAGGCCTGATGGCTCCTTCGATCATCGCTAGCGATGCGGTCCAGGGTGAGGCTTTCCTCCACTACAAAAAAAGACACATCCGTGACATTTTGGGCCGAACGAAAAAAAATTCTGTCATACATATGACACTTCTATGACGATAATTGTGACCAAACCCGGTATCATCATAGATGTGGTGGGTGTTGGGGAACGTAGTAATTTCAAAAAATTTCCTATGCACATGCAAGATCATGGTGATGCATAGCAATGAAAGGGGAGAGTGTTGTCTACGTACCCTCGTAGACCGAAGCGGAAGCGTTGACACAACGTAGAGGAAGTAGTCGTATGTCTTCCCGATCCGACCGATCCAAGCACCATTACTCCGGCACCTCCGAGTTCTTAGCACACGTACAGCTCGATGACGCTCCCCGGGCTCCGATCCAGCAAAGCTTCGGGGATGAGTTCCGTCAGCACAACGGCGTGGTGACGATGACGATGTGCTACCGACGCAAGGCTTCGCCTAAGCACTACAACGATATGACCGAGGTGGAATATGGTGGAAGGGGGCACCGCACACGGCTAAGGAACGATCACGTTGATCAATTGTGTGTTCTAGGGTGCCCCCTTGCCTCTGTATATAAAGGATCCAAGGGGGGGTTCGGCCGGCCCTATGGTGGTGCGCAGGAGGAGTCCTACTCCTACCGGGAGTAGGACTCCCCCCTTTTCCTTGTCCAAGTAGGATTGGTGGGAGAAGAGAGGGAAAGAGGGGGGCGCCGCCCCTCCCTCCTAGTCCAATTCGGACTAGGGGAAGAGGGGGCGCGCGGCCTACCCTGGCAGCCCCTTCCTCTTCTCCACTTTGGGCCCATGAGGCCCATTAACCCCCCGGGGGGTTCCGGTAACCCCCCGGTGCTTCGGTTTTATACGAAAATTATCCGGAACGCTTCTGGTGTCCAAATATAGTCATCCAATATATCAATCTTTATGTCTCGACCGTTTGAAGACTCCTCGTCATGTCCGTGATCACATCCGGGACTCCGAACTAACTTTGGTACATCAAAATGCATAAACTCATAATAACTGTCATTGTAACATTGAGCGTGCGGACCCTACGGTTTGAGAACAATGAAGACATGACCGAGACACGTCTCCGGTCAATAACCAATAGCGGGACCTGGATGCCCATATTGGCTCCTACATATTCTACAAAGATCTTTATCGGTCAGACCGCATAACAACATACGTTGTTCCCTTTGTCATCGGTATGTTACTTGCCCGAGATTCGATCGTCGGTATCCAATACCTAGTTCAATCTCGTTGCCGGCAAGTCTCTTTACTCGTTCCGTAATACATCATCTCGCAACTAACTCATTAGTTGTAATGCTTGCAAGGCTTATGTGATGTGCATTACCGAGAGGGCCCAGAGATACCTCTCCAACAATCGGAGTGACAAATCCTAATCTCAAAATACGCCAACCCAACATGTACCTTTGGAGACACCTATAGAGCACCTTTATAATCACCCATTTACGTTGTGACGTTTGGTAGCACACAAAGTGTTCTCCGGCAAACGTGAGTTGCATAATCTCATAGTCATAGGAACATGTATAAGTCATGAAGAAAGCAATAGCAACATACTAAACGATCGGTTGCTAAGCTAATGGAATGGGTCATGTCAATCAGATCATTCACCTAATGATGTGATCTCGTTAATCAAATAACAACTCTTTGTTTATGGTTAGGAAACATAACCATCTTTGATTAATGAGCTAGTCAAGTAGAGGCATACTAGTGACACTCTGTTTGTCTATGTATTCACACATGTATTATGTTTCCGGTTAATACAATTCTAGCATGAATAATAAACATTTATCATGATGTAAGGAAATAAATAATAACTTTATTATTGCCTCTAGGGCATATTTCCTTCAGTCTCCCACTTGCACTAGAGTCAATAATCTACATTACACTGTAATGATTCTAACACCAATGGAGCCTTGGTGTTGATCATGTCTTGCTCGTGGAAGAGGCTTAGTCAACGGGTCTGCAACATTCAGATCCGTATGTATCTTGCAAATCTCTATGTCTCCCACCTGGACTAGATCCCGGATGGAATTGAAGCGTCTCTTGATGTGCTTGGTTCTCTTGTGAAATCTGGATTCCTTTGCCAAGGCATTTGCACCAGTATTGTCACAAAAGATTTTCATTGGACCCGATGCACTAGGTATGACACCTAGATCGGATATGAACTCCTTCATCCAGACTCCTTCGTTTGTTGCTTCCGAAGCAGCTATGTACTCCGCTTCACATGTAGATCCCGCCATGACGCTTTGTTTAGAACTGCACCAACTGACAGCTCCACCGTTTAATATAAACACGTATCCGGTTTGCGATTTAGAATCGTCCGGATCAGTGTCAAAGCTTGCATCAACGTAACCATTTACGATGAGCTCTTTGTCACCTCCATATACGAGAAACATATCCTTAGTCCTTTTCAGGTATTTCAGGATGTTCTTGACCGCTGTCCAGTGATCCACTCCTGGATTACTTTGGTACCTCCCTGCTAGACTTATAGCAAGGCACACATCAGGTCTGGTACACAGCATTGCATACATGATGGAGCCTATGGCTGAAGCATAGGGAACATCTTTCATTTTCTCTCTATCTTCTGCAGTGGTCGGGCATTGAGTCTGACTCAACTTCACACCTTGTAACACAGGCAAGAACCCTTTCTTTGCTTGATCCATTTTGAACTTCTTCAAAATCTTGTCAAGGTATGTGCTTTGTGAAAGTCCAATTAAGCGTCTTGATCTATCTCTATAGATCTTTATGCCTAATATGTAAGCAGCTTCACCGAGGTCTTTCATTGAAAAACTCTTATTCAAGTATCCCTTTATGCTATCCAGAAATTCTATATCATTTCCAATCACTAATATGTCATACACATATAATATCAGAAATGCTACAGAGCTCCCACTCACTTTCTTGTAAATACAGGCTTCTCCGAAAGTTTGTATAAAACCAAATGCTTTGATCACACTATCAAAGCGTTTATTCCAACTCCGAGAGGCTTGCACCAGTCCATAAATGGATCGCTGGAGCTTGCACACTTTGTTAGCTCCCTTTGGATCGACAAAACCTTCCGGTTGCATCATATACAACTCTTCTTCCAGAAATCCATTCAGGAATGCAGTTTTGACATCCATCTGCCAAATTTCATAATCATAAAATGCGGCAATTGCTAACATGATTCGGACGGACTTAAGCATCGCTACGGGTGAGAAGGTCTCATCGTAGTCAACCCCTTGAACTTGTCGAGAACCTTTTGCGACAAGTCGAGCTATGTAGACAGTAACATTACCGTCAGTGTCAGTCTTCTTCTTGAAGATCCATTTATTCTCAATTGCTTGCCGACCATCGGGAAAGTCAACCAAAGTCCAGACTTTGTTCTCATACATGGATCCCATCTCAGATTTCATGGCTTCAAGCCATTTTGCGGAATCTGGGCTCACCATCGCTTCTTCATAGTTCGTAGGTTCATCATGATCTAGTAGCATGATTTCCAGAACAGGATTTTCGTACCACTTTGGCGCGGTTCTCACTCTGGTTGATCTACGAGGTTCAGTAGTATCTTGTCCTGAAGTTTCATGATCATTATCATTAGCTTCCTCACTAATTGGTGTAGGTGTCGCAGAAACAGATTTCTGTGATGTACTACTTTCCAATAAGGGAGTAGGTACAGTTACCTCGTCAAGTTCTACTTTCCTCCCACTCACTTCTTTCGAGAGAAACTCCTTCTCTAGAAATGATCCATTCTTAGCAACGAATGTCTTGCCTTCGGATCTGTGATAGAAGGTGTACCCAACAATCTCCTTTGGGTATCCTATGAAGACACATTTCTCCGATTTGGGTTCGAGCTTATCAGGTTGAAGTTTTTTCACATAAGCATCGCAGCCCCAAACTTTAAGAAACGACAACTTTGGTTTCTTGCCAAACCATAGTTCATAAGGCGTCGTCTCAACGGATTTTGATGGTGCCCTATTTAACGTGAATGTGACTGTCTCTAAAGCATAACCCCAAAACGATAGCGGTAAATCAGTAAGAGACATCATAGATCGCACCATATCTAGTAAAGTACGATTACGATGTTTGGACACACCAGTACGCTATGGTGTTCCGGGTGGCGTGGGTTGCGAAACTATTCCGCATTGTTTCAAATGTACACCAAACTCGTAACTCAAATATTCTCCACCACAATCAGATCATAGAAACTTTATTTTCTTGTTACGATGATTTTCAACTTCACTCTGAAATTCTTTGAACTTTTCAAATGTTTCAGACTTGTGTTTCATTAAGTAGATATAGCCATATCTGCTTAAATCATCTGTGAAGGTGAGAAAATAACGATATCCGCCACGAGCCTCAATATTCATCGGACCACATACATCGGTATGTATGATTTCCAACAAATCTGTTGCTCTCTCCATAGTACTGGAGAACGGTGTTTTAGTCATCTTGCCCATGAGGCACGGTTCGCAAGTACCAAGTGATTCATAATCAAGTGGTTCCAAAAGTCCATTGGTATGGAGTTTCTTCATGCTCTTCACACCGATATGACCTAAACGGCAGTGCCACAAATAAGTTGCACTATCATTATCAACTCTGCATCTTTTGGTTTCAACATTATGAATATGTGTATCACTACTATTGAGATTCATCAGAAATAGACCACTCTTCAAGGGTACATGACCATAAAAGATATTACTCATATAAATAGAACAACCATTATTCTCTGATTTAAATGAATAACCGTCTCGCATCAAACAAGATCCAGATATAATGTTCATGCTTAATGCTGGCACCAAATAACAATTATTTAGGTCTAATACTAATCCCGAAGGTAGATGTAGAGGTAGCGTGCCAACCGCGATCACATCGACTTTGGAACCGTTTCCCACGTGCATCGTCACCTCGTCCTTTGCCAGTGTTCGCCTAATCCGTAGTCCCTGTTTCGAGTTGCAAATATTAGCAACAGAACCAGTATCAAATACCCAGGTGCTACTGCGAGCTCTAGTAAGGTACACATCAATAACATGTATATCACATATACCTTTGTTCACCTTGCCATCCTTCTTATCCGCCAAATACTTGGGGCAGTTCCGCTTCCAGTGACCAGTCTGCTTGCAGTAGAAGCACTCAGTTTCAGGCTTAGGTTGAGACTTGGGTTTCTTCTCCTGAGCAGCAACTTGCTTGCCGTTCTTCTTGAAGTTCCCCTTCTTCTTCCCTTTGCCCTTTTTCTTGAAACTAGTGGTCTTATTGACCATCAACACTTGATGCTCCTTCTTGATTTCTACCTCTGCAGCTTTCAGCATTGCGAAGAGCTCGGGAATAGTCTTATTCATCCCTTGCATATTATAGTTCATCACGAAGCTCTTGTAGCTTGGTGGCAGTGATTGGAGAATTCTGTCAATGACGCAATCATCTGGAAGATTAACTCCCATCTGAATCAAGTGATTATTATACCCAGACATTTTGAGTATATGCTCACTGACAGAACTGTTCTCCTCCATCTTGCAGCTATAGAACTTATTGGAGACTTCATATCTCTCAATACGGGCATTTGCTTGAAATATTAACTTCAACTCCTGGAACATCTCATATGCTCCATGACGTTCAAAACATCGTTGAAGTCCCAATTCTAAGCCGTAAAGCATGGCACACTGAACTATCGAGTAGTCATCAGCTTTGCTCTGCCAGACGTTCATAACATCTGGTGTTGCTCCAGCAGCAGGCCTGGCACCCAGCGGTGCTTCCAGGACGTAATTCTTCTGTGCAGCAATGAGGATAATCCTCAAGTTACGGACCCAGTCCGTGTAATTGCTACCATCTTCTTTCAACTTTGCTTTCTCAAGGAACGCATTAAAATTCAACGGAACAACAGCACAGGCCATATATCTACAATCAAACATACATAAGCAAGATACTATGAGGTACTAAGTTCATGATAGATTTAAGTTCAATTAATCAAATTACTTAAAGAACTCCCACTTAGATAGACATCCCTCTAATCTTCTAAGTGATCACGTGATCCAAATAAACTAAACCATAACCAATCATCACGTGAAATGGATTAGTTTTCAATGGTGAACATCATTATGTTGATCATATCTACTATATGATTCACGCTCGACCTTTCGGTCTATGTGTTCCGAGGCCATATCTGCATATGCTAGGCTTGTCAAGTTTAACCTGAGTATTCTGCGTGTGCAAAACTGGCTTGCACCCGTTGTAGATGGACGTAGAGCTTATCACACCCGATCCTCACGTGGTGTCTGGGCACGACGAACTTTGGCAACGGTGCATACTCAGGGAGAACACTTCTTGATAATTTAGTGAGAGATCATCTTATAATGCTACCGTCAATCAAAGCAAGATAAGATGCATAAAAGATAAACATCACATGCAATCAATATAAGTGATATGATATGGCCATCATCATCTTGTGCTTGTGATCTCCATCTCTGAAGCACCATCATGATCACCATCGTCACCGGCGCGACACCTTGATCTCCATTGTAGCATCGTTGTCGTCTTGCCAATCTTATGCTTCCACGACTATCGCTACCTCTTAGTGATAAAGTAAAGCATTACAGCGCGATTGCATTGCATACAATAAATCGACAACCATATGGCTCCTGCCAGTTGCCGATAACTTGGTTACAAAACATGATCATCTCATACAATAAAATTTAGCATCATGTCTTGACCATATCACATCACAACATGCCCTGCAAAAACAAGTTCGACGTCCTCTACTTTGTTGTTGCATGTTTTACGTGGCTGCTACGGGCTTAAGCAAGAACCAATCTTACCTATGCATCAAAACCACAACGATAGTTTGTCAAGTTGATGCCGTTTTAACCTTCGCAAGGACCGGGCATAGCCACACTCGGTTCAACTAAAGTTGGAGAAACAGTCACCCGCAAGCCACCTTTGTGCAAAGCACGTCGGGAGAACCAGTCTCGCGTAAGCGTACGCGTAATGTCGGTCCGGGCCGCTTCATCCAACAATACCACCGAACCAAAGTATGACATGCTGGTAGGCAGTATGACTTATATCGCCCACAACTCACTTGTGTTCTACTCGTGCATATAACATCAAACCATAAAACCTAGGCTCGGATGCCACTGTTGGGGAACGTAGTAATTTCAAAAAAAAATCCTACGCACACGCAAGATCATGGTGATGCATAGCAACGAGAGGGGAGAGTGGTGTCTACGTACCCTCGTAGACCGAAGCGGAAGCGTTGACACAATGTAGAGGAAGTAGTCGTACGTCTTCCCGATCCGACCGATCCAAGCACCGTTACTCCGGCACCTCCGAGTTCTTAGCACACGTACATCTCGATGACGCTCCCCGGGCTCCGATCCAGCAAAGCTTCGGGGATGAGTTCTGTCAGCACAACGGCGTGGTGACGATGATGATGTTCTACCGACGCAGGGTTTCGCCTAAGCACTACAACGATATGACCGAGGTGGAATATGGTGGAAGGGGGCACCGCACACGGCTAAGGAATGATCACGTTGATCAATTGTGTGTTCTAGGGTGCCCCCTTGCCTCCGTATATAAAGGATCCAAGGGGGGGGGGGGTTCGGCCAGCCCTATGGTGGCGCGCAGGAGGAGTCCTACTCCTACCGGGAGTAGGACTCCCCCCTTTTCCTTGTCCAAGTAGGATTGGTGGGAGAAGAGAGGGAAAGAGGGGGGCGCCGCCCCTCCCTCCTAGTCCAACTCGGACTAGGGGAAGAGGGGGCACGCGGCCTGCCCTGGCAGCCCCTTCCTCTTCTCCACTTTAGGCCCATGAGGCCCATTAACCCCCCGGGGGGTTCCGGTAACCCCCCGGTGCTTCGGTTTTATACGAAACTTATCCGGAACGCTTCTGCTGTCCGAATATAGTCATCCAATATATCAATCTTTATGTCTCGACCATTTCGAGGCTCCTCGTCATGTCCGTGATCACATCCGGGACTCCAAACTAACTTCGGTACATCAAAATGCATAAACTCATAATAACTGTCATCGTAACGTTAAGCGTGCGGACCCTACGGTTCGAGAACAATGTAGAAATGACCGAGACACGTCTCCGGTCAATAACCAATAGCGGGACCTGGATTCCCATATTGGCTCCTACATATTCTACAAATATCTTTATCGGTCAGACCGCATAACAACATACGTTGTTCCCTTTGTCATCGGTATGTTACTTGCCCGAGATTCGATCGTCGGTATCCAATACCTAGTTCAATCTCTTTGCCGGCAAGTCTCTTTACTCATTCCGTAATACATCATCTTGCAACTAACTCATTAGTTGTAATGCTTGCAAGGCTTATGTGATGTGCATTACCGAGAGGGCCCAGAGATACCTCTCCGACAATCGGAGTGACAAATCCTAATCTCGAAATACGCCAACCCAACATGTACCTTTGGAGACACCTGTAGAGCACCTTTATAATCACCCATTTACGTTGTGACGTTTGGTAGCACACAAAGTGTTCCTCCGGCAAACGGGAGTTGCATAATCTCATAGTCATAGGAACATGTATAAGTCATGAAGAAAGCAATAGCAACATACTAAACGATCGGGTGCTAAGCTAATGGAATGGGTCATGTCAATCAGATCATTCACCTAATGATGTGATCTCGTTAATCAAATAACAACTCTTTGTTTATGGTTAGGAAACATAACCATCTTTGATTAACGAGCTAGTCAAGTAGAGGCATACTAGTGACACTCTGTTTGTCTATGTATTCACACATGTATTATGTTTCTGGTTAATACAATTCTAGCATGAATAATAAACATTTATCATGATGTAAGGAAATAAATAATAACTTTATTATTGCCTCTAGGGCATATTTCCTTTAGTGGGATCCTACTTCTATGATAAAAAATCATGATAGAAAATGGGCTTTTCGTCCTGGGCGGGCCGGAGACGCAGCTGCATGACATTCTTTGGGCCGTCCATGACGGAAAAAACCGTGGTAGAAGCGAGGGGGAGGAAATTTCGGGGAGTTCCTGGTTACGGTGGGAGGGCTGGATGAACAGTAGATGGTGGAGGGGCGCCTGTGGATTCGTGGTTGAACAGGACCCCGTGGTGTGGAGGGCTGGATGAACAGTAGATGGTGGAGGGGTGGTTGAACAGTAGCCACTGGAGTAGCGCGCGGTGGAGGCTGGATGAATAGGAGCCCATGGAGGCTGGATGAACAGGACCCCGTGGAGGTTGCAAAAGGTCGATGGTGGAGATGAACAATCTCCCGTGGAGTCCCGTTTTGCGGTACGCCACATCCCTCCCGATGAACAGGACCCCCATTTTGACCGTAGCGCTCCAACACAATTCCATTTCGTCCGTTTTGTGGTACGCCACACCCCTCCCGATCAACAGGACCCCCGTTTCGACCGTAGGAGTTCCGTTTCCTCCATTTTGTAGTACGCCAGACCCCTCCCGATGAACAGGATCCCGTTTCGAACGTGGCTGGTCGAATACAAGGCCGTTTCCTCCGTTCTGCGGTACGCCAGGCCTCGTTTCCATCGCCTGTTCCGTCCAAGCCCTCCCGATGAACATGACGCATTCTGTTGCCTCCCCATGAACATGACGCATTCTGTTTCCTCCCCATGAACACGATGATGACGTTGTTTCTCCGTTCCGACCCAGCCATGTACATGAGCCCTGGCCGTACGTATGCGCGAGTAGGCGTTCGAGACCCGGCCCGTATGTACACATACGTGGCCGTATTTTCTTTCTTGCACCCTGGCCACTGTACGTACGTGTACATGCTACGTGCGCGCCTCTACTATGACACGTGCGCACCTCTACATCGACCAGTATATATGTACGTACACATTCGTGACCAGAATGACAATGCTATGTACGCTTCGACCAGGTGGGTCCCGACTGTCAGGCAATTCCTTGCGTGTGAGGATGTAGCTGGTGGGTCCCAGCAGTCAGGGGGGCAAAATACGGTGGCCCGTCCGGTGGGTCCCCGCTGTCAGGTGGAGGAATAATTATTTTGCACGTAATAAGGAGACACTTCCTCGTTGTAGCCATGGACCCAGTTGTCAGCCTCTCCGCGTACAGTCCACGTCCGATGGAAGCCGTTCCTTGACCATGTTGACCACGCCGCGCTGAGAGCACTTGGGTGGTGGACGACGGCGAGGCCTAGGAAGGGGACGACGCGGAGCCGGGGAAGACGCGGCAGTGGATGCCCACGCGTAGAGGAGTACGAGGGTTCACTGGTTCACTGCGGTGTGAGGTTGCCGTCGCTGCAGAATAACAGGGGTGTGGGTGAGTAGAGGGATGGCCTGGCCAGTGGTGGGAGTAGTAGGGGGCGGTGAGGCCTCCGCCGCATCGCAGCCGGCCATGGGAGGCAGGACCACGAGGCACGATCGGCGCTGGTTTAGGCGGCTGGAGCAAGAAGACCAGAGGTTGAAGAAGCACTACGGCCGTCGGATGGACATCGTACGGTCACTGGAGCTAGAATCGTGCATATTGACTAAGTTGACAAAGCCCTCCGTCCCCGTCAACTTAGTAGGCCCACAAGTCAGCCTCCCACCAAGGTGGGTCCCAGCTAGCAGGGGGGTATTCATTTTTTTTAGCATAATAAGGAGGCACTTCCTTGCGTGCGAAGATATAGCTGGTGGGTCCGAGCTGTCAGCGGCGGTAACGTTTTTTTCGCGAAATACAGAGGCCCTTTCGATGGGTCCCTGATATCAAGTGGAGGAACCATTATTTTGCGCGTAATAAGGAGGCATTTCCTTGCGTGCGGCCGTGGACCCAGCTGTCGGCCTCTCCACGTACAGTCCACTTCAGATGCATGTCGGTCATTAACCACGTTGACCAGGCTGCGCCGAGAGCACCAGGGCGGTGGACGACGGCGAGGCCTAGGAAGGGAACGACACGGAGGCAGGGAAGACTCGGCAGTTGTTTCCCACGGCGGAGGGGAGTACGACTGTACGAGGGTTTACTGGTTCGTCTGCCGTCGCCGGACAATAACAGCAACTGTGGGTGAGTAGAGGGATGGCTAGGCCAGCGATGGGAGTATGATGGGGCGGTGAGGCCTGCGCGGTAGCACAGCCGGCCGCCGGGAGGAGGGAGTAGGCAGTCCCGCCGGCGCTTGTTTGAGCGGCTGGAGCAGGAAGAGCAGAGATTGAAGAAGCACGACGGCCGTTCGATGGACATCCAACAGTCACTGCTTGCGCGTCAACCTTTTTTTAGGAAAGCCTCAAATATTTGGAAAACAGCATACAGCCCATCTGCCATTATTTCTAATAATTTATAGTGCATTTGCTAATTCTTAAGGTTTTTTGGAGCCCATATTCTTTTTGTTAGCATTACAGCCCATATTGTGGCCACAGTTAAAAAATTAATGAAATTTTGCATAGTTTGGTGCGGTCCAAACTGTTCTTAATCCCGAAATTTCGACTCACGTTCAAACTGATTTTAAAAATAAATGTATATCAATATAAATTCCAACAAATTCTCCATGCATAAAAATTAATGAAATTTAAAATCTCGAAATGAAAAAAAGATATTTTAAACTAATTGCCAGTTTGATGTGTTTTTAAAATGTACATCCCATTTCTCATTACTGATGGGCCATTTTCTCGGCCAGCCGAATGAAGCTCTCCTCATCTTGAAAGATTTGCAGCCCAACAGGCCTGACAAAGCGACTTACTTGGCAAATCACAAAAAAACTGGGATGTCGCCATGGACCCAGCTGTCAGCCTCTCCATGTACAGTACTCTTCCGATGGAAGTCGGTCGTTGACCACATTGACCATGCCGCGCCAAGAGCACCAAGGCGGTGGACGATGGCGAGGCCTAGGAAGGGGACGACGCGGAGCCGGGGAAGACGCGGTAGTGGATGTCCACGCGGAGAGGAGTACGAGGGTTCACTGGTTCGGCTGCGGCGTGAGGCTGCCGTCGCCGCAGAATAATAGGGGGTGTGGGTGAGTAGAGGGATAGCATGGGCCAGCGGTGGGAGTAGTAGGGGGCGGTGAGGCTTCCGCGGCATCACAGCCGGCCACGAGAGGCAAGAGCACATGGCACGACCGACGCAGCTTTGGGCGGCTGGAGCAAGAAGACCAGAGGTTGAAGAAGCACTACGGCCGTTGGATGGACATCTTACGGTCACTGGAGTTAGAATCGTTCATATTGACTAAGTTGACAAAGCCCTCCATCCTCGTCAACTTAGTAGGCCCACAAGTCAGCCTCCCACCAGGTTGGGTCCCAGCTAGCAAGGGGGGTATTCATTTTTCTGTGCGTAATAAGGAGGCACTTCCGGTGGGTCCGAGCTGACAGCGGGGGGGGGGGACATTTTTTCGCGAAATACGGTGGTCCGTCCGGTGGGTCCCAGCTGACAGCGGGGGGGGACATTTTTTCGTGAAATACGGTGGTCCATCCGGTGGGTCCCAGAAGTCAGGCGCAAACGTTTTCTTTGCGAAATACGGTGGCCTGTCCGGTGGGTCCCAGTTGTCAGGGGGGAAACGTTTTTTTTGCGAAATACTGGTGGCCCGTTCGGTGGGTCCCTGCTGTCAGGTGGAGGAATAATTATTTTTGCGCGTAATAAGGAGGCACTTCCTTGCAGCTACCGTGGACCCAGCTGTCAGCCTCTCCACATACAGTACTCTTCTGATGGAAGTCGGTCGTTGACAACATTGACCACGCCGCGCCGAGGGCACCACGGCGGTGGACGACGGCGAGGCCTAGGAAGGGGACGACGCGGAGCCGGGGAAGACGCGGCAGTGGATGCCCATGCGGAGAGGAGTACGAGGGTTCACTGGTTCGGCTGAGGTGTGAGGCTGCCGTCGCCGCAGAATAATAGGGGGAGTGGGTGAGTGGAGGGATGGCCTGGCTAGCGGTGGGAGTAGTATGGGGACGGTGAGGTCTCCGCGACAGCACAACCGGCCACGGGAGGCAGGAGCATGCGGCACGACCGGCGCTGCTTTGGGCGGCTGGGGCAAGAAGACCAGAGGTTGAAGAAGCACTACGGCCGTTGGATGGACATCGTTGACCACGGCACGCCGAGAGCACCAGGGCGGTGGACGACGGCGAGGCCTACGAAGGGAATGACACGGAGCTGGGGAAGACACGGCAGTGACTTCCCACGCGGTGGAGAGTACGAGGGTTGACTAGTTCGGCTGCCGTCGCCGAAAAATAACAGGAGGTGTGGGTGAGTAGAGGGATAGACAGGCCAGGGATGCGAGTATGATGGGGCCGTGAGGCCTTCCCGACAGCACTGCCGGCCACGAGAGGCGGGAGCAGGCGGTTCCGACGGCACTGGTTTGGGCGGCTGCGGCAGGAAGATCAGAGACTGAAGAAGCACGATTGCCGTTAGATTGACATCTAACGGTCTGGCGCTGGTAGAGTCGATTGTTGATTAAGTTTCTTTTTTGAGAAACCCTGTGTACGCATGAACTTAGTAGGCCCACAAGTCAGCCTCCAAGTCTGTGGCAGACAACATAAAGCCTATTTGCTATTATTTATAATTTGCAGCCCATTTGCTAATTCTTAAGTAATTTATTACAACCCATTTTCTGCCCAGGACCACGGTCAAAAAGTCCAACCTTATTTTGCATATTTCGGTGGAGTCCGAACTGTTGTAATCCCGCAATGATAAACATTTTTTAAGGACTTATTGATTTGCCAAAAAAACTTTTTTTGTAAACACATAAGACGTGGGACAATTTAGTTCGTTTAAGGGAAAACCAGTGGTAAAAAATCAGCGTTGGGTGGGAAAAAACAACAAAAATAAGGATGTAAATATGAAAAGGGAATTTTATGTGTTTTCAATATAATGATACGTGTATATGAACTAGTAAACCTATAGGTAGAGATTAGAAAACGGATGTAGGACATGCGTTTCAAGAGGAAAATAGAACTGGGCTGTGTGTTTGATTCAGTAAAAAAATTGCCTGCGGATGTTGTAAAACAAAATATAACTAATGCTGGCGAGCCAGAGGCCAGTAAATACCTGCTGGATCTTTGTGCCCCGTTGTCGTCATGGGCTGGGCCTGTTAAAAACAAAACAACCCTGGGCAATCTACAGCCCAGTTGAAACTTGCTCGACCTAAAAAAACAATATACGTGCTCAATAAACAAGAGAATTCTGCAAGTACAGACTGATAACTGGGATGCATCATGGATATTGTTTTTTTTATTGTGATAATAAGTGCATGCACTTGTTTCGAAAAAATTGGAGAACTGGGAATTCGAACGGCGGGTGCTTATGCTACCCATCAAATAAAAATCAGGTGCTTGAAAATTTGTTTCTAAACAAATGATTCAGCTTTATATCCACGTCGACCCTCAGCATGATGGTTGGAAGCAAATGCAAGTTCATACCAAAAGATCGTTAACAACAATACCAACTTGCGGACGACAAGGTAGTACAACTACCAATACGAAACCAACTTATAATCTTTTTACTCCTGGCCCTAGTGTTCGTCTGGTAGAAAATCTTGCAGAGGACCAGCTCCCGCTCCTTCTCTTGCTCCAGGTCCCCGAGGTGGGACTGGTGCATCACCCAGTTGGTCCTCTGCTGGTCGAAGTTCTTGTTGGTGTGCAGCACCAGAACCTTTTTTGTTGCCCGTCTGCCGGCCGTTGACCATCACCGGCAAGGTATTACCGGTCTTGTGCCACATCGCGTGCATGCCGCACTCCGACTGTATCTTGCGATGCGTCCACGCGCCCCTTTTGAACGCCCTGGAATTGTGCTTGAAGAAATGCTTCCTTAGGCCACTCAGTGTGATACCTGCAGTATTGTGGAATACAGGTTTTAGTGTACCTAGTTGGCATTTTCATAACATCTTTGGCATGTTGCAGTCACTTGTTTCACTTTTTATTAACTGTCAAGTTGTAATTGCTTCACCAGGTCTGCGTCTAAAAAGAAAAATAGAGCTATAAACAAAGGAATATGTTTTTGCAAGTAGACGGCCAATCGGTGTCTTAACTGGAAGTTTCTCAGGTTGGGTGTAACATATGTCATGCTCGCTGTCGATGGTTGGTATGAACAAATCGATGAGAGACTGAAATTTCGCGCTGTCAGCACTCACTTTGGCCACAAGGTGCTCGATCAGCTCCTGATCTGTGGGATCGAACTTGACGCCAGCCGGCAGGACGGGCCAATCCTTCTTCGACTTGCATCGATAATTCCAGTTATATGGTACTCAATGTATGATCAATCGACTGTTTTAAGTGAATGATGAAAGATTTCGACAGATAAGTGGTACTCCAACTCTAAAGTCCAGAATACCCGAACACGCCGCCGAGATTCTTGTGTCACCTCACGCGCAGCGTGTTGTCACGTCAATTCAATGTGTGGACATGATGAATAATTTAACCGACGTATACTAGTACTGCTACTGTACTACTTACTAGTCATATTTAGTGTCACAATTTATACATAGGTTTAACTAACAAGTACGCACTTGAAGCCGAAATCATTATCAGTACATCCTATGCAGGTGAGTTAGGATGCACTTGATCCCAGGAAGGTATCTATCCTTCAAACCAGGGGAGTGCTTCAAACTAACAACAATACATAATATCCAACAAAAGAGGGTCGTGCTACAGCAGCAGAATACATGGCTCAATCTAGATATCAACATGAATCAAGTTGTGCGTATTTGCTGTTGGCATTAACCACATCGCCGCATGTCGGGTTTGCAAAAGCCATCCATCGCATGGAAGCTTGATGCCTTTCACACACTGAAGATTATCTGGCAACAAGCTGTGTCGACGAATCTCTGGATATGGTGATTCATGAAACCCATGGTATGATGTGTAAACATAGCCCCCCCTCGCGAATGGAAGTTGCATAGCACAGTAATCATTGCCGGTGATATGATCGATGATTGGTTGGATGATTGGATAATTCAGCCCGAGGAACAAGGAGTGGTTTCTGAGGCTGTAAACCCGCCTCCAGTTGAATACGCCTGGCCCAACGGAGCTGGGATCTTTCTTGAACACGAAGCAGACATAGCCATCAATGTCACGAACGCCCCACGCATTGTACTGCATGTGGTTTGATGTAATGGTTTGGTCAATTTGGTACGTGCGAATGAGCACCAAATGACCGCCGTCAGCTGAACGAGCGATAAACCACTACCCATCGGCTGGTATGATTCTAGGTCCTGGAATCATGAAGGCCAGCGCATTTGCGTCTGCTGCAACAATTCAAATTGGAGACCAAAAGGACAAAAATAAACAATCATGTTCAGAGTATGTGTGGAATTAAGATTATTATAACAGTGACACATATCATAGACAGAGAATTGCAATGTCGTGGTCATAATCATAACCCAAGTTAAAAAATAAGCCAATGGCTTTCATATTCTAGCAATATGTCATGGTTCAAACATCATGTAACAATGAGAGCAAAACAGCTATGACAGCGCCTACTCATATTCTACCATAGCACTTACTACTACTGTTCTCATATCAACTCTAAGCAATAACATGCGTTGTTATAAAAATCTTGTAAACGAGAGTAACATACAGCAATCATGATGTTATGCTCATAATATGTATTCTAACAATCATTAGATGCCAATTGTTCTCATATCAACTCTAACAATAACATGTGTGGTCATAAAAATCTAGGAAATGAGAGGAACATATAGCAATGATGTGGTTATAGACATGCTATGCATTCTAAATTTGTAACAAATGAACAGGCAGTCGTATTCATAAGGTAAAGATGAGATGAGATAGAACAATTACACAACGATAGATTCCACCAATATAGGTAGCCAATCTGTGCGTCGACCACGTAAACGATGCCATCATGCACTATAGCATCAGACAGAAATGTTTCCTCAACAGGATTGATGATGAGCCATAACCATGTATGGCGACCGGATTCTAGATAGACTAATCCCTTGTTGAACAAGGCAATGAGCTTGTAATCCATGTAGTCTTCTAATGGTGTGGGCACTTCGCAGATTACAACTTTCTGCAAACAGAGGTCGAGCCAAAAGCTTGACGCCTCTCGTGCGTAGTAGGCATGAGTGTCCGGCGGGCCTCGAGGCTCGATGCTGGCGGTATCCAACGATGGAAGGGTGATCTGTCGCTGGGTGTAGATATCCACGAGACGCCACGGACTACCGGTGTGGTGGATGAGGACGATCCAGTTGGCCTTCATGCCCGCCTAGTAGTGGCCGCGCATGAAGGACAGGTGGACGGGTAGTGGTAGCATCTCGAGGGGCACCACGGCAACCTCCGTAGGATCGTCAAGTCGGTGTCTGGGCCACCTGCGAGGATCGGGCATCAGCAAGCATGGTGTCTTGAAAAGAGCCAGACGGTTGCAGACGAGTAGATGGTACAAGGACAGCGAACATGCAGCCAGACAGACGGTGCTGAGTAGGTCCATATGACTACAAATCTGCTCCAAGAGAACATCGGGGAGGGAATTCCAATCGCGGCTCTGCGTGTCAGTCGGTTCTGCCATTGGGGTTTTCGGTGCCTGCGAGCCAGCGGGGAAGTGGATTCGGGCGGGCGAGCTAAGAAGCTTCTCCTCGTGTGGCCGAGCAGTGAGAGGGGGGATATGGTACGCGCGAGCTACCAAGGAAGATGGCGCGGGCGGGCGAGCAGTGAGTGGGCGTAAATGGTGTGCGGCCGACGATGGGGAAGAGAGGAGGAAGAAGAAGAGACTAGTTGAATAGTTATCTCTGACCGAGATGGGGAATAAATGGATCGCGAGGACTTCCTTTCTATAGTATCCATATGCCTCTATGCTCACTTCACTCATTTTGCTCCGTACCTAGTCACTTGTTGAAAGCTGTAGAAAGACAAATACTCCGTATTTGGGAACAGAGGGAGGCTTTTACTCCGTACTATTTGGGAACAAAGGGAGTATCACCATATGGTGGGAACAGAGGAAGCTTGAAATATGAACATGTCAATGGGAGGGAGTAAGCCCCATGCATGCATGCATGCATGCAACATGCAACACTCACACGTACACATGGACGCACGCAACACTCACGCACCCATGCGGCACACAGCACACGACGCAACACATACGCTCACGCTCAAGTGCTCAACCTACTCCCCATGTCCATGAAAGACTGTACATGTAGAGATTTACACATTAACCAGGGCATAATTAATGCCCAAAAGAAGCAGACTTATGTGTGCATGCGACCATTGAGATAAGAAGATTAAATGAAGGTCGTTGCATGCTGTAATTAAGGATAGACATGTAGCCTATACCTACATCACAAGTTGGTGCATTAGTCAATCAATATCGATTTAGATTAAAGGCTAAACACATTGGAAGTGTAGATGTACATCATGTAGTACACTCTTTGTTGGAAGACCGAGGGAGGACATGTGCATGCACTCACATACACAGCCAGGGCGGTTCGCGCGCAAGGGTTGGACTCGTGACGCGCCTGCGGAAAGTTTTGTTTAACTGATTTCTTTGCTCTGCCAACTGACAGGTGGGACCCATAAACCAGGTGACAGTTTAATCAGTCAACAAAGTGCCACGTCGACTATGTGGCCGGTCAGTAGGGTGCAATATGGTGCTCTACGATGAGCTAGTGATCGCATAATCCTTGCAAAACTATATGTAGTGACCGTAAAGAGCGTACTTTTACATACGTTGATCGCCAGTGTATTTTTCTCGTTTCAAATTAAGCCATATTAATCGGAAAGGACGCAGTATGGACTACTACTACTAGTACTAGTACTGCTTTGATGTGTCCCGTCAACTTGCTGAACGAGGAGAAGCTTGCTTACTATGCCTCTCCCTCGCCCACGTGCGTGGTGGTTCACAGGACGAGGAGAGGGTTTTGACTACAGCACCCACTCCCTCTCCCTCTCCCTCGCGGTGGACGTGCAGCAGTTCAATCGGTGTCAGATTGCCAGAAGCATATTGTACTATAGTATCATCATTGTTGGACCTTCCGACGAGGCGAAGAGCCAAGTGCAAGGTTCACACGAGTACGAACTGTTGAACCTCCCGAATAGGCAAAGAGCCAAGCGCAAGGTTTTATAGGAGTTGTCGTCCTAGTAGGAGTGTACTAGTACAACTATAGCGAATGATGCATACTGTATGATGCCGCCACGTCATGTATATCCAACGCTGTGCCACCTTTTTTCTCAAAGAGCGTGTTGGAGCCCGTGCAACAACCATAGAAGTTGCACGCACACATAACACATTTACTAGTAATAAATTCTAAAGGACAAATGCCAGTATGCCACACAAGTTCATCTCCAATTCATGTGATAAATTTGTGCATGACTAGTCTACATATATTCACAGCACTGCCGTTCACAATTACCGTACTCCACTTACATGTTATAGATGGGCTACATGTCCTCCTCTAGGTTCCAGTCCCAGGTGTTCTTCATGGATGGCACGATCCATAGCGGTGGGTAATGGGAATCATTGTCGCTGCTTTCTAGTCCGGTTCCACACGATGGAGACTCATCCAAGCTGAAGTGGCATAAATCAGGGTAGCGTGTCCTAGCATGTCGTTCATCCGGCGGTGCGCAGTGAAGACACAACCATGCTTCATGAACGGCAGGCCTTCCGTGTCGTGTACGGAAGGTGGCATCCGCTTCACAATGGGGTAGCTGTCCCCAATGAAAAGCGAGTACTCTCCAAGAGTGTTCCTCGGCACCCACGTAGCATCACGGGGGTCGAACTCGGCGCCGTTCATCTGGTACATGCGGCATCCCAGATTTGGACACATGGTGACGTACATAGTCAAGGTCCATGCATAATAATGTTGTGCTCAAATGTGGCGGTCAGTAATACTGTGCAGCAAATAGTACTACTCTGGTATAGAGGAAGTAAAATAACCGGCTTATTATATATAGCCACTCTTGGCTACATGGATGAAATAGTAAGACATGGAAAAACAAAAATGGTGGCAGCTAGTGGGTTCAAGTCTTCAAGGCCTAGCTAGCTATACGCGTCCTCCAAGGTAAAAGGTACTCCTACTAGTACTACAAAGTATACTACTAGTACAACAATGAAAGAGAAGGCGAGAGGGTTAAAAATGGAATACCTGGGTAGATGGTGACGGTCTGATCGTGGTAGATTATGTGAGCATGTTGCACATCAGTGGTACCATGGGTAACGACTGCTAAGGTAGTTGATCCCAATATGCCAAAGTCAGCTACAAGGTTCCAGGTTAGATCGAATCGCGGATGCAAATGCACATCCAGGATCGGCGATCTTATTTTGATCAAGGGATGACTGGTCCCTGCAAAATAATGGAGTACTGTTAGGGATGCAAATGATGGTTTGTGCATTCCGTTTGTAATCTCCCGTACCATAGGATGTCAACCAGATGAAACAAGTCCCCTGGCTTGTCACCGCAAAGATGCGGCCTAGATGGCGCACGGCGTCTTCGAACATGCGCCAGCCTCTGCCGTTACTGCCTCCTGCATTGATGGCAATCCTTATGTCGAACACCGCGATGAGATAGTAATCGTCGTAGCCGCATCGCTTTGTCGGCGGGTCCGCAATTGCTAACTTCTTCAATCTCATGTAGGCATCATCATACGTATTCTTGCCCAGCCAGTCCAGAAGGCCGATCCCAATGGTGGAGAAGGGGTCTACCAGAACGGCCGCACTGCTGTGGATGTTGTGCAAAAGGATGGTGGTATTCGGCCGAAGGTATGCAAGCCAATCTTCGTTGGCACCGACCCTGACCTATATATAAGACAGTGTGCAGCGGATAAATTATGGGATGGAAATGGAATAACTATGTACTACATGATCAAACTCCATTACTGACCTGCTCATCGGACAAAATCCGACTACCTCTCAACGTCGGCAACTCTAGCGGAGTCAACGTGCAACCATGGCCAGGGAGCGGTGGACTGTTCGAAGGATTGTCCCATAGAAGAACCTTCTCCTCGAGGATGCATGGAAGACCAACAAGCATGGCATGTTTAAGCAGCGTCTTGAAAAAGTTGGTTCAGGAAGCACTGAGTATTGCGGCGGTGAGGACGTCGGAGCGGCGTGCGATTTCTCCCACAGGATCGTCGTCCAAGGTCTCCCAGCCCCGACGAGGAGGAGAACCGCCTGGCGAATCCATGGGAGCAGCGACGAACTGCCTTCTCTTCGGGGGGAGGGGAACTGGCGAGGAGGAGATAAGAGCGTAGTAACCGCAGGGCCTCATCCCTTCCAACTGTAGATCGTTCCTCAGCGAAGGGGTGAGGCTATTATTTACTACTAGTACTCCCTCCGATTCTTTTTACTCTACGCATAAGAGCAGACCCGGATACCAAGGCAGGGGCTCGCTGCATGCTTTCTGGACGGAAATACCCCTGGCGCATGGATGGGAGGAGTTAGCAGCTATAAATGCCCCATGCAGCCCATTGGCTGTCCGCCCGCGTTCCCCTCTCTCTGCATGCTGCATGGATGTCTCCCTCTCTCTCACATGACTGCATGCGGTGGCGCTGGCCTATGAGAAGCTCGCGTGGAGATAGAAATCTTCTCTCCAGAAGTGATTTTTTTGAAAGAAAGGGATTATGGAACGTTATGGGATTGCATTATACTGTAAATAATAGCACTAGTAAGAAATTTTTGGCACTAGGTAGTAGTTTTTGGCGTGGATTAAGAAATTTTGGGTATGTTTTTGCCATTTTTTGTACACGTGAACTAGTGTCAAAAAACGTCTTACATTATGTGACGGAGGAGTACGTACTCGTACTGTAGCAGTACTAGTACTACTTTTCTCAACTAGTAGTGCGATGTACTGTACTTCTAGTCTAGTATAGTATAGTGCACCAGTTTTGAACTCCTGAATCTCAGTGCCAAGGAGCTACAGTTGGAAGTGCAGGGTACTACCGTTCTCTAGAACCATCGCTGTACTATCAATGCAGGGGAAGTACACTTGCGTAGTGGCCTAGTGGGTACTCTCGGTGCTCTATTCAGCCGCTCCTCTCACATAGCTGGCCTACTCAGCCGCTCCTCTCATGCACACACTAACAGCTTGTTTATCAGTGACGGTTACTGCGGGGGCAGAACATTTGAGTTATTTGATACAGCGAGACTAGGCTTTTCGCTTCCATTTGTGGAGGTGTAATGGATCTCGTCGAACTTTGTTAGTAGTTCCTTCTTTATGAATGAGATGAAGCAAAGCTTTTGCCTCCGTTTCAAAAAAACACGGCAAGAGGAATTTATTTTATAGTAGAGCCGATAATGGAGTGAAGTCCATGCATGAAATGCCACAAGCTACAGAGTAGTAGTAGAGCACTTTACGTACAGAGCCATATTGCACAGTTCCCAATGCCCCACCAGGCTTTTCAGGCTCCTCGGGCTTAATTGGGAGGTGCTAGTTTAAATATGCTACTAGCTGGAAGCTGCAAGCGAGGTGCGGCTAGGGCGAGCACGCGAGCCACGGGATGCTGGGAAGGAAAACCCATTCCCGTGGCTAGGCTATCCAGTGCACCCAGATTGTGGGGCCGCATGTCCGTTTGACTTCAAAACTCAAACTACCTGTGTAAAATATTGGCTCGCAACGAAGTGTAGTTGTACTATTTTTAAAAAAAAAGCTGTCATGCGTTCCGCCGGGATCGAACCCACAAAACGAGGTATACACTCCCGCGACCACTAGTAGTACTCGTTGGAGTACAACGCAACCTAGAATCGCCTTTTGTCGCTAGTAGTACGTACATTGTTCCTTACAAGAAACCCCTAAGAGCATGGTTAATAGTATAGCCAGCTGCTGGCTATAAGCCAGTGCCGTGTCATCTAGAGCCCATCTTATAGCCAACATGCTGTAGTAGTTTATTTCTTATAGCCCGCTGACTCAGCTCTATTGTACTTGCTCTAATAATGCAAGAACCCACTAAAATGCCAAGAAACTACTACCACTTGCATACGTGGCAGACTTAAGATAAGACTACCTTATCAAGCATTGTACATGCTCTTACCAACAAAAATCCTCGAGTGACCTCCTACCTCCGGCCCGTCCACCTAGTCATCCTTGGCCATGGGACGCAGCCACCGCCGCCGGCAGAAGGCGAGGTCAAAACCGTCGGCGGTGCGGAGCCCATGTTGCGGCAGCCCGATGCCAGCTCCGTCCGGCGCTCGCGGCCGCTAGCTAGCCAAGATAGCTCCGTCCAACTGCTTGTCTACAAGGTTTGCTAGCTAGATTGGCAAGGCAGCGCGGCGGCTTGCTCGCGCGCGCCGCGCTAAAGCCAGCCATCTGGCTCGAGCGAAGGCCAGCGCGGCGGCTTGCTCACTCGTGAGTCACGCTCGGGCCAGCCTTCCAACCCATGCGGAGGCTAGCGCGGCGTCCGGCCCATCCGGCAGAGCGGCGGCCAACTAATGATATCTCGAGAAATATGAGATAAGGTGAAGAGGAGTGGGGTGTGGTGGTGGTTGGTGGTCGAACTAAGCGGAGGCATGGGGATTGACGACGCCGACAGCGGCCACCAGGCCAGTTTGTTCCAGAGGCTTCCTTTCTTAATTGCTCAATAGTGAGGTTTGTTGGAGATAAGGATGAACGAGGGAAGGCCTTGTCTGCAAATGTGGAGAGGGGTCGGTATCTTTTAGTTTAATTTACATCCGTCAGATATAGATCGGACGGTCTATATTGCAAGATGGCACCCGTACCATCATCACCAACTTGGTTTTTTATAAGAGAAGAAATATAAGTATGGAGATACAAACGTATTATCGATACTTGCTACCCTAAACTAGCATCTACATTCTATTCAACGCCTCGGCATGTGGGGCCTTAGCACAATGACTTCTCGATTGTGTAAAACGAGGATTTTCCCGTCGCCGACAAGGAGGGGGTAACAGCGGCGCGCTTTTTGGCTTGCTCTAGTCCTAGTAGTCATACTAGGTGGTCTAAGCACATGTAGATTTATTCTTTTTCACGTCTCGTGTTCGCCGTACTGCCACGACTATTCATGAATAGATGGTAAGTTATTCACGGGGAAACCCTTGTTGAGCGTGTTTGCGAGAGAGAGAGAGAGAGAGAGAGAGTGTGTGTGTGTTTGCGCGCGCGTGTGTGATATGTTAGAGACTGAGGCAATGATAACAGATTCTTTGTGTCTATGTGTGTGGAGGATAGAGAGAGACATGTACATGGGGCTTTGTGTTGTGTAACGTGGAGACACATATACATAATTAGAGAGTGATTGTGTGAGATACACATGCAGACATGAGGAGAGATGAGGATCCAGGTAAATGGGTGTTTGTGCGTGTCCATGTGTGTTTGTGCACGCGTTTGTGTGTGAGAGGGAGAGAGCGTATGTGGAGTAGAGAGACCACTGATGATGTAAACCTAGTATAAGGGAAGGGGGAATGGTGTGACATGTGTAGTAGCGAGATAGCACGGGTGCGGGCGGGGGGAGCAGACTATTTGGAATATATTATGTTTCAATTAGAATATATTCCTTGGGCTGTTTTGGTGAGGTCGGGGAGGGATGTGGTTGGTTTTAAGATACTAATTATGGTTTTTTCTGTAAATTGGTAGACAAGTGGGATGTTGGTGAGAAAAGGCAACAACTTACCTCACAATCGTTAGATGTAGATCTAATGGTCAGAAACGACAGATGGAAGACACACCAGCATCACCAACTTAGTCTTGTGTAGGAGTACTAGCAACATGCATGCATTGCACGGAACATCAAGATGCATTTTTTTAATAAAACACTTGTTGTGATTGACCCTTGCGGGAGTAATCCCATGTGTAAAAAACTAATGATATCTCGAGAAATATGAGATAAGGTGAAGAGGAGTGGGGTGTGGTGGTGGTTGGTGGTCGAACTGAGTGGAGGCATGGGGATTGACGACGCCGATAGCGGCCACCAGGCCAGTTTGTTCCAGAGGCTTCCTTTCTTAATTGCTCAACAGTGAGGTTTGTTGGAGATAAGGATGAATGAGGGAAGGCGTTGTCTGCAAATGTGGAGAGGGGTGCGGGTATCTTTTAGTTTAATTTCCGTCCGTCAGATATAGATCGGACGGTCTTTATTGCAAGATGGCACACGTACCATCATCACCAACTTGGTTTTTTATAAGAGAAGAAATATAAGTATGGAGATACAAACGTATTATCGATACTTGCTTTCGTAAACTAGCATCTACATTCTATTCAATGCCTCGGCATGTGGGGCCTTAGCACAATGACTTCTCGATTGTGTAAAACGAAGATTTTCCCGTCGCCGACAAGGAGGGGGTGACGGTGGCGCGCTTTTGGCTTGCTCTAGTCCTAGTAGTCATACTAGGTGGTCTAAGCAGATGTAGATTTATTCTTTTTCACGTCTCGTGTTCGCCGTACTGCCACGACTATTCATGAATAGATGGTAAGTTATTCACGGGGAAACCCTTGTTGAGCGTGTTTGCGAGAGAGAGAGAGAGAGAGAGAGAGAGAGCATGTGTGATATGTTAGAGACTGAGGCAATGATAACAGATTCTTTGTGTCTATGTGTGTGGAGGATAGAGAGAGACATGTACATGGGGCTTTGTGTTGTGTAACGTGGAGACACACATACATAATTAGAGAGTGAGTGTGTGAGATACACATGCAGACATGAGGAGAGATGAGGATCCAGGTAAATGGGTGTTTGTGTGTGTCTGTGTGTGTTTATGCACGCGTTTGTGTGTGAGAGGGAGAGTGTATGTGGAGTAGAGAGACCATTGATGATGTAAACCTAGTATAAGGGAAGGGGGAATGGTGTGACATGTGTAGTAGCGAGATAGCACGGGTGCGGGCGGGGGAGCAGACTATTTGGAAGAGACATCGACTGTGTGTGGGGGAGAGGAGTGTGAGAGCGGGAGAAAGAGAGAGCTAGCGCCGGAGAGAGAGAGAGAGGAAGAGAGAGAGAGAGAGAGAGAGAGAGAGAGAGATAGGATGAGAGGGGGCGAGAGGGGTCGTTTGTGTCCATAAATGGCGTATAGATAGGGGGACAATGTTGATGTTGTCCGAAATTGGCCTATGAACGGAGACGCAAGGGAAGCGAGTCATCGTGTGTGTGATAGGGACTTCATGAGAGAGCTAGAATAGATGGTGTAGAGAACAATGTGCGAAATCGAGAACGATTATACATTAGGGAGCTATGCAAAGAGTCACGACATATATGTATACAGGGAAGGAGCTGGGGCGGGTCTGCATGTGGGAGAGATAGAAAGAGGAGAGTGGTGCACAAGGAGACAAAGTGTGCTTGTTTGCAGTGGGGGTGGTGTGTGAGGTGAGTGCGCGAGAACCACATAACTAGGGAGATAGACGTTTGGGGGCGACGTTTTGTGTGTATGGAAAATATACACTCTACATAGTGTGTGTGCTTGGGTAAGAGAGATAGCGGGAGACCTAGAGAGTGAGGGAAGAGATGTGTGCATGCCTGAGAGACAAAGTGATAGAGACCTATGTTGGGGTCCGGACTTTACAAGAGAGAGGGGTGTTAATGTGTGTGTGTGTGTGTGTTGGTGTTTGGGGGAGAGAATGACTTCTGTGTGTGTGTGTGTGTGGTGGGGGTTGACTTCAGATAAAGAGTGAGGTGTCCATATTTGAGGGACTTTAGCGTAATTGAGATATTGTGCACTCATGGTTGATCAATTTGTTTCACAGTTTGTACTATGAGATAACGATACTTTTGAACATGCGTGATATACCTTGATGTACCAGAATTACAAACCTAAGATTGGAATTTTGGAATTCGACTCCATCATTAGCTTTTGTAATTCATTTAAACGGAGGCACATTTTTTAAGCCGGGATTTCGTGATTTCAAATTCATATGTCAAACCTAGAGATATACACATACGGGCATGTTCAAACTTTATAATCATCCACTTTATTCATACACATACACATTTTTGCTTTTGTCATCATATTTAGGATAAACACATTTGGAATTTTATTTGAATTGGACCGTATGATGGTATTTGCTTGTAGTAGCTCAATGATCCATATTTGAATTGAATGGACAATCTAAGTTTCAAGTTGGAGACATTGATTTTCAAAACATGCACATTTTTTTGCGTGCAAAACAAACAAATTGTCGGCCATGATATCATAGTCGGCCGTACGAGAGCAGAATACTTATAATTTTAGGCGCCAAAAGCTTGCAAACTTCCCGCTCACATCGAAATATCACGCGCCTGAAAGTTTAGCCCGGTGATATTTCTGTTTTACCCCTGCCACATGAACGGAAAAGGGCTGCTTTGGTAACTCCATTGTTTTCCCCTCTTTGCCCCCAACATTCTTCCCCAGAGCCCCTCCCCTTCCCCTCCCCAACCCCCCCCCCCCCCCACAACCATGGCAAGCCGCTGAATCTAGTCCTCCGCCGCAGCGGTGGACCTCACACCCCACCAGATCTACCTTCCGCGCCTTGGAACCCCCAACTGCCAACTCACCACTTCACCGGAGCCGCTTCAACGACTGGCTTGTCCACCGCTCCAGATCTCCTTGACCGCCATCATGGTCCACCGCACTGGATCTGCTTAACCGGCGCCCTTGTCCACCACAGCGTAGGTCCTTCACTGACTCCCTTGTCCGCCCCTTCGCTGGCCCTTCATACAAGCCCTCCTCCGCCGCAACAGATCCGCCTCACCGAAAGCACTGTACAACGCGCCCGCCGAAGCCTTCGTCCACTGCACCGGACCCGCTCCACGGACGCCATATTCAACTCCACCGGCCCTGCTTTACCGATGCTGCAGCCTCATCAGGTTATTTTGATTTTTACTCCTTCAGTTTTTCTCTTTATCGTGCAACTGTTCACTTACCACAGATGAGCTTTCTTGTATGTCGACAGGCGCCACAACCATAGCACCGGAGCCGCTTCAGCGACGGCGATAGCCGGCCCAAACTCAACCGCAACACGAGCACCATCGACGATCCTTAGCTATCAAGTATGACAACGATACCCATACGCCGCCGAGAATCAGGTACTATTATCCAACGGCCGGCGCCTACATTCACTTTCCTAGCATAAGCACCGCACCTTTGAATTTCTTCAGGGCATCATTCAGTTTTTCATGAGGCGCGTTATTCTGCTTGCACCTGTAGGGCCATACTTCTGGCAGTGAACATGTTACATGTGCTAAATTACATACCAGTGCACATATAGTTAATATGCTTTAGTTTTGTTCTGATGCCACCTGTTGGTTCCATCAGACTGCTTAATGTTCTCTATGCTTAATTACACATCAGCAAACTAGCATGTGGTTCCGCTGCTTTTTGTTTGTTTTACCCTACATTTTCTGATGCTAGCTATTACATCACTGCTCCGAGCCTCTGTTCATTACTTGTTTGTGTGTTCTTGATCTTCCCAAGTTGCATGACTAATTTGATGCTGCTATTAATTATGGAGCTGCCAACCCCATCAAGCAAAATATTTGTTCTTTTGGGGCTGGCACCTCGAACAAGCATAAAAATAGAGGGAAGCAGATATACTCCCTCTGATTCTATTTACTCTACGCATAACTCTTGACCCGCATACCAAGGAGGGCACTGGTTTAATTTTTCTGGACGAATTTGCCAATTAATTAGGGCAGAGGCGGATGGGGCGGGGCACAAATGGAAACCTGCGCTGGGAATCGGCAACGCGCAGACTGATACGAGAAAACTGAGAAAAAGTTATACGCAAAGTAAAAAAGAATCGGAGGGAGTATTGTCGTGTATGCACACACCCTTCTTTCATTAGTTTAGATGAACCATTGATGATCAATTCGGACTAGTGCATGCGATTAAAATTAATTTTACCTAAATAGATGGTGTAGAATAAACTACAACAACTAGATTTGCAACCACGGGATGCTGACGATATCTTCAAAGAACATTGCAACAGCAGCTAGGCTTCACAACAACATGTGGTAAGCCAGTGTGTTTTAGTACATGTGAAATGTAATGAGAGTGGGTTGCTTTCTTGGCTTGTGCCCTCAACGTGTAATCCTACCAAATTACAAATAGTTCGGTTGGCTGCTTTGCTGTATTGCTTGATTCGAATGCTTATTTGTTGTTACGCTATACCTGAGTTGGCCAATATGTCAGCGGTGCCTGCTGTACTATTGTAAAGAAATGCATGCCTATTTCATTTGAGTCCTTAACTTTTCCTCTTAACTTCATCACAAGACTGTCTTCGTAGTTTATATGAGGCCACACTGTTAAGTGCTTTCTCGGATTATTTCAACTGCTTAGATTCCTTGGCAACTTAAATATAGCGGTTGTACACTCCCTTTCAACTAGGGATGTCAACTGGGTCCGGTTTAATCCCGATTAAAGTCCACTAGTGGTATGATAGTTCAAAAGAGTTTTTGTTTTTTTGAGGAAAATGAACTAGGGAGGTAGCAAAAACTAACTAGATGGGACTGGCGGATTTCGTTTATTTGCCACTTACATACCTAGTTTCATCTTACCATTTTAATTTCTTTTCGGCTGATGCTACTTTGAACCATTTAAATATAGTTTTCCATGCTCGGCAATAATTCGTCCGTCGTTTACCATGTAAGCTTACTGCCTGGATCATACGATAACTATCTCTTACTGATGTCCAGCGGAAACCTTTCAGGATGCCGTTCACACAAGGACACAATCTACAACCCCAGAATCTATTTGTGGAAGCAGTGCGCCATCCATGTTACCAGATGGTAGCAGTTCAGAGGCAACACTGGAGATGGAGGAGGTCCATGGTGTGGCTTCCATGAATGAGGTAATATTTATCTTGAGGCTGGAAATTACAGAATTAGCGGCACGCATTATGCAAGCAACCCAAGAATTGGAGGAAGTAAGAATGTTGCATTTGAAGACGGAGGAGGTCCTACTGTTTCTGCTATCTGAAGCCCAAGATAATCCCGGTTCTTCTTTAGATACCAGTTGAAATTTTCATTAGATTATTGTACTTGCATGTTGTGTCATGTCTCTAAATGGATTATGTTGCAAGACCCCCTATGTTGTCCATGTGTTGTAATGATAAGAATTTTTTAGGCGAGGTAATCCTCAGAACTTGTATGATTGACATAAGGTGAACTGTTTGTCGTGTGAGCATATTGTGTTGGATGAAATAACTGTTTGACTCAGAGTGTATCCAACCTACTGAATTCGAAGATCACGGCATTTCTAAATCATAATCATATATAAAGGTGGAATAAATCTTTGTTGTGGTTTTGAAGAAATAAATAACAAAACGTATAATTATCTATGGATATTCGTAATCGAATACAAATTGGATTTGAATTTAGTTTGCCAGGTCCCAGGGCAAACGTAAATGCTAATTCTCCCAAGTTTTGAACGAAGCGGCTAAACACCCACTATAATTTGTGGGCTGCTCGAAGCAAGTGTTTGCGAGATGGAAATTACTGTCTACCCCTGACACTTTACATCCTTATCGACATGATTTACATTGCTATCGATAGGGGTAGACTAGTAACTTCAATCAGACGTGACACAACGGCCTCTGAGCCCATTCAGACACGGTGGGCGCCAAACGTGGGCGGCAAAACACATTTGATTCAAGCTCATCTGAAAGACATGTGTCTCTTCCTCCATTTCCCCATTCATACACGGTGGGTGGCAAAACAAACTCTCCTCGTCCGAAATTGATGTAGGCTTATATTTAAAATAGGGGCAGATGTGTAACTTCCATCAGACGTGACACAACCGCCCTACCTATCAGCCCCGTTCATACACCATGGGCGCCAACCGTGGGCGGCAAAACACCCTCTCCTCACCCGAAATCGATGTAGGCTAATATTTTAAATAGGGGTAGATGTGTAACTTCCATCAGACGTGACACAACCGCCCTACCTGTCAGCCCCGTTCATACACCGTGGGCGCCAACCGTGGGCGGCAAAACACCCTCTCCTTGCCCGAAATAGATACCGGCAAATATTTGGGAGATGCGAGATTACCGTCCTATCCCCAACCGACGCGATGTCCGAAATTTTAAACGGGGGATAAGTTCGTAACTTTCCCCCATTTCAGAGAAGCGCATCCCAAAGTTTGAGATCCCCCCCTCCCCTCCATTTCCCCATTCATACACCATCGGCGGCACGACAACCTCCGCACTGCGGCCAGCCTCCTCCGTCTGCCACCCCATCCTCCACCTTGCCGGAGCCACTACCCCTACCCCGTCGTCCACTGCAAGAGATGGACGTCTCTCATCCACGGTGATGGACCAGCATCCTTTCATCGCCTCCTCTCGCTTCATCGGTGCTGTCGTCCACCTTGCCGTTGCCGCTCCTACGACCGCCTCATCCACGACAATAGGATATATCCCCCGACCCGGCCGTCTGATGTCTAAAGTATTCTTCCCCGCCGCCGATAGCCATCGCACCCGCAGCACCCTCAACGTATCAACATAGGCCTACACGGCGTCGCAAGAGAGGTGGTACTATTCCATATGTGCTTAAGTTATTGATCTCACCCGGAAAATAGATCGTAATTTGTTTATTGTACTTTTCTTGTCCGTACCAAATCATAGTGGCTAGTTGAAAGCAAACATTGGTTGCGAAGTAGCTTTGTCCGGTTTGCACCTTCAGATCTGCCATGGCATGGGCACTATACTCGTAAAGCTTATGGTTTCCCCCTTTATATTCACTACCATCATCGTAGGTGCTTCGTGTCGTGCTAGCACTGCTCCTCAAGACCTCAACCCAAAGCTTACGTGTTGAAATACGAATCGGATATGATGCTCATATCACTAAAACAGAGAACATTTAATTGGTCACCTAATGTTCCTATATTCGTTTCGAAAAGCATGTGCGCCACCCACTGGTCCAGCTAGTTCCACTTTACTGATTTTTCTCTTGATGCTTAGGGGTTTTCCCCTTTTATCTACTCTACTATGATCTGTGTAGGTGCTTTCTATCGTACTAGCATTACTCCACCCTTCAAGCTAAACTACACAACACTCAGAATTTGAAAGCTTAGTTGTTCAAATATGATTGTGATATGATACTGATATTAGTTAACTGACACGTTTAATTGGTTAGCTAAAGGTCCCACTTGAGTTTCCAAATGCATGTCGTGACATATAGAGAGACAGCATAATTGCATTTCTTTGTCACTTGTTGACCGTACTTTCTTGTCCATACCAAATCTTATTTGTTATTTCAAATCAAACATCGGTAGCTAACTACCCTTTATGCGGTTTGCAGCTTCAGATCTGCCATTCCACTGCCACGGTCAACACTGTACTCATCATGCTTATGTTTTCCCCATTTTATGATGACCACAATTAGCCTACATGGTTCGTGTCGTAATAGCACTGCTCCACCCATCGAGCTAAACAAGCTTAGTTGTACAAATTCATATCTGATATTATTGCTGATATTAGTAAAACTGAGAGATGTTTAATTGGTTAGCTAAATGTTCCTACTTTAGTTTTGAAATGCATGTGAGCCACATATGGAGAGACCGGAAAGAATAGTATTTCTATGTGCGCTCTAGTTCATCATGGGTGGCCAACCGACATTGTATTAAAAGACTTGTAATATCTTCAATCTGCTTGCTCTTCTGCTCTTCTTTAAGATGATACTCTTCTCTTGCGGTCGACTAGTCAGGTCGAGTTGTTCTCCCTTAGTATATTTTGAATTTGTCAGGTCAGGTCGACTTGTTCTTCTTTACTATATGTTGAAGCTATCATCTGCGAAGTGTCATCACTTCTGGAGCTCTCATATTTTGCGTAGTAGGCCACATTATATTAATGCACACAACAAATTATAGCATACATGGCATCTTTTAAAAGAATTGCAGAGATAGCACAAAGGGGTTTACAGGGAGGCAGTATTGGATTAGAATCACTTCTGCATTACAAAGAAAATCACACTTGTTTTTATGTTTTCATGCATGTCGGATATTGAACATTATCAAAATGAATATGAGAATGGGCGCACGAGAGGAATATTGCGGAATGATCCACTGCCTAACAAACTTGGCATGGTGGAGGATGGCCTATCTTATTCACCCATCAAGGTGCTTGCTCTAACTTTGCAAAGTTGTATTGGTCGCACATATTTTGCTTCTAACCTCTTGCATTACTTCTACTTTGTTACACCATTTGCTTAGTTTAAGCATAATATATGAGTATATGCCATACCTATCCATTTTCTGTACCTATTCCATGTGTCGTCACACTATGTTTTTCTAGTCAAATGTTGTTCTTTCGTAATAGGTGTCCAAAAGGAAGAGGGTGAGTGCAGGTTGTCAAGGAGTACAAACTAGGTATTTGGAAAAGGTAGTGATACCTGTTAAATCAGATAGATCAACAGCCACAGAAAACACAGGCCCAACTATACCACACTTTACCCCTACTCAAGTGGCCAAACCCCTATTAGAACTGCTGGGAGCCTAGCGTCAGGTACTGTCTATGATATCAATTCAAAATTTGAACTCCTAAATTTCTGCTTGTGCCTTACCTTCTCTCTTGTATGAAAACTAATTTCAGATGAATCTCCTTGCTCAAAGGATCATACGATCTCAAAACAATAATGGGCTCTACATTACTCTTGTCAGTACCTCTCTCCCTTTTGCCTTGTAACCCTGTACTTAATTAATTGCTATTTGATTATGTATCATCAGTCTGCACCTGAGCTTCATTATCCTCTGTTTCTTCCAATATTATTTTATTTATATTTACTCTTTGCAAAATGTAGAATAATGGCAACGCTTATAAAGAATTTTCTTTGGGGAATTTATTGAATTATCCTTCCATCAACATGGAGAAGGGCTTTGTCCAGCCCGTGTTAACATGTAATGTAAGTTCATCCTTCTCAAGCCTTCAAACTTTGTTCTAGTATATATTTGGATAGGCATCATTTCCTCCACTGTTGTTTGCTTTGCTGTTTACATCTAATTGGATGTTTGCAACAACTACCAGTTTCAAATTGTAGTTGTAAAAACATATACCTTATGCAGAACAGATCCATTTATTTGCTTATATAATTGTGAAACATGTTACGTGTCTCCTTGTTTCTCTTTCAAACTCGTATCTCTTATGCCAGGCAGAAATTTAGGGAAGATAGTGAGCCAAACCATCTTGAGAACAGCGAGATGACCCCAAGGTCCTGTCTTGATGAAGACAGTGAGTTGAAGCTACTCACCAGCAGGTGTGTGACAACCTCTGTGCAGTCGCTGCCTCAATCAGTTCGACTTCTTCAGTCTCGACTTAAAGCGGAAAGGCTTGCTTCAGCTCAGCTCCGACTTGAAGTCAAAGATGCAATGAAGATGTCAGAGGACTGCCGTGCGCACCATCATGCCTTAAATCTAGTGTTGATGCATCTATCATTGACACAAGGGAGGTCTACTAAGCTTCTTCAGCTGTTTGGGGGGGGGCGACCTGGCCAGGCCTAGTGCCTTCTGAAGTGCTCTCGGTTTTGTATATTCTTTTATCGGCGCGTTTATTTGCACTGGTGGCGAACTTTGATGCCCAGTGGATGTAATATGTGTGATAGCCGTGATAGCCTAGCATAAGTTGCTTGCTTATTTATTTCCTTGTTGTCTTGTTTATTTGTTTGCTTCTAGTCATTGCAGTTCTTTTTCCGCGGTTTGCTAGTGGCTGCAATAACCTATTTTTTAAAACTAGGCCACAATAACCATGGGCTAATATTTACTGTAGTGACACTAGGCCTCCTACGGGTCGTAGAAACAGTGGGCCTTCTACGGGCGTAGAAACAGTAGGCCTTCTACGGGCCGTAGAAACAATGGGCCTTCTATGGGTCGTATCATCAATGGGGATCGATGGCTAAACATGGGCCAATAACAGGCCGCATTATGGCCGTAAACGGGCTAGAGTTGGAATCGTCTGTTCATGGGCTGACCATAACGGGCCATCATTAATAGGCCGTATTTGATGCCGCTGTGAAAATGGCCCAACGTATTAACGGGCCACAAACGGGCCGACTATAACCACGGGCTGAATTTGGCCCACAAGCAGAAAATGACAGTAACGGGCCGTAAGTAAACGAATGCTGGAAATGAGCCCAAGAATAAATGGGCTCTCAGAAGGCCGAAAGATAACATGGGATGGAAATGGCCCAACGGAATAACGGGTTGTTAATGGGTATAAAGTGAAACACTGTTCATTACGGGTCAGTTTCACCACGGGCCATTAATGGGTGTAAAGTGATACACTATTCATTACGGGCCAGTTTCACCACGGGCCGTTAATAGGCCAAGAGTTACATAGGGCCTCATATGGGCCAAAAGACGTCATGGGCCATACATGGGCCAGAAGTGAAAATGGGCTAGAATCATATTGGGTGGCCCAGATGACGCTACTGGGCCTAATTCAGATAGGGCGTAACGGGCCTTGGGTTAGCGGGCTGTAAATGGGCTATATGCGAACAGGCCATTAACAGGCTTTACATGGGCCGGCCCTCCACCTTTTGACCAAGTCAAACGGGCCGGCCTTTTCACAGGAATGGGCCTCTGTTGGGCCGTGCCACATGTCGACGTATCATAGGCGCCTATCTGACCCACTGACGAGCTGACACGTGTTTCGTCCAGCCAATAAGAATTTTACACGTGGAAATTTGCCATTGGTCGGGGCTGTTAACGGGTAATCGGATCCAAAACCCGACTCGATAGCTTAATGGCGTTCCGTTATGGTGGATGCCACGTGTCGGTCACCCTTGACGAAAGCACTTCTGTGACGCGCAATTTATCGTCATGGAAGCGGACACTTCCGTGATGATAATTTTGGTAATGTCATGGAACACTTCTACGACAGCACAGGTATGACTATCTTGATTCTGTCATAAATTTGTCATGGATGTACATGCATGACAAAAAAAGCGACCTACTATGACAAACATGTATCATCACGGAAGTGTATTTTTTTTGTAGTGCTCCCCAGACAGATCTTCATATTCGGCGGCTTCGCACTGTAGGCCAATTCGCTTGGCCATCTGGAGCAGATCGAGAGCTACGCCCCTGGCCATCAGGTCAAATTTGGAAACTTGAACTACACGGCCGACATCCGCGGAGACTTGATCTTCGACAGATTCGAGCCCATGTCGGACGCGCCACACAGTCGCGACGAGCATGACGTAACTCTGTCATCGGACAATGTTCGGGACATCGCATCTGCAACTACTCCGGCCATCAATCCGGAGCAAGTCGCGCCATCCGAGAGCGGAGGGATGGACCCCGCCATGGAGGCTGCACTCTCAGTGGCGATAGAGCCGGATACTGACTTCACCCCTTACGAGAACCATGCCGCCGAACCACTGGATTCATCTCCGGCCACGGACTCGGAGCCGCTCACATCCATGCCCGTCAAGTCCGACTAGGCGCCGATCATGGAGTTCACCTCCGCGGATATCTTTCAGCACTCACCTTTCGGAGATGTGCTAAATTCATTAAGGTGTCTCTCCCTGTCAGGAGAATCTTGGCCGAACTATGTCCGGCTAGAATGGGATGCGGACGATGAAGAAATTCGCTGCCCACCCACCACTCACTTAGTAGCCACTGTCGACGACTTAACCGACATGCTCAACTTCGACTCCGAAGACTTCAACGGTATGGACGACGAAGCCGGAGACGAACAGGAACCACCGGTCTCACGGTGCTGGACCGCCACCTCATCATATGATATATACATGGTGGATACCCCCAAAGAAGGCAATGGCGATGAGACAACGGAGGATGACCCCTTCAAGAAATAACCCAAGCGCCAACGTCAGCGGCGCCGCTCTAAGTCCCGCCACAGTAAGAGCAGTGATATCGGCACAGGAGATAATAACACTCCGGATAGCACCGAAGACAACAACAATCCCCTCCAACACGGTGTAGAGCTAGAGGACGAACAAGCTAGACCTCTAGAGCAGGAAGCAGATGGAGAACCGGAGGAGGACAATTACATGCCTTTCTCCGAAGACGAGGCGAGCCTCGGCGACGATGAGTTTATCGTGCCTGAGGACCCCGTCGAGCAAGAGCGCTTTAAGCGCCGGCTTATGGCCACGGCAAATAGCCTAAAGAAAAAACAGCAACAGCTTCAAGCTGATCAGGACTCGCTAGCAGATAGGTGGACCGAAGTCCTTGCGGCCGAGGACCATGAACTCGAGCGCCCGTCCAAGAGTTACCCAAAATGCAGGTTGCTACCTCGCCTCGAGGAGGAAGCACTGAAGCCTCATTCACCAGTGTACGATGCGGCTGACTGGCCACTACGCGGCCGAGCCAGAGAGGCGTTTCAGCCTAAAGTTCAGACCGCACCCCATCGCCACTCAGTTAAAAATACTAAGGCCCGGGGCAACACAGAGGACCTGCGAGACATCTTGGATAGTAAGGCAAAAATTGCAAGGTCAATATACGGGACACGGGCACGTGTGCCCACACGCGATGATGAACGTCGCGTCGGATACACCAAGAGTAAATCCGGCTGGGCCGAACACAGGAAGACAAAAGGGGTTTCCCCCACAAGTGAAGATGGTGAACATGATATACGCAACCCACATTCCCAAGAGGGAGCGGAAGCGTGCACTAAGGGACGTCTATGCGATGGAGCCCGTCGCCCCGAAGTTCAACCCATGGTCTGCTTGTCTGATCACCTTCGATCATAGGGACCACCCCACTAGCATCTGTCATGGCGGATCCGCCGCACTGGTCCTAGACCTCATCATTGACGGATTTCACCTCACTTGAGTCCTTATGGACGGCGGCAGCAGCCTAAACCTGCTTTATCAGGATACAGTGCGAAAAATGGGTATCAATCCCTCGAGGATCAAACCCAGCAAAACCACCTTTAAAGGCGTCATCCCAGGTGTAGAGGCCCATTGCACAGGCTCAATCACACTGGAAGTGGTCTTCCGATCACCGGATAACTTCTAAAGCGAAGAGTTAATCTTCGACATTGTCCCGTTTCGAAGTGGCTATCATGCACTGCTCGGACGGACGGCATTTGCAGTGCCGCATTATGCAAACCTTAAGCTCAAGATGCCAGGACCTCGTGGGGTCATAACAGTAAATGGAAACACAGAACGCTCGCTCCGTATAGAGGAGCACACTGCGGCCCTTGCAGCAGAAGCACAAAGCAGCCTGTTCAAGCAGACCACTCATTCGGCGTCATGGCCCCCGGACACCTTCAAGCGAGTATGGAACAAGCTGCAACAGGATCGCCTAGCACGATCAGAGCTCGCCTAGCAATTCGGCCCCCGACCTAGTCCCAGTGAAGTGATGAAATCCGTGCCGCGCGTACATAACTACGCATTGAAAATACCATGGAAATAGGCGGGGGCACGATCAGGACACGCCCCGCATTGTGGCTCAACCACACTAGGGGATGTATACCTTTGACATTCCTTTTCTCTTTCAGGGCCTAACTCTCTGGAATCCCTTTCTGGTAGTACGATTGTCGGACACATTCCGGAAGCAACAACCAAGGCGGCAAGAAGCTAAGACGAACACGGGAACCGCCAGGTGGTCTCTAATAATAATTGATATACCCGTTTTTCACTATTCATGCATAACTTGCCCTGGGATAGGACATTTCGAATTGTCCTACTTTATGCTTATTGCACTACTTGTACTAGTACACTTCGACGTATTATTTAAATAACAATGCATATCATTAATCTTTCATTGCATTATTTAAGTTTTTCTCTTTCTCTTATATGTCCATTTATGACAATCCGCATCCGCACGTGTGGGTATGGTCAGTTCGCCAGGGGTCCTCATTTACCCCATAATACGGCGCAAGAAGTCCGAACACTTTCGACAGTGGGGCACCCCGAACTTATAGCATTATATGCATCAGCTCCGAATCATGTCTTTGGTCAAATGTTGGGTCGCCCGGCTCCAATGCTTTGGTACCTTACGTTCCGCTATATCGGCTAAGGTAGCGGTGGGAGAACTACTGCGATTGTGTCCCGGTTCTTCTGGACGAGCACCTAGGTAGAGAAAGCCAAAAACTGACTGTCATGATAAGGCGAGAGACTGGTCGCTGCTCGAGAGGTCTCAAGTCCTTAAAGACTTTTTCCGCTTCGGGCAAGGAGTCGGCCTTGTCCGGCTTAGGCGTGTATAGCGCCCCAAATTCGGCCCTCTGAATACCAGGGGCTTTGCCAAAAACTTAAAATCATAGACTTCTATGGCTAAGTGGGAGTGATAAAGCATTATAGTCCGATTGTCTGGTTCGTTGCGCTGAACACCTCTCTTGAAGGACCCAAAATTGGGGTAAAGAGTGTTCAGGTTACATGGGGATAGAAGCCGACGACTGGCCAACTCTTATATTTTATAAACGGACGCACAGAAGGTAATATTTTAAATTAAGAAAGCGTCGCATGCGCAAACGAACTCGTTTCATATTACAGGATCACATGGGCATGTTCATTCAAAAATTACATCCCTGGCACACTCATCTGCCACTAAGTGGGAACCCTTCAGGACACTCTCATAGTAATTCTCGGGGCGGTGATGCTCCTTGCCCTCCGTCGGCCCCTCCTTCACCAGCTTCACGGTGTCCAGCTTCGCCCAGTGCACCTTCGCCCGGGCAAAAGCCCTCCGTGCACCCTCGATGCAGATGGACCGCTTGATGACTTCAAACCATGGGCAGGCTTCTACAAGCCGCCTCACCAGACCGAAGTAGCTGCCGGACAAGGGCTTGCCAGGCCACATACGGACTATAAGGCCCCTCATGGCCTGTTCGGCCACCTTGTGAAGTTCGACCAACTGCTTCGGCTGGTCGTTCAAGGGCATGGGGTGTTCGGTCCCAGTATACTGAGACCAGAACAACTTCTCCATTGAGCTCCCCTCCTCAGCCCGGTAAAACTCCGCGGCATCCAGTACACTGCGGGGAAGATCTGCAAATGCTCCTGGAGAGCTCCGAACTCGGGTAAGAAAAAGGAAAGTCTCCTTCACGTGCTTGCTTTGCATAATGAATGCCTTACCCGCCGCTATTTTCTTTCACCGCATCAATCTCCTGGAGGGCCTCGTGGGCTTCGGCCTTGGCGGTCCGGACGCTTTCAAGCGCCTGCGCGAGCTCGGACTCTCGCGTCTTAGAGTCAAGCTCCAAGGACTCATGCTTTTTGGCGAGAGCCTTGAGCTCTTGCTGCACCTCGCCTACTCGGGCTTCTTGCTTCTCCCGTTCAATGCGTTCTTTGGCCGCTTTGTCTTCGGCCTCGGACAACGCCTTCCTCAGGGTCTTCACCTCGGTCGTGGCCCCTGACAAATTCATGATGATCCTATTACTTTACACCCAAACTTCTTTTTAACTATATAGACAGGGGTGTATCTTACCTTTGATCTCTTCGAGCTGCCTCTTGGTAAGGCCGAGCTCGTCCTCGGACCGCTTCAGGTCCTGCTTCAGCGCAGATACCTCCGCAGTACGTGCGGCAGCGGCCAGCAGTGAAGCTTGCACATACACATAGACATACTCTAATTAGACTCCTGAGTAATCATTTGATCCTCTATTTGGCTTTTCTTCGCGAACGCCGAATAGAGCATCAGGGGCTACTATCTATGCGGTAATATTTTTTTATATTTTGATTGCTTACCTCAAAGCCTGTTAGGAGGCTGGCACAAGCTTCGGTAAGTCCGTTTTTGGCGGACTGAACCTTCTTGACCACCGCACTCATGATAGTGCGGTGCTCTTCTTCGATGGAAGCGCTGTGAAGCGCTTCCAGCATGTTGTCCGGTGCCTTTGGTTGGACAGAGGACACCGGCACGGATGGTTGCCCCCCCCCCTTGAAAGGGGACCGCCTGCCGGAGTCCGAGACCATCGAAGGTTCCGGCGCAGTGTCCGGCTGGGGCCCGAACTCGAAGCCCGTAGGAGCCTCGCTCCCTTGGTACCCGGGGTCCGGGAAGTCGCCGTGAGGCGCTTCCAGGACCACCTCCCCTTGGCTCAGTGCTTTTTGAGACAACACCTCGGAGTTGTCCGTAGGGCGAGGGGTGGAAGCGGTCGGAAGAGAACCATTGTGCATATCCGACGAGTCCAAAGAGCCGCTCGACGAGGGTACGTCGAGATGAGCTCGGGACGGACTGCATAATCATGTTCGGCATGAGGAGAGGCAGTGCAATAAAACATACCATGAAGTACTATGGTGTCCGGACACTTACGACTTCGCCGGGGGCTTGTCCCTGGGTAGCCACTCGTCACCGCTATCGGCGGCCGTCGTGGCACAGTCCGGAGGGAGGGTCCTTCCCTTCTTGGACCCTTTGGCCTCCCCGGATGGGTCGGCCTTCCTTTTCTTGTCTCCCCCGGCTGGGGGGGAGAACTTTTCTCTCCTCCTCCTCTTTTCCATGGGAGGAGTGTGCGTCGGAGTCATTGGACGATGAGTCCGATACAACCTTGCGCTGGAGACCCTTTCGGGTCCCCGTGGCCTTCTTCTTGGCCTTCTTTGCCGGCACCTCGTAAGGTGCCGGAGTCAGCATCTTCGTTAGAAGAGCTTCTGCAGGATCTTCGGGCAGGGGGACTAGACAATCAAGCTGCTCTGCTGTCTCTATCCAGTCATGTTAATGACATGGAAGCTTAGATCCAGCACATAACTAAACCAGGGCAAATAAATACCCTGAGAGATATAAAAGCCTACCGGATTGGCGCGGCGCTTTGCGCTGAGTCTGCGGTCCTCGGTGAGGGAAGGAGGCATCTCGGCGCTCTTGAACAGCACCCTCCAGATGTCCTCGTGCGTCGTGTCATAGAGCTCTTGCAGCGTCTGGTGCTTGGCCGAGTCGAACTCCCACAAATTGAATGTCCGTCTTTGGCACGGAAGGATCCAGCAGAAGAGCATAACCTGGACCACATTGACAAGCTTGATTTTTCTGCTCGTCATGTTCTGGATGTAGGTCTGGAGTCTGGTCAACTCTACCGAAGAGCCCCAGGACAGGCCCTTCTTTTTCCAGGAGGTGAGCCGCGTGGGAATTCCGGATCGAAATTTGTGGGCCGCCACCCAGTTGGAGTCGCGCGGCTCGGTGATGTAGAACCACCCCGATTGCCACCCCTTTATGGTATCCACATAGGTGCCCTCGAGCCAGGTGACATTAGGCATCTTGCCCACCATGGCGCCTCCGCACTCTGCTTGCTGGCCACCCACTACCTTCGATTTAACATTGAAGGTTTTCAGCCATAAGCTGAAGTGGGGCCTGATGCAGAGGAAGGCCTCGCACACGACGATAAACGTCGAGATGTTGAGGATGAAATTGGGGGCCAGATCATGAAAATCCATCCCATAGTAGAACATGAGCCCGCGGACGAATAGGTGGAGAGGAAATCCCAGTCCGCGGACAAAATGAGTAAGAAAAACTACCCTCTCTTGGGGTTCGGGCGTTGGGACGATCTGCCCCGCATTGGGCAGCCGGTGCGCGATATCCGCAGCCAAGTATCTAGCTTCCCGTAACTCTTTGATGTTCTCCTCCGTGGCGGAGGAGACCATCCACTTGCCTCCTGCTCCATACATGCTTGGAGTGGTTTGAGAAGAAGAACGCGAGCTTGGGCGCTAGAGCTCAAGTGTGCGGGAATGGGTAAGCGAGGAGGAAGAAGGCGTGGGTGAAAAAAGTAAATCTTTGTCCCTTTATAAGGGCGAAAGAGGCGATGTGTCTCCCCACTTGCCTGGCAAAACCTCTTATTCCCCAGGCGCCGTAATTGATGGCACGGTTGGGTTACCCACGTCCGAATTGATGAGAATCCGGTGATAAGGGGAACATGATCTCTGCTTTGACAAGACGTGTCAAGAAAACCGCCTCGCGATATGTGCGGAGCTGGTTGAGAAAAGCGGTTCGAATAATAACCGGGCCATGGCATGATGTCATGCTGTCAAAACGTGTCAACATATTAGATTTGTGGAAATATTATTCTCTCTACGGTAGTATGTGGAACTTATTTTGCAGGGTCGGACACTATCCTTGTGTTCAAACTCTTCAATGGTGTATTCGGAGGAGGAACCCGCCTTGCAACGCCGAAGATAACACTGCGCGCTGGACTCATCGTCATTGAAGCCTGGTTCAGGGGCTACTGAGGGAGTCCTGGATTAGGGGGTCTCCGGACAGCCGGACTGTTGGACTATGAAGATACAAGATTGAATACTTCGTCCCGTGTCCGGATGGGACTCTCCTTGGCGTGGAAGGCAAGCTAGGAAATACAAATATGTATATCTCCTCCTTTGTAACCGACCTTGTGTAACCCTAGCCCCCTCCGGTGTCTATATAAACCGGAGGGTTTTAGTCCGTAGGACAACATACAATCATACCATAGGCTAGCTTCTGGGGTTTAGCCTCTTTGATCTCGTGGTAGATCAACTCTTGTACTACTCATATCATCAAGAACAATCAAGCAGGACATAGGGTATTACCTCCATCAAGAGGGCCCGAACCTGGGTAAACATCGTGTCCCCTGCCTCCTATTACCATCCGCCTTAGACACACAGTTCAGGACCCCCTACCCGAGATCCGCCGGTTTTGACACCGACAGTTGACATGTCATTGCAGTGACGTTTGAGCCTTCCCAAATGCAGTTTCAATGGCATAAACCAGCAATTGCCTTCCAACATCAAAACTACTGTACCCGCATTGATGTGGTCTGACGAATGCAGAATGGCTGAGACTCGCTTCACCCTATGGGTTGTAGACTCCCCATGTGACGCCCCGAGACCGTTGCGCCAGGTGTCTTCCAGTTATTCGCTGATGTTGCCATGTCTTTTGCTTGCGTGTTGCATCTTGTCATGTCATCATCCGCATTGCATCATCATGTTTTCAAAATTTGCATCCGTCCGGGTTCCCTCGTTCTCTCTGTTGTCCGTTCTGAGTCCAACCACACTCGCACGCGCCCGCGGCATGTCCGAAATATTATTTTATAAGTGGCTGAAAAATGTTCTCGAAATGGGTTGAAAGTTGGCGTGTGGTATTATTTTAGTGTAGGTAGACCGCCTGTCAAATTTTATCACGTTCGGAGTCCTTTTGATGCCCCAGCGTATAACTATAGCGGTATTATAGTCAGTCTATCGTTGGACGTTTTCGGTCTCTGAAACTGCTGCCGAGTATCTCTCTCTCTCCTCTCGTCTCAGTCCATCTCTCTCTAGCACAGCCCACCTACAGCCCACCTAAACCTCCCCTCCGACCGAAACCGTTCGATTGTGATCGGAGGCTCCGAAATGGAGCAAACCCCTAACCCTAGAACCCCCTTTCCTATTTAAACACCTTCCCCTTCCATTTTGGGTAGCCTACCCCTCATCCTAGTTCTAGCCGCCGCCCCCACCTTGTTTTCAGTGCCGAGCCCCTCCCTAGCCTCCACTTGTCGCCGCTGCCGCCATGCCCTAGGGCCAATCCCAGTCTGCCACCTCACCCCTCAGCACCCGCCGCAGCCAACAGGCGCCGGCCACGTCGCCCCCAACCGGCTCCCACCGCCGCGGCCCGTGAAGCCCATGGGAGGCCCGCCCTGGGCCCGATTACCCCACGCCTTCCGCTTCCTCGCTCCCAATCTGGTTCGATGGGAGGAGCCCCCCGATCCAGAGCCCCGCCGCCATCTCGATTTTGCCTCGCTTCGCCGGCCACCAGAGAATCTGCCGGTGACTTCACCAGGTCGGACCCACGCCGCACCCTGCTCCTTCCTCCCTCCTCTCCTTCTTCCTGTCTCACCCTTTGTGTCCCCTGCAGCGCCGCTACCCGCCGGAGTTCGTTGCCGGAGCCCCGATCTGCTCTCCTCTGACTAGATCTGGGAAGGCTACGCCCAGATCTGTCCTCGGTTTCCTCCCCCGCATCCATTCCCGAACTCCGCCGTTCCCGGGCCTCCCCGCTGCCTTCGGCCCTCGTCGTCGCCGGAGAGTCCATCCGCCGCCGCCCTATTTCCTGCCATGGCCGGATGCGCGAAGGACGTCACCTCCGCCGTGTCAGTTGCGCGTGGGCCGGCCTCCTCTCCAGCCGCAGCCCAACACCGCTTCCCCGGCCCAGCGCCGCTGGCCTCCTCTGCCAGCTGGGCCTGGCCCATGGGTGAGGCCAGCTCCAACGCCCCTCTTTTTTTCTTCTTTTCCACCTGTTGGGCCAGTTCAAGTTTCGGCCCATGTATGTTTTTTAGCATCTGCGATTTTAGCATTATCCTGAGACTGCAGTTTTACAGAAAAGTCCTCCTAGTTCATGCATATCATAACTCACAAATGGTGCATCGGTTTAAAATGTTTTATATATGAAAAATGCTTAGAATTTATGTGTAGATTAATAATATGCCACTTTCATGCATGTTTAAAATGTTTAAAATGCTGTTTGGTTAAATTTGCTCCTATGCCATGCTAAAATGCTTTAATTCATAACTAAATAACCGTAGCTCCAAACTGAACAAACTTTATATGTAAATGGGGTAGAAAAATGCATAGATTAACATGGTGACCTTACTTTTCATGTTTAACAAATCTAAAATATGGTTTAGGGCAGAACAGTACCAAACATAAAATATGCACATGGGGATTTACCGGAATTGTTGTTCGTTGTTTCCGGCCTCATTTAAACTTGCCTAGATAGGTAGTTTTGTTGTGCTTCACCCCTTTCCATGTTAATCAACATTTAATATTGTTGAGTACCTAAATGAGAGAGAACTAAATAATTGTTGTGGTGTTTCGTCAATATGCAACTCGTTGCATATTGAGCTCCACTTAATTTGTAGGATTGTTTGTGCACTTTGCCATGCCATGCTTCATTAAACCGGACATGCATCATACTTGGTTGTGCATCATGCCATGTTTATGTTATGGCTGTTTACTATGTTGTTTGCTTCTTTCTGGTGTTGCTTCTTCAGGTTGGTTCCGTTAACGTCGCATTTGTGAGGATTCATTCGACTACGTCTGTTTGCCTTCTTCATGGACTCGTTCTTCTTCCTATTGGAATCTCAGGCAAGATCACCATACCCTCGAAATCACTTCTATATTTGCTTGCTCGTTGCTCGCTCTATTGCTATGTTGCGATACCTACCACTTGCTTTGTCATGCCTCCCATATTGCCATGTCAAGCCTCTAACCCACCTTTCCTAGCAAACCGTTGTTTGGCTATGTTACCACTTTGCTCAGCCCCTCTTATAGCGTTGCTAGTTGCAGGTGAAGATGGAGTTTGTTCCTTGTTGGAACATGTTTATTGTTGGGATGTCACGATATCTCTTATTTTATTAATGCATCTACATACTTGGTAAAGGGTGGAAGGCTCGGCCTTATGCCTGGTGTTTTGTTCCACTCTTGCCGCCCTAGTTTCCGTCATACCGGTGTTATGTTCCTTGATTTTGCGTTCCTTACACGGTTGGGTGTTATGGGGACCCCTTGACAGTTCGCTTTGAATAAAACTCCTCCAGCAAGGCCCAACCTTGGTTTTACCATTTGCCTCACCACCACCTACTTTTCCCTTGGGAGTCGCGCTCCCGATGATCATCTTATTTAACCCCCCCCCCCCCCCGGGGGCCAGTGCTTCTCTAAGTGTTGGTCCGAAACAGAGCCACTTGCAGCGCCACCTTGGCGAAACTTGAGGGTTGGTTTTAGTTGTACGTAGTGTTCATCCGGTGTTGCCCTGAGAATGAGATATGTTCAGCTCCTATCAGGATGTCGGCGCATCGGGCGGTCGTGCTGGTCTTGTTTTACCATTGTCGAAATGTCTTGTAAGCGGGTTTCCGAGTCTGATCGGGTCTTCCTGGGAGAAGGAATACCCTTCGTTGACCGTCAGAGCTTGTGATGGGCTAAGTTGGGACACCCCTGCAGGGTTTGAACTTTCGAAAGCCATGCCCGCGGTTATGGGAAGATGATAATTTGTTAATATCCGGTTGTAGAGAACTTGAAACTTAACTTAATTAAAATGCATCAACCGCATGTGTAGCCGTGATGGCCTCTTTTCAGCGGAGTCCGGGAAGTGAACACGGTTCTTGTGTTATGCTTGAACGTAAGTAGTTTCAGGATCACTTCTTGATCACTTCTAGTTCACGACCTTGCATTGCTTCCCTTCTCGCTCTTATTTTCGTATGTTAGCCACCATATATTCTTAGTGCTTGCTGCAGCTCCACCTCATTAACCCTTTCCTACCCATAAGCTTAAATAGTCTTGATCTCGCGGGTGTGAAATTGCTGAGTCCTCGTGGCTCACAGATACTTCCAAACAGTTGCAGGTACCAATGATACCAGTGCAGATGACGCAACTGAGCTCAAGTGGGAGCTCGATGAAGATCGTGTTCGTTGTGTTGTTTCGTTTCCAATTGATCGGTAGTGGAGCCCAGTCGGGGCGATCGGGGATCTTTTGCATTAGGGGTTGTCTTTCTTTATTTGGTTCCGTAGTCGGACCTTGATTGTATTTGGATGATGTAATGCTATATTTATGTATTGTGTGAAGTGGTGATTGTAAGCCAACTCTTTATATCTTTCTTATTCAGTACATGGGATGTGTAAAGATTACCTCTCTTGCGACATGCCTACTATGCGGTTATGCCTCTAAGTCGTGCTCCGACACGTGGGAGATATAGCCGCATCATGGGTGTTACACTCCATCCTCTTGAACACAAGCGGCCAGGTCCACAATCGACATAGGCTGCTTACAGGTATCCTTAAAATTCTGGATAAACCGATTTTTAACTCGGCCCATAACACGACGGATTTAGCCGGTAAGCTCTTTAACCAAGTACGAGTTGTCCCCTCCAACATCATGGTGAAGTACTTAGCACACACCGCTTCATCCACATCCAGCATCTCCATCGCCATCTCATAACCCTCAACCCATGACTCAGGGGGTAAATCGGCAGTGTAATTGGGCACTTTACAAGGACCTTTAAAATCCTTGGGTAGTCGCACATTACGCAAAGCAGGGGTGAGACACGGCACCCCTAAAGAACTGAAGACCACACCCGGCTCCATTGAAGTGGTAGGACGAACCAGAGTAAGCTGACGAGCCGCATGTTGTGCTGCTAACTCGGCTTCTCGACGTGCACAACCATGATCCACCACATCATGTGCATTAGCACCACCACCCGCCAGGTTATGCCCTCGCGGCGAGTTACGGTGACGTGCACTGCTTGACACGGCCGGTTCATCAATGTGCCGGCTATGGCTCCGGCTCGGACGGGGGTGGAGTGAATCCTCTCGCGACTATGCGAATAAGCCTGCTGCTGGGTTAAAGCTGTCTGAATGAGCTCTCTGGCCCGTCGAGTCTCAATCGCCACTGGTGACTCGTCGTCAATTGGGAGAGCTGCCAATCGTGAAGCGGCGGCTACTATGTTATCCAACAGGTTGGAGTAATGCCTCGGGGCGTCGGAACGCGCTGTAGCACAATGTTGTTCTGACGAGGCGGTTCCATCGTGCGCGGCTGAACCGGCGCTCCTGTTACCGGTGCCTCAGTCCGAATTACCACTAGCTGGTTAATGGTTCCTGCTCCTGGCGTGTTGAAGAGGTTTCTTGGCTCATAACCCGGCGGGAGGTGCGACCGGTATCTCCTCCTCATGACATCATCTGAGGCACTCTGATCCAGCCTAAGCCGATAGGCCTCAGCTTCTAACTCGGCCCGTTCTGTAGCCATCCTGGCGTTCTCTGCTGCCAGGTCCGCTTTAGCCTGAGTTATCTGATCGTTCACCTTTGCAATCTCCGCACCGTGCTGATCCCGGTTTGCCGCATCCACCTCCGCTGCCAGAAACGTTGCTAAGGCATCGAATAAATCGGACAGAATCTGAGCCGGAGACGGCGCAGAGCCCCTGCCCCTGCTGGCGTTGCTGAACCGGAGATCATTGCCGCAGTGGTAGAAGAGGGTTGTGCTGGCTGTGTACCGTCCATGAAGACCGCGACCCGGTTTGGCAGATCAAGGGGGCCCTGAATACTGTTGCCATCGGAACCTCCACTAATCCGGCCATCCTGTAACTGGTATAGCGACTCGGTCTCTCCGGTTGAAGACTCGTCATCGGAGCAGACAACGGTTTCGCCACCAGATACCGATCCATCCTCATATTTCCCTCCATGGATGACCCCTACGAAGACATGCTTTACGGCGGGCTGAACCGGGGCAGAGCTTGCACGCTGAGCCATCTCGATGGTGTTGGTGCAGGTGTCCGGCTCAGGGCCCGGTTCGCTGATCTTGCCGATGAAGACGTGAATTCCACCAAAGGGGACCCGGTACCCGTATTCAATTGAACCGGCCTCGGGGCCCCATCCTGTGTCGTCGATGTAGAGCTTGTCGCGACGACTCTTAGTCATCCGGCCCACAACGTATCCCTTGAGTCCTTCGAAGCTGCCCTTCAAGAACTCAAAACCATCGTGCGATAGCCCCACGGTGGCCGCCAACTGTCGTGGTTTTGTCACGGCAGATGTCCTCGTGAAAGGACTTAGTCGTGGAGCCATCGCTACGGGTTAGCTTAAAGGGGTTAAACCGGACAAGGGACACGAGAGTTTTATACTAGTTTGGCCCCTTCAATGAAGGTAAAAGCCTACGTCTAGTTGTGATGGAATTGCAGGGGTTTCGATGACCAGGGAGCGAATCCGCTTTGCCTGGCTCTCGAGTTGTTGTGTGTTGTGTTGTCCCTAAACCGCCGCCGGGTCGTCCCTTTATATACACAGGTTGACGCCCATCGGTTTACAGAGTCTTGAGGCCGGATCATTAACGTGTCCAACTCGGTCTCTATCCTTCCTATCTTACAATGCAAGTTACATACGAAAGTCGGTTTACATCTACAGGCCTTCACCCGCCTTTGGGCCTTGGGCCTTCGTAAAGCGCCACCATCCTCATGTCTTCATGGGATTCTAATCTTCATAGAGTTAACCCGGCTACTCCTGGCCGGTTTACGTCCAGTAGTAATATCCCCAACATACTTGATGGCATGTAGATCGTCACCGTGGGCCATGTGGATGTGGAGGAGGAAATCTTCATTCCATATCGCGGGGTCTGTTGTACCATCATGTGATTCAATGTTTACGGGTTTAAACCCTTCTAAGAATTCGTGATCCATTACTTCATCGGTGAAGCATACGGGTTGTGCGGCGCCTCTGTGCCGGGCTATATCACGAAGCAGTTCATACGAGTCTTGTCTGCTGTATTCAGCCCGGCCGGATTTTCTTTTAGTATATCCGGCGTGACGGTCGTCATCACGCGTTGGGGCGCGCCCCCGTGTTCCATAGATCGATCTTGTATGTCCTGATTTGTTTTCCAATACGTCTCACAGGTCCTGCGTGTAGCCCCGGGCCTTGGTGTTTTTGTTTGACTGGCGATGGGGTGCGGGCTGGACTTCGGGCTTATATGCCGCTTTGTCTCGGCCACGAGGTGGCCGGTCAGCCGCATCATACACTGGTAGTGTAGGCTTTAATGCTTCCTCCTCGAGTTGGGGTAGCAACCTGCGCTTTGGGTAACTTTTGGTTGGGCGCTCGGGTTCGTATTCCTCGGCTGCGAGGACCTCGGTCCATCTATCCGCTAGCAGATCTTGATCAGCTTGTACTGCTGCTGCTTTTTCTTCAGGCTTTTTGCTGTGGCTATTAGCTGACGCTTGAAGCGCTCCTGCTCGACGGGATCCTTAGGCACAATGAATTCTTCGTCGCCGAGGCTCACCTCGTCTTTGGAGAGGGGCATGTAATTGTCATCCTCTGATTCTCCATCAGTCGCCTATTCCTTAGGGCTAGCTTGCCCATCCTCCGGCTCGAAGCTTGGCCGGAGGGGATTGTCTTCGTCTTCGGCACTATCCGCAGCGTTATTGTCTCTTGTGCCAGTATCGCTGCTTTTGCTATGGCGGAGCTTAGGGCGGCGCCGATGACGCTGGTGCTTAGATTGCTTCTCGAGGGGATTATCCTCCGCTGCCTTATTGCCATCGCTTTCTTTGGGGGTGTCCACCATATATATATATATATATATATATATATATATATATATATATATATATATATATCATATGATGAGGTGGTTGTCCAGCACCTTGTGGGCGGTGGTTCCTGTTCTTCTCCTGCATCGTCGTCCATACCGTCGATGTCTTCGGAGCCGAAATCGAGCATGTCGGTTAAGTCGTCAACAGTGGCTATTAAGTGGGTGGTGGGTGGGGAATGAATTCCTTCGTCATCCGCTTCCCACTCGAGCTAGACATAGTTCGGTCGAGGGTCTCCTGACAAGGAGAAAGACCTCAAGGAATCTAGCACATCGCCCAAGGGCGAGTGCTAAAAAAATATCCGCGGAGGTAAACTCCATGATTGATGCCCAATCAGATTGGATAGGCACGGACGCAGGCGGTTCGGAGCCTGTGGCCAGGGACGAATCCAAGGGTCCGGTAACACAGGTCTCATAGGAGGTGAAGTCAGTATTCGGCTCTATCACCGCTGAGTGTGCGGCCTCCATGGCGGGGTCCATCCACCCGTCCTTGGATGGCACGATCTGCTCCGGATTGAGGGCCGGAGTAACCGCAGGTGCGATCTCCCGAACACCGTCCGATTGCAGAGCTAAGTCATGCTCGTCGTGACTGTGCGGCGTGCCTGACATGAGCTCGAATCCGTCGAAGATCAAGTCTCCACGGATATCGGTAGTGTAGTTCAAGCTTCCAAATTTGACCTGATGGCTAGGGGGGTAGCTATCGATCTTCTCTAGATGGCCAAGTGAGTTGGCCAGGAGTACGAAGCCGCCGAATATGAAGATCTGTCCGGGGAGAAAAACCTCACCCTGGATCACATCGTTGCTGATGATCGAAGGAGCCATCAAGCCTTTACGTGACGACACAGTGGAACTCTCAATGAAAGCAGCAATGTCGGTGTCAAAACCGGCGGATCTCGGGTAGGGGGTCCCGAACTGTGCGTCTAAGGCTGATGGTAACAGGAGGCGGGGGACACAATGTTTACCCAGGTTCGGGCCCTCTCGATGGAGGTAATACCCTACTTCCTGCTTGATTGATCTTGATGATATGAGTATTACGAGAGTTGATCTACCACGAGACCGTAGAGGCTAAACCCTAGAAGCTAGCCTATAATTATGATTGTTGTTGTCCTACTGACTAAACCCTCCGGTTTATATAGACACCGGAGGGGGCTAGGGTTACACAGAGTCGGTTACAGAGAAGGAGATCCACATATCCGAATCGCTAAGTTTTCCTTCCACGCGAAGGAGATTCCCACCCGGACACGGGATGAAGCCTTCAATCTTGTATCTTCGTAGTCCAACAGTCCAGCCAAAGTATATAGTCCGGCTGTCCGAGGACCCCCTAATCCAGGACTCCCTCAAGGTTCCTCCCAAGAACTGGTCAAGATCATTTTTGGCATCAGTAGAACGATCAACGACACGAACAGAACTGAAAAAAGTTTATCTCTTACGGCAACGTTGCGGCGTTGTTGGGTTGAAAGGGAGGGCCTGGGTGACACGATCAAAACGATCGACCACATGAAACAGAGCAGCAGAATTAACACATGATTATGTATGTTTTATGCAGTAGTATCAATCTATTTTGCGCCGGTGATGTCACGGGTTTATCCCTTCCTTGCACTGCGTACATGCAAACAATAGATTAGATAAAAACTACTCCTTCCGTCCTATAATATAGGAGCGTTTTTGACACCACACTAATGTAAAAAACGCTCTTATATTATGGGACAGAGGGAGTATTAAAGTGTCATTAGTGCCAAAGTGTATGCGGACCGATATGCAAGCGGTCGCTAAGTCAACACAAAATTTACATTGAGTAGGGTAGACATAACATCAAGAGCTCATCCCTTTGTGCTTTTGCCAACGCGAAGCAACAAATAGTTACTGAAAATAGAAACTCAAGAGGCCCCAACACTACCTGCCCGTCCACGTGCTCGCCCTAGGCCTCCGCTGGTGGCATGCTACACTTGGCTCCCACGGTGCTGCCGGCAATGGGCCGGCCTTCCGCACATGCGGTGGCCGCCGCCGGTGCTACGGTCCGCGGCTTGGTGGTGGAGATCTAGATCCGATCGGCCGTATGATGGTGACTGCAAAATACAGGGACTTCCTATGGCTGCACGACGGTGGTGATCAACAAAAGATTTTTGGGAGGTTCATCTCTTGATCCAGTGGTTGATTTCGGCGATGAGATACAAATTATGGATAATGACTTGACGCAAAGGAATGGTTGTACAGTGGCGGCGATCACATCGCATGTAGCCGCTGAGATTGTAGAAAAGTGGTGGCGACAACACATGGGTGATTTCGATGGTGGTGCTACTCGAGCACCTAATCTTGAGCTTCGGGGCGAAATCCTAGGTCAACCGAGAGTGGTTATGCCTGACATTGGCGATGTTTTTTTACGTCGTTACCTTATTGAAGGAATTGCTTGAATATGCTCGGACTGCTTCTTTAGGGTGAAAACCTAGATTCTGACTTTATGGCTGGATCTGGTGATGGCGACACTTGAGTGTCTCTCCCTTCCTGAAGGCGTTGCTGTTGAAGAACCTCATTGTCCATGTGATGTCATGAGATAATTGGTGCGGATATGGTTGTTGTTGTAGTTTATCGATCGCAAATCAGATCGCTTTGTTTTTTTCCTCGCATACTCATAGCTTTGGTCTTATATGACTTTGCTAGTTGCGGGTGTGTTTTTTGCGTGCATGTGAGTTGGTGTTGGCTATGTGCATCCTAGCTATGCAGAGGCCGGGTTTATGCTCATTGTTTTATGTATCTTCTTGATGCTTCATTTTGAGCCAATAAAATTCACCCTTTATCGAAAAAGACACTCAAGAGGCAAAGCAACAAATAGTTCCTGCAAAACATAAACTTGAGATGCATGGTGGCAATTGGTAGCAGAGATGCAACATTCCTAAACCATTATTGGGTAGCACAACATCAACCTCATAAATTATTTTCCGGGTTTTTTATTTGACTCAAACTCATGGAATGCCCATCCATGATCACTAACTATCTTCAACCTCTCTTTCTCTTGCTACCGCTTTTCCTGAGGCTTCTCATCACCAATAACTTCAAAATATCCTTTCTCCCATTGTTGCTCCATTGTTGGAGTCGCGCCTGAGCTCCTCTTCGAGCTCAGTCAGAGTCGGAGTCCTCGTCATCTGTCGCCATGCCCTTCAGGCCACCCACGCACTGCAGAATAACAGAAAACTCAACAAGGTGATCATCCATTTTGGCTACATGCCAAGTCACTGTGGTGCGAACAGAGAGAAACTGAAAAACCAAAAACACTGAAAGCAAAACATTCAATGGGTTTGGCTGCGATTCTGGACCCAAGACGCAAGACGGTACTAGGAAAATTAACTCTCTCCAAGACAAAGTACTTCCTCCGTCCAAATTTTGTCAGCCCCGCTTGTATCTTAAAACAATTTTCAATATAGATGTCACTTGCAAAATATGTGATATACTATAATAATTGTATCATTAGATTTGTATTTGAAAGAAGTTTCTCATAATATATTTTTTGTTAAACATATAACTCGCATTTTGTAACTTGAATTTATGATAGAAATCTAACTCAAACTCTAATGATATCCGCACTCGAGCATGTCAACCACTCCCACCTAGGGTCACACCTTTCCATGCTCCATACACAATGTAAAGTTCTAGAATACCAACTTGTATGTGCTTTCACCGTCTAAGGATGTAGATATAACACGACTTCCTCGCCACACGTGCACACACCCGGAAATCTGATTCTCCTAAAAAATCTCTAAAAATCTAATTACAATGCGAAATTCAGAAATAACAAACGCAGTTGGATCTAAACAACTAATCATTTAAATATAATTATAATCCTAACGAGGTGAATCACAATCAAATATATAATCATCAAGAATAATAAAATCATGGCGATGAAGTGAATGCAAATAGCAGTGGAAAAGCTAGTGAGTACCTTCTCGGACTTCATCTCCTTGACTTTGTACCTGGTCCTGTTGGCCTGCCAGAGCCACTCCCCTGGGCAGATGTTCTGCACGCACGAACAGATCGTGTCAGTGATACCAAAACGAATCCATGATTCAAAGGAAAAAATAAAAAAAAGCTTTGGGCATGCATGCATACATTGACTTGCTTCTGGACTATCTCGGGGCGCCTGTGGGGGAACTGAGACAGCTTGGTGCTCGTCATGGCCAGCGAGTCCTCCTCTTTCTCCTCGTGCGTCAGCTGGGTGACGACCCGCGGCACCACCGGCCTCGCCATGGCCGCCTTCTCCCCCTCCTCCTCGACGGGCGGAGGCACCTCTACCATGGACGCCTTCCCTTTCTGCTCCTTTGTCGCCTTGATCGACTCCTGGCGCTGCGGCTGCTGCTGCTGCTTCTCCTCCTTCGCCCCTGGCTGCTTCTCGCCGGCGGCGGTGTGGGGTTCCTCCGAAGATCTGGTCAACATCATTTTTGGCATCAGTAGAACGATCGACGACACGACCAGAACTCGAAAAAGTTTATCTCTTACGGCAACGTTGCAGCGTTGTTGGGTTGAAAGGGAGGGTCTGGGTGACACGATCAAAACGATCGACCACATGAAATAGAGCAACAGAACTAACGTTGGACTATATATGTATGTTGTACGTAGTAGTATCAATCTATCTTGCGCCGGTGATGTCATCGGTTCATCCCTTCCTTGCACCGCGTACATGCAAACAATGGATTAGATAAAAACTACTCCCTCCGTCCCGTAATATAGAAACGTTTTTGACACTATACTAATGTAAAAAACGCTCTTATAATATGAGACAGAGGGAGTATTAATGTGTCATTAGTGCCAGAGTGTGTGCGGACCAATATGCAAGCTCATTGGGTAGATACTCTATATATAATGCTGGAGATTGGCCAGATTATGTATCCTGGGGATAATTTGGTGATGCTTAATGTGACGTTAGTACTCTACTGGTAGTGCAAACAAAACATGGTTAAAATACACTTCCGTTTAAAAGTTGAAAATAGAAGATACAAAAAATGTTAAAAAATCGAAACAAGAGGCAAAAGATTTGCCTCATCTCGTCAAGAAAGATGAAGGTTACAAGATGTTCAAAGGAGGGCCATTCCTCCTCTAACAATTGGCCATACAAAGCTGGGGTTCAGCCTTAATGAGCGCGAAGACGAGCATCCGCATGTTATATGGCGAAAACGAATCGCTGATTCAGGATCGCTAGGCCCTAGCCTTGTTGTTTGCTGGTAATTCACATGGCCCTTTTGAGGCGTGATTTGTGCCTGCGGCAAAATTACGCACATTTCTACATGGTTAGGGGCCAAAGTATGGACTATAAGGCTTTGCGTGAGGAGTTAGTGGCCGAACTGGCGGTGCTAAATGCTCAGACTGATCGGTGTGTGTTCTTGCCGAATGGGAACATAGGTACGCCACCGAGAACAAGGTCCTCGCTATCCTTCGTGTGGAGGAAGAGTGCTGGCGTCGCAGGGGCAGGGTCAAGTGGATTACCAAAGGGGATGCGAAAACACGCTACTACCATGCTTATGCAAATGGCCTAGCTAGGCATAAGTGCTCGATCCAGCGTGTATAATCGGAACAGGGGCTCATGTTGGGCCAGGAGGAAATCAGGAAGCACATCTATGATTTTGACCTTAGCTTGATGGCTCGGATGAGCCCAAACTAGCCGTGATGTGCTCTGATCTATGGGTTCACTCACAGTGCATTTCGCAGGAGGAGAATGTTGCGCTTATGTGCTCCTTCTTGCCTTAATAGATAGACACGGCGCTTCTCCCTGTGAAACTGGATACAGGCGGTTGGGCCAGTTGCCTCTTCCGCATGATTTGGAGTTTTCTAAAGGGCCCTTTGTTTGCCATCGGCACTGCTTTGACGCTCGAGACAGTTGACATATCTTGGTTAAACTTTGGCATGCTTCCGTTAATTTTGAAAGTCCAGGGGGCTAATAACATTCTCCAATTTCGCCTAACAGCGCTGATCAATGTTCCTAAAATATGTTCTAAGGCTGGTTGTAATGCGGAGTATCATATACTAGTATCATGCATATGATACTACTGTATGATACTACCTTCCTAATGCATAGTATCATATAGTAGTATTATGTGGTACTTTATTTATTGCCATGCATGACACATAGTAGCATATCATTTATTATGATACGGTATCATGATATGATACTCAACACTCTCTTTCTTCATTTAATTCTATGACACCTCATCAAAATTGCCTAGTTGGCATGCATGATACTGGCTATGATACTAGCATTACAACCAGCCTAAAGCTTATGCCTCGCGTCTCTCATCAGTGGCCCATGGCGTCATAAATAGATGTCAATCCGCTTTTATTGAAGGCCATTACATCCTTGAAGATTCAGTGGCGTTACAGGAGTTAATGCATGGAGTTAAGCGACGTAGACAGGAGGCTATCCTGCTTAAGTTAGATATCAAAAAAAGCTTATGATAGTGTTAGCTGGGTGTTTCCCAGCAAGGTTTTGCTTCGCAAGGGTTTGGAGGCAAGGTGGGTTAATCATATGATGCAATTGGTCTCGGGGGGGAGGGGGCAGACTGCCATATCCATCAATGGGGAAGTCGGGAAGTTCTTCCACGACAAGAGCGGGTTGATACAAGCCAATTCTCCATCGTTGTTGCCCTTTAACTTCATTGTTGATGCACTCTCAACAATGCTCGATAGGGCTTGAGATGATGGCCATATTAATGAGGTGGTGGCCCACCTTATCCCTAGGGGGTGTTGCAGTTGCAATGCGTGGACAACACGGTGATGTTGTTCGAACCGGACAAGCTTAGTATTGCCTCGGTAAAACTAATCCTTCTCTGTTTTGAGGCAATGTTAAGGCTCAAGGTTAATTTCCATTATTGATTGCCATGTGGATGGATCACTAGGAGGGGGATCGGGTTGCTGATCTCCTTAGATGCAAGTTAGGAGCCTTCCCAATCTCGTACTTAGGGCTCCCAATTTCTAATAACAGCCTTACAATCTTTGACGGGGAGCCGTTGGGTAGTTCTGTAGTTAAGAGGGTTTGTCAACGGCATGCCAAGTTCATGTATTTAGGCGCCATGCTGGTCTTAACAAATTTGAGCTCCTCTCTTACGTTATTCATGATGGGCTTGTTCCTTCTAGCTGATGGGGTTCACCCCAAACTATGCACGCCGCACTCCATGTTCTTTTGGGAAGGAGCTGGAGCCAAGAGGAAATACCACATGGTTAAGTGGGCGATAGTTTACCGTCCAAAAAAGATAGCAGGCTTGGGCATAATAAATTTGAAACTTATGAATATCCAAATGGATTTGGAAGCTTTCCCAGAATGCTAGTGGGCTTTGGGATGAGCTTTTCAAGGCAAAGTATTTCCCGGACGACACTTTTTTTAATCTAAGGTCCATGGATCCTCGTTTTGGAATGGGATCCAAGAAGTTAAGCCATCTTTCGCTTTGGGGCCAAAGATTCCGACTGGGAATGCCAAGTCCATCCATTTTTTTGTTCGACTCTTGTCTGGATTTATAGCCACTTTGGATGGAATTCCGTGATCTATACTCCACAACAATGGAGCTAGATATCTCGGTAGCCGAGGTGTTGCTCTCCTCCCCCTCCTAGTTGTATTCTTTCATCATCAACTAACCCCTGCCGAGGTTTCTAGCTGGAACCCTCTTTACGATAGGTGCCAATGCATGCTCCTATCCAGCGACGAGGACATGGTTACGAGGCATCTTACTAGTTGTAACTAGTTCTTGGTAAAATCACTCCAGGCACCACTATCCAAAACTTCCTCGCTTTCTATTGTACGCCATATTTGGAAGGCCAGTTTACTTCTCGAAGTTAAAATCTCCCTATAGCAAATGTATGGAAACTACCTGCTGACGTCTAACAATATAGTTAAGTGCAATGGCTCTTTGGACGGCAATTGTGCCTTGTGTGTGGTGTAGGAGCATGCCAACCATGTCTTCTTTAGATGTCCTTTGGCACACTTTGGTGGAGTGCGGCCCATGAAGCTTCGAGGTTGCGTTGGGATCCAACCTCTGGTGCAGAGTTGATCTCGTTGTTGAACTCGATGTGTGGCATGTCCAAACACGTAATATGGCCGTGTGTACGAGCATTGTTACAGGCCATTTGGCAAATCTGCAACAAAATTACGATTGACGATGTTTCCCCCCTTCACCCTGCTGATTGCTTTTCCAAATGAAATATATATCTACAACAAAAGCGAAGGGACGTTGATAGCATGGTGTTGGCGATCAGCAAGATGCGACAGGTCTACTCGATGGCTCATTCTTCTTAGTCCATGTCTTAGGGTCGTGGTGTCCTTTTTGATCCTCCCCGAGCATGTGCGCTCTGTTTGGGTTTGACGTCCTAGTGATTTATCTTATACTCATGAACCCTGGTTTGTTCTATGTCCGTAACTTGTATGGATGTTGCTTGTGTGTAGCCTTTGTTAAGTTAAAGTCAGAAGCTTTTTATCTTCATTTTAAAAAGAACCTTCCATTTCTCATTCCAAATTACACACAAAGAGCTTAATGGCGAAGATCGCTTTCCTCCTTCTGCCACGGCCAAGAGTACATTGGCAGTCCACCCTCACTGAGCGATGTTCAACTCCAGAGAGGGAAGCCATGCCTTTAAACCTCGCAAACATAGATGGAGGGTTTACACTTGAACAAAATGTGCAGGATCAAGCTCCCTCTTGCCAAATTGACTGAGGTCACGGTTTGGACATTCCTCCTCTCTAGACAATCGGCGGTCCAAAATCATATTCGTGATACAAGTCATGCCAAGAACTTGCACTTGGGCGACACCATGTTATCAAATACAGAATGCTTTAAGGAAATGGTGATGGTCCCCTCAAATTGACCCTTATAAGTGGAAGCAGTGGAGTAGATGCCATTTGATACGAGCTTCAAAACGATGCTATTGGCGTTTTCTTGGTAAATATGAGCATTATCAAGCATAGCCCACAAAGTGCAAAATTTACGGATATGATAAACCACGAGTCCCCTAGACATTCAAATTCTCCGCTGCTAAGCACGTTGTGATGAGGACTGGACCTCAAGGCAAGATTCGATCTATCGTTGCAGCCCGATCTTTCATGGCAATCCACCTTTGGTGCAGTAGCCTTTTGCCCGTGCACGCGGTATACGCGAAGTAGAGGCTTGAACCTTGCGGCTCAACACGAAAGAACTAATCTAAAAGATTAAAACTCATGCACAAGACAATTTCTATGAAGTAATCACAACACAGAGCTTTTCTAAAGATCCCTCCAAAACATAGGGATTTTTAGACAGCTTCCCCCAAAACTCGATAAGGCCTCCTTTGGTTTGTAGGAATTTCATAGGAATTCTAGAGGATATGATTCTTATAGGATTTTTTCCTTTAGAGCCATTTGGTTCATAGGAATGAATTCCTATTCCTACATAGGATTGGTTCCTATCCTCCACATTTCATAGGAAAATAAAAATGAGCCTAGACTCAATGGAAAAATTCCTTTGGTGTGAACCAAATGACATCTCGTTTCCTATTCCTACTCATAGGATTTGAGTTACATGTCATCTCATTTCCTACAAATTTCCTATTCCTACGATAATCCTATCCTATGAACCAAAAGAGGCCTAAGGGTATTTTCCTGAAAGACACACCTATTTCCTAAAGATAACTTGTTATTACATTGCACACAACATAGGCTTTAATAGACGACCTTCATGACTTAGCTTGGAAAGTAAGCTAATTCCTCAACTAAAATCTATGGACATGCACAAAATTACCTAGAATCTACCAACTATTAGGTTTCTTATGTTATAGGTTAGCAAGACAATCTTTACAAACCGAAAAAACACCTTAGATTTCTAGCGCAAACAAATAAGACTTCTTTTAAATTGATGCGTCATTGTGGTGTATTACGCATGGTGGACCCCAACTGCAAGTCTTCCAACCCAATATATTCCATGCACATGAACCTCTCAGCCAAATCTCTCCTTGATTGGAAGGAATAAAAATAGCAAGTTCACCAACCTTTCTCTTTATACCTTGGCCCTTAAATAATCCAACCATCTCTTCTTCAAAGTAAGAAACCAATCTTTCTGTTTTTTCACATACCTTTCTCTTTCTACCATGGCCCATAAATAATCCGACCATCTCTTCTTAAAAGTAGGAAGCCAATCTCTCTTTTGTCATCTCCAACTATGAACTTATAACTAAGTTGTTGGTTTCCTTTTACTCGCATGATTGATATGGCGGCTATGGAATCACAAAATAGAATCATAGACTTTCCTTGTCCTCGCCTCTCTAGCGTGCATCAATACATGGTTTCTTCTTGCTATCAATCGGTTTTTGTCCAATCTAGGACAAATACATCACTTTTCATGTCCAATCCATGCAAAGCAGATGCATGAAAACGACTTATGTATGATGTGTACTTTGGCGCTTCAACATCATAGACTAGAATGACACTACGAATATGTGTGCTCATATAAACCTCCAGACCTTGAGACAAAACCGATCTCAGTTCCAAGTCTCTTTGGAAATATTTTATTTGTAGATTTATCGGAGACCACAGAAATTTCAATAGCTTTGACCTTCTTCTTTTCTACTTCTTCATGCCCTCTTATCTTCTCTAGGTATTCGTTCCTCCAAGCATTAAAAGGACCCTCCTCCATGTACACGAAGCCATATTTCTTACCCTCATTAATGTGGTATGTGTTGGCACAACTATTATATTTAGCACGGTACTCCTTGTACCATGTCTCTCCCAACAACAAGTGACATGAAACCATCTATATAGGGAACACGTCACTCATGACTTCGCAAAAGAATTTTCTCACCAATAGCTTTACCTTTTTTGAACATGAATGGTTTAATCCCTCGACCTCTGCATCAATGTGATGCACACAACCATTTCTATTAATTATTAAGTAGATTACAAAAAGATGTATCTAGGGCCGAAACATTACAAGATGTGAAAAAAGACACCTACGACTAAGTCAACTTCTTCCGTAGCAACGGCTTCAAGAAGGGATAAACATCCTCAAGTTGTTGTCGCCACATCCCGTCGAAGACGGACCAGGCAAGGATTTGCATCATGGTTGCTGAAACCAGCAACACAACAAGTAGACAACACCTTCAACAAGGTAACGACGCAAGTTCGTCGCTGCTAAGCATGACTAATAAAGGCCAGGACAAAAAAATTCACCCCATATATTCAATCAACGTCTTGATCATGTATCAGTCAATATTAGCATCCATCAGTACGTCGTACCATGTCAAAAAGACACCAATAGATTAGTGGGATAGGTTCCCACCTTAGACCACCGACACGGCCATTGGCGGGGGGAACCCATGTCTCAGTGTGAAATTGAATGTTGTCACTCCACACCGCCATGATTCATACGACAGACTCCAACATACTTTTGGAGCCACTACCTTGGTGCTAGATGTCGGCACGGAACTGCGAGTGCGCCCTTTACTCATCTGCATTGGAAGTTGTGACTCGCACCATGAACTTCCTTGTATGATAGTTGTTTCAATCGCACAAGATGAAAATGACCTTTGTGTTGTAATTGAGAGCCCACAACATCGCTTGTGAAAATTGCCGTTGTGCTTGGAGATATGTCAACATACTTGCAAATGCATCTCCATGGCCCTTGTTCTCCTTGTCATGGTCAGTGAGGATTGCTGACCTTGCCGTTGTGGCTAGTAGAGGCCACTTCCGCCACCGTGACTAGTTCTCCCAAGATATGGGAATTGCCTCTCATACCACTGTGGTCAACGGAGGCCGCCACCACGATCACCGCCAGTCCTCTATGTCCCATAGAGGCTTCCATTGTCCCTATGCCTTCCCCGGATGCCCGGCGGCGCCTCATGAGCATGACCCTCTCACCGGAATATCCTGCAATGGGGACGAGGCGACACATGTACCTCCATGTGCGCCGAGGCTTCCACGTTCACCTATGGCTTAGAGTTTGATCTGCGAGAGAGTCTCGCGATCATCGACGGCTCACGTTGCGCATCTGCACACGGGAGGTCCTCATAACCTCCTTGTCATCCTTGCCAATCTTGGCATCCAACGTGATGGACTCCGGCAATCCAACTTATACAAAATAGGAAACCAATATATCCCCTTGTTCATCCCAAATTCTCACTTTATAAGTAAGTTATTGGGCTTTCTTGTACATACTTGATTGATATTGTTGATGTGGAATGAAAAATAGAAGCACGGTTGACCTAGACTTTCCTTGTCCTCGACTCTCACGCAAGCAGAAATACCTAATTTTATTTTGCTCCTAATCGATCTCATTTTTGTCATTTGATGACAAAGACATTATTTCTCACATCCAAATAAAGCAAAGAAGATGCGTGGCTACAAGTTATTAAGAATGTGTACTTTGGTGCTTTAGCATATAAACCAAAAGAATGCCAATAGTATCAAGGATATGTGCAGGTGTATCATCGTCCAAACACTAAAAGGAAAGTGTCCTAGGTTTCGAGTTGGCCTCTAAGGAAAATTGTTCTTCTATCAGGGCAGTTTAGAACCCTGATGTTACAGTTAATGATGATCAGGGTGTGTTAACATTAGTAAGAAGGGGTAAACAAGCAGTGCAAAAGAAGGAACACTTGCACTTGAAGAAACAATGGACTACAAACAAGTTTGGACCATCTCTGACAACAACCTTATGCAGCAAAAAAGAAAAACAAGGTCTAGGATAATGCCCTCCCATGGAGACAGACAAAAAAAGGCTTGCTAGCATCTCGCACTAAAAGAACTCAAGCAACGACATGTACACGAAGTTCGACCACAACCGTGGTTTCGACCGATTCTTGTACTTACTAATCGAGGCTCTCCTCGCCCCTATGCAGGATCGGGGCATCCTCTATCGTGGTAGCCAGGTCGCAGTCCGGCCTAAAGAGCGCACGGAGCGCGCTAACGGCGGCCAACGACAGCTTCCCCAGGAACAATTTAGCCAACTTGGAGATAGCAAGCCTAGTGACATCCTCGCCCTTAGCGATAGTCCCCATATGGTGGTACAGGATGTTGGCAATCATGCCACCGGGGTGGACCTGTTCTTGGACTGGAGGCGAGCGTTGTTGCGAAGAAGCAACACACCGTCGGGCTCCAAATGCTCCTTGGAGGCCTCGATCTATAAGATTGAGGAGTGGTAAGTAGCGGAGGCTTGCGTCGGATGAGAGACAACCTGACAGATGGGTTATCATCCTTGTGTGGTCTAGGGGCTGGGTTCCCATGCTCGTGTACGAGATCCGACATGGACTCGACCATCAATGGCGACGTAGAGGCCACTAGTGGCGGCGTTGCTCCCAACACCAGAGTAGGTGTAGTAAGGTCATGCACATGCATAAGTGGTGAGCACGAAACAGGTTCCAATGTGGTGGCGCACCATGCACCACATGATAGCTCCGGGCATCAGACAACCGTGCCCACCGTTGGTGAAGCATCGAGAATGTCGTGCAATCTTTGGGCGAAACCAACCCCCACCATGGCCTAGAATGCACCCTCTCACCATAGTGTGCGGGAGGTAGGACCGAGACAGTCTTGCCCGCTAAGGATGAAGTTGTGCAAGCGTGCAAGGGACGGCTAGCGACGTTTGTTCCAGAAGCTGACGCAAGGCCGCTATGGGATGAGCGGATGCGCTAGACCCGTGCTGCGTGAGGGGAGCATCAAATAATGGTTTTAGGTGGTAGTACTTCGAGGTAAATGCACTAGCAGTGTTTGAACTTGCCATGTATGTTTCGCTTTGGTCCCCTAGTTGCAAAATACCAAAAGTGGAGTAAAAAGTTGGCTTTTGCGTGCAATACAATGCAATCATCAACACAAGACGTTAATGCACTGGTGTGGCACTGTATTTCCATTTGGTCTATTATTACTAGGCAGCACCGAGTGCATCCTAGGTTTGTCCCACTTGTCACCTAAGACAAAAAAAATCTGAATGTGGGTCCCTCTTAGCTCAATGGAAAAAAAACTCAAGGGTAGAAAATCAACGTTGTGGTGGTCGAACGAGGACCTTAGCGAGCTCGAGCACGCTACCCACTCCACCCAATAAACTTATTGTCTATTATGGACATAAATTCTTATTTGAGCTCCGTCTTCTTCCTTCAGAAACTGCAGCCGACTAGCCGGCCGCAACAGGCACCTACTCCGTGTCAACTCCAACGTCTCCTCCCCGTTGCGAACATACTACTCCAGGCGCGACACCCGCCCTAGCGATACAAACTACGCGCATCCCCACCATGAACTAAATCCGCGGAGGGGCCTCACCCCGATGAAGTCAATGTCTATGTGGTTTACGTATCTAGCATGCATGCCCAATAGATGGCTGTGAAGATATCATATCTGTATGTGTCGACGTGTCTATCTATCCTAGTAGACACAAGCAATGACAATTGAAACTATTAATGGCACTGTTTAATGTGATGCATTGATGCTTAATGTGATGGATGTTAGTGCTAGCATGGAAACAAAACATGCTTAATGTGCTCGATGAGTCCAAAAAAGTTTAACTGAGTGATGCTCTAAAGAAAGATAGAACTGCAAGCGACAAGAGCCAATAGAGAACTACGACAAAATATGCCAGTAGTGATGGTGAGTATGAACAATACTCCCCGTCATTTCATAATGTAGTGCACACACCTTTTTCAAAATCTAAATTTGACCATAAATTTAACCAATGAAATGCGGGTTTTTTTAAATGAACCAACGAAATGTGGGTTATGTGTCATAAAAATGATACCATTGAATTCGTATTTGAAAGAACTTTTCAATGGTATAATTTTTCAGTAACTTAATTTATGTATTAATTTTCTAGTAACTTAATTTATGTATTATTGGTCTAATTTATGGTCAAACTTAAATCTCGTAAAGCGTGTGTGCACTACATTATGGAATGGACGGAGTATAGTGAGGCTGAGGGACATGTGTACCTGCGGAGCGAGAGGGTGACGGCACGAGGAGGGAGCAACGTCGTCGCAACGAGGTTGGGATCGCGGGTGCTCGACGACACCATCATCTTCACCACCTCCGCCTGTGCCTGCACCTGGGTGGGGATCAACTCCGGTTCAGGCATGGGAGTGGGTGCAGGAGCCGCACGGCGGCTACGCGAGCGCTTCATGTGGCCCCACTGAAGCAACACATGGGCGTCCAGTGCAGCGATGTCGTTGCCACTACCGCCGCTGGCGTTGGATCCCTGAGAGGTGTGCATGGTGTCGTTCAAGAGATGGTGGCTCACAGGGGCAACTGGTGAGTATGTCGGTTGATGCAGGTGTAGAGCCTGGCCCCACAAGCTATGATGTTCAAGCGAGGTGCGGGCATATCGCTGCCATTGGCGTTGGGTCCCTGATATGTGTGCATGCTAGCATTGTAGACATGGTGGCTCATGAGGGCAGCGGATGAGGATGTCGGGTGCCCATGTGCCATGTGGTGCTCCAACGAGGTGCGGGGAAAGTACAGCGCGAGGAATGAGGTGTCAGCGACGACGACCGGGGCGCGCTCGTCCTTGCTCTGTGTGGGGCCCAACGTCGGTGCCATTGGGTTACGGATTATGCTGCTACCGCTGCTATCAGCGAGAGGGAGGGAATCCGGGATGATTCTCGGGTATCTGCACAGGAAAAAAACCAAACAGATGATCGAGAGACGATGTTAACGAGCTATTGGATCCCAATAGAACCAAAGTCGAACATTATATTTGTGGGTTACTAGCAATCGAACAATATATTTGTAAGTATCTAGCCTGCATGCCCAGTAGATGGCTGTGAAGAACATATATGTATGGGTACATGTATCTATCTTTTTTTTCGGGTGAGTGTACATGTATCTATCTATCCTGAGAAGACACAAACAAGGACAATGAAAATTATTGATGTCATTGTTTTATGTGATGCATTGATGATTAAAATGATGGATGCCAGTGCTAGCATGGAAATAAAACATGGTGTTGGCTGAGTCCAAAAAAGTGCAATAGAGTGATAGTATAGCCAAGCGGAGGGGTGTGCGTCGTACCCGCTGTGGATCCAGAGGGTGCCGGCGCGAGGAGGGGGCGACGGGGCTGCGCTGAGGTTGGGACCACGGGCGCCCGGCGGCGCCATCTCCACTCGCGCCTGCGCCCGCGCTGAGGTGGCAGCAACAACGAGCGGGGTGCGCTCGACGTTGCTCTGTGTGGGGCCCGGCGTCGGTGCCACTGGCCCCGCCGCCATCAGCGAGGAGGGAATCTGAGTTGATTCTCGGGTACCTGCACAGAAAACAAAATCAAACAAACAATTCAAAGATGATGTTAGCGAGCTATTGGATGGCAAACAGAACCAAGTTAAACATTTGGATACAACATGAAATGAACATAAAAAACTACTTCCCCTCTGTGGGTTACTAGCTAGCAATCGAACAATATATTTGTAAGTATCTAGCCTGCATGCCAGCCTGTAGATGCATGTGAAGATCATATATGTATGTGGACAGTTATCTATCTATCCTGAGTAGACATAAACAAGGACAACGAAAACTATTAATGTCATTGTTTAATGTGATGCATGAATGATTAATGTGATGAATGCCGGTGCTAGTATGGAAACAAAACATGTCCAGAAAAGTGCAATAGAGTGATGCTGTAAAGAAAGATAGAACTGCATGCAACATGAATCAGATAGAACTGCGACAAAAAAGATAGTATAGCCAGGCGGAGGGGCGTGCGTACCCGTGGAGCCAGATGGTGCCGGCGCGAGGAGGATGCGATGGGAGCGCGCTGAGGTTGAGACCGCGGGCGCCCGGTTGCGGCATCTCCGCTCGCGCCTGCGCCTTCGCTGCCTTGCGCCTCCTGTACTTGAGGGATTTCTGACGGCGCACCTCGGCGCGCGTCAGCTCGGGTTCGGGCACCGTTGCCTGGCGACGGCTGCGCGAGCGCTTCCTGTGGCCCCACCACTGGAGCGGCAAGGGACAGTCCGACAAGGCAATGCCGCTGCCACCGCCACTGCCGAAGTTGGGTCCCTGGGAGTGGGACGTGTCCATGGCGACGTTGTAGCGAAGGTGCCTCAGGAGGGCAGCGGATGAGGACGCCGGACGATTCTCGAGCGAGGTGCGGGGGAAGTATGGCGCGAGGCGTGAGGTGTCGACGACGACGTTCGGGGCGCGCTCGTCCTTGCTCGGTATGGCGGCCGGCGCAGGCGCCTCTGGCTTCCGGCTCGCGCCGCTGCCGCCGCCATCAGCGAGAGGGAGCGAATCCGGGTTGACTCTCTGGGACCTGCACAGAAAACAGAATCAAACAAACGATCAAACATTTGGATGCAGAATGAGACGAACAGCAAAAAACTTGTTCCCTCTACGCGAGGCCAGGATTTCTAAACCAAAATCAGTATACAAAGGAAAAGAAACTTGTTTACAAACTGCAAGATTGAAGTGCGAACCCCGAGCATTCGAAGATCTGTTTGATGGAAATCCGCACAAAAGAGTACACACAGAAACAATCGGGTGAATGAATGAATCCGGCCTCGATCAGAAGGAACAAAACATAAACCCTGACCCGATCTCTCGGCAGGAAGGAACGAACAACCCAGAACCCCAAGAGCAAAATCGCGGCGGCAAGAGGGCTACCTGATCATCTGATTCACGTCCATTTCGGCGGGGCTGGGTTTGGGGGGGCGTCGGGAGCAGCGTCTCAGCCTCTCTAGCCTCTACATATAGTATGTGGCATGAGCCGTGGCAGTGCTATGTGATTAACGGAATGCTGCTAGCTAGGGCCTCGGCCCTCGGCTAATGCGCACCCACAATTGTCCCTGTGCGCAATGCTTTCTCCTGAGGCGTGAGCGTGACGATCCCCGTGCTCACGTGAGGCATCAACACTTGCCATCGCACCGGGTGGATAAGCGCCGTTGATTTTAGATTAATGCATGCTTATCTATCTACATACCCGCAAAAAACAAATGCTTATCTATCTATACATGTGCTTTCAACCAAAGTGGCAAACATGTAATAGCATCTCTAATGCTGGTAGCCATTAAGATTGATTTTTATGCTAAAATTACCATCCTTATTACTACATCTAAAATGGATATATATATATATATATATATATATATATATATATATATATATATATATATATGCCTTTCACTTCTGTATAGGTTCGAATATAGATATGGGGCATCATGCCTAAATTAGAAAATTGATTTTCTTTTTGTGACATGAAATGGCAGATGTTATGATCTAATATACTATTGTCACTCTTTTCATATAAAAGAAAAAATGCCTTCCACTTCACTAAATGATAGCATATATTTCGGGCATCTCATGTGCTCCGGTAAAAAGCTTCTTTTCCTTTGTACTCAAGTGCATGAAAGCTTGGCTTTATAAGCTACAAAAGGATCACCCTTTCTGTTGTGAATATGCAAACAATTGTGGTATGATACTACAAGTAAGGATTAATTTCATGACTTGGTAGAGAATATGACAAAAGCACAACAACCTCTTAACTGACTAGATCCATCCAAATGCCTACCAGAATGTTCATTTGTAAGCAAAGGCAAGACAATACAAGAAAACTAGCAAGCTTTAGGAGATACCAACAATGGCACCTCTAGTTTTTCCAGAAAATAGTTTGCCACTTTGCTAACAGAATTTGGTTGCTCTGGAAAATACCGAATAAACAAGTGTGTGGAATAGCTAGTATCAAACAATTAAGTAATCCAGATACTTTAACTAATGTACTAGCGCTTTTTCGATGAGGACATAATGCGACATTGCTCTATTGGGCTGCAAACATAAATTCCTAACACGGTCTGGTACGGTAGAACAATTTTATCTCTTGCAAAGTGGAAAGGCTAGCCTGGAAAATGATGTCTCATTTTCTTGTTAAATTACTTGGATGGCCCAACTTTCGATGTACCAAATAAAAAGAAATAATATATTAGATTATGCGGCTTTGATTCAACGAAACATTATCTAACTCCTCCACAAGCGACTCCTCGGGCGTCTAGGGATTTCCTTCCTACCGATGGTGCCGGCGCCAATCTGCGTTATCTCTTGTGGCCTTAGGACCATGGAGGCATGTTGGATCTCGGCCTTTGATGGCAGGATGACTCCTGCTCCATTTTAAAGTATTTCTTAAGTTCGTATAGGGTTTGTATCCAGCTCCGGAAGGCGAGGTAGCGATGGCTCCTTGAAGATGGAATAAGGTTCTCAATTCCTATACCCAGCCCCGGAGATACTTCTAGTGTTATCGAAAGGCATGTGGATGTGTGTTTCCGGAGGATCTTGCGAGATTTGCTCGGTGTTTGTCTCCGGAGAATCTGCTTGGATCTGGTCCTCGTTCATGCATGTTAGTGTATCCACAGGCTAGATCCTTCCTTCTCTTCTTCGGCGGCGGTTAGGTTTTTTTCTTGGTCCAAATTTTTTAAAACAGGTCGAAAATTGGAAATTTCCGTGGCCACGGGAAAAATGCCTTGCCACCCAATTTTTTTTGAATCTTTTGTATTTAAATGAAAAAATAATGTCAAATAGGGATACTTATCACAACCAAGCTCTTGGACTAGTGGTAGGGCTCGCGACGCACCATCTTGAGGTTGAGGTTGTAGGCTCGAGTTGTTGTTTTGCTAATATTTTTGTTATTCGAAGTCATGAAAAAAAGTTGATCGCAGTGCAGTAGAAGAGAGTCAAACTCACAAGCTTTGCATATGTAATCAGGCGTGCTGGCCATTAGAACAGGAAGGAGTTCATGTACAAAATGGGTTAAACTCAATATATTTTGATGCTAGTATTTTTAATTTAAAATTCATTGAAAATGTCGGGCAAAAAAATTTGGAAATCCTGATTTTTTTTTTTGAAAACCAGATATTCCACCCCCTGCCAGAAAACATTCAGAATCGGAAAAACACTTAGGCGACGGTTGTTGTTCTGGTGCCTTAGGTCTTTGGGGTCTTAGCATGCTTCCTGGCTATCTAATACAACAATGTTTGCCCGCCTACAGGGCGGGAGGGGCGATGACAGTGGCGCACCTTCTGCTCACTCCAGTGCTTGTAGTCGTCGCTAGGTAGTCTACAAACATGGATGTAATTTTAATTACTTTTTATGTTCTTTGTACTGCCATGATGCTTGATGTATAGGTTAGAAGTTTTTCCGTCAAAAAAAGTATGTGATGCAAATAAACATGATAAACAAGACTTTACACATTTTTTGTTTGGTAGAGAGATGTGCTTCAATTCTATAACTGGAGTACAAATGCGTAACTCAACTAAAAAGTAGCAGAATAAATACACAAAGGAAAATGAGGATAAATAAGATAAAGCTAACGTATCCGAGGATCCATTCTTTTTTAGGTTATCTGCATTATATATTCTTCTTCGAAATGTGTGACACCCAAAATAAAACTATGTCATTGTTTTCTCCAATGCCTCCATCTCACACATACAGAGGGCAAACATGTTCCAAATTATTTTGATATGTTTGGCAAATTACAAAAATGAATGTAAGATAAAAAATTAGGATTTAAGGAACATACAAACTTTAGTCTCAACTGAAACACGAAGACAATATTCAATGATTTATAAGGATGAATAACACTGCTATAGAATATATGAATTGTAGAATAGTAGCAAATCTTGTTAGATCGTGAAAAAATCTAGTACAAAAACAAGAGAAGTCGTTTGTCTACATGATCCTTAGATAGTGGAAGAAGTTCCGGCCAAAAATGGTATGTCAAATAGAGCAATTATGAGAACTACTCTTGATAGATCATGAACAAAGAGTTTGGTTACATAAGGAAATATAAACAAATCTTGTATAAGAGCTCAAATGGATCTAGGCAAACCAGAATATGGGTTTAGTAAAGTTTTGATGGATTATTGTAAGAGATCATGACAAATGGAAGGAAACATGTACGGGTTTGATCTAGTAGATATTAAAAGAGGAACCTATTGATTCTTGGTGGACCAGGAAGAATATTTTATGGCGCAAACAAGAACATACATGGGATAGATCTCAATGTACCGAAACAAGGTTGCCCTTAATTTTTATTTCAAGAAGAATGGTTTAACAAAAAAGTAGTAAAGCAAGTTGAAAACTTTGAGAACTTTTACCAAGTGTGGCAATGAAAACCAGATAAGTTTTTTTAAATATGATAACAGATCCAGATCTAAGAATTAATGAAGTATGGTGTCGTGTAGCAATATTTCTATGAGGATATAAAACATAAGAATGATCTTGAGATGCAAAAGAATGCACAATAGCCATGGGTCATCAAGATCCATACATAGATCATTAAGATCCACACATAGATCTTCAAGCAGAGGGAAGGTATCGTGGAAAGTATACAAATCTCAGTAGAGGCAATGCTTTGAGGTTGATCATGACTGAGACAAAGTACTTCACAGTTTCAAATTAATGATGCCACCAATGGTGCGTTGACATTGATCATAAAGTAAAATTCAGTATAGATCTTACATCAACATTAGTAATGATCTTTCAAATGGGTCAACTATAAAATCTCCTATTTTAGATCTCAGTGTAATTGTAGGATTATCAAGGGTCATGACGTATAACAAAGAAAATAGATCCTACCAAAAGAATAGTATTGGTTCTCCAAGAAAGATAATGAGGTGAGCATCGAAGTAAACATATCTTTGTGACCGATGATTCGAGGTGGATTATCGCCATAAGTGGAAATGGGTATCATGATGGATAGATCTCGAGATACTAAAATAAGAATGATTTTGCCCAAAATAGTAAATTGAGTCAGAACAAACCTCAGAAACTCTAGATGACTTTTACCAGGAATAGTAATAAGTCAATGATAAGCGTGTTAAGAAAAATATCATAACATATCTAGATCTAAGGAAGCAAAGAACTACGTATGACCTATCAATATTTCAAAAAGTCTAGCAAAGATAAAAGTGGACCTCGATATGAAAAACATGCACAATGAACATAAATCTGCAAGATCCACGGATCTCCAAGTAAAAGGGGAAGGTATCACTCAAAGTATATATATCCCAGTAATGATGCTTTGAGAAGATCATGACAGCGAGCGAAGTACAGATCTTACCAGAAACAACGTTATGAGACTCCCCAGAGTCAAGGTAAATATCTTGTGGGTGATGCTTTGACATGGATCTTGAAGTAGGACGGAGTGTAGATCTTATGTGAACATCAGTAGCAATCTTTCAAATGGATCAAGAGGTTGATCTTATATTTTAGATATAACCAAGAGCGATGGTAAGAGATGGTCATGGCGCAGAACAAGAAAGTGATCTTACTGAAAGAGTAGTATCGGTCATCCAGGATGAATAATGAGGTAGGCAAGAAATATTTAAAGCACTCACGTACTATACTTTGTCTGACTCGGGAAATCATGAGTAGTTGGTGACGGATTTTTCTAATTCTAACGCTCTGACATGTGGGTCCTTAGATGTGCATGGCAAAAGATATCAGTAAAATTTGGTTGTAGATAACAATGATATATAACACATACTAACATATACTCCCTCCGTCCGAAAAAGCTTGCCCCTCAAATGGATGTATCTAGCACCAAGTTAGTGCTAGATACATCCATTCGAGGGACAAGTTTGGGATAAAAAATTTCGGGTGGAGGGAGTATAGAATAATGCTGCCATCATGGCTAAAAGAACACATCCAATGCATGAAATCGTGGCTAAAAGAACGCATTCAATGCATGATTGTGATCCTCTAGGGAAGGGGTACACATTTCGCGAACAATACCATTTTAAGAAGTGTCGCTCCCCTCCACAATACATATGCCCTCTATATTTTCATTTTACATTAAGTACATTTAATAGAGGCTTCACTCACACAATGGAACTAAGGAATATATATTAATAGCACATGAAGTTCATTTGTTCTCATTTTCCCCCTCGATAGTACACTTTATATTGCGATGAGAGAAGTCCACTTTACAACATTGCACTGTTTGGTTTGTCTAAGATTGAACCCTAAACTCTAAAAACGTCTTACAATCAACCCCGAACTCTGGAAACCGACAGGATTCAACCCTCCGCTCAACTAACCCTGGTTTTTGATTGCACATGTTGGGTTTGACATTGTTGGCCATCCATTTGGCAACCATGCTAGCACATCGACTAAAATAGAGCAGGAAGTGAAATTTCACAGTATGTTTAAATTTCTTTGGTTAACACATCTAAAATTTTACCAGAATGATTAGTATATTATTCTTGTTTTACTTAATAATTACATTTTTTAGATACCTCTTTTTTGGACAAAATTTGACAAAGAGGGTTTGAAATTCATGATATTTTATAATCTGTTAAGGAAAAATATATGGAAATATCCCATAATGATCAGTAAATTCTTCCTAACTTTACAGAAAATTTTCAATTTTTTGGGGTACTTCCATTTTTGGAGAAAATTGCACCAAATATGGGCATGAAATCATAATTTCAGAGTCTTTTCAAACATGTTTGGCAAAATATCTAAAATATTCCTAGAATTTTCAGTATAGCAGTCTTGATTTTACAAAATGATTTCAAATATTGCTGGATACCTTCAATACTTGGACATAATTTGACAAAAAGTGGCTGAATGCAATTCCAATGTATTTTTCCAACTGATTGGCAAAAAATATGTGAAACTTTCCCAGAATGAATCGTATATTATTATTGATTTTACGGAAATTGTTCAAAAAATTCTTTGTGCTTTTGGAGTGTTTCTCGTCAGAAGGGCATGAAATTGTAATTTAAAGGTATTTTTAAATTTGTACAACACAAATAATTGAAATCTTATTAGTGTTGGTTCTACCGAATTATTTCAAATTTTACTACATACTTACATTGTTTTGATAAAATTTTACTAAAAAGGCAATCTGTTGGCGTGGCTGTTGACTTGGCGGTGAAAGGGTCAAACCCGGCCTACTCAGTGAAAATCATGCTCGGAAGAGGGCAGGGTTGAATCCTAGCCGGTTTTGAATTAGGGTTTAACCTTAGACAATTAGTGATCAGGATTGTATCTTAGATAAACATAATAGTTTAGAGTTGTGATGTGGACCTCTCTCTACTGGGACAAACATATGGTTTTCCCCTGTTATTTTATTTAACTCACTCATCAAACAATTTCCCCAAGGATAGCAATTTCAAATCATTTTCTGACATTTTTAGCCTACAGAAGATTTTTTTTAGATTCTTGTTATATCGTTTTCCCTTGTTAGTTTATTTAAGAGTAAAGGTTTTTGCCCCCTTTCACATTTTTAACGCTAGTTACCCTATTTAGCGGGATTTCATCCGTTTTGCCCTATTTAGCAAAAGTGTTGCCACAATTTATCTTGTTTAATATTTATTGAGCATTCTGACTGGGAAAAAGAATTCTATGAGACCAGGTCTCACGCGAGACCCATCCTGATGGATGACACGTGGCATTCACAAATCACAAAGTATCCCCCAGATGCTTTGTGATTTGTGAATGCCACGTGTCATCCATCAGGACGGGTCTCATCTGCTAACCGTAAGACCTGGTCTCATATAATTTTTTTTCCTTCTAACTGGCAAGTCCTAATTGTGTTTTCCCAATTTGCCATGTTTAATATATTTTTAATTGATGGAATTCGCCTGTTATATTTGTAAAACAGACCATGCTCCTATTATTTGTAACACATCTTGGAAATACAATGCGAAAAAATGTGTTATGGCAAGTATTTTTGCCTATTTGTTACCTGGTTTATGATATCAATTCATCTCCTGATTCACGGATCATGCTGTCAAGTTATCTTTCTTTTGTCAAACATATTCTATTTATGCTTCACAATGCTGTCAAAATTTATTAATACATAGGTTGCAGATTGCACTGGATTCAGATGTTCAAAACAGGTTGAATAATGATGCCGATTTATAGATAGCACCATGACCTTATAGTACAGCCGAATAACATCACATATATAGATAGCTTCACTAGTTCACAACTACACAAGCTACAGAATACACCAAACAGTGGTAGCGGGAATGACAAGTTGCACAAGCAGCGACACAAACACCTTGTCGTTGTTCACCTTTCTTAGCTCCTACACCTTGCAAAGCTCTCCATCTGGGTTGGTAACATCATTTTGTCCTCCATGGCTTTTAGGAGCTGTCACAAACCATAAAAATCATCCTCCATCACTACGCCTTACAACCACCAGAGGAGATCACTGTGAACGAATTGATTTCAGAGCAATTCTTACAATGGTTCGGCAACCTGAAGAACTAAAAGAATTTCGTCAATATTCAAAATGTTGAAAAATTACTTTAAATCATTGTATCTCAGTTGCAAAAGGGTGACATGTATACACGTGATCTTCTAATAAGCATCTTAATTATGCCCAAATAAAACGCCTCACCGGCCAATGCATGAGTCAGGAAAAATTCCGAAAAGAAAAAAAAAGGAAAATTTCTGAATACACAAATTGCTATGATAGAGATGGTCAAAATCACATGGAATGGGGAATGACTGAGAGGGTTTGTTTCTTCATCAACCTCACCGATTTGTTGGACCAGCCATCGCCATAGACTCGCCACCAACTGAGCACAGCCTGATGGGGTCCCTGCTATGTCACCGAAGTAGGAAGAAGAATTAAGCATAGCCTGACGGGGTCACGTATATGGACGCGCCTAGGCCGATGTCGGTGAGCTTGACGGAGCCGTCGGATTCCGTGGGGTCGTTTCTTGCCTTGATGTCACGGTCATACAACCCTGCTCAAGGAGGTATGAATCGCACTACCGGCCCCTCGGCACCCGCCGCCATCGTCTCCGCTGCCTGACAATCCCTAATCCTAGGTTCGAGCGAGCCTAACAGGTGCATGCAGTCAGAAGCCTGGACGGGCTACGTCACCAATTGGGGGCGAGCAACGCAAGCGAGAATCGACTGGAGGCGAGCGTAGCACACGGCCGAACTCAGGCGTTGTGCGTTGGACGCGGCGCGAGCGAACTCCATTGGGCTGGCCCGGCTGGGAGAAGCTGCGAGGGCTGGTTCAGCAGGGAGAAAAATTGGCAGGAAAAAACCGTTGATGTGGCATGCCAGCTGGACCTGACAAATGGGACCTGCCGGTTAGAATGCTCACGGAATTTTAAATAGTGTAAATTATGGCAGAACTTTTGCTAAATGGGGTAAAACAGATGAAATCTTGTTAAATGGGGTAATTAGTGCCAAAAATGTCAAAATAGAGGGGTAAAACCAGAATTTACTCTTCATTTAACTTACTCAACAACCCTTTGGCTCAAGGGTATCAATTTCAAACCATTTTGTGACTCAGTTCACTTAGAAGGGGGTCATTTCGGAGTTGTGGTCTAGCTTCTTGAAGATTATTATTTTGGGGCATGCTTCTTGTTTTCTTTACAGTATGCGTCGAATAATTTCAATTTATTTTAGATTGATGAACTACGACTCCAGGACAATGTTGAACTGTGATTTCGCCATGAGGGGATAAAAATGTTATCTACACAAATAAACCCAAGTTTATACAGCAAGGAAATCCAGTTTTATATAGGGCAAAATGAAACAATTGGAGCTACGCTGGTTAAGGAAGGTCACTTTTGATAGGAGTCGCTGAAAATCAATCTTCTATACCATTGTTCCAGATCGACGAGTTGTGCTAAAGTAGAAACCTAGACGAAGCTTAACCAATGTCGACGCTAATTTTACCGAGGGAAGCTAGCCTGGGTATGACTGGATGAAATTGTTGAGATCGGCTTAATCAATGTCGACGCTAATGTTTTCTTCTTTGCGATGAAACTCACCTCATGCTGACGGCGGCATTTCTATCCCCATGCTAGATGTACGTAGCACCAGGAATTAAGAATACTCGACCGACTCATCGTATCTAAGCGGCAGGGCCGTACCTGAAAATTCAGGGGCCCGGTGCGATATATAAAATCAGGCCTTTTAAAAAGAAATACTAGTTCCACCTAAAAATATATAGAAATACTAATTATGAAATCATTATTACTACTTATTTGGAATACTACTACAAACATAATATTCTCTATAATAATGCAAGGGTAATACATAATGAGAAGAAAAACTATTGGATGAGAGCGGAGCATATATGAATCCATTGCTTCCCTCCAATTTCTTTATTTGTGCAGTAAATTGTTTCCAGGATAATGGAGACTGGAGAACAATACTCTGTTGTACTACTACCTCCGTCTAAGTGAATAAGTCATTCGCGTAGTTCTAGGTCATTGATTTGAGGAATTAAATATGTGTTATATGTCATGAAAAGTATATCACTAGATTTCTACACGGATGTAGTTTCTAAATATATATATATTGTCACATATAATACATATTTAGATAGTTAGATCGTAGACCTAGAACTACGCGAATGACTTATTCACCGAGACGGAGGTAGTACTAGTAGTTCCAGATATGTTGCATGGAAAAAGATTATAATCCCAATGAGCATTGATTAATACAATTAACTGTCATTTAAAATGGAGATAGAGGGGCTGAACAGAAATGCGTGTGCTTGTGTATTTGTTGGCCTTGGAATTTGGAACTACTAGTTGGCATTGGAAAGTGGAATGTTGCTCTGCAAATCTACTATTCCTTGGTTATTTTCTGATTAGTACTATTAAATGATATTTAAGATAATTTTGGGGGCCCCAAACTTTTAGGGGCCCTGTGCAATCGCACATTCTGCACATGCTTGTCATACGGGTCTGCTAAGCGGATAGGTCCTGCCAACATAAAATTCGTGCGGCCGTAGTGGCGCGCGCCATGGCTGTTTCGGTCCGGCGCCGCGCCTGTGGTTTTCTTAATTAGGTTTTCACTATTTTTTTCATTTTTCTTTGGTTTTTCCTTTCTGTTTGTTTGATGTTCATTTTTTTTCTGTGTTTCTTTCTTTGCTTTTCACTAGTATGTTTTTTTGGTTTTTTTATTTTTTTTTAGATATCTATTTTTTCATACACATTGTACATACATCAGGGACACTTTATTCACGTTAACATTTTCCAAATGTAGTATTAACATTTATTCTAAAGAAATGTTTTTGTTGTTTACTTTTTTATATACACATTATACATTTTTTATACATGTAAAACATTTTTATACATTTTTAACATTTCTCAAATAGATGATTGACATTTTTAATACATTTTTTTGAACATTTTTCGAATACGTTCAAACATTTTCAAATAAAAATTCAAAGATTTTTTCCAATGATACAAAACATTGTTTTTTAAACTACGGGAAATTTCTTATATATTGTCTTAATATATTTTTAAATGTCACAAATACTTTTTAAAATGAATGAACATTTTTTTAAATGTAATGTATAGTTCTTTGAATCTTATGGAATCTTTTTTATAACTACATGAATATATTTTCACATTGTATAATTTTTTTAAAATATCATGTGTATTTTTTAAATGCGTGAACATATTTTAAATGTCACATAGATACATTTGATTAGTACAAAAAATTTCTAAAAGTAGAGTGGACATTCTTTTACACTGCATATTCATTTTTATATGCACAATGGACACTTTAGAAAAATGAACTAGATTAATATTTTTCGTAATATAGGTATTTAGTATGTTAAAAATGTAAACTTTTTTAGGCAATGTTAAAAATGTAAACAGAAGTGAAAAAAATAGGTGTGTGACATCCGCATGACAAACCCACATGGCTACTCAGTTGGCCCACTACTAAATCCCCTTTTTTTATGGGAAGATGTTGTGGCTATTTATTAAACTTTTATGACACAATCCAGAACACTCACAATACAAACAGGTGGTACATTAAGCCAAGTTTTGCATAATCGTAAGCCATAGCCATCTCTAGCTAACTTGTGAGCAACTTCATTAGCAGTACGTCTAGTTCACTAACTTTGAATGCCTCAAAAGTTCTTAGCTTACCCTTGATCTCATCAATCAAGTGTCCATGCAACGACCTATCCCTTACATTTGAGTGCAACGACCTATCTAAGTAGGATCCTCGGTTTCAGCATTTCCATTGTAATCTCCACTGCACACCTACAAGCCATCAGTTCAGCACACTTGGGATCTAGGATATGGGGGCTTCCTGGCTGGAGCACTACCGAATCCATGTAGGCAATGCGAGCTACTATCTCACGTAAAGCGAGACATAGCTACGCCCGCTCTTGTGTGCATCATGTTGGGTCCGCAGAGAAGCCGCTAAGACGCTCACATGTGCGGGGCCCAGTACCGCACCACTGCTCCTCTGCACTTCAGCAAAACAGCAAGAAAAAAATTATTGACTTCGTTAGGAAATGCGGCTAGAAAGATTTTAATATATTATTAATTTTTTTTGTTGTGGTAGAGATCTCTATATTGAAAAAAGCATGACTACTAAATTATATTCATGAATTTTAACAAATATTCAATATTTTATAGAACATTCATGTTTTAGAAAATATTCATGAATTAAACAAGTTCATGTATTAGAAAAGGTGAAGGAAAAAACTAGAAAAAAATAAGGCAAACCGAAAAAATAGAGAAGAAAAAAATCCAAAAGAAGACCTTGTTAGTTTTCTCAAGCTTGGGTTGCTTGCCTCGGAATCTAGAAGAAAATTGGTGGAGGAAAAATATAAATAAAAACCGCAATAAAAAGGTTGCGGCCACCTGGTGATAAAGATTGAAGCCTTAAGCCATGCACATATTTATTAGACAGAAACTTACTGACATAAGCCAAGGTGCCTTTGTTGCCGACGTTGTCAACGCTTCGAATGGTTGCAGATCGCCGTCATATTGTTTATGCACGTCCTTGATCTTGTCGAGGCTCCTCGTTCTCTCAGGGATCTCAAGAACTAGCGCTTCCACGGACATCACTTCTTATGTTACCGCGTCGCGAATTTGGGCTTGAAGAGGTAGTCTGGTAGATCCAGCGTGGGAAGTAGGCTTTGATACTACTTGTTAACAATTTGAGCTTATGTTCCTCTCAGTTGACCTCAACACACATTGATTTCATAGAAGCCACTAGAGTTTGAGACTTGTTGGTGGAGAAGAACAGTAGAAAGGGGGAGGATGGCCACCGCAACACAGTTTGCTATCAATCGATGCCTTCCTCAATGCGCTAGATATATTAATAGTTGGTTTATATTGCTTGGTGCAACCTCACCACCTTATCCACATCCAACCCATAAGCATTTTTAGTTTTTGTACCCTTGGTAATGTACTTGCTGAGTCCAAACGACTCACATATACATCAACAACCCCAAGTGCAGGTGCAGGTGTAGGTTCAGGTAATTGAGGATAAATGATCAAAGTGTTGGACGGGTCCAAAAAGTGTAATTGAGAACAATGTAATTGAGTGACGCTCCCCCCCCCCCCCCCCCCCCCCCCCTCTTACATTCGGCCTCCACTTGTTAGCCTACAAAGGAATACCATGCCACATCGGCAGATAACGTCTTAGACAGTGAGTACTCCAAATTGAATGCATCAGTCAATTTTTTGCATCAGTTTTTGGTATTGGACAACTAGGGACTAAAGTGAATATACACGGCAAGTTCAAGCACTGTATATACATTTACCTCTAGTATCTCATAGTGTACAGAAACACACTTCCGTTTCTAAAGATTGGGCGGACGCATGACAACTTCAGGTGATGCTGACTAGACCTGACTAGACTAGACGTGACTTGATCTCACAGGCGTGGCTCTAACCGAACTGTCCAGACCGAGACAACCACGAAGGAAGGGCTCATCCCATGGTGACATTTGAACACTTCTTTTAACTTTGAACATGTATCCAACGCGAATGATCACCGATGTGTACAATACTATGAGTCCGCGAGGAGTGCTCACCTGTAGACTGAAAGTGCTGCGGCGTGAGGAGGGATGGACGAGGTGATGCGGAGGTTTGGACCGTGGGTGCTCGGTGAAAACATCAGTTTATGTCTATGCCTGTGTCAACGCCTTTGCCACTGTGTTGTTCTTAATCTTGAGGCAGACCTGACGACACACCTCGGCGGGGGTCAGCTTCTCCGCCTCCGGACCTGCACTAGATACAGCGGCTATTGCCTGAGTTGTTGCTTCTTCTTCTTCGGCTGCTTCTCACCAACGTTGGTGTGAGTCTCCTCCACGGATCTGGTCACTGTCATGGAAACCATCTTAGCAACAATAGTATTACACAACAACGACAATGGCATGACGAGAACTAGATCCACTGAGCAGCCTCACACCGACGATGTCATTGTCTATGTGGGTTACTAGCAACTAAACAATATATTTCTATGTATCTAGCATGCATGTCCAGTATATGGTTACGAAGATCATATATGTATGTGTATATGTATCTATCTATCCTAAGCAGACAAAAACAAGGACAATGAAAACTATTAATGGCATTGTTTAGTGTGATGCACTAACGCTTAATGTGATGGATGGATGTCAGGCATGAAAAAGAAAAGCATGCTTAATGTGTTGGATGAGTCCAAAAAAGTGTAACTGAGGCGTAGAACTACATGTGACAAGAACTAGTAGAAAACTACAACAATACACACAACAATGATCATTACAAATGGTATAGTGAGGAGGAGGGCTTGCGTACCAGTGGAGCGAGAGCGTGGCCACCCTGAGGCTGGGACCATCGGTGCCCGATGGTGACATCAGATTTGCCGCCTCTGCCCTCACCACCTTATGGTTCATGTACCTTGGTGAGGGCCAGCTTCGGTATGGGAGAGGGAGTGTGCGCCGGCGGCTCGCGGTGGTTGTAAGAGTGCTTTCTATGACCTCGTTGGAGCAGCACTGGTGCGTCCAGCCCCGTGATACCATTGGTGCTGCAATTGCCGACGTTGGATGCCTGAAAAGTGTGCGCGGTAACGTTGTAGAGCAAGTGACTCACATGCGCAGAGGGTGAGCACAACTGGCCAGCGGGGGAGGAGTGCGACCCAATGGCTTGAGCTTCTCGAGCAAGGTGCGGGCGATGCCGTCGGCGTGAGGCATAGGCGGAGAGTGTGAGGGAGTGTGTGTTGACTCGCGTGCGTGATCAGAGTGAAATGGCAGCCAAGGAGTCAAGGAGGAGGGTGCTACATGAAACATTGGTCTGATGAAAGGCTCATCTCGGTCGAGGCACTCACGGTTGCTGCTCGGGATGTCACGTCTCCCAACCACTCCATATTGAGCCTGGCATCAATGGACATGAACCACATGATGAGGTGGCCAAAATCCCCCTCTCGCACGATTTTGCTCTCGGCTTTCTTACTTCTTCCCATGCCGTGTTATATGTGATCAAGTCAGAAATTATTATTATTTTTGTTTTCTTTCTTCCGGTGTGCGTGTTTATTTTGTTACGAGCCGAACGATTGGAGCAGGGCCTATCTGGTACCTGACAGCGTCGTCTAATCTGTTCTTGTTGTTGGATTTTGCCAATCTTTGCCAGTTTGGTTGCCCGCACCAAATTGGCAAAATTTAGCAAAGAGGCCAGTTACTATGTCAGGAACCTGATAGGCCCTGCTCCAATCGGCCAACTTGCTGCAAAAAATGAACGCACATCAAAGGAAAGGAAACGAAAAGGTAAATCTGGACTAATCTCAGAAAACACTACACAGGAAGAACTAAGAACACTGAGAGCAAAACCATGCTAGAGAGGGATTTTGGCTACCTCGTCATGTGATTCATGTCCATTGCCGCGAGGCTCGGTATGGAGTGGCTAGGTGACACGATGTCACAAACAACAACCGTAAGTGCCTCGACCGAGGAGGAGCCTTGCGTCAGATCATCATCTCTCATCTAGTAGCCTCCTCTTTGTCTCCTTCGCTGCTGTTTCACTCTAATCACGCAGGTAAGCCAACACACGCTCCCCTCCCACTCTCCCTCTAGGCCTCGCGCTACCGGCATCACCCGCACCTCGCTTGAGCAGCACAAGTTGTTGGGTCACGCCCCACACCTGCCAGTGGTGGTGTGCTCACCCTCTCCCTCGTGAGCCACCATCTCTACAATGTTGCCATGCACACCTTCCAGGCACCAACGTCGGCAGTTGCGGCGGCAACAGCATCGCAGGCTAGACGCACGTGTACTACTCCAATGGGTCCATAGGAAGCGCTGGCGCGGCCACCGCGAGCCATCCGCGCACACTCCCGCACCCGAAGCAAAGCTAACCCCTCGCCGAGGTGTGCCACCGGTCATCCCTGAAGTGCTAGAACCGCAAGGTGGGGAGGGCGGAGGCAGTGAAGCTGATGCCACCATGCGGCGCCGGTGCTCCCAGCCTCAGCGCAGTCATGCTCTCCTCCACAAGTAACGTAGGCCCTTCCTCCTCGCTATACCATCCATACTCATCATTACTACTATAGACACGACCCACTAGAAATATGTGGGCATACGCATGAAAAAAGAAAAGGACAAAAACAAGTATGCATGTTTTAGGGAAAAAATAAGTACTACATTGACATCTCTAGCGATAAGGTGCTCGAATATGGAAGTGCCTAAGAGCAAACGTGAACCATTATTCTTGATTAAAGCCTGAGTCACTGCAAGAAAGTAATGTTTATGATTGAAACCTTCTTTTAGAGTATGTCCATGGTTCTAAACGCATGATATTATGTGCCACTAACACTGTTTACATATAAAGGGAAAACACATTTCACTTCCATAAAAATAATGGTGTGCATTTGGGGTATCTCATGTGCTCCGGCGAAAGGTAGTGATGTGAATGCAAGCTTGGCTTTATAAGCTAGAGGCAAAGCTTTGAGATAGATCATGCAAAGGAAAAGTGCATATGTCACTAGAAACAATGTTCTAAGACTTCACAGTTTCAAATTAAAGATGTCACTAATGATGCTTTGACATGGATCAGGAAGTAGAATTAAGTATATATCTTACATCAACACTAGTAGCGATCTTTCAAATGGGTTAATTGTAAAATCTCCTATTTTACATCGCGCTATAATAGGCAGTTGGTGAAGGATCATGAAGTAGAACATAAAAATAGATCTCACCAAAGTACCAATATCAATTCTCTAGACAGATAATGAGATAGGCCTCGAAGTAAAGATCTCTCTATGAGCGATGCTTCCAGCTAGATTGCCGCGCTCATAGGAGAAAATGGGTATCAACGTGGATAGATCCCCAGATACTAAAAGAAGAATGATTTTGAAAAAAATAGTAAAGCAAGTTGGAACAAACCTCGAAAACTCTGGATAAATTTTATCTGCAATAGAGATAAATTAGAGATAAGCATTTTAAGAAATATATCATAATAGATCTAGATATAAGGAATTAAGGAACTACAGTATGACCTATCAATATTTCGAGCACATAAAACATAGAACTGGATCTCAAGATGGAAAATAATGCACAATTACCATAAATAATGATCCATAGATCCCCAAGTAAGAGGGGAAGGTATCGCTCAAAGTATAGATATCACGGTAGTGATGCTTTCAGAAGATCATGGCGGAGAGTAAAGTACGGATATCACCAAAAACAAAGCTATAAGACTTCCGGAGTCAAGAGTAAATATCTCGTGGGCGATGCTTTGACATGGATCTTGAAGTAGGATGAAGTGTAGATCTTATGTGAACACCAGTAGCGGTCTTCCAAATAGATTGAGAGGTAGAACTCAAATTTTATATCTCACTACAAGCGATAGTTTGAGATGGAACATGGAGTAGAACAAGAATTTGATCTTATGGGGAAACTAGCATCGATACTACAAATTGAATGAATAGGTAGGTGTGGAAGTATAGATCTCAATGTGAGCGATGCTCTAACGTGTGCCATCATGGTCGAAGAAGAAGCTGGAGAATGCTTGAAGATAGACCCAAAGAACCGGTATTTTTTGGAATGAAGAGCCCGACTTTGAATTAATACAAAGCCATCAACCGGCCATGAGTTACATCAAACGACCCAGAGAATGATGACCAAACTGATACAAAGGGGGACGCTGGGAAGATACCAAAACTATGGCCTACACAAGCTAACTTAAGAAAGGAAAATGAAGATTACAACTTGCTAGAGGCAGAGTACTCCACACTAGTATCCTACAAATGAAGGACGGAGTAGCAGGGCATGACAAAGCTGGCTGTCGAAAATGGACATTGCTCCAGGAGCACCTAGGGAAGGAGGGAAAACAACACCTTCCTTCTCTATCACCGAAGAGGGACCCAACCCCCTCGCCATGGCTCGTAGGTGTCGTACCGTCGAGATTCAGAGAAACTCACCCGAGAACTAGAAGGATGTCACCCTCACATCGCATGGTGGACCTAGGGAGACCACCTCGATTTGGGATAAGCCATGCCGGCAACATCGCCACTAACCGCGCCCAACTAGTTGGAGAAGGAATGCTTCATGGAGTCGAACGCCAAAGAGGAGGCAGCAGGGAACTGAGCAAAAATGCGAGAGGCAAGGCAGCAAAGCACCACCCTTAAGAAGACCCAGGTCTCTTCAGTTTACATGAAGCCACAGTCGTCGGGAAGGGGAACCCTATCCCCTACCGTCAGGATCGAGATGCCACATCGTCGGGACCGAGAGGCATCCACCACCACCGGAGAGCACCAACCAGAAGAGACGACGGTGCCTACATTCCACACCGCATCCACACAAGCTCGAGACACAAGCAACCTGAATCCCGCGCCTGCACATCCTCCCATCCGAGCCCCTACACCCACGACGACGACTTTAAGAAGGTCACGACGCGCGAGGCGCCGCCGTCGCCAAATCCATAGGGGATTGTGGGTTTTAACCTGGCAGGAGGTCAGGGTCGAGAGTTGGGACCTCAGCAGCGCCCCCATGGAAGAAAGCGGCGCCCTTGGGCGTCGCCCCCGCCGGGCCAGCCAAGTCGGCCAGGGTTTCCCCTGGGCCCCAAGCTACTCCACCATGCTCACCAAAACCTAAGCCAACGAGCGAATCGCAGTCCACGACATACAGAGCGAGAGAGGCAGCAGGGAGGCGGGATCTCGTACCTTCAGATCTGACGCATATGAGATCTGCGCCGCGACAGAAACTCTACCAGCGGCACGCCAGCCGAGCACACTGGCCAGCACACCACCTGCGAACGCCGGCGGTCGCAGGGCACCGCCGCCTCACCGGCAGGGGCCGCCGCCCTAGGTACCAATGGCGTCCGAGAGGGACAAAGCGCCGCAGTCCCCGCTGCCACCTTCACCGACGCCCGCGATGGCTGTCCTGGCGGCCATCTCTGGTGGTGGCAAGGGGGGAGGAGAGGGTTGGAGGGTCGGCGGCGGCGGCGGCGGAACCCTAGTCGCCCGGGGGCGACGCGAGGGTCGGGAGGGGGGATTCAAGAACTAGTATTTAAAGCACTCACCTACCGCACTTTGTTTGACTCGGGAAAACAAGAGTAGTTTGTGAGAGATATTTCTAACATTCACTCTACATGTGGGTCCTTATATATGTGTAGTATTAGAGATCGGTAAAGTATGGTTGTAAATAACAAAGAGGAATTTATATAAGACATGTTAACATATATAGAAAATAGCTGGCATCAAGGCTAAAAGAAGCATCCAATGCATGATTGTGATCCGCTAGAGAAGGGGTACACTTTTGTGAACATTGCCTTTTGAAGGACCCGCCGCTCCCCTCCATAATACATATACCATCTATATTCTGATTTTACATTGATTAGAGGCTTCACCGCTACAGTGGAATATATATATTAGTACTAGCGTATTTTCTGTACCCTTTATTCTCATGGCATAAAGTTTTCCCTTGTAGTTTTACTTGACCCACTCATCAAGCAATTTCCTCAAGGTACCATTTTCAAATCTTTTTTTTGACATTGTTAGCTTAGAGTCCATCGATGATTATCTCACTGCCACCCACCATCAACTAGAGAGCGACCAAGATGGGTTTGGCCACTTCTGCATATGTGTACAGGTAGCATCGCATGTGTGGCTTCGCATGCAACACTACCAGTGTTTGTCAAGACCTGGTGTTTTTGGACATGACCACTTCACTTGGTTGCATCACGACACGACTTGACAAGTGCAATCCAGGATAGTTCGGCTCTCTTTCCCTCCGTAGGGTGTGCGTCCGTCTACCATGCCTTGTGCCTCACCACACGCATGCTTTGCGAGCTTGTTACTTTCGTGTAATGTCACCATCTCGGCCGGATCAACGGAGACATTACACCTGACCTGAGAGCTGACGCTTGCCTTGGCCCTGACAAAACAGAAGAGTCCTCCCTTGCGTGTTGCGTCAGTTTTTTTAAGAGGATCATCCCTGACCTCTGCATCAAAATGATGCATGTAGCCATGAGTGTTGCGTCACAATGAATGCAATGATTGCTTTGTTCTCTTCGAGCCGAGTTTGGCGAGATCTCGCTCCCATGAATCGGGTCGCCGTCAACTTGGAGGCCATCATCGGGAGGCTTGGTACGACCTGGGTTGTGCAAGAGCAAAAACTGGCAAGACAACGCGTCGGCGGGGTGTGTGTGTTGGTGGGCGAAGCCGCGAAGCTCGTAATTATCGGGTGTGTCGTTCCTGTGTGGCTAACTGTAGAAAATCTTTAAAGCTAAATGTAGATGAGTAACAAAAATAGAACTGTGATAGAGTGATCGCCAACTGACATGTGTGCCATGACTGCAAAGGGTTGATCCGAACATGTATGGCACGGAGAATGTCAAAGCACAAGAGAACGTTTGCGCCATCTAACAGGGAAACATGCAAGTAGAAGGAATTGTAATGACGAAGAAGGGGGTCTGGAAGCGTCGACGGACGTCTAGGCGAAGACATCGTGGCAAAGCTTCTAGACATTCTGGATCCGGGGCCTTCTACCCTGAGCTTCAGGGCCCTTCTGGCGGGCTACTTATCTATTCTTACACTGGACCTCCTGACTCGCCTGTCTACGAGAGAAAGGGGATCAAAGGCCCATGTTTCTTTCCCCATTTGTCTCTCTTATCTATCTCCCCTAGTGAGAGATTTCAACACTTGAATACGGCTCCTCGTGGGGAACAAGGACATGCACTCTTTCGTGGTGAACACTCCATTAGAGTAAGAGCATCTACAACCGGGTGCCTCAAACCGACCTCAAATGCCCGGGCGACCCGTACGGTCACTGGCCGGTCACAAAAACATGACCCAGACGGGCGCCTCAAACACCAGGGATGATCGACACCCCTCATATCCAGCCCAAATATGGGGCAGATATGGGTGCGCCCGGGCGCGTCCGCCACATAGAACTGACGATGAGGTCCCACACGAAATCACGCAGAAACCTGGCAGTCCGACGAATGCCACCTCCGTCGCCATAGTGTGAACGCCGTGTGGCGCCGCTCTGGCTCGCCGCCCGGGGCCAAATCCGGCTATTTAAGCCGGTCGGCTTCCCCCAAACCTAGCCCATCCACCTTCTTCCTCTCTGCGCCGCCACCCGAGCCCGTCCGTCTCCTCTCCCTCGCTCCCCCACGCTCTCTGATATTGTCATGGTCCGGCGAAAGATCCCCACATACGCTATACTCACGCCGGAGCGCTGGAGGCAGATCGCGGAGGAGATCCAGGTTAGGCGTGCCGCCCGCATCGCTGTCGGGCTGCCTCTGGACTCGCTGGAGCCGGAGGAGGAGGAGCAGCAGCCGGAGGAGGGAAAGTTGCTACCGAATCCGATAGAGGTGGCAGATCCGGAGGAGGACGAGGTGGAGTAGCCTGCTGCGGGTTCAACATGGAGGAGGCGGAGGCGGAGTTCGCCATCGCCCAAGCAGCATAGGCAACAAAATCTATATTAACAAAGTTATAAAATAGAACATACGTTGTGATCTTTTGGAGTACTTCACGAACTACACAAAAACAATTACATGATATATCATATGAATATTCTCGATAGGCATTGGAACATGGTTCATGAATCTTGAAATCTCAATTCAAAGTTTGGAATCATAATTTAGAGCCTAATAAGATGACATTTGCCTCCTGCTATTGGATGTTGGGAGTATATGGGATGGCATGGGTGTACTCTGAAAAACTAAAATCATCTTATTTATGTTTTCATTTCTTGAGCGAACACGTATTTTTTCTAAACATGATTTATTGCAAACCAATTTTTTTATGAACGTTATGACAAACTACATTTTTTAGTGGTATACAGACTAGATAGTTTTTTTTACCCCGCAAAAAGACTAGATAGTTTTTTTTAGAATTACACACCAGATACATGTGAGAGCTCCTCCCTAGGGCCTTACGCCAACTCGCCACCAAGCGCTCACGCGCCCCACCCGCTTGCTCCGGCCCAATATACGGGCTGCACAATCGCACATCTCTTAGTTCAGGTCGCACGGTCGCTTGTCTCTTCATTTGTTTGGTCAATGGTTGACCAGTCAACCATTGATCATTTCAGTTTTGTAAAAAAATAAATGTGAAAATTCGTAAAAAATGAACTTGGTATTCAAAAAGTTACTTCAGAATTTGCAACAAAAAAATCACGGATATGGCGGAAAGTTTTAAAATATGAAAAAAATTCATGAGTTATAAAAAATATCATGAAATTGTACAAAAATTTTGAAAACAAATTCAAGAATGTAAAAAATAGTTCATGGATTTCCAGAAACGTTCAAAAAATTGAAAAACTGTGGTTTTGTAAAAAAAATAGGATTTTGAAAAAATTCACAAATTTGAAAAAAGTTCTTGGGGTATTGTAAACATGTTTGTGAATTTGAAAAATCGGGATGTTGAAAAAAAATCATGAATTTGAAAAAATATTGAATCAAAAAGTTTCATGGATTTCATAAAAAAAGCAAAACGATCTAAATAAACCAAAAAAAAACAGGACAGAAGTTTCACAAAAACAGGGCAGGAAGCTTATGGTAGCTTTCCAAAACCAGGAACGGGAGCCGGCGCTTTATGCCTGCCGGCCCAATGTGGGGAGCAGGGTTTGACTTCAAATGGCAGTAAAAGCGCCAAACAGGGCCTCCTTTGGTTTATAGCAATTTTGTGGGAATCTTATAGTATAGGATTTGTATAGAAAAAATTTCCGTCAGCACCGCTACAATATTATCGAGGACTATCGTGGAAGGGAGCGCCGCACACGGCTAAGAATATGATCACGTGGATCAACTTGTGTGTCTCTGGGGTGCCCCTGCCTCCGTATATAAAGGTTCAAGGGGGGAGGCCGGCCGGCAATCATAGGGCGCGCCAGGAGGAGTCCTACTCCCAGAGGGAGTAGGACTTCTCCCCCAATCCTAGTTGGAATAGGATTCGCGAGGTGGAAAAGAGAGAGAGAGAGAGAGAGAGAGAGAGAGAGAGAGAGAGAGAGAGAGAGAGAAAGGAGGGGGGCGTCGGCCCCCTCTCTCCTTGTCCTATTCGGACTAGGGGGGAGGGGCGCGCGGCCCAGCCCTGGCCGCCTCTCCTCTTCTTCCACTAAGGCCCACTAAGGCCCATATAGCTCCTGGGGGGTTCCGGTAACCTCCCGGTACTCCGGTAAAATCCCGATTTCACCCGGAACACTTCCGATATCCAAACATAGGCTTCCAATATATCAATCTTTATGTCTCGACCATTTCGAGACTCCTCGTCATGTCTGTGATCTCATCCAGGATTCCGAACAACCTTCGGTACATCAAAACGTATAAACTCATAATATAACTGTCATCGAAACCTTAAGCGTGTGGACCCTACGGGTTCGAGAACAATGTAGACATGACCGAGATACGTCTCCGGTCAATAACCAATAGTGGTACCTGGATGCCCATATTGGCTGCTACATATTCTACGAAGATCTTTATTGGTCAGACCGCATAACAACATACGTTGTTCCCTTTGTCATCGCTATGTTACTTGCCCGAGATTCGATCGTCGGTATCTCAATACCTAGTTCAATCTCGTTACCGGCAAGTCTCTTTACTCGTTCCGTAATACATCATCTCGTAACTAACTCATTAGTTGCAATGCTTGCAAGGCTTATGTGATGTGCATTACCAAGAGGGCCCAGAGATACCCCTCCGACAATCGGAGTGACAAATCCTAATCTCGAAATACGCCAACCCAACATGTACCTTTGGAGACACCTGTAGAGCACCTTTATAATCACCCAGTTACGTTGTGACGTTTGGTAGCACACAAAGTGTTCCTCTGGCAAACGGGAGTTGCATAATCTCATAGTCATAGAAACATGTATAAGTCATGAAGAAAGCAATAGCAACATACTAAACGATCGGGTGCTAAGCTAATGGAATGGGTCATGTCAATCAGATCATTCACCTAATGATGTGATCCCGTTAATCAAATAACAACTCTTTGTCCATGGTTAGGAAACATAACCATATTTGATTAACGAGCTAGTCAAGTAGAGGCATACTAGTGACACTCTGTTTGTCTATGTATTCACACATGTATTATGTTTCCAGTTAATACAATTCTAGCATGAATAATAAACATTTATCATGAAATAAGGAAATAAATAATAACTTTATTATTGCCTCTAGGGCATATTTCCTTCAGTCTCCCACTTGCACTAGAGTCAATAATCTAGATCACATCACCATGTGATTAACATCGATAGTTCACATCATCATGTGATTAACACCCATAGTTCACATCGCCATGTGACCAACACCCAAAGGGTTTACTAGATTCAGTAATCTAGTTCACATCGCTTATGTGATTAACACCCAAGAGTACTAAGGTGTGATCATGTTTTGCTTGTGAGAGAAGTTTAGTCAACGGGTCTGCCATATTCAGATCCGTATGTATTTTGCAAATTTCTATGTCAACAATGCTCTGCACAGAGCTACTCTTAGCTAATTTCTCCCACTTTCAATATGTATCCAGATTGAGACTTAAAATCATCTAGATCAGTGTCAAAATTTGCATCGACGTAACCCTTTACGACGAACCCTTTTTGTCATGTCCATAATTGAGAAACATATCCTTATTCCACTAAGGATAATTTTGACCGCTGTCCAGTGATATACTCCTAGATCACTATTGTACTCCCTTGCCAAAATCAGTGTAGGGTATACAATAGATCTGGTACATAGCATGGCATACTTTATAGAACCTATGGTCAAGGCATAGGGAATGACTTTCATTCTCTTTCTATCTTCTGTCGTGGTCATGTTTTGAGTCTTACTCAATTTCACACCTTGTAACACAGGCAAGAACTCTTTCTTTGACTGTTCCATTTTGAACTACTTTAAAATCTTGTCAAGATATGTACTCATTGAAAAAAACTTATCAAGCGTTTTGATCTATCTCTATAGATCTTGATGCTCAATATGTAAGTAGCTTCACCGAGGTCTTTCTTTGAAAACTCCTTTCAAATACTCCTTTATGCTTTGCAGAATAATTCTACATTATTTCCGATCAACAATATGTCGTTCACATATACTTATCAGAAATGTTGTAGTGCTCCCACTCACTTTCTTGTAAATACAGGCTTCACCGCAAGTCTTTATAAAACTATATGCTTTGATCAACTTATCAAAGCATGTATTCCAACTCCGAGATGCTTGCACCAGTCCATAGATGAATCGCTAGAGCTTGCATATTTTGTTAGCACCTTTAGGATTGACAAAACCTTCTGGTTGCATCATATACAACTCTTCTTTAATAAATCCATTAGGGAATGCAGTTTTGTTTATCCATTTGCCAGATTTCATAAAATGGGGCAATTGCTAACGTGATTCGGACAGACTTAAGCATAATACGAGTGAGAAACTCTCATCGTAGTCAACACCTTTAAACTTGTCGAAATTTTTTGCGACAATTCTAGCTTTGTAGATAGTAACACTACTATCAGCGTCCGTCTTCCTCTTAAAGATCCATTTATTTTCTATGGCTTGCCGATCATCGGGCAAGTCAACCAAAGTCTACACTTTGTTCTCATACATGGATCCCATCTCAGATTTCATGGCCTCAAGCCATTTTGCGGAATCTGGGCTCATCATCGCTTCCTCATAGTTCGCAAGTTCGTCATGGTCTAGTAACATGACTTCCAGAACAGGACTACCGTACCACTTTGGTGCGGATCTCACTCTGGTTTACCTAGGAGATTCGGTAGTAACTTGATCTGAAGTTACATGATCATCATCATTAGCTTCCTCACTTATTGGTGTAGTAGTCACAAGAACAGATTTCTGTGATGAACTACTTTCCAATAAGGGAGAAGGTACAATTACCTTATCAAGTTTTCCACTTTCCTCCCACTCACTTCTTTCGAGAGAAACTCCTTCTCTAGAAAGGATCCATTCTTAGCAACGAATGTCTTGCCTTCGGATCAGTGATAGAAGGTGTACCCAACAGTCTCCTTTGGGTATCCTATGAAGACATATTTCTCCGATTTGGGTTTGAGCTTATCAGGTTGAAACTTTTTCACATAAGCATTGCAACCTCAAACTTTAAGAAACGACGGCTTAGGTTTCTTGCCAAACCATAGTTCATACGGTGTCGTTTCAACGGATTTAGATGGTGCCCTATTTAACGTGAATGCAGCTGTCTCTAATGCATAATCCCAAAACGATAGTGGTAGATTGGTAAGAGACATCATAGTTCGCACCATGTCTAATAAAGTACGGTTATGACATTCGGACACACCATTATGCTGTGGTGTTCCAGGTGGCGTGAGTAGTGAAACTATTTCACATTGTTTTTAACTGAAGGCCAAACTCGTAACTCAAATATTTTACTTCTGCGATCATATCATAGAAACTTTTTATTTTTGATACGATGATTCTCCACTTCACTCTGAAATTCTTTGAACTTTTCAAATGTTTCATACTTGTGTTTCATCAAGTAGATATACCCATATCTGCTCAGATCATCTGTGAAGGTTAGAAAATAACGATACCCGCCGCGAGCCTCAACACTCATTGGACTGCATACATCAGTATGTATTATTTCCAATCAAGTTTTGTTGCTCGCTCCATTGTTTCGGAGAACGGAGTCTTAGTCATCTTGCCCATGAGGCATGGTTCGCAAGTACCAAGTGATTCATAATCAAGTGGTTCCAAAAGTCCATCAGTATGGAGTTTCTTCATGCGCTTTACACCGATATGACCTAAACGGCAGTGCCACAAATAAGTTGCACTATCATTATTAACTTTGCATCTTTTGGCTTCAATATTATGAATATGTGTAACACTACGATCGAGATCCAACGAACTATTTTCATTGGGTGTATGACCATCGAAGGTTTTATTCTTGTAAACAGAACAATAATTATTCTCTAACTTTAATGAATAACCGTATTGCAATAAACATGATCAAATCATATTCATGCTCAACGCAAACACCAAATAACACTTATTTAGTTTCAACATTAATCCCGAAAGTATAGGGAGTGTGCGATGATGATCATATCAATCTTGGAACTACTTCCACACATCGTCACCTCACCCTTTACTAGTTTCTGTTTATTCTGCAACTCCCATTTTGAGTTACTACTCTTAGCAACTGAACCAGTATCAAATGCCGAGGGGTTGCTATAAACACTAGTAAAGTACACATCAATAACACGTATATCCAATATACCTTTGTTTACCTTGCCATCCTTCTTATCCACCAAATACTTGGGGAAGTTCCACTTCCAGTGACCAGTCCCTTTGCAGTAGAAGCACTTAGTCTCAGGCTTAGGATCAGACTTGGACTTCTTCACTTGAGCAGCAACTTGCTTGCCGTTCTTCTTGAAGTTCCCCTTCTTCCCTTTGCCGTTTTCTTGAAACTAGTGATCTTGTCAACCATCAATACTTGATGTTCTTTCTTGATTTATACCTTCATCGATTTCATCATCATGAAAAGCTTGGGAATCTTTTCCGTTATCCCTTGCATACTATAGTTCATCACGAAGTTCTACTAACTTGGTGATGGTGATTAGAGAATTCTGTCAATCACTATCTTATCTGGAAGATTAACTCCCACTTGATTCAAGCGATTGTAGTACCCAGACAATCTGAGTACATGCTCACTGCTTGAGCGATTCTCCTCCATCTTGTAGCTATAGAACTTGTTGGAGACTTCATATCTCTCAACTCGGGTATTTGCTTGAAATATTAACTTCAACTCCTGGAACATCTCATATGGTCCATGACGTTCAAAACGTCTTTGAAGTCCTGATTCTAAGCCGTTAAGCATGGTGCACTAAACTATCAAGTAGTCATCACATTGAGCTAGCCAAACGTTCATAACGTCTGCATCTGCTCCTGCAATAGGTCTGTCACCTAGCGGTGCATCAAGGACATAATTCTTCTATGGAGCAATGAGGATAAACCTCAGATCACGGATCCAATCCGCATCATTGCTACTAACATTTTTTAACACAATTTTCTCTAGGAACATATCAAAATAAACACAGGGAAGCAACAACGCGAGCTATTGATCTACAACATGATTTGCAAAATACTACCAGGACTAAGTTCATGATAAATTTAAGTTCAATTAATCATATTACTTAAGAACTCCCACTTAGATAGACATCCCTCTAATCCTCTAAGTGATCACGTGATCCAAATCAACTAAACCATGTCCGATCATCACGTGAGATGGAGTAGTTTCATTGGTGAACATCACTATGTTGATCATATCTACTATATGATTCACGCTCGACCTTTCGGTCTCCGTGTTCCGAGGCCATATCTGTATATGCTTGGCTCATCAAGTATAACCTGAGTATTCCGCGTGTGCAACTGTTTTGCACCCGTTGTATTTGAACGTAGAGCCTATCACACCCGATCATCACGTGGTGTCTCAGCACGAAGAACTTTCGCAATGGTGCATACTCAGGGAGAACACTTTTATCTTGAAATTTAGTGAGAGATCATCTTATAAAGCTACCTTCGAAATAAGCAAAATAAGATGTATACAAGATAAACATCACATGCAATCAAAATATGTGACATGATATGGCCATGATCATCTTGTGCCTTTGATCTCCATCTCCAAAGTACCGTCATGATCTCTATCGTCACTGGCATGACACCATGATCTCCATCATCTTGATCCACTAGTGCAGAACCGGGCAATAGCACCGGTTTGTAAGGCCCTTTAGTGCCGGTTTAGGAACCGGCACTAAAGTTTCGGCACTAAAGCCCCCCCCCCTTTAGTACCGGTTCAGCACGAACCGGTGCTAAAGGGCAACCACGTGGCACAAGCCAGCTCCGGGGGCCGGGAGCCCTTTAGTACCGGTTGGTAACACCAACCGGTACTAAAATGTTGGGGGGTTTTTGGTTTTACGATTTCTTTTTCATTTAATTTTGTGTTTTTCTATTTTAATTCTTTTTCGTTTGCTGGTATTTTACGGTACTACACATTGTATACGTTATGCATATATATATATATATATATATATATATATATATATATAAATAGAATTTCTAGTAGAACTAATCATATATATCATCAATCATGTCTCATAAACCAGTGAGAATGGAATTTGTGAGACATGATTGATGATAGAATTTGTGAATCGTAATAAAGGCCCTAAAGCAGGCACAGGGGATTAATCATATATTATTTCACACATACACACATGTATAGCTATATATATACAATTTCTCCTACATATGCATGTTGCCTTCGGAGCCAGTGGCATTAGCCTGATTGGTGCCTTCGGAGCACGATGACAATTGGAAGTGGTTCATGTCTTTTTCGATGGGGGCGGTAGCGGGTAATAGTATTCTCCCTTCGGATTTATGACCTGGTCGAGCAAAAATTCCGCTATTTCCTCTTGAAGTGCTTGTACGCGCTCCGTTGGTAGGAGCTTGTCCCGCACCTCTTTGAACTGTTAAGAAGGAGATCAATATGCATGTGTATTAGTTGTGTGACTAGATATCGATAATGGTGTAAAAATTGTGAATATTGTTCTGACAAACATACCCATTCCTGTCTTTGAGATCTGCTCCTTTCGGACGCCATCATGCGAATGTTCTCGCAAACGCAGTATGCACACAGATCAGTCCCCGGCGCCTGCTTCAGGGCCTTTATTACGAGAATGGAATTTAATTTGATCAGATAATAATTAATCAAGCATGATAATTAAAGAGATGGCAGCTAGCTAGCTAGCTAGTACTACTTAATTACTTACCTTGGCTCGAAACCATTTCAGCTTTTGGTTCCATTCGCCTGGAGTGACGCTGATGAACCTTACCCAAGCCCTACCCGCCGACGAAGAAAATGAATAAAGGGGTAATTAAATAGTTCATATCATGAAATTACGAACTAAATAGGCCGAGATATATAGTTAATAATGATTGAAATTACCTGTTGACTATCCCAAACAAGATGTTATAGTCAGTATTTGCTTTGAGTAGCAAGTCCAGTATTTCAACTGTTCCGGCGTCAACTTTAGTGATACACAAGATCCAGTGAAATCTGCATGCACACACGTTTGCATGTCTTAATTAAGCGGGCATATGTAAGCAAAAACATGTAGCTAGCTAGTAGGCAAAAACAGAGAATTTGTAGTACAAGAAAGTGTGACTCACTCGAAGTTGTAAGGAAGTAGTATATCTTCATTGTATTTGAGGCGCTTGAAGAACTCTAGCATGCTGTCCTCTACCTATTTTTCATAATATGCATCTAATTTCCATGTGTATTCATTAACGGTGTTTGGGTCAATGAACCCAATGCCATAGCGTCCACCTTTTCTCATTTCAGACATCTTCATCCTGCATAATACCACAAAAAAGAATATAGTGAGGATAATTACATGTAATGATTGATCAAAAGGATCACTACAGCTAGCTTGAGACTTAAATTACAGAAAGAAATCACTTACAGACAATAGCAACTGACGATAGATTTGTTGAGTGCTTCTTGATTGTATAACTGAAACAGTTCAGAATACTCAACGGCCACAGCTTTCTCATGGTAGTAATCATCCTTCTTGACATACACCATGAGGGACTCTCGATCGGATCTCTTGCTAATGTCCATGTACCATTGATGCAATTCAAACATTTTCGTTGGGAGCTTCTTGACATCTTCTGGCTCGACCAAAGGTTGGCCCCGGACAAATTTCTGTTTTATTTCCTCCTCTCTAATCAGAGGCATGTCCTCGATCTCGAGGAGTTGTCCAACAGTGATCTTGAGTTTTCCAGCCTGCAGTATATGCTCCTGGGTTATTACCACATCGCCCACCTCGGGAACGTAAACTGTTTGGCCACAATAATATTGGGCGCGCATACTGTCATGTGTTGTTGGCGGCACAACAAGCGGGGGGGGGGGGGGGGGGGGTCGATTGCGCCGCCTGTTTTCCCAGCCGGGCAACGGTTTTCCCGCATGTTTTGACAGCTGCTTGTTGTTTGCTCGAGCTCGAGCTCGCCTCCTTCTGTAGACGTTGTCGATGTAACTTCCTGATGTGGCGCTCATAGTCTGAGTCAACAGGCTTAGGAGCTGGTGGTTGAGCCATACGAATGAAGTGGTCAACTACTTCCACAGGCACTTTCTCCTTTGGCGGCGGTGGCGGTTTCGGTCCAAAATGGGCGTCGACTTCTGCCCGCACTATGGCATTGGTTTGCTCCTCGGTCCTGTCGTAAGCCCTCACAAGAAGAGGAGTACTGAGGTTTGGACCATATTTATATCGCTTGCCTCCGCCTGTACTTCTTGTACTATCACCTCGACTCGTACCGCTATGCACCATAGCTGCGGGGTGTCTCTTCTGCGATTGATGAGGTGGCGGAGATGGCTGACGGGGCTGAGTTGGACGAGGAGTGGACGTCTGACGCTGTGTCGGACTTGGAGGAGGAGTGGCCTGACACTTTGCCGGACTTGGAGGAGGAGGAGTGGCCTCACGCGTTGGTGGACTTGGAGGAGCGGGAGTCTGCTGACTCGGTGACGGACTTCGACGAGGAGTCGGGTGACGCGGTGTAGGTGGCCTTCGAAAGATGATGCAATCCTTTCTCCATAGGATGACACGATGTATGGCCTCTCCCAATGTGTGCTCGTCGTCACCTCCAGGAATGTCAAGCTGTAGCTCCGAATAAGGGGCCACCACCTCATCAACCAAGACAAGAGCATAGCCCGCTGGAATCGGGTTGCAATGGAAGGTTGCCTCGGGGGAATTTGAAAAAGCAACGGCGTCTGCCACCTTCATGGATATGTTCTTCATTTTGAAGTGTAGCTCGCAGTTAGTGTTCTCCGTGATGTCATCCACGGGGTATCTATCCAGCACTACTGCGTCGCCCGGGGCGGAACCCACGCTGCTTCTCGGCATGGATGGGGCGGTGGTATCCAATGCTGGATCATCCGCTAGCTGCTGCAGCTGCTGAGACCCCCTTTGCTGGCTAAGTGACTCGATCTGCTCCTGCTGCCGCTGGAATTTAGCTGCCAATTCCGCTTGACTTGCTTCTAGTCCTTGAAGGCGTTCATAGTCCCGCTTCCTCTGCTCCTCCTCCATCTTCCTCTTCTTCTCCTCCGCAATCTTCTTTCTCGCACGGGTTCTGTAGTTGGTGTTCCAGTCCGAAAACCCCTCATACCACGGAATAGCGCCCTTGCCTCGTGTTCTTCCCGGGTGTTCAGGATTTCCCAGGACACGCGTAAGCTCTTTGTTCTCTCTGTTGGGCTGGAACACCCCCGATCGAGCCTCTTCTATTGCAACAAGTAGCGCATCGTCGGCTCCGTTCTCAGACATGCCTTCGTCGAAACATTGCCTGTCTTCGGGTCCAACTCCCCCCATGCGCATAGAACCAAGTCCTGCACCTGGGGGGCCACCTCTTAGTAACCGGAGTGACACTTGCATCCTCCATCTCTTTCTCAGACTTATCCCACTTAGGCATTGCCACCGCGTAGCCACCTGGCCCCAGCTTATGGAACTTATCTTTTTTTCGGCATTCTTCTTGTTTATTCTCGACCGTTCCTTAGCTAATTCTGAATCCTTGAATTTCACGAAATCGTCCCAATGAGCACTTTGATTCTCTAGTATCTCCTCGAATACTGGAGTCTTCCTTCCTCCCTTGACGTACTTCTCCCACGTCATTCTCTTGTGGTTCTTGAATGCAACCGCCATCTTCCTAAAAGCAGCGTTCTTGACTTTCCGCAGATCTGCTTCTGTGAAATGATCTGGTAGGGTGAAATGTTCCATGAGAGTATCCCAAAGCAGATTTTTTTGATTCTCGTCGACAAAAGTAACATCTGGACGTGGATTTGCTGGCTTTCTCCATTCTTGAAGGGAGATCGGGAGTTGGTCCTTCACAAGAACTCCGCACTGACGAACGAACTTGTCCGCAATCTTCTTAGGCGCTAATGGTTCGCCATTAGGTTTGAATGCCTCGATATTGTACTTTACGCCCTCCTTCAACTTTTTGTTCGGGCCTCGTTTCGTCCTTTTGCCTGAAGATTTGCTCGATTCGGATGGCTGAAAAAGAAAGATCGATTCGTTAATATATCTTCAACTCATTTAAAACATGCGATGATCACCAGATTCCTGCTTATATAAATATATATACCTCGCCGGTGTTTGTTGTTTCAGGATCAACATGTTCTTCGTCGTAGTTCATGACTTCATCTTCTCGGTCGTCGCGATCAAATATCATATCACCCTCTCCGGTGTTGTTTAGAAATTCGGAGCCGTCAAAATCTTCTTCATTCTGATCATCATCTGGCCCGCGTATGATATCGAACATGGTCTGTTCTCTCTCTCTCTCTGTCGGTATTGTCCGCCATAGCTTTTATTTAACTATGCCAAAAGAAATATAAAACAATTTAGTATAATCTCGAATAATAGATATAATCTCGAATACATCATCTCGAATAATAGATATAATCTCGAATACATCGTCTCGAATAATAGATTTAATCTCGAATACGTCGTCTCGAATAATAGATATAATCTCGTCGAATACATCGTCTCAAATAATATATATAATCTCGAATATTATATATCGAATACATCACTAGCTAGCTAGCTAGCTAATAAAGATCGAATACTAGAGAGTAATCTAGGCGGTGGACAACCAAAGTGAAGGAACCATCACTGGATCATAGCTCGGGTGATCTCCCCAAAGAACCTGCCAGGTATTGGAGAACCTGACGTCCATAGCAGCCATGTAGCGATGGACGTGCTCGTCCTCCTCCCTGACACGGCGACGTACCACCTCCGGCGGGGCCGGCTCCCTCCGCACCGAAAGTGGCCCACGCGAATGCCACCAAAGAAGATGAGGGTCGACGACGGGACCGGGGGCCGGGTTCCTCACCAAGCGTCGCGCCCCTGAAGGTAGCACCTCCCAGTGCCAGCCCGGCGGAGCCCAGTCCCGGACATGGGTCCTCTGAAGCAGGACGTCATCGCGGACGTGTCGACGGCGAGGATGCGGGCCGGGCATCGTCGACAACAAAATACTATATGCCGCAAAAGTAAAGTAACATTTTTTAAATGATGGATTGTGATGATTTCATATATGCAAATTCTAAATTTTATAACTAAAAATATAAGAAACTAAAAAAACATCGATCATCGTCTAAAAATTTGAAATTAATCTAATTCATCTAGCTAGCTAAAACTAACATTTCCAAAATTTCTAACATTTCTATATAACTAACATTTCTATAACATTTGACATTATATATATTATAACTAACATTTCTACATACTATTTGACATTAATCTAATCTAATTAATTAATTCATCTAAAACTTTGTATGAAAAACAGAAAAACAGAAAAAACTAAAAGCTAAAAACAGAAAAATTGTGTGTGTGTGTGCGCGTCTAGTGTGTGTGTAGTGTGTGTGTGTGTGCATGTAGTGTGTGTGTGTGCGCGCGTGTGCGTGGGTGCGCTACGGTTGGCGCCGGCGCCGGCGCCGGTGTGCGCTATGATCGATTGGAGGGAGGAGAGGGGCCGGGGGAGGGGCTCACAACGCGCGCGGGCAAGGTCGAGGCGACGACGAGGCGAGGTCGAGGCGACGGCGACGGCGAAGCGAGGGGATCGGCGACCGGGACGGCGACGGGGGTGCCGCGGAGTCGACGGGGATGACACGACGAGGACGGGGGCGTCGCGGAGTCGACGGGGACGGCGCGACGGGGGCGGCGACGGCGCGGGACGGGGCGGCCGCAGAGAGAAGTGGGAGATGAGAAACTGTAAATTTTCGAAGTGTTTCTTATATAGGGGACACCTTTAGTACCGGTTGGAGCCACCAACCGGTACTAAAGGCCTGTTTTGGCCAGGCCAAGCGGCGGGAAGCACCCTCTTTAGTACCGGTTCCTGGCTCCAACCGGTACTAAAGGCCCCCCCTTTAGTACCGGTTGGTGCCACGAACCGGTACTAAAGGGGGGTGCGCTGCCAGGCGAGGGGCGCAAAGTTTAGTCCCACCTTGCCTAGCGAAGGGCAGCCGCACTGGTTTATAAACCCAGCCGCGGCTGCTCCTTCGAGCTCCTCTGAAATGCAGGCCTTCTAGGCCTATCTCTACTACTCTGCCCTGTGGGGCCTATTGGGCTTGCGGGCCTGCATCCTCGCCCAACAACAGGTTGGGTTTCTAGTCGTATGCAGGCCATTGTGGCCCGGTAAGCAGGCTTTTTTCATTTAGTTTTTTCTTTTCTGCTTTATTTATTTTGTTTTATTTATTTTAGTTGTTTTTTGCTGTATTTAGAGTTTCTTTGTGAATATTTTTGAAAGTTTTAAGAAACTTTCAGTTAGTGCCGGTAGTTTTTAAATTTGAATAGTTTAAATTTTGAATTATTTGAAATTTGTGTGAATCACTAGTTTGTGAATAACTTAACTTTAAAAATACATTTTCCAGTGATTCTTTTTTCTTATGTTTAATATTAGTGTGTTTTATCATTATATTCAATTTGGTAATGCTTAAGTTATTTAAAAAATGAAATGCCTTTGTAAGGATGAGTTTTCGTCCGAAACCCTGATACTTCGAAACAGATTGTCCATTTTGTACACGAAGTGCATCCAGTTTTTGCGGTAACCCTCCCTACTTTTTTGCACATGCTATGTGGGTGAAATTATGATACCATGCCAACTTTCATCCTTTTCTGAGTTCATTTGAAATGCTTTTCAATTTCAGGGTCATTTTGCTGGAAAAAATCAGTAAATGCATGAAAGAATTTGCTTGCACGTAAAATTTCTTCGCGTTTCAAATGCCAAAACACATAACTAGCTACCCTAACTATTATAGAGATTCGCTCCTGGGTGTGAAACACAGAAGAAAGTGATGATAGTTAAGCCGATCACATCCCAGATCTTTGGGTGTGAAACTTTTTCTTCGCGTGTGTCCCTTTGCGTCGTAGCCATGGAAAATCTTCATCATTTAACGGGATGCTCGGGTCAATATTCACTGTGAATGGAGCAATTTCATCAAACTTTTCATAATCTTTTGACTTGTCTATCTTGTCATCCACTCCCACGATGTTTCTCTTCCCAGAAAGAACTATGTGCCGCTTTGGCTCATCATACGATGCATTCGCTTCCTTATCTTTTCTTTTTCTTGGCTTGGTAGACATGTCCTTCACATAGAAAACATGTGCCACATCATTGGCTAGTACGAATGGTTCGTCTGCATACGCAAGATTGTTGAGATCCATTGTTGTCATTCCGTACTGCGGGTCTTCCGTTACCCCGCCTCGTGTCATATTGACCCATTTGCACCGAAACAAAGGGACCTTCAAACCACGTCGATAGTCAAGTTCCCATATGTCCTGTATATAACCATAATATGTTTCCTTTCCCGTCTTGGTTTCTGCATCAAAGCGAACACCACTGTTTTGGTTGGTGCTCTTCTTATCTTGGGCGATCGTGTAAAATGTATTACCATTTATCTCGTACCCTTTGAAAGTCATTATATTCGAAGATGGTAACTGGGACAGCAAGTACAGGTCATCTTCAATAGAGGTGTCATGCATGGTACGTGCTTGCAACCAGCTGGCGAAACTCCTGGTTTGTTCACATGTAATCCAGTCATCAGACCGCTCCGGGTGTTTGGAGCGTAGCAAATTCTTGTGTTCATCCATATACGGAGCCACCAAGGCGGAATTCTGTAGAACTGTGTAGTGTGCTTTAGTGAGAGAATGTCCGTCCATACATATTATTTGTTCCCCTCCTAGCGTGCCTTTTCCATCCAGTCTGTCCTTATGCCGCAATTCAGGAACACCAATCGGCTTAAGGTCAGGAATAAAGTCAATACAAAACTCAATGACCTCCTCATTTTGACGGCCCTTGGAGATGCTTCCTTCTGGCCTAGCACGGTTATGAACATATTTCTTTAAGACTCCCATGAACCTCTCAAAGGGGAATATATTGTGTAGAAATATAGGACCCAAAACGTTAATCTCTTCGCATAGGTGAACTAGGACGTGCGTCATGATGTTGAAGAAGGATGGTGGGAACACCAACTCGAAACTAACAAGACATTGCACCAAATCATTCTGTAACCTTGGTATGATTTCTGGATCGATTACCTTCTGAGAGATTGCATTGAGAAATGCACATAGCTTCACAATGGCTAATCGAACGTTTTCCGGTAGAAGCCCCCTCATTGCAACCGGAAGCAGTTGCGTCATAATCACGTGGCAGTTATGAGACTTTAGGTTCTGGAACTTTTTCTCTGCCATGTTTATTATTCCCTTTATATTCGACGAGAAGCCAGACGGTACCTTAATACTGAGCAGGCATTCAAAGAAGATTTCCTTCTCTTCTTTGGTAAGAGCGTAGCTTGCATGACCCTGATGTATGCCGTCTTTTCCGTGCATACGTTGCTGGTCCTCCCGTGCCTCAGGTGTATCTTTTGTCTTCCCATACACGCCCAAGAAGCCAAGCAGGGTCACACAAAGATTCTTCATCAAGTGCATCACGTCGATTGCGGAGCGGACCTCGAGGTCTTTCCAATAGGGCAGTTCCCAAAATATAGATTTCTTCTTCCACATGGGTGCGTGTCCGTCAGCGTCATTCGGAACAGGTTGTCCACCAGGACCCTTTCCAAAGACCACCTTCAAATCCTTGACCATATCATGTACATCAGCACCAGTACGGTGGCGAGGCTTCGTCCGGTGATCCGCCTCACCTTTGAAATGCTTGCCTTTCTTTCTTACGGGATGCCTGCTCGGAAGAAATCGACGATGTCCCAGGTACACATTCTTATTAGCCAAATATATACTGTCGGTATCGTCCAAACAGTGTGTGCATGCGCGGTATCCCTTGTTTGTCTATCCTGAAAGGTTATTGAGAGCAGGCCAATCATTGATGGTCACGAACAGCAACGCCTTTAGGTCAAATTCTTCCCCCATGTGCTCATCCCACGCACGTACACCTGTTCCATTCCACAGTTGTAAGAGTTCTTCAACTAATGGCCTTAGGTACACATCAATGTCGTTGCCGGGTTGCTTAGGGCCTTGGATGAGCACTGGCATCATAATGAACTTCCGCTTCATGCACAACCAAGGAGGAAGGTTATACAAACATAGAGTCACAGGCCAGGTGCTATGGTTGCTGCTCTGCTCCCCAAAAGGATTAATGCCATCTGCGCTTAGACCAAACCATACGCTCCTTGCGTCATCTGCAAACTCCTTCCCGTACTTTCTTTCGATTTTTCTCCACTGCGACCCGTTAGTGGGTACTCTCAACTTTCCGTCTTTCTTATGGTCTTCTCTGTGCTATCGCATCGCCTTGGCATGCTCTTTGTTTTGGAACAAACGTTTCAACCGTGGTATTATAGGAGCATACCACATCACCTTGGCAGGAATCTTCTTCCTAGGGCGCCGGCCCTCGACATCACCAGGGTCATCACGGCTGATCTTATAGCGCAATGCACCACATACCGGGCAAGCGTTCAAATCCTCGTACTCACCGCAGTAGAGGATGCAATCATTAGGGCATGCATGTATCTTCTGCACCTCTAACCCTAGAGGGCAGACGGCCTTCTTTGCTTCGTACGTACTCTCGGGCAATTCGTTGTCCTTTGGAAGCATATCCTTTATCATTACCAGCAACTTTCCAAATCCCTTGTCAGATACACCATTCTCTGCCTTCCATTGCAGCAATTCCAGTGTGGTGCCCAGCTTTTTCTTGTCACCTACGCAATTCGGGTACAACAATTTTTTGTGATCCTCTAACATGCGCTGCAACTTCTTCTTCTCCAAATCACTTGCGCAGTTTCTCTTTGCATCGGCAATGGCCCGACCTAGATCATCAACAGGCTCATCTGATGCCTCTTCTTCAGCTTCTTCCCGCATTACCGGCTCAGCTTCTTCCCCCATTGTTGTATCATCGTATTCAGGGAACCCATGGCCAGGATAGCTGTCATCATCCTCTTCTTCTTCATTGTCTTCCACCATAACCCCTCTTTCTCCGTGCTTGGTCCAAACATTATAATGGGGCATGAAACCGGACTTAAACAGGTGGACGTGAATGGTTCTTGACGTAGAGTAATTGTTACCATTCTTACAGCGAGCACATGGACAAGGCATAAAACCATCCACCCGCTTGTTTGCCTCAGCCGCAAGCAGAAAAGTATGCACGCCCTCAACAAACTGGGGAGAGCATCGGTCATCGTACATCCATTGCCGGCTCATCTTCATTACACAACACCGAATAGACCAAATTAATACAAGTTCATACATAAAGTTCATACAACACTTAAATGCAATAAACAAATAACTCTCTAGCTAAAGCATTTAAATGCAACAACAAATACGATCAACATCGCAACTAAGGTAACAATGGATTCAATAGCATAATGATACCAAGCCTCACTATCGATGGCATATTTTCTAATCTTTCTAATCTTCAAGCGCATTTTCTCCATCTTGATCTTGTGATCATCGACGACATCGGCAACATGCAACTCCAATTCCATCTTCTTCCCCTCAATTCTTTTCAACTTTTCTTTCAAGTACTCATTTTCTCTTTCAACTAAATTTAACCTCTCGGCAATAGGGTCGGTTGGAATTTCCGGTTCACATACCTCCTAGAAAAAATTTCTATGTCAACTTGATGGGCATAATTTGTCATAAACACAAATGCAACTAGTTTTAAAAGAGAATATACATACCACATTCGAATCATAACAAGGACTAGGGCCGACGGGGACGGATATCAAAACCATGGCACTATATGTATAACAAACAATGTACGGGTAAGATAATTATACGAGTAACTATATATCCAAATCACACAAACATCAATTTTTATATAAAATTTCATGAACAAGAGGCTCACCACAAGGTGATGCCGGCGACGGGACGGTGTGGGCGATCGACGGTGGCTACGATGGAGATTTAGAAGGCACTAAGTAAACCACACCTACATATGCAAACTAAGTGTTATTTTTGACCTCAAATTGCATATAAATCAAATACTAGCACATATATATATATATATATATCCTCCGAAATTACTAAACTCACAAATTAATCACTATATAAAGCATTGCAAGAGCTAATCTAGCAATGAGAGATGAAAGGACAAAGTTGCTAACCTTTGTGATCATTTGAATGGATGGGGGCCTTCAAATCTTGACAAATTTTGGGCAAAATGTGTGATGAGCTCGAGAGGAAGAGGGGAAGAACAGAGAGGAGAGGGGAAAGGGGAAGAACAGAGCGAGCTCGGGTGGACGAAGGGTTTATGTAGGACGACCTTTAGTACTGGTTCGTGCCAAGAACCGGTACTAAAGGGGCTGGAGGGGCCCCATTCTGACAACATCCTGCCACCACTTTCATTAGTACCGGTTCGTGGCACGAACCGGAGCTATAGGTTCGCCACGAACCGGTACTAATGAAAGCGGCCCGGCTAGCCGTTGGAACCGGCACTAATGAATGCATTAGTGCCAGCTCAAGTACAAACCGGCACTAATGTGCTTCACGTTTGACCCTTTTTCTACTAGTGATCTATATCAATGTGTCGTCACGTGGACGTCTCGCCAACTATTGCTCTTGCAACTATTGCTCTCGCATAGCGATAAAGTAAAGCAATTGTTTGGCGCTTGCATCTTATGCAATAGAGAGACGACCATAAGGTGTTTGCCAGTTGCCGATAACTTCCACAAAACATGATCATCTCATACAACAACTTATATCTCATCACGTCTTGACCATATCACATCACAACATGCCCTGCAAAAACAAGTTAGACGTCCTCTACTTTGTTTGTTGCAAGTTTTACGTGGCTGCTACGGGCTTAAGCAAGAACCAATCTTACCTACGCATCAAAACCACAACGATAGTTTATCAAGTAGGTGTTGTTTTAACCTTCGCAAGGACCGGGCGTAGCCACACTCGGTTCAACTAAAGTTGGAGAAACTGACACCCGCTAGTCACCTGTGTGCATAGCACGGCGGTAAAACCAGTCTCGCGTAAGCGTACGCGTAATGTCGGTCCGGGCCGCTTCATCCAACAATACCGCCGAACCAAAGTATGACATGCTGGTAAGCAGTATGACTTATATCGCCCACAACTCACTTGTGTTCTACTCGTGCATATAACATCAACACATAAAACCTAGGCTCGGATGCCACAGTTGGGGAACGTAGTAATTTCAAAAAATTTCCTACGCACACACAAGATCATGGTGATGCATAGCAACGAGAGGGGAGAGTGTGATCTACATACCCTTGTAGATCGACAACGGAAGCGTTTGGTTGATGTAGTCGTACGTCTCCACGGCCCGACCGATCAAGCACCGAAACTACGGCACCTCCGATTTCTAGCACACGTTCAGCTCGATGACGATCCCCGGACTCCAATCCAGCAAAGTGTCGGGGAAGAGTTCCGTCAGCACGACGGCGTGGTGACGATCTTGATGTACTACTGTCGCAGGGCTTCGCCTAAGCACCGCTACAATATTATCGAGGACTATCGTGGAAGGGGGCGCCGCACACGGCTAAGAATATGATCACGTGGATCAACTTGTGTGTCTCTAGGGTGCCCTGCCTCCGTATATAAAGGTTCAAGGGGGGGAGGCCGGCCGGCCATCATAGGGCGCGCCAGGAGGAGTCCTACTCCCTCCGGGAGTAGGACTTCTCCCCCAATCCTAGTTGGAATAGGATCCGCGAGGTGGAAAAGAGAGAGAGAGAGAGAGAGAGAGAGAAAGGAGGGGGGCGCCGGCCCCCTCTCTCCTTGTCCTATTCGGACTAGGGGGGAGGGGTGCGCGGCCCAGCCCTGGCCGCCTCTCCTCTTCTTCCACTAAGGCCCACTAAGGCCCATATAGCTCCCGGGGGGCTCCGGTAACCTCCAGGTACTCCGGTAAAATCCCGATTTCACCCGGAACACTTCCGATATCCAAACATAGGCTTCCAATATATCAATGTTTATGTCTCGACCATTTCGAGACTCCTCGTCATGTCCGTGATCTCATCCGGGATTCCGAACAACCTTCGGTACATCAAAACATATAAACTCATAATATAACTGTCATCGAAACCTTAAGCATGCGGACCCTACGGGTTCGAGAACAATGTAGACATGACCGAGATACGTCTCCGGTCAATACCCAATAGCGGGACCTGGATGCCCATATTGGCTCCTACATATTCTACGAAGATCTTTATCGGTCAGACCGCATAACAACATACATTGTTCCCTTTGTCATCGGTATGTTACTTGCCCGAGATTCGATCGTCGGTATCTCAATACCTAGTTCAATCTCGTTACCGGCAAGTCTCTTTACTCGTTCCATAATACATCATCTCGCAACTAACTCATTAGTTGCAATGCTTGCAAGGCTTATGTGATGTGCATTACCGAGAGGGCCCAGAGATACCTCTCCGACAATCGGAGTGACAAATCCTAATCTCGAAATACGCCAACCCAACATGTACCTTTGGAGACACCTGTAGAGCACCTTTATAATCACCCAGTTACGTTGTGACGTTTGGTAGCACACAAAGTGTTCCTCCGGCAAACGGGAGTTGCATAATCTCATAGTCATAGGAACATGTATAAGTCATGAAGAAAGCAATAGCAACATACTAAACGATCGGGTGCTAAGCTAATGGAATGGGTCATGTCAATCAGATCATTCACCTAATTATGTGATCCCGTTAATCAAATAACAACTCTTTGTCCATGGTTAGGAAACATAACCATCTTTGATTAACGAGCTAGTCAAGTAGAGGCATACTAGTGACACTCTGTTTGTCTATGTATTCACACATGTATTATGTTTCCGGTTAGTACAATTCTAGCATGAATAATAAACATTTATCATGAAATAAGGAAATAAATAATAACTTTATTATTGCCTCTAGGGCATATTTCCTTCAGAACCTCATAGGTAAACCAGAGTGAGATCCGCACCAGAGTGGTACGGTAATCCTATTCTAGAGGTCATGTTACTTGACCATGACGAGCCTACGAACTATGAGGAAGCGATGATGAGCCCAGATTCCGTGAAATGGCTTGAGGCCATGAAATTTGAGATGAGATCCATGTATGAGAAGAAAGTATGGACTTTGATTGACTTGCCCAATGATCGGCGAGCCATTGTGATTAAATGGATCTTCAAGAGGAAGACGGACGCTAATAGTAGTGTTACTATCTACAAAGCTAGAATTGTCGCAAAAAGGTTTTCGACAAGTTCAAGGTGTTGACTACGATGAGAGTTTCTCACTCGTATCTATGCTTAAGCCTGTCCGAATCATGTTGGCAATTGCCCCATTTTATGAAATCTAGCAAATGGATAAACAAAACTGCATTCCTTAATGGATTTATTAAAGAAGAGTTGTATATGATGCAACCAGAAGGTTTTGTCAATCCTAAAGGTACTAACAAAATATGCAAGCTCTAGCGATCCATCTATGGACTGGTGCAATGTGACGCCCCAAGACCGGAGCTCCAGTTGCCTTCCAGGGTTTCCGGGTTTTCGTTGTGTGATTTATTTAGCTTGTTGCATTCATCATTGCATATTTTTGCATTGCATCATTTCTTGCATGACATTTTGTTGCATGCCCCATGTGAGTTCCATGCATCACCACCTTCCTTCCTTCTCTTTTTCTTTCTTTTTGCAAGTGTCATCTTGCCCTCCTCCTTCCTTCTTATTTCTTTCATTTTGGCAAGTGTCCTTTTCCTCCTCCTCCATTAATGTTCATTCTTTTTCTGGTGCTAGTTCTCCATGCCTAAACCCTCTCTGTCAAATATCAAATCCTTTGAAGTTGTTTTGGTTAGGTTCAAAAATGCCTCAAGTTTGAATCATATTTAAACTTGTTTTATTTTTCTACCTCTAAAGATATCCAAGACAATTTTATCAAATAGAGTACAGTTCCAGGAGATTGAGGATATTTTTATATCTGAAAAACTCCTCTTCTAGCCCCCCTGTCCTTTTTCTTTTATTGTTACTGTTTATCTAAATAAACAGGAGGTAAATGATAAAAGAAAAAGGTTTTCCCTGGGACTCCCTAGGCCAACTTCCGCTCCGGCCCACCTATGGCCATCCCATCCCGCAGGCCGGCCCATTTTTTTCCCAGCCCACCTAATCTAATCCTAACCCTAGCCCAGTACACCCCTCCCGACCCCCTGATCTCTCCCCCTCGCTTTCCCTGCTAGCGCCGTCAGGGAGGAGCCCGATTCCATCCCGTGCGCTCGATCCCCTCACCCGTCGATCCCAACTTTCTCCCTCCGCCGCCAGCGCCTGATTCCCTCACTCATCTCTCCCCTTCGTCCTCCTCTGGCGCCGCTCCTCTCTCCTCTCGCTCTCTCCCTCGCCCATAGCGCCGGCCTCCCCATCCTCAGCTCCTCCTCCACCTCGCCTTGGCGCTGCGACCACTGCTACCCTCCTCCCGATCCCCATGGCCTCCCCTGCTCACCCCGCCGTCCGGATCAGGCCGGGAACCGCCGCCCCGCCGCCCTCTCGTCTGGTTCGAGCCGCCTGCACCCACCGTTGCCCCTTCTCCTTCCCAAGGCCGCCGCCGGCGCCCCCAAGTACGCCCCTCCTTCCAGCAAGCGCGCCGCCGGCGTCGACCTCCACCACCAAGAGCTCCGCCGCCCCTCTGCTCCTGTTTCCTCTACTGCGCCTCCGCCGGTGTGGAGCCGCGCCAAGACGCCGCCGTCCGCGACCAGCAGGAGGCCGCCGCTCGCCTCACCTCCTGCCTCCTGCGCGCCTCCTCCTTGCGAAGTCCCTGTCGCCGAGCACTCGAGGAGGAGCTCCTCGAGCACCTGCGCCTGCCGCCGTCGTCCTCTGCGCCCAGCAGGAGCCCCACCAGCTACCGTCACCCTGCATCGCACCAAGTCCCTCGTCGTGCCCCTATTGTTGTTGACGCCAAGCCCAACTATCACCGAATAGGGAATATGTCGAGTACCAGGTCAACGATATCGCCAAGTTCGTCTTTCGATGTCTTCGAAATCGCCAAGTACCACGACGTCAAGTACCTCTACGCACGGATAACGCCAAGTACATGGATACGCCGAGCTTTCTCTCCGAATGTGTGTACGACTACCGTAGCGCCGAAGACCTTGGATGCTTGAACGAGTACCGAATGAAATGCCAAGTACCACTATCGCCGAGTACGACTACTTCCACGTTGGTACGAGAACAACTACCGTTGCCCCGGGAACCTTGGATTCGTCAAGTACCTCTCCGAAAACGAACGTGAACCACTACTTCCCTCGATGTCCGAGAACGCCTACTTCCCCTACGTCCCATCGAACCCGAACCGTCCCGTTGACACGCTTCGAAGGTATAACCTGAGACGACGTCCGTGAAACGAATGCTTGCTATGTATGAGATGCTCGTGCTTGCACCGTGCTCGATTTGTCGGCGCACGTTGCCCTCTTTCACCTTGTCACACGTCATGTGGGAACCCGGTAACCGGGAGCACCCCACCGTTCATCTCATGTCACGCTCCCGCCGCATTTTCGTTTGCACCGGGATCTCAATCGAGTTACCGGAACCGATATGTTGCCGTGGCATCACTTTCGGATTCGTTGTCGTGGCACCCCTTTCTTCCACCACGGGGACAAATGCTTCATAATGCTCTTGTCAACATTTTCATAAAATTGCTTAAAACTTGTTCATGTCATCCGCATCATGATAACAACAATTAAAATGTTTAAAATGTTATTTGCATTAATTTGCCCCTATGCCATGTTAAAACGGTTTAATTCATAACTAAATAACCGTAGCTCCGATTTAAATAAACTTTATATGTAAATGGGGTAGATTTTTGCCTAGTTTAACATGGTGGCCTTACCTTGCATGTTAAACAACTCTAAAATTATGTTTAGGGCAGAACAGTACCAAATCTAAAATATGCTATGGGGATTTACCGGAATTGTTGTTCGTTGCTTCCGGCCTCATTTAACCTTGACTAGATAGGTAGTTTTACTTTGCTTCACCCTCTTGCCATGTTAAACAACATTTAATATTGTTGGGTACATAAACGAGATCGAACTAAATAATTGATGTGGTGTGTTGTCAATATGCATCCCGATGCATATTGAGCTCCACTTAATTTGTAGGATTGCTTGTGCATTTTGCCATGCCATGCCTCATTAAACCGGACATGCATCATACTTGATTGTGCATCATGCCCTGATTATGTAGTGGTTGTTTACTATGTTGTGTGCTTCTTTTCCGGTGATTGCTTCTTCGGGTTGGTTCCGATAATGTCGAGTTTGTGAGGACTCGTTCGACTACGTCCGTTTGTCTTCTTCATGGACTCGTTCTTCTTCCTTTCGGGATTTCAGGCAAGATGATCATACCCTCGAAATCACTACTATCTTTGTTATGCTAGTTTGCTCGCTCTTTTGCTATGCCATTGCTACGATGCCTACCACTTGCTTGTCAGCCTCCCAAATTGCCATGTTCAGCCACTAACCCACCATTGTCCTAGAAAACCATTGATTGGCTGTGTTACCGCTTTGCTCAGCCCCTCTTATAGCGTTGTTAGTTGCAGGTGAAGTTTGAAGTTTGTTCCCTGTTGGAACATGGAGATACCGTTTCTTGTTGGAACATGTTTACTTATTGGGATATCACTATATGTCTTATTTAATTAATGCATCTATATACTTGGTAAAGGGTGGAAGGCTCGGCCTTATGCCTGGTGTTTTGTTCCACTCTTTCCGCCCTAGTTTCCGTCATATCGGTGTTATGTTCCCGAATTTTGCGTCCCTTACGCGGTTGGGCTATAATGGGAACCCCTTGACAGTTCGCCTTAAGTAAAGCTTCTCAGCAATGCCCAACATTGGTTTTACCATTCGCCACCTAGCCTTTTCTTTCCCTTGGGTTCTGCAGACTCAAGGGTCATCTTTATTTTACCCCCCCCCCCCCCGGGCCAGTGCTCCTCTGAGTGTTGGTCCGAACTAGAGTCCTGTGCAGCGCCCCCTCGGGGAAACTCGAGGTTTGGTTTTAGTTGTACGGAGCGCTCATCTGAGTGTGCCCTGAGAAAGAGATATGTGCAGCTCCTATCGGGATTTGTCGGCACATTCGGGCGGTGTTGCTGGTTTAGTTTTACCCTGTCGAAATGTCTTGTTGTACTGGGATACCGAGTCTGATCGGAATGTCTCAGGTGGAGGTCTATTCCTTCGTTGACCGTGAGAGCTTGTCATGGGCTAAGTTGGGACACCCCTGCAGGGATTTGAACGTTCGAAAACCGTGCCCGCGGTTATGGGCAGATGGGAATTTATTAATGTCCGGTTGTAGAAAACCTGAAGTCGACCTTAATTAAAATGAATCAACCGCGTGTGTAACCGTGATGGTCTCTTTCCGGCGGAGTCCGGGAAGTGAACACGGTTGTTGGAGTTATGCTTGACGTAGGTAGTCCAGGATCACTTCTTGATCATACTTTTATCGACAATGCTTTGCCTTCTCTTCTCGCTCTCTTTTGCGAATAAGTTAGCCACCATATATGCTAGTCGCTTGCTGCAGCTCCACCTCATACCTTTTACCTTACCCATAAGCTTAAATAGTCTTGATCGCGAGGGTGCAAGATTGCTGAGTCCCCGTGGCTCACAGATACTTCCAAAACCAGCTTGAAGGTGCCGATGAGACCGTGCAGATGACGCAATCCAAGCTCAGGAGGAGCTCGCTGAAGATCTTGTCCTTTGTGTTGTTTCGTTCTAGTTGATCAGTAGTGGAGCCCAGTTGGGGTCGATCGGGGACCTTTGTCGCATTTGGGGTTCTTCTTTTATTTTGGTTCCGTAGTCGGACCCTGAGTGTATTTGATTGATGTAATGCTTTATTCATGTAATTGTGTGAAGTGGCGATTGTAAGCCAACTATGTACCTCTTATTCCTTATTATATTACATGGGTTGTGTGAAGATTACCTCACTTGCGACATTGCCTTCTATGCGATTATGCCTCTACGTCGTGCCTCGACACGTGGGAGATATAGTCGCATCAAGGGTGTTACAAGTTGGTAATCAGAGCCTTCCCCGACCTTAGGAGCCCCCATTGCTTGATCGTTTTTAGCAGCCGAGTTGTGTCTAGAAAAATGTTTAGAGTCCTTAGGAATTATATATCGGAGAGCTTAGGAATTCTTTTGACTTCCCAGTCTCCTCATCGCTCTGGTAAGGCATCCTGACGTAGAATTTTGACTCTTCTCTTCTCAAATTTCACTAAAAAAAATTTAGGATCACGCGAGTATCTTGGATTTGTTCCGATGGCTTATGATGAGAATACTGTCTTGGTGCCTCCTGTCAGGGGTTTAGCGGAAGTGTCCCGGGGAGTTGAGCTCTGAGGTGTTGTCATCATAATTCTATCGTTGCAATTCTGGCATACTTGAGATATGTGCGCGACATCGAAAATCTCCTTTATGCAGTTCGTTGGTGAGATAACCTCGACGCCACCCAGTACTGGGGCGGGAGTTCGGGAGTATCGCCATAACTTGTATAACGGATGCTTTTCGAAGGTTGAGATATATGGTTTCCGAAGGTTTCTTGGTTATGTGTTGAAGGATGGATACAGCTGGATGTAGGATTTGCTAGTTTGGGTGAGATATTATGCTTCCCCTGTATCCCCAACACCTAATTGCATAACCGGAAAATTTCGGGAGTTTCATAGGTGGGAATTCAAGTAGCTCTTAGGATATCTTTCCGACAGATGTATGATATGAAATTGGGATTCGACGTCTAGTGGTTCGCCTATTCACGGTCGATTTTACAGTGGTCTCGTTGTGTCTTAAAGAGTCCTTGGCTATGCTGACTCGGGGACGCTTCGTATGTCATGTGCACTGCCTTGTACATGATGGTGTTGTACGATCGAGCCCGTGTAGGTCCCACCACGAAAACTTCGGACGAAATCTCTATCATATGTTTGTTCCGGCTTATTTTGCAAGCCAACCCTTTGTTTTTGTTTTGACTTGTGGTATTCGAGTTGCTTCGAAGTCAAATGTTGATTCCATACCTTCCCAAAGTGGTGTTCTCATACCCCGATGTGAGTACTAATCCTTCTCGGTCATCGAGACTATCATGTCAATCCCTTTTAACCGGCGTGTTTCTCTTCAAGTGGATCCGATCACTTCAATATTCGCAAGATCAATTATCATTTCTTCTCAACGGTGTTCGTTTCATTCTCAACAGTGTTTTCCCGCCCACCCACCCTTTTTTCCTCAAGGACTCGGATTTCTTTATTAAGTATCCATCTTATTGATGCGAAGTCTCTTCTTTCTTTTCTTTCAATATTCTTATCCGGTGATTATCAGGAAGATTCTAACGGAACTTCAAGTTTGTCACTATTCACTCGTTTTCTTCTCCGGTGGATTCAATTCAAGTTTTCTGTGTTGGTCACATCCTTTCCTCGTTTTAAATGTCTTCTCTTGCCGGCGTACCTCTTAATCATTCCTCGTTTGCTATTCAATTGTTCCGGAGTGCTCAAGATATTTCAAAGATTCATGTTACCACTCTGCTTTCGCTCAAACTCTTTTGAGGATGTTATATCATTTAAGCCTTTTAATTCAACCGGTGCAATCTCTCTTTTCAAGTAATCGTTCAACGGTGTATCTTTTGAGTGGGCCCTAACACACGGGTCTTTTCCCAGGATCTTACCTGACTCTTCTTATTTTTCCGGAGCTTTTCAAATTCTTTTCTATAGTTTGATGTAAGAATGAATTGTCATCAGTCAAATGTATTTCTCCAAGATCTTTCAAACTATTTTCATCGTTGGCTCAACCTCTTTGTTTTGATTCTTCCGGAGTGCATAAATAATTCATGATGGTGTTTCTCATCGTCATTCTCAGATTTTGAAGACCGAAGAAGAGTTTCTCTTTAATCTTGCTCCATTCTCTTTAAGATTCGTGATTCTAGCTTGTTGCCATCCTCTCATAGTTGTTTTGGATTGTGAGAATTCTTTGCAACTATCCGGAGTTAATTCAAGAGTCGTCTCAGTTTGTTATCCGGAGTCCATCATCTAAGATTTGTTCATTCTCACCTTTCAGCTCTCTTTCTTTAAATTTTACCGGTGCTTCGTTCAAGTGATCTCTAATCAGTTCGTGATCTCTTCGTTCTCATGTATCGACATCCTCACAAGCATCTTCGTTTAATTGCTAATCCTTCCCGGTGTTTCTTCATGTTTTAATCGTTCTTTTTCAATTCTGACGGTGGTTCGCTCAAGATTCTTCTTCCTTCATTTATCATATCAATTCTTTCGTTCTTTTCAATCCTACCGGTGGTTCGTTGAAGATTTTCTCGAGTTTATGCGATATCTCTCTTAATCCTTTCTACGAGAATGAGTAGTGTGCCAAATCCATTGCTTGTCATCAATTTAATTGGTGAAGGTTACGCATAATGTAATTCTTATTCTTGTTTCATCCAAGCGATCTATTCTTGATTCTGGAGGCTCATCTAAATTCTTGATCTCAATTGTTTCATCTTCTTTTCTTTTCCCGGAGTCCCAACTTCTCCCAATTATTTCATCGCGAGATCCATTTAAATCATTGCGAGGCTTCAATCTTATTCTTTTCATCATTCAATTATTTTGGATCATTCTTTTATTACCGGAGTTCTTCATGGAGGCTCTACATGATGTTTCATCAAGGATTTAACTCCTTCTCGAAATGTTCATCAAGTTTCTTTTCACAGAAACTCAAGCATTCTTCATCTTACATTCCGAAGTGCAATTTCTTTCTACCGTATCTTTGAAGGTGGTATTATGTCATTCTTGATAATTTTCGTTCGTGCTTCATGTTTCTCAAGCTATCAAGAATGAGGTATTTTAAATCCATCAATCTCGTCATTGGAGTTATCTTGGGCTATATTTCACCTAAAGCTTTGCTTTAAGGATTATCGCTCTTATGGTGTTTATCAATGATCCAAGTTCTTCTTTTATCCTCCCGGTAATATAGCCTTCTCGTCTCCTTGTTCTTGTCAATCCAATTCTTTTCCCGTGAGTGGCAGCTTTTCATCTCTTAATTTGAGAGGTATTCCATAAGACCATATCAAGCTTATTATTTTCGCTGTGGGTTTTCCAACAACTCCGTTCTAGCTTCTGTTGTAACCGTGCTCGCTCAAGATATTGTTTTCCTTCGTTCACTCCATTCCATTCTTACTTTTGTTCCGGAGGCATTGTGATGTTCATCCTTTCAACCCATCATCTCATTTTGTCAAAGATCATGTTCTTTCCATGCCTATCCTTTTAATCTGAGCGTTGTGTCCTCTTTTCAAGTAACCTCTCTTCTTGTCAAGTTCAATTCCTTCCATTTACAGACGGAGTGCTGTCCAAATTATATCACTCTTATTCCTTCCCTATCTTGCTTAACCAGAGTATTGTGCCCCTTTGTTCAAGTTCTTTTCTCCTTATCAAGTCTTGCATCCTTTCTCAACCGGAGTGCTGTCCGAGATATTTCTTACCCTTGTTCCATTCATTCAATAGTTATGGAGGCAGTGTGTTGTGATTTCATCAAATATCTTCTCATCTTATCAAGACCTTATTCAATTCTTTTTTCTTTCCAACCGGAGTGCTGCCTGAATATGTTCTTCCTCGTTCCTCTTTTCTAACGGAGTGTTTTCGACTTTGTTCACCTTCGTTGTATTCTTTTCTCGAATTTGTTCAACCTCGCAAGGTTCTTTGGTTTCACTCGTTTGTCAAAGGAGCAACTTAGTTTTACCTCTCCTCTTCCTCTTCCGTTTTTTCCCTCCAGTGCCATTCTAGATCTCGGGACGAGATCCTCTTGTAGTGGTGGAGTGTTGTGACGCCCCAAGACCGGAGCTCCAGTTGCCTTCCAGGGTTTCCGGGTTTTCGTTGTGTGATTTATTTAGCTTGTTGCATTCATCATTGCATATTTTTGCATTGCATCATTTCATGCATGACATTTTGTTGCATGCCCCATGTGAGTTCCATGCATCACCACCTTCCTTCCTTCTCTTTTTCTTTCTTTTTGCAAGTGTCATCTTGCCCTCCTCCTTCCTTCTTATTTCTTTCATTTTGGCAAGTGTCCTTTTCCTCCTCCTCCATTAATGTTCATTCTTTTTCTGGTGCTAGTTCTCCATGCCTAAACCCTCTCTGTCAAATATCAAATCCTTTGGAGTTGTTTTGGTTAGGTTCAAAAATGCCTCAAGTTTGAATCATATTTAAACTTGTTTTATTTTTCTACCTCTAAAGGTATCCAAGACAATTTTATCAAATAGAGTACAGTTCCAGGAGATTGAGGATATTTTTATATCTGAAAAACTCCTCTTCTAGCCCCCCTGTCCTTTTTCTTTTATTGTTACTGTTTATCTAAATAAACAGGAGGTAAATGATAAAATAAAAAGGTTTTCCCTGGGCCTCCCTAGGCCAACTTCCGCTCCGGCCCACCTATGGCCATCCCATCCCGCAGGCCGGCCCATTTTTTTCCCAGCCCACCTAATCTAATCCTAACCCTAGCCCAGTACACCCCTCCCGACCCCCTGATCTCTCCCCCTCGCTTTCCCTGCTAGCACCGTCAGGGAGGAGCCCGATTCCATCCCGTGCGCTCGATCCCCTCACCCGTCGATCCCAACTTTCTCCCTCCGCCGCCAGCGCCCGATCCCCTCGCTCATCTCTCCCCTTCGTCCTCCTCTGGCGCCGCTCCTCTCTCCTCTCGCTCTCTCCCTCGCCCATAGCGCCGGCCTCCCCATCCTCAGCTCCTCCTCCACCTCGCCTTGGCGCTGCAACCACTGCTACCCTCCTCCCGATCCCCATGGCCTCCCCTGCTCACCCCGCCGTCCGGATCAGGCCGGGAACCGCCGCCCCGCCGCCCTCTCGTCCGGTTCGAGCCGCCTGCACCCACCGTTGCCCCTTCTCCTTCCCGAGGACGCCGCCGGCGCCCCCAACTACGCCCCTCCTTCCAGCAAGCGCGCCGCCGGCATCGACCTCCACCACCAAGAGCTCCGCCGCCCCTCTGCTCCTGTTTCCTCTACTGCGCCTCCGCCGACGTGGAGCCGTGCCAAGACGCCGCCGTCCGCGACCAGCAGGAGGCCGCCGCTCGCCTCACCTCCTGCCTCCTGCGCGCCTCCTCCTCGCGAAGTCCCTGTCGCCGAGCACTCGAGGAGGAGCTCCTCGAGCACCTGTGCCTGCCGCCGTCGTCCTCTGCGCCCAGCAGGAGCCCCGCCAGCTACCGTCGCCCTGCATCGCACCAAGTCCCTCGTCGTGCCCCTGTTGTTGTTGACGCCAAGCCCAACTGTCACCGAACAGGGAATATGTCGAGTACCAGGTCAACGATATCGCCAAGTTCGTCTTTCGATGTCTTCGAAATCGCCAAGTACCACGACGTCAAGTACCTCTACGCACGGATAACGCCAAGTACATGGATACGCCGAGCTTTCTCTCCGAATGTGTGTACGACTACCGTAGCGCCGAAGACCTTGGATGCTTGAACGAGTACCGAATGAAACGCCAAGTACCACTATCGCCGAGTACGACTACTTCCATGTTGGTACGAGAACAACTACCGTCGCCCCGGGAACCTTGGATTCGTCAAGTACCTCTCCGAAAACGAACGTGAACCACTACTTCCCTCGATGTCCGAGAACGCCTACTTCCCCTACGTCCCATCGAACCCGAACCGTCCCGTTGACACGCTTCGAAGGTATAACCTGAGACGACGTCCGTGAAACGAATGCTTGCTATGTATGAGATGCTCGTGCTTGCACCGTGCTCGATTTGTCGGCGCACGTTGCCCTCTTTCACCTTGTCACACGTCATGTGGGAACCCGGTAACCGGGAGCACCCCACCGTTCATCTCATGTCACGCTCCCACCGCATTTTCGTTTGCACCGGGATCTCAATCGAGTTACCGGAACCGATATGTTGCCGTGGCATCACTTTCGGATTCGTTGTCGTGGCACCCCTTTCTTCCACCACGGGGACAAATGCTTCATAATGCTCTTGTCAACATTTTCATAAAATTGCTTAAAACTTGTTCATGTCATCTGCATCATGATAACAACAATTAAAATGTTTAAAATGTTGTTTGCATTAATTTGCCCCTATGCCATGTTAAAACGGTTTAATTCATAACTAAATAACCGTAGCTCCGATTTAAATAAACTTTATATGTAAATGGGGTAGATTTTTGCCTAGTTTAACATGGTGGCCTTACCTTGCATGTTAAACAACTCTAAAATTATGTTTAGGGCAGAACAGTACCAAATCTAAAATATGCTATGGGGATTTACCGGAATTGGTGTTCGTTGCTTCCGGCCTCATTTAACCTTGACTAGATAGGTAGTTTTACTTTGCTTCACCCTCTTGCCATGTTAAACAACATTTAATATTGTTGGGTACATAAATGAGATCGAACTAAATAATTGATGTGGTGTGTTGTCAATATGCATCCCGATGCATATTGAGCTCCACTTAATTTGTAGGATTGCTTGTGCATTTTGCCATGCCATGCCTCATTAAACCGGACATGCATCATACTTGATTGTGCATCATGCCCTGATTATGTAGTGGTTGTTTACTATGTTGTGTGCTTCTTTTCCGGTGATTGCTTCTTCGGGTTGGTTCCGATAATGTCGAGTTTGTGAGGACTCGTTCGACTACGTCCGTTTGTCTTCTTCATGGACTCGTTCTTCTTCCTTTCGGGATTTCAGGCAAGATGATCATACCCTCGAAATCACTACTATCTTTTCTATGCTAGTTTGCTCGCTCTTTTGCTATGCCATTGCTACGATGCCTACCACTTGCTTGTCAGCCTCCCAAATTGCCATGTTCAGCCGCTAACCCACCATTGTCCTAGCAAACCATTGATTGGCTATGTTACCGCTTTGCTCAGCCCCTCTTATAGCGTTGTTAGTTGCAGGTGAAGTTTGAAGTTTGTTCCCTGTTGGAACATGGAGATACCGTTTCTTGTTGGAACATGTTTACTTGTTGGGATATCACTATATGTCTTATTTAATTAATGCATCTATATACTTGGTAAAGGGTGGAAGGCTCGGCCTTATGCCTGGTGTTTTGTTCCACTCTTGCCGCCCTAGTTTCCGTCATATCGGTGTTATGTTCCCGGATTTTGCGTCCCTTACGCGGTTGGGCTATAATGGGAACCCCTTGACAGTTCGCCTTAAGTAAAGCTTCTCCAGCAATGCCCAACATTGGTTTTACCATTCGCCACCTAGCCTTTTCTTTCCCTTGGGTTCTGCAGACTCAAGGGTCATCTTTATTTTACCCCCCCCCCCGGGCCAGTGCTCCTTTGAGTGTTGGTCCGAACTAGAGTCCTATGCAGCGCCCCCTCGGGGAAACTCGAGGTTTGGTTTTAGTTGTACGGAGCGCTCATCTGAGTGTGCCCTGAGAAAGAGATATGTGCAGCTCCTATCGGGATTTGTCGGCACATTCGGGCGGTGTTGCTGGTTTAGTTTTACCCTGTCGAAATGTCTTGTTGTACTGGGATACCGAGTCTGATCGGAATGTCTCGGGTGGAGGTCTATTCCTTCGTTGACCGTGAGAGCTTGTCATGGGCTAAGTTGGGACACCCCTGCAGGGATTTGAACGTTCGAAAGCCGTGCCCGTGGTTATGGGCAGATGGGAATTTGTTAACGTCCGGTTGTAGAAAACCTAAAGTCGACCTTAATTATAATGAATCAACCGCGTGTGTAACCGTGATGGTCTCTTTCCGGCGGAGTCCGGGAAGTGAACACGGTTGTTGGAGTTATGCTTGACGTAGGTAGTCCAGGATCACTTCTTGATCATACTTTTATCGACCGTGCTTTGCCTTCTCTTCTCGCTCTCTTTTGCGAATAAGTTAGCCACCATATATGCTAGTCGCTTGCTGCAGCTCCACCTCATACCTTTTACCTTACCCATAAGCTTAAATAGTCTTGATCGCGAGGGTGCGAGATTGCTGAGTCCCCGTGGCTCACAGATACTTCCAAAACCAGCTTGCAGGTGCCGATGAGACCGTGCAGATGACGCAATCCAAGCTCAGGAGGAGCTCGCTGAAGATCTTGTCCTTTGTGTTGTTTCGTTCTAGTTGATCAGTAGTGGAGCCCAGTTGGGGTCGATCGGGGGCCTTTGTCGCATTTGTGGTTCTTCTTTTATTTTGGTTCCATAGTCGGACCCTGAGTGTATTTGATTGATGTAATGCTTTATTCATGTAATTGTGTGAAGTGGCGATTGTAAGCCAACTATGTACCTCTTATTCCTTATTATATTACATGGGTTGTGTGAAGATTACCTCACTTGCGACATTGCCTTCTATGCGATTATGCCTCTACGTCGTGCCTCGACACATGGGAGATATAGTCGCATCGAGGGTGTTACATGCAAGCATCTCGGAGTTGGAATATACGCTTTGATAAGTTGATCAAAGCATATAGTTTTATACAGACTTGCGGTGAAGCCTGTATTTACAAGAAAGTGAGTGGGAGCACTACAACATTTCTGATAAGTATATGTGAATGACATATTGTTGATCGGAGATAATGTAGAATTATTCTGCAAAGCATAAAGGAGTATTTGAAAGGAGTTTTTCAAAGAAAGACCTCAGCGAAACTGCTTACATATTGAGCATAAAGATCTATAAAGATAGATCAAGACGATTGATAAGTTTTTCAATGAGTACATACCTTGACAAGTTTTTGAAGAAGTTCAAAATGGATCAAGCAAAGAAAGGATTCTTGCCTGTGTTACAAGGTGTGAAGTTGAGCAAGACTCAAAGCCCGACCACGGCAGAAGATAGAAAGAGAATGAAAGTCATTCCCTATGCCTCAGCCATAGGTTCTATAAAGTATGCCATGCTGTGTACTAGATCTATTGTATATCCTACACTGATTTTGGCAAGGGAGTACAATAGTAATCTAGGAGTAGATCACTGGACAGCGGTCAAAATTATCCTTAGTGGAATAAGGATATGTTTCTCGATTATGGAGGTGACAAAAAGGTTCGTCGTAAAGGGTTACGTCGATGCAAGTTTTGACGCTGATCCAGATGACTCTAAGTCTTAATCTGGATACATATTGAAAGTGGGAGTAATTAGCTAGAGTAGCTCCGTGCAGAGCATTGTTGACATAGGAATTTGCAAAATACATACGGATCTGAATGTGGCAGACCGGTTGACTAAACTTCTCTCACAAGCAAAACATGATCACACCTTAGTACTCTTTGGGTGTTAATCACATAGCGATGTGAACTAGATTATTGACTCTAGTAAACCCTTTGAGTGTTGGTCACATAATGATGTGAACTATGGGTGTTAATCACATGATGATGTGAACTATTGGTGTCAAATCACATGGCAATGTGAACTATTATTGACTCTAGTGCAAGTGGGAGACTGAAGTAAATATGCCCTAGAGGCAATAATAAAGTTATTATTTATTTCCTTATTTCATAATAAATGTTTATTATTCATGCTAGAATTGTATTAATCGGAAACATAATACATGTGTGAATACATAGACAAACAAAGTGTCACTAGTATGCCTCTACTTGACTAGCTCGTTAATCAAAGATGGTTATGTTTCCTAACCATAGACAAAGAGTTGTCATTTGATTAACGGGATCACATCATTAGGAGAATAATGTGATTGACTTGACCCATTCCGTTAGCTTAGCACCCGACCGTTTAGTATGTTGCTATTGCTTTCTTCATGACTTATACATGTTCCTATGACTATGAGATTATGCAACTCCCGTTTGCCGGAGGAACACTTTGTGTGCTACCAAACGTCACAACGTAACTGGGTGATTATAAAGGAACTCTACAGGTGTCTCCAAAGGTACATGTTGGGTTGGCGTATTTCGAGATTAGGATTTGTCACTCCGATTGTCGGAGAGGTATCTCTGGGCCCTCTCGGTAATACACATCACATAAGCCTTGCAAGCATTACAACTAATGAGTTAGTTGTGAGATGTTGTATTACGGAACAAGTAAAGAGACTTGCCGGTAACGAGATTGAACTAGGTATTAAGATACCGACGATCGAATCTCGAGCAAGTAACATACCGATGACAAAGGGAACAACATATGTTGTTATGCGGTCTGACCGATAAAGATCTTCGTAGAATATGTAGGAGCCAATATGAGCATCCAGGTTCCGCAATTGGTTATTGACCGGAGACGTGTCTCGGTCATGTCTACATTGTTCTCGAACCCGTAGGGTCCACACGCTTAACGTTACGATGATAGTTTCATTATGAGTTTATATATTTTGATGTACCGAAGTTTGTTCGGAGTCCCGGATGTGATCACGGACATGACGAGGAGTCTCAAAATGGTCGATACATGAAGATTGATATATTGGAAGCCTATGTTTGGACATCGGAAGTATTCCGGGTGAAATTGACATTTTACCGGAGTACCGGAACCCCCCGGTAACGTAATGGGCCTTAATGGGCCTAGTGGAGGAAGAGGAGAGGAGGCCTAGGAGCTGCCGTGCCCCCCCCCCCAAGTCCGAATTGGACAAGGAGGGGGGACGCCCCCCCCCCTTTCCTTTCCCCCCTCTCCTCCGTCCCCCCAAGTCCTAATCCAACTAGGGAAAGGGGGGAGTCCTACTCCCGTAGGACTCCTCCGGCGCGCCTCCTCCTAGGGCCGGCCGCACCCCCCCTCCCCCCTTGCTCCTTTATATACGGGGGCAGGGGGCACCTCTAGACACACAAGTTGATCTTCATGATCGTTCTCTTAGCCGTGTGCGGTGCCCCCCTCCACCATACTCCTTGATAATATTGTAGCGGTGCTTAGGAGAAGCCCTGCGACGGTAGAACATCAAGATCGTCACCACGCCGTCGTGCTGACGAAACTCTTCCCCGACACTTTGCTGGATCGGAGTCCGGGGATCGTCATCGAGCTGAACGTGTGCTAGAACTCGGAGGTGCCGTAGTTTCGGTGCTTGATCGGTCGGGTCGCGAAGACATACGACTACATCAACCGCGTTGTCATAACACTTCCGCTTTCGGTCTCCGAGGGTACGTAGACAACACTCTCCCCTCTCGTTGCTATGCATCACCATGATCTTGCGTGTGCGTAGGAATTTTTTTGAAATTACTACGTTCCCCAATAGTGGCATCCGAGCCAGGTTTTATGCGTTGATGTTGTGCACGAGTAGAACACAAGTGAGTTGTGGGCGATATAAGTCATACTGCTTACCAGCATGTCATACTTTGGTTCGGCGGTATTGTTGGATGAAGCGGCCCGGACCGACATTACGCGTACGCTTATGCGAGACTGGTTCTACCGACGTGCTTTGCACACAGGTGGTTGGCGGGTGTCAGTTTCTCCAACTTTAGTTGAACCGAGTGTGGCTACGCCCGGTCCTTGCGAAGGTTAAAACAGCACCAACTTGACAAACTATCGTTGTGGTTTTTTATGCATAGGTAAGATTGGTTCTTGCTTAAGCCCGTAGCAGCCACGTAAAACTTGCAACAAATAAAGTAGAGGACGCCTAACTTGTTTTTGCAGGGCATGTTGTGATGTGATATGGTCAAGACATGATGCTAAATTTTATTGTATGAGATGATCATGTTTTGTAACCGAGTTATCAGCAACTGGCAGGAGCCATATTGCCGTGGTTTTGTCACGGCAGATGTCCTAGAGAAAGGACTTAGTCGTGGAGCCATCGCGACGGGTTAGCTTGAAGGGGTTAAAGCGGACACAGGGACGCAAGAGAGTTTATACTAGTTCGGCCCCTTCGATGAAGGTAAAAGCCTACGTCTAGTTGTGATGGAATTGATGGGGTTTCGATGACTAGGGAGCAAACAAGCTTCGCCTAAGTCTCGAGTTGTTGTCTGTTGTTCTTGAACCGCCGCCGGGTCGTCCCCTTATATACACGGGTGACGCCCGTCGGTTCACAGAGTCCCAATACCGGCTCATAGATGTGTCCGGTTTGGTCTCCACTTATTCCTAACTTACAATACAAGTTACATACCAATGCCGGTTTATGGTTACAGGCCTTGAACCGGCTATGGGCCTTGAGCCCTCATCTGCCTTCTTGGGCTTTAACATAGTTAACTACTGATGAAGTTAACCCGGTCCAGATAGGCTGGTTTACACCCAGAAGTGATATCCCCAACATTAGGCCCTAGATTGATTTGAACAGGTTCATGTCAATCCTTAGCAAAAATCTTCATCTTCAACACCTTCTTGTAGTTTGTTGAATCACCGTGATGTCATCTTCTCTGGTCGTTGTAAACCGGCGTGACGTCACCTATTATAAAGAAACTTATCCATGATACCTTTTTTGTTTAATAGGTCTGCGACAATCGAGGCGACAGCTCCGTTTCCAGACCCATGATTCCTTGATTTTCACGCCTGAAACATGCCCCTTGCCTTATAAATAAGACCGAAGGGTCATTTCTTTTTCCTCTTCGTCCCCTTCTGCTTCATCTTCCCCGCGCCGTCCAGCTTTGGAGCTCCGCCTCCGTCGACGACTTCTGCTCCAACCTTGGCCGTTGCATCACCCTGATTGTACCAGAGCATCGTGGCAACCTTCTGTTTCTTCCACGGCTCTGGTGAGTTCTTCACCTATTCCTCCGTAGATCCGTTCTAGGGTTTCCAAGTTCTTCAGTGTTCATCGTCTGCTTCATGCTCATGTGATAGATCTTAGATGAACCTGTGAATCTTTGCCCTGTGTAGCGGTAGTTTTTAGCATCTGTCTTCACTTACATGCCTCAAGACCATATACCTACCTGTATCTCTGCCCATTGATTCGGTACTATTCCTTTTTTGAACTTTTGAATATTTTCCTTCTTTTCTGAACTTGCTTCAGATCCATCGATGTAGAGAAACTTTGTGAAATCTGTTTTTGTACACTTACCCATCCGCAATCTCAATTGTTTCAATGCTTAGATCCGGCGGTTTAACTTTGTAGAGCAATTACCAAACCGGTATACACCATTAGTCCCCATATTGAATTGCCAGATGTTGTTTGCTTCATAAAACTCCGGTTTAGATAGAACTGTCTTCGGTTTAATATTGGACATGCCAGTGTACTTTAATCAATGCATTCTTGAACCGGAATCACCTATTTTGTAGATTTCATCATGGCCAAGCAAGTATATGAGTGCAACTGGGTCCCTTCTCGCGTCATAGAGACTGAACTGAACAACTTAGTCCTGATCGGTGCTTTAGGCAGCAAAAATACCATCCATTGGAGGGTCCCTAGCGAAGAATGCCCTCCCACACCTCGAAAAGGAGAGGTCGTCGTTTTCGTAGATCACTTAGCCCGGGGCTTTAAGCCGCCCGGTTCTAAATTTTACCAGGACGTTTTAGCCAATTTCCAACTGCACCCACAAGACATTGGCCCCAACTCTGTTACAAACATGTGTCACTTCCAAGTACTCTGTGAGGCATTCTTTCAAGAGGAGCCCACCGTTGAACTATTCAGAGACTGCTTCCATCTAAACCGCCGCATTGAGTTTACCGACGGTTCCAACACAGAATTGGGTGGTGTGGCGATTCAAAAAAGAAAAGAGGTTACATACCCTCACGCCAAACTGCATAGCCACCCCAAAGAGTGGAATCAAACATGGTTCTATTGCAAAGACACTTCCCCTGCTGGTGAAAATCCTTTGCCTGGCTTTCGTCCGGAGCGGCTTAGCAATACACACCCCTTTCCGCAAAGGTTGACTGGCAAGGAGAGAAGCAAATACGCTCCTCAACTGTCCAAGCTCAGAGCCTTTATGGCCAATGGTTTAACAGGAGTTGATCTCGCTCGCTGTTAGATATCATGGAGCATACTACCCCTTAGTCAGCACTCCGGTTTAATGTGCGAGTACACTGGCAGTGTTGATGACCCACTGCGACATGCTAGCATCCAACTCACCGACGAAGAAATCAGAGAGGCTGTGAACAAAATGCTGAATGAACCGGAACATGTCTGTGCTCGAACCGGCCTGCTTCCCTTCTGTGCCACCAACAAACCGCCAGCTGTAAGAGTTTGATTGTTCTTTTTTCTGAACTTGTTATTGATATATCTGGTCATTGTTTAATATCAATGCCTGTTCAAACAGGGCAATGATCCGTTTTGGAGCAAGAAACTGCCGTAGGAGAAACCAGAAAAACCAGACAAACCGGAAAGATCAATCCGGCAAAAGACTAAAGCTGTGAAGAAGACTACCCACAGGAAAAGAACCACTGCATCCTCTGATCCGGCTGCTGATGATGATGTGGGTAACCCGGACCTTGAGGTAGAACTTGATTCACTTGGCTTATTTTTCACGCGCCTTATTGATGATGATATTTGTCAGGATGATGCCGAAGCCAATCATGCTGATGCTGTAGAGGTAATTATTCTTTCCTCTGATTCAGATCCTTTGCCTTCACTAAAAATCCGTCAGGCAAACCGGAAGGTTAAATTTTCTCATCCTCTTGCTTACTTGGATCCCAAATTTCTTATGAAGACCCAACAGCACGAAGCTCGCCGCACGACCCGGCATAGTGGCCAGGTAGTTACCTCCGCCGGTTTACCGAATAGTCCGGTTCGGAAACGCCATTCAGAGGTCTCTAATTTGCCTGTCAGTGCTTGTCCTAAAATGGGTTGTTTTCATCAACCTCTTAATCCGTCTGACTCCGATTATCAGGTCACTTCCCATTCATCATCTGGCGAGTCATCAGCTACCCACCTGCCGCCGCTCAAAACGGTGCTTGGGTAAGCCATACTTATCATAATGCTTCTGATGTATTACTTTGTAGCATATACTGTACTGACCTTTGTTACTCCTTTCAGGGCCAAGCCTAAGCCAAGAAAGAAGGCTCGCCTAGATAAAGCGGCTGAAGAAGATGCTATTCCTGAACCGGACAGAGTACTCAACCCTGAAGCGGCCATCCGTGAGGATGTGCCAAACGATCCACCACCACAAGATGATGATTTTATTACTGAAGAGAGACATGTTGATACCTCCGGTCCTGTTGACCAGCCCAGAAGCCCCATCCGGATTGAGAAATCCACCAGTCCATCCAAGTCTACTGATAAACTGACGGCCCCAATGCAAACCGGCGACGCCAAGGATGATGAAGTTGTTATTACTGGCATTGGCCATACAGAGCCAAGCAATCCTGTCGCTTTGTCTAAACATACTGCCAAGGAAGAATTTGCTGCCTTTGGCAAGGGCAAGTGGAATGTTGATCTGGCGACTTACGCTGCTCTGAACGCCCAAGACATCCATTCCGGCTATCTGAACCGGCTGTATACCAGTCGTGACTATGAAGCCGGTCTGGTTAACATGATGAAAGATAAATATGAGGTAACTTCCATATGCTCTTTCCTGCTTGTATGCTTCAATTCTTGCTGACCCGCCTAGCCCCCAAGGACCAGTTTGTAATCTTCTTTCAAACCGGGACTTACTAATATAAATCTTAAAGCCTTAAAATTCGCTGATGTAGCCCCCAAGGGCCGGTTCAACTTAGTGTAGTTAAACTGGGACTTAAGTAATTAATATCGCCGCATCAGAACTTATTTGAACAAATAGCCATTAGCCCCCAAGTGCCAAGTTGAATACTTGTATTGAGCTTGGGACTTTATAATCAAGTGAAATATGAAGATCAAATAGGCATTAGCCCCCAAGCACCAAGTGCCTAACTTGTTATGTGGTTGGTGCTTCAATTCTTGCACTGCTTGCTGAATCATATAACTGTCTGTATGCAGGCTGAGCTGAAGACAAAAGAGACCCAAATCGCCGATCTCCAAGAAAATCCGAAGTCCCAACAAACTGAAACCTCAAAAGCATGCCAACTTTCATCCTTTTCTGAGTTCATTTGAAATGCTTTTCAATTTCAGGGTCATTTTGCTGAAAAAATCAGTAAATGCATGAAAGAATTTGCTTGCACGTAAAATTTCTTCGCGTTTCAAATGCCAAAACACATAACTAGCTACCCTAACTATTACAGAGATTCGCTCCTGGGTGTGAAACACAGAAGAAAGTGATGATAGTTAAGCCGATCACATCCCAGATCTTTGGGTGTGAAACTTTTTCTTCGCGTGTGTCCCTTTGCGTCGTAGCCATGGAAAATCTTCATCATTTAACGGGATGCTCGGGTCAATATTCACTGTGAATGGAGCAATTTCATCAAACTTTTCATAATCTTTTGACTTGTCTGTCTTGTCATCCACTCCCACGATGTTTCTCTTCCCAGAAAGAACTATGTGCCGCTTTGGCTCATCATACGATGCATTCGCTTCCTTATCTTTTCTTTTTCTTGGCTTGGTAGACATGTCCTTCACATAGAAAACATGTGCCACATCATTGGCTAGTACGAATGGTTCGTCTGCATACGCAAGATTGTTGAGATCCATTGTTGTCATTCCGTACTGCGGGTCTTCCGTTACCCCGCCTCGTGTCATATTGACCCATTTGCACCGAAACAAAGGGACCTTCAAACCACGTCGATAGTCAAGTTCCCATATGTCCTGTATATAACCATAATATGTTTCCTTTCCCGTCTTGGTTTCTGCATCAAAGCGAACACCACTGTTTTGGTTGGTGCTCTTCTTATCTTGGGCGATCGTGTAAAATGTATTACCATTTATCTCGTACCCTTTGAAAGTCATTATATTCGAAGATGGTAACTGGGACAGCAAGTACAGGTCATCTTCAATAGAGGTGTCATGCATGGTACGTGCTTGCAACCAGCTGGCGAAACTCCTGGTTTGTTCACATGTAATCCAGTCATCAGACCGCTCCGGGTGTTTGGAGCGTAGCAAATTCTTGTGTTCATCCATATACGGAGCCACCAAGGCGGAATTCTGTAGAACTGTGTAGTGTGCTTCAGTGAGAGAATGTCCGTCCATACATATTATTTGTTCCCCTCCTAGCGTGCCTTTTCCATCCAGTCTGTCCTTATGCCGCAATTCAGGAACACCAATCGGCTTAAGGTCAGGAATAAAGTCAATACAAAACTCAATGACCTCCTCATTTTGACGGCCCTTGGAGATGCTTCCTTCTGGCCTAGCACGGTTATGAACATATTTCTTTAAGACTCCCATGAACCTCTCAAAGGGGAATATATTGTGTAGAAATATAGGACCCAAAACGTTAATCTCTTCGCATAGGTGAACTAGGACGTGCGTCATGATGTTGAAGAAGGATGGTGGGAACACCAACTCGAAACTAACAAGACATTGCACCAAATCATTCTGTAACCTTGGTATGATTTCTGGATCGATTACCTTCTGAGAGATTGCATTGAGAAATGCACATAGCTTCACAATGGCTAATCGAACATTTTCCGATAGAAGCCCCCTCATTGCAACCGGAAGCAGTTGCGTCATAATCACGTGGCAGTTATGAGACTTTAAGTTCTGGAACTTTTTCTCTGCCATGTTTATTATTCCCTTTATATTCGACGAGAAGCCAGACGGTACCTTAATACTGAGCAGGCATTCAAAGAAGATTTCCTTCTCTTCTTTGGTAAGAGCGTAGCTTGCATGACCCTGATGTATGCCGTCTTTTCCGTGCATACGTTGCTGGTCCTCCCGTGCCTCAGGTGTATCTTTTGTCTTCCCATACACGCCCAAGAAGCCAAGCAGGGTCACACAAAGATTCTTCATCAAGTGCATCACGTCGATTGCGGAGCGGACCTCGAGGTCTTTCCAATAGGGCAGTTCCCAAAATATAGATTTCTTCTTCCACATGGGTGCGTGTCCGTCAGCGTCATTCGGAACAGGTTGTCCACCAGGACCCTTTCCAAAGACCACCTTCAAATCCTTGACCATATCATGTACATCAGCACCAGTACGGTGGCGAGGCTTCGTCCGGTGATCCGCCTCACCTTTGAAATGCTTGCCTTTCTTTCTTACGGGATGCCTGCTCGGAAGAAATCGACGATGTCCCAGGTACACATTCTTATTAGCCAAATATATACTGTCGGTATCGTCCAAACAGTGTGTGCATGCGCGGTATCCCTTGTTTGTCTATCCTGAAAGGTTACTGAGAGCAGGCCAATCATTGATGGTCACGAACAGCAACGCCTTTAGGTCAAATTCTTCCCCCATGTGCTCATCCCACGCACGTACACCTGTTCCATTCCACAGTTGTAAGAGTTCTTCAACTAATGGCCTTAGGTACACATCAATGTCGTTGCCGGGTTGCTTAGGGCCTTGGATGAGCACTGGCATCATAATGAACTTCCGCTTCATGCACAACCAAGGAGGAAGGTTATACAAACATAGAGTCATAGGCCAGGTGCTATGGTTGCTGCTCTGCTCCCCAAAAGGATTAATGCCATCTGCGCTTAGACCAAACCATACGCTCCTTGCGTCATCTGCAAACTCCTTCCCGTACTTTCTTTCGATTTTTCTCCACTGCGACCCGTTAGTGGGTACTCTCAACTTTCCGTCTTTCTTACGGTCTTCTCTGTGCTATCGCATCGCCTTGGCATGCTCTTTGTTTTGGAACAAACGTTTCAACCGTGGTATTATAGGAGCATACCACATCACCTTGGCAGGAATCTTCTTCCTAGGGCGCCGGCCCTCGACATCACCAGGGTCATCACGGCTGATCTTATAGCGCAATGCACCACATACCGGGCAAGCGTTCAAATCCTCGTACTCACCGCAGTAGAGGATGCAATCATTAGGGCATGCATGTATCTTCTGCACCTCTAACCCTAGAGGGCAGACGGCCTTCTTTGCTTCGTACGTACTCTCGGGCAATTCGTTGTCCTTTGGAAGCATATCCTTTATCATTACCAGCAACTTTCCAAATCCCTTGTCAGATACACCATTCTCTGCCTTCCATTGCAGCAATTCCAGTGTGGTGCCCAGCTTTTTCTTGTCACCTACGCAATTCGGGTACAACAATTTTTTGTGATCCTCTAACATGCGCTGCAACTTCTTCTTCTCCAAATCACTTGCGCAGTTTCTCTTTGCATCGGCAATGGCCCGACCTAGATCATCAACAGGCTCATCTGATGCCTCTTCTTCAGCTTCTTCCCGCATTACCGGCTCAGCTTCTTCCCCCATTGTTGTATCATCGTATTCAGGGAACCCATGGCCAGGATAGCTGTCATCATCCTCTTCTTCTTCATTGTCTTCCACCATAACCCCTCTTTCTCCGTGCTTGGTCCAAACATTATAATGGGGCATGAAACCGGACTTAAACAGGTGGACGTGAATGGTTCTTGACGTAGAGTAATTGTTACCATTCTTACAGCGAGCACATGGACAAGGCATAAAACCATCCGCCCGCTTGTTTGCCTCAGCCGCAAGCAGAAAAGTATGCACGCCCTCAATGAACTGGGGAGAGCATCGGTCATCGTACATCCATTGCCGGCTCATCTTCATTACACAACACCGAATAGACCAAATTAATACAAGTTCATACATAAAGTTCATACAACACTTAAATGCAATAAACAAATAACTCTCTAGCTAAAGCATTTAAATGCAACAACAAATACGATCAACATTGCAACTAAGGTAACAATGGATTCAATAGCATAATGATACCAAGCCTCACTATCGATGGCATATTTTCTAATCTTTCTAATCTTCAAGCGCATTTTCTCCATCTTGATCTTGTGATCATCGACGACATCGGCAACATGCAACTCCAATTCCATCTTCTCCCCCTCAATTCTTTTCAACTTTTCTTTCAAGTACTCATTTTCTCTTTCAACTAAATTTAACCTCTCGGCAATAGGGTCGGTTGGAATTTCCGGTTCACATACCTCCTAGAAAAAATTTCTATGTCAACTTGATGGGCATAATTTGTCATAAACACAAATGCAACTAGTTTTAAAAGAGAATATACATACCACATTCGAATCATAACAAGGACTAGGGCCGACGGGGACGGATATCAAAACCATGGCACTATATGTATAACAAACAATGTACGGGTAAGATAATTATACGAGTAACTATATATCCAAATCACACAAACATCAATTTTTATATAAAATTTCATGAACAAGAGGCTCACCACAAGGTGATGCCGGCGATGGGACGGTGTGGGCGATCGACGGTGGCTACGATGGAGATTTAGAAGGCACTAAGTAAACCACACCTACATATGCAAACTAAGTGTTATTTTTGACCTCAAATTGCATATAAATCAAATACTAGCACATATATATATATATATCCTCCGAAATTACTAAACTCACAAATTAATCACTATATAAAGCATTGCAAGAGCTAATCTAGCAATGAGAGATGAAAGGACAAAGTTGCTAACCTTTGTGATCATTTGAATGGATGGGGGCCTTCAAATCTTGACAAATTTTGGGCAAAATGTGTGATGAGCTCGAGAGGAAGAGGGGAAGAACAGAGAGGAGAGGGGAAAGGGGAAGAACAGAGCGAGCTCGGGTGGACGAAGGGTTTATGTAGGACGAACTTTAGTACTGGTTCGTGCCAAGAACCGGTACTAAAGGGGCTGGAGGGGCCCCATTCTGACAACATCCTGCCACCACTTTCATTAGTACCGGTTCGTGGCACGAACCGGAGCTATAGGTTCGCCACGAACCGGTACTAATGAAAGCGGCCCGGCTAGCCGTTGGAACCGGCACTAATGAATGCATTAGTGCCAGCTCAAGTACAAACCGGCACTAATGTGCTTCACGTTTGACCCTTTTTCTACTAGTGATCTATATCAATGTGTCGTCACGTGGACGTCTCGCCAACTATTGCTCTTGCAACTATTGCTCTCGCATAGCGATAAAGTAAAGCAATTGTTTGGCGCTTGCATCTTATGCAATAGAGAGACGACCATAAGGTGTTTGCTAGTTGCCGATAACTTCCACAAAACATGATCATCTCATACAACAACTTATATCTCATCACGTCTTGACCATATCACATCACAACATGCCCTGCAAAAACAAGTTAGACGTCCTCTACTTTGTTTGTTGCAAGTTTTACGTGGCTGCTACGGGCTTAAGCAAGAACCAATCTTACCTACGCATCAAAACCACAACGATAGTTTATCAAGTTGGTGTTGTTTTAACCTTCGCAAGGACCGGGCGTAGCCACACTCGGTTCAACTAAAGTTGGAGAAACTGACACCCGCTAGTCACCTGTGTGCATAGCACGGCGGTAAAACCAGTCTCGCGTAAGCGTACGCGTAATGTCGGTCCGGGCCGCTTCATCCAACAATACCGCCGAACCAAAGTATGACATGCTGGTAAGCAGTATGACTTATATCGCCCACAACTCACTTGTGTTCTACTCGTGCATATAACATCAACACATAAAACCTAGGCTCGGATGCCACAGTTGGGGAACGTAGTAATTTCAAAAAAATTCCTACGCACACACAAGATCATGGTGATGCATAGCAACGAGAGGGGAGAGTGTGATCTACATACCCTTGTAGATCGACAATGGAAGCGTTTGGTTGATGTAGTCGTACGTCTCCACGGCCCGACCGATCAAGCACCGAAACTACGGCACCTCCGATTTCTAGCACACGTTCAGCTCGATGACGATCCCTGGACTCCAATCCAGCAAAGTGTCGGGGAAGAGTTCCGTCAGCACGACGGCGTGGTGACGATCTTGATGTACTACTGTCGCAAGGCTTCGCCTAAGCACCGCTACAATATTATCGAGGACTATCGTGGAAGGGGGCGCCGCACACGGCTAAGAATATGATCACGTGGATCAACTTGTGTGTCTCTAGGGTGCCCTGCCTCCGTATATAAAGGTTCAAGGGGGGAGGCCGGCCGGCCATCATAGGGCGCGCCAGGAGGAGTCCTACTCCCTCCGGGAGTAGGACTTCTCCCCCAATCCTAGTTGGAATAGGATCCGCGAGGTGGAAAAGAGAGAGAGAGAGAGAGAGAGAGAAAGGAGGGGGGCGCCGGCCCCCTCTCTCCTTGTCCTATTCGGACTAGGGGGGAGGGGTGCGCGGCCCAGCCCTGGCCGCCTCTCCTCTTCTTCCACTAAGGCCCACTAAGGCCCATATAGCTCCCGGGGGGCTCCGGTAACCTCCAGGTACTCCGGTAAAATCCCGATTTCACCCGGAACACTTCCGATATCCAAACATAGGCTTCCAATATATCAATGTTTATGTCTCGACCATTTCGAGACTCCTCGTCATGTCCGTGATCTCATCCGGGATTCCGAACAACCTTCGGTACATCAAAACATATAAACTCATAATATAACTGTCATCGAAACCTTAAGCATGCGGACCCTACGGGTTCGAGAACAATGTAGACATGACCGAGATACGTCTCCGGTCAATACCCAATAGCGGGACCTGGATGCCCATATTGGCTCCTACATATTCTACGAAGATCTTTATCGGTCAGACCGCATAACAACATACATTGTTCCCTTTGTCATCGGTATGTTACTTGCCCGAGATTCAATCGTCGGTATCTCAATACCTAGTTCAATCTCGTTACCGGCTAGTCTCTTTACTCGTTCCGTAATACATCATCTCGCAACTAACTCATTAGTTGCAATGCTTGCAAGGCTTATGTGATGTGCATTACCGAGAGGGCCCAGAGATACCTCTCCGACAATCGGAGTGAGAAATCCTAATCTCGAAATACGCCAACCCAACATGTACCTTTGGAGACACCTGTAGAGCACCTTTATAATCACCCAGTTACGTTGTGACGTTTGGTAGCACACAAAGTGTTCCTCCGGCAAACGGGAGTTGCATAATCTCATAGTCATAGGAACATGTATAAGTCATGAAGAAAGCAATAGCAACATACTAAACGATCGGGTGCTAAGCTAATGGAATGGGTCATGTCAATCAGATCATTCACCTAATTATGTGATCCCGTTAATCAAATAACAACTCTTTGTCCATGGTTAGGAAACATAACCATCTTTGATTAACGAGCTAGTCAAGTAGAGGCATACTAGTGACACTCAGTTTGTCTATGTATTCACACATGTATTATGTTTCCGGTTAGTACAATTCTAGCATGAATAATAAACATTTATCATGAAATAAGGAAATAAATAATAACTTTATTATTGCCTCTAGGGCATATTTCCTTCAGAACCTCATAGGTAAACCAGAGTGAGATCCGCACTAGAGTGGTACGGTAATCCTATTCTGGAGGTCATGTTACTTGACCATGACGAGCCTACGAACTATGAGGAAGCGATGATGAGCCCAGATTCCGTGAAATGGCTTGAGGCCATGAAATTTGAGATGAGATCCATGTATGAGAAGAAAGTATGGACTTTGATTGACTTGCCCAATGATCGGTGAGCCATTGTGATTAAATGGATCTTCAAGAGGAAGACGGACGCTAATAGTAGTGTTACTATCTACAAAGCTAGAATTGTAGCAAAAAGGTTTTCGACAAGTTCAAGGTGTTGACTACGATGAGAGTTTCTCACTCGTATCTATGCTTAAGTCTGTCCGAATCATGTTGGCAATTGCCCCATTTTATGAAATCTAGCAAATGGATAAACAAAACTGCATTCCTTAATGGATTTATTAAAGAAGAGTTGTATATGATGCAACCAGAAGGTTTTGTCAATCCTAAAGGTACTAACAAAATATGCAAGCTCTAGCGATCCATCTATGGACTGGTGCAATGTGACGCCCCAAGACCGGAGCTCCAGTTGCCTTCCAGGGTTTCCGGGTTTTCGTTGTGTGATTTATTTAGCTTGTTGCATTCATCATTGCATATTTTTGCATTGCATCATTTCATGCATGACATTTTGTTGCATGCCCCATGTGAGTTCCATGCATCACCACCTTCCTTCCTTCTCTTTTTCTTTCTTTTTGCAAGTGTCATCTTGCCCTCCTCCTTCCTTCTTATTTCTTTCATTTTGGCAAGTGTCCTTTTCCTCCTCCTCCATTAATGTTCATTCTTTTTCTGGTGCTAGTTCTCCATGCCTAAACCCTCTCTGTCAAATATCAAATCCTTTGAAGTTGTTTTGGTTAGGTTCAAAAATGCCTCAAGTTTGAATCATATTTAAACTTGTTTTATTTTTCTACCTCCAAAGATATCCAAGACAATTTTATCAAATAGAGTACAGTTCCAGGAGATTGCGGATATTTTTATATCTGAAAAACTCCTCTTCTAGCCCCCCTGTCCTTTTTCTTTTATTGTTACTGTTTATCTAAATAAACAGGAGGTAAATGATAAAAGAAAAAGGTTTTCCCTGGGCCTCCCTAGGCCAACTTCCGCTCTGGCCCACCTATGGCCATCCCATCCCGCAGGCCGGCCCATTTTTTTCCCAGCCCACCTAATCTAATCCTAACCCTAGCCCAGTACACCCCTCCCGACCCCCTGATCTCTCCCCCTCGCTTTCCCTGCTAGCGCCGTCAGGGAGGAGCCCGATTCCATCCCGTGCGCTCGATCCCCTCACCCGTCGATCCCAACTTTCTCCCTCCGCCGCCAGCGCCCGATCCCCTCACTCATCTCTCCCCTTCGTCCTCCTCTGGCGCCGCTCCTCTCTCCTCTCGCTCTCTCCCTCGCCCATAGCGCCGGCCTCCCCATCCTCAGCTCCTCCTCCACCTCGCCTTGGCGCTGCGACCACTGCTACCCTCCTCCCGATCCCCATGGCCTCCCCTGCTCACCCCGCCGTCCGGATCAGGCCGGGAACCGCCGCCCCGCCGCCCTCTCGTCCGGTTCGAGCCGCCTGCACCCACCGTTGCCCCTTCTCCTTCCCAAGGCCGCCGCCGGCGCCCCTAAGTACGCCCCTCCTTCCAGCAAGCGCGCCGCCGGCGTCGACCTCCACCACCAAGAGCTCCGCCGCCCCTCTGCTCCTGTTTCCTCTACTGCGCCTCCGCCGGCGTGGAGCCGCGCCAAGACGCCGCCGTCCGCGACCAGCAGGAGGCCGCCGCTCGCCTCACCTCCTGCCTCCTGCGCGCCTCCTCCTCGTGAAGTCCCTGTCGCCGAGCACTCGAGGAGGAGCTCCTCGAGCACCTGCGCCTGCCGCCGTCATCCTCTGCGCCCAGCAGGAGCCCCACCAGCTACCGTCACCCTGCATCGCACCATGTCCCTCGTCGTGCCCCTATTGTTGTTGACGCCAAGCCCAACTATCACCGAATAGGGAATATGTCGACTACCAGGTCAACGATATCGCCAAGTTCGTCTTTCGATGTCTTCGAAATCGCCAAGTACCACGACGTCAAGTACCTCTACGCACGGATAACGCCAAGTACATGGATACGCCGAGCTTTCTCTCCGAATGTGTGTACGACTACCGTAGCGCCGAAGACCTTGGATGCTTGAACGAGTACCGAATGAAATGCCAAGTACCACTATCGCCGAGTACGACTACTTCCACGTTGGTACGAGAACAACTACCGTCGCCCCGGGAACCTTGGATTCGTCAAGTACCTCTCCGAAAACGAACGTGAACCACTACTTCCCTCGATGTCCGAGAACGCCTACTTCCCCTACGTCCCATCGAACCCGAACTGTCCCGTTGACACGCTTCGAAGGTATAACCTGAGACGACGTCCGTGAAACGAATGCTTGCTATGTATGAGATGCTCGTGCTTGCACCGTGCTCGATTTGTCGGCGCACGTTGCCCTCTTTCACCTTGTCACACGTCATGTGGGAACCCGGTAACCGGGAGCACCCCACCGTTCATCTCATGTCACGCTCCCGCCGCATTTTCGTTTGCACCGGGATCTCCATCGAGTTACCGGAACCGATATGTTGCCGTGGCATCACTTTCGGATTCGTTGTCGTGGCACCCCTTTCTTCCACCACGGGGACAAATGCTTCATAATGCTCTTGTCAACATTTTCATAAAATTGCTTAAAACTTGTTCATGTCATCCGCATCATGATAACAACAATTAAAATGTTTAAAATGCTATTTGCATTAATTTGCCCCTATGCCATGTTAAAACGGTTTAATTCATAACTAAATAACCGTAGCTCCGATTTAAATAAACTTTATATGTAAATGGGGTAGATTTTTGCCTAGTTTAACATGGTGGCCTTACCTTGCATGTTAAACAACTCTAAAATTATGTTTAGGGCAGAACAGTACCAAATCTAAAATATGCTATGGGGATTTACCGGAATTGTTGTTCGTTGCTTCCGGCCTCATTTAACCTTGACTAGATAGGTAGTTTTACTTTGCTTCACCCTCTTGCCATGTTAAACAACATTTAATATTGTTGGGTACATAAACGAGATCGAACTAAATAATTGATGTGGTGTGTTGTCAATATGCATCCCGATGCATATTGAGCTCCACTTAATTTGCAGGATTGCTTGTGCATTTTGCCATGCCATGCCTCATTAAACCGGACATGCATCATACTTGATTGTGCATCATGCCCTGATTATGTAGTGGTTGTTTACTATGTTGTGTGCTTCTTTTCCGGTGATTGCTTCTTCGGGTTGGTTCCGATAACGTCGAGTTTGTGAGGACTGGTTCGACTACGTCCGTTTGTCTTCTTCATGGACTCGTTCTTCTTCCTTTCGGGATTTCAGGCAAGATGATCATACCCTCGAAATCACTACTATCTTTGTTATGCTAGTTTGCTCGCTCTTTTGCTATGCCATTGCTACGATGCCTACCACTTGCTTGTCAGCCTCCCAAATTGCCATGTTCAGCCGCTAACCCACCATTGTCCTAGCAAACCATTGATTGGCTATGTTACCGCTTTGCTCAGCCCCTCTTATAGCGTTGTTAGTTGCAGGTGAAGTTTGAAGTTTGTTCCCTGTTGGAACATGGAGATACCGTTTCTTGTTGGAACATGTTTACTTGTTGGGATATCACTATATGTCTTATTTAACTAATGCATCTATATACTTGGTAAAGGGTGGAAGGCTCGGCCTTATGCCTGGTGTTTTGTTCCACTCTTGCCGCCCTAGTTTCCGTCATATTGGTGTTATGTTCCCGAATTTTGCGTCCCTTACGCGGTTGGGCTATAATGGGAACCCCTTGACAGTTCGCCTTAAGTAAAGCTTCTCAGCAATGCCCAACATTGGTTTTACCATTCGCCACCTAGCCTTTTCTTTCCCTTGGGTTCTGCAGACTCAAGGGTCATCTTTATTTTACCCCCCCCCCCGGGCCAGTGCTCCTCTGAGTGTTGGTCCGAACTAGAGTCCTGTGCAGCGCCCCCTCGGGGAAACTCGAGGTTTGGTTTTAGTTGTACGGAGCGCTCATCTGAGTGTGCCCTGAGAAAGAGATATGTGCAGCTCCTATCGGGATTTGTCGGCACATTCGGGCGGTGTTGCTGGTTTAGTTTTACCCTGTCGAAATGTCTTGTTGTACTGGGATACCGAGTCTGATCGGAATGTCTCGGGTGGAGGTCTATTCCTTCGTTGACCGTGAGAGCTTGTCATGGGCTAAGTTGGGACACCCCTGCAGGGATTTGAACGTTCGAAAACCGTGCCCGCGGTTATGGGCAGATGGGAATTTATTAATGTCCGGTTGTAGAAAACCTGAAGTCGACCTTAATTAAAATGAATCAACCGCGTGTGTAACCGTGATGGTCTCTTTCCGGCGGAGTCCGGGAAGTGAACACGGTTGTTGGAGTTATGCTTGACGTAGGTAGTCCAGGATCACTTCTTGATCATACTTTTATCGACCGTGCTTTGCCTTCTCTTCTCGCTCTCTTTTGCGAATAAGTTAGCCACCATATATGCTAGTCGCTTGCTGCAGCTCCACCTCATACCTTTTACCTTACCCATAAGCTTAAATAGTCTTGATCGCGAGGGTGCAAGATTGCTGAGTCCCCGTGGCTCACAGATACTTCCAAAACCAGCTTGCAGGTGCCGATGAGACCGTGCAGATGACGCAATCCAAGCTCAGGAGGAGCTCGCTGAAGATCTTGTCCTTTGTGTTGTTTCGTTCTAGTTGTTCAGTAGTGGAGCCCAGTTGGGGTCGATCGGGGACCTTTGTCGCATTTGGGGTTCTTCTTTTATTTTGGTTCCGTAGTCGGACCCTGAGTGTATTTGATTGATGTAATGCTTTATTCATGTAATTGTGTGAAGTGGCGATTGTAAGCCAACTATGTACCTCTTATTCCTTATTATATTACATGGGTTGTGTGAAGATTACCTCACTTGCGACATTGCCTTCTATGCGATTATGCCTCTACGTCGTGCCTCGACACGTGGGAGATATAGTCGCATCAAGGGTGTTACAAGTTGGTAATCAGAGCCTTCCCCGACCTTAGGAGCCCCCATTGCTTGATCGTTTTTAGCAGCCGAGTTGTGTCTAGAAAAATGTTTTGAGTCCTTAGGAATTATATATCGGAGAGCTTAGGAATTCTTTTGACTTCCCAGTCTCCTCATCGCTCTGGTAAGGCATCCTGACGTAGAATTTTGACTCTTCTCTTCTCAAATTTCACTAAAAAAAATTTAGGATCACGCGAGTATCTTGGATTTGTTCCGATGGCTTATGATGAGAATACTGTCTTGGTGCCTCCTGTCAGGGGTTTAGCGGAAGTGTCCCGGGGAGTTGAGCTCTGAGGTGTTGTCATCATAATTCTATCGTTGCAATTCTGGCATACTTGAGATATGTGCGCGACATCGAAAATCTCCTTTATGCAGTTCGTTGGTGAGATAACCTCGATGCCACCCAGTACTGGGGCGGGAGTTCGGGAGTATCGCCATAACTTGTATAACGGATGCTTTTCGAAGGTTGAGATAGATGGTTTCCGAAGGTTTCTTGGTTATGTGTTGAAGGATGGATACAGCTGGATGTAGGATTTGCTAGTTTGGGTGAGATATTATGCTTCCCCTGTATCCCCAACACCTGATTGCATAACCGAAAAATTTCGGGAGTTTCATAGGTGGGAATTCAAGTAGCTCTTAGGATATCTTTCCGACAGATGTATGATATGAAATTGGGATTCGACGTCTAGTGGTTCGCCTATTCACGGTCGATTTTACAGTGGTCTCGTTGTGTCTTAAAGAGTCCTTGGCTATGCTGACTCGGGGACGCTTCGTATGTCATGTGCACTGCCTTGTACATGATGGTGCTGTACGATCGAGCCCGTGTAGGTCCCACCACGAAAACTTCGGACGAAATCTCTATCATATGTTTGTTCCGGCTTATTTTGCAAGCCAACCCTTTGTTTTTGTTTTGACTTGTGGTATTCGAGTTGCTTCGAAGTCAAATGTTGATTCCATACCTTCCCAAAGTGGTGTTCTCATACCCCGATGTGAGTACTAATCCTTCTCGGTCATCGAGACTATCATGTCAATCCCTTTTAACCGGCGTGTTTCTCTTCAAGTGGATCCGATCACTTCAATATTCGCAAGATCAATTATCATTTCTTCTCAATGGTGTTCGTTTCATTCTCAACAGTGTTTTCCCGCCCACCCACCCTTTTTTCCTCAAGGACTCGGATTTCTTTATTAAGTATCCATCTTATTGATGCGAAGTCTCTTCTTTCTTTTCTTTCAATATTCTTATCCGGTGATTATCAGGAAGATTCTAACGGAACTTCAAGTTTGTCACTATTCACTCGTTTTCTTCTCCGGTGGATTCAATTCAAGTTTTCTGTGTTGGTCACATCCTTTCCTCGTTTTAAATGTCTTCTCTTGCCGGCGTACCTCTTAATCATTCCTCGTTTGCTATTCAATTGTTCCGGAGTGCTCAAGATATTTCAAAGATTCATGTTACCACTCTGCTTTCGCTCAAACTCTTTTGAGGATGTTATATCATTTAAGCCTTTTAATTCAACCGGTGCAATCTCTCTTTTCAAGTAATCGTTCAACGGTGTATCTTTTGAGTGGGCCCTAACCCACGGGTCTTTTCCCAGGATCTTACCTGACTCTTCTTATTTTTCCGGAGCTTTTCAAATTCTTTTCTATAGTTTGATGTAAGAATGAATTGTCATCAGTCAAATGTATTTCTCCAAGATCTTTCAAACTATTTTCATCGTTGGCTCAACCTCTTTGTTTTGATTCTTCCGGAGTGCATAAATAATTCATGATGGTGTTTCTCATCGTCATTCTCAGATTTTGAAGACCGAAGAAGAGTTTCTCTTTAATCTTGCTCCATTCTCTTTAAGATTCGTGATTCTAGCTTGTTGCCATCCTCTCATAGTTGTTTTGGATTGTGAGAATTCTTTCCAACTATCCGGAGTTAATTCAAGAGTCGTCTCAGTTTGTTATCCGGAGTCCATCATCTAAGATTTGTTCATTCTCACCTTTCAGCTCTCTTTCTTTAAATTTTACCGGTGCTTCGTTCAAGTGATCTCTAATCAGTTCGTGATCTCTTCGTTCTCATGTATCGACATCCTCACAAGCATCTTCGTTTAATTGCTAATCCTTCCCGGTGTTTCTTCATGTTTTAATCGTTCTTTTTCAATTCTGACGGTGGTTCGCTCAAGATTCTTCTTCCTTCATTTATCATATCAATTCTTTCGTTCTTTTCAATCCTACCGGTGGTTCGTTGAAGATTTTCTCGAGTTTATGCGATATCTCTCTTAATCCTTTCTACGAGAACGAGTAGTGTGCCAAATCCATTGCTTGTCATCAATTTAATTGGTGAAGGTTACGCATAATGTAATTCTTATTCTTGTTTCATCCAAGCGATCTATTCTTGATTCTGGAGGCTCATCTAAATTCTTGATCTCAATTGTTTCATCTTCTTTTCTTTTCCCGGAGTCCCAACTTCTCCCAATTATTTCATCGCGAGATCCATTTAAATCATTGTGAGGCTTCAATCTTATTCTTTTCATCATTCAATTATTTTGGATCATTCTTTTATTACCGGAGTTCTTCATGGAGGCTCTACATGATGTTTCATCAAGGATTTAACTCCTTCTCAAAATGTTCATCAAGTTTCTTTTCACAGAAACTCAAGCATTCTTCATCTTACATTCCGAAGTGCAATTTCTTTCTACCGTATCTTTGAAGGTGGTATTATGTCATTCTTGATAATTTTCGTTCGTGCTTCATGTTTCTCAAGCTATCAAGAATGAGGTATTTTAAATCCATCAATCTCGTCATTGGAGTTATCTTGGGCTATATTTCACCTAAAGCTTTCCTTTAAGGATTATCGCTCTTATGGTGTTTATCAATGATCCAAGTTCTTCTTTTATCCTCCCGGTAATATAGCCTTCCCGTCTCCTTGTTCTTGTCAATCCAATTCTTTTCCCGTGAGTGGCAGCTTTTCATCTCTTAATTTGAGAGGTATTCCATAAGACCATATCAAGCTTATTATTTTCGCTGTGGGTTTTCCAACAACTCCGTTCTAGCTTCTGTTGTAACCGTGCTCGCTCAAGATATTGTTTTCCTTCGTTCACTCCATTCCATTCTTACTTTTGTTCCGGAGGCATTGTGATGTTCATCCTTTCAACCCATCATCTCATTTTGTCAAAGATCATGTTCTTTCCATGCCTATCCTTTTAATCTGAGCGTTGTGTCCTCTTTTCAAGTAACCTCTCTTCTTGTCAAGTTCAATTCCTTCCATTTACAGACGGAGTGCTGTCCAAATTATATCACTCTTATTCCTTCCCTATCTTGCTTAACCGGAGTATTGTGCCCCTTTGTTCAAGTTCTTTTAGCCTTATCAAGTCTTGCATCCTTTCTCAACCGGAGTGCTGTCCGAGATATTTCTTACCCTTGTTCCATTCATTCAATAGTTATGGAGGCAGTGTGTTGTGATTTCATCAAATATCTTCTCATCTTATCAAGACCTTATTCAATTCTTTTTTCTTTCCAACCGGAGTGCTGCCTGAATATGTTCTTCCTCGTTCCTCTTTTCTAACGGAGTGTTTTCGACTTTGTTCACCTTCGTTGTATTCTTTTCTCGAATTTGTTCAACCTCGCAAGGTTCTTTGGTTTCACTCGTTTGTCAAAGGAGCAACTTAGTTTTACCTCTCCTCTTCCTCTTCCGTTTTTTCCCTCCAGTGCCATTCTAGATCTCGGGACGAGATCCTCTTGTAGTGGTGGAGTGTTGTGACGCCCCAAGACCGGAGCTCCAGTTGCCTTCCAGGGTTTCCGGGTTTTCGTTGTGTGATTTATTTAGCTTGTTGCATTCATCATTGCATATTTTTGCATTGCATCATTTCATGCATGACATTTTGTTGCATGCCCCATGTGAGTTCCATGCATCACCACCTTCCTTCCTTCTCTTTTTCTTTCTTTTTGCAAGTGTCATCTTGCCCTCCTCCTTCCTTCTTATTTCTTTCATTTTGGCAAGTGTCCTTTTCCTCCTCCTCCATTAATGTTCATTCTTTTTCTGGTGCTAGTTCTCCATGCCTAAACCCTCTCTGTCAAATATCAAATCCTTTGGAGTTGTTTTGGTTAGGTTCAAAATTGCCTCAAGTTGGATCATATTTAAACTTGTTTTATTTTTCTACCTCTAAAGGTATCCAAGACAATTTTATCAAATAGAGTACAGTTCCAGGAGATTGAGGATATTTTTATATCTGAAAAACTCCTCTTCTAGCCCCCCTGTCCTTTTTCTTTTATTGTTACTGTTTATCTAAATAAACAGGAGGTAAATGATAAAATAAAAAGGTTTTCCCTGGGCCTCCCTAGGCCAACTTCCGCTCCGGCCCACCTATGGCCATCCCATCCCGCAGGCCGGCCCATTTTTTTCCCAGCCCACCTAATCTAATCCTAACCCTAGCCTAGTACACCCCTCCCGAACCACTGATCTCTCCCCCTCGCTTTCCCTGCTAGCGCCGTCAGGGAGGAGCCCGATTCCATCCCGTGCGCTCGATCCCCTCACCCGTCGATCCCAACTTTCTCCCTCCGCCGCCAGCGCCCGATCCCCTCGCTCATCTCTCCCCTTCGTCCTCCTCTGGCGCCGCTCCTCTCTCCTCTCGCTCTCTCCCTCGCCCATAGCGCCGGCCTCCCCATCCTCAGCTCCTCCTCCACCTCGCCTTGGCGCTGCGACCACTGCTACCCTCCTCCCGATCCCCATGGCCTCCCCTGCTCACCCCGCCGTCCGGATCAGGCCGGGAACCGCCGCCCCGCCGCCCTCTCGTCCGGTTCGAGCCGCCTTCACCCACCGTTGCCCCTTCTCCTTCCCGAGGCCGCCGCCGGCGCCCCCAAGTACGCCCCTCCTTCCAGCAAGCGCGCCGCCGGCATCGACCTCCACCACCAAGAGCTCCGCCGCCCCTCTGCTCCTGTTTCCTCTACTGCGCCTCCGCCGACGTGGAGCCGCGCCAAGACGCCGCCGTCCGCGACCAGCAGGAGGCCGCCGCTCGCCTCACCTCCTGCCTCCTGCGCGCCTCCTCCTCGCGAAGTCCCTGTCGCCGAGCACTCGAGGAGGAGCTCCTCGAGCACCTGTGCCTGCCGCCGTCGTCCTCTGCGCCCAGCAGGAGCCCCGCCAGCTACCGTCGCCCTGCATCGCACCAAGTCCCTCGTCGTGCCCCTGTTGTTGTTGACGCCAAGCCCAACTGTCACCGAACAGGGAATATGTCGAGTACCAGGTCAACGATATCGCCAAGTTCGTCTTTCGATGTCTTCGAAATCGCCAAGTACCACGACGTCAAGTACCTCTACGCACGGATAACGCCAAGTACATGGATACGCCGAGCTTTCTCTCCGAATGTGTGTACGACTACCGTAGCGCCGAAGACCTTGGATGCTTGAACGAGTACCGAATGAAACGCCAAGTACCACTATCGCCGAGTACGACTACTTCCATGTTGGTACGAGAACAACTACCGTCGCCCCGGGAACCTTGGATTCGTCAAGTACCTCTCCGAAAACGAACGTGAACCACTACTTCCCTCGATGTCCGAGAACGCCTACTTCCCCTACGTCCCATCGAACCCGAACCGTCCCGTTGACACGCTTCGAAGGTATAACCTGAGACGACGTCCGTGAAACGAATGCTTGCTATGTATGAGATGCTCGTGCTTGCACCGTGCTCGATTTGTCGGCGCACGTTGCCCTCTTTCACCTTGTCACACGTCATGTGGGAACCCGGTAACCGGGAGCACCCCACCGTTCATCTCATGTCACGCTCCCACCGCATTTTCGTTTGCACCGGGATCTCAATCAAGTTACCGGAACCGATATGTTGCCGTGGCATCACTTTCGGATTCGTTGTCGTGGCACCCCTTTCTTCCACCACGGGGACAAATGCTTCATAATGCTCTTGTCAACATTTTCATAAAATTGCTTAAAACTTGTTCATGTCATCTGCATCATGATAACAACAATTAAAATGTTTAAAATGTTGTTTGCATTAATTTGCCCCTATGCCATGTTAAAACGGTTTAATTCATAACTAAATAACCGTAGCTCCGATTTAAATAAACTTTATATGTAAATGGGGTAGATTTTTGCCTAGTTTAACATGGTGGCCTTACCTTGCATGTTAAACAACTCTAAAATTATGTTTAGGGCAGAACAGTACCAAATCTAAAATATGCTATGGGGATTTACCGGAATTGGTGTTCGTTGCTTCCGGCCTCATTTAACCTTGACTAGATAGGTAGTTTTACTTTGCTTCACCCTCTTGCCATGTTAAACAACATTTAATATTGTTGGGTACATAAACGAGATCGAACTAAATAATTGATGTGGTGTGTTGTCAATATGCATCCCGATGCATATTGAGCTCCACTTAATTTGTAGGATTGCTTGTGCATTTTGCCATGCCATGCCTCATTAAACCGGACATGCATCATACTTGATTATGCATCATGCCCTGATTATGTAGTGGTTGTTTACTATGTTGTGTGCTTCTTTTCCGGTGATTGCTTCTTCGGGTTGGTTCCGATAATGTCGAGTTTGTGAGGACTCGTTCGACTACGTCCGTTTGTCTTCTTCATGGACTCGTTCTTCTTCCTTTCGGGATTTCAGGCAAGATGATCATACCCTCGAAATCACTACTATCTTTTCTATGCTAGTTTGCTCGCTCTTTTGCTATGCCATTGCTACGATGCCTACCACTTGCTTGTCAGCCTCCCAAATTGCCATGTTCAGCCGCTAACCCACCATTGTCCTAGCAAACCATTGATTGGCTATGTTACCGCTTTGCTCAGCCCCTCTTATAGTGTTGTTAGTTGCAGGTGAAGTTTGAAGTTTGTTCCCTGTTGGAACATGGAGATACCGTTTCTTGTTGGAACATGTTTACTTGTTGGGATATCACTATATGTCTTATTTAATTAATGCATCTATATACTTGGTAAAGGGTGGAAGGCTCGGCCTTATGCCTGGTGTTTTGTTCCACTCTTGCCGCCCTAGTTTCCGTCATATCGGTGTTATGTTCCCGGATTTTGCGTCCCTTACGCCGTTGGGCTATAATGGGAACCCCTTGACGATTCGCCTTAAGTAAAGCTTCTCCAGCAATGCCCAACATTGGTTTTACCATTCGCCACCTAGCCTTTTCTTTCCCTTGGGTTCTGCAGACTCAAGGGTCATCTTTATTTTACCCCCCCCCCCCGGGCCAGTGCTCCTTTGAGTGTTGGTCCGAACTAGAGTCCTATGCAGCGCCCCCTCGGGGAAACTCGAGGTTTGGTTTTAGTTGTACGGAGCGCTCATCTGAGTGTGCCCTGAGAAAGAGATATGTGCAGCTCCTATCGGGATTTGTCGGCACATTCGGGCGGTGTTGCTGGTTTAGTTTTACCCTGTCAAAATGTCTTGTTGTACTGGGATACCGAGTCTGATCGGAATGTCTTGGGTGGAGGTCTATTCCTTCGTTGACCGTGAGAGCTTGTCATGGGCTAAGTTGGGACACCCCTGCAGGGATTTGAACGTTCGAAAGCCGTGCCTGCGGTTATGGGCAGATGGGAATTTGTTAACGTCCGGTTGTAGAAAACCTAAAGTCGACCTTAATTAAAATGAATCAACCGCGTGTGTAACCGTGATGGTCTCTTTCCGGCGGAGTCCGGGAAGTGAACACGGTTGTTGGAGTTATGCTTGACGTAGGTAGTCCAGGATCACTTCTTGATCATACTTTTATCGACCGTGCTTTGCCTTCTCTTCTCGCTCTCTTTTGCGAATAAGTTAGCCACCATATATGCTAGTCGCTTGCTGCAGCTCCACCTCATACCTTTTACCTTACCCATAAGCTTAAATAGTCTTGATCGCGAGGGTGCGAGATTGCTGAGTCCCCGTGGCTCACAGATACTTCCAAAACCAGCTTGCAGGTGCCGATGAGACCGTGCAGATGACGCAATCCAAGCTCAGGAGGAGCTCGCTGAAGATCTTGTCCTTTGTGTTGTTTCGTTCTAGTTGATCAGTAGTGGAGCCCAGTTGGGGTCGATCGGGGACCTTTGTCGCATTTGGGGTTCTTCTTTTATTTTGGTTCCATAGTCGGACCCTGAGTGTATTTGATTGATGTAATGCTTTATTCATGTAATTGTGTGAAGTGGCGATTGTAAGCCAACTATGTACCTCTTATTCCTTATTATATTACATGGGTTGTGTGAAGATTACCTCACTTGCGACATTGCCTTCTATGCGATTATGCCTCTACGTCGTGCCTCGACACATGGGAGATATAGTCGCATCGAGGGTGTTACATGCAAGCATCCTGGAGTTGGAATATACGCTTTGATAAGTTGATCAAAGCATATAGTTTTATACAGACTTGCGGTGAAGCCTGTATTTACAAGAAAGTGAGTGGGAGCACTACAACATTTCTGATAAGTATATGTGAATGACATATTGTTGATCGGAGATAATGTAGAATTATTCTACAAAGCATAAAGGAGTATTTGAAAGGAGTTTTTCAAAGAAAGACCTCAGCGAAACTGCTTACATATTGAGCATAAAGATCTATAAAGATAGATCAAGACGATTGATAAGTTTTTCAATGAGTACATACCTTGACAAGTTTTTGAAGAAGTTCAAAATGGATCAAGCAAAGAAAGGATTCTTGCCTGTGTTACAAGGTGTGAAGTTGAGCAAGACTCAAAGCCCGACCACGGCAGAAGATAGAAAGAGAATGAAAGTCATTCCCTATGCCTCAGCCATAGGTTCTATAAAGTATGCCATGCTGTGTACTAGATCTATTGTATATCCTACACTGATTTTGGCAAGGGAGTACAATAGTAATCTAGGAGTAGATCACTGGACAGCGGTCAAAATTATCCTTAGTGGAATAAGGATATGTTTCTCGATTATGGAGGTGACAAAAAGGTTCGTCGTAAAGGGTTACGTCGATGCAAGTTTTGACGCTGATCCAGATGACTCTATGTCTTAATCTGGATACATATTGAAAGTGGGAGTAATTAGCTAGAGTAGCTCCGTGCAGAGCATTGTTGACATAGGAATTTGCAAAATACATACGGATCTGAATGTGGCAGACTGGTTGACTAAACTTCTCTCACAAGCAAAACATGATCACACCTTAGTACTCTTTGGGTGTTAATCACATAGCGATGTGAACTAGATTATTGACTCTAGTAAACCCTTTGAGTGTTGGTCACATAATGATGTGAACTATGGGTGTTAATCACATGATGATGTGAACTATTGGTGTCAAATCACATGGCAATGTGAACTATTATTGACTCTAGTGCAAGTGGGAGACTGAAGTAAATATGCCCTAGAGGCAATAATAAAGTTATTATTTATTTCCTTATTTCATAATAAATGTTTATTATTCATGCTAGAATTGTATTAATCGGAAACATAATACATGTGTGAATACATAGACAAACAAAGTGTCACTAGTATGCCTCTACTTGACTAGCTCGTTAATCAAAGATGGTTATGTTTCCTAACCATAGACAAAGAGTTGTCATTTGATTAACGGGATCACATCATTAGGAGAATAATGTGATTGACTTGACCCATTCCGTTAGCTTAGCACCCGACCGTTTAGTATGTTGCTATTGCTTTCTTCATGACTTATACATGTTCCTATGACTATGAGATTATGCAACTCCCGTTTGCCGGAGGAACACTTTGTGTGCTACCAAACGTCACAACGTAACTGGGTGATTATAAAGGAGCTCTACAGGTGTCTCCAAAGGTACATGTTGGGTTGGCGTATTTCGAGATTAGGATTTGTCACTCCGATTGTCGGAGAGGTATCTCTGGGCCCTCTCGGTAATACACATCACATAAGCCTTGCAAGCATTACAACTAATGAGTTAGTTGTGAGATGATGTATTACGGAACAAGTAAAGAGACTTGCCGGTAACGAGATTGAACTAGGTATTAAGATACCGACGATCGAATCTCGAGCAAGTAACATACCGATGACAAAGGGAACAACATATGTTGTTATGCGGTCTGACCGATAAAGATCTTCATAGAATATGTAGGAGCCAATATGAGCATCCAGGTTCCGCAATTGGTTATTGACCGGAGACGTGTCTCGGTCATGTCTACATTGTTCTCGAACCCGTAGGGTCCACACGCTTAACGTTACGATGATAGTTTCATTATGAGTTTATATATTTTGATGTACCGAAGTTTGTTCGGAGTCCCGGATGTGATCACGGACATGACGAGGAGTCTCAAAATGGTCGATACATGAAGATTGATATATTGGAAGCCTATGTTTGGACATCGGAAGTGTTCCGGGTGAAATCGACATTTTACCGGAGTACCGGAACCCCCCGGTAACGTAATGGGCCTTAATGGGCCTAGTGGAGGAAGAGGAGAGGAGGCCTAGGAGCTGCCGTGCCCCCCCCCAAGTCCGAATTGGACAAGGAGGGGGGACGCCCCCCCCCCTTTCCTTTCCCCCCTCTCCTCCGTCCCCCCAAGTCCTAATCCAACTAGGGAAAGGGGGGAGTCCTACTCCCGTAGGACTCCTCCGGCGCGCCTCCTCCTAGGGCCGGCCGCACCCCCCCCCTCCCCCCTTGCTCCTTTATATACGGGGGCAGGGGGCACCTCTAGACACACAAGTTGATCTTCATGATCGTTCTCTTAGCCGTGTGCGGTGCCCCCCTCCACCATACTCCTTGATAATATTGTAGCGGTGCTTAGGAGAAGCCCTGCGACGGTAGAACATCAAGATCGTCACCACGCCGTCGTGCTGACGAAACTCTTCCCCGACACTTTGCTGGATCGGAGTCCAGGGATCGTCATCGAGCTGAACGTGTGCTAGAACTCGGAGGTGCCGTAGTTTCGGTGCTTGATCGGTCGGGTCGCGAAGACATACGACTACATCAACCGCGTTGTCATAACACTTCCGCTTTCGGTCTCCGAGGGTACGTAGACAACACTCTCCCCTCTCGTTGCTATGCATCACCATGATCTTGCGTGTGCGTAGGAATTTTTTTGAAATTACTACGTTCCCCAATAGTGGCATCCGAGCCAGGTTTTATGCGTTGATGTTGTGCACGAGTAGAACACAAGTGAGTTGTGGGTGATATAAGTCATACTGCTTACCAGCATGTCATACTTTGGTTCGGCGGTATTGTTGGATGAAGCGGCCCGGACCGACATTACGCGTACGCTTACGCGAGACTGGTTCTACCGACGTGCTTTGCACACAGGTGGTTGGCGGGTGTCAGTTTCTCCAACTTTAGTTGAACCGAGTGTGGCTACGCCCGGTCCTTGCGAAGGTTAAAACAGCACCAACTTGACAAACTATCGTTGTGGTTTTTTATGCGTAGGTAAGATTGGTTCTTGCTTAAGCCCGTAGCAGCCACGTAAAACTTGCAACAAATAAAGTAGAGGACGCCTAACTTGTTTTTGCAGGGCATGTTGTGATGTGATATGGTCAAGACATGATGCTAAATTTTATTGTATGAGATGATCATGTTTTGTAACCGAGTTATCAGCAACTGGCAGGAGCCATATTGCCGTGGTTTTGTCATGGCAGATGTCCTAGAGAAAGGACTTAGTCATGGAGCCATCGCGACGGGTTAGCTTGAAGGGGTTAAAGCGGACACAGGGACGCAAGAGAGTTTATACTAGTTCGGCCCCTTCGATGAAGGTAAAAGCCTACGTCTAGTTGTGATGGAATTGATGGGGTTTCGATGACTAGGGAGCAAACAAGCTTCGCCTAAGTCTCGAGTTGTTGTCTGTTGTTCTTGAACCGCCGCCGGGTCGTCCCCTTATATACACGGGTGACGCCCGTCGGTTCACAGAGTCCCAATACCGGCTCATAGATGTGTCCGGTTTGGTCTCCACTTATTCCTAACTTACAATACAAGTTACATACCAATGCCGGTTTATGGTTACAGGCCTTGAACCGGCTATGGGCCTTGAGCCCTCATCTGCCTTCTTGGGCTTTAACATAGTTAACTACTGATGAAGTTAACCCGGTCCAGATAGGCTGGTTTACACCCAGAAGTGATATCCCCAACATTAGGCCCTAGATTGATTTGAACAGGTTCATGTCAATCCTTAGCAAAAATCTTCATCTTCAACACCTTCTTGTAGTTTGTTGAATCACCATGATGTCATCTTCTCTGGTCGTTGTAAACCGGCGTGACGTCACCTATTATAAAGAAACTTATCCATGATACCTTTTTTGTTTAATAGGTCTGCGACAATCGAGGCGACAGCTCCGTTTCCAGACCCATGATTCCTTGATTTTCACGCCTGAAACATGCCCCTTGCCTTATAAATAAGACCGAAGGGTCATTTCTTTTTCCTCTTCGTCCCCTTCTGCTTCATCTTCCCCGCGCCGTCCAGCTTTGGAGCTCCGCCTCCGTCGACGACTTCTGCTCCAACCTTGGCCGTTGCATCACCCTGATTGTACCAGAGCATCGTGGCAACCTTCTGTTTCTTCCACGGCTCTGGTGAGTTCTTCACCTATTCCTCCGTAGATCCGTTCTAGGGTTTCCAAGTTCTTCAGTGTTCATCGTCTGCTTCATGCTCATGTGATAGATCTTAGATGAACCTGTGAATCTTTGCCCTGTGTAGCGGTAGTTTTTAGCATCTGTCTTCACTTACATGCCTCAAGACCATATACCTACCTGTATCTCTGCCCATTGATTCGGTACTATTCCTTTTTTGAACTTTTGAATATTTTCCTTCTTTTCTGAACTTGCTTCAGATCCATCGATGTAGAGAAACTTTGTGAAATCTGTTTTTGTACACTTACCCATCCGCAATCTCAATTGTTTCAATGCTTAGATCCGGCGGTTTAACTTTGTAGAGCAATTACCAAACCGGTATACACCATTAGTCCCCATATTGAATTGCCAGATGTTGTTTGCTTCATAAAACTCCGGTTTAGATAGAACTGTCTTCGGTTTAATATTGGACATGCCAGTGTACTTTAATCAATGCATTCTTGAACCGGAATCACCTATTTTGTAGATTTCATCATGGCCAAGCAAGTATATGAGTGCAACTGGGTCCCTTCTCGCGTCATAGAGACTGAACTGAACAACTTAGTCCTGATCGGCGCTTTAGGCAGCAAAAATACCATCCATTGGAGGGTCCCTAGCGAAGAATGCCCTCCCACACCTCGAAAAGGAGAGGTCGTCGTTTTCGTAGATCACTTAGCCCGGGGCTTTAAGCCGCCCGGTTCTAAATTTTACCAGGACGTTTTAGCCAATTTCCAACTGCACCCACAAGACATTGGCCCCAACTCTGTTACAAACATGTGTCACTTCCAAGTACTCTGTGAGGCATTCTTTCAAGAGGAGCCCACCGTTGAACTATTCAGAGACTGCTTCCATCTAAACCGCCGCATTGAGTTTACCGACGGTTCCAACACAGAATTGGGTGGTGTGGCGATTCAAAAAAGAAAAGAGGTTACATACTCTCACGCCAAACTGCATAGCCACCCCAAAGAGTGGAATCAAACATGGTTCTATTGCAAAGACACTTCCCCTGCTGGTGAAAATCCTTTGCCTGGCTTTCGTCCGGTGCGGCTTAGCAATACACACCCCTTTCCGCAAAGGTTGACTGGCAAGGAGAGAAGCAAATACGCTCCTCAACTGTCCAAGCTCAGAGCCTTTATGGCCAATGGTTTAACAGGAGTTGATCTCGCTCGCTGTTAGATATCATGGAGCATACTGCCCCTTAGTCAGCACTCCGGTTTAATGTGCGAGTACACTGGCAGTGTTGATGACCCACTGCGACATGCTAGCATCCAACTCACCGACGAAGAAATCAGAGAGGCTGTGAACAAAATGCTGAATGAACCGGAACATGTCTGTGCTCGAACCGGCATGCTTCCCTTCTGTGCCACCAACAAACCGCCAGCTGTAAGAGTTTGATTGTTCTTTTTTCTGAACTTGTTATTGATATATCTGGTCATTGTTTAATATCAATGCCTGTTCAAACAGGGCAATGATCCGTTTTGGAGCAAGAAACTGCCGTAGGAGAAACCAGAAAAACCAGACAAACCGGAAAGATCAATCCGGCAAAAGACTAAAGCTGTGAAGAAGACTACCCACAGGAAAAGAACCACTGCATCCTCTGATCCGGCTGCTGATGATGATGTGGGTAACCCGGACCTTGAGGTAGAACTTGATTCACTTGGCTTATTTTTCACGCGCCTTATTGATGATGATATTTGTCAGGATGATGCCGAAGCCAATCATGCTGATGCTGTAGAGGTAATTATTCTTTCCTCTGATTCAGATCCTTTGCCTTCACTAAAAATCCGTCAGGCAAACCGGAAGGTTAAATTTTCTCATCCTCTTGCTTACTTGGATCCCAAATTTCTTATGAAGACCCAACAGCACGAAGCTCGCCGCACGACCCGGCATAGTGGCCAGGTAGTTACCTCCGCCGGTTTACCGAATAGTCCGGTTCGGAAACACCATTCAGAGGTCTCTAATTTGCCTGTCAGTGCTTGTCCTAAAATGGGTTGTTTTCATCAACCTCTTAATCCGTCTGACTCCGATTATCAGGTCACTTCCCATTCATCATCTGGCGAGTCATCAGCTACCCACCTGCCGCCGCTCAAAACGGTGCTTGGGTAAGCCATACTTATCATAATGCTTCTGATGTATTACTTTGTAGCATATACTGTACTGACCTTTGTTACTCCTTTCAGGGCCAAGCCTAAGCCAAGAAAGAAGGCTCGCCTAGATAAAGCGGCTGAAGAAGATGCTATTCCTGAACCGGACAGAGTACTCAACCCTGAAGCGGCCATCCGTGAGGATGTGCCAAACGATCCACCACCACAAGATGATGATTTTATTACTGAAGAGAGACATGTTGATACCTCCGGTCCTGTTGACCAGCCCAGAAGCCCCATCCGGATTGAGAAATCCACCAGTCCATCCAAGTCTACTGATAAACTGATGGCCCCAATGCAAACCGGCGACGCCAAGGATGATGAAGTTGTTATTACTGGCATTGGCCATACAGAGCCAAGCAATCCTGTCGCTTTGTCTAAACATACTGCCAAGGAAGAATTTGCTGCCTTTGGCAAGGGCAAGTGGAATGTTGATCTGGCGACTTACGCTGCTCTGAACGCCCAAGACATCCATTCCGGCTATCTGAACCGGCTGTATACCAGTCGTGACTATGAAGCCGGTCTGGTTAACATGATGAAAGATAAATATGAGGTAACTTCCATATGCTCTTTCCTGCTTGTATGCTTCAATTCTTGCTGACCCGCCTAGCCCCCAAGGACCAGTTTGTAATCTTCTTTCAAACCGGGACTTACTAATATAAATCTTAAAGCCTTAAAATTCGCTGATGTAGCCCCCAAGGGCCGGTTCAACTTAGTGTAGTTAAACTGGGACTTAAGTAATTAATATCGCCGCATCAGAACTTATTTGAACAAATAGCCATTAGCCCCCAAGTGCCAAGTTGAATACTTGTATTGAGCTTGGGACTTTATAATCAAGTGAAATATGAAGATCAAATAGGCATTAGCCCCCAAGCGCCAAGTGCCTAACTTGTTATGTGGTTGGTGCTTCAATTCTTGCACTGCTTGCTGAATCATATAACTGTCTGTATGCAGGCTGAGCTGAAGACAAAAGAGACCCAAATCGCCGATCTCCAAGAAAATCCGAAGTCCCAACAAACTGAAACCTCGAAAGCAAAAGAGGAATTAACCAGCGCTTTAAGCGCCATGGAACAGCTTAAGGAGGGCTTTAAAAAAGAGTGGGTGGATTGGGCCACTGAAAAATCCGCTTTAACCAAACGAGCAGAAGATGCCGAGGCTGCACTTAAACCGGTGGTGGACGAACTGGGGCCAGCATAAAGTGGCATGTGCATGCCATGACCACTGCTATCTTTGGTAAGCTGGTTTGATTTCTGGATTGATTCGGCCGTCTTATAGGTCTGCCGGTTTATTAACCCTTTATGATATTTCAGGGACACGCATTGGTCATTTGGGGTCAGATGTGCGGAAGAAATTGAAAGCCGCCTATACGTTGATCGAACAACTGTACACTAGTGCACAGTGGATCATCTGTACTGCATCCCACAACAAGCCGGCGCCCACTTTGATTCAGGACACTCTGCAGAAACTGTCGGTGCTTCCTGCCCGGGTTGAAGAGCTGAAGAAATCTGCTACTCGAACCGGTGCGATCAATGCCTTAATCCGGGCAATGAAGGAAATATGCCCTAGAGGCAATAATAAAGTTATTATTTATTTCCTTACATCATGATAAATGTTTATTATTCATGCTAGAATTGTATTAACCGGAAACATAATACATGTGTGAATACATAGACCAACAGAGTGTCACTAGTATGCCTCTACTAGACTAGCTCGTTAATCAAAGATGGTTATGTTTCCTAACCATGAACAAAGAGTTGTTATTTGATTAACGAGGTCACATCATTAGTTGAATGATCTGATTGACATGACCCGTCCCATTAGCTTAGCACCCGATCGTTTAGTATGTTGCTATTGCTTTCTTCATGACTTATACATGTTCCTATAACTATGAGATTATGCAACTCCCGTTTAACCGGAGGAACACTTTGGGTACTACCAAACGTCACAACGTAACTGGGTGATTATAAAGGAGTACTACAGGTGTCTCCAATGGTAGATGTTGGGTTGGCGTATTTCGAGATTAGGGTTTGTCACTCCGATTGTCGGAGAGGTATCTCTGGGCCCTCTCGGTAATGCACATCACATAAGCCTTGCAAGCACTGCAACTAATATGTTAGTTGTGAGATGATGTATTACGGAACGAGTAAAGAGACTTGCCGGTAACAAGATTGAACTAGGTATTGGATACCGACGATCGAATCTCGGGCAAGTAACATACCGATGACAAAGGGAACAACGTATGTTGTTATGCGGTCTGACCGATAAAGATCTTCGTAGAATATGTAGGAGCCAATATGGGCATCCAGGTCCCGCTATTGGTTATTGACCGGAGACGTGTCTCGGTCATGTCTACATTGTTCTCGAACCGTAGGGTCCGCACGCTTAACGTTACGATGACAGTTATTATGAGTTTATGCATTTTGATGTACCGAAGGTTGTTCGGAGTCCCGGATGAGATCACGGACATGACGAGGAGTCTCGAAATGGTCGAGACATAAAGATTGATATATTGGAAGCCTATGTTTGGACATAGGAAGTGTTCCGGGTGAAATCAGGATTTTACCGGAATACCGGGAGGGTTACCGGAACCCCCCGGGAGACGAATGGGCCTATTGGGCCTTAGTGGAAAAGAGAAAAGGGAAGCCCACAAGCTGGCCGGCGCCCCCCCTTTCCCCAAGTCCTAGTAGGACTAGGATAGGGGGCCGGCCCCCCTTCTCTCTCCTTTTCCCCCCGGGAGTCCTAATAGGATTAGGATTGGAGGGAGAAGTCCTACTCCCGGTGGGAGTAGGACTCCCCTGCGCCTCCTCTCCCTGGCCGGCCGGCTCCCCCTCCTCCAACCTTTATATACGGGGGCAGGGGGCACCCCAAGGCACACAAGTTGATCCTTGAGATCGTTCCTTAGCCGTGTGCGGTGCCCCCTGCCACCAAATTCCACCTCGATCGTACCGTTACAGTGCTTAGGCGAAGCCCTGCGTCGGTAGTACATCAAGATCGTCATCACGCCGTCGTGCTGACGGAACTCTTCCTCGACGCTTTGCTGGATCGGAGCCCGAGGAACATCATCGAGCTGAACGTGTGCTAAGAACTCGGAGGTGCCGGAGTAACGGTGCTTGGATCGGTCGGATCGGGAAGAAGACGTACGACTACTTCCTCTACGTTGTGTGATCGCTTCCGCAGTCGGTCTGCGTTGGTACGTAGACAACACTCTCCCCTCTCATTGCTGTGCATCACCATGATCTTGCGTGTGCGTCAGAAAATTTTCGAAATTACTGCGTTCCCCAACAGGCAAAAGCTTGGGTGCTGGATTTTGATCCTATTGAAGCGGCTCAGGGCTATCCCGGCTTGAAGGAAGACGGGTCAGAGTTTAGTGAAGCGGATCTGTGAGCAATAAACCGGGAGGTGCGTCCGCTAGCTTGTCAATTGGCTGAAGAAGCAGACTTGTCTCATTATCAAGCCCAATATGACAATCAAAACAAGCGAGTAGCTGCACCAATTCATGAGGCGGAAAATCTTATCCCTCCAATCCGTAAGCATACTTACGCTCCCGATATTGAACCGTCGTTGCTGATCCATGATGAAGCTGTCTTTCGAGCATTAATGGGAATCGACTGGACAACTATTGATTTCCAGCCGCTGGGTAGAGAAACTGAAGTTGAAGCGGCGCGGGATGACCCACAACCATCAGGCCAGGCTGGTGAGAAAGCTTGAACCGACAGCTGGTTTAAACTGCTTCTCCTTTGAAAAACAATGATCTTGTTTTGGGCACCGTGTTGCCTTGTAATAGGCTAGCTGATACTCTTGATCTTAATATGCCTTCGTGCATAACCACTGCAACTTGTGCTTTCTTTGGGTGATGAACTTTCCAAAGTATTTTCTGCAACATAAAAAATCTTAAAGTGCCATCGCAGTTGTACCGTCAGGCGGAGTATGATGTCTGCATATATAAAATCAAAATATCTGAAATTTAAGCATATGATCAAATCTTTGAGATACATAATACCTGCCATCGTTGGGCACGAAGTTGGCTTAGCCAATCTTGAGCCGGAGGTTTCATAAACCCACACTGTTGGAGGAGATAGCAGCTCTTGTATATATATATAATGCTGGTTTACCATGTAAACCGTGCCGGGTTATAAAACACCGTGTTACTCCGTAATAGGATGTTAACAAAAAATCAAACCGAGCAAATAGTCTCCGGATTAAAAATGGACCATGTTCCGTCAATTGACTGTCTGAACCGGTTTAAAAGTTTGTCGGTTTAAAAAACACAACAAAAAGAAAGAAAATATCTATCAAAGAAAATTGTGAAGCAAAGGCAATGATAAAACCATTTGCAAAAAGAGGCTTATTTAAGCCGATCAGATGGCGTTACCATGGTCGGACATGACCAAGCTCCCGATAGGTGTAGCTATGGTTCAAGTCAGCCAGGTCCCCAAATGAAACCATGGCATTTATGCCGATCAAGAGGCGTGGCAATGGTTCAGGTTCGACCAAGCCCCAAGTGATTCTGTGGGCTTAAGCCGATCAAGAGGCGTGACTGGTTCAGACGTGACCAAGTCCCCAAGTGATCTGGTGGCTCTCGCCTATCAAGAGGTGTTGCATTGGTTCGGACACGACCAAGCCCCCAAGTGATATAACATGATGCTTTTGAAAAGCTAACTCAAGGGGTAAACCGGAGGCCGCTTTAGAACAACTCCGTGTAACCACACATGATGTAAAAGAACATATACCCCGCTTTAGCTGAGGTTCCGGTTTATTATATTTAATCATAATATATACAACGTCGTAATATGTACATAAGTAGAGTCAATGGCTCAGGTATAGTAAGGCCGAAGATGAGCTATGTTCCACGGCCTGTTGGTCTCCTCCTCTGATGTACGTGAGTCTTTATGCTCTCGAATATCGATCAGATAGTATGACCCGTTCTGCAGATTCTTGCTGACCACGAAAGGTCCCTCCCAAGGAGGGGATAGCTTATGCATATCAGTGTGATCTTGGATGAGCCGAAGCACCAAATATCCTTCCTGAAAGGTTCTGGTTCTGACTCGGCGACTGTGATAACGACGAAGATCCTGTTGGTAAATCGCTGAGCGGGCAGCTGCTATGTCATGTTCTTCATCCAACAGGTCCAGAGCGTCTTGCCGTGCTGTCTCGTTGTCCGCTTCAACATAAGCCGCCACACGAGGTGAGTCATGACGGATATCACTGGGGAGAACCGCCTCCGCTCCGTAGACCATGAAGAACGGTGTGTATCTTGTTGATCTGTTAGGTGTAGTATTGATGCTCCATAACACAGATGATAACTCTTCTACCCAACAACCCGGTGTTCTCTGCAAAGGAACCATAAGCCGGGGCTTGATGCCTTTCAAGATCTCTTGATTAGCCCTTTCTGCTTGACCATTGAACTATGGGTGTGCCACTGATGAAACGTCAAGCCGGATGTGCTCCCATTCGCAGAACTCCTTCATGGCACCTTTGGACAAATTGGTACCATTATCTGTGATGATACTGTGTGGAAAGCCAAACCGGAAAATCACTTTTTTGATGAACTGAACCGCCGTGGCCGCATCACACTTGCTAACAGGTTCTGCCTCCACCCACTTTGTAAACTTGTCAACCGCCACCAGGAGGTGGGTCTTCTTATCTTTGGACCTTTGGAAAGGCCCAACCATATCCAGCCCCCAAGTCACAAACGGCCAAGTAATTGGAATCATTCTCAATTCTTGAGCTGGCACATGAGCACGTCTTGAAAACTTTTGGCAACCATCACATCGTCTGACCAGATCCTCCGCATCAGCATGAGCAGTTAACCAATAGAAGCCATGGCGGAACGCTTTAGCCACCAAAGATTTTGAACCGGCGTGGTGACCACAATCTCCTTCGTGGATCTCACGCAAAATTTCACAGCCTTCTTCAGGAGACACACAACATTGAAGCGCCCCTGACACACTGTAATGATGCAACTCGCCATTGACAATAGTCATGGACTTGAACCGCCGGATTATCTGTCGGGCCAGAGTCTCATCCTCTGGTAACTCACCCTGGTTCATGTACGCCAGGTAAGGAAGTGTCCAATTCGGAATGATATGAAGAGCTGCCACCAATTGAGCCTCCGGATCAGGAATAGCCAAATCCGCTTCACCAGGGAGCTTGACCGACGGGTTGTGCAGCACATCCAGAAAAACATTAGGCAGGACCGGTTTACGCTGAGAGCCCAGCCGACTTAAAGCGTCCGCCGCTTCATTCTTCCGTCGATCCACGTGGTCCACCTGATAGCCTTTAAAGTGACCTGCAACAATATCCACCTCACGACGATATGCTGCCATGAGTGGGTCCTTGGAATCCCAAGTGCCGGATACTTGTTGAGCCACGAGGTCCGAGTCACCGAAGCACTTAACTCGACTTAGATTCATCTCCTTAGCCATCCGGAGACCATGGAGCAAGGCTTCATACTCAGCTGCATTGTTAGTACAAGGGAACATTAAGCGGAGAACGTAACAAAACTTATCACCTCGTGGGGAAGTTAATACGACTCCAGCCCCCGAGCCTTCCAATTTCCTGGATCCGTCGAAATGGATGGTCCAATATGTGTGATCCGGTTTTTCTTCAGGTGCTTGCAGTTCCGTCCAATCATTGATGAAATCAACAAGTGCGTGAGACTTAACTACCGTATGAGGCACATACTTCAACCCGTGCGGCCCAAGCTCTATAGCCCACTTGGCAATCCGGCCAGTCGCTTCCCGGTTCTGGATGATATCCCCTAAGGGAGCAGAACTGACCACCGTAATGGGGTGCCCTTGGAAGTATTGCTTGAGCTTCCGGCTTGCCATAAAAACTCCATATACTAGCTTCTGCCAATGCGGATACCTTTGCTTGGACTCAATGAGTACCTCGCTGATATAATAGACCGGAAGTTGAACCGGATGCTCCTTACCTGCCTCCTTTCGCTCCACCACAATAGCCACGCTGACCGCACGAGCATTAGCAGCAACATATAGCAGTAACGGCTCCTCGTCAATGGGAGCGACGAGCACAGGTGGATTGGCCAATTGCCGCTTTAAGTCCTCAAATGCTTCATCAGCAGCGGAACTCCAGACGAACTGATCCGTCTTCTTCAACATCTGATACAAAGGGATTGCCTTCTCACCAAGGCGGCTGATAAACCGTCTCAACGCGGCAATCTGGCCTGCCAGGCGTTGAACATCTTTGATACACTTTGATTTGGCCAGGGAGGTGATGGTTGTGATCTTCTCCGGATTAGCCTCAATTCCCCTGTTGGATACTAGAAAACCCAATAATTTGCCTGCCGGTACACCAAAGACACACTTGGCCGGATTAAGCATCATCTTGTATGTCCTTAGGTTATCAAAGGTTTCCTTCAAATCGTCAACAAGAGTCTCCTTCTCCCTGGACTTAACCACAATATCATCCACATAAGCATGTACATTACGGCCAATCTGCTTGTGAAGACAATTTTGTACACACCGTTGATAAGTTTCCTGGGCACTCTTGAGCCCAAAGGGCATAGACACATAGCAGAAGGCTCCAAAGGGAGTTATGAATGCCGTCTTCTCCTGGTCCTTAACTGCCATTTTGATCTGATGATAGCCAGAATATGCATCCAAAAAACTTAAACGCTCGCAACCTGCCGTAGCATCAATGATTTGATCAATACAGGGGAGGGCAAAAGGATCTACTGGACAAGCCTTATTAAGATCTGTGTAATCCACACACATGCGCCATGTGCCATTTTTCTTAAGGACTAGCACAGGATTGGCAAGCCACTCAGGGTGAAAAACTTCAACAATAAAGCCAGCTGCTAAGAGCCTGGCTACCTCTTCTCCAATCGCCTTGCGTCTTTCTTCATTAAACCGGCGGAGGAACTATTTCACCGGTTTGTATTTAGGATCCACATTAAGGGTGTGCTCAGCGAGTTGCCTCGGTACACCTGGCATGTCAGAGGGCTTCCATGCAAAAATGTCCCGATTCTCATGGATGAACTCGATGAGCGCGCTTTCCTATTTCGGATCCAAGTTGGCACTGATGCTGAACTGCTTGGATGAATCGCCAGGTACGAAGTCAACAAGCTTAGTTTCTGCTGCCGATTTGAACTTCAGGGCCGGATCATGCTCCGTGGTTGGCTTCTTTAATGGAGCCATGTCCGCCGGATCAACATTGTCCCTATAATACTTCAGCTCCTCGGTGGCACAAACCGACTCTGCGTAGGCCGCATCTCCTTCCTCGCACTCCAAAGCGATTTTACGGCTTCCGTGAACCGTTATTGTCCCCTTGTGACCCGGCATCTTGAGCTGCAAATACACATAACAGGGCCGTGCCATAAACTTGGCGTAGGCCGGCCGCCCAAACAGGGTGTGATATGGACTTTGGATTTTCACCACTTCAAACGTCAATGTCTCTGACCTGGAATCATGATCATCTCCAAAGGCCACTTCCAAAGCTATCTTACCAACAGGATATGCTGACTTGCCAGGTACCACACCGTGGAACACCGTATTAGACGGTTTGATATTTTTATCTGTTAGTCCCATACGACGGAAGGTCTCATAGTACAAGATATTAATGCTGCTCCCTCCATCCATGAGCACCTTGGTGAACTTGTAACCTCCCACCTGAGGCGCCACCACCAGAGCCAACTGACCCGGATTATCAACCTGGGGAGGGTGATCCTCTCTGCTCCATATGATTGGCTGTTCAGACCAGCGTAGATAACGGGGCACGGCCGGTTCAACAGAGTTGAGTGCCCGCCTCTGAACCTTCCGGTCTCGCTTGTCCAAGCTAGTGGTGAAGACATGGTACTGCCCACTACTCAACTGCTTTGGGTTACTCTGGTAACCTGACTATTGCTGCTATTGGTTGTAACCACCCTGGTTGTTCTGATTATTTTGATTATTATGTCCGCCCGGATTACCATTAAATCCTGAACCGGAATTTCCTCCACCGTAACCCGGCCCGGATCCTGAGCCACTGCCGGAGCCATGATCATACCGGAAAGCATTAGAATTCTTGAACTCCTGCATAATGAAGCAATCCTTCCAAAGGTGGTTTGCTGGCGCCTCCTTCGTCCCATGTCTCGGACAGGGCTGGCTTAGTAGATAATTTAGGCGGTCCGGGTTAGGGTTGGGTGCCCCACTGCGATTTGGCGGCTTACCCCTGCGTTGCTGGCCCTTGTCCTGCGCGTTGGTATTAGCCACAAAGTCCATGTTACCATCCGCTTTACGCTTGCCTCCACCACCATTGCCTGCCAAGTGATGCTGCTAACCTTTGGGGTTGTCGTTCCTCTTTCCCTTCCCTGCCTTGTCATCATCAGATTCGGGATCCTTGGTACTATCAGAATCAGCATACTTTACCAAAGCAGCCATGAGGGTTCCCATGTCAGTGCAATGGCGCTTCATCCGTCCCAACTTTAGCTTCAGGGGCCCAAACTGGCAGTTGCCTTCTAGGGTTAAGACTGCGGTGTCAGCGTTGATGCGGTCTGATGAATGCAACACTTGTGAGACCCGGCGCACCCAATGAGTCATCGATTCTCCTTCCTCCTGGACACAGGCAGCTAAGTCTACTATCGACATGGGCTGCTTACATGTATCCTTGAAATTACTGATAAACCAGGCTCGTAATTGGGCCCATGAACTAATAGAATTGGCCGGTAAGCTTTTTAACCAAGTGCGGGCCGTTCCTTCAAGCATCATGGTGAAGTACTTCGCACATGCCGCATCATCCACATCAAGCATCTCCATGGCCATCTCATAGCTCTCCACCCATGTCTCTGGGGGTTGATCCGCCGTGTAATTTGGTACCTTGCGCAGGCCCTTGAAATCCTTGGGCAGGCGAACATTGCGCAAAGCGGGGACAAGGCAAGGCACCCCCAAAGAACTAGAAGTAACACCAGGTTCGGTCGAGATAGTTGGACGAACCGGCGTAAGCTGCCGAGCCTGATACTGTGCGGCTAACTCGGCCTCCCTGCGCGCTCGGGCCCGGTCCACCACTTCCTGAGCGTTATCAGCACCACCCGCTGGGTTGTTGCCGTGTGGTGCTCCACGTCATTCATTACTTGACACTGCCGGTTCATCCATATACCTGCTATAGCTCCGGCTTGGACGAGGGGTCGAGTGAATCCGGTCGCGGTTGTACGAGTATGCTTCCTGTTGGACCAAAGCTGTCCTCAGAAGCTCCTTGACCCGTCGCGTCTCTACTGCCTGCGGTGAGTCACCTTCAATTGGAATGGCCTCCAGCCATGCAGCAGCGGCAACGAGATTGTCCATCGGGTTGGAGTAGTGACCCGGAGGTGTCGAAACAGCCTGAGGTATAACAGTGTTTTGACGAGGCAGATCCATCCGACGGGGCTGAACCGGCGCACCGGTCGTGGGAGCCTCCGCCCGGTTTACCTCCAGCGGATTACTGGTTCCTGCTCCTGGGGTGTTGAAAAGGTCTCTGGCCTCGAAAACCGAAGGCAAACGGGATCGGTACTTCCTCTTCATGACTTCATGCGACGCGTTCTGATCCAACATGAGCCTGTAGGCTTGTGCGTCTAGAGCGGCCCGCTCTGCGGTCATCCTGGCATCCTCAGCTGCCAGGTCCGCCTTGGCCTGGGTGATCTATTCCTTCACCTTTGCTATCTCCGCGCTGTGGGCATCCTGATCCGCCGGGTTAGCTTCTGCCATGAGCACAGCCAATGCATCAAATAGATCTGATGGAACTTGAGCCGGCGGGCGTACAGAGCCTCCTGCCCCGGCAGCCGTTGCTGCTACTGAACCGGAGGTCATTGGCGCAGCGGTCGAAGAATGAAGCACTGCCTGTGTGCCGGCCATGAATATTCCAACTCGGTTGGGCAGATCAGAGGGGTCCGGAATACTGTCGCCATCGGAACAGCCCCCAATCCGGCCATCTTGTAGCTGATATAGAGATTCGGTTTCTCCGGTTGATGACTCGTCGTCGGAACAAACGACGGTCTCGCCGCGAGATTCCGATCCATCCTCATAACTTCCTCCATGGATGACTCCCACGAAGGCACGTTTCATGACCGGTTTAACCCGGGCGGATCGCGTACGCTGAGCCGTCTTGACGAGGTCGGTGCAGATGTCCGGCTCAGGGCCCGGTTCACCGATCTTGCCAATGAAAATGTGAATGCCACCAAAGGGGACCCGGTACCCGTACTCGACTGAGCCGGCCTCGGGGCCCCAGCCTGCATCATCGATGTAGAGCTTGCCGCAACGACTCTTAGTCATCCGGCCTACAGCGTAGCCCTCGAGTCCTTCAAAGCGGCCCTCCAAGAACCTGAAACCATCATGTGATAGCCCCATGGTGGGTGCCAACTGTCGTGGTTTTTTCACGGCAGATGTCCTAGAGAAAGGACTTAGTCATGGAGCCATCGCGACGGGTTAGCTTAAAGGGGTTAAAGCGGACATAGGGACGCAAGAGAGTTTATACTAGTTCGGCCCCTTCGATGAAGGTAAAAGCCTACGTCTAGTTGTGATGGAATTGATGGGGTTTCGATGACTAGGGAGCAAACAAGCTTCGCCTAAGTCTCGAGTTGTTGTCTGTTGTTCTTGAACCACCGCCGGGTCGTCCCCTTATATACACGGGTGACGCCCGTCGGTTCACAGAGTCCAAATACCGGCTCATAGATGTGTCCAGTTTGGTCTCCACTTATTCCTAACTTACAATACAAGTTATATACCAACGCCGGTTTACGGTTACAGGCGTTGAACTGACTATGGACCTTGAGCCCTCATCTGCCTTCTTGGGCTTTAACATAGTTAACTACTGATGAAGTTAACCCGGCCCAGATAGGCTGGTTTACGCCCAGTAGTGATATCCCCAACACATATGGTTGTCACTTTATTGTATGCAATGCCATTGCCCTTGTAATGCTTTACTTTATCACTATGCGGTAGCGATAGTCGTAGAAACATAAGATTGGCGAGACGACAATGATGCTACGATGGAGATCAAGGTGTCGCGTCGGTGACGATGGTGATCATGACGGTGCTTCGGAGATGGAGATCGCAAGCACAAGATGATGATGGCCATATCATATCACTTATATTGACTGCATGTGATGTTTATCTTTTATGCATCTTAACTTGCTTTGATTGACAGTAGCATTTTAAGATGATCTCTCACTAATTATCAAGAAGTGTTCTCCCTGAGTATGCACCGTTGCGAAAGTTCTTCGTGCTGAGACACCACGTGATGATCGGGTGTGATAGGCTCTACGTTCAAATACAACGGGTGCAAAACAGTTGCACACGCGGAATACTCAAGTTATACTTGATGAGCCAAGCATATACAGATATGGCCTCAGAACACGGAGACCGAAAGGTCGAGCGTGAATCATATAGTAGATATGATCAACATAGTGATGTTCACCAATGAAACTACTCCATCTCATGTGATGATCGGACAGGGTTTAGTTGATTTGGATCACGTGTATCTAAGTGGGAGTTCTTAAGTAATATGATTAATTGAACTTAAATTTATTATGAACTTAGTCCTGGTAGTATTTTGCAAATTATGTTGTAGATCAATAGCTCGCGTTGTTGCTTTCAAATGTTTGTTTTGATATGTTCCTAGAGAAAATTATGTTGAAAGATATTAGTAGCAATGATGCGGATTAGATCTGTGATCTAAGGTTTATCCTCATTGCTGCACAGAAGAATTATGTCCTTGATGCACCGCTAGGTGACAGACCTATTGCAGGAGCAGATGCAGACATTATGAACGTTTGGCTAGCTCAATATGATGACTACTTGATAGTTTAGTGCACCATGCTTAACGGCTTAGAATCGGGACTTCAAAGACGTTTTGAACGTCATGGACCATATGAGATGTTCCAGGAGTTGAAGTTAATATTTCAAGCAAATACCTGAGTTGAGAGATATGAAGTCTCCAACAAGTTCTATAGCTACAAGATGGAGGAGAATCGCTCAAGCAGTGAGCATGTACTCAGATTGTCTGGGTACTACAATCGCTTGAATCAAGTGGGAGTTAATCTTCCAGATAAGATAGTGATTGACAAAATTCTCTAATCACCATCACCAAGTTAGTAGAACTTCGTGATGAACTATAGTATGCAAGGGATAACGGAAACGATTCCCAAGCTTTTCATGATGATGAAATCGATGAAGGTATAAATCAAGAAAGAACATCAAGTATTGATGGTTGACAAGATCACTAGTTTCAAGAAAACGGCAAAGGGAAGAAGGGGAACTTCAAGAAGAACGGCAAGCAAGTTGCTGCTCAAGTGAAGAAGCCCAAGTCTGATCCTAAGCCTGAGACTAAGTGCTTCTACTACAAAGGGACTGGTCACTGGAAGTGGAGGAGAATCGCTCAACTAGTGAGCATGTGCTCAGATTGTCTGGGTACTACAATCACTTGAATCAAGTGGGAGTTAATCTTCCAGGCAAAATAGTGATTGACAGAATTCTCTAGTCACCATCACCAAGTTAGTAGAACTTCGTGATGAACTATGATATGCAAGGGATAACGGAAACGATTCCCAAGCTCTTCGTAATGCTGAAATCGACAAAGGTAGAAATCAAGAAAAACATCAAGTGTTGATGGTTGACAAGACCACTAGTTTCAAGAAAAGGGCAAAGGGAAGAAAGGGAACTTCAAGAAGAACGGCAAGCGAGTTGCTGCTCAAGTGAAGAAGCCCAAGTCTGGACCTAAGCCTGAGACTAAGTGCTTCTACTGCAAAGGAACTGGTCATTGGAAGCGGAACTACCCCAAGTATTTGGCGGATAAGAAGGATGGCAAAGTGAACAAAGGTATATTTGATATACAGATTATTGATCTGTATTTTACTAGTGTTCATAGCAAACCCTCGGTATTTGATACTGGTTCAGTTACTAAGAGTAGTAACTCGAAACAGGAGTTGCAGAATGAACAGAAACTAGTTAAGGGTGAAGTGACGATGTGTGTTGGAAGTAGTTCCAAGATTGATATGATCATCATCGCACACTCCCTATACTTTCGGGATTAGTGTTGAACCTAAATAAGTGTTATTTGGTGTTTGCGTTGAGCATGAATATGATTTGATCATGTTTATTGCAATACGGTTATTCATTTAAGTTAGAGAATAATTGTTGTTCTATTTACATGAATAAAACCTTATATGGTTACACACCCAATGAAAATGGTTCATTGGATCTCGATCGTAGTGATACACATATTCATAATATTGAAGACAAAAGATGCAAAGTTAATAATGATAGTGCAACTTATTTGTGGCACTGCCGTTTATGTCATATTGGTGTAAAGCGCATGAAGAAAATCCATGCTGATGGGTTTTTGGAATCACTTGATTATGAATCAGTTGATGCTTGCGAACCATGCCTCATGGGCAAGATGACTAAGACTCCGTTCTTCGGAACAATGGAGCGAGCAACAGATTTGTTGGAAATCATACATACTGATGTATGTGGTCCGATGAATATTGAGGCTCGTGGCAGGTATCATTATTTTCTGATCTTCACAGATGATTTGAGCAGATATGAGTATATCTACTTGATGAAACACAAGTCTGAAATATTTGAAAAGTTCAAAGAATTTCAAAGTGATGTGGAGAATCATCGTAACAAAAATAAAAGTTTCTACGATATGATCGCAGAAGTAAAATATTTGAGTTACGAGTTTGGCCTTCAGTTAAAACAATGTGACATAGTTTCACTACTCACGCCACCTGGAACACCACAGCATAATGGTGTGTCCGAATGTCATAACCGTACTTTATTAGATATGGTGCGATCTATGATGTCTCTTACCGATCTACCACTATCGTTTTGGGGTTATCTATTAGAGACAGCTGCATTCACGTTAAATAGGGCACCATCTAAATCCGTTGAGACGACACCGTATAAACTATGGTTTGGCAAGAAACCTAAGCTGTCGTTTCTTAAAGTTTGAGGTTGCAATGCTTATGTGAAAAAGTTTCAACCTGATAAGCTCTAACCTAAATCGGAGAAGTGCGTCTTCATAGGATACCCAAAAGAAAATGTTGGGTACACCTTCTATCACAGATCCAAAGGCAATATATTCGTTGCTTTGAATGGATCCTTTCTAAAAAGGAGTTTCTCTCGAAAGAAGTGAGTGGGAGGAAAGTAGAACTTGATGAGGTAACTGTACCTGCTCCCTTATTGGAAAGTAGTTCATCACAGAAATCTGTTCCCGTGACTACTACACCAATTAGTGAGGAAGCTAATGATGATGATCATGTAACTTCAGATCAAGTTGCTACCGAACCTCGTAGGTAAACCAGAGTGAGATCCGCACCAGAGTGATACGGTAATCCTATTCTGGAGGTCATGTTACTTGACCATGACGAGCCTACGAACTATGAGGGAGCGATGATGAGCCCAGATTCCGCGAAATGGCTTGAGGCCATGAAATCTGAGATGAGATCCATGTATGAGAACAAAGTATGGACTTTGATTGACTTGCCCAATGATCGGCGAGCCATTGTGATTAAATGGATCTTCAAGAGGAAGACGGACGCTAATAGTAGTGTTACTATCTACAAAGCTAGAATTGTCGCAAAAAGGTTTTCGACAAGTTCAAGGTGTTGACTACGATGAGAGTTTCTCACTCATATCTATGCTTAAGTCTGTCCGAATCATGTTAGCAATTACCGCATTTTATGAAATCTGGCAAATGGATAAACAAAACTGCATTCCTTAATGGATTTATTAAAGAAGAGTTGTATATGATGCAACCAGAAGGTTTTGTCAATCCTAAAGGTACTAACAAAATATGCAAGCTCCAGCGATCCATCTATGGACTGGTGCAAGCATCTCGGAGTTGGAATATACGCTTTGATAAGTTGATCAAAGCATATAGTTTTATACAGACTTGCAGTGAAGCCTGTATTTACAAGAAAGTGAGTGGGAGCACTACAACATTTCTGATAAGTATATGTGAATGACATATTGTTGATCGGAGATAATGTAGAATTATTCTGCAAAGCATAAAGGAGTATTTGAAAGGAGTTTTTCAAAGAAAGACCTCGGTGAAACTGCTTACATATTGAGCATCAAGATCTATAAAGATAGATCAAGACGCTTGATAAGTTTTTCAATGAGTACATACCTTGACAAGTTTTTGAAGAAGTTCAAAATGGATCAAGCAAAGAAAGGATTCTTGCCTGTGTTACAAGGTGTAAAGTTGAGCAAGACTCAAAGCCCGACCACGGCAGAAGATAGAAAGAGAATGAAAGTCATTCCCTATGCCTCAGCCATAGGTTCTATAAAGTATGTCATGCTGTGTACCAGATCTATTGTATACCCTACACTGATTTTGGCAATGGAGTACAATAGTGATCTAGGAGTAGATCACTGGACAGCGGTCAAAATTATCCTTAGTGGAATAAGGATATGTTTCTCGATTATGGAGGTGACAAAAAGGTTCGTCGTAAAGGGTTACGTCGATGCAAGTTTTGACAGTGATCCAGATGACTCTAAGTCTTAATCTGTATACATATTGAAAATGGGAGCAATTAGCTAGAGTAGCTCCATGCAGAGCATTGTTGACATAGAAATTTACAAAATACATACGGATCTGAATGTGGCAGACCCGTTGACTAAACTCCTCTCACAAGCAAAACATGATCACACCTTAGTACTCTTTGGGTGTTAATCACATAGCGATGTGAACTAGATTATTGACTCTAGTAAACCCTTTAAGTGTTGGTCACATAACGATGTGAACTATGGGTGTTAATCACATGATGATGTGAACTATTGGTGTTAAATCACATGGCAATGTGAACTAGATTATTGACTCTAGTGCAAGTGGGAGACTGAAGGAAATATGCCCTAGAGGCAATAATAAAGTTATTATTTATTTCCTCATTTCATGATAAATGTTTATTATTCATGCTAGAATTGTATTAACCGAAAACATAATACATGTGTGAATACATAGACAAACAGAGTGTCACTAGTATGCCTCTACTTGACTAGCTCGTTAATCAAAGATGGTTATGTTTCCTAACCATAGACAAAGAGTTGTCATTTGATTAACGGGATCACATCATTAGGAGAATAATGTGATTGACTTTACCCATTCCGTTAGCTTAGCACCCGATCGTTTAGTATGTTGTTATTGCTTTCTTCATGACTTATACATGTTCCTATGACTATGAGATTATGCAACTCCCGTTTGCCGGAGGAACACTTTGTGTGCTACCAAATGTCACAACGTAACTGGGTGATTATAAAGGAGCTCTACAGGTGTCTCCAAAGGTACATGTTGGGTTGGCGTATTTCGAGATTAGGATTTGTCACTCCGATTGTCGGAGAGGTATCTCTGGGCCCTCTCGGTAATGCACACCACATAAGCCTTGCAAGCATTACAACTAATGAGTTAGTTGTGAGATGATGTATTACGGAATGAATAAAGAGACTTGCCGGTAATGAGATTGAACTAGGTATTAAGATACCGATGATCGAATCTCGGGCAAGTAACATACCGATGACAAAGGGAACAACGTATGTTGTTATGCGGTCTGACCGATAAAGATCTTCGTAGAATATGTAGGAGCCAATATGAGCATCCAGGTTCCGCTATTGGTTATTGACCGGAGACGTGTCTCGGTCATGTCTACATTGTTCTCGAACCCGTAGGGTCCGCACGCTTAACGTTACGATGACAGTTTCATTATGAGTTTATATATTTTGATGTACCGAAGTTTGTTTGGAGTCCCGGATGTGATCACGGACATGACGAGGAGTCTCGAAATGGTCAAGACATGAAGATTGATATATTGGAAGCCTATGTTTGGACATCGGAAGTGTTCCGGGTGAAATCGGCATTTTACCGGAGTACCGGGAGGTTACCGGAACCCCTCGGTAACCTAATGGGCCTAGTGGAGGAAGAGGAGAGGAGGCCTAGGGGCTACCGCGCGCCCCTCCCCCCCCCCCCAAGTCCGAATTGGACAAGGAGGGGGGACGTCGCCCCCCCCCCTTTCCTTTCCCCTCTCTCCTCCTTCCCCCCAAGTCCTAATCCAACTAGGGAAAGGGGGGAGTCCTACTCCCGGTAGGAGTAGGACTCCTCCGGCGTGCCTCCTCCTAGGGCCGGCCGCACCCCCCCCCTGCTCCTTTATATACGGGGGCAGGGGGGCACCTCTAGACACACAAGTTGATCTTCATGATCGTTCTCTTAGCCGTGTGCGGTGCCCCCTCCACCATACTCCTCGATAATATTGTAGCGGTGCTTAGGTGAAGCCCTGCGATGATAGAACATCAAGATCGTCACTACGCCGTCGTGCTGGCGGAACTCTTCCCCGACACTTTGCTGGATCGGAGTCCGGGAATCGTCATCGAACTGAACGTGTGCTAGAACTCGGAGGTGCCGTAGTTTCGGTGCTTGATCGATCGGGTCGCGTAGACGTACGACTACATCAACCGCGTTGTCATAACGCTTCCGCTTTCGGTCTACGAGGGTACGTAGACAACACTCTCCCCTCTCGTTGCTATGCATCACCATGATCTTGTGTGTGCGTAGAATTTTTTTTAAAATTACTACGTTCCTCAACAGGCTGGCCCAAGCATAAGTAAGGAGGAGTATGCGCTGGGCTGTTATATGGCGACCTACGCGCGAAATAGGACCTATGTCCAGACATCTTAAGAAGAAGACTGGACCTGTCAACGACTCCGAGTAGCGACCCAGTGAACGACCCAGACAGCGACCGTGCAAGTAACTTCAGAGCAACAACCTGATTTATCGGCAAGACCAAACGTGTGGACGCCACAGGCGAAATGTAATAGGAAATGGTACGCCTGATATCTCAATTCCTGTTTGGCGCCTTAAGCTTTATTTATATTTTATTTTGTTAATATAAACGGTTTAGCCCATGTAAAAACACTAGTAGGTAGCAAACGATTCAGCTCATGTAAGGTTTTTTGTTCGTGATTTTTCTATATGTTTTTTTCCTATGCGGGTTTTGCTCCGTTTTCACGTTTTTATTTTCTTTAAAAAAACTAAATTTCTAGACTTTTTCCAATTCTCTGAAGTTTTTTCAAAAACCAGAACTTTTTGCCAAATTCGTCAACTTGTTTTATATGTGCGAACATTTTTTCAAATCCATGAAATTTTTTCAAATTCTGTGATTTTTTTCAAATTCATTAAAAAAATTCAAATTCATGAAATTTCTAAATTCACAAATTTTTATCAAATTCGCAAACTATTTTCATTTCCTCGAACATTTTTCAATTTCGATGAACCTTTTTCAAATTCATGAACTTTTCTCAAATTCATTGTTGTTTTCAATGTTTCAAATAATTATTTTCCAAATTTATGCTTTCTTTCTGAAATAATCTATAATGGGTATATAATACTCCCTCCATTCCTAAATATAGGGTGTATAGTTTTTGGCACGGAAATTAAAAAACGCATATGGAGGGAAAATCTCATAAGTTTTGGGCGATATTACAACTGACTAATTGGCATGATAAAATAGAGGAGATTGTCTAATATAAGTAAATGTAATCAAATCCCTAAAAAAATTATCCAAACGAGTGATGCAACGCAATACACCTTATATTTTGGGTTTTTTTTCAAAAATCTATACACCTTATATCAAGGAACGGAGGGAGTATATGTTAATGTTGTACTAAAAGAAGGGTCAAATAACATTGTTTCCTTATTGTAGGCAACTAAGTGAGTGCGACCTAGGAGCTACTAGCTATGACCACTGTCATTCGTGTGCGGGGTTCGAATCATGCTTCTTCGAGATTAACAAGCGGAATAACTTGTTAAAAAATCATGTTTACATTTTAATCGAGTTGTTGGGCCGGCCCACTACAAGTCCCTTGTGAGCGTCACTAATGCTAACCGGCACTAAGAGCGCCTAATAGGAGGTCTCTATGTGTGCCCACCTCTCTGTCGCAAGTAGAAGGATCAGATGAACGACCTTGTTATTTATGGGTTGCAGAGTACTAATTTTTTTCATTTTTCACTCGGGGGGTGGGGTGTGATGGCCCAGATTCCTCACCGTGAAGCTTCGCCAGTGGCTGGCATCACTGAAATCAGGACTTGCGTAGTGGCATTCTCTATTCAATTTAACTAATTTAATTATCGATAAATAGTGAATACATGCATGCATACATTCTAGTGGAAGACCCCCCCCCCCCCCCCTCGCAATCAAGGCCTTGTTCTTCCATGCGAACCAAACCTCCAACGACCTAGATCCACCCAGGGATTGGATGATCCCCATCCCTTTACCCAAATCCCCATCAATCCCTCAAACCACAATCCCTTATAATCCATGCTCCAATCCTCCTGACGCCCCTTCGCCGCCACTTCAAGAGGCACCATGGGGAAGAAAAGAGATGAAGCGCTCCGCTAGGAGATTCCTTCCGTGGAAGTGCAGCTGCTGGTTTTTCCCTAGTGGTTTGGACAGTGATGGGCCGGGGAAACGCCCCGCGTGGGACTTAACAAAATGCCAAAAAAACAGGTGGCTAGGATTACTCCCTAGCGAGGGCGATCCTCGTGGATCCGCAAGGTTTCGGCCCCATACCTTGCGTAGGTGGGCATGAACGAACAAAACCTAGGTCATGTTGAAGCAATAGCTAGCTGCAAGCCATGCATGTACGAGGTGCATGTGAATTGTCCCCTGGCTCAGCTTTTGTCACGTCATCAAATACTTCCTTTTTAGATAAGAGGAGTTTGCCCGGCTGTAGAGAACTGAAGCCCTTAAATGTTTACAAACAGAGGTCTAACAACACGAATAAAAGACAAAGACACATAAATTCAATATAACACATTGACTATTTGACTTTTGCAAAAAAAAATGAAAAATTTGCAAAAAAAAATTGGATTGGAAAAAACATCATAAATTTGCAAAAAAAAATCATGAATATGAAGAAGAGTTTTAAAATGTGAAAAAGGTCATGAATTATGAAACAAATTGTGATTTTTTAATCTTTTCATTTTTTAAGATTAAAAAACAACCTAATTTTAAAAAAATGTGGATATGAAAAAAAGTGTTCATGGACTTGAAAAAAGTTCGCGGGGTTCTATAAAAAAGTTCATCAATTTGAAAAAAATTAGAAAATTGAAAATTTAATGAATTCGAAAAAAAATTGGATTGAAAATTTGCGCACATTTTACAATAAAATAGAAAAGGAAAACCAAACAAATCCGGTCCAAATAAACGACCCATCGCGGGGAGGGGTGTGTGTGTTGTTTGAATTTGCCTTTAAATGGAGCTTAAAGCGCCAAATAGAGAAATCGCTATTTAAGGGGCACCCCTTGCAAATGTCACTCCCACATCCCCGGGAGTTGATATGTAGCAACCTAGAATTTTTTTATTTTTTCATAAAAATTCATTTTTTCAAAATGTTTTATCTCTTGAACCGTGCGTCCAAATCTTAAACTGTTTTAATTTGCGTCGAGATCTTCAAGACTATATCGCATGTTATTACGTTTTATAAACTTTTTCACGAGACACCTTGTTTTTCACGTTTTCCCATTTTGAGAGGCACTGGAAGCAAAACTATGCCTTCACAAGAAGCAAACCTATGCCTCTTGTGGAAGCAAAAAAAAAACCCTGTTTTTTCTCTTTCTGAGAGGCACAATTATGCCTCTCGTAGAACAAAAAAAAACCTTCCCATTTCAAGAGGCACAGTTGTGCCTCTCGCGAAAGCAAGCATGTGCCTCCATAAGAAGCAAATCTGTGGCTCTCGTGAAAATAAAGAAACATGTTTTTTTTTCCTTTTTGAGAGGCACTGTGCCTCTCACGATTTGCTTCTCGGAAACAAAAAAAGTGTTTTTTCACGCAAACAATATATTCAATCTTTCCCTAAAAATCTAGGGAAAACCATGGTAAAACCAAAAGTAAAAAAAAACATCTAAACCTCAAAAAACAAGTACAGAAAAATAAAAAATCCCGAGGAAGCGTCCAGCAAGTGACATGCGGCGGCTGAGAGCTCGCAGCACGCTCTTAGCCCATCAAAGGTGACCTTGTGGGGTACCTTTTAGTTTTTTTAGGGAAACCTCCTACCTAGTTGCTCCCAGATGATGGTAGATTTTTTTAGGTAGACGGTAGATTTTTTTAGCTAAAAGTTGACAATAGTTTTTTTAGAAACACCTATAACTTTATTCATACTTATAACAATTACATATACACTAATTTGGACCTAAGATTAAAGAAAATACAAAGTAGCTCTTATGACTAAGAGTTACAATGAAATCTCTTGAAAACTCCTTCATGGTATCAATCTTTGCTCAAAGAAATACCCCAAAGACTTCGGTAAAGAGGTTGTAATTGAACTGGAGCAACGACATTGTCATTCTTTCACCCGCATGAACATTATCAATAATGGTTTTTGAAAGCGCTTTGAGTTGCCTATCCAAAAAATGGGAAGCCTTAATCGATGAACGTATAGATGTGCCGGTCAGTTCAAAGGATTTGTGTATAGGCCGGTGAGTTTAAAAAATAGCTACAGATGGGCCAATGCAACAGGCCGGTCTACTTTCCAAGCCTGCTAGGGAAACTTGTACTGAACGAAATTTCCTTTGTCTAAAAAAATGAAATTCGGCCGGAGACCGGCTCGGATTCACGATCCTCTCCTCGCGGATATATGCTTTCTCGCCATGTCCATATTTAGGGTAAATTAACCTCCATGGATCTTCTACTTGATTTTCTTTTGTAAATGTATGGCCGCGTTCATAGACCCTTCACTTGATTTATACGACTGCACCCATGGATCTTTTATGTACTTGCTTTTGATGTGTATGATAACAAACTCATCTTGTATGGCCAGTTTCCTGGTGCAAAATGCGCTACAGGGCCCACCAAAGAACTCGCACAAATACAGACCAAGAAAGAAGAATTGTTCGGTCTGATTTCTGATCTGATCTCGACAGTAAGCTCCCGGCTCACTGTACCAGAGTGAACAGGCACGTCGCCATTGATCTTTCCGTGCAGGTCGAACCCAAACCCAATAACCCCAAGTGGTATGATCTCAAAAAACATACGCTCACTTATGTTTTTCTCCTTTTCTTTTTTACGTCGATTTTTCATATATTCATCTCATGTGGTCTGCAGGCGATGGTATCGACGAATGAAAAGAATGAACAATTGCCTCTTCTATGGCGGCCTTACGTGCCTTAGCTCAATGAGCGTGTACTATGGTTTCCAGGTCCCGTCACAGTAATCTCCAGAAGCATTGGTGTTAGCGATTGATTATGAAGTCACTCTGAATGGTGTATTCGAAGCTTTGCTAGCCTTGTAATTTAGACTGAACTGTTTTGCCCTGTGATGATGTTTCCTACATGTCTCCAGCAGTAGAAGGGCGATGTGCATTCTGAATCCAAATATTGCATCCACGTAAGGAAGCGATGCATGCAGCTTCTAGCTGACCCGCAAAGGAAAAAAACTTCTAGCGGGGCAATTTTGCTACGAGGTGAAATTGCATAAGTGTTCACGGATAGTGACAAGCAACAAATGAGATATAATCTTGTTGTATGAGATTTAGGCACACTTCACCGTGGTATTTTGGTAGACTTGTTGACTAAACACAAACTTCTTGTTGAAATGAAATGTAAAACATAGTTTTCAAATAGGTGTGCGTCGGTTTATGTACAACATAGTATCATTCTACAAAACGTAAGAATTGAGCCTTTACTTGGAATAAGTCCAATGAAAGAACGAACCTATGGTTGAATGGTCAGGAGGATGGTTCTACTCCAACCCATCAGAGATCATACCTCATATTTGACATATGTTTGTCTCATAGAGGCGGAATATTCTTTCAATGAAAGGCGACATTACTGTGTTTCTTAATAAAGAAATAAGTATATAAGTCCAATAAAAGATTCCCCAACCAAACTATGGCCCTGTTTGGATCCAAGAAAATCAATCAATCCACTCCGAGCACCAGAAGAATCAATTTACTATGCATGCATGAAGAAAATAAACCGCCATCCCCTCTACCTACATTAAGATTCCTTCTAGCTGGACAATTTTACTTTTATAGAAGAATCACCTAAGCACACAACGCAGAGTCTGGAACTCGAACACTGGTGGGTAGCATGCACACTTGCATAGAAACTCCGCCAATGCTCACTATCGATCTCTCTCATTGGTGTATTGTCGACCTTTTCTTAGCCACATGCAGGCACTACCCTGCTGAAATTGCTAGTACATATCGAGAGGCTCAAAACATGCTAGGAAAGTACTCAATGCTCATTAAAAAAATAATCATTTTTAAGCATTATTGCTTATTTCTGTAGGAGGGATGCATAACTAAACATATGCCCTCTACAACACCGGCCCATGCATAAGAAAATATTTTTTCCCTAACTTCTAAGTGCCTCGCTAAACACATTGCATTATACATGGCCAAAGTCAACCGAACAAGCGTCGATCCATTACGCCGTCCAATCATTGACTCGAACTTACTTTGCAAGCTCATGACCCACGGCATTCTCAGAGCAACTACTGCTAGAAAAAAGAACTTCCCTGACTCCTTGAGTTGACAAGTGCTAGACGTCATTGTTTTCTACGTCTCTTTCGAAGTGTTCCTGGCTTCCCGCGGAAAAAAAGGTTTATTTCGGAGTGAGGAGCCTTACCTCTCATTTAAAAAAACCATGATAAGCATTTTTTTATTTCTGGGAAAAGGAAAAAAACTAGGGAGAGAAAAATAATAAATGTATTTTGGTGTTTCTAAACTCTCATGTGGGCCATAGTCCAGTTGGGCTGCACCTCACTTTTTTTAGTGGTTACACCTAGCTTTATGGGCTAAGTAGGATTGATAAGCCTTAGCCCAGCCCACCGACGCAGCAACGAGGCCCATCCGTGTTCCCACACGTATAAGACCTAGCACGCCGCCTCCATTCCGAGACCTCTCGCCCGCGCCGCCGCCTCCCTGCCCTCTTTGCCGCCGCCGCCCGTTGCCGCGGACGCCTCCTCCTCGCCGGCGAGATGGTACGCTCTCCCCTCACTGTTACCTATGGCGGCTCTGATCCGTGCTCCTCCGGATGCCGAGTTTCAGCCTTCGTGCCTGCCTGTGGGGTGTAGGAAGCATCTAGGTTTGCGATTGTCTGAGTGGCTTGCACACGGGGATCTAGAAATAAGGATTCGAAATTACTAGTTTTTCTCGTGGTTTTGGTCTGCTTCGCTGAGAAATCATCCTTGAAGCCGTAGCATCTGTCAGATCTAGAGTAAATTTGCCGGCGGCTTTATTTTTCATCTGGGGTTGCTTGGTAAGATTTGTGGCTTGCCCAATTATACTGTATTATTAAGTGGTCAAAGAGGATGTTAAGGTGTTCCTATAGTTAGATTTTCCACTTATGGGACCGGTTTTACCAATATGATATGCTCAGTGGTGGACTAATTGCCATAAAATGGAAGTATGAAACTTTGATGCTATCCTTGGTTTGTTATAGTTATCTATTAGTATGGATGCAACTCTTACCGTTTGCTCCAAGATTTACCACTAGAAATCCGAGCTTCAGCCTTCATTTTTCTAAAGCTCGATTAGTTAGCATGAGGCCTTGGGCAGCACTAGTTCCTTGCTCACTGTTGTGTGCATTCTGTGACATACATTGCTAATTTGCCATGATCTACATCATGCTTGTCATACAACTGATAATATTATGCTGATGTTTTACGTATGACTGGTCATACATTGCTGTTGCCTGTTTCAACTCCATATGTGAAATTTATACATCTTTTCTGATGCCGCCTTTGTAGATAGCAGTTCACTTGTGAGCCCGGTTGGAAAAGATAGCAGCTCACTTTGCTGTTTTCCTATACTTGTGGAAAAATGTTTTAATTTCTTTTGTTTCTGATGTATGTGCAGACGAAGCGCACCAAGAAGGCTGGAATCGTTGGCAAATATGGTAAAAACATTGCAGCTGCTCAGATCATTGTTCAACGACCTCATGAATGCGTAACTATTGTGCTCACGTATCCTTGTTATGTCAATGTTGTGTAGGTACCAGGTACGGTGCCAGTCTTCGTAAGCAGATCAAGAAGATGGAGGTCTCCCAGCACTCCAAGTACTTCTGTGAGTTCTGTGGCAAGGTAAATCTTTCCATGGTTTTATTGATTACTTGCGTTGTCTTTAGAATGGTAAAGTGTCTGCTGGTGGTTCAACTGAGCGTCTATGTTGTATGACAAGTGTTTTTGGCATTTGGCTAGATTGAAATTAGCACATTATCTTTTTTGTTAGTAAAAGAAATGCAGCATAATTGTATAGGTTATGTGCTCTTGTTTTGCATGATGATGGTTTAGAGGATAACTACTTGGTTCTAATATGCTGAATTGCTGGTTGGCAAAACATAAAGAATTTATATTGTAGGCTGTTGTAACCCTTTGTATTGTCATGAGTTGTTTGAGTTTAATGCCTGCTGCGTCTTTTAACCACTGGCCTTCTAGATAGGGAACAATGAACAACGGCTTTTGATTGTTTTGTATGATGAATGTTTATAACTCTCAAATGATTTAGTTTAATATTACTCACTTGCTGATTGGCAGAATATGAAGAATTGTTATTGCAGGCTGTTGCAGTCCTTTCTATTGTCATTGGACATGCAATATGGATTTTGTAACCCTGTTAAGTTTAATGCTTATTGCTTCTTTTAACGATTGTAGACTTCTAGATATGGAACAGCGACCACCAGCTCTTTATTCTAGTTACTTTACACAATTCCAGCCATATAGAAATGATGATAACATCGATAACTCATAGATAGGTCAATAGTGACAACATGTTAGTCTCCCTGCTTGATTCAATGTTTCTTTTATCTTACCACGTTCTTGATTCACAGTTTGCCGTCAAGAGGAAAGCGGTCGGAATCTGGGGATGCAAGGACTGTGGGAAGGTTAAGGCCGGTGGTGCCTATACCATGAAGTATGTGCTGATGTCAATTGCACACTGTATATTTTCCAAATAGTTCATTGTCCTGCTCTACCATATGTGCTCATTTTGTTGTTCTGCATTTCCAGCACTGCAAGTGCAGTCACTGTCAGGAGCACGATCCGTCGCCTGAGGGAGCAGACTGAAGCTTGATCGCTGTCAATCTGACAAAGGAGCCTTTGGATTTTGTAGTTCAGCCGAGACTGGTGCAACGCTATGTAGCCTAAATTGACAACGTACAATGTTATTTATCGGCTTGTTGGGTTCTGAAAGTATCCGGCTACGTTACAATGTGTATCTCGTTTATCGTGCTTAGTTGATCGTCTGAAGGTACTCTTTGTGTGTGTCGTTGGTTCTTGAATCTTGATGCTATTGTCATTTGTTATTAGAACTAGCAGGGCAGCCTGTGTATCTGTGTGTCTATTTGCTTAGACTTTAGCTGTTGTTGTTCATATAGACTAGAAATGTTTTGAACAGAAAATTTACTTGACTTGACTGTCAGGATTGCACTCATGTATCTGCGCTTTATTGTTCATGTTATTTACCTTGCTTAATCACATTGCAATTTGCTTTCACCATCATATTTTCTTAATGTCACTAAGTTCCTGGAGGGAAAGTTAGTGCTTGTCCAATCCTGCTGAAGTATACAAATTGTCTTCGTGTCATTAAATACCCTGGGCCATTACTCTTAGAAACTCCCAGATGTCACATTCACATTGCTTCTGGGGCTGTTATGAAGGTCATCGTTGCTTCTGATGCAATTGCCCAGTTTGGACAATTGCTTATGTATCACTAATTTAGCTAATCTGAATCTTTGATCAAGAGATACTTTGCTGGTGGGGATAAGGTTAGGAGAAAGATCGTTGATTTTTAAATATAAGCCCCATGATCCAGACTTATTTATCTGCTGGTGTTTCGCCCTTTTTGGAAAGGAGTATCATGAGCTACTAAAGCAGTTAAATTAGGTCACCCGGCTAAATTAGGAGGACTAGTGGGTTGGCCCTACATATATATTCTTGCAAATGAACACATTGTTACTCATGTTCATGTTCCTACTGTTTGGAAATGAACTGTTCCTCCTACTTGACCATGTTTGATTTCATATGTATATTCACATATGTTTGTAGTTTTAGTTCTCGTGTTTAAATTTCATAGAGTATAATCTCATCAATATACCGCAACTAATTACTGCAGCAAACGCGGGTATGATTTACTTTTATAGTCTCATACGCTTTATTTCAAAATATTTGTTGTGGTTTTAATGTTGGACAAATATTTTAGAACGGAGGGAGTAATATAGGCAGCAGCGTGCCCTCGTGGAACCGGAGAAAAATAACTCAACGGCTCCACTTCCCAACTCCCACCGCGCTGATTTCGGTCATCGTCCTGGTCAGACAACTCTACTCGCCGGAGCCACTCCCCGCCACCGCACTCCACTCCACTCCGCCACCATGGCCCTCCTCCGGCGGCCACCGCTCGCCCCCAGTCCCACCGCCGCCGCATCCCTCCCCCACCACCGCCTCCACCTCGCCACCCCGCACAGACACCTCACCAGACCCCCTCCCTCCTCTCCCCGCCTCCGCATCAGCGCGGCCTCCTCGCTCCGCCCCCTCCGCGGCATTCCATCGAGCCGGTGCCATGCGGCGGCGGGAGATCCGGCGCCGGTGCCCTCTCAGGTACCCGGCGGCGCGCGGGCCGCGCTGGTGCGCGTCGGGGAGGCGCTGTCGCTCGGGTTCCCGATGTGGGTCGCGTCGGCCTGCGCGCTCGCGCTCTGGCGGCCGGCGTCCTTCCTCTGGGTCACCCCCACCGCCCAGATGGTCGGCTTGTCCTTCACCATGCTCGGTTCGCGCCCTCCGTCCATGGCTCCGTCCCCTGCTTCTCCATTCCTTCCCTCCTCTTTTGCCTGTAGTACATCTTAGTTGAGATGCAGTAATTCAGACGTTCAGAGATGTCTCGATGGCTGAATTTTATGATTGAAATATGGTTGTAATCCCTTTGTGCAGGAATGGGGATGACACTGACGCTTGATGACCTGAGAACCGCGCTGTTGATGCCCAAGGAGTTGGCTGCTGGGTTTCTACTTCAATACACTGTCAGTTCTCCAACTTCTTTTGTGTTTCATTTCATGCAACAATCCCTGTAGCCATATTTACAAATTGCATAAGTATATTCTTTTGATGCAAAGAACACATGCCCTACATATTCAGCAAGGTTGTCATTTTCATATTTTATCCAGCTGAAATGTTGTCCATTTAGATGAATCATAGAAGTTTCTTATCTGAAATGTTGGAGTGGATGGCGCATGCACATCACATGTAAACTTCATGATCCCTCAGTGGAAAAAAAAAGAAAAGAAAAGAAAGCCTCCATGAGCCATCTCCATTATTTTACCGTGGTTTTTGTTATTTTAGTGTTTGCGGTTTACGACTATTCTATTTGCACCCAAAATCCAAACTGGCTGATTTCTGTACAGGTGATGCCACTGTCAGGATATCTCATCAGCAAGCTATTGAACCTGCCATCCCATTATGCTGCTGGACTGATTTTGGTTTCCTGTTGCCCTGGAGGTATGCTTGCATTTTCCCTTTCTTTATTTATTATAGATTGTCAACTGGTTAAACTGAAAGGGAGCTACTCTCTGCAGGCACAGCGAGCAACATTGTTACCTACTTAGCAAGGTAAGGACAAGAGAATGTAACAACCTGCATATAGTCACGTTCTTACTGGAACAAAGTTCTGGGCCTCTAACTGAAACTAATTTGTTCCGAGTCTGTTCATATAGTTTTATATATAGGGATTCTTGAGAGTTATTTCTTCTGAAGATTGTTGAATAGCCAAATTTTCAAGCTGGCCTGTCTAGTGTTGACTGCTAGCAGAAGTTGGTTACATGTGACTAAAATCATTAATCCCTTTTTTCCAAGGAATCGTCCGAAGTCTACTAGTAATGTTGTAGTCAGCTTCGATAACAGCACTGTGAATGAAGAAGTGTAGTTTGTGAAGAGTTGAGGATTAGACAGCACTAAAGTGTAGAAGTGAAGCATGGGTAGGGAATGTATGAGGTCACACACTGTTCCTTTTATATAGCTTGAGTCAACCTACTTCTACTTGAGAACCAGCCAACATAAGCCTTACTAGGTCTCCTCTAACTTGTGTGATATAACCTACTTACTCCTCCTTGATCTGCTGGCTGAGCTGGCTTCCTTCTGGACTGCTAAACAAAATACAATTCAAGCTTTGCATCAATATTCCATCTCCAACTCAGACTGCTACCAGACTGGTACTTGACAAGTAACCGACTCAGCCACCAGATGTCTGTTCATCCGCCAAATCAGCATACCTTTGTCTCTGCACTCTTATAGTGCTTTCACCAATAGGAGTCCACACCAGTTAACAAACCTTTCCCACCTAGTGGTCCAAACGATCAAGACCATTAAACAGTTTGCCAAAATGAAAACAAAACCACCTGATCCTGACATCCTGTTCATATTTAGTCATGTGGGAGTGGTCATTATGCAAGATTACTGATTAAGTTTACATATCAATTTACACTGTAGTTTTTTTTTTGTTAAAACTGCACATTAAGGTTGAAACAGGGTCAGGTTCCATATGGCCATATGCTTGTGCCTGGTTTTATCTTTGATATCTTTAGAACTTAAAAGCTACCTTTACTGGTCTGTAATGAATGGTCAAGTGACCCATTTAGTGGATCACAATATACCATTATTATTAATTTATCCCAAGCATCCTAATAATATGGTTGAACTGAATACTTAGTGATGCAGAAGTATCAACAGAACAAATTGTTTTCTCATTGACTGTTACTAAGATGTTTTTTTTTATCTTAGCAAATACCTCTAATTCTTCAGTGGAGATCCCTGTCTGTTATGAAAGTGGATCTGAAACTATATGCATTGTTTCCTACATGTATAAAAATGAAAGAGAATCCAATTTTATATCTTTATTTTATTAGCATCAGAATATAGTGTGTAGACTAATTTGCATCCTGTGTTGCAGGGCAAATGTTGCGCTTTCAGTGCTGATGACAGCAGCAAGCACTTTTGCTGCAGCGGTAATGACTCACTTACACCAATTACTATATTCCAGCGGAGCCGAATAACCATTTTTTTTCTCATAATGCAGTTCATGACTCCTCTTCTGACATCCAAACTGGCTGGGCAATACGTTGCAGTAGACCCTATGGGACTGTTCGTGTCGACATCTCAGGTGCTGACAGTTTCTGTCTAACTTTCCAGTTCCCTTGGTTCTGGCTAACGTTGGTATATCTGAATGCAGGTTGTCCTAGCGCCTGTTCTGTTGGGTGCTCTGCTTAATCAGTACTTGGGCCGTTTGGTTGAGCTGGTTTCTCCCTTGATGCCGTTCATTGCTGTGGCAACAGTGGCTGTTCTATGCGGCAATGCGATTGCACAGAATGCCTCAGCCATCCTAGCATCTGGCCTGCAAGTGGTGCTATCTGTTATCTGCCTGCATGGATGCGGCTTCTTCTTTGGCTATGTTCTTTCAAGGATGCTCGGCATCGATATCGCTTCATCACGAACAATCTCGATCGAGGTTGGCATGCAGGTAATTTCTATCATGCGTTTTCCTTAAACAGATTTTTCTTTTACCATAGAGCGTTGGCCCAGATATCTCCCATTGCATTTTCATCGGTGCAATCAAGGAAGCACATAATCGATGCTGCGCTCTTTCTCCCACAGCATGCAATTTCATTGTGTATATTAATTATTATCTTCTCGTTGTAGAAGTTTCAGTGTGTGTGTATCAATCATGCTGATTTTCTTGTGAATGCAGAACTCGGTGCTGGGTGTAGTTCTCGCGGGCAAGCACTTCGGCAGCCCTCTCACGGCGGTTCCATGCGCGGTCTCGAGCATCTGCCACTCTGTCTATGGTAGCCTCTTGGCCGGGGTCTGGAGGTCCATGCCCCCAAATGACAAGCAGGGGGCATGATGGATCAGACAAATAGATACTTCAGTAGTTGCAGGACTCGAGTTGTTCGGAACTATTTGTGCTTGTGAGAGAAATATTTGACCATGAAAACAAGTCAGGAGCGTGCCCCAGTCTTATTCATTTCTTTGCCAGCTTTCACTTCCCGAATGACCATTGGTTTCTACCTCTACTGTTTTATCCCTTGCATAATTTGCCAACACATCTGCACGCGCACAGCTATTTCTATTTTGCTCACGCTCAAGTAAACCAAAGAACAATGAACTGCTTGTCTTCAGCGATCAGAGCACGGAGCTCAGCTACAACAATATGTCCACCAGTACCATGGCCTTGATCTTGGGAATCACCGTACCAACTGGAGAACGATTAACCGTTGGGGAGTTAACTCTCTCTGAATAACGGACAAGCAATCCAAGACCGATGATCGCGAGCGAGATCGGTGGCCGATGACGTTTTTCCTTCCACATTGTGCTCTCATGGGCATGTTGGTCTGAAGGTGTTACGCTCAGTATATTTTGGTAAGATAATAAATGAAGACATGTGAAGGAAAAAAGTTGAGTTACGAATGACCTTGTTGTGCAATGTATCTAAAGCCAAAGAAACAACAAATAAAAAATTTGTATGTCTAAGCCCAGGTTCGAACTGGGGGACCTTTCAATGCAAAAAAAAAACGACCTTTTTGTGCAACGTATCTAAAAGTTAAAAAAAAATTATATGTCTAAGCCCAGGTTCGAACTGGGGACCTTTAGTGTGTGAGACTAACGTGATAACCAACTACACCACCCAGACATGTTAGTTTATGTAGTGGAACAATTTAATTTATCCAAAACAGACACAGTGTATAGTTAGTTTCCTCCAAAACATGCTGCGTCCCCGCCGTCACGAAGCAGCCCGGCGGTGCCGACAGGAGCCGCCTCAGCTTCTCTTTCGCGGAACAGAACCAGCCGGAGAGCATCATCGACCCGCCCGCCTCAGTCGTGACGGCCGGCAGCAGCAGCACTGCGCCGTCATCGTGTTTTTTGGAACACAAACTGGTAATCGACGGTGTCAGAAGAAATATCATTCCATTCGGGATTTGCTACTTGCAGTGTGGCTTAGGTAAAAATAAGATGCACATCCTTCAGAGTTGGAACTCGGCGGGCATCAACTCTCTTACGCATCATACTAAACACGAGCGAGAAACTTAAGCATGAGAGAAGAGAGGAAAGTAAAATCCAGATAAGTTGAATTAATTTGGAAAGGCTTATGCATCATATTAATGCTATAAACTCCATATACCAAGCATCATGTTGAAACCACAATGAGTACTTACAATAGCTTAGCATTAGAACATTGTACGCAATATCCCATTAATGTTACAATCAGTATAACGGAACAGAAAAATCACATCTAATCCCATAAAAGATTACATTTGCCAAGTGCAATGTCTGAACTGATAGCAGCATATGATTATTGACGAAAAAGTGTTTCCCCCCGCTTTATATATAGAGCAACCATCACCGAACAAACCAATACAAACACACACCCCACACCAACACAACACACACACCCAAGGCTAGATACAAGGACGCTGAAAACAACAACATCACCCGAAACTACTGCAAGCAAACACCGGATGAAACACTAAGCACTACTATGAAGTCGTCAGGGCCCTCAACCGTGGATGAGCCACCACGGTGAGGAGAAGCCGTGGATGACGAACAATGGGCTCCAAGCCGATGCCTTCAGGAAGGGAACGACACCGGAGCGCTGCCACCACCCAATCCAAGGATTAGGCTTTCCCCCGGAGCACCACAATGACAAGTGAGATACAGCGACGACGCCTTCAAGAATGGGACGATGCTAGAACGCCGCCACCGGCGGCATGACAAGTCAGAGCGGGTTTTCACCCAGGCCAACATTCACGTCACCAAATTGGGGTACGGACTACCGCACCACCGCCATTGAGCGACACACCCCGACCACCATGGCGCCCACACGGGCATGGTGACCGGACCACGCCCGAGCCGCGTTCTCCGCCCACGAGCACCCCGGCTACCACTATCAGGGCCACCGCCCAAGCATCCGAGCCCAACCCTCGTCCACGGATACACCGTACGGACGCGTCCGACCAGAAAGGGGCAGAAGACCCCCCCCCCCTTCCACCCCAAAGTGGACACCTTGGCAGGGTTGGTGGCCTTGGCGGCCAGATCTGGACCATGGGAACTCTGGCAACCACACAATGCAGTCGCCAGATGCAACGAAAGGGCACCCCTGCCCCCTTCCCAAAGTCCCCTGCCACCTTCGGCAAGCCGACTTTGCTCTTTGGATTTCTGCGACGGCAAAGCGACGGGAAGGAATGCGGGGGCGGTGTCGATTTAGTCGATTGGCGGACGACGACGAGGTGGGAGGAGTAGATTAAACGGCGGCGGTGGTGCAGCGGTCGCGGATTTGAAGGCGACAACTGTGGTTCGGGCGGTGATTGGGAGGGGATGGTTTTACGGCGGCTGCACAAACACACTATATTTGCAGCACTTGGAGTCCTTTTTATGGGCTGCCCCTTTTTTTTGCAAAAAAATTATGATAGGGCAACTGTTAGATCAGTTTTTGCCCCCAAGTGCCCTAAAAACTGCTATGCCCTATTTAAGGGCTGCTATTGGAGATGCTCTAATATGAACTCATAAAAACCAAATCTCTTTCGTTATATAAAATAGGATAATGAACACTTTAGGTGCTCGTATTCTTATGGCATGCGCCACTTGGTCATATATTGTTGGTTTCATTTATTTCTAGCCCGTGGAACAGATTTTGAGATGACTATGGGCAAATCCGCAGTTAATGGTAGCTTGGCACTTAAGGAATTGAAGGTGATACTTGAATTAACTGTATGGAGATATTGCCTAATCAGTGTTCATCAAGCGAATAATCATGCAACAAAAATAATAATTACATGATGCATGTTGTGTTTCGGTTAGGCTTTGGGTGGCTGAGACTTGGTTTTAAAAGCATTCACGAGAAGTTGTGAGCATACTACATGTGAATTTGGTTAGTGAAAGATAATGTGTTTATCCTCTAGAGATAACGTAAATTTAGACGAAACCAATAACCTTGCTGGCCAACGGTGAGCAGTCTTATAAGTTCACTTTCCACATTATGCACACTGGGCAAGTTGTTGTTACTCAAAAAAAAGTTGTTACTACTCAATATATTTGTGTTAATATAAAAGACATATGAAAGAAAAAGTTTGACAGCGAGCCACTACGAGAGAGCTCTTGCAAACGACCTTTTTGTGAACATATCTAAAAGTTAAAAAATAAATAAAAAAGTTGTAGGCCAACGGTGAGCAGTCTTATAAGTTCACTTTCCACATTATGCACACTGGGCAAGTTGTTGTTACTCAAAAAATAGTTGTTACTACTCAATATATTTGTGTTAATATAAAAGACATATGAAAGAAAAAGTTTGACAGCGAGCCACTACGAGAGAGCTCTTGCAAACGACCTTTTTGCGAACATATCTAAAAGTTAAAAAATACCTTTAGTGTGTGAGACTAACGTGATAACCAACTACACCACCCAGACATGTTGGCACATAATGTCGAGCTCATTTATATATCTAGTGCAAGCACTCAGACGATCTGTACTATTTTGTCTGGTTATTAGCCTGTTAATTGCGTGTTTTGCTTCAGTGTAGTTCCCTCCAGAGAAAACAATTTTTGGCAAGGTGACCATGTTACAGACATTTGCAAAAAAAAAAAAACACATGGTACAGGAAATTGTCTTCAGTGTCATTGAGGTCGGTTGGCCTCACGAACGAGGAAAATAATCTATATCTATACTATTATAAAACAAGCAAACTTTATCTTTTTTACTGCCACCCCGCAAGTGTACACAGCCTGATTACTATCATCAGATTATTCCACCTAATCACATCTAACAATCAGGATTAATCTAATCTAATACTACGATTGTACCTAGCAATTAATCTTGGCATACGATTACTCTGCCAAACACGTCTTCCGTGGAAAACGTAATCTACTCTTCTCATTTACTACCCCTATAAAAGCACGAAAGGGCGGAGAACCAATTTATCCCATCCATCAAATCCTCTGATCTGATGGTCTACATCACTCCATCATACTAAACGTGTTTTATGCCTTAATTACCCACCATACCATTAACTGCTAACCTCTCCTACCCCTTTTCATCACAAGAAAAAAGAAAACTGATGTCTCCCGCTATACTCTCCCGAACACGCCGCTGCCCCGACAGTTTGCCGCCCGTCACCACCCCGCGCCTCGCACGCTGCCTCTTCTCTGTTTCCCATCCACGACTTGACGCGCCGGCGGATCAGGAGGCAAAGATTTTCCTTGTTTCTCTTCGCAACCGACCGCTTCCACCTGCAGCCATTGCCATCCCACGACGCCCCGTTGTGCCCTGCATCTCGCCATCGTCGATGAGGCCCCCTGCAGGCACTGCCATGCCGCGACGGCTCGCCATGCCCTGCATCTCGTGGCGACCCACATCTGGCGCACCGTCCGTCTCACGACGTCCCCCATCTCGCCGCTCCAGCGATGCCCTGCATCCACCCGCTGCTCCCCGGCCACCTGAAGGTCCCCCGATCCCCCCTCATGTGATATCCAATTTCAGGTTTTGTGAAGCCATTATCAGCTAGGGATTGGATAGCAGAAGCATGGCGTGTATAAGATCTGAACATTGAAGACTTGCAATGCAGCTCAATGGTATGTCTTCCTCAGTCCCTTATAATCTTTGAAGCCTAAATCCTGAACTGTTTTTTTATACAAGCCTAAATGTTCTCACGTGTTATTGCTTTTGTACAAGACAGCATGCGCACAACGTCTACAAAAGTATTTTTGGACTGTTTTGTGTGCATCGGGCAACACATACATTAAGGCCCTGTTTGATAACAAAGTATTTTTAGAGTAATTGAAAAATACTGCAGTTTTTCAAAATACCATAGTATTAATTACTATGAGCTGTTTGGCTATGACTGAAAACTGTGGTATTAAAACTGCAGTATTTACAAAACCACAGTATTTTCTCAGTTTAAAAAAAAAGAACCATTGACCTCTTTTTTAAAAACAGAGCATGCGAAAGAAAGTAAGAAACGCCGCGTAGTAATCTTCTTCCTCACTCTAAGCTGCAGCCACAATGTTGCCTGTGGACATCGTCTCCATCGGGGACAAACCAAGAGACGTCAAATAAGAGAAGAACGTGAGTATGCTGATCTTTGTCCTCCGCCTCTTCGCGCAGGCACTTGCCTCTGTGGCCGCTTCGTTACCCCCTACCGCACAGTGCCATCTGAGAGGAACGAGGCGCCCTTGAACTTTGGAGAGCGAGCCCACGTTTAGCCGCCGGCAGCTCGGTAGTTCAGTGTATGCGGCTGTTTGTCATGCATGCCCTTTCAGTGCGTCCACCTAGCTAGCAACAATTGACGTTGGTGCATATAAGCACTTGCCAAACAGGTCACGGTATTCTCAATACTTCAAGATACTTTGGTATGTGAAAACTGTAGTATCTCGTACCTAGTGGCTAAAATACTGTGGTTTTCAATACTTCAGTTTTTCTAGTACTTCGCTACCAAACATAGCCATTGCCCATCATCTCCTAAACTCTATTCTAGGAAGCATGGTTTCGTTTTATCCCATATATATATATATATATATATATATATATATATATATATATATATATATATATATATTCAGTATATAAGTATGTTACCTTCTGTACAATGTTGGTGATTTGTCCATGGAAATATTTAATTAAACAGTGTTTATCTTCTGCATCTTTTTTTATCTTTTTACCACGACAGGGATGGAGCTCTCAGCGATGTGGAGTTCAATGTCTTTCAGGTTGTTCTATATAGTGTTATTAGTGTTTTAGTATATACTTATTTGCATAAGAAGTTTGCTTATGTTAGTGATTCCTCTCGGGAAAGGAAATATTCTGCCTTCAATACAACAAATAAATTCAGTATTCATGCGCTAAATGAAAATCGTTAGTTCATTATTACTACATTATTACCAGCTATTGATTTTGTAGTATTTATTAATTAGTAGTGCCTCACTAGGATGAACATGTATTTTGTTCTCCGCAAAAGAAGGATTTTTCCGGCCTGTTAATTTTTCAGAAATTGTGACCTGCTGAATCCTTTTTCCCTTACTGCACACATGCACATCATTTTAATTTCGTGTGCACTTCCCAACTTGTTAGTGCCATCGTACCATGTTTGTTAGTCATGCTTTACTTATTATTTGGGCACCTTGGGGTAACATCTTGCCAACGTTTCTTCAGAATGGTGAATACATGTTCAAAAGCACTCGAAATCATATTACCTTTCATTTTGTTGGAAGGAAAAAATCTTTAAAACTGGATATATTTTTCTTTACCCTGGAAAAGCACCAGTTCAGCAGTTGATTTTTCCAAATGCATGTCCTCGGTATAGTAGTTTTGCAGGATATAAGACATGATGGAAGACATGACAAGGCTCCCTGGCTTACATTACATGCTTGCCCCTGACACTGATGTTAAACGGACGGAGGGACATTGCTTTGGCGCCAGCTCATTCCTCATTCTGGAAGTGTGCACTGGTGTAAGAACGCTGGCACTTAAAACTATCCTTAATTTGTTTATATCTTTGTAAAGCACTTATAATGCTTGAGTTATCATGTTAGTCACATAAAACAATACGCACTTGCACACTTTCAGGCAAACCTAGACTTGATTGCCAGTTGCTCTACTCTAGGTGTTGGTTTAATACTAATACCGTGTCTCCAAACTTTAACCGTGGAAATTATATGGCTCATGTAAGTTCTAATACTTTCATATTCAAGTTTAGCAAAGTGACGTACTATTTTCTAATGTATGTGAGGATATATGGTGCTTTATTGCCTGGCAGGCTCAATTTTGATGACACAATTAGAGTAAGTATTTGGAGAAAATTTTATTATTTATGATATCTTTTTTAAGAGGTTTCATTGACAATGAAGTCCAAAGGTAGAGCTGAAAATTATCATGCTTAAGAATTTATGTGACTTCTATAATAGTGTTTGTGGTACCATCATCTCTTTTACAGAACAAACATATTTTCTGTAGTATCCTAGCTTCAAACTATTTCCTGGTGCTCTTTTGTAAATTGTGGTGATGCATGTCGTAGTACTCAGGCAGTCTGATAATTTATTATTTCATCTCTTTTTCGTAATGAAATGTATCTGTTAATCTTACAAAGTTGATATGCTCCTTACTTCAGGCACAAACTCCATGCCCATCGAGTTGCATTTGTGTTCAGCCAACACACTGGAAAACTGAGAAACTTGTGCTCGATCGCCTCCAAGAAGTAGAAATTAGTGAACTATCAGGAACTGAACATGAACGTGATTTTGTGCAACGGTTATTCAATTGGGCAACATCCTTAAACACATAATTTTTATCGTAATATATTTCTAATATTTAAGTGTGTGTGATGTATTTTAGATAGTACCGACCATCTGAACTTCTTGTGTAGTTCCACTAATATTGTGTGCCCGATTGTTATTGAAACTAGATGATTCCCCGCGCGTTGCTGCGGGAACCCTTCAAAAATAGATATATAGTCACTGGAAAAAGGTAGTTGATGGTGTAGCAAATACATTGGTACATATAATAGCCTGCCATGCGAATTAGCAAGTGCCTCCAGTATATTGCCGAATAGCATAAATGATGTAAGGATGATTGCATTTACGATTCTAAACGTGAGATCACATGCACATCAGTAGAACAACTGGTACATACAATCTGCATTTCTGATACAGTACAGCAACCATGTTGTACATTCGGTAATTCTCTTAGAAAGGCAAGGGATGATCTAAAGCAGTTTGCCTTTCAACAATACAACACAAATGTCTAAAAATTAGAGTATTTGAACTACAGGGGGTCTAGAGACACGTTAGTAGGAAAAAACTTTGTCTGCCAACATTGATATTATTACCTGTAGGCTAGTCAATAACAACAATGGTCGGTCAGAAGGTAGCAGCCAATTAACCTACAATAAAACAGAGAGGATTCCTGTAAGGGGACAACAGACAACAAATAAAAGTCAGGAAACTATGTTAACCTTCGATTCGATAAAAATACAGGAGGCATACAAAGTATCAAATTGATTGACACACAAATTACCTCGAGATAAATTTACGCAACAACATTTAGTCGAATACCTATAGGCCAGGAGGAGCATCACAAATTAATAGATTGTTCAGCATCAAACTGATAACCGTTGATATGAATGAGTCGCAAAACAGAAAGGAGAACCAAATATTTGATGACACGCACATGCATATATGAGATAAAAGGAGAAATGCGGGTCTGAAGGCAGTAGTAGTCAGCTTGTGGCCTTAGTAGCACCATGGACATGATAGGGTAAGGAGATACAATTCCAGGATATATTCTTCAATCAAGCAAAATGAAATTCAGATCTGGATCAAGCAATAAAATCCAGAATAGGCAATGTATGCAAGGCTATGTGTTCGATCAAGCTAAATTAGATTTAAATATTAATCAAGTACACAAAGATGAAGAAGTAGCAATGGATGGGAACAATGTGTACCTGACACGCTTGGGTATGCAGCGAGGGAAGAACAACTAAGATTATGGCTCGGGCGTTCAAGTCATCTAGTACCTGAATAAATCCAGATTTGTGATTCAACCGGCAATATGTCATCGGGAATGTCCGAATGTAGAGGACAGGGGAGGGAGTTGTTCACCAGCGGCAAGTATGAGTGCCCATGGCAAACATCCAACTATACTGGAGGATGTACCAAAGCGGGGTAAGCACTTTATATGGGGATCCATCAGTTTCTTGTTGAGATATATAGTGGGGAGTGGAAGTGGAGCGTCATGCATTAATTACCTGCAGCAGAAAGGTTTTCCCTGGTCCCAAATGGCAACGGAGAAGATAAACAGTGTAGGATGATTCTAGAATTGGGCCGTAGAGGGCTTGAAGCAGTGGACTGTGTACGGTTGGTGTGAGGAAAGTTAAATCTACAGAAGAATAACAGGGCTTCAATTGCAGAAGCGTTGTTGCTGTAGTCCAGTCCGTAGGTCACCGTCCTCGCCCTATTGAAGCTAGAAAGCACCTCAGAGCTACCAGTAAGCGCCAAGAAATTATTACACTTCAGGACTCTGCAAGTGTGACACACGATGGTTGACGGTAGGTAGTAGAAGTCTGATGAAACTGAAGAAATGTCAGGGATAAAAAACTGCAGTCTAAAAAGTCTGAAGATTCACGTACCTTGGGCATTGATGGCGACGCCGAGGAGCCAAGGGGATGCCTGCAAGGTTCTCATTCCCGAGAACATCCCGCTAGAACGGAGGCCACCGCTGGGGCGGGGACGGCCGCGTTCGGTGCGTCCTAGTCCGGCTGTGCAAGGGCGCCAAGCAGACCAGCCACATGCGCATAGGCTGAATCGACTGCGCTGGGATGGCTCTTGCGGGATTTAATGGCGGTGGCGAAGCGAGCCTCTCTTTGCCCAGCTCATCCCGCTAGAACCGGGGCTGCGGCGACGATGGCCACATCAGCCGCGTCCGGGGCCGCCGACGCGATGAGGGCCAGGAGCACAGCAACGGCTTGAGGGAGCTCCTCCGGATCTTGCAGGTATTGATGGCGTCAAGAAGGAGGTCGGGTTTTTTTTTTGACTTGGTGGGTTCACGCACCACGGCACGTGGTGGGTCGGACTCGGGAGGGAGGTCCTTCTGTACTCTCTGTACCGCTGTGAGCGTCCCTTCGGTCCTCCGGTAACACTGGTAACTGATCGCTGAGATGGCCTGCTGATCTTTTCATCGGTCCCATCTGTAAGCCGGTTATGGAATGATGATGTGGCTGATCTGCTGATGTGGACAGCTTGCATGTTAAGATAAATCATGTAGTGGGGATGAACTTCTTACTACCTCCGTTTCAGTTTATAAGTCCTACGCGTATATCTAGGTTGTCAATTTTGTCACCCTAATATAAACTATATAACACAAAAATTATACCGTTTGAAAATAGAACATCTGAAGTTTATATTGGTATATTTTTTGTAATATATGACTTGTATTAGGTTGGTCAAATTGACAACCTAAAGGTACGCGCACGCCCTGTAAACTAAGAGAGAGGTAGTATGTATATAGGATTTAACAAAATATTTATAAAGTTAAAATAAAAATGTACAATCTCCAATAATACAGTGGGTATTAATTTGTTAAGACGTGCGTTGCACGTGTCGCTTACTAGTAGGAATCAAACCCCACAGCCCGCTTCTACCTGGCCTTCTTTCCATGTTCATCGCACCTTTCTAGTGTTAGATCGCCGCCGCCAGCCAGCCTACGGTCGCCGGATTGAGGCCACAACTCTCTTCTCTGGCTACCCCTGGAGCTAACCGACCACGCCGCGTCCGCCAGGATGACGACGGCTAGGACGAAGTCCGGCGTGCAGCGCAGGAATGAGGATCTCGACGAGGCTGAGCGGATGAAATTTCTCACCCCAATCCCAGTCCGCGCTGCCGCCTGACCCTCCGCCACCGCTCCTCCTCTTGGCCCTCGCCCCACGCACATCGTCATCGCCCAGATCGCGCCCACCCTCCAACCCAAACGCCCCATCTTCCCCGCCGTTGTCGGACGCCGCGTCATCCCGCCGTGACCGCCCGTCGCTGAACCCTTAGGCATACAACCCGACGGAGCCGCACATGCCGTTGACGAGCATGCGGAATCCGCCGCCCAAGCTCTGTTTACCAAGACATCGTCGCGGGCTCGCTGTTCCTCTGCAAATCGACGTCCGCCCCTCCCCCGTGACTCTCTCCCCGCCGGCTGTGACATCCCGGACACTGCTTATCCGCTCTTTACCCTGGCGTCCGGCTGCCTACTACGTCAGGTTCCCGTTTCAGCGACGGTGGTCAGTGCGATTCTGCACCGTGCTTTGCTTTGCCCCGTCGGCGGATGCAGTGCGCGTGTGTGCACTGGCCTCGAGTCTAGCTTGGAGGCGGCGAGGTGGCTAGGCAGCGCTGCTTGCTCTGTTTCTACTGGCGCTGCTTGCTGTACCTGCTTCTTGTAAGTTCTTGCTCTAGCTGATGCCTGTACGTTTTGGATGTCAGCAAAAAGTTTGCAATGCAAGTGGCAGGTGACAACTTATATAATTCGGAATTTTGTTATATCCACTTAACCACTTGGTGTAAATCTGATAGGTACTTATAAACTGCTTTTGATGTGTTTTCCTCGTGAACAAATGTAAATGATATTAGAACTGAAATTTTATAAGGCTGTGTACTTAAAAGTTTAGACTGATTCGATGCATCTTTAAAGACTGAATTACAGGATGTGTGCTATGGTTCACACATAATACCTTGCTATTTAGATATTTTGCCTATCAGTGAAGTTTGATTAATCCGTTGATGTATATGGGTTTGTGTAAACTGAAATTGTGTGCGTAGCCTGATTTATGGAGCAATGGATAACAAGGTGTGAACTATATATTTTATTTGAGTCAAGGATTGTTGAGTACCATAACTAATCCATTATTTTTTCCATCTTGCAGCTCTTTGTGAGCTGGGCTATGTGGCGGCATCTATGATGAGTATCGCTACTAAGGGATGCTTGTTCACGTGAGGCAAAATTCGTCGTCTTCGATTTAACTAAAATCATGCTATAGCTTGATATGTACACCTCAATGAATGGTAGTTCTCCATTTATAAGTAGAGTCAAACATCATTATGAAAGCAAGCTGCCCAATTTATATGCGTTGATTTGCCTGATGCCATGTCATGATTTTCATTACCAATATGCATATTTGTCAACCATCGTGTTTATCTCATAGGTGATCTCTTGCCGCATGGCCCTCAGGTGGCCCGGTTTGGCTCAGATTTGGGTTGTAGTGCTGCTGGTGTTTGTTGTTTTTTCGTCCGTGTGGCCATCTACTCCCCCCGTTCTCTTATGGCTACGGCTGTGAAGCTACTGTAATTCACAAGGTTTTCTACCAGCTTTTTTTCACTACTTTCTACTGAGTGTACTGTATTTTTTGCCTTTTTCTTTTCTTTCAGTACACTGTATCGAGTGATATGGTTGGAGAAGTAAAGTGTGTTTATCCTTACATTAAACAAATAGGTGCCATTCAAGTGTTAATACAAGTATCATACTCACCTGTCGAGAATCAAGATCAACAACTGAACTGAAAATCTTTATTTGTTATGTTGTCAGGTGGACGAGGGCTTCAATGTCTTGGCCTGACGTCCACGGACCTAGCTGGATGGTCACCACCACAATTTGTGTCATTCATCAGCGTGCCAAACAGGACTGCTCACCACAGAATCGGATGCACCACAAGTATGAACACGCCGCCATCTGCTCACTCCTCCCTCGCCGTAGGTCGGCAGATGATGAGGAACTTCCATCCCATGGTGAGTGTCATTTGCCTTTAAGCGATTTGCCTCAGTAAGTTTGGGCTTTCTACAGTACACTACATTCTACTGACAATGGATTAGGATTATCCTCGATCCATGACTTTCAATCATTCCTCTGCCATATCGCACTACGCTTTAGATTATGGTAATGCAAATCCCTCTCCCTCCACCTCCTCAGTTCGGAATCATTGTTCCTGTAATAGTGAAGATGTAAAACAATTCTAACTGTCCTTTCTGGAAATTGTTTGATGGTGTCCATTGTAGGCTAAGTTTTATTGTTTTCCAGGTTTGAATCAAACATGCTGGTGCCAGTTCTGCCCTTAAAACTTGCACACTCCTATATTTCACACACATGAGTTTCTTTAAAAATGCACACGTGGTGTAATGGAGGAGGTTCTGAGTGTGCGATGCCTTCTTTGTCTCCTCTTTGCTAGGTTCAGGGCTAGGTATTGTGGCATTTGAGATATCGCATTAAGCCCTCCAACTCTCTAGCAAAATTATGTTTACATTATTCGTAGGTACTACAAAAAATTTGGTATAAACGATGGATGCCTCGGTGGTGATACTGAATCAAGAGATATAGCTTTTAATGAGAAAGGTGTGGTCAGACCTGGCCATCCTCCGGGCCGGGCCTGACCAAGCCCGAGGTAGAAAACTCAGGCCTGAGCCCGGCCCGGCCCGGCTGTCGGGCCTAGTTTTCAGGCCCGAGCCCGGCCCATCACAGCAAAAAACACGTCAGGCCTCGGGCCGGGCCTCTTCAGTAAATGACATAAACAGTGGGCCCAGGCCCGGCCGGACCTAGTCTTCGGGCTCAAAACCTAGGCCCAGGCCCGGCCCGGGAGCAGCGTCGGGCCGGATCGGGCCGGGCTTTTTTGGGCCGGGCTGTTCGGGCCGGACGGCCCATGGCCAGGACTAGGTGTGGTAACTCTTTAATTGAAATGCCTAATTTGACCCCCTCTTTACTAGGATCAGGGCTAGGTACTGCGGCATCTGAGATATCGCATTAAGCCCTCCAACTCCCTAGCAATATTATGTTTACATTATTCATAGGTACTAAAAAAAATTCGGTATAAATGGTGGGTGCCTCGGTGGTGATACTGAATCAAGAGATATATTTTCAAATGAGAAAGGTGTGGTAACTCAACTGAAATGTTCATGTTACCCAGTATGGTTTGGAAATCAGTCAAAAGAGTGCATTTTTTCAGTATAGGATTGTATGGAACTGAATCATTCTCTTTTGAATAATGCATTTTTATGACGAATTGTCCAATGTTGTTAATGTGCAATAGAAGCATTTTCAAGATTTCAAGAAATAACACTCTGGAATTGCAAAAAAAAACAATGGTGCTCTGCTATTTTTATTCAAACGAGCTATTCTATTTTCTTTCTTCACTTAGATCAACATAGATCATTTTCAAGCAAGAGAATTATAATAGTGCAAGCTCTAGATTGCTGCTCATAATTCAAAATACTCTTTGTTGTCTTGATAAAGTAGTTGTTCACTTGCAGGATGTGGGGTGTGGGGTTACGGTTGGAAGGGATAAACCTTGCTGGTTATCACCAAGCATTTGAAGAAAATGGTGCCAATGGAGAGTGTCTTGAAAGCATCTTCATGTTTACAACCGAACAGACTTATCAGGTTTTGTTATATGAAACAGAGATATTGTACCACACGTTGTAAAATGTTGATCCACATTACATGTTGTCCCTTACTATGTTTTACGACATATCAAATTCACCACATACACCAATTTGCCCAACAGTTTCCTCCAATGACAACGAGGAAGATAGGAGGGAAGGAAAACGAGGAAGATAGGGGGGAAGGAAGGGAGGCGCTAGGGTCGCCACTCATGTCACTCGAGCAAGCGACATGGGGGCCTTTTCTTTCTCGAGAACAAACTTCCATGACTGACACGTCTGCCTTATCTTCTTTGAGCACGAACCTCCATAAATAGCCTCACAAATCTGGTTGTAATATTTATATAGATGTGTGTTGCACGTGCATGCTTACTAGTATGGAGTAGGGGTGCGAACTATCCAGGCACAACCGGGGCATTCTGATGTGAACTTCTGCCCCCGGATACACCGCGGAGTAGGGGTACTATCCAGACACACTCAACTGGGGAAAGATGCTTGCGCTCTGCCACCGGTCGCTCTCACATTCTCATCCGTTTCAAAAGGCCGTCTTTCTCTTAAATTGCTTGTCAATTATTCAACTCTTCGGCCTTGCAGTTGATCGTTCTCCACTCTTATGATGATTGCTGACATCCATCCCATGGCATACGGTTTCTCTTCTAGCAGCTTTAGTCATGTTTACCGTATGTCAAATGTCACGGCTCATATTTTTAACTCGTTCGTCTGAGTTATCGAATGCCTCCACTAGATCCGGCGTGGTAACCTCATTCATGCGCCCTTGGCAAGCCAATAAGCAAAACACCCACGGGGATTACCTTTTCCTAGATGGTCTATGGATCTGAATATAATTTTTACTTTGAAGGCTTCTTTGGTTTGGAGGAATTTTGTAGAATTTTCATAGGATAGGATTTATATAGAAAAAATTCCTTCAGAGCTTTTTGATTTGTAGGAATAAAATCATATTCCTATGGAGGAATTCTTCCTATCCTTCACATTTCATAGGAAGACAAACATTAGCCTAGACTCAATAAAAAAAAAATCATATGGTGTGAATCAAAGGACATCTCTTTTTCTATTCCCATGCATAGGATTTGAGATGCATGTCATCTCATTTCCTATGACTTTTCTATTCCTATGATTTTCCAATCCTATAAACCAAATGAAGCCTTAATGTTATTCGTACTGTCTTGACAGATGATGAATAGATTAAGAGTTTTTCTCCCGCGAAAAAAGGACCAAGATAGGCGAATGGTAAGGTAAGGCGTCAGGATCGATTTCTTGGACGATCGGCAGTTAGACGTTCGAATCCTGGCGCCTGACCCAACATCGACGCGAAGTAGGGAACCGAGCGCTTGAGTGTTTTTTTGCAGTGTGAGATAAAAGCGTCAAAGGCGGACGCAGATCTTTTTAGCGGCCGTCGTTAGCATCCGCGATTGGAGCAGGAGACGATAAGGTGTTTTTAACTATTCTACAACATTTATTGTATTTTTTGAAAAAGTTTTAATTTATTTATTTTCAATCATGACAGTACAAAAGATCAATATAAAGATAATAAAAAATATAACCATGTCTGTCGACCACCTAGCGATAACTACAAGTATTGAAACGAGCCGAAGGCGTGTCGTCATCATCGCCCTTCCATCACTGTAGCAAACAAATCTTGTCGTACTAGACAATTGAGAAGTCCCCGTGCTAAGTCCTCACAGGACCAACGCACCAGAGCAGTAACCATCGTTGATGAAGAAAGTTGTAGATCAGAAGGATCAACCCTGTAAACACTTAAATGAAGACGAACGAAAACCAGATGAAACAGATCCACCGAAGACCAACCGACGAAATCTTGTAAGATCCGGCGAAGACACACGTCCACACGCCCTCCGACGATACTAGACGCATCATCGGGACGGCGGTAGCACGTGGGAGACATTATTCCTATCAAGGGACATCGCCGTCGCGACACAGCCCCAACTAAAACGTTGAATCTAACGAGAACGGGAATTAGGTCCCTTCTGCCAGTGGGGGACCGAGATCCTCCGCATCTCCATGGCGCCAAGGCTATCGGAGATGGGGCGGACCGGCGGCTTAGCTTGTAGAAGCGTCCCGTTGAAGAGTTCAAGGTTCAATTTGAATGAGCCATATGAGTTTGGATTTATTTTACTCGAAAAAAAGAGCTTGGATTTATTTTAGACTTTTCTCGATACTCGAAAAAAAGAGGTTTAAACACATCATTAAGCATGCAGTCCAACTGTTCAGACGGTCGTTCGCTGCTGGCGCGCGTGCGTCAATTGGGAGGGGCGAGGAAAGGAGTCGGGCTCTGTGGTTCAAATGCAAGGCAAGAACCGAGCGACGAGGAATCCAGAAGCAGACACGACGACCAAGTCATCTCCCGGTGGGCCCACCGAAGCTCATTCCTTTCCTTTCCCCCGGTCCAATTCGGCAGCCGGCTGCCCGCCCCCGAAGATTCCTCCCACCAACACTGTTCCCAAATTTATTTATTCGATTCAAAAAAACAAATTTATTTATTTACGTATATACCCTCGTGAATGCCCCCGCCGGCTCGCCTCCTTTACATGCCGTGAAGCCGCAGCGATCCGTCCGTCCACCCATCGCCCCTTCGTCTCCCGCACGACACTAGGCAGGCGGGCGGGCAGCCAGCCATGAGCGCGAAGAGCGGCCATAAGCAGCAGCAGCAGCAGCAGCAGCGTGCCGTGGCGCAGATGGTGGCTGCGGCCATGGCGACCCCGTGCCCCGCCAAGCCCCTGCTCGTCGCCATCCTCCTCGCCCTCGGCTTCGCGCTCGGCATCGTCGCCACGCTCTCCCTCATGGGCTCGTCGGCGTCCTCGGCTCTACCAGGCGCCGCCCTCGAGCTCTTCTTCCCGTCGCCCCCCGTCAACGTGTCCACCCAGGTGCGGTCGCGGCGGCCACCGCGGCCGGCGCAAGTGCAGCCACAGGCGGCACCGGCAGCCAGCGCCTCGTCCCCGCCGCCGCCGCCGCCCGTGGCCGACGCCGGCGTTAATGAGCATGCGGCTCTGCCAGCACAACGACGACGGGCGGCACCAGCAGCCGGCGTCTCGTCTCCGCCGTCGCCGCCGCTGGCTGATGCCGGCAGCGACGACAAGCGTCCGGTTCTGCCTGTGAATGCGACCACTGCTGATGAGGAGCAGGGTGAAGGGCCGGTGGTCGACGACGACGAGCGGCTGCTGGCGCTGGCGGCGGCGGCGCCGAGGGCGGTGCGCGTGGGGGCGGGGGCCGCGCCCAAGGTGGCGTTCCTGTTCCTGGCCAAGTGGGGCCTGCCGATGGCGCCGCTGTGGGAGCGCTTCTTCGAGGGCCACCGCGGGCTCTACTCCGTCTACGTCCACACCGACCCGGCCTTCAACGCCTCCGCCGCCGTCCCGGACAGCGGCTCCGCCTTCCACCGGAGACACATCCCCAGCAAGGTGCGTTACGTATTGTATTAATTGCTTGCTACGTGCACCTAATCATCACGATCACACGCCCACTGGATGGCATTTGGCATAGCTAGCTTATTTTCCAAAGCATTGACGCGACTTTTCCCATGCATGCATGGCTTGACCTTTCAATCAGCGGTCCTGATTTCACACGGAAAGTGGAGTGAGACGTCTCGTTTCCGACGGCGAGATCGACTCGAGTGTCGTCGTTTTCCTTGGAGAAGCATAGGAAAATCCATCTGAGCCGGCCTGTAGGTGTCAGGAGGAGATGGCTAACTTAGACTAGCCACGATAAAAATAACTTCAACAGTAATATCGAGTCCATCTCAGCAAATTTGCTAATGTGGCAATGAATTAATAAGAAGAGAGGTAGTAGTAGTAACTTAGCTAGTTACTGTAACATTACATGTCCCAATACAATATGAGTCTATAACCTAATAAATAAAGCTATGTATGTTACCACACTTACTACCATACTCTAGAAATACGTGTATTTTACTAGTGTATGTTATTCTTTATTGTGGCTAATCTTAAGGGACTAGTCGTACTTGTATTACCACTGTGGATGCTCCGTCCTGTGTTGGCTGGGCACGCGAGAGATGTGCCAACAGTTGATTGGCTCCGTCGACGCCATCACATGGGAAGCGCCGAGTTCCACACGGGGCGCGGGATCGCGCGGTGCATCCCAAGAAACTGGAAAACGACGCTTTGGTTTCTGCTCAATGTGTGATTTCAAATTACACGCTGCTTCTCTACTAAAAACCGGGTTTCTTTTTCTACTTGAGGATGGAAAATGCACTTACATTATATCACGTTATTGAATCATTACTTTTGAGAAACATGGACTAGTTACGACGGACACGCACATGCTCGCGCCACATCATCACACACACTCACACAACTCGTACCCAAGGCTGAAAAATTGATGAAAGCACCATGAGCGCCTCGCTATATTGCACTCCCTTTGTCCCACAATATAAGACCTTTTTGCAAGCTAGGGAGTAGTATCTTCCTTGTTTGCGTACTTCATGGTCAAGATGGTTAATATTCATTTTACCACCTAAGCTAAAAACTTGTCTTTGCTTAATTGTCTCGTTAGCTCCCAAAACCCCTCCAGCATGCCACATCACGTGCATGATGGCCGTGCCTCGATCGCTTCGTCGGCCGGCCTCGATCACCTAGCCAACAACAACAACACGTAAAGCACCACAGCAAGCGCACGCAGCTGCCTCATGGCACTCACGTGGGCCGGCCTTCCTCGCCATCAACCTCTCCGACAACCCCACAGTTGCACAGACAGAGCCACTTGGACGGACGGACGGACATTTCTAATACTCCTATATTTTATTGTCAAGTTTCTTTCGCTTGTTCTCTGAGAACAAAAGTTGCTCTCATTTTCAATGTGCCCATGTCGCGATGGTACATTGGTTCCACAGTGGCCCATGCAATACGACTCGATCAATTTATGTAAACGAAGACAAAATTGTAGGGAAGTGAGCGGTCGTTGTCCCGGTGCTCCCCATCGAAGCCATACCTTTCTTGCATGGCATGCCTCGTGATCATCGATCGACCTTCCTATTGCCAACCTCCCCCACCCTCACCCCACTCGGCATGCACCTCCACCACACAGCGCACCGGCCGCCTCACGGCAATTACGCTGCCTTCCAAGTTGTCTATCATCAGCCTCGAGCTCGTCAAAGGCGAAACTGGAAGGCGATTGGTCCATCACAATCTAGCTATGCGTGACATACAAAACCTGTCGTGAACATGCAAACCTAGACGCATTAGCATGGACCCCGAGAAGAATTATCTTGGGCACTTTGCGTATGGGGACAGTGACAATGCATACGTACCCTTTTCTAGTAAATCTTTCCTCCTGAAAGAAAAGAATATCTTGTGCACTTTGCGTATGCATGCATGTCTTGGGCCTTGAGAATCTTCTTAGTTAATTACTCTCATCTCCTGTAGCTCACGTATGCATGTGTACAAAAAAACCGTATGCACGTGTACACGGGCCTAGAGAATCACCTTAATTTTGCACGATAAATGTTCACAGGGGTTACAACATAGAACTATGTTCGACTTATACACCGTCCACAGTGAAAAAATTACTTTGTTTTTCACATGAATGTGCCAATAAAATCTTGTGAAATTACGATATTTGTTAAGATATTACTACAAATATTGTGGTATTGACCTCACATGTTGAAGCATAGCAACAAAGTTTGATTGCGTGTATTCTAGGACATCATCTAGTATTTAAAAAAGGGCTTCCTGTTCTATTTCATTTAACTGGAACCACTGTCTTTTTTGTGTGTGATTAAACTGAAACCATTGTCTTTGCCTACATTGTCACAGAAAAAACCCTTTGCCTACAGAACCAGAAAAATAGAACTACCAAACTAGCTACAAATTACAAGGGTCATACATCATACCTTTAAAAAAAAGAGAGTCATACATCATATAGTGCATGAAGTTATTTTGACTACAGATCATCGTATCATGATATATTGTTAAAGAGAGCTTATAGTATTTATAATCATACAATTTCACTAAACATGCTGCCATTGTTACACAAACAGGAGGTAAAATGGGGCCACATAAGCATGGTGGAAGCCGAACGGCGTCTCCTGGCGCATGCACTGTTGGACCACTCCAACGCCCGCTTCATCCTCCTGTCGGAGTCACACGTCCCACTCTTTGACTTCCCCACCGTCTACTCCTACCTCATCAACTCCACCAAGGTGTACATGGAGTCCTACGACGAGCCGGGCGGGACTGGCCGGGGTCGGTACAAGCGTGGCATGGCACCCACCATCACCCCTTGGCAGTGGCGCAAGGGCTCACAATGGTTCGAGATGGACCGTGCCCTTGCCATTGACATCGTTGCCGACGACATCTACTTCCCGGTCTTCAAAAAGTTCTGCAAGCACAACTGCTACGCCGACGAGCACTACCTTCCGACATTCCTCCACATCCGCCACCCTGAGGTGGCCGCCGGACGAATTGTGACGTGGGTTGACTGGTCCCATGGCGGGCCCCACCCGTCAAGGTTCACGAGGATGGAGGTCACGGTGGACTTCCTGCGGTGGCTCAGGGGCGGGACGACATGTGAGTACAATGGGAGGACCACCACCGTCTGCTTCCTATTCGCGAGGAAGTTCCTGCCCAACTCGCTCACCCGCTTCTTGAGATTCGCGCCAAAGGTGATGGGCTTTGGCTGAAGGATCGATGCATATACGGGACTAGACAAAGAACAATTTAACTTTTAATTTTTTTAGTAGGATACATTATCACACAATTCTTTGACTGATCTTCGCGTTTCTGTAAAGCAGCTCTCTATACTATGTATACTTAAGGATATACATTCATTTTCTCTAATCCATCCTTTTAGAATTCATTTTGTAATAGCCAATGTACATAACCGTCTCCACAAATTTGGGCCCTCGGGCAAAATGTAAAGTGGGGCTCTAAAAATTGAAAAATTCATATGACTATAAATCATACCCTCTCTTAATAACATAACTTCAAATGAGTGCGGATTTTTGGAGGCCGAGCTCCAGTGAGCTCGGTATTTTGAAAAAAAAATCAAAAAGCGTATTTAAAAGTTCCAAAAAATTCTGAAAAAATTACCATGAAAACTTATATGTATTCCGCAAGAACGTGTTAAATTTTGTCGAAAAAAGTTGTGATTCGTAGGCTGTACAAAAATAACAAATTTCTGGCCCAATAACAAAAATAAAAGGCCCATTAAAAATGTGTATCTGTCTTTTTCCTGTACGCCACATGTAAACGTATAATACTGTGAAATTTTGCATATACATAGTATACATGTGCATGTGTGTTCAAAAAATAAATTTGGAATTTTTCGCGCTCCAAAAAAATAAAAATTGAAAACGAGCTCACTGGAGCTCGGCCTCTGTTGGCATTTTCCGAACTTCAAATGTGCTACTTCATACAATATTTATAAATATATCAACTATTAATGCTAAAACAGTAAATGTAGTACTAAACCTATAAATTGACCTCCTGTTCTATCCGAAAGCACAATCCGTCTAGTATTTCTGGAAATGAAATCTTCAATTATATCTCCATAATTAATCTTCTCCCACACATCATTTCCACGTGCCGTTGTCACCAATCCATTGAGTATTTCTTGTAGGTGGTGTGGTGGATATCAGTTTCAGGTTGTATGTGTCCCATGTGATTTGTGTACCTTTTCTCCCATAATGAAATGACGCGCAATTCTCTTGCACGTTCGGTAAAAAGTAGAACTTGCAATGGCAGGTCATAATTGGGCATATGCCCACCTTCTCCTCCAGCGGATCCTAACCTGGAAGAGCTTGGGTTCATATGTCATACGGAATAAAGTAATAGTTGAAGTTGTTATCAATTCATTTTGAGGCGGCCCTCCCTGCTAGGATGCTTAATGTGGATAACCGCGTACGGCAAAGCAATTTGATACAATTTTATGTTTTGATTTCTCTTAATGTCAATGCTCAAGCCACGTGTGCATTATTTTCGTAGCAAGTTAAATGTCTGCTTTAGGAGTTTTATTGTTTCTTCTAGTCATGTATCTCTAATTATGTTCCGACGCAATGCTAGCACAGTATTTATCCTAAAAATCATGGCTTTGCGCTGTAATTTGGTAGTAGTGCTGCGAAACAGCAAGTGCACATAAAGTTTATACTCTTTCCAGAAGAAGCCGATTTGTTGCTAGTATCGTGTATCACCATTTGGATATGCGAGACTCAGTTGAACAACATATAAATCGTAGTTGAAAACATCAAGGATGTGTCTGCACTAATAACGTGGCAGTATTTTTCTCTCGAAATCTTGAGCTTACGGACCTCAGTCCTGTTGAGGTCTCGGCATGTTTCTCTTGGAGCTATGTTCAGTGTATACTTGCGATTCAACAAGAACTAGCAAGAGATCCACTTTTGCTTGACGGCCCACTTCCAAAGAAAAGTCAGCCTGGTCACTGAGGACTTCGTCAGGTCTCATGACCTAACAAAGTCATGAATCTTTGTAATCCTTATGGTAGCATTGCTACGTGAGTAATAAATTCCCGTAAAACTGATCAAAAAATAAATTCCCGTAAAAAACAGGACAGTATTTTTTATTTTGTTCCAAGAAGAATCGCACAGTTTGGTGACAAAACCGACACAAGTAACAAAATCGAAATTGGCAGAGGGTGGACGACAACTAAAAGTAACATGAAACAAACGTTATGGTTTCTTTTGCTGCTCTATATCTACAGATCGGTAGGAAGCACCCAGAATGCTCTATCTGACGCCGGAGCTTCATCAAGTTTCTGCAACTCTGTGCTTCCATCCTTTACGTTAAAGACCTGCAATGTTTTCCCGTGACGGTCCGGGAAATAGACGCAGTCCTGTCGCAAACCACAGCTGCCGTCGCCGGAGAACGAGGCGCCAAATTCATAGATGGACAGGAGGAACGTGCAGCCGCCGAGGTCGTCCACTTTGCGCCATTGCCGCTTCGAGAAATCCATCCTGTGAACGGTGGCGCTATGGTACGGCTCCGAGGCATTGACGCCCAACAGGCGCACCATGTAGAGCTGGTCGCTAGACTCGACCAAGAAAACACTCCCGTGACACTCGCCAATGGTATCCTCGACGGCGATCGAGCCGAAGACCGGAGCAGCAAGGCCGCCGCAGAAGTCGATCACGTCGAGGCTGGTCGTCGTGCTGTTGAAGTAGAACTTGCCCCCGCACACCGCGGTCGGGCATATGACCACCTTCTCCTCCGGCGGATCCCAGTCCGGAAGAGTGTTAGGGGCCTGATCTAGATCGAGAGGGAAGGAGGTAGGTGGGGAATTTCTTAGAGGAGAAGGAGGCCAGGAAGGAGAAGGACAGCTTCTCTCATGAGTATATTCGTTTACAATAATTCTTGATGCCTCTCATCGATGCCCAACTGGCTACTTAACGACCGCCAGCCCGCACCTGCCCAGCCGGACCGCTCACGCGGCCATTGAGCCACCCTGCTTATCTGCCATGGTGACCCCACTCGTCAGTACTGGTTCCGTGGCCAGGGCCCGCCTGTTAGTCGTGACAAAGAGCCAGGGTTCCTATGTCGTACTCGTGTTTCCCCCACTGGCTATCCCCGACATGACAGAACCATATGAGAGGGGCGTCGGGCTGGGCCAGGAGCACGACGCAGCCGGGAGCCGTGGGCTTGTCGGACAGCAGGCAGTTGCACTCTATTAGTAGGTCGTCGTCGACGTCGAGTCCCAGGGGCGGGAGCTCGATCTTGAGGCGGGTCTGGGAGCTCCAGAGGAAAGTGGCCAGGGAGGTCGGGTCCCGGGCCAACATGTAGCCACGGGCGGTCGGACAGATGATCATATTCTCCAGCACGCCGATGTCGCCGTCGGCGACCATGGGCTTCTTCTCCGACAAGCTGAAGAGTACCGTGGACCGATCATCCACGCTGTGGAAGGCGAGGCAAGGCAGCGGCAGCGGACTCGGACTCGCCGACATCGGCGCGATTCAAGTTCACAACCGTCTATGGACCAACTCGCAGCAACCTCAAAGACGTTTTCTTCCAAGAGTTGATCTCTGAGAAGCCTACTCCTGGTACTAGATGGCTGCTAGCCGGTGACTTTAATCAGATTTATCGTACAAGAGACAAGAACCGCGCTATCAGTAATCGGAGCCACGTGACACGCTTCCGTAAGACCCTCAATACCTGTGAGCTGAAAGAAATACACCTACAAAACAGGAAGTACACTTGGAGTAATGAGCAAAGTGATCCAACCTTATGCAAACTCGATTCGTTTTTCTGCAATGAAGATTGGGACATCGACTTTGGCAGTCATCTACTTCATGCCCTCTCTTCATCCCTCTATGACCATTGCCCTCTCCTCCTCGCAAATGTCCAAGGGCCACCTAAGTCAAAGTGTTTCCGCTTTGAGAATTTCTGGACTAAAATGCCCAGATTCAAGGAGATCGTTCAAGGCGCTTGGAACCAAAGGGTGAACCACTCTGACCCCTACCAGATCCTATTCCACAAGCTCAAGAAAACCAGCCAAGCACTAAGGAAATGGAGCAAGACGATTTTTGCACACTCAAAGGTGCAGTTGTTCATGGCTCTGGAGGTCATTCTCCACCTAGATGTGGCACAAGAGCTCAGGCCTCTCAGTGTGGAGGAGCGTGACATTCGTAGAAGGCTCAAAAGAAAGATTATTGCCCTGGCTGTGATGGAGCGTGCCCGAAAGAGACAGAATTCAAGAATCATCAGCCTCAAAGAGGGTGATGCCAACACTCGTTTCTTTCACCTGCGGATCAATCACCGAAGAAGAAAGAACTTCATTCACCGTCTGAAGCACAACAATGGCTGGGTGGTGGACCATGATCACAAAAAGTCCGTCATCCAAAACCACTTTGCTGAGGTCTCCAAGCGTGGCCCGCCACGCCATCAAGACATCAACTGGGACAACATTCCGGTGCCTGCAAGTGACCTTTCAGATCTTGGGGCAGCCTTTACGGTGGAGGAGGTTAGGAAGGCAGTTTTTGACCTTCCCCATGACAAAGCGCCAGGGCCCGATGGCTTCTCTGGAGCTTTATTCAAAGAGTGTTGGGAGATTATCAAGGATGAAATTATGATTGCTGTGAACCACTTCTCAAACTTGCACACATCCAATCTTCATTGGCTTAACTCGGCCAACATTGCTCTCATACCAAAGAAAGATGGAGCGGAATGCATCTCGGACTTTCGCCCCATTAGCCTCATTCACGCCATTGCGAAGATCCTAACAAAGGTGCTGGCTACGCGCCTAGCTCCCCATATGGATAACCTCGTCTCCAGTGCGCAAAGCGCCTTCATAAAGAAGAGAAGCATTCACGATAATTTCATGTATGTCAGAAACTTGGCGAGGAAACTTCACAGAAATCGTACACCCACCCTGTTGTTCAAGCTTGACATCAAGAAGGCTTTTGACTCAGTCAGATGGGACTTCCTTATGGACCTCTTGAGGCACCTGGGATTCCCGTCCAGATTTTGCGATTGGGTTTCGGCACTACTCTCCACTGCCACCTCGAGGGTTCTTATCAATGGGGTGGTGGGTGATCCGATGAAACACGGATGTGGCCTCGGGCAGGGTGATTCTTTATCTCCGCTGCTCTTTGTCCTGGCAATCGACCCCCTGCACCACCTCCTCAACAAGGCCACTGTACAGGGACATCTTCAACCCATCTGCGGAAGTGCCCCGACCATCAGGACGTCCTTGTACGCAGACGATGCTGCCATCTTTGTCAAACCCACCAGGGGTGACGTCCAATTCCTTGCTTCCTCCTTGGCTGCTTTTGGAGAGGTGACCGGCCTGCATACTAACTGTACCAAAAGTTTGGTGGCTCCTATTCGCTGCGACAACATAAATTTGGATGACATTCTCGAGGCCTTCCCGGCGGTGCGCACGACATTCCCGATGCGGTACCTTGGCCTTCCGCTATCGGTCAAGCGCCTCAAGAGCATTCATCTTCAACACCTCGTGGACAAGGTTGCATGCAAGCTCCCACCTTGGCAGGGAAGACACGTCGCTACTGCTGGGCGTGTGGTGCTTGTAAAGGCGGTCCTCACGGCCATTGCAATTTATCATCTCATGTCTCTCGACATCCCCGTGGAGATCCTTAACGTAATTGACCGACTTCGGCGTGCTTACCTTTGGGAGGGTACCGACAAAGTCTCGGGAGGGTCATGCAAGATCAATTGGGACCTCGTCTGCAAGCCTAAACAGTTTGGTGGCTTGGGTGTGCTTAATTTGAACAAATTCGCTAAGGCCCTCCGACTTTGATGGCTATGGTTCGAGTGGGTGGACAAAAGCAAGCCTTGGGTTGGCATGGGGTCTCCATGCACCGAGGACGACCGCAATTTTTTTGCGGCTGCTACAGTGGTGATTGTGGGAGATGGGCACACGGCCAGATTCTGGCACTCCCTTTGGTTGCATGGTCTCTGCCCCTGTGACTTAGCGCCGAACATTTTTGCCATCTCCCGCAAGAAGAATTCCTCCGTCCAGCAAGCCCTCATCAACAACAGCTGGATCTCCCTCATTGACACCTCCAATGGCTTATCGTTTGCACACGTCCAACAGTTTGCCGACCTCTGGGAGAAGATATCCATGATCTCTCTGAATGATGACATAGAATATTCCATCACCTGGAAGTTCACCAAGGATGGGGTGTACTCTGCTTCGTCTGCTTACAAGGCACAATTTGAGGGTCTCACATCGTCCGATCTCGTTCACTCTGTGTGGAGGGTTTGGGCCACCCCTCGATGCAAGTTCTTTGCTTGGTTAGTCCTTCAAAACAAGATTTGGACATCGGATCGTCTCATACGCCGCGGATGGCCAAACTGTGGCCTCTGCCCACTTTGTAAGCAATGCCAGGAGTCAGCGGCCCACCTCCTCTTCTAATGCCGCTTCACCATCCGCATTTGGAACCATATTCTTACGTGGCTTGGCATGCACCACATTTCTACGACGATATGGCAGACGAGGACTTCGGTGAAAGACTGGTGGACCGGCAACCTTCAGATTCGCCTTGGCTCCCCTAAGGCGCTAGCCTCCTTGATGATGCTTATCTCATGGGAGATATGGACCGAGCGTAACGCTAGGGTCTTTCGAAACACAGCCATCCTTTCCATGGTCCTAATCTGTAAGATCAAAGAGGAGGTGTCTCTTTGGGCAGTGGCGGGTGCAAAGCACATGAGTGCTGTAATGCCGCGAGAGTAGACACTTTATTTTGCCGCCTTGTGGCCCTTGTTCGATAACTCCTTTCTTAATCAATGAAATGGCAAATCTTTTGCCTTGTTTCAAAAAAAAAACAATAATTCTCGATGCCTCTCATCGATGCCCAACTGGCTACTTAACGACCGCCAGCCCGCACCCGCCCAGCCGGACCGCTCACGCGGCCATTGAGCCACCCTGCTTCTCTGCAATGGTGACCCCACTCATCAGTACTGGTTCTGTGGCCAGGGCCCGCCTGTTAGTCGTGACATTCCCCCCTCCTTGAGAACCGCCTTGACCCCAAGGCGGTGACGACGGAAACTTCTCTTGAAGCTTCTCTGGATCCTCCCAAGTAGCCAGGTTAGTAGGCAGGTCGCTCCATTGTATCAGGGTGCGGAGCTTCATCTCGCCTTGGAAGCGAACCATCTTGCATTCCAACACCTGGTCGGGAGAGTGAGATGCCTGCAAAACAGAGTCAGATGGAGGTAATTCTGCACTGACTGGAATTGTTGCTCCCACCGCTTTCTTCAGCAGCGACACATGAACTACTGGGTGAATCTTGCTGGTTTCTGGCAAGTCGAGGCGATACGCCACTGCGCCTACTTTGGCTTGAATGATGTACGGTCCATAGTAGCGGAACGCCAGCTTCTGAAACGGCCGCCTTGCCACCGAAGTTTGAATGAAAGGCTGTAGCTTAAGTAACACCGCGTCTCCCACCTCAAAAGACCAGTCAGTACGGTGACGGTCTGCCTGTTTCTTCATACGGTCCTGAGCTTTCTTCAGCTGCTGCTGTAGATGGTCCAGCAAGATTTCACGCTCCTGCAACCACGCTGCTAGGTCCGGTACAGTACTGCTGTCCACCTGATCGATGCCGAACTCACGTGGCAGTTGCCCATAGATCACTTCAAACGGGGTGTGCCCTAGCGCCGAGTGGAAACTGGTGTTGTACCAGTATTCCGCCAATGAGAGCCATTTAGACCAGTTCCCCGGGCAGGAGTGCACCGAACAGCGCAAGTACGTCTCCAGGCACTGGTTGACTCGCTCAGTTTGCCCGTCCGTTTGTGGGTGGTATGAAGAGCTCATCCGCAGTTCGGTTCTGCACAGGCGAAATAGCTCCTGCCACACTTGACTCGTGAAGATGCGGTCTCTATCCGAAATAATTCCCAATGGCATCCCGTGGAGCCTGTAAATCTCATGCATGAAGGCCTTTGCAATGTCCAGGGCCGTGAACGGGTGCTTCAATGGCACAAAATGTGCATACTTGGAGAATTTGTCGACGACCACCAGGATAGCGTTATAGCCACCTGATTTGGGCAAGCCTTTGATGAAGTTAAGGGATATCACAACCCACGGCCTTTTTGGAATGGGAAGTGGCTGAAGCAACCCGGCCGGTGACACTCTCTCCGTCTTGGCTTGTTGACAGGTCAGGCACTGCTTGACAAACTCTTTCACTTGTTGTTTCATTCCCTTCCAAGCAAACAGGCGTTTAATGCGGTTGTATGCTGCGTCAAATCCCGAATGCCCACCGTGGCACTGTCATGCAGCGACCTGATGACATGTTGTTGTGTGTCAGTGTCCGGTCCAAGCCAAACACGCCCTTTGAACCTCAACACTCCTCCTTGGAGCTGATAATCTAGTTCGGCATTCGGGTTCAAAGCTACCCTCGCTAGCAATTCTTTGGTGGCAGCATCCTCTTGGTACCCTGCACGCACTACTTCCAGCCAGATGGATTTGCATATTGACAAGGCTGCCAACTCCGCATCCTGCCCGTGTGCTTTTCTGGATAATGCGTCCGCTGCTCTGTTCGAAATAACCCGCTTTGTATTGGATCACATACTGCAGCCCGAGCAGCTTCGTAACCGCTCGTTGTTGGATGGGTGTGTTCAAGCGCTGGTCGGTCAGATGCAGGAGACTTTTTTGATCTGTGCGCACTATAAACTCTGCGTGTTGTAAGTATGGGCGCCAGTGGTCAATAGCTAGGAGCAAGGCCAAACACTCCTTCTCGTATGCCGACAGTCCTAAGTTGCGAGGAGCCAAGGCTCTACTGAGGTAAGCGACTGGGTGGGAATCCTGCATCAACACTGCACCGATCCCTGTTGCACTGGCATCAGTTTCGACCACGGAAGTTTTGGAGAAATCCGGTAGCGCCAGCACGGGTGCCTCAATCAATGCTTTCTTGATAGCACAAAATGCCGCATCAGTTGTGGGCGTCCAGACGAACACCACGCCTTTGCGCAATAAATCTGTTAGTGGCTTGCTAATGATTCCAAAGTTCCTGACAAACTTGCGGTAGTACCATGCCAATCCGAGAAATCCCCATAGCTCTTTCACTGTCTCAGGCACCGGCCAGTCCCTCACATTGCTCACTTTGGTGTCATCCGTTGTTACTCCTTGCTCGCTTATAACATGCCCCAAGTAGCTGATTTTTCTCTGAGCAAAGGCACACTTGGATCGTTTGGCGTAGAACCCATTCTGTTGCAACAGTCCCAGCACTTGCGACAGCAAACTCACATGTTTCTCCAAGGTTCTGGAATGGACTAGAATGTCGTCCATGAACACTAGGACTCCTTCACACAGCACGGGTGACAACACTATGTTCATGGTACCCTGGAAGGTAAGGGCCCCGCTCGTCACTCCATATGGCAGCACCCGAAACTGAAAGTGGCCATGGTGGGTCTTGAAAGCTGTTTTGTGCTCGTCCTCTGGCAACAACCTGATCTGGTGGTAGCCTGCCCTGAGATCCAGCTTCGAGAACCAAGTGGATCTTGCTAATTCATCCAAGAGCTCGTCGATCACTGGCATTGGATACCTTGACTTGATGGTTATTGCATTGAGGTGTCGAAATCTGATCCTTCTTTTTGACTAGAAGTACCGGGGAAGAAAACAGACTCGTCAGCACTGGTTCCGTGGCCAGGGCCCACCTGTTAGTCGTGACAAAGAGCCAGGGTTCCTATGTCGTACTCGTGTTTCCCCCACTGGCTATCCCCGACATGACAGAACCATATGAGGGGGGAGTCGGGCTGGGCCAGGAGCACGATGCAGCCGGGAGCCGTGGGCTTGTCGGACAGCAGGCAGTTGCACTCTATTAGCAGGTCGTCGTCGACGTCGAGTCCCAGGGGTGGGAGCTCGATCTTGAGGCGGGTCTGGGAGCTCCAGAGGAAAGTGGCCAGGGAGGTCGGGTCCCGAGCCAACATGTAGCCACGGGCGGTCAGACAGATGATCATGTTCTCCAGCACGCCGATGTCGCCGCCGGCGACCATGGGCTTCTTCTCCGACAAGCTGAAGAGTACCGTGGACCGATCATCCACGCTGTGGAAGGCGAGGCAAGGCAGCGGCAGCGGACTCGGACAAGTCGACATCGGCGCGATTCAAAGATGTATCGCCCTGCGTGAAGAAATCTTTGTGGCTTTGGCACGTATATACAAGTCATGATCCAGATCGAAATAGGAATTCATATTGGTCACGCCAATCCTCATAGCCTCCTTTTTTTAGACAAACTGCAAAGCTTTATTACTCCGTCACAATGTTTACATGGACGAAATCAAGTTCATTTGGCCTAACCAAGCATGGCGGCCAACTCCGAGAGATAAAGCGTGCTTTACTAGTTTGTGAGCCTCGATATTCGAGCTCCTAAATTCGTGAATAATATTACAAGTTTCAAAAGATAATCTATATTGCATGATCTCATGCATAATTGCACCGTAGCTCCCTTTGTATAAATGGTGAATATCGTCAACGGCCACCTTGCAATCCGATGCAACATGAATCCTTCTGGCGTAGAGATCCTCCGCGAGTGCCAGGGCCTCCCTGATTGCGAGTGTCTCTAGGACACCGGGGTCTGACAGGTTTGGAAATACCACTGCCGATGCTCCCATGAAGACACCATATCGGTCTCTACAGACTGCTGCCACTGCTCCATTCAATCTTCCCACTGATGCGTCTACATTGACTTTGGATAATCCCTCCGGAGGTGCAAGCCAATGATTTGGCCTGCGTTGGGCCGCCCCTTTGCCGACCCCTCGTGGCTGTTGTAGTGCCCTTAGCTCTGCTATATAAGATGTAACAAAACTATGAATAGCGAAAGGGGTTTGGAAGATATCCTTGTACATGGCCTTTCTTCGTGAATTCCACAGCGCCCAAAGGGTAACCACAAACGCAACAAAATCATCCTGGTTGAGAGCTTCGTGCATGACAAACAGCCACTTCTTTGGATTTTCTTCTCTACATGTGCTCAGCCTGTCCAAAACAACATCCGATGACAGTGCCCAAGTGCTCCTAGATACCGAGCAATCCACAAAAGCGTGACGCCAAGTATCCACAGACCCGCATAAGCAACAAGCCCTGGAAGATGACATGTTCCTGTGGTGGAGAAGTGTAGCTGTAGGGATCGAGTTTCTAGCTAGTCTCCACAAGAAAAACTTCAGCTTAGATGGGACCCTGATCCGTCATAGATCAGTCCATCCTTGCTCGGCAACTTGGGAGTTGGAGGAGCCGCCCTGCTCGTACAGCCATGCTTTCCGACTTAACTTCATTCGTTGAATCATCCAGTATGCTGAACGGACTGAAAAGAAACCCTTTCGCTCCTCGGCCCAAGCCCAAAAGTCATCAACCTGTCTTTTACATAGGGGAATTTGTAGGATGGCCTCTGCATCTAACGGTATGAACACCGAGCGCACCAAGTTTTCGTTCTAGGTAGACGATGCGTGGTCAATCAGTTTAGCCACCAGCCTCGATGGGTCATCAACTAAGCTAGCAATTGGCCTCCTTGCATGTGATCTCGGCAACCAGTTGTCCTCCCAAATTTTGGTTGATTCTCCATCTCCAATTCTACGAACCAAACCTTGCACCATTATGTCCCAGCCATCGAGGACAACTCGCCAAATCTGCGTGGGGTGTGATCCCAGGGATGCACCAAAGATGTCTGTATGAGGATAGTAGACTGCTTTCAGGATCCTCGCTCTTAAAGACAGTGGATTTTGCAACATACGCCATGGCTGCCGAGCTAAAAGCGCCAAGTTAAACATCTCCATGTCTCGAAAACCAAGACCTCCTAGGTTCTTCGGTAAATTCATCACGTCCCAAGCCACCCAGCTAGGCTTCCGTTTTCCTTGTTTGCTCCCCCACCAGAACTGTCTGATTAGCGAAGTAACACTTTCACATAGGCCCCGAGGAAGATGGAAACATGCCATGGAGTAAACTGGGATTGCCTGAGCAACCGCCTTGATCAGAACTTCTTTCCCTGCGGAGGATAAGAGTTTTTCCATCCACCCTCTCACCTTTTCCCATACACGATCCCGCAAGTACTTGAATGTCCCCATTCTTCGAGTGACCGACCTCGGTTGGCATACCTAGGTACCTGTCACTGAGTGACGCATTTTGCACATTCATGATAGTTTTCATATCATCTCTGACCTGTTGTGGGCATCCTCTACTGAAAAAGATTGATGACTTATCGTGATTTATCCTCTGTCTTGATGCCAAACAGTATGTATCCAGTAGGTTTGATACCGCTACTGCCCCCTCATTCCCTGACTTAAAAAGCAGTAGGCTGTCATCTGCGAAAAGAAGATGGTTCACGGCTGGGGCCGTAGGTGCCACCTTTAATCCTACAATGTTTGATGACGAAGAACTGGTTTTCAGGAGGCACGAAAGGCCCTCGGCTGCAATTAAGAAAAGGTAAGGGGATATCGAATCTCCCTGCCTTATACCTCTGCTTGGTACAAATTGATCAAGCTTTTCTCAATTAAAGAGAACTGAAAAGGAAACAGACCGGACCATGGCCATGACAGTTTTTATCCAGGGCGCAGCAAAGCCCAGTTGTCCCATTATTGCCTCCAAATAGTCCCACTCCAACCTGTCATATGCCTTCATCATATCCAGCTTAAGAGCACAATAACTGTTAGCCTTTGCTTTGCTGCGCTTCATAAAATGAAGACACTCATAAGCACTGATGATGTTATCCGTTATAAGCCTGCCTGGGACGAAAGCTGATTGTTCCTCAGATATGATCTCCGGCAGAATTTGCTTCAGCCTGTTTGCAATGACCTTGGATGCAATTTTGTATAGGACATTGCAAAGGCTAATAGGTCTAAATTGTGACAAGATGGAAGGATTTGTTACCTTAGGGATCAAAACGAGGATGGTGTCATTTATACTCTCCGGTGTTTCTTCCCCTATCACAATCCTCAAAACAGCAGTTGTCACCTTTGTCCCACATAACTCCCAGTGTCTCTGATAGAAGTGTGCCGGAAAGCTGTCATGACCGGGCGCCTTTGTTGGGAACATCTGAAATAAGGCTGCCTTAACCTCCTCGTTTGAGTAGGGGGCACACAGCATGTCGTTCATCTCCACCGAGACTTTGGTTGGGACACAGTTTAAAACTCTCTCCATGTCGCTAACCCCATCCGAAGTGTACATATTCTTATAGAAATCATTTACCATAGCCTTTAACTCCTCCGGATCATCAGTGCTAACCCCTACCGAGTTTTGCAACGCCTTGATCATATTCTTCTTACGCCGGGTACTTGCACGTAAGTGAAAAAACTTGGTGTTCATATCACCAGATGTAAGCCACTGCACCCGTGATCTATGTCTCCACATTATTTCCTCCCTGTGATACGGCTCCACAAGCTTCTCATTGATTTTCATTTCAACATGCGTTGGCGTGGTACGGCTAGCGTCCGCCCTAAGCTTTCCAAGTTCGTCCTTGAGCTGTTTTATCTCTTTGCGGACGCTCCCAAACGTGTCTCTGTTCCACCGACCCAAATCACGTGAAACCGCAACTAGCTTAGCTTTGAGCTCTTCCACCCTGCTGGCAGCTCCATGCACATCCCACATTTCAGCTATCATGCTGTTCCACGATTCATGGCCCTCCCACATGACCTCATACTTGAAGGAACCCGCACTCTGCCTACTTCTCTGGCCCATATTCAACCTGGCCAAAATCGGGCTATGATCTGATGTTGCGGCTACAAGGTGTGTAAGATCAGCCAGCGGGAAGCGTGCTTGCCACTCAGCTGACACCAAGGCTCTGTCAAGGCGCACCCTTGTAAAAGTTCCTCCATTCAAAAGTCCATGGAATACCAGAATATCCAATGTCCAGCAACATGCAAACATCAACAACATCTCGGAAATCTTGTATTTGCGCGTTGCTACGCTGCCCAACACCCACATGCTCATCCGGACGTAGCACTTCATTGAAGTCCCCAACAAAGAGCCACGAAAGACTGCTCAAAGAACTGCTGTTTTTCAAAGTATCCCAAGTCTTGTATCTTAGGTGAGTTTGAGCTTCACCATAAACTACAGTTAACCTCCAAGGAGCATCACCCTGTTCAAGGACCGAGCAGTCAAGGTGATAATTAGAATAACCCAAAATCTCTAAATTTATTGCATTGTTCCAGAACAAACCGATTCCACCACTCCTACCACGACTACTAACAGCATAATCATTGTCATATCCAAGTGTTCCTGCTAAAGCTTCTACCCTAGAGCCTTCCAACTGGGTTTCTACGATACATAACAGGGTAGGGGCAAATTTCCTCGCGAAATCGCGAAGTTCACGAACCGTCGCGGCTTTGCCCACGCCACGACAGTTCCAACAAAAAACACTCATTGGGCTCGGCGGTGCCCGTCACTCGGGCCCGCCAACCTTGAATCAAACTTGCTTAGCAACATGGACTTCACCATTGAAACTTTCTCCGTCTCTGTCCCCACCTTTGCTCTCTTTGTTTCCTGTGTAGAACTTGGGCTTGAAGGCACTGGTGGGGGGAGCAGTGCAAGCATCTTTCGTCCCGATCCCGCCGTAGGTTGAGTATCCTTTGGGGTTGTCACCGGTCCCAACTGCACCGATGGTTCGGACCCCCTCTTCCTAACTTTTTCAGCATCCATCATCTCCAAATCCTGCTCATTGTATTCCTCTTTGGCCCCATCATGCTGAGAGCTTGAGCCTCCACCTCTCCCGGATCGTCCTCCTCTGCGACCCCCCCTGCGTCCATGGCTGCCTCCTGGCCCACTGTCGTTCCTCATGAACCATTTTGCCCCGAGCTCCTTGAAAACAAACGCTGATGGGGGGTGGATTCCCGTCCCATGTTCCTTATAGAGGTGGCCTAGCATACCGCATACCGCGCACCAATCCGCATACCTCATAGCCTCCTATCCTAGCGTGATAATGTTCTTCAGGCGGTACACACAACACAATGGACGAGTCAATTTGGGCCACGGGCCTAGTAGGAGCAAGCACGCCGTCTACCAGAATAAACGGGCCAGTGATGCTACTTTCTAGTAGTTACTTGCATTTAGGTGTAGCTACTTTCTGTACACAATCATTTAGTTCTTTCTAGTAGTTAGACAATCATTTAGGTGTAGTCACTAAGTTAGCTTTACTTAAATTCACACAGGGCCTGCTTAAAGCCATAAACAGAGTCTTTCCCAATTGTCCACAAAGGTTTTGCCTCAGACACATTTACCAGAACTTTCAAAATGTTGGGTTTAGAGGGCCAGAATTGAAGAAATACATGGATGAAGCAAGTTACTCATACACTGAACATGGTTATAATGTTGCAATGGATGAGTTGAAGAGAGAGTGTGAGGCAGCATGGGCTTGGCTTAGTAAAATCCCAAAGCACACTTGGGCCAGACATGCCATGGACACAAATTGCAAAACAGACTTAGTAGTTAACAACTTAAGTGAGGTTTTCAACAAGTGGGTTCTAGATGTCAGGGCCAAGCCAATAAGGACCATGGTTGATGGAATTAGAACAAAATTAATGGTCAAGTTTAATACAAATAGAACAAAGACTCAGACTGTCAGATGGGAGATTTGTCCAACATATGCAGAGAAATTGGAGGAAGCAAAGAAGTGGTCTAGAAACTGCCAATCATTGATGGCTGGCCCCAACCTTTTCCAAGTTACTAGTGAGGAGAGAACATATGCTGTCAACCTAGCACAAAGGACTTGTGGTTGTAAGAAGTGGGATATGACAGCAGTTCCTTGCAATCATGTTGTTTCTGCTATACACAAGGCTAAGCTTCAGCCAGAGGACTTTGTTCATCATTTCTTCAAAAAACCTATGTACCTGGTGTTGGGGAACGTAGTAATTTCGAAAAATTTCCTACGCACACGCAAGATCATGGTGATGTATAGCAACGAGAGGGGAGAGTGTTGTCTACGTACCAACGCAGACCGACTGCGGAAGCGATCACACAACGTAGAGGAAGTAGTCGTACGTCTTCTTCCCGATCCGACCGATCCAAGCACCGTTACTCCGGCACCTCCGAGTTCTTAGCACACATTCAGCTCGATGACGATCCTCGGGCTCCGATCCAGCAAAGCGTCAAGGAAGAGTTCCGTCAGCACGACGGCGTGGTGACGATCTTGATGTACTACCGACGCAGGGCTTCGCCTAAGCTCTACAACGATATGACCGAGGTGGAATTTGGTGGCAGGGGGCACCGCACACGGCTAAGGAACGATCTCAAGGATCAACTTGTGTGTCTTGGGGTGCCCCCTGCCCCCGTATATAAAGGTTGGAGGAGGGGAGCCGGCCGGCCAAGGGAGAGGAGGCGCAGGGGAGTCCTACTCCCACCGGGAGTAGGACTCCTCCCCCCAATCCTAATCCTATTAGGACTCCCGGGGGGAAAAGGAGAGAGAAGGGGGGCCGGCCCCTATCCTAGTCCTACTAGGACTTTGGGAAGGGGGGCGCCGGCCAGCTTGTGGGCTTTCCCTTTTTCTCCTTTTCCACTAAGGCCCAATAGGCCCATTAGTCTCCCGGGGGGTTCCGGTAACCCTCCCGGTATTCCGGTAAAATCCCGATTTCACCCGGAACACTTCCGATGTCCAAACATAGGCTTCCAATATATCAATCTTTACGTCTTGACCATTTCGAGACTCCTCGTCATGTCCGTGATCTCATCCGGGACTCCGAACAACCTTCGGTACATCAAAATGCATAAACTCATAATAACTGTCATCGTAACGTTAAGCGTGCGGACCCTACGGTTTGAGAACAATGTAGACATGACCGAGACACGTCTCCGGTCAATAACCAATAGCGGGACCTGGATGCCCATATTGGCTCCTACATATTCTACGAAGATCTTTATCGGTCAGACCGCATAACAACATACGTTGTTCCCTTTGTCATCGGTATGTTACTTGCCCGAGATTCGATCGTCGGTATCCAATACCTAGTTCAATCTCGTTACCGGCAAGTCTCTTTACTCGTTCCGTAATACATCATCTCACAACTAACATATTAGTTGCAGTGCTTGCAAGGCTTATGTGATGTGCATTACCGAGAGGGCCCAGAGATACCTCTCCGACGATCGGAGTGACAAACCCTAATCTCGAAATACGCCAACCCAACATCTACCATTGGAGACACCTGTAGTACTCCTTTATAATCACCCAGTTACGTTGTGACGTTTGGTAGTACCCAAAGTGTTCCTCCGGTAAACGGGAGTTGCATAATCTCATAGTTATAGGAACATGTATAAGTCATGAAGAAAGCAATAGCAACATACTAAACGATCGGGTGCTAAGCTAATGGAATGGGTCATGTCAATCAGATCATTCTACTAATGATGTGACCTCGTTAATCAAATAACAACTCCTTGTTCATGGTTAGGAAACATAACCATCTTTGATTAACGAGCTAGTCAAGTAGAGGCATACTAGTGACACTCTGTTGGTCTATGTATTCACACATGTATTATGTTTCCGGTTAATACAATTCTAGCATGAATAATAAACATTTATCATGATATAAGGAAATAAATAATAACTTTATTATTGCCTCTAGGGCATATTTCCTTCAGTCTCCCACTTGCACTAGAGTCAATAATCTAGATTACACAGTAATGATTCTAACACCCATGGAGCCTTGGTGCTGATCATGTTTTGCTCGTGGAAGAGGCTTAGTCAACGGGTCTGCAACATTCAGATCCGTATGTATCTTGCAAATCTCTATGTCTCCCACCTGGACTAAATCCCGAATGGAGTTGAAGCGTCTCTTGATGTGTTTGGTTCTTTTGTGAAATCTGGATTCCTTTGCCAAGGCAATTGCACCAGTATTGTCACAGAAGATTTTCATTGGACCCGATGCACTAGGTATGACACCTAGATCGGATATGAACTCCTTCATCCAGACTCCTTCGTTTGCTGCTTCCGAAGCAGCTATGTACTCCGCTTCACATGTAGATCCCGCTACGACGCTTTGTTTAGAACTGCACCAACTGACAGCTCCACCGTTTAAAGTAAACATGTATCCGGTTTGCGATTTAGAATCGTCCGGATCAGTGTCAAAGCTTGCATCAACGTAACCTCTTACGGTGAGCTCTTTGTCACCTCCATATACGAGAAACATATCCTTAGTCCTTTTCAGGTATTTCAGGATGTTCTTGACCGCTGTCCAGTGATCCACTCCTGGATTACTTTGGTACCTCCCTGCTAAACTTATAGCAAGGCACACATCAGGTCTGGTACACAGCATTGCATACATGATAGAGCCTATGGCTGAAGCATAGGGAACATCTTTCATTTTCTCTCTATCTTCTGCAGTGGTCGGGCATTGAGTCTTACTCAACTTCACACCTTGTAACACAGGCAAGAACCCTTTCTTTGCTTGATCCATTTTGAACTTCTTCAAAATCTTGTCAAGGTATGTGCTCTGTGAAAGTCCAATTAAGCGTTTTGATCTATCTCTATAGATCTTTATGCCTAATATGAAAGCAGCTTCCCCGAGGTCTTTCATAGAAAAACTTTTATTCAATTATCCCTTTATGCTATCCAGAAATTCTATATCATGTCCAATCAGCAATATGTCATCCACATATAATATCAGAAATGCTACAGAGCTCCCACTCACTTTCTTGTAAATACAGGCTTCTCCAAAAGTCTGTATAAAGCCAAATGCTTTGATCACACTATCAAAGCGTTTATTCCAACTCCGAGATGCTTGCACCAGTCCATAAATGGATCGCTGGAGTTTGCATACTTTGTTAGCTCCTTTTGGATCGACAAAACCTTCTGGTTGTATCATATACAACTCTTCTTCCAGAAATCCATTCAGGAATGCAGTTTTGACATCCATCTGCCATATTTCATAATCATAAAATGCGGCAATTGCTAACATAATTCTGACGGACTTAAGCATCGCTACGGGTGAGAAAGTCTCATCGTAGTCAACCCCTTGAACTTGTCGAAAACCTTTTGCGACAAGTCGAGCTTTATAGACAGTAACATTACCGTCAGCGTCAGTCTTTTTCTTGAAGATCCATTTATTCTCAATTGCTTGCCGATCATCGGGCAAGTCAACCAAAGTCCATACTTTGTTCTCATACATGGATCCCATCTCAGATTTCATGGCCTCAAGCCACTTTGCGGAATCTGGGCTCACCATCGCTTCTTCATAGTTCGTAGGTTCATCATGATCTAGTAGCATGACTTCCAGAACTGGATTACCGTACCACTCTGGTGCGGATCTCACTCTGGTTGATCTACGTGGTTCAGTAGCATCTTGCCCTGAAGTTTCATGATCATCATCATTAGCTTCCTCACTGATTGGTATAGGTGTCGCAGAAACAGTTTTCTGTGATGTACTATTTTCCAATAAGGGAGCAGGTACAGTTACCTCGTCAAGTTCTACTTTCCTCCCACTCACTTCTTTCGAGAGAAACTCCTTCTCTAGAAATGATCCATTCTTAGCAACGAATGTCTTGCCTTCGGATCTGTGATAGAAGGTATACCCAACAGTTTCTTTTGGATATCCTATGAAGACACATTTCTCCGCTTTGGGTTCGAGCTTATCAGGTTGAAGCTTTTTCACATAAGCATCGCAGCCCCAAACTTTAAGAAACGACAACTTTGGTTTCTTGCCAAACCATAGTTCATAAGGCGTCGTCTCAACGGATTTTGATGGTGCCCTATTTAACGTGAATGCGGCCGTCTCTAAAGCATAACCCCAAAACGATAGCGGTAAATCAGTAAGAGACATCATAGATCGCACCATATCTAGTAAAGTACGATTACGACGTTCGGACACACCATTACGTTGTGGTGTTCCGGGTGGCGTGAGTTGCGAAACTATTCCACAATTTTTCAAATGTACACCAAACTCGTAACTCAAATATTCTCCTCCACGATCAGATCGTAGAAATTTTATTTTCTTGTTACGATGATTTTCAACTTCACTCTGAAATTCCTTGAACTTTTCAAATGTTTCAGACTTATGTTTCATTAAGTAGATATACCCATATCTGCTTAAATCATCTGTGAAGGTGAGAAAATAACGATATCTGCCACGAGCCTCAATATTCATCGGACCACATACATCGGTATGTATGATTTCCAACAAATCTGTTGCTCTCTCCATAGTACCGGAGAACGGTGTTTTAGTCATCTTGCCTATGAGGCACGGTTCGCAAGTACCAAGTGATTCATAATCAAGTGGTTCCAAAAGCCCATCAGTATGGAGTTTCTTCATGCGCTTTACACCGATATGACCTAAACGGCAGTGCCACAAATAAGTTGCACTATCATTATTAACTTTGCATCTTTTGGCTTCTACATTATGAATATGTGTATTACTATCTTCGAGATTCAACAAGAATAGACCACTCTTCAAAGGTGCATGACCATAAAAGATATTATTCATATAAATAGAACAACCATTATTCTCTGATTTAAATGAATAACCGTCTCGCATTAAACAAGATCCAGATATAATGTTCATGCTCAACGCTGGCACCAAATAACAATTATTTAGGTCTAATATTAATCCCGAAGGTAGATGTAGAGGTAGCGTGCCGACCGCGATCACATCGACTTTGGAACCGTTTCCCACGCGCATCGTCACCTCGTCCTTTGCTAGCGTCCGCTTATTCCGTAGTCCCTGTTTCGAGTTGCAAATATTAGCAACAGAACCAGTATCAAATACCCAGGTGCTACTGCGAGCTCTAGTAAGGTACACATCAATAACATGTATATCACATATACCTTTGCTCACTTTGCCATCCTTCTTATCCGCCAAATACTTGGGGCAGTTCCGCTTCCAGTGTCCAGTCTGCTTGCAGTAGAAGCACTCAGTTTCAGGCTTAGGTCCAGACTTGGGTTTCTTCTCTTGAGCAGCAACTTGCTTGCTGTTCTTCTTGAAGTTCCCCTTCTTCTTTCCTTTGCCCTTTTTCTTGAAACCAGTGGTTTTGTTAACCATCAACACTTGATGCTCCTTCTTGATTTCTACCTTCGCAGCTTTCAGCATTGTGAAGAGCTCGGGAATAGTCTTGTTCATCCCTTGCATATTATAGTTCATCACGAAGCTCTTGTAGCTTGGTGGCAGTGATTGGAGAATTCTGTCAATGACGCAATCATCTGGAAGATTAACTCCCATCTGAATCAAGTGATTATTATACCCAGACATTTTGAGTATATGCTCACTGACAGAACTGTTCTCCTCCATCTTGCAGCTATAGAACTTATTGGAGACTTCATATCTCTCAATTCGGGCATTTGCTTGAAATATTAACTTCAACTCCTGGAACATCTCATATGCTCCATGACGTTCAAAACGTCGTTGAAGTCCCGTTTCTAAGCCGTAAAGCATGGCACACTGAACTATCGAGTAGTCATCAGCTTTGCTTTGCCAGACGTTCATAACATCTGGCGTTGCTCCAGCAGCAGGCCTGGCACCCAGCGGTGCTTCCAGGACGTAATTCTTCTGTGCAGCAATGAGGATAATCCTCAGGTTACGGACCCAGTCCGTGTAATTGCTACCATCATCTTTCAACTTTGCTTTCTCAAGGAACGCATTAAAATTCAACGGAACAACAGCACGAGCCATCTATCTACAGTCAACATAAACAAGCAAGATACTATCAGGTACTAAGTTCATGATAAGTTTAAGTTCAGTTAATCAAATTACTTAGGAACTCCCACTTAGATAGACATCCCTTTAATCCTCTAAGTGATCACGTGATCCAAATCAACTAAACCATAACCGATCATCACGTGAGATGGAGTAGTTTTCAATGGTGAACATCGTCATGTTGATCATATCTACTATATGATTCACGCTCGACCTTTCGGTCTCTGTGTTCCGAGGCCATATCTGCATATGCTAGGCTCGTCAAGTATAACCTGAGTATTCTGCGTGTGCAAAACTGGCTTGCACCCGTTGTAGATGGACGTAGAGCTTATCACACCCGATCATCACGTGGTGTCTGGGCACGACGAACTTTGGCAACGGTGCATACTCAGGGAGAACACTTCTTGATAATTTAGTGAGAGATCATCTTATAATGCTACCGTCAATCAAAGCAAGATAAGATGCATAAAAGGATAAACATCACATGCAATCAATATAAGTGATATGATATGGCCATCATCATCTTGTGCTTGTGATCTCCATCTCCGAAGCACCGTCATGATCACCATCGTCACCGGCGCGCCACCTTGATCTCCATCGTAGCAACGTTGTCGTCTCGCCAATCTTATGCTTCCACGACTATCACTACCGCTTAGTAATAAAGTAAAGCATTACATCGCGATTGCATTGCATACAATAAAGCGACAACCATATGGCTCCTGCCAGTTGCCGATAACTCGGTTACAAAACATGATCATCTCATACAATAAAATCAGCATCATGCCTTGACCATATCACATCACAACATACCCTGCAAAAACAAGTTAGACGTCCTCTACTTTGTTGTTGCAAGTTTTACGTGGCTGCTACGGGCTTAAGTAAGAACTCATCTCACCTACGCATCAAAACCACAACGATAGTTTGTCAAATAGACTCCGTTTTAACCTTCTCAAGGACCGGGCGTAGTCACACTTGGTTCAACTAAAGTTGGAGAGACAGTCTTCCGCAAGCCATCTATGTGCAAAGCACGTCGAGGGAACCGGTCTCGCGTAAGAGTACGCGTAAGGTTGGTCCGGATCGTCTCAACCAACAATACCGCCGAACCAAAGTATGACATGCTGGTAGGCAGTATGACTTGTATCGCCCACAACTCACTTGTGTTCTACTCGTGCAAATAACATCAAACCATAAAACCTAGGCTCTGATACCACTGTTGGGGAACGTAGTAATTTCGAAAATTTTCCTACGCACACGCAAGATCATGGTGATGTATAGCAACGAGAGGGGAGAGTGTTGTCTACGTACCAACGCAGACCGACTGCGGAAGCGATCACACAACGTAGAGGAAGTAGTCGTACGTCTTCTTCCCGATCCGACCGATCCAAGCACCGTTACTCCGGCACCTCCGAGTTCTTAGCACACATTCAGCTCGATGACGATCCTCGGGCTCCGATCCAGCAAAGCGTCGAGGAAGAGTTCCGTCAGCACGACGGCGTGGTGACGATCTTGATGTACTACCGACGCAGGGCTTCGCCTAAGCTCTACAACGATATGACCGAGGTGGAATTTGGTGGCAGGGGGCACCGCACACGGCTAAGGAACGATCTCAAGGATCAACTTGTGTGTCTTGGGGTGCCCCCTGCCCCCGTATATAAAGGTTGGAGGAGGGGAGCCGGCCGGCCAAGGGAGAGGAGGCGCAGGGGAGTCCTACTCCCACCGGGAGTAGGACTCCTCCCCCCAATCCTAATCCTATTAGGACTCCCGGGGGGAAAAGGAGAGAGAAGGGGGGCCGGCCCCTATCCTAGTCCTACTAGGACTTTGGGAAGGGGGGCGCCGGCCAGCTTGTGGGCTTTCCCTTTTTCTCCTTTTCCACTAAGGCCCAATAGGCCCATTAGTCTCCCGGGGGGTTCCGGTAACCCTCCCGGTATTCCGGTAAAATCCCGATTTCACCCGGAACACTTCCGATGTCCAAACATAGGCTTCCAATATATCAATCTTTACGTCTCGACCATTTCGGGACTCCTCGTCATGTCCGTGATCTCATCCGGGACTCTGAACAACCTTCGGTACATCAAAATGCATAAACTCATAATAACTGTCATCGTAACGTTAAGCGTGCGGACCCTACGGTTCGAGAACAATGTAGACATGACCGAGACACGTCTCCGGTCAATAACCAATAGCGGGACCTGGATGCCCATATTGGCTCCTACATATTCTACGAAGATCTTTATCGGTCAGACCGCATAACAACATACGTTGTTCCCTTTGTCATCGGTATGTTACTTGCCCGAGATTCGATCGTCGGTATCCAATACCTAGTTCAATCTCGTTACCGGCAAGTCTCTTTACTCGTTCCGTAATACATCATCTCACAACTAACATATTAGTTGCAGTGCTTGCAAGGCTTATGTGATGTGCATTACCGAGAGGGCCCAGAGATACCTCTCCGACGATCGGAGTGACAAACCCTAATCTCGAAATACGCCAACCCAACATCTACCATTGGAGACACCTGTAGTACTCCTTTATAATCACCCAGTTACGTTGTGACGTTTGGTAGTACCCAAAGTGTTCCTCCGGTAAACGGGAGTTGCATAATCTCATAGTTATAGGAACATGTATAAGTCATGAAGAAAGCAATAGCAACATACTAAACGATCGGGTGCTAAGCTAATGGAATGGGTCATGTCAATCAGATCATTCTACTAATGATGTGACCTCGTTAATCAAATAACAACTCCTTGTTCATGGTTAGGAAACATAACCATCTTTGATTAACGAGCTAGTCAAGTAGAGGCATACTAGTGACACTCTGTTGGTCTATGTATTCACACATGTATTATGTTTCCGGTTAATACAATTCTAGCATGAATAATAAACATTTATCATGATATAAGGAAATAAATAATAACTTTATTATTGCCTCTAGGGCATATTTCCTTCACCTGGCAGCTTACAGTCCTATAATATATCATGTACCTGGCCCTGACATGTGGCCAAGGACAGATAGTTTGGACATTGAGGCTCCTGTTTTCAAAGAACACAAGGGCAGAGCACAGACTAAGAGGAGAAAGGGCCAATTTGAGAAGCCAGCTCCCAAAGACACTTCAAGAATGGCCTCAATTACCTCCTCCAACTGTAAAAAGGTGGGCCATAGGTACACCAATTGCCATGATGCTCTAAAGCCTGCACTTGCTATGAGAAAGAACAAACATCAGGTAACCACTCTGCTATGAGAAAGACTAAATTTGTTGTTACTTTGTTGCTTACTAATATTAAACTACTTGTTTCATTGCAGCCAAGCACCAGCTCTTACCCACCTGATAGTAGAAGCACACCAGCACCAGCAAGGACTGCAGCCTCTGCTGCTGCTAGTCCAGCTCCAGCAAGGAGGGCAACATCTACTGCCAGTCCAGCTCCAGCAAGGAGGGCAACATCTGCTGCTGCTCCAGCTAGGAGGCAGCCAGCTGCTCCAGCTGCTCCCAAGGGTAAGGCATCAGCCAGTAAATCTTCATCATCTGCTCCCGAGAGTAAGGCACCAGCTGCTCCCAAGGGTAAGACACCAGCAACCAGATCTTCATCAGCTACTGCAAAGGGACCAAGGTTAGCTTTCATGCCTCCAAGACCAAGTGATGGTTCCCAGAGAGTCAGGAAGCCCAGCAACAGAATGAAGGATTACTTGACTGCCTTTGGTGCAAAATGGTGATGATTTGGTTGTGTTGATGTTTTATCAAACTATGGCATTTTGGTTGCGTTGTGAAACTATGTTGTTGAAGTTGTGCTACTCCGGTTATGCTACTCCAGTGTTGATGGTGATTTGGTTGTGTTGATGTTGTAGCAAACTTTGGAATTCTAGTAGTCCTCTGATGCTCAACTGTTATGATCAATTTGTGTCAAACTATGGCATTCTAGTAGTACTGCTGATGCTGTGATATTCTTGATGCCTACTTGATGCCTCGACGTCGACAAAAAGCCAAAACCCCCCTACTTGATGCCTCGACGTCGACTAAAATCCAAAAACCCATCACTTGATGCCTACTTGATGCCTCGACATCGACTAAAAGCCAAAAACCCATCACTTGATGCCTACTTGATGCCTCGACATCGACTAAAAGCCAAAAACCCATCACTTGATGCCTACTTGATGCCTCGACGTCGACAAAAAGCCCAAAACCCTAACTTGGCCTACTTGATGCCTCGGCGTCGATAAAAACCCCAAAACCCTATCTTGGTCCACTTGATGCCTCGGCGTCGATAAAAACCCCAAAACCCTAACTTGGCCTACTTGATGCCTCGGCGTCGATAAAAACCCAAAAACCCTAACTTGACCTAGTTGATGCCTCGACGTCAATAAAAAGCCAAAAACAACCCTAATTGACCCTACTTAACTCAGAATCATCAGTTGAATAGGAACATACTAAAGCAAAAATCATCATTTGCAAACAGATTACTTAAGATAACATTAACCAGCTCTAAATACCACCAAAACCCCCCTACTTGATGCCTACTTGATGCCTCGATGTCGACTAAAATCCAAAAACCCATCACTTGATGCCTCGACATCGACTAAAAGCCAAAAACCCATCACTTGATGCCTACTTGATGCCTCGGCGTCGATAAAAACCCAAAAACCCTATCTTGGCCTACTTGATGCCTCGGCGTCGATAAAAACCCCAAAACAACCCTAATTGACCCTACTTAACTCAGAATCATCAGTTGAACAGGAACATACTAAAGCAAAAATCATCATTTGCAAACAGATTACTTAAGATAACATTAACCAGCTCTAAATACCACCAAATTCAGCACTAGTTCAAATCCATACATAATCATAGTTTGACATTCAGCACTAGTTCAAATAGCACCACATTCAGCACTAGTTCAAATGCAAACATCTTACTTAAGATTACATATCCATAGTTCAGGAGTACTCATAGTTAATACAATTTAAACTACAATCATTACAACAAATGCCAAACCACACCCTGCAAAAGGTCAGCAAATGCCTAATGATATTGCCCATTCTTCTCTTGTACTGCTTATCCATTTATGATGGCCTTGATCCCCTCCAGCTTCACATTGCTCTCTTCAACTGTCTTCTTGAGCTCATCAATGTGGATCTGCAAATTCTTCTTCTCTTCAGCTAGCTTCAACTTCATGTTCCTAATGGCAGTACCTTGAGCAGCTGCTATGTTCTTCAAAGTGTCATACTTCTCCTGCAACTTGGTTGTTTCAGCATCTTTCCTTTCTATCACTGCCCTCTGCTCCTGGGCACCCATAAGTGCATTGACATCTTCAACCAACTTCTCATAGCTGGCCTGGAGTTTCTTCTTCTCTTGTGTCAGGTCATGAACTGTAAATGAATGCATCAGACATTCCTCATTCCTGTCCATCTTACTCTGTTCATACATAGCCCACAACTTGGACAGTGCATTCTCAAGGGTAGTGGGCCAAGATGGATCAATCCATTCTACTAGTCCACAGTTTTTACCTTCCTGGAAAAAGAGTATTAACAAAATGAATTACATAATAGTGACTTGCTTACAATGATAGGCTATATTACTTTATACTAAAATCCAGATCATGCTCTAAAGTAAACAACTACTAAGTAAACAATGGTGGTGTGCTAACCCATGAATATTCTGTCCTAAAATAAGCTAACATGGCAGAGTTAAAAAATGACCTAACTAAACAATATTGCCAGATCCAAACTAAAAAATGCTGGTCTGCCAACCCATGCATCTACTCTCTTAAAATATGCTAACCTGACAGAGTTAACAAATTGACCTAACTAAACAATGTTGCCAGAACCAGACTAAACAATGCTAGCAGAGTAAACAATTAATGAATCCACTGTCCAAACTTCACAGTATAATACAATGCCTGCTTCCATAGTAAACAATGAATGCATCCACTGTCCAATATGATACAGTGACTACTTCCACAGTACATATCCATGGTAAACAAATGACATATCTGTTTGGTAAATCCACAACTTCCAATTAGTTCAGCTGGAACCATACCTTCTCTGCACAACAAAGAAACCTCCTGCCAGTGTGAATCCCTTCGAAAGCAACACGCCTTTCTGCTGCCTTCCCGTGTCCATGGCACAAAACATACATATCTGTCTCAGGGCCCTCGAAATCCGAGTCTTCGGTGCTAGCAGGAACCTGGAGTGCAAAGGAATGACAGAGATTTGGTCCAATCATTGAAAAGAAGCTCATTCCAGAAATCCCCAAATATCAAACCCTAACCCTAAATCTGAGAACTGACCTTAATGGTGCCGTCGTCGGAATCTGAGCTCATGTACTGCCTGGTGTGCTTGCTGCTATCCGACCCATCACTCCATGACACCATGGCGCTGCGGCGGCGGCGCGGCGCGGCGGCGACGGGTGCGGCGACCAAGAACAGAGCGAGAGTGAGAGCGAGAAGAGAGCGAGCGAGCAGAGTGGAGTAACGGTCGGGGCTTTTGACTGGTAGGACCGAACGGCGCCGTCTCACACCGTCTGTCGGCTGTCGGGACGGCCTGGAGTGCCACGTAGGCGAAAAATGGGCCCCAGCTGTCATAAACTCACTTAACACGGCCCGATCCGCCGATCAGTGATTTTTGCAAAAGAATTACACTAGACATGGTGCTTTCTGCAACGATTCTGTATCCTAGTGTTTTTCGCAAACCTAGCCCTCAAAGTGGTGGTTTTACGCAATTTACGCAGTATGTAGTCATTGTTTTTCAAGCTACTATTCACCGGACAAATAGGCCTAAACTAAATTTCTGAATCATGATACGATGCTTATCCAATGTATATAATAGACATTGTCTGATGTAGAGGCGTCCACACAACAGGAGAAGATGGCAAAACTGCACATAAGCGGCACGAACAATGGAAAAATCTACACATTGTTTAGAGTTAATCAACATAACCTAAAGCAGGATGTAGCAACATATGCATTTCATCATAAGCTTTGAGCCTCTTTTTTTATGCTTCAACGGAGGGCTTCTGCTGGCCTGAAACATATATTAAAACCAAACAGACCAGTCAGGGAAGGTTTTGGAGATATAAATCAGGGAGGATAGGGAAGGATGAAGCATATGTTAGATTCTCTCAGCTAGGAGAAACAACATGACTCTCCAGTCGTTGAGTATGGCCCTTTTTGATTCATTCACGCATCTATTAGACCAAAGCATTAGATCATCAGTAGCGACACGCACAGGGATAGTAAGTCCCTGAGTTTCATCGCAGAAAACCTTCATGTTGCACCTTTTCTACATGCTCCGAAGAATCGCTATGATGACGGCAGATTTCATCTTGTTGAGGATATCTTGACCCCATAGATGAGAAAGGTTTACCAGAGGGTCTGCGGTCGCAGTTCAGATCATCGCAAAGAGGCTTCATGTTGGAGCAAAGGAATAGCATGTGATTGGTAGTCTCTGACAATGGACAGAAGGGGCAGCGATCATCTGCAGAGCAATCCCTGCCCCCCCCCCCCCCCCCCCCCCCCATATAGCCTTGTAAGCCGATTTCGTGGAGAGAGTTTTCCCAATGAGTTTGCTGTTCCTTCTATCTACACCTACGAGTTCAAAGAACATGTAGCAAGCATAGCACACAAAGTTCAAAGCTCTTTCCGCTAGGTGGGATGGCTGAGGGGCGAGATCAAGGTGGAGCACAGGGTTGCTCATAGCCCTTGCAATGGACACATTTGGTCTATTTGAATGAGAGAACAACACCGGGAATCTGGAGGCTAGTGTGGAGCAAGATTCTGGGAAGCTTTGAGCCATTCAGTGTACAACAAACTAATACAGTAGCTATGCATATACAAATGTTTTTTATCACTTCTGTTTCGATACACCCTCCCTAAATACATCCATGGCTGAGATTACCCCATACCCAAGATGGTCTTTTCTAGAAGTATATGACACGCGACTGGGCCAGCCCACCGGGCGTGAGGCCTATTTCAAAGTGCGGCGTAAAAATCCTGAGAAAAGAAAGATGTATGGAAACGGAATTGAACTTGTATCATCGTCCTCCTTATTACACTGCTTACCACTTGAGTACACTGTTCCTGGTGGTAATAGAAGGCACGAGATGTATAAGAACACATGGATACACGTCTACCCGATCAAGTCTCACGGTCTTTCGCTATTGCGCATCGTGCCAAAGCCTTTCACGCACACATAAACACACTGGACGGCCGGCGGGCACAACAATGATCAAATGGCTATCTATCTAACACCAAACTAAGCATATTTGCAATGCTCCTTGCGTCCACACGCTAGGTACCTGCTCGAGTCTTTTGCTTAATATGCATTGTGTCAAAGAATACACACACACAAGTTTAATTCTCAACATAAACGCACCCACACTATTGGATATCTATCCCAACTAAGCATGTTTGTGTAATCGCGTTGCCCCTTGCGTTACTCAACTGTGTGTGCAGTCACACATGAACATTCTTCAATTTTCGAACAAATTTTGAGAAGGAACATTTTTTGAAAATATGAATAAACTTTGAAAAATGGGAACAATTTTTGAAATTCATGTAGAAATTCTCTTCAAATTCGTCAAGTTTTTTTTGAATTCACATATGTCATTTTTTTCAGAAGATGTGAACTTTTTTTCAATTTCGTGAAGCGAGGCTCTTTTTTTATAACACTATAACTTGAGTAACTCGCCGTCAGAAGCACCAAGAACATACCATATGCCCTCATGTTAATCATGCTAGCTCTTGAAAACAGAAATACAAGAAAACACAGTCCATTATATCATTGAGTTAGCATGCTGCAACATCATTCAATACCAGAAATCTGACATGTTTTGTTGCATTTGCATAGCAAGAGGACACTGAAACATGAAACTATAAGGAAAACCATATATACACTTGCAAACTGTTGCCGTGCATCCCATTTGACAAAGCTCGTCTGGGCAGAACAACCACTTAGTTTGCCAAAACTAGACCCACATCAACACAGATCTACAAGTACTTCAAATTAATCTACAGATCATAGAAAATAAGAAGCAAAGATGTTCAATACTCTGAAGCAACAATTTTTTTATCCTCTATTTCTTGTGTGAGTAGCCAACCTAACTTGTAATATATATAAGGTCAACTACAAGCTACTTAGAGCTAAACATGTTACCGAGAGACACTTGTAGCTACATGCTCATTATGTTTGATGTTTCTGCAGGCCCTATCTGACCCAAGTTAACATTGGTAACCCACCAAAAGCATTTAGAGTACTTATTGATACCGGCAGTGATCCGGCATGGGTGAATTGTCAAGCTGGACCGAGTGTGAGTCATCAGCCCCAACAAAACTATGCTTATTCCCATGTACTTTTTCAAACATAAAAAAGGCCATCGTTCTATTTGTTTTTGTATATACACTAGGGGGCATATGCCCCCCCCCCCACCCTGCCTATGTGCAAGGTGTGGGAGAAAAGGAGCATGGATCAATCACTTCATCCCCTTTCAACCCGGTCGGGCGGTCTCTCTCTCTCTCTCTCTCTCTCTCTCTCTCTCTCTCTCTCTTTCTCTCTCTGAAAAAATGAAGTCTTTTTCTCAGAGATCCATTTAGATACGAGACTTAAGGTGACAAGTATATATCGGTCGTTGCTCATTTGGGTTTCATTCAACCATTTCAAGATAATGTCATGAAAATACGGTAATAAAGACCATTATACCAATGTTTATGTGAAGTCCAGCCACCGAGTTATCTTGTCCACCTTATTGCTATGATCTTCGGTCCTCTTGTTTTTACCCGCATAAAAATTCATTAGTGGCGTAAACGGTGGGCTTTGATCTGGCCTTATCTATGTCAGCGAGTCTAAGCATCAACTATTGTGAAACATGGAATGCACCATGATCAACATAGTGTGGAAATTGTATGATCTCAAGAATAGTTGTGTTACTGTTGTATTGATCTGACCCTCCTGCGGATATATATAGAGTACATGAGGAGTAGAGGCTTGGAGTACAAGACAAGTTACACATGGTTTAAACATATTCTATCCCTACCTCCCTATCTCTAACTTATACTTAATTATACTTCTAACATTTCCCCTTGGTCATAGAGGGAGTGAAGCGGACAATTACGACTGAATTTAAAGTCTTGTGCTGTTGTCGTTTTCTCCGCTTCGCCGTCATCACTGCGTTTCTGATTGTGACTATATATATGCTTAAAGAATATTTGCACATTCTTCGCAAAAAAAAGAAAGAATATTTGCACATACAGGATGGCTCCAGGACTTGCATGTAAGTACATACCGTGCGCATGGCCCGTGCTTGCTCGTTAGTATAGATCGATCTGCTGCATGAAGACCCGGTTGCTTGGAGTCGAAGCGTGCGCTAGAAAGCTGCGGCCGGGCGGTGCAGCCATTTGCCGCGGAAAAAAGTCTAAAATAAACCTTGGACTTGTAGACAAAAGCTAAATTGAGCCTCAAACTTCAAATCCCGAAAATCAGCACACCAAACACTTTGATCCCGGTCTATTTTCAACCTCAAGTGAGTTGCCAAACAAGGATTGTCGATGTGGCATGTTAAATCCCGGGATTGTTGGCTGTGGACTCGACTGGGCCGGCCCATCGAACTTGGAACCTGGCCGAGTTGAGCACATCCCGCTAGCCACTAGTTAGTACAGCCAACATTTCCAAATGTATCAGGATGAAACCGGCCTCTCTCTATATATAAGCGCATGTGTGGCGTGTTCTCCTCATCACCACGTACATTATTGAGCGCAAAGCAAATTAGCCGAGGCGACGATGGCTAAATTACTTGTTCTCGTCGCCGTTGCGTGGATGCTGCTTTTGGCCGGCCATGGAACCAACGCTGCCCAGGTACGTGCCTAACCAGCGGTCCTAATTAGATTAACTTTGGGAGCACACAGCTTGCTAATAATCTGCACGTACGTTGAATTATCACATCAGATGAAAATCCCAAGCTCCAACGTCGGAGTGATCATGTTCTCTCCGAGATTGCACGGTCAAGTTTCACCACTGGATGATGCTGAGTCTGGCTCCGTGACACAATACGTATGTACAATAGCATGTTGATTCGTCGTAGATTGATCGATGGAGACTTCACCAATTAGCACTACTAACTATTATGAGTGATATAATAAGAGGCCCCATATATTTAAGCACACACCGAAACGATGAACTTTGAAACCATTTTTTAGGGGCAAACAAATATTCAAAACATAAACAATTTTGGAAATGCCCGGACAATTTATAAAGTGTGAACACTTTAGGAAAACAACTATTTTGAAATGCAAACAATTTTGAAAAAGCAAACACATTTTGAAACCTGAAGAATGCAAACACCTTTTGAAAATTGTAAAACTAGGAACAGATTTTGAAACCTGACCAAATGTGTAAAGAAATTTTTTGTGACATCTAAAAAATATCACAAGTTTGGATAAATGTATGTGGCATTTCAAAAACAAATTTTACAATGTAAAAAAATATACGTGTGATTCAAAAAGAATCAATGTGCTTGTGACATTTAAAAAAAGCGTATACAATGTAAAAAATATGTTTGCGTGACGTAGAAAAATGTATCATACCCTTAAAAGACTATATGTGACATGTGTTTGAAAAAAGTGTATTCAATTTTCAAAATGTGTAACAATGTAAAAAAATGTGTATGTAGTTTATAAAATGTTTATTGTTGTTAAGAAAATGTAAAACATGTATTTGGAAAATTATTACCATGTATTAAAAAGAGTATTGAAAACATGTATTTCAAAAAATGTATGTGATATATTTAAAAAATGTCAAAAGTGTATAAAAAATTATTTCATGTCTGCGCTAAAAATGCACATTGGGTAATGAGAATTATTAGACTTGTGTAAAAAAGAAAATCAGTTACCGGTAAAGAAACAAAATAAAAGCAAAAAAACAAACAATATGAAGAAAATCAAAAAAGAAAAAAATGATAACAAAGAAAGAAAAACCAGAGAAAAAGCAAAGTATAATGAAGACAAAAACAGAAGAAAACCGAAGAAAAACCAAACAAAAATAAACAAAAAAGAAATAAAAAAAGAAAACCCGGAGCAGCACCAGCAACTACATTAACGGGCCGGCCCAATTTAGTTAATACCGGTTAAATCCTCTCAAGGTTCAAAACAGAGTGGGATCAAAGAGTTTGGTGTGTTAATTTCAGAGATTGCGAGTTTAGGATTTAATTTAGTTTTTGCCTACAAGTTCAAGGTTTATTTTGGACTTTTTCCTTCGCGCCATGCGTTGCCAACTAGCATCTCGGCTAAGAGCATCTCCAACAGCCGCCCCAAAAGGCGTGCGCGGTAAACCAATGTTTTAGTGCGCGTGGGACGTTTCGGCGCGCTCCAGCGGTGACGGGAAACTCGCGCGCGCCGGAACCGTTTGGGCGCGCGCGGGAAAAGGCGGCAGCTCGCGCGTTATTTTTGGCGGACCGCCTCTGGCGCGCCTTTAAATTGCGGTGCTCGCCACGCGCCTATTACACACACTTTCTCTTCTGCTGCCACGCGCAGCTCCACCGCTTCCTCGTTGCTTCCGCTGCCACGGGCGCCTCCACCGCTCCAGCGCCACGCCACCGACGCGCCACCAGGCCGCCGCGCCGCCGAGGAGCGTCGGGCTACCGCGGCGTCCACCAGCACCCCAACGACGGGTACTACTCCGAGATACGGTCCGACGAACTCCGGCTCGGCCTCGGCACCTTCGAGACGGCGCACGAGGCCGCCCGCGCGTACGACGCGGCGACGTGGCGCCTAGGCGCCCGCAGATGAACTTTCAGGACGTGGACACGCTCCAGCAGGCGCTGGACGTCGTCCCGCTACCTCGTCTTAACACGGCACAAGACCGTGCGGAGCACGCTGGGCGGCAGCGCCGCCTCCTCGTCGCCCACGAGGACGAGCGGGTCATGGCGGAGTGGTGCCGGCGCCACCCAAAGGACGTCACCTACGAGCAAGCCTACTGGGCAAGGCGCCGCGAGCAAGAGACGCAAAGGCGCCGCGATGAGCGGTTGGACAGGCGTTGGCCGAAGGCCCTGGCGATATCGCAGTGCGATATCGTTCAGAATGGTGGGCAAACGATCTTTACGTCTGATGATGATCGTTGGGAGGACATGTGGCTCGATACCTCGGACCAGACCAGTGAAGATGGCAACGATGATGATGGTGACGATGACTGGGAGTAGGCTGTAGTTGCACTATCTAGCAGTTTTATGTTGTTGCACCGTAGTTTTTTTATCTATCTATGCTATGGAACTATGTAAAATATCTATGTATCTTTTTTTATATATGAATTTTATTTATCATTTTAAAAATGTACGCAATGTTTAGCACCTGCTGCATTTTAGCGCGGCCGCTGAAGCTACGCGCGTTCAATTTTAACGCGGCTGCTGGAACCAGCGCTGCCGACCATCCCAAACCAGCCGAACGACGCGCGGCAAATGAGTTGTTAGCGCGCGGCGCGTTGCGCAGCTGTTGGAGATGCTCTAAATAGCTGCCGCGTTGAGTCCGCCGTAGGCGGGTAGACGGAGATACGAGTTGATGTCGGCCGTCGTGAGATCCGTGTACGTACGCCCTCTAGCTAGTGATCGGGACGTGTTGTGTGATCGGCTCCCCTACAGGCCAGGACCCCGTGGATGCATCGGTCTTCAAGATCTGGATGCAGAATCGCTCGTGGCTGCCGTTTGTTGCCGGATGGATGCTACATGCGCGTGGCCACGGAGCTGGAGACGCGCCGGAGTCGCTGGTGTGTCGCGCGGCCGCCGGGGACGTCGTCGTTCCACGAGTGTGCGCCAACTGGGTGTTGATGCAGATTGAGGAAATCCCGGTCGCTTGGAAGAGACGGTGTGTGCTGGTGGAGTTTCGATCTTGAAGCCGGCCGCATGCAGCGGCGCATGGTCGAAGCCCACCGTGGCACCGTGATCGTCGCTGAATCTTTCACTGGCATGACGATGAAGATGGCGCTGATGGAAGCCACTCGTCCATGCGCGGCTTGGGGTCGAGGCCGTGCCGCCCGAAGAGCACGTGGGGTTTTGCTGCCGTCGAAGGAGTTGCTCGGTGAAGAGATGCATGTCGACGTCGGCGTCCCGTTGCACGTGATATCAATGTAGATCGGATCGTGCTCGCTGGACCGGTCGCTGCGTGACGCTCAGCGGTGTGTCGCCCATCGCGGGCGGTTGGCGGCACTTAGCTGTTCATCAGGGTGTGACTAGGTCTCAGTCGATTGAAGTTTAACAAGTTTTAGTTAAGTGACATAATATGTAAAAAATAAAAAGAAACATATAAAAAAATACACGGATCTTAATGTAAAATCTCATGAATAAAGCATCGTCTGAGACTTAGCAAGACTATTTCTTCACCGGTCAATGGGATCGATCTGATTTATTTCAGTCTAAAGAATTTGACCTAAAGTATTTTGAAAATCAAAGAATTGACCTAATCTATCTAAAAACCAATCTCATCTTTTGATCAGATCGGGTGCCGTGCCCTCGGGCGTGGAGATTAATCTCTCTGGAGGCGGCGTGCTTTAGAAGTGGCAGAGGAACCTAGGATCAGCTTCATAAAACTAACTGCTCTAATACCATGTGGAAGTTGTATAATGTCTAGAATATTTGTGTTATTGTTGTATTGATCTGATCCTCGTGGGGACATACAAGACAAGTTACACGTTGGTTTAAACATATTCTATCTCTACCTCCTTATCTCTAACATGAACTCGGTTATACTTCTAACACATAGTAGTCAGATGCTTATTGCACCAACTCATTTTTTCTCAATTTTTCATGTTTGGATATATGAGAAATAGTAAAGAAATCTAAGGTAGAAATTAGATCTAGACATGTATAGAAATAATAAATGATTCGTTGAAACATTGATAATCCTTTGATGTTTGTGTTTCACTGCTATCAATCATAGAAAGCCTCAATCTCTGTAGCACCTATAACACCCAAAAGCTCAAATTAAGATAACAATGCATATTCGGGTTGATTGTTTGTGCAAAAACAATCTAAGCAACACGAGGCTTCAGTAACAATACAGTAAGGAGATGTATAAACAACATCAACGACTTGACTATTGCCACAAACTGATCTATCAAAATATAATCTCCATAGCACTAAAGAGATAATGGTTATATCAGTGTTATGAACTTGTCAGTGGTTGAAAAGCCAATCCAAGCTATCCTTATGAACTATGACAATCAGACAGTAATTTTCAGGGCAAAGAGTTAAAAATGAAAACATGTAATCCACAAAGAAAATAAGAAGGATACTAAAATATGTCATACATTCAAGAAACTCTGGAGTAATAGCATTAAACTGCATCCAATTGGCTAATAATTTGGCAGACCCTTTCACAAAAAGGCTATCACTAACCGTGATAATAAATGCAACGAGGGAGATAGGTATGAGACCAACATGAGTTCCATGGTGGTTACCTAACCTATGTGATTGAAGATCCGTGAAATAGGACCTAGGAAACAATCTCCTGGCTAACTAAGGAGAGTAACCCTATTAACTCACTCCTTTGGAGATGCACTACTTTCACAATATGTATGTCACATTGACTTTTGTCTTAATGTGTTCTAAGGCATTTATCAGCAAGATTCTATCCTATAGAGTGATCTTTGCAAGAACACACTTATATAAGCCCAACTGTTGGTCACGGCCTATGATATAGGGTAATCTCCAGGAAGCTCATGAACAGGTCGGGAGTGTGACTATTATGCTCCACCCATGGGGTTAGCCTTCAACAACCTACTACCGGTAAGACAACTGGTAAAACTTATTTATGCAAAGCTGGCAATTCAAAGTATAGTCCATTGTTCAATTGTGACGAAGTGTAATCCTTTGCTCTAGGTGGACGTTCAACCTTAACCAGTGTCCACTAAAAATATCAGTATATCAAAAAAAAATTTAGAACAAAGGACAACATAATGTGCCTTCGAGATCTGATGGGGCATTGCTGAATTATAGATGGGATATGGTCCCATATAAACAATAATTCATGGTTAGTCTATCAGGCCCATGTGGGGTGCATGACATGGTGAGAAATTTAGTACCCTACTGCCAATGGAAGAGAGTTGAGACCTCTTTATAAGGTATTCTCTTTCACATGCTATTGCCGCTTGAAAAGAGGAATGATACACGCGCTCATCCTATGTCGCCCGTCTCGCCATGCCAAGCATCATACGCGCTTCGTGTTTCATGAATGAGCCGAGCCGAGCCGAGCTTAGACCTATGTCATGCGTGCACTTTATTTTTGCCGATCAGGAACAGTTAATTAATTAAAGATATCCGAGAGGTTGGGCTGTGAGTTGTTGCCGACTTAGTCGTGGGCCTAAGCCCTGGCCCACGACTCCCTACCCAACGACCTATATACCGGAGGTGTTGGCAACGCTAGCCGATACACACTCTCTGCCTCCTCACGCATAACCCTAACCGCCACTACCATCCCACTCAGTGTTGATGCTTCCGGCAATCCCATCCTGTCGACCATATGACATGTATTGATATGTACATATACTTGGACATTAGAATGCTATTTTACTATGACATACATTTATAACTAGGGTGGAAAGTGAAACTAAAAGTTATCAACCTAGCAACTCTTATGGGCTTCTCTCTGCGCTAGGGTCAAAGGTAGTCTCTAAGAGAAGTCCCCAAGAACCCATTGCAAAAATCCCATTATCTAGTTTGCCATTTTTTTGTAAAAAAAATTGCATTTTGTTTCTTTTTATATTGTTTCTTTTTCAGGTTTCCTTTTTTCTTTTGATTGTTATTCTACATTTTTTGTATATGTCAACAACATTTTTCTAATACACATCTACATTTTTAAATGCTCTATTAACATTTTCTAAATACAAGATTAACATTATTTTAACACATGATCAACATTTTTCTATACACATTTAACATTCTCCAAATGCTGGATTAACATTTTTAGATACTTGTTTAACATTTTTTAAACTGCTCAATAAACATTTCTTATATACATGATCAAGAAATTTCTTGATTTTTTCATATATGATCAACGTTTTTTCTATACACATTTAACATTGTTCAAATGCTTGATCAACATTATGTAAATACTTGTTCAAATTTTTTTAATAAGAGATCAACATTTTTTATATGCATGTTCAACATTGTCCGAACGCTTGTTCAACATTTTTTAAACACCTGCTCAACATTTTTAATACTTATTAAACATTTTTTAATACTTGTTCAACATTTCTCAAATATTTGCTCAACATTTTTTAATACTTGTTGAATATTTTTTAGATGGTTGATTAACATTTTTATATACATGATCAAGAAATTTTATCATTTTTTAATACATGGTCAGCATGTGTTTATACACATTAAACATTTTTCAAAGTGTACAGAAAACTAAAAAATGGAATCAAAAAATGAAATAAAAACATGGAAAAAACAGAAAAGAGAACGACGCTGTGTACCTACCGCGAACTGGGCCGGCCCATATAATCGCGCTCTTCAGTGAGTCAGAAGACTCGACTCGCTGAACACGACACATAGCTGCGCCCCCCAAGCGATACATATCAATTATGCTCTTAGCGAGTCACCTATGTCTTCCACGCCTAGAATAACTAGCACACCACTTCTGCTAAAAAAACTAGCACACCACACCAAAATTCAAAAAAGAAAAATACTGCCCCTAAAAAAGGTTAGTAGCACACCACACTTTTTTTAATGGCATACCACACGGTGTTGGTTACGAAAAGTCACACCACATGTGTGTTTGTGTGTGCCCGATAAATAAACATGTATGTAAAAGAACTTATCTCCCATATATTGAAAAGGTAAAAAGTGAAAAAAGCCATGCAACATAAGAACAAAAACAGTGACATATTTATAAAATATACTATGATATTTTTTAAAATACTCTATAAACATTTTTGAAAGTATGATGAATATTTTCAAAGTACACACTGGCAAATGTATATGTACAGAGTGAATATTTTAAAAATATATGATGAAAAACTTTAAATACATGATAATTTTTTTTAAAAGATGATGAACATCTTATGGAAAAAATGCAATGATGAAATATTCACATATATTAACCTAGACAATGAAGATATTTGAAAAACAAAATGAACATCTTTTAATAAACCAAAAAAATTAAACTACACGATGACCATTTTGTTAATATAGATATGAATACTTTTCATTGCACCAAAACTTTCTGAAAGTACACGATGATCACTTATTAATACACGCCAAATTTTTTGATACATGATAAACATTTTTAAATACAAGAAAAACACTTTTTTAAAATATACAATGTACATTGTTTTATAACATGATGAAAAAAGAACCGAGAAAAAAAATAAAAAGTGTATGAACATCTTATAAAAAAATAAAAATGTACATTGTTTTATACAATATACAATTTTTAAATTCATTTATGTTACAATATAAATGCTTTTTAAATAGATGATGAACATCTTATAAAAAAATGCAATGATGAAATATTGACATATATTAACCTACACGATGAAGATATTTGAAAAACAAAATGAACATCTTTTAATAAACCACAATTTTTTTAAACTACATGATGATCATTTTGTTAATGTAGATATGAATACTTTTCATTTGACCAAAACTTTCTGAAAGTACACGATGATAATTTTTTAATACACGCCAAAATATTTTGATACATGGTAGAAAATTTTAAATATAAGAAATATACCTTTTTAAATATACAATGTACATTGTTTTAAAACATGATGAAAAAAGAACCGAGAAAAAAACAAAGTAAGGAACCAAATAAGAAAAATAAAAGAAAAAAGGAAATGAGAGAGAGAGAGAGAGAGAGAGAGAGAGAGACCTCATTCTGGTTAACGTGGCTAAGCAATATTAAACTAGGGAAATCAACACTTCTCAAAAATCCAAGGAAGGAATAATCCCTGATAGACATTGTGTAAATAGGTATTTCAACACCGCCTTCTGCCCTCTATACTACCGGGCTGGCCCAGATCAAGGGCTCTATAAGCGAGCGCTCGCTACGTCTTGCAGTGAGAGAGATATAGCTTTACACTCCTAGCCTTCGAAGCACACTTTTATTTGATTTTCGTCCGATAGCTCAATGGCGAACTAATAGAAACCTTGCTGGTCTGGTCAATTGGGTCTTCGTAAGTTCCTATAGAAAGAAGGACGTATCCAATGCATGAAACCTGAAAAAACACACTTTAATCTACAAATTATATAAAAATAGATTCAAATTTGAGCCACAACTCGAGAAAGAAAAAGAACAAATTCAACTTACATTTTAAACGAGATCAATTCACGGCTTCCGAATAACTAGCCCTACATGATTTAACTCTTTTTTATTCTAGAGTTGTGGAATGAATTTAGACCTGATATGTCATGGCATTGTAAAAAAAATTGTATCTCTGTACTAAATTAAACTAAACCTAAGGAAAGTTCAACAATGTTTGTTTTTCATGTTACGTCATTGGTTCATTAAACTTGTCAACTGTCAATTTACCCGTTCCAATGAATATAAAATAATTTATAAACTGCATTTACTTAGGAACAGTATTCCCAAGATTATTTTAATAAATGAAATGCGTTCTATCATCTACGTAAATGTCCATGTTAGTCAAATAGTGTTCATGGGTGCTAAATAAAATGTGCTTATGTGAAAGAAGTTAATGCCCACTCACATCATGAAAATCATTTTAACATAAAAACTTTGTGTAAGGACAGAAATCATTTTTTCATATGTTTCACCTCACATTGGAAACTTTTCATGTATGTCAAACAAAATCTTCACGTAAATTAAGAAAATGTTCAACTCTTTTAAAGTGTCCGACAGATAAAAACTTCTGATGGATAAATAATTTATTTTCCCATAGAATATGTGCACATGACTCATTAAAAATATTATGTGCAAACAAAAGATAATAAATTACTCCAATGCGTTAAATTTAATTTAATTTTTATTCAAGAAACATGGTATAGTTTTCTGTACATATGCTCGTAAGCAAAAAAAGAATGACTTACATGGATATTTTTGTAAAATGGCAGCAACAAATTCTAGTTTAGGACTAAAAAAATATAATGACAAAAGAGTGAAAAGGAAAAAAGAAACATCACATTGTGTTGTGTGTTAGATGCATCATGCGTGTGCCCCGTTACTTGACGCTTTGGGCAATCATGGGCAGCTTAATCAGCCACGCTGATACTTGCAAGGTATGTATGCGAGCATACGCGCTGCCGTGCACACTCCGCAGAGATTCATCATCCACCAGCTCGATTAGATGCGTCTTGCAAGCCAACAAGCAACATTTTTACAAGGCCTATATATGACCATCGCTTGATCGATCGATGCCCGCAACACTCCAGCAGTTCAGTTTTTCAGCGTCAATCAGTTGAAAAGAAGGAGAAAAACCGAAGAACAGTTGAGCAGCATCGATCGGCTGGACATGTCTCCGGCCAGCTCGTTCGCGTCGCTCTGCCGGCGCAGGCTGATCCACTGCACCACCCGCCTCGGCTGCGACAACCAGCCAGCCACGGCGGCGCATTTTCTGGCGCTGGATCGGCGGAGATCGTTTTCGTCCTCTGGCCTGCGTCGTGGCATCGGAGGAACCAGGAGCAGCGGCGGCGGCGCAGGTGGCACAGGACGACCTGCTGCAGGTTTCTCCACCTGGTAATCCAATCAATTTTCCATGATCTTGGTTCGGTTTTCGTGAATTGCCCTTGCAACTCTCTGTTCTTACTTTTCCAGGGCAAGACTGGCAATTGGCTCCACTGTTGCTGTCGCGGCGCCGTTCCTGCACTCGAAATCGGCGTCGATTCTGCGGATCGGAAGTAAGTGCATCAACCAAACCAAGTACGTAGGAAGATGGAATCAATGGATATTTGTGAAGAACTGCTTTCATTCAGATGAGGTGGAGATGGTGAAGGACGCCGCCGAGACCGCGGCGGAGGTCGTGGAGGAGGTGGCCACGGCGGCCGAGAGGGTGTCGTCCGAGGTGGCCGGGCATCTGCCGGAGGACGGCCGGCTGAGACGCGCCGCCGTGGCAGTCGAGCACGCCTCCAAGGAGGTCGCGGAGGAGGCTCATCTTGCACGAGACATCATCCACAAGGTAGTGCATCCGATTACTTTTTGAGTTCTCTTGCAATCTTAAGCAACCTACTTTTGGTCGATTGGAAGTGAAGTGAAGTGAGAGTGCTCCGTGACTTGAAGCAACATCCCAACGCTGTTTTTGTGTTTCTTGCTGTGAGGGTGCTTACCACCTTTATAAAGCATCAGAATACTATTACTATTCTCTTCCTCAGCAAGCAAAATGTTTATGCAGGTTGACGAAATTGAGGAGGACGTCAAGGCAATTATCGAACCGATTATGGATCATGGGAAGCACGAGAGGAAGCATTTAGAAAAGTAGATTTTTTTTCTTCTTTGTAGCCTAGATTCATCCGGGCCGGTCTCAGTGTCTCATGGGACCGCAGAGACAATAGAGAAGCATTCTATAAAGCTGCATTATTCATGTCGAATTCATTTTTACAATATTAAAAACCAGAATAAGTATATGGGCATTGAGAAATCATGGGTATCCATTTCGTTGCTTGCTTGTACGGAGATCTTATCTTACGAGTCGTGAAATATATTTTTTGTGCTCGAAGTATGCCCGAACTCTCGAGGCTATCGTTTGCGGTGTCATTGTAATGTGGTGATGGAATATATCAACCCACTCCTATCCCACACACTCTTGCAAATGGCAGTTGCAACAATTCAAATAGAACAACACAATTACCAAAATAATTAATATATTGTAAAAAATAATTACACATGGAACATACATTTAATTATTAGATCTTTGTCGAAAAACTAATTATTAGATCAACTAATGCTAATAATCTAACTAGGTAGCATGGACACTAATATAACCAGACAATATACATAACACAATATTCTAGGCAACACGACTGATGAGATCACATGTTTGTGATGTATATATTTTTAATCTATATTTTGTGATTTTTTAATGCAAAATAATTTATTTATTTTCCCCTCCATTCATGTGATTCTTGTTGCCAATCAAAAAGAACTCTCACAAAAGCATATATAATGATACCAGTGCCAATTCTCCATCTAACCTAATAAACAAGTATATCAGAGCGGCCACAGTTGGACAGGCCTCTAGCCCCTCCAAGCAATGCCAATTTTGCATTTTGTGGCGGGGGAGGGGCTAGAGGTCCAATGGACAGACTGGATCAAGTGTAGCAGAGCGGACACAGTTGGACGAGTTTGCAGTGGAGGAGGCCGGTGAGGTGGAGGAGTGTCTGTCTACTAGGGTTTCGATTGGATGGGGGGGGGGGGGGGGGGGGCACTAGGGGTGGGTGGGTATGCGATGGGGGTAACTCGAAGGGCACAATTTCATTCAGTGAATTGCATGAGTACAGGCTTCCTAAAAGTCTCCGCATACGCATAGACGACGGTTTTGCACAGAAAAAAGACCACGTATGTGGCAGTCATCCACAACGATTTCTTTCAGGCTTGACGCTCTGCCAATCATCCCACGCGGGCTTAATTTGTGAAACTGTCGTGAATGCATCAATTGTGCACAGTTCCTTAAATCATTGTGGATGCAGTTTTTTATTTGACCTGACCTGCACTCGAGTTGCACCCAAGTCCTATTTGGCGCTTAAGGTGCTACTTATAGCCTTATTTCCTAACTAGCGCACACCCATTGCAGCACCTACATAGCAAATGGGCCATGTAAGTTTGCTTTTTTGTTTACAGAAGCATGTGCACCGTACTGTTTTTTTCTACAAAAATGTGCACCTTACTGTTTTGTGAAGCTTCTAGAAGGTTCCTTCGTCTTTTATGAAGCTTCTAGAAGCTTCCAAACTGTGTTTCATAGTTTTCTGTATTGTTTTTTATTTTGATTTTATTTTCCCCTTTCTTTCTTACTTTTTCAAATTTGCAAAGTTTTTCAAATTCATGAACATTCTTGAATTTGTATTTAAAAAACTCATGAATTCTTAGAATCTGTGAACTGTTTCTCAAATTCTGGAATCTTTCTCAAAATTGATAAACTTTTTCAAGTGAACTTTTCTAAAATTTTGATTTTTTTAATTGTGAACTTATGTCAAATTTCCTAAAATTATAAAATTCATGAACTTTTTGGATTTGTGAACTTATGGAAATTCATGAATTTTTTTTATAATTCACGAACTTGTTCTCAAATTCGACAATTTTTTTCTGGTTTTGTGAAATTTTATAATTTCCAAGACTTTTTAAAAATATTTTTTAAAACCATGAATATTTTTAAATTCGTGAACTTTTATGAAATTCATGAATATTTTTAGAATTTGTTATTTTAAATCGGAAATATTTTTAAAATTCATAAAAAATTCAATTTTGTGAACTTTCATAAATTGTTAACCTTTTTCAAATTTTATTTTCCAAATTCTAGAACTTTGTAAATTCATCAACATATATTGAACAACTTTGTAAAATTCGAGAACTTTTTTAGAATTCGTGAAATGTTTCTCAAAATTGCATCCTTTTGAAATTCATAAAGCTTTAAGTTGTATGAACTTTTCTCAAATTCATGAACTATTGGAATTATTGTAAACTTTTTCTCAAATTCATGAACTTTTTCAAATTTACGATTTTTTTTCAAAATGGTAAACTTTTTCCAAAAATTTAAATTTTTTAACTCCTTTTAAAATTCATGTACTTTTTTCAAAATCCATGAAGTTTTTGTATACCATGAAAGAATTCATAATAACAAAAATCGGTGGCCGAACCTTTTCCTGAGCCAGCAACACAACACAACTGAGAAAAGAAATATAGGACCAAGAAAGGCGGGTTGAGAGAGCGAGGCGAGGGAGCGAAGCTTAAGGGGCCTCCGCCCACTTCCGCTCGCGTGAGCGCCACTTGCTCGGTTCAACACTATAGGTGCTGACATGGCGCTCCTGGAGTTTCACACGATTTACATGGAAGTTTGTTTGTGTTGGAGTGTAATGTTCAGCCCTCTTCCATCAGTTTGGAATTGTGGAGCAACTAGCTGTGCATGACTTCACTATGGTATCCGGGCCGAGAAGTCTTGAGTTCAAGACCCTGCCAACAAAATATTAAAATAAAGACTTTGCGGCCTACATCGATCCCACGTCTAAAAAGTAAAATAGCCTAGGCTTGCAACCAAGAGGTTCCAGGTTCAAAATACAGTATACACACTAAATAATTGTGGCCTACCCCTGCTTTCGCTGCCCACGTCATAACTTCAAAGTGGCATAAACGTGAGGGGGAGTGTTGGAGTGTAATGTCCAGCCCTCTCCCATATTTCGGACTTTTGAAGTAACTTATTTTTTAGATAAACTTTTGAAGTAACTGGCCGAAGCATGAATTCAATAGGCCTAGCTCCTGCGGGGGGCTACCTCCGGTGGTGCTTGGGCTGATGAGATGGAAAGATATGGCGTCTTTGGAGCCCACTACCCTCTCATAGCTGCCCTCATATACATCACCTCCTCCTTGATTCAATGTAGAGTTGCACCCAACTTACGTGAAAGTTGGTTCAATGTAATAATGGTCCTTCATAAAGATTTACCTAAAAATATTATTTGAGTTTTAAATGCAAAGGTTTATCATTACATTACATATATTGCTCCCTCTGTCCTATAATATAAGAGTGTTTTTACACTAGTGTAGTGTGAAAAATATAGATCCATTTCTGAACCCAGGTTCATCCGCATCCGGTGAAGAGAAAATGCACAATAGATAGTAAAAGAAAATCAAAAACTTTGATTTTTTTTGCATGGAAGATAATTTGATGCGTGAGGTGCGCTTCAAATTTCGGATCATCTGAATATATTAATAGCTCTCATCAAAAAAGACAAATTGAGTAGAATAATACATGAACGGTAAACTTTTTTGTGGACTCTAAATTTGTCTTTTTTGCTGAGTGCTACTTAGATGTCCAAATGATCTGAGATTTGAAGCGCACCTCACTCACCAACTTATCTTTCATGCAAAAAGGTATGATTTTTTTGAATTTTTCTAGTATTTATTTTGAATTTTCTGTTCATCGCTGCTGCAGCTGAACCTGAACACTGAACCGCCTTGTGCGAAAAACGCTCTTATATTATCGGAGAGAGTAGTTCTTGAAAAAAAAACACTACATGCATGACATACCAGATAACCATAAAACAAAGGGGCATATATCCCCCTTTCTTACAAATACTTTATTGAAACTATGCTAGAACTATACACAGTTTATTCTCAACTCTCTAACTGCAAGCACAGATCATTATCAGTATTGGCGTGGCTAAGTTTCAGTCAAATGACAAAATATATAAAAATGAAGGAAAAAGTAATAAAATTTTACATGAATCTTCACATAAGGTCGAGTGAAATTTAACAATTCCGTATCAGTATATATACAGACACGTTAACATTATATATGAGCGTTTTTTATATATTCTTGTAGCACATGCACGTTACACGCATGTCAGTGAATGTCACTGCGTACATACAGATACAGACAGTGAATCTCAATCGCCTCTGGTTCTCAGCAGGAAGAGGCTGAGCTCCTGCGGCGGGCTATCGCCGGCGGTGCGCGGGCTGATGAGATGGTACGACACCGCGTCCTTGGAGCCCACCACCCTCTCGTAGGTCGCCCTCATGTACATCACCTCCTCGCTGATCCCTTCTTGCTGCTCGGCGGCCGGCAGCGCCCCGACGCCGGCCGTCATCGTCCGCATGCTGTCCAGCACGCCCCGCTCCCACTCCGTCGGCGGCCGCCGCACGGCATGTCCCGCGTCCCGGCCGTTGCAGGACGCCGTCCAGACGTTTCTCGGGCGGGAGCCGCCGCCCGCAGCAGCAGCATTCTCGCCGGCCGCACCGGGCGCGGACGACCTGCCGCTGGAGCGGTGGCACTCGAGCGCGATGCGGAGAAGGCCGGACGCCATCTCGGCGGCGAGGGAATGCATGGGCACGGAGAGCTCGAAGAGGAACGGGGGCGGCACGGCCGGGTCGCGCTGCACGCAGAAGGTCACGCGGCCGCTGCGGCTCCCGAAGATGGTGCCGACGATGACGGCGCAGTGCTGCGGCTGCTGCTGCTGGTGCCGGCCGTCCTTCCTGGTCACGACGGAGGCGGCCGGGTCGATGATGCTCTCCGGCTGGTTTTGCTCCGCGAACGAGAAGCTGAGGCGGCTCCTGGCGGCCTCGTCGTCGCCGCCGGGCTGCTGCCTGGCGGAGGGGACGCAGGCGGCGAAGATCGGCGCGAGGCAGCCCGTCGTCTTCTTCTTCTCCTTCTTCTTCATGCTGCCCCGAGTTTCTTCAGATGCCGACATCCGCCTCTTGTGTGCTTCAGCTGCTGGCGGCCAAGTGAGGAAGATCTTATTGTGAGCTGGTGCCAAATGAGTGGGTGAGGCGATGATATATGTGGAGCGTCGGCGTGAAGAGCCATGTTGTGGATGTGGACGCACGGCACAAGAACATTGGGATCCTAACTTAAAGCAACATGCGTTGTTTTAGATGTGTCTTTTTGGACAGACGCCTCATGCCAAAATTTGTGTTCTTTGGAGGAAACTACACTGTGTTGTGTTTATAAGTAAGTACTTCTTTTCGTCGTTTGCACTGAAGGAAATACGCGACTGATAAATAAGATGAAATAGTTCCTTGGTAGAGTAGTTGATAGGCTGGTGGGCGGTGGCGCTTCGACGAAGGAACAGATAATGAGGACTATTTCTTTAGTGGATAAATAAGATCGTTCCAAGATTGTAACCAACATGTCTGGGTGGTGTAGTTGGTTATCACGTTAGTCTCACACACTAAAGGTCCCCAGTTCGAACCTGGGCTTAGACATATTTTTTTTTAACTTTTAGATACGTTGCACAAAAAGGTCGTTTTTTTTTGCATCGAAAGGGGGATTTATTCAAGCAAAAATGGTTCGGTTACAATCAGCCCGAAGGCTACTAATCAAAAAGGTCGTTTGCAAGAGCTATCTCGTAATGGCTCACTGTCTACTTTTTCTTTCATACGTCTTCTATACTGTATTAACATAAATATATTGAGTAATAACAACTTTTTTTTGACTAACACCAACGTGTCCATGTGCATAATGTGGAAAGTGAACTTATAAGACTACTCACAGTTGGCCAGCAAGGTTATTGGTTTCATCTGAATTTATGTTCTCCCTGGAGGAAAAAATAACTTTCACTAACCAAATTCACATGTATGGTCACAACTTCTCGTGAATGTTTTTAAAACCAAAGTCTCAGCCAATCAAAGTCTGAGCGAAACACAACATGCATCAGTAATAAGTAAGCTCAATCCATTCGCCAAAAAAAAAAACAAGTAAGCTCTGTCATTTTGTTGCATGATTATTCACTTGCTGGACACTGATTAGGTAATATCTCCATACAGTTAATTCAAGTGTCACACTCAATTCCTTAAAGTGCCAAGCTACCATTAACTGTATGATTTGCCCATAGTCATCTCAGAATTTGTTCCACGGGCTAGAAATAAATGAAACCAACAATATATGACCAAGAGGCGCATGGCATAAGAATACAAACACCTAAAGTGTTCATTATTCTATTTTGCCCAGGTGTGTCGAGTTGCTTTATGTAACTTAAGTATAACAAAAGAGATTTGTTTTTTTAGTTCATATTAGCGCATCTCCAATCTCAGCCCTTAAATAGGGCATAGCAGTTTTTAGGGCACTTGGGGGGGGGGGGGGGGGGGGGCAAAAATTGATCTCCAACAACTGTCCTATCATAAAATAGTTCAAAAGAAATTTGGGCAGCCCCAAAAAAAAAGGGCTACAAGTGCTGCAAATATACAGTGTTTGTGCGGCCGCCTTAAAACCAACCCCACCCTACAACCTCCAGCTGCAACCCCGCATGATCGCCACCGCCCTAATCGTCGTCGTCGCCTCCAAATCTGTGACCACCGCACCCTGGCGCCGTCTAATCTACTCCTCCCACCTCGCCGCCATCTGCCAACCGACTAAATCAGATTCACCCCGCATCCCTTCCCACCGCTCTGTCGCTGCAGCCGAAGTTGAAAAGCGCCCCATCCGGCCGCGTCACCTCATCTAGTAGCCTTCTCATCGTTGCATCCTCGTCGCAGTTGCATTATCGCCATGCCGCCGAAGGCGAATCCAAAGAGCAAAGTCGGCTTCAAGGCCATGCTGCGACACTTCAAACGGTACGACATAGAGTTCCAGCACGCCAACCATCGGTACTGGCTGGGGACCTTTTGGAATAACGACTTCGCCGCCAGCGCCTACGACATCGCAATGTGGCGGCTTGGTGTTCCGCTGGACAGGCTCAACTTCCCGAAGATTGAGTTGTTGGAGGCAGCAGAGCTCGCCGGGTTGAAGGTGACCATTGTGACCGCCTGACAAGGCCGAAGCCAAAGACCGATAATGCCTCTAAGGAGAGTGACGCGGAGATGATGGATACTTAATGTGTTACTCTGTTTGTCATGAACTTAATACTTTGAGATGCATGCTGGATAGCGGTCTTGAGATGAAGTAATACTCCCTCCATTCGAAAATATAGTGCGCACACGCTTCCCGAGGTCCAACTTTGACCATAAATTTAGCCAAAGAGAGACCGACTGCGGCGGGAGAAAAATTATATAATTAAAACCTTCTTTTGAATATGAATTCACTGGTATAACTTTTGCTCCCGCCGCAATCGGTCTCGCTGGTTAAATTTATGGTCAAAGTTGAAGCACGGGAATAGAGGAAACACTATATTTTGGAACGGTGGGAGTAGTACTTTGTCACATATTCCATTTAATCTTTTCCTTTTTTCCTTTTTTCCTATTTTCCAAAATCATGAACTTTTTAAAAATCATAAGCATTTTGCAAATTTGAGATTTTCCAAATTTCCAGATTTTTTTTCAAACTTTTAGTTCTAAAAATTAGCAAACACTTTTAAATTCACAAAGATTTTTCAAATTCGTGATTTTTTAAATACATGTAGTTTGTTCAAATCTGTGAATATATTTCAAATGCATGAACTTTTTTGAATTCGCAGGATTTTTTCAAATTCCTGACTTTGAATCTGTAAAGTTTTTAAAAATTTGCAAACAATTTTTCAAATCCGTGATCCTTTTTTAATTCATGTACTCACAATCTTTCTTTCTCCTTGCTTACCCCCCTCCCCCCTCCCACCATCACCAAAATTCCACTATCAATGAATTTATGTACTCAGAAAGACTCGTGGAGGGATTAAAGCATGCCATAGAGTAATCTGGTATAGTAGATAACAGCTTGCCCATTCAACCTTTTACCTTCTCCCAAACTCGATCACTGAGATATTTGAATGTGTCCTTCTTTGAATGCCCCGCGTCGGTGGGCGTCCCTAGTTATCTGCCACTCAATGATTCATTTGGGACATGACGATTTTCCTTAACAACATCTCAAACAATCTGAGGGCAACCTTTGCTGGAGAATATGGATGACTTACCTTAATTTATCCTTTATCCTGAAGCCCCTTAATAAGTATCTAACAAGTTTGAAACTTCCTCTACTCCATTTACACTTGCCTTGGAAAACAACATGCTGTCATTTGCAAATAAAAGATGGTTAACCAACGGAGTCGATGAGGCCACCTTGATTCCAAGGAGCTACGATGACTGAGAACGGAATTTTAAAAGGCACGAAATGCCCTATGCTGCTAACAAGAAAATATATGGAAAGATTGGATCTCCCTGTTGTATACCCCCTGGGAGTTTAAATTGTTCCAGTTTGCTCCCACTAAACAGACTGGAAAATACATCGAGCTTACCATGCCCATAATGACTGAAACCAAGCTGAGGCAAAACCCAAATTTCCATGATGGCCTGGAGATAATCCCACTCAACCATACCATACGCCTTCATCATATCCATCTTGAAAGCACAATGACTGCTGGTTTTGGCTCTACTTATCTTCATGAAATGCAAACATTCATATGTTGAGATAATGTTACCGGTAGTTAGTCTCCCAGGCACAAACACTAGTTGTTCTTCTAATATTATTTCCTGTAGGATCATCTTCAAACGACCGGTTAGAACTTTGGAAGCTATCTTATGGAAAACATCGCACAAACTTATCAAGCGGAACTGGGATAGCAAGGTCGGATTTGATACCTTAGGGATCAATACAAGAATAGTGTCATTTATGCATTCCGTGTTCTCTTCTCCTCGCACTATACTTAGCACGGCCGAGGTGATAGCATCTCCACAAACATCCCAATGGCGGTGCAGAAATGAGCTGAAAATCCGTCAAGACCCGGTGCCTTGGTTGAAAAAAAATCTGAAAAAGTGTTTTATTTACTGTCTCCTTGATAAGGGGACATCACGATGGCATTCATCTCGGGGATCACTTTGGTCGGTACACGCTCAAGAACATCTTGTCGCCCCTCAATTCCCTCATATGTGTATAGGCTTTTATAATACTCTTGTGCCATAGACTGCATGTCGACCAGAACATCTGTCAAATCACCATCCATTTTTTGAAAGGCCTTGAACTGTTGAACAAGTTCTTCCTTTTCCAAATCGATGCTTGTAGGAGAAAAAACGTGTGTTTTTTTGCCTTTTACACTACCAAAAGAATCCTTACTCCATCTGCCCAGGTCGATAACAAGCGATGACAATCTCGCGCTAACACTCTCGACCGATCGATCGTGACCATTCACACTCCATGCAGCATCAACGATGCCCATCAACTCTGCATGTGTTTCCTGTATTAGCTCATATCTGAATTCTCGTTGAAACCAACAGCTCGTCAGTAGAGACTACCTAGTGAAGGAGCGAATCGTGTGAGGCAGACGAGTGAATAGTGCCAGCGGGCGAGCGAGGCGAGCTGATCCAGAAGAGCCAATTGTAGGTCCTGGCCTGCTAGCACAATGCGCGAGCGTCGAGGTGCTATGTGGCGCTTAAGGCGCTAAAGAGGACCCCTCATCGCCCCGGCCGGGCAACAAGGGCATCTCTAAAGCGGACCCTCAAATCGTTTGCGAATGTTTGGACCGAGTTATCCAACCGTAGTTTGCCATCCAACTCGTCTTGCATCAGTCCGCGTACCAGTCCGCGCATTTATTTTTCTGCAAACCAGACCTTCGCCACATAAAACTCTGTCACCCCAGCCCACCCAAAACCACACATGTACACCGTGTCTCCATCCCTTCCCCATTTCTCTGCATCTGCTTCCCCCCGTCCGCTGCCACCGCTGTACCACCTCTGCCACCCGCCAACTCCTTGTTGGGCCTCTACGACCTCCACCGCTCCACCTAGTCGCCATGCCGCTTTGCCTATGTCGTCGTTGTGCACCTCTCGTATGTCCACCATGCAGGTACCATCCGTCCTTGTTGATGTCGTGAGTGGGTTTTACCACACCCGACAAGTGTTTGGTGAAACTTTCATGCTAAATTTTTAACAATTTTGTCCCTTCTTTTGACAAATGGATTCTGACATGGAGTACATCTACGAGCACCATATTGAGTCGTCTGGCGAATCATTCGATAAGGAGGATTATGCAAATGAAATGACGACGATGCAGGCCATCCTTGTAGACATGGAGTGTGCGGAAGAGCACGTTCCCAATTTCAAGGGATCGATTTTATGTTTGAACTATTCTACATTTGAACTAATGTCATCTTTGAATATTTTTATTCATTGAAGATGAGTGTTGCAGACTTTAGGAAAACAGAGGCAAAGGTTTAGGGGACAACATTGGATGGTTGGCTTTCTACACGGATGAGTCCGAACCAGTCCGCGAATAATTTTTCTCTCAAAATGATGTGTTCAAAGGGAGCAATGCTACACACACGAGCTTTGTTTTACATGGACTCACGGAGTGTCCTAGTTGGGGTCTTTTGATTGGATAGAGATTAGGGTGAGGGGCCCACCCACACTAAAATTAGGAGGGGAGATTAGCTAGGGAAAGAGCCCATGACATGCCGTATAACCCCGTGCGTTTAGAATTATCGGTCTAGATGCCCTAACCCCGTCCGACCCGGTGAATTTTCCGTGGCCTATATCCCTTCAACCCACGCGAGGTAAAATGATCGCACTCGTGGAATTTTCCTTCTCTCAAAAAAGAAAGGAAAATGTTTAACATTGGCCTGCCGCCCCAAGCGCTGGGTCGATCGCACATGTGCCTTACGATCGAAGCATGACGATTCATGCCCACCTTAAGCCATGCGCCTGCTCACGCATTGCTAACTCCTCCATCCTTATCTGTTTTGCTTTTTGCTGATTTTTTGTTTTTTTGCTCGGACATGGTGATGTGTGCCGACGGCTGCGAGCCTGAAGGCGGTGACAATAGGATGTTGTAACCATAGTCACCGCGAGCTGGAATCGACCGTTGGAAAGATACAGTTGAAGATGGAAACCCACTGATGCCCGACCACGGGAAGGGCTATGAACGGGCAAGCGAGGTGGCATGAGCGGCCGAGGCGAGCGCGATGACCCGAGCTATACATGGCCATGGGCAGCCCGGCCCGGACGGCCTGACCCGACCCGGCCCGACATTGCTCATGGGCCAGGCCTAGGCCTAGATATTGAGCTCGAAGACCGGGCCTGGCCCCATCATATTCGTGATTTAACGAAGAGGCCCGGCCCGAGGCCCGGTGGGCTTTTACACTAACGGACTAGGCTTGAGCCTGATTTCTTCCAGGCCTGGGTTTTCTGTGTCGGCCTTGGTTAGGCCCGGCCCGAGGGATGGCGAGGTATAACCCAAGCGGCCTGTGTGGCCGGAAAGCATGGGAAGAACGTGTTTCACTTTTTTCAAGGCAGTTAGCGTTTAATCCGGAGGGTTAAGCGGGGCTGCATCCAACGCTCGCGCAGCGACCGCCCCAAATTTAGGCCGGTCGACCGGCGCTGCGCAGTCGCCAGAAAGAAAAGAAAAACTCGTGGAATCTTTCCCAGTCTCACTCTCGTGCTTCTCTCTTCTCTCCACTTCGAGGCGACAAAGGCGGCGGCGGGGACGGAGAGGACGGCGTCGGCAACTCCCCGGTGGGAAGCTCCCAGCGTAGGCTACTCTCCGGAGTGAAGCTTCCAGCATCGACGACCTGCCACATAGCCCGGCCGAAACCCTAGCTCCCGCTTCGTGCCATCTCCCCCGCCGCCTCACTCCGGAGAAGAGGAAGCCCCCGGCGACAAGATCACTAGGTGGGTTCCCCTCCCTCTTGCAATTGGGTTGTACTAGAGGATTTGGTGCGCCCTGTTCAGAATTGAACTAAAATTTTCTGGTCTCCCTTTGGGTGGTGTATGCGGGCTTTACAATCCGCTGAAAGTGTTCTTCACTTGCAGGTTGGTAGATCTGGGAGATTTGGTTGACCAACTTCGTCTGGCTGTGAATCTGCGAGGATCGGCTTAACTTGTATGCAATTATTTTGCAAGATTGTTATAGATTTTTTTCCTATTACCCCTTTTTCTGCTATGACAAAATATATTTTTGTGGTTCAGTTTGTGTGTTAGTAACTGGGTCGTTGGCCAAAATTAGTGTTGCTTTCTTAGTAATGATTCTCTAGATTAATGTTGCTTGACCAGTTATTAATGTAGAAAAAAATGCATAAATTATTGTAGTTATTTTAAAATTGACATAGTTGTTTAGGTATTTTCAATTGTTCAACTTACTGTGTGTAGATATTCCTATGGCTCAGTCTTGCGGAATGTGCTCGAGATGTAAAAAGGTTACAGTTCTTTGCTGCTCAATTTTACATGTTTGCTGATGAAGCTTTCAAGAGAATCCACCATTTTTCCATTTATTTTTGCGATTGTTTTCACCCAAAAATTTCAGTCTGTGGCAGTTGAATTGTGCTAACATCCACAAGGTGCATGTTCCAATTGAAATCAATTGCAATGTTAGGTTTTGCTAGGACAAAAAATTTCTGTGTGCCATTTCTTCTTTCTCTCCATTATTGATCTTGTTTTGGGTGTTGTCTGTTGACGTATGGTGAAAATTATTTCTGCATGATACAAGTGTTTTGGACATTGAACAATGTCAACTATTGTTGGCAATTGATCTCTGGTGAACTCTTTTTGTTTCTTTGAATAGATCTGGACTTCCTTTCTCTCTTTGTCCAGTTTCAGATTGTGCTTGTGCCCCTGTTGTAGGATGAGCTGCTACTGTAAGCCTTTTTGTAGTCGATGCTGCTATATACTTCTCTGCTGCTGTTGTACATTGATGGGTCGCTGCTGCTGAGGGGTTAACCAAATGCTGCTGGGTAAACAGGGATTTTAGGGGAAGGGTCTAGTGGTAATTAGTGGGGGGATTGGGTGGAGGAGGGGGTTCACCCAATACCTGCAGGAATTGAAACCTCTAGAGGATTAAACCCTTAGCAACAGCCAACCGAATAAGGCCTTAGGAGGAGGATTCACCGCCAAAAAAAAAACTTTTGTGGGTAGGCTGCTAGCATGGACGCTCTAAAAATAGAACATTTCTTTTTAGCAAAGACTTAATAATTGGCAGGAAGACCCTAATTACTTCTGACTGAATGTACATCTATCTGATTCTAGTATCTATGATTGTGGGACTAACACAAACAACTATCGGACAGTTGAACGACAGGACACAAACAACTATTGACTACACAATTATCTCTTTGTCCAGTTTCCGGATTGTGCTTGTGTCCCTCTTGTACGATGTGCTGCTACTATAAACTTCTTTTTTGTAGTCGATGCTGCTATATACTTTTGTGACACTGTTTTATGTTGATGGGCCGCTGCTGCTGAGGGGGTTAGCCGAATGCTGCTGGGTAAACAGAGATTTTAGGGGAAGAGTCTAGTGGTAATTAGTTAGTGGATTGGGTGGAGGGAGGGGGTTCACCCAATACCTGTAGGGATTGGACCCTCTAGAGGATTAAACTCTTTGCAACTGTCAACCGTACAAGGCCTTAGGAGGAGGATTCTCTCTCTTCATGTGCCACCTCACCATCTGCTTATCTTTTATTCCATCACACATTGTCCTTATAGGTTTTCTCCTAACATCTAGAATATACTTGTTGAACACCTCAGACAAGTTGTTCACTACCAAGTCAGTCTTGCAGTTTGTGTCAAATGCATGCCTTGCCCATTCTTTTTTGGTATTGCAGTAAGCCACTCCCAAGCTTCCTCACTTTCAACTCTAAGATCATTCATTGCAATATTAAATTTGTGTTCATTGTAGGCATAGCTAGCATTATCCATGCACTTCTTAAGATCTTCACCCCTAAACCCAGCATTTTGGAAATTTGCATATATATGTCTAAGGCAGAACCTTTGGTTGCAATTTGGAAACACAGCATTCACTGCATACAGTAACCCCTGACACAAACAATATAACAAGTCTAAGCTACATCCTAAAGAAATATGCACCAATGAATTAAATATGCATTCTAATCTACTATAAACACTTGTGCAAAACATAATGAAAATCTAAGCTAATGTAAACACTTCTGCAAAACACATACCTTTTGTCTATCTGACATTATAGTATACGGTCCAAACTTGCCCACTTCTCCCCCTAGGCAAATTTTTAGTTGGTGTAGAAACCAACACCAACTAGCTTTGTCCTCGTGTCCAACTATGCCAAATGCCATTGGATATATGTTGTTGTTGCCATCTCTACCAGTGGCAGCAAGGAGTTGAGCACCTGTAGTGAGCTTAACGAAGCACCCATCAACACCTGCATAATCAACATTTCCAAATATTAAATATATTCAAGTGAGAAACAAAATGGAGTACTCTACAATATATAAATGGTGCACAAGGTTTAGGAACTAACCAATGAATGGCCTACACCCATTGAGAAACCCCTCCCTTGCTCCATTCATGCAAAAGAACATGGCATGGAATCTTGGGCCTGGGTGGGGTATTCTTGCAGTTGGTGTTGGAGTAACAGTAGTGACTATTACTCTGCTCCCAGGATTTGTGTCCATGACAGTCTGAGCATAGTCTTTAAGCCTAGGATATTGCTTCTTGTGATCTCCTAACACAGCTTCAATAGCTATGTTCTTTGCCCTATATGCCATGCACTTGGGCACATCTACACCATATTTTTCATTGCATGCATCAATTATAGTCTGAATACCAGTAGTTATATCAGATCTAAAGAGATGCTCATATTTCTGTGCTAGCCACTTAGCACTAACCCTGGTGGTCTCTGTGGTACTAGGGCAAGTGTGCTCTAGTCTCATCTTCTTAATTACAAAGGTTTTCTCCCCTTTTATAACTGCTGCCACCATTAAGAAGTGGCATTGTTTATCTGTACAGTCAACAATTATCCTCTGATCTGAATTCCTGTGATACCTAAAATTCCTGGCCTGGGTGATGTGCAAATTCAACAAAGCATCTCTGAATTGATGTTGATCCCTAAAACACAACTTCATACACAGTTGCTCATGTGGTTGCTCCAATTTCTCATTATACCACTTCCTAGCAGGCCTTTTCTTTGCCTTACTCTTCCTTTTCTTTGGTAGGACAAAAGAGAGTGGCTCAAAACCATCATCATCACTCTCCCTCAACAACCCCTTCTCTTCTTCATCTGATGATGGTCTGAAATCAGGTTCAACCTCTGGTAGCTCACTACAATGTGACCTAGTGGTTGGGCCTCTTCTAACTGGCAGCTTCTGCTTCTTCTTCTTCTTTACAGGTTCAACTATAGTTTCTTCTTCTTGTTCAAAAGTCCTATCTTGTTCTACCTCAAATGGGTCCTCAACTTCAGTGTCACCCTCATAATGCAGCATTTCTTCCTCTTCTGATTGATCATCATCTGATTCTTCCTCTTGTGCTTCTAGCTCTCTCTGTCTCTTTCCCTCTTCCACCTCTACATCTTCATCATCAACCATATAATTAGGGTCACTTCCAATTTGACCATCCTCATCAGAGGCATCACTGTCCTCATAAGCCTCAAATCCTTGATATCCCTCTTCTTCTTCTTCCAAAACTGCTTTCAACTTGTCTGTTGCATTTTTGCTTTCTTGTGTGCAAACACCAGCAGGACTAGCAGGGTGATGTGTGCTACATTGACTGTCAAAGACTACTCCTTCCTTATCAACAGCAAAGATAGGAGGCTCACTCAGATCATAAACAAGAGGCTCTTGGTACACCACAGTGGACAAGTCTGGCTTTTCAAAATGCTGCCTCTCAAAATCAGTATCAGGGGGTGGACAAGCCCTGACTAGCAAATTAAGCACCAATTTGTCCTGGATCTTCCTCTTTATCATCTGTAATTCGGCATGACTGTCTACCAAATCCAGCCCTTTCTCTCCTAAAGATGGATTTTCAATGTGAAACAAACAATCATATGCATTAAATCCTTGGGTTTCCATCACTGCAACCAAATCCAGATAAGTAATATCTCAACCACACAGCTTCATCTCCAATGGCTCTCTTGCATCAAAATGGATCCTTACTTCCCAAATGTCTTCATCCAAACTACAGAACAAATTAAATTTCATGTATTCATTATAATTACTCTTAATTTGGAGAGCAACAGTACAGTACAGTACAATTTAAAGTAACCTGTAAGTCTATTATTTACTAATTGAGCACAATAGCAAAATTTGGAGAGCAATAGTACAGTACAGAACAATTTAAAGTAACAGTACCAGACAGCACAGAATAATTTGGAGAGCCACAATAATCCCAAATTTTTACTGTCATTGAACTAATTTGAGAGTGCAATACACTATGTTACTAGGTTAGTTTAATTGTCCTATACTAGTCACTTCAATTGGATAAAACCTAATCCCCAACTGGATAAAGCAGAAGATGAACAAACCCTAAAAATGCCCAATTGGATAAATCAGAGGAGGAAGAGGACAAGGGTACTTACAGCACGCCGCCAAGTCCATGCGTCAACTCATGGCTGCTGCTAGGGTTCGCCACCCACTGATGCACCAAACGCAACCGCTACTCCATGGTGAGTAACATCGACTCCTCGTCGTCGGTCGAGTACGCAGAACTGGAGTCGTCGCCGCCATTCCAGTCGACGCCAGCCGTTCCGCTAGGAGGCCAGAACGGCATCTCACCGCCGCCGTGGACGCCCTCGCCGCCGCCTGGCGGAATCGCCGACGCCATGGACTAGGGTTTGAGCGAGGAGGGGGAGGGGAGGGGAATGGTGCGGCCGGGCTGGAGCTGGTGCGACCGGACCAGGTTGGGGAGCAGCAGCGCACCGGCTCGTCCTAGTCAGCGCGCGGGCACGCGCGGGCACGTGCCGATTGGCCAGCGTGGCACCTGATGGGTGGCCCCGAGCTGTCGGATCGGGCGTCAATACGTATAAATACACGTTTTAGCCTAATTTGCAAAAACTTACACCAATGTTGGTACTGACACGTAAAAATTAGCAAGCATGATACCAATCTGCATGTAATGCCCGAATTGTGGTACTTCTGTGCAATTAACTCGATGGGATTAGATCAGCGCTGGATGGTTTATGGGGTCCAAACACCGGCCTGTTTGAGGGTCGGAGCAGAGCAATCGCAAAATTTCGGTAAAGAAACGATCAAGGTAAATGCAACATGCATGCCTTGGAACGGAAGCATAATAAACGCGTTGTTCTCTCCCGATCGATCAGCTGGAAAAGTAAGAAACCCCACCATTTTTTCTTGGAGGGCGGGCGTGTTTGTGGGCAGGAGCGAGCACCGGCGCCGTAGCACGTCCGTGCAATCAACCGCCCTACGACGTGTCTCCATTAGCTGCCGTAAAGGCTCTAGATAGAAGTGGAAGGTGAAAGTCCCCAGCCCCCAGGACGGGATGGTCGCATATATACATCCGTCCAAAATCCCAAACCAGGTCCGGGCTGACTCCACATCGCCATGTCATCATCGACGAGAGCGCGGCGGAGCGGCGGCCGGCAGTTCGGGGTGGGCGGCCGGTGGCGGCACGTGGCGGTGGTCGACACGGGGTGTCGGTGCCGCCCGCGCCGCCAGAGGCTGGCGTCCTTCCTCTGGCCGTCCACGAAGCCGCCGGTGACGAGGAGCAGCAGCAGCTCCCATCCGTCATCCTTGTTCCCCTCCTCCGCCTCCACCGCTTCCTCGGCCTCCGCCCGCGTCTACAAGCACCAGCAGGAGCCCTACGGGGCGACGGCAAAGGCGTCGCCGCCGGTTGCGACGAAGAAGGTGGGCAGCAATTCGGCGAAAAAGAGGCGCCAGAAGACGGCGGCGGCGGCCGGGGAGGAGGAGGAGGAGGAGGTTGGGGTGGCGGTGGAGAAGGAGTCGTCGGACCCGCGGGGCGACTTCCGTGACAGCATGGTGCGGATGGTCCTGGAGATGGGGCTCTGCGACTCGGACGGCCTCCGCTCCATGCTTCGCCGCCTGCTCGCCCTCAACGCGCCGCCACACCACGCCACCATCCTCGCCGCCTTCGCCGAGGTCTGCGCCCAGCTCGCCTCGGAGTCTCCACCGCCGCCGCCTCCGGCGTATCAATACACGAGTTACGAGTGACCATTCGTCGGCTCGGCAAGCCGGCCGGCCAGGTCGTCTGCTCTGCTCGTGTTTCTGTTCTGTGTGGTCTCAAGATCCTGGCACCACCTGGTGTACACATAAACCTGCGACTACCAATAGTGTCGTATACAGCCCTGGTCGTATAATGTGTGTGCTTGTGTGGCCTTCGGTTTTGCATGAAGGTCATCAAGGAAGCTTGTTACTCCCTCCGTACCGACGTTTTTTGACACTACGGAGGGTCACAGTGTCAAAAAAACGTCGTACATTTCGGGACGGAGGGAATAGTTATAATCAGCTCAAATATGTAACTATTTGTGCGATTAGCAGTGCTTGTTTGTTATTCTACATGCATTTTGGCACTTTCTAGTGTTTATATATCAAGTCTGTGTGTACTAGAGAGCTGCTTTTCATTAGTGGGATTAACTCTTTTCTATCTACTTGATCCGTCCGATTTACTCGTCGCAGAAGTGAATATAAATGGATGTATCTAAAACTAAAATACATTTTGGTACAACAATTTTCGCAACAAGTAATTTCAGGCGAAGGGAGTATTAGATTATTTTGGTCGGTTGTCTTGCTTTGTTTTTATTTTATCTGGGTTGGTTTAAGTTTTGATTATGTTATGACAATGTTTATTGTTTGTATAGTGTGTTAGCCTGATGTTGAGACAGTATTTGTTTTGAGAGGAGAGTGAAATTGTTTGGTGCATGGTTGTAGTGTCTTTACATGTTTTGGCCTTGGTGTCTGTCGATGCAGTTGTGTGAGCCCCTTAAGAGCTCGTACTCCACGCTGAAACCATGGAATTGCTACCAAGGTTTCAAATTTCGAAAAAAGAAAATTTCACTCACACTAAAATTTCATAATTTTTAAAATTTAGTTCAGACAAATCAACAATTTTTTTATTTAATTATGAATTAAAACAACGGGGTACTCTCTCTATTTTTTACTCTTATATAATATTTGTCTTAAGTCAAAGTTCATATAGTTCAAAGTTTATATGAAAAAATATCTACATTCACAACACCAAATCAATACCATTAGATGCATCATAAAACTAATTTGTATATTGTACACCTTTAGTATTTGAGATGTTTATATATTTTTAATATAAGTTTGATCAAACTTTATGAAGCTTGACTTAGGATAAAACTAGTATGCAGAGGGAAAAATAGCGGAGGGAGTATTAACATTGTAGCAACAACTGCACGGCATAAAAATATCAAGCACACACGTGGGTTTCAAACAGTAGACCTATTCATGGGGAGCAGTGCAGCCTACCAATGGGTTAGACGAGGGGTTGTTTATTAATTAGCTAGGATTCCACCTTATTTATATAAAATAATTTAAAATACAGAAATATTTCAAACGAAACAGTTCTTTTTTTTGCTCACACACGAAATTTGGTCAAACTTTTCCTTGATTGCTGCTATATAACGCTCATATGGGCCATCACATTAAGCTCTTGCTCGCTCAACTTGGCTCCCTTCTCCGCTCGCTTGTTTAGCTTTTTTTTTCACTTGCTCCATTAATAACTAAGAGAAAAACTGACTAACATTTTTAGTTGATTTTTTAAATCAAAAGATATAAACAGATTACAAATTAATTAATTTCAAAATTATGCGAATTAAAAACAGCGGATTTAAAAAAAATTAAAAACATTCATGGATTTAGAAAATGCAAAATTGAAAAAGGTTCTGAAACTAAATAAATGTTTGCTAACTTTAAAATTATTTTTGAACTTTACAAATATCCATAGTTAAATGTTCCTAAACTTTAGAAAATGGTTTCAATTTTTTTATAATGTTCACAATTTGAATAAATGTTCATGGATTAAAATTTGTAAAAACGAGAAGGAAAAAACGAAACCCAAATCACTTAACCAACTACACACATTCATATACGGACGCCTTAGTGACCCAAGCCCCAAGGCATTAGGAGGCTCCAAATCATGTAAGTTTAGGGCCCGTTCGGAAGCTTGCAGGCTTCCAAAACGAGCCAGCTTCTCGCGGGAGCCAGCGAGCGTTCGGCTACCAAAAACGGTTCGTGGCACACTGTAGCGAGAGCAAACAGTTAGTGGCGATATGTAGCGAGAGGAAAATGCTTCGAGGAGGCACTTCGGGAGGGCATTCCCACATAATATTGAGCAACTCTAGCTTCTCGTTTTCACGAAGCTGCACGATCGCTGCTTCGAAAATTTGCACTACGGACTGCTAGTTCTCCAGGTGCGGGCTCCTTGAAGCTGCGGCGTTCCCAGCTCCTCACCCGCCTCCGGAGAAGCGTGGAGCAGGAGCACTTCCGAACGGGCCCTTAGTATCTTAATATATTTGTCTTGTAATACTTTTATTTATTGTGTGGTGTGGTACTATGTTTATCTTATTGTAAGACTATGTGATGTCAGCTATCTCCATGGCCAAGATATGTTATGCTTTATGTGTTATCCATTTTCTCTTTGTCTTACATGCTTTGCTCTCTCACCACACCTCTTGCATGTGATCCTTGCATCGTATTTAAATATCTTGTTGATGTCTCTCGATCTTGCTTTGTTCAAGTTGCTTCTTATGATCCTCAATATCAGTTTGAGCTTTGCAAGATTTATTGCTAGATCTGAACCTGCACCTCATTGAACTCTCCATCTCCCTAAGGTTTTCATCAACCAAAACTTCACTGTTAAAAGTGGCTACTAGAAAGGAAGCGGATTAGGAGAACTCGGATGCTCCACCCCTCTATATTCAAAATAATTTAGTAATTCAAAAAAGTAAAAACATCCCAAACATTTTTGAATCAAATATAACCAGATATTATACTCGTATAAAAAGTTTGGCCAAGGAATGATTCCTGTTGACTTCATGGAAAAAACAAATTTGTGGCGATAATTTTGCATAAATAGTACTTGTATCTAGCGTTTTTGGCAAATCTTTGACCCTGGATATAATGAAAGTCGTTCCCTGATTAATCTTTTTTTATACGAGTGCAATACTTGGTCATGTTTGATTCCGTAAAAAGTTTACAATTTTTGACTTTTTATTGAATTACTAAATTATTTTTCAATATAGGGGGTGTGGCATCTGAGTGCTCCTTTGTATTTTTCGCTACTGCAAAGTGTTAATTTCTCATAGAAAGGCCTTGTACAGTCTCTCACACTCGCATGTATTGTCTGCATCAGAGCATGAATTTTGACTAGGTCTTCTGCCACCTTTGTTCAATGGTTTCCGATGCACCAACTCGAGAAAATTGGACAATTTTAGTCGCCAGTAACTCCAACCCATAACAAGTGGTGTTTTTTCCCCAGTCCAGGCGCCTGTGAAAATGGAACATGCCAAGCACAAAGAAGTATGGCTCAAGTAAGGAGGAACCTTGAGAATATTTGCCGCAAAAAAAAGAACCTTGAGAGTATGCCATGTAGAGAGAAAATTAGCTTAAGCAAAGATAAACCTTCAATTATGAAGAAGTATAAGTAAGTGCACATAGTGCACTATAGACATTAGACAACATCTTTTGGAGTTAATTTTGACTCCAGAATATATGTTACATTTCTGAAAATTCTATTAATGTTATCATCATGCACAGATAAAAAAAATGAAATAACTACATGAATAGAAATGACTAGGAAAATTGCCCGTGCGTTGCAACGGGGAACACGCTATTAAAACATTGTCATGGTGTGAAAACATGCATAAAAAATGAAAGGAATATACTCCCTCCGTTCCAAAATAAGTGTCTCAACTTTATACTAAATTTAATACAAAGTTGTACTAAGGTTGAGACACTTATTTTGGGACGGATGGAGTATGTGTTTTTACCTCCTCGTCGTATCTGGATTGATGCCTTTTTTTACTATTGTGTACAATGACATGAAAGTGTACATACCATTGCCTAATATCATATCCGCCTTAGGAGTATTGTACATTATATTTTTCATCTATATATCTTCTGTAAGAAGTAAGATCATGGTTCGAATAAAGTTGTTCGCGCTACCATTGCTCGTCATATAATCTCAAAATAATATATGCATAATCGGACTCACCAAGATAAAGACGAGATGTTGTATTTTATGATGTTATGTTTTCTACACATGCAATGGTAGTTTCCTAGGAAAATAATCTCAGTAAAACAATTGAAATAAAAACGAAGGATATTTTATCGGGATCTGATATGAACGTCAATAAAAATAGATCAGACCACCATCAATTAACACACACACACACACACACACACACACACACACACACACACACACACACACACACACACACACACACACACACACACACACACACACACACACACACATGGAATTGTGCTCGATTTTTACTCAACGTGGCAAAACAAAAATTCTGCAAATGAATGATAATTGACGAACTGTTATTAGGGTTGAAATGCGATTGCTATGTGATTTGAGTATTTCCTCCTAATTTTACTTTTCTGTCGATCATCTGGAAGAAAGACTGCTATATGTTTCTAGTGATTTGGTTAGAACTTGAATTCCATTGTTATATGCAGCACTACATGATTGCCTTAACACCCTTTTTTAAGAGTACATGTGCTAATCTGATAATCTAGATCAGAAATATGGTAATGTTGGAACCAAAATATGCAAAAGAACGTAAATTACAATATATACATTGAAGATAAGTACTAAAAAGACAATTCCATAACGGTGCTAGCTGACTTGTATTATTCTTGTAGCATAATACTGCTACTGCTTGCTTGTTTGATTAACTACAGGGCCAGTTTTTCGATTTCACTTGAGAAAGTAAGTGAATCTTCTTCTGATGCATGATACCACCTTTTGTGTTCATCATGCACTATGATCAGGTTGACTCCCAAACAAAGTAAAGGATAAAATAGAAAAAAACATGTAAGAACCAGGGATCAAACCCGGAACTCCCCCCTGCAGCCGTTGAGGCACAAGCCATTGTGCTACACAAACACTTTTGGCATATAAGGGACTTTCACTTTTAATAAACTAAAGCCAGTGGCGACTTGAGAAGGAAAAAAAACGAATCGTTTTTTTCCACTTAGTAATGGCAAGGGGGTAATTATTAGCAACTACGGGGGTAATTCTTATGACGGACGATAGAAACCCAATTCTCTTTATTATTAGGTAAAGATAAAGATGACCTTCTTATGTGGTTCATACATTTTTTTTGCTAAGATGAGATGTGTAGCATTGAAAAAAAATACAGGAGACCTTGATTGAATTTCATGCCCCAACTTTTTAGATGAAATATAGGAATTATTACGAGCCGAATCTGGAGGCGAGGATCAATCTAGCGTAGTCTCACTATTCATGTCCTAAATTTTTAGATGAAGTATAGGAATTATTACATACTAAATCTGGACGCGAGGATCAATTAGGCGTAGTGTCACTATCCATGGCCTAAAGTTTTAGATGAAATATAGGAATTATTACAAAGTGAACCTGGAGACGAGGATAAATTTGGCCTAGTGTCACTATTCATGCCATGAATTTTTAGATGAAATATAGCGATTATTACAAACTGAATATCTAGAGCATTGATACAATTGGTCAAAAAATTTCAATTGACCCCGTGATGTTTATATAGTCAGTTGGATACAAGACTTTTGTAGACTCGTGAACAACGTAGCATACCATACAGATGGAATGTATGAGCCATTTGTTAACGCAGTAAGATAACCATGTTAACATCAATATTTCCCCTTTTATATTATGACTAGCGTACATAACTAAATCATTGATGGAGCTATGTGCAAGACAGGGGTGGCCCAAGCCTTGGAAAACTAGTGAAGTTTTTGGGGGTGAAGGGGGACTTTTGCCCCCACCCCACAAGACATTCATATTTTATTTGGGGGCCAGGGTTTCGATTGGAAAATAATCAATATTCACTTAATATGTTGAAATGCTTACACGATTTTTTCCCTTTCTTTAGCATTGATCCATCATTTTTGAACGTTGCCCTACATTTTCGAGTGGTGCTACAATGCAGTTGAAGCCAAATAAACTATTTCTGTTTATAAGTTCAAAATTCTTTTGGTGTTAACATTTTCAATTACATATATGTTATAACTAACTTGTTTATCACAATGTTTGTGTCAGATATTATAAAAATGTTGTTTATCCAGGAAAGTGGAGAAACTCAATATGTTTTTGTTTCATTTAGGACATGTAACTTTAGGGACCAGACACGCTGACTGAGGTTTTTCTATGCAGTGTCTGGTTTATGTCCATCGGGGTTAAAAACAAAATGCAAGAGATAAGAGATAAATAATTATGATGTGAAACCAACTACCGTGCAACATAACTAAAGGCAATAATGTTGATTCTTTACCTCATGGTGGTATTAGTTGTCAGAGAAGTACCATAAAATTCAAAAATCTATGATAGGAAAATCGGGCCATCCACCAACTGGTTGTAGTATGCAGCTATACTAATTACCGAACTACTCAATTACCTATTTTTTTCAATATGAAGGGTAATATATTAATGAATTTTATATTGCACCAATGTTCGCCCCTTCGTATCCTAGCACAATACGATTTTTAGCCATTGATCCCATGCATACGACGCAAGCAGAGCATGAACTTGCGGGTGTTTGATTGCTAGATAGATAGATTCTAGTGCACACTTCTCAGCTTATGTCGTCCAATTATTTTGTGGATCGAACTTTTAAAATGATCTAACTTTCAATTTGTGTACTCGAAAAAAAAAATTTGTGTACTTTCTTTTTAGAAACACATGTAACTTTATTGATACTCATAACAATTACAGGTACACTAATTTAAACCTAAGATCTAAGAAAATACAAAGTAACTCCTAAGACTAAGAATTACAATGAAACCTTTTGTAAATATCTTCTTCACGATAGCAATCTCTGCTCGAAGAAATACTCCAAATACTTCGGTAGAGAGATTGCAATTAGACTGGAGCAACGATGTTGTCACTCTTTCATCCACATGAACATTATCGATAATGATTTTTGAAAAGCGTCTTGAGTCGCCCATCTAAAAGTATGGGAAGTCTTGATCGATGATGAACGTACTTGAGCCGGGATGATCCCCTAGAAGTGTAGGCCGTCAAATCAGTACATCTTCACCGTGTTGTCGATGAAAGATTTTATCTCCACAAAGAATCAAACCAACAAAAAAAGCTTACACAACAACATAAACTCATTAGATCCGAATAAATCGAATTTGCGAGGACAGAAAACTCTCTAACCTCATGGCACTGTCAAAAAAAAGAGAGAAATTTATTCTTACAAAATTATGATGATCACTAGTGGTAGTCCACTTCGGAGCCCAGGCTCAGCTACACCCGTCCTGACAAAAAAATCAAAACAAATACTAGAAAAAAAATCAAAAAAATTCAACTTTTTTGTGCGGTAGATAATTTTATGCGTGAGGTTCGCTTCATTTTTCAAATCACTTGGACATCCGAGCAGCTCTGGGTAAAAAAGACAAATTCAGGGTCTATAAAAATGTTTAATGTTCACGCACTGTTCTGACTCGACTTGTTTTTTTTTTGCTGAGAGCTGCTCAGCTGTCCAAATAATCTAAAAATTGAAGCAAACCTCACGCATCAAATTATCTACCACGCAAAATATTGGATTTTAAAAAAAAATCTTGTATTTTTTTGATTTTTCTCTGACCGGTGCAGATGTGCATGGCCATCGAAACACCACACTCGATCAGTAGGCGTTGACGAAGAACATAGATGTCTTGAAGATCCGAGCCCCTCAGCACGAAGATGGCAGCTGAAGGCGAGGTACCAAAATTTCTCAGATGGCGGTGACGGCACAAGAATCACTAGCTAACCAGGGAAAAAAACTTGTGTATTTTTTTGTTTGAGAAAAAAATTTGTCTCTCGGTTGTGTGTGACTGTGTGTTACGGTTCGTTTTTCGGCCATTGGTGTGCGTCTCGGCCCTTTTGCCGGCCCACCTCCGGGCGCCACAGCTTCGCTCTGGTCCGGTGGTCTCGTCGCGGCCGGCGGTGGCAAACTTCCACCTCTTCCGCCCCCCTTCCACCTCCGCCGCGCCGCACATGCTCCCTCGCCGCGTCCTCCTCCCCGCACCTCGCGCCCTCTCCACCACCACCACCGTAACCGTGCCGGCGCCGCTCTCCGTCGCGGAGCTCGAGGCCCTCCTCCGCCGCGACCACTACTCGGCCTCCACCCGCCGGTTCCACTCCCTCCTCCCGCTCCTCTCCCACCCCTCCCTCCTCCTCGCCTCCGCCCTCCTCCTCCGCCACCGCTCCCACCCCTCCCTTCCCTCTTCGCCCAGCCCCCTCCTCTCCCCATCACCACCGCCGCCGCCACAGCCGCGCCGCCCTCCCCCTCCTCCCACCTCCGCCTCATCCTCCCCTCCCGCCTCAAGGGCCGCCCGCTCCCGCTCCCGTCCCTCCCGCTCCGCCTCGCCATGCTCTCCGCGGCCTCCGCCCTCCACGCCGTCTTCGCCCCGCGCGCCGCCACCTTCGCCTACCGCGCCCGCCACGCCGCCGTCCGCTACCTCCGCTCCATCCCCAACGCCACCTGGTTCTTCCGCGTCGCCATCCCGCGCCAGCCCTTCGCCCCCGCCACGTCCGTCGCCTTCTCGCCGCCATCTCCGGCAAGGTCGACGACCCGGGCTTCCTGGACTATCTGCGCGAGCTCTTCCTTTCCGATGCGATAGCCTTCGAGCTCGGCGGCTCCGACCTCTGCCGCGGGCTCCCTCAAGAGTCCGAGCTCACCAGCACGCTGCTCAACATATTCTTTGATCCTGTGGATAGAGAGGTGATGGCCATCCGGGAGGAGGTGCACAAGAAGAATCCCAGAGTCAAGGATGAGAGCGTTCGGCATACGCCTGTGAGAGTGTATGCGGTCCGGTATCTCGACGAGACGATGGTTGTGACGTCCGGGTCGAAGATGCTCACACTTGAGGTCAGAGATAGGATCCTTACAGTGTTGGAGAGGGACTTGGAGGTGAAGGTTGACAGGTTTGGTAGCTCAGTCCACAGTGCAGTGTCAGAGAAGTTGGAATTCCTGGGGATGGAGTTCCAAGCTGTGCCCCCATCAGTCTTACACCCTCCCATGTCTGAGAAGGCCAAGAGGGCAAGAAAGATGTATCTGAAGAGGAAGGCAGCAGAGGCACAGGAGCTGAAGAATGCCCGGGAGACACGGAGGAAGAAGCTTGGGTTGAAGATACTGAACCACCTGTTCAAGAAGGTGAGGCGTGGGCATGAGTTCGAGTTTGGCTTCTGAATTGAGGATGAAGTGTCCCAGGAGTTCTGGCCCGGACGGTTTTGGCCCTGGGTTCTATAGAAAATTTTGGCATATTCTCAAAGAAAAAATCCGCAATTTCTTCGCGGATTTCCATGCCTTGTGTTCGGACTTATCCTGCCTCAACCGCGCCCTCATCATTCTTCTCCCGAAGAATAATGACGCCAGGTCCCCAAATGATTTTCGTCCGATCTCCCTTCAAAATTGCCCTATCAAAGGTGTTGCTAAACTCCTTACCAACGGACTGAAAGCGCATATCCCTCTTCTGGTCCACGCCGACCAAACTGGCTTCCTGTATGGTCACACTATCTCCGAAAACTTCCTCTACGCCGCTGACATTCTCCACTGCTGCGCCAAGAAAAAGGCTCCAGCCATTGTCGTCAAGCTGGACTTTCGGAAAGCGTTCGACTCAATCTGTTGGTCCTCCCTCCTCCACACCCTACAGGTTAGGGGCTTCCCACCTCGCTGGTATGACTGGATCCGATCTCTGCTTACCACTGGTTCCACCGCTGTTATGCTTAATGGCATCCCGGATAGGTGGATCCAATGCAAGAACGGACTCCGGCAAGGTGACCCCCTATCTCCTTATCTGTTCATTATTATGGCCGATATTCTACAGCAAATGATCATTAACGCTCATAAGGAGGGTATGCTTTTACACCCCTTGTGTCCCCACCTCCCGTGCCCCGTTCTGCAATATGCGGACGACACTCTTATCATAGTTAAAGCCACCACGACTGCTGCCAAGCACCTCAAACACATTCTAGACTCTTTTGCCGCAGCCACTGGCCTTCAAATCAACTTCACCAAAACGACCTTCATCCCCCTTAACGTGGATCCGCAGGAGGCCGCTCTTATGGCCTCTGACCTTGGAACGACCATCTCCTCCTTCCCTCAAACCTACCTAGGTCTTCCCCTCTCCCCGCATAAGCTGCCGCCCTCTGCCTTTCAGCCGGTCATCGACCGATGCGACATCTATCTGGCTGGCTGGTGTGCCCTACTCCTATCGCGTGGAGGCAAATTAGTTCTCCTCTCTGCCGTCCTAGACAGTCTCCCCACGTATTTTATGCTCTGTTTTTCTCTGCCCGTCCAGGTTATTGAAGCAATAGATAAACGTAGACGCTCCTTCTTCTGGTCCAATGATGATACCTGCTCGGGGGCTAAATGCTTGGTGGCCTGGGATAAAGTGTGCACTCCTAGAGATGCAGGTGGTTTGGGTGTTAAAAACCTTCGCGCACAAAATTTTTGTTTACTGCTGAAATTTGCCTACAAATTTTTACACTCCTCCTCCCTCCCTTGGAAGGATTGGGTTTTGCATCACTCACCGCTCCACATTGGCTTTGGCAAGAACAGCTCCTTTCTTGCCAAGACTATTTTCAAACACCTACTGAGCTTGAGAGAGATTTCCCAGTGCACTGTTGGAGACGGTTGCTCCACTTTTTTCTGGTTAGACCGATGGCTAAAGCCAGAGCCTCTGGCCATAGTTTACCCAGCCCTATTTTCCCACCATACAAAACAAAATGCCTTGGTAGTTACAATTATGCAGGAGGGATCGAACTTGCTCTTCGTAATCGGCTAACCACTACTGCGATTGCAGAACTTGCCTCTCTAAACTCTTTGTTGCAGGATTGGGCTCTCTCGCAGGTTCCGGACACTCGTCGCCTGCTCAACGGGTCCGCCTTCTCGGCCCGGGGTGCGTATGCTGCTCTCTCGGGTCATCTCTCCGACCCCCTGCTCGCCGCCATTTGGGACTCAACAGTGCCCAAAAAGGTTATGATCTTCGGATGGCTCTTCTACCTCGACCGTCTCAACACCCGGAAGAACTTGCATAAAAAAAGCATTCTGGATACAGAAGCTTGTCCAAGATGTTCTCACCAGGTTGAAGATCGCGAGCACCTGTTCTTTACATGCCCGGCTGCTCGGGGCATTTGGCAGGCTGCCTCCATTCGCCCGTGCTATACGCCCATCAGTGACCTCTTCTCTACGAGGGTGCCAACAGCTTTGCCAACTTCAGTCCGCTCCTTCATGATCCTAATCATCCTTTGGAAGATTTGGGACGCACGGAACAAAAAAGTCTTTCAGGGAATAGACCTTCCTACTGCTGATTCCATTAGGGCTATTATTGATGATATAACTATATGGGCTCCTCGGCTCAAAACCGAGAGCCTAAAGGAACACGCCGGGCTGTGGCGTGACTTCCTCTCCTCACAGAACTTGTGAGTCCTGTACTCTTCCGCTATGTTTGAAATATATTCAGGTGGGGAGCCTTTCCCCCCCCGGTGACCATTTCAAAAAAAAAGTGTCCCAGGAGTTCAAGGGTTGGGCAGAGGAGACAGTGGTCGAATACTTCAAGTCACAGGAGCATTGCCGTTATTGGCACCGATTGTTCACATCCCGTGACTTCTTTTCACTAAATAGGGTTAGGGATCAGTTGCCACCAGCATTGGTGGACTCCTATGATCAATTACAGGAAACACTCGACAGGTTCTTGATGCCGAGGAGGGGCCACGGCATGAGTGAGGATGAGGAGATGCTAGTAGAGGAGGAGGACGAGAGACAGTATAAGAAGAGGATTGTTGAGGACTTGACATAGTTGAAGATAAGAGTCAATGCACCAATAGAGCTTGTAAGAAAGGCAGTAAAGTTGGCTGGGTTCACAAATTCCATGGGACGGCCACGGCCAATAAAGCTACTCATCTGTCTGGACGATGCAGATATCATCAAATGGTATGCTGGTGTGGGGAGGAGGTGGCTAGATTTCTTCTGCTGCTGTCGAAATTTCAAGATGGTCAAGATTGTTGTGAGTTACCACTTGAGGTTCTCCTGCTTCTTGACATTGGCGGAGAAGCACGAGTGCACCAAGAGGCAAGCAATTAGCCATTATACAAAGGATTTGAAGGTGACAAATGAAAATGGAGTGGCAGAAGTGTACTTCCCAACAGAGAGGGAGATCAAGATGATGGGTGATAAGAATCTCTCTGATCCAAAGCATGTAGATGGAGCCTTGACAATGATCTTGGTCAGATTGGCAGTCGATGACACCTCCCTTCCGTGCCTGGCACATTTTTGTGCTGGAACAGAAACTGCCCTTTACCGAATACGTCTTCTGCAGAATCGCCTAAATGTAGACCCTTTGAATGAAAAGAAGTGGGTCCAAGGACTAAGTGCCATTCATGAGAGTCTGAACAAGAAATGCCTCCCACTGTGCTCCATGCATGCAAGCGATCTACTTCTTGGCAAGATTACTCTCCAAGATATTGATTGTACTCAGTTTGTTGATGTGATGTGAAATGAAGAAAAACAACCTCCACGTTACCTCGTTTTTTTTGAATTTTCACCGGGGGGGGGGGGGGGAGAGAACTCCCCCACCTGAATATATTTCTCGACCCAAACACCCAGTACAATGGTACAAATGCCGGGGAGGCAGCAGAGAGGAGAAGGCAGGGGGGGGGCTTTTTTTGAGCTATGTTACATGCAGAGTCGTTCTACCCACGCAGGGCCAGCAGCCATACATCAACATGCCCACGATCCGCAGAGCGAAACCGGCTGCGCCATAGGACTGCATCGTCGCGGCAGGCTTTCAAGGTGGCGGCCAGGGACGGCGTTTCCCGCCTGAACACCACCGCGTTTCGCCGCTTCCAGAGATGCCAGCAGCACAGTTGCACGAATGCGTGCGGCGAGGCGTCACCGACCGCCATGGAGGCGTCGAAGAGGTGCAGGGCACGCACAGTGGCCCCAGGGGTGGGCAGGCTCAACGAGCCCCAGAAAGCATGCGCGAAGGGGCAGCCGAAGATCAAGTGATCCGGCGTCTCGAGGCTCGCCCCACACTCCGGGCACCCGGCGCCCTGAGGCTCGACGATGTGTTTCTTCAGAAGATTGTCTCGAGTGTGGATACGGCCGAGCGTCAGCAGCCAGGCGAAGAACCGAACCCTGGAAGGCGCCGGCGATCGCCAGAGAAAGGCGGCGTTCTCCACAATCTCGCCTCCCAGGTGGAGGAGGCCATAGGCTGCGCTCGACGCCAGCCGCCCGCCTCTTCTGTCACAGAGGACCAGGCTGCGATGGTCGGCCTCGCCCTCGCCCTCTCCCGCGCGCCCAATGAGTGGGAGCAGGAGGAGGCGTTCCCGGGCGGCAGCAGCGGACAGGCGGGGCACGAGCACCGCGTCCAGCCCAAGGTTGCGCACAGCCCAAACCGAGACCTCCGAGCACATCGCATGGGAGGCCAGAGCTGGGAAAGCACACCGCACGGGGCCACAGGGGAGCCAATGGTCCTCCCAGAAGGCCGTCATCCTGCCATCCCCCAGCGAGACGCGGGTGAGAGCGCGGTAGACAGGCATAAGCCCCCGAAGCGCAGCCCAGTGCTCGCCGGCGAGCCCCGAGCTACAATGTTGCAGTGCTTGCCAAGTAATGCTGCAGTGCTTGCCAAATGTATTTAGTGTTGATTGCATTTGGTGGAGTTAGATCAGCATTGTACATATCCTGGATATCCATGCTGTCATTGGGCAGAACAAATATGGATTAATATTTTTTCCAGAGGTATGTGTTCCTCATTCATGACTGTCCTGATCGGGAAGTGCTACATGTCACAACATCATTAGCTGAATCTTTGATTCTGTTGTCTATTTTCTGTTCAGGAATGATGTGGCATGATAGTTACCACTGCATGTGCAAACTAACTTCATATCAATGTTACTCAGGTATTTCTCTCTTTCAACAGCTCTGTTCAAATCAGATGCTAATTGTTTTCAACTCACTGCACATTTTTTTTGTATAGATACGTTTGTTTTGAGCGTAAGTACACAGCAATACAACTAGTATGCGACCAGGTGATGCTAGAAACTGATTCAATCTCATTGGAGCAAGCCGTCAATTCTGAAGCCTATGATTTATCTGCTCTAGGTGCTGTGTTTAGGGAAATAAAGTTTCGGCTTAGATGTATCTGGGGTAGGTATAAAACACTGTCCAAGATCTTGTAATCAAGCAGCGCACACATTAGCTGTGTATGGTAGGGGCTTAAGTATTGGGTCTTGTGTAATATGGCTTGGTCAATTCCCAAACTTTGTATCAGATGCTGTAGCTGGTGACTTGCCCAGCAACACCATGTAATGGAATGCAACTGTGTTCCTTTAAAAAAAAATTCACCCTACAAAATATTTGGCTAGCTAAAATTTCGGCCAAGGTTTTGCTCGCCTATGAGTTGGCCAATGTTGACAAGAAAATGGAGTAGAGTCAGCAAGTTGGTATGGGTGTGCCAATTTTTGTTTCTGGCCATGACCAAAAAAAATTAGTAGGGCTGGTTGTGGATACCAAGCAAACATACCCATATATCTTCCTAGAAGTAGCGGAACATATGCCACCTGAGAAAGATTTATTAATTATCATGTCTGTTATTATGAAGTATACCACATGCTTCAATGTCTGTGATTATATTAAATAAATTCAGGGAATAGATTCTGCAATAGTTACCTTTGTTTTGTGGTAAGTGCAAATATATCTAGCATACTTTTGCTCTTATATGGAGAAAAAGCTTTGGATAGTGAGAATATGAGTGGGTCACATTTCTAGTCATACTAGAAAGCTCTCAAGCTGAAGAATGATTACCTAATTGCGTGTTTTTTTGTGAGGACAGGAGTAGAGGACTGCAACCACTTCCCTTGCTATGCGATGGTTGGTTCACTAAAATTTGAGGCAGTTCTGGTAAATCAATCAACTTTGTCTGAGACTGAAATATTCGTAAAATCTTGCTTGATTATCTCAATTCAAAAAACTTTAGTTATCACAGGTTTTGCATTTGTGAAGGAAAGGGGCCGATTGAGTTTTTTTTACTATATTTCAGAACTTGGTTATATTCAAGGTCAGACTTTTACTAACTCATTCTGTTAAGCTTCACTGCCAAATATATCATTTTACTGTGACAATGTATGCACCCTTACATTGTGAAAATATCAATAATGCAGGGTGGTGCTAGTACTGGTTATAACAAATATGTCTTGGAAAATGGAACTGAGGATGATACGTATTCGGAAAACAGGGTTGCACTTTTCCAGCTTCAAGTTTAGTACCAGAAAATATGCAAGCAATTCAAGTTGACACGGTACATTCTGTTTCAATCTATCTTCACTAGGCATGGCATGGCATTATGTTCGTGTTATGGCACTTTCTCTTAGCTCCTATATTTATGCCACTTGCTACATGTTGTAAGTTTGATATTGTACTTCTTACCAGGCAGCACCATCGCCGAACTCTTCTTATTGTTACATACTACACGATGGAGACACGGTAATTACTTGGGTTGGGAACCTAAGCTCGTCAATGGACCACGGGCTTGCTGAGAGGCAGGTATGACTTATGAGGAATGCTCTTCAAGACCATCATGTCATGGGAATGTGTTTGCTCGTTCAAATGAGCTGCTATGCTGCCACATCACCTTCATTGACTTAATATGATAGTTAATTTATCTGAATTTGTTTCTATTTCCCAATCTTATCTACTCCCTCCGTCCCATAATGTAATATGTTTTTTGACACTATACTAGTGTTAAAAAACGTCTTACATTATGAGACGGAGGGAGTAGTGTCAAAAAACGTCTTATATTATGGGACGGAGGGAGTAGTTTTCATGTAATACAGTTATGGACAGTTAGTCCCTACAAGCATCTGTACCATGTTGTGGACATGTTTACATTTTCTTGTTTTTTTTTGGTGAAAATTGACAATTCTGATCTTGCCATGAAACTTCAGCCAAAAACAACCCCTTCCTGAAACTTAGCCAAATCTAACCCTTTATAGGTCAGTGCTAGCCACCCTGGCATTGAGGCAGCACAACCCTAGCACTAAGCACCGTGGTCAATTGTGATGAGGTGCCCATCGTCACTGGTGGCCGGGACGGTTGACCTTTCTACGTGTATAGTTCAGCGCCATTGAGCGTGCCTTGCCCTACCCGACCTAAACGCCAAGGATCCTAGCCCTTACCCTGACCGCTGCTGGCGGGCCACCCTTCCACTCATGCAGCCCCCATGTGCAGCCGAGAGAATATCCAGTGAAGACCAAGTTTCGGTGGAAACAGGTGAAAATCAATTGAAAAGCATCGTTCTAATGTTTCCAAATTTCTTTTAAAAAATACAGTGTAACATGCTTCACGAACATTGTGAAATTACTGAAAAAGGCTTTCGCCCCGCTTTATATATAAAGCAAACCACCAGAGTCACAAGATCCAACATAGGTTCACACACACACACGCACAGGTAGAACATTGTGAAATTTCAAAATCAGATTTGATTTCAGTTGTGAGTATCAGTCTCTGAATGCGGAGACAGTTAACTGAAGAGTGTTGAAGTGTAGCAGCGATTGAAGTTCAGATAACGAATGGCTGATGAAGGCGGGGTGATAAGTCAGGATCAGCGATTCTAGTTTGAGCTCCAGTTACCACTGAGTGATTTACCTTCTCGTTTAATTATCAAAGAGCTACTGACAGCTTCTTATTACTCGCTGTAACTCGAACCCTCTTTATATGTTGATCAGCTGGAAATGAGAAGAGAGAAAACTATGAATTTAGATTATCATAGCATAGCGTAGTTACTCTCTTCAATCCGTTGTGATCTCAACTACCCACGAACCCTACTTCCAGCGACCAAAATTCCCCCAAATTTGTCCAAATCCGCGAGCGAGGCGTGACAAAGGTAGCCAGAGCAAGTGTTCCTTGGCGGCGATTCGGGCTGGGAGGTGCGGTGGTTCTCTGATCTGGTAAAATCCAACCCCTCCTCTCCCCAATTTTGTTGGCGGCAGTGGTGTGATCTGGTGGCGTTCGATGGCGGTAGAAAATTCGGGTACAGAGTGAGTGTCTAGAACAGGTTGCGGGCAAACCTTTTGCTCGTGGTGAAATCCTTGGCTCTATCTTACTCCGTGTGCCATAGGAAGCGATTGTGTGGTGGCAGCAGGATCTGATCTTGATTCGGGTTTCTGGAAATCTTCCAATGTAAAATTCTACTTCAAGTCTCAGATCGAGATGGGGCAGACGCGCAACCAAGCTGCGGTGGTAGGCAGCTACAGAGAAACTGGAAGCCGATCTCAAAGTAATGAAGAAGGATATTTCTGGCTTCAGGAAGCGGCAGCAGACAGCAAGGATATTCGTGCATAGATGATTACTGTTGACACTCTTGATTCTTTGATGCAGAAGTACCTAGGCACACAAAATTCACACTCTGAAGCCACTGTGACTGAAACAGAAGGTACGTCCCAAACAAAATCTGCTAGAGTTACTGCATCAGTTCCTGAGAAAGTTCAGTTAGCAGCAACTACCGTTCTAACTAATGTTCCTCCTGCATGTCCACCATCTTACAGTATGCCACCAAATTTACCCATGTCACAAATGCATCAGGCTAGTATGATTGATAGTGTTACCTTCTCTGTCAGAACGGCTCAAGGTGGGTTCCCTGGTATTCATACTATTCAGCCCAACGGATTACATGTGCCAGGCCATTTTCAAATTCCACCTATTGTACAGCCAAATCTATACGTCTTTGATAATTTCGAACAACAATCTGCTCCTATGGTTTGGCCTCCTAATACTGTTCCACAACTGGCCTGTAATTCAAACAACCCTCCTGTACCTCCACATTATTTTAGTCATGTCACTGGACATTTCTTCCTCCACCACCTGTCATTGTTGGAGTTCAACAGCAAAAACCTATGTTCAGTAAACCTGGCATAGAGATTGATAGAAATGAGAGAGTACACTAGCCAGGGGGTATTTCTCATTATGCTGATGCTGTTTTAGAAGGACCCAGGTTGGAAGTACCTTTATTTGCTGACGATGATCTCATTGGATGGTTGCAACAATGTGAGAAATTCTTTGACATGTCTGATACTCCATATGAACAATGGGTTAACATTGCAACTGGACATTTTTATGGCAGAGCAAATGTGTGGTTAAAGAATATATGTGTCCCATGGCAAATGATAATAGAAACCATGCAGGAGAGCTGCATGTGATATATTAAAGAAGAGGCAGAAGCCAGGGAAAGAACCCCAAAGTACAAACGTTTACATGACCAGAGTACGACCTCAGCCTCAAAATCGGAGAAAAAGAACCCCGAAGTACAAACATTTACATGACCAGAGTACGACCACAGCCTCAAAACCAAACCCTAGATCACTAGCCTACCCACGAGAGTAGGGACCAGTAAGGAGGAGAGAAATTATGGGATGCAGCTAAACCAAAAACTAATCTCCTCCTTGACCTGGCTGATGAACACATTCTATCAGAGTGAAAATTTTCTCAAACACACGATCGTTTCTCTGTCTCCAGATTGCCCAAACAGTCAAAACACAGAGGCAGCTGACTTTCTTCTTGTCTTTCCCCTGATACATGTTCAAAGCAGCCCTCCACCAGTCCAACACACTCATATCTGTCGTGGGGATGGAGGCCTGTAGGTTTGCCCATTGAAGAAGCATGTTCCAAATTATGTTGATGACCGCACATTTCATAAAGAGATGGTTCCAATTCTCTTGCGAAGAGTTGCACCGCGCATTTCACTGGTCCTTCCATAAAAGACAACTTTTACCATTACCAATCATGACCTTTGTGGTAGCATAGAAAATAGCTGTGGCTCACTCATCAACCTGGGAGCCAATTTTAAACCTCATTTGCCTATTGGCAGTTCTGGTTCTCCAAACTCTTCGTGCCAACATAGTCATATGCATAATGTCCAGGTTGAGAATGCCAAGCCCACCCAATGATTTTGGCCGACAACATGTGACCCAGTTAACAAGACAGTGTCCCCCAGCGACCGAATCTGTACCTTTCCAGAGAAAGGCATGGTGAATTTTGTCGATGGCCTTGAAAAACCAAGGTGGTGGCTCGATGGACATCAACTGAAAGATAGGGATGGCAGTTAGCACTGCTTGCACCAGAATATTGCACCTTGGGTAAGAAAATAAGTTCTCCAATTGGCAAGCTTGTTCCGTACGATGTCAATTACTGCTCGCAGGTCTGCTTTTCTGATCTTTCTAAAATGAAGAGGGAGACCAAGATATCTGATTGGAAAGTGCTTAACTTGACAGTACAGAATATTGCAAATGTCCTGCGCCAAGTCGCCATGTGTCAAGATGGGAGAGATAGAACTTTTGCTCAGGTTGCAACATAGGCCAGTGGCGCCCCCAAATATGTCCAGCAGTTCCTTCACCACATGGGCCTCATTGACGGAAGCCTTAAGAAAGAGAATGACATCATCTGCGTAAAGGGATATACGATGAGGGATGTGCAGCAGCTTGCAGAGGAGGCTCCTTCATCAGCCATGGCAAATGATCAGTTGGCAAGATTTCTGTAATATGATTGCAGATAGATTTACTCAAGCAAATGCACATGAAGCTACGGAGTTATTGAAGAATATACAGCAGCAAACAACTGTGCTCACTTATATTGATCAATTTGAGGAATGTGTCCAGTTGGCCAGAAGAGATCATTCCTATTTATAGGAGTCTTTTCTTATGAGTTGTTTCATAGGAGGACTACGAGCAGATATAAAGCATGGTGTCACTGGACAAAGACCTAGGGGAATATTAGAGGCCTATTGGTATGTTATGGAAACTCAGCTGCAGCAAAAAAAGGCATACTATCAGTCCTCCAACTGGAGACCCAGGCCACATTTTCAATAGCAACATAAACATCCTATTAATAGGAACATCAGCATTTCAGCTATAGAAAAAGGAACTTGTAACAACAACAATGGGGACAGACCAATTAGACAATGTTGGTATTGTAAAGAGCCCTGGAACAGGGAGCACATGTGTCAACAAGGGAGAACACAACACATTATGCAGGAATTAGATGATAACCCAACTGAATCTACTGAAACTGAAGCATCTCCTACAGCAGAGGCTGTTTTTCATACAACTCCTAACACCCCTGAACATCCTGAACAGAAAGCAGAGGTGATGTTGTTATCCGCTCACGCTGTAGAAGGTACTACAAGCCCTGCTATATTCTCCTTGCTTTCAATCATTGGTGGTTATAAAGCAGTGGCATTAGTGGATAGTGGCAGCTCCAACACATTCATGAGTTACAATTTTGCTCTATCTGCCAACTGTCAACTCAACCCTACCAAAACCAGAACTGTGTCAGTAGCAGGAGGAGTGCAACTCAAATCTACTGCCACAGTACCTCTTACTGCTTACTATATATAAAGACATAAATTCTCTTCTTTTCAAGTCCTTCCGCTGCAGAGTTTTGACATCATTCTGGGGTGTGATTGGATATACAAAGTCAGTCCTATTGGTTTAGACCTACCTCTAAGAACCTTGACTGTTACAAAGAATGTCAGAGTCATTACCTTAACTGACCATACTGTTCCTCATAAGTCATATGTACTGCAACCTGCTGCAATGAGAACAATACTTCAGAAAGCTCTCCTGGGATACATAATCCAGTTCAATGCTCTCATTGACAATGATTACAATTCTGAAACTGAAGTTCCAGCAAACATAACAGAAAGTCTGCAACAGTTCATAGATGTGTTTCAGCAGCATACTTCATTGACTACATATTGCTAAATTCTATTACCGTCAAAACCAAATTTCCGATGCCTATCATTGAAGATCTGTTAGATAAGCTACATGGAGCTGTGATCTTCACAAATTGGACCTCTGATCTGGTTATCACCAAATAAGGATGAACACTGCTGATATTCCTAAAACAGCCTTCCAGACTCAGATGGGACACCTTGAGTTTGTGGTTATGCCTTTTGGATTAACCAACACACCAGCAACCTTTCAAAATCTTATGAACACATATTTCAGCCATATCTCAGGAAATTCATCCTAGTGTTCTTCGATGACATTTTGGTCTATAGCCAAGATTTGAAATATCATGCTGAACGTTATTTGGCTATTGCTTTACAAGTGCTCAGGCAAAACAAACTTTCGGTTAAAAGATCTAAATGTGAGTTTGCAACACATGTTGAATATCTGGGCCATTATCATATCTGCTGCTGAACTTGCAACTAATCCTAAGAAAATAGAGGATATCTTGAAGTGGCGTACACCATCCACTGTTTCTCAACTCAGAGGATTCCTGGGAATGACGGGGTATTATTGAAGATTTGTGAAAAATTATGGTTTAATTTGTAGGCCTCTGCATGACTTACTTAAGAAAAACAACTTTCGGTGGGGTCTGCACAAACAACAGCATTTGAGCAACTGAAGAAAATTATGACAACTTGCCCTGTCCTGGCTTTACCTGACTTCTCAAAACCCTTCATTCTGGAAACTGATGCTTGCGGCACAGGGATTGGGGCAGTTCTCATGCAAGACGGGAGGGCCATTGCTTATTCCAGTAAAAGCCTAGGTCCAACTGCAGCTGCTCAGTCCATTTACGAGAAAGAAGCTATGACAATATTGGAAGCTTAAAAAAAGTGGAGACATTATCTCTTAGGACATTCTCTTGTCATTAAAACAGACCAGAAAAGCTTGAAGTACATGACCACTCAAAGACTAACCGATGGGATACAACATAAACTGCTCCTCTCGCTGGAGTTTGTTTATACTATAGAATACAAGAAAGGCAAGGAAAATGTGGTGGCTGATGCTATCTAGAAGAGATGCTCAATGTCATGCAATTACTACTTGTGTTCCTCAGTGGCCAGATGATGTCAAGCTAGGTTATAGAGAAGACCCTGATAGTTTCAAACTTCTTAAGAAAATAGTTGCGGATATTGGGGGACAACCACAGTATACTCTCAGAGATGGGTTAACCAAACATGGTAACAGAGTATAATATATGCAGGGGCTGGAAATTCGACGAGACAAGCAATACTACAGAATTTCCATCAATTTGCTATGGGAGGCCATTCTGGAACTAAAGCTACTTACCAAAGAATTAAGAGGGTGTTCTGTTGGCCATATATGAAGAAATCAGTGGAGTAGTTTGTAGCAGAATGTCCTGTGTGTCAAATTACAAAATTTGAGCACCAACATTCTGCTAGACTGTTAGAGAATCTTGCCCATACCCGGTGTTGGGAATGTATTACATGGATTTTATTGAAGCTCTGCCTAATTCTAATGGGAAGGAGGTGAGTTTGGTGGTGGTGGAAAGGTTAACGAAGTATGCACATTTCATAGCCCTGTCCCACCCATATACAGTAGAGAAAGTAGTGCGAATTCTCATGGATAATATTTTTAAATTGCATGGATATCCATTGGAGATTGTCTCAGATAGAGATAGAATTTTCATTAGCAATCTCTGCCAGCAGATTTTTGCAGCATTGAAGATTACTCTGAAATTCAGTACACGGTCCAACGGAACGTGTTAATCAATTCTTGGAGGCATACTTACGCAGTATGGTATTTCAAGAACCTAAATAATGGACAAAACGGCCCTCCTCTGCAGAATGGTGGTATAACACTTCTTATCACTCTTCTCTGAAGAAAACACCATTTGAAGCTCTTTGCCCTCCACCACTAATTCGTGAGTCTGCTCTCCCAAGCAATATCTGTCCAAGTGCTTCCCTCACTGTTCAAGAAAAACAACACATGCTACAAGAGCTCAAAGCACATTTGCACAAGGCTGAAAAGAGAATGAAACAGTTTGCGGATCACAGAAGGACTGAACGATCTTTTCATGTGGGAACAATGGTGTACATTAAGATTCAGCCTTATTGTCAGAGTGTATTTGGGCTGAGAGGATCTTTGAAACTCAGATCTAAATACTACGGTCCATACAAAGTGCTGGCACATGTGGGGCAAGTTTCATACAAGTTGCAGCTACCTAACACAGCTGGGATACATCCGGTGTTTCACATCAACCAACTAAAAGAACATGTAGGCAAACATGCAGTGCCATTACCTCATGTTCCTTCAGTAACACCTGATGGGAAGATCAAGACGGTGCCGTTCGCAAGACTGGACGCTCGTACAATCAATCGTAAGAAACAACCAGTCACACAATGGTTGATTCATTGGGTAAGTCTTGGACCTGAAGACACTACCTGGGAGGATGAATCTTTTTTTCAGCATTCGTTTCCAGCGTTTCAACCTTGAGGTTGAGGACAAGGTTGTACTCAGGGCGGCGGTATTGTCAGTCTCTGAATACAGAGACAGTTAACTGAAGAGTGTTGAAGTGTAGCAGCGATGGAAGTTCAGATGACCAATGGCTGAGATGAAGGTGGGACGATAAGTCGGGATGAACGGTGCTGGTTTGAGCTCCACTTACCGCTGAGTGATTTACCTTGTCATTTAATCATCAAAGAGCTACTGTGACAGCTCCTTATTACTCGCTGCAACTCAAACCCTCTTTATATGTCGATTGGCTGCAGATGAGATGAGAGAAAACTATCAATTTAGTTTATCATAGCGTAGCATAGTTACCCTCTTCGGTCTGCTGTGATCTCAACTACCCACGAATCCTACTTCCAGCAACCAAAATTCCCCCAAATTCGTCCAAATCCACAAGCGGGGGTGTGACAGTGAGCTACGAAAAAACGAATTCAGCATCAATTTCAGTAATTTCACAATTTCACATGTTTCACTTTTTTGGTTGTTGAAAGCTGTCTTCCATAGCTCCCAAGTGAAATCGAGTTTGAAACTGAAATTTACATGCTTGTAGAACGTACCTCTCCAACACAATTTTTTTCCTTATGTTTTGGAACATTTGAAAGATGCTTTTCACCACCCAAACTTAGTTTCCATCCAATGCTCCCCTCATACCGCCATCTCGAATTCTCACTGGACTGACTAATCTTTTCATCGTTTTTTGCCTCCTCTCCGCCTGACATATCTGCGCTTAACTTATTGGTGGTGCAGTTAATATTCACTGCCTGACATATCTGCTTCATAGTTATATCTGGCCAGCATATGGTAGAAATTTTTGGCAGTTAATTACCACCAATATTAACTGCATCACCAAAAAGAGATCAAGAAAGTGACTCTTATTTTCTCTTATTGGAAGCAAGTATGAGTACCTCAGCCAGAAGATTGTGAGAGATCAAGAAAGTGGCTCTGATTTGTTCTCTGGAATCTTTTCAAAAGGCAAAAAGAGTTCAATATTCTCGTAGTTATACTTGATCTGGGCTGAGAATTTTTGTGTTAATGGCGTCCTAAGGATTGAATTTGTGCAGTTAATTACCATTGTGAGAGATTTTTCTGTACTTCGTGGTGTGCATTATTTTTAGCAGGGTAATAGTGTAGCTGGTAACAAATATACCTTTACGATTCATGGTATCTTGGTAATCATTGATGTGTACCATTTAAACATAATTCACTCATTTGCACATGAGCTTTGTGGGTAAGATTCTCGTAGTAGCATGAACCAGTTTGTGCAGGGTAAGGATAGGAGCAGCAGCCCTTGGTAGGACACCGTGCCCGTCTCGGGTAACTGCTTTTGAGAAGAGGGTTTGCTGAAAATCCAACCGAAGATGTAATTGTATTGACATCATGGACAAGCTTTGACTCACTACGAGAGGCCTATGATTTTTACAATTTGTATTCCTAGGAGAAACGTTGTGGGATCTGATTCGGAAAGTAACAGATTAAATGTTGAGAGAATGAAATGTATGAGGAGATAGTTTGTGGATGTTCGGTGCGTACCAGTTTATGGAAAACAACATTAGTTTCTTGTATTCCATTTGTTTAAAAGTCCTTGGAGACATTTTTTTGCTGTATTAACAAATAAATTTTCACAGGAAAAGCAGGTATGGAGAACACTAGGTCCTGCCGCTACGAGTGCCCTGCTCTAATAAGTTTGCCTAGATCAGAGGGAGAACGCTGAGCATCGGGAGAAAACAACCATTCATCGACTCTGAACTTTGGAGAGACAATACACTGGCCATCTCACAAGCATATACTCCCTCCGTCACATAATATAACAACGTTTTGGGTGCTGAAAACGCTGTTATATTACGTGACGGAGGGAGTACATGTGTACAGCAGAGACCTTATCAAACAGTTAAGGTAGAACAACGTCAACCTTGCGGAAGTGTTCTGCATTGTGGGGAGCTTCTTAGGATCAATGGAGAATGTGCCTTTAGAAAGCTATAGCTGCAAAGTTTTTGTGTGGGAAGCTCAGCCGAGAGCAAGCAAATGGTGTTTGCAGAATTAAGAGCATCTCCAGCAGTGTCCCTGGCCCGTCTCCGCCACTCAGTACCGATCCTCCAGCTGACGAGAGCTTGTCGGAGGCCCCTCTAACGGTCTAACCGCGCCGCTACTCGTCGTGCTGCTGAGCTCACTCAGCCATGCCGTCCTTGGCTTTGACGAGGTCCTCGGAGATGCCATCACCTCGATGTCCGGCGGCCGAGGCTTCACCCACCTCCATGCTAGCAGACGAGGAGCCCAAAAGGTAAATGATTGAGTGCTCTGCTTTTGTGCCGTCCTGCTTGTTGATGCACATTCTTTATTTAATTTAGCATCCCTTGATCTTGGAGTGTTCTTCATCATGGGTTGGCGAGGTCACGTGATGGGCTGTATTAGCTGTTTTTCGTATTAGTTCAGGAGAATTAAATCATCACTAGAGGGTGATTATTAACCCATGGACCAAATATAGACTGTAGGGAAAGGCTTACATACTGTTTCAGGATGACTGAATCATCTCTAAGTATAGCAGTATGGTAGTATGGATATGGAGCATTGGGTTTTGTAGCATTTGCCACCATCACCACATGAGAACAAATTGTCCGGATAGAGCTCATGTTCCAAAACAAGCTCGCAAGCCTGTGAGGTGCAAGAGAGGGGCACAGGAACAATTGCAGCAAGCTATTGGAATTCAGATTAGCAGATGGCATGTGTAGGACTCAAGTCGATAATTCTCGTACACGAAGAGTAGTTGAGATGTTAAGGTGCCGCGTGTTAACAAAGAATGATAATTGTGTGCTATGCATTGTGTAACATTTGCAGTTGAATTTTTACTTACCCGTCGTTTTCCGTTTATGTAATTGTTTTCTCTCTTCCGTGTTTGTGCGAACAGTCTTGTTGGGAAGAACTAAGCGAATGTTACACAATGAACAGAATGGATGAACTAGAGAACGAGGATGAGCAGAATGCATGCATGAACTGGAGGAGGATGAGTGAGAGAGAAGCTAGAGAACGGAAGAGAGAAAACAATTACATAATCGCACAAACAATTACTCCCTTTGTCCCAAAATTCTTGTCTTAGATTTGTATAGATACGGATATATCTAATACTAAAACGTGACTTGATACATCCGTATTTAGATAAATCTAAGACAAGAATTTTGAAACGGAGGGAGTACATAGCTTCTCTTACATAGTCTTGTTGGAAGAGAGAAGCTAGAGAACGGAAGAGAGAAAGAAGCTCCGTATCTCGATGGATGAGTTCTAGTTAGCTATGCACATGAACAGAATGGATGAACTAGAGAATGAGGATGAGCAGAATGCATGCATGAACTGGAGGAGGATGAGTGAGAGAGAAGCTGCTGGATGGAGAAATGATGGGGATAAAATGCAGAAGGTGGTGCAGGCTGACGATTAACTCCTCTAAAACAATAATGTGGGATTAGTACAATTATTGTGTGATGGGACATACATACTTATTGTGTGGTGGGGCATTCACACTTACTGACTGTGTCATACATGGACAATACAACATTGACACATTGCCAAGAAATCAATATACATGGCTAGTTGTACAATTACTGCACTGATCCTTGTGCAGCGAACGGATGAGATACCATTCTCGCGTGGCCGCATGTCCACCTGTGATTTATCGCTTGAAAATGGCCTTGTTACCATTAATTTAGCAGAATAGGAACCCATTGCAAAGATATTTCTTGGGGTGGTACCTTCTTCAACCTTGTAGGTTGAAAGTCCCGAGCATGACCTCCTGATTCTCCATGCACATAACATGGTTACTGACAGACCACATATAGCCTAGCTTAGAGCACTTACTCGCGGCAAGGTGAGACCCAGCCGTGGTGGCACGGAATAACAGCAAATCGAGCTGCATCTTTCCTCGATATGGTGCAAGAAGTGGGGGAGAAGATCGTTGGGTTGCAGGAGAAGCCCCCTGCTGCGGTCCTCCTCAACCCTGCTACTCCTTCCGTTCTAAATATAAATCTTTTTAAAGATTCTAACGTGGACTACATATGAAGCAAAATGAATGAATCTACACTCTAAAATACGTCTATATACATCCGTATATAGTATATATTAAAATATCTAAAAAGATTTATATTTAGAAATGAAGGGAGTATAATGCATGATTACTCGTGGCCGTCGGGGCTAGCCGAGACGTGAGGAAGGATAAGCACTGCTTTGTGGACAAGCAGAGGAACCACACAGAACTAATGCATCAAACTTAATTCATTTCATTTCTTAGTCACTAATCCCTTACAACTAGTCATATAATTAAGAAAACGCAACTCCGAACCTCAGCCACTCGATTTCATAGCATCCAGAGGCGCCTTTCCCTTGTCAGTTGAACGCGTATTCCTTGATTCCGCTTGCGCTCTCATCGTAACACTGCCAGCAGGTGTTACACCTGCAAGCGGAACAACGTCATTCGGGTCGTTTTGTTTGTTTGGGATCTTCCATTTATCAGGTGTGATGGGGAGGGACAATGCTTCGGTGCCTTAAGGCACTTATCTTTGTGTCTATGACATGTGGGCTCAACAGATGGCCGGCCCACATGTCAGTGATCCAAAGGCAGGTGCCTTTAAGGCACCGAAGCTGCGACAAACTGCACTGAGTGATCCATCTCACTCTCTTTTTTTTGTGTGCAGGAAGATCCATCTCTCTTCTTTGTTCATCTTTTAGCTGAGTGCAGGTGAATTTGGTCCCGGTGTTTGGGAGTGGATTGACAATTGACAGGGCTCACGGGAGGGAATTAAAAGCTGAGAAAACTGCCGGAAAGGCGGAGAAGGAAGAGTTGTTTTGGTGGGGAGAGGAGATAACATTAAACCCATTACACATCGCGGGAGAGGGCTGGTCCTCAGTCGATTATGTACGTGGAATTGATGGTCCGTTATCTAAGGTCATAATGTAACACATGAAGTGGCATTATGCAGGGCTGTTGATGTGACGGGACTACTAAGGTGGATAGGATGCATGTTAAGATATTATTATGTAGGTCTAAAATATTTCATTTATTTAAACAACATAATATTATGAGAAGGCTTGAGCCTTTTCCCATGCATGTGTGCATGCATTTTTGTCGATGTGGCATGTTTTGCCTGTTTGCATGCATACACAGCTTGGCTTTATGTTGCTGACTGGGTCTTCTCTGCGTAATATCTAAAAAGAGAATTAACCAGCATACATAAATAAAGATATATGCTAGTTACTATGCATCTCTAACCGTGCATACAGAACCTGACAATATAAACGATCGGTTTTTTGAAGTCTTCAGGCCTAGTGCTGTTGTTGAGCTGGATGATGTATGCTGTATGCTGTATGTGCATGTTTTCATCCGCTTGATGATTGGCCGAAGAGGCAACCAGCTAGCTATATGAAGGAACGTCTTTATAGGACATGCCTCCCTGCACCCGGCCAATCGTACTTCTACCGGTACGCGAGGCAGCGTGACTTGCTACTGCCAGCGGCCGCGTACGTGACGACATGAAAGAGGAGTTTGTAAGATTTTTCCCTTTCTTTTACGCGGGAGTCAAGTTAGCTAATGTTAGAGCATGGTAAAAATAACCATTGCATGGGTGGGTGATTATTTTGATCTTCAATGTGAAAATATTACTTCCAAGATCCATGGCTCTGATTAGCTACTTTGTTTAATTGATGATCCAATGCTTCTGTTTTTTATGGGAATTTATAGTCTAATTCTGTTTTCGCTGGCTAGCCCTTTAACTACATTAATATATATCCTGCGAAAAAAAGAAAAACTACTTTAATATATAATAGATATGTGCACGAGGATAAAGAACAGGAGAACCGGCATGATGGCCTTGATCAACTTTCTGTGGCTCTAGGATATAGCTGACGATCTCTCAATCGTTGGACAAACCCAATGTGTCAATCTTTGGCATGCTATCTCTAATGTCCGTTGCGCCTTGTATTTGGAGCTGGTGGTCAACACTCAAATGCAAGATCTTTTTTTGGCTAGCTCTCCAATCAGAGCCGGTTCTGAGATTTGAGGGGCCCGGGGCGAAAACAAAACCCGAGGCCCTCTATGCATCTTGCACGGTATTATTATTTTTAAACACAGATTACTCTTAACTTTTTATCAATGGAGAGAGTACAACCCAGCATGTCGACCTAGTTTCCTGATTTAACTGTATATGTTTATATTAATTCTATCTTACTTTAGATGTTGCCAAGGAAATTGCATGAATTGTATATTTCACTATAAAGTTTGCCACACACAAAATATATTGAACAGCTCCTTATCTCCCGCAGCTAGAATTACATTATAATTTAAAACGCTAAAATCAATTTAGCCACCTAAATAAATTAAATCAACAATGCATTCTCTGATTAATTTCATCTCAACTATTATTATCATTAATTCATGGATCCTAGTCATTCTCTCCCCTCGTCTTTCATCAACCACGGACACAGCTAGATTAATTGATCAGAAGGCCGGATATTCACTAGCTACTGATTGTGCCACTTCTTTTGCCAAAAGATTATGCCACTAAGTAGCAACCTATCTGTCACAGAACCTAGTTAGCTCCGGGATGATGAATCAAGAAGATGCTTACCTATTCTGTTGTTCGAGACTGCTCGTCAGGATCAGGGGTGTTGTTACTCTTGTCCTGTCCGACGAACATGATATCACCAGGGCCACCGTTGGAGGAAGAAGCATCGGTGAAGACTCCGCGGGAGGATGCTGCAGCGGCGTGAGTTGGGCGTGATATGTGCCTAGGTTATTTTTGAGGGATTGGTTTGCGGCTAGATCGATCGCTCATGTAGTTGTGTGCGGGCCTAAGCGTGGGGGGAAACGGCAATTCCACTAATTCAGGGAATCGCTGATTTACTTACCCATTACTACACCTACACGTACAGGCATGTTGCACCTAGTAACTAAATTAGCGCAGGGTCAATTTTTTCACGGGCCTAATACACAGAACACACATATGTGGGGGTCCCTATGTTTCGGGGGCCCGGGGCGGCCGCCCCCCTGCCCCCCCCATCAGGGCCGGGCCTGTCTCCAATACAGGCTTTGGACCACTAACAGACATGTTTGGCATGGGTTATAGAATCAGGTGCGAGCATGCTATGTTTGCCTTCAGGGAGAAGACACGGTTGACCACATCCTAGTGCAGTGCATGGTTGCCAATGAGAGGGAGAAGGCAATACATGTTGGCCAGGGAGAGTTGTACACAGTGCCCCCCCCCCCCCCCCCCCCCCCCACTACTCTACAAAGAAACGTTACACTTTTACGTTACTATTATTAAGGCTATCTCTGAAGTTTGAATAGATAAATTTAGGATTTCTGGATATAGGGCCGACTAAAATTTTATAGTAAGTACTTTTACTAACCTCCAAGTACTGTTACCTGTTGCCTGCTGCTTAGCCAGGCAAGGCAGTATACAGATTGGTCCCTCTGCAAACATTGTTTTCATCATATTAGAGACCAACAAATTAGGTAACATATATCGAACTAAAGAAAACTTAATGGTGGGAGAATTGAGACTTATAGTACTTAGCTAATTTGTTGGCCCCAGTTTCATAGTAGCACCATACGCAAAGTTCAGAGTCACATTCAGAAACGAATCAATGCTAATTGAGAGGAAAAAATTAGTGTAAGAAAATCAACAAAACAATGTTGATCCACACTCCCGACTGTAGGGTAAATGGATCATTAGTTTCGAAGAAAAAGTACCTGCCAGAAGCAACAAAACAGTGTTGATAGCAACTCTGAACTGTAGGGTGTGCAAAGGGAGGGATTGCAACAATTATCTATAGAAAATATACTAGAGTAGTGCATGGTGGCCAGTGAGAGGGAGAAGCCAAGGTGGTCCATATACTAGTGTAGTGCTTGGTGGCCAGGGCAAGTTGCACACAGAGATGAAACTTCATGGGGGCCAATGCCCCCCCCCCCCACACACACACTACTCCTAAAAGATACGTTACACTTTTGCGTTACTATTATTAAGGATACCTCTGAAGTTTGAATAGATAAATTTAGGATTTCTGGATATAGGTCCGACTATAATCTTGTATAAAGTAATTTTAGTAACCTCCAAGTGATGTTACTTGTTGCCCGCTGCTTAGCCAGGCAAGGCAGTATACAGATTGGTCCCTCTGCAAACACTGTTTTCATCATATTAGAGACCAACAAATTAGGTAACATATATTGAACTAAAGAAAACTTAATATTGGGAGAGTTGAGACTTATAGTACTTAGCTAATTTGTTGGCCCCAATTTCATAGTAGCACCATCCGCAAAGTTCAGAGTCACATTCAGAAACAAATCAATGCTATTTGAGAGGAAAAAATTAGTGTAAGAAAATCAACAAAACAATGTTCATCCCACACTCCTGACTGTAGGGTAAATGGATCATTAGTTTCAAAGAAAAACTACCTGCCAGAAGTAACAAAACAATGCTGATAGCCACTCTGGACTGTAGGGTGTGCAAAGGGAGGGATTGCAACAATTATCTATAAAAATATACTAGTGCAGTGCATGGTGGCCAGTTAGAGGGAGAAGCCAAGGTGGTCCATATACTAGTGCAGTGCATGGTTGTCAGGGAGAGTTGCCCACAGTGGTGGAGCTTCATGGGGGCCAATGCCCCCCCCCCCCACAATACTCTTAAAAATACATTACACTTTTGCATTACTATTATTAAGGATATCTATGAAGTTTGAATAGAGAAATTTAGGATTTCTACATATAGGGCCGACTAAAGTTTTATATTAAGTAATTTTACTAACCTCCAAGTATTGCTACCCGTTGCCCGCTGCTTAGCCAGGCAAGGCAGTATACAAATTGGTCCCTCTGCAAACATTGTTTTCATAATATTAGAGACCAACAAATTAGATAACATATATCAAATTAAAGAAAACTTAATACTGGGAGATTGGGACTTATATTACTTAGCTAATTTGTTGGCCCCAATTTCAAAAGTTCAGAGTCACATTCGGAAACGAATCAACGCTAATTGAGAGGAAACAGTTAGTGTAAGCTGATACGTCTCCAACGTATCTATAATTTTTGATTGTTCCATGCTCTTATATTATCGATCTTGGATGTTTTATAATAATTTTATAGTCATTTTATATCATTTTTTGGTACCAACCTATTGGCATAGTACCAAGTGCCAGTTGCTGTTTTCCGCATGTTTTTTACATCGCAGGAAAACAATACCAAACGGAGTCCAAATGCAATGAAACTTTGCGGAGATTTTTCTGGACCAGAAGACACCCAATGGGCCAAGGCATCACCTAGGGGTGCTCCGAGGAGAGCACAACCCACCCGGGCGCGCCAGGAGGCCCAGGCGCGCCCTGGTGGGTTGTGCCCACCTCGAGTGCCCCCGGACCGCCTCTTTGCTCTATAAATACCCTAATATTCCAGAAACCCTAGGGGAGTCGACGGAAATCAGTTTTAGCCGCCGCAGAGTCCAGAACCACCAGATCCAATCTAGACACCATCACGGAGGGTTTCACCACTTCCATTGGTGCCTCTTTGATGATGCGTGAGTAGTTCTTTGTAGACATTCGGGTCCGTAGTTAGTAGCTAGATGGCTTCTTCTCTCTCGTTTGATTCTCAATACAATGGTCTCTTGGAGATCCATATGATGTAACTCTTTTTGCGGTGTGTTTGTTGGGATCCGATGAACTTTGAGTTTATGATTAGATCTATCTTTTTATATCCATGAAAGTTATTTGAGTTTCTTTGATCTCTTATATGCATGATTGCTTATAGCCTCGTATTTCTTCTCCGATACTTGGGTTTTGTTTGGCCAGCTTGATCTATTTATCTTGCAATGGGAAGGGGTGCTTTGTAGTGGGTTCGATCTTATGGTGCTTGATCTCAGTGACAGAAGGGGAACCGACACGTATCTATCATTGCTACTAAGGATAAAACGATGGGGTCTATCTCTACATAGATAGATCTTGTCTACATCATGTCATCGTTCTTATTGCATCACTCCGTTTCTCCATGAACTTAATACACTAGATGCATGCTGGATAGCGGTCTATGTGTGGAGTAATAGTAGTAGATCAAGGCAGGAGTCGGTCTACTAATATTGGACGTGATGCCTATGTAATGATCATTGCCTGGATATCGTCATGATTATTTGAAGTTCTATCAATCGCCCAACAGTGATGTGTTTACTCACCGTTTGCTATTTTTCTCGAGAGAATCCACTAGTGAAACTTAGGGCCCCCGGGTCTCTTTCTCATATTATTTGACTTTACGATCTACTTTTTCTTTGCTTTTATTTTCAGATCTATTAAACCAAAAGTACAAAAATACCTTGCTGTAATTTATTGTATTTGGCATTCGATCTATCAATATTTACAACTTTCTTCCATCCATGTGCCAATTTCTGGCGCCGCTACCCGAAAGGGATTGTCAACCCCTTTTACACGTCGGGTTGCGAGTATCAGGGACGGAGCTCCCGTGTAAGGGCTGGTATCAATTGACACCAGTGCCGATCGTAACCTGAAGTAATATTGTTAATAGGATTTGTCTTTGACCCCAGCCCAGCCGGAGAAGCCCAAAGCACAAGCTAATTCCAACCCAACCGTGGAAGCCCACAGTCACTAAAAAGATATGCGGTCGTTCCACACAACCCAAAAGCAGTCGTTCCTTATTCCTTAATTTCCTATACGCAGATACGCTTGTATGCACACGAGTTCCTCCCTCTTCGTCTCGTCGCCTCCCCTCAATCCCTAATTCCCCAATCCCCTTCCGATGTGATAATTCCTTGCAGGTGCCACCTGGTGGAATTATAGAGAGACGAGCCAACGAAGCAAAGGGATTTTGATCCAATCTGTGGATGTCGGTCAGCCGATTGTTGCGGCATAATCTGGTGCTAATCCACCAAGTCTAGATCGACTCTGCCCAGGTATGCCTCGCGACACGCATGTGTATTACCTTTAACCTTTAGACTAAATTTCGTAACTGAATAATTAATTTTTTTGCTGTTCTCTCCCTTGATTCATGTACGACTAGGAGGTTATGGACAGATTTTTGTGGAAACGACCACTACTATTAGTTGCAGCAGGGACTTCAAGGTCACTTAGACTTAGACAAGATCATACTCATGTATCAAGCGCTGGTACTACTATTCCAACAGAAATAAATTTGGATGATCTCCCTCCTGATCCAGCTGATCCAAAAAGAATATCACAGTACACTAAGAATCCTAACAAGTAACACGAGATCAGACGGATATATTTAACTAGAGGACCTTATAGGCTCCAAGAACCAATGTACACAACAAAAAAGACCCAATAAAACAAACCTCCATCATTACCAAATAGCGTGTCTTAATTCTATTATTGATCGGCAACTTAGGGAGTTCAATGAAAGATTCATGAAGTAAAGTATTCATTGCTTATTCACATGGCTTCTTTCAACCCAAAAAACTCATCTATTGTTTTTAACTTGAAGAGTTTATTAAAGTTAGCTGAGTTCTGTCCTGATGATTTCAGTTCAACACAATTGATTTATCTTGTCCAGGAACAATGGAATTACATTGACAATGTCCGAGCGTACCAAAGATTTGCCAATTTGGATGCCATGGATGATCTTGCTAAAGTGTTGATGGGCACTAGGAAGCATCTTGTTTTTCCTTTGGTGTATCAACTTCTAAAGTTTGTGCAAATTTTGACGGTTGCCACAACGTCAGTGGAGAGATGCTTTTCAGCAATGAATACTGTCAAGAGTGTTTTGCGCAACAAAATGGGTGTCGAGTTCCTAAATGAGTGATTGATTTGCTATGCGGGGAAAGATATATTTTCTACTATTACAAATGATGATGTGATTGATCTATTTAATAAGATGGAAGATTGAGAAAGGAGGTTATAAAATGTGAGCCTCATGTCACTTTATATTTTTGCTTAATGATATTTATTTTTTGTATTATTTTTTCGTAACATTGTTGTGATATTTTCTTTTGTTCATCCTTTTCAGAAAGTAACAACATGAAGTGCTTTAAGTTAACCTTTGGCTTTATGACTTTGCTCAGCCTGTACTCGGTATGACTTTTTTAATGTAATAATATTATTACTGAACCATTGTATATTTTCTCTCTCTATATGGCGCACTCCAATATTATGTATGTTGCACTGCTATAGTTTACGCTAGAGTGAACAAAGCTTGACACCAGTGCCCATTTTTTCTAGCTTTCTCCCTGGCGAGTATTTGTTATTTGTGTACATGTGCTGTTTACGTTGTGTTGCTTGGTTTTCTTACTGGTTCGATAACCTTGATTTCATATCCGAGGAAAATACCTACCGTCGTTGTGCTGCATCATCCCTTCCTCTTTGGGGAAATACCGACGTAGTCCTAACCGACATCATAAGCAAATCAACCAAACATCATTGATCCCACACTCTCGACTGTAGGGTAAATGGATCATTAGTTATGAATAAAAGTACATGCCGGAAGCAACAAAACAACGTTGATAGCCACTCTAGACTGTAGGGTGTGCAAAGGGAGGGATTGCAACAATTATCTATATAAACCAAACCAATAAACTATTGCATCACAATTAGGAGTAGTCTGCACCCACAAGGTACACTCATGTAGGTTGGTTTATATGATGGTTATCTTACCGCACAAACAAATGGTGCATACGCATCATCTGCAACTTACACTAGCATTGTCCCCGAGTCAACCAAAGTCCTATATGTAGCTGAAGGTAAAAAAGCCGAGGGGTTAAGTAGCAGTCGTTGACTACTTACATTGATGCTCTTCACAATCACTTCGTAATGATCCCTATATTTAATTAAGAAGTTAGGGTAATACACATTGTATTGAATTCATACATTATTCTACCAACTACGGAAGTGGCCCACTTGATGCGCATGTTTCTTAATTTAATATTAAAAACATATTATTTGATTTGTTTTAAAAAACTGGAAGAAATATGATAACATTTACAAATATAATGCTTCTATAGATATAGTTTTGTCTTAGGTATGGTTGGGCTTTTATTTTTATACTACTCTCTCTGTCCCAAAATTCTTGTCTTAAATTTGTCTAGATACGGATGTATCTAATACTAAAACGTGACTTGATACATCCGTATTTAGACAAATCTAAGACAAGAATTTTGAGACGGAGGGAGTAGTATATATGTTAGAGATTTTTACATTTGTGCCCTTGGTTCCTTAGCCATACTCATTCATCCCCACGCTCTTAACTTTTGCTCACTTTTCCCCACTCCCTTGCCCGGAACCCTCAGAACTGGTCACAAACGGTGGATGCCGTCGGGTTAGTGCTTTGACCATTAACTCTGGCGAATGGGGCCGCGCTGACTATGTTGCCCGTTGGACCTGATTTTTTTGAGGGGTCGCGGTGGACGGTGCCGCTGTTAGCCCGTTGGGCCGTGGTTAGATTGTTGGGTCATGCGCGTTGCAACGGCAGAAGCCTATTATGCACGCATGCCATGTCCAGCTAGCGTGCTATGCATGCACGTAGCTAGCCTACCCGCATGCGCCGCTGCCCGCCGCCACGATGCGCCGACCGACCTCTTTTTCACGCGAGCCGCCATGTATGCAGGGACGGTTGCTGCCGCTGGTTCGTATCATCTTGCACGCGTGTCTCCTTGATGTAGAGCATTGTTTCACACTTTTCGATCCACTCGCATCTATTCAATGTGGCAATTAAAATCTGTTGGCAATTAAAGTGGCATATCGATCGACGCGGCTCGTTTGAACGTAGCAAATCCAAAGTGCGGCCAGTGCCACTCCCCTTCCCTTCCCCTTTCCCTATTTAAACCACCACCCCTCCACCTATTCTCCACACATCCATTTGCGCCGCCCCCTTCTCTTCTTCACCCAAACCCAAGGCACTCTCAAAGTGAGGCGAGGATGCAGTACAACGGCCCCACCTTCGAGCTCCCACGGACCGTGCCGGAGAGACGGTATCCGGCTGGCGTCATCGTGGAGAGGACGCTCCGCGTGTGGGCGTTCTCACGCTGGAGGGGTGCCAGGGGGTTTGCCCAGTGGTTCCTCCGTGCGGGCTCCACCCACCTCCCGGCGGGCTCACCGGTGATGGTCCGACTGGAGGATGTGCATCCAAACTCTAGGACTCCACCGATAGGGCTCACCGTCACCTTCACCAATAGATTTGATGCGTACTGCCTCCTCGGCAAGGTGTTTTGGTGTGGATCTGAATTCATCGCATTCACAACCCACAACATCTTCCCAAACTTCGACTGCATCTTGCCCACCCATGACGGTATGCACAGCCTCCCCTACTACATCAGCCGGGACGACATGGAGAGGAGGAGCAGTGAAGATGGTGGTGAAGGCCCGGTGTCGTGAGCTTGTCTTGCCCTAGGGTTTTAGGGCTTTTTATCTTTTATATATTTCTATCTTAATTATGTCATTGGTTGTACCGTCAACTTTTAATATCTGTCGTGTTATCCCCTAAGAACTATGTTATGCTTGCTACCCTTATCTGATATGTCGTTGGTTATCTGTGTTTTGCTTCCTATTTCTATCTTATTTGACGTGAGATATCGCTAGATGGATATGGTGTTGTACACAGGCCCTTCTGCTAAATCAATCAATGAAAGGGTATCCCTCAATGAAAACGAGCAAGTTTTGGGGTTAGCCTTGTAAAAATGGTTGGAGGATAGTCCATTCGTCTTGTTATATTCATGGTGTGTACTTGTGTAGGTCAAGTTTAAATGGCCCATTTAGAGTAGGGTCAAGTTTTCGCACGCGCTGATAATGGACTAGTTGAAGTGTCAAAAAGGAAATTAAAGCTAGAAAAATGAGCCATGTTGATGTCGAAAAGAAGATGAAAAGCTAATTTTTTTGAATTGTGGTGGCCCTATTCCGTATATTGTATGAACACAAACAAGCTAATTTTTGAATAGTTTGTGGACTATGCTTTGGTTTAGAGCACCCTATTTTCTATGTAAGAAGTATGCTATGGTTGCTACTTTCTATATTATGGATGTATGCTTGCTATGTGAGATACCAGTAGATGGATATGGTGCCGTAGCCGAGCCGTAGACATGCTCTCTAGATGGATATGGTGCCGTAGCCGATCCCTAGACATGCTCTCTAGATGGATATGGTGGCTAATGGTGCCACCGGACTTTATTTTAGACTTGGTTTCAGATGGATACCATGATCTACATAATTAAGTATGACATGCTCTTAATAACAAAAACAAAAACAAAAAATCATGTATACAATATTTTTTATTGCAACAAAAACATGTTTATAATACCCGCGTGTCAAAAAATCAAAGTGTTGTGCCGCAGGCTATATACAGAAGGAAATTGCCACGATATGTACAAATAAATTTGATATAGGCAAGTCGAACAATAAATCGATTTACCATCATGCACTATTTTTGTTCGGCATGGCAATAAAAGGATTTACCATGGTAATAATCAAGGAGAAAAACAGAGCTAGTGCCTGCACTATTTTCTAGGCCTCTTTTATCTTTGTGGGCCTTCGACACTTAACGCAATGAGACGGCCCAACCAGAGCCTAGTTTCAATTTGGGCCCTAGTACTATGTTTTTTTCTTCTGCGGTCGGTGTTGTCTGACGAAATTGAAGAAACCGAAAGTGTACAAAACTAACGAAACTAACATGATCCACAAATTAAGCAACACAGAGCATAGAGCACATGATCAACAAATTTAAGCAAATCGTAGAGCACATGATCCACAAATTTAACCAAATCCTAGAGCACATGACACCACACTAATAACATCTCTAACGAATGATGACCAGCAAGTAAGCAAATCCTAGAGCAACTACACAAAAATAAAAGGGATAAAATCCTAAAGCTATCAGATTCGCCTGCTTGTTCAATTGAATCATCTGCTTTAAGTTCTTGTTCATCTTCTTTATTTCCTCCTTCAGATCTTCATCCCCAACTGTCAAAATAGCACTTTCAGAGACCAAATTCGTTGGTGCTGACGGCAGATTGAGCTCCCGGGTTGGGGCCCCATTGAATTGAATCCGTTTAACGTAGTCATCCAACCATTCAAATGTGTGCATTTCTTCATGATCTGAAATGAAAACATGAACCCTAAATCCTAGATCGAAAAAGAATTAAAAGCAAATAGAAAAAGAGATTAGAGAAAAATCATGATATCTAACCTGCCTGTGATGGCCTGGCTTATTAGGGATGATAGACTACTCATATCAATAAGGAATTCCTTCTTTTCCAGGAGCCCATTCGGACAGAACTCCAAAGTTAAGCATGCTCAGCTTGGAGTAGTGTCAGGATGGGTGATCGACCGGGAAGTTGCTCCCGGGTGCGCATGAGTGAGGACAAAGTGCGCAGAAAAGACTAGTATTGATCTGTGGGGCCAGTCTAGACCCCGCCAGGAGTAACAACCACGGGCGGGTGTGTCCGGGGCGTTACAAGTTGGTATCAGAGCCGATCCTCACGGTTACACGGATGGTTGCGGACAGGTGCGTGGTCGTGTTGTTCATGACGTTTGTGACCCGTCGTGGCACACGGCATGGCACATGTACTAGACTGGAAGCACAGATGTATGTGCCAAGAGGGAACATTCCTGTGGCCTGACGAGGACGTCGGTTCCTCTAAGTGGGGGTGTATGTGATGGCCTGGCTTATTAGGGATGGTAGACTACTCATATCAATAAGGAATTCCTTCTTTTCCGGGAGCCCATTCGGACAGAACTCCAAAGTTAAGCGTGCTCAGCTTGGAGTAGTGTCAGGATGGGTGACCGACTGGGAAGTTTCTCCCGGGTGCGCATGAGTGAGGACAAAGTGCGCAGAAAAGACTAGTATTGATCTGTGGGGCCAGTCTAGATCCCACCAGGAGTAACGACCACCGGCGGGTGTGTCCGGGGCGTTACACTGCCCCTTTGGCTTGCTCTCGCATTTCACAAACTCGCGCCCATATTTTTCATTCTTGACCTCCTTCGAAGTCCACCATATCAGTGGCGCGCTACGTGGGCAGTCAGGACATCGCTCCATGGGAAGTGGACCATACTGGGTCCACAAGGGGCGGGAGGCTGAAGTGGAGCTCGACATATCGCCCAAACTCACCCGAGAAGAAGAAGCAGAGGAATGGCTCCTCTCGTCGCCGGAGAAGAAGAAGCAGAGGAGGAGTGCCTCCTCTAGTCGTTGCAGACTAAGCACCAGAAGAAAGGGGAGGCACAACCAACAAGTCTCACGGATCGCCCCACGATCCAACGATGTGGAGCCCTCCATGCGGTCCAATGGCGCGGAGCCTACACACAACCTGCCCACAGAATTCCTTCTAGAAGACCACATCTGAAGGATGTTGCTTGGCGCTAGGGTATGATCAGACGGCTGACGTTCGGAGCTAGGGTAGGCAAAACTCCGTGGGGTTTAGAGGGGTTTTGAGCTGGTCAACACGGTTTCAAAGGCTTTGACTGAGCATAACTAATTTAAAAAAATCTAAAAAATATGAAACCTTCGCCGTTCATCATTTTATAGGACACACTAACGAGGAAAAATACTAAACTTGGTATACACACATTTAGAGAAAAAACCTAGCTAGCATGATCGAGGTCAAATGAGCACCAATAATTAAAAAAATCAAAAAAATATAAAACCTGCGCACAATGTTGTCTTGTGTGACATGTTACCAACCAAAAATCATAAACTTTGTCTATGGATATTTTCATGAAAAAACCTTCACACATATGAGCTACCACGTAAAACGTTTCATAGTGACCAAGGAGAGGAGATAGGGTTTCCCTTTGGTTTTTGAAAATAAAAAAAAAATCAAAAAAGTCACCAAAGCTTGATTTCAAAGTGAATAAGAAGGATCTGAACTTAGTTTTCCATTTTCATATGGTAAACATGTTTCTAATGGTTTTTCTATTAAAGTATATTTTTTTCAAAAAATGTAAAAATAGAAATATTAATTCAATAAATAGTGATTCTTCGAATCTACACTATATAGATTGAATTGGTGTTAATAAAAAAATATTTGGCTCATTTGGAGTAGGTCCAAAAAAACTTGATTACAAATGGGGCTGTTTACCCTAGCTTGGGAGCTCATTTGGAGCACATTTCTCATGACTACAAATTTTACCACGCAAAAGAGATCTAATTGATCACCTAACGTTTATAATAGTTCAGCAAATAGTCCAGCACATTTCTCATCAAATTCAAAGTTTGCCTAAAATTCAAATTTTGCCTCAGTACTTCAAATTCAAAGTTAACAAATAGAATTATTACACCTTACAAGTTTTCACAGTAGTTCAAATTGATGACAGAATCCTTATTACAAATCCTTAAAGTTCAAAGTTTATGACTTGCATTCAAGTTCAAATTCAAATTTTTTCCTTGCTCCTTGTGTTTCGGGATGGGTTAACCGTCTTGCTTCTGGTTTCCCTGGCTGGGATATTTTGTGCTTTTGAAAGCTTTGTCTTGTTGCTTCTGATCTTCACTTCTGGTGGTGGCTGTTTTGTTGAGCTTTGACTGATTGAGCAAGTGATGACCAGTTGACACTCATCTGTGGGTTTAGTAATCTGTAAAGGAACTTCAGACAAAATAACTTCCTCCTCTCTTATAGCTTCAAAACCTTCATAAGCCATGGTTTCAAATTCCGAATCAGATGATGGTTCAAACGAAGTTTCTTCCTCTCTAGGTCTTTTTTGTCTTGTGCCTCTAATTATCGTAGAGCTATGTCAAACAGAAATAAGCTTAGCCATCGATAAAAAGGAGAACAAATGCAAAAAATTGGAAAGATTGCACACATACCAAGTTGCACTTCAGTTGCTTCATTCTCTAAACTTGCTGCATTCTTCTATGCTACTGCATTCTCCTCTAAACTTGCTGCATTCTCCTCTGCCGCTGCATTCTCCTCTAAACTTGCTACATTCTACTCTGCTGCTGCATTCTCTTCTACATTTGCTGATGCCCATTGTTCCTCTTCTCCAAATGATGCATCAACTGAATTGGTACAACGCCTAGCAATATGCCCTAGGATGCCACATCTTTTGCACTTATGTTGTTTTTTTACACGGCCCTCTTTACCAGCTCTTATCATGTTTTTCCTTGGTCTTCCTGGTGGTCTAGTCAGTACAGGAGAACAGAGTCTGAACCCTGGGTCTACTATATTCCATTGGTCTTTTCCCAAGAGTGCAGGCACATTTTCAGCACAATCAGCCCTAAATTTGGCAACAGAGAAATATTCAGAGCAATACTGATCTACTTCACCATCTTCACCTCCAATAACGGTCATGAAATGTAGGGCCTGTATGCACAGTTTCTCGCGGATCTGCCATTGCCTACAACTGCATTCCTTAGTTGCAAGGTTCACTGGACGATATCTCCATTCCCTATTTTTACTGACAGTGTATGTCACCTCAGCCTCATATGTCGACGGTCGAATGCATTTCATCCTTAGTCCTCTTGCCTTGGCATGCAATGCCTTAATCAGAGATGGGAGCATAAGATGGCCAACATATTGTGTTTATGCAATTCTTTTACGAAGAGCCATCTTTACCATGATCATCTGCTTGATCTTATCAAATACTTGCCGCAACAAAAGCCCTTTCACCGACTTGAACTTTGCATTGAAACACTCAGCGAGGTTATCGGTCACATAGTCTACTTTGCAGATTTCATTGAATTTGCTTCTTGGCCACAACTTTCCATGATGTTCATCCATGTACTCCTTCACCAAAGGATTATGGGCATACAACACTCTCAAATGGTGCTCATGCTTCCTCAAGCTGCATGTGTATGATGCTGGCCATAGATTCTCATCATAAACTTTGCCTTTGAATTTCTTTTTAAAATTTTGCGCTAGGTGTCGCATACATTCCCTATGTTCCATTACAGGGAATACAATTTCTACTGCAGTTTCTAAACCATTGCAAGCATCTATGTATAACTAAACCTAAGGGTGTACCTATAATGTTGCACAACTGCTACAAAAACCAGACCCAACTCTCCTCACACTCTACCTCCAACACACCAAATGCAACCGGGAATAGCCAGTTTTGGACATCAACTGCAGAAGCTGCTGCTAGCTGGCCTCTCCATCTTCCATTCAAAGTAGTTGCATCGACAACCAAATAGGGCCTACAACCATTCAGAAACCCCTGCCAGCAAGCCTTGCAACAAACAAAAGCCCTCCAGAAGCACTCCTTCTCCAGTGCCTTCCCTTTTATTTTGTACTTAACTGTATGCTTGTCAATCTCTACAACACTCCCTGTACTAGCCGTCTCCACTTCAGCTTCGAAGCCGTCTCCATTAATCCTATCAATAGCCCTTTCCTTAGCATATAAAATCCTCATGTACTGTATATTAATCTTGTACTTCTCAAATAGCTTCCCATGGAGTGCTATTGGACCAGTTGTTGGTGTTTCCCGCACCCAATCCAAGATTGCATCTGCCACCCACCTAGTCTTTGCAAGCTTAGATTTGTCCTTTCCCCTCCCCCTCCAGGTGGGCAAGTGTGCTCGTGTGGCTTGCTTTTTATCTGAAACAAAATGAAAAATGATGTCAAATACAATTAAGAAATAGTACACATGATCTAAATATAGAATGGATAAATAATCTGATAAAAAGATTCAGTTGTAATACCTGAATCAATTTGCTCTTTAGCATAGTGGATGCATGCAACCTCCACCTACACCTATCATAAGGGCAATGAATAGTGAATTTTCCTGGCCCACTCCTATCAACCTCATATGTAGTCACTGCATTACGACAGTCCACCATCGATTCGAATACGGTTCCTGGAGTAAGGTTAGGATTCTCCCTGTTCCACTCAATTGTTGGCATGTCCTCACCATCATATTCTTGTAAAACTAAGGAGTCGATGTTCTCCTCCCTCTTTTCATCATGAGCGTCATCAAATCTAGCACGGCTGCTAGGCTCCTCTGGATATTCATCTTCCACTGCCTATTGAATGACTCTATCTACCAGCTCAGGGAATAGAATCTCATCCTCATCATCATGTCGAGGCACTTCCTCGTCAGGCTTTGCATCTACTTCTACATCAGGTGCAGAAGGGAGAGGAGAAGTGGCAGAATTAGCGAAAACTGATACGTCCATTTTGCATCATGCCTTTATATTGTTATTTATTGCATTATGGGCTGTTATTACACATTATGTCACAATACTTATGCCTATTCGCTCTTATTTTACAAGGTTTACACGAAGAGGGAGAATGCCGGCAGCTGGAATTCTAGGCTGGAAAAGGAGCAAATATTAGAGACCTATTCTACACAACTCCAAAAGTCCTGAAACTCCACGGGAGTCATTTTTAGAATATATAAAAAATATTGGGCAAAGGAAGCACCAGAGGGGGGCCATCCGCCATTCACGAGGGTGGGGGCGCGCCCTACCCCCCTAGGGGCTTCCCCAATCTTGTGGGCCCCCTGGCAGGCCTCCGGTGCCCACCTTTGGCTATATGAACTCTTTTGCCCTGAAAAAAAATCACAAGCAAGCTCTCGGGACGAAACTCCGCCGCCACGAGGCGGAACCTTGGCAGAACCAATCTAGGGCTCCGGCGGAGCTTTTATGCCGGGGAAGCATCCCTCCGGGAGGGGGAAATCATCACCATCGTCATCACCATCGATCCTCTCATCAGGAGGGGGTCAATCTTCATCAACATCTTCACCAGCACCATCTCATCTCAAACCCTATTTCATCTCTTATATCCAATCTTTGTCTCAAAACCTCAGATTGGTACCCGTGGGTTGATAGTAGTGTTGATTACTCCTTGTAGTTGATGCTAGTTGGTTTACTTGGTGGAAGATCATATGTTAAGATCCTTTATGCATATTAATACCCCTCTGATTACGAACATGAATATGATTTGTGCGTAGTTACGTTTGTTCCTGAGGACATGGGAAAAGTCTTGCTATAAAGAGTCATGTGAATTTGGTATTCATTTGATATTTTGATGAGATGTATGTTGTCTTTCCTCTAGTGGTGTCATGTGAACGTCAACTACATGACACTTCACCATAGTTTGGGCCTAGGGGAAGACATTGGGAAGTAATAAGTAGATGATGGGTTGCTAGAGTGACAGAAGCTTATGTTGGGGAACGCAGTAATTTCAAAAAATTTCCTACGCACACGCAAGATCATGGTGATGTATAGCAACGAGAGGGGAGAGTGTTGTCTACGTACCAACGCAGACCGACTGCGGAAGCGATCACACAACATAGAGGAAGTAGACGTACGTCTTCTTCCCGATCCGACCGATCCAAGCACCGTTACTCCGGCACCTCCGAGTTCTTAGCACACGTTCAGCTCGATGACGTTCCTCGGGCTCCGATCCAGCAAAGCGTCGAGGAAGAGTTCCGTCAGCACAACGGCGTGGTGACGATCTTGATGTACTACCGACACAGGGCTTCGCCTAAGCACTGCAACGGTATGATCGAGGTGGAATTTGGTGGCAGGGGGCACCGCACACGGCTAAGGAACGATCTCAAGGATCAACTTGTGTGTCTTGGGGTGTCCCCTGCCCCCGTATATAAAGGTTGGAGGGAGGGGGGCTGGCCGGCCAAAGAGAGGGAGGCGCAGGAGGAGTCCTACTCCTACCGGGAGTAGGACTCCCCCCTCCAATCCTATTCCAACTAGGACTCCTTGGGAAAAAGGGAGAGGAAAAGAGAGAGAGGTGGCCGGCCACCTCTCCTAGTCCTAATAGGACTAGGGGAGGGGGGAGGTGCGCAGCCCTCCTTGGCAGCCCCTTTCACCTTTCCACAATGGCCCATGTAGGCCCATTTGGCTCCCGGGGGGGTTCCGGTAACCCTCCCGGTAATCCGGTAAAATCCCGATTTCACCCGGAACACTTCCGATGTCCAAACATAGGTTTCCAATATATCAATCTTTACGTCTCGACCATTTCGAGACTCCTCGTCATGTCCGTGATCTCATCCGGGACTCCGAACAACCTTCGGTACATCAAAATGCATAAACTCATAATAACTGTCATCCTAACGTTAAGCGTGCGGACCCTACGGTTCGAGAACAATGTAGACATGACCGAGACACGTCTCCGGTCAATAACCAATAGCGGGACCTGGATGCCCATATTGGCTCCTACATATTCTACGAAGATCTTTATCGGTCAGACCGCATAACAACATACGTTGTTCCCTTTGTCATCGGTATGTTACTTGCCCGAGATTCGATCGTCGGTATCCAATACCTAGTTCAATCTCGTTACTGGCAAGTCTCTTTACTCGTTCCGTAATACATCATCTCATAACTAACATCTTAGTTATTATGCTTGCAAGGCTTATGTGATGTGTATTACCGAGAGGGCCCAGAGATACCTCTCCGACAATCGGAGTGACAAACCCTAATCTCGAAATACGCCAACCCAACATCTACCATTGGAGACACCTGTAGTACTCCTTTATAATCACCCAGTTACGTTGTGACGTTTGGTAGTACCCAAAGTGTTCCTCCGGTAAACGGGAGTTGCATAATCTCATAGTTATAGGAACATGTATAAGTCATGAAGAAAGCAATAGCAACATACTAAACGATCGGGTGCTAAGCTAATGGAATGGGTCATGTCAATCAGATCATTCAACTAATGATGTGACCTCGTTAATCAAATAACAACTCTTTGTTCATGGTTAGGAAACATAACCATCTTTGATTAACGAGCTAGTCAAGTAGAGGCATACTAGTGACACTCTGTTTGTCTATGTATTCACACATGTATTATGTTTCCGGTTAATACAATTCTAGCATGAATAATCATGATATAAGGAAATAAATAATAATTTTATTATTGCCTCTAGGGCATATTTCCTTCAGTCTCCCACTTGCACTAGAGTCAATAATCTAGTTCACATCGCCATGTGATTTAACAGCAATAGTTCACATCACCATGTGATTAACACCCATAGTTCACATCGTCATGTGACCAACACTCAAAGGGTTTACTAGAGTCAGTAATCTAGTTCATATCTCTATGTGATTAACACCCAAAGAGTACCAAGGTGTGATCATGTTTTGCTTGTGAGATAATTTTAGTCAACGGGTCTGTCACATTCAGATCCGTAAGTATTTTGCAAGTTCTATGTCTACAATGCTCTACACGGAGCTACTCTAGCTAATTGCTCCCACTTTCAATATGTATCCAGATTGAGACTTTTAGATTCATCTGGATCAGTGTCAAAAACTTGCATCGACGTAACCCTTTACGACGAACCTTTTTGTCATGTCCATAATCGAGAAACATATCCTTATTTCACTAAGGATAATTCTGACCGTTGTCCAGTGATCTACTCCTAGATCACTATTGTACTCCCTTGCCAAATCAGTGCAGGGTATACAATAGATCTGGTACACAGCATGGCATACTTTATAGAACCTATGAATGAGGCATAGGGAATGACTTTCATTCTCTTTCTATCTTCTGCCGTGGTCGGGCTTTGAGTCTTTACTCAACTTCACACCTTGTAACACAGGCAAGAAACTTTTTCTTTGACTGTTCCATTTTGAACTACTTCAAAATCTTGTCAAGGTATGTACTTATTGAAAAACTTATCAAGCGTCTTGATCTATCTCTATAGATCTTGAAGCTCAATATGTAAGCAGCTTCACCGAAGTCTTTCTTTGAAAAACTCCTTTCAAACACTCCTTTATGCTTTACAGAATAATTCTACATTATTTCCGATCAACAATATGTCATTCACATATACTTATCAGAAATGCTGTAGTGCTCCCACTCACTTTCTTGTAAATATAGGCTTTACCGCAAGTCTGTATAAAACTATATGCTTTGATCAACTCATCAAAGCGTATATTCCAACTCCGAGATGCTTGCACTAGTCCACAGATGGATCGCTGGAGCTTGCACATTTTGTTAGCACCTTTCGGATTGACAAAACCTTCTGTTGCATCATATACAACTCTTCTTTAATAAAGCCATTAAGGAATGCAGTTTTTTTATCCATTTGCCAGATTTCATAAAATGCGGCAATTGCTAACATGATTCGGACAGACTTCAGCATAGATACGAGTGAGAAAAACTCATCGTAGTCAACACCTTGAACTTGTCGAAAACCTTTTTCGACAATTCTAGCTTTGTAGATAGTAACACTACTATCAGCGTCCGTCTTCCTCTTGAAGATCCATTTATTTTCTATGGTTTGCCGATCATCGGGCAAATCCATCAAAGTCCATACTTTGTTCTCATACATGGATCATATCTCAGATTTCATGGCCTCAAACCATTTCGCGGAATCTGGGCTCATCATCGCTTCCTCATAGTTCGTAGGTTCATCATGATCTAGTAGCATGACTTCCAGAAAAGGATTACCGTACCACTCTGGCGCGGATCTTACTCTGGTTGATCTACGAGGTTCAGTAGTATCTTGTTCTGAAGTTTCATGATCATCATCATTTGCTTCCTTACTAACTGGTGTAGGTGTCACAGAAACAGTTTTCTGTGATGTACTACTTTCCAATAAGGGAGCAGGTACAGTTACCTCGTCAAGTTCTACTTTCCTCCCACTCACTTCTTTCGAGAGAAACTCCTTCTCCAGAAAGTTTCCGAATTTTAGCAACAAAAGTCTTGCCTTCGGATCTGTGATAGAAGGTGTATCCAATAGTTTCCTTTGGATATCCTATGAAGACGCACTTCTCCGATTTGAGTTTGAGCTTATCAGGATGAAACTTTTTCATATAAGCATCGCAACCCCAAACTTTAAGAAACGACAGCTTAGGTTTCTTGCCAAACCATAGTTCACACGGTGTCGTCTCAACGGATTTAGATGGTGCCCTATTTAACATGAATGCAGCTGTCTCTAATGCATAACCCCAAAACGATAGTGGTAGATCGGTAAGATACATCATAGATTGCACTATATCCAATAAAGTACGGTTATGACGTTAGGACACACCATTATGCTGTGGTGTTCCATATGGCATGATTTTGTGAAACTATTCCACATTGTTTTAATTGAAGACCAAACTCGTAACTCAAATATTTTACCTCTGCGATCATATCGTAGAAACTTTTATTTTCTTGTCACGATGATTTTCCACTTCACTCTGAAATTCTTTGAACTTTTCAAATGTTTCAGACTTATGTTTCATCAAGTAGATATACTCATATCTGCTCAAATCATCTGTGAAGATCAGAAAATAATGATACCTGTCGCGAGCCTCAATATTCATCGGACCACATACATCAGTATGTATTATTTCCAACAAATCTGTTGCTCGCTCCATTGTTCCGAAGAACGGAGTTTTAGTCATCTTGCCCAAAAGGCATGGTTCTCAAGCATCAAGTGATTCATAATCAAGTGATTTCGAAAGCCCATCAGCATGGAGTTTCTTCATGCTCTTTATACCAATATGACCTAAACGGCAGTGCCATAAATAAGTTGCACTATCATTATTAACTTCGCATCTTTTGGTTTCAATATTATGAATATGTGTATCACCAAGATCGAGATCCAATGAACTATTTTCATTGGGTGTGTAACTATATAAGGTTTTATTCATGTAAACAGAACAACAATTTATTCTCTTACTTTAATGAATAACCATATTGCAATAAACATGATCAAATCATATTCATGCTCAACGCAAAAACCAAATAACACTTATTTAGGTTCAACACTAATCCCGAAAGTATAGGGAGTGTGCGATGATGATCATATCAATCTTGGAACCACTTCCAACACACATCGTCACTTCACCCTTAACTAGTCTCTGTTTATTCTGCAACTCCCGTTTCGAGTTAATACTCTTAGCAACTGAACTAGCATCAAATACTAAGGGGTTGCTATAAACACTAGTAAAGTACACATCAATAACATGTATATCAAATATACTTATGTTTACTTTGCCATCCTTCTTATCCGCCAATCATTTGGGGTAGTTCCGCTTCCAGTGATCAGTCCCTTTGCAGTATAAGCACTTAGTCTCAGGCTTAGGATCAGACTTGGGCTTCTTCACTTGAGCAGCAACTTGCTTGCCGTTCTTCTTGAAGTTCCCCCTTTTCCCTTTGCCCTTTTCTTGAAACTAGTGGTCTTGTCAACCATCAACACTTGATGTTTTTCTTGATTTCTACCTTCGTTGATTTCAGTATCACGAAGAGCTTAGGAATTACTTTTGTCATCCCTTGCATATTATAGTTCATCACAAAGTTCTACTAACTTGGTGATGGTGACTAGAGAATTCTGTCAATCACTATCTTATCTGGAAGATTAACTCCCACTTGATTCAAGCGATTGTAGTACTCAGACAATCTGGGCACATGCTCACTAGTTGAGCGATTCTTCTCCATCTTTTAGCTATAGAACTTTGTTGGAGACTTCATATCTCTCAACTCGGGTATTTGCTTGAAATATTAACTTCAACTCCTGGAACATCTCATATGTTTCATGACGTTCAAAACGTCTTTGAAGTCCCGATTCTAAGCTATTAAGCATGGTGCACTAAACTATCAAGTAGTCATCATATTGAGCTAGCCAAACGTTCATAACGTCTGCATCTGCTCCTGCAATAGGTCTGTCACCTAGCGGTGCATCAAGGACATAATTCTTCTGTGCAGCAATGAGGATAAACCTCAGATCACGGATCCAATCCGCATCATTGCTACTAACATCTTTCAACACAATTTTCTCTAGGAACATATCAAAATAAACACAGGGAAGCAACAACGCGAGCTATTGATCTACAACATAATTTGCAAAATACTACCAGGACTAAGTTCATGATAAATTTAAGTTCAATTAATCATATTACTTAAGAACTCCCACTTAGATAGATATCCCTCTAATCCTCTAAGTGATCACGTGATCCAAATCAACTAAACCATAACCGATCATCACGTGAGATGGAGTAGTTTTCAATGGTGAACATCGTTATGTTGATCATATCTACTATATGATTCACGCTCGACCTTTCGGTCTCCGTGTTCCGAGGCCATATCTGTATATGCTTGGCTCGTCAAGTATAACCTGAGTATTCCGCGTGTGCAACTATTTTGCACCCGTTGTATTTGAACGTAGAGCCTATCACACCCGATAATCACGTGGTGTCTCAGCACGAAGAACTTTTGCAACGGTGCATACTCAGGGAGAACACTTCTTGATAATTTAGTGAGAGATCATCTTATAATGCTACCGTCAATCAAAGCAAGATAAGATGCATAAAAAGATAAACATCATATGCAATCAATATAAGTGATATGATATGGCCATCATCATCTTGTGCTTTGTGATCTCCATCTCCGAAGCACCGTCATGATCACCATCGTCATCGGCGCGACACCTTGATCTCCATCGTAGCATCGTTGTCATCTCGCCAATCTTATGCTTCCACGACTATCACTACCGCTTAGTAATAAAGTAAAGCATTACATCGCGATTGCATTGCATACAATAAAGCGACAACCATATGGCTCCCGCCAGTTGCCGATAACTCGGTTACAAAACATGATCATCTCATACAACAAAATCAGCATCATGCCTTGACCATATCACATCACAACATGCCCTGCAAAAACAAGTTAGACGTCCTCTACTTTGTTGTTGCAAGTTTTACGTGGCTGCTACGGGCTTAAGTAAGAACTCATCTCACCTACGCATCAAAACCACAACGATAGTTCGTCAAATAGACTCCGTTTTAACCTTCTCAAGGACCGGGCGTAGCCACACTTGGTTCAACTAAAGTTGGAGAGACAGTCTTCCGCAAGCCATCTATGTGCAAAGCACGTCGAGGGAACCGGTCTCGCGTAAGAGTACGCGTAAGGTTGGTCCGGATCGTCTCGTCCAACAATACCGCCGAACCAAAGTATGACATGCTGGTAGGCAGTATGACTTGTATCGCCCACAACTCACTTGTGTTCTACTCGTGCAAATAACATCAAACCATAAAACCTAGGCTCGAATGCCACTGTTGGGGAACGCAGTAATTTCAAAAAATTTCCTACGCACACGCAAGATCATGGTGATGTATAGCAACGAGAGGGGAGAGTGTTGTCTACGTACCAACGCAGACCGACTGCGGAAGCGATCACACAACGTAGAGGAAGTAGTCGTACGTCTTCTTCCTGATCCGACCGATCCAAGCACCGTTACTCCGGCACCTCCGAGTTCTTAGCACACGTTCAGCTCGATGACGTTCCTCGGGCTCCGATCCAGCAAAGCGTCGAGGAAGAGTTCCGTCAGCACAACGGCATGGTGACGATCTTGATGTACTACCGACGCAGGGCTTCGCCTAAGCACTGCAACGGTATGATCGAGGTGGAATTTGGTGGCAGGGGGCACCGCACACGGCTAAGGAACGATCTCAAGGATCAACTTGTGTGTCTTGGGGTGTCCCCTGCCCCCGTATATAAAGGTTGGAGGGAGGGGGGCTGGCCGGCCAAAGAGAGGGAGGCGCAGGAGGAGTCCTACTCCTACCGGGAGTAGGACTCCCCCCTCCAATCCTATTCCAACCAGGACTCCTTGGGAAAAAGGGAGAGGAAAAGAGAGAGAGGTGGCCGGCCACCTCTCCTAGTCCTAATAGGACTAGGGGAGGGGGGAGGTGCGCAGCCCTCCTTGGCAGCCCCTTTCACCTTTCCACAATGGCCCATGTAGGCCCATTTGGCTCCCGGGGGGTTCCGGTAACCCTCCCGGTAATCCGGTAAAATCCCGATTTCACCCGGAACACTTCCGATGTCCAAACATAGGTTTCCAATATATCAATCTTTACGTCTCGACCATTTCGAGACTCCTCGTCATGTCCGTGATCTCATCCGGGACTCCGAACAACCTTCGGTACATCAAAATGCATAAACTCATAATAACTGTCATCGTAACGTTAAGCGTGCGGACCCTATGGTTCGAGAACAATGTAGACATGACCGAGACACGTCTCCGGTCAATAACCAATAGCGGGACCTGGATGCCCATATTGGCTCCTACATATTCTACGAAGATCTTTATCGGTCAGACCGCATAACAACGTACGTTGTTCCCTTTGTCATCAGTATGTTACTTGCCCGAGATTCGATCGTCGGTATCAATACCTAGTTCAATCTCGTTACTGGCAAGTCTCTTTACTCGTTCCGTAATACATCATGTCATAACTAACATCTTAGTTATTATGCTTGCAAGGCTTATGTGATGTGTATTACCGAGAGGCCCCAGAGATACCTCTCCGACAATCGGAGTGACAAACCCTAATCTCGAAATACGCCAACCCAACATCTACCATTGGAGACACCTGTAGTACTCCTTTATAATCACCCAGTTACGTTGTGACGTTTGGTAGTACCCAAAGTGTTCCTCCGGTAAATGGGAGTTGCATAATCTCATAGTTATAGGAACATGTATAAGTCATGAAGAAAGCAATAGCAACATACTAAACGATCGGGTGCTAAGCTAATGGAATGGGTCATGTCAATCAGATCATTCAACTAATGATGTGACCTCGTTAATCAAATAACAACTCTTTGTTCATGGTTAGGAAACATAACCATCTTTGATTAACGAGCTAGTCAAGTAGAGGCATACTAGTGACACTCTGTTTGTCTATGTATTCACACATGTATTATGTTTCCGGTTAATACAATTCTAGCATGAATAATCATGATATAAGGAAATAAATAATAATTTTATTATTGCCTCTAGGGCATATTTCCTTCAGCTTAAACCCTAGTTTATGTGTTGCTTCGTAAGGGGCTGATTTGGATCCATATGTTTCATGCTATGGTTATACTTCTTTTGTAGTTGCGGATGCTTGCAAGAGGGGTTAATCATAAGTGGGATGCTTGTCCAAGTAAGGGCAGTACCCAAGCACCGGTCCACCCACATATCAAATTATCAAAGTACCGAACTTGAATCATATGAGCGTGATGAAAACTAGCTTGACGATAATTCCCATGTGTCCTCGGGAGCGCTTTCCTTTATATAAGAGTTTGTCCAGGTTTGCCCTTTGCTACAAAAAGGATTGGGACATCTTGCTGCAGCTTATTTAGTTTTATTACTTGTTACCCGTTACCAATTACCTTATCACAAAACTATCTATTTTCCGATAATTTTAGTGCTTGCAGAGAATACCTTACTGAAAACTGCTTACCATTTCCTTCTTCTCCTCGTTGGGTTCGACACTCTTACTTATCGAAAGGACTATGATATATCCCCTATACTTGTGGGTCATCAAGACTCTTTTCTGGCACCGTTGCCGGGGAGTGAAGCGCCTTTGGTAAGGAAAAATTTATATAATGTGCTGAAATTTACTGTCACTTGTTACTATGGAAAGTAATCCTTTGAGGGGCTTGTTCGGGATATCTTCACCCCGACTAGTAGAGCAAAGAGTTGCTCCTCAACCTACTGAACCTACTGAAAATGTTTACTTTGAAATTCCTTTGGGTATGATAGAGAAACTGCTAGCTAATCCTTTTACAGGAGATGGAACATTGCATCCCGATTTGCACATAATCTATGTGGATGAATTTTGTGGACTATTTAAGCTTGCAGGTATGCCCGAGGTTGTTATCAAGAAGAAGGTCTTCCCTTTATCTTTGAAGGGAAATGCATTGACATGGTTTAGGCTATGTGATGATATTGGATCATGGAAATACAACCGACTGAAATTTGGAATCTCATCAGAAGTTTTATCATGTGCTTCTGGTTCATTGTGATCATAATTATATATATAATTTTTGGCCTCACGAAGGAGAAAGCATCGCTCAAGCTTGGGGGAGGCTTAAGTCAATGTTATATTTATGCCCCAATCATGAGCTCTCAAGAGAAATTATTATTCAAAAAATTTATGCTCGGCTTTTCTCTCAATAATCGCTCCATGCTCGATACTTCTTGTACTGGTTCTTTTGTGATGAAGACTATTGAATTCAGATGGGATTTATTCGAAAGACTTAAACACAACTCTGAAGATTGGGAACTCGACGAAGGTAAGGAGTCAGGTATAACACCTAAGTTTGATTGTGTCAAATCTTTTATGGATACCAATACTTTTCGTGAATTTAGCACTAAATATGGACTTGACTCTGAGATAGTAGCTTCTTTTTGTGAATCCTTTGCTACTCATGTTGATCTCCCTAAGGAGAAGTGGCTTAAATATCATCCCCCCAGTGAAGTAAAAGTAGTTGAACCTATTAAAGTTGAAGAAAAGACTATCACTTATCATGTTGATCCTATTGTTCCTACCGCTTATATTGAGAAACCACCTTTCCCTGTTAGAATGAAGGATCATGCTAAAGCTTCAACTGTGGTCAACAAAAGTAACATTAGAACACCCCAACCCTCTGAGCAAATTAAAGTTGAACCTAGTATTTCTATGGTTAAAGATCTCTTGTTCGATAATATTGATGGGCATGTTATTTACTTTTGTGATGAAGCTGCTAGAATTGCTAGGCCTGATACCAAAAATAAACATAGACCTATTGTAGGCATGCCTATTATTTCTGTTAAAATAGGAGATCATTGCTATCATGGCTTATGTGATATGGGTGCTAGTGCTAGTGCAATAACTCATTCTTTATATGAATAAATTATGCATGATATTGCACCTGCTGAGTTATAGGGTATTGATGTTAAAATTAAGCTTGCCAGTAGAGATACTATTTCACCGGTTAGGATTGTTAGAGATGTTGAAGTCCTGTGTGGGAAAGTTAAATATCCTGCTGATTTTCTTGTTCTTGGTTCCCCACAAGATGACTTTTGTCCCATTATATTTGGTAGACCCTTCTTGAATATTGTTAATGCTAAAATAGACTGCAAAAGGATATTGTTTCTGTTGGTTTAGGGGATATGTCTCATGATTTTAATTTTGCTAAATTTCGTAGACAACCCCATGATAAAGAATTGCCGAGTAAAGATGAAATTATTGGTCTTGCTTCTATTGCCGTGCCTCCTAATGATCCTTTAGAACAATATTTGCTAGACCATGAAAATGATATGATTATGAATGAAAGAATGGAAATAGATGAAGTATTCTTTAAACAGGGACCTATTTTGAAACAGAACTTGCCTGTCGAAATTCTAGGGATCCTGCTCCACCCAAGGGAGATCCCGTGTTTGAGCTTAAACCATTGCCTGATACTCTTAAATATGCTTATCTTGATGAAAAGAAGATATATCCTGTTATTATTAGTGCTAACCTTTTAGAGCAAGAAGAAGAGAAATTATTGAAAACTTTGAAGAAGCACCGTTCTGCTATTGGATATACTCTTGATGATCTTAAGGGCATTAGTCCCACTCTATGCCAGGACAAAATAAAATTGGAGAAAGATGCTAAACCGGTTGTTGATCACCAAGGACGGTTAAATCATGATACATCCATTTTGCATCATGCTTTTATATCGATATTTATTGCATTATGGGCTGTTATTACACATTATGTCACAATACTTATGCCTATTCTCTCTTATTTTACAACGTTTACATAAAGAGGGAGAATGCCGACAGCTGGAATTCTGGGCTGGAAAAGGAGCAAATATTATAGACCTATTCTGCACAACTCCAAAAGTCCTGAAACTTCACGGAAGTTATTTTCAGAATATATAAAAAATACTGAGCAAAGAAAGCACCAGAGGGGGGCCACCCACCAGCCACGAGGGTGGGGGGCGCGCCCTACCCCCCTAAGCGCGCCCCTGCCTCGTGGGCCCCTTGGTGGCCCTCTGATGCCCATCTTCTGCTATATGAGGTCTTTCGTCCGAGAAAAAAAATCATAAGCAAGCTTACGGGACAAAACTCCGCCGCCATGAGGCGGAACCAATCTAGGGCTCCGGCGGAGCTGTTCTGCCGGGGAAACTTCCCTTCGGGAGGGGGAAATCATCACCATCGTCATCACCAACGATCCTCTCATCAGGAGGGGGTCAATCTCCATCAACATGTTCACTAGAACCATCTCATCTCAAACCCTACTTCATCTCTTGTATCCAATCTATGTATCCAAACCTCAGATTGGTATCTGTGGGTTGCTAGTAGTGTTGATTACTCCTTGTAGTTGATGCTAGTTGGTTTACTTGGTGGAAGATCATATGTTCAGATCCATTATGCATATTAATACCCCTCTGATTATGAACATGAATATGCTTTCTGAGTAGTTACGTTTGTTCCTGAGGACATGGGAGAAGTCTTGCTATTAGTAGTCATGTGAATTTGGTATTCGTTCGATATTTTGATGAGATGTATGTTGTCTCTCCTCTAGTGGTGTCATGTGAACGTTGACTACATGACACTTCACCATTGTTTGGGCCTAGAGGAAGGCATCAGGAAGTAATAAGTAGATGATGGGTTGCTTCAGTGACAGAAGCTTAAACCCTAGTTTATGCGTTGCTTCGTAAGGGGCTAATTTGGATCCATATGTTTCATGCTATGGTTAGGTTTACCTTAATACTTCTTTTGTAGTTGCGGATGCTTGCAATAGGAGTTAATCATAAGTGGGATACTTTTCCAAGTAAGGACATCACCCAAGCACCGGTCCACCCACATATCAAATTATCAAAGTACCGAATGTGAATCATATGAACGTGATGAAAACTAGCTTGATGATAATTCCCATGTGTCCTCGGGAGTGCTTTCCTTCATATAAGAGTTTCTCCAGGCTTTTCCTTTGCTACAAAAAGGATTGGGCCATCTTGCTGCACTTTATTTACAGTTGTTACTTGTTACTTGTTACCAATTAACTTATAACAAAACTATCTGTTACCGATAATTTCAGTGCTTGCAGAGAATACCTTGCTGAAAACCACTTATCATTTCCTTCTGCTCCTCGTTGGGTTCGACATTCTTACTTATCAAAAAGGCTACAATAGATCCCCTAAACTTGTGGGTCAGCAAGACTCTTTTCTGGCGCCGTTGCCGGGGAGTGAAGCGCCTTTGGTAGGTGGAATCTGGTGAGGAAAAATTTATATAGTGTGCTGAAATTTACTGTCACTTGTTACTATGGAAAGTAATCCTTTAAGGAGCTTGTTCGGGGTATCTCCACCCCGACCGGTAGAGAAAATAGTTGCTCCTCAACCTACTGAACCTACTGAAAATGTTTACTTTGAAATTCCTTCGGGTATGATAGAGAAACTGCTAGCTAATCCTTTTGCAGGAGATGGAACATTACATCCCGACTTACACTTAATCTATGTGGATGAAGTCTGTGGATTATTTAAGCTTGTAGGTATGCCCGATGATGTTATCATGAAGGTCTTCCCTTTATCTTTGAAGGGAGATGCATTTACATGGTATAGGCTATGTGATGATATGGGATCATGGGACTACAAACGGTTGAAATTGGAATTCCATCAGAAGTTTTATCCTATGCATTGTCAGGACCCCGATTCCAAGTCACATCAATCTAGCCGGTAACACCTCATATCACTTTGCGGCCTCACGCACGGTATTCCCACGGGTGTCGCCTTACCATGGCCCGGGACCGTTTGCGCCTTTTGGCTAACGTATATGATAGTGTCGCTAGCATCCATATGACAGAGAGCCCGGGCTGACATGACTAGTCGTGAACCCAAAGTGGCACTAACTTACGGGAACAGGCATACATGAATCAACATCGAGCATGTCGGTCAGCAGCGTGCGAATCCGGGCTGTAGCACTGGGCTAACAGGACTCCGGTGAACCGGCCTATAGCAGGCTAGGCAGGACTCCGGATGTCACCGCGTGACATTTCCCGAAGGGACAGACACAGGAACGAAGTGAATCAGATGCCGGCCAGTCAAGTGTTCCGGAGCAGTAGTACTGGGCTAGCAGGACTCCGGTGAACGGGGCTGTAGCGGACTACTATGGCTCATGGAAGCACAAGACTACATTTCTCCATAAGAGAGGCTACCAAGGATAAACAACTAGGTTGTCGGATCCCACCCATACCAAGCATTTCAATCATACACACAATATGCTCAATATGTGCAATACAACATGGCATCACAACATAACTCTACGACTCAGAGTATTTATTCATTAGGCTCCGAGGAGCGAGATATTACAAACATGGGTCTCATGACCCAACATTCAGAGCATACAAGTCAAACACATGCGGAAGCTTAACATGTCTGAGTACAGACATCTAAAAATGAAAAAGGCTGAGAAGCCTGACTATCTACCAGATCCTGCCGCAGACACAGGATCGTAGCTGAGGTATGAAGTTAAATGTCAAAGTCCACACGGAACTACTAACGAGACTGACGTCTCTCTGCAAAACATAAAATAGGCAAACGTGAGTACAAATGTACCCAGCAAGACTTACATCAAAACTATAAACATATGCATCGGTATCAATAAAGGGGGTGGTGGAGTTTAACTGCAGCAAGCCAGCTTTGACTCAGTGGCTAACCTGAACTACGACTGCAAGAAACTCTTTTGAGGTGGCGCACACGAGTCCACATATTCACCATATCAATACACCACTATGGATCCGCTCTCGACTCCCTACGAGAAGGCCATCCATAGCACTCACGCTTATCTTGCGAGTTTTAGAGTATCCACTTTCACTTGTCTATGAACTATGCAAGGGGTCCAAGTTTCCATATCTGAGGAATTCGCCTATTCGAATAGATAATGATAACCCTGCAGGGGTGTACTTCTTCACACACGCTCTCGCCACTTACCACCATGTACACGTCGTGTATCTCGGCAACCTTCAAGCGGAAGCCTGGCGAGGGAGTCGGCCACAACCTGACTAACCAACAAGTCTCTAATCTAGGTTTATCGCCTATTCAGGTTCCATCCGCAAGGAGATCCGGCCGGGGTGTTGCTCACGGCCCCAAACGATGTGAGCAGGGTTCCCAAGCCCACCATCCGGGTGCCACTTGGTACACCGTGCCACTATGCCTAGTCTGTCCCAAGCCCACCTGTATCGGGTACCACTTGGTAGACTACTAACACTACCTACAAACACCAGAAACTAGTTGCAACTCCTGGACAAAGATCGAGTTGATTAATAAGTCGAGAGAGCTTGGAGCACCCGGAGCCTAATGTGTGGTAGTAACTGTTCATGAATCACAAACACAGAACTCAGTTCCTGAGGACGGCTGCAATGAGACAACCCACCATGTACTCCTACATGGCCTCTCACCGCTACCTTTACCAAATCGTGTTCACACACTTAGCTCACACACAGTAGGACATGTTCACCATGTTCCAATTCATTCCCAATGAATCAGACCTGACTCAACTCTAAGCAATAGCAGGCATGACAAACAAGCATGAATGAGTAGGCACATCAGGGCTCAAACAATTCCTACTCAAGCTAGTGGGTTTCATCTATTTACTGTGGCAATGACAGGTCATGCAGAGGAAAGGGGTTCAGCTACCGCAACATGTAACAGTTGAAACGGTGTTGTCCTAATGCAGTAAAAGATAGCAGGAGCGAGAGAGTGGGATTGTATCGGAATGAACAAGGGGGTTTTGCTTGCCTGGCACTTTTGAAGATAGTATAGTTCTTCATCGGTGTCATCGAATTCATCGCTGGATCAACGTCTAATAAGGGGGGACAAACACCGGCAACTGAGAAAGAACTCAATCAACACATGATGATATGCAACAATATGATGCATGCTATGACATGTCAATATGAATGTGTTTTGGGCTAATGCAAGATAGAACATATTGAAATGAGTCCATTTGAACCAAGGATTCAAATGCAAACCCATTTTATGATGTCATATAAGTGCATTAACTTGTTTCACCTAAATAGCAAGGTTAAAGTGTTCTAACATGCATGAAACTAGCATAAATGGATAGATTGGATTTTTCTGATAATTTTTCATATATAATTTATCTTATTTGGAGTTATAGATAATTTTCTATGATTTTTAGAAGTTTTGGGCATTTTTTGGAATTTTCTAATTATTTTAAATCTAGAAAATCAATTACTGCATCAACATTGCGTTTGGGTGACGTCAGCAGGGTCAACAGGCCGGTCCAGGTCAAACCTGACAAGTGGGGTCCACTGGTCAGTGACCCGGGGTCATCAGTGTCACGGACAGGTGGGTCCGGTCAACGGCCATGTCAGCAGGGTCAACTCTGACTGGTGGGGCCACGGTTATTAGTTAAAACTAATCAGAAACTAAACTATGGTTAATTAAGGGCGTGGGGCCCATATGTCGGTGTCACTGGAGGGTTAATTAGTGGGGTTGTTAGCTACTAATGACAGGCCACGTCATCTCACCGGAGTTCAACCGGCGGCGACCACAGAACACGGCGGGGCGCACCGGATTTGCGCTAGAGGGGTCGGGTTAGCGCGCTGAGGGCACTAGGGCATAGCCCTTGCTCGCCCGCATCAAGAGGAGGCGGAGTTGGGCGCGGGGCTCGCCAGAATCAATGCCAGCGACAAGGATTGCGGCGGCCGTGGTTCGGTCAGGCTCGGAATCAGCGTTGTAGTGCACGGCGGTTCGAGCGGTGGGGTGCTTCGTGCTCCTGCAGACACGCTGAGCACGGTGACGCTCTCAGGCTCGAGCTGCAGTGGCTGCAACGACGACGGTGACATGGCCCGCGGCAGGGGAAGCTCGGCCACGGCGGTTACGGACGCTGGAGGTCGCAAACGACGAAGATAACAAGGGGGAGAAGACGGTGAGCTCACAACGGTCACGTAGACAAGCTCAGCGGGCTCGGGGATGCTCTGGATGAGGCGAATCGATGGAGTCGATCTCCGGGCACCGGAGGTGAAGACGACGACGCTCCGGTCGACTGGGGCCTCTTCTGGTCGCGTGCGTCGGTGTGTTGCTCCATGGGGTCGTGGCGGAGCTCGGGGACGCGGAGAGGGAGCGAGGGAGTGGCTGCGGCCTTGGTGCAGCTCGTCGGTTTCGGTGGCGCGGTTCGGTGAGGTGGGGAACAGCAAGGGGAAGAGAACAAGAGGACGGGAGAGAGCAGCGAGGTGCGGAGAGAGAGGAGAGGATCGAGGGGGCCGCGGGCGTCTCCGTGGCGCGGTTAGGAGGCCGGGGAGGCTGCCACCGCGAAGCAGGAGGTGGAGGCCTCCGCGTGCGCGCGTGCGACTTCGCCTCTGCCTACTGGTAAAGGTAGAAGACAGCACCGGCTGGGCTGACTGGGCCGGCTGTCTACTGGGCTGCCAGGTAAAACCCTCTCTCTCTGCTTTCTGTTTTGTTACTGTTTTCTATTTATGCAAGTGGGTTTTAATTTGGTTTTTGAGCCAAACTATTTTTTCCACTTCTGATAATTTTTGCAGGGACTAAATGGATTATTCCAAAGCCCCTCAACAATTTATCAGAATTATTGGACATATATTTAATATATCACAAATATAAGTCCAATGCAAATAATTATTGGATTAACTCAAATTCCCCAAGCAAATATTTCTAAGACTCCAAAAATATTGGTTTGAGTTTTATTTCTTGCCAATATTTTTTTATAGTTTAACAGGAACATTTTCTTGGGTTCGTTTGAAGAAATTTTTAAGGTTGATCATTTTTAGAAATGATCTATGAGGCTTGAGAATTCCCTCAATTCAATTTCACTGGAAATTTAGACATGATGCATGGATGCCACTCACTGATGCAACTAATTATAAAGCAGAATTCTAGGGCTGTGATAACTTACCCCCACTAAACAAGAATCTCGTCCCGAGATTTAAGACATGGGGTAAGAAGACAGAGGGGACACAAGGCTAACACGGTCTTCACGATCCAGGTTGCACTTCATAAGAACGTTGACACAATCACCATCTTTGTCTCGATGTCTTGCTTTGAGAACTCCATCCAACACGATCACGGGAAGAAAGGAACTCTCGAAGAATCGATCTTCTCGAAGATCGAGCAACCGACGATCAACTCACAGAACAAAACATAGCGACATCTGTTGAGATGAGAGACGATACACACATCAAGAATGATGGAAATGAGCATACGACAAGGTTTAAATAAGTAGCGAAATTACCACACCTAGGAGGGTGGTGAACGGTGTCAACGTAGCGAGGAGTTGGGTTGCCATGATACCGCAACGAGGCACCTTGGGGGAGGTGACTCATGGAATTATTACCTTAAGTGGAAAAAAGAATTACTTTTGATCCATAGATCATTGAAACTCTTTATACCAGCCTGAGGTAATCACAATCGATCGTTGGAAGGGTTTGAAAGAATGGCATACTCCGACTAGGATGGATGATGTGGACTACCTTGTTGAAGACAACACAAAGGATGATTTTTAGCTTATCATCGGAAATGGATGGCACCCATGGTAAGTCCACTTTTGAAGATGATCTTGAACAACAACTACTGAGGTGCAAGCTGGGAAAAAAATGCAAATGTTTGGAATGATTCTGGTAACTGGGGAAGAACTCAACAGTCGAGAGTGTTTCCAATGTTCCAATGGTTATAGATCACCGAGGAAACTGAGAGCACAAGGATCCCTAAGGAACAACTTGAAGAATAGGTCACACTAAATCCTCATGGAAAGATGGTCTAATATACTACAATGACAGATCTTCCGGCTAGGTGTGTCGGCCAGAACATCAACCCTGTCGGGACCTACATCATAGATCCTGGAAAAGTTCCAACCATCATATCTGCCTGAGATTCAAATCTGGTTGGTAACAGGATATTTCAGACATCATGTCTGGAAAAGAAAGTTTGCAACACAAACCGACGAGATGATGTTGCGAGATTCTCGGGAAATGAACTACGATGGCAAGCTCCAAAACATGAGCTGGTTCTGCTACACACATGGGAACACATTGTCCAAGACAAGCATGACCACGTAGAAGTCTTACAAGAAAACACTACCGAGTTCTAGTTGGGGACCATCAACGAGGGTATCGAAGTCCTTGCATAAGGCATGCTCTTAAGAAAGAACTTCTTCTCCTTGAACAAGTCAATCAGTGGCTTGGTGTGCTAGGAACACATATGGAGTGGAGGTAATTAATCTACCAAACCATAGAATACTTCGCACGAATGCATGACTGACTTGGGATGATTCCAGAGGAAACAAAACAAACCTTCTCGGATTCACGGCGGCAACTTTCACCAAATGCACGTGAATCAGAGGTAGTCACTTCTCTCATCAAAACATATGCTTCATGAACGAAACACAAAGAAATGCTTACACAAATTTCCAACACTAGCTTGATGTCCAACAAAATCACGGAGAAAATAAAGATGTTGTCGATGGGCTCAACAACAATTTATCGAGATTTCCATAAAATGGAATTCCACAACTATGTGAACAAGGTGATAGTATTGGTCAGACCCAAAGAATATAATGGTGTATGCTCGAGGAAGCAACCACGAGTAAGACAACATTACGATTATCGTTGGTTCTGATTTGATTTGATGATAGCCCATACTCAAATCAAGGATTGGACAAGACAATAGATCCAACAACTGATCACGAGGGCCAATTGATGGAGACATCATCTTTCTTCAACACACACACACACACACACACACACACACACACACACACACAAGATATCCCTTTAAAATGAACTACGTTAGTCAAGCTTTTATCTTCCAACTCTCCAAATTGTTGTTTAGCTTAACAACTAGCTCGGGGGTATCCAACACAGATTCTTGGAGAAGGGGTGGTTTACAAGAAACCATCTTGATCACGAGCTCAACATAACGGTCAGGCGACAACCTGGTAACACTTCCGAGAAGATAATCAGAAAGTCACGAACCACCGATATGTTACTAAGCTCGAGAACAATCTTGCTTTTCAGGGCAAGACGATGCGATCAAGAGAGTGATGGATTGACATGATCCTAACTCATTGATCGAAGTGTGCACCAGAATAAGGACTAGGTAGCACGATAAACCTTAGGGTGATGATTCAATAATCAACACGCTAAGGATAAGATTATTGTCCATTATCTACCAAGCAACAGGGTTGCTAGGAGTATTGATTTCACACACCACAGTTTACTTGTCAGCATTCCGGTTACAACAACACGGGACCGAGGAATGAATAATGATGGCGAGAAGTATCACTGTATCAAGAATTCATAGGAGGTTGTGCAATTCCTATGATATTCCTGACATAAAGAGGGCAATACTTCAGGGTAGAACAGAATCAAAAGCTGGATTGACATTTTGATCTACGGAATACAACTGCTTTGACCCAACCCTAGATATGGATGAGGTACTGGAGTTTGTTTCTTCTAGTCATTCTGGAATGGAATGGCTTGATGGACCACAAGAATAATAAGCATCGATAACACCAATGCACAACTAATCTTGACCAAAAATTGATAGACGAGGGTCAGAAAACAACTAAAGAGGGACAACTCAAGGAACATATAACTTTCTGAGTTGTGGATGCATAGATTAGCATGTCGAATGAGTTCAACATAATTCTTCCGGATAACCCATGCAGAAAGGTAGAACTGGCAGAATCACAATTATGAATGGAGAACTCCTCAAGAGTACTCTGATTGTGATCTTTTGATCCAACAAACTTCAGCCATAAGTGGTTTATAGTATTTAGAAGAAGGAAATACGACAGACCTCGAGGACTAATGCAAAGGTTACTAACATCCTAAAGGTACGAGCAACACTATCAACATGATGTAAGTTGAATGAATCTTGGGTTTAAGGACCCAGAAATAAAATACCTACTAACTAAATGGCATCACGGGATGCTTTCGAGAATGGTGGCCAGATTCATCACACTGGGAACACAAAACATGGCGAGATTACTAGATGGTTTCCTAAGACACCTAGGGTCATAATAGTAGCTCCAACATATACGCCGAGGCAAAGGAGTACCTCATAGACCGTGTAGTGTGCTTAATCTGGCCCAAAAGGACACCGGGAACAGAAAGAAAGGATTTGCAATTGCATCAGACTATGTAGAGACCTGGGATGACTCGGACATCACAACGGCTGTAAATGCTCAAAAGATTTGAGACATCATGCGAAATGGTTGCATAACCACTTATCATCACAATATCAAGGTTCCGAGACGAACTGAGGCTTAAACTCAACAATCCTAGGCAACTACGGTTTAGTAACACGTCATCCTGAGAGATAGAAGAGAAGCCTAGTTCTTAACCCCGTAGAAAAGATAAGATGACTCAGATCAGAAGGTCATGAGGATAAGGAGTAAAAAGAGCCTTACGTTCCCATCCACAATCAATTCCCTTATATAACTAAAGCATTTCTAGACATGACTTCGACCATCTTGGCTTGGTAATCCTACAGGCAGTCAGGCTCTGATACCAAAACTGTCAGGACCCCGATTCCAACTCACATCGATCTAGCCGGTAACACCTCATATCACTTTGCGGCCTCACGCATGGTATTCCCACGGGTGTCGCCTTACCATGGCCCGGGACCATTTGCGCCTTTTGCCTCACGTATATGATAGTGTCGCTAGCATCCATATGACAGAGAACACGGGCCGACATGACTAGTCATGAACCCAAAGTGGCACTAACTTATGGGAACAGGCATACATGAATCAACATCGAGAATGTCGGTCAGCAGCGTGCGAATCTGGGCTATAGCACTGGGCTAACAGGACTTCGTTGAACCAGGCTGTAGCAGGCTAGGCAGGACTCTTGATGTCACCGCGTGACATTTCCCCGAAGGGACAGACACATGAACAAAGTGAATCACATGCCGACCAGTCAAGTGTTCCGGAGCAGTAGTACTGGGCTAGCAGGACTCCGGTGAACCGGGCTGTAGCGGACTACTATGGCTCATGGAAGCACAAGACTACATTTCCCCATAAGAGAGGCTACCAAGGATAAACAACTAGGTTGTCAGATCACACACATACCAAGCATTTCAATCATACACACAATATGCTCAATATGTGCAATACAACATGGCATCACAACATAACTCTACGACTCAGAGTATTTATTCATTAGGCTCCGAGGAGCGAGATATTACAAACATGGGTCTCATGACCCAACATTCAGAGCATACAAGTCAAACACATGCGAAAGCTTAACATGTCTGAGTACAGACATCTACAAATGAAAAAGGCTAAGAAGCCTAACTATCTACCAGATCCTGCCGCGGACACAGGATCGTAGCTGAGGTATCAAGTTAAACGTCGAAGTCCACACGGAACTACTAACGAGACTGACGTCTCTTTGCAAAACATAAAATAGGCAAACGTGAGTACAAATGTACCCAGCAAGACTTACATCAGAACTATCTACATATGCATCGGTATCAATAAAGGGGGTGGTGGAGTTTAACTGCAGCAAGCCAGCTTTGACTCAGTGGCTAACCTGAACTACGACTGCAAGCAACTCTTTTGAGGTGGTGCACACGAGTCCACATATTCACCATATCAATACACCACTATGGATCTGCTCCCGTCTCCCTATGAGAAGTCCATCCATAGCACTCACACTTATCTTGCGAGTTTTAGAGTATCCACTTTCACTTGTCTATGAACTATGCAAGGGGTCCAAGTTTCCATATCTGAGGAATCCGGCTATTCGAATAGATAATGATAACCCTGCAGGGGTGTACTTCTTCACACACGCTCTCGCCACTTACCACCATGTACACGTCGTGTATCTCAGCAACCTTCAAGCGGAAGCCTGGCGAGGGAGTCGGCCACGACTTGACTAACCAACAAGTCTCTAATCCAGGTTTATCGCCTATTCGGGTTCCATCCACAAGGAGATCCGGCCGGGGTGTTGCTCACGGTCCCAAACGATGTGAGCAGGGTTCCCAAGCCCACCATCCGGGTGCCACTTGGTACACCGTGCCACTGTGCCTAGTCTGTCCCAAGCCCACCTGTACCGGGTGCCACTTGGTAGACTACTAACACTACCTACAAACACCAGAAACTAGTTGCAACTCCTGGACAGAGATCGAGTTGATTAATAAGTCGAGAGAGCTTGGAGCGCCCAGAGCCTAATGTGTGGTAGTAACTGTTCATGGATCACAAACACAGAACTCAGTTTCTGAGGACGGCTGCAATGAGACAACCCACCATGTACTCCTACATGGCCTCTCACCGCTACCTTTACCAAATCGTGTTCTCACACTTAGCTCACACATAGTAGGACATGTTCACCACGTTCCAATTCATTCCCGATGAATCAGACCTGACTCAACTCTAAGCAATAGCAGGCATGACAAACAAGCATGAATGAGTAGGCACATCAGGGCTCAAACAATTCCTACTCATGCTAGTGGGTTTCATCTATTTACTGTGGCAATGACAGGTCATGCAGAGGAAAGGGGTTCAGCTACTGCAACATGTAATAGTTGAAACGGTGTTGTCCTAATGCAGTAAAAGAAAGCAGGAGCGAGAGAGTGGGATTGTATCGGAATGAACAAGGGGGTTTTGCTTGCCTGGCACTTTTGAAGATAGTATAGTTCTTCATCGGTGTCATTGAATTCATCGCTGGTTCAATGTCTACTGAGGGGGGACAAACACCGGCAACTGAGGAAGAACTCAATGGAATCAATGCCGGCGACGAGGTTTGCGGCGGCCGTGGTTCGATCAAGCTCGGAATCAGCGTTCTAGTGCATGGCGGTTCGAGCGGTGGGGTGCTTCGTGCTCTTGCAGACACGCTGAGCACGCTGACGCTCTTAGGCTCGAGCTGCAGTGGCTGCAACAACGACGGCGACATGGCCGGCGGCAGGGGAAGCTCGGCCACGGCGGTTAGGGACGCTGGAGGTCGCAAACGACGAAGATAACGAGTGGGAGAAGACGATGAGCTCACAGCGGTCACGTAGACAAGCTCAGTGGGCTCGGGGACGCTCTGGACGAGGCGAATTGATGGAGTCGATCTCCGGGCACCGGAGGTGCAGACGACGACGCTCCGGTCGACTGGGGCCTCTTCTGGTCGCATGCGTCGGTGTGTTGCTCCATGGGGTCGTGGCGGAGCTTGGGGACGTGGAAAGGTAGCGAGGGAGTGGCTGCGGCCTTGGTGCAGCTCGTCGGTGGCGGCGGCACGGTTCGGTGAGGTGGGTAACAGCGAGGGGAAGAGAACCAAAGGACGGGAGAGAGAGCAGCAAGGTGCGGAGAGAGAGGAGAGGATCGAGGGGGCCGCGGGCATCTCCGTGGCGCGGTTAGGAGGCCGGGGAGGCTGCCACCGCGAAGCAGGAGGTGGAGGCATCCGCGTGCGCGCATGCGACTCCGCCTCTGCCTACTGGCAAAGGTAGAAGACAGCACCGGCTGGGCTGACTGGGCCGGCTGTCTACTGGGCTAGCAGGTAAAACCCCCTCTCTCTGCTTTCTGTTTTGTTACTGTTTTCTATTTATGCAAATGGGTTTTAATTTGGTCTTTGAACCAAACTATTTTTTCCACTTCTGATAATTTTTGCAGGGACTAAATGGATTATTCCAAAGCCCCTCAATAGTTTATCAGAATTATTGGACACATAGTTAATATATCACAAATATAAGTCCAATGCAAATAATTATTGGATTAACTCAAATGCCCCAAGCAAATATTTCTAAGACTCCAAAAATATTGGTTTGAGTTTTATTTCTTGCCAATATTTTTTTATAGTTTAACAGGAACATTTTCTTGGGTTCGTTTGAAGAAATTTTTAAGGTTGATCATTTTTAGAAATGATCAATGAGGCTTGAGAATTCCCTCAATTCAATTTCACTGGAAATTTAGACATGATGCATGGATGCCACTCACTAATGCAACTAATTATAAAGCAGAATTCTAGGGCTGTGACATGCATCTTGTTCATCGTGATCGTAATTATATATCATCCTCCCATAGAAGTAAAAGTAGCTGCACCTATTAAAGTTGAAGAAAAGGCTGTCACTTATAATGATCCTATTGTTTCTACTTCTTATGTTGAGAAACCACCTTTCCCTGTTAGAATTAAGGATCATGCTAAAGCTTCAACTGTAGTCAACAAGAGTAATATTAGAACTTATGCACCCCCTGAGCAAGTTAAAGTTGAACCTAATATTGCTATTGTTAAATATCTCTTGGCTGATAATATTGATGGGCATGTTATTTACTTTTGTGATGAGACTGCTAGAATTGCTAAACCTGGTGCTAAAGATAAACATAGACCTGTGGTAGGCATGCCTGTTATTTCTGTTAAAATAGGAGATCATTGTTATCATGGCTTGTGTGATATGGGTGCTAGTGCTAGTGCAATACCTATTTCCTTATACAAAGAAATTATGCATGATATTGCCCCAGCTGAGATAGAAGACATCGATGTTACCATTAAGCTTGCTAATAGAGATACTATTTCACCAATTGGGATTGTTAGAGACGTTGAAGTCTTGTGTGGGAAGGCTAAATTGAAGGAAATATGCCCTAGAGGAAATAATAAAGTTATTATTTATTTCCTTATATCATGATAAATGTTTATTATTCATGCTAGAATTGTATTAACTGGAAACATAATACTTGTGTGAACACATAGACAAACAGAGTGTCACTAGTATACCTCTACTTGACTAGCTCATTGATCAAAGATGGTTAAGTTTCCTAACCACAAACATGAGTTGTCATTTGATTAACGGGGTCACATCATTAGGAGAATGATGTGATTTACTTGACCCATTCCGTTAGCTTAGCACTTGATCGTTTAGTTTGTTGCTATTTCTTTCTTCATGACTTATACATGTTCCTATGACTATGAGATTATGCAACTCCCGTTTACCGGAGGAACACTTTGTGTGCCACCAAACGTCAAAACGTAACTGGGTGATTATAAAGGTGCTCCACAGGTGTCTCCGAAGGTACTTGTTGGGTTGGCGTATTTCGAGATTAGGATTTGTCACTCCGATTGTCGGAGAGGTATCTCTGGGCCCACTCGGTAATGCACATCACTATAAGCCTTGCAAGCATTGCAACTAATGAGTTAGTTGCGGGATGATGTATTACAGAACGAGTAAAGAGACTTGCCGATAACGAGATTGAACTAGGTATTGAGATACCGACGATCGAATCTCGGGCAAGTAACATACCGGTGACAAAGGGAACAACGTATGTTGTTATGCGGTCTGACCGATAAAGATCTTCGTAGAATATGTAGGAGCCAATATGGGCATCCAGGTCCTGCTATTGGTTATTGACCAGAGAGGTGTCTCGGTCATGTCTACATAGTTCTTGAACCCGTAGGGTCCGCACGCTTAACGTTCGCTGACGATATAGTACTATGAGTTATGTATGTTGGTGACCGAATGTTGTTTGGAGTTCCGAATAAGATCACGGACATGACGAGGAACTCCGGAATGGTCCGTAGATAAAGATTTATATATGGGATAATAGTGTTTGGACTCTGGAAGGGTTCCAGATGTTTCCCGAAATGTTTGGGTACGAGAACACTTTATTTGGGCCAAAGGGGAAAGCCCACAAGGTATTTGGAAAGCGCAAAAGGCGGAGTCCAGGGGCCAGACGCCAGGGTCCCTCGCGTCTAGGTCCAGACGCCGGGAACCCTGGCGTCTGGCCCTGGAGTCCGAGAAGGACTCTTGCCATTCGGGTGAAACCGACTTTGTGGAGGCTTTTACTTGAAGTTTCGACCCCAAGGCTCAACATATAAATAGAGGGGTAGGGCTAGCACCCAAGACACATTAAGAAACACCAAGCTGTGTGCCGACAACCCTGTGCCCTCTAGTTTATCCTCTGTCATAGTTTTCGTAGTGCTTAGGCGAAGCCCTGCGAAGATTGTTCTTCACCAACACCGTCACCACGCCGTCGTGCTGCAGGAACTCATCTACTACTTCACCCCTCTTGCTGGATCGAGAAGGCGAGGACGTCACCGAGCCAAACGTGTGCAGAACTCGGAGGTGTCGTGCTTTCGGTACTTGGATCGGTCGGATCGTGAAGACGTATGACTACATCAACCGCGTTGATATAACGCTTCCGCGAATGGCCTACGAGGGTACATAGACAACACTCTCCCCTCTCGTTGCTATGCATCACCATGATCCTGCGTGTGCGTAGGATTTTTTTTGAAATTACTACGTTCCCCAACATAAATATCCTGCTGATTTCCTTGTTCTTGGTTCCCCTCAAGATAGCTTTTGTCCCATTATATTTGGTAGACTCTTCTTGAATACTGTTAATGTGAAGGTAGATTGCAAGAAGGATGTTGTTACTGTTGGTTTGGATGATATGTCTCATGAATTTAATTTTTCTAAATTTCGTAGACAACACCGTGATGAAGAATTGCCTAATAAAGATGAAATTATTGGTCTTGCTTCTATTGCTGTGCCTCCTAATGATCCTTTAGAACAATATTTGCTAGACCACAAGAATGATATGTTTATTAATGAAAGAAGGTAAATAGATGAGGTATTCTTTAAACAAGGACCTATTCTAAAACACAATTTGCCTGTTGAAATCCTAGGGGATCCTCCTCCACCCAAGGGTGATCCCATGTTTGAGCTTAAACCATTGCCAGGTACTCTTAAATATGCTTATCTTGATGAAAAGAATATATATCCCGTTATTATTAGTGCTAACCTTTCAGAGAAGGAGGAAGAGAAATTATTGAAAACTCTGAAGAAGCACCGTGCTGCTATTGGATATACTCTTGATGATCTTAAGGGCATTATTCCCACTCTATGTCAACACAAAATAAATTTGGAGAAAGACGCCAAACCAGTTATTGATCACCAACGACGACTAAATCCTAAGATGAAAGAAGTGGTAAGAAAGGAAATATTAAAGCTCCTTGAGGAAGGTATAATTTATCACGTTGCTGATAGTCAGTGGGTAAGTCCTGTCCATTGTGTCCCTAAGAAGGGACGTATTACTGTTGTTCCTAATGATAAAGATGAATTGATTCCGTAAAGAATTATTACAGGTTATAGGATGGTATTTGATTTCTGCAAATTAAATAAGGCTACTAAAAACATATTATTACCCCTTTCCTTTTATTGATCAAATGTTAGAAAGATTTTCCAAACATACAAATTTTTGCTTTCTAGATGGTTACTCTGGTTTCTCTCAAATACCGGTGTCAGCTGATGATCAAGCAAATACCACTTTTACTTGCCCTTTCGGTACTTTTGCTTATAGACGTATGCCTTTGGGTTTATGTAATGCACCCGCTACCTTTCAAAGATGCATGATGGCTATATTTTCAGACTTTTGTGAAAAGATATGTGAGGTTTTCATGGACGATTTCTCCGTTTATGGATCCTCTTTTGATGATTGCTTGAGCAACCTTGATCGAGTTTTGCAGAGATGTCAAGAAACTAATCTTGTTCTGAATTGGAAGAAATGCCACTTTATGGTTAATGAAGGTATGTCTTGGGCCATAAAATTTCTGAAAGAGGCATTGAAGTTGATAAAGCTAAAGTTGATGCTATTGAAAAGATGCCATGTCCCAAGGACATTAAAGGTATAAGAAGCTTCCTCGGTCATGCCGGTTTTTATAGGAGGTTCATTAAGGACTTCTCAAAAATTTCTTGGCCTCTGACTAATCTATTACAAAAAGATATTCCTTTTGTCTTTGATGATGATTGTGTAGAAGCATTTGAAATACTTAAGAAAGCATTGATTTCTGCACCTATTGTTTAGCCACCTGATTGGAATTTACCCTTTGAAATTATGTGTGATGCTAGTGATTATGCTGTAGGTGCTGTTCTAGGGCAAAGAGTTGATAAGAAATTGAATGTTATTCAATATGCTAGTAAAACTCTAGACAATGCCCAGAGAAATTACGCTACTACTGAAAAAGAATTTTTAGCAGTTGTATTTGCTTGTGATAAGTTCAGGCCTTATATTGTTGATTCTAAAGTAACTATTCACACTGATCATGCTGCTATTAAATATCTTATGGAAAAGAAAGATGCTAAACCTAGACTTATTAGATGGGTTCTCTTGCTACAAGAATTTGATTTGCATATTATTGATAGGAAGGGAGCTGAGAACTCCGTTGCAGACAACTTTTCTAGGTTAGAGAATGTTCTTGATGACCCACTACCTATTGGTGATAGCTTTCCTGATGAACAATTAAATGGCATAAATGTTTCTTGTACTGCTCCGTGGTATGTTGATTATGCTAATTACATTGTTGCTAAATTTATACCACCTAGTTTCACATACCAGCAAAAGAAAAAGTTCTTCTATGATTTAAGACATTACTTTTGGGATGACCCACATCTTTATAAAGAAGGAGTAGATGGTGTTATTAGACGTTGTGTACCTGAGCATGAACAGGAATAGATCCTACGCAAGTGTCAGTCCGAAGCCTATGGAGGACACCATGCTGGAGATAGAACTGCACACAAGGTATTCCAATCCGGTTTTTATTGGCCTACTCTCTTCAAGGATGCCCGTAAGTTTGTCTTGTCTTGTGATGAATGTCAAATAATTGGTAATATTAGTAGACGTCAAGAAATGCCTATGAATTATTTACTTGTTATTGAACCATTTGATGTTTGGGGCTTTGATTATATGAGACCTTTTCCTTCCTCTAATGGGTATACACATATTTTAGTTGCTGTTGATTACGTTACTAAGTGGGTAGAGGCTATTCCAGCTAGTAGTGCTGATCATAACACCTATATTAAGATGCTTAAAGAAGTTATTTTCCCGAGGTTTGGAGTCCCTAGATATTTAATGACTGATGGTGGTTCACATTTTATTCATGGTGCTTTTCGTAAAATGCTTGCTAAGTATGATGTTAATCATAGAATTGCATCTCGTTATCACCCACAGTCTAGTGGTCAAGTAGAATTAAGTAATAGAGAGCTCAAATTAATTTTGCAAAAGACTGTTAATAGATCTAGAAAGAATTGGTCCAAGAAACTTGATGATGCATTATGGGCTTATAGAACTGCATATAAAAATCCTATGGGTATGTCTCCGTATAAAATGGTATATGGAAAAGCATGTCACTTACCTCTCGAACTAGAACATAAGGCATATTGGGCTATTAAAGAGCTCAATTATGATTTCAAACACTAGTAGAAAAAGGGTCAAACATGAAGCACATTAGTGCCGGTTTGTATTTGAGCCGGCACTAATGTATACATTAGTGCCGGTTCCAACGGCTAGCCGGGCCGCTTTCATTAGTACCGGTTCGTGGCGAACCTTTAGCACCGGTTCGTGCCACGAACCGGTACTAATGAGAGTGGTGGCAGGATGTTGTCAGACTGGGGCCTATCGGTATGTCTCCATATAAAATGATTTATGGCAAAGCATGTCACTTACCTCTTGAGCTAGAACATAAGGCATATTGGGCCATTAAAGAGCTCAATTACTATTTCAAACTTGCCGGTGAGAAGAGGTTATTTGGCATTAGCTCACTTGATGAATGGAGAACCCAGACCTATGAGAATGCCAAACTGTTCAAAGAAAAGGTTAAAAGATGGCATGACAAAAGGATTGATGTCTACTACGCAACCTTCTTCTTGTAGACGTTGTTGGGCCTCCAAGTGCAGAGGTTTGTAGGACAGTAGCAAATTTCCATCAAGTGGATGACCTAATGTTTATCAGTCCATGGGAGGCTTAGGATGAAGATGATCTCTCTCAAGCAACCTTTCAACCAAATACCAAAGAGTCTCTTGTGTCCCCAACGCACCCGATACAATGGTAAATTGAATAGGTGCACTAGTTTGGCGAAGAGATGGTGATACAAGTGCAATATGGATGGTAGATATAGGTTTTTGTAATCTGAAAATATAAAAACAGCAAGGTAACTAATGATAAAAGTGAGCGTAAACGGTATTGCAATGCGTTGAAACAAGGCCTAGGGTTCATACTTTCACTAGTGCAAGTTCTCTCAACAATAATAACATAATTGGATCATATAACTATCCCTCAACATGCAACAAAGAGTTACTCCAAAGTCACTAATAGCGGAGAACAAACGAAGAGATTATGGTAAGGTACGAAACCACCTCAAAGTTATCCTTTCTGATCGATCTATTCAATAGTCCCTAGTAAAATAACATGAAGCTATTCTTTCCGTTCAATCTATCCTAGAGTTCGTACTAGAATCACACCTTAAGACACAAATAAACCAAAACCCCAATGTCACCTAGATACTCCAATGTCACCTCAAGTATCCGTGGGTATGATTATACGATATGCATCACACAATCTCAGATTCATCTATTCAAACCAACACAAAGAACTTCTAAGAGTGCCCCAAAGATTCTACCGGAGAGTCAAGACGAAAACATGTTCCAACCCCTATGCATAGGTTCATGGGCGGAACCCGCAAGTTGATCACCAAAACATACATCAAGTGGATCACGTGATATCCCATTGTCACCACAGATAAGCACGACAAGACATACATCAAGTGTTCTCAAATCCTTAAAGACTCAATTAAGATAACTTCAAAGGGAAAACTCAATCCATTACAAGAGAGTAGAGGGGGAGGAACATCATAAGATCCAACTATAATAGCAAAGCTCGCGATACATCAAGATCGTACCACCTCAAGAACACGAGAGAGACAGAGAGAAAGAGATCAAACACATAGCTACTGGTACATATCCTCAGCCCCGAGGGAGAACTACTCCCTTCTCGTCATGGAGAGCACCGGGATGATGAAGATGGCCACCGGTGAGGGGTCCCCCTTTGGCAGGGTGCCAGAACGGGTCTAGATTGGTTTTCCGTGGCTACGGAGGCTTCTGGTGGCGGAACTCCGGTCTATTCTGCTCCCCGAAGTTTTTAGGGTATATGGGTATATATAGGAGGAAGAAGTACGTCGGTGGATCTCTGGGCTGTCCACGAGGCAGGGGGTGCGCCCAGGGGGGTGGGCGCGCCCCCCCACCCTCGTGGGCAGCCCGGGACTCTTCTGGTCCATCTCCGATACTCCGTGGGCTTCTTCTGGTCAAAAATAAGTTCCGTGAAGTTTCAGGTCAATTGGACTCCGTTTGATTTTCCTTCTCTGCGATACTCTAAAACAAGGAAAAAAACAGAAACCGGCACTGGGCTCTAGGTTAATAGGTTAGTCCCAAAAATAATATAAAAGTGTAAAAATAAGCCCAATAACATCCAAAATAGATAATATAATAGCATGGAACAATCAAAAATTATAGATACGTTGGAGACGTATCACCATCCCCAAGCTTAATTCCTACTCATCCTTGAGTAGGTAAATGATAAAAACAGATTTTTTTTGATGTGGAATGCTACCTAACATATTTATCCATGTAATTCTCTTTATTGTGGCATGAATATTCAGATCCATAAGATTCAAGACAAAAGTTTAATATTGACATAAAAATAATAATACTTCAAGCATACTAACAAAGCAATCATGTCTTCACAAAATAGCATGGCCAAAGAAAGCTATCCCTACAAAACATATAGTCTGGCTACGCGCTATCTTCATCACACAAAATATTTAAATCATGCACAACCCCGATGACAAGCCAAGCAATTGTTTCACACTTTTGATGTTCTCAAACTTTTTCAATCTTCACGCAATACGTGAGCGTGAGCCATGGACATAGCACTATAGGTGGAATATAATGGTGGTTGTGGAGAAGACAAAAAGGAGAAGATAGTCTCACATCAACTAGGCGTATCAACGGGCTATGGAGATGCCCATTAATAGATATCAATGTGAGTGAGTAGGGATTGCCATGCAATGGATCAACTAGAGCTATACGTGTATGAAAGCTAAACAAAAGAAACTAAGTGGGTGTGCATCCAACTCGCTTGCTCACGAAGACCTAGGGCATTTTGAGGAAGCCCATCATTGGAATATGCAAGCCAAGTTCTATAATGAAATATCCCCACTAGTATATGAAAGTAACAACATAGGAGACTCTCTATCATGAAGATCATGGTGCTACTTTGGAGCACAAGTGTGGTAAAAGGATAGTAGCATTGCCCCCCCTTTTTTTGGGCCTTCCTTTTTTTATTTGGCCTTTGGGGGGACAATACTCTATGAATGATGATCATCACACTTCTATTTATTTACAACTCGATACTAGAACAATGTATGACTCTATATGAATGCCTCCGGCTGTATACCAGGATAGCAATGAATCAAGAGTGACATGTATGGAAGAATTATGAACAGTGGCTTTGCCACAAATACGATGTCAACTACATGATCATGCAAAGCAATATGGCAATGATGGGACATGTCATAATAACGGAACGGTGGAAAGTTGCATGGCAATATATCTCGGAATGGCTATGGAAATGCCATGATAGGTAGGTATGGTGGCTGTTTTGAGGAATGTATATGGTGCGTTTAAGGTACCGGCGAAAGTTGCGTGATACTAGAGAGACTAGCAATGGTGGAAGGATGAGAGTGCGTATAATCCATGGACTCAACATTAGTCATAAAGAACTCACATACTTATTGCAAAAATCTATTAGTTATGGAAACAAAGTACTACGCGCATGCTCCTAGGGGGATAGATTGGTAGGAAAAGACCATCGCTCGTCCCCGACCGCCACTCATAAGGAAGACAATCAATAAATAAATCATGCTCCGACTTCGTCACATAACGGTTCACCATACGTGCATGCTACGGGAATCACAAACTTCAACACAAGTATTTCTCAAATTTACAACTACTCAACTAGCATGACTCTAACATCACCATCTTCATATCTCAAAACAATTATCAAGTATCAAACTTCTCATAGTATTCAATGCACTCTATATGAAAGTTTTTATTATATCCCTCTTGGATGCCCATCATATTAGGACTAATTTCATAACCAAAGAAAATTACCATGTTGTTATAAAGACTCTCAAAATAATATAAGTGAATCATGAGAGTTCATTTATTTCTTCAAAATAAAACCACCGCCGTGCTCTAAAAAGATATAAGTGAAGCACTAGAGCAACAACAAACTACTTCGAAAGATATAAGTGAAGATCAATGAGTAGTCGAATAATATTGCAACTATATGAAGACTCTCTAACATTTAAGAGTTTCAGATCTTGGTATTTTATTCAAACAGAAAGCAAAACAAAATAAAATAAAATGATGTTCCAAGCAAAACACATATCATGTGGTAAATAAAAATATAGCTCCAAGTAAAGTTACCGATGAACGAAGACGATAGAGGGGATGCCTTCCGGGGCATCCCCAAGCTTAGGATTTTGGTTGTCCTTGAATATTACCTTGGGGTGCCTTGGGCATCCCCAAGCTTAGGCTCTTGCCACTCCTTATTCCATAGTCCATCGAATCTTTACCCAAAACTTGAAAACTTCACAACACAAAACTTAACAGAAAACTCGTAAACTCCGTTAGTATAAGAAAATAAATCACCACTTCAAGGTACTGTAATGAACTCATTATTTATTTATATTGGTGTTAAACCTACTGTATTACAACTTTTCTATGGTTCATAAACTCTATTACTAGCCATAGATTCATCAAAATAAGCAAACAACACACGAAAAACAGAATGTGTCAAAAACAGAACAGTCTGTAGTAATCTGTAGGTTTCGAATACTTATGGAACCTCAAAAATTCTAAAATAAACTGCTGGACGTGAGTAATTTATCTATTAATCCTCTGCAAAATGAGTTAACTAAATAGCACTCTCCATTAAAAAATGCCAGCAAATCTCGTGAGCGCTAAAGTTTCTGTTTTTTACAGCAAGATCGCAAAGACTTTCCCCAAGTCTTCCCAAAGGTTCTACTTGGCACAAACACTAATTAAAACATAAAACCACATCTAAACATAGGCTAGATGAATTATTTATTACTAAACAGGAGCAAAAAGTAAAGAACAAGAATAAGATTGGGTTGCCTCCCAACAAGCGCTATCGTTTAACGCCCCTAGCTAGGCATGATGATTTCAATGATGCTCACATAAAAGATAAGAATTGTAACATAAAGAGAGCATCATGAAGAATATTGTTAGCACATTTAAGTATAACCCACTTCCTATGCATAGGGATTTTGTGTGAAAACAACTTGTGGGAACAAGAATCAACTTGCATAGGAAGGTAAAATAAGCATAGCTTAAAGATTTTCAATACATAGAGATGAAACTTGATATTATTGCAACTCCTACAAGCATACATTCCTCCCTCATAATAATTTTCAGTAGCATCATGAAAGAATTCAACAAGATAACTATCACATAAAGCATTGTTTTCATGATCTACAAACATAGAATTTTTATTACTCTCCACATAAGCAAATTTCTTCTCATGAATAGTAGTGGGAGCAAACTCAACAAAATAACTATCATGTGAGGCATAATCCAATTGAAAGTTAAAATCATGATGAAAAGTTTCATGAATATAATTATTCTTTATAGCATACGCGTCGTCACAATAATCATCATAAATAGGTGGCATGCTCTCATCATATTAAATTTGCTCATCAAAACCTGGGGGGCAAAAAATATCATCTTCATCAAACATAGCTTCCCCAAGCTTGTGGCTTTGCATATCATTAGCATCATGGATATTCAAGGAATTCATACTAACAACATTGAAACCATGCTCATCATTCAAATATTTAGTGCCAAACATTCTAATGCATTCTTCTTCTAGCACTTGAGCCCAATTATCGAAATCCTTATTTTCATGAAAGATATGGAAAAGACGAAACATATGAGGTACCCTCAATTCCATTTTTTGTAGTTTTCTTTTATAGACTAAACTAGTGATAAAACAAGAAACTAAAAGATTTGATTGCAAGATTTAAAGATATACCTTCAAGCGCTAACGTCCCCGGCAACGGCGCCAGAAAAGAGCTTGATGTCTACTACACAACCTTCTTCTTGTAGATGTTGTTCGCCCTCCAAGTGCAGAGGTTTGTAGGACAGTAGCAAATGTCCCTCGAGTGGATGACCTAAGGTTTATCAATCCGTGGGAGGAGTAGGATGACGATGGTATCTCTCAAGCAACCCTGCAACCAAATAACAAAGAGTCTCTTGTGTCCCCAACACACCCAATACAATGGTAAATTGTATAGGTGCACTAGTTCGGCGAAGATATGGCGATACAAGTGCAATATGGATGGTAGATATAGGTTTTTGTAATTTTAAAATATAAAAACAGAAAGGTAACTAATGATAAAAGTGAGCATAAATGGTATTGCAATGCGTTGAAACAAGGCCTAGGGCTCATACTTTCACTAGTGCAAGTTATCTCAACAATAATAACATAATTGGATCTTATAACTATCCTCAACATGCAACAAAGAGTCACTCCAAAGTCACTAATAGCGGAGAACAAACGAAGAGATTATGGTAGGGTACGAAACCACCTCAAAGTTATCCTTTCTGATCGATCTATTCAAGAGTCCGTAGTAAAATTACATGAAGCTATTCTTTCCGTTCAATCTATCCTACAGTTCATACTAGAATAACACCTTAAGACACAAATCAACCAAAACCCTAATGTCACCTAGATACTCCAATGCCACCTCAAGTATCCATGGGTATGATTATATGATATGCATCACACAATCTCAAATTCATCTATTCAAACCAACACAAAGAACTTCTAAGAGTGCCCCAAAGATTCTACCGGAGAGTCTAGACGAAAACGTGTGCCAACCCCTATGCATAGGTTCATGTGCGGAACCCGCAAGTTGATCACCAAACCATACATCAAGTGGATCACGTGATATCCCATTGTCACCACAGATAATCACGGCAAGACATACATCAAGTGTTCTCAAATCCTTAAAGACTCAATCCGATAAGATAACTTCAAAGGGAAAACTCAATCCATTACAAGAGAGTAGAGGGCGAGGAACATCATAAGATCCAACTATAATAGCAAAGCTCGCGATACATCAAGATCGTACCACCTCAAGAACATGAGAGAGAGAGAGAGAGATCAAACACATAGCTACTGGTACATATCCTCAGCCCCGAGGGAGAACTACTCCCTCCTCGTGATGGAGAGCACCGGGATGATGAAGATGGCCACCGGTGAGGGGTCCCCCTCTGGCAGGGTGCCGAAACGGGTCTAGATTGGTTTTCCGTGGCTACGGAGGCTTCTGGCGGCGGAACTCCGGTCTATTCTGCTCCCCGAAGTTTTTAGGGTATATGGGTATATATATAGGAGGAAGAAGTACGTCGGTGGATCTCTCGGCTGTCCATGAGGCAGGGGGTGCGCCCAGGGGGGTGGGCGCGCCCCCACCCTCGTGGGCAGCCCGGGACTCTTCTGGTCCATCTCCGATACTCCGTGGGCTTCTTCTGGTCAAAAAATAAGTTCCGTGAAGTTTCAGGTCAATTGGACTCCGTTTGATTTTCCTTCTCTGCGATACTCTAAAACAAGGAAAAAAACAGAAACTAGCACTGGGCTCTAGGTTAATAGGTTAGTCCCAAAAATAATATAAAAGTGTAAAAATAAGCCCAATAACATCCAAAATAGATAATATAATAGCATGGAACAATCAAAAATTATAGATACGTTGGAGACGTATCAAGGATACAAAAGCGTGAGTTTAATGTAGGTGATTATGTATTGCTATACAACTCTCGTTTAAGCTTTTTTGCAAGCAAACTTCTCTCTAAATGGGAAGGTACTTACGTTATCGAGGAGGTCTATCATTCCGGTGCCATCAAAATTAACAACTTCAAAGGCACTAATCCGAAGGTGGTGAACGGTCAAAGAATTAAATATTATATCTCAGGTAACCCTATAAGTGTTGAAACTAATATTATCGAAATCGTAACCCCGGAGGAATACATAAGGGACACTTTGCAGAACGTTTCAGACCCCGAAAAGGAATAGGTATGTGGTACGGTAAGTAAACCAACTCCAAAACAGTTCTAATGGCAATTTTTCACTGTTTTGGAATATTTAGAAAAATAGGTAAATAAGAAGCAGTCCGGGAAGGACACGAGGCTTCCACGAGGGTGGGAGGCGCACCCTACCCCCTGGGCGCGCCCCTACCTCGTGTGCCCTCTGGACTCCGTTTTCTTGCACGATACTTCTTTTGGTCGGAAAAAATTCATTATATAATCTCCCGAAGGTTTAGACCACCGTACCACGCAAATATCCTCTATTTTTGTTTCGAGCTATCTCTGCTGCAGCTTTAGATCGAGATGTCTTCTCAAGAGTCAGTTGGGGAGAGCCGGGTATCCCACTCGACACCGGGACCAGGAGCAAACAGTGATGCTGAGCACTTTGGGCCATCAACGGAGGAAGAGATGGAGGCCGACTTGAAAAGGATAGATGCCATGGAAGAGGATCAAGAAGTCGCTTCTTGTTTCCGAGCCGGATTAACGATGGGGGAACTACAGTGCTCAGCTATTCCAAACTTGGTCATCCCTTCCAATGTTAGATTTCTTTCTTATGAAAATATGAAAAAGAGTGTTACTTGTTCTCCCGTAGCTATGCAACATCCATGGGTGAAAGGAGCTTTAGCCGTCACGGGCAAGCTCCGTAAGGAAATAATGGACCTCAAGCAACAAGTTAATAAGATCGAGGAAGAGAATCGCATCCCGAGGGGCATCATCGCCAAGAATATCACATCACCACCTCCGAAGAAAGAGACATAAATACACGGGTATGGGCACTCCCCTTGGCAACTGCCAAGCTTGGGGGAGTGCCCCGGTATTATATCACTGTCGGTGTCAAAACCGGCGGATCTTGGGTAGGGGGTCCCAAACTGTGCATCTAGGCCGGATGGTAACAGGAGGCAAGGGACACGAAGTTTTACCCAGGTTCGGGCCCTCTCGATGGAGGTAAAACCCTACGTCCTACTTGATTAATATTGATGATATGGGTAGTACAAGAGTAGATATACGACGAGATCAGAGAGGCTAGACCCTAGAAGCTAGCCTATGGTATGATTGTTGATGTGTATGTCGTCCTACGGACTAAAACCCCCCGGTTTATATAGACACCGGAGAGGGTTAGGGTTACATAGAGTCGGTTACAATGGTAGGAGATCTGAACATCCGCATCGCCAAGCTTGCCTTCCACGCCAAGGAAAGTCCCTTCCGGACACGGGACGGAGTCTTCAATCTTGTATCTTCATAGTCCAGGAGTCCGGCTGAAGGTATAGTTCGGCTATCCGAACACCCCCTAATCCAGGACTCCCTCAGTAGCTTGAACCAGGCTTCAATGATGACGAGTCCGGCGCGCAGATTGTCTTCGGCATTGCAAGGCGGGTTCCTCCTCCAAGTACTTTATAGAAGATTTTAAACACAAAGATAGTGTCCGGCTCTGCAAAATAAGTTTTCCACATATTGCCATAGAGAGAATAATATTTACACAAATCTAATCTGCTGACGTATTCCGTAGTGCGACACACCACGACCAAGCTTTTATCCGAGTCATTTCATTATCCCACCTCAGCGCGTCATGCGAGGTGGTTTCCTTGGCACGTCATGTTAAAGCAGAGATCGTGTCCCCTTATTCCGGGATTCTCATCAATACGAGCGTGGGTAACCCAACTGCGCCTTTGATTACGGCGCTTGGAGATAAGCGAGTTTTACCAGGCTGGTGGGGACATGTAGTTGCGTCCACCCATATAAGGGGATAAGGATCCACCTTTTCACCCACGCCTTCTTCCTTCTTGGCCTATCCATTCGTGTGCACTCGAGCTCCAGCGCCCAAGTCCGCACTACCACCTCAACCTTCTCCAGTCATGTCTGGAGCGGGAGGCAAGTGGATGGTCTCCTCCGTCACGGAGGGACACATCAAAAAGCTGAGGAAGGCCGGATATCTGGCCAGCGACATCGCGCACCGGCTTCCTGAAAAGGGGCAGCTCATCCCCACTCCTAGGCCCCATGAGATGGTGGTATTCCTCCCCCATTTCCTCCGTGGACTGGGCTTCCCTCTGCATCCATTTGTCTGGGGGCTCATGTTCTACTACGGCCTGGATTTCCACGATCTGGCCCCGAACTTCGTCCTCAATATCTCGGCGTTTATCGTCGTGTGCGAGGCGTTCCTCCGCATCCACCCCCATTTCAGCCTATGTCTTAAGACTTTCAACGTCAAGCCAAAGGTGCTGCGTGGCAGCCAGGCGGAGTGCGGTGGTGCCGTGGTTGGCAAGATGGCCAACGTCCTGTGGCTCAAGGGCTCCTTTGTGGAGACCCTGAAGGGGTGGCAATCATGGTGGTTTTACGTCACCGAGCCGCGCGACGCCGAATGGGTCGCACCCCCTGAGTTTCGATCCGCCCCCCCTACGCGGCTCACCTCCTAGAAGGAGACATGCCTGTCTTGGGGTAAAAAAGGAGAGCTGACCGGACTCCAAACATGCATCCAAACCCTGGTGGACAAGAAGCTCAAGCTTGTCAACGTAGTCCAGGTTATGCTCATCCGCCTGATCCTCCCGTGTCAACAACGGGCCTTCAACCTGTGGGAGTTCGACCCGGCGCAGCATCAAACTCTAAACAGGCTCTTTGACACGTCGTACGAAGATGCCTGGAGGATGTTTTTCAAAGGCGCCGAGGCTCCCGCATCCGCTACCGAAGATCGCGGATTCAGTACTCAGCATCACGCTCATGCGGTAAGCTGTTTTTGTCCTTTTATAGGGTATCAGTTTTTCATAGTTTGACTCTATGCGGGATCTAAGCTCCCTTATCTTTGACAGGATTGGGAGGTGACATCCGGAGAGATCAACTGTCCGGCTCCTTTGCCCGAAGGCCCAGCGGACGCTCGCTTGGCGAAGCTACTGGTTCCGGCACCCTATGTGGTGCCGGAGAAGAAGGCCACGAAACGGGCCACGGGGACTCGAAAGAGTGCCCGGCGCCAGGAGGTGTCGGATTCATCATCCGATGGTCCCGAAGCGCCTTCCTCTCGTGAAGACGAGGAGGAAGAAGAAGAGACCTCTCCCCCTCCAGCGGGAGGAGAGAAGAGAAGGAAGGCCGCCCTCTCCGAGGAGGCCAGAGGGTCCAAGAAGGGGAAAACCCTTCCTCCGGACTACTCCAATGACGCCAACGATGGCGGAGAGGAGTGGCAGCCCAGGGCCAGGCCCCTGGAAAAATCATAAGTATCCGGATACCGGAGTAATTCATAGTATTAGTTTATTGCACAGCTTTCCCTTATGTCGAATATGCTTATGCAGCCCACCCAAAGACCGGCTTGACGCGTCGTCGAGCGGCTCACTGGACTCGTCAGATGTGAACTCGCTTCTGATGGCTTCCTCCCTCCCTCCTATGGACGACACCGAGGTGTTGTCCCAACAGGTTCCAAGCAGGGAGGAGGAGGTCCCGGAGGTGCCGCAAGGAGACCTCCCGAACTCCAGGAGTAAAGGGGATGAAACCCCCCAGGGCTCCGTGTCCGGCTCTAGGCCGGACACCGCTCCGGAACCTTCAAGGGTTCCGGAGTCCGGCGGGGGACCTCCTTCCAAGTGGAGCAAGTCCACCGTGCCGGCGACCCCCCTCCACCCGGAGGCGCCGGACAATATGTTGGAGGCGCTCCAAGGCGCCTCCATCGACGAGGAGCACCGCACTATTATGAGTGCTGTGGTCCAAAAGGTTCAGTCCGCCAAGAGCGGACTGACTGAAGCTTGTACTAGCCTTTTGACAGGCTTTGAGGTAAGTAAATAATGTGTAAATAATTTTACCGCATAGACAGTAGCCCCTGATGCTCTGTTGGGCGTTCGAGAAAAAAAGCCGAATAGAGGATCAAAAAATTCGCAGGAGTCTAACAAAATAGAGAATCACCGTTTTTGTGTTGGCGGGATTTTGAGCGGCGCCGCTGACGCCGGCGCTTGGGCTGTTTCTTGGAGGGTTCATCCTCCGTTGTTCCATCGCCCTCTCCCTCTTTTGGGGTGTCCACCATGTGTATGTCATATGACGAGGTGGCTTTCCAGGGCCTAGTAGGCGCTGGTTCTTCATCATCTCCTTCATCGGCGTCCATACCGTCGATGTCTTCGGAGTCGAAGTCGAGCATGTCGGTTAAGTCGTCGACAGTGGCTACAAAGTGGGTGGTGGGTGGGTTTTGAATTTCTTCATCGTCCGTACCCCAACCTTGCTGACCGTAGTCCGGCAAGGGCTCTCCTGATAAAGAGAGAGACTTCAGTGACTTTAGGATATCGCCGAAAGGCGAGTGCTGAAAGACGTCCGCGGTCGTGAACTCCATGATCGGCGCCCAATCGGATTCGATCGGCAGAGGCGCGGAGGGTTCGGAGTCCGGAGAAGAATCCGGCTCCGTGGAGTCACGAGTCTCACAGAGTACGGGACTGGTGTTTGGCTCAACCGCCGTTGGGATCACAGCCCCTGAGGTGGCGTCCAACCACCCATCCTCGATCGGTGCGGTTGGCTCCGAACTAAGGGTCGGAGCCGATGTGGGTGCGGCCTCCAGGGCACTGTTCGGCGGCAGAGCTAGATCATGCTCGTCGTGACAGTGCAGCGCGCTCGGCAGTGGTTCGAATCTATCAAAGATCAAGTCCCCGCGGATGTCAGTCGTGTAGTTTAAACTCCAAATCTGACCTGGCGGCCAGGAGCGTAGCTTTCGATCTGCTCTAGATGGCCAAGTGAATTGGCCCGCAGTGCGATGCCGCTGAAGACGAAGATCTGCCCGGGGAGAAAGGCCTCACCCTGGACTGCATCGCTATTGATGATCGTAGGAGCCATCGGGCCTGACAGCGACGACACAGAGGAACTCTCAATGAAAGCACCAATGTCGGTGTCAAAACCGGCGGATCTCGGGTAGGGGGTCCCGAACTGTGCGTCTAGGCCGGATGGTAACAGGAGGCAAGGGACACGAAGTTTTACCCAGGTTCGGGCCCTCTCGATGGAGGTAAAACCCTACGTCCTACTTGATTAATATTGATGATATGGGTAGTACAAGAGTAGATCTACCACGAGATCAGAGAGGCTCAACCCTAGAAGCTAGCCTATGGTATGATTGTTGATGTGTATGTCGTCCTACGGACTAAAACCCCTCGGTTTATATAGACACCGGAGAGGGTTAGGGTTACATAGAGTCGGTTACAATGGTAGGAGATCTGAACATCCGCATCGCCAAGCTTGCCTTCCACGCCAAGGAAAGTCCCTTCTGGACAGGGGACGGAGTCTTCAATCTTGTATCTTCAAAGTCCAGGAGTCCGGCTGAAGGTATAGTTCGGCTATCCGAACACCCCCTAATCCAGGACTCCCTCAATCACCATCACACTTTTTATCTTTACCATTTTTCTTAGTTCGATCCCTTTGGTAATATCTTGATCTAGTAGAGTAAAGTTTTAGTATGATTTAGTTTTTGAGTTTTGCTTTATGATCCTTCTATGTAATCGAGTCCGTGAGCTATATATAATAAATATTAGTTTTGAGTCAAGGGCTTTGCCATCTTGCTATGATCTTGAGGGAATAAAAGGAAGAATAAAAAGAAATAAAGAGATCATATGGACCTTTTGGAGTGTAATGACTTCACATATAAAGAGTATGATGAATAAAAGTTGTTGAGAGTTGACAAACATAGCTTTGGTCATCGTTGCAATTAATAGGAAGTAATAAAGAAAGATAGGTTTTCACATATAAATATACTATCTTGGACATCTTTTATGATTGTGAGCACTCAGTAATATGACATGCTAAAAGGTTGATGTTGGACAAGGAAGACAACGTAATGGGTTATGTTTTCTTACATCTGAAATTAATTATATTGTCATGGATCATCCAACATGTTGAGCTTGCCTTTCCCCCTCATGCTAGCCAAATTATTTGCACCAAGTAGAGATACTACTTGTGCTTCCAAATATCCTTAAACTCAATTTTGCCATGAGAGTCCACCATATCTACCTATGGATTGAGTAAGATCCTTCAAGTAAGTTGTCATTGTTGCAAGCAATAAAAATTGCTCCCTACATATGTATGATTTATTAGTGTGGAGAAAATTAGCTTTATGCGATCTTGTGATGTGGAAGAAATAAAAGCGATGGACTGCATAATAAAGGTCCATATCACAAGTGCCAATATAAAGTGATGTTCTTTTGCATTAAGATTCCGTGCATCCAACCATAAAAACACACGACAAACTCTTCTTCCCTCTGCGAAGGGCCTATCTTTTATTTTTGTCTTATACTTCATACAAGAGTCATGGTGATCTTCACCTTTCCTTTTTACATTTTATCCTTTGGCAAGCACTGTGTGTTGGAAAGATCTTGATATATATAGCTAATTGGATGTGAGTTTTCATAAACTATTATTGTTGACATTACCCTTGAGGTAAAAGGTTGGGAGGCAAAACTATAAGCCCCTATCTTTCTCTGTGTCAGATTAAAACTTCATACCCATAAGTATTGCGTGAGTGTTAGCAATTTTGAAAGACTAAATGATAGTTGAGTATGTGGACTTGCTAAAAAGCTCTTATATTGACTCTTTCCGATGTTATGATAAATTGCAATTGCTTTAATGACTGAGATTATAGTTTGTTAGTTTTCAATGAAGTCTATGATTCATACTTGAATATTGAGAATGAATTGTTACTTTAGTATAAGAAATCGTATGACCGTATGTTGCTTTTCTAAGAATGATCATGATGCTCTCATGTCCGTATTTTATTTTATCGACACCTCTATCTCTAAACATGTGGACATATTTTTTGATATCAGCTTCCGCTTGAAGATAAGCGAGGTCTAATCTTGGGGGAGTTGATACGCCCATTTTGCATCATGCCTTTATATTGATATTTATTGCATTGTGGGTTGTTATTACACATTATGTCACAATACTTATGCCTATTATCTATTATTTTACAAGGTTCACGCGAAGAGGGAGAATACCGGCGGCTGGAATTCTGGGCTAGAAAAGGACCAAATATTAGAGACCTATTCTGCACAACTCCAAAAGTCCTGAAACTCCACGGGAGTCATTTTTAGAATATATATAAAATATTGGGCAAAGGAAGCACCAGAGGGGGCCACCCGCCATCCACGAGGGTGGGGGCGCGCCCTACCCCCCTGGGCGCGCCCCCTGTCTAATGGGGCCCCTGGCAGGCCTCCGGTGCCCATATTTGGCTATATGAAGTCTTTTTCCTTGAAAAAAATCATAAGCAAGCTCTCGGGACGAAACTCCGCCGGAACCAATGTAGGGCTCCGGCGGAGCTGTTCTGCCGGGGAAACATCCCTTCGGGAGGGGGAAATAATCAACATCATCATCACCATCGATCCTATCATCGAGAGGGGGTCAATCTTCATCAATATCTTCACCAGCACCATCTCATCTCAAACCCTAGTTCATCTCTTATATCCAATCTTCGTCTCAAAACCTCAGATTGGTACCTGTGGGTTGCTAGTAGTGTTGATTACTCCTTGTAGTTGATGCTAGTTGGTTTACTTGGTGGAAGATCATATGTTCAGATCCTTTATGCATATTAATACCCCTCTGATTATGAACATGAATATGATTTTTGAGAAGTTACGTTTGTTCTTGAGGACATGGGAAAAGTCTTGCTATAAGTAGTCATGTGAATTTGGTATTCGTTCGATATTTTGATGAGATGTATGTTGTCTTTCCTCTAGTGATGGCATGTGAACATCGAGTACATGACACTTCACCATTGTTTGGCCCTAGGGGAAGGCATTGGGAAGTAATAAGTAGATGATGTGTTGCTAGAGTGACAGAAGCTTAAACCCTAGTTTATGCGTTGCTTCGTAACACTACTGGAATCAGCTAATTTGCCATCTGCCAGCTCTTTGCCGTCTGCTAGCTGATGGCAAAGCAGCTCTTTGCCATCAGCTACCAAAAAGCAGACGGCAAAGAACTGGCAGACGGCAAAGAGCTTCTTTGCCGTCCGCCAGTTCTTTGCCGTCTGCTGGCAGATGGCAAAGAATCTTTGCCGTCAGCTGGCAGACGGCAAAGAGAGAGGTGGCCCCCACCCCCCGCCCGTTTGGGAAAAACATAACGGGCCACCTCTTTGCCGTCTGCCAGCAGACGGCAAAGAGGCAAAATGGCGGACGGCAAAGAGGGGCGGACAGCAAAGAGGGCACTATCTAACGGCCCGTGCCTCCCGCCCCTCTCTGTTCTCACCACTCTTCCCACCACCCCCGCCGCCGCCGCCCGCCGCGCGCCGCCGCCTCTTGCCCCCGCCGCGCGCCGCCGCCCCGGCCCCCACCGCCCCGTCGCCCCCCCCCGCCCCGGCCCCCCGGCGCCCCAGCCCCCCGCCGCCCGCGCACCCCAGCCCCCCGCCGCCTCTTGCCCCCGCCGCCGCGCGCCGCCGCCCCGGCCCCCCACCGCCCCGTCGCCCCCCCCCCCCGCCCCGGCCCCCCGCCGCCCCGGCGCCCCAGCCCCCGCCGCCCGGGCGCCCCAGCCCCCCGCCGCCCCACGCCCCACCGCGCCGGGCCCGCCCCCCCGTCGCCCCAGGCCACCCCGCGCCCCGGCCAGCTCCTCCACCGCCCCGCCCCTCCTCCACCGGCGCTGCAGAAGGTGAGCCCCCCTCCTTTTTTCTGTTTTTTTTCTGTTTTTTTCCTTTTTAGTTTTAGTTTAGATTTAGTTTTAGTTTTAGTTTTAGGTTTAGTTTTAGTTTAGTTTTAGGTTTAGATTTAGTTTTTTCCTTTTTTCTGTTTTATTTGTTTTAGGTTTATGTTAAGTTTAGATTTAGGTTTAGTTTAGTTTGAGGAAAGAAGAAGAACAAGAGAAAAAGAGGAGAGGAGGAGAAGAAGAAGAGGAAGAAGAAGAAGAGGAGGAGGAGAAGAAAAAAGAAGAAGAGGAAAAAGAAGAAGAAAAAAGAGGAGAGGAGGAGAAGAAGAAGAGGAAAAAGGAAAGGAGGAAGAAGAAGAAGAAGAAGAAGAAGAAGAAGAAGAAGAAGAAGAAGAAGAAGAAGAAGAAGAAGAAGGAAGAAAAGGAAGAAAAGGAAGAATAGGAAGAAGAAGAAAAGGAAAAAAAGAGGAAAAACCCCCGACCCGACACGGCACCCCGACCCGACACGGCACCCCGACCCGACACCGCACCCCGACCCCGACCCGGCACCCCGACCCCTAGACCCCGACCCCGACACCCCGACCCCGACCCCGACACCCCGACCCCGACCCCGACACCCCGACCCCGAGCCTGACCCGACATCCCGACCCCGACACGGACACGGCACCCCGACCCCAACCCGACACCCCGACCCCGAGACCCCGACCCCGACACCGACACGACACCCCGACACCGACACCCTGACACCACACCCACCCTTACCCCGACACCGACACGGCACCCCGACCCCGACCTGGCACCCCGACCCCGAGACCCCGACCCTGACCCGACACCCCGACCCCGAGACCCCGACCCCGACCCGGCACCCAACCCGATACCCCGACCCCGAGACCCCGGGCCTGACCCGACACCCCGACCCCGACACTGACACGGCACCCCGACACGGCACCCCGACCCGACCCCGACCCCGACCGCGAGTCGGACTCGACACCCCGACCCCGACACCGACACGGCACCCCGACCCCGACCCGGCACCCCGACCCGACACCCCGACCCCGAGACCCCGACCCCGACACGGCACCCCGACACCGACAGGGCACCCCGACCACCGACACCTCCCGAAAATTAAGGTGTTCTTTGGCCTTCCAGAGGCCGACGGGGTCATATATTTGTGAATTATTAGTTAGGTCATATATTTTTCGATTTAGTTATGAAAAACATCATATATAATTGTGTTGATCGTGTAGTTTTAAATGTGCAGTTGTTTCATCGCTGCGAGGTTTGGTGTTCGACGACCTCGCCGTGCGTTTGACGAGCTCTGCCCCTTCGTTCATGGGTGAGCACAAATGACAAGTCCTCCTCCCCCATTAATTATTTGATCTATTCCGATGAAACTTGATAGCTAGCTATATATGTGTCTTGAATCATCAGTATGCGTAACCAATATGTGTCTCCCGTTTGAAAGCGTCATAGTTATAAATATGCATGCATTTGCATACTTATAACCTTGATTCTTTCGAATTGTCCAACGCTATCCATGGACAGCCCGAGTATGTGTAGATTGGGTTCGTTTTCCCATATGCTTTGCTCCGGATCCGACGCATATATTTCGTCAGTGCCTCCCCTGTTGTTCTCCGGGTACACATCCTCTCTGTTTATTGCAGAGACGTGTATCAGGAGAACAGCGGGGAGGTGCTGCCAAAATTTTGCGTCGGATCCGGAGCATAGCATGAGAAAATGAACCCAATCTACACATACACGGGTGGGATTAGGACCTATCATTACCTATTAGAGTGTAGGTTGCATGGACGTAATAAAATTGACAAAGTAGATCAACTGATGAATATATACATGGTGAATTACATATATAATTGTTGTGTGTCCAGTAGCTCTGAAAGTCAAGATGAGTGACCATGCTTGGATGTATACCGGTCACACTGGTCAGAACAAATGGAGCGCTGAATGGTTCACAAAAACTAAGGGGTTTGTGCAAGCCGCATTTGCAAATGGCCAAAAGAAAACCTGGTGCCCCTGTTTCCGGTGCGGCAATTGGAAAAGAAGACAGAGGCTGAAATGGGCAAACACCTGCAGAAGAGTGGTTTTACGCCCGATTATACGGTGTGGACATTTCATGGTGAGTCTGCCCAACGTGACCGAGCTGAGGTGGATCGTCGTCGCACCGACAAGCATGGTACTGGGATGGAAAACATGGTGCAAGACTATGATGATGCTCGGGATTCGGACGAGGAGATGGAGGAATCTGCAAAGGCCTTCAATGAAATGTTGGAGTCTTCGAAACGTCCGCTCCACGAGCACACTGAGCTTTGTCAGTTGGATGCCATCTCACAAGTAATGGCTCTGAAGGCTTAGTTCAACTTGGGCAGAGAATGCTATGACGCAATTATGACAGTATTTGGACGCTTTCTACCCAAAGGCCATGTAATGCCTGCAAACCTGTACCAGTCGGACAAAATCCTCCGTGCACTGAAGATGCCCTACGTAAGTGCATTTAATATTTTTGTACCTTGTGCATTCACGTTTTTTCAAATAACTAATGCATTGGCCTTGTCATGCTGTAGGGGTTGGGACCACCATCATAGTGTCCGCCGGACCAACTCCGTCCTTGGAGTTCTTTGCCGGCAAAACTTCCCGGGTTTTGTCACGTTGCCTGGTGAGGGTCGGCTTCCAGAGCTTGGATTGAGCTGGGAGCACTACGTGGCTGCCCCGGCCCCGCCAAATGAGATTATCGACGGTGTCGTGTGCGACACGAGGGCAGACACGGTGATCAGAAAGTTCTGGGTAATTTCTCCTTTACACATTTAAAAATCTTCAACTAGCTAGTTATTAATTGTACTAATCAACATTGTCTCATTTTATTGCAGACATTCTACAAGTGTGAGGAGGGATACGAGGAGGACGCGGCACATGTTATCGAGAACGTCTGCAAGCGCCTACTCCAGAACTTATGGCACGAGGCTCGGGTGCAGGCTGTTCGAGACTACTACGCCTTGCGTGGTATCAAGAAGACCAAGTCGGCGTGCCGCGATAAGTTCCTGAGCAAGGAGCAGTACATGAAGGTAATTCTTAAGGCCTTCTCTACTTAAGTTCCTTCATTTAGTAATTCTTAGCCGTAGCGCTCAAGTTTCTATTTGCTAACTTAGGCGCCTCCGAGATGGTGTGCGGATCGGATGGATTGTTGGGAGGTGTTGGTCGATGAGTGGTGCTCACAATGATGGCTAGCCCTCCACAAGGAGGCCAAGGACAAACGTGCCCAAATGGAAGGTGTGCCACACCATCAAGGCAGCTCCAACTTATATCAGTTCGGGCGCAACTGGGTATGTGGTTTGCTTCATGATTCATGCAATTCATTCATCATGCTAGCTTGAGCCCTTTAATTACTAATTTTCATTGTTTCTCTCTTTCAGGCACGCTACAATAAGGCGGATAAGGTGCCAGAGGTGTACGACCTGTATGCCATGGCCCACACTGCCTCTTTCAAGAAAGTCAAGGCTTTCTCTCAGTCTGACCTCGATGATGCAAACAACTTCACCAACATCTCCTCCCACAACAAGCTCGTGAGATATAGAGATGAGGGGAAGGCGAGGAAAGGGGGGACTTTAACCCGAGCCAGGGTCCCATTGATCCAGAGCTATTGATGATATCTGGTGGCGGGAGGTCCCATGGCTCCATAGCCATTGGAGATGGACTTATCCATTGTCCTAGCACTCTCCCGGAGATCAAGGCGCGCCAGTCGAGCTCCGCTCCTGAGATAAGGCCTCGTGAACGGCCAGTGCAACTCGCCATCAAGGTTAGTGATACGTACTCAGTTATCTTTCTCCATTACATTGTGTGCACTTCCATCAATGATTACAAATGGTCATGTGAGTGGTGTTGTAGGCTGCTATACAGAGTGAGAGAGATAGAACGGAGAAACTTCTAGCGGAGGCGGCGGAGAGGCAGCGGGAGTTGGAGGAGAGGACGACAAAGATGGTGGAGGAGGAGAGGGCACGGAATGACATGCAGGAAGGGCCATGTACGAGCTCCTTGTGGTAAGTTTCTTCTGCAGATTAGCCAAAACATTCATGTAGTGTTTGTCTCATTACTAACTAGTATGACCGAGTCGTCAAAACCAAATGTGCAGTCTGTGTGCGAGAAGACATGTCAGACCGCTCCGCCGATGCCAGTGATTGCTCCTGGGACCACGGTGAGTTTTATTTGAATGGACATTACTTGCTAGTCTTAACATTTGAGTGTCATCATGCTAACAAGACATTGGAAATGATCTTTGGTGCAGCGTAACTCCAGACGAGCATCGCACGATCCTTCTCCAGCTACCGACACGAGCCACCCCGCTCCTACACCTCATGGATCTTGGTAAGTTTATCTAGTGTTTTGCTTAACACATGCATAAAGACCTAGACTTAGCTTTATTTCCTCCAATGCTAACCATAATGACCTAGACTTAGCTTCTTCTCCTCCAAAATGACTTAATAAGCTTACTGACCTCCAAAACCATCCATTTTACCTAAGTTAGCTCTAAAACGATCTATACTTAGCTTACTTATGTCAAAAATTGCATAATTAGCTTAGTTAGCTCATAGACGATCCATTTTACTAAGTTAGCTCCAAAATGACCCATCTTACCTAGGTTAGCTTATAAATGATCCAGTTTATCCAAGTTAGCTCTAAAATGACCCAATTTACCTAGAGTAGCTCCTAAACGATCCATTTCACCTAAGTTAGCTAAAAATGATCCATTTCACCTAAATTAGCTCTTAAATGATCCATTTCACCTAAGTTTGCTCAAAAACGATCCATTTCACCTAAATTAGCTCTTAAATGATCCATTTCACCTAAGTTTGCTCAAAAACGATCCATTTCACCTTAGTTAGCTCAAAAACGATCCATTTCACCTAAATTAGCTCTTAAATGATCCATTTCACCTAAGTTTGCTCAAAAACGATCCATTTCACCTTAGTTAGCTCAAAAACGATCCATTTCACCTTAGTTAGTTCAAAAACATGGCATTTCACCTTAGTTAGCTCATAAATGACCCATTTCAACTAAGTTAGCTCAAAAATGATGCCCTTCACCTTAGTTAGCTCAAAAACGATTCATTTCACCTTACTTAGCTCAAAAACGATCCATTTCACCTTAGTTAGCTCAAAAATGATGCCCTTCACCTTAGTTAGCTCAAAAATGATTCATTTCACCTTAGTTAGCTCAAAAACGATCCATTTTACCTACGTTAGCTCTAAAATGACCCATTTAACCTTACTTAGCTCATAAATGATCCATTCTACCGAAGTTAGCTCTAAAATGACCCATTTTACCTAGGTTAGCTCCAAAATGATCCATCTTACCAAGGTTACCTCTAAAATGATGCATTTTACCTAAGTTTGCTCATAAGCGATCCATTGCACCTAGGTTAGCTCATAAACGATCCATTTCACCTATGTTAGCTCACAAATGATTAATTTCACCTAAATTAGCTCATAAATGTCATATATTCTTCTTCTTCTTCATTTTCTTCTTCTTCTTCTTCTAATCTTCTTCTTCTAACTTTCTTATTTCCCATTTTGCAGAATTCATTCACTTCACGGAAGCTTGCATAGATGGAGTGCTTGTTTGGATGAACTATGTTTCCTTTGTATCTATGAACTATGCATGTATGGTAGGATGACACTATTGTAATATGTATGGTTGGATGCATGTATGTCGAACTTGCTATGTATGGTTGATGGAACTATGCATGTATGATGAAATTATATGTGTTGGATATCTCATATGTTTGCTGTGAACTTGCCATGTGAAAAATATATATGTATCATCTATTTGCTGTGAAAATGGTTGGGTATATGAAAAAACAGAAAAAGAGCCAATATGCAGGCTCTTTGCCGTCTGCCACCGACGGCAACGGGCTCTTTGCCGTCCGCCGCGGATGGCAAAGAAGCCACGTGGCGTCCACCTGTGCTTCCTGGAAGCTGACCCATTTGGCTTCTTTGCCTACAGTGGCAGACGGCAAAGCCTTTGCCGTCAGTGGCAGACGGCAAAGAACCTGCCACGTAGTGACGTGTAGATGACATCATACAGCGGACGGCAAAGACCCTAGAAATTTTGCCGTCAGCGGCGGACGGCAAAGGCCTTCCGTTAGCCACTTAACGGACTGACAGCGCAATTATTGCCGTCCGCTCTCTTTGCCGTCTGCCTCTCTCTCTTTGCCGTCCGCCGCAGACGGCAAAGACTTTGCCGTCAGTAGCAGACGGCAAAGAACCTGTTTACCGAAGCCTACTTTGCCGGAGCCTTTTGCCGTCTGCCGTTGACGGCAAAGGCCTTTGCCGTCCGCCGTTCAGGTCTTTGCCGTCCGCCGTGGCAGACGGCAAAGTAGCTGATTCCTGTAGTGTAAGGGGCTAATTTGGATCCATATGTTTCATGATATGGTTAGGTTTACCTTAATACTTCTTTTGTAGTTGCGGATGCTTGCAAGAGGGGTTAATCATAAGTGGGATGCTTGTCCAAGTAAGGGCAGTACCCACGCACCGGTCCACCCACATATCAAATTATCAAAGTACCGAACGCGAATCATATGAGCATGATGAAAACTAGCTTGACGATAATTCCCATGTGTCCTCGGAAGCGCTTTCCTTTATATAAGAGTTTATCCAGGCTTGTCCTTTGCTTCAAAAAGGATTGGGCCATCTTGCTGCACCTTATTTACTTTTATTACTTCTTACCCATTACCAATTACCTTATCACAAAACCATCTGTTACCGATAATTTCAGTGCTTGCGGAGAATACCTTGCTGAAAACTGCTTATCATTTCCTTCTGCTCCTTGTTGGGTTCGACACTCTTACTTATCAAAAGGACTACAGTAGACCCCCTATACTTGTGGGTCATCAGCAGCCGACATGTTGTGGCTTTCAGAACCACTAGGTTTACTTGGTCTCAACCTACAAGGAGTGCGAGGACGCTCGCTATTAGCAGAGATAGATGATGTCTGAACACCCTTTGGGATACGTTGTTTGGGTGTTGGGGAACATAGTATTTCAGAATTTTCCTACGATCACGCAAGATCTATCTAGGAGATGCATAGCAATGAGAGGGGGAGATTATGTCTACGTACCCACATAGACCGAAAGCGGAAGCGTTATGAAACACGGTTGATGTAGTCGAATGTCTTCGCGATCCAACAGATCAAGTACCAAACGCATGACACCTCCGCGATCTGCACATGTTCAGCTCGGTGATGTCCCTCGTACTCTTGATCCAGTTGAGGCCGAGGGAGAGTTTCGTCAGCACGACGGCGTGATGACGGTGATGATGAAGGTACCGATGCAGGGCTTCGTCTAAGCACTACAACAATATGACCGAGGTGGAATTCCGTGGAGGGGCCACCGCACATGGCTAAACAATCAACTTGTGTGTTCTAGGGTGCCCCCTGCCCCGTATATAAAGGAGCAAGGGGGAGGCCGACCGGCCTCATAGGCGGGCCAAGGGGGGAGGAATCTGAAGGAAATATGCCCTAGAGGCAATAATAAGGTTATTATTTATTTCCTTATATCATGATAAATGTTTATTATTCATGCTAGAATTGTATTAACCGGAAACATAATACATGTGTGAATACATAGACAAACTTAGTGTCACTAGTATGCCTCTACTTGACTAGCTCGTTAATCAAAGATGGTTATGTTTCCTAACCATAAACAAAGTGTTGTTATTTGATTAACGAGGTCACATCATTAGTTGAATGATCTGATTGACATGACCCATTCCATTAGCTTAGCACCCGATCGTTTAGTATGTTGCTATTGCTTTCTTCATGACTTATACATGTTCCTATGACTATGAGATTATGCAACTCCCGTTTACCAAAGGAACACTTTGTGTGCTACCAAACGTCATAGCGTAACTGGGTGATTATAAAGGAGCTCTACAGGTGTCTCCAAAGGTAGATGTTGGGTTGGCGTATTTCGAGATTAGGATTTGTCACTCCGATTGTCGGAGAGGTATCTCTGGGCCCTCTCGGTAATGCACATCACATAAGCCTTGCAAGCATTGCAACTAATGAGTTAGTTGCGGGATGATGTCTTACAGAACGAGTAAAGAGACTTGCCGGTAACGAGATTGAACTAGGTATTGGATACCGACGATCGAATCTCGGGCAAGTAACATACCGATGACAAAGGGAACAACGTATGTTGTTATGCGGTCTGACCGATAAAGATCTTCGTAGAATATGTAGGAGCCAATATGGGCATCTAGGTCCTGCTATTGGTTATTGACCGGAGACGTGTATCGGTCATGTCTACATTGTTCTCGAACCGTAGGGTCCGCACGCTTAAACGTTACGATGACAGTTATTATGAGTTTATGCATTTTGATGTACTGAAGTTAGTTCGGAGTACCGGATGTGATCACGGACATGACGAGGAGTCTCGAAATGGTCGAGACATAAAGATTGATATATTGGACGGCTATATTCGGACACCGGAAGTGTTCCGGGTGATTTTGGAGAAAACCGGAGTACCGGAAGGGTTACCGAAACCCTCCGGGGAAGTAATGAACCTTATTGGGCCTTAGGGGAGAGAGAGGGCTGCGGCCTAGGAGGTGGCGCCCCCCCCCCCCCCCCACATGGGGAGTCCGAATTGGACTAGGGAGGGGGACGCGGCCCCTCTTTCCCTCTTCCTCTCCCCCTCTTTCCTTCCCCCTTAGGGTTTCCTAATTGGATTAGGAAAGGGGAGTCCTACTCCCACTAGGAGGAGGACTCCCCCTCCCCTTGGCGCGCCCCATAGGGCCGGCCGGCCTCCCCCTTGCTCATTTATATACGGGGACAGGGGGGCACCCTAGGACACACAAGTTGATCTTTGAGATCGTTCCTTAGCCGTGTGCGGTGCCCCCTGCCACCATATTCCACCTCGATCATATCGTTGTAGTGCTTAGGCGAAGCCCTGCGTCGGTAGAACATCAAGATCATCACCACGCCGTCGTGCTGACGGAACTCCTCCCCGAAGCTTTGCTGGATCGGAGCCCGGGGATCGTCATCGAGCTGTACATGTGCTAAGAACTCGGATGTGCCGGAGTAACGGTGCTTGGATCGGTCGGATCGGGAAGAAGACGTACGACTACTTCCTCTACGTTGTGTCAACGCTTCCATTGCGATCTACAAGGGTACGTAGATCATGCTCTCCCCCTCGTTGCTATGCATCACCATGATCTTGCGTGTGCGTAGGAAATTTTTTGAAATTACTACGTTACCCAACAGTGGCATCCGAGCCTAGGTTTTATGGTTTGATGTTATATGCACGAGTAAAACACAAGTGAGTTGTGGGGGATATAAGTCATACTACCTACCAGCATGTCATACTTTGGTTCGACGGTATTGTTGGATGAAGCGCCCCGGACCGACATTACGCGTACGCTTACGCGAGACTGGTTCTACCGCCGTGCTTTGCACACAGGTGGCTGGCGGGTGTCAGTTTCTCCAACTTTAGTTGAACAGAGTGTGGCTACGCCCGGTCCTTGCGAAGGTTAAAACGGAGTCTATTTGACAAACTATCGTTGTGGTTTTGATGCGTAGGTGAGATTGGTTCTTACTTAAGCCCGTAGCAGCCACGTAAAACTTGCAACAACAAAGTAGAGGACGTCTAACTTGTTTTTGCAGGGCATGTTGTGATGTGATATGGCCAAGACATGATGCTAAATTTTATTGTATGAGATGATCATGTTTTGTAGACGAGTTATCGGCAACTGGCAGGAGCCATATGGTTGTCGTTTTATTGTATGCAATGCAATTGCGATGTAATGCTTTACTTTATCACTAAGCGGTAGCGATAGTCGTGCAAGCATAAGATTGGCGAGACGACAACGATGCTACGATGGAGATCAAGGTGTCGCGCCGGTGACGATGGTGATCATGACGGTGCTTCGGAGATGGAGATCACAAGCACAAGATGATGATGGCCATATCATATCACTTATATTGATTGCATGTGATGTTTATCTTTTTATGCATCTTATCTTGCTTTGATTGACGGTAGCATTATAAGATGATCTCGCACTAAATTATCAAGAAGTGTTCTCCCTGAGTATGCACCGTTGCCAAAGTTCGTCGTGCCCAGACACCACGTGATGATCGGGTGTGATAAGCTCTACATCCATCTACAACGGGTGCAAGCCAGTTTTTGCACACGCAGAATACTCAGGTTAAACTTGACGAGCCTAGCATATGCAGATATGGCCTCGGAACACGGAGACCGAAAGGTCGAGCGTGAATCATATAGTAGATATGATCAACATAGCGATGTTCACCATTGAAAACTACTCCATCTCACGTGATGATCGGTTATGGTTTAGTTGATTTGGATCACGTGATCACTTAGAGGATTAGAGGGATGTCTATCTAAGTGGGAGTTCTTAAGTAATTTGATTAATTGAACTTAAACTTATCATGAACTTAGTACCTGATAGTATCTTGCTTGTTTATGTTGATTGTAGATAGATGGCTCGTGCTGTTGTTCCGTTGAATTTTAATGCGTTCCTTGAGAAAGCAAAGTTGAAAGATGATGGTAGAAATTACACGGACTGGGTCCGTAACTTGAGGATTATCCTCATTGTTGCTTAGAAGAATTACATCCTGGAAGCACCGCTGGGTGCCAGGCCTGCTGCTAGAGCAACACCAGATGCTATGAACGTCTGGTAGAGCAAAGCTGATGACTACTTGATAGTTCAGTGTGCCATGCTTTACGGCTTAGAATCGGGACTTCAACGACGTTTTGAACGTCATGGAGCATATGAGATGTTCTAGGAGTTGAAGTTAATATTTCGAGCAAATGCCCGGATTGAGAGATATGAAGTCTCCAATAAGTTCTATAGCTGCAAGATGGAGGAGAACAGTTCTGTCAGTGAGCATATACTCAAAATGTCTGGGTATAATAATCACTTGATTCAGATGGGAGTTAATCTTCCAGATGATTGCGTCATTGACAGAATTCTCCAATCACTGCCACCAAGCTACAAGATCTTCGTGATGAACTATAATATGCAAGGGATGAACAAGACTATTTCCGAGCTCTTCGCAATGCTAAAAGCTGCGGAGGTAGAAATCAAAAAGGAGCATCAAGTGTCGATGGTCAGCAAGACCACTAGTTTCAAGAAAAAGGGCAAAGGGAAGAAGAAGGGGAACTTCAAGTAGAACAGCAAGCAAGTTGCTGCTCAAGAGAAGAAACCCAAGTCTGGACCTAAGCCTGAAACTTAGTGCTTCTACTGCAAGCAGACTGGTCACTGGAAGCGGAACTGCCCCAAGTATTTGGCGGATAAGAAGGATGGCAAGGTGAACAAAGGTATATGTGATATACATGTTATTGATGTATACCTTACTAGAGCTCGCAGTAGCACCTGGGTATTTGATACTGGTTCTGTTGCTAATATTTGCAACTCGAAACAGGGACTATGGATTAAGCGAACACTGGCAAAGGACGAGGTGACGATGCGCATGGGAAACGGTTCCAAAGTCGATGTGATCGCGGTCGGCACGCTACCTTTACATCTACCTTCTGGATTAATATTAGACCTAAATAATTGTTATTTGGTGCCAGCGTTGAGCATGAACATTATATCTGGATCTTGTTTGATGCGAGACGGTTATTCATTTAAATCAGAGAATAATGGTTGTTCTATTTATATGAGTAATATCTTTTATGGTCATGCACCTTTGAGAAGTGGTCTATTTTTGATGAATCTCGATAGTAGTAACACACATATTCATAATGTTGAAGCCAAAAGATGCAGAGTTGATAATGACAGTGCAACTTATTTGTGGCACTGCCGTTTAGGTCATATCGGTATAAAGCGCATGAAGAAACTCCATACTGATGGACTTTTGGAACCACTTGATTATGAATCACTTGGTACTTGCGAACCGTGCCTCATGGGCAAGATGACTAAACACCGTTCTCCGGTACTATGGAGAGAGCAACATATTTGTTGGAAATCATACATACCGATGTATGTGGTCCGATGAATATTGAGGCTCGTGGCGGATATCGTTATTTTCTCACCTTCACACATGACTTAAGCAGATATGGGTATATCTACTTAATGAAACATAAGTCTGAAACATTTGAAAAGTTCAAAGAATTTCAGAGTGAAGTTGAAAATCATCGTAACAAGAAAATAAACTTTCTACGATCTGATCGTGGAGGAGAATATTTGAGTTACGAGTTTGGTGTACACTTGAAAAATTGTGGAATAGCTTCGGAACTCACGCCACCCAGAACACCACAGCGTAATGGTGTGTCCGAACGTCGTAATCGTACTTTACTAGATATGGTGCGATCTATGATGTCTCTTACTGATTTACCGCTATCGTTTTGGGGTTATGCTTTAGAGACGGCTGCATTCACGTTAAATAGGGCACCATCAAAATCCGTTGAGACGACGCCTTATGAACTATGGTTTGGCAAGAAACCAAAGTTGTCGTTTCTTAAAGTTTGGGGCTGCGATGCTTATGTGAAAAAGTTTCAACCTGATAAGCTCGAACCCAAATCGGAGAAATGTGTCTTCATAGGATACCCAAAGGAGACTGTTGGGTACACCTTCTATCACAGATCCGAAGGCAAGACATTCGTTGCTAAGAATGGATCCTTTCTAGAGAAGGAGTTTCTCTCGAAAGAAGTGAGTGGGAGGAAAGTAGAACTTGACGAGGTAACTGTACCTGCTCCCTTATTGGAAAGTACTACATCACAGAAAATTGTTTCTGCGACACCTGTACCAATTAGTGAGGAAGCTAATGATGATGATCATGAAACTTTAGGTCAAGATACTACTGAACCTCGTAGAACAACCAAAGTGAGATCCGCGCCAGAGTGGTACGGTAATCCTGTTCTGGAAGTCATGGTACTAAATCATGATGAACCTACGAACTATGAAGAAGCGATGGTGAGCCCAGATTCCGCAAACTGGCTTGAAGCCATGAAATCTGAGATGGGATCCATGTATGAGAACAAAGTATGGACTTTGGTTGACTTGCCCGATGATCGGCAAGCAATTGAGAATAAATGGATCTTCAAGAAGAAGACAGACGCTGATGGTAATGTTACTGTCTACAAAGCTCGACTTGTCGCAAAAGGTTTTCGACAAGTTCAAGGGGTTGACTACGATGAGACCTTCTCACCCGTAGCGATGCTTAACTCTGTCCGAATCATGTTAGCAATTGCCGCATTTTATGATTATGAAATTTGGCAAATGGATGTCAAAACTGCATTCCTGAATGGATTTCTGGAAGAAGAGTTGTATATGATGCAACCGGAAGGTTTTGTCGATCCAAAGGGAGCTAACAAAGTGTGCAAGCTCCAGCGATCCATTTATGGACTGGTGCAAGCCTCTCGGAGTTGGAATAAACGCTTTGATAGTGTGATTAAAGCATTTGGTTTTATACAGACTTTCGGAGAAGCCTGTATTTACAAGAAAGTGAGTGGGAGCTCTGTAGCATTTCTGATATTATATGTGGATAACATATTACTGATTGGAAATGACATAGAATTTCTGGATAGCATAAAGGGATACTTGAATAAGAGTTTTTCAATGAAAGACCTCGGTGAAGCTGCTTACATATTAGGCATAAAGATCTATAGAGATAGATCAAGACGCTTAATTGGACTTTCACAAAGCACATACCTTGACAAGATTTTAAAGAAGTTCAAAATGGATCAAGCAAAGAAAGGGTTCTTGCCTGTGTTACAAGGTGTGAAGTTGAGTCAGACTCAATGCCCGACCACTGTAGAAGATAGAGAGAAAATGAAAGATGTTCCCTATGCTTCAGCCATAGGCTCTATCATGTATGCAATGCTGTGTACCAGACCTGATGTGTGCCTTGCTATAAGCTTAGCAGGGAGGTACCAAAGTAATCCAGGAGTGGATCACTGGACAGCGGTCAAGAACATCCTGAGATACCTGAAAAGGACTAAGGATATGTTTCTCGTATATGGAGGTGACAAAGAGCTCACCGTAAGAGGTTACGTTGATGCAAGCTTTGACACTGATCCGGACGATTCTAAATCGCAAACCGGATACGTGTTTATATTAAACGGTGGAGCTGTCAGTTGGTGCAGTTCTAAACAAAGCGTCATAGCGGGATCTACATGTGAAGCGGAGTACATAGCTGCTTCGGAAGCAGCGAACGAAGGAGTCTGGATGAAGGAGTTCATATCCGATCTAGGTGTTATACCTAGTGCATCGGGACCAATGAAAATCTTTTGTGACAATACTGGTGCAATTGCCTTGGCAAAGGAATCCAGATTTCACAAGAGGACCAAGCACATCAAGAGACGCTTCAATTCCATCCAGGATCTAGTCCAGGTGGGAGACATAGAGATTTGCAAGATACATACGGATCTGAATCTTGCAGACCCGTTGACTAAGCCTCTTCCACGAGCAAAACATGATCAGCACCAAGGCTCCATGGGTGTTAGAATCATTACTATGTAATCTAGATTATTGACTCTAGTGCAAGTGGGAGATTGAAGGAAATATGCCCTAGAGGCAATAATAAAGTTATTATTTATTTCCTTATATCATGATAAATGTTTATTATTCATGCTAGAATTGTATTAACCGGAAACATAATACATGTGTGAATACATAGACAAACTTAGTGTCACTAGTATGCCTCTACTTGACTAGCTCGTTAATCAAAGATGGTTATGTTTCCTAACCATAAACAAAGTGTTTTTATTTGATTAACGAGGTCACATCATTAGTTGAATGATCTGATTGACATGACCCATTCCATTAGCTTAGCACCCGATCGTTTAGTATGTTGCTATTGCTTTCATCATGACTTATACATGTTCCTATGACTATGAGATTATGCAACTCCCGTTTACCAGAGGAACACTTTGTGTGCTACCAAACGTCACAATGTAACTGGGTGATTATAAAGGAGCTCTACAGGTGTCTCCAAAGGTAGATGTTGGGTTGGCGTATTTCGAGATTAGGATTTGTCACTCCGATTGTCGGAGAGGTATCTCTGGGCCCTCTCGGTAATGCACATCACATAAGCCTTGCAAGCATTGCAACTAATGAGTTAGTTGCAGGATGATGTATTACAGAACGAGTAAAGAGACTTGCCGGTAACGAGATTGAACTAGGTATTGGATACCGACGATCGAATCTCGGGCAAGTAACATACCGATGACAAAGGGAACAACGTATGTTGTTATTCGGTCTGACCGATAAAGATCTTCATAGAATATGTAGGAGCCAATATGGGCATCCAGGTCCCGCTATTGGTTATTGACCGGAGACGTGTATCGGTCATGTCTACATTGTTCTCGAACCGTAGGGTCCGCACGCTTAAATGTTACGATGATAGTTATTATGAGTTTATGCATTTTGATGTACCAAAGATAGTTCGGAGTCCCGGATGTGATCAAGAACATGACGAGGAGTCTCGAAATGGTCGAGACATAAAGATTGATATATTGGACGGCTATATTCGGACACCGGAAGTGTTCCGTGTGATTTCGGAGAAAACCGGAGTACTGGAAGGGTTACCGGAACCCTCCGGGGAAGTAATGGGCCTTATTGGGCCTTAGGGGAGAGAGAGGGCTGCGGCCTAGGAGGTGGCGCCCCCCCCCCCCCCCCCACATGGGGAGTCGGAATTGGACTAGGGAGGGGGCGCGACCCCTCTTTCCCTCTCCCTCTCCCCCTCTTTCCTTCCCCCTTAGGGTTTCCTAATTGGATTAGGAAAGGGGAGTCCTACTCCCACTAGGAGGAGGACTCCCCCTCCCCTTGGCGCGCCCCATAGGGCCGGCCGGCCTCCCCCTTGCTCCTTTACATACGGGGGCAGGGGGCACCCTAGGACACACAAGTTGATCTTTGAGATCGTTCCTTAGCCGTGTGCGGTGCCCCCTGCCACCATATTCTACCTCGATCATATCGTTGTAGTGCTTAGGCGAAGCCCTGCGTCGGTAGAACATCAAGATCGTCACCACGTCGTCGTGCTGACGGAACTCCTCCGCGAAGCTTTGCTGGATCGGAGCCCGGGGATCGTCATCGAGCTGTACGTGTGCTAAGAACTCGGAGGTGCCGGAGTAACGGTGCTTGGATCGGTCGGATCAGGAAGAAGACGTACGACTACTTCCTCTACGTTGTGTCAACGCTTCCGTTGCGATCTACAAGGGTACGTAGATCATGCTCTCCCCCTCGTTGCTATGTATCACCATGATCTTGCGTGTGCGTAGGAATTTTTTTGAAATTATTACGTTACCCAACAGAATCCCCCTCCTAGTAGGAGTAGGACTCCCCCCTTTCCTAGTCCTACTAGGAGAAGAAGGAAGGCGTGGGAAGAGAAGGAAGGAGGGGGTGCCGCCCCACCCCCTAGTCTAATTCGGACTAGGCCCATGGGGGGCGCGCGGCCAGCCCTTGGCAGCCCCTCTCTCTCTCTCCCTAGGCCCAATAAGGCCCATTACTTCTTCGGTGGTTCCGATAACCCTTCCGGCACTCCGATATATATATCCGGTGACCCCCGGAACTCATCCGGTGTCTGAATATAGTCATCCAATATATCAATCTTTATGTCTAGACCATTTCGAGACTCCTCTTCATGTCCGTGATCACATCCAGGACTCCGAACAACCTTCTCTACATCAAAACACATAAACTCATAATACAGATCGTCATCGAACGTTAAGCGTGCGGACCCTACGGGTTCGAGAACTATGTAGACATGAACGAGACACATCTCCGGGCAATAACCAATAGTAGAACCTAGATTCTCATATTGGTTCCTACATAATCTACGAAAATCTTTATCGGTCAAACCGCATAACAACATACGTTTTTCCCTTTCTCATCGGTATGTTACTTGCCCGAGATTCAATCATCGGTATCTCAATACCTAGTTCAATCTCGTTACCGGCAAGTCTCTTTACTCATTCCGTAATGTATCATCCCGCAACTAACTCATTAGTCACATTGCTTGCAAGGCTTATAGTGATGTGCATTGCCGAGAGGGCCCATAGATACCTCTCCCACAATCGGAGTGACAAATCCTAATCTCAATCTATGCCAACTCAACAAACACCATCAGAGACACCTGTAGAGCATCTTTATAGTCACCCAGTTATGTTGTGATGTTTGATAGCACACCAAGTGTTCCTCCGGTATTCGGGAGTTGCATAATCTCATAGTCATATGAACATGTATAAGTTATGGAGAAAGAAATAGCAATAAACTAAATGATCATAGTGCTAAGCTAATGGTGTTGGGGAACGTAGCAGAAATTCAAAATTTTCCTACGTGTCACCAAGATCTATCTATGGAGAGACCAGCAACGAAGGGAAGGAGAGTTGCATCTACATACCCTTGTAGATCGCTAAGAGGAAGCGTTCAAGTGAACGGGGTTGATGGAGTCGTACTCGTCGTGATTCAAATCACCGATGACCAAGTGCCGAACGCACGGCACCTCCGTGTTCAACACACGTACAGCCCGGTGACGTCTCCCACGCCTTGATCCAGCAAGGAGAGAGGGAGAGGTTGAGGAAGACTTCATCCAACAGCAGCACAACGGCGTGGTGGTGGTGGAGGAGCGTGGCTATCCTGCAGGGCTTCGCCAAGCACCACAGAAGAGGAGGAAGAAGAGACGCAGGGCTGCACCAAGAGATTGAATCGCGCGTTGTAGGCAGCCCCTAGGCCTCATATATATAGGGGAAGGGGAGGGCTGCGCCCCCTCTAGGGTTTCCCACCCCAAAAGGGGGGGCGGCAGCCCTAGATGGCCAAGGGGTGGCGGCCAAGGGAGGGGAGAAGGGGGAGGCGCCCCTAGGGTGGGCCTTAAGGCCCATCTGGACCTAGGGTTTGCCTCTTCCCACTTCCCCTGCGCCTTGGGCCTTGGTGGGAGGTGCACCAGCCCACTAAGGGGCTGGTCCCTCACCACTCTTGGCCCATGCAACCTTCTGGGGTTCGTGGCCCCACTTGGTGGACCCCCGGAACCCTCCCGGTGGTCCCGGTACGTTACCGATAAACCCCGAAACTTTTCCGGTGACCAAAACAGGACTTCCCATATATAAATCTTTACCTCCGGACCATTCCGGAACTCCTCGTGACGTCCGGGATCTCATCCGGGACTCCGAACAACATTCGGTAACCACATACTAACTTCCTTTATAACCCTAGCGTCATCGAACCTTAAGTGTGTAGACCCTACGGGTTCGGGAGACATGCAGACATGACCGAGACGTTCTCCGGTCAATAACCAACAGCGGGATCTGGATACCCATGTTGGCTTCCACATGTTCCACGATGATCTCATCGGATGAACCACGATGTCAAGGACTTAATCAATCCCGTATACAATTCCCTTTGTCTATCGGTACGATACTTGCCCGAGATTCGATCGTTGGTATCCCGATACCTTGTTCAATCTCGTTACCGGCAAGTCTCTTTACTCGTTCCGTAACACATCATCCCGTGATCAACTCCTTGATCACATTGTGCACATTATGATGATGTCCTACCGAGTGGGCCCAGAGATACCTCTCCGTCACACGGAGTGACAAATCCCAGTCTCGATTCGTGCCAACCCAACAGACACTTTCAGAGATACCCGTAGTGTACCTTTATAGCCACCCAGTTACGTTGTGACGTTTGGCACACCCAAAGCACTCCTACGGTATCCGGGAGTTGCACAATCTCATGGTCTAAGGAAATGATACTTGACATTAGCAAAGCTTTAGCATACGAACTACACGATCTAGTGCTATGCTTAGGATTGGGTCTTGTCCATCGCATCATTCTCCTAATGATGTGATCCCGTTATCAACGACATCCAATGTCCATGGTTAGGAAACCATAACCATCTATTGATCAACGAGCTAGTCAACTAGAGGCTTACTAGGGACACGGTGTTGTCTATGTATCCACACATGTATCTGAGTTTCCTATCAATACAATTATAGCATGGATAATAAACGATTATCATGAACAAGGAAATATAATAATAACTAATTTATTATTGCCTCTAGGGCATATTTCCAACAGTCTCCCACTTGCACTAGAGTCAATAATCTAGTTCACATCGCCATGTGATTAATACTCACAGGTCACATCGCCATGTGACTAACACCCAAGAGTTTACTAGAGTCAGTAGTCTAGTTCACATCACTTATGTGATTAGCACTCAATGAGTTCTGGGTTTGATCATGTTGCTTGTGAAAGAGGTTTTAGTCAACGGGTCTGAACCTTTCAGATCCGTGTGTGCTTTACAAATCTCTATGTCATCTCCTAGATGTACCTACCACGTTCTATTTGGAGCTATTCCAAATAACTGTTCTACTTTGTTTCTCCATTATACGTATCCGGTATCTCTACTCAGAGCTATCCGGATAGGTGTTAAAGCTTGCATCGACGTAACCCTTTACGACAAACTCTTTACCACCTCCATAATCGAGAAAAATTCCTTAGTCCACTAGTTACTAAGGATAACTTTGACCGCTGTCCTGTGATCCATTCCTGGATCACTCTTGTACCCCTTGACTGACTCACGGCAAGGCACACTTCAGGTGCGGTACACAGCATAGCATACTGAAGAGCCTACGTCTTAAGCATAGCGGACGACCTTCGTCCTTTCTCTCTATTCTGCCGTGGTCGAGCTTTAAGTCTTAACTTCATACCTTACAACTCAGGCAAGAACTTCTTCTTTGACTGATCCATCTTGAACACCTTCAAGATCATGTCAAGGTATGTGCTCATTTGAAAGTTCCATTAAGCGTTTTGATCTATCCATATAGATCTTGATGCTCAATGCTCAAGTAGCTTAATCCAGGCTTTCAATTGAAAAACACTTTTCAAATAACCCTATATGCTTTCTTAGAAATTCTACATCATTTCTGATCAACAATATGTCAACAACATATACTCATCAGAAATTCTATAGTGCTCCCACTCACTTCTTTGGAAATACAAGTTTCTCATAAGCTTTGCATAAACCAAAATCTTTGATCATCTCATCAAAGCATACATTCCAACTCCGAGATGCTTACTCCAGTCCTTAGAAGGATTGCTGGAGCTTTGCATACTTATTAGCATATTTCAGGGTTGACAAAACCTTCTGGTTGTATCACATACAACCTTTCCTCATAAATCGTCGAGGAAACAATGTTTTGACATCCTATCTGCAAGATTTCATAAATAGTGCAGTAACTGCTAATATAATTCCAACAGACTTTTCAGCATCGCTACAGGTGAGAAAGTCTCATCGTAGTCAACTCCTTGAACTTGTCGAAAACATCTTAACGACAAGTCGAGCTTTCTTAATGGTGACATTTACCATCATTGTCCGTCTTCCTTTTAAAATCCATCTATACTCAAAGCCTTACGACCATCAAGTAGTTCTTCCAAAGTCTACACTTTGTTTTCATACATGGATCCTCTCTCGGATTTTATGGTCTCGAGCCATTTATTGGAATCCGGGCCCACCATCGCTTCTCCATAGCTCGTAGGTTCATTGTTGTCTAGCAACATGACTTCTAAGACAGGGTTACGTACCACTCTGAAGTAGTACGCATCCTTGTCATCCCACGAGGTTTGGGAGTGACTTGATCCGAAGTTTCATGATTACTATCATAAGCTTCCACTTCAATTGGTGTAGGTGCCACAGGAACAACTCTTTGTGCCCTGCTATACACTAGTTGAAGAGACGGTTCAATAACCTCATCAAGTCTCCACCATCCTCCCACTCAATTCTTTCGAGAGAAACTTTTCCTCAAGAAAGGACCCGATTCTAGAAACAATCCCTCATTGCTTTCGAATCTGAGACAGGAGGTATACCCAACTGTTTTGGGTGTCCTATGAAGATGCATTTATCCGCTTTGGGTTTGAGCTTATCAGCCTGAAACTTTTTCACATAAGCGTTGCTGCCCCAAACTTTCAAGAAATGACAGCTTAGGTTTCTCTAAACCATAGTTCATACGGTGTCATCTCATCGGAATTATGTGGTGCCCCTTTTAAAGTGAATGTGGTTGTCTCTAATGCCTAACCCATAAACTATTGTGGTAATTCGATAAGAGACATCATGGTATGCATCATATCCAATAGGGTGCAGTTATGATGTTCGGACACACCATCACACTATGGTGTTCCAGGCTGTATAGGTTGTGAAACAATTTCCACAATGTCTTAATTCTATGCCAAACTCGTAATTCAGATATTCATCTCTATGATCATATCATAGATATTTTATCCTCTTGTCACGATGATCTTTCAACTTCACCCTGAAATTACTTGAACCTTTCAATAATTCAGACTCGTGATTCATCAAGTAAATGCACTCAACATCCACTCAAATCATCTGTGAAGAAAGAACATAACGATATCCACTACATGCCTCAGCACTCATTGGACTGCACACATCAAAATGTATTACTTCCAACAATTTGCTTTCTAGTTCCATTTTACTGAAACCGAGGCTTTCAGTCATCTTGCCCATGTGGTATGATTTGCATGTCTCAAGTGATTCAAAATCAAGTGAGTTCAAACGGTCCATTTGCATGGAGTTTCTTCATGCATAAATGCCAATAGACATGGTTCGCATGTCTCAAACCTTTCAAAAACGAGTGAGCCCAAAGATCCATCAACATGGAGCTTCTTCATGCGTTTTATACCGATATGACTTACGTGGCAGTGCCACAAGTAGGTGGTACTATCATTACTATCTTTTGGCATGAACATGTGTATCACCACGATCGAGATTCAGTAAACCATTCATTTCAGGTGTAAGACCATTGAAGGTATTATTCAAATAAACAGAGTAACTATTATTCTCCTTAAATGAATAACCGTATTGCAATAGACATAATCCAATCATGTCTATGCTCAACGCAAACACCAATCTCGATGGTAGAGGGAGCGTACGATGCTTGATCATATCAACATTGGAAACACTTCCAACACATATCGTCAGCTCACCTTTAGCTAGTCTCCGTTTATTGCGTAGCTTTTATTTCGAGTTACTAACACTTAGCAACCGAACCGGTATCTAATACCCTGGTGCTACTAGGAGTACTAGTAAAGTACACATCAACATAATGTATATCCAATATACTTTTAGCGACCTTGCCAGCCTTCTAATCTACCAAGTATCTAGGGTAATTCCGCTCCAGTGGCTGTTCCCCTTATTACAGAAGCACTTAGTCTCGGGTTTGGGTTCAACCTTGGGTTTCTTCACCAGAGCAGCAGCTGATTTGCCGTTTCATGAAGTATCCCTTCTTGCCCTTGCCCTTCTTGAAACTAGTGGTTTCACTAACCATCAACAATTGATGCTCCTTCTTGATATCTACTTTTGCGGTGTCAAACATCGCGAATATCTCAAGGATCATCATATATGTCCCTGATATATCATAGTTCATCACGAAGCTCTAGCAGCTTGGTGGTAATGACTTCGGAGAAACATCACTATCTCATCTGGAAGATCAACTCCCGCTTGATTCAAATGATTGTTGTACTCAGACAATGTGAGCACAAGCTCAACAATTGAGCTTTCTCCCTTAGTTTGTAGGCTAAGAAAATCGTCGGAGGTCTTATACCTCTTGACGTGGGCACAAGCCTGAAATCCCAATTTCAGCCCTCAAAACATCTCATATGTTTCGCGACGTTTCAAAACGTCTTTGGTGCCTCAATTCTAAACCGTTTAACTGAACTATCATGTAGTTATCAAAACGTGTATGTCAGATGTTCACAACATCCACAGACCACGTTCGAGGTTCAGCACACTGAGCGGTGCATTAAGGACATAAGCCTTCTAAGAAGCAATGAGGTCAATTCTCAGTTTACGGACCTAGTCCGCATAATTGCTACTATTAACTTTCAACTAATTTTTCTCTAGGAACATATCTAAACAGTAGAACTATAGCGTGAGCTACGACATAATTTGCAAAATCCTTTTGACTATGTTCAGGATAATTAAGTTCATCTTATGAACTCCCACTCAGATAGACATCCCTCTAGTCATCTAAGTGATTACATGATCCGAGTCAACTAGCCCGTGTCCGATCATCACGTGAGACGGACTAGTCAACGTCGGTGAACATCTTCATGTTGATCGTATCTTCTATACGACTCATGCTCGACCTTTCGGTCTTCTGTGTTCCGAGGCCATGTCTGTACATGCTAGGCTCGTCAAGTTAACCCTAAGTGTTTTGCGTGTGTAAATCTGTCTTACACCCGTTGTATGTGAACGTTAGAATCTAACACCCGATCATCACGTGGTTCTTCGAAACACGAACTGTCGCAACGGTGCACAGTTAGGGGAGAACACTTCTTGAAATTTTAATAAGGGATCATCTTATTTACTACCGTCGTTCTAAGCAAATAAGATGTATAAACATGATAAACATCACATGCAATCAAATAGTGACATGATATGGCCATCATCACTTTGCTCCTTTTGATCTCCATCTTCGGGGCTCCATGATCATCATCGTCACCGGCATGACACCATGATCTCCATCATCATGATCTCCATCATCGTGTCTTCATGAAGTTGCCTCGCCATCTATTACTTCTACTACTATGGCTAACGGTTAGCAATAAAGTAAAGTAATTACATGACGTTTAAGTTGACACGCAGGTCATAAATAAATAAAGACAACTCCTATGGCTCCTGCCGGTTGTCATACTCATCGACATGCAAGTCATGATTCCTATTACAAGAACATGATCAATCTCATACATCACATATATCATTCATCACATCCTTTGGCCATATCACATCACATAGCATACCCTGCAAAAACAAGTTAGACGTCCTCTAATTGTTATTTGCATGTTTTTACGTGGTTGCTATGGGTTTCTAGCAAGAACGTTTCTTACCTACGCAAAGACCACAACGTGATATGCCAATTGCTATTTACCCTTCATAAGGACCCTTTTCATCGAATCCGATCCGACTAAAGTGGGAGAGACAGACACCCGCTAGCCACCTTATGCAACTAGTGCATGTCAGTCGGTGGAACCAGTCTCACGTAAGAGTACGTGTAAGGTCGGTCCGGGCCGCTTCATCCCACGATGGCGCCGAATCAAGATAAGACTAGTAACGGCAAGCATATTGAACAAAATCAACGCCCACAACTACTTTGTGTTCTACTCGTGCATAGAATCTACGCAATAGACCTAGCTCATGATGCCACTGTTGGGGAACGTAGCAGAAATTCAAAATTTTCCTACGTGTCACCAAGATCTATCTATGGAGAGACCAGCAACGAAGGGAAGGAGAGTTGCATCTACATACCCTTGTAGATCGCTAAGCGGAAGCGTTCAAGTGAACGGGGTTGATGGAGTCGTACTCGTCGTGATTCAAATCACCGATGACCAAGTGCCGAACGCACGGCACCTCCGTGTTCAACAAACGTACAGCCCGGTGACGTCTCCCACGCCTTGATCCAGCAAGGAGCGAGGGAGAGGTTGAGGAAGACTTCATCCAACAGCAGCACAACGGCGTGGTGGTGGTGGAGGAGCGTGGCTATCCTGCAGGGCTTCGCCAAGCACCACAGAAGAGGAGGAAGAAGAGACGCATGGACGCACCAAGAGATTGAATCGCGCGTTGTGGGCAGCCCCTAGGCCTCATATATATAGGGGAAGGGGAGGGCTGCGCCCCCTCTAGGGTTTCCCACCCCAAAAGGGGGGGGCGGCAGCCCTAGATGGCCAAGGGGTGGCGGCCAAGGGAGGGGAGAAGGGGGAGGCGCCCCTAGGGTGGGCCTTAAGGCCCATCTGGACCTAGGGTTTGCCTCCTCCCACTTCCCCTGCGCCTTGGGCCTTGGTGGGAGGTGCACCAGCCCACTAAGGGGCTGGTCCCTCACCACTCTTGGCCCATGCAACCTTCTGGGGTTCGTGGCCCCACTTGGTGGACCCCCGGGACCCTCCCGGTGGTCCCGGTACGTTACCGATAAACCCCGAAACTTTTCCAGTGACCAAAACAGGACTTCCCATATATAAATCTTTACCTCCGGACCATTCCGGAACTCCTCGTGACGTCCGGGATCTCATCCGGGACTCCGAACAACATTCGGTAACCACATACTAACTTCCTTTATAACCCTAGCGTCATCGAACCTTTAGTGTGTAGACCCTACGGGTTCGGGAGACATGCAGACATGACCGAGACGTTCTCCGGTCAATAACCAACAGCGGGATCTGGATACCCATGTTGGCTCCCACATGTTCCACGATGATCTCATCGGATGAACCACGATGTCAAGGACTTAATCAATCCCGTATACAATTCCCTTTGTCTATCGGTATGATACTTGCCCGAGATTCGATCGTCGGTATCCCGATACCTTGTTCAATCTCGTTACCGGCAAGTCTCTTTACTCGTTCCGTAACACATCATCCCGTGATCAACTCCTTGATCACATTGTGCACATTATGATGATGTCCTACCGAGTGGGCCCAGAGATACCTCTCCGTCACACGGAGTGACAAATCCCAGTCTCGATTCGTGCCAACCCAACAGACACTTTCAGAGATACCCGTAGTGTACCTTTATAGCCACCCAGTTACGTTGTGACGTTTGGCACACCCAAAGCACTCCTACGGTATCCGGGAGTTGCACAATCTCATGGTCTAAGGAAATGATACTTGACATTAGCAAAGCTTTAGCATACGAACTACACGATCTAGTGCTATGCTTAGGATTGGGTCTTGTCCATCGCATCATTCTCCTAATGATGTGATCCCGTTATCAACGACATCCAATGTCCATGGTTAGGAAACCGTAACCATCTATTGATCAACGAGCTAGTCAACTAGAGGCTTACTAGGGACACGGTGTTGTCTATGTATCCACACATGTATCTGAGTTTCCTATCAATACAATTATAGCATGGATAATAAACGATTATCATGAACAAGGAAATATAATAATAACTAATTTATTATTGCCTCTAGGGCATATTTCCAACAAATGGATGGGTCAAGTCAATCACATCATTCTCTAATGATGTGATCCCGTTCATCAAATGACAATTGTTCTCCATGGCTAGGAAACTTAACCATCTTTGATTAACGAGCTAGTCAAGTAGAGGCATACTAGTGGCACTCTGTTTGTCTATTTATTTGAAGGAAATATGCCCTAGAGGAAATAGTAAAGTTATTATTTATTTCCTTATTTCATGATAAATGTTTATTATTCATGCTAGAACTGTATTAACCGGAAACTTAGTATATGTGTGAATACATAGACAAACAGAGTGTCACTAGTATACCTCTACTTGAGTTGCTCGTTGAATCAAAGATGGTTAAGTTTCCTAACCATAGACATGAGTTGTCATTTGATTAACAGGATCACATCATTAGAGAATGATGTGATTGACTTGACCCATTATGTTAGCTTAGCATTCGATCGTTTAGTATAGTGATATTGCTTTCTTCATGACTTATACATGTTCCTATGACTATGAGGTTATGCAACTCCCGAATACCGGAGGAACACTTTGTGTGCTACCAAACATCACAACGTAACTGGGTGATTATAAAGGTGCTCTACAGGTGTCTCCGATGGTACTTGTTGAGTGGCATAGATCAAGATTAGGATTTGTCACTCTGATTGTCGGAGAGGTATCTCTGGGCCCTCTCGGTAATGCATGTCACTATAAGCCTTGCAAGCAATGTAACTAATGAGTTAGTTGCGGGATGATGCATTACGGAACGAGTAAAGAGACTAGCCAGTAACAAGATTGAACTAGGTATTGCGATACCGACGATCGAATCTCAGGCAAGTAACATACCGATGGCAAAGGGAACAACGTATGTTGTTATGCGGTTCGACTGATAAATATCTTCATAGAATATGTAGGAGCCAATATGGGCATCCAGGTTCCGCTATTGGTTATTGACCAGAGAAGTGTCTTGGTCATGTCTACATAGTTCTCGAACCCGTAGGGTCTGCACGCTTAATGTTCGTTGACGATATAGTAGTCATGAGTTATGTATGTTGGTAACCTAATGTTGTTCGGAGTTCCGGATAAGATCACGAACATGATGAGGAACTCCAGAATGGTCCGGAGATAAAGTTTGATATATGGTATCATAGTGTTTGGTCTCCGGAAGGGTTCCGGAATTCACCGGAAGGGGTTCCGGATGTTTCCCGAAAAGTTTGGGTATGAGAACACTTTATTTGGGCTAAAGGGAAAAGCCCACAAGGTTTTTGGAAAACGCAAAAGGAAGTTTTGCGGAGTCCAGGGGCCAGACGGCAGGGTCCCTGGCGTCGGGGTCTAAAAGCCGGGAACCCTGGCGTCTGGCCCTAGAGTCCGAGAAGGACTCTTTCCTTTCGGGTGAAACCGACTTTGTGGAGGCTTTTACTCCAAGTTTCGACCCAAGGCTCAACATATAAATATAGGGGTAGGGCTAGCACCCAAGACACATCAAGAAACACCAAGCCGTGTGCCGGCAAGCCCGTCCCCTCCAGTTTATCCTCCATAATAGTTTTCGTAGTGCTTAGGCGAAGCCCTGCGAAGATTGTTCTTCACCAACACCGTCACCACGCTGTCGTGCTGCCGGTACTCATCTACTACTTCGGCCCTCTTGCTGGATCAAGAAGGCAAGGACGTCATCGAGCTGAACGTGTGCTGAACGCGGAGGTGCCGTACGTTCGGTACTTGATCGGGATAGATCGTGAAGGTGTACGACTACATCAACCGCGTTGATAAACGCTTCCGCTTTCGGTCTATGAGGGTACGTAGACATACTCTCCCCTCTCGTTGCTATGCATCACCATGATCTTGCGTGTGCGTAGGATTTTTTTGAAATTACTACGTTCCCCAACAGTATTCACACATGTACTAAGTTTCTGGTTAATGCAATTCTAGCATGAATAATAAACATTTATCATGATATAAGGAAATATAAATAACAGCTTTATTATTGCCTCTAGGGTATACTTCCTTCATTGAGTGCCTGAAGCACACCGATATGGATTTTATCGAAATGGCTGTCAGCATTCAAACTAAATAGCAATCCCAAATGCTCATCACAGTTAACGGGACAAATCTCTGCTCGGTACTGTTGAAATATCTCAGTTCAACAACATTGACAGGGCTCCACGGATACTCACAACAGAGTGCCTCGCAGAAATCTGTGAACGAAACGCTGGTTTCTACCACTTTAGGATAGAAAAATCCGGAAATCATACACGGTTTAGTTCCACGCAGCTCACTAGTTTCCATTCTAACCGCCAGCCGAAAAGCAAGTGCAGGATCAACCTATTCGATTGAAATAAGATAAAGGGCGCAGTTAGGCCGGAAATTTTCAGAAACATTGCGCCGACTCACGCCAACGGTGGTCAAATACAGCCTAATTTACGGATCTCCTAATCAATTTGAGAGGAATGATGCTTACCCACGTGGAATCCTTAAATTATCAGCCTCTAATTCGACCCAATCATCTCCACGGTCGATGGGCCGGACGGGGTGCCCCCCTGACATCGCTTCCTAATCCTAGATGGGGAGAGAGGGTACATGCAGCGGAGGCGGCACGACGGCGGCGGAGGGGACGGCACGGAAGCGACTAGATCTGATTCAGGTCATAGTGAGTGCCAGTTTCACGACCCCACAGGTTATCACGTAACGGTCAAAATGTGGACTCCACCCTACGCGTCCCCACTCGCCAGAGTTAATGGTCAATACATTGACCCGGCGTCAACGTCCGCTGTGACCAGTTCTGAGGGTTTCGGGCAAGGGAGTGGGAAAAGGTGAGCAAAAGTTAAGAGCATGGGGATAAATGAGTAGAGCTAAGGAACTAGGGGGACAAAAATAGAAAACCCTATATGTTATCCATGTGTCATTTACCTTCTAATTAAGCACGTCGTACAAATTGTATTTGTTATGATTAATTGCATTGCGCATTATAATTGTATGATTTTTTCGGTATTTCTATTATGTTGCATTGTAATATTATTTTTAAAACACAAATTAAATAGTTCTCATTGTTTTCATGTAGGCATAGGTAAATTTGCCAATGTTATACAAGATTGACATATTAATTTACATTTTAGTACCGATTTATTTACTCTATGTGTTTTTAGTTTGGTATATGAAGTAAGGTGTATTTATATATAGTATATATCCATTATAACTGTTGGGTTAAGTATTTGTTTCCATGATCATCTAATTTAGTTAAGACACATGCACTTAGTATGACCAATGATGGAAAACCGACCACACTTTCTAGAAAGAAACTATTGAGGAACGTAGTAGAAAATAAAAATTTGTTTCATACGTAAGAACATGCCCATGATCACTATGAAGATATCGGGGCTAGATCAAGCATAACAACAAACGCAGCGGATAAGAGATTTGGTGATGACGTGCAAATTCCCGGAGCTTGGTATTACCTCCCTGCGGCATGAGAATAATCCCCTTGATCGAGCACTGAAAGCATGATGCCTCTATGGTATCCACGCATACCATGTCAGTGTTTAAATAACACTTGTCATTCAGAACAAATTGCTACCGAAGAACTAGAGAACGACCTGCCTTCTATGCGTGGATGGAAGAGAGATGGCACAAGGGAGGGGCACAACCTTGGATCAACTAGTATCTCACAGTTGTGTTGTATCATGTGTAGTTTTGGTCTGCCCCTCCCCTCTGTATATAGAGAACCAAAGGGGTTTGCAACTTGGCCCCTGAGTTTCTTGGTCCGCAAGGTATATGGCCTCCAAGGCACCAAGGTACTTGGCTCCGGAGGCACCTACTTGCCTTCCCACTTTTTGTGAACGTAGCATGCAATTTCAAAAAAAATTCTATGATCATGCAAGATCTATCTAGGAGATGCATAGAAATGAGAAAGGGAGAGTGTGTCCACGTACCCTCGTAGACCAAAAAAATTCCTATGTTCACGCAAGATCTATCTAGTAGGATTCGCCCCCCTTTTTTCCTTTCTCATTGGAGGGGAAAAGGAAGGAGAGGGAGAGGGAGAGGGAAAGGGGGTCGCGCCCCCTCTTCCTTGTCCTATTCGGACTCCCTTGGAGGGGGCACACGCTACCCCTTGTGGGCTCCCCTCTCTCTCCCCTAAGGCCCATGTAGGCCCAATACTTTCCCGGGGGGTTCTGGTAACCCCTCGGTACTCCGAAATATACCCGAACCTTTTCGAAACCATTCTGGTGTCCGAATATCATCGTCCAATATATTAATATTTACCTCTCGACCATTTTGAGACTCCTCGTCATGTCTGTGATCTCATCCGGGACTCTGAACAAACTTCGGTCACCAAAAACACAAAACTCATAATACAATTCGTCATCGAACATTAAGCGTGCGGACCCTACGGGTTTGAGAACTATGTAGACATGACCGAGACACATCTCCGGTCAATAACCAATAGCGGAACCTGGATGCTCATATTGGCTCCTACATATTCTACGAAGATCTTTATCGGTCAAACCGCAATAACAACATACGTTATTCCCTTTGTCATCGGTATGTTACTTGCCCGAGATTCGATCGTCGGTATCCTCATACCTAGTTCAATCTCATTACCGGCAAGTCTCTTTACTCGCTCCGTAATGCATCGTCCCGCAACTAACTCATTAGTCACATTGCTTGCAAGTCTTATAGTGATGTGCATTACTGAGAGGGCCCAGAGATACCTCTCTGATACTTGGAGTGACAAATCCTAATCTTGATCTATACCAACCCAACAAACACCTTCGGAGACACCTGTAGAGCATATTTATAATCACCCAGTTACGTTGTGATGTTTGATAGTACACAAGGTGTTCCTTCAGTATTCGGGAGTTGCATAATCTCATAGTCAGAGGAATATGTATAAGTCATGAAGAAAGCAATAGCAATAAAACTTAACGATCAATATGCTAAGCTAACAGATGGGTCTTGTCTATCACATCATTCTCCTAATGATGTGATCCTGTTCATAAAATGACAACACATGTCTATGGTCGGGAAACTTAACCATCTTTGATTAACGAGCTAGTTAAGTAGAGGCATACTAGGGACACTTTGTTTTTGTCTATGTATTCACACATGTATCAAGTTTCCAGATAATACAATTCTAGCATGAATAATAAATATTTATCATGATATAAGAAAATATAAATAACAACTTTATTATTGCCTCTAGGGCATATTTCCTTCACCCACTTGGTAGGTGTGGGGCGCACCATGGTCCCACTCGTTCTACTAGCTGCTACCCTCTTGTGCAAGCCAAGAGGCAGCCAACTAGGATGTCCTAGAACCTTCTGAGAACCTTTTAGGACCCTTTCGGGCACTTTTATCATCGGGACCTCCGGAACACTTCCCGAAATAATCACTAATACTCCTATCATCTCGTCTTGCTCTATCAAACCAATGACCATTAACCGTGTGACCCTGTATGTTTGGTAATACATGGACATGAGTTGGAATACCTTCTGGTCAATAACTAACAATGGAGCATATGACACCATGATATATGACTCCCACATAGACACAAAGATCTTTTATTGAGCGAACCTTAGTTTAGCGTACACGGTTCCCTTTGCTTCATGATACATAACAAAACCCTGAGGTGAGACTCTTATGTGTATCCTCGTGAAGCAACTGTTGAGCAGTATACCGAGTTTTACTTGTTACCTGGTTTTGTTTCCTTTTGTTCATTCCATATTCCGGTATGTCTGTGATCACTATCACATATTGTCTGGCTAGGCGATGATGGATACCGCTATACCGAGTGGGCCTAGAGAGCATCTCTCCATCGTCGGAGGAGCAAATCCCAGCTAATCTTGTACTATAGAGTCCCTTTACATACTATCCGATAACGGTTAGTGTTGGATAACCCCAAAGTGGCCGTTTGATATGAAGGTCTAACGATATTCTCATGGTCTAGGTACATAAGTATATGTTAACATATTATGATGATATCGACAACAAAGTTGACGATGAATCTCACAGTATACCATAAGTCAGGTTTGTCCAACACCGCTGTTCTGCCAATAATTTGTCCTCAATATTGTCGGCAACGTTGTTACATTAACAGTGCCCATGATCAGAAAAGCGTGATCATCAACAATAGGTGAGCTAGTCTTAGAGGCGAGACTAGGGATCTACTTGGTGTTTATTTTCCACACATGCAAATGGGTAATCCTTCGAATCTCGTTTATATGTAGACTCGAGAACAATTGCAATTATAGCACGAAAATATAAACATTAATTATGAACATGGAAATAAACAATAACATTTATTATTGACTCTAGGGCATATTTCCAACAAAAAAATGTTCACACTACTTCACTAAAAACAGTGTGCACGTTGCCATGTATAGAGAGATAGTGGTTTCATGGGTCCCACCTAGCTAATCCTTCACTTTCCACTTTCTGATGTCTGCTTGTCTTCTCAGTGGCTCCCGGCCATGAAAGTATCCGATCCTGATTTGATCCACATCATGAGAGGATCATTTCGAAGGTCCCCTGGTTTTTTCTTCTTTTGGTCTTCACACACACGACCCACCGGCTAAGGTTGGGTGTACGGCCATGGGCTGGCCTTCTATGGTGACTTTTGTCTCCTCACACTCCTCGTCAATCTCCTTGGCCGGTCAACGATGACTAAGGTCGTGTTCATTAGTAACATCGTTATTCGTTTCAAGTAACATGCTAGTAACTTATTTTGTGTTTGTCATAACATGCTAATTTATTTGGATGGAAAATATGAAGGTGACATTGACAACTTCAACTATGGTTATGCCAAACTGGCTAGTACAAACAAACTCATGTTAGTAGAATAACCAAAAGTTGCGAAAGCTACCTACAAGGTTCTTAAGAAACCCCCCCCCCCCCCCCCCCCCCACATGCCAATTTGAGATAAAGAAAAGCCAGATTGGTCACAAATTATTCCTACTTTACTGCATTTCTTTCAAAGTATTCTTTGCAATTCAAAATTAAAAATAAAAATTAAACTTGAAACTGAAACAACAAGCTATCTGGGTAGATGACACATGCACACTGCGCTTTTTCAAACCGGTTCCGTACTTCTATTGCAACAGGCCCTTGTGCCGCTCCCGCGAGCAGCCCGGGCGGAAGCCTAGATCGCCGCAGCCGCTTCCCTTTCTCGCCTTCCTTCTCCCTCGCCGCCAGGGGACGCCGCCAGGCAGAGCCCGCGCGTGTGCCGGAGGCAGCCGGGCTCCCTCCATCCTCGCGAGGCTCCTGAGCGACGCGAGACGGCCGACCCTCGCGGTGGCTCTCGGCTCGGCGGCAGGTCGGGCCGCCGACGGATCTGTGGCCCGTTTGGTGGCGCTGTCGCGATGGCGGCGGCGTGGTCTGCGCGGGGCGGCGAGGCGCGGGCTCCTCCTCCTCCCGATCTGATGGCGTCGCGGTGGCGCCGGCGCTCGGGTGTGTGGCGGGGTCTGCGAGGGTGGTCGGCACGCGACGTCCTCCTCCCTGATCTGATGGCTCCACGGTAGCGCCAGTGCTCGGGCGGCGGTTGGCTTCGACAAGCGGTGGCGGGCGCTGGGCTCTCGGCGGTGCTCCGGCGTGTGCAGGCGGCGGCGGTCCCTATGCGCGGTCGGCGGCTCCATCTCTGACTCGGACGGCGTGGGGGATGGCGGCGGCCCGGCGTGGCCGGCGATCTGGATGCGGTTGTGCCGGTGGCTCGCTGATTTGCCGGTACTCCAGGGTATGCCTGGTGGTGCTGGTGGTGATGGCGGCCCGTGCACGAGAGTTGGATCCCTTCGAACTGATATGGGTGAAAACTTGCCTTCGGCTTCTGCTAAGGCCGACGGTGGCGGCGCTATCTGTGGCATTCCCTTCTTGAAGGCATCGCCATGGAGAAGTTCAAGGCCACTCTCTGCTACCTCCGGGGAAACCCTAGATCGGATGATCGGATGACGGCGGCGCTCGGGTGTCGTTCCTCCCTTGGGGGCGTCATTCTTGGAGGTACACACGTGATCGAGGGACCAAAGGACGGATTCTTTGGTGGACCGGTGCTTCATCCTACACACTGATGGCGATGGATCTTGACAGCGTGGCGCAATGCAGATTCGAAGTTCGCTGTGGGAGGATGGACTCGCGCAGGAGGACGACGTGGTGGCGTCGATGGTAGAGAGACCTGGCACGGTACATGCAACAATACAGCTCTGAAGATGGATTGGTGGCAGGTGGCTGCGGCGGCCTCATACCCGGCAGGCGTCCTAGTTGATGAGTACGCCGGACTGGTAGGTGCCCCATACCCGGCAGGCATCCTGGTTGGGACCTCAGGTCTTAGATGTTTAGGTTTGGCTGCGATGTCTGTTTGGTATTAGGCACAGACTATATGCACCCCTTCATCAATTGGATAGGTGTAGCGGCAGTTGTTGCTTCGACGGTGGTTTTAGTCTTGCTGTTGTATGGCTTTGCAAGGTCTTATGATAATAATTAATAAAGTGGTCGTATGCATCGCCCAGATACAGAGACCGGGGATCATCCTCATTTTCTAAAAAAAATATACAACTGAAAATGAGAATATAATATAAGTGGCGATACCGCAAAGTTGTCACAATCCATCTTAATCAGTCATATCGACCAGGGAATAGTTCCAAACACGCAACACCCATGCTTTGACTCAAATCATTCCAATTAAGCCCGGAAAAGTGAGTGGAATAAATGCATGAGAGCAACTCCAACGCGGTGATCCATTTCGTCCGTGCGTGTCTATTTGGGTCACAGTGGATAGAAAAGTCGGTCCAACGCGCCGGCCCAAACGGACGCATGTCCGCTTTTCATCCGTCTGTCGACCCATTTTCGATCCATTTTTATCCTCATTTGCATCGGCGTGGACACGAGACGGATGTGCGCACCGCGCGCCAACTACACCTCCTGGCCCACCAATCGATGGCAAAGCCTCCACCATTTCCCTCCACTTTCCCAAAAAACCTCTCGCTCGCGCTCGCTCCTGACCGCTCGCCATGGACGACGACCTCAATGCCGCCGTCGGCCTTGCCTGCCTCGCCTTGTTCGGCATCACGGCCATCCCCTCCGGCAAAGGGAAGTCCTGCGCCCCCCACCAGACCACCATCGCGCCCAAGAAGAAGAAGCAGCTGACGCTGGAGGAGCGGGCCGCGGAGTCAGCGAAGAGAAAGGGCCGGAGGCACGCGACTGACGCGAGGGGTGAAGCAGCGGTCGCCACCGGTGCACAGCAGGAGGACACCAACGCCCGCGTCGCGACGGCAACGAGGGAGGTGCTGATCTACATAGGGTTAAACCCTGGCCAGCATAGGCTCGTCAACGCAGCCGTGGCCGTGGCCAGCACTGGCCCGTCCGCGTTTCCTCGGATGGTGCTCCCGGAGTCGCCGCGCACATCGTTGACTTACTTGATTCCCGGCTTCCACGTCTACCTACAAGCCTCCTGCCTCTGCGGGGAATGCTCGTCGGAGGTAGACGTGGAATGCTCGTCAACGCAGCCGTGGCCGTGGCCAGCACTGGCTCATCCGCGTTTCCTCGAATGGTGCTCTCGGAGTCGCCGCGCACATCGGTGACTTACCCGATTCCCGGCTTCCACGTCTACCTACAAGCCTCCTGCCTCTCCGGGGAATGCTCGTCGGAGGTGAGCGTGGCGGTGCCTTCCACGCCCGCGCCCATCGACCTCAATGCCACAACCGTAGCCGGTGGCTCATCATCCGGTGGGGTGAGGAAACGCATGTGGCAGATGCCAGCCAACGTGCTCCCAGATGCCCGCAACCTATTTGACAGAATGCCGGCGGCCGGTGACGACAAGACGGCCAACCGTTTCATGCAGAGCATCAGCTTCGATGGTGATATGGCGGCCGCTCGCTGTGCCACTGCGGCTGGCTACGATCCATAGGAGACACAAAGCCAGGACGATCGAGGGTCGTTCACGCCGTCGACCTATGATCAAGCTGGCATGCAGGACACCTTCATGCAAGATCAGGCCGGCCTGGACCTGGCCGGCTTCCTGCTCGACCATGAGTTTCCGGAGGACTACGGACTCGAGGAAGAGGATGAGTTGGACACCGACGAGGAAAAGCTCACCAGCCAAGCCGTCGGGGCGAAGTCGAAGCGCAAGAGTAGGTGGACGAAGGCATACACGGCGGCCGAGGACAAGCTCATTTCTGAGTGTTGGAGGGACATTGGGCAAGACCCCAAGGTCGGCGCTGAACAAAAGGCATCAACCTTTTGGACTCGTGTCCATCGTGAGTTCCACGAATGCAAGAAGTTTCCACCGTACCAAATCCAAAGCATGCGTGGGTGAGTGTCCATTTCGAAGCGATGGAAGGTGATCTAACAAGTGTGCAACAAGTTTTGTGCCACTTTTGAGAGCATCAAGTCACGCCCCGTGAGCGGCATCAGCATGCAAGACATGGTATGCATGCATGCGCTCCTCTTTGTTTTCATTTTGTTTATGCTTGCAAGTCCATTTCTATATCCATTTGCCAATATGCTTGCATGCATTTCATTTGTAGGCATTTCAAGCTTTCGAGGCATTCAAGGTCCAACGCGATGGCAAGTCCTTCAACCTCTCTCATTGTTGGAGGGTCATCAAAGACAAGGAGAAGTACAAGGCGCAATATTCCGCCCTCATGGTGCGCAATACTCCGCCCTCATGGTGCGCGGGGGAGAAGTACAAGCGGGATGCAGCTTCGAACGCCTTGATCGCAACCATGGAGGGCATGATGACCAAGAAGGACTCAAGGGAGGAGAAGCGCCGACAAAACAAGGAAGTGCAAATGAACGCCTTTAGGGAGATCCAAAGGAGGAGGCTTGAGATGAAGGCGGAGAAGCAAGCCAAGATGCTAGAGATCAAGACCGCAAATGCCAAGACCAAAGCGAAAAAAGTGGCTATCGCTAGCATGATCACGGGCGTGGATATCATGAAGGTGGACCTCAACATCGTGTCGCCGAGGAAGAGGCCGTGGTTCGAGAAAATGCAGGCTGACATGCTCAAGTTTGACGACAAGTGATCTATGGCGGCGAGCGCCATCCTTTTTTGTATGCTGGCAAGTGTGCTGGCATGACCATGACCGTGATGGTGTGATCGAACTCCCGCCCCTTTTTTGTGTGCTGGCAACTAGCAAATGCGCCAACACGAACTGTGTGGTGTTTCTGAGCTGGAATTGTATGCCGGCCGCTGGCATGATGTCGTCATGAACTTTCAGCGACGGCATGACCGCTGGCATGATCTACGGCCGCGGTCCTTTTTCAAATTCGTGCGCGGACATGAAATTGGTCATTGACGTTGGGCGCACTGCTGACGCAAATGTTAAACAAGACGGACGTCAAGCGGGCGACTGACCCAAATGAATAAAAAGCAGACTATGTCCGTGGCTCTAACCGTTTTGGATTTGCTCGTGTACATTGGATGAAACCGAGAAGGCGGGAACGCAAAACCATGTTTGTGCACTGCATGATACCCTGCGGTAACATTAGCAGCTCGATCATCTTTTAGTCTCTGTTCTGTATCGATATACGCGCATCATGTCTGGGTTGTGGCACTCCATGTCGACGAGACGAGGGAAGCCAGGGTGCGGAGGGCCATGGGGAGGTCTGATGCAGTGGGATCTGGGTCCTAGCGCCCAGATCCGACGGCTATGGTGGCTGACGTCGCTCAGAGCTGACGGACGACATGCGCGCTTGAGTGGGTGGCCACTGGGCTGTGTCTCGACGTGCTGCTCGGGAGCTGGGGCCGCGGCCCCAGGTTGGCGGCTATGGTGTTGCGACAAGCCATAAGGTGCCTTGGCGTGCAGCGGTGGAATGATGGTTGGAGGGCTTGCCGGCGGTGTTGTGATGTGTCGATGAGGTGGTGTTGGGAGCTTGGGTGAGGACCCTCTCTCGGTTGTGGCCCTGACCAGTGATGGCGGTGACTGTGGCCGTCATTGACTTTCTTGGAGGCATTGCGGCCGGAACCCTCTTTGGAGCTGGGCACTGGCGAGCGGGACCAGTGGAAGGTGACGGTGTTGGTGTCGAGGCTTCTGTGGAAACGATGATATGGGAGCGATGTCAGAGATGTGGAGGTAGTCGACTCTTCTTCGACGTGTTCGTAGGATTGCCTCGGCTAGTTTGTTGCCTCAATGGCGGGGCCACGGTGGCGGAGCCCCGGTGGTATACGATAACGGGTAGTAATAATCTTCTCCGGTGTCAGCCATGCCAAGTTCTCCTTTGTGGTTCTCCGTTAGAGTCGGAGCTGCACTGTCTGGTCGCAGGTGGCTGGGTTTGGCGCGGACCTTCATGCATCTCCACACGACCTCTTCGGTGTGGGTCCGATCATTGATCGTCTAAGGCGAAGTCGGAGTCGTTTGCTAAGGGTTTCGGGATGGCGATGACGCCTGTAGTGAAGGAGTGATGACGATGACGCATGAGTGGTGTCTCGATGAGACCCTCTTTGGAGTGGTGTGTGTGGGATTTTATGTGTGCTGCTGAGCAGCTACGATGGTTTTCGCCCAGTTCTCCATAATTAACTGGGCAATTTGGTTTTTGCGAGGTTTTCCCTAATTAATTGAGCAACTTTTTTCTTCTTAATGAATGCAGGATAACTACCATTTCAAAAAAAACATGCACATCACTTTCAGTTCAAATCCACGTCGGAGTTAAAAAGAGAGGCCATGGAAAACATACGAACTTGTAGGCGGGGAATATTGCAGTGCTTCCCTTGTCAGTTGTCACATTTCCACATCGACCAAGTTCAGAACTCAGAAAGAAGCTTGTAACTAACTAATTAAGTGATCATAGAACCTAGGTCGGAACATGAGCGTGCAGTTCTCCATTCATGGTGGATGGGCCAACTTTTATACGCGCTTCAATGTCAAAGCCCACATTGCAGGTGGAGGAGCGGCCATTTCCACTTCAGAGCTTGCACATGCTGCACTTGGTTTGGGACTCCGAAAGAATACAGCCAAGCAAACAATCTCAGTCGCTGATCGCTTGCTCTACTTGAGGACGATAATGTATCAAGATAAGATATTCATATATGTATGAACTTGTCTTTGTCTAATGTCTCTTGGATGTTAGGTGACATATTCCACAAAGATAAGACTGTCTCTGGTCCCTTCTCTCTACTCTACCTGCACTAGTCACCTACCAAGTGCCAACTAAGGGCCAATTTTTTTGGGCAATTCTTTTAGAATTGACCCTCTCTCCAGCCTTTTCAGAATTGTCACTTCACCTTTTTTTTACAACTCCTAGCTAGTTAAGGTCTAATTAGCTAGGAATTGTAAAAAAATATCAAATAGTAATTCTGGAAGAAGCTGGGGAAGGGGTCAATTCTGAAAGAATTGTCCAAAAGAACTGGCCCTAAGATCCAGAGTGTGTACATCCGGCGCCACCAGGCAAATATCCTTCCAATTGACTCCAAGCACCGACTCACTCACCAAGGGACTTCAGGTTATAGCTTGGTCAATCCTTTAATTAACTTAGCTCATCACATCAATCAATGGTTCGAGGAAGAATATCATACGAAAACTAATATTTAAAGAAGGATAGAAGGCCCCCACGTCGTCCTCCCCAGGGCGATTCGGGCAGCTGCGCATCTCGCCACCACAGCGCCCCCTGCATCCCCCTCCTCGCCGCCGCCCGTTAGCCTCCGCCGGGCGAAGCCCCTGCGCGATCCGTCGACGGCGGGGCTCTGGCGCGTCGGAGCGGCTCGGCTGTGAGCGGGGACTCGTGCGGCAACGGCAGCATGGTGCTCCTTCGCGTGCGCCTTTCATGCTCTGTGGCGGTGGGAGGGCGGCAGTGCTTGCGGCGGGGGGTGGGCGTCCCGTGCTCCGGCCATCTTTGGCCCGCACGATGCGCTTCGACTCCCAATCCGGCGGGTCGGGCCGCTGCCTGCGGTGCCTCACGGCGTGCGTGGCGGCTGGTCGTTCCCCCAGCCATGAGGGCGGCGTGGGGCTGCGGCGGAGCCATCTGCCTCGGCTTGGACGGCCGCGGAGGGCCTGGGCATGTGCTATCTTCTACGACGGATCTGCCGATTCCTACTCTCTCCAGTGAGCTCGACCTCAGGATGGGTGTGGTGAGTGCGCTGGGCTTCTACGCACAAGGTGACGGAAATATGCCCTAGAGGCAATAATAAAGTTATTATTTATTTCCTTATATCATGATAAATGTTTATTATTCATACTAGAATTGTATTAAACGGAAACATAATACATGTGTGAATACATAGACAAACAGAGTTTCACTAGTATGCCTCTACTTGACTAGCTCGTTGATCAAAGATGGTTATGTTTCCTAACCATAGACATGAGTTGTCATTTGATTAACGGGATCACACCATTAGGAGAATGATGTGATTGACTTGACCCATTCCGTTAGCATGGCACTTGATCGTTTAGTTTGTTGCTATTGCTTTCTTCATGACTTATACATGTTCCTATGACTATGATATTATGTAACTCCCATTTACCGGAGGAACACTTTGTGTGCTACCAAACGTCACAACGTAACTGGGTGATTATAAAGGTGCTCTACAGGTGTCTCCGAAGGTACTTGTTGGGTTGGCGTATTTCGAGATTAGGATTTGTCACTCCGATTGTCGGAGAGGTATCTCTGGGCCCTCTCGGTAATGCACATCACATAAGCCTTGCAAGCATTGCAACTAATAAGTTAGTTGCAGGATGATGTATTACGAAACGAGTAAAGAGACTTGCAGGTAACGAGATTGAACTAGGTATTGAGATACCGACGATCAAATCTCGGGCAAGTAACATACCGATGACAAAGGGAACAACGTATGTTGTTATGCGGTCTGACCGATAATAGATCTTCGTAGAATATGTAGGAGCCAATATGAGCATCTAGGTTCCGCTATTGGTTATTGACCGGAGACGTGTCTCGGTCATGTCTACATTATCCTCGAACCCGTAGGGTCCGCACGCTTAACGTTACGATGATAGTTCCATTATGAGTTTATATATTTTGATGTACCGAAGGTTGTTCAGAGTCCCGGATGTGATCACGGACATAACGAGGAGTCTCGAAATAGTCGAGACATAAAGATTGATATATTGGACAACTATATTCGGACACAGGAATGGTTCCGGGAATTATCGGATATAAAACGGAGTACCGGGGGTTACCGGAACCCCCCCCCCCCCCCCCCGGGGGGGGGGGTTAATGGGCCTCATGGGCCCAAAGTGGAGCAGAGGAGGGGCAGCCAGGGCAGGCTGCGCGCCCCCTCCCCCTCTAGTCCGAATTGGACAAGGAGGGAGGGGCGCCCCCCCCCCCTTTTCCTTTCTCTCCTCTCTTCCTTCCTTCCCCCTCTCCTAGTTGGACAAGGAAAGGAGGGAGTCATACTCCCGGTAGGAGTAGGACTCCTTCCTGGCGGACCTCCTCCTGGCCGGCCGCCCCTCCCCCTTGCACCTCTAGACAACAATTGATCCTTGAGATCTATTAGCCGTGTGCGGTGCCCTCCTCCACCATAATCCTCGATAATATTGTAGCGGTGCTTAGGCGAAGCCCTGCGACGGTAGAACATCAAAATCGTCACCACGCCATCGTGCTGACGGAACTCTTCCCCGACATTCTGCTGGATCGGAGTCCGGGGATCGTCATCGAACTGAACGTGTGCTAGAACTCGAAGGTGCCGTAGTTTCGGTGCTTGATCGGTCGGGCCATGAAGACGTACGACTACATCAACCGCGTTGTGCTAATGCTTCCACTTCCGCTTCCGGTCTACGAGGGTACGTAGACACCACTCTCCCCTCTCGTTGCTATGCATCACCATGATCTTGCGTGTGCGTAGGAAATTTATTGAAATTACTACGTTCCCCAACACAAGGTGTGCGCCGGGCTCGGCGTGATGCAGGTGCAGCTCTCGCCGCCTCTTGGATCGAGCTCTGCTCGCTCTCCCGATCTGGAGGCTTCGCATGGTGCGGCGGCCTATGTTTCCTGGTCAGGCTGCAAGTGCTCTTGCTGGTGTGTTGGTTTGGCTAGCAGACTGCAGGTTGGGGGCCGTGACACGACCGGCATAAAGCCGGGCTCCGGTTTCGGTTGGAGCCAACGACGGCGGTGCATGTGGGCACCGTATCCTTGCTGAAGGCGTCGTGCTTCTGGTGTTCGTCTTTCCTCCTAAATTGCTCCGGAGGAAACTTTGGATCTCAGGTCTCCCGGATCGGGCGATGGTGGCGCTCAACACCACACTCCCACTTGGGGCTTCGTCTTTGAGCTTGCCTTGGCTAGGGTGACCAGTGGCTTGAGGTGGTCCCATTAGGGTCTGTGTGGGTGTTGGCAGCGGAGAGGTGGTGCTCTGTCTTCGTGATCTTGGTTCGGCCATGCCTTTGGTTGCGTTGAGATGTTTGTCTTGGCGGTCGGGTGGTGGTGGTGCGGCCGGGTTGGGGTCGACGGTGGTTTGTGCTCTTCTTCGGGGGTGTTCTTCTCGTGTTCTTGCTCCTACACTCCTAGGTGTGTTCTCTGCTAGGTGATGCCAAGCGACAGCGGCGGTGGTGCATAGGTGCCGTGGCGCTGTCTCGGCCTCGCGTGACCTTTCGAATGTGCCCCACGGCACAGGTGGTGCTGTGGCGTTGTGCAGTCTCGGATGCGCGGAGCCTTTCGATTGCGTCGACGGTGCAGCGTCATGGTCTTGTTTGCTTGGCGATGCTGACTTCGCCTGTGGCACATAGGCGTCGTGGCGTCGTCTCGGCCTCGCGTGACCTTTCAAATGCACCCCCCACACAGGTGGTGTTGTGGCGTTGTGCACTCTCGGATGCGTGAAGCCTTTCGATTGCGTCGATGGTACAATGTCTTGGCTTGGTTTGGCTGGCCAATGCCGTTCGATCACATTGGTGGTGCTTTGTGTTGTGCTGGGATGTGTCTTCCCTCTTTGTTCTCCCCTGTTTGTATGTTTGGCGTATGCTGTTTTTTGCTTTGTCTCTTCTTTTGTGCCTCCTTGCAATTCTGGTTCATTTGAACCCATCTTGCAAAAAGGCTGCAAAGCCTTATAGGCAAATGAATATAATTCAGGTGGGGCAGTTCTCCCCCCCCCCCCCCCCCCCCCCGCCCCTGCCCGGTGACAATTCAAAAAAACAATATTTAATGAAAACTTCATGGAAACCATATTTTAAAGTTTTGAAAAAAATAAAAAAATATATGAGATTTTAATAGTGTGGTGGTTTATTGCCATGCAAAATTTCAAGTTTAAACACATTACGAGATGTGAGTTATGAAAAAGACAAATTTAGACGCACGTGTGGCAGAGGCATGAAGAGGAAGGACAACTGAGAGAACTTACTTGAATGTGCGAGGTAGGCTGAATCTTATGCAAAAAGCTACCTTCCAAGCTAGCACGGCTACAGCCTAGCTAGTCAAGCGTGTTGCATCACCCTCTGGCGAACGCGTGGCCTCATGCCTAGCAAGCTAAGAGCAATTTTGTGAGAGTCGTGCAGCGTTTGGATCATCGTAATAACTGTTATTACAATGATTTTGATACGATGATTTTGATTGAAAATATTGTTCGGGTCGTAATAACCATTATTACAACGACTTTAATTGAAAATGTTGCTCTATCAGCGAAAAAGGTTGGAAACAAGAACGAGCCTCAAATAAGCCTAGAAAAGGAAGAACCAGAGAAAACCAACCTAACCGCGGGCGGAAATGAAGAAACCCTGCCTTCTCGCCTGATATGAGGAATGGAGGCAAACTGGAAATCCAAGGAAAATGACAAGAGGTGCCACTTTCTGCCTAAATCTGGATTAAATCTCAGGTGTTCTGTGATCGCTTAATTAGTTAGCTACGGGCTTAGTTGTATGCATTATGCAAACAAAAAATCGGTCGCTAACTCTTTGAACTTTTATACTTCCTCTAGTCCAATATGTAGTTGTATGTATGCATGGTTTGAGGCTCCAAGACCAAGGCATGACGTGGAGATGTACTTTTTGACCGTAATAACCCTGCATGCACATTCTCTGTACATAGGCATGTGGATGTGCTGCATCTCCAGTGAGAAGTCTGTTTTGAACCCTGAGAGCGTAGGCAGCGACAGAAATGAACCCCGACGTCGAAATCCCTGAAGTCTGTGTCCTGTAGTCTCTAATCCCGGTCGTAATGGCCCTTTAGTGCGTATTAGGCTGGGATTAGCCGACGTGGCACCGTCTGGTGGTGGGATTTGCTACTTTAAACGCCACGTCGGTTCAGCCACTTATCTTCAGACGCGGGGAGGGGAACCAAATTAGGGTTGAGGCGAGGGGAGAGAGGCGATTGGCAGGTGATTGGCGGCAGAAGCGACGATGTCGTCGGCGTCGCTTGGCTCATCTGCTTCTCGCGGCGGAGGGATTCGCCGGAGAGGCGGAGCAGCAAGGTCTCCGGTGCCCTATCGGGAGGAGCCCATGGAGTACGAGCCGGCGATTTGTTGCTCCCTGTGCAGGAAGAAAGCGCCACGGTGGATTTCCTGGAGTCCAGCTAACCCTGGGAGGAGGTACTATGCGTGCGTCGAAGCTCGGGTATGCTTTGATTTGCTGTGTTCTTGCGCTCATTCTTCATTTGGTTTGCTCTGTTTTTTGCTATGGCCTTTGATGAGTACTGCCATCTGACGAGTACTCCCATCTAAAAAAATTGAACAGCACGGCTTCATTCAGTGGCATGATGCGCCTACAACTCTTTTTGTGCGTGGACTGGTGGGAGATCTTCGAGACAGAGTGTGGAAGCTGGAGGCAGACATTGATGCACTGTTAACTGAAGGAGCTTCAGGAGCTGCTTCTTTAACTGATGGAGTGATGAGAGGCAACGACAAAAATGCACCAGTTAGTGAGAAATGTGTTAGCAGAGAGATGTTGTTGTATGGCATTGTGTTATTTCTGTCTGGTATGGTAGTAGGGATGATTTTAGGCTAGTGAATCTGTTAGTAAATAAGTTTGAGGCAATGTACTGAATGTAGAGCACTGTAATGTATCTGAGACAAGTCTGAATGCAATTCAGTTTGACATATGCAGTGCCAGTTCTCTGTGTACTTGGAAATATAGTGTGTGTGTGCAATGTCATTTTTTACAGGAACAAGAAAAGAGGAAATATGTATCAAATGTTCAGAGTTTGATGTAAAAAAACTGGAATAAAAGAACATTTTGACAGCTTTCTGTCAAAAGCATGTACATGGCTTGCTGTGAAAAATCAATGTTATCTCCTCGACAACAGTAATATAGATCATTTCAGCATCTTGTTGTCAACATCATATTGTCAGGTTACTATCAAAATTAATGCTATCTGTTGTACAGTACTCATATATATAATTTTCATAGGGCAACAAAATAACAGGAAATTTATAAAGAGCAAGATCACACATAAAGACCAACTAGTTCACATTACATTGTGCATAATCAGCTGATTCACATCCAAAATAATAATGAAAAGTAACAACTTCAGTAGTTCCCATGACCACAAGTTCTTAGGGACACCCAGATCCAAAATAACTAGAAGTTTAACACCAACATGACCACAAGTTCACATGGTTTGATCCACACAACCAAAATAATAATGAAAAGTAACAACTTCAGTAGTTCCCACTTGCTGTGAAGTAGGCACCAAACCCTCCTGTCTCTCTGTGTGCTCCTCTGCCCCTACCAACATTTGTGCTCCCTCCAGGTGCTTCATTTGTACTTCCTCGCCCTCTCTTTGCTCCTCTATCCCTGCCAGCAGATGTGCTTCCTCCAGGTGCTTCATTTGTAGTTGCTGCAGAATTTCTCTTAGCTCTAGGAGGTCTAAAGCTTGTAGTACCAGGTTGAGAGCTTGAGGCTGATGCATTTGCAGGTGTTGCTGTCCTTCTTTTCAAAGCTTCAATACGTGCTTCCTGCATTTTCATCGAAACAGAACAAAGAAACGTCAGTTGCTACTTACAGAAACAGAGCACACATTGTATTGTACATATTAAATTGTTAACTAAATTACCTCTGCTTCCCTCATTTTTTTCCTTTCTTAGCAAGAAACGCCTTTGTTTTTTTGTTCCTATCTGGATTCTGCAGACAAGAACCTTTATTGTGTCCCTTGGACTTACAAAATCCACAAGTGATTTGAATGCCATGTTTGCTCAGCTTCTTGCCCTTGGGTGCTTCTCCCTCTTCTCTCCTTCTGTCATTTCCCGTCAATTTCTTCCTTGCTCCTGGCATGGCAATATACCCAGGTGCCACTGGCCTAGGTTTTTGAGAAACTGGCCAATTTTCTTCATCCTCTACTGGTTGCAGGCAGTGTTCATATATCTTGTTGAATGTCTCAATGTAATAGCACTTGTGAATGAAATCTTCTACCTTATTTCCACTCTTGTAGATAGCACTGATGGCATGAGAGCATGGAAGGCCTGCTAGCTGAAAATATCCACAAGAACATGTCCATTTCTCAAGGTTGACTGTGTACCTCTTGCGTCTCCCTAGCATATGCCTGACCTCAAATCCATCTTTTCCATTCCAAAGCACCTCAAGATATTGTGTCCTAGCAATGCTGACCTTCAGTTTTTTGAATATGTTTGGGCAAATCTTTCCTGTCCAGTTAGCACTTTTGGTTCTCTGCTCTTGAACTCTGAGAAGTACCTTTTTCCTTATCTTCTCCTGCTGAGAAATGATTGGGAAGTATCTTGCTTCTATAATGGCATTATTGAAGGACTCACATAGGTTGTTGTCAACCAACTCACAATTTGAACCAAGTGGAAAAAAAGCCCTAGCCCAATGATTTGGCTCTGTCCTCATGATGTCTTGTGCACCTTCAGGGGTTTTCTGAGCTAACTTGGCCTTGTTGTAGTTGAAATCCTCCCTGTTACTAGACTTTGCAATTGCCCAGAATCTTTTTTGCAATTCATGGTCCCTGTGCTTCTTTCTCCAATTGGCATATATATGCCTAGCACACATCCTATGTTGTGCCCTAGGCAAATAATCTCTCACACTATTAATTAATCCCTACAAAATACCATGTGTGACAAAGCATTATATTTAAAAGCATAAGGAAAAATAAGCATATATGTGACAGAAGCATATATGTGACAAAAGCAAATCATAAGACTATTTTGTCTAGATACATTCATTCCTCCGACAAGTATTTCCGGACGGACGGAGTATAAGACAAATCCATATATGACAGAAACATATACTATATGACAAAAGCTTATATAAGACAAAAGCATATATGACAAAAGCATACCTTTTGCTGGTCAGAAATGAAAACCCATCCTTCCCCTTGCTCATTGATATCCAGGTCTTTTATTAGAAGGCCAATGAACCACTTCCAGCTCTCAGTTGTCTCTTTCTCCACTACTGCCCAAGCAATGGGATACATTTGGTTGTTGGCATCCCTTGCAATTGCAGCCAACAACTCTCCTTGGCATGCTCCTTTGAAAAAACATCCATCAAGCCCAATCACTTTTCTGCAGCCAGCTTTGAACCCTTGCTTCATTGCATTGAAACATACATAAAACTGTTGAAAAATATTATTTTGCATGTCTGTTGGATCCAAGCATACAGCAACTGTACTGCCAGGGTTGCTCCTAAGCAGCTTTAACTGATAGTCAAACACTTTAGTGTACTCACTCCTCATACCACACAATAACTTGTCCATTACAATTTTTTTTGCTGCCTTGCATTTTGAAGTTGAGACATCAGCAAACATGTCTTGAAGTACAGTAGCTTTTATGCTATCAATTTTCCACATTGGATTGGCCAATATGAAATGCTCATACCTGTCTGCAATGACCTTCGCAGTGACCAATCTGTTCTCTCTGTTCTGTGCACACTGATGGTCATCATCAAAGGTGATAATTTGAAACCTTGAACATCTGCTAGTCTTTGCTGCATAGATAATCCATGGACAACCAGGCCATCCACATTTAACTCTCACCCTTGCCCCCTCTGACTTCTTGAATCGCATGCTTCTCTTGGTTGCAAGACCATATCTCTTAATGGCCTTGACAAATTGATTTTTGCTTCTGAAAACCATACCCAAGCTGAAATGTGGAATATCAGTTTCTGGGTCAAATCTTGGATATTTGCTCCTCTTTCTCTGAATGTTCCCATCACTATCTTCATCATAACTGTAGTCCTCATCAGAGGACTCAAATTCCATGTCCTCCACCACCTCCTCAACATTTGCAATGAAATCAATTGGCACAGCCCCAGTTGCATCTGATTCAACCCATTTCCTAGAGTCTTTCATTTTTTTCCTAAATTTCCTTGCATGCTTTCTCATCTCAACAACCTCTGACTCCTCTCCACTGTCATCAGTCTGTGGCACATATTCAGTATCTTCAGAATCCTCAGAATCTGATTGTTCTTTTTCTTTCTCTGCCCCTAGCTCTACTCCTTGTTGTACTGCATTTGCAGCTCCTTCCTGTCTTGCATGCTCTGCTCCATGCTGTCTTGAATGCTCTGGTACATTCTGTCTTGCATTATCTGTTGTATGCTCTGCTCCATGTGCTGCTGGTTGCCCTGCTGCTTTCGTACGCTCACACTGGGAAGGGTTTAGCACTTGAGAACTCTGAGATGGTTGAGAAAAACTAGCAGCAGCATTTGTTCTCTTCATTGGGCTTCTAATTACTGCAGTAACAACACCACTGCCATTAGGAACAAGAACCTGCTCAAGTAACTGTTCTTGTGCTGCTGCATTGTCATTCTGATCACCTTGTGCAATCATGACAAGAGGAAATTCCTCTTCACTTTCATTGCCAATCTCATACTGCATTTCATCTTCAAAATCAGACCCACTGCCCTGCTCTTCTTCTGAATTTTGCTCCCCATTATATTCCACAAAGATATCAGCAACACCACCATCAGTTATGTGCCCTGATATCTGCATGCAGCCCTCATCATCATACAAAAAAACCAAGCCATTTAACATCTCTTTACCAGGCAGAAGGAAGTAAAACTTTATGCTTTCCTTAACAACCATATGGTCTTTCAGATATCCTTTCACCTCCTGAAAGGACAACTTGTCCCTCTCAATTTCTGAATAGGCCACATCACCACCAACATAGTCCAGATTAGGGCCAATTCGAACAAACTCCCCCCCTATGTGAAACCTGACGTTTAAAATCTCTGTTGAGTCCATTGTTTCAACAAAAAGCACCTACATTGCAGCGATTTCGACGGATTAAATAACTTCAGAACAAACATCTACCACAAATCATATGATTTTTTGACCCGTAATTTTGCTCTGCTCCACCTTACAAAAACCCTAAACCTAACAGAGAAAACAAAGAGCATCGCTGTGGTGAAGAAACAGATGAGAAGGCCAGGGCATACCTTGCTAGATGCCGCCGGAGATGTCGTGGACCGCCGCCGCGATCATCCACGCCGCCGTCGCCGTTGTTGAGGTGCAGAGGCGAAGAGCCCAGGCGTCGCAGAGAGAAGGAGAGGAAGGGGCGAAGTGGGCGAGGTGACTAGGAGCGACTTGGTCCGGCTCGACCACTACCAGCACGAGCGACTGGATCCACCAACAGGCAGCTGAATCAGCCGGTTCCCGGTCTTTCCAGAGCCACGTTGGAATCCCACCGTTTGGGTATGCACTGAAGGGCCATTACGACCGGGATTAGAGACTACAGGACATAGACTTCAGGGATTTCGACGTCGAGGTTCATTTCTGTCGCTGCCTACGCTCTCAGGGTTCAAAACAGATTTCACTCAAAGCCAGGGGTAATTCTTGTCCAAAGTGCTTCATACGCACTACATTGTGGGATTCTTGCAAGAAACTAATACGCACTATATATAGGAATGGAGGGAGTACCTATGCCGAGCCATCATTTTCAAAAGATTTGCTATTAGATTTTCAATTCTAAGAATCCAACCAGTTTTCTACATGCACCAACAAAACACAAGAAAAAGAGAAACACACTCTGCAAGGGGAGGGAGCACAACAAATGGATTTATCGGCTTGAAACCATTCATGTCACAACCTAACACAATACGGACAAGCATCAACCGCAGACTAGTATCACGGCAAGGAGAAAAACCTCTACATGAACAACTTGTACTCTGGGGAGACCTGTTAGGAAGTGCCATATGTGATAACACGACTCCAGAAGGCCTACTTTTAGGAGGGGTGTGGGAAAGACACTTCACTTGCTTGAGATAATTAGCTATAAATTGAACTCCCAGCCTCCAACCTTACGTCGAACCGAAAATTTCATTTGAGTATTTGAAGAGTCTTAGAGCATCACCAACAAGTCCCGTAGAAAGCCCCCCTTAATTAAATATGAGGTCCGGTTAATAAACTGAAACTTATTGCGAGAACAACATTTCCAAATCATTGTTTAGTGGACCTCATACCAAGTTTACAAATGCGAAAAAAGCTTGTAAAATATTTCAAACATTTTGTCGAGCATATGGTGTGTGAGGTGTACGGCGGGCTGGCTAGGACCCACCGGGGTGGCATCTGGGGCGACAACTGTGTCCGTTCCTCTCTGGGTGGGGACGTTGGCGAAGCTCCGACCGCTTTCCGCTCGCCCGCAGATAGCCTTCTCGCCCGATCTTGACGCCACCCTGCCGCAGGCCGTCCCCAGCCCCACCTCCGACGCACCCCTGGTCACCTTCGCCGGAACGGAGGCCACCGTCGGCTGCCGATTGGGCGCCACAAAGGGAAGAACATTATCAACAGCTCTCCGTCCTCGCTCGCTTCGAGGCTCCGTCCCCACCACCTTACCGGCATTCGGGAGCGTCGGCCGTTGGCCAAGACGGCGGATAGCACGGCTGCATCGAGGAAGTAGAAGAAGTTGCCTCCTTTCCCTCGGCATCCTACGGCACCGAGCCAGCGACGTCTACCCCTCGGCCAGGATGGGAGACCGAGGCCGAGTCGTCTCAGAGGATTCGCGTTAGCGTGACCGACCTGAATTCAGATAGATATAAATCGCAGCTCCAATCTCCATCTATTTAAGCCGCCCCTGCTCCGCCGCCGTAGGAACAAAGATTTCTTCTTCCCACCGGGCAATAGATCTAGATGTCGTCGACGAGTACGATGCCGCTGCTACCGTGCCTCGCCTACCACAGCGTCAAGGATCGATCCACGGTGCTGTTCAGCGTATCAGAGAAGAAGCCCATCGCCGGCGGCGAAACCGGCGCGCTGGAGAACATGAACATCTGCCCGACCGCCCGTGGCTTCCTGTTAGTCCGAGACCCGACCTCCCTGGCCACCTTCCTCTGTGTTTAGTATGTATTTTGTATTGTACGTGTATTGAAGTTGTGGCCCATCTCCTACTTTTGTATAGTTGAGGTAGAGGCCTTTTCTATATTATATATACGTGCATCAGCATTTCATTAATACATCATCATTGTATTGCAAACTATCTCATCTACATGATATCAGTTTTTTAGGTTATTTTACTCGCTTCCGCTCCGTCGCCGCCGCCGCCGTGCCTCTCCTCGCGCCGCCGCCGCCGCCTGCGCCTCCTGTCGCGCGCGCCGCCGCCGCTCCTCATCTCCGGCCGCCGCCGCCGCGCCTCTCCTCCGCCAGGCCCGAGCCCAAGGGGGTGCGACCTGGGCGACCGCACAGGGCCCCCCAATTTCTAGGGCCCCAAAATTTGTACGCAGCACTCTGTTTAGATGGGCCTCTTCAGTGATTCAGTCTTCAATATGGGCTTTCTATTGTCTGCGTCTGCTGCGCCTGAAGAAGCGCCGATCGGGCCATCGGGATGATGCCTCTCACCCATCATCGCTCGATTCGATCGAGACGAGCGAAGAGCGACGAGGCGTTCCTTCGTCTCTTCGTCTCGCGCCGGCGGCCATCGCTCGACGCGGTAGGTTAGGGCTTCTGACTCCTCTCCTTTCCCCTTTCCTTGGTATTGAATCCAGGATCGAGCGGTTCAGTACTTCAGTTCCAATCCAACATGTAGTTCCTTTTCTTGAGTTAGGAGACAGGACACAGGAGGGCAGGACCGGCCGAACAGCAGCTCGCAGGAAGGACCTGATAAGGCAAGTAAAGTTCAGGTCATCTTTCAATCGCCAAATTTTTAAGCGCCTTCGTGTCAATAATTAGTTTTGATCGCTTTCCGCCCACTATTTTTAGTCCTATATGCACATTACCATGACACAACAGAGACTTACTGATTTGGCCACAATAACACTGGAGAGTGATGTAGTGGAGAAGATTTCTTATGAGGATATGATTGAAGGTTTTGTTACAAAGAACACTAAAAGAATAATATTGTTTAAGTGAAGACTATACAAGCAAGAATAGGTACGATTCTTGATATTTCCAATCATTATGTAAGATATTGCGATCTTTATATTATCGCGGTAATGTTTATATAGTAATTTTTTAGTGAAATAGGGTCCACTTTAGAGTTTTGGCCGGCTCGGCCCTGTCCTCCGCTCGCTTCCAGTCGCTCGCTTCGCTGCGTTCGCTCTAGACGCGGGTATGCAGGCTGGCGTCCCGGCCTACAACATGCATACGGCCATGCATGCAGGTGCCCGTGCATGCAGCATGCCCGGACTACAGCATGTATACGGACATAGATGCTAGCTCCTTCGACTACAACGTGCCCGCGACGCTGCCTTCTTCGATTGACGGGTACCCCGCGCTGCCTCCTCTGTCTGCCGGTGGTGCCGGCTATCAGCAGCAGCCGTCGGCGTCCTCCCCATGGCGCGGCCAGTTCGTCGTCGCCCCGCCGTCAACGCCCTTCGGCACGGCCCCCCACGCGCCCCCGCCGTCTACTTCCCCCCTCCCTCCCCCTCCCCCCCCCCCCCCCCCCCCCCCCGCACCGGGTCTCCTTGGTCCTCGTCCCGCGGGCCATCAGGTGTTCCTCGGCGCGCCCGCTCAGGCGCCACCCTATGGAGGCCAGTTCTCGCCGCCGGTTCCTGCACCGTGGGTCCCCGTCCTCCCGGCCGCCCTACACTTGGCACCGTCGCCGAGCCACTACGGAGGTGGAGGCGGCTGGTAAATGGACTCGGGTGCTACTGCGCACATGCCAGCTCATCCCGGTAACCTATCCTCTTCCACTCCAGTTAACACTCCCACTCGTATCACCGTTGGCAACGGTTTTTCTTTACCTATCACACATGTCGGCAGCACTAGTTTTCCTTCTAATTCCACACCTATCACTATGTCTAATGTCCTTGTTTCACCTGACTTGGTCACTAGCTTAGTCTCTGTTCGTCGTCTTACTCGTGAGAATTCTCTTACTGTTGAATTCGACGTTGTCGGGTTTTCTGTGAAGGACGCCCGTACCCAGATGGCGCTTCACCGATGTGATAGCCCTGATGAGTTTTATCCCGTCCATGCCAGCGCCTCCACTTCCACACCCGTCGCTCTCGCCGCTGATGTTGATCTCTGGCATGCTCGCTTAGGCCACCCAAACCCCGCCACTTTGCGTCAGATTCTTAAGAGTTTTTCTTTCTCATGTAATAAGCTCGACGAGCACACTTGTGAGGCTTGTCGTTTGGGCAAGCACGTGCGTCTTTCCTTTAGTGCATCTACTTCAGTTTCTACTTTTCCGTTTCAGTTGCTTCATAGTGATGTTTGGACGTCTCCTGTTGCGGGTAACACGGGCTATCTGATTATTCTCACTTTTTGTGGAGTTTTCCTCTTCGTCGTAAATCCGACGCTTTAGCCACACTCACCACCTTTTATTCCAATGTCACCACCCAGTTCGGTCGCCCCATACTTGCACTCCAAACCGATAACGGAAAAGAGTTTGACAATGTCGCTCTTCGCACACTTCTCACATCTCACGGCACCATCTTTCGTCTAACTTGCCCTTACACTTCACAGCAGAACGGTCGTGCCGAGCGCATTCTCCGCACTCTTAATGACTGCGTTCGCACGTTACTCTTTCACTCCAACGTGCCCACTCGGTTTTGGCTTCGACGCTCTCGCCACCGCCACTCTTTTAGTTAACATTTGTCCGTGTCGTCCTCGGTGGAACTACGCTCCTCACCACCTTCTCTTCGGTACACCACCATCCTATGACGGTCTCCGCATCTTTGGGTGTCTTTGTTATCCTAGCACCGCGTCCACCATGCCACACAAACTCGCACCACGTTCTGTCCCGTGTATCTTCCTTGGCTACCCTCCTAACACCAAAGGTTGCCGGTGCTATGATCCTGTCACTCACCGTGTGTACACCTCGAGACACGTGTACTCTGTCGAGACGGTGTTTCCTTTTTTTCAGTTTCCTCCGACTTCGGCTCCTTCGGCGCCGGCCCCAGCGTCCCCTTCCTGGAGCGATGCGCGGCGGCCAACCCCAGCGCCCCCCCCCCCCCCCCGGCACGGCGCCTTCTGCCGCCACCACCCGGTTTCTAGACTCCCTCCCCCGAGGTTGAGTCTGACCGGCCCCCCGGGTCCTCGTATCCCTCATACGAGGTTGAGCCGGTGGGTACCTCGCCCGCCACCCCGGCTGGCGGTGCCACCCCTGCGACGGGCTCGACGTCCACCTCGCCCGTCGCCTCTTCCACTGTCGGCTCAGCCCACGCTGTGACAGCCGTGGCCGCCCCCGTCGCCGCCGCCGCCGGGGCTCCCTCCGCCACGGGCCCCGCCCCCGCCGCCGCGACTCCTGCCGCCCCGGGCGCACCTGTTGCTGCCGGCGCTCCTGTCGTGGCCGCGGCCCCTGCCGCCGCCACGGCCCCCGTCGCCGACACTGCTGCCCCGCCGCTTGGCGTGACTACCCGTGCCCGAGCAGGCGTGCTTTCGCCGAGCACCCGCTACTCCGTCGACGAATATGTGTGTGCCGCCTCGACGTCGACGCCATCACCCGTTCCCACCTCTTCTCGCGCTGCCCTTCGAGATCCTCATTGGCTAGCTGCGATGCAGGAGGAATTCGACAACCTACAGTGCAACCGCACGTGGCAGCTTGTTCCGCGGCCCCCTCGTGCCAATATCATATCTGGCAAGTGGGTGTTTCGCCACAAGACTCGCCCGGACGGTTCTCTCGAGCGCTACAAGGCTCGGTGGGTGGTTCGTGGTTTTCGGCAGCGCGCGGGCGTGGACTTCACCGACACCTTCGCCCCGGTTGTGAAACCGGGCACGATCCGCGCTGTGCTTCAGCTGGCGGTCTCGCGTGTCTGGCCTGTGCACCAGTTGGATGTCTCCAACGCCTTCTTGCACGGCCATCTCGCCAAGCATGTGTTCTGTGAGCAGCCCATTGGGTTCGTCGACGCCGAGCACCCCGACTTTGTGTGCTTACTCTCCCGTTCTCTTTACGGGTTGAAGCAGGCGCCTCGGGCTTGGTAGCAGCGTATCACAGCCTTTCTGCAGTCTCTGGGATTTCGGTCCACTCGCTCCGATGTCTCACTCTTCGTGTATCATCAGGGAGCTGACACTGCATATCTGCTGCTCTACGTCGACGACATCATCCTCACGGCGTCTGCCCCCAACCTCCTTCAGCGGCTGACTGCTCGTCTTCGTGATGATTTCGCCCTCAAGGACTTGGGGCCCCTGCACTACTTCCTCGGCATCGAGGTGGTCCGATGACCTGACGGCTTCTTTCTGCATCAGCAGAAGTACGCCCACGAGCTCCTGGAGCGTGCCGGTATGCTTAACTGCAAGCCAGCGCCCACCCCGGTCGACACGAAGGCGAAGGTCTCTGCTCTGGAGGGGTCTCTTGCGTCCGATGCAACGTTCTATCGCTTCATTGTTGGTGCTTTACAGTATTTGACGCTGACCCGACCCGACCTGCAGTACGCTGTCCAGCAGGTGTGCCTCCATATGCACGCTCCCCGTGACTTCCACTGGACCTTGGTGAAGCGTATTCTCCGTTATATATGCGGCACCATGTCTTTGGGACTCACCCTGACGGCCTCCGCCTCCACCGACCTTGTCGCCTACTCAGATGCTGACTGGGCTGCCTGCCCCGACACTCGACGCTCTACATCAGGCTACTGCGTCTACCTTGGGCCCTCGTTGATCTCTTGGTCATCGAAGCGGCAGCCCACGGTCTCCCGCTCCAGCGCCGAGGCAGAGTATCGCGCCGTGGCTAATGCCGTGGCCGAATGCTCTTGGATACGTCAGCTACTCCAGGAGTTGCTTTGTGATATTCAAAAGGCCACTCTTGTCTACTGCGATAACGTCAGCGCGGTCTATCTCTCCGCCAACCCGGTGCACCATGGACGGACGAAGCATATTAAGCTCGATATTCACTTCGTGCGTGAGCAGATTGCACTTGGCCGTGTTCGGGTCCTTCACGTGCCGACGACGCAATAGTTTGCTGATGTGATGACTAAGGGATTGCCTACTCCCGTCTTCGAAGAGTTTCGGTCCAGTCTCTATGTCTCCGGTGACGCTTCGACTGCGGGGGGTGTTGAGTATGTATTTTGTATTGTACGTGTATTGGAGTTGTGGTCCACCTCCTAGTCTTGTATAGTTGAGGTAGTGGCCTTCCATGTATTATATATATGTACATCAGCACCTCATCAATACATCATCATTGTATTGCAAACTATCTCGTCTACACTCTGGAGTCACCAGAGCCGCAGCAAGATCGAGCTTCCGCCCTTGCCACTCGACGTCGACGACCAACAGCTCGTATACTGCAGCTGCCTGCTCTCCGACAAGCCCACGGCTCCCGGCTGCGTCGTGCTCCTGGCACCGCCCGAGGACCCCTTCATCTGGTTCTGTCGCGTTGGGGATGGTCAGTGGGTCAAACACGAGTACGACATAGGGACCCTGGTTCTTCCAGCCTGGGATCCGCCGGAGGAGAAGGTGGTCATATGCCCGATCGCGGCGTGCTGGGGCAAGTTCTACTTCAACGGCATGCCAGACAGCCTCGGCGTGATCGACTTCTGCGGCCCTGCTCCAGTATTCAGCTCTATAACCATCGATGAGACCCTCGATGAGGATCATGGGACTGTTTTCTTGGTGGAATCCGACGGCCAGCTCTACATGGTATGCTTACTGTCCGTCGACGTCTCGGAGCCATACCGTGGTGCCACTGTTCATCGGATGGATTTCTTAAAACAGCAATGGTGCAAAGTGGATGATCTTGGCGGCCGAGCCTTCCTCTTGTCCCTCTATGTGTTTGGTGCTTCCTGCTCTGGCGACAAATGTGGCTTGCGACAGAATTGTCTCTATCTTCCAGATCCGGACGAGAAAACGTTGCAGATCTTCAACGTAAAGGATGGAAGTGTAGAATTGCAGAAACTTGATGAAGCTCCGGTGTCGGATAAATCATTCTGGGTCGTCCCTACCGATCCATAGAGCAGCACGAGAAACTCCACAAGCTTCGTTCCATGTTATTTTTAGTTGTTGTCCACCCTCTGCAAGTTTCGGGGTTTGTTACCTCTGTCAGTTTTGTGACCAAATTGCATTATCTAAGACTTGTTAGAACAGTAAATTATTTGCGCAGTCACATCTTTGATATTTTCAGCTATCATTTATTTTTTGTTGAATTGAGTCTGACATGCACAAATCAAGAAATGGTCCAATTTAAAAAAAACGACATACACTGTAGACCTAAAATGCCGAGAGTACCCATGCGTCACCCGGGTATGGCGACACGGGGAAACCCTAGCCACCGCCGGTAGCCACCCTCCTCCGCCGCCTCCCCACAACAGCGTCCACCCTAGGGCGCCATGTGGAGAGATCTCGCTCCACTGGCTCGAGCGCTGAGAGGGTTGGCTCTATCTTATCGACCGCGGGTGTGATCTAGTCGAGGGAGTGTTGGAGCCGAGGAGTGTCTGGGTGATGTTGGTCTGCTCTTGAGCCGCCTCCTCCATCTGCTTCTAAAAGGTCCAGATTCGCCAGGATTTGTTTGAGGTTGCGGGTACGGGGGTGCTCCAGATCGATGTGCGCACGAAGGAAATTTCGTGGGTGGGGATTTGAGGCTCTGATTACCAAATGTCACGACCCTCGATTACTTAGCTCGATCTATGGGTTCGATCAACCATGGTACATTGATTTGGTACTTAGGGTTTCGGCAAGAAGGGGAATGAGGATCGAGAGCCGGGGGTTTGGAAGGAGGGTTACACACCCAACGTCAGCCAACCAGATAAGTGATCCAACCATAGCCCTACTACTACACCCACACACACACATAAGTAGCTGGTCAGTTGCTCCAGTCTAGGCTGGAGACACGTTGGTTGAGCTTGGCTCTTTACCTGGGCCGGTTGGATTGGGCTGGGCCTTGATCTTCAGTGGTCATGGTAGTTGTTCCTGTGACACTGGACCAGCCGCGGACAGATACAAGACTGTCTTGAATGACAAAACACGTCTGGACAGCGCTGTTCAGATGGAAGCGGATGGTTTGAGGTCCCACGGCGAAGATGCGCTTACACACCAAATGACTTGTGATGACATGTCAGGTGAGGTCGATCTTGTCTCTCTTCTGTCATGACAGGACAGAGCTCGCATTGCTCTCATCATGCATTTCCCTAACAACTTTGTCTCTAAGCCTGAGCTAATAATTCCATACGCTGGCAGCAATTTTTGCGCCCCTGCATGCATGCGGTGATCCGCCTAGCGTAAGTATGATCACTTGAATCCCATGCATGGATTTGCCTAGGTGCTCAGTTAGTTCCACTAGTCTTCGTTCTTTGGCTCTTTGGCATCGTTCACGATCACTATGATTACTAGATGATGCCCCACGCGCTACTCCGGAAATTGGTTGCAATATATTTCAATGAGATTTGATTGTGTGGAATATAAATTTTTAGATTAAGAACACATGAACCAAAATCAAAAATACATACAACTTATTATATTTGATAAAATATTTATTGAATATAAGCTAAACAATAGAATGATAATTATTTTGACATGCATGGTTGCATGTTGTGGTGGGTCTTTATGATGCATGGTTGCATGTTAATGTGGGCCTTATCCCATCCATAATTGTATAGTGATGTGGCATGCTTGTATATAGGATATGTTAGTGGGGATCAATTTCTTAGGTATATAGGATGTGTAGTTGATGCCATGCTAGAATTCCAATACTAAAATCACAACGTTATGGAACAACGTAGATGGATATTACCATGCCAGAATTCGTTGTTTGTAGATGATGACAATGTATGAGCTGCAAATAGTTTTCTCTGCTGCATCACCCACCTGTAGTAGTTTGCCTGTTTTCTCACCGGCTAAATAAACCGATCGATCATGTACCTACTAGCTACTAATTGCTGTTCTGTGGTACGCACAGTAGCAAATACGTAGTAAACAATACGGTATCAAAGAAGATATTGGGCAGGTTGTTTTATGCTATATTGGGCAGGTTTACTCAAAGAAGATGACAAGGTGAAGCTCCAGACTGGTGTGAAGAGATTGGCTCACGCGGCTGCTGCTTTGGCGGATAGACCCTTTCCCCGTGGCAGACTCCTTCTCGGCGACAAGGATGGGATCCAGATTGGCTAGTTGAACTCCGTTGGTGTTTCTCTGAGTTGGCCTACCACTGGGGTCTGATGCCCGCTGGTTTATGGTGTCTTTTGGTAGTATTTTGCTGCGGCAAATCCTGTTATCCAGTAGTCTTATCGTAGAACTCTTAGACGTTGGGCAGTTGCTTATGAGTGCCATCAGGTTTTCGCCCCACAGCGGGTGGTCCGCTCTAGGATCATCATGCAGTGGGTTTCCTGGTGATGCACCAGCTCGCTCTTCCCCTTCCAGTCTCCTTTTGCATTTCTCAGTTCAGTCTAGTTTCCTTTGTGTTGGAGAGTGGTTAGTTGACAAAATTTGAATTCAGACTGATATATTTCCGTTGATTGAGAAATTAATAGAAAGGGGTGAGAGCCCGGTTGGAAAAAAAACAATACGGTATCAAGATGAGAAGTAAGACACTTCTAATGAGTAGAAAATGAAGTTTTCGGTTCGTCGCATGGTTGGGGGCTGGCAGTTCGTCTTATAGCTAATCATCTCAAGAAAATGAAGTGTTCCCACTGTTGGGATTCGTCCTGAGGATCGACGATTGATCATCAAATTAGACAAACGTGCACAAAAAATCGCCGTGGCCTCTTTTAACTTTATTTGCTTTTCTTTTTCTACCTGATATACAATCTCACGCAGGGCTGTGCATATATAGCACAGGCAGACCACCAAAGAAAACTCCTAGACCTACATGGGCATGCATGGCTTTGATTTCAAACTGGACTCAGCCTAGAACCTACACGTACATGACCAATGCTAGTACTACTAGGATCAGGAGAGCTATGTCTCGCCCATATCGATTCCAATTAGGAATTGCCTAAGGGTGAGTGATCAGGCTGGCCTAATAGAGTCGTAGTCATTCGTGTCACTGTATAGTTCTCTCTACTCTAGTTTTTTCAGGGTTTCCCTTTTCATTTTCTTTTATTTTTTATTTTTCACCGGTTTTCATCTTTTTTCTTCGTTATACTTTGGTTTTCTTTATATTTTTCATTGGTTTTCTTTGCCTTTTCTTTCTTTTCTACGTTATATTTTGCTTTCCTTTGTTTGTTTCTTCGTTTTCTTTGGTTTTCTTTGCTTTTCGTTTTAATTTCTTTGTTGGTTTTTATGAGTTTTTAACACATGTCTACTTTTTTCAGTACACAATGTACATTGTTAGCACACACATGTGATTTTTTTTTATAAATGTTGGATATTTTTCAAATACATGATGTACATTTTGAACACTTATTTGAATACACAGTAACATTTTCCAAATACAAGTTGTACATTTATTTTAATTTTAAAAACATTTTCTAAACTACATGAACATTATTTCACATTGTACAAATATTATTAAAAATTTGACAGACATTTTTTGGACACATATGACTATTTTTATTAATGGTTCGCATATTTTTAATGGAAATAAAAAACGTAAGCTATGGGATTTTTTAAATATTGCATAAACAGTTTTTTTAAATGTTATGAACATTTTTTTGAATCGCCGGATTTTTTGTTTAAAATGTTTCATACATTGTTTTAGTGGTACAAAAAAATTCTTGCATCATGTAAACATTTTTTAAAATGTATACACATCTTTTGAAAATATCAAAAACACATTTTTGAAACTCATGAATATTTTTTTAATGCAACGTACATTTCCTTGAATGTATGAAACATTGCTTTTGAATGACGTGAACTTTTTTTACATTGTATGAATATTTTTCTAAATGTCAAGTACATTTTTTAAATGTCAAAATGTCACAAACTTTTTTTTGTGTACACATAATATCCATTATTTGTACACATGATTAGCATTGTCTACTTTTTTCTTCACATTGTACATGTTCGGTCTACATTAGAAACATTTTTCTATAGACCTGTAAAATTTTCAGATGCTTAATAATTTTCCAAATTTTATCTAAATTGTATTTTGTAATTTATACATTAAAATGTTTCGAAATATAAATTATAGTAAAAAATAAAGCAAAAAACAAGAAAATCAAGAAAAATAAAAAGGCTTGTGTGATATCAGCGTGATTTCAGCATGATGTGACACTGTGCCGGCGCTGCACTGGCTCCTTGCAGGCGACCTTGTGCTAGGAGTCGCTGTTGGCGGCACATAGTTACGCCCCTACTAGGATTAGGACATGTCTGACTCAATTCTAACTTGATCAAACTCTACGGCAAGTAGTACTACTCAAACACGTAGACACTAGGTAGGACACCAAATAGAAAGAACTTCTACAAATCTATACAAGATTATGCAAACACCCACACCCCTCCCCCAAGTAGGCCTTTTGGAGTTTTGAGCATCAATACAGACACAAGCGCTCATATACACGCGCATACACTCACTCCTATGAACGCACACACGCACACCTTCCTAGTGTTCTCCTAAACTACAAGTTCTTCATGCGATAGTTTTCCTTCCTTGCCCTGATGCTTTCTTTTTCCTTTTTTGAAGAATCCCTTCCCCTGATACTAGTCTACCATTGATGCTTGTTCTTGTTGTGTTGGGCTGTGACATGAAAGGTTTCAAGCGGATAAAGCCATTTGTTGTGCTACCTTGAATTGTGCTTTCTCTTTTTCATGTGTTTTGTTGGTGCAAGTAACAATCTGGTTTGGTTTCATAGAACGGAAATCTAATAGAGAAGCTGTTACGTAAATGATGGATTGGCATAGGTATAAATGTTCAAGGAGTTAGTGACTAATTTGCTTGCATAATGAATGCAACCAAGCTTATAACTAACTAATTAAGTGATCACAGAACCTAGGTCGGAACATGAGCGCGTAGTTGTCCATCCATGGTGGATGGCCAACTTTTATGCGCGCTTCAATGTCGAAGCCCACATTGCAGGTGGAGGAGTGGCCATTTCCACTTGAGAGCTTGCACATGCTGCACTTGGTTTGGAACAATACACCCAAGCGAACAATCTCACCCGCTGATTGTACTTGATGTAGGATGATAATACATCATGATAAGATATTCATATATAAGTATGGACTTGTCTTTGTCTGCTTTCTCTTGGATCTTAGGTGACATATTCCACAAAGATAAGATTTTGTTTCGTCTCTACTCTCTACTCTGTCTGTACTAGGCACCTACCAAGTGACAACTAAGATCCAGAGATTGTACGTCCGGCGCCACCAGACAAACATCCTTCAGACTGACTCTAAGCACTGACTCGCCAAGGGACTTCAGGTTATAGCTAGCTAGCAACTCTATGCGAGCTGATTTCAGTTAATCCCTTAATGAACTTAAGCCATCACATCAACCAATAGCTCTCCAATGTTTATGCTTCACGGGATTCTACAGCCAACAAGCTTGTGACTTTTGTAGGTTGCGACCATATCACTCTTATTCTAGGATCGACGATGTACCAAACATGTGACGCTGGAAACGAAGAACAAAATGGTCCACTGGAGCTAGTGGCCGCTCCTAGCCTCCCCTTTCTTTTCATCATCGCCATGTGCGTCGCTTCCCATCCGATAGTCAGTCCATCATCTGCAGTCAGAGCCGATACCCTTTTTCTCACCATTCAATTGTGTTGCATTTCAGTTTGGGAACTTGTAGTGAATAATTAAACGTCGGTATCGTGCTTCACATGCGTTATGCAGACGGCTCATATTAAAGCATCTCCAGCCGTTCGGCCCGAGGGCGCTGAAAAAGAGCGGCTTGGGGGCGAGCGGGCGGTAGATCGCCCCCTGGGGTTCGGTTCGCTCCTAGTCACGCGCCCACGGTCGCCGCAGATTCGGCGAAGTTCATTTCAATTTTTTTTGCAAACTCGGTGACTTTTACATGAACTCGGCCAATTTTTGACAAAATTTGTACAAAAACTTAAAAATATGCATGAACTAACTTAAAAATGAACTAAAAAGCCTAGCCGCTGCCGCCACCGTCGCCGCCGCCACTGTCTACATGCCAAGAAGCTTATAGAAGCGAGTGTAGTCGTTGTCGTCGTCATCGCGCGCCTCGCCTGTGGCGTACCTGCTACATCCCTCGCCAGGGTCGCCGACAGCGCTTGACGGCCCGGCCTCGCCCTCGTCCTCGCTGTCGATGATGATAACGCCGCCCTCCTTGGCGACGCTCCTCGGCACGGCTACGGGCATGGGTCTCCAGGTACGCACGACGCTGGCGCGCACCTGCTCGCGGACGTAGTCCTCCCTCGCCCATTTGAGGGCGGACTCGTCGTCGGGGGCCACAATGCCGGCGTGCTCCGGCTTCACGGGGAGCATGTCCGGCTCGGGCTTCGGCCGGACCAGGCGGAGGGAGCGCCTCGTCGGTGCCGTCGCAGGCGAGGGCTCGTTGATGACGAGGGCGCCGCTACGAGCATGACGCCCGAGCGGTGTCTCCTCCGGCTCGGGCTTGACGGGGCGGAGGGCCGGTGAGCCGGAGCCCGACGACGAGGACGACCCCGGCTCCATTCGCCGCGGCATCCAGGAACTGCCACGGCGGCGAGAGAAGGAGGGCCGCGTCGGGTACTCCAGTCACGGCACATTGCCGGTCTCGATGTGGTCGATGACGGCGTCGAGTGTGCGGCCGGGGACGCCCCACCACTCGCGCCGTCCTTCGGAGTTGAGGCGGCCGCGGGGGATGATGTAGTTGACGGAGGCGATCTGCTCCTCGCGGCAGCGCTCGAAGTACATCGTCCATAGCGTTTCGCTGTCGGGCGTGTACCTCGGCTCGTTCCGCTGCTCCTCCGTCAACGAGGAGCGGATGCGGGCGATCTCTGCCCGCCGTGCCGCCCCTTCGGGCACCGGCGGCACCGAGACGCCGCCGGCGCTCAGTCTCCACGAACCAGACATGCGCATGTCGGGGGCCGCCGGGTACTCGGCCTCGTACAAAAGGCGCGCCTCTGGCTCCTGGAGGTGTCGGCGGCCGAAGCCGTTCGCCGCTGCGCCGTCGCCTGGGTATCTCTCTGCCATGGTTTCGTTCGTCGGCGGGCAGGGGAGTGGTGCGAGAGCTCGCCGGCAGGGAAAAGGCTTTCATTGGAGGTAGAGGGGGAGGCTGTTGCGCTCACTGGCGGGGAGGGCGCCTTTTATAGCCAAAGCGGGATGGCCGGGGGCGGCATGCGGGCGGACCTGTGGCGCATGCTGGAGGACGCGTGGCACATGCGGGCGGGACACGCGTCGGCGGCGTCCCGTGAGGCATCAATGGAGGCCGCAGCGCGGCTGCCTCGCTGACTCGGCGGGCCCGCGGCTGTTTCACGCCAAAACACTCGCCCCGGCACCCCCGGACGCCCCCGGCGCGTCGGGTTCGGCCTGAGTCCGCCGGCGCTGATTTCGGTCCAAGCCGGCGAAAAACGGGCTCCTGGGCCAGATGGATTTAATGGGGATTTCATAAGAGCATATTGGGATATTTTGGCCAAGGATTTTTATAATCTAATTCAAGATTTTTATGAAGGAAAAATCTCCTTGCAGAGCATCAATACTTCTTTCATAACCCTTATCCCAAAGAAAGATTCTCCTTTGAACATTAATGATTACAGGCCCATCTCCCTGCTCAACTGCACCCATCAAGATTATTACAAAGCTTCTGGCAAATAGGCTCCAAACAGTGATTTTGAAATTGGTGCATACAAACCAGTATGGATTCATTAAACAAAGGACTATCCAGGACTGCCTAGGATGGGCATTTGAATACCTTCATCAATGTCAGCAGTCAAAGAAACTCACTATTGTCCTTAAATTAGACTTTGAGAAGGCTTTTGACCTAATTGAGCATGGAACAATAATTGATATTCTTAAAGCAAGAGGTTTTGGGGATAGGTGGATACACTGGATGGACATGATCTTCTCCTCTGTAGTTCATCTGTCCTTCTCAATGGTGTGCCAGGGAAAGTTTTCTTTTGCAAGAAAGGTGTAAGACAAGAAGATCCTTTTTCACCTTTGTTATTTGTCCTGGCAGCAGATACTCTCCAATCCATTCTGAATGAAGCTATGAGGCACAACCTCATTAACCCTCCAATCCCAAGTCAGTCCTGTCCTGATTTCCCAGTAATCCAATATGCAGATGATACTATTCTTGTTTTACCATCCCAGTCTGTGCAACTTGCTCATGTCAAAAATCTTCTTCTGCACTTTACTGCTTTCACTGGTCTCAAGGTGAATTATGAGAAATCCTTTCTGGTCCCAATCAATGTACCTGAAGAAAAAATACCTGCTCTGCTGCCAGTTCTGGGTTGCAAGCGTGGAAACTTCCCTTTCACATATCTAGGTCTGCCTATGAGTACATCCAAACCAAGAATTGAAGATTTCAACCCAATTATGCAAAGGATTGATAGAAGACTTTCTGGCTGCTCAACTCTTTTGTCCTATGATGGTCGACTGCTCTTGATTAAATCAGTATTTGCTTCACTGCCCCTTTTCTTCATGAGTTCACTGGCATTGCCAGTAGGAGTTATTGAACAACTAAATAAATTCCTCAGAAGATTCTTTTGGAGAAAATATGGTATGGAGGAGGGAGGCACACCACTTATCTCCTGGCAGCAGGTCTGTAAGCCCAAATTGCAGGGAGGACTTGGCATTCTGGACATTACAACCCATAACAAGGCACTTCTCATGAAGAATTTATACAAGTTCTTAAATAGGTCAGATATCCCTTGGGTTAATTTGATCTGGGAAAAACATTATCATCATGAGCCCCCAACTGAGACTAGGGTTGGATCCTTCTGGTGGAAAGCCCATATCTCACTTTTAGAAGATTTCAAGAATATTAATGTAAAGTTGTCTCTGGTGAGACTGTTCTTTTGTGGGAGGACAAGTGGATGGGTGAACCTCTTCATATTCAATTTCCACATCTTCATTCCTTCTCCACAAACCATTCCATCTCTGTCAAACAGTTCCAAGAGGCAGAAGACAGAACCCACAATTTCCAGCTTCCATTGTCCAATATGGCCTTCGATCAACTTCTGCAGCTTGATGATCTCTTACCACAATTGTCCCAGACTGGAACTGATCAGTGGAGTTATGATGGGAAAACCAATTTCTCGTCAGTCAGAATCTACAATAGTTTGATCCCACACTCTGCACAGCATCCAATTTTCAACATGATTTAGAAGAGTAAAAACAGGTTAAGGCACAAAATATTCTTCTGGTTAGCTACACATGAAAGAATCAACACTAGAGCCTTTCTTCAAAGAAAGGGGATGCATCTTGATGACCCTCATTGTCCAAACTGTAGTCAGAGTGCTGAAGAGACAGTGATGCATCTTTTCTGGGACTGTTCTTTTGCTCAAGACTGTTGGCATTCCTTAATTCCTGGTAAGAAAAGAGGGACTTCTCTGTATGAAGATCTGGTCCTTGCCTCAGAACATTTTCCCAAGGAATTTTCTACAGAGTTAGTAATTCTTGGTTGCTGGAACCTATGGACTCAAAGAAATGGCAAAGTTTTTAGAGGCCTGCAACAGACAATTCAAAGCTGGCGATTTTTCCTAAAGCAAGATGTTAACCTCCTTCAATTCAAGATCAAAGAAAAGCACGTTCACAGTTTCAAGCTTTGGGTCAGGAATAATCTGTAATATGTTGGGTTTTATTCCCAGAACTGGTGTAGGTTGATTTTCTTTGGCCTCTTGGAGGCTTGTACTTGTATTTGTATCTGCTCCCTTTTTTGGCTTAATAAATCACTGTAGAACGATTGTTCTACGGTTTCACGGTCAAAAAAAAAGGGCTTCTGAGAACGTGACTGAGTCTTTTTTTTTACGCCGGCGTAAATATCGTCTGAGAAGGCCGTTTTGGGGGCGCGGCTGGAGACGCTCTTATAATTCTCCTATAGAGTTGTTCTAAGGACCGGATACCGGAGACTTGAGGACTTAACCCTACAACCCCATCATCCAACCACGAGCATTCAGTGTGCCCAGCTCCAGCTGCTTGATCAGGTCCCGGCGGGCTACGACGCGCGAGCAGAGGAGCGGCGCAGTTAGATCTAACGGTGGTCTACGAGTGAATACGTATGCCCAGTGCACATGCACAGCGGCCGGGACCCGATCGATCAGGATCTAACCGAAACTGGACAGTACGGTCCCATGCGACAACTACAGGGCCGGGTTTTCGTTAGCCGTCGACAGAATCATGGCTGCCATATGGGTCGTCGTCGTCATGCCGGCCGCCTCTTGACGCGCTCTGGACCAAAATATCTCCTCAGCTCCGCGTGTCATCGCATCAATTTGGTGCACACACACGCGCGTTTGCAGACGTCGCCATGAGACGGGCAATGGCTTTGTCAAGTGTATGTCGAGCTTCTGTAAAAGTTGATCGATACTAGTGGTACATATGACTAACCAGCCGGAGTGACGACATGGCTCAAGATTTTGGCACGTACTCCCTCTGTTCCAAATTATTCGTTGCAGAAATGAATATATCTAGAATTAAAATACATTTAGATATATCCATACCTATGATAATTCGGAACAGAGGGAGTACGTGCATACAAACCCACGACCGGCGATGAGCTGGCATGCATGAGAACACCTGGGTGGCAGATGTTTATTTGTACGGCCCCCGTTACGGCCGGCTTGCCCTGTGGCACACGCGAGCCGCCCTTTGACTCAAGGCAGCGAAACACACACGAGCCCTAGATATGCATACGTGTCATCCTGTGATGTGACACGCCGGCCTCTCAACCTCCCTCGTCATTGCATGCATCAAACGTGTGCGTCGACTCGCTGCCACGTGAGGGACAAGTGTGCCAAAGTAGTCACAATCTATGCCGGCCGATGCGTACGGGAAGAACCATGACAGGCATACGTAATGAACAAGTGTCAAAATTGTCACAGTTTGCCGGTGCGTATGTGTGGTAGTACAGTGACAGTTGGTGCGGAATGGCCTGCAAAGTTTAGTTAGCCATAGTCGTCTACTCTATGATTGTGTGGTTGCAGATTAGGTTCAATCAACAAAAAATGTACTCATGTGGACACGGCAACGAAGATCAGGGCACATGTGTACGTTGGCATATGTTTGTCGAAACGAATCAGACCTGTTCGATTTGATTGGAAATTTGGAAGTGCCAATCAAGGTGCGCATCTCTGTGACTACCGTGCTACCAGCAATATTTCACACTCAATGAATCTCTAGTCTTACAAAGCGGAATAGACCAACTCTTTCGTTCAGAACCGTAAACTTAATAGATGACTCACTATTTAACAATGGCCACATGTCTGAACAAGCACTTTGTTTGTGGTACTCCTACAGAAATTTTAAGAGTCTGGTTCTTGGTTGATCATCCTCTTTCTTTACCTAGGTTATACATTTGAGGGAGGTGTTTCCTAGAGGATGCCCGGCATATGAGTTTTGTTGTGTTTTGTGTGAATGAAAATTTTAAGGTCGGGGGCGACGAGGGGAGACATCGATATAACAAAAATAAGGAGAGGCAAAAGTCCAAGCTTGAGGATTTCCAAATCACCCCAAGTTAATATCACTAGCAGAAAATAAAATTTTGGTCACAGCTCAATATACACATGAGTTCCGGTTGCATTACAAACCGAAACTAATATGAGCATTAGTCCTGATTTAAATGAGACATTTGGTCCCGGTTTAAGACAGGGACCGGGACTAAAGAACGATTCATATCTTAAACCAGGACTGAAGGGTACGATACCCAACCCGAATGACGACATGGTTCCAGATTTTGGCACGTGCGTGCATATAAACCCATGGGGGCAGCATGGGAGCCAGCCACTTAACCTCCTCGTCACTGCATGCATGATGCGTACGGGAAGAACCATGACAGGCATACGTGACGAACAAATGTCAAAATTGCCACAATTTGCCGGTGCGTATGTGTGAAAGTACAGTTAGCCATAGTCATCTACTATATGAATGCGCGGTTGCAGATTACTCAATCGGATTATGCATGTGGCTACGGCAACAAAGATCAGGGCACATGTACGTTGGCTTATACGATGTCGAAGCAAATCGGAGTTGTTCGATCTGATTGGAAATTTGAAATTGTCAATCAAGGTGCGTTTCTCTGTGACTACAGTGCAACCGACAATACTCAAGAGACCTACACACTCAGTAAATATCTAGTCTTACAAAGAGAAATAGATCAACTCTTTCGTTTAGAACCTTTAGCTAGACATCCTATTATTATTTTTTCTTGCCCCCGCGTCGCCCCGGCCGACACGGGGGAACCCTAGCGCCGCCGCCGCCAGGTCCTCCGCGTCTCTTTCCCCTGCTTCGCCGCCGCTGGAGGGGCCACTGGCGAAGTCCGCGTGCGCCCCAGGGAAGGTGGCGGCGGGGCGTTTCCCCTCTCCGCGGCGTTGCGCGCGCTGCCTACGTCGCCTTGGGTGCGGGCGAGATGCAGGGCCGCGGGAGTGGCGTCAGCGCAGGGAGAGGCCGGATCCCGGCCAGGCTTGGCCGGACCTAGCTTCTCCGCCCCCGTTGGCCGCCCTCAATGTGGTGCACGCCGCGTCGACGGACATTGCTCAACAACTCCATGGTGGGGTCGCGAACGTTGATTTGCGGCGGGCGGCGTTCGACGGCGAGGTGGGGCTCAGTGGCTTCGTGGTGGGGCTGCGAGATTCGGTGACTAGCGAGGGTTGGATCCCGGGGCGGCGGCCCCGGGACGGCGGAGGAGGTGTCGACGGCTGTGGACTCGCGACGGGCGAGGCGGAGGCCGCGGTTTTGGACGGTCCGTGCACAAGACGCTTGATGCAGGCCATTGGAATAGATCTGGGTGAAGACCTGCTCGCAGCTGCTGCCGAGACCGGCGATGGCGGCACTATGCGGTGTCGTTCCCTTGTTGAAGGCGTCGCTGTTGAGAAGTTCCAGGCCACTATCTTCTACCTCCAGGGGAAATCATAGATCAGTAGATCGGATGACTGGGGCATTATTGTCTCGTTTCCCTCTTGTGGCGTCATTCTTGAAGGTGTACATGGGCTCGAGGGACCAGTGGACGAAATATTTGGTGTTGCGGTGCTTCATCTTACACATTAATGGCGGCGTATCTCGGCGGTGTGGCGCAGTGGAGACTCGGCGTCCGATGTGTGGCGAGGGACTCGCGCAGGAGGGTGACGTTGTCTGGCGTTGTGGTGGCGTCGATGGCAGACAGGCCTGACAAGGTGGATGCAGGAGTACAACACTGAAGTTGGATTGGTGGCAGGTGGCTCCGGCGGCCTCATACCCGGCAGGCATCCTGATTGAGGAGTGCGCCGGACTGATGGGTGCCCCATACCTGGCAGGCGTCCTGGTTGGGACCTTGGGTCTTAGATGTTAGGTTTGGCTGCGAGGTTTGTTCGATATTAGGCCCAGACTATCAGCATCCCTTCATCAACTGGATAGGAGTAGCGACAGATGTTGCCTAGACGGTGGCTTTAGTCTTACTGTTGTATGTCTTTATAAGGTGTTGTGTGAATAATTAATAAAGCGACTGCATGCATAGTCCAGATGCATAGGCTGGGGGTCCTCCTTCATTTCTAAAAAAACATCCTATATGGAATATTTGGGATTTACAATGATTCAGATGATACATGATTCGCCTAAAATTATGTAAATTGCGAGACGACGATTCTGTTATAGAAATATTTTCAATCAAAATCATCGAAATAAAAGCTATTACAATGATCCAGATGATACATGATTCTCCTAAAATTGCTCTTAACTTGCTAGGCATGAGGCCATACGTTCGGTAGAGGGTTCTGCAGCACGACGCGTCGTAGCCCTCCTAGCTTGTACGGTAGCGTCTTGCATAAGCTTCACCCTACCATACACATTCAAATAAGTTCTGCCATCTGTCTTTCCTCTTCACACCTCTGGCATCTGTGCGTCAATGAAGCATCCAACGAGCTAGTACTACTGCATGCCCGTCTTCTATTTACTAGTGTACTTTTTGTGAATCCACAAATCTTTTTTCAATTTTGTGATTTTTTAGAAATCTATGAACATTTTCCAAATTCATGATATTTTGCCAAAATCCAAGGACTTTTTTTTCAAATCCATTAACCATTTCCAAATTTGAGAACGTTTTTCTTCCAAATTGATGAACATTTTTCCAAATTTGTGGACATTTTTTAATATTGGCTAACATTTTTAAAATTCGTGAACATTTTTCCAATTCCATGAACTTTGTTTCAAAACCGGTGAACTTTTCCCAAATTACTTTTTTAATTGTGAAACACTTTTCAATCCATGAAGTTTTTAATAAAATTGAAGAAATTTTTTCAAATTCGAATTTTTTCCCTATTTCGTGAACTTTTATCAAATTCATGATTTTTTAAATCGGTGAACTTTTTGAAAATCCTTGTATTTTTTAAAATTGGCAAAAAAATTAAAATCGACCAATTTTTTTCAAATTGGTGAACTTTTTTTTCAAAATCCATGAATTTTTTTTGAATTCATGTTTTTTAATACATGATATATTTTGAATTCGCAAACTTTCCTGACGAGCGATTGTTGGGTGCTTTTCACGAGCGAGCGATAGGTTTCTTTTTTGGACTAGCGAGCGACATGTTTTTCTTACAAACGAGCGAGCAAGCTACTCACTCGCAGCCATTGCTTGTGTGGGCTGGCGCTAAATGCATTGAATAGGAGTTTAATAGAAGCGCTACTCGCTGTTTTTTTGAATTTCCAATATAAAATGTGTTTTATTTGTTTCATAATTGTTTATTTATGAAATTTTACGATAAAGGGTGGATTTTATTAGCTCAAAGAGGAGCATCAAGAGGATACAAACCCAAAAAGCACACACCCGGCCTCTGCATAGTTATGATGCACACAGTCAACACCAACACACCCACACAAAAACACGCCAGATAGCAAAGTCATATAAGACCAAAGCTATGTGTATGCGAGTAAAAAAAAAACCGGAAGCGATCAGATCCATGATCGACAAACTACATCAGCGACCATATCCGCATCAACTATCTCATGACACCACATAGACGACGATGTTCTTCAAACAGTAACACCTTCAAGAAGGGAGCGACACTGAAGTATTGCCGTCACCGGGTCCAACCACCAAGACCTGAATCTAGGTTAATAAAGTAGTCTAAATATGCATTTCAAATGAATTTGTGTGGGGGGAAATGTGTTTGTCTTTAAGAGATCAAGTTTTAGGGACTCTGATATGTGAGAACAAATGCAATCTCATAAGAAATTTCACCTTTTAAGATAGGGAGGAGATTTTGAACTTTTAGAACAGGAATCTGCTAGAGATTTTTAACAGTTGCATTGATGGTGGACTGGACGACCAACACTTATGCACAATTCAATGTCGAAGCCTCCATTGCAGGTGGAGGAGTGGCCGTTTCCACTTCAGGGTCTGCATGTGCTGCACCTGGTTTGGAGCTCTGAAAGAACACAACCAAGCCAACAGTCTCACCGGCTGATTGTGCTTACTGTACTTGATGATTATCATAATATCTATCGACAACTGCCATGTTCATCTAGTGTCTCAGAGGTAGAATAATCCTCGGTGCTCAGGGGCGGATCCAGAACAAAAATGTCCCGTGTCCACATGTATACAAGGATAGACACCAAACAATAGTATGCACTCCATTCCTTTATATATGAGTTTTTAAAAAAATATATCAATATCCACATTACGAAATTCATATCATTTGATCCTTCAAGAAGATAGTTTCGTATTTTATCTATTAGGTTTTGTAGATGTTGTTATTTTATTCTATAATTTTGGTCAAACATTCGAATGGTTGACTTGCACGAAAATCAATACACCTTATATTCTGAAATCAATACACCTTATATTCTGAAATCAATACACCTTATATTTAAGAAACATTTCCATAAATTCTCATGTTAATAATTATTATTGTGTTAGCAAAAATGTATGAGTTACATTATTTGTGTTTGCATATGCAAGAATAGAAACAATAAACAAAACATTTTTTTTTGGTCAGAAATAAACAGAACATATTGATTCAACAATACGATTAGGGAGTTAAACTTACTCAACATTGTGATTTGCCGTTCTTGCTGAAATAATCCTCCCATGGTTAGATGTGAATTTGTTCTCAATTATAATATCTTTAAATTTTAAAACCCTAGCCATACAATTAAAAACAGAAATTTGAGAAATTAAAATTCCTACACACAGTTGAGATTTCAGATTTGAGAGAGATCGGCAATTACCAAGTGCAGAGTTGAGAGGTACCTGAAATTTCCAACAATCTCTCGGTGGGCGAGGTAGAGGCAGCCGGCTAGCGATGCTTGAACGCTTCAATGGACAACCAGGACGAACCAGCGACTGGCCGCACGACTGGCAGCGCGGCGGCGGAGAAGGGCCGAGGACGGAGAAGCCGAACGGATGAGCAACAAAATAGGCGCACGCACAGGCGTATTGGGGATTAATTAATTAGATTGGTAGCTTTTTCTCAACAGGCGCACGTACAGGGATCGATTAATCGATCGATCTGGAGTGGGCATTTACCTAGATGGGCTGCTATGCCTGCCTTGTGTTCGTGTATCGGTGGGCTGGCCGGTGTCCAGGTCAAAAAGTTACCGGTGTCCAGCCTAAAAATCTGTACCATGCATAAGGTGAATACGAGTTTTACCCGGTGCCAGTGACACCGGAAGAGACAACGTGCCTCTGCCCCTGTCAGTGCTTGTGTGTACATGGATATATGAACTCGTTGTGTGCTTTCTCTTGGATCTTAGGTGATATATTCCACAAAGATAAGATTGTGTCTCTGCTCTACTCAGCATGTACTTGTGTACGATTCACCTACCAATTAGGTGTGTTTGGTTGCAAGGGTGGTTATGAATGGGTTGGGATCGTTCAGAAAATAGACATGCATGGTTATAAAGCACATGAATGGTTCAAGTAAAAAAAAAGAATATGCCTTGAAGATGCCGAACCGTTCCACCCAACCAAATCAGTGGAATTAAGGGCGTGTTTGGTTTCCTGGGTAGCTTCACCCTGCATCGCACGGAGGATCCTGGCTGAGCTTGGCCTGGTTGAGCCGATGCAAAGATAAATTAAGATGTATGTTTGGTAGACTGTACTGTATGTGTGCATCAGAGATGCTGTATACAACATATCTTGTTTGGTAGGCTGCATCAGAGGTTGCACGGCGAGGGCAAAGAAAGGAAGCAAAACAAATCTGAACCAGCTGCTGCTTCTTCTGCTGCTCTTCGTGAATTAAACAAGTAGCACGGCGAGGGCCCCGTGACGGAGGTTAGCATTTTTGTAGCTCGTAGTGGTGGCCATGGCAATTGAAGGATGCACGGGCCGACGACTACCAGGCAGACACTAATGATTTGATGACGGCACAGATGTTGCATATTACCTGGTGAGCGTCATCCGCGAGAGCTCCAAGCGCCACTGCTCCATGACGACGACCGGCTGTCCGGCCGAGCCGACAATGGCGTCGCTCCTCCTGCGACCCGGCTCCTACTGAGCACACACCGGCGGCGGGGTTTGAGTGCGGACGGGCGGGCGGCACGCGGCGTCGTGGCGTACAAGGGAGCTCAGACCGGTGGCGGCGTTGGCGGCGGTTTGGCGTGCTCGATCCGATCTGGTTCGGTGGGCAGATAGAAAAGAGGGAAGAGTGATACGGGTGGTGGCAATTTTGAAGTAATTTCGAAAAATATTAGGGACAACCATGTATACCGTTTCGTTTTAAGTGTGGACGTGGGTGCAGGCGCGGAACTGGCTCGAGGAAACGTCCGATTCCTACGTTTCAGCTCAGCCTGGCTCGGAGAGCTATTTTGCATCAGTCGGGCCAGGCCTAGCTAGGCGTGCAGTCTACCAAAGAGCTACAAATTTGCATGGTGGGTGCGAGGCAGGTGCAGCCCAATCAACCAAACACACCCTAAATGATCACCCTTTGCATGCATGACTATATGAGCATGACTGGTGGTCCCGTCCTAAATAATTAGCTCATCTCTTATATTCAGCCAAACACATCTATAATACTTAAATAGTTCATCCCCACTATCCTATTTTTCTAAACATGCAAGCTATCCATATCATCATTCTTGCCACATCAGCTCTCACTACTGAATTTTCTGACATATGCTAAAGCCACATCATCCGTTATTAATTGTCAATGTTTTCTATGGAGTGTCTTACAATTTGCACTATCCCTCATTAGCGCTGCAGTTACTGCCATGTAGCTTCGTACTACTTCCCCCAAACCCATCTACATGCAGATTTGTCCTTTCGTCTCTCACGACACTAGGTGCATGTAGACAAAACCGGCGAGGCAGACGACCAGTCGGCTACTTACAGGCAGCGGGGCAACCTCCAGCATGCAGGTTTGTCCCTTCCTCTCCTCTCGGCACTAGCTGCAGTGAATGCACACAAGGAAAAGGGGAGGGAGGCGACCATCGGGCTGCCGAGGTAAACGACCAGCTACCTACATGCACCTCTTCCTCCATTAAGTTATGCTAGGCAATCGAACAGGCGCCGCTCCACTAAGCTGACCTTTGGACCTCTCCCCTTTGATCTATAAAGCACTTTGAAATCAAGAGCCCGTTCATAGCTCTACTATTCTTCCGGCTGCCCCCTTCTCCACACCCAACTTCACTTCCTCCGAGAGTCGTAGCCAACGCAGCAGTCTTGCCGACATGAGTCTCAATCGTTCAAGCCTACAAGCTGAAGTGTTGATCGTGTGCCATCGGCGCCATCATCGTCATGGGTTCAAGCTAACCCAGCCCATCACTGTTTTTCTTGAATTCACCCAGAAGCCAGCGTACAACCTGCGTCCTTGCATGGATAGTACTCTGTATGGTTGGGAGGCAATAGAATGCTTCAAAACTTTGTTCTTGCGATCTCAAGCTAATCCGTATGGTCGTTTCTCATATGAGCAAGTCTCACGGCGGCCATTCTGGTCAAGCGGCCATGCATGCAAACATGCCGCATGTATCTCGCATCAGTTAACCTAAAGATACGATCAGGCACCGGAGTTTGTTGTGTTAAGCGTGTGTTTATCTCCCGTCTCCCCTCTGATGTATCTCACATAAAACTGTACCCCAGAGTGGATGAATGCAAGCATGTACTTAACATATTGGGAATCATATCATGTATAATTTTCTTCGACCGCCATACCAGTCTTTGCTATAGTATATTCATATATAGCAGCTGTTTTTAATTGACTGTATCAGGGTTATTTCCGTCCTGGCTGTATTGGCTGATACAGAAAAATTCTTCTTGCAACTTTCAGTGTTGTCTCAGATGCACCAATGGAGTTCTTTACTATCCGATTGATGATATTTCCTCAAGATTTATTCTGATCCTATTTCCAAAAGATAGATAATACACCCATATGTGCAGAAGCGTTTTCTATCAGGGTGCAACGTGGAGGCAAAAGAAACTTTGTGCATGAAAAAACCATGTCCATGCTTGAGGCCATCGACTTCTGACCCTAAAATCCATGCTTAATTCTATGAAGCATGTAGTACTGTAGTGGCGTAATCTCCGTGATGACATCATCAAGTGAGATAGATGCATGGCAAAGAATATGTCATATATATTTACTGCTTTTGATGTGCCAATAGAATGTATTTGTTCCTTATTCCTACAGCTCCAAAATTGTTCTTGATTTTTAAGATGCATGGATCAGTTGGAAAGGATTATTATATTTATCTACCTTAAGACTATCAAATTAGTTCGCACATCTAATTTCATCCATCCTATCTTTTGACAGCAGAAAAATAGAAAAAAAATCCTTTTTTTGTTCACATTCAACCATCCTACTTTTTTTCTTTGCATTCCTCCCTCTTTTTATAGAGGCTTGCTCTTATGAATTCAACCCAATGTTTCATATTCAACTCACATATACAAGATGCCGCGTTCTTTGTTATTTCTTCGAGAATTTCCTTATGAGACGACCTAACATGTTACATCATCAACAATGCATGCAGCTTCTTACAAACTACACTACAGATTCTACCTAAAATTAGTAATTATGTTGCCTAAATTCAGAATTAGTTTATCACTAGAGCGATCACCTTCATTTGAAATCAAGAAAAATGTCATTAGTACTCTTCGGTCAGCTTCTACTTTGCAATTATGCCATACCAAATCCTTGACATATTGTTCCTGTTTATAGGGTAATCACTTTGATCCACAAATTTTTTATTAGTTAACATTTAGTACGTCTGCGGTGATACAAAATTTCCGCAGCAACGCGTTGAATGATTCAATCCCAAAAAAATTGGATAGTCCCAACCCATTCATACGACACTTTTAAGTGACGACTAAGAACCAGATTCCATAGTGTGTACATCCTTCAGGCAAAGATGCTTCTGGCTCTGACCAGGGAAGTTCATCAGGTTAACAGCTATGCCCTCTACGCAAATTAACTGAAGCCTGTAATTAGCTTAACTCACTACATGCATGATTAGTGGATATTCTTCATGGGATTCGCCAGCTAATAAGTTTGTGACTCGAGGTCTCGTGACATTTGTAAGTCGCGACCATATCCCTTTTATTCTAGGGTCGACACTGAAACCAAACATGTGGCGGTGTGGCCGGTCTGCGCTGCAGTCAATGGATGATTCGCTGGAAAAGATGAAGACAAATGATCCATCCAGCTAGTGGCTGCTCCTACTACTCCTTTCGTCCGGAAATACTTGTCAAAGAAATGAATGTATCTAGATGTATTTTAGTTATAGATACATTTAATTTATTCATCTCTCCGACAAGTATTTAGGGACGGAAGAACTACTTCTCCTTCTACATTCATCATGCGCCATGTGCGTCCGTTCCAAGTTCCAATCCACTATCTCATTTGAGTAATCTCCAGCTTGGCAATCGTACGTACGTGGCGTTGCCCTTTCCGGAACTTGTAGCAAAGTGCATATATATATATATATATATATATATATATATATATATATATATATATATATATATATATGCATGAAAGTGCAGCTAGGGATAAGACCTGCTACCTGACTAATTTCGCAAATTGCGGTACAGCTTCGTTCGATCAGCATGCAGGCCTACGGAGACAATATGTAGGAGAACGTGTTTAACATAGGTAGGCATAACTACTAACAGTAAAAGTATCCACTAATCTCATCCCTCCAACGTCCGTGGACGTGTTTATAGGTAATCCCGCCCATTAAACGTCCGCTGACACGCCTATGGCTAATCCCGCCTCCCAACTGCGTCCGCGGACAGTCCTGAATTTTTCATTTCCGCAACCGGTATCTCATTTAGCAAACCCTAAATCCAGATAATCACATGTGTCTTAAACTACCTCTACGATGTGACACTAGGCGTCCGGCTACTATATTAATACATGACATCGGACTACTAAAAATGGCATATTCTACCTACATAGTAAGCTATGTACAAATATAATCCACGGTTGCCTTCGCCAACGCCCTTGTCGTCTTTGTTAAGGAAGTAGCGCTCGGAGACGCAAAGTGGATCAAGTTGGATATGTTCATCATCGGAGTTGTCTGACTGGTCACCGTCCTCCTCCTTTTTTTTTTGCGGGTCCTCCTTCTCCTCTTTGGAGGGTAGTCCATGACCATGGAAGGGACAACATGTCTTTGCTCTCGGACGAGGGCACACGTGTACCCCTATGCCGCGTTTGGAGGGTGTGGGCACAGCCGGCTTCCTCTTGCAAGACAGTGGGCGACGCTGTATCCACCGTGTCCGCAACGAAACGGGCCTTGCCCTCCTGCTTCTTTTGCTTCTCATGGCCACACCGGTCCCTGTAACACTCATACACCTCTGCATGGATGATGGGGCTGAAGACGGATCTTGAGCCTCCAGCTCTAGCGGAGCCAAGCGTCAATGGCACCAACGCAATGGATTCCCGTCGGATTGAATCCGACCTCGGTCGGGCGCACTCCTCCTGGGAGCGGCGGAGGGCCATGCGGGCGGCCATAGCCTGCTCGTCCATGAGCGGCAGAGTGGTCGGAGTCGGATCCGCTACCCGCCATGCCGAATATCATCAGAAGGAAGATTGGGTGGAGTGGTTATAGTTTGAGCCATGATACAGATGGGGCCGAATATATGTGGGGTTGGGGTGGACCAGTCTGAGCCGGATCTGATGTGTCGGGCACGTTCGGGCGCACTCCTCCTGGGAGCGGCAGAGGACCATGCGGACGGCCATAGCATCCTCGTCCTTGCATGGGACAATGCCCTAGATGGACCCGGAAGTGGTCGGAGTCGGATCCGCTGTCCGCCATGCTAAAGATCATCAGAAGAAAGATTGGGTGAAGTGGTTATAGTTTGGGCCATGATACAGATGAGGATGAATATATATGGGATTGGGTTGGACCAGTCTGAGCCGGATCTGACATGCCGGGCACGTTCGGGCCTTTTTATATTCGCCCTAAATTTAAACTGAATATAAGGGATGTGGATGAGCCTAGACGTATAGAGCAAATTTGAGAAGTCTATCTTGGTCGAGATTATGTGGCCGGTTAGCGACCGTACCGTCTGGCCGGTGTACAGGGGTTCAGGGCTGCTAGATACTCTAGTTAAGAGGCTAAGAGATACGACTGCTAGCTAAGTACAGTGTTCCCTATTCGATCGGTTCAGTCACACGGAGAACACGTACAGTACAGTACACGGGGTAGAACAAAGCAGATTTAGCAGTTGGAATTCATTCCAGCATGGCGCGCATCGATGCTACGCCCGTGACCTGCGCCGCATGGAACCAAAGCTTAGTGGGTGGAACACCTATGACGAATTATGGCTGTCGATGCAGGGGACTGAGTCAATGATGAAAGAGTGATCATCATCATCATATTAGCCACACAGATGATGAGCGCATCACTAGTAGAAAACAGGGCTTTGGTTCAGGCCGGGTCAGCCCATTAGTCCCGGTTCAGTCCAGAACCGGGACCAATGTGGGCATTGGTCCCGGTTCGTGAGCCCAGGGGGCCGGCCGGGCCACGTGGGCCATTGGTCCCGGTTTATCTGGACCTTTTGGTCCCGGTTGGTGGGATGAACCGGGACCAATGGGCCTCGCTCCTGGCCCATCACCATTGGTCCCGGTTGGTGGCTTGAACCGGGACCAAAGGCTCCTCTTTAGTCCCGGCTCATGTCACTAACCGGGACCAATGAGGTGCCTATATATACCCCTCGCGCAAGAGCAGAGCACAGTGCTCTGTTTTTTCTGGCCGAGGGGGAGAGGGCTTTGTGGTGCTCTAGCTCACCTCCTATGTACATGAGGTGTTCGATGGAATGCCCGAGCCACACTACTTAAGCTTTCTCCTCTCGAAGCTCGACCTCCAAGCTCCATTTTCCTCGAGATTTGTCTAGATTTAGCGGTCCGTCACGCCCCGTCCCCGTCTTCACCGCCGTCGATCACCCGCGCCGATCTCATCACCGACACCACCGTGGTAAGCCTCTTGTTCTTATCTTCTTTCTGAAAGGAAAAATATTCTTACTTGTATGTTTAGATAGACACTTGTATCATTTTCTTACATTTATTATTGCATCTTTATAACTATTGGTTCGGATGATTCAGATGTGGTATGTATATTATCTTTATAACTATTGGTTCATTTATTGTTTATGAAAATTATGCCGACCAATGTAACATAGATTTTATTTATTTAGGATGTATGTGAATCGGAAATGCCAACCGACCTTATTGTCGAGAGGTTAAATTTAGTTGAAGAAGAAAACAATTTGTTGAAGGAAAAAATAAAAAAAATGAGGAGGAGAAGATGATATTGGAGTTGCATGTTGCGGATGTCGTCGATGATCACAAGATCAAGATGGATGCAATGCGCTTGAAGATTAGAAAGATTAGAAAATATGCCATTCATACCGAGGCTTGGTATCATTATGTCGTTGGATCAATTGTTACCTTGGTTGCGATTATGATCGCATTTGTTTTCGCATTGAAATGTTTTACATAGTTTCAATGTATGGTTTAATTAATTAGATGCTCTGGAGAGCTATATGTTGTTAGATGAGAACTATGTATGCACTTTGGTTTTAATGTGATGATGAACTTCTATTAATTTGGACACTTAATTATATATAATGCACGCAGATGAACCGGCAATGGATGTACGGTGACAGACACACCCGCGAGTACATTAAGAGCGTGCATGAGTTTCTCGATGCGGCAGAGGCAAACAAGCAGAATGGTTTTATGTGTTGTCCATGCACTGAATGTGGGAATACGAGGTCTTACTCTAACCGGAAAATCCTTCACTCCCACCTGCTTTACAAGGATTTCATGCCACACTATAATATTTGGACGAGGCGCGGAGAAATAGGGGTTATGATGGAAGACGGCGAAGAAGAAGAGTACGATGACAACTATGTGCCCCCTGAATACGGTGATGCTGCAACGGGGGGAGCTGGTGAAGATCAAGAGGAACCAGACGATGTGCCCAATGATGCTGCCACGGGTGAAGCTGCTGAAGATCAAGAGGAACCATACAATGTGCCCGATGATGATGATCTCCGCCGGGTCATTGTCGATGCAAGGACGCAATGCATTAGTCAAAAGGAGAAGCTCAAGTTCGATCGCATGTTAGAGGATCACAAAAAAGGGTTATACCCCAATTGCGAAGATGGCAACACAAAGCTCGGTACCGTACTAGAATTGCTGCAGTGGAAGGCAGAGAATGCTGTGGCTGACAAAGGATTTGAGAAGCTACTGAAAATATTGAAGAAGAAGCTTTCAAAGGATAACGAATTGCCCGACAGTACATACGCAGCAAAGAAGGTCGTATGCCCTCTAGGATTGGAGGTCGAGAAGATACATGCATGCCCTAATGACTGCATCCTCTACCGCGGTGCATACAAGGATCTGAACGCATGCCCGGTATGCGGTGCATTGCGGTATAATATCAGACGAGATGACCCTGGTGATGTTGACGGCGAGCCCCCCAGGAAGAGGGTTCCTGCGAAGGTGATGTGGTATGCTCCTATAATACCACGGTTGAAACGTCTGTTCAAAAACGAAGAGCATGCCAAGTTGATGCGATGGCACAGTGAGAACCGAAAGAAAGATGGGAAGTTGAGAGCACCCGCTGACGGGTCGCAGTGGAGAAAAATCGAGAGAAAGTACTGGGATGAGTTTGCAAAGGACCCAAGGAATGTATGGTTTGCTTTAAGCGCGGATGGCATTAATCCTTTCGGGGAGCAGAGCAGCAATCACAGCACCTGGCCCGTGACTCTATGTATGTATAACCTTCCTCCTTGGATGTGCATGAAGCGGAAGTTCATTATGATGTGAGTTCTCATCCAGGGCCCTAAGCAACCCGGCAACGAAATTGATGTGTACCTAAGGCCATTAGTTGAAGAACTTTTACAGCTGTGGAATGAAAACGGTGTACGTACGTGGGATGAGCACAGACAGGAGGAATTTAACCTTAAGGCATTGCTGTTCGTGACAATCAACGATTGGCCCGCTCTCAGTAACCTTTCAGGACAGACAAACAAAGGATACCACGCATGCACGCACTGTTTAGATGACACTGAAAGTATATACCTGGACAAATGCAGGAAGAATGTGTACCTGGGCCATCGTCGATTTCTTCCGACCAACCATCAATGTCGAAAGAAAGGTAAGCATTTCAAAGGCGAGGCAGATCACTGGAAGAAGCCCGCCATGCGCACCGGTGATCACGTGCTTGCTATGGTCAATGATTTACACTACGTAATCTTTGGAAAGGGTCCCGGTGGACTAGCTGTTCCGATGACGCTGAGGGACACGCACCCATGTGGAAGAAGAAATCTATATTTTGGGACCTACCCTACTGGAAAGACCTAGAGGTCCGCTCCTCAATCGACGTGATGCACGTGACGAAGAACCTTTGCGTGAACCTGCTAGGCTTCTTGGGCGTGTTTGGGAAGACAAAAGATACACCTGAGGCACGGGAGGACCTGCAACGTTTGCACAAAAAAGACGGCATGCCTCCGAAGCAGTATAAAGGTCCTGCCAACTACGCTTTTACGAAAGAAGAGAAAGAAATCTTCTTTGAATGCCTGCTCAGTATGAAGGTCACGACTGGCTTCTCGTCGAATATAAAGGGAATAATAAATATGCCAGAGAAAAAGTTTCAGAACCTAAAGTCTCATGACTGCCACGTGATTATGACACAACTGCTTCCGGTTGCATTGAGGGGGCTTCTACCGGAAAAAGTCCGATTAGCCATTGTGAAGCTATGTGCATTCCTCAATGCAATCCCTCAGAAGGTGATCGATCCAGAAATCGTATCAAGGCTAAGGAGTGATGTGGCGCAATGTCTTGTCAGTTTCGAGCTGGTGTTCCCACCATGCTTCTTTAATATCATGACGCACGTCCTAGTTCATCTAGTCGACGAGATTGTCATCCTGGGGCCCGTATTTCTACACAATATGTTCCCCTTTGAGAGGTTCATGGGAGTCCTAAAGAAATATGTCCGTAATCGCACTAGGCCAGAAGGAAGCATCTCCATGGGCCATCAAACAGAGGATGTTATCGGGGTTTGTGTTGACTTCATTCCTGGCCTTAACAAGATAGGTCTCCCTAAATCGCGGTATGAGGGGAGACTGACTGGAAAAGGCACTCTTGGAAGAGACTCAATAATATGCAGGGACGGATATTCTTGGTCTCAAGCACACTACATAGTTCTACAGAACTCTACCTTGGTGACCCCGTATGTCGATGAACACAAGAACAGTCTGCGCTCCAAACACCCGGAGCAGTGCGACAACTGGATTACATGTGAACACATCAGGACTTTCAGCAGTTGGTTGGAAACACGTCTCAGAGGTGACAACACTGTTTGTGATGAGTTGTACTTGTTATCCAGGGGACCATCTTTGACTGTATTGACTTACAAAGGATACAAGATAAATGGGAATACATTTTACACGATCGCCCAAGATCAAAAGAGCACCAACCAAAACAGCGGTGTCCGCTTTATTGCAGCAACCAAGAGCGGAAAGGATACATATTATGGTTACATAATGGACATATGGGAACTTGACTACGGACCTGATTTTAAGGTCCCTTTGTTTAAGTGCAAATGGGTCAATCTGTTAGGCGGCGGGGTACAAGTAGACCCACAGTACGGAATGACAATAGTGGACCCGAAAAATCTTGGGTACACTGACGAACCGTTCGTCCTAGCCAATGATGTGGCACAGGTTATCTATGTGAAGGACATGTCTACCAAACCGAAAAAAAGAAAAGAAAAATGTTTTCAAATTTGAAAACTAATGGCAATAACAGAAAGTTTATAATTTTTTCTAAAACTAAAAGCAAAAAGAATTAAAAAATAAAGCAAAAAATAAAAGAAAATAAATAATGCAAAAAACAAAAACAAAAAAACTGGAAAAAAATATTTTTATAGTAAAGTTAATCACAAACTTGTGATTCACACAAATTTCAAAGAATTCAAATTTTAACTATTCAAATTTGAAAAGTAATGGCACTAACAGAAAGTTTATAATTTTTCTGATCTAAAAGCAAAAAGAATTAAAAAATAAAGCAAAAAACAAAACAAAAAAGTGGGAAAAAACAAAAAAAATTGCCACCTATTGGGCCACCATGGCCTGAATACGACTAGAAACCCAACATGGGCCAGGATTCAGGCCCGCAGAAGGCCCAATAGGCCCACAGGCAAAGCAGTGTCAGATTAGGCCCATAGGCCTGCAGTTCAGAGGAGTTCGAGAGGGAGGAGGCAGCAGAGCTTATAAACAGGTGTTGGGCGCTGTCAACTAGCGAGGTGGGACTAAACTTTTGGGCGCGGGGCAGCACTAGGCCACCGGGACACCAACCGGGACTACAAGGTGCATTGGTCACGGTTCGTGGCACCAACCGTGACCAATGCCCCCCTTTAGTCCCGGTTGGTGCCACCAACCGGGACCAAAGGCCGCCGCTTCCCACCCTTTGGGCTGCTGAAAAGAGGTCTTTGGTCCCGGTTCGTGGCACCAACAGGGACTAAAGGGGTGCATTGGTCACGGTTGGTGCCACCAACCGGGACCAAAGGCCTGGCTATATATCAACACTTATCAAAATTCTCATTTAGTTCCTCAACTCCCCGCCGCCGATGCCACCCTCTGCCCCGACGCCCTGCTCCTCGTCGTCGTCGCCCGCGCCCCGCGTCGCCCCGACGCCGTCGCCGCCGCCCTCGACGCCATCTGCCCTGACGCCCTGCTCCTCGTCATCGTCGCCCGCGCCCGTCGTCGTCGCCACGTCGCCGCCCGTGCCCCGCGTCGCCCCGAGGACGTCGCCGCCGCCCTCGACGCCATCTGCCCTGACGCCCTGCTCCTCGTCGCCGTTGCCCGCGCCCGTCGTCGTCGCCCCGTCGCCGCCCGCGCCCCGCGTTGCCCCGACGCCATCGCTGCCCCGCGCCGCCCCGACGCCGTCGCCGCCGCCCTCGACGCCATCTGCCCCAACGCCAGCGCCGCTCCCCTCTGTGAGCACCTGCCGCCATGCCCCTCTGCCCCGTCGGCGCCACCATGTTTTTTTTCATATGTTGCAATATGTTTTTTTTTATTTTTATTAGTTTATTTTTTTGTTCATATGTGATGTATATGTGTATGTGGCTATAATGTATATGTGTATGTGATGTATGTGGCTAGAATTTGCTAAATATATATGATTTTTTAGGTTATTTTCATTTGTAGAATTTTTTTATGTATCTAGGAACATTTTTGTTCATAGATGATAGATGATCAAATGATGATTTTTTTGTTCATAGATGATAGATGATCAAATGATGTTTTTTTTGTTCATAGATGATCATATGATTTTTTTAGGTTATTTTCATTTGTAGAAATTTTTGTTCATATATGGATATTTAGGGGGTCGAGGGTCGAGAACTAGTTTAGGGGGTCGAGGGTCGAGAACTAGTTTAGGGGGTCGAGGGTCAAGAACGTCGGACATTCATGAGAGAGGCGGGGAAGAAGGGGAAGAAGAGGGAGAAGAAGAGGAAGAAGAATAAAAAGAGGAGAAGAAAGAATAGAGGAGAAGAAGTTCTTCTCCTCTATTCTTTCTTCTCTTCTTTTTTCTTTTTCTTCTATTTTTTATCGGGAACGAGGGGCATGTCGAGAGTGTCGTCGAGCGGTCGAGGGTCGGGAAACTAGGGCTTACCAGAAGAAGGAGAAGAAGAGAAGAGGAAGAAGAGGAGAAAAAAAGAAAAGGAAAAAAAGAGGAAGAAGAAGAAAAAAAGAGAGGAGAAGAAGAAGGAATAGAGGAGAAGACTTTGTCAGTTCTTCTTCTCCTTTAGCTATTCCTTTCTTCTTCTCCTCTTTTTTCTTCTTCTTCTTCTTCTTCTTCTTAATTTTTATCGGGGGTTCGAGGGTTCGAGGGGTCGAGGATCGCCGAGGGGTCGAGAGAGGTTTCGTAGTGTCAAAGTATTGAAGAAATCCATGCCTTCATCATTAGCCGGAAGTAACCAGGGCATGTTGGTACGAAGTTCTGCAAAGTTGTTCTGGAATGGAGTCCCGGATAAAATAATCCGCCTTTTGGTACGAATTCAGCAAAGGCCTTCCAAATAGCGACATTCGGAAGGCTCTTGCTGAACTTTGTACCAAAAAGCGAATTATCCTATTTGGGACTCCGTTCCAGAACAACTTTGAAGAGCTTCATACGATCATGCACATGTTACTTTCGCCTAATGATGAAGACATGGTTTTGTTGAATCCTTTGACACTAGGCAACCTCCCGACCCCTCGGCGATCCTCTCGAACATGAGAGGAAGAAGAGGGTCGTCTAGGGGTCGAGGGTTCCAGGGTCGTCGAGGGTTCGAGGGGTCGAGGATCGCCGAGGGGTCGAGAGAGGTTTCCTAGTGTCAAAGTATTGAAGAAATCCATGCCTTCATCATTAGCCGGAAGTAACCAGGGCATGTTGGTACGAAGTTCTGCAAAGTTGTTCTGGAATGGAGTCCCGGATAGAATAATCCGCCTTTTGGTACGAATTCAGCAAAGGCCTTCCAAATAGCGATATTCGGAAGCCTTTTGCTGAACTTTGTACCAAAAAGTGAATTATCCTATCTAGGACTCCGTTCCAGAACAACTTTGAAGAGCTTCGTACCATCATGCACATGTTACTTTCGCCTAATGATGAAGACATGGTTTTGTTGAATCCTTTGACACTAGGCAACCTCCCGACCCCTCGGTGATCCTCTCGAACATGAGAGGAAGAAGAGGATAAAAAAAGAAGAGGAAGAAGAAAAAAAAGAGGAGAAGAAAGAATAGAGGAGTTCTTCTCCTCTATTCTTTCTTCTCCTCTCTTTTTTCTTCTTCTTCCTTTTTTTTATCGGGAACGAGGGTCGTCGAGGGACATAGATGTAGTGTCGTCGTTGTCGATATATACCCCCTCCCGATAGCTTACTATGATTAGGTAGCTAGTTCTACGTTTGGCACTAATATATCCATCTGTCATGTTTGAATAATAATTGCCATGTTGTAAATATTTGTAGAAACTATGGACACCGCCCTAGACGAAGAAAAAGAAGCGTTGTTGAGGGACATAATCGCAGAAGGAAGTGATGCCATCTCGTTGTTTCTCAATGAAACCGATGGTCTGGAAGGAGAGGGTGAACAAGCTGGCTACGGTGACCTAATGCCGGTGCAAGAAGAAGAACATGAGGACGGCTCCGGTGACCCAATGCCCGACGGCCAACCGATTGAACCCCTCAGGACAAAGAGCGCATTTGTTGCTCAGTGCGGGGTTCTGGTTAGGGACAAGATCCCGATAAGCATCCAGCAATGGTTTAAGCCGGCTACAGAAGACCCTGAGGTGTCTTATGTCAATGACATGCAGAAAAATGATCTTTGGACTGAGCTAAAGTCAAATTTCACCCTACCGCGAGAGGATAATCCAGAGAACGCAGTTAAAGAGAAATTAATCAAGTCTTTTGCTCTTAAGAGGATGGCAGAACTATTCAGGAGGTAGAAGAAAGAGCTGAATAAGTTTGTCGAAAATAATGAGATACCAGAATTCAAGGGCAGATATGAGAAGATCAGAGATCACTGGACCGCATTTGTGGCCCACAAGACATCGGAAAAGAGTAAAAAGATGTCGGCGACAAACAAGCAAAATGCTACGAAGAAGAAGCTTCACCATCGCACGGGGTCAGGTGGCTACCTCATAGCCCGACCTAAGTGGTCCAAGACTGAGAATGATCTGGTTGATAAAGGGATCGAACCAGAGACAATTAACTGGCCAGACCATTGCCGGACTTGGTTCTTCGGGGCTGGCGGAACCTTGGACCCTGTAACAGGGAAGTGCATTTGGACGAACGATCAAATGGACATACCAGTCAGGAAGCTTAAGCAGTATATCGAAGCAGCGCAGGAAGGGACGTTCTTGAAGGAAATATGCCCTAGAGGCAATAATAAACTTATTATTTATTTCCTTATATCATGATAAATGTTTATTATTCATGCTAGAATTGTATTAACCGGAAACATAATACATGTGTGAATACATAGACAAACAGAGTGTCACTAGTATGCCTCTACTAGACTAGCTCGTTAATCAAAGATGGTTAAGTTTCCTAATCATGAACAAGGAGTTGTTATTTGATTAACGAGGTCACATCATTAGTTGAATGATCTGATTGACATGACCCATTCCATTAGCTTAGCACCCGATCGTTTAGTATGTTTCTATTGCTTTCTTCATGACTTATACATGTTCCTATGACTATGAGATTATGCAACTCCCGTTTACCGGAGGAACACTTTGGGTACTACCAAACATCACAACGTAACTGGGTGATTATAAAGGAGTACTACAGGTGTCTCCAAAGGTAGATGTTGGGTTGGCGTATTTCGAGATTAGGATTTGTCACTCCGATTGTCGGAGAGGTATCTCTGGGCCCTCTCGGTAATGCACATCACTTAAGCCTTGCAAGCATTGCCACTAATAAGTTAGTTGCGGGATGATGTATTACGGAACGAGTAAAGAGACTTGCCGGTAACGAGATTGAACTAGGTATTGGATACCGACGATCGAATCTCGGACAAGTAAACATACCGATGACAAAGGGAACAACGTATGTTGTTATGCGGTCTGACCGATAAAGATCTTCGTAGAATATGTAGGAGCCAATATGGGCATCCAGGTCCCGTTATTGGTTATTGACCGGAGACGTGTCTCGGTCATGTCTACATTGTTCTCGAACCGTAGGGTCCGCACGCTTAACGTTACGATGAAAGTTATTATGAGTTCATGCATTTTGATGTACCGAAGGTTGTTCGGAGTCCCGGATGTAATCACGGACATGACGAGGAGTCTCGAAATGGTCGAGAAATAAAGATATATTGGAAGCCTATATTTGGATATCGGAAGTGTTCCGGGTGAAATCGGGATTTTACCGGAGTACCGGGAGGTTACCGGAACCCCCCGGGAACCATATGGGCCTTATTGGGCCTTAGTGGAAAGGTGAAAGGGGCAGCCCAAGGTGGGCTGCACGCCTCCCCCCTCCCCTAGTCCTATTAGGACTAGGAGAGGTGGCCGGCCCCCTTCTCTCTCTCTCTCTCTCTCTCTCGAGGAATCCTATTAGGAATAGGATTGAGGGGGGAGTCCTACTCCCGGTAGGAGTAGGACTCCTCCTGCGCCCTCCTCCTTGGCCGGCCAGCCCTCCCCCTTGGATCCTTTATATACGGGGGTAGGGGGCACCTCTAGACACACAAGTTGATCATTGAGATCGTTCCTTAGCCATGTGCGGTGCCCCCTGCCACCATATTCCACCTCGATCATATCGTTGTAGTGCTTAGGCGAAGCCCTGCGTCGGTAGAACATCAAGATCGTGACCACGCTGTCGTGCTGACAGAACTCCTCCCCGAAGCTTTGCTGGATCAGAGCCCGGGGATCGTCATCGAGCTATACGTGTGCTAAGAACTCGGAGGTGCCGGAGTGACGGTGCTTGGATCGGTCGGATCGGGAAGAAGACATACGACTACTTCCTCTATGTTGTGTCAACGCTTCCGTTGTGATCTGCAAGGGTATGTAGATCAGACTCTCCCTCTCGTTGCTATGCATCACCATGATCTTGCGTGTGCGTAGGAAAATTTTGAAATTACTACGTTACCCAACAGTGGCATCCGAGCCTAGGTTTTATGGTTTGATGTTATTTGCACGAGTAGAACACAAGTGAGTTGTGGGCGATACAAGTCATACTGCCTACCAGCATGTCATACTTTGGTTCGGCGGTATTGTTGGATGAGACGACCCGGACCAACCTTACGCGTACGCTTACGCGAGACCGGTTCCCTCGACGTGCTTTGCACATAGATGGCTTGCGGGCGACTGTCTCTCCAACTTTAGTTGAACCAAGTGTGGCTACGCCCGGTCCTTGAGAAGGTTAAAACGGAGTCTATTTGACAAACTATCATTGTGGTTTTGATGCGTAGGTGAGATTAGTTCTTGCTTAAGCCCGTAGCAGCCACGTAAAATTTGCAACAACAAAGTAGAGGACGTCTAACTTGTTTTTGCAGGGCATGTTGTGATGTGATATGGTCAAGGCATGATGCTAAATTTTATTGTATGAGATGATCATGTTTTGTAACCAAATTATCGGCAACTGGCAGGAGCCATATGGTTGTCGCTTTATTGTATGCAATGCAATCGCGATGTAATGCTTTACTTTATTACCAAACGGTAGTGATAGTCGTGGAAGCATAAGATTGGCGAGACGACAACGATGCTACGATGGAGATCAAGGTGTCGCGCCGGTGACGATGGTGATCATGACGGTGCTTCGGAGATGGAGATCACAAGCACAAGATGATGATGGCCATATCATATCACTTATATTGATTGCATGTGATGTTTATCCTTTTATGCATCTTATCTTGCTTTGATTGACGGTAGCATTATAAGATGATCTCTCACTAAATTATCAAGAAGTGTTCTCCCTGAGTATGCACCGTTGCCAAAGTTCGTCGTGCCCAGACACCACGTGATGATCGGGTGTGATAAGCTCTACGTCCATCTACAACGGGTGCAAGCCAGTTTTGCACACGCAGAATACTCAGGTTAAACTTGACGAGCCTAGCATATGCAGATATGGCCTCGGAACACAGAGACCGAAAGGTCGAGCGTGAATCATATAGTAGATATGATCAACATAATGACGTTCGCCATTGAAAACTACTCCATCTCACGTGATGATCGGTTATGGTTTAGTTGATTTGGATCACGTGATCACTTAGAGGGTTAGGGGGATGTCTATCTAAGTGGGAGTTCTTAAGTAATTTGATTAACTGAACTTAAACTTATCATGAACTTAGTACCTGAAAGTATCTTGCTTGTTTATGTTGATTGTAGATAGATGGCTCGTGCTGTTGTTCCGTTGAATTTTAATGCGTTCCTTGAGAAAGCAAAGTTGAAAGATGATGGTAGCAATTACACGGACTGGGTCCGTAACTTGAGGATTATCCTCATTGCTTCTCAGAAGAATTACGTCCTGGAAGCACCGCTGGGTGCCAGGCCTGCTGCTGGAGCAACACCAGATGTTATGAACGTCTGGCAGAGCAAAGCTGATGACTACTCGATAGTTCAGTGTGCCATGCTTTACGGCTTAGTATCGGGACTTCAACAACGTTTTGAACGTCATGGAGCATATGAGATGTTCCAGGAGTTGAAGTTAATATTTCAAGCAAATGCCTGAATTGAGAGATATGAAGTCTCCAATAAGTTCTATAGCTGCAAGATGGAGGAGAACAGTTCTGTCAGTGAGCATATACTCAAATTGTCTGGGTATAATAATCACTTGATTCAGATGGGAGTTAATCTTCTGGATGATTGCGTCATTGACAGAATTCTCCAATCACTGCCACCAAGCTACAAGAGCTTCGTGATGAACTATAATATGCAAGGGATGAACAAGACTATTCCCGAGCTCTTCGCAATGCTGAAAGCTGCGGAGGTAGAAATCAAGAAGGAGCATCAAGTGTTGATGGTCAACAAGACCACTAGTTTCAAGAAAAAGGGCAAAGGGAAGAAGAAGGGGAACTTCAAGAAGAACAGCAAGCAAGTTGCTGCTCAGGAGAAAAAGCCCAAGTCTGGACCTAAGCATGAAACTGAATGCTTCTACTGCAAGCAGACTGGTCACTGGAAGCGGAACTGCCCCAAGTATTTGGCGGATAAGAAGGATGGCAAGGTGAACAAAGGTATATGTGATATACATGTTATTGATGTGTACCTTACTAGAGCTCGTAGTAGCACCTGGGTATTTGATACTGGTTCTATTGCTAATATTTGCAACTCGAAACAGGGACTACGGATTAAGCGAACACTTGCAAAGGACGAGGTGACGATGCGCGTGGGAAACGGTTCCAAAGTTGATGTGATCGCGGTCGGCACGCTACGTCTACATCTACCTTCGGGATTAATATTAGACCTAAATAATTGTTATTTGGTGCCAGCGTTAAGCATGAACATTATATCTGGATCTTGTTTGATGCGAGACGGTTATTCATTTAAATCAAAGAATAATAGTTGTTCTATTTATATGAATAATATCTTTTATGGTCATGCACCTTTGAAGAGTGGTCTATTTTTGATGAATCTCGATAGTAGTGATACACATATTCATAATGTTGAAACCAAAAGATGCAGAGTTGATAATGAAAGTGCAACTTATTTGTGGCACTGTCGTTTAGGTCATATCGGTATAAAGCGCATGAAGAAACTCCACAATGATGGACTTTTGGAACCACTTGATTATGAATCACTTGGTACTTGCGAACTGTGCCTCATGGGCAAGATGACTAAAACACCGTTCTCCGGTACTATGGAGAGAGCAACAGATTTATTGGAAATCATACATGCCGATGTATGTGGTCCGATGAATATTGAGGCTCGTGGCGGATATCGTTATTTTCTCACCTTCACAGACGATTTAAGCAGATATGGGTATATCTACTTAATGAAACACAAGTCTGAAATATTTGAAAAGTTAAAAGAATTTCAGAGTGAAGTTGAAAATCATCGTAACAAGAAAATAAAGTTTCTACGATCTGATCGTGGAGGAGAATATTTGAGTTACGAGTTTGGTGTACATTTGAAAAATTGTGGAATAGTTTCGCAACTCACGCCACTCGGAACACCACAGCGTAATGGTGTGTCCGAACGTCGTAATCATACTTTACTAGATATGGTACGATCTATGATGTCTCTTACTGATTTACCGCTATCGTTTTGGGGATACGCTTTAGAGACGGCCGCATTCACGTTAAATAGGACACCATCAAAATCCGTTGAGACGACGCCTTATGAACTATGGTTTGGCAAGAAACCAAAGTTGTCGTTTCTTAAAGTTTGGGGCTGCGATGCTTATGTGAAAAAGCTTCAACCTGATAAGCTCGAACCCAAAGCGGAGAAATGTGTCTTCATAGCATACCCAAAGGAGACTGTTGGGTACACCTTCTATCACAGATCCGAAGGCAAGACATTTGTTGCTAAGAATGGATCATTTCTAGAGAAGGAGTTTCTCTCGAAAGAAGTGAGTGGGAGGAAAGTAGAACTTGACAAGGTAACTGTACCTGCTCCCTTATTGGAAAGTAGTACATCACAGAAAACTGTTTCTGCGACACCTATACCAATTAGTGAGGAAGCTAATGATGATGATCATGAAACTTCAGGACAAGATACTACTGAACCTCGTAGATCAACCAGAGTGAGATCCACACCAGAGTGGTACGGTAATCCAATTCTGGAAGTCATGCTACTAGATCATGATGAACCTACGAACTATGAAGAAGCGATGGTGAGCCCAGATTCCGCAAAGTGGCTTGAAGCCATGAAATCTGAGATGGGATCCATGTATGAGAACAAAGTATGGACTTTGGTTGACTTGCCCGATGATCGGCAAGCAATTGAGAATAAATGGATCTTCAAGAAAAGACTGACGCTGACGGTAATATTACTGTCTATAAAGGGTTCTTGCCTGTGTTACAAGGTGTGAAGTTGAGTCAGACTCAATGCCCGACCACTGCAGAAGATAGAGAAAAAAATGAAAGATGTTCCCTATGCTTCAGCCATAGGCTCTATCATGTATGCAATGCTGTGTACCAGACCTGATGTGTGCCTTGCTATAAGTTTAGAAGGGAGGTACCAAAGTAATCCAGGAGTGGATCACTGGACAGCGGTCAAGAACATCCTGAAATACCTGAAAAGGACTAAGGTGTCAGGACCCCGATTCCAGGCCACATCGATCTAGCCGGTAACACCTCATATCACTTTGCGGCCTCACGCACGGTATCCCACGGGTGTCGCCTTACCATGGCCCGGGACCGTTTGCGCCTTTTGGCTCGCGTATATGACAATGTCGCTAGCATCCATATGACCAAGAACCCGGGCCGACATGGCTAGTCGTGAACCCAAAGCGGCACAGACCTATGGAGACAGGCATACATGAATCACATCGAACATGTCGGTCATCAACGAGTGATTCCGGGCTGTAGCACTGGGCTAACAGGACTCCGGGGATCCCGGGCTGTAGCAGGCTAGACAGGACTCCGGAGATCACCGCGTGACATTTCCCCGAGGGGACAGACATAGGGATGAAGTGAAACACATGCCGGCCAGTCAAGTGCCCTGAGCAGTAGTGCTGGGCTAGCAGGACTCCGGTGAACCGGGCTGTAGCGGACTACTATGGCTCGAGGAGCACTAGACTACATTTCCCCATAAGAAAGGCTGCGAAGGACAAACAACTAGATTGTCGGATCCCACTCATACCAAGCATTTCAAACATACACACAATATGCCCGATATGAGTACATACAACATGGCATCACAACAAAACTCTACAACTCAAGTACTTTATTTAAAGGCTCCAGGGAGCCATACATAACATGTCCATACAGGTAGGGGTCACATGACTCGACACTCAAGTCATACAGTCATACAAGCACATGCGGAAGCAACTAGTCTGAGTACAGACTCTAGAAAGAAAGAAGGCTTCTCGAAGCCTGTCTAGCTACATAGGGCCCTCCATGGCCTGGATCACCACCTGGGTGGCTAGTCACTCGTCGACGTCAAGGTCTACGTAAAACCCATCGGAGGGGGCAGTGTTGTCGTCTGAAAACAATAAATAAGCAAACATGAGTACAAAGGTACTCAGCAAGTCTTACATCAGAACCTACTATACATGCTCATTCTCAAGAAGGTGGTGGGGTTTATGCAGCAAGCCAGCTTTGACTCTTGGCTAAGCTATCCTATGGAATCTTTTAGCAAAATAGTTTTCGCACACGAGTCCACTACTCACCATCACAATACTCCATCGTGGATCCTCCCTCGTAACCTGCGAGAGGGCCATCCTCGGCACTCACACTTATCTTGAGTCTTTTAGTAGTATCCATTAACTTGTCTATGAACTGTATAGGCAACCAAGTAGTCCTTTACCGCGGACGCGGCTATTCGAATAGTTTTATACCCTGCAGGGGTGTACTTCGTCATACACGCTTTCACCACTTACCGCCGTCTACACGACATGTACTCGGCAACCTTCAAGCGGAAGCCCAGCGAGGGTGTCGGCCACGGCCTACCTAAACACCTAAGCCCCTAGTCCAGGTTATCGCCTATCCAGGTTCCATCCGCAGGGAGTCCGGCCGAGGTTTCCACATACGGCCCCGAACGATGTGAACAGGGTTCCCGAGACACCAAACGGGTGACTCGGTACACCGTGCCACGGTGTATCTACCGCAACATAGCCCACCCCTAGGGTCAGCGCTACGCACGGCCGCCAACACATATCCTACAAACACCAGAAACTATTTGCAACTCCTGGACAGAGTACTAGGGTGGCTAAGAAGCCGAGAGGGTCCATTTGTTTCGGGCCCAATGTACGGTAGTAACTGCATCTTAAATCACACATACAGATCTCAGTTCTTATGGACGGCCTCAATGAAACAACCCACCATGTACTCCTACATGGCCTCTCATCGATACCTTTACCAAAACATGTTCAACACATCCCACATATTACTGGCACAAGCATTTCACTCTAGCCCATCACCCATATGAACCAGACCTGACACAACTCTAAGCATAGCAGGCATAGCAAGGTAGGAATCACAAAACATGGCTCAATCAACTCCTACACATGCTAGTGGGTTTCATCTAGTTACTGTGGCAATGACAGGTCATGCAGAGGATAAGGGTTCAGCTACCGTAGCACACAGCAGTTTGAATCGTGTTGTCTTAATGCAGTAAACAAGAGCAGGAGCGAGAACATGGGTTGTATCGGAATGATCAATGGTTGCTTGCCTGATGGAGTGGTAACGGGATACTGCCCTTCAGTTGGATACTCGTGAATATCCTCGGAGGCAGAACCTACCACGAAGGACACAACCGAGCACAATCAACACATGACGATATGCAACAATATGATGCATGCTATGACATGGCAATATGGATGTGCCTTGGCCTAATGCAAGCTAAAACAGAAGGGTAATTGCTTATTTGAACCAAAGGTTTTAGCTCATTTAACTTGATCATAGTAGTGCATATCCTTATATTGCATAAACAGCAGGTTTAACTTGTTCTGACATGCATGAAACTAGTACCAATGGATAGCTTGGATTTTTCTGATAATTTTTCATATATAATTTGTCTCATTTGGAGTTATGGTTGAATTTCTATGAATTTTTGAAGTTTAGGCAATTATCTGGAATTTTCTATATAAAATTAAATCCAGAAAAAGAGTTATTGCGTCAGCATGACATCACCCTGATGTCAGCAGGTCAACTGGGCGCCTCCAGGTCAAACCTGACCAGTGGGGTCCACTGGTCAGTGACACAATCAACTAACCAAGTTAATTAGCCCTAACTAACTTAGTTAGCCGGGCGGGGCCCGCATGTCAGTGGCCCATCTAATTAGCTAAGTTTATTAACACTAATTAACTAACACTAATTAAGCAGGCGCCTGGGCCCACACGTCAGTGAGTCAGGGGGGGAGTCAACCCAGCCAATCGGGGTCAAAACACGCCGGAGTTGACCCCGGCTCGTCGCCGGCAAGGCCAGAGACGGCGGAGGGGCTCGGAATTCCTCCTCCGGCGACCAAATGGCCAGCGGAGGGCATCTACGCGGAGCTGGGACTCGCCCGCATCCATCTGTGCACACGGCAGGGGCTGAGATGGCCCGAGCTCGCCGGAGGCAAGCTCGCGGCGGTGGCCGGAGTTAGGGGCTGGTGCGGGTTAGCGCTAGGGGGCACGGCAGGTCGAACGGGTGGGTGCGTTAGGCTCCTGGGGACGCGTTGAAGACGGTGGTGCGCTCGGACGCGTGCTTGCACGGCCGTAGCCACGACGGCGTCGAGGCTCAACGGCGGCGAGCTTCGGGTGCTCGCGGGGCAACGGCTACAGGGCGAAATCGACGGCGTGGCTAAGGGGAAAAGGACCGGGAGCTCACAGCGGTGCCGTAGGGGTGGCTAACGGGCGACCTTGACGGCGCGAATCGACGGCGAGGAGCTCGGGCGGCCGAGGTTGAAGAAGAGCTCGAAGTCGACGATGCAGGGCTTCCGGCGGGGCGTGGTTCGGTGAGGGGGTCGAGGACGACGTTGCGGAGCTCGTGGGAACAATCGAGGGGCGAGGGGGTGGCTGTGGCCGTGGTGGTTCTCGTCGGCGGCGACGGCCGCGTTCTGTGGAAGAGAGGGGGAGAGCCAGAGGAGGGGATGAGCACGGGGGAGGGGAATGAGAGGGCCAGGGGGTGCGTGGCCGTCTCCGTGGCATTGGGAGGGAGCCCGGAAGCAGGAGGTGGCGCGCAGGGGGGGGGGAGGTGGCGCGCGCGCGTGCCGGCGAGCGCCGGGCACACGCCCGCGTCCTTCTGTCCGAGGAGGGGGACGACAGGAGGCAGCGGGGTGGGCTGGGCCGCCAACTGGAGATGGGCCAGGTAAGTGGCCCATGGCCTTTCCATCTTTATTTTTTTTTGTGTTTTTCTATTTCTGTTATTCTGTTTTGATTTAGTTTACATACTAAATCATTTTATAAAATCCTAAAAATATTTATGGACACTTACTGAAATATTTTAGTGGCCCAAAAATAGTTCCAACATTATTTGAGCATTTGAATTATTTAATAGCATTTAAATGCCCAAATTCAAATATTTATGAATTAAATCAATGCCCCTTTTGTTGACCTAAAATTATATGCACCATTTTTCCCAAGGGTTCTAACCCAAGGCAAAGGGGGTGAACATTTTTGAAGGGCATTTCAGGTTCATTGAATTTATTTTTAGTAAACCCTAGTTGATTTCAGGGGGGGTCCTGGGGGTTCTGCTTTCCCCATTTCAATTTTCTGATGAAGGTAAACATGATGCACACTCTAATGCATAATCTAGCTAGGGTGTGACATAAGGATATGTTTCTCGTGTATGGAGGTGACAAAGAGCTCACCGTAAGAGGTTACGTTGATGCAAGCTTTGACACTGATCCGGACGATTCTAAATCGCAAACCGGATACGTGTTTACTTTAAACGGTGGAGCTGTCAGTTGGTGCAGTTCTAAACAAAGCGTCGTAGCGGGATCTACATGTGAAGCGGAGTACATAGCTGCTTCGGAAGCAGCGAACGAAGGAGTCTGGATGAAGGAGTTCATATCCGATCTAGGTGTCATACCTAGTGCATCGGGTCCAATGAAAATCTTTTGTGACAATACTGGTGCAATTGCTTTGGCAAAGGAATCCAGATTTCACAAGAGAACCAAACACATCAAGAGACGCTTCAATTCCATCCGGGATCTAGTCCAGGTGGGAGACATAGAGATTTGCAAGATACATACGGATCTGAATGTTGCAGACCCGTTGACTAAGCCTCTTCCACGAGCAAAACATGATCAGCACCAAGGCTCCATGGGTGTTAGAATCATTACTGTGTAATCTAGATTATTGACTCTAGTGCAAGTGGGAGACTGAAGGAAATATGCCCTAGAGGCAATAATAAAGTTATTATTTATTTCCTTATATCATGATAAATGTTTATTATTCATGCTAGAATTGTATTAACCGGAAACATAATACATGTGTGAATACATAGACAAACAGAGTGTCACTAGTATGCCTCTACTTGACTAGCTCGTTAATCAAAGATGGTTATGTTTCCTAACCATGAACAAAGAGTTGTTATTTGATTAACGGGATCACATCATTAGTTGAATGATCTGATTGACATGACCCATTCCATTAGCTTAGCACCCGATCGTTTAGTATGTTGCTATTGCTTTCTTCATGACTTATACATGTTCCTATGACTATGAGATTATGCAACTCCCGTTTACCGGAGGAACACTTTGGGTACTACCAAACGTCACAACGTAACTGGGTGATTATAAAGGAGTACTACAGGTGTCTCCAAAGGTAGATGTTGGGTTGGCGTATTTTGAGATTAGGATTTGTCACTCCGATTGTCGGAGAGGTATCTCTGGGCCCTCTCGGTAATGCACGTCACTTAAGCCTTGCAAGCATTGCAACTAATAAGTTAGTTGCGGGATGATGTATTACGGAACGAGTAAAGAGACTTGTCGGTAACGAGATTGAACTAGGTATTGGATACCGACGATCGAATCTCGGACAAGTAAACATACCAATGACAAAGGGAACAACATATGTTGTTATGCGGTCTGACCGATAAACATCTTCGTAGATTATGTAGGAGCCAATATGGGCATCCAGGTCCCGCTATTGGTTATTGACCAGAGACGTGTCTCGGTCATGTCTACATTGTTCTCGAACCGTAGGGTCCGCACGCTTAACGTTACGATGACAGTTATTATGAGTTGATGCATTTTGATGTACCGAAGGTTGTTCGGAGTCTCGGATGTAATCACGGACATGACAAGGAGTCTCGAAATGGTCGAGACATAAAGATTGATATATTGGAAGCCTATATTTGGATATCGGAAGTGTTCCGGGTGAAATCGGGATTTTACCGGAGTACCGGGAGGTTACCGGAACCCCCCGGGACCATATGGGCCTTATTGGGCCTTAGTGGAAAGGTGAAAGGGGCAGCCCAAGGTGGGCTGCACGCCTCCCCCTCCCCTAGTCCTATTAGGACTAGGAGAGGTGGCCTGCCCCCTTCTCTCTCTCTCTCTCTCTCTCTCTCGAGGAATCCTATTAGGAATAGGATTGAGGGGGGAGTCCTACTCCCGGTAGGAGTAGGAGAGTAGGAGTAGGACTCCTCCTGCGCCCTCCTCCTTGGCCGGCCAGCCCTCCCCCTTGGATCCTTTATATACGGGGGCAGGGGGCACCTCTAGACACACAAGTTGATCATTGAGATCGTTCCTTAGCCGTGTGCGGTGCCCCCTGCCACCATATTCCACCTTGATCATATCGTTGTAGTGCTTAGGCGAAGCCCTGCGTCGGTAGAACATCAAGATCGTCACCACGCCGTCGTGCTGACGGAACTCCTCCCCGAAGCTTTGCTGGATCGTGAAGGAAATATGCCCTAGAGGCAATAATAAAGTTATTATTTATTTCCTTATATCATGATAAATGGTTATTATTCATGCTAGAATTGTATTAACCGGAAACATAATACATGTGTGAATACATAGACAAACAGAGTGTCACTAGTATGCCTCTACTTGACTAGCTCGTTAATCAAAGATGGTTATGTTTCCTAACCATGAACAAAGAGTTGTTATTTGATTAACGGGATCACATCATTAGTTGAATGATCTGATTGACATGACTCATTCCATTAGCTTAGCACCCGATCGTTTAGTATGTTGCTATTGCTTTCTTCATGACTTATACATGTTCCTATGACTATGAGATTATGCAACTCCCGTTTGCCGGAGGAACACTTTGGGTACTACCAAACGTCACAACGTAACTGGGTGATTATAAAGGAGTACTACAGGTGTCTCCAATGGTAGATGTTGGGTTGGCGTATTTCGAGATTAGGGTTTGTCACTCCGATTGTCGGAGAGGTATCTCTGGGCCCTCTCGGTAATACACATCACATAAGCCTTGCAAGCATTATAACTAAAGATGTTAGTTGTGAGATGATGTATTACGGAACGAGTAAAGAGACTTGCCAGTAACGAGATTGAACTAGGTATTGGATACCGACGATCGAATCTCGGGCAAGTAACATACCGATGACAAAGGGAACAACGTATGTTGTTATGCGGTCTGACCGATAAAGATCTTCGTAGAATATGTAGGAGCCAATATGGGCATCCAGGTCCCGCTATTGGTTATTGACCGGAGACGTGTCTCGGTCATGTCTACATTGTTCTCGAACCGTAGGGTCCGCACGCTTAACGTTACGATGACAGTTATTATGAGTTTATGCATTTTGATGTACCGAAGGTTGTTCGGAGTCCCGGATGTGATCACGGACATGACGAGGAGTCTCAAAATGGTCGAGACATAAAGATTGATATATTGGAAGCCTATTTTTGGACATCGGAAGTGTTCCGGGTGAAATCGGGATTTTACCGGATTACCGGGAGGGTTACCGGAACCCCCCGGGAGCCAAATGGGCCAACATGGGCCTTAGTGGAAAGTTGAAAGGGCAGCCCACATAGGGCTGTGCGCCTCCCCCCTCTCTCTAGTCCTATTAGGACTAGGAGAAGGTGGCCGGCCCCCCTCTCTCCCTTTCCCACTTGGGAATCCTAGTTGGACTAGGATTGGAGGGGGAATCCTACTCCCAGTGGGAGTAGGACTCTCCTGCGCCTCCTCTCCTGGCCGGCCAGCCCTCCCCCTCTCATCCTTTATATACGGGGGCAGGGGACACCTCTAGACGCACAAGTTGATCCTTGAGATCGTTCCTTAGCTGTGTGCGGTGCCCCCTGCCACCAAATTCCATCTCGATCATACCGTTGTAGTGCTTAGGCGAAGCCCTGCGTCGGTAGTACATCAAGATCGTCACCACGCCATTGTGATGACGGAACTCCTCCCCGAAGCTTTGCTGGATCGGAGCCCGGGGATCGTCATCGAGCTGTACGTGTGCTAAGAACTCGGAGGTGCCGAAGTAACGGTGCTTGGATCGGTCGGATCGGGAAGAAGACGTACGACTACTTCTTCTACGTTGTGTGATCGCTTCCGCAGTCGGTCTGCGTTGGTACGTAGACAACACTGTCCCCTCTCCTTGCTATGCATCACCATGATCTTGCGTGTGCGTAGGAATTTTTTTGAAATTACTACGTTCCCCAACAGTGGTATCAGAGCCAGGTTTTATGGTTTGATGTTATTTGCACGAGTAGAACACAAGTGAGTTGTGGGCGATACAAGTCATACTGCCTACCAGCATGTCATACTTTGGTTCGGCGGTATTGTTGGACGAGACGACCCGGACCAACCTTACGCGTACGCTTACGCGAGACCGGTTCCCTCGACGTGCTTTGCACATAGATGGCTTGCGGGCGACTGTCTCTCCAACTTTAGTTGAACCAAGTGTGGCTACGCCCGGTCCTTGAGAAGGTTAAAACGGAGTCTATTTGCCAAACTATCGTTGTGGTATTGATGCGTAGGTGAGATGAGTTCTTACTTAAGCCCGTAGCAGCCACGTAAAATTTGCAACAACAAAGTAGAGGACGTCTAACTTGTTTTTGCAGGGCATGTTGTGATGTGATATGGTCAAGGCATGATGCTGATTTTATTGTATGAGATGATCATGTTTTTGTAACCAAGTTATCGGCAACTGGCAGGAGACATATGGTTGTCGCTTTATTGTATGCAATGCAATCGCGATGTAATGCTTTACTTTATTACTAAGCGGTAGTGATAGTCGTGGAAGCATAAGATTGGCGAGACGACAACGATGCTACGATGGAGATCAAGGTGTCGCGCCGGTGACGATGGTGATCATGACGGTGCTTCGGAGATGGAGATCACAAGCACAAGATGATGATGGCCATATCATATCACTTATATTGATTGCATGTGATGTTTATCCTTTTATGCATCTTATCTTGCTTTGATTGACGGTAGCATTATAAGATGATCCCTCACTAAATTATCAAGAAGTGTTCTCCCTGAGTATGCACCGTTGCCAAAGTTCGTCGTGCCCAGACACCACGTGATGATCGGGTGTGATAAGCTCTACGTCCATCTACAACGGGTGCAAGCCAGTTTTGCACACGCAGAATACTCAGGTTAAACTTGACGAGCCTAGCATATGCAGATATGGCCTCGGAACACAGAGACCGAAAGGTCGAGCGTGAATCATATAGTAGATATGATCAACATGACGATGTTCACCATTGAAAACTACTCCATCTCACGTGATGATCGGTTATGGTTTAGTTGATTTGGATCACGTGATCACTTAGAGGATTAGAGGGATGTCTATCTAAGTGGGAGTTCCTAAGTAATTTGATTAACTGAACTTAAACTTATCATGAACTTAGTACCTGATAGTATCGTGCTTGTTTATGTTGATTGTAGATAGATGGCTCGTGCTGTTGTTCCGTTGAATTTTAATGCGTTCCTTGAGAAAGCAAAGTTGAAAGATGATGGTAGCAATTACACGGACTGGGTCCGTAACCTGAGGATTATCCTCATTGCTGCACAGAAGAATTACGTCCTGGAAGCACCGCTGGGTGCCAGGCCTGCTGCTGGAGCAACGCCAGATGTTATGAACGTCTGGTAGAGCAAAACTGATGACTACTCGATAGTTTAGTGTGCCATGCTTTACGGCTTAGAATCGGGACTTCAACGACGTTTTGAACGTCATGGAGCATATGAGATGTTCCAGGAGTTGAAGTTAATATTTCAAGCAAATGCCCGAATTAAGAGATATGAAGTCTCCAATAAGTTCTATAGCTGCAAGATGGAGGAGAACAGTTCTGTCAGTGAGCATATACTCAAATTGTCTAGGTATAATAATCACTTGATTCAGATGGGAGTTAATCTTCCAGATGATTGCGTCATTGACAGAATTCTCTAATCACTGCCACCAAGCTACAAGAGCTTCGTGATGAACTATAATATGCAAGGGATGAACAAGACTATTCCCGAGCTCTTCGCAATGCTGAAAGCTGCGGAGGTAGAAATCAAGAAGGAGCATCAAGTGTTGATGGTCAACAAGACCACTAGTTTCAAGAAAAAGGGCAAAGGGAAAAAGAAGGGGAACTTCAAGAAGAACAGCAAGCAAGTTGCTGCTCAGGAGAAGAAACCTAAGTCTGGACCTAAGCCTGAAACTGAGTGCTTCTACTGCAAGCAGACTGGTCACTGGAAGCGGAACTACCCCAAGTATTTGGCGGATAAGAAGGATGGCAAGGTGAACAAAGGTATATGTGATATACATGTTATTGATGTGTACCTTACTAGAGCTCGCAGTAGCACCTGGGTATTTGATACTGGTTCTGTTGCTAATATTTGCAACTCAAAACAGGGACTACGGAATAAGCGGACGCTAGCAAAGGACGAGGTGACGATGCGCGTGGGAAACGGTTCCAAAGTCGATGTGATTGCGGTCGGCACGCTACCTCTACATCTACCTTCGGGATTAATATTAGACCTAAATAATTGTTATTTGGTGCCAGCGTTGAGCATGAACATTATATCTGGATCTTGTTTAATGCGAGACGGTTATTCATTTAAATCAGAGAATAATGGTTGTTCTATTTATATGAGTAATATCTTTTATGGTCATGCACCTTTGAAGAGTGGTCTATTCTTGTTGAATCTCGATAGTAGTGATACACATATTCATAATGTAAAAGCCAAAAGATGCAGAGTTGATAATGATAGTGCAACTTATTTGTAGCACTGCCATTTAGGTCATATCGGTGTAAAGCGCATGAAGAAACTCCATACTGATGGGCTTTTGGAACCACTAGATTATGAATCACTTGGTACTTGCGAACCGTGCCTCATAGGCAAGATGACTAAAACACCGTTCTCCGGTACTATGGAGAGAGCAACAGATTTATTGGAAATCATACATACCGATGTATGTGGTCCGATGAATATTGAGGCTCGTGGCGGATATCGTTATTTTCTCACCTTCACACATGATTTAAGCAGATATGGGTATATCTACTTAATGAAACATAAGTCTGAAACATTTGAAAGGTTCAAAGAATTTCAGAGTGAAGTTGAAAATCATCGTAACAAGAAAATAAAGTTTCTACGATCTGATCGTGGAGGAGAATATTTGAGTTACGAGTTTGGTGTACATTTGAAAAATTGTGGAATAGTTTGGCAACTCACGCCACCCGGAACACCACAGCGTAATGGTGTGTCCGAACGTCGTAATCGTACTTTACTAGATATGGTGCGATCTATGATGTCTCTTACTGATTTAACGCTATCATTTTGGGGTTATGCTTTAGAGACGGCTGCATTCACGTTAAATAGGGCACCATCAAAATCCGTTGAGACGACGCCTTATGAACTATGGTTTGGCAAGAAACCAAAGTTGTCGTTTCTTAAAGTTTGGGGCTGCGATGCTTATGTGAAAAAGTTTCAACCTGATAAGCTCGAACCCAAAGCGGAGAAATGTGTCTTCATAGGATACCCAAAGGAAACTGTTGGGTATACCTTCTATCACAGATCCGAAGGCAAGACATTCGTTGCTAAGAATGGATCATTTCTAGAGAAGGAGTTTCTCTCGAAAGAAGAGAGTGGGAGGAAAGTAGAACTTGACGAGGTAACTGTACCTGCTCCCTTATTGGAAAATAGTACATCACAGAAAACTGTTTCTGCGACACCTATACCAATTAGTGAGGAAGCTAATGATGATGATCATGAAACTTCAGAACAAGATACTACTGAACCACGTAGATCAACCAGAGTGAGATCCGCACCAGAGTGGTACGGTAATCCAGTTCTGGAAGTCATGCTACTAGATCATGATGAACCTACGAACTATGAAGAAGCGATGGTGAGCCCAGATTCCGCAAAGTGGCTTGAGGCCATGAAATCTGAGATGGGATCCCTGTATGAAAACAAAGTATGGACTTTGGTTGACTTGCCCGATGATCGGCAAGCAATTGAGAATAAATGGATCTTCAAGAAAAAGACTGACACTGGCGGTAATGTTACTGTCTATAAAGCTCGACTTGTCGCAAAAGGTTTTCGACAAGTTCAAGGGGTTGACTACGATGAGACCTTCTCACCCGTAGCGATGCTTAAATCCGTCAGAATCATGTTAGCAATTGCTGCATTTTATGATTACGAAATATGGCAGATGGATGTCAAAACTGCATTCCTGAATGGATTTCTGGAAGAAGAGTTGTATATGATGCAACCAGAAGGTTTTGTCGATCCAAAGGGAGCTAACAAAGTATGCAAACTCCAGCGATCCATTTATGGACTGGTGCAAGCATCTCGGAGTTGGAATAAACGCTTTGATAGTGTGATCAAAGCATTTGGCTTTATACAGACTTTTGGAGAAGCCTGTATTTACAAGAAAGTGAGTGGGAGCTCTGTAGCATTTCTGATATTATATGTGGATGACATATTGATGATTGGAAATGATATAGAATTTCTGGATAGCATAAAGGGATACTTGAATAAAAGTTTTTCGATGAAAGACCTCGGGGAAGCTGCTTACATATTAGGCATAAAGATCTATAGAGATAGATCAAGACGCTTAATTGGACTTTCACAAAGCACATACCTTGACAAGATTTTGAAGAAGTTCAAAATGGATCAAGCAAAGAAAGGGTTCTTGCCTGTGTTACAAGGTGTGAAGTTGAGTCAGACTCAATGCCCGACCACTGCAGAAGATAGAGAGAAAATGAAAGATGTTCCCTATGCTTCAGCCATAGGCTCTATCATGTATGCAATGCTGTGTACCAGACCTGATGTGTGCCTTGCTATAAGTTTAGCAGGGAGGTACCAAAGTAATCCAGGAGTGGATCACTGGACAGCGGTCAAGAACATCCTGAAATACCTGAAAAGGACTAAGGATATGTTTCTCGTATATGGAGGTGACAAAGAGCTCACCGTAAGAGGTTACGTTGATGCAAGCTTTGACACTGATCTGGACGATTCTAAATCGCAAACCGGATACGTGTTTACTTTAAACGGTGGAGCTGTCAGTTGGTGCAGTTCTAAACAAAGCGTCGTAGCGGGATCTACATGTGAAGCGGAGTACATAGCTGCTTCGGAAGCAGCGAACGAAGGAGTTTGGATGAAGGAGTTCATATCCGATCTAGGTGTCATACCTAGTGCATCGGGTCCAATGAAAATCTTTTGTGACAATACTGGTGCAATTGCTTTGGCAAAGGAATCCAGATTTCACAAAAGGACCAAACACATCAAGAGATGCTTCAACTCCATCCGGGATTTAGTCCAGGTGGGAGACATAGAGATTTGCAAGATACATACGGATCTGAATGTTGCAGACCCGTTGACTAAGCCTCTTCCACGAGCAAAACAAGATCAACACCAAAGCTGCATGGGTGTTAGAATCATTACTGTGTAATCTAGATTATTGACTCTAGTGCAAGTGGGAGACTGAAGGAAATATGCCCTAGAGGCAATAATAAAGTTATTATTTATTTCCTTATATCATGATAAATGTTTATTATTCATGCTAGAATTGTATTAACCGGAAACATAATACATGTGTGAATACATAGACAAACAGAGTGTCACTAGTATGCCTCTACTTGACTAGCTCGTTAATCAAAGATGGTTATGTTTCCTAACCATGAACAAAGAGTTGTTATTTGATTAACGGGATCACATCATTAGTTGAATGATCTGATTGACATGACCCATTCCATTAGCTTAGCACCCGATCGTTTAGTATGTTGCTATTGCTTTCTTCATGACTTATACATGTTCCTATGACTATGAGATTATGCAACTCCCGTTTGCCGGAGGAACACTTTGGGTACTACCAAACGTCACAACGTAACTGGGTGATTATAAAGGAGTACTACAGGTGTCTCCAATGGTAGATGTTGGGTTGGCGTATTTCGAGATTAGGGTTTGTCACTCCGATTGTCGGAGAGGTATCTCTGGGCCCTCTCGGTAATACACATCACATAAGCCTTGCAAGCATTATAACTAAAGATGTTAGTTGTGATATGATGTATTACGGAACGAGTAAAGAGACTTGCCAGTAACGAGATTGAACTAGGTATTGGATACCGACGATCGAATCTCGGGCAAGTAACATACCGATGACAAAGGGAACAACGTATGTTGTTATGCGGTCTGACCGATAAAGATCTTCGTAGAATATGTAGGAGCCAATATGGGCATCCAGGTCCCGCTATTGGTTATTGACCGGAGACGTGTCTCGGTCATGTCTACATTGTTCTCGAACCGTAGGGTCCGCACGCTTAACGTTACGATGACAGTTATTATGAGTTTATGCATTTTGATGTACCGAAGGTTGTTCGGGGTCCCGGATGTGATCACGGACATGACGAGGAGTCTCAAAATGGTCGAGACATAAAGATTTATATATTAGAAGCCTATGTTTGGACATCAGAAGTGTTCCGGGTGAAATCGGGATTTTACCGGATTACCGGGAGGGTTACCGGAACCCCCTAGGAGCCAAATGGGCCAACATGGGCCTTAGTGGAAAGTTGAAAGGGCAGCCCACATAGGGCTGTGCGCCTCCCCCCTCTCTCTAGTCCTATTAGGACTAGGAGAAGGTGGCTGGCCCCCTCTCTCCCTTTCCCACTTGGGAATCCTAGTTGGACTAGGATTGGAGGGGGAATCCTACTCCCAGTGGGAGTAGGACTCTCCTGTGCCTCCTCTCCTGGTCGGCCAGCCCTCCCCCTCTCATCCTTTATATACGGGGGCAGGGGACACCTCTAGACACACAAGTTGATCCTTGAGATCGTTCCTTAGCCGTGTGCGGTGCCCCCTGCCACCAAATTCCACCTCGATCATACCGTTGTAGTGCTTAGGCGAAGCCCTGCGTCGGTAGTACATCAAGATCGTCACCACGCCGTCGTGCTGACGGAACTCCTCCCCGAAGCTTTGCTGGATCGGAGCCCGGGGATCGTCATCGAGCTGTACGTGTGCTAAGAACTCGGAGGTGCCGGAGTAACGGTGCTTGGATCGGTCGGATCGGGAAGAAGACGTACGACTACTTCCTCTACGTTGTGTGATCGCTTCCGCAGTCGGTCTGCGTTGGTATGTAGACAACACTCTCCCCTCTCGTTGCTATGCATCACCATGATCTTGCGTGTGCGTAGGAAATTTTTTGAAATTACTACGTTCCCCAACAGATCGGAGCCCGGGGGTCGTCATCGAGCTGTACGTGTGCTAAGAACTCAGAGGTGCCGGAGTAACGGTGCTTGGATCGGTCGGATCGGGAAGAAGACGTACGACTACTTCCTCTACGTTGTGTCAACGCTTCCTTTGCGATCTACAAGGGTACGTAGATCAGACTCTCCCTCTCGTTGCTATGCATCACCATGATCATGCGTGTGCGTAGGAAAATTTTGAAATTACTATGTTACCCAACAGTTCTTTCCAGACAGAGAGAATGACGAGCTCACAATGGCCCTCGGGATTCCTGAGCACCCTGGACGGACACGAGGCACGCCAGGCTCCATTCCGTGGAAGGTTGGGTTTCCGGACGCAGGCGGTTACAAATCCCATGAGAGGAGGAAAAAGTGAAGCAGACCCAAATGCAGGCGCTGCAAGCAAGGGTAGACGCGATAGAGGAACGAGAAGCAAATCGCAGCAAACGTACTGCCGAAGCCTCCCCCGAAGCTACCCCGCCATCTCAGCGCAGAAGCAGCGTGGCTTCCACCGAGCTGCTTCAGCCGGAGCATGCCTTGACGGCTCCTGCCAGCTATCCCGTGGATGCTATCACGGAGTCTCAAAATTGCCACCTTATGACGCAATGGATGAATTTGAAGGTCAAGGCGGCTGTTGGCTCTATTTATCCTACTGAACCCGACGCAACTTTTCACTGCCGGCCGATTCCAGAAGGATATGCTAGGGTGATGGTGGATGAAATAACGGAGGGATTTGAGGACCTCCAGCTTGACCACCCTACCGGTGAAGGGGAGACTCGGCTGGGGTCTGCTCTGAAGACTCCATGCCTATGGCGGAAGGAGCTCATCAGCCTTCCGAACTGGACGCCTCCGCCTCCTCCTCCTCCTCCGGCGAGTCAGGGCACTCCGCCTCCTCCATCGCCTCCTCCTCCGGCGAGTGACGATCAGGGCCCTCGGCCGGCTCCTTCTCCGGCGCGTGGCGGCACTCCGCCTCCTTCTCCGCCTGCGCCGACGCGCCCGAGCAGCCAGCCTCCTCCTTCTCCGCCTCGTCAGCAAGGGCGAAAGAGACCTGCCGCCGCTCCAGCTACTCCGGCGCATCGTAGTCCTTCTCCTCCGCCTCGTAAGCAAGTAAAGAAGACAACCGCTCCGTCTGCTCGGTCGGCGTCTAGCAGTACAACCAGAGGCGGGAGGACATACAGATTCGGTCCTTCTCTGAAGACTCCAGAGAAGTTACCATACGAGAGGACCCCGGAGGAGAACGCGAAGATCACGCGAACCGAAGTGGATGACTGGTTTCAAGGGTTGAAAGCAAAGAGACATGCACCTCCGGAGAAGAAGGTAGATCCGGTGAAAGTGAAGCGCACTCTAGCTGCCTTGGCAAAACCACCCAAGTCTCCGCCGAAAGGCAACTATGAGCGCATTATTGCAAAGACATGGGCCGAAGCGGAGCGGTCGGGAAGTACAGTCAGTGATCAAAGGCTGAAAGAACGACGAGCAGCTGGGAAACAAATTGCCCAGCTCGGCGAACAAGCGAAGCAATCGTGCCCCCCCCCCTCAAGGTGCCTAGCGACATCGTCGATCCGAGGATTGTGCCCGGTTATGGCAATGTTGACGATTACCTGCCCGACGATGTACATTATGATCCCATGGAGGTGCAAATATACAGATACGAGTACGGGAAGCCTCTCGTCAAAGATGAAAAATATTTAACAACGATGATGCGAAGATTACATGATTGGTACTTGAAAATCTGCAGAGAGTCTCGGGGGAGGAGTACTTTGTATGCGAGAGTTAAACCGGAGCATGACCTCGTTGGAATTGAACTGTTGCCTATTCCATTTGAGGAGTTCTATCAGTTTTTCAATCAATTGGCCCTCGATAAAACAACGATCACCTGCTACTGTCTGTAAGTATTACTACTTCTGTCATTAAGTCTCTCTATATAGCTCATCTCTTTCATTGCATGTATTTATAATTATCCTCACTATATTATGCAGAATGAAGATCGTCGAATTGAAGAAAAGACAAATCGGTGATATTGGGTTCGTTAACACATATCTCATAGATGCAACTGAGGTTGAACATCGTCCCGGAGATACCGAGGCCAACTTGCTACGATCATTCAAAAAAAATGAAAACAAAGATATAATACTCTTTTCTTACAACTTGAAGTGAGTGTTACTGTCTTGTGCATATTCGGTTTCCCTTATATATTAGTCCAGGTTATAGTAATGTAATTGATGAGTTATGCATGCGTGTGCAGTTTCCACTATATTCTCCCAGAGATTAGGCTTGAGCAGGGAGTAGTAACCGTCTTGGACTCTAAACGAAAAGATCCCCAGGAGTATGCGGACATGACTGAAATCCTCAAGAAGTAAGTTAAATCGATCATTATCCACCATATCAGCAACTTTGTTCATTTCCTGATATCAAGTAATTGTTTTCTTTGTCCGGCAGGGTTTGGAGAAAATTCATCAGAAAAGTTCCGGGACTGCCGAAGGAGCTGGAATTTAGACACCCGAAAGTAAGTACTATAGTAGCATGTTCCGCGCATCTCCTAGTGATTCAAGCGCTAGTTTCATCAATACCATTTAGCATTCTTGTTTATCAGTTTGATTGATCTCTATTTCTTGTAAAGTGGTTGTGGCAGGAACAAGGGAATGATTTCTGTGGATACTACGTCTGCGAGTTCATCCGCCACACGACCTGTGAGCGGGGCGGTACTCTGACGAACAATATGAAATACGTAAATAACAACATTCACAATTTTATTTTATTACCATCATTTGTATTGAGTTTCATTCATTCATATATATATATATATATGTATATATATATATATATGTATATATATATATATATATATATGTATTGACCCCCTTCTTCAAATTAGATGTTTCAGAAGCGGGATGAACTCCTAGCACCAGCTCGCATGCGAGCAATTCAAGAGGAATTGGCGGCATTCTTTCTTGACCAAGTGATCGCTGAAGACGGAGAATACTATATGGACCATGAGTCCGTATGATTATATTTGTAAGAGATAATTATTGTATCTATGTAGCCGGTAGTGTCGGATAGATATACGAAAACTTGTTGTTCGACCAATCTCTCGGAGAAGGAGAGGTGGTCGATATCACTTCTCTCTGTATGCATATATGTTCATGACGATCTTCTGTTTCCTTCGTTTGATTACTAGCTAACTAGCGTGTCTAGTCCTCTCTATACGTATGTATATAGTACATAGCGTCGACCAAGCACGGACGTAAGAGAGGACACTTCTCTCTATTAATTATAGCTAGCTAACACAATATATGAAACACCTAAATTAACCCCCCAAAACCCCAACCCCTCCCCCCCCCCTTTCAAAAAAAACAAAAACTCCAGTCACAGAAATGCTGACGCGTGGATGCCTATTGGTCCCGATTGGTGCCACCAACCGGGACCAAAGGGTCTCCTGCCTGGACTCTGCGCGCTGCCCACGTGCAGGCCCATCAGTCCCGGTTCTGGATTGAACCGGGACTAAAGGGTCGGGGCATTAGTACCGACACTTTAGTCCCGGTTCAGGAACCGGGACTAAAGAACCTTACGAACCGGGACTATAGGCCCTTTTTCTACCAGTGCATGCATATGCAGCGAGCGACGTACCAAAAAGCATGGGGCAAAATGCATACACGGGGCCCCCGCCAGACAGGCATGCAATCTGTTAGGGAAAATCTATATAGATTGTGCAGTACTAACAGGTAAGCAGTGCTCTGTCTTACAATAATTTCCTCACGTCATGGTCGATCTCTTTTGGTTTTTTTTTTTGAATTTGTCATGGTCGATCTTTTGAACCCTTGGATTTTTGATCCATCTTCTCCTTTATACCTCTCCGTGGATGCTCGTCGCTGGCGGCTCTGCCACGCATCAAACGTGCTTTTCCATCAGGGTGAGCACCACACCCGATCCAGCAAGAGCCTGATCGTACCACTCAAAAGCAAGAGTCTGATCGTGGGTCTGCGAGTGCGCGCGCGCGCCCACTGCACCAGTGCGCACCTGTGCACGGCGGTCTCGGCGTCTCGCGCGGACGCGGTAGCATCCCTGCATTCAGGTTCGTGGAAAGAAAGTATAGATATTTTGACCGGACCATACATGATTGTGTCCATGGCCACGAGTAACAAGAACCCGGCCCCGATCGGTAGTAATGACAAATGCACGTGGGACCGTATGTACAGTTTTACCACCCGATCACACGGCGGGATGGATCCTTTCGACGGGACGCTGCCAGCTCATCCCCAACACGAACCCTCGAAAGATTCGCAAATATTTCAACTGAGGTCATCCAACAAGGTACCTCTCGAACCATGGTGTGTCCTCTTGTTCAAAATCCTGCAAACCCGCTACAAATTAGAGAAGGTTTGCGGGCATCCAGGCCAGATCTAGGCGCACAGGTATGCAGAGTGTTCAAAACCCTGCAAAATCCTGAACCTAGGCCCAAATTTTCAGATAGGTTTATGTGGGCCGCTGGTCCTCCTAGGCGCTGAGTCGAGTGTCCCGGCCTTCGAGGCCGCCTGCTTGATGCGTTGGACATTTGACGATCGCTTGGTAACCGTGTAGGCGCATCGAGACGACAGTAGATATCAATCACATACAGAGGCAAGCGAGACAGTGCATCCAGACCAGATCAAAATTGATCGCATCCAATGCTAGTGAGGGGCGACACGGCGACAGGTGCAACGAGCCTCCCGCTTCTGATTAACTTCGTCTGATCAACATGTTGCTCTCGCCAAAACAGGTAGCTGGCTTGTCCTCCTGATTAACTTCGGTTCCTACTGTCCTACTTCTGATTCCTAAATCCTAGATTACTTTTGGTAGGGATTGTTAGTTTGTTTCTTCCTTAGAGATGGTTCTTACCTCCTCGGTTAAAAATCACAGACAAACACAAGTCTAGTGTATGATTTTTTATGTATCCAATTATTATGTCAAAAAATATATCACATACTCCCTCCATTCCACAATGTAGCGCATATAGATTTTTTTAAAAGTCAAACTTTATAAACTTTGACCAAGTTTATAAAAAAAATCATATACATCTAGAATACCAAATACATATGCTTAGATACATCACAAGACATACTTTCATATTATATACATTTGGTATTGTAGATATAAATAGTTTTCTCTACAAACTTGGTCAAAGTTTATAAAGTTTGACTTTGTAGAAAATCTATATACGCTACATTATGGAACGGAGGGAGTACATTATAATTGCTTGTTAGTTTGTTTTTTCTAATGATAGTGAGATATAATCCATTTCTTAATTTCTCGCATGACCCGTATTCAGGCCACCCGCCACATACGCATCTGACCGCACCTCCCACTCCAATGCCCTCTCTACCCAAAAACCCCTCTCACAACGAAGCGGTTGCGGTTCAACCGCCCGATCACACGGCGGGATGGATCGATCCGACCCGGACCCGGCCGGCTCAACTCAACGCACGCTAAGTATAAGTTGCTCGCTATCTAGCTGGCCATATATTCTCCTACCCTTTTGTCCATCGATCACGTACTGCATACATACCTACTGATATTTTAGAACACATAGCTACCAGTTGTTGTAATAAGTTTAAAAATATTGGTTGCATCATGTTGCTCCACGTAACCTAACATTACGTGGCCGTGTTGTGGTTAGCGCGCGATTTGGCAGATTGGTGCACGCTCGCCGTCCACTTGACGTGTGCATGGTTAATTGCATGTGTTTGTCAACGGGGGCAGGTGAAAGCGACGACCATCAACGAGTTACTACATTTCAGTTTCTCTTTTTCTCCTGTATGTGTGTGAGGAAGCAACTGTTACGTGTACGGCCCCGTTACGGCCGACATGATTTGTGGGGCCAAGCCTGACCGGCCAATGACTGATGCAGTGAAAATAACGGAGTATGCAGACGTGTCATCCAATGATGTGACACGCCGGCCGTCTCTTATATACTCCCTCCATTCGCAAATAAGTGTTGTCCTAAGTTAAAATTTTAAAATTTTAATCGACTTTATTAGAAAGTGTAGTAGCAATATCGAATTGGTATATTATGAAACTACATTTCAAAACGAATCTGGCGATACTAATTTAGTGTCATAAATGCTAACGTTTTTTCTTAAAAGGTTTGTCAAAATTTTAAAATTTTGATTTAAAACAAAAGCTAGATGTACATTTATTTACGGACGGAAGGAGTATTACCGTAGCTAGTCTCTGCAATGCATGCATCAGCACAAGGAAACTGGTGTGCCATCGAGCTGCCACGTACGTGGTGAACAGGGATGACAGCAGGGCCGGTTCGTGTGCAATGCGCATTGCTAGCATAGGCGATTTTGTTATGGTATACTACGTGTGAACGTATGATTAGCAGGTTCAACAGATCAATATTCATGCGCATATAGCAACAAAAATCAATCAGTGGCACGTAATGAGGGGCGCACGTGTAAATGTGCTGGCCCGGTGTACATGCACCGGCGTATGTGTTTACCGGCCAGAATCGGAGCTGTTCGCTCTGATTGGGGATTTTGGAATCATCCACCAAAGGTGCGTCGCTCTATGCTCGCGTATCTCTGCTGGAATCGGCGCCGCGGGCACATATGCCGTCCGTGCCAACTCAATCAAACAAATCTTGCACCTTGGAGACGAATTTGCGTGCCATCTTGCAGCCTCTACAGTAATCTTGCTACTGCGAGGAGCCTTTCTAGCTAAATGTCACATGTAATGTGGTTGTTTAATTGCCGTTTGTGCAAGCGCCTTCCTTCTGTCCGGCTGTTCCTTCCTTCACACAAAAATTAACTGACCCAAATTATAAATTCAGACGACTTACGTACAACTATTGTGAAACTTGATACTCACTCATTCTGGCTCTGCTACTTTAGCTAGGCTTGAAAGCCGGAAACAGCAGTTGTTTTTGCTGCCTCATTCTAACAAAATGGGACGGGAAATCCCTTTCCTTTAAATTTTACTTGATTACTGACGATTACGATCAAGCAAACACTAATAATATTGTCCCCCCTTAAAAAATCACATAATAATATTATTAGTGAGCATTGGCTAGAAAGATGGTTTCTTTTACAAAATCATAGAACCATAATATTTAATCACCCTGATTAAGCACACATCATTTTTTGACAAGTTATCGTCTAGTTGCCTAAGGGCAACTCCAATGCACGACCCTAAACGGACGTCTGTTTTGTCCGGATTTGGTCCATTTGGGGGTGGCAATGAGGAGGGAGTCACCCGGATTTCTAGATGCGCCGGCCGTGCCCAACGCGTGGCCGCATCTTGTTCGTCTGCATGTAAATTTTTCATAATCAAGCATAGGAAATAGTTCATAAGCAAATAGTTCTACATCCAAAATAGTCTTACAACCCAATCAAAATAAAAACAATAGCAATATGACTATTTCAAATACTTCTGTAACTCAAAAAACTCTGAAAAATTAGGATGACCTGAGAAATTTGTATATTGATCTACTACAATTGGAATGGGTATTGTATCGCTCTATGATAAAAAATGGAAATTAATTTCGTGCGCATAAAAGTTTCTTTTTTTCAGCAAGATCAAACAACTATTGCCAAGAATATCCTAAAGGCTTTACTTGGCGCAACCACTAATTAAAAAAAAATACAATCATAATAGTAGCATAATTGTTCTAACACTCAAGAACAGAAATCAAAAAGCAAAAGTAAATTTTATTCATTGGGTTGCCTCCCAACAAGCGCTATAATTTTACGCCCTTAGCTAGGCATAAGGCAAGGATCTAAGTTTTGTCATCTTTGGTTCAAGATCCATAAGATGCCCTCATGATTGATTCCTAAGGTGGCTGAATTCTAGTTCTAGGAAAGTGTTCCATACCCTTCCTCAAAGGAAATTGGAACTTAATATTGCCTTCTTTCATATTAATCACGACACCGATAGTGCGTAAAAATGGTCTACCAAGAATAATAGGACAAGACAGATTGCAATCAATATCAAGAACAATAAAATCTATGGACACATAATTCCTATTTGCAAGAATAAAAACATCATTAATTCTTCCCATATGCTTTTTAATAGTAGAATCCGCCAAGTGCAAATTCAAGGAGCATTCTTCAAGATCGGTAAGACCAGGCACAACACATAAAGATTTCGGAATTGTGGAAACACTAGCACCCAAGTCACACAAAGCAAAACATTCATAAATTTTAATCTTGACTTTGATAGTAGGTTCACATTCATCATGCAATTTTCTAGGGATTGAAACTTCTATTTCCAAATTTTTCTTCCAAGCTTTCATCATAGCATCAACAATATGTTTAGTAGAAGCTTTGTTTTGTTCATAAGCATGGGGTGAATTTATCATGGATTGCAACAAAGAAACACAATCAATAAAAGAGCAACTATCATAATTAATGTCTTTGTAATCCAAAATAGTGAGTACATCACTAGCTAAAGTTTTGACCTCTCCAAACCCACTTTCATCAATTTTCTCAACAAGATTTTCACCCTCCGAAATATTGAGACGCCTTCTACCTAAAGTTGAATCTTCTCCAGTCCCTCTTTCAAAATTCTTAACTTTACTAAATAAGGAATCAATAGAAGAACACAAAACATTTTAAGATCTTTATCACTTTTGCAAGAATAATCACTAGAAAAAGCTTTTTCGAAAAATTCTCTTTTAGCTCTAAGCATAGAAGTTATTTTCTTACTTTCATCCATAGAAACATAATGAGCTTTAATTGATTCATCTACTTCAGGCAAAAATAAATTCATCTTGAGGTTTTCCACATCATGAGCAATTCTATCAACACTTCTAGACAAATCATCAATCTTGTTCAACTTTTCTTCTATGGAAGTGTTGAAAACTTTTTGTGTGTTGATAAATTCTTTAATATTATTCTCAAGATCAGAGGTGTTCCTATTATTATTGTAAGATTGATTTCCGTTGGAATTACCATAATTGTTAGAGGAATTACTAGGAAAAGGCCTAGGATTAAAATTACCTCTATAAGCATTGTTGTTGAAATTATTGCGAGAAATAAAATTCACATCAATAGCATCACTATTTTGCTCAATCAAAGTACACAAAGGCATATCATTAAGATCAATAGGAGCACTTCTATTATCAACCAATTTCACAAGAGCAGCAACTTTTTCACTCAAAGAAGAAATTTATTCAACCGAATTAACTTTTTTACAAGTAGGAGCCCTTTCGGTATGCCATTGTGGATAATTTGTCATGTTATTATCAAGAAATTTGGTGGCTTCACCCAAAGTAATTTTCATAAAAGTACCACCCGCGGCGGAATCTAAAAGATTACGAGAAAAAAATTCAATCCCACATAAAAAAAATTGTATGATCATCCAAAGATTTAACCCATGGGTTGGGCAATTCCTTAGCATCATTTTTATCCTTTCCCAAGATTGCGCAACATGCTCATGTTCAAGTTTCTTGAAATTCATGATCTGGGTTCTAAGGGAAATATTTTTTGCAGGAGGAAAATACTTAGTGATAAAAGCATGTTTGCACTTATTCCAAGAATCGATACTATTGCGAGGCAAAGAAGAGAACCAAATTTTTGCAGGATCACGCAAAGACAACGGAAATAATTTCATCTTGACCACATCATTGTCCACATCTTTTTTTCTTTTGCATATCGCATAATTCCACGAAGGTATTAAGATGGGACGCGACATCCTCATTAGGAGTACTAGAAAATTGGTCTTTCCTAACAAGATTAAGCAAAGCAGTATTAATATCACAGGTCTCCGCACTAGTGGTGGGAGGAGCAAGCAGAGTGCCAATAAAATCATTGTTGTTGGTATTTGATAAATCACATAACTTGGTGTTCTCTTGAGTCATGATGACCACACAATAAGATTGCACCCAAAAACAGATCCGTCAAGAAAACGGCGAACATAACAAGATGGGCGAATAAAACGTCATTTTTTTATGAAGTGGGGGAGAGGAAAACGAGAGGCAAATGGCAAATAATGTAAATTGCGAGGAGATAAGATTTGTGATTAGGAACCTGGTTATGTTGAAGATCCTCCCTGGCAACGGGGCAAGAAATTCTCCTTGATGGTAGCTGGAACTACGTCCGTATTTCCCTGGAGAGGGAGGAATGATGTAGCACAGTGACGGTAGGTATTTCTCTCAGTTATGAAACCAAGCTTATCGAACTAGTAGGAGAACCAAGAAACACAACGTAAACAGTCCCTGCACACAAATAACAACACCTCGCAACCCGACGTGTTAAAGGGGTTGTCAATCCCTTTCGGGTAACGGCGCGAGAAACGACGAATGACGGGAGATAAAGTTGTAAATATTGATAGATCAAACGCCAAATAAAATAAATTACAGCAAGGTATTGTTGGATTTTTGGTTTAATATATCTGAATAAAAATGTAAAGGAAAGGTAGATTGCAAGGCAAACATATGAGAAAGAAGACTTGGGGGCCGTAGGTTTCACTAGTGGCTTCTCTCGAGAAAAATAGCAAATGGTGGGTAAACAAATTACTGTTAGGAAATTGATAGAATTTCAAATAATTATGACGATATCCAGGCAATGATTATTACATAGGCATCATGTCCAAGATTAGTAGACCGACTCCTGCCTGCATCTACTACTATTACTCCACACATCGACCGCTATGCAGCATGCATCTAGTGTATTAAGTTCATGGAAAAATGGAGTAATGCAATAAGAACGATGACGTGATGTAGACAAGATCCGTTTGTCTATATGGCGGTAGATATAGATCTCGTCTTTTTATCCTTAATAGCAATGATACATACGTGTTGGTTTCCTTTCTGTCACTGGGATCAAGCACCGTAAGATCGAACCCACTACCGGGCACCTCTTCCCATTGCAAGATAAATAGATCAAGTTGTCCAAACAAAACCCAAATATCGGAGAAGAAATACGAGGCTATAAGAGATCATGCATAAAAGAGATCAACGAAACTCAAATACTTTCATGGATATAAAAACATAGATCTGATCATAAACTCGAAGTTCATCAATCCCAACAAACACACCGCAAAAGAGTTACATCATATGGATTTCCAAGAGGCCATTGTATTGAGAATCAACAGAGAGAGATGAAGCCATCTAGCTACTAACTATGGACCCGAAGGTCTACAAAGAACTACTCACGCATCATCGGAGAGGCACCAATGGAGGTGATGAACCCCATCCGAGATGGTGTCTAGATTGGATATGATGGTTCTAGACTCTATGGCGACTGGATTAATATTTCGTCGACTCCCCTAGGGTTCTGGTATTTTTGGGGTATTTATAGAGCAAAGAGGCGGTCTGGGGGGCACCCGAGGTGGGCACAACCCACCAGGGTGCGCCTGGGCCTCCTGGCGCGCCCTGTTGGGTTGTGCCCCCCTCGAGGCACCCCCCCAGGTGCAACCAGGGCCCGTTGCCTTCCTTATGGCCCATAAAAATTCTCTGTAAACTTTCGTGGCATTTGGACTCCGTTTGGTATTGATTTTCTGCGATGTAAAAAACATGGAAAAAAACAGCAACTGGCACTTGGCACTATGTCAATAGGTTAGTACCAAAAATGATATAAAATGATAATAAAACATCCAAGATTGATAATAAAACAGCATGGAACAATCAAAAATTATAGATACGTTGGAGACGTATCAATACCTCCCCGGTCAATAACCAATAGCGGAACCTGGATGCTCATATTGGTTCCGACATATTCTACGAAGATCTTTATCGGTCAAACTGTTATGACAACATACGTTATTCCCTTTGTCATCGGTATTTTACTTGCCCAAGATTCGATCATCGGTATCATCATACCTAGTTCAATCTCGTTACCGGAAAGTCTCTTTACTCGTTCCGTAATGCATCATCCCGTAACTAATTCTTTAGCCACATTGCTTGCAAGGCTTATAGTGATATGCATTACCGAGAGGGCCCAGAGATACCTCTCCGATACTCGGAGTGATAAATCATAATCTTGATCTATGCCAACCCAACAAACACCTTCGGAGACACCTGTAGAGCATCTTTATAATCACCCAGTTACGTTGTGACGTTTGATAGCACACAAGGTGTTCCTCCAATATTCGGGAGTTGCATAATCTCATAGTTAGAAAAATATGTATAAGTCATGAAGAAAGCAATTGCAATAAAACTTAACGATCATTATGCTAAGCTAACAGATGGGTCTTGTCCATCACATCATTCTCATAATGATTTGATCCCGTTCATCAAATGACAACACATGTCTATGGTCAGGAAACTTAACCATCTTTGGTTAACGAGCTAGTCAAGTAGAGGCATACTAGGGACATTTTGTTTTGTCTATGTATCCACACATGTACCAAGTTTCCCGTTAATACAATTCTAGCATGAATAATAAACATTTATTATGATATAAGGAAATATAAATAACATCTTTATTATTGCCTCTAGAGCATATTTCCTTCAAGATCAACTACAGATAAAGACATGAAAAACCACGGTGGACATAATGTTCGTTAGTAGCCGTAGCTTATGCTGGAGCGACGTTGTTGATGTCGATGTTGGTGACGACTTAATGCAGATTATGTTGAAGACGACGATGAGTAGTGCCACTTGAATTGGACGGAAGATGACCCATGGTGACAAACTTGAGAGTCGCGCTGAGCGCTTCCCGAAAATCCAATTTGTCCTCTCCCGGTGCAGGATCTCAAGGACAAAACGTTTTCGAACTCTCCCACGCGTCGATGCGTCAGCGCAAGTTACGAGATGAGGCAAAACCTTAAGTGTTTTCAATGTGTCTTTGGCCACGGCCGGTAAGTTCTACATATGAGAGTACTAAGAGGCCAGAAATCGGATTTCGACTGATCATTCACGCGGTCGAACATCCGCACCGCCCCGAGCTGTGTGGTACTATCTTTCTCTCTTCAACACTTCACCTGATGCGGCGGAGATACTTAACTGTATAAATAGGCATCACACCTCGTCAACTCCGGGATGAGATTAAACTTTCGAACCACCACTTCCGTTTTATACATGGGCCTCTTTGAAATTTGAACAATTGTACATAGGTTTAGGCCCATTATTTGTAACATCGGCAACATTTAGGGTGTGGATGTCCTGACGAACATGGTTGTCATTCATCTTAGGAAACACTTGGTCGCTCATGTCGCAAGCGCATGTCGATCGTCGTGTTTGGGAACACAGTATTTCAAAAAATTACCAACGATCACATAAGATCTATCTAGGAGATGCATAGTAACAGGAGGGGAGAGTGTGTCCATGTACCCTTGTAGACCGAAAGCGGAAGCGTTTAGTAACATGGTTGATGTAGTCGAACGTCTTCGCGATCCAACCGATCCAAGTACCGAGCACACGACACCTCCGTGATCAGCACACGTTCAGCTCGATGACGTCCCTCGAACTCTTCATCCAGTTGAGGCCGAGGGATAGTTCCGTCAGCACGATGGCGTGGTGACAGTGATGATGAAGTTACCGACGTAGGGCTTCGCCTAAACACTACAACAATATGACCGAGGTGTGTAGCTGTGGAGGGGGGCACCGCACACAACTAAAAGATCAACTTGTATGTCTTTGGGGTGCCCCCTCCCCACATATATAAAGGGGGAGGAGAGGAGGCCGGCCCTAGGAGGGTGCACGCCATGGGGGGAGTCCTACTTGGACTAGGACTCCTAGTCCAAGTAGGATTCGGTCCCCCCCCTTTCTAGTCCAAGTAGGAGAAGAAGGGAAAGAGGAGAGAAGAGAAGGAAGGAGGGGGCGGCGCCTCCTCCCCTTGTCCAATTTGGACTGGGCAAGGGGGGCGCACGCCACCTCTGTCCGTCCCTCTCTCTTCTCCACTAAGGCCCATTGTGGCCCATTAATCCCCCAGGGGGTTCCGGTAACCTCCCGGTACTCCGAAAAATGCCCGAACCTATCCGAAACCATTCCGATGTCCAAACATAACCTTCCAATATATCAATATTTATGTCTCGACCATTTCGAGACTCCTCGTCATGTCTATGATCTCATCCGGGACTCCGAACAAACTTCGGTTCACCAAAACACGAAACTCATAATACAAATCATCATGGAACGTTAAGCGTGCGGACCCTACGGGTTCGAGAACAATGTAGACATGACCGAGAAACATCTCCGGCCAATAACCAATAGCGGAACCTGGATGCTCATATTGGCTACTACATATTGTACGAAGATCTTTATCGGTCAAACCGCATAACAAGATACGTTGTTCCCTTTTGTCATCGGTATGTTACTTGCCCGAGATTCGGTCGTCAGTATCATCATACCTAGTTCAATCTCTTCACCGACAAGTCTCTTTACTCGTTCCGTAATGCATCAACCCGTGGCTAACTCATTAGACACATCGCTTGCAAGGCTCATATTGATGTGCATTACCGAGAGGGCCCAGAGATACCTCTCCGATACACGGAGTCACAAATCCTAATCTTGATCTATGCCAACTCAACAAACACCATCGGAGACACCTGTAGAGCATCTTTATAATGACCCAGTTATGTTGTGACGTTTGATAGCACACAAGGTATTCCTCTGGTATTCGGGAGTCGCATAATCTCATAGTCTGAGGAACATGTATAAGTCATGAAGAAAGCAATAGCAAAATAAACTTAACGATCATTATGCTAAGCTAACAGATGGGTCTTGTCCATCGCATCATTCTCCTAATGTTGTGATCTCATTCATCAAATGACAACACATGTCTATGGTCAGGAAACTTAACCATCTTTGATTAACGAGCTAGTCAAGTAGAGGCATACTAGGGACACTTTGTTTTGTATATGTATCCACACATGTATCAAGTTTCCGGTTAATATAATTCTAGCATGAATAATAAACATTTATCATGATATAATGAAATAAGAATAACAACTTTATTATTGCCTCTAGAGCATATTTCCTTCAAGATCAACTACAGATAGAGACATGAAAAACCATAGTGGATATAATGTTCGTTAGTAGCCGTAGCTTATGCTAGAGCGACGTTGTTGATGTCGATGTCGGTGATGACTTAATGCAGATTATGTTGAAGACGACGATGACTAGTGCCACCTGAATTGGACGGAAGATGACCCATGGTGACAAACTTGAGAGTCGCGCAGAGCGCTTCCCGAAAATTTAATTTGTCCTCTCCCGGTGCAGGAGCTCAAGGACAAAACAATTTTGAACTCTCCCACGCACCGATGCGTCGGCGCAAGTTATGAGATGAGGCAAAACCTTAAGTGTTTTCAATGTGTCTTTGGCCATGGCAGGTAAGTTGTACATATGAGAGTACTAAGAGGACACAAACCGGATTTTGACGGATCATTCATGCGTGTGTCGCACATCCGTACCGCCCCGAGCTATATGGTCCTATCTTTCTCTCCTCAACACTTCACTTAATGCGGCAGAGAGAATTAACTATATAAATAGGCATCACACCTCGTCAACTCCGGGATGAGATTAAACTTTCGAACCACCACTTCCGTTTTATACATGGGCCTCTTTGAAATTTGAACAATTGTACATAGGTTTAGGTCCATTCTTTCTAACATCGGCAATAGCCAGGGTGTGGATGTCCTACCGAACATGGTTGTCATTCATCTTAGGAAACACTTGGTTGCTCATGTCGCAAGCGCATGTTGATCATTGTGTTTGGGAACACAGTATTTCAAAAAATTTACCAACGATCACTCAAGATCTATCTAGGACATGCATAGCAACGAGAGGGGAGAGTGTGTCTACGTAGCCTTGTAGACTAGAAGCGGAAGCGTTTAGTAACGTGGTTTATGTAGTCGAACGTCTTGGCAATCCAACCGATCCAAGTACCGAACACACAGCACCTCCGCGACCAGCACACGTTCAGCTCGATGACGTCCTTCAAACTCTTGATCCAGTTGAGGCCGAGGGATAGTTCCGTCATCACGACGGCGTGGTGACGGTAATGATGAAGTTACCGACGCAGGGCTTCGCCTAAGCACTACAACGATATGACCGAGGTGTGTAACTATGGAGGGGGAACCTCACACACCTAAAAGATCAACTTGTATGTCTTTGGGGTGCCCCTCCCCACATATATAAAGGGGGAGGAGAGGGGGCCGACCCTAGGAGGGGCACGCCATGGGGGGAGTCCTACTTGGACTCCTAGTCCAAGTAGGATTCGGTCCCCCCCCCCCTTTTCTAGTCCAAGTAGGAGAAGAAGGGAAAGAGGAGAGAAGAGAAGGAAGGAGGGGGGAGGCGCCTCCTCCCCTTGTCCAATTCGGACTAGGCAAGGGGGGCGGGCACACGCCACCTCTGTCCGGCCCTCTCTCTTCTCCACTAAGGCCCATTGTGGCCCATTAATCCCCTGGGGGGTTCCGGTAACCTCCCAGTACTCCAGAAAATGCCTGATCCTATCTGAAACCATTCCGATGTCCAAACATAACCTTCCAATATATCAATCTTTATGTCTCTACCATTTCGAGACTCCTCGTCATGTCTGTGATCTCATCCGGGACTCTGAACAAACTTCGGTTCATCAAAACACGAAACTCATAGTACAAATCGTCATGGAACATTAAGCGTGCGGGCCCTACGGGTTTGAGAACTGTGACACTCCAAAATTTTTGATTTGGTTTTCATCAAAAACTTTATTGGATTCTAAAGGAGGGCCTTTAAAAATTTCTCTTTCAGAAAACCCTTCCTCTTCAAAAAACTTCCTTTCACCTTTGGCAAGGATTTCCTTTCCTTTTCAATTTTGGTGTTGATTTTTTTGGAAGCTTTTCTTCTGGTTGTTCCCCTCTCAAACTTATTTATTTCATTTAAAAAGAAACCCTAGGAGTTTTGGGACTTCTTTCTTTTTGAAATCACCCTTGATTTCACCATGTCACAGGTGGTAAAACCACCCCAAAACCTCCCCTCCCTCTTGGAACAACCTAAGTTCTCTGTCCCAACTAATCCAAACAAGTTTTGTATTTTATTTCAAACATTTTTCATCTCAAATCATTTTTGTCAATTATTTGGAGTCTGAGCCTTTTACAAAGCAAGTACCCTATTTCCTTTGAGTTTTGATCTCAAACCAACTCCTCTAGTTTGTCCTTAGCATCCACAACTCAGAACCATCTTGATCCACTCTACTTCTTTTCAAAATTTTCAAATTTCAGCCTCTGCAAGTTTGGACCAGATTTGCCAAATTCGGTGAAATTCATATCTACATTCACCCAAAAATTCTACAAAAATTCAGGCAGCCTACTGGATCAATGAGTAGCCACTCCACCAAAAATCAGCTCTAGGAAAAATCCCTAGAGGCCTGAATCATTCTGGCGAACACCTTGCATACACTGAATTTTTACACTTTCAGTAATTCAGTAAGTTCAGAGTTCAGTGTCGTTTTCTCCTCGCCAGATTCAGTCACGCGTGGACAGTGCGCTTGGCACGATCCTCGCCGCCTCTCCCTCTTGTCTGGAGTGCCGCACGCGCGCTTGGCGCCTTCCGGGCGTCGGTGGCGCCCTGGCCCGCCTGCGCCGGCGTGTCCCGCGGCGGCCAATCCCCCGTAACGGCCGACCGGAAGCAAAACGGCGGCGCAACGCCGTTCGGCGCCGCCCAACTCTCCCTGGCTCTCCGCGTGGCACATGCAATGCCAGCGCAGCCCCGCTGCACAGTCACCGTGGCCCGGCAAGCACGGAACGCGCTCCCTGCCGCCGACGTGCCGCACGGCCGTTCCGTTGGAGCCGGCCGTAAACTCTTTCCCCCGTGCTGAGCTGGACCCCGGAATGGAACCTATACTCCACCTAGACGATGCCTAAACCCCTAATCCCTCTGCCCAACCCCGGCGCCGCCGTAATCGCTCGCCGGACTTATCCCGTACGCGGCAACCGCCTCGGGCCGGCTATATATAGCACCCCCGGGTTCCCTCTCGCCCCCGCACATCTCCACTACCTCTCTGGACCCCGACCAATAGCTAGAAGAGCCTCGAGGGGCCCTTCTTCCTCGACTCCGGCCGCCTCGATCCGCCTCGGCCTCCACCTCGATTCGCTCCGGTGAGGCCGTCCCCGGCGCCCAAACTTCGTCAATAGCTTCCTCGAGCACCCAGTGAGCTAACCCACGCACCAATTTGACCTTCGCAGCTCTCCCCGTCGAAGTCCATCTCCACCCGAGCCGCCGTCCGCCGAAGCAAGGCTCGTCGTCGACGTGGTACTCGCCGGCGACCACCACCACCACCAACCGACGCGGAAGGACGTCCTGAGCAAGGAGGTACCCTCCGATCCCCTTGCCTCGCCGTGGATCGCCGCCGGCGACCACCGCGGCTCTCGGGCTCCGTCGAGCTCAGCCGCCCATTTTGAAATTTCAAACCTGACGGGTGGGACCTGCCCGTCAGCCTCTCTGTCTCTTTCTAAACGAACCATTTCTGAAAACGTATTCTGCCAAATGTGTTTTCCCTCCTGGGCTGGCGTATTCTCTGCCGAAGCGTTTTCAGTTTTTATGAGCTAGCCCCTGGAAATATTCTGTTTCATTACAGATGAGTCCCTGGACTAAAACCCTTATAACTTTTAAACAGAAAAGTATTTTTGATTGATTCTTTTTCTGTTCTCTTTGAAATTTTGTCTAGTTTTTATCAGATTTATTTGAAAAAAATTTGGAATACTTTTTGTGCACTTCTTGGTATTTACGACAGCACCTATATTTTCTGTATACCGTAGATACCGAAGAAGGTGACGGAGCCGCGAACTTCACCGAGCTAGGTTCCGACTACACCGAACCAGGCAAGCATGTTTGAACTTTTGATATGATGAGTGTCTTGGCATGTTTTGCATTTAGTTAGTTTCATGGCATGTTGATGAGCATACCCATGAACATTATTTTCATGCATGATCAAGGTAAGTGAGCTCGATGATCCATAAGTGGATGGAGGTGAGTATGAAAGGCCATGGGTTGGCATGAGGATGGGTAAGATGGCAGTGTTGTAGCATGCCAGTCTTATGCCAGACTATTTGACTACTGTGTCAAATCGTATCGGTCCAGTTCCTCCCTTTTCCTTCCTTGTACTACCACATGTTTTCCGCAAGGAATATGGCTTAGTAAGTTGCAAACCGCTTTCCTGGTACACACCAAAAGGAGAGGCCGGGATGATGGTTCCATGGCCCTGGATTAAAGCCAGTCATCCGGTCAGGGGGCATGGGTGTTTTCGGTTGGGACCGAGAGGGGGCACCCCTTAGAGCGCGCGTATATAAATTTGATCCCATGCTATTCGAGATTGTGATCTCCCCGTCTCAAAGTTTTTCTTGGACGATGTCTAGGGTGAGTCCTGGCATCGAGAGATAGGATGGGTGTCTACTGGATTGCTGTGTTTTCATCCGAAATACCGTAAACGGAACTAGTCCTTCGAGACTACAGAAATCCGTTAGCTGTGGGAAATTTTTGTACAAACTCTGCAGAGTCATAAATCTCCAAATCATCTTATCCATATCCAAATATTGCGCTGACTTATTCTGACAAGTGCCAGTTTTTGGTGACAGATACTCCGGTGAATCTCATGAGCACTAAGCCCGGTTAACAGTTTATTCCTGTGGATGGACTAACCCGTTTATTATCATGAACTGAATATTCATTATGAGTATTATTTACTTGTGGATTAAAGCCCTTTCTGTGATGTCGCTCGGACGTCCGACTGTGGCATTTCTTTTAAAGCCCTTTCTGTGATGTCGCTCAGACGTCCGACTGTGGCATTTCTTTTAAAGCCCTTTCTGTGATGTCGCTCAGACGTCCGACTGTGGCATTTCTTTTAAAGCCCTTTTTGTGATGTCGCTCAGATGTCCGACTATGGCATTTCTTTTAAAGCCCTTTCTGTGATGTCGCTCACACGTCCGACTGTGGCATTTCTTTTAAAGCCCTCTCTGTGATGTCGCTCAGACGTCTGACTGTGGCATTTCTTTTAAAGCCCTTTCCGTGATGTCGCTCAGACGTCCGACTGTGGCATTTCTTTTAAAGCCCTTTCTGTGATGTCGCTCAGACGTCCGACTGTGGCATTTCTTTTAAAGCCCTTTTTGTGATGTCGCTCAGACGTCCGACTGTGGCATTTCTTTTAAAGCCCTTTCTGTGATGTCGCTCAGACGTCCGACTGTGGCATTTCTTTTAAAGCCCTTTCTGTGATGTCGCTCAGACGTCCGACTGTGGCATTTCTTTTAAAGCCCTTTCCGTGATGTCGCTCAGACGTCCGACTGTGGCATTTCTTTTAAAGCCCTTTGTCATGATTTTTCTGTTATTATTTGATCACCCTTCGAGGCATCGCTTCAGACACCCGATCGGTTCTCATTTATATTCTGTTGGGATTTCAGGCGGACTACCGCCGTTTCCCTCGTACTTACTTCGTTATGCAAATATTTTAATTGTGCATTGGGAAGATTATTCATGACGCATTCATGCATGCATTTGTTATATCTTACGTCCGAACTGTCTTGCGAGTACTTTCAGAGTACTCACTGGCTTGTTGATTTGGCCAGATGCTGACGAAGGCGATCTCATGGATGAAGAGTTTGATAGCGAGTCCGACGCCTAGAGGAATCCTAGTCAGTGTCGTGCGACCCTGGTCTTGGTCATAGTTTTATACCCGCTTCCGCAACCCGAATAAATTTATCGAGCCTCACCTCGACGCTCGATGAGATGCCAGTTTGAGAGTCGTATTACCACACTCCCCATTGTGTTATTCCACCACCACTATATCCTCGAGTCAGTAGTATGCCACCACACCATTGTGTTATATCCGCCATTATGTATAATTATTGGCGCGCTTGTAATAATTTGTTGAGCAGCCCTAGCTCAACCCTGTAATATATTCTATGCTACTGGCTTATTGTATCAAGTATTTGTCTACCAGTGAGGAGGATTTTCTCTCATACTGGACTCAAAGATTGGTTTCTCAATAAATATTTTTATTGGAAAACCGGTCGTGACAAGCTTGGTATCAGAGCCAGGCTGACTATAGGAAGCCACTAGGTGCGATCGCTAATCGGTTATTAGTATGATAGAGCCGATTTAATTTTTGTTGCAATTGTAGTCATTTTCTGACAGTCAGCATAAATTTATGATCTGACCATTCAGGATTTTTGCCTACTTTTGTAGATGGCCGACAACAACTGCGAGTCTCAGACCTTCGCCAACGTACCCGATGGGTTCGTCAAGCTTCTCTCCTTCATCGTTCAGGTCGCGATGGGGCCATCCGTGCGCCCAGTCTTCACACTCCGCCAGCACAGAGTCAACGACGGTCTGACCATGCACCAGGCCACGGTACAGTTCAAGGGAGGGCGTGGTGAGCTACGCCGCTACCTGTTCGTGGGAAGAGCCATGCCTACGGAGAGGCATGCTATGCAGATGGCAGCCCGTGAGGCGATAGCCCGCCTCAGGGATGTCCTTCCCGCGATGAAGACTCATCGCTACCGTTATCTCCCATGCCATGTGCCCTACACCTGCCACTACGCATTCTCCTGCCCCAGAGGAGAACGAGACGAGGCTTTTGAGATGCTTATTGAGTATCTCCGGGCTCTGGAGGCAGCCTTCGACAACCTGGTGGACGACTTCGTGGCTGCCCGCATGGACTCAGTCCATGGCTGTGCCGCCAACAGGAGGGAGCTCCTGCTCACCGCACCGCCACTGACATTTGTCTTGTCCTCAGCATCTCATGCACCTACTCGTCACCTGCCTACCACCGGAGGGATCAACCAGGCCTTTGCGCCCACTCCAGCGCACACTGCACCACCTGCTGTGCCCACTCCCATTCGTGTTGCTCCACCCCTGGCACCCGTTCCATCTACCCGACGCGTCTCTTCTCGTTTGGAGCCTATTAGTGAGGAGGAGGTCGAGTCCCCAGCCTCACTGCGCCTCACCCTTGGCAGGGCCAAGGAGATAATCAACATTTCCGGCTGAGTGCGTTTGCCCGTCATGCGATGTACCGCTTTGTAAGATATGTTGTGAGAAGTAGCTTGTTTGCGCATCAAGTAGAACTGGAGGAGTAAACTAGCCTAAATAACATGTCAGGATTATGTACGCATATCCTGAGTGATGTACTGTATAATTATCGCCCGCGTGTAAGATATGTAATGAGCAGTCCTTCTCCGTGCGCAAGTCAATTTGTTTTCTTAAGTGATCTTGGACTTTTAAATTAATTGCCATCCTTGTGCATATTTATTTTTGAGTTGTTTTTGACGACCATCCTTATTTTTCTTATAAGTTTTACAAAATATATCCTCAGAGTGAAAAATGTCTCGTCCTTGGACTCGCTCCATGCCTACTCCGCCAGAGGAAAATTTGGACACTCAACCAGGCAACAATTTCACGCAAGGGCAGTCGAGTCAACAGGGCAGTGAAACGGCACTTTCTCAAATGTGCCGCCTTTATGAACAGAGTCAGCAACAACATCGTGAAATGATGAACCAAGTCATCAACATGGGAAATTACCATGGACAGTATCCACAGCATTCCAAGTTATCCGAGCTACAGAAGACGCGTCCCCAAACATTTTCTCATACTGACAAGCCTCTTGAAGCCGAGGACTGGCTTCGGGATATGGAGAGGAAATTAATTATTGCAAAATGTTCAGATCCCGAGAAGGTATTGTATGCTCCGCACTATCTCACAGGAGCAGCCGCATCTTGGTGGGAGAATTTTCTGCATATGCATCCAAACGAAGGTGACATAACCTGGGATGATTTCAAGGAAGGTTTCCGCGGTGCACACATTCCTAAGAGTATTATGAAAATCAAAAAGAGAGAGTTCGATGACCTCAAACAAAGGAACTTGACAGTGGCAGATTACAACAGTCAATTTACACTATTATCTCGCTACGCCAATGAAGAGCGTATGACTGAAAGCAAGAAGATGGAGAAATTCCTTGATGGTCTAGCGCCCGCACTTAAATGCCAACTGGTCGTGCACACTTTTCCTAATTTTAAGACACTGGTGGACAAGGCCATTACTCTGGAAAATGAGAGACGCAGTCTGGAAGATATCCGCAAGCGAAAAAGGGACCAGACCAACCATGCCCGCAATCCCCGAAGCAAGACAGATTTTCAAAAGGGTGGGACACACAAATTTCCATCAAATGTTTCACGCCAAATCAAGAATTTTCATGCAAGGGACAAGGAGTTCATATATCGCCCTGGCGTTACATGTTACGCCTGTGGAGAAGAAGGGCACTATGCCAAGCAGTGTCCCAAGCCTAGAAACTCAACCCCAAAGCCAAACAACGGCGGCAATAATTCAGCGCCCAAGCGAAACAATTTCAATCCCAGCAACAACCACAGGAAGGGTCATCTGAACCACGTAACCAAAGAGGAGGCACAAAACGCTCCGGATATCGTACTCGGTACGTTTCCTGTCAACACAGTACCTGCAACGGTTTTGTTTGATTCTGGAGCTTCTCACTCTTTCATTTCGAAAAGTTTTGCTTTGCAAAATAATTTTTCGATGCTTCCTTTGGAGAAATCCATGATCATCAAATCCCCTGGGATTCAGCAAGTTACTCAGAATTTCTGTCAGAATGTGGTTATTGAGTTCGAAGGATTGGAGTTTCACGCAAATCTTATTGTGTTGGAAAACAAAGGACTGGATGTCATCTTAGGGATGGACTGGCTGACCGCCAATAAAGGTTTTATTGACTGTTTCAATCGGACCGTAATCCTCACACACCACCACGGGAAGACGATAAGAGTGTCAGCCAAGGAAGGAAAAATATCCCGGCAATCGAGATTGAATAAGGTAGACGTTTCTGAGCTAAACAAGGTTCCAGTGGTATGTGAATTTCCAGATGTATTCCCTGAAGAACTACCAGGCATGCCATCGGACCGAGAGATAGAGTTCTGCATTGAGCTCGCCCCAGGAACCACCCCCATATACAAGAAACCATACAGAATGGCACCATCCGAGTTGGTTGAATTGAAGAAACAAATAAAAGAATTGCTGGACAAAGGATATATTCGAGCCAGCTCCTCACCTTGGGGATCACCAATTTTATTCGCCAAAAAGAAGGATGGAACACTGAGATTGTGTATTGACTATCGAGCACTTAATATGGTCACAATTAAGAACAAATATCCGATGCCAAGGATAAACGATTTGTTTGATCAACTTGCTCAGGCCAAGGTATTTTCAAAAATTGACTTAAGATCTGGATACCATCAATTAAAGGTGCGAATGGAAGATATCCCCAAAACAGCCTTCACTTCCAGATATGGACTGTATGAGTTCACAGTAATGCCATTTGGATTAACAAATGCCCCTGCATATTTTGTTCACCTCATGAACAAAGTATTTATGAAATATATGGACAAGTTCGTCGTGGTATTCATCGACGATATTCTGGTATACTCCAAAACACCGGAAGAGCACGCAGAACACCTCAGGATTGTGCTAGGAGAACTCAGGAAACACCAATTGTATGCCAAGTTCAGCAAGTGCGAATTTTGGCTAAGACAAGTAGGCTTTCTAGGCCACGTGCTAACCCAAGACAGTATCGCCGTGGACCCAGAGAAAGTCAAGGCCATACTTGGCTGGAAGTCGCCAGCAAGCGTAATAGATATACGTAGTTTCTTGGGAATGGCAGGATATTACCGCAGATTTATTGAAGGGTTTTCCACCATAGCCAAGCCTATGACGCAGTTACTCAAGAAAGACAAGAAGTTTGAATGGACAGAAGCCTGCGAAAAGAGTTTCCAAGAGCTAAAGCAAAAATTAACAACAGCACCAGTATTAATTGTGCCAGACATACACAAGAATTTTGAAGTGTTTTGTGACGCGTCCAGAAAGGGTCTCGGATGCGTGTTGATGCAGGAAGGCAAGGTTGTCGCCTATGCTTCAAGGCAACTTCGCAAGCATGAGGAAAATTATCCCACTCATGACCTAGAAATGGCAGCGGTCATTCATGCACTCAAAGAATGGAGGCATTTCTTACTTGGGAACCGATGTGAAATATATACAGATCACAAAAGTCTCAAATATATTTTCACGCAGCCAGAACTAAATTTACGACAGAGACGCTGGTTGGAATTGGTAAAGGATTATGATGTTGGTATCCATTACCATCCAGGAAAGGCAAATGTAGTGGCCGATGCTCTTAGTCGGAACCCCAACTCCGACGAAAGCAATCTTCAAAGCTTGAGGCCCGAATTCCAACAAGAATTTGCCAAGCTCAATTTGTTAATGGTCGCAGAAGGCACCATATCAAACTTGGAAATATGACCCGACCTTGTGGAAGAGATTAAAGAAGCTCAGCCTGGTCACCCCAGCATCGAAGGCATCAAAAGAAAGGTGAGTATGGGCAAGGCCTCGGAGTTCGTCATAGACGATGGAGGAATATTGTGGTACGGAGAAAGGCTCTGCGTGCCAAACATAGAAGACCTTAAACAGCAAATCCTAGCTGAAGCCCACACCGCCCCGTACTCGATCCACCCTGGTGGGACCAAGATGTATAAAGATATTCAGGAAAGATTTTGGTGGCACGGTATGAAGAGGGACATAGCCACCTTCATTACCCGTTGCGACTCGTGTCAACGCATAAAAGCTGAGCATCAAAGACCGGGCGGACTACTACAACCAAACAAAATACCTGAGTGGAAATGGGATGAGATAGGGATGGATTTCATTGTTGGACTACCTCGGTCACAGCATGGGAATGATGCCATCTGGGTCATCACTGACAGGTTAACCAAGGTGGCACATTTCATTCCAGTAAAGACAACCTACAACACTCAGCGGCTTGCCAGGATTTATCTCACCCGCATAGTTTGTCTGCATGGAGTCCCGAAGACTATAATATCCGACAGAGGCACTCAGTTCGTCTCAAGATTTTGGGAGCATTTACAACAGGCTCTGGGAACTCAACTAGCCTTCAGTACCGCATACCACCCACAGACCGATGGACAAACAGAACGCGTAAACACGATTTTAGAAGACATGCTGAGAGCATGTGTCCTCACATATGGAACCAGTTGGGAAGAAAGCCTGCCATACGCCGAATTCGCGTACAACAATAACTACCAGACCAGCCTGCAAATGGCACCATTTGAGGCTTTATACGGACGGAGATGTCGTACCCCGTTGAATTGGTCAGAGACCGGAGACAGTCGCATCTTCGGACCGGACATGCTCAGAGAAGCTGAGGAGAAAGTCAAGTTAATCAGAGACCGACTTAAAACTGCTCAAAGTCGACAGAAGAGTTATTATGATCAGAAACATCGTAGGGTCAGCTTCGAGCCCGGTGAGTTCGTATACCTGAAAGTATCTCCTATGAGAGGGTTGCAACGATTCAAGATTAAAGGGAAGCTAGCACCAAGATTCATTGGACCATTCTGTATAATGGCGCGAAGAGGCACGGTAGCCTACCAGCTAGACTTACCCAAAGAATTATCCGATGTCCACGACGTGTTCCACGTCTCGCGATTGAGGAAGTGCGTGAGCAACCCAGAGAAACAAGTATCCCATGAGAGCATTGACGTACAGCCAGACCTCACTTATCGGGAACGCCCACTAAGAATATTAGAGGAGTCTGAAAGGAGAGCCCGACATAAGACCACCAAATTCTTCAGAGTCCAGTGGAGCAATCACACCGACGGTGAAGCTACTTGGGAAAGAGAGGATTTTCTTCGGACAGAGCATCCACACTTATTTAAGGATCAGCTGAAATCTCGGGGATGAGATTTTTCCTAAGGGGGTAGGTGTTGTGACACTCCAAAATTTTTGATTTGGTTTTCATCAAAAACTTTATTGGATTCTAAAGGAGGGCCTTTAAAAATTTCTCTTTTAGAAAACCCTTCCTCTTCAAAAAACTTCCTTTCACCTTTGGCAAAGATTTCCTTTCCTTTTCAATTTTGGTGTTGATTTTTTTGGAAGCTTTTCTTCTGGTTGTTCCCCTCTCAAACTTATTTATTTTCATTTAAAAAGAAACCCTAGGAGTTTTGGGACTTCTTTCTTTTTGAAATCACCCTTGATTTCACCATGTCACAGGTGGTAAAACCACTCCAAAACCTCCCCTCCCTCTTGGAACAACCTAAGTTCTCTGTCCCAACTAATCCAAACAAGTTTTGTATTTAATTTCAAACATTTTTCATCTCAAATCATTTTTGTCAATTATTTGGAGTCTGAGCCTTTTACAAAGCAAGCACCCTATTTCCTTTGAGTTTTGATCTCAAACCAACTCCTCTGGTTTGTCCTTAGCATCCACAACTCAGAACCATCTTGATCCACTCTACTTCTTTTCAAATTTTTCAAATTTCAGCCTCTGCAAGTTTGGACCAGATTTGCCAAATTCGGTGAAATTCATATCTACATTCACCCAAAAATTCTACAAAAATTCAGGCAGCCTACTGGATCAATGAGTAGCCACTCCACCAAAAATCAGCTCTAGGAAAAATCCCTAGAGGCCTGAATCATTCTGTCGAACACCTTGCATACACTGAATTTTTGCACTTTCAGTAATTCAGTAAGTTCAGAGTTCAGTGTCGTTTTCTCCTCGCCAGATTCAGTCACGCGTGGACAGTGCGCTTGGCACGATCCTCGCCACCTCTCCCTCTTGTCTGGAGTGCCGCACGCGCACTTGGCGCCTTCCGGGCGTCGGTGGCGCCCTGGCCCGCCTGCGCCGGCGTGTCCCGCGGCGGCCAATCCCCCGTAACGGCCGACCGGAAGCAAAACGGCGGCGCAATGCCGTTCGGCGCCGCCCAACTCTCCCTGGCTCTCCGCGTGGCACATGCAATGCCAGCGCAGCCCCGCTGCACAGTCAACGTGGCCCGGCAAGCACGGAACGCGCTCCCTGCCGCCGACGTGCCGCACGGCCGTTTCGTTGGAGCCGGCTGTAAACTCTTCCCCCCGTGCTGAGCTGGACCCCGGAATGGAACCTATACTCCACCTAGACGATGCCTAAACCCCTAATCCCTCTGCCCAACCCCGGCGCCGCCGTAATCGCTCGCCGGACTTATCCCGTACGCGGCAACCGCTTCGGGCGGGCTATATATAGCACCCCCGGGTTCCCTCTCGCCCCCGCACATCTCCACTACCTCTCTGGACCCCGACCAACAGCTAGAAGAGCCTCGAGGGGCCCTTCTTCCTCGACTCCGGCCGCCTCGATCCGCCTCGGCCTCCACCTCGATTCGCTCCGGTGAGGCCGTCCCCGGCGCCCAAACTTCGTCAATAGCTTCCTCGAGCACCCAGTGAGCTAACCAACGCACCAATTTGAACTTCGCAGCTCTCCCCGGTGAAGTCCATCTCCACCCGAGCCGCCGTTCGCCGGAGCAAGGCTCGCCGTCGACGTGGTACTCGCCGGCGACCACCACCACCACCAACCGACGCGGAAGGACGTCCTGAGTAAGGAGGTACCCTCCGATCCCCTTGCCTCGCCACGAATCGCCGCCGGCGACCACCGCGGCTCTCGGGCTCCGTCGAGCTCAGCCGCCCATTCTGAAATTTCAAACCTGACGGGTGGGACCTGCCCGTCAGCCTCTCTGTCTCTTTCTAAACGAACTGTTTCTGAAAACATATTCTGCCAAATGCGTTTTCCCTCCTGGGCTGGCGTATTCTCTGCCGAAGCGTTTTTCAGTTTTTATGAGCTAGCCCCTGGAAATATTCTGTTTCATTACAGATGAGTCCCTGGACTAAAACCCTTATAACTTTTAAACAGAAAAGTATTTTTGATTGATTCTTTTTCTGTTCTCTTTGAAATTTTGTCTAGTTTTTTATCAGATTTATTTGAAAAAAATTTGGAATACTTTTTGTGCACTTCTTGGTATTTACGATAGCACCTATATTTTCTTTATACCGTAGATACCGAAGAAGGTGACGGAGCCGCGAACTTCACCGAGCTAGGTTCCGACTACTCCGAACCAGGCAAGCATGTTTGAACTTTTGATATGATGAGTGTCTTGGCATGTTTTGCATTTAGTTAGTTTCATGGCATGTTGATGAGCATACCCATGAACGTTATTTTCATGCATGATCAAGGTAAGTGAGCTCGATGATCCATAAGTGGATGGAGGTGAGTATGAAAGACCATGGGTTGGCATGAGGATGGGTAAGATGGCAGTGTTGTAGCATGCCAGTCTTATGCCAGACTATTTGACTACTGTGTCAAATCGTATCGGTCCAGTTCCTCCCTTTTCCTTCCTTGTACTACCACATGTTTTCCGCAAGGAATATGGCTTAGTAAGTTGCAAACCGCTTTCCTGGTACACACCAAAAGGAGAGGCCGGGATGATGGTTCCATGGCCCTGGATTAAAGCCAGTCATCCGGTCAGGGGGCATGGGTGTTTCCGGTTGGGACCGAGAGGGGGGCACCCCTTAGAGCGCGCGTATATAAATTTGATCCCATGCTATTCGAGATTGTGATCTCCCCGTCTCAAAGTTTTTCTTGGACGATGTCTAGGGTGAGTCCTGGCATCGAGAGATAGGATGGGTGCCTACTGGATTGCTGTGTTTTCATCCGAAATACCGTAAACGGAACTAGTCCTTCGAGACTACGGAAATCCGTTAGCTGTGGGAAATTTTTGTACAAACTCTGCAGAGTCATAAATCTCCAAATCATATCCATATCCAAATATTGCGCTGACTTATTCTGACAAGTGCCAGTTTTTGGTGACAGATACTCCGGTGAATCTCATGAGCACTAAGCCCGGTTAACAGTTTATTCCTGTGGATGGACTAACCCGTTTATTATCATGAACTGAATATTCATTATGAGTATTATTTACTTGTGGATTAAAGCCCTTTCCGTGATGTCGCTCAGACGTCCGACTGTGGCATTTCTTTTAAAGCCCTTTCTGTGGTGTCGCTCAGATGTCCGACTGTGGCATTTCTTTTAAAGCCCTTTCTGTGATGTCGCTCAGACGTCCGACTGTGGCATTTCTTTTAAAGCCCTTTTTGTGATGTCGCTCAGACGTCCGACTGTGGCATTTCTTTTAAAGCCCTTTCTGTGATGTCGCTCAGACGTCCGACTGTGGCATTTCTTTTAAAGCCCTTTCTGTGATGTCGCTCAGACGTCCGACTGTGGCATTTCTTTTAAAGCCCTTTCTGTGATGTCGCTCAGACGTCCGACTGTGGCATTTCTTTTAAAGCCCTTTTTGTGATGTCGCTCAGACGTCCGGCTGTGGCATTTCTTTTAAAGCCCTTTCTGTGATGTCGCTCAGACGTCCGACTGTGGCATTTCTTTTAAAGCCCTTTCTGTGATGTCGCTCAGACGTCCGACTGTGGCATTTCTTTTAAAGCCCTTTCCGTGATGTCGCTCAGACGTCCGACTATGGCATTTCTTTTAAAGCCCTTTGTCATGATTTTTCTGTTATTATTTGATCACCCTTCGAGGCGTCGCTTCAGACACCCGATCGGTTCTCATTTATATTCTGTTGGGATTTCAGGCGGACTACCGCCGTTTCCCTGGTACTTACTTCGTTATGCAAATATTTTAATTGTGCATTGGGAAGATTATTCATGACGCATTCATGCATGCATTTGTTATATCTTACATCCGAACTATCTTGCGAGTACTTTCAGAGTACTCACTGGCTTGTTGATTTGGCCAGATGCTGACGAAGGCGATCTCATGGATGAAGAGTTTGATAGCGAGTCCGACGCCTAGAGGAATCCCAGTTCAATCTCGTCACCGGCAAGTCTCTTTACCTATTCCTTAATGCATAATCCCGTGGCTAACTCATTAGACACATTGCTTGCAAGACTCATAGTGATGTGCATTACCGAGAGGGCCCAGAGATACCTCTCCGATACACGGAGTCACAAATCCTAATCTTGATCTATGCCAACTCGACAAACCCCATCGGAGACACCTGTAGAGCATCTTTATAATCACCCAGTTACGTTGTGATGTTTGATAGCACACAAGGTGTTCCTTCGGTATTCGGGAGTTGCATAATCTCATAGTCTGAGGAACATGTATAAGTCATGAAGAAAGCAATAGCAAAATAAACTTAACGATCATTATGCTAAGCTAACAGATGGGTCTTGTCCATCGCATCATTCTCCTAATGTTGTGATCTCATTCATCAAATGACAACACATGTCTATGGTCAGGAAACTTAACCATCTTTGATTAACGAGCTAGTCAAGTAGAGGCATACTAGGGACACTTTGTTTTGTATATGTATCCACACATGTATCAAGTTTCCGGTTAATATAATTCTAGCATGAATAATAAACATTTATCATGATATAAGGAAATAAGAATAACAACTTTATTATTGCCTCTAGAGCATATTTCCTTCAAGATCAACTACAGATAGAGACATGAAAAACCATAGTGGATATAATGTTCGTTAGTAGCCGTAGCTTATGCTAGAGCGACGTTGTTGATGTCGATGTCGGTGATGACTTAATGCAGATTATGTTGAAGACGACGATGACTAGTGCCACCTGAATTGGACGGAAGATGACCCATGGTGACAAACTTGAGAGTCGCGCAGAGCGCTTCCCGAAAATTTAATTTGTCCTCTCCCGGTGCAGGAGCTCAAGGACAAAACAATTTTGAACTCTCCCACGCACCGATGCGTCGGCGCAAGTTATGAGATGAGGCAAAACCTTAAGTGTTTTCAATGTGTCTTTGGCCATGGCAGGTAAGTTGTACATATGAGAGTACTAAGAGGACACAAACCGGATTTTGACGGATCATTCATGCGTGTGTCGCACATCCGTACCGCCCCGAGCTATATGGTCCTATCTTTCTCTCCTCAACACTTCACTTAATGCGGCAGAGAGAATTAACTATATAAATAGGCATCACACCTCGTCAACTCCGGGATGAGATTAAACTTTCGAACCACCACTTCCGTTTTATACATGGGCCTCTTTGAAATTTGAACAATTGTACATAGGTTTAGGTCCATTCTTTCTAACATCGGCAATAGCCAGGGTGTGGATGTCCTACCGAACATGGTTGTCATTCATCTTAGGAAACACTTGGTTGCTCATGTCGCAAGCGCATGTTGATCATTGTGTTTGGGAACACAGTATTTCAAAAAATTTACCAACGATCACTCAAGATCTATCTAGGACATGCATAGCAACGAGAGGGGAGAGTGTGTCTACGTAGCCTTGTAGACTAGAAGCGGAAGCGTTTAGTAACGTGGTTTATGTAGTCGAATGTCTTGGCAATCCAACCGATCCAAGTACCGAACACACAGCACCTCCGCGACCAGCACACGTTCAGCTCGATGACGTCCTTCAAACTCTTGATCCAGTTGAGGCCGAGGGATAGTTCCGTCATCACGACGGCGTGGTGACGGTAATGATGAAGTTACCGACGCAGGGCTTCGCCTAAGCACTACAACGATATGACCGAGGTGTGTAACTATGGAGGGGGAACCTCACACACCTAAAAGATCAACTTGTATGTCTTTGGGGTGCCCCTCCCCACATATATAAAGGGGGAGGAGAGGGGGCCGACCCTAGGAGGGGCACGCCATGGGGGGAGTCCTACTTGGACTCCTAGTCCAAGTAGGATTCGGTCCCCCCCCCTTTTCTAGTCCAAGTAGGAGAAGAAGGGAAAGAGGAGAGAAGAGAAGGAAGGAGGGGGGAGGCGCCTCCTCCCCTTGTCCAATTCGGACTAGGCAAGGGGGGCGGGCACACGCCACCTCTGTCCGGCCCTCTCTCTTCTCCACTAAGGCCCATTGTGGCCCATTAATCCCCTGGGGGGTTCCGGTAACCTCCCAGTACTCCAGAAAATGCCTGATCCTATCTGAAACCATTCCGATGTCCAAACATAACCTTCCAATATATCAATCTTTATGTCTCTACCATTTCGAGACTCCTCGTCATGTCTGTGATCTCATCCGGGACTCTGAACAAACTTCGGTTCATCAAAACACGAAACTCATAGTACAAATCGTCATGGAACATTAAGCGTGCGGGCCCTACGGGTTTGAGAACTGTGACACTCCAAAATTTTTGATTTGGTTTTCATCAAAAACTTTATTGGATTCTAAAGGAGGGCCTTTAAAAATTTCTCTTTCAGAAAACCCTTCCTCTTCAAAAAACTTCCTTTCACCTTTGGCAAGGATTTCCTTTCCTTTTCAATTTTGGTGTTGATTTTTTTGGAAGCTTTTCTTCTGGTTGTTCCCCTCTCAAACTTATTTATTTCATTTAAAAAGAAACCCTAGGAGTTTTGGGACTTCTTTCTTTTTGAAATCACCCTTGATTTCACCATGTCACAGGTGGTAAAACCACCCCAAAACCTCCCCTCCCTCTTGGAACAACCTAAGTTCTCTGTCCCAACTAATCCAAACAAGTTTTGTATTTTATTTCAAACATTTTTCATCTCAAATCATTTTTGTCAATTATTTGGAGTCTGAGCCTTTTACAAAGCAAGTACCCTATTTCCTTTGAGTTTTGATCTCAAACCAACTCCTCTAGTTTGTCCTTAGCATCCACAACTCAGAACCATCTTGATCCACTCTACTTCTTTTCAAAATTTTCAAATTTCAGCCTCTGCAAGTTTGGACCAGATTTGCCAAATTCGGTGAAATTCATATCTACATTCACCCAAAAATTCTACAAAAATTCAGGCAGCCTACTGGATCAATGAGTAGCCACTCCACCAAAAATCAGCTCTAGGAAAAATCCCTAGAGGCCTGAATCATTCTGGCGAACACCTTGCATACACTGAATTTTTACACTTTCAGTAATTCAGTAAGTTCAGAGTTCAGTGTCGTTTTCTCCTCGCCAGATTCAGTCACGCGTGGACAGTGCGCTTGGCACGATCCTCGCCGCCTCTCCCTCTTGTCTGGAGTGCCGCACGCGCGCTTGGCGCCTTCCGGGCGTCGGTGGCGCCCTGGCCCGCCTGCGCCGGCGTGTCCCGCGGCGGCCAATCCCCCGTAACGGCCGACCGGAAGCAAAACGGCGGCGCAACGCCGTTCGGCGCCGCCCAACTCTCCCTGGCTCTCCGCGTGGCACATGCAATGCCAGCGCAGCCCCGCTGCACAGTCACCGTGGCCCGGCAAGCACGGAACGCGCTCCCTGCCGCCGACGTGCCGCACGGCCGTTCCGTTGGAGCCGGCCGTAAACTCTTTCCCCCGTGCTGAGCTGGACCCCGGAATGGAACCTATACTCCACCTAGACGATGCCTAAACCCCTAATCCCTCTGCCCAACCCCGGCGCCGCCGTAATCGCTCGCCGGACTTATCCCGTACGCGGCAACCGCCTCGGGCCGGCTATATATAGCACCCCCGGGTTCCCTCTCGCCCCCGCACATCTCCACTACCTCTCTGGACCCCGACCAATAGCTAGAAGAGCCTCGAGGGGCCCTTCTTCCTCGACTCCGGCCGCCTCGATCCGCCTCGGCCTCCACCTCGATTCGCTCCGGTGAGGCCGTCCCCGGCGCCCAAACTTCGTCAATAGCTTCCTCGAGCACCCAGTGAGCTAACCAACGCACCAATTTGAACTTCGCAGCTCTCCCCGGTGAAGTCCATCTCCACCCGAGCCGCCGTTCGCCGGAGCAAGGCTCGCCGTCGACGTGGTACTCGCCGGCGACCACCACCACCACCAACCGACGCGGAAGGACGTCCTGAGTAAGGAGGTACCCTCCGATCCCCTTGCCTCGCCACGAATCGCCGCCGGCGACCACCGCGGCTCTCGGGCTCCGTCGAGCTCAGCCGCCCATTCTGAAATTTCAAACCTGACGGGTGGGACCTGCCCGTCAGCCTCTCTGTCTCTTTCTAAACGAACTGTTTCTGAAAACATATTCTGCCAAATGCGTTTTCCCTCCTGGGCTGGCGTATTCTCTGCCGAAGCGTTTTTCAGTTTTTATGAGCTAGCCCCTGGAAATATTCTGTTTCATTACAGATGAGTCCCTGGACTAAAACCCTTATAACTTTTAAACAGAAAAGTATTTTTGATTGATTCTTTTTCTGTTCTCTTTGAAATTTTGTCTAGTTTTTTATCAGATTTATTTGAAAAAAATTTGGAATACTTTTTGTGCACTTCTTGGTATTTACGATAGCACCTATATTTTCTTTATACCGTAGATACCGAAGAAGGTGACGGAGCCGCGAACTTCACCGAGCTAGGTTCCGACTACTCCGAACCAGGCAAGCATGTTTGAACTTTTGATATGATGAGTGTCTTGGCATGTTTTGCATTTAGTTAGTTTCATGGCATGTTGATGAGCATACCCATGAACGTTATTTTCATGCATGATCAAGGTAAGTGAGCTCGATGATCCATAAGTGGATGGAGGTGAGTATGAAAGACCATGGGTTGGCATGAGGATGGGTAAGATGGCAGTGTTGTAGCATGCCAGTCTTATGCCAGACTATTTGACTACTGTGTCAAATCGTATCGGTCCAGTTCCTCCCTTTTCCTTCCTTGTACTACCACATGTTTTCCGCAAGGAATATGGCTTAGTAAGTTGCAAACCGCTTTCCTGGTACACACCAAAAGGAGAGGCCGGGATGATGGTTCCATGGCCCTGGATTAAAGCCAGTCATCCGGTCAGGGGGCATGGGTGTTTCCGGTTGGGACCGAGAGGGGGGCACCCCTTAGAGCGCGCGTATATAAATTTGATCCCATGCTATTCGAGATTGTGATCTCCCCGTCTCAAAGTTTTTCTTGGACGATGTCTAGGGTGAGTCCTGGCATCGAGAGATAGGATGGGTGCCTACTGGATTGCTGTGTTTTCATCCGAAATACCGTAAACGGAACTAGTCCTTCGAGACTACGGAAATCCGTTAGCTGTGGGAAATTTTTGTACAAACTCTGCAGAGTCATAAATCTCCAAATCATATCCATATCCAAATATTGCGCTGACTTATTCTGACAAGTGCCAGTTTTTGGTGACAGATACTCCGGTGAATCTCATGAGCACTAAGCCCGGTTAACAGTTTATTCCTGTGGATGGACTAACCCGTTTATTATCATGAACTGAATATTCATTATGAGTATTATTTACTTGTGGATTAAAGCCCTTTCCGTGATGTCGCTCAGACGTCCGACTGTGGCATTTCTTTTAAAGCCCTTTCTGTGGTGTCGCTCAGATGTCCGACTGTGGCATTTCTTTTAAAGCCCTTTCTGTGATGTCGCTCAGACGTCCGACTGTGGCATTTCTTTTAAAGCCCTTTTTGTGATGTCGCTCAGACGTCCGACTGTGGCATTTCTTTTAAAGCCCTTTCTGTGATGTCGCTCAGACGTCCGACTGTGGCATTTCTTTTAAAGCCCTTTCTGTGATGTCGCTCAGACGTCCGACTGTGGCATTTCTTTTAAAGCCCTTTCTGTGATGTCGCTCAGACGTCCGACTGTGGCATTTCTTTTAAAGCCCTTTTTGTGATGTCGCTCAGACGTCCGGCTGTGGCATTTCTTTTAAAGCCCTTTCTGTGATGTCGCTCAGACGTCCGACTGTGGCATTTCTTTTAAAGCCCTTTCTGTGATGTCGCTCAGACGTCCGACTGTGGCATTTCTTTTAAAGCCCTTTCCGTGATGTCGCTCAGACGTCCGACTATGGCATTTCTTTTAAAGCCCTTTGTCATGATTTTTCTGTTATTATTTGATCACCCTTCGAGGCGTCGCTTCAGACACCCGATCGGTTCTCATTTATATTCTGTTGGGATTTCAGGCGGACTACCGCCGTTTCCCTGGTACTTACTTCGTTATGCAAATATTTTAATTGTGCATTGGGAAGATTATTCATGACGCATTCATGCATGCATTTGTTATATCTTACATCCGAACTATCTTGCGAGTACTTTCAGAGTACTCACTGGCTTGTTGATTTGGCCAGATGCTGACGAAGGCGATCTCATGGATGAAGAGTTTGATAGCGAGTCCGACGCCTAGAGGAATCCCAGTTCAATCTCGTCACCGGCAAGTCTCTTTACCTATTCCTTAATGCATAATCCCGTGGCTAACTCATTAGACACATTGCTTGCAAGACTCATAGTGATGTGCATTACCGAGAGGGCCCAGAGATACCTCTCCGATACACGGAGTCACAAATCCTAATCTTGATCTATGCCAACTCGACAAACCCCATCGGAGACACCTGTAGAGCATCTTTATAATCACCCAGTTACGTTGTGATGTTTGATAGCACACAAGGTGTTCCTTCGGTATTCGGGAGTTGCATAATCTCATAGTCTGAGGAACATGTATAAGTCATGAAGAAAGCAATAGCAAAATAAACTTAACGATCATTATGCTAAGCTAACAGATGGGTCTTGTCCATCGCATCATTCTCCTAATGTTGTGATCTCATTCATCAAATGACAACACATGTCTATGGTCAGGAAACTTAACCATCTTTGATTAACGAGCTAGTCAAGTAGAGGCATACTAGGGACACTTTGTTTTGTATATGTATCCACACATGTATCAAGTTTCCGGTTAATATAATTCTAGCATGAATAATAAACATTTATCATGATATAAGGAAATAAGAATAACAACTTTATTATTGCCTCTAGAGCATATTTCCTTCAAGATCAACTACAGATAGAGACATGAAAAACCATAGTGGATATAATGTTCGTTAGTAGCCGTAGCTTATGCTAGAGCGACGTTGTTGATGTCGATGTCGGTGATGACTTAATGCAGATTATGTTGAAGACGACGATGACTAGTGCCACCTGAATTGGACGGAAGATGACCCATGGTGACAAACTTGAGAGTCGCGCAGAGCGCTTCCCGAAAATTTAATTTGTCCTCTCCCGGTGCAGGAGCTCAAGGACAAAACAATTTTGAACTCTCCCACGCACCGATGCGTCGGCGCAAGTTATGAGATGAGGCAAAACCTTAAGTGTTTTCAATGTGTCTTTGGCCATGGCAGGTAAGTTGTACATATGAGAGTACTAAGAGGACACAAACCGGATTTTGACGGATCATTCATGCGTGTGTCGCACATCCGTACCGCCCCGAGCTATATGGTCCTATCTTTCTCTCCTCAACACTTCACTTAATGCGGCAGAGAGAATTAACTATATAAATAGGCATCACACCTCGTCAACTCCGGGATGAGATTAAACTTTCGAACCACCACTTCCGTTTTATACATGGGCCTCTTTGAAATTTGAACAATTGTACATAGGTTTAGGTCCATTCTTTCTAACATCGGCAATAGCCAGGGTGTGGATGTCCTACCGAACATGGTTGTCATTCATCTTAGGAAACACTTGGTTGCTCATGTCGCAAGCGCATGTTGATCATTGTGTTTGGGAACACAGTATTTCAAAAAATTTACCAACGATCACTCAAGATCTATCTAGGACATGCATAGCAACGAGAGGGGAGAGTGTGTCTACGTAGCCTTGTAGACTAGAAGCGGAAGCGTTTAGTAACGTGGTTTATGTAGTCGAATGTCTTGGCAATCCAACCGATCCAAGTACCGAACACACAGCACCTCCGCGACCAGCACACGTTCAGCTCGATGACGTCCTTCAAACTCTTGATCCAGTTGAGGCCGAGGGATAGTTCCGTCATCACGACGGCGTGGTGACGGTAATGATGAAGTTACCGACGCAGGGCTTCGCCTAAGCACTACAACGATATGACCGAGGTGTGTAACTATGGAGGGGGAACCTCACACACCTAAAAGATCAACTTGTATGTCTTTGGGGTGCCCCTCCCCACATATATAAAGGGGGAGGAGAGGGGGCCGACCCTAGGAGGGGCACGCCATGGGGGGAGTCCTACTTGGACTCCTAGTCCAAGTAGGATTCGGTCCCCCCCCCTTTTCTAGTCCAAGTAGGAGAAGAAGGGAAAGAGGAGAGAAGAGAAGGAAGGAGGGGGGAGGCGCCTCCTCCCCTTGTCCAATTCGGACTAGGCAAGGGGGGCGGGCACACGCCACCTCTGTCCGGCCCTCTCTCTTCTCCACTAAGGCCCATTGTGGCCCATTAATCCCCTGGGGGGTTCCGGTAACCTCCCAGTACTCCAGAAAATGCCTGATCCTATCTGAAACCATTCCGATGTCCAAACATAACCTTCCAATATATCAATCTTTATGTCTCTACCATTTCGAGACTCCTCGTCATGTCTGTGATCTCATCCGGGACTCTGAACAAACTTCGGTTCATCAAAACACGAAACTCATAGTACAAATCGTCATGGAACATTAAGCGTGCGGGCCCTACGGGTTTGAGAACTGTGACACTCCAAAATTTTTGATTTGGTTTTCATCAAAAACTTTATTGGATTCTAAAGGAGGGCCTTTAAAAATTTCTCTTTCAGAAAACCCTTCCTCTTCAAAAAACTTCCTTTCACCTTTGGCAAGGATTTCCTTTCCTTTTCAATTTTGGTGTTGATTTTTTTGGAAGCTTTTCTTCTGGTTGTTCCCCTCTCAAACTTATTTATTTCATTTAAAAAGAAACCCTAGGAGTTTTGGGACTTCTTTCTTTTTGAAATCACCCTTGATTTCACCATGTCACAGGTGGTAAAACCACCCCAAAACCTCCCCTCCCTCTTGGAACAACCTAAGTTCTCTGTCCCAACTAATCCAAACAAGTTTTGTATTTTATTTCAAACATTTTTCATCTCAAATCATTTTTGTCAATTATTTGGAGTCTGAGCCTTTTACAAAGCAAGTACCCTATTTCCTTTGAGTTTTGATCTCAAACCAACTCCTCTAGTTTGTCCTTAGCATCCACAACTCAGAACCATCTTGATCCACTCTACTTCTTTTCAAAATTTTCAAATTTCAGCCTCTGCAAGTTTGGACCAGATTTGCCAAATTCGGTGAAATTCATATCTACATTCACCCAAAAATTCTACAAAAATTCAGGCAGCCTACTGGATCAATGAGTAGCCACTCCACCAAAAATCAGCTCTAGGAAAAATCCCTAGAGGCCTGAATCATTCTGGCGAACACCTTGCATACACTGAATTTTTACACTTTCAGTAATTCAGTAAGTTCAGAGTTCAGTGTCGTTTTCTCCTCGCCAGATTCAGTCACGCGTGGACAGTGCGCTTGGCACGATCCTCGCCGCCTCTCCCTCTTGTCTGGAGTGCCGCACGCGCGCTTGGCGCCTTCCGGGCGTCGGTGGCGCCCTGGCCCGCCTGCGCCGGCGTGTCCCGCGGCGGCCAATCCCCCGTAACGGCCGACCGGAAGCAAAACGGCGGCGCAACGCCGTTCGGCGCCGCCCAACTCTCCCTGGCTCTCCGCGTGGCACATGCAATGCCAGCGCAGCCCCGCTGCACAGTCACCGTGGCCCGGCAAGCACGGAACGCGCTCCCTGCCGCCGACGTGCCGCACGGCCGTTCCGTTGGAGCCGGCCGTAAACTCTTTCCCCCGTGCTGAGCTGGACCCCGGAATGGAACCTATACTCCACCTAGACGATGCCTAAACCCCTAATCCCTCTGCCCAACCCCGGCGCCGCCGTAATCGCTCGCCGGACTTATCCCGTACGCGGCAACCGCCTCGGGCCGGCTATATATAGCACCCCCGGGTTCCCTCTCGCCCCCGCACATCTCCACTACCTCTCTGGACCCCGACCAATAGCTAGAAGAGCCTCGAGGGGCCCTTCTTCCTCGACTCCGGCCGCCTCGATCCGCCTCGGCCTCCACCTCGATTCGCTCCGGTGAGGCCGTCCCCGGCGCCCAAACTTCGTCAATAGCTTCCTCGAGCACCCAGTGAGCTAACCAACGCACCAATTTGAACTTCGCAGCTCTCCCCGGTGAAGTCCATCTCCACCCGAGCCGCCGTTCGCCGGAGCAAGGCTCGCCGTCGACGTGGTACTCGCCGGCGACCACCACCACCACCAACCGACGCGGAAGGACGTCCTGAGTAAGGAGGTACCCTCCGATCCCCTTGCCTCGCCACGAATCGCCGCCGGCGACCACCGCGGCTCTCGGGCTCCGTCGAGCTCAGCCGCCCATTCTGAAATTTCAAACCTGACGGGTGGGACCTGCCCGTCAGCCTCTCTGCCTCTTTCTAAACGAACTGTTTCTGAAAACATATTCTGCCAAATGCGTTTTCCCTCCTGGGCTGGCGTATTCTCTGCCGAAGCGTTTTTCAGTTTTTATGAGCTAGCCCCTGGAAATATTCTGTTTCATTACAGATGAGTCCCTGGACTAAAACCCTTATAACTTTTAAACAGAAAAGTATTTTTGATTGATTCTTTTTCTGTTCTCTTTGAAATTTTGTCTAGTTTTTTATCAGATTTATTTGAAAAAAATTTGGAATACTTTTTGTGCACTTCTTGGTATTTACGATAGCACCTATATTTTCTTTATACCGTAGATACCGAAGAAGGTGACGGAGCCGCGAACTTCACCGAGCTAGGTTCCGACTACTCCGAACCAGGCAAGCATGTTTGAACTTTTGATATGATGAGTGTCTTGGCATGTTTTGCATTTAGTTAGTTTCATGGCATGTTGATGAGCATACCCATGAACGTTATTTTCATGCATGATCAAGGTAAGTGAGCTCGATGATCCATAAGTGGATGGAGGTGAGTATGAAAGACCATGGGTTGGCATGAGGATGGGTAAGATGGCAGTGTTGTAGCATGCCAGTCTTATGCCAGACTATTTGACTACTGTGTCAAATCGTATCGGTCCAGTTCCTCCCTTTTCCTTCCTTGTACTACCACATGTTTTCCGCAAGGAATATGGCTTAGTAAGTTGCAAACCGCTTTCCTGGTACACACCAAAAGGAGAGGCCGGGATGATGGTTCCATGGCCCTGGATTAAAGCCAGTCATCCGGTCAGGGGGCATGGGTGTTTCCGGTTGGGACCGAGAGGGGGGCACCCCTTAGAGCGCGCGTATATAAATTTGATCCCATGCTATTCGAGATTGTGATCTCCCCGTCTCAAAGTTTTTCTTGGACGATGTCTAGGGTGAGTCCTGGCATCGAGAGATAGGATGGGTGCCTACTGGATTGCTGTGTTTTCATCCGAAATACCGTAAACGGAACTAGTCCTTCGAGACTACGGAAATCCGTTAGCTGTGGGAAATTTTTGTACAAACTCTGCAGAGTCATAAATCTCCAAATCATATCCATATCCAAATATTGCGCTGACTTATTCTGACAAGTGCCAGTTTTTGGTGACAGATACTCCGGTGAATCTCATGAGCACTAAGCCCGGTTAACAGTTTATTCCTGTGGATGGACTAACCCGTTTATTATCATGAACTGAATATTCATTATGAGTATTATTTACTTGTGGATTAAAGCCCTTTCCGTGATGTCGCTCAGACGTCCGACTGTGGCATTTCTTTTAAAGCCCTTTCTGTGGTGTCGCTCAGATGTCCGACTGTGGCATTTCTTTTAAAGCCCTTTCTGTGATGTCGCTCAGACGTCCGACTGTGGCATTTCTTTTAAAGCCCTTTTTGTGATGTCGCTCAGACGTCCGACTGTGGCATTTCTTTTAAAGCCCTTTCTGTGATGTCGCTCAGACGTCCGACTGTGGCATTTCTTTTAAAGCCCTTTCTGTGATGTCGCTCAGACGTCCGACTGTGGCATTTCTTTTAAAGCCCTTTCTGTGATGTCGCTCAGACGTCCGACTGTGGCATTTCTTTTAAAGCCCTTTTTGTGATGTCGCTCAGACGTCCGGCTGTGGCATTTCTTTTAAAGCCCTTTCTGTGATGTCGCTCAGACGTCCGACTGTGGCATTTCTTTTAAAGCCCTTTCTGTGATGTCGCTCAGACGTCCGACTGTGGCATTTCTTTTAAAGCCCTTTCCGTGATGTCGCTCAGACGTCCGACTATGGCATTTCTTTTAAAGCCCTTTGTCATGATTTTTCTGTTATTATTTGATCACCCTTCGAGGCGTCGCTTCAGACACCCGATCGGTTCTCATTTATATTCTGTTGGGATTTCAGGCGGACTACCGCCGTTTCCCTGGTACTTACTTCGTTATGCAAATATTTTAATTGTGCATTGGGAAGATTATTCATGACGCATTCATGCATGCATTTGTTATATCTTACATCCGAACTATCTTGCGAGTACTTTCAGAGTACTCACTGGCTTGTTGATTTGGCCAGATGCTGACGAAGGCGATCTCATGGATGAAGAGTTTGATAGCGAGTCCGACGCCTAGAGGAATCCCAGTTCAATCTCGTCACCGGCAAGTCTCTTTACCTATTCCTTAATGCATAATCCCGTGGCTAACTCATTAGACACATTGCTTGCAAGACTCATAGTGATGTGCATTACCGAGAGGGCCCAGAGATACCTCTCCGATACACGGAGTCACAAATCCTAATCTTGATCTATGCCAACTCGACAAACCCCATCGGAGACACCTGTAGAGCATCTTTATAATCACCCAGTTACGTTGTGATGTTTGATAGCACACAAGGTGTTCCTTCGGTATTCGGGAGTTGCATAATCTCATAGTCTGAGGAACATGTATAAGTCATGAAGAAAGCAATAGCAGAAAAGCTAAATGATCATTATGCTAAGCTAACTGATGGGTCTTGTCCATCACATCATTCTCTAATGATGTGATCCCGTTTATCAAATGACAACACATGTCTATGGCTAGGAAACTTAACCATCTTCGATTAACGAGCTAGTCAAGTAGAGGCATACTAGGGACACTCTGTTTGTCCATGTATTCACATATGTACTAAGTTTTCGATTAATACAATTTTAGCATGAATAATGAACATTTATCATGATATAACGAAATATAAATAACAACTTTATTATTGCCTCAATGGCATATTTCCTTCACGTTGTCCATGTTAGCAACTGCTCGTCGGCCATGTCGCCAACATCAGCGAGAACCTGCTAGCCGTCCTCGCCCACGAGTGGTGCGAGATAAACTACCTACCTGATTAATTAACTATATGTCTAATTGGAAAAGGATATCTACTTATAATTATCTATATGCCTAATTAATTATTGCATTAATGACTTGGTGTATAAATTGATTCTTTGCGAAAAAATCCTTACTAAAGTGGACCAAATTAATTGCATAGGTAATTAACAAGTACTATCGAAGTATTAGCTAGCAGTTTTTCTATCATACCCGAAGGATACTCATAAGGAATTTCATTTTCAATAGGTTCAGTAGGTTGAGGAGCAACTCTTTGCTCTACTGGTCAGGGTGAAGATACCCCGAACAAGCCCCTTAGAGGATTATTTTCCATAGTAACAAGTGACAGTAAATTTCAGCAGACTATATAAATTTTTCCTTACCAAATTCCACCTACCAAAGGCGCTTCACTCCCCGGCAACGGTGCCAGAAAGGAGTCTTGATGACCCACAAGTATAGGGGATCTATCGTAGTCCTTTCGATAAGTAAGAGTGTCGAACCCAACGAGGAGCAGAAGGAAATGATAAGCGGTTTTCAGCAAGGTATTCTCTGCAAGTACTGAAATAAGTGGTAACAGATAGTTTTGTGATAAGATAATTTGTAACGAGCAACAAGTAATAAAAGTAAATAAAGTGCAGCAAGGTGGCCCAATCCTTTTTGTAGCGAAGGACAAGCCTAGACAAACTATTATATAAGGAAAAGCAGTCCCAAGGACACATGGGAATATCGTCAAGCTAGTTTTCATCACATTCATATGATTCGCGTTCGGTACTTTGATAATTTGACATGTGGGTGGACCGGTGCTTGGGTGTTGTTCTTACTTGAACAAGCATCCCACTTATGATTAACCTCTATTGCAAGCATCCGCAACTACAACAAAAGTATTAAGGTAAACCTAACCATAACATGGAACATATGGATCCAAATCAGCCCCTTACGGAGCAACGCATAAACTAGGGTTTAAGCTTCTGTCACTCTAGCAACCCATCATCTACTTATTACTTCCCAATGCCTTCCTCTAGGCCCAAATAATGGTGAAGTGTTATGTAGTTGACGTTCACATAACACCACTAGAGGCTAGACAACATACATCTCATCAAAATATCAAACGAATACCAAATTCACATGACTACTAATAGCAAGACTTCTCCCTTGTCCTCAGGAACAAATGTAACTACTCACAAAGCATATTCATGTTCATAATCAGAGGGGTAATAATATGCATAAAGGATCTGAACATATGATCTTCCACCAATTAAACCAACTAGCATCAACTACAAGGAGTAATTAACACTACTAGCAACCTACTAGCACCAATCCCGGACTTGGAGACAAGAATTGAATACAAGAGATGAACTAGATTCTGAGATGAGATGGTGCTGATGAAGATGTTGATGGAGATTGCCCTCTCTCGATGAGAGGAGCATTGGTGATGACGATGGCGATGATTTCCCCCTCCGGGAGGGAAGTTTCCTCGACAGAAGAGCTGTGCCGGAGCCCTAGATTGGTTCCGCCAAGGTTCCGCCTCGTGGCGGCGGAGTTTCGTCCCGAAAGGTTGCTTCTGGTTTTTTTCTCGACAAAAGACTTCATATAGCAGAAGATGTTCATCGGAGAGCCACCAGGGGGCCCATGAGGTAGGGGGTGCGCCCTAGGGGGGCGCACCCCCCACCCTCGTGGATAGGATGTGGGCCCCCTAGTCTTCATCTTTGGCGAGGATTTTTCATTATTTATTATAAGGTATTCCATGGAGTTTAAGGACTTTTGGAGTTGTGCAGAATAGGTCTCTAATATTTGCTCCTTTTCCAGCCCAGAATTCCAGCTGCCGGCATTCTCCCTCCTTATGTAAACCTTGTAAAATAAGAGAGAATAGCCATAAGTATTGTGACATAATATGAAATAATAGCCCATAGTGCAATAAATATCGATATAAAAGCATGATGCAAGATGGACGTATCAACTCCCCCAAGCTTAGACCTCGCTTGTCCTCAAGCGAAGGCTAATAACAATAAATATGTCCCCATGTTTAGAGGTAGAGGCGTCGATAAAAATAAAATACGGACATGAAGGCATCATGATTATTCTCATAACAGTAACATATATAGATATTGTCATATGATTACATATGTTCAAGTGATGATCTATTCACAATGCAAAAGTATGAATCAGAAACCTTATTGAGAACCAACAAACTATAACCTCAGTCATTGAAGCAATTGCAATTTATCATAACATCAGAAAGAGTCTATATCAGAGCTAAAAAGCAAGTCCACATACTCAACTATCATCTAGTCCTTCATAATTGCTAACACTCACGCAATACTTTTGGTTACAGAGTTTTAATCGGACACAAAGAAAGATAGGAGCTTATAGTTTCGCCCCACAACCTTTTACCTCGAGGGTAATGTCAACAATAATAACTCATGCCCCCCCTACATCCAATTAGATATATATATCAGGTTCTTTCCAACATGCTGGGCTTTCCAAAGGATAAAATGAAAAAGGAAAGGTGAAGTTCACCATGACACTTGCATAAGGTAGAAGATAATAATAAAAGATAGGCCCTTCGCAGAGGGAAGCAGAGGTTGCCATGCGCTTTTATGGTTGGATGCACAAAATCTTTATGCGAAAGAACGTCACTTTATATTGCCCCTTGTGATATGAACCTTTATTATGCAGTCCGTCGCTTTTATTACTTCCACATCACAAGATCGTATAAAGCTTATTTCTCCCACACTAATCATACATATTTAGAGCAATTTTTATTGCTTTGCACCGATGACAACTTACTTGAAGGATCTTATTCAATCCATAGGTAGATATGGTGGACTCTCATGGCAAAACTGGTTTAAGGGTATTTGGAAGCACAAGTAGTATCTCTACTTGGTGCTGAGAATTTGGCTAGCATGAGGGGGAAAGGCAAGCTCAACATGTTGGAGGATCCATGACAACATAATTTATCTCAGATATAAGAAAACATAACCCATTATGTTGTCTTCCTTGTCCAACATCAACTCTTTAGCATGTCATATTTTGATGAGTGCTCCCAATCATAAAAGATGTCAATAATAGTATATTTATATGTGAAACCTCTCTTTCCTTATTACTTCCTATTAATTGCAATGATGACCAAAGATATGTCTGCCAATTCCCAACAACTTTTAATCGTCACACTCTTTCTATGTGAAGTCATTGCTATCAATAATATCAATATGAACTTTTGTTTCTTCTTATTCTTCTCTTTTCTTTTATTCACCCAAGATCATAGCAAGAAAATCAACCCCTTGACTCAACACTAATCTTTATTATATAGCTCACCTACTTGATTACATAGAGAGATCATAAGGCAAAACTCAAAACTAGATCATGCCATAAACTTTATTCTACTAGATCAAAATACTACTAATAGGATCGAACTGAGGAAAACGGTAAAGATAGGAGTTGTGATTGTGATACGATACCGGGGCACCTCCCCCAAGCTTGGCAGTTGCCAAGGGGAGTGCCCGTACCCATGTGATTATATCTCCTTGGTTGGTGAAGATGGAGGTGATGGATAGTCGCACATCGAGCGTAAGAGGTCCTCTAGCTTGCGAATAATGCCCTTGAGTGCAAAGATATGCTCCTTCAACAAAATATTTTCACTTGTGAGATACTTGTTTTGAATACGAGTTAACTCAATCATCTGGAAAGCTTCGATCTCACTTGGGGTAAGAAGGTTGTGATCAAATTGAAGGATGTCTTCTGTTGCCGGAGCTTGGTTCTCCGTGGCCTTCTTGATCCCTTCATCCTTGTTGATCTCCATGGGTTTTCCCTCTTCAGCTCTATCTTCATTAGCCAGGCATCTTTGACACCGTTGTTGGAGGAGGGGGACGACATGATGCCTGGCCTTGACAACCCTGACAAAGAACAGCCCAAAACAAGAATGTAACATCCCAAATTTTCAATTTGGAATGTTATACATGGATCATCATGCATAGCATATTTTCTTGCATTTTGGTCGATCCTAGAAATTTCACGCAACTCAAGGACCCTCGGGGAGAGTTGGAGATTTCGTCATTTTCATATTTGAGTTCTTCTCAAATTTTGAAAAGAGGATCATTGGATTTGTCGGAGTTCTTTTGCATTCTATTTGGATAGGGAAAATGGGTGTTTTCAAAAATTTGCATCTAGGTCCCGAGAAAAGTTCATTTTGTTCGACTCATTTTTAGGAGTCGGGGAAAATTTACTTTGGGAGTTTTGGAGTTCGTTTAGATTTTCTTTTCTGTGTTTTTCTGCGCGCGTAACCGATTTAAAAAAAATCGCGCGGTGCCCCGCCTGGGCCAAGGCCCAGCCGGCCGGGCCTCCCGCGCGCCTGGCCGCGCCAACCGCCGCCGCCGCCGAGTCCGATTAGGACTCCTCTTCCTCCTTTTTCTTGCCCCCTCCCCCAAGCAATCCTCTCCCCTCCCCCTCTTAAATACCCCCACACCCCCCCTTTTTCCCCCACACCAAACCGCGCCGCCACCCCGCGCCCCTCGCCCGCGCCTCCCTAGCGCCGCCGCCGCCGCCTCTTAGCGCCGCCGCCCCATACCGCCGCCGCCACCGCCACCGTCCAACCCCGCCGCCGCCGGACCCCCTCGCCGGAGCCTCGCCGGAGGTAGCCGCTCCGCGCCTCTCTTTTTCCCCTCAGTTCGGTTTTTCTTATAAACCGTTCCGGTTATCTTTTGGTTCTTTGTTTCGGTTTTTCTCTCGAAACCCTAGATGGGTTTTTTGTTTTGTTTCCGGTTTAGTTGCCTAGAGACCATTCGCCGGACCGTTCGTCTTAACGAACGTGATCACCGGATTATTCTCGGTTAACGAACGCCCGTTCGTTTAACCGTTCTTCTTTTTCTTTTCGTCGGATTTATTCCGCGATCGCGATCTTAGATCCGATCTTCGTTCTAGTTTATCTTCTCGCTCGTTTATCGGAATCAGGTGATTCAAGCGCCTGGTGTTTCGTTTCGAAACCGCCGTTCCGACTAACCAACTTAAATAAGTTTTTGCTACTGTAAAATTTGACCTAGTTTCAACTTGCTAGAACCGAGTTGTTTTCTTCCGCCGTTTGTTTTCCGTTGCTTTGTTCGGGTTTTCTTTGCAACCGGAGTTCTTAAGTTGAACTATCTGGTTCGATCTCTTGTTCGAGTTTTACCTGTGCATTAGATGAGTACTTATTGTATGCTTGTTGTTTGTCTGCGATAGATTACTCGGATTGCGCCACCTGTTACTTCGAATCTCTAGGACTCGCGGATCATCAGCAAGGCAAGTAACACTTTGATCATACCTTTTCTACAACCCAGTTTTATTGCATTAGATCAATCCTCACACATTGCATGATTAGGATCTAATTAAATTGTGGGATGGGAAGTAGATGAGGTAGTACCTATTACCTGCTTATTATGAAACCTTTGGGAGTTACTTCTACGTTTGCTTATTATGCCATGCTATGCCAGTAGACGTGGATTGGGTGAGTGATATCCATGACAGATGTGAGATTGATAATTTTAATGGTTTATCTAAGGTGGCAACTTAAACACACATCTGGGTGGATTGAGGCACCTGATGTCTATCAGGACTTGCCTGTTTTCTTTTGGACCGCCACCCAGGCTCAAAGGGATCATAAGATCTTTCATACTAAAAACTTACGTGTGCAGCCACAAGCCATTATGGGCTCTGGCATAGTTGACTAAGTCGTGCGAACTCTTACAGGGTAGACTAGCAGATATAGGGAAGTAGGTGTACCGGTCTATCCATCGTAAGGTGCTAGCGCTTCTGAAAGACTGTGTCTCGGTCATCCATTTCTGAAACACCAGTAGTGCGAGAAATCCAACGGAGGCAGTCAAGTCTTGTGGGGAAAAGTGCGCAAACCTCTGCAGAGTGTAATAAACTAATCATGATTAGCCGTGTTCCCGGTTATGGACATCTTGAGTATCTAGTACTTGAATATCATGTGAATCTCATCATGTTACTTCTAATTAATATTGTTGGGTTTTAATTGTTCACTTAATTGGGATCAGAATGCTGTCAACCATTCTCGATGTTCAACTACCATGATAGTTAAATAAATTTATTCCTTTGCAGTAGGAAAAAACTGGCTTTACGCAAAACAGTAACCATAGAGCTTTCCACCAGCCAAATATGCATATAGTATAGCTGTTTCATTCCATTACTCTCTATGTGTTACCTTGCCAGCATATTCCATGTGCTGACCCGTTTTCGGGCTGCAACTTTCATGTTGCAGACTTTTCAGACGACGAGTAAGGTGCTTTTAGGTCGTGGTTCTATACTCAGTGATGCCGTTGGAGTTGATGGACCCATTTATCTTCCAAGTCTTCCGCTGTTATCGTTATTAGATGGCCTTAAGCCATATTTATTGTAATAAGTTCTCTTTTGAGACACCGATGTAATAAGTGTGTGATTGCCACTCTGCTATAAATCCTTCGAAGTACTGTGTGGTGTCAGCATTACTGATCCAGGGATGACACCGGAGCACAGAGACTTGATCCATTCGGGTCGGGTCGCTACAAAGAACATGGGATATTTGCGTGATACGGGAGTCAAAACCTTTGGGAGAATAAATAGTGAATTTTTACCGACCAAAATACGTATCGTGCAAGAAAACGGAGTCCGGAAGCCACACGAGGTGCTCACGAGGTAGGGGGCGCGCCCTCCACCCTCGTGGGGCCCTCGTGTCCTTCCCGGACTGCTACTTAATTTTCTATTTTTCTAAATATTCCAGAACGGAGAAATATTGCCTTAAAAACTGTTTTGGAATCGGTTTACTTACCGTACCACATACCTACTCCTTTTCGGAGACTGAAACATTCTGGAAAGTATCCCTTATGTATTCCTCCGGAGTTACGGTTTCAATAATATGGGTTTCAATATTTATGGGATTACCTGAGATATAATGTTTAATTCTTTGACCGTTTACCACCTTCAGATTTGTGCCTTCGAAGTTGTTGGTTTTTATGGCACCGGAATGATAGACCTCCTCAATAACATAGGGGCCTTCCCATTTAGAGAGAAGTTTTCCTGCAAAAATTCTTAAACGAGAGTTGTATAGCAATACATAATCACCTACATTGAACTCACGCTTTTGTATCCTTTTTTCATGCCATCTTTTAACTTTTTCTTTAAACAACTTGGCATTTTCATAAGCTTGGGTTCTCCATTCATCAAGTGAGCTAATATCAAATAACCTCTTCTCACCGGCAAGTTTCACTAGTGCAGAACCGGGCAATAGCACCGGTTCGTAAGGCCCTTTAGTGCCAGTTCCATAACCGGCACTAAAGTGTGGTCACTAAAGCCCCCCCCCCTTTAGTACCGGTTCAACCGGTGCTAAAGGGCAACCACGTGGCACGAGCCAGCTCCGGGGGCCGGGAGCCCTTTAGTACCGGTTGGTAACTTTTCATTTAATTTTGTGTTTTCCATTTTAATTCTTTTTCGTTTGCTGGTATTTTACGGTACTACACATTGTACACGTTATGCATATATATATATATATATATATATATATATATATATATATGCATATATATATATATGCATATACATATATAGAATTTCTAGTAGAACCAATCATATATATATATATCATCAATGTCTCACAAACCACCATATTAATTCACACATACACACATGTATAGCTATATACAATTTCTCCTACATATGCATGTTGCCTTCGGAGCCAGTGGCATTAGCCTAATGGTGCCTTCGGAGCACGATGACAATTGGAAGTGGTTCATGACCTGGTCGATGGGGGCGGTAGCGGGTAATAGTATTCTCCCTTCGGATTTATGACCTGGTCGAGCAAAAATCCCGCTATTTCCTCTTGAAGTGCTTCTACGCGCTCCGTTTCTAGGAGCTTGTCCCGCACCTCTTTGAACTGTTAAGAAGGAGATTAATATGCATGTGTATTAGTTGTGTGACTAGATATCGATAATGGTGTAAAAATTGTGAATAGTGTTCTGACAAGCGTACCCATTCCTGTCTTTGAGATCTGCTTCTTTCGGACGCCATCATGCGAATGTTCTCGCAAACGCAGAATGCACACAGATCAGTCCCCTGTGCCTGCTTCAGGGCCTTTATTACGAGAATGGAATTTAATTTGATCAGATAATAATTAATCAAGCATGATAATTAAAGAGATGGCAGCTAGCTAGCTAGCTAGTACTACTTAATTACTTACCTTGGGTCGAAACCATTTCAGTTGTCGTTTCCATTCGCCTTCCGTGACGCTGATGAACCTTGCCCAAGCCCTGCCCGCCGACAAAGAAAATGAATAAAGGGGTTATTAAATAGTTCATATCATAAAATGACGAACTAAATAGGCCGAGATATATAGTTAATAATGATTGAAATTACCTGTTGACTATCCCAAACAAGATGTTATAGTCACTATTTGCTTTGAGTAGCGAGTCCAGTATTTGAACTGTTTCGGCGTCAACTTTAGTGATACACAAGATCCAGTGAAATCTGCATGCACACACGTTTGCATGTCTTAATTAAGCGGGCATATGTAAGCAAAAACATGTAGCTAGCTAGTAGGCAAAAACAGAGAATTTGTAGTACAAGAAAGTGTGACTCAGTGGAAGTTGTAAGGAAGTAGTATATCTTCATTGTATTTGAGGCGCTTCAAGAACTCTAGCATGTTGTCCTCTACCTGCTTTTCATAATGCTTGTTTATTTTCCATGTGTATTCATTAACGGTGTTTGGGTCAATGAACCCAATGCCATAGCGTCCACCTTTTCTCATTTCATACATCTTCATCCTGCATAATACCACAGAAAAGAATATAGTGAGGATAATTACAGGTAATGATTGATCAAAAGGATCACTACAGCTAGCTTGAGACTTAAATTACAGAAAGAAATCACTTACAGACAATAGCAACTAACGATAGATTTGTCGAGTGCGTCTTGATTGTATAACTGAAACAGTTCAGAATACTCAACGGTCACAGGTTTCTCATGGTAGTAATGATCCTTCTTGACTTGCACCATGATGGACTCTCGATCGGATCTCTTGGTAATGTCCATGTACCATTCATGTAATTCATACATTCTCGTTGGGAGCTTCTTGACCTCTTCTGGCTTGACCAAAGGTTGGCCCCGGGCATATTTCTGTTTTATTTCCTCCTCTTTAAGCACAGGCATGTCCTCGATCTCGAGGAGTTGTCCAACAGTGATTTTGAGAGTTTCAGCCTGCATTATATGCTCCTGGGTTATTACCACATCGCCCACCTCGGGAACGTAAACTGTTTGGCCACAATAATATTGGGCGCGCGTACTGTCATGTGTTGTTGGCGGCACAACAAGCGGGAGGATCGATTGCGCCGCCTGTTCTCCCAGCTGGGCAACGATTTTCCCGCATTTTTTGACAGCTGCTTGTTGTTTGCTCGAGCTCAAGCTCGCCTCCTTCTGTAGACGTTGTCGATGTAACTTCCTGATGTGGCGCTCATAGTCTGTGTCAACAGGCTTAGGAGCTGGTGGTTGAGACATACGAATGAAGTGGTCAACTACTTCCACAGGCACTTTCTCCCTTGGCGGCGGTGGCGGTTTCGGTCCAAAATGGGCGTCGATTTCTGCCCGCACTATGGCATTGGTTTGCTCCTCGGTCCTGTCGTAAGCCCTCACAGGAAGAGGAGTAGTGAGGTTTGGACCATATTTATATCGCTTGCCTCCGCCTGTACTTCCTGTACTATGACTTCGACTCGTACCGCTACGCACCATAGCTGCAGGGTGTCTCTTCTGCGATTGCTGAGGCGGCGGAGACGGCTGACGATGCTGAGTTGGACGAGGAGGAGTGGCCTGAAGCTGTGCCGGACTTGCAGTGGCCTGAGGTTGTGCCGGACTTGGAGGAGGAGTGGACGTCTGACGCTGTGTCGGACTTGGAGGAGGAGTGGCCTGACACTTTGCCGGACTTGGAGGAGGAGGAGTGGCCTCACGCATTGGTGGACTTGGAGGAGCGGGAGTCTGCTGACTCGGTGGCGGACTTTGACGAGGAGTCGGGTGACGCGGTGTCGGTGGCCTTCGAAAGATGATGCAATCCTTTCTCCATAGGATGATACGATGTTTGGCATCTCCGAGTGTGTGCTCCTCGTCACCTCCAGGAATGTCAAGCTCTAGCCCCGAATATTGGTCCACCACCTCATCAACCATGAACGAGCATAGCCTGCTGGAATCGGGTTGCAATGGAAGGTTGCATCGGGGGAATTTGTATAAGCTACACCGTCCGCCACCTTCAAGGATATGTTCTTAATTTTGAAGTGTAGCTCGTAGTTAGTGTTCTCCGCGATATCATCCACGGGGTATCTATCCAGCATTGCGTCAAACGGGGCGGAACCCACGCTGCTTCTCGGCATGGATGGGGCGGTGGTATCCAATGCTGGATCATCCGCTAGCTGCAGCAGCTGCTGAGACCCCCTTTGCTGGCTAAGTGAGTCGATCTGCTCCTGCTGCCGCTAGAATTTGATTGCCAAGTCCGCATGCGCTGATTCTAGGCCTTGAAGGCGTTCATAGTCGAGCTTCCTCTGCTCCTCCTCCATCTTCCTCTTCTTCTCCTCCGCAATCTTATTTCTCGCACGGGTTCTGTAGTCGGCGTTCCAGTCCGAAAACCCCTCATACCACGGAATAGCGCCCATGCCTCGTGTTCTTCCCGGGTGTTCAGGATTTCCCAGGGCACGCGTAAGCTCGTCGTTCTCTCTGTTGGGCTCGAACAACCCGGACCGAGCCTCTTCTATTGCGACAAGTAGCTTATCTTCGGCTCCGTCCAGACATGCCTTCTTGGAAACTTTGCCTGTCTTCGGGTCCAACTCCCCCCCCCCCATGCGCATAGAACCAAGTCCTGCACCTGGGGGGCCAGCTCAATGTTTCTGGAGTGACACTTGCATCCAGCATCTCTTTCTCAGACTTATCCCACTTAGGCATTCCCACAGCATAGCCACCTGGCCCCAGCTTATGGAACTTATCCTTTTTTGCGGCATTGGCCTTGTTTATTCTTGACCGTTCTTTAGATAATTCTTAATCCTTGAATTTCACAAAATCGTCCCAACGAGCACTTTGATTCTCTAGTGTTCCCTCGAATACTGGAGTCTTCCTTCCTCCCTTGACGTACTTGTCCCATTCACGATTCTTGTGGTTCTTGAATGCAACCGCCATCTTCCTAAGAGCAGCGTCCTTGACTTTCTGCACATCTGCTTCTGTGAAATGATCTGGTAGGGTGAAATGTTCCATGAGAGTATCCCAAAGCAGACTTTTTTGTCTGTCATCGACAAAAGTAAGATCTGGACGTGGCTTTGCTGGCTTTCTCCATTATTGAAGGGAGATCGGGAGTTGGTCCTTCACAAGAACTGCGCACTGACGAACGAACTTGTCTGCAATCTTCTTAGGCGCTAATGGTTCGCCATTACGTTTGATTGCCTCGATATTATACTTTACGCCCTCCTTCAACTTTTTGTTCGGGCCTCGTTTCGTCCTTTTGCCTGAAGATTTGCTCGATCCGGATGGCTGAAAGAAGAAAGATCGATTCGTTAATATATCTTCAACTCATTTAAAACATGTGATGATCACCAGATGCCTGCTTATATAAATATATATACCTCTCCGGTGTTGTCATAATCATAGTTCATGACTTCATCAATTCGGTCGTCGTGATCGAATATCATATCACCCTCTCCGGTGTTGTTTAGAAATTCGGAGCCGTCATAATCTTCTTCATTCTGATCATCATCTGGCCCGCGTATTATATCGAACATGGTCTGTTCTCCCTTTCTGTTGGTATTGTCCGTCATACCTTTTATTTAACTATGCCAAAATAAATATAAAACAATTTAGTATTCAAATTACATCGTCTCGAATAATAGATATAATCTCGAATACATCGTCTCGGATAATAGATATAATCTCGAATACATCATCTCGAATAATAGATATAATCTCGAATACATCGTCTCGAATAATAGATATAATATCGAATACATCGTCTCGAATAATAGATATAATCTCGAATACATCGTCTCGAATAATAGATATAATCTCGAATACATCGTCTCGAATAATAGATATAATCTCGAATACTTCGTCTCGAATAATAGATATAATCTCGAATACATCGTCTCGAATAATATATAATCTCGAATACATCGTCTTGAATATTATATATCGAGTACATCACTGGCTAGGTAGCTAATAAAGATTGAATACTACAGAAGAATCTAGGACACTCGCGGTTCCTGCGGCGTGGGCGGTGGACACCAAAAGAGAAGGAACCCTCACAGGATCATAGCTGAAGTGAGATCCCTGAAGAAACTGCCAGGTATTGGAGAACCTGCCGCCCTCTAACGCAACCATGTAGCGATGGACGTGCTCGTCCTCCTCCCTGACACGGCGACGTACCACCTCCGGCGGGGCCGGCTCCCTCCGCACCGAAACTGGCCCACGCGAACGCCACCAAATGAGATCAGGGTCGACGACGGGACCCGGGGCCGGGTTCCTCATCAAGCGGCGCGCCCCTCCAGGCAGCACCTCCCAATGCCAACCCGGCGGAGCCTAGTCCCGGACATGGGTCAGTCGGACGTCGTCGCAGACGGGTCGACGGCGAGGATGCGGGCCGGGCACCGTCGAGAACAAATACTAGCTATATGCCCGCAAAAAGTAACATTTTTTTAATGATTGGATTTTGATAACTAAAATTTCTAACATTTCTATATAACTAACATTTCTATAACATTTCTAATATTTCTAGAACTAAAAAAAGAAAAAAATTCTAACTTTTTTATAAATATTTCTATAACTAAAAAAAATTCTAACAATTCTAACTTTTTTATAACTATTTCTATAACTAAAAACAGAAAAATTTCTAACAATTCTAACATTTCTAACTATTCTAACATTTCTAACTATTTCTAAAAAACAGAAAAAATTCTAACAATTTCTAAAAAACAGAAAAATTTCTAACAATTCTAACTTTTTTATAACTATTTCTATAACTAAAAAACAGAAAAATTTCTAACAATTCTAACATTTCTAACTATTCAACAATTCTAACATTTCTAACTATTTCTAAAAAACAGAAAAATTTCTAACAATTTCTAAAAAACAGAAAAATTTCTAACAAGTGTGTTGTGTGTGCGCGCGCTCACCGGCGAGGCGAGAGGCAACGGGGGGCGGCGACGGGGACGGCGACGGGCGCGGCGACGACGGGGATGACGACGACGGGGACAGGGACGGGGCGGCGTTGACGGGGACGGGGACGTACGGGCCGGGGCGGTGACAACGACGGGGACGTACGGGGCGGCGACGACGGGGACGGGGACGACGCGGGACGGGCCGGGACGGGGCGGCGGTGACGACGGGGCGGCGACGACGGGGACGGGGCGGCGACGGTGGCGGCGACAAGGGATGGAGACGTAAGGGGGGCGCGGCGGGCGACGGTGCAGAGGAGAAGAAGCAGATGAGAAACTGAAATTTTCGTAAGTGTTGTTTATATAGGATGGCCTTTAGTACCGGTTGGAGCCACCAACCGGTACTAAAGGCCTGTTTTGGCCAGGCCAAGCGGCGGGAAGCGACCCCCTTTAGTACCGGGTGGTGGCTCCAACCGGTACTAAAGGCCCCCCCTTTAGTACCGGTTGGTGGCACGACCCGGTACTAAAGGGGGTGCGCTGGCGCAGGTGCGGTGCGGCAAGTTTAGTCCCACCTCGCTAGCCGAGGGGCGACCGCACTGGTTTATAAACCCCCGTGCGGTAGCTCTCTTGAGCTCCTCTCCAAAGCAGGCCTACTGAGCCTACATGTTCTGTGCTGCCCTGTAGGCCTACTGGGCCTTTGCGGGCCTGCATCCTGGCCCAACAACAGGTTGGGTTTCTAGTCATATGCCGGCCGCTTTGTCCTAGTAGGCGGGCTTTTTTTTGCTTTATTTATTTTTGAGTTGTTTTTTTGTGTATTTAGAGTTTCTTTGTGAATATTTTTGCTTTAGGTACAAAAAATTACAAACTTTCTGTTAGTGTCCATAGTTTTCAAATTTGAATAGTTTAAATTTTGAATTATTTGAAATTAGTGTGAATCACTAGTCTGTAAATAACTTAACTTTAAAAATTAGTAAAGGCATGAAAGAATTTGTTTGCACATAAAATTTCTTCGCGTTTCAAATGCCAAAACACATAATTAACTACCCTAACTATTACAGAGATTCCCTTCTGGGTGTGAAACACAGAAGAAAGTGATGATAGTGAAGCCGATCACATCCCAGATCTTTGGGTGTGAAACTTTTTCTTCGCGTGTGTCCCTTTGCGCCGTAACCATGGAAAATCTTCATCATTTAACGGGATGCTCGGGTCAATATTCACTGTCAATGGAGCAATTTCATCAAACTTTTCATAATCTTCTGACTTGTCTGTCTTGTCATCCACTCCCACGATGTTTCTCTTACCAGAAAGAACTATGTGCCGCTTTGGCTCATCGTACGATGCATTCGCTTCCTTATCTTTTTCTTTTTCTTGACTTGGTAGACATGTCCTTCACATAGAAAACCTGTGCCACATCATTGGCTAGGACGAATGGTTCGTCTGCATACGCAAGATTGTTGAGATCCACTGTTGCCATTCCGTACTGCGGGTCTTCCGTTACCCCGCCTCGTGTCATATTGACCCATTTGCACCGAAACAAAGGGACCTTCAAACCACGTCGATAGTCAAGTTCCCATATGTCCTGCTGTATATAACCATAATATGTTTCCTTTCCCGTCTTGGTTTCTGCATCAAAGCGGACACCACTGTTTTGGTTGGTGCTCTTCTTATCTTGGGCAATCGTGTAAAATGTATTACCATTTATCTCGTACCCTTTGAAAGTCATTATATTCGAAGATGGTAACTGGGACAGCAAGTACAGGTCATCTTCAATAGAGGTGTCATGCATGGTACGTGTCTGCAACCAGCTGGCGAAACTCCTGGTTTGTTCACGTGTAATCCAGTCATCAGACCGCGTCGGGTGTTTGGAGCGTAGCAAATTCTTGTGTTCATCCATATACGGAGCCACCAAGGCGGAATTCTGTAGAACTGTGTAGTGTGCTTCAGTGAGAGAATGTCCGTCCATACATATTATTTGTTCCCCTCCTAGCGTGCCTTTTCCATCCAGTCTGCCCTTATGCCGCAATTCAGGAACACCAATCGGCTTAAGGTCAGGAATAAAGTCAATACAAAACTCAATGACCTCCTCATTTTGACGGCCCTTGGAGATGCTTCCTTCTGGCCTAGCACGGTTATGAACATATTTCTTTAAGACTCCCATGAACTTCTCAAAGGGGAACATATTGTGTAGAAATACAGGACCCAAAACGTTAATCTCTTCGCATAGGTGAACTAGGACGTGCGTCATGATGTTGATGAAGGATGGTGGGAACACCAACTCGAAACTGACAAGACATTGCACCAAATCATTCTCTAACCTTGGTATGATTTCTGGATCGATTACCTTCTGAGAGATTGCATTGAGAAATGCACATAGCTTCACAATGGCTAATCGAACGTTTTCCGGTAGAAGCCCCCTCAATGCAACTGGAAGCAGTTGCGTCATAATCACGTGGCAGTCATGAGACTTTAGGTTCTGGAATTTTTTCTCTGCCATGTTTATTATTCCCTTTATATTCGACGAGAAGCCAGACGGTACCTTAATACTGAGCAGGCATTCAAAGAAGATTTCCTTCTCTTCTTTGGTAAGAGCGTAGCTTGCATGACCCTGATGTATGCCGTCTTTTCCATGCATACGTTGCTGGTCCTCTCATGCCTCAGGTGTATCTTTTGTCTTCCCATACACGCCCAAGAAGCCAAGCAGGGTCACACAAAGATTCTTTGTCACGTGCATCACGTCGATTGCGGAGCGGACCTCTAGGTCTTTCCAATAGGGCAGGTCCCAAAATATAGATTTCTTCTTCCACATGGGTGCGCGTCCGTCAGCGTCATTCGGAACAGGTTGTCCACCAGGACCCTTTGCAAAGACCACCTTCAAATCCTTGGCCATATCATGTACATCAGCACTAGTACGGTGGCGAGGCTTCGTCCGGTGATCCGCCTCACCTTTGAAATGCTTGCCTTTCTTTCTTACGGGATACCTGCTCGGAAGAAATTGACGATGTCCCAGGTACATATTCTTCTTACAATTAGCCAAATATATACTGTCGGTATCGTCCAAACAGTGCGTGCATGCGCGGTATCCCTTGTTTGTCTGTCCTGAAAGGTTACTGAGAGCAGGCCAATCATTGATGGTCACGAACAGCAACGCTTTTAGGTCAAATTCTTCCCCCATGTGCTCATCCCACGCACGTACACCTGTTCCATTCCACAGTTGTAAGAATTCTTCAACTAATGGCCTTAGGTACACATCAATGTCGTTGCCGGGTTGCTTAGGGCCTTGGATGAGCACTGGCATCATAATGAACTTCCGCTTCATGCACAACCAAGGAGGAAGGTTATACAAACATAGAGTCACAGGCCAGGTGCTATGGTTGCTGCTCTGCTCCCCAAAAGGATTAATGCCATCTGCGCTTAGACCAAACCATACGCTCCTTGCGTCATCTGCAAACTCCTTCCCGTACTTTCTTTTGATTTTTCTCCACTGCGACCCGTCAGCGGGTACTCTCAACTTTCCGTCTTTCTTATGGTCTTCTCTGTGCCATCGCATCGCCTTGGCATGCTCTTTGTTTTGGAACAAATGTTTCAACTGTGGTATTATAGGAGCATACCACATCACCTTGGCAGGAATCTTCTTCCCTGGGCGCTCGCCCTCGACATCACCAGGGTCATCGAGGCTGATCTTATAGCGCAATACACCACATACCGGGCAAGCATTCAAATCCTCATACTCACCGCGGTAGAGGATGCAATCATTAGGGCATGCATGTATCTTCTGCACCTCTAACCCTAGAGGGCAGACAGCCTTCTTTGCTTCGTACGTACTCTCGGGCAATTCGTTGTCCTTTGGAAGCATATCCTTTATCATTACCAGCAACTTTCCAAATCCCTTGTCAGATACACCATTCTCTGCCTTCCATTGCAGCAATTCCAGTGTGGTGCCCAGCTTTTTCTTGTCACCTACGCAATTCAGGTACAACAATTTTTTGTGATCCTCTAACATGCACTGCAACTTCTTCTTCTCCAAATCACTTGCGCAGTTTCTCTTTGCATCGGCAATGGCCCGACCTAGATCATCAACGGGCTCATCTGATGCCTCTTCTTCAGCTTCTTCCTGCATTGCTAGCTCAGCTTCTTCCCGCATTACCGGCTCAGCTTCTTCCCCCATTGTTGTATCATCGTATTCAGGGAACCCATGGCCAGGATAGATGTCGTCCTCCTCTTCTTCTTCATTGTCTTCCATCATAACCCCTCTTTCTCCGTGCTTGGTCCAAACATTATAGTGGGGCATGAAACCGGACTTTAAACAGGTGGACGTGAATGGTTCTTGACATAGAGTAATTGTGACCATTCTTACAGCGAGCACATGGACAAGGCATAAAACCATCTGCTCGCTTGTTTGCCTCAGCCGCAAGCAGAAAAGTATGCACGCCCTCAATGAACTGGGGAGAGCATCAGTCATCGTACATCCATTGCCGGCTCATCTTCATTACACAACACCGAATAGACCAAATTAATACAAATTCATACATAAAGTTCATACAACACTTAAATGCAACAAACAAATAACTCTCTAGCTAAAGCATTTAAATGCAACAACAAATACGATCAAGATCGCAACTAAGGTAACAATGGATCCAACAGCATAATGATACCAAGCCTCACTATCAATGGCATATTTTCTAATCTTCAAGCGCATTTTCTCCATCTTGATCTTGTGATCATCGACGACATCGGCAACATGCAACTCCAATTCCATCTTCTCTCCCTCAATTCTTTTCAATTTTTCCTTCAAATCCTCGTTTTCTCTTTCAACTAAATTTAACCTCTCGACAATAGGGTCGGTTGGAATTTCCGGTTCAACTACCTCCTACATACAAATATCTATGTCAACTTGATGGGCATAATTTGTCATAAACACGAAATGCAACTAGTTTTAAAAGAGAATATATATACCACATCCGAATCATAACAAGGACGAGGGCCGATGGGGACGGATATCAAAACCATGGCACTATATGTATAACAAACAACGTACGGGTAAGATAATTATACGAGTAACTATGTATCCAAATCACACAAACATCAATTTTTATATAAAATTTCATGAACAAGAGGCTCACCACAAGGTGGTGCCGGCGATGGGACGGCGCGGGCGATCGACGGTGGTTACAACGGAGATTTAGAAGGCACTAAGTAAACCACACCTACATATGCAAACTAAGTGTTATTTTTGACCTCAAATTGCATATAAATCAAATACTAGCACATATATATATATATATATATATATATATCCTCCCAAATTACTAAACTCACAAATTAATCACTATATAAAGCATTGCAAGAGCTAATCTAGCAATGAGAGATGAAAGGACAAAGTTGCTAACCTTTGTGATCATTTGAATGGATGGGGGCCTTCAAATCTTGACAAATTTTGGGCAAAATGTGTGATGACCTCGAGAGGAAGAGGGGAAGAACAGAGAGGAGAGGGGAAAGGGGAAGAACAGAGCGAGCTCGGATGGACGAAGGGTTTATGTAGGATGACCTTTAGTACCGGTTTGTGCCAAGAACCGGTACTAAAGGGGCTGGAGGGGCCCCAGTGTGACAACATCCTGCCACCACTCTCATTAGTACCGGTTCGTGGCACGAACCGGTGCTAAAGGTTCGCCACAAACCGGTACTAATGAAAGCGGCCCAGCTAGCCGTTGGAACCGGCACTAATGTATACATTAGTGCCGGCTCAAATACAAACCGGCACTAATGTGCTTCACGTTTGACCCTTTTTCTACTAGTGTTTGAAATCATAATTGAGCTCTTTAATAGCCCAATATGCCTTATGTTCTAGTTCGAGAGGTAAGTGACATGCTTTTCCATATACCATTTTATACGGAGACATACCCATAGGATTTTTATATGCAGTTCTATAGGCCCATAATGCATCATCAAGTTTCTTGGACCAATTCTTTCTAGACCTATTGACAGTCTTTTGCAAAATTAATTTGAGTTCTCTATTACTCAATTCTACTTGACCACTAGACTGTGGGTGATACGGAGATGCAATTCTATGATTGACGTCATATTTAGCAAGCATTTTACGGAAAAGCACCATGAATAAAATGTAAACCACCATCAGTCATTAAATATCTAGGGACTCCAAACCTCGGAAAAATAACTTCTTTAAGCATTTTAATAGAAGTGTTATGATCAGCACTTCTAGTTGGAATAGCTTCTACCCACTTAGTAACGTAATCAACAACAACTAAAATATGTGTATATCCATTAGAGGCAGGAAAAGGTCCCATATAATCAAAGCCCCAAACATCAAACGGTTCAATAACAAGTGAATAATTCATAGGCATTTCTTGACGTCTACTAATATTACCAATTCTTTGACATTCATCACAAGATAGGACAAACTTACGGGCATCCTTGAAGAGAGTAGGCCAATAAAAACCGGATTGCAATACCTTATGTGCAGTTCTATCTCCCGCATGGTGTCCTCCATAAGTTTCGGAGTGGCACTTGCATAGGATCTGTTCCTGTTCATGCTCAGGTACACAACGTCTAATAACACCATCTACTCCTTCTTTATAAAGATGTGGGTCATCCCAAAAGTAATGTCTCAAATCATATAAGTACTTTTTCTTTTGTTGGTATGTGAAGCTAGGTAGTATGAATTTAGCAACAATGTAATTAGCATAATCAGCATACCAAGGAGTACTATGAGAAGTACTTATGACATTTAATTGTTCATCAGGAAAGCTATCATCAATAGGTAGTGGGTCATCAAGAACATTCTCTAACCTAGATAAGTTGTCTGCAACGGGGTTATCAGCTCCTCTTCTATCAACAATATGCAAATCAAATTCTTGTAGCAAGAGAACCCATCTAATAAGTCTAGGTTTAGCATCTTTCTTCTCCTTAAGATATTTAATAGCAGCATGATCAGTGTGGATAGTTACTTTAGAATCAACAATATAAGGCCTGAACTTATCACAAGCAAATACAACTGCTAAAAGTTCTTTTTCAGTAGTAGCATAATTTCTTTGAGCATTGTCTAGAGTCTTACTAGCATAATGGATAACATTTAATTTCTTATCAACTCTTTGCCCTAGAACAGCACCTACAGCATAATCGCTAGCATCACGCATAATTTCAAAGGGTAAATTCCAATCAGGTGGCTGAACAATAGGTGCAGAGACTAATGCTTTCTTAAGTATTTCAAATGCTTCTACACAATCATCATCAAAGACAAATGGTATATCTTTTTGTAATAAATTAGTCAGAGGCCGAGAAATTTTTGAGAAGTCCTTAATGAACCTCCTATAAAATACGGTGTGGCTAAGGAAACTTCTTATACCTTTGATGTCCTTGGGACATGGCATCTTTTCAATAGCATCAACCTTGGCTTTATCAACTTCAATACCTCTTTCAGAAACTTTATGCCCCAAGACAATACCTTCATTAACCATAAAGTGGTACTTTTCCCAATTCAAGACAAGATTAGTTTCTTCACATCTCTACAAAACTTGATCAAGATTGCTCAAGCAATCATCAAAAGAAGATCCATAGACGAAAAAGTCGTCCATGAAAACCTCACAAATCTTTTGATAAAAGTCAGAGAATATAGCCATCATGCATCTTTGAAAGGTAGCAGGTGCATTACATAAACCAAAAGGCATACGTCTATAAGCAAAAGTACAAAAAGCGCATGTAAAAGTAGTCTTTGATTGATCTTTAGCCGACACAGGTATCTGAGATAAACCAGAATAACCATCTAGAAAGCAGTAATGTGTATGTTTGCATGATATTTCTAGCATTTGATCGATAAAAGGTAAGGGGTAATGATCTTTCTTAGTAGCCTTATTTAATTTGCGGAAATCAATTACCATCCTATAACCTGTAATAATTCTTTGTGGAATCAATTCATCTTTATCATTAGGAACAACAGTACTACCTCCCTTCTTAGAGACACAATGAACAGGACTTGCCCACTAACTATCAGCAACGGGATAAATTATACCTGCCTCCAGAAGCTTTAGTATTTCTTTTCTTACCACTTCTTTCATTTTAGGATTCAGACATCGTTGAGGATCATGAACTGGTTTGGCATCTGCTTCCAAATTTATTTTATGTTGACATAGAGTGGGACTAACGCCCTTAAGATCATCAAGAGTATATCCAATAGCAGCACGGTGCTTCTTCAGAGTTTTCAATAATCTTTCTTGTTCATGCTCTCAAAGGTTAGCACTAATAATAACAGGATATATCTTCTTTTCATCAAGATAAGCATATTTAAGATTATCAGGCAACGGTTTAAGCTCAAACACGGGATCACCCTTAGGTGGAGGGGGATCCCCTAGGATTTCAACAGGCAAATTGTGTTTCAGAATAGGTTCTTGTTTAAAGAATACTTCATCTATTTCCCTTCTTTCATTCATAAACATATCATTCTCATGGTCTAGCAAATATTGTTCTAAAGGATCACTAGGAGGTACGGCAATAGAAGCAAGACCAATAATTTCATCCTTACTAGGCAATTCATCTTCACGGTGTTGTTTACTAAATTTAGAGAAATTAAATTCATGAGTCATATCATCCAAGCCAATAGTAACAACATTCTTTTCGCAGTCTATCTTAGCATTAACAGTGTTCAAGAAGGGTCTACCAAATATAATGGGACAAAAGCTATCTTGTGGGGAACTAAGAACAAGAAAATCAGCAGGATATTTAGTTTTCCCGCACAAGACTTCAACATCTCTAACAATTCCCACTACTGAAATAGTATCTCTATTATCAAGTTTAATTGTGACATCAATATCTTCTAACTCAGCAGGTGCAATTTCATGCTTGATTTCTTTATACAAGTCATAAGGTATAACACTAGCACTAGCACCCATATCACATAAGCCATGATAACAATGTTCTCCTATTTTAACAGAAATAACAGGCACGCCTACCACAGGTCTATGTTTATATTTAACACAAGGTTTAGCAATTCTAATAGTTTCACCGCAGAACTGAATAACATGCCCATCAATATTATCAGACAAGAGATCTTTAACAATAGCAACATTATTTTCAACTTTAACTTGTTCAGGAGGTATATAAGTTCTAATATTGCTTTTACGAACCACAGTTGAAGCTTTAGCATGATCCTTTATTCTAACAGGGAAAGGTGGTTTCTCAACATAAGAAGTAGGAACAATAGGATCATTATAAGTGATAGTCTTTTATTCAACTTTAATAGGTGCAGCTACTTTTACTTCTATGGGAGGATGATATTTAAACCACTTCTCCTTAGGGAGATCAACATAAGTAGCAAAAGATTCACAGAAAGAAGCTACTATCTCAGAATCAAGTCCATATTTAGTGCTAAACTTACGGAAAATATCGGTATCCATAAAAGATTTAACACAATCAAACTTAGGTGTCATACCTGACTCCTTACCTTTGTCGAGATCCCAATCTTTAGAGTTGTGTTTAATTCTATCCAATAAATCCCATCTAAATCCAATAGTCTTCATCATAAAAGAGCCAGCACAAGAAGTATCGAGCATGGTGCGATTGTTCTCAGAAAGCCGAGCATAAATTTTTTGAAGAATTGTTTCTCTTGGGAGCTCATGATTGGGGCATGAATATAACATTGATTTAAGCCTCCCCCAAGTTTGAGCGATGCTTTCTCCTTCGCGAGGCCAAAAATTATATATATAATTGCGATCACGATGAACAAGATGCATAGGGTAATACTTTTGATGAAATTTCAATTTCAATCTTCTATAGTTCCATGATCTCGTAGCATCACATAGCCTATACCATATCAATGCGTCTCCCTTCAAAGATAAAGGGAAGACCTTCTTCTTAGCAACATCATCGGGTATACTTGCAAGCTTAAATAATCCACAAACTTCATCCACATATATTAGGTGTTCATCAGGATGCTTTGTTCCATCTCCTGTAAAAGGATTAGCTAGCAGTTTTTCTATCATACCCGAAGGATACTCATAAGGAATTTCATTTTCAATAGGTTCAGTAGGTTGAGGAGCAACTCTTTGCTCTACTGGTCGGGGTGAAGATACCCCGAACAAGCCCCTCAGAGGATTACTTTCCATAGTAACAAGTGACAGTAAATTTTAGCACACTATATAAATTTTTCCTTACCAAATTCCACCTACCAAAGGCGCTTCACTCCCCGGCAACGGCGCCATAAAAGAGTCTTGATGACCCACAAGTATAGGGGATCTATCGTAGTCCTTTCGATAAGTAAGAGTGTCGAACCCAACGAGGAGCAGAAGGAAATGATAAGCGGTTTTCAGCAAGGTATTCTCTGCAAGTACTGAAATAAGTGGTAACAGATAGTTTTGTGATAAGATAATTTGTAACGAGCAACAAGTAATAAAAGTAAATAAAGTGCAACAAGGTGGCTCAATCCTTTTTGTAGCAAAGGACAAGCCTGGACAAACTCTTATATAAGGAAAAGCGCTCCCAAGGACACATGGGAATATCGTCAAGCTAGTTTTCATCACGTTCATATGATTCGCGTTCGGTACTTTGATAATTTGACATGTGGGTGGACCGGTGCTTGGGTGTTATTCTTACTTGAACAAGCATCCCACTTATGATTAAGCTCTATTGCAAGCATCCACAACTACAACAAAAGTATTAAGATAAACCTAACCATAACATGAAACATATGGATCCAAATCAGCCCCTTACGAAGCAACGCATAAACTAGGGTTTAAGCTTCTGTCACTCTAGCAACCCGTCATCTACTTTTTTTGACATAAAGACTGTAAGGGATCCCCTCCCCCTACAGTATAATTGGTGCAACAAACCCAAATTGCAAGTACCATGCCTTGAACCTGGGTGGGTGGGAAGGCATTAGCCCCTTCCCACCACTAGGCTATGCCTTAGTCTGCAACCCATCATCTACTTATTACTTCCCAATGCCTTCCTCTAGGCCCAAATAATGGTGAAGTGTTATGTAGTCGACGTTCACATAACACCACTAGAGGCTAGACAACATACATCTCATCAAAATATCAAACGAATACCAAATTCACATGACTACTAATAGCAAGACTTCTCCCTTCTCCTCAGGAACAAACGTAACTACTCACAAAGCATATTCATGTTCATAATCAGAGGGGTAATAATATGCATAAAGAATCTGAACATATGATCTTCCACCAATTAAACCAACTAGCATCAACTACAAGGAGTAATTAACACTACTAGCAACCTACTAGCACCAATCCCGGACTTGGAGACAAGAATTGAATACAAGAGATGAACTAGATTGTGAGATGAGATGGTGCTGATGAAGATGTTGATGGAGATTGCCCTCTCTCGATGAGAGGAGCATTGGTGATGACGATGGCGATGATTTCCCCCTCCGGGAGGGAAATTTCCCCGGCAGAACAGCTCTGCCAGAGCCCTAGATTGTTTCCGCCAAGGTTCCGCCTCGTGGCGGCGGAGTTTCGTCCTGAAAGGTTGCTTCTGGTTTTTTTTCTCGACGAAAGACTTCATATAGCAGAAGATGGTCATCGGAGAGACACCAGGGGGCCCACGAGGTAGGGGGCGCGCCCCCCACCCTCGTGGACAGGGTGTGGGCCCCCTGGTCTTCATCTTTGGTGAGGATTTTTTATTATTTATTATAAGGTATTCTGTGGAGTTTCAGGACTTTTAAAGTTGTGCAGAATAGGTCTCTAATATTTGCTCCTTTTCCAACCTAGAATTCCAGCTGCCGGTATTCTCCCTCGTTATATAAACCTTGTAAAATAAGAGAGAATAGCCATAATTATTGTGACATAATGTGAAATAACAGCCCATAGTGCAATAAATATCGATATAAAAGCATGATGCAAAATGGACGTATCATATGTCAAATTGGAAAAGCATATCTACATCTAATTATCTATATGCCTAATTAATTATTGCATTAATGACTTGGTGTACAAATTGATTCTTTGCGAAAAAATCCTTACTGAAGTGGACCAAATTATATACGAGTTGGTACAGACCTAACCTTTCGCTCCTGCCCACGTGCCAACTCCTATTTAGGGTTTCCTTGCCTCTCACCGGCGCCGCCAATCCGCCTCATCTCCTATGGTCCTTGGACCATGGAGGCATGGTGGATCCCGACTCTTGTGGCGGGAGGGCTTCGCTTTTAGATGGTTTTCTAAGTTTAGTTAGGGTTTGTGCCATGCTCAAGAAGATGAGGCGGCGACGACTTTTTGAAGATGGAATAAGGTCCTCCCCGCCTAGCTCCCATCCCGGTGATGTTTCAAGCATCATCGGAAGGCGTGTGGAGGTTTGTCTCCGGTGGATCTCGTGGGATCCGGTTGGCGTTTGTCTTCGGTGGATCCAACTGGATCCGGTCTTCGTTCGTCTACGTCTGTGTGTCTGCAGGTTGGATCCTTCCGGTCTATGCTTCTCTTCATCGGCGGCGGTTGCTGTTCTGGTGCGCTGGTCCTATGGGGCCTTAACACGACGACCTCCCAACTGTCTACTACAACAATGTTTGCCCGGCTCCGATGAGGGAGGGGCGATGAGGGAGGGGCGATGACGGCGGCGCGTCTTCGGCTCGCTCCAGTGCTTGTAGTCGTCGCTAGGTGGTCTATGGACCTGGATGTAAATTTTACCTCTAGTGTTCTTTGTACTACCTTGACAGTTGATGAATAGATCGGAAGTTTTCTCGCAAAAAAAAAAAGAAATGGACCAAATTAATTGCACAGGTAATTAACAAGTACTATCTAAGTAATAATGAAATTAATGACTTGATATCAAAATTAATTCGGCGCTCGGTTTTGAAATTGTTTTCCAGTAATGACTACGTGCAAACGGCGACGACCTACGGATTCTTCTTTTAGAGATTTGCTTGCCCTCTTGAGCCTCTACAGTAATGATTTACTTGATTACTTACAATCAAGCAAACACTAATTTACTCGATATACTTGTTACATAGAACCATACTATTTTTTCTTGATTTTCTCCTGTTGCCTAATTTGCAAGCATTGGCTAGAAGTTGATTACCCTAATTAAGTGACATAATGTAACATTTATGTGCAAATTACCCTAATTAAGCACATAGCATTATTTTGGCAAGTCGTCGTCCGGTTGCCTAATTCGCAGACACTGTCCTCTGAGGCTCTCACTGACACACCTCTCGTGGGTACATGATTAACGGGTCGAGCCGAATCGGGCAAGAAATGATTCTCGACCCGCAATCGCAGCGATCGCCAACGAAGCAAGCACCCAGCGCAATCAACCGCGTTATATCCGTCCATGTTTGCAGAGCGCAGGCGCCTTTTATAAAAGCCGCCTCCCCTCGCCGTTGCCGGACACTGCCAAAAAGCAGGGGCCGCCAAGCTCCGCTCCGCTCGCCATTGTCGTCCGGCGAAGCTGCCAAGGAGGAAGAAGCAATGGCGCGTTGTGGGGTCGCCGTTCTCGTGCTGATCCTGCTGGCCTGTGTCGCTGCGGCGGCGGCCGCGGGCGGCGGGGATCACCACCACCGGCGGGGGAGCAGGGCGTCGGCGCGGCTGCAGCTGGTGCCCGCCGCGCCGGGCGCGTCGCTGGCCGAGCGCGCGCGGGACGACCGGCACCGGCACGCCTACATCTCCCGGAGGCTGGCGTCGTCGGCGTCGTCTAGCCGGCGGCGCGCGGCCGAGACGTCGACGGCCCCGGGGCCGGAGTCGTCGGCGTTCGCGATGCCGCTGACGTCGGGCGCGTACACGGGCACGGGGCAGTACTTCGTGAAGTTCCGCGTGGGCACCCCCGCGCAGCCCTTCGTGCTGGTCGCCGACACCGGCAGCGACCTCACCTGGGTCAAGTGCCGCGGCGCGTCCTCGCCGTCGGCCGCGTCCCCGTCGGGCTCGCCGCGCGTGTTCCGCCCGGCGGACTCCAAGTCGTGGGCGCCCTTCCCGTGCTCCTCCGACACGTGCAAGTCCTACGTCCCCTTCTCCCTCGCCAACTGCTCCGCCGGCACCGCCCCCTGCGCCTACGACTACAGGTCAGTGCCAGAGACCACCACCATTGCCAACTTGCCAAGCACTGCAGTAGTTGCTCCACCATTCTAGCTCGCTCTGGATCGTGCGACACGGTGGTTCGGTTCGGGGTGGCGCGGCAGCGGGTGCGCAGTAAGTGCGCGCCGTGGCCGGCCTAGTGGCCTGGGTGCGTGCTGGGTGGGTGTGGCGCGCGGGCAGGGGCCATAAATTTGCCGCGGCCGTGGTGACTGTGGCCGCCTCGCCGTAGCAGAGCAGGGCGTGGCATTCATTCACTCACGTAGCCCCGAGCTTCGCCTGCCTGCTTCGGCTTTTGCGGCGTTCGTTACGGCCATTGATTGCGCGCGCCCGCGTAGGTGGATGAGCGATCATGAGCATGTCCGAACGAGGTACGAATCAGAGGCCGTCGCGCCGATCGGCCCCCGTCCGCCCCGCTCGCTCTTCACTCCGCATTCATTTGATCTTCACCAACTCCACTGTGGAGTCCAGCAGTACTCCTATATCTAGGATGTCCATTTTCCCCTCTGGTTTTGATCGATCGTGATGCCGCACAGTCTCCGAGCCCGGACAGGGGGATTGAGGCGGTCTCCGTATTTAATCGTAGGCGTCAGACGGCCGCGTCACCTTGTCGCGCGCGCCAGATTTGGACGCACGCCGCGTGGGTGCGCGCGCTCTCGGCTCGCTCCGCTGGTGGCACGCCGCGCGCACGTTGCCGTCTAGGTTAGGCGGCGGCGATGCGCTGTCGTCGTTAGCCGTTACCATAAAAAAGGGCGAGCAACTTGGCATGGCGACGCCGCGCACCGAACGGTGGGTCGGGTCGGGCTGGCCGGAGCAGCACGTAGGGCATCGAATATCCATGTGCGCCTGCACGTACCACGTACAGATACAGCTATACTAAGCTGCGCTTCGCCGGGAATGAAGATTAAAATTCAGAGAAACGCAAGCAGTGCTTACTCTGTCAGCCCTGAGCTACTCTGTCTTCTGTTAAAACTGTTGAATTGTTCTTCCTGTCGTTCATACTTAGTACCACGTACTCGCTCCGTTTTTATTTAGTTCGCATATTAGCTTTGGTCAAAGTCAAACTTTATAAACTTTGACTAAGTTTATAAACAAAAATATTAACATATACAATAAAAAATCAATATCACTAGATTCATTATTGAATGTACTTTCACATTATATAGATTTGTTATGATAAATGTTATATATTTTTCTATAAACTTGGTCAAACTTTGCAAAGTTTGACTTCGGTCAAACCTAATATGCAGACTAAATAAAAACGGAGGGAGTACCTTCGAGCTAACTGCAGCCGTGATACTATTACTACAAGTGGCGGTGCTCTCAAGTCAAGTTGACCAGTACACAGACACTAGGCATGATCTCAAGTTCTCAACCTTTGCCATGTTCGGCTTATGTCTGCCCACAAGCTTTTGGCTATTCTATGCATCCATCTGTCACCTCACCTCGATCGCTTTACCACCTGCTTTACAGTTAACGGCTAGCTCAAAATGCATTCTCATTTAGTAATTGTCATGTATACGTATGTATGCATGCATGTTAGGATCGACGCGCCGTGTCTGAATCTTGCCATGTTCGCCCTTATCCAGCCCAGCATATGACCTGTCACCGATCTCGATCTTGAGCACCTGCTTTGCAGGCAATTAACTCAAGTAGGTCCGATGCGCTGCTGTACTAATCCTACTAAAAAATGATGATTAGCTAGACAAACGTACTCTGTTCTAGCCTTCAAGGGGCAATGGGGTTGCCACTGCCTAGTAGCTCGTTTGGTCTGCCAGCTAGCTTCACGAGATTGATTGGCATTCGTATTGGTGCATCACTGTTCTTTGCCTAAAACAGACCGGGTCACCTGGCTACAAAACTGTGTTGAGCTACGCTGGATTATTATGCCCTCCCTCCACTGTACTTAGGTCCACCTCTAGGAACATTGCTCCCTCCTTTTGCTTTACAGTTCATGAACAAGACATGTTATCTTTTCAAATGATGATTCCGTTATGGAGCATATGGAAGATGAGTAGTAGTAGTAGCTTGCAAGCTGGCTCTGTCTGTTGTTTACCTTGTGCATGCTGCCTTACGAAAAGACACGGTCCCCATGGCACACCCCCATCACTTTGTAGTAGTAACTTGTAGCTACAATTTCATCAGATGAACACATTAGGCAGGCACACGATCACCAACAGACATCGTGCGTGTTCTAGCTGGAGTGGGTCAACTCGGCTCCATCATAATGCGTTGCAAATTTTCTTCCCGGATGCGCTGTGTTCTGCTACTCTGTTCGAATCTCTGGCTGCATGTGCCATCCAACTGCTAGCCCACCCAACCGATGATCCTAACGACCTGATCGTGCGTGTGGCTGGCAGGTACAAGGACAACTCGTCGGCCCGCGGCGTGGTGGGCACGGACGCCGCCACCATCGCGCTGTCCGGCTCCAGCGGCGGCGGCGCGGACAGGAAGGCCAAGCTGCAGCAGGTGGTGCTGGGCTGCACCACCTCCTACGACGGCCAGAGCTTCCAGGCCTCCGACGGCGTGCTCAGCCTCGGCAACAGCAACATCTCCTTCGCCGCCCGCGCCGCCGCGCGCTTCGGCGGCCGCTTCTCCTACTGCCTCGTCGACCACCTCGCCCCGCGCAACACCTCCAGCTACCTCACCTTCGGCCCGGACGCCAACGGCGCCGCTTCATCGTCAAGGACGCCGCTGCTCCTCGACGCCCAGGTGGCCCCGTTCTACGCAGTGACGGTCGACGCCGTCTCCGTCGCCGGGGAGGCGCTCGACATCCCCGCCGAGGTGTGGGACGTCAAGAAGAGCGGCGGCGCCATCCTCGACTCCGGCACCAGCCTGACCATCCTCGCCACCCCGGCGTACAAGGCCGTCGTGGCCGCGCTGAGCAAGCAGCTCGCGGGAGTGCCGCGGGTGACCATGGACCCGTTCGAGTACTGCTACAACTGGACGGCCACGAGCACGCCGCCGGCCGTCCCGAAGCTGGAGGTGCGGTTCGCCGGGTCGGCGCGGCTCCAGCCGCCGACCAAGAGCTACGTCATCGACGCGGCGCCCGGTGTCAAGTGCATCGGGCTGCAGGAGGGCGTGTGGCCCGGGGTGTCCGTCATCGGCAACATCCTGCAGCAGGAGCACCTCTGGGAGTTCGACCTCGCCAACCGCTGGCTTAGGTTTAAGGAGAGCCGTTGTGCACAGTAATTAATTGTTAGGCAGCAAAGTAGTCATTTCTTCTGATTCCGTTCTCGTTCTTTCCCGTAAGGGTCTCGCTGATTCTGTAAGGCTCTTTCATAAGCAAGTGTTAATGAAAATGGGATGAAGATATCTGAAGTTGAAACAGGATAATGCAAGTTTCTGACACGGATCTTTTACAAAGATTCACTAAAATACGTAAAAGGCTATCTAAGAGCATCTCCCACGGCCGTACAAAAGTCTCGCGCCCAATAAAAATCAGTCCCATAATATAAGAGATTTTTCGACACTTCCCCGTAATATAAGAGCGCTTTTTTACACTATTATAGTGTCAAAAAAACTCTTATATTGTGGGAAGGAGGGAGTACTAATTTCTGTATACTATGGATATAGTAATACTAGCATATCATACTTCCACTACGACTAGCCTTAGCTATACAAATCCCATAAAGAATAGAACCATTGATTCATGTGATGGGTTAAGATATTTAAATGATCAACATAATTTACTCGCATAGAGTTGCTAGCTAGCTAACCGAAGTCCCTTGGCGATTAGTGATTACACACTCTGGATTTTAGTTGGCACTTGGTAGGTGCCTAGTACAGACTACAGACAGAGCAAAAAGTAGAGACCAGAGACAATATTACCTGTGTGGAATATATGTGACCTAAGATCCAAGAGAAAGCAGACAAAGACAACTCCATACGTATATGAATATCTTATCATGATACATTATGGTACTCAAGTACAGTAAGTACAATCAGCCGGCGAGATTGTTCGCTTGGCTGTATTCTTTCAGAGTCCCACACCAAATGCAGCATGTGCAAGCTCGGGAGTGGAAATGACGACTCCTCCACCTGCAATGTGGGCTTCGACATTGAAGCACGCATAAAAGTTGGCCATCCGTCAAGAATGGACAACTACATGCTCATGTTCCAACCTATGTTCTATGATCACTTCATTAGTTAGTTAGAGCATATCTAACGCCGACCCTTAAACTGTACACAACTGTCAGGACCGTCAAAAAAATCCAACCCGAGACTGTATCGGTCCGCATAGCGGTCCGGGCGTGTTTTTTTTCGCAAATCGGAATCAAACATGGAGAGGGTTTTGCGGGAGTCCAGACACATGAAACGTCACTCTCCGACCCCCACCCCCCTCCCGCCCCACGCGAAAGGAAGACGGAGCCCGCACTTTTATAGCAACTCATAGTTTCTACGCAAAATCCTCCACTCCCCTTTTTCTTCCTCCGCCGCTCTCCGTCCAATTCCCGCTCTTTTCTCCCACCCTCTCTTTCCTTCCGCCGACGACGCATGAAACCGCGGAGAACCTGCCGAAGATGGAGGTGGTGAAGGCGCCGAAGGATTCGAGCATCACACTCGCACGGAAGATCGGCTCGGCTACGCGGCAAACTCGGTGTGTCAAAGCGAAGGCCGCAAAGGAGGAGAAGCTCAAGAACATGGTGCTCGCAGGCTGTTCGCTATAATGCCTAGAGCGGGGAGCCGGCGTACAACGACAACGACAGAGAGATGCTCGACATCGTCCATGACAAAGGCGAAGGAGGAGGAGGAGGTGGCTATGAGGACGGGTAGGTGAAAGACTCGAATCCCATCCAATCCGGCAATTACCATCAGCAGCAGTCCAACACCCAGACGGCCACGCAGCAGTCTCATCATCATCCGCATAAGGTCGTCACCGACATCATCAACATCAACATCGCACCAGCAACAGCTACGACTACCAATGAACATTTGTTCGTGTCTTCTATTTGTAGTTGATGTTACATGTACGGTGCTACTGTGCATTGCATGCGGTTGTTGCATACTAGTTACTGTTGAGGCCAAGGTCGACGGTCGCGTGCTCGAGGACGACCAAGCGATAACAGTTGAGGGCTCCGACCATGCCTTCTAGAACAACAGTATAGAACAATCGGTCACACCATCACTCTTTAAATATTGTTTCATCTCATAGCAACACATAGATATTTAAGGGTTGTTTGGTTCTAGGCCTAGTATTGCCATATTTTGCTACATATTTTTGCCAACCTTGCCTAAGGCCAACTCCACCGCGCGACCCTATCCTGTCCGGCCCCGTCCGTTTGGGGTAAAAGGGACAAAAAAGGCGGCCCAGCGCGCGGGAGCAAACGGACTTTTGTCCGCTTTATGTCCGCTTTCGACCCATTCCCGGCCCAAACTTGCGCCGGTTTTGGGGTGAAACGGACACCACGCGGACGGGCGGGACACACGCGCTTGTCCTCCCCTGGCCCGCCTGTCGGGGACACTAGTAGTCCCACCACTACAAGAAATCTGTTAATACATGACAGAACTGATCCGTCATGCATAAGTGAAATACTGTCATGGGTGCCCATACATGACGGACATGAAGTCCGTCATGTATATCGCGTCATAATTTGACATCGTTCCTTCCTTGACGGTTCTTGACCGTCATGGATCTGCCCCAAGCCCGCCCAGGCCCAAACCATTGTGACGGAACAATCCGTCATGGATTAATGCCATGTAGGATTTTCAATTGACCAACATGGCTGCCTACGTGGATACTATTTCGTCATAAAAATCGTCACGGATTTAGGTACAGTATAAATTGGGTCGAGCCCATTATTAGCACATTTATTTCGGCCTAATTTTCAGCCAGTACGTTTTTAGCATAATGCATCAACCAATACTTTGACCAAAGAGGAAGTATTTGCAAGGTGTCAAACATTACACGGTTCATTGAGTATGCAACCAACTGTATGTATGTACAACATAGCAGTTTATTCCTCCAAAATCCTCTATGAAATGATAACTTACAACATAGATTGACAAAATATATCACATCAAGGTTAGGAACCAGCAAAGTCAATTTTACATCAACAGACCATATAAACTATTAAAACTCTTATTCATGTTCTCGTCCTCGGCCCTCTTGTGTCAATTATCATGTCGTAGCTGATTGTGATAGGAAACACAAGTAGCTCGCTACCCAATCTTACCTAGCATATTTACAAGAATATTAGAGATTTGTAGATATGAATAGATAGTAGAAATAAGAGAATTGCAACAAAGATAAAAATGAATTACATGTTGTCTAAGATTCTTAAATCTTAATAATGAATGAAAATAACATTACATCTACTATAAAACAAGAAGAAACATGAGGTTTCTTAAAATTAATCCAAAGAAAAGTGGTGTCAAATGAAAGTCTAATGACAAAGAAAAAAACACACATCACAAAACTCTCAAGTGCTATAGCAGATGCAGCATACGGGCATGGTTGTTCTACAGCAGCAGCTTTCCAATGCGCTACAAAATTTTCAGCATCATGAACAATGAGAATGAATAGTGATAAATAGTATTCTATTTTATTTACTCATGTTGAGCTCGTTCCACCAAGTAAATAGTCAGATTTAAAGTCAGGTTAAGTAACCATCAGATTCACCATTCCAATTGTGCAGATTTACAATAATATTAGTTGAATTTGCTTTCTTTCACTTAACAATTAACAAGTTTGTAAACCAAATCAGAGACAGCATAACAGATTGCTTTACAAAGTGAAATTTAAGCCAACAAACTGGCTATTGCGTACATACATCTTCATTTACTTATCTCTAGTGTGTGATAATTATATGGGTGGGGTACTCACTGGATACAGTATAGCAAGCAGCACAACAGAGGGCATAATACAACAACACATAATTAAAATTTTTGCCTTGTAACACAACTATGTACAATAAAAGCATCATGTAGCACCCATAGTGGCAGCAACGCCACAATTTTACACATGGATCAAGAAGAAGGATGACATGTAAGAAGCATAGAAAGAGCATTGGTTATTCATCACACATGCCATGGAATATGGGAAAAATGGAACTGCTGCACCACAGTACTTACATGTGTTTCTTGATTTTGATCAACATGCAACGCCTCAAGCTCCTTGGTTGCTGCCTCAAGCTCAGCTGCTCAACTAGTGACTTAGTAAGAAGACCCAAACCTGGATCAATACAATAGAAAAACTAATCACAACCGGTATATTTTAGAAAAGATATTGTAATGCAAATGAGTAGATACTTAACTACTTTTGAATACCTTACAGAAATTTGCAACATCATGAATAGTAAGAGGGAATGGTTTTAACCAGTTAAAATGATGCTGCTAGAAGCTTTGCAACATCATGAATAGCACAGGAAATAAGTACTTTTGAATACCTTACAGAAATTTGCAGAAATCTGCAACATCATGAATAGCACAGGAAATAAGTAAGTACAGGGAAAATGTACGACCAACAAGTCCACCCATCAAGCTAATGTCAAAGCAAGCAAATTCTTTTCGCCAAAGCTGAAATGCCAAGATTAAATTTTAACAAAAGCAAAACTGAAAAGTACTACTGCTGCTATATTGTGGGCGTCAATCAGGAGGGAGATGTACGGACTATATTGTCCAGAACGAAGAAATTAGTCTAAAATCGGATGTGCAGTTTCATTTTATTATTACTAACACACAAATTTTGTCTCACCTGAACCCAATTCTTAAGAATCAGGCCTTCCCAAATGTTTTTATTAACTAACTGAATTCTTACAGAACTAATTCAAATGGATACTAACTGAACTGAGAAAGAACATGGTACAATGGGTGTCCATGACGGATTTGAAATCGTATCTACAAGCCATGGAGAAATAAAAAAGCCAACCTACAAATCACCACAGTACCATGCCAAAATTCTAAGTATCTCATCCTAGGAAAATTGTTGATTAGCATGAGTATTGACTATAACCACACTGGACCTAAATAGCAAACAAAATTATCAGTGGAACAAGCATTCAGCTTGAAATTCCACAAGCCAAAAATTCAGGAGGCTGATGAAATTCAGGACATAAAACATTTGTTTAGACTAGGTGAGTCCGATCCTGGACAAATGTGTAAACTAGGGATGATGGATGGAAAGGGTACCTCATTGCCAGCTTAACTTTGTACTGTGATTTGTGTATCAGATCAAGCTATCAATCACTGTTAGTTTTGAAGTGCAGTTTCTGAAAAAATATTCCAGACAAAAAGTTGGAGGGCACGACATTTGTCTTCAAACCACAATTTTGTCCATGTGCTTACCAGATATCTAAGTTGGAAATAATTTGGGAATATTAAACCTAGAAGGGACCTAATAATGCACTGAAACTAATGTTCAATTCAAAATATATGAATCAATCGATATCGTAATTCTGATCCTAAGATAATTTCACATACTATGATTGGATGCAATGCATTTTTGCAATTTTTTAAAATACTGTGATTTCCAAAATAACTTTGGTATTAAATACTTTGAGGGGATTGAATAAAACAAATAATGTACTTTCATATCTATCATACTGTGGTTTTTTTGCGGTATTTAAAAAAGAGGTCCGGGCCTCTTTTTACTAAACTGAACTGAAAGAACTCGTCGCCTCGCCTACGTCCAAAGTTGATAAAATGAGATTGGTTTTTAGAAACTTGAATATTCCTTGCCCACACATTTAAAAACTGCGGTTACAGATTATGTTTTTTTAAACGGTGCTGCCAAACTATGCTATGTTCAATCTGAAAAGCAGAATGTAACACTACATCATTATTTCAATCCTAAGGAAGCATCCCAACTTATATCAAGCCACCGATTCTGAAGTATCTAATTTGACAACCTAACATAGCAAAACAAATCTCAAAACAGAGAGTAGCCATGCAGATATGTATACTAATAAATCTGTAGTAAATCTTAAAGACAGGGGACTGGATGATGGATTCGACAACAGCTACATCTGATTAAAAAAATAACCATAGATCCAACCCCAACTGATTATATCTTGTGCATGGGAATAGAACAAAGATTGCGCGCACTAGAAGAAATTCCAGATGGCTGCACGTACCGGTGATGGTGTTGGTGGGGTTCATTGCGAGATGGTTCAGGCGACGTAGGAGGGCGTGGTGTGGTTGCCCTAGTCGTTGGCCATGATCTCAACCTGCTGCCACATGCCGGCGTAGGAGTAGGTCGTCCCGAGGTCGATGCCGATCAACAGACCCTCGCCCTTGGTCATCTCCTCTTCATACCCGTCGGAGCCCATGCCTGGGTTCGGCGGATCCGATTTGGGCGCCGGTGTTGGCTGCCAAAGTCGTGCCCTTGTGAGGTGGTGCCCGCCGGTGCCGTGCCCGGATGGACCACGCGTCGTTGCGTCGCACCTCGTGTCTTCCTCTTGTCGGAGCAGTCGCGTGCGGCCTGCATGTTTCTGCTGCCTGCCGTCGACGGAGGAGAAGGCGGGGAGGATAAGAAGATCGAGATCCAGGAGTGACCTCAACGGATCCGGCCGCTGGCTCTGTAGATCTGGCCCCTGGCTCGGCAGATCCGGCAGGTGCGGTGGGGCGACGTCCTTTCCTCGACCCAATTGGCGGAGCACGGGTTAGTGCCTGGAAGGAGCGGAGTTGGGAGTGGAGTTGCTTGTCTGGATGTTGCCTAGCCACGGGATGGTCTTGCGAGCTAGCTCTGGGTGCCGAGACTGGTGAATCTGACTGGAGGGAAGGAATGAGGGGAGCGTGGGGAGGATGAGGGTATGCTACGCGCCGGCCATAGGCGCCGGAAGGCGCCGGAAGTCGCCGGAATCGGGCGACGCCAGCAAGGAGTGGCGTGGTGAACAGAGGGGCTCGTGAGAGAGGACTGGCTGCGCCGCTAGGGGGGGGGGGAGGGGGCGAGGAGGAGGGTTTAGGGTTGGCACTATATACACGGAGCGGTTAGGCGGGCTTGAGTGGGCTTGAGCGGTCTTGCGGGGGCTGTACTATGCTGTCCATGACAGTTTTGAAAATGTCACCGAAAATCCGTCATGGATTAACAGATTTGTTGTAGTGCACCGCTCCCAACGCTTCACCCTCTCTCCCCGCCCCGCCCCGCCGCCAGCGCCGCCGCTATTCTCCGGCCGCCTCCTCACCGTGCAGCCCCCCGCTGTCCATACCAAACCACGACTCGACATGGACGCCACCACGCCCGCGCTTCCGCCGTAGTTTTGGACGTCGATCGGAGGAGGTTTGGCCGTGGCCGTCCTTGCCGGTGGCAGAGTCGGACACGCTGCCGGCGACGTACCATGGCGGCCGAGGCAGATTCCGACGAGAGCTCCAGAGCGGCCTGTAGCCGGCCGGCAACCACCCTGCTGCGTCGAGGTGATCACCGCGGCCTCTTCGCCACCACGACCGCAAGGTGTTCGACCTTTTGCCAACAAAGGTATGGACAGTGGAGACGAGTTTTTCTTCCATCACTTCCTTTGTTCATCGGACGATTCGTCGTCAGATGATGACAATCTTGTGGTGGCTGCACTGGTCGTTCACGACCATATTCAACGGCAGCTTCCTCGGTACAGGGGGTCAGTCCCTGGCCATGCTCCCAACCTGAACCGCAACAGGGAGAGAGGCCACGCCCTGCTCTATGCAGATTACTTTGCCAATACCCCGCTCTTCAGGCCGGATAAATTTTGTCGCCGTTTTCGTATGGCAAGGCATGTGTTCAATCGTATCCGAGAGGGAGTGGTTGCTCATGACCCATACTTCGAGTGCAAGACGGATGCCCTTGGCAAGCTTGGATTCTCCTCCTATCAAAAATGCACCGCGGCCATCTGCATGCTTGCATATGGAATTCCAGGCGATCTGGTGGATGAGTATGTGCGTATGAGTGAGACAACATGTCTGATGTCAATGTGCAAGTTTTGCCAGGCTGTGATCGAGGTCTTTGGGCCAGAGTACTTGAGGCAGCCAACTGCCGCTGATACAGAGAAATTGTTGGCGACCAACGCAGCTAGAGGATTTTCAGGTATGCTTGGCAGCATAGATTGTATGCACTGGGAGTGGAAGAACTGTCCATTTGCTTGCCAGGGCCAGTACAAGGGGCATGTTAACGGGTGCACTGTCATATTAGAAGTGGTGGCATCACAAGATCTTTGGATATGGCATTCTTTCTTCGGCATGGCAGGTTCTCACAACGATATCAACATGCTGCAGCGTTCTCCGGTCTTCGCGAGGCTTGCAGAAGGCCACTCCCCACCTGTCAACTTTGGGATCAACGGCCACCATTACAACAAGGGATACTATCTAGCAGATGGTATATATCCTCAGTGGTCAACTTTTGTGAAGACAATCTCGAAACCTCAAGGTGAGAAAAGAAAGAGATTTGCCCAAATGCAAAAGAGTGTTTGAAAGGATGTCGAACGTGTTTTTGGTGTGCTTCAATCCCGGTGGGGTATCGTTCGAAACCATGCACTGTCATGGGATGAAGGGAAGCTTTGGGAGGTGATGACTGCTTGTGTGATCATGCACAACACGATCGTCGAGGACGAGCGGGATGAGAGTATCTTCGACCAAGGATTTGATTATCAAGGTGAAAATATTGAGCCCCTGCACCAAGACCCGGCCACATTTGAACAGTTTGCCAATTCCACCGTGAGATGCGTGATTGGCGCACTCATGTGAATCTTCAAAATGACTTGGTTGAGCACGTGTGGGATCACATTGGCAACCAATAGATGTATTTCTCTATTTTATGTTCAGTCAAGACAATTTCGATTTGGTTGTAAAACTATTTTATTAAAAACAATTTCAATCGGGTTGTAAAACTTCTTTAATTTTCAGACAAATATTTAGGTTCAAAAATAGTTTTAATGCAAATTTGGGTATTTATTGGGCCTGACGGACAGGATGGGGCAAAAGGATGCGGCCACGCGCTGGGCGTACGGCCACCGCATCCCAGGACAGGCCCGGACACGACCCCAAATCCCTATCCAAAGGGACAAAAACAGGACAAAACGGATGTCCGTTTGGGGTCGCGCGGTGGAATTGGCCTAAGTGCTAGTTCGTCTTCAAGATGCAAGATTTGATTGATTGAGTTGGTACGGGCACCATATATGCCCGCGGCGCCGATTTCAGCAGAGATACGCGAGCATAGAGCAACGCACCTTTGGTGGATGATTCCAAAATCCCCAATCAGAGCGAACAGCTCCGATTCTGGCCGGTAAACACATACGCCGGTGCATATGTACACCGAACCAGCACATTTCCACGTGCGCCCCTGATTACGTGCCACTGATTGATTTTTGTTGCTATATGCGCATGAATATTGATCTGTTGAACCTGCTAATCATACGTTCACACGTACTCCTTCTGTTCGGAATTACTTGTCTTGAATTTGTCTAGATAGATACATCCGTATCTAAACAAATTCAAGACAAGTAATTTGGAACGGAGGAATTACCATAACAAAATCGCGCAACTAGCTACTCCATGTCGATCGCCTATGCTAGCAATGCGCATTGCACACGAACTGGCCCTGCTGTCATCCTTGTTCGCCACGTGGCAGCTCGATGGCACACACGTTTCCTCGCGCTGATGCATGGAGAGACTAGGTAGCACCTCATATGGAACAGGTGGCCCGGCCGGCGCGTCACATCACCGGATGACACGTCTGCGTACCGATCATGTAACGTTATTTTCACTGCCTCACGCAAAGGCCGGCACATGGCCCACACAAACCATGTCGGCCGTAACTTGGCCGTACACGTAACAGTTGCTTCTCCGCATACGTGAGAAAAGAGAGATTGAGATTTGGTAACTCGTTGCTGGTCGTCGCTTTCACCTGCCCCCGTTGACAAACACATGCAATTAACCATGCGCACGTCAACTGGACGGCGAGCGTGCACCAATCTGCCAAGTCGCGCGCTAACCACACCACGGCCACGTAGTCACACAGGTGTTAGATTACGTGGGGCATGCACGCGTGGTACAAGTAGTACCAAGATGATGCAACCAATACTTCTTAACTTGTTACGGCAGCTGGTAGCTATGTGTTCTAAAATATCAGTAGGTGTGTGTGCAGTACGTGATCGGTGGACAAAACTCACAAAAGGGTAGGCGAATACGGCTCGTGGGCGGCCGCTTTTTTTCTGACATGTGTTGGCTCGAGCACGCATAGGCTCGTTAGCGATTCCGAGCGGCCGGCCAACAAAGGAAACACCTGGCCCGTCACGTCCCGAAAAGAAAACCGCCAGCTCACATCTGCTGCACGCTATCCCACCAATCAGACGGTCCCCCACGCAGGCAGGAGGCCGTGGGAGATCACGTGAACCTTCCCTTAAGCCCCGCAGCACCCCCATTACCCAGATCCTTCCCAGTCACGTCTTCTTCCCCACAAAAGCTCTTCCTACAAGAAGAACCCTCAGATTACCATGACCATCATGACAACTAAAACAAGTTGAGATCCAGGCCGAAAACCCCAGAAATCACACCAGAAACCTATGAATTCCTCCTCTCCAGATCCTCCCTCCTTCACTCTCCATCCAAATCTCCCCCTTCTTCTCTTTCCCTTACCTTCTCTCCGGATCTTCTTCCCAAGAAAAAGCTTCTTCATAGTTGTAGATAGTAGATACGCAGTATAGGAAAAACATAGATCAAAAAACCTGCTGTGTGTGCAATTTTGGTGCAATTTCTCCATGGCCTAAACCAACTTCACCAACTGTTGTGTGCAACCAACAAACTGATAACACATATGTTGGGGATAACATGTGTAGCAACAAACACACAGAAAAACACACTTATGTAGTAAAAAAGCAGCATATGTATTGATTTGATTCACAGAAAAATGCAGTAGAAAAACTAACTAGAAACTATGTCCATGTAGAAAAATAGATGAACACTAAAGTCTGTTCAGGGTGCTATAAGCACAACTTCCAGTTGTAGTCACTAAAACTCTTTCTGGGCTGTTTTTCCTTTGATATTTCCACACAGCAGTATATGTGCTAAAAGACAGCAGCACTTCCACGTATAACCTGCAAAATGGGGCAACAAAATCCTGAGAAAAATAAACCAACCTTGGGTTGTATGTGTACAACTTAAGCACCACAGTTGTTCAATTGGTATCATCTCTCTGTGCAAAAATCGTGCATCACTTACAAATGTGCTTCCACGAAATTTAACTGACCCTGGGTTAAATCTGTGCAACTAAAGAGCAAGAACTGTGCAACTGGCATCACTTCTATGTGCAAATAAAGAATATCACTTAAAAATGTGCTTGCACGAAATTCAATCAATCCTGGGTTAAATCTGTGCAGCTAAAGAGCAGAAACTCTGCAACTGGCATCACTTCTATGTGCAAAAAAGAGCATCACTTAAAAATGTGCTTGCACAAAACTTAACCAACCCTGGGTTGAATCTGTGCAACTAAAGAGAAGAACTATGCAACGAGCATCACCTCTTTGTGCAAATAAAGAGCATCACTTAAAAATGTGCTTGCACAAAATTCAACCAATCCTGGATTAAATTTGTGTAGCTAAAGAGCAAAAACTGTGCAACTGGCATCACTTCTATGTGCAAATTAAGAGCATCACTTAAATTAACCAACCCTGGGTTGAATCTGTGCAACTAAAGAGTAAGAACTGTGCAACTGGTATCACTTGTATTTGCAAATAAAGACCATTACTTGATATTATGTTAGTTGTGCAACTAATGCAGAGGATGCCAAGTAAAATAGTTACTCTTGTGCAACTAAAAAGACTGAGGATGTCAACTAGTTAGATGCTATTGTGTAACTAGAAAATGCTCAGGATGCCAACTAATTAAATACTCCTGTGCAACTAGAAATGCTGAGGATGCCAACTAATTGAATACTCTTGTGCAACTATAAATCTTGAGGATGCCAATTAATTAGATACTCTTGGGAAAAGATATATTCAGCACTTACATGACCAATCAAAAAATTGCACATTCAGGTTTCAGGCTTCTAGAAGAAGAGGGTGTCAACGCAGCTACAAAAAGACTGAGGATACAACTAGTTGGATGGTATTGTGCAACTAGAAATGTTGAGGATGCCAACTAATCAGGTACTCTTGTGCAACTAGAAAAAGGCTGAGGATGCCAGCTCATTTATATACTCTCTGGGACACATCATCATCCTCTCCATCCCCGTCATTATCAGCGCCATGTGGTTGCCGCTTAGCCGCCCATTTTGAGTTCCGCCGAGAGGTCCTATTTGGAGAACCCTACAATGAACAAAAAATATTGAACTACTGAGAGGGTAAAAGAAAGGAGCATAAAATAAATGGCCATAGGATAAAAAGAAAAAGAAAATATGAACATCTGTTTCACTACCAGGCACATTTCCTTTGGTTGCACAGTAATATATCCCTAGTTGCGCAGGATCCCAGACCCTAGTTGCACAGAACTAAAATAAAATTATTTGCCTAGTTTGCTTACAAATTTGGCTAGAAGATATGATAGATTGCACAGGAAGGCTCCCCAAGTTGCACAGAACTGACACCAAAAACTGATATACAGATAATGAAAATTATTTGCCTAGTTTCCTTACAAATTGGGCTACAAAGATATGATAGATTGCTAAGGAATCCCTAGTTGCGCAGAACTAACACCAAAAAAACTGATATACAGAGAACAAAATTTACTTTGCCTAATTTGCTTACAAAATTTGGCTACCAGATGTAATAGATTGCACAAGAAGGCACCCTAGTTGCACAGGGAGGCATCCCTAGTTGCATAGAACTAACACCAAAAACTGACTTACAAATTTGGCTAGTGGCTATGATAAATTGCACAGGAACGGCGCCCTAGTTGCACAAAAAAACAGACTGACTACACATAGCAATTCCCCCTCTCAAAATCAGCAAAAATCATGTGAAAAGCCGCTGGGGCTAGTGCTCTACCTTCCCCTAGCAGATCAACTACAGATCCATGGATGTTAATCCACGCGGGCGAACCTGGTTGGCGATCTGAAGATTCTCTGACTATGTGTTCATCACGGCGCGAGGGGGCTGGATCTGGTTGGGGAAGGAGCAACGAGACAGGTTGTCGATGATGCTGTGGTGGCCTGGGCCGTCGTTCTTGGCCGCGCCGCACAGGCCGCCCTCTACGGCAGCCGCTCCGTCGTCCTTGGCCCAGCCATCTGCAGCAGCAGCAACATCGACTATGGCGAGGAAGGGAAGGAACAGGCGGGCGCCATGGGGAGGAAGGGGAAGAGCAGGGCGGCGCCATGGGGAGGAAGGGAATCACGCCAGCGCAAGGATAAGAAGTGAATCACGCCAGCGCAAGAGGAGCGGGTACCTCATCAACGACGAAGCCGCCGCCCTCAACGACGGCGCTGCCGACGGGATCGCTTCAGGTCCAGCTCTGAGAAGGGGGAAACAAGACGGCAGCGCTTCTTCTTCGGTTCCCACCCGGACATCTTGTCGGGCACCTCCGCTCGGCCGCCTCCCCATCGATCTCCCCGGCGATGATGGTGTGCTCCGAACGAGGAAAGGGGATCGGGATAAGTGTTTTGTTCTGGAACGAAGGGACGAAGCGATGTGCCCCTGCGCAGTGGTTGTCGGGTAGCAAAGTACTGGTGGGCCTCATGATACGGATGCATCGAGCGGTTGAGGCGCGGTCGCCCAATGTCACCAAATAGTGGCCGGCCGCTTTTTAGATTTTAGGTTGATTCTTTAGTCTTAAGATTTTTTCTAGTCCCAATTAAAAAGTTTCTAGTGCCTAAAAAGTTCCTTCTTGTTTGTTTTTAGAGACTAAAAAGTCACTAGTCTCTTCCTAGAGATTATTAAATGACCATGTTGCCCCTAGTATATAAAAAAATAACAATCAAACAACACAATGGGATGACGGGCCAATGGGTGCATGGAGGGGCATTGTTGAAAAAGTCTCAAAAAGACTCTTCTTGAGAGTCTTCTTCATTTACTACAAATGTCTAGTTTAGTTCCTAAAAATCCCTTCCGTTTGGTAAAAAAGTCTTTAAAAGGGACTTTTTTTAGTCCCTATAAAAAATCCATAAAAACAAACATCCTTAGCTGTGTTGAGTTGAGCCCGCCGAGTCCGGGTCGAATCGATCCGTCACGCTGTGTGATCGGGTGGTTGAACTGCACCCGCTTCGTTTTGAGAGAGTTTTTTCGGGTAAAGAGGGCTTTGGAGTGGGAGACGACGTTCACACACATACATGGCGGGCGGTCCGAAACTCCGAATGCCTGCAAACATTCTTTAATCCTAAAATCTAAAAAGCGGTCGTTCCTGTGCAACTAGGGCGCCGTTCCTGTGCAATTTATCATAGCCACTAGCCAAATTTGTAAGTCAGTTTTTGGTGTTAGTTCTATGCAACTAGGGATGCCTCCCTGTGCAACTAGGGTGCCTTCTTGTGCAATCTATTACATCTGGTAGCCAAATTTTGTAAGCAAATTAGGCAAAGTAAATTTTGTTCTCTGTATATCAGTTTTTTTGGTGTTAGTTCTGCGCAACTAGGGATTCCTTAGCAATCTATCATATCTTTGTAGCCCAATTTGTAAGGAAACTAGGCAAATAATTTTCATTATCTGTATATCAGTTTTTGGTGTCAGTTCTGTGCAACTTGGGGAGCCTTCCTGTGCAATCTATCATATCTTCTAGCCAAATTTGTAAGCAAACTAGGCAAATAATTTTATTTTAGTTCTGTGCAACTAGGGTCTGGGATCCTGCGCAACTAGGGATATATTACTGTGCAACCAAAGGAAATGTGCCTGGTAGTGAAACAGATGTTCATATTTTCTTTTTCTTTTTATCCTATGGCCATTTATTTTATGCTCCTTTCTTTTACCCTCTCAGTAGTTCAATATTTTTTGTTCATTGTAGGGTTCTCCAAATAGGACCTCTCGGCGGAACTCAAAATGGGCGGCTAAGCGGCAACCACATGGCGCTGATAATGACGGGGATGGAGAGGATGATGATGTGTCCCAGAGAGTATATAAATGAGCTGGCATCCTCAGCCTTTTTCTAGTTGCACAAGAGTACCTGATTAGTTGGCATCCTCAACATTTCTAGTTGCACAATACCATCCAACTAGTTGCATCCTCAGTCTTTTTGTAGCTGCGTTGACACCCTCTTCTTCTAGAAGCCTGAAACCTGAATGTGCAATTTTTTGATTGGTCATGTAAGTGCTGAATATATCTTTTCCCAAGAGTATCTAATTAATTGGCATCCTCAAGATTTATAGTTGCACAAGAGTATTCAATTAGTTGGCATCCTCAGCATTTCTAGTTGCACAGGAGTATTTAATTAGTTGGCATCCTGAGCATTTTCTAGTTACACAATAGCATCTAACTAGTTGACATCCTCAGTCTTTTTAGTTGCACAAGAGTAACTATTTTACTTGGCATCCTCTGCATTAGTTGCACAACTAACATAATATCAAGTAATGGTCTTTATTTGCAAATACAAGTGATACCAGTTGCACAGTTCTTACTCTTTAGTTGCACAGATTCAACCCAGGGTTGGTTAATTTAAGTGATGCTCTTAATTTGCACATAGAAGTGATGCCAGTTGCACAGTTTTTGCTCTTTAGCTACACAAATTTAATCCAGGATTGGTTGAATTTTGTGCAAGCACATTTTTAAGTGATGCTCTTTATTTGCACAAAGAGGTGATGCTCGTTGCATAGTTCTTCTCTTTAGTTGCACAGATTCAACCCAGGGTTGGTTAAGTTTTGTGCAAGCACATTTTTAAGTGATGCTCTTTTTTGCACATAGAAGTGATGCCAGTTGCAGAGTTTCTGCTCTTTAGCTGCACAGATTTAACCCAGGGTTGATTGAATTTCGTGCAAGCACATTTTTAAGTGATATTCTTTATTTGCACATAGAAGTGATGCCAGTTGCACAGTTCTTGCTCTTTAGTTGCACAGATTTAACCCAGGGTCAGTTAAATTTCGTGGAAGCACATTTGTAAGTGATGCACGATTTTTGCACAGAGAGATGATACCAATTGAACAACTGTGGTGCTTAAGTTGTACACATACAACCCAAGGTTGGTTTATTTTTCTCAGGATTTTGTTGCCCCATTTTGCAGGTTATACGTGGAAGTGCTGCTGTCTTTTAGCACATATACTGCTGTGTGGAAATATCAAAGGAAAAACAGCCCAGAAAGAGTTTTAGTGACTACAACTGGAAGTTGTGCTTATAGCACCCTGAACAGACTTTAGTGTTCATCTATTTTTCTACATGGACATAGTTTCTAGTTAGTTTTTCTACTGCATTTTTCTGTGAATCAAATCAATACATATGCTGCTTTTTTACTACATAAGTGTGTTTTTCTGTGTGTTTGTTGCTACACATGTTATCCCCAACATATGTGTTATCAGTTTGTTGGTTGCACACAACAGTTGGTGAAGTTGGTTTAGGCCATGGAGAAATTGCACCAAAATTGCACACACAGCAGGTTTTTTGATCTATGTTTTTCCTATACTGCGTATCTACTATCTACAACTATGAAGAAGCTTTTTCTTGGGAAGAAGATCCGGAGAGAAGGTAAGGGAAAGAGAAGAAGGGGGAGATTTGGATGGAGAGTGAAGGAGGGAGGATCTGGAGAGGAGGAATTCATAGGTTTCTGGTGTGATTTCTGGGGTTTTCGGCCTGGATCTCAACTTGTTTTAGTTGTCATGATGGTCATGGTAATCTGAGGGTTCTTCTTGTAGGAAGAGCTTTTGTGGGGAAGAAGACGTGACTGGGAAGGATCTGGGTAATGGGGGTGCTGCGGGGCTTAAGGGAAGGTTCACGTGATCTCCCACGGCCTCCTGCCTGCGTGGGGAACCGCCTGGTTGGTGGGATGGCGTGCAGCAGATGTGAGCTGGTGGTTTCCTTTTCAGGACGTGGCGGGCCAGGTGTTTCCTTTGTTGGCCGGCCGCTCGGGATCGCTAGCGAGCCTATGCGTGCTCGAGCCAACACGCTATATGCCAAAAAAAAGCGGCCGCCCACAAGCGCTAGCGGGCGCCCAGCCGCCCGCTAGACGCGTCCTTCTTTAATTTATATATCCAGTTTGCAGGATTTTAAAAAAGAGAAGACGGTGTGAATCGATGAGGTACCTTGTTGGGATTGTTGGGATGACCTTGATTTGAACATTTTTTTTAACAAAGTACAGACGCAATATATACGCGCATATTCTCACCCTTATGAATACATACATGTATATCTTATCCTATGATCATCTTTGGGAGACTGAGTCGGCACATTATCTTAAGATTTACGAAGTCATCATAAGAGCATCTACAACCGGATCCCTCATGTCCATCTCAAATGTCCGGGCAGGCCGTCTGGTCAGTGACTTGTCACAAAAATACGACCCAACCAGACCCTTTATATCCGCCTCAAATGCCCGGACTGATCGATACCCCTCATATCCATCTCAAATATGAGGACGATATGAGGGCTCGCGGACACGCCCGGACGCACCCGGTCGGTCCACCACATATGACGTGACCCCATCCAGACCACATTTTCTCTTTCTTTATTCATTTTCTCTTTCTCTTTTTTTTCCATCAATCACGCGCAAGTGACCAGATATATGAGAAGTGTGGTTGCGCGGACGAAAAAGTAGGGGCTCAAAACGGACGCGTTCCGGTCTCTGACCGGGCGCGTCCGTGGGCATTTGAGGGATCGAATTAGAGGTGCGTGGCTGAATATGCTCTAAACGCCTCGTCATCGACGGGAATCTCCTCCTACTGAAAACGTATCGCTGAAAATTCCAAAATAAATACAGAAATAATCCAAGCACCAAGACTTAAACCATAATGAGCTGAGTATATCATTGTCCCTCTAACTATCTAATCACATGTTAATTCACCTCGGTTCGAATATTTAGAGTCCGTGCGTTGGAGATGAGCTGGCAGCGTCCCGTCGAATCGATCCATCCCGCCGTGTGATCGGGTGGTCGAACTGCACACAGTGTCCCAGGTGCATTTGTCATTACTACCGATCGGGGCCGGGTTCTTGTTACTCGTGGCCATGGACACAATCATATATGGTCCGGTCAAAATATCTACACTTTCTTTCCGCGAACCTGAATGCAGGGATGCTACCGCGCGCGTCCGCGCGAGACGCCCAGACCGCCGTGCACAGGTGCGCACTGGTGCAGTGGGCGCGCGCGCGCACTCGCAGACCCACGATCAGACTCTTGCTGCTCGATCGGTCGTGGTGGCCGGCAGCACCGAGGCCACAGCTGTGCCGATTTCTGATGGCATACGGCCAGGCTTGATAGACTCGGTTTATTTCACCGCAGATGACAGAGCCGCCAACGACGAGCATCCACGGACATGAGGAAATTATTGTAAGACAGAGCTCCTCATACCTGTTAGTACTGCACAATCTATAGATTTTCCCCAACAGATTGCATGCCTGTCTGGCCGGGGCCCCGTGTATGCATTTTGCCCCATGCTTTTTGGTACGTCCCTCGCTGCATGCGATCATCGTCTGTCTGGCTAAGATGATGATGATGACTCTTTCATCATTGGCTCAGTCCTATGCATCGACCGCCATAATTCGTCATAGGTGTCCCACCCACTAAGCTTTGGTTCCATGCGGCGCCAGTCATGAGCGTAGCGTCGATGCCATGCCATGCTGGAATGAATTCCAACTGCCGAATCTGCTTTGTTCTACCCCGCGGACTGTACTTTATGTGTTCACCGTGCGACTGAACCGATCGAATGGAACGCTGTGCCTAGTTAGCAGTCGTAGCTCTTAGCCTCTTATAACTAGATAACTAGAGCATCTACAACCGGGTTCCCTAAACCCTCTTATGCTGGACGGACGGTCCGGTCACTAACTGTTCACATAATCTTGATCAAAATGGGCTCCTCGTATTGGTTCTGTATAAGTCTAGGTTGACCGACATCCCTCATATCATATCCAGTCCAAGTTTAAGGCGCATTGGAGGAGGCCCGAACATGCCCGCCACGTCAGATCCGGCCACGTCTATCCCAACCATGGGCGGATTCAGGCCCCAGGCAGAAGGGGCAGCGGCCTGGGGCGTGAGGCCCATCTCCTTCGTATATTTTAGCACTGTAGCTACAGTAAAACGCTACAGTCAACGAAGCTACCTGGGCCTTGGCCCATTTCGCCAGGGGCCTAACCCATTCCTGGGTCCGCCACTGATCCCAACCCCACATATATTTGTCCCTATCCGTATTCCGGACACACTATAGCCACTTTACTCTGCCCCTAATCTCCTTTTCGGCGATCTTTGGCATGATGTGCGGCGAATCCCACTTCGACCAGTCTCAGTCCGTCGACTGGGGCATCGTCCCATGCAGGGACGAGGAGGCTATGGCCGTCCTCATGGCCCTCCGTCGCTCCCAGGAGGAGTGCGCCCGACCGAGGTCGGATTCGATCCGATGAGAATCAATTGACTCTTGGCTCCGCTAGACCTGGAGGCTCGAGATCTGTCTTCCATCCCATCATTGATGCAGAGGTGTATGAGTGTTACAGGGGCCGGCGTGCCTACCGTGAGATGCCAAAGGAGCAGGAAGACGAGGCACGTCTCGTTGCCGACACAGTGGATGCAGCGTCGCCCGCTGTCTTGGAGGAGGAAGCCGTCTGTGCCCGCATCCTCCATAAGCGGCAGAGGGGAACACGCGTGCCCTCGTCCGAGTGCAAAACCTTGCGGTGCCATGGCCATGGACAGTCCCCACCCCCTGAAGAGGAGAAGGAGGACAGTGACTGGTCGGACAACTCCGGCGATGAACATATCCGACTTGATTTATTTTGCGTCTCCGAGCGCTACTTCCTCAACAAAGACGCCAACGGTGCTGGCAAGGGCATGTATGGATGATATTTTGTACATAATATATATGTAGAATATGCCATTTTTTGTAGACCGATGTCATGTATTGATGTAGTAGCCGGACGCTTTGTGCGGGATTTTTATGATACACCTGATTATATGAATTTTGGGTTTGCTAAATGAGATACGGGTTGTGCGAATGAAAAATTGGGGACTGTCCGCGGGCGCGGTTGGGGGGCCGGATTACCTATAGGTGCGTTCACGAACATTTGAGGGGCAGGATTAGCGGATGAATCCACGCACGTTCGAGGGACCAGATTAGTGGCTATAGATACTTTTACTGTTCATAGTTATGCCTACCTATGTTAGACACGTTCTCCTACATATTGTCTTGTCTCCGTAGGCCTGCATGACGATCGAACGAAGCTGTACCGCAGTTTGCGAAATTAGTCAGGTAGCAGATCTTATCCCTAGCTGCACTTTCATGCACATATATATATGCACTTCGCTGCAAGTTCCGGAAAGGGCAACGCCACGTACGTACGGTTGGCAAAGCTGGAGATGACTCAGATGAGATAGTGGATTGGAACTTGGAAGGGACGCACATGGCGCATGATGAACAGAGAAGTAGTAGGAGCGGCTACTAGCTGGATGGACTATTTGTCTTTTTCTTTTCCAGCGAATCATCCATTGACTGCAGCGCAGACCGGCCACACCACCACATGTTTGGTACGTACAGTGTCGACCCTAGAATAAAAGGGATATGGTCGCGACTTAGAGCAGCTTAAATGGACAGACTCATTTGGTTCACGGTCGTCCATTTGAGTCGGCGTGGACATAAAAGATGGTCCAACGCTCCGATTCAAAAGGACACGTGTCCGTTTTTCGTCCGTGGGCGACTCATCCCGGCCTATTTTTAAGCCGGATTCGCGTCGGCGCGGACATGTGACGAACGCGCGCGCTCGCCTACTCCTGTTTCTGGGCCCGCTGGTCTGTGGCACATTGGCCTCCCGTCTCATCCCCGGCCAACACCCGCCTTCTCCGTCGTCGATGCCGTCGTCCATTTTTTCCAGCGACTCTTCCAGCTGCCGCCGCCTCCACAGCCGCTCAGCAACGCCACCCCTCCTCCCTCCCCCCCTCCCCGTCGCTCTCTGCCGTTGTTTTGCCGCTAGGGAGCAAACTGCTTCACACCGCCGCTTCCCCCACCACACCGCCGCCCGCGACCAAGAAGCCGCCTCGCCGCCCCTGCCACATCCGACCGGCACGCTTGTCGGACGCCGTCACACTCGTCGGACGCCGACATGGCAGCTAGCTGGTCTGTGGGCGCCGCGACTCCCCTCGCCGGTCGTCTCCTTCGTCGACGCCCGTAAGCTGTTCGACAGTTTGCCAAGGTACGAAATGGACTCCGCCGACGAGTTCTTTATCCACAATTTCCTTTGCGACTCCGACGATTCGTCGTCCGACAATGAGGAGGAGATATTGGCTGCCGTGTTGGTCCATCACCACCTCAACAGCCAACGGCCGTTGTTCCGTGGCTCCATTCCGAGCCACCTTCCGGCGTTGAATCGCAACCGAGAGAGCGGGCATTCCCTTCTCTAGAAGGACTACTTTGATATAACAAACTCGTTGTTCAAGCATCACAAATTCCGCCGCCGGTTCCGTATGAGTAGGCATGTTTTCAACCGTATTAGAGAGGAAGTGGTCGGCTATGATGATTACTTCAAGTGCGAAGAGGATGCCGTCGGCAAGATTGGTTTCTCCTCTTATCAGAAATGCACTGTCGCCGTCCGAATGCTTGCATACGGAGTGCCCGGTGATCTCATTGACGAGTACGTCCGTATGAGTGAGTCTACATGCCTAGAGTCCCTGTATAAGTTCTACAAGGCTGTTATTGTTGTGTTTGGCCATGAGTACTTGAGAGAGCAGACAGCTGAAGATACACCCCGTTTGTTGGCAATGAATGCCAGCAGGGGCTTCTCGGGGATGCTTGGCAGCATAGACTGCATGCACTGAGAGTGGAAGAACTGCCCTTCTTCTTGGCAAGGGCAGTATAAGGGACATGTCAGTGCACTGTCATACTAGAGTCCGTAGCGTCTCAAGATCTCTGGATCTGTCACTCTTTCTTTGGTATGGATGGATCACACAATGATATCAACGTGCTTTAGCGCTCGCCGGTGTTTGTTAGGCTTGCCGAAGGCAACAGCCCACCGGTAAACTTTACTGTCGACGGCCACAACTACGACAAAAGGTACTATCTGGGTGACGGTATCTATCCTCAGTGGACCACTATTGTCAAGACAATACCCAACCCTGTCGGAGAGAAAAGGAAAAGATTTGCCCAAGAGCAAGAGAGTGCTAGAAAGGATGTCGAGCGTGCCTTCGGTGTTTTGCAATCTCGATGGGGCATCGTTCAGTATCCTGCTAATACTTGGAGCACGCAGACTGTGGGAGGTGATGACTGCTTGTGTGATCATGCACAATATGATCGTAGAAGACGAGCGCCCGAACGTCTGTACGATCAATGCTTTCAGTTTCAGGGTGAGAATGTTGTGCCTGAGCATATAGTAGCGGCAACATTTGAGCAGTTTACTCAATTTCATAAAGACATGTGTGATTGAGAAACTCACGTGCAATTGCAAAATGATTTGGTTGAGCATATGTAGGCTCATGTTGGCAACCAATAGATGTATCTTCTTTTATTCGTTCGAAAAACTATGTAAAACATTTTTTTATTTAGCTTGTAAAACTATACTATTTATTTGGACGGCCAGACTAAACATTTTCATTTGATAATATGTTGAATGCAAATCAATGTACAATTGGGCGGCCAGCCGGCCACGCCGGCACATATGGGTCGGCATGTTGGACGCACTGTCGACCCAAATACAAAATTGGACGGAGGTCGGGCGGGCTACCAACCCAAACAAAAAAAAAACGAATAAATGCGCCGTTCCTTTGGGTCGGCCCGTTGGAGTTGCTCTTGCAAAAAGTCACGAGACCTCGAGTCACAAACTTATTAGCTGGCGAATCCCATGAAGAATATCTATTTATTATGATTTACGTACTGAGTTAAGTTAATGATTCATTGATTAGAGTCACAAGTATCTTTGCCTGAAGGTTGTACACGCTCTGGGTGGTTGTTTTTTTCTTTTCATTTTTGACATCACACACTATGGAATCTGGTTCTTAGTTGTCACCTATAGTTGGTAGGTGAATAGTACAGAAGTACATGCTGAGTAAAGCAGAGACACAATCTTATCTTTGTGGAATATATCACCTAAGAGCATCTACACCCAGGTTTCTTATACCGTCTCAAACGTCCGGACAATGACCGGTCACAAAAATTCGATTCAATTGGATTTCAAACGGGCCTCAAACGTTCAGACTGACTGACATCCCTTGTATCCGGCCCAAATATAAAGTGAATATGGGGCGTACGGGAACACCCAAGCGCGTCCGCCTGACAGGCCCGACCCGCCATGGACCCCACAAAAAACCGTAATCCGGGTGGCGAGCTCAAACCCTAGCTCACTCTCTCCCTCTCTCGCTCCGTTCATCCATTCCTCTTCCACTCCGGTTCCGATCCCATCCACCACCATGAGCAGCTTCGGCAGCGACTCTGGCTCGGAGCTCGACTACGAGCTGCATTGCGATGGAGCAGTCCAAAGTAGAGACCACCGGCAACTCCGAATCTAAAGCGTCGTCGCACCTCCCGCGCCGGCGCAGTGCGGACGCCGAAGCTGGACCCTCCCGCCCACGCGCAGTGACTCCCGATCAGCACAGTTAGCGCTGGCCCCGCGTCGTCTCCTTTCCCCGCCGGCCTCTTCTCCACATGGCCAATGTTGGGTGCTTGTGCCCGCGCTAACTGTCAGATGTGTCAATTTGCTATTTGTTGTGTTCTGAGTCTATAATATTAGATGGCACCCTGGATATGTACATTTGCATGATCACCAGTACATATTTTGGGTCCTGTCTTATGACCAACTTCAAATAGGCCAGTCTTCTGATGTTTTTAGCTTGACATTGCCTGTAGCATTCTGATTGTTGATAGCTTAGGTACCAAAGGATCACCTCACCTGACGGTCAGCTACTAAGACATGAAATTAATTCATCGACCCTTTCTTAGGCCCTTTACGATGTAAGTAGCATGAAGTTTCCTGTAAAACAATGATGCCATATCTGCGCCAATGCATATTAGTTAGATGTTAGAATAGTTGAGAATCAAAACTGTCAAGGAACGTTGAATAGCCTGATAAGCAGTATTTTTAGGCAGGAAGTCAGCCACTTCATTATTATCATTTTCTTGTCTGGTTTTCCCAATTAAATAGAACTCAACCTAAGATAATAGCACTCCGATACGCATGCTAACCGATCAGAACTCTGAAATTAATTACTGGTTGCAAGAGCTAGACTTACTGGGTGGCTATGTAAAGTCGCATACCGTAGGCACGTTTTCTTCCAAATGTCTTAATCTATAACCCAACCCAAATGTCAATGTAGCCAGAAAAGTCGTACATAAGGGCAAGATGTTCAGTCTTGTTTTTCTTACTGATGGCCATATCATGTAAATGTATCAGAAAGAAATTTTAGGAAGACATGCCGTGCTGGTAGCTAGCTTTTTCTAATCGGCATCGTTTCAAGGTTAAACTTCCATGCTTTTCGCTTAATCCCATCCTTTTCGGACCACCCACTCTAAATTGGTACATATTCATAGAACAGCAATCTGATGTTCGATGTAAGCTCAGCAACTTGCTTCTAGAGCAAAACACAAATATGGAGGAGGTCTGTTCAGTGCAACCTGCTTCTCATTCCTAAGCATTAATGCTTCTAATATATTGCAGATAGTGACAATTCCTCTGGCGTTGTGGGAGCTGCTGCTGTTGCATTTAAATCGGTTTGTCCAAATCGACAGTCTGAGGCTCCAGCCGATGCAGTCGCGACCCTGCCTCTAGATCAGCTCACCACCCGACCAATTACACTCAGTTATGTGACAGTTTTGATTCATTCTACAGAATTATTGGAACTCTGGAATAACCAAATCCCAATTCTGCTTCAAAGGTATGATTCTGTTTTATCAACCACCCTAAATTTCTCCACAAGTGTTTACGACATGGTTATCTATTTCACACATTCTTATTCTATGTATATTGTGATTATATTTTCATTTCCTTAGTTGTGTTGCTGTTCAGTTGACTGTTAAGGTTACGGTTATTTATTCTAAAAGAGAAAAGCATGTTTCTTTGTAGGAGACTAGCTGGTAATAGAGTTGCATATGTTTGTAATGTTTCTTGTTGCTACCTTGTCAAAGTGCAAATTTCCAATCAAGCACCATCTTGAGGATTCTGCTGTTGACTGTTAAGGTTATTTATTCCAAAAGACAAAAGCATGTTTCTTTGTAGGAGACTAGCTTCTATAGACTTGCATATGTTTGTAATGTTTCCTTTTGCTACCTTGTCAAAGTGCAAATTTCTAGTCTTTGTGTGTGCCAATCCATTTATAAGCTGTTATATGCTACAGTTCCGAACAAACTGTCACTTGAAATGTTGTGGTAATGAATCCTTGTTACTCCCTCCGTTCATAAATATAAGATGTTTTGGATATTTCAATACGGACTGCATATAGACTGAAATGAGTAAATAAACACACTAAAACCATGTCTATATATTCGACATAGAAAAAGGTTAGAACATCTTATATTTGTGAACGGAGGGAGCATTATTTACTTTTTTTTTTGCCCTTTCCTTCATCACTCAATTCAAAGGTTGGCAGATGCTTACTATTCTGCTTTGCTCTATATGTTGGCAGACCATGCCGGAGAGACTCACAGACCGCTACTGCTGCTTTGGCTTTGTGTCATTTTCAGATCAACAGGTAGTTTAAGTCACATGATCCTGTGGTTAGGTCATATACGGATATACCTAATCGATATGCAGGTTGTGTTGGATGGTAAATGCACTGTCAAGCACCATCTTGTGGTTGCACATTGTCTAGTTACAACTGTAAGATCATTAGTAAAACACGTTAGTGTAACTCCCTTTTTTTGTCATTTCCTACAGATAGATTCGCTGATGGATTTAAGTTTTCATGCACCAACTTCGAAGTCTCAATCTCTCGAGATGAGGATGGTTATTCAGCTTATGTAAGTTACACTCGATAAGCATGATAAAACATGCATGCATATTTGTTCAACACCTTATCATAATATCTTCCTTTTGAATAAATATTTATTTGAGTTAGAATTACATTCGTAAGTTTTTGGCAAGATTACCCTCTGGATGATGCTGATAAGGTACACGCCCTTGTGTTTACAAACGTTTGATGTTATAGATATAGACACGGGCCTGGACATCTAGCCAAACCTACCTACATAGCGTTTCTAAAACAATATAAATTACGTGTGTAGATCCTCTTTTTTTCATAAGCCTTACTTGTTAGTAGAATACATCGTCCATTTTGGTAGTGGGCCTAACTCATCTTAGCGGTTTTGGTTGGGCCTCACTCCCCTAATACGCTAGTCATCGTCTCATTTCCCATATTTGCCTTAGTCTCACTCCCAATCACTTCACGATCTGAGAAAGGGAATGACAGCAGCCATGGCGGCAGTGTCTCCTTCGGCAAACTGACTTAAAATGTGGATGGAATATGTAATGAATGGACGAGTGACATCTAAATAGACAAGACTCCCAATAAGATGATGACAGTGCGTTAGATCAAACAAAGGCTCACCGTGAGAAGCACAAAGATGGACGTTGAGTTCCATAGGAGTGTCACCAGTGACCTTATCATTAAGAGCAGCACGTACTTCTCTCGTGAACTAAAGAAGCCATCAGAGTTAGCAAAAACCTCAATTCCAAGGAAGTAGCAAAGAAGACCAAGATCAAACATAAAAAACTATTCACAAAGACAAGCCTTCAAAAAGGCAATGCACTCAGAGTTGTTGGCAGTAATGATCATGTCATTGAAACTATAGATGCGGAGTTTGACTACGAGCTGAAAGATGGATATAAATTGTAGGATAATGAACACTTGGCAAAAACTAGTCATTGTCATCACTGAGGCAAAACGCTCAAACAGGACATGAGGCGCTAAAGGCATAGAGAGAGCGGTGAAGACGTCAAATCATGCCATCAGGAAAAAATATATAGGTGGTAGCTAGATGTAGACCTTCTCATGCAACTCACCATTAAGAAAGGCATTCTGGACATGAAGCTCAGAGAGAAACAAGTGGCGAACAGATACCAAAGCAAGAAGTGTGTGAAGAGTTGTCATGTGGGCCATAGGAACAAATGTCTCATCGTCATGGCCATGTTCCTTCTCAAAGCCACTAGTCACATGACGAGCTTTGGAACACTCAAGAGAATCATCAAAGTCTAAATCTTGTAGACCCACTTACAAAATACAAGTGATGGGATGGCCATTGGGAGGAAGGGAAATGAGATCCCACGTGCCGGTGCGCTCAAGAGCAGCAATCTCTAACACCATTGCATGCTGCCGTTCGGTAAGAACACGCCATCAGTTGTCTCGAGAAGAATGGCGCAGGAATACCCATAGCGGTCAGAAGGTGGAAGCGGGTGAGTGAGCAAGCCACAAGTAAGTTGAGTTGGAGGCACCGTGTTGCCAACAAAAGGAGCCGATAATAGTTGAGGGAGATGGCTCGTCAAAAGATGGCACATCAGAAGAATCCACAACACACGAAGGACCAATGTAATAAAGAAGAGGATGAGGGGGGAATCACCGGGGAAGCCTTAAGGGACAGGCGAGGTGGGGAAGTAGCAGGTGACGATGGCGTGAGGTCTACAATACTAGCATGGGAAGACATAGTGAGATGGGTGGATGAGGGCAATACATGAGTCATAGTTCTATTTGAAAATGTCAGGAAAGAAATATCATCGATGGGGGAGGCCGAGGGAGAGGATGGACGTGGATATAAAGGACTAGACTCATCAAAAGTCACATCCCGAGAAATGCACATCCGACGACTGGCATGATCCCAACATCGATAGCCCTTGTACTTATCACTGTAACCTAAGAAGACACATTCAGTAGACCTAATAGTGAATTTGCTGCATTCATGGGGTTGGGGGGGGCAAGAAGAGTGTATCAAATGCTACCAAAATAATGGAGCGCCGAGTAGTCACAAGAACGACCCAAAAAATGCTCGAGATGAATGTCACCCTGTAGTGCGAGGAATGGTGAATGTTATGAGGTAGGTGGAAGGAGAAACAAAGAAGAGTGTACCAAATGTAATCAAACCATCGGAGCGCTGAGTAGTCACAAGAATGACCAAAAAGATGCTCGAGATGAATGTCAACCTGCAATGTGAGGAAGGGTGAATGTTATGAGATAGTTGGAAGTAGAAAAAACCTCAACCCAAAAGTAAGGTGGAATAGAGGCGACGATTTTCAACACACAAGTCGCCTCATGCTTACGCTCAACAACACTATTTTAAGCAACATGAAGTCAGGAACATGACAAGAGAACTGCAAACTGTGCCTTGCTCAGCAAGGAATCAACATGGCAAATTATAAATAAACTCAAGCAAAATCAACACTGCAAAATCTATAAGCGTGGAAAACTGGGTATGAAGCATGGCGGCAAACTTCTTACTATTTAATAAGACCTCACTACAAGAAAAGCATAAATTATATCGATGTGTGTCGAGAGAAGTCATTTATAAAGATAACATAGTAGCGATGGCCTCCTTTCGACGCGAAGGGAGCTAGACCCCAAACATCAAAATGAGCAAGATAGAAAGGAAGCTGAGGATAAACTACCTGAACCTGTTTGCCAAGACGACAAACCTGACAGTGTAAAGACACATTGCTAGAGACAGATACATACAAACCATGTCAAAATAAGAATGAGAGATAAGAGTCACATAAGTGACCAAGACGATGATGCTACAAAGAGCCGGTAGACGAAGTAATCGAGGCAGAGAGACTCGCGGCGGTGGCAGTCAAGGGAAGATTAAGCCAGTCAAGCTCCAAAAGGACCTGGAGTTACAACATCGAGGGCCAACACCAAGTAGAGCATCCTTGTGAGGATCCTAATCAAAACAAGAGTTAAAGTAAAGAATGACCCTACAACCAGAGTCAACACTGTAATAACATACCTCAAAATGAGCAAGATAGAAAGGAAGTTGAGGATAAACTAACTGAACCTATTTGCCTAGTCGACAAACCTGACAATGTAAAGACACACCGCTACAGATAGATCCAAAAAGACCAGGTCGAAATAAGGATGAGAGATAAGAGCCACATAAGTGACCAAGACAATGATGCTACAAAGAGCCGACAGACGAAGTAATCGAGGCAGAGAGACTCGCGGCGGTGGCAGCCGAGGGAAGATTAAGCCAGTCAAGCTCCCAGAGGACCTGAGAGTCACAACGTCGAGGGCCAACACCAAGTAAAGCATTCCCGTGAGGATCCTAATCATAACAAGAATTAAAGTAAAGAATGACCCTACAACCAGAGTCAACAATGTAACCACGTGAAATGAGTTCCATGGGTCAAGGAACATGAGTAAAAGAAGAGACATGAATAGATGAAGTACTAAGACTGCGTCGACTATTGACTGGGAGGGAAGTTCCATCACCAGTAAGAACATGAGAATCTTGAGGTCGAAATGGCTTACAAACTGGAAGAATCAAAAGTTATATTAAAATACGTCTAGTACCAAGGATCCATGGAGATGTACCTAATTGTATAAAATGTGGTCACTCCGTACCAGCAAAAATCACTAGCAAAACCCGTTGATGGAGAACCAAAAGAATCAGCTAGCAGAAGCTGGAGTCGCCTAATGTAGTCAGGGCCTTAACTGAAGTGGTTGACGAAGAAGTACTAGGCAATGAAACTAGAAGTAGCAAGTAGGTATTCGGTTAATGAGCAAAACCCAAAAGTATTTCTTGTTCTTCTTTGCTTGATTTCATTTGGTTTTTGATTGCTTTCTTTTGTGACATTTTTTTATTTTTTTGCACCATATTGTTTTTGTTGTTGTTTGCTTTTAAAAGAAACCCCAAAAGATTTCTTCGTCCTTTCATTCTTTTGAAGTTCTTTAAGAAAACAACAAAAGTATTTCTTCGTTCTTTTTGCAAGTTTATTTGATTGCCTCTGTTGAAACTTTGGAATTCTTTTAGCTTTGTTTCTCTTTTTGTTCTTGTTTGCCTTCTTTGAGGAAAAAAATTTCAACAAAAAAACATTTCTGCTGTGTTTCTCTGAGTTCTTTGCCTTTTATGTTTCATAAAATCAAAAATATTTCTCTTTCGTTCTTTTTTCGTTTTCCTTTGTTTTTGGGTGTCTTTTTGTGCTTTTCTGTGTTGTTTTCTTTTTGTCGTTTCTTTCGTCTTTGTGTTTAAATTGCAAAACCCAAAAAATTCAAAATGATTTCTCGTTTGCATCTTATTGAGTCTTAACTGTTCATTTTTTTGTTTCATATTGTTTTTTTGTCCGTTGTTTGCTTCTATAGGAAACAAAAGATTCCTCTGTTATTTGTTCTTTTGAAGTTCTTTGAGAAAACAACAAAAATATTTCTTCGTTCTTTTTGGAAGTTTATTTGATTGCCTCTTTGTTAAAACTTTGGAAATCTTTTATCTTTGCTTTTCTTTGTGTTCTTGTTTGCTTTTTTGAGGAAAACCAAAAATTTGAAACATATTCTGTTGTGCTTCTCTGAGTTATTCTTTGCCTTTAATGTTTTAGAAAATTAAAAAAATTGAAACATATTTCTTTTGGTTTTTTTGTTTTCCTTTGTTTTCTTTTGGTGCTTCTTTTTGGCTTTTCTTTCTCTTTGTCGTTCATTCGTCTTTGTGTTTGAGGTGCGAAATCAAAAAATTCTAAAAAAATAAATCTCGTTTGAATCTTATTGTGTCTTAAGTGTTTGAAGTGTTCTTTTTGTATTTTTTGCTTCCTATTGTTTATTTTGTTAGTTTGTTGTTTGTTTTTAAAAGAAACCTAAAAAATTTCTTTGTCCTTTTGAAGTTCTTTGAGAAAACAACTAAAACATTTCTTTGTTCTTTTGCGTTTTCTATGGAAGTTTATTTGATTGCCCTTTGTTGAAACTTCGGAAATCTTTTCTCTTTGATTCTCTTTGCGTTCTTGTTTGCCTTATTTTAGAAAGAGCAAGACTTCTAAAAATATTTCAGTTGTGTTTCTTCGAGTTCTTTGCGTATCATGTTTTAAATATTTCTCTTTCGTTGTTCTTTTGTTTTCCTTCATTTTCTTTTGGTTGTTCTTTTTGACCTTTCTTTGCTTTTTCTTTTTGTCGTTTCTTCATTCCTTTTGTGTTTAAGTCGCCAAACCAAAAATTTCCAAAAAGATTTATCGTTTGCGCTTTATTGAGTCTAAAGTGTTTGAAGTGAATGGATTTCTGATTGGCTCTCATTTACAACTTGTCCAGTAGTAAAACCTACAAAACCTGTCGATGAACAACCAAAAGAAGCAGCTAGCTGACACTGAAGTCGCGTAATCTCCGGTGTTGTGGGGGCTCAACTAAATAGGTTGACGAAGAAGCACCAGGCTATGAAACTAAAACCTAAAAGGTGTCGAAGCCGTGCAATCTCTGTTCCTCATCGATCCGGTTTGGTGTCCTTCCACTGTTTGTAGGTTATGTGCTATAGACTTGATGTCGCATCCCATGTTCCCTTGTTGGTGGCCCTTGGCCCCGGCGACAGGTAGCGTCGTGCACACATCATGTGGGTTAGACATTGCGGTGCCGACTGCCCCTGCTCCTGCTCCGCCGATAGGTGGTGCTCGAGCGTTCGGCTATGGCGGCGCCCATCAGGAGAACACGGTTTGTGGGATCGAGATAGCAGCAGATGAACCCGTAGCCAGGCAAAGGATGCCCAACCGGACTGGCAGGGAACAGAGAGTGCATGAGGGGTGTGGTGGAAGGGGTGAAAACACCGTCGGGAGCGGACCGCTGCCGCCGTTTAGCTTTTGGACCTGGAGTTGAGCGGTGAGGGATGGCGACATGGGAAGCAAGGAAGGACAAGGGGGCGCTGGTAGGGAACGGAGAGTGCATGAGGGGTGTGGTGGAAGGGGTGAAAACGCCGCCGGGAGCGGACCGCTGCCGCCATTTAGCTTTTGGACTTGGAGTTGAGCGGTGAGGGGATGGCGACATGGGAAGCAAGGAAGGACACAAGGGGCACTGGTAGGGAATGGAGGGTGCATGAGGGGTGTGGTGGAAGCGGTGAAAACGCCGCCGTGAGTGTACCGCTGCTGCCATTTAGCTTTTGGACTTGGAGTTGAGCGGTGAGGGGATGGAGACATGGGAAGCAAGGAAGGACAAGGTGGCACTGGGAGGAGAAAGGCATCATCCACCCTATGCTTGTGCGTTAGCCGCGACGTCCGACGGTTATGGGCAGATTGGGTGTCGGCACGTGGATCTACTACTCGGGATGGCACAACATGCTTGAGGTGCCACAACTATTGTGCTGTGTGAGTGAGTTTGGAGAGATAAAAGTTGTGGTGTACTCCAGTCTATGCCTTCATGAAGAAACCAACCAAGTGTAAATCGAAAGGGACATACTAAAGAGTAATAATCTGATCCTGCACACTGTAAATCAAAAGGGACATACCGAAGAGTCATAATCTGATCCTGCACATTTGAGTGCACGAAGGAGGCATGCTTCACATGGTTGGGCGCATTCCTGATAGCACATATAATGTATGGTATGACAAGAGAGTAGTGTAGTGATAGAAACACCAAAATTCTCAAGCTCAAGGTGGATGAGAAACACCGAGTTTGGGGAGAGAGAGAAGCCGTATTGTGGAAAGGGACATATTGAAGAGTAATAATCTGACCCTGCACACTTGAGTGCACGAAGGAGGCATCAATATCAATATGCGTGGTGAGCTCATGCTTCACATGGTTGGGCGCATTCCTAATAACACTTATACTGTATGGTATGAGAAGAACCCACAACTCACAGACCACCGCTGCAATAAATAAGAGGATGGGAGGGAATCAGCGGGGAAGCCTTAGGGGACAAGCGAGGTGGGGAAGCCGCAAGTGACGACTGTGGGGTCACAATAGTAGTATGGGAAGACACATTGGTATGGTTGGACGAGGGCAATACATGAGTCATAGGTCTATTTGGAAATGTAAAGAAAGAAATATCATCGTTGGGGGAGGCTGAAGGAGAGGATGGATGTGGATATAAAGGATGAGACTCATCAAAAGTCACATCCTGAGAAATGTGCATCCGATGACCGACACGAGCACAACACTGATAGCCCTTGTGCTTATCACTGTGACCTAAGAAGACACATTCAACAGACTTGGCAGTCCGTTTAGTGCATTCGGGTTGGGGGGGCAAGAAGAGCATACCAAATGCAACCAAACAAATAGAGTGCTGAGTAGTCACAAGAGCGACCAAAAATATGCTCGAGACGTCTCCCTGCAATGCGAGGAAGGGTGAATATTATGAGGTAGTTGGAAGTAGAAACAACCTCTACGCAAAAGCGAGGTGGAATAGAGGCCACAATTGTCAACACACAATCCGCCTCATGCTTACGCTCATCAACACTGTTCTGAGCACCAGGACCACCACAAGATAATTGAGCAAGTGTGCTCTGGACAACAAGGATTCTGTGCAACAAATGATAGATAAACTCACAAGCAAAATCTTCATGGAAGACACATATTGGAGTGGAAAACTGGGTATGAAGCATGGCAACAAACTTCTTACTGTTAGATAAGACCTCACTAGAAGAAAAGCATAAGATATGTCCATGTATGTCGAGAGAAATCATCTATAAAGATAATATAGTAGCGATGGCCTCCTTCCGAGGCAAAGGGAGCTGGATCCCAAACATCAAAATGAACAAGATAGAAATGACATGTGGATAAAGTAACTGAACCTGTTTGCCAAGCCGATAAACCTGACAGTCTAAAGACACACGGCTAGAGACAGATCTAAGAAGACCATGTGGAACTAAGGATGAGGGACAAGAGCCACACAAGCGACCAAGACGATGATGGTACAAAGAGCCGGTACATGAAGTAACCGAGGCAGAGAGACTGGCGGCGGTGGCAGCAGATGGAAGATTAAGCCATTCAAGCTCCCAAAGGACCTGAGAGTTACAACGTCGAGGGTCAACACCAAGTGAAGCATCCGTGTGAGGATCCTAATCAGAACAAGAGTTAAAGTAAAGAATGACCGTACAGCCAGAGTCAACAATCTAACCATCTGAAATCAGCTGCATGAGTTGAGGAACATGAGCAAAAGAAGGAACATGAATATACGAAGTGCTAAGAGTGCCTCGACTATCGACTGGGAGGGAAGTTTCATCAGCAGTAAGAACCTGAACATGTAGAATCTGAATGCCGAATGGCTAACAAACTGGAAGAATCAAAAGTTAGGAAGATACGTCCAGTACCAAGGATCCATGAGATGTACTTGGTTGTGTAAAAACTGGTCACTCGGTACCAGAAAAATCAGTAGCTAAAACCTGTTGATGGAGAACCAAAAGAATGAGCTAGCAGAAATTGAAGTCGCCTAATCTTCAATGTAGCGAGGGTCTCAACTGACGAGGTTGATGAAGAAGTACCGGACAATGAAACCAGAAGTAGCAAGTAGGTGTTCTATTGAAGATCAAAAACCTAAAAGTATTTCTCGTTCTTTGTTTGATTTCATTTGGTTTTGATCGCTTTCTTTTTGTTCTTTTTCGTTTTTTGATTCCAATTGTTTCTTTTCTTTTCTTTGTTGTTTCTTTAAAAATAAAAAAAGATTTCTTTGTCTTTTCGTTCTTTTGAAGTTCTTTGACAAAACAATAAAAAAAGTTCTTCATTCTTTTGCAAGTTTATTTGTTAGCCTCTATTGAAACTTTGAAAACCTTTTAGCTTTGTTTCTCTTTGCGTTCTTGTTTGCCTTCTTTTGGAATAACCAAAAATTCTAAAAATATTCATGTCGTGTTTCTGTGAGTTCTTTGCCTTTTATGTTTAAGAAAATTGAAAAATATTTCTCATTGTTCTTTTGTTTTCCTTTGTTTTCTTTTCGTGGTTCTTTTTTGGCTTTCTTTGTTGTTTTCTTTTTGTCGTTTCTTTTGTCTTTGTGTTTAAATTGCAAATCCCGAAAAATTCAAAAACATTTCTTGTTTGCGTCTTATCATGTCTTTAAGTGTTTGAAGTGTTCCTTTTTTTGCTTCCTATTGTTTTTTTGTTTGTTTGTTGTTTGCTAATGCAAACCAAAAATATTTCTTTGTTATTTTGTTCTTTTGAAGTTTTTTGAGAAAACAACAAAAAAATTCTTCGTTCTTTTTGCTTATTACTTCGATGTTTATCTGATTGTCTCTTTATTAAAACTTTGAAAATCTTTTATATTTGCTTCTCTTTGCGTTTTCTTTGCCTTCTATGTTTCAGAAAATCCAAAAACATTTCTCTTTCATAGTTTTTTGTTTTCTTTTGGTGGTTCCTTTTGGGTTTTCTATGCTATTTCTTTTTGTCGTTGCTTCGTCTTTGTGTTTGAGGTGCAAAACCAAAATACCCCCCAAAAAATCTCGTTTGGGTCTTATTGTGTCGTAAGTGTTTGAAGTGTTCTTTTTGTATTTTGATTCCTCTTGTTTCTTTTGTTTGTTTGTTGTTTGCTTTTAAAAGAAACCCTAAAAAGATTTCTTTGTCCTTGGTTGTTTTGTTCTTTTGAAGTTCTTTGAGAAAACAACAAAAATATTTCTTTCTTTTTTGCTTTTTCTTCGGAAGTTTATTTGATTGCCTCTTTGTTGAAACTTTGGAAATCTTTTATCTTTCCTTCTCTTTGCGTACTTATTTGCCTTCTTTCAGAAAAATCAAAAATTCCAAAAATATTTCTGTTGTGTTCTTCGAGTTCTTCTTTGCCCATCATGTTTTAGAAAATCCAAAAATATTTCTCTTTCGTTATTCTTTTGTTTTCTTTTGGTTGTTCCTTTTGGCTTTTATTTGCTGTTTTCATTTTGTCGCTTTTGTCTTCTTTTTGTGCCGCCAAACCCAAAAATTCCAAAAAGATTTATCGTTTGTGCTTTATTGAGTCTTAAGTGTTTGAAGTGGATGGATTTCTGATTGGCTCTCATGTACAAATTGTCCAGTGGTAAAACTTACAAAACATGTCGATGAAGAACCAAAAGAAGCAGCTAGTTGACACTGAAGTCATGTAATCTCTGGTGTTGTGAGGGGCTCAACTGAAGAGGTTGACGAAGAAGCACTAGGCTATGAAACTAAAAACTAAAAGTAGGTGTCGAAGCCGTGCAATCTCTGTTCCTTGTCGATCCAGTTTGGCGTCCTTGCCCTGTTTGCAGGTTATGTGCCACAGACTTGATGTCGCATCCCATGTTCCCTTGTTGGTGGCCCTTGGCCCCGGCGACAGGTAGCGTCGTGCACACATCCTGTGGGTTAGACATTGCAGTGCCGACTGCCCTTGCTCCTACTCCGCCGATAGGTGGTGCTTGAGTGTTCGGCTATGGCGGCGCCCATCAGGAGAACACGGGTTGTGGGATTGAGATAGCACCAGATGAACCCGTAGCCAGGCAAAGGATGCCCAACCGGGCTGGTAGGGAAACAGAGAGTGCACGAGGGCTGTGGTGGAAGGGGTGAAAACGCCGCTGGGAGTGGACTGGTGTCGCCATTTAGCTTTTGGACCTGGAGTTGAGTGGTGAAGGGATGGCGACAGGGGAAGCAAGGAAGGACAAGGGGGCACTGGGAGGAGAAAGGCATCATCCACCCTACGCTTGTGCGTTAGCTGCTATGATGGATGGTTGTGGGCAGATCCGGTGTCAGCATGTGGATCTACTACTTGGGATGGCACGACATGCTTGAGGTGCCACATTTATTGCGTCGTGTGAGTGAGTTTGGAGAGATAAAAGTTGTGTTGTGCTCTAGTCTAAGACTTCATGACGAAACCGACCTAGTGTAAATTGAAAGGGACATACTAAAGAGTAATAATCTGTCCTGCACACTAGAGGGCACGGTGTAAATCGAAAGGGACATACTGAAGAGTAATAGTCTGATCTTGCACACACGTGAGTGCACGAAGGAGGCATCAACATCAATATGCTTGGTGAGCTCATGCTTCACATGGTTGGGCGCATTCCTGATAGCACATATACTGTATGGTATGACAAGAGCGGAGTAGTGTAGTGATAGAAACACCAAAATCTTCAAGCTCAAGGCGGATGAACAACACGGTGTTTGGGGAGAGAGAAGCCGTGTTGTGCTCTGTCTGAGTCTTCATGAAGAAATCAGCCAACTGTAAATCGGAAGACACATACTTAAGAGCAATTATCACACTGGAGCACACAAAAGAAGCATCAACACCAGTATGCTTGTGAGCTCATGCTTTAGAGGGTCGCATGCAATACTGATAGCACTTGTATTGTCTGACAAGGGAGGAGTAGGTCTAGTGACAATACACCAAAATCCTCAAGCAACAATCGTAACCAAGTCACCTCTATTATCAATAGAGGCATAGCTTGCAACTCAGCCTCTGCACTAACAGGGAAGTGTAGTTTATTTCTTCGTCTTTCAGGCAATGAGAAAACCACAAACAAAAACACCATAAGCAGAAGGGTTTGCCAAACTTCAGCATGGGAAGAAGATAGATGGTGAGAGATAGTGCAACAAAGATATCGTTGAACACGGGGAGCTATGGCAAACTGACTTAGAATGTGGATGGGATATGTAATGAATGGACGAGTGACATCTAAATAGACTAGACTCTAAGATGACGTAAGTGCGTTAGATCAAACAAAAAGCTCACCGTTAGAAGCACAAAGATGGACGTCGAGTTCCATAGGAGTGTCAACAGTGACCTCATCAGTAAGAGCAACACGAGCAAGAAGATCCTGAATGTACTCTCTTGGGAACTAAAGAAGCCATCAGAATTAGCAGAAACTTCAATTCTAAGATGGATATAAGAAACTATTCACAAAGACGAGCCTTCAAAAAGATAATGCACTCAGAGTCGTTGGTAGTGATGATCATGTCATCGAACTATGGATGCAGAGTTCGACCATGAGCTAAAAGATGGATATAAACTGCAGGATAATGAACACTTGGCCAAAACTAGTCAATGTCATCACAGAGACAAAATGCTCAAATCAAACACGAGAGACTAAAGGCATAGAGGGAGCGACAAAAACGACAGATCATGCCATCAGGAAAAAAATATAGGTAGTGGCTACATGTAGACCTTATGCAGCTCGCCATTAAGAGCATTCCTGACATCAAGCCGAGAGACAAACCAGTGGTGAACAGATACCACAGCGAGAAGTGTGTGAAGAGTTGTCATGTAGGCCATAGGAGCAAATGTCTCATCATGGTCATCGCCATGTTCCTGCTCAAAGCCACGAGTCACAAGACGAGCTTTGTAATGCTCTAAGAGAATCCTCAAAGTTTAAATCTTGTAGACCCACTTACAAAATACAAGTGATGGGATGGGCATGGGGAGGAAGGGAAATGGGATGCCACATGCCTGTGCGCTCCAGATCAGCAATCTCCTATGCCATTTCATGCTGTCGTTCGGGAAGAACACGCTGTCAGAGTAAGTTGTCTCGAGAAGAATGGCGCCCTAGGCATGTGGGATTGTGGAAGCGATGTTAGGTTTATCTTGTTTTCGATACGCGAACAAGGTGAAGGACGGTGTGGGCGACGAAGGATTTCATGGGCAGATGAAAACCCTAGCCCCATCCAGGACGCGGTGAAAAAATCCCCTCTCAGCTCCCGCCGCCACCTCTCCACGTCTCTCCCTCCACCGTTTGGGTTCCTGATCTAGAGCGGGTCTGGGTTCCTGATCTAGAGCGGGCGGTTCCGGCATGCACCAAGCGGCTCCGTGGGATGGTAGAGAGTGGGAGTTCGAGGGCATGGCCAGATGTGGGAGATGGGTGGTGGGGTGGATCTGGTGGTGATGTTGGAGCTCGAGGTGGGGGTCTATATGGCCCCTGCTGCATCGTCCTCGTGCCTCCTCGTGGCCTGGCCACGGCCGCATCCTCCTCCGTGCCTCCTCTGTGCGCACCCCCCGCTGCAACCTGCTCATCCTCCGGGTGCTGCCAGCGGCCTTGTTGAGAGCTTTAAAAAGGTGATCCTCTTTCTCTCTCTTCCCCAGTGCTCTCCTCTTCCTCACTGCTCCTCCTCCTCCTCCACTTAGGGTTTAGCTACGTTGTTGATCAAATATCGGTGCTCCTATCTGATTAAGTTGTTAAAATAGGAATCAATAATTAATTTTACAGCAGTGAGAACTCCGGAGATGTACTCTCTTTGATGATTTGTCTTATCCAATATATCTGATATCTCTTATTTGTTATGTATATTTTTATCCTTTCTACCTTATTGATGTTATTTCTCTAGGATTGTTGCTTCCACTATAGTTTTTCTCATTTGAAATGAATTTGAATAAGCTCACTTGATCATCAATTGATAATTATGTTCTCGGCTGTTGGTTGGCGACCAGTAAATTTATCAAAATATGCTTTTAGAATTTCCATATGTTGGATAAAGTTGGCCATGGGATCGAGAGGTGGTGGCAAGGAATTATGTGGTTTGATGGCACTAGGGGCAGGAGGTATTGATTTAATCTTGGTCTGAATAGTTTAATACTTTGCTCCTTGCATGTCATTTTTGGTTAGTACATGAAACAACGGTCATTGTTCCATGAGTATTTGGATCACAGCAATTGCTAACTACTTCATGAATCAGATTTCTTGCTTGGTTTCATATAATCCCCTAATTCTCTGCTTTGGATTTCTTTGGGAGGGAGGGCATGATGGATGCGTGCTGTTTTGCAGGTAGGCTAAGGTTGGGATATCCTTACTGATATTGCTATATTTCTTATTCTTAGTCCTTGGTTTTAAGCTACGTGCTTCCCGTGTGTGTACTGCATGGGATTTGGATTTTCTGGACCAGATTGACTGCTGTTCTAGAGTTCGTAATTGGGGTCAGCCAATCTGCTGCATATGAATTTATTGGGCTCTTATCTTCTCTTGGCTGCTTCTCCTTCGGGGTCTACACAGATCGATTATTTTCTCATCTTTCTTATACATTACTTACAACAACAACAACAACAACAACAACAACAACAAAGCCTTTAGTCCCAAACAAATTGGGACATGGATAGCAAGTTTCCACGCACCCCTGTCCCTAGCTAGCTCTTTGGTGATACTCCAATCCTTCAGGTCTCTCTTAACAGACTCCTCTCATGTCAAATTCGGTCTACCCCGCCCTCTCTTGACATTCTCCGCATGCTTTAGCCGTCTGCTATGCACTGGAGCTTCTGGAAGCTTGCGCTGAATATGCCCAAACCATCTCAGACGATGTTGGACAAGTTTCTCTTCAACTGGTGCTACCCCAACTCTATCTCGTATATCATCATTCCGGACTCGATCCTTCCTCGTGTGGCCACACATCCATCTTAACATACGCATCTCCGCCACACCTAACTGTTGAACATGTCGCCTTTTAGTTGGTCAACACTCAGCGCCATACAACATTGTAGGTCGAACCGCCGTCCTGTAGAACTTGCCTTTTAGCTTTTGTGGCACTCTTGTCACAGAGAATGCCAGAAGCTTGGCGCCACTTCATCCATCCGGCTTTGATTCGATGGTTCACATCTTCATCAATACCCCCATCCTCCTGCAGCATTGACCCCAAATACCGAAAGGTGTCTTTCTGGGGTACCACCTGGCCATCAAGGCTAACCTCCTCCTCACACCTAGTAGTACTGAAACCGCACATCATGTACTCGGTTTTAGTTCTACTAAGCCTAAACCCTTTCGATTCCAAGGTTTGTCTCCATAACTCTAACTTCCTATTTACCCCTATCCGACTATCGTCAACTAGCACCACATCATCTGCAAAGAGTATACACCATGGGATATCTCCTTGTATATCCCTTGTGACCTCATCCATCACCAATGCAAAAAGATAAGGGCTCAAAGCTGACCCCTGATGCAGTCCTATCTTAATCGGGAAGTCATCAGTGTCGACATCACTTGTTCGAACACTTGCCACAACATTATCGTACATGTCCTTGATGAGGGTAATGTACTTTGCTGGGACTTTGTGTTTCTCCAAGGCCCACCACATGACATTTCGCGATATCTTATCATAGGCCTTCTCAAAGTCAATGAACACCATATGCAAGTCCTTCTTGTGCTCCCTATATCTCTCCATAAGTTGTCGTACCAAGAAAATGGCTTCCATGGTCGACCTCCCAGGCATGAAACCAAACTGATTTTTGGTCACGCTTGTCATTCTTCTTAAGCGGTGCTCAATGACTCTCTCCCATAGCTTCATTGTATGGCTCATCAATTTAATTCCACGGTAATTAGTACAACTCTAAACACCCCCTTTGTTCTTGAAGATTGGTACTAATATACTCCGTCTCCATTCTTCTGGCATCTTGTTTGCCCGAAAAATGAGGTTGAAAAGCTTGGTTAGCCATACTATCGCTATGTCCCCGAGACCTTTCCACACGTCAATGGGGATACAATCAGGGCCCATCGCCTTGCCTCCTTTCATCCTTTTTAAAGCCTCCTTGACCTCAGACTCCTAGATTCGCCGCACAAAACGCATGCTGGTCTCATCAAAGGAGTCGTCTAGTTCAATGGTAGAACTCTCATTCTCCCCATTGAACAGCTTGTCGAAGTACTCCCACCATCTATGCTTAATCTCCTCGTCCTTCACCAAGAGTTGGCCTGCTCCGTCCTTGATGCATTTGACTTGGCCAATATCCCTCGTCTTCCTTTCTCGGATCTTGGCCATCTTATAGATGTCCCTTTCGCCTTCCTTCGTGCCTAACCGTTGGTAGAGGTCCTCATATGCCCGACCCCTTGCTTCACCAACAGCTCGCTTTGCGGCCTTCTTCGCCATCTTGTACTTCTCTATGTTGTCTGCACTCCTATCCAAGTATAGGCGTCTGAAGCAATCTTTCTTCGCTTTAATCGCCTTTTGGACATTATCATTTCACCACCTGTTATCCTTATATTCGCTTCTCCTTCCCCTGGACACTCCAAACTCCTCCGAGGCTACCTTACGAATGCAAGTCGCCATCTTCATCCACAAATTGTCCGCATCCCCTCCTTCCCCCCAAGGGCCCTCCCTAATGACCCTCTCCTTGAACACCTGAGCTACCTCCCCCTTGAGCTTCCACCACTTTGTTCTAGTGACTTTGGCACGCTTATCCCGCTGACACGAATCCGAAAGCGGAAGTCAGCAACCACCAGCTTATGCTGGGGTACAACACTCTCTCCAGGTATCACCTTATAGTCAAGGCACGCACGCCTATCTTCCCTTCTCGAGAGGATGAAATCAATCTGGCTAGAGTGTTGGCCACTACTAAAAGTCACCAGATGTGATTCTCTCTTTCTAAAGAGGGTGTTAGCTACAATCTTGTTGTAGGCTAGGGCAAAGCTTAAGACATCTTCTCCTTCTTGATTCCTGATGCCATAGCCAAAGCCCCCATGCCCCTTCAAAACCTGTGTTAGATGTACCCACGTGGCCATTGAGGTCTCCTCCTATGAAGAGCTTCTCACCAATTGGTACACTCCTAACCATGTCTTCCAGGCCTTCCCAGAACTCTCTCTTGGTGTTCTCATTGTGGCCTACTTGCAGGGCATACGCGCTGATAACATTGAGAACCAAGTCCTCAACTACCAGCTTGACCAGGATAATCCGGTCCCCACGTCTCTTGACGTCTACCACTCCATACTTGAGGCTCTTGTTGATCAAGATGCCTACGCCATTTCTGTTTGCAGCCGTCCCCGTGTACCATAGCTTAAAGCCGGTATCCTCCACCTCCTTTGCCTTCTGTCCTCTCCATTTGGTTTCTTGGACGCAAAGGATATCAACACCTCTCCTCACCGCTGCATCAACTAGCTCCCGAAGCTTCCCTGTCAGAGACCCTACGTTCCAGCTACCTAATCAAATCCTCCTAGGCTCGGCTAGCTTCCTTACCCTTCGCACTCGTTGAGTCAAATGCGAAGACCCTTGCTCATTTTCCACTACATCCGGGCACCGATGTAGCGCGCCACTAAGGATGCGACGACCCGATCCTCACTCACTTGCCACCGTATCCGGATCAAGATACGGCGCGCCACCTGGGGGGTGACGGCCCGGCCCTTGCCCATTTTCCACCACACCCGGTTCCGATGTGGCGCGTCGCTGAGAGGGTTACGCCCCAACGAAAATCTTTTGGGTTTCATCTCCATAAGAGTGGCTGAGTTTTTACCTTGGCTCACCAAGCCTATCACAACCCTCCTCCTTTACCCGGGCTTGGGACCGGCTATGTTGAGACAACATAGGCGGAGTTTTCTTATATATTACTTGTGTTCACTTTTTTCCACTGTATTCGTTCAGAGGGAGTGTCATACATAAAAATAATGCCAGCTTATTTTCTTCTTTGGTTTCAGTTATGAAGTAATGGGCAAATGTGTGTTGTGCCATGCCTGCAGGAAAGAGTTTCGGTTACTTGCTCCGGATATTGCCTATGCCTTTATGGCAAGTAGGCTAAACTCTTTCAAATTATAAGCTCTTCGCTGCTACTAGCAGAGTTTATAGTTAACTGGAACAAGAGAACAGAGTTGTAGTTTCAGTTTTTGCTTACAGTGGTTGATCTGCTATGTTTGATGCAGTGCATTCTTATCATGCTATGGGTATGGGCAACAAATATCAGAGAACTGGGATCTAAGTGATTCTATAGTTATATGACGTTTCTTATGTAAACCTATTTTCCATATGTATTTTGTTGAGAGAAAGTATCCTCTAGAAAACAGAGAAGAAGAAAAAAATCTAGAAACTTTTATCAAATAAAGATATGACCACTTTTAGTGATCTTTAGCTGAAGAGAGAAAGTATGATGCAATAGTGTAGCCTCCACAGATGTAGAATCAAGATCCATTAGTCTGCCTTCATCTGTCTAACACAGTTTAATCAGGATACTGACGAGAGGCCTCCAAAAGTTAAATTTATTTCTTCACGAGCTGATCTACATTGAAGACGTGTCCTACTTTGTGCAGGCAAATTATGTGCATAGCCATGCAATGGCACATTCTGACCTCATCTTTACCGGTAGTATTAAAGATAATATTCCCCTTTCATAATGATCTTGCGTCAGAGTGTGGTAAAGATTGCAATTTAATGGTGTATTTATATCTTGATCTGTTGAGATAACCAAGATTGTACTCATTCCAATTTTGTGGTGTAGTTACCCTTTCTTATTGTTTGATGACAATATTATGTCATCCTATGCTGTACTTTTCTGGATCATGCGTATGTAAGAATTCCTAAAATACTATTACACAGACTTCTCTTTACCCCCCTTATGTAGTTTTAAATATAAATGAACTACTTTCTAGAGAAGGTGAATTTCTCTGCAGGATAAGGATGTTTCTTCTCAAGAATATGCTATTTGGCAAATCCAACATTTAACTAGATAAAATAAACAATGTACAGGATTATTGGAATGGACCAAGTTATCAGTGTTCCTGAAATGCGATACTAGGATCTTTGTACCCCAACACTCTTTAATGCTTATCTTGATGATTTTTCATCTGTTTTACATACATTTGTGTTGTTAACTCACTTTCATGTTCTCGATCGGCATATAATCAACTTAGAAAAAGTTATTTGAGCTGAGTACGACATTTGAGCTGCATTCTTTAAGCATATTGGTGTACAGAAGTGAACTTGTATCTCTTGCCAGATGAGATTATTCAGTTACCTGATCACCTATTATGCTACCCCATTGATATGCAGGGCAACTCTTTCTGATTCTTGGAGATTTAAATATACCTTTGAGGCTTTCATGAAGGGCATGCCTCACGCAAGGATTTACTTGAATACCCTCCAGGAGATCAGGAAAAATTATGGCTGTTACCTAATCAACAATATGTTTTTCCATAGGCTGTCCATTTGCTTTCTGCTTAAGCGGAGTTAACTGCAGCTCCTGTTTGTCAATCGGTGCCATCTCAAGTAAATTCCTGCCCCTGTCGATTATAATCCTCTTCCTTCTACATCTGCATTTGCCTGCTATTACTTGTTTATTTAGCTCCAGGCCTGTGCTGGTGTAAAATACAACTCACTTAGAAAAGATGTAAAGTGGAAGAACGATACAACGCAGGGGAGAAAAATACCTAGATAACGAGCGTACAGTATGTACATAATTACACTCAGTTGTTCCTTCCCTTTTTAATCTCTTTTCTATACTTGCAAGAACATCCATTAAAATTAATCCTATTAGGAAAGCCTTCTAGAACTAATTATTCCATAACATCTAGCTCTCTTTCTAGATGGAGGTAATTATCTGAATGTACTGTATGCAATTCTTGTTTGTCCCTTCTCAGATAGTTTTAGGGAAGAATAAACTATTACTCCCTCCGTCCGGAAATACTTGTCATCAAAATGGATAAAAGAGGATGTATCTAGACGTATTTTAGTTCTAGATACATCCCTTTTTGTTTATTTTGATGACAAGTATTTCCGGGCGGAGGGAGTAATATTTATGACTTATAGGCTCTAGAGGTTAGCTGCTTTTTATGTGTGAGAATAACAGAAATGTGTCTATATCTGCCCAGATTTATTTGGTGTGCCTGCTGTGTTTCACTTTCACTGCTCTTTGCTGAAGGTTGAGTAAACTGAGATATTCTTGATTCTTTTTATGTTATTTCTTTACATGAAGTATGCAAATTAAAAGCTAATGTGTTATTCTCGCCGGCTTAGTCTAAACAAATGCATTTTAGATCACCTACTTCTCAGTTCATGATTTTTGATTCGGTGTATAGCAGTTGATTACCACACTGATCTGCCATGCGGCTCTCTTGTTATTACACGCACTCCTATTTTAACTCTTAAGGTTTCTATTCTATACATGCCAGTTTGTTTGACTTATCTTCCCATCGTATTTGCTTGCTTACAAAAATTAGAGCCGCTGCAATCCTAATTGATAACTGCTTGCTAACACGGTGGTTAAAAACTACACAGAGATCCATTAGTTTTCAATGACTGGCTGCCATTATCTTTGTTTGTCCTAACCCTTTGTGCTTTCCTTTTCATACTCATGGAAAATATAGTGGTCAGGTGATTCTACCCCTAAACAAATTCTGTCTCTCCATGCAGATCGCTATGGAGATGATTGATCTTTCCGGCAAGTTCCTGCTGCAGGCTATGTTTGAGAAGCTCGACCTGCCTCAGCCACGCTATTACACCTGCGCTCTTGAGCAAGGCAGGTATCTGTCAGAGATTGAGTTCTACCCCTCGACAGAAGTCCAGAACTGCAGCACCATATATGTAAATTCACGTGAATGGAGCAAGTTCACGATTAAACCCATTAAGCTACGCGTGAAGGGCGGCCAACTAGCTATGCCATGTGGCGCAAGCTGGTTGCCCGCGGTAAGAAATTTTTTGAAATTCTTTCTAGATGAAGATGTGGATTATTTTTTTAATCTATTTTTTTCTTTTTAGATGGAGGTGAGGGCCTCTGGTACTTTTTAAATGGAGGATTATGCAAAGTGGCACTCGCGGGTAGGCTGCGGTGGTATTTTTTTTACTTCTTTTTTAGATGAAGGTGAGGATTTTTGTTTCTGAAATGTTTTTTTAGACGGAGGTAGGACTGTATGTATTTTTTTAAGAGTGAATTCCACTTTTTACCTTGTAGTTGTACATTTGTGACACATATTACCCCATTTAGCGGAACTTTTATCGAAATATCGGATTTTGGAGACTTTTAACACGGTTTTAACCCAATTTTATATTTTCTTTGTTTATGGTCGATAGGATCGGCGTGTTGCGTCATTGATTCGTAAAAAATATATGTAAGGATCGGAGGGCATCATTGACGATCTTGTCCAAGCTTCTCTTGTCTATCTGTTCCGTTCCTTGTGGCCGTCCACATGTTTTTGGATCCGGGGCGTCACCTCACACCTTACATGATGGACACGCATCAGAAAACGAGGGTCCAAAGCTTTCAAAAGGGGTATTCTAGACGAATTTTCACTCGATGGGGTAATTAGTGTCAAAAATGTACAAATATGAGGTAAAAAGTGGAATTCACTCTTTTTTTAATGAAAACATGCACACAAGTTTATCTCAAGCGGCGTCACAGGGTGACGCCCCAACCATTAGTGACCTATTTACCAACACATGAATCCAAACACAGAAAAAATGACGCGCAGGACACGCAGGCAGCAAAAGGGGTTAATTAAACACAAAGAATAAGAACGACAATGCGGAAACCATTAGTTCAACGAAATCAGAACAATATTGATTCCTCGTCGGTGTCCCAAAGACATGTGCAAAAGTTGTTGCACTTTTAACTCATTTTCCATCTACTACAACTACTAGACTGGAACTAGGCTTGGGACGTATGGGATGGCACCAAAGACATTTGAATGCGTGTATTCAACAAGTACTGTAGTGTCATCGTTGTCGGGATTAACATACATCAGCTCATTCATCCTAATCATATCGACACGTTTTCCAGTCCGGTAATTGTAGCGAAACAAAATGCGGCATCCGAACTGAAAAACTATCTGGTCGTCAAATATGGCTACCGGTCGAAGATCTTGGCTTGACATAGCATCATCAAGGTCGATGACATAAAGCTGATCCCATTGTGGCAGATTCTCATCCAAGTTATCACACATCCATATCGCGAGCGACATGTTGTCGGTTCCTGAATGGACAAGGCATAGCTCCCCGCGCAGCTCGGCTAAGTGGGGCGCATAGTTGAGTGTCGAGCTGCAGCAAGGAGGCGGCGGCACGACGCTGAATGACTCGTCCTCCAAGTTGAGGCGGACAAAACCCGGCATGGAAGGGTTATCCCCCAAAAGCGACTTCTCAATGGTCCAAAACAAGGAGGCTTTGCAGAAGGTCGCCGTTCGACGTGGCATGATAGGGTATGGCGGTGGCGTCGCCGTCTCATGCCAGCGCTTGTCCTCCCCGAGAGTGAAGATCTCCATGCCAGGGATGAGGTTGTGATAGACGGCACGCGGACTCGTGTCTAGCCTGTTTATGGAACGGTAAAAGAAACGAACAACTTTGTAGGTATTGGACAGGGGATCATGGCCGAGGCCAAACGCCTGATGCCCCTGTAAGAGTCGGTGTCCACCCATTGGCACGGTGATGCGGTGGCTCCACGGAAGCTGGAAGACACGCCGTGTGGCTGGGTTGAGCACGCGCAGCGTGACCTCTGTGGGGAGCAGCACCAGGCCATCGCAGTGCGCCAAGCCGTGCGGCGCCTCCGCCGGCCGGAAGGAGTGGCAGTCCTGCATGGCATGTACGAGGGTGGCGACGCCTTGCTGGCTCTTATCCCACCGGTACAGGCCGGCTACGGTGACGATGTCCTTTCTTGCCCAGGAAGAGCCCTCGTTTTCGTCGATTACGGTCTGCGGCGCGATGAGCATGCACTGGCTCTGGAGGCGGAGGTGCTCGCGGGGGAAAGAATCGTCGTCGTCGATGGTGTCGCGCCATGCCTGACAGACGCACCGGAACCGCAGCAGCGACCTGACGGGAAGCCGGGGCAGGATCAGCGACACGATGATCTCGGGCAGCAGGTACGACGTCTCCATCTTGATCTAGCGGCCGGGCCCGTCCGCCAACCCAATGTGCGGCAGGGTACGGCGTACTTATAACTTTGGGTTGGATGGGTCGTGTTGGATTACAAATTTTGTTACGTACGTATGCATGCTAGGAGTTACCGGTGCGTATACAAGAAAGGATAGTTTAACGTAGCCCTAGCTAACACGACAGATCCATCGATGGCGTCGATGGACACACTCCCGGTGGACCTTGCAGACGTCGTGCTCCTCCGCCTCCCTCCGCGCCACCTCGACCGCATCCTCTTCGGCGCCGTCTGCTGTTAATGGCGTGCCGCCCGCGGGAGAACCCCGCCCTGCCGCCACACTGCCCGTGGATCGCGTTGTCGGACCTGAGTTTCTGCTGGAATTTTGCTAGTAGGTCTTTGGCCCAAAGCCTAATTAAAATTTTAAAATTCTCTTAGTTCATTCATGCACACATGTAAGTGGAGTGAGTGAGGCTAAAGGTTAGTCCCACCTCATAAGTTGAGAGAGAGCTGCACCTCTTTATAAGGTGAGCTCTTCTACCACTTGTATGAGCATGAGAAGAGGAGACCTACACGCGCGCTCCGCCTCGTCACGACGCGCCGCGCCGCGGGTTGCGGGATTTAGCCGAGCCGAGGACAGAGCTATGCACGTTGTCTATATTTTTGCTGCACGGGAAAATTAATGAGTCATTAATTAATAATTAACAGACGCGTTAATTACTGAACCGTTTTCCGATTCTTTTGGATAGTGACGACTCGGACGTGGGTTTACTGCCACGACCTACCCGGCCTGCACTATATAGTCAGGCAGACGTTTACCCTAGCGGTAGCCGCTTCGTGTGGTTTCTCACTACCGTTCCAGATCATTGCGCCGCCAAGCAAGTCTTCTCCATCCCTCCTTTCGGCATGCACCGGGAGAAGGGACAGCAAGCCTCGGAACCCCGCCTCTCGTGATCCTGTACGGGAGAGGGGCGATCAGATTTTTGGGGAGCGCACTCGTGCGACTGCTGGCAGCGACGACTTCACGAACGACGACTTCTTCCCCGACCTCGGCAACCTCATCCTCGACGACATGGGCGACAACGTCAACGCCGGCGGTGCTGCATCCGCTGCACCGTATGTGACTCTATCCTTCCTGTTCGAGATCGTGGTAGAATCCATGTTTCTAGTATGTGCCCTAGATGTGATCTGTTCATCTGCTATGCTAGTTCGCATGATTAGTTTAATCTCTGCTATTGCTGTCATGATCTATTTCCTATTTATTCGGATTAAATCTCGTAGTAATTTGCTCATATTTCCAACAATCCAAAAACCTGATTATAGGCAATTTACTCCGAGTGGTTTTGTTGCGCATCTGAAGCCGCCTGCCTTTAAGGGGGCGCAATATAAGAGGTGACGCACAAGAGCAGTCTACTGGTTTCAGACCATGGGTTGCTATGACGCCACCAAGGGCAAGCCTGAGAGCGATCTTAATCCAGCACAGCTGGAAGCTTTTAAGAAGATTGATACCCTCTTTAAAGACGCTCTTCTGAGTGTTCTTGATGACTCCATTGTGGATTCGTATATGTCGTTTGACAACGGCAAGGACATGTGGGCTGCGCTCGAGGCCAAGTTTGGTGCCTCGGACGCCGGCAGTGAGTTGTACGTCATGGAGCAATTCTATGACTACAAGATGACTGATGAGCGACCTGTTGTACAGCAGGCTCATGAGATACAGTCGCTCGCAAAAAAATTTGGGTACTTCAAGTGTGTGTTGCGGGACAAATTTGTTGCTGGAGGCATCATTGCCAAGCTTCCACCTTCGTGGAATAATTTTGCTACTTCCCTGAAACACAAGAGACAGGAGTTTTCCGTTGTGGATCTCATTGGTACTCTTGATGTTGAAGAGAAGGCGAGAGCAAAAGACACACGTGCTCGAGTTGCTGAGGGAGGTTCTAGTGCCCACATGGTACAGAAGAAGAACTTCCAGCCCAACAAGTTAAAAAATAACAAGAACAAAACTCAGGGCAAAGGCAAGTTTTATACAAAGAACAAGCCATCACATTCTACCAACTTCAAGAAGAATTCTCATAAGAAGGGGAAGGGACTTTGCCATGTCTGCGGTGATCCTAATCACTGGGCTCCGAAGTGTCCTAACTGCTTTGAGGAGCGCGAACATGAGAAGAGCGGCAAGTCCGCTAATGTTGTCATCGGTGATACTGATATGAAGGAATCAGGGTACAGTATTTTCCCTACCATCCTTTCAGTATTCCAATCTCCTGATTGGTTAATTGATACCGGTGCCAATGTACATGTTTGTGCGATACCTCCATGTTTTCTTCTTACCAGGCAACAGGGACTTCATCCGTGCTGATGGGGAACGGGTCACATGCCATCGTTCGAGGTGTTGGTACGGTCGATCTGAAGTTTACTTCGGGGAAGACTGTGCGTCTGAAGAACGTTCATCATGTGCCGTCCATCAATAAAAATCGTTAGCGGTTCCCGTTTATGTCGATATGGTTTTAAGTTGGTTTTCGAATCCAATAAAGTTGTAATTTCTAAGTGTGGACAATTTGTTGGAAAAGGTTATGAGTGCGGAGGCTTGTTTCGCATGTCTTTGTCGGATATTTGCACTAAAGTTATTAATAATGTTTGCCACAACAATGAGTCTGATATTTGGCATTCACGACTTTGTCACATTAACTTTGGTTGCATGACGCGGCTAGCCAATATGAATTTAATTCCGAAAATCTCTATTGTCAAAGGCTCTAAGTGCCAAGTATGTGTGCAAGCTAAGCAACCTCGCAAGTCCCATAAGACTGCAGAGGCAAGAGACTTGGCGCCACTAGAGCTTATACATTCTGATCTTTGTGAGATGAATGGCGTGTTGACAAAAAGTGAAAAGAGATACTTCATGACATTGATTGATGACTCCACTAGATATTGTTATGTGTATCTTCTGAAATCAAAAGAAGAGGCTTTAACTTTCTTCAAAAACTATAAAGCCGAGGCAGAGAACCAACTTGATCGAAAAATTAAACGGCTTAGGTCCAATCGTGGTGGAGAGTATTTTCCCAATGAATTTGATCTGTTTTGTGCGGAACATGGTATAATCCATGAGAGGACGCCTCTCTACTCACCCCAGTCAAATGGGGTAGCCGAAAGAAAGAACCGAACTCTAATTAATATGGTTAACACCATGTTAGACACTTCGGGTCTATCCAAGAAATGGTTGGGGGAGGCGCTAATGACTGCGTGTCATATCCTAAACCGAGTTCCCACAAAGCATAAGACCATGACTCCATTTGAGGAATGGGAAAGGAAAAAGTTGAAACTTTCTTACCTACGTACTTGGGGTTGTTTGGCGAAAGTCAATATACAAATTCCCAAGAAGCGCAAGCTTGGACTAAAAACCGTGGATTGTGTTCTTCTGGGCTATGCTTTTCATAGCATCGGCTATAGATTTTTGATAATAAAATCTGAGGTATCTGACATGCATGTTGGTACGATTATGGAGTCAAATGATGCAACTTTCTTTGAGGACATATTTCCTATGAAGGATATGTCAAGTTCATCAAATCAGGAGATACCTACTCCATCTAGTGAGGAATTCGTTGTAATTCCTGAACCCACCATTGCGATGGAACACGTTGAGAATCCTGTTGAGGGTGGCAATGGAACTTCTGTGAGGAGTAAGAGACAGAGGACTGCAAAGTCCTTTGGTGATTATTTCATTGTGTACCTTGTGGATGACACACCCAGGACCATTTCAGAAGCCTATGCATCTCCTGATGCTGACTACTGGAAGGAAGTTGTACGTAGCGAGATGGATTCCATCTAGCTAACGACACCTGGGAGATCAGTGACCGTCCTTATGGGTGCAAACCTGTAGGATGTAAGTGGGTGTTCAAGAAGAAGCTTAGACCTGATGGTACGATTGAAAAGTACAAGGCACGGCTTGTGGCTAAGGGTTATACCCAAAAAGAAGGTGAAGACTTCTTTGATACTTACTCACCCGTGGCTAGACTGACCACAATTTGGGTGCTACTATCACTGGCTGCCTCACATGGCCTTCTCGTTCATCAAATGGACGTTAAGACGGCTTTCCTCAATGGAGAGTTGAAGGAGGAAATTTACATGGATCAGCCAGATGGTTTTGTAGTACCTGGTCAGGAAGGAAAGGTGTGCAAGTTATTAAAGTCTTTATATGGCCTTAAACAAGCTCCTAAAGAGTGGCATGAGAAGTTCGAAAGAACATTAACTGCTGCCGGCTTTGTAGTAAACGATGGCGACAAGGAGGTTAAGGATTTCTTATCTCGCTGTTTTGAGATGAAGGATCTAGGAGTAGCTGATGTTATCTTAAATATCAAGCTGTTGAGAGATGAGAATGGTAGGATCACACTGCTTCAGTCTCACTATGTGGAAAAGGTCTTGAGTCGTTTTGGATATAGCGACTGCACACCTTCTCCAACTCCATATGATGCTAGTGTGTTGCTTCGAAAGAATCAACGAATTACTAGAGATCAACTGAGGTATTCTCAGATTATTGGCTCGCTTATGTATTTGGCGAGTGCCTGACATCTCTTTTGCTGTGAGCAAGCTGAGTCGGTTTGTGTCAAAACCGGGAGATGATCATTGGCATGCGCTTGAGAGAGTTATGCGCTATTTGAAAGGCACCACGAGCTATGGGATTCACTACACCGGGTATCCAAGGGTACTGGAGGGTTATAGTGACTCAAACTGGATATCTGATGCTGATGAGATTAAGGCCACAAGTGGTTATGTTTTTACACTTGGTGGAGGCGCTGCTTCCTGGAAGTCTTGCAAGGAGACCATCTTAACAAGGTCAACTATGGAAGCAGAACTCACAGCATTAGACACTGCCACTGTTGAAGCAGAGTGGCTTTGTGAACTCTTGATGGACTTACCTATGGTTGAGAAACCAATACCCCCTATTGTTGGGGAACGTAGTAATTTCAAAATTTTCCTATGCACACGTAAGATCATGGTGATGCATAGCAACGAGGGGGAGAGTCTGATCTACGTACCCTTGTAGATCACAACAGAAGCGTTGACACAACATAGAGGAAGTAGTCGTACGTCTTCTTTGTTGGGGAACGTAGTAATTTCAAAAAATTTCCTACGCACACGCAAGATCATGGTGATGCATAGCAACGAGAGGGGAGAGTGTTGTCTACGTACCAACGCAGACCGACTGCGGAAGCGATCACACAACGTAGAGGAAGTAGTCGTACGTCTTCCCGATCCGACCGATCCAAGCACCGTTACTCCGGCACCTCCGAGTTCTTAGCACACGTTCAGCTCGATGACGATCCTCGGGATCCGATCCAGCAAAGCGTCGAGGAAGAGTTCCGTCAGCACGACGGCGTGGTGACGATCTTGATGTACTACCGACGCAGGGCTTCGCCTAAGCACTACAACGATATGATCGAGGTGGAATTTGGTGGCAGGGGGCATCGCACACGGCTAAGGAACGATCTCAAGGATCAACTTGTGTGTCTAGAGGTGCCCCCCCGTATATAAAGGATAAAGGGGGGAGGCTGGCCGGCCAAGCTAGGAGGCGCAGGAGGAGTCCTACTCCTACCGGGAGTAGGACTCCCCCCCCCCCCCAATCCTATTCCTAATAGGATTCCCCAAAGGGGAAGAGAAAGAGAGAGGTGGCCGGCCCCTCTCCTAGTCCTAATAGGACTAGGGAGAGGGGGGAGGCGCAGCCCTATGTGGGCTGCCCTCTCACCTTTCCACTAAGGCCCATGTTGGCCCATTTGGCTCCCGGGGGGTTCCGGTAACCCTCCCGGTAATCCGGTAAAATCCCGATTTCACCCGGAACACTTCCGATGTCCAAACATAGGCTTCCAATATATCAATCTTTATGTCTCGACCATTTCGAGACTCCTCGTCATGTCCGTGATCACATCCGGGACTCCGAACAACCTTCGGTACATCAAAATGCATAAACTCATAATAACTGTCATCGTAACGTTAAGCGTGCAGACCCTACGGTTCGAGAACAATGTAGACATGACCGAGACACGTCTCCGGTCAATAACCAATAGCGGGACCTGGATGCCCATATTGGCTCCTACATATTCTACGAAGATCTTTATCGGTCAGACCGCATAACAACATACGTTGTTCCCTTTGTCATCGGTATGTTACTTGCCCGAGATTCGATCGTCGGTATCCAATACCTAGTTCAATCTCGTTACTGGCAAGTCTCTTTACTCGTTCCGTAATACATCATCTCACAACTAACATCTTAGTTATAATGCTTGCAAGGCTTATGTGATGTGTATTACCGAGAGGGCCCAGAGGTACCTCTCCGACAATCGGAGTGACAAATCCTATTCTCGAAATACGCCAACCCAACATCTACCATTGGAAACACCTGTAGTACTCCTTTATAATCACCCAGTTACGTTGTGACGTTTGGTAGCACCCAAAGTGTTCCTCCGGCAAACGGGAGTTGCATAATCTCATAGTCATAGGAACATGTATAAGTCATGAAGAAAGCAATAGCAACATACTAAACGATCGGGTGCTAAGCTAATGAAATGGGTCATGTCAATCAGATCATTCAACTAATGATGTGATCCCGTTAATCAAATAACAACTCTTTGTTCATGGTTAGGAAACATAACCATCTTTGATTAACGAGCTAGTCAAGTAGAGGCATACTAGTGACACTCTGTTTGTCTATGTATTCACCTATGTATTATGTTTTCCGGTTAATACAATTCTAGCATGAATAATAAACATTTATCATGAAATAAGGAAATAAATAATAACTTTATTATTGCCTCTAGGGCATATTTCCTTCAGTCTCCCACTTGCACTAGAGTCAATAATCTAGTTCACATCACCATTTGATTTAACAGCAATAGATTACATCACCATGTGATTAACACCCATAGTTCACATCGTCATGTGACCAACACTCAAAGGGTTTACTAGAGTCAGTAATCTAGTTCACATATTTATGTGATTAACACCCAAAGAGTACTAAGGTGTGATCATGTTTTGCTTGTGAGATAATTTTAGTCAACGGGTCTGTCACATTCAGATCCGTAAGTATTTTGCAAGTTCTATGTCTACAATGCTCTACACGGAGCTACTCTAGCTAATTGCTCCCGCTTTCAATATGTATCCAGATTGAGACTTTAGATTCATCTGGATCAGTGTCAAAAACTTGCATCGACGTAACCCTTTATGACGAACCTTTTTGTCACGTCCATAATCGAGAAACATATCCTTATTTCACTAAGGATAATTCTGACCGCTGTCCAGTGATCTACTCCTAGATCACTATTGTACTCCCTTGCCAAATCAATGCAGGGTATACAATAGATCTGGTATACAGCATGACATACTTTATAGAACCTATGGCCAAGGCATAGGGAATGACTTTCATTCTCTTTCTATCTTCTGCCGTGGTCGGGCTTTGAGTCTTAATCAACTTCACACCTTGTAATACAGGCAAGAACTCTTTCTTTAACTGCTCCATTTTGAACTACTTCAAAATCTTGTCAAGGTATGTACTCATTGAAAAAACTTATCAAGCGTCTTGATCTATCTCTATAGATCTTGAAGCTCAATATGTAAGCAGCTTCACCGAAGTCTTTCTTTGAAAAACTCCTTTCAAACACTCCTTTATACTTTACAGAATAATTCTACATTATTTCTGATCAACAATATGTCATTCACATATACTTATCAGAAATGTTGTAGTGCTCCCACTCACTTTCTCGTAAATACAGGCTTCACCGCAAGTCTGTATAAAACTATATGCTTTGATCAACTTATCAAAGCGTATATTCCAACTCCGAGATGCTTGCACCAGTCCACAGATGGATCGCTGGAGCTTGCACATTTTGTTAGCACCTTTCGGATTGACAAAACCTTCTGGTTGCATCATATACAACTCTTCTTTAATAAATCCATTAAGGAATGCAGTTTTGTTTATCCGTTTGCCAGATTTCATAAAATGCGGCAATTACTAACATGATTCGGACAGACTCAAGCATAGATACGAGTGAGAAGCTCTCATCGTAGTCAACACCTTGAACTTGTCGAAAACCTTTTGTGACAATTCTAGCTTTGTAGATAGTAACACTACTACCAGCGTCCGTCTTCCTCTTGAATATCCATTTATTCTCAATTGCTTGCCGATCATCGGGCAAGTCAACCAAAGTCCAAACTTTGTTCTCATACATGGATCATATCTCAGATTTCATGGCCTCAAACCATTTCGCGGAATCCGGGCTCATCATCGCTTCCTCATAGTTCGTAGGTTCGTCATGGTCAAGTAACATGACCTCCAGAACAGGATTACCGTACCACTCTGGTGCGGATCTCACTCTGGTTTACCTACGAGATTTGGTAGTAACTTGATCTGAAGTTACATGATCATCATCATTAGCTTCCTCACTAATTGGTGTAGTAGTCACAGGAACAGAATTCTATGATGAACTACTTTCCAATAAGGGAGCAGGTACAGTTACCTCATCAAGTTCTACTTTCCTCCCACTCACTTCTTTCGAGAGAAACTCCTTCTCTAGAAAGGATCCATTATAAGAAACGAATGTCTTGCCTTAGGATCTGTGATAGAAGGTGTACCCAACAGTCTCCTTTGGGTTTCTCCGATTTGGGTTTGAGCTTATCAGGATGAAACTTTTTCACATAAGCATCACAACCCCAAACTTTAAGAAACGACTACTTTGATTTCTTGCTAAACCACAGTTCAGATTGTGTCGTCTCAACGGACTTAGATGGTGCCCCTTTTTAACGTGAATGCAGCTGTCTCTAATGCATAACCCCAAAACGATAGTGGTAGATCGGTAAGAGACATCATAGATCGCACTATATCTAATAAAGTACGGTTATGACGTTCGGACACACCATTACACTATGGTGTTCCATGTGGCATGAGTAGTGAAACTATTTCACATTGTTTTTAACTGAAGGCCAAACTCGTAACACAAATACTTTTCTCTACGATCAGATCATAGAAACTTTATTTTCTTGTTACGATGATTTTTCACTTCACTCTGAAATTCTTTGAACTTTTCAAATGTTTCAGACTTATGTTTCATCAAGTAGATATACTCATAATTTGCAAAATACTACCAGGACTAAGTTCATGATAAATTTAAGTTTAATTAATCATATTACTTAAGAACTCCCACTTAGATAGATATCCCTCTAATCCTCTAAGTGATCACGTGATCCAAATCAACTAAACCATAACCGGTCATCACGTGAGATGGAGTAGTTTTCAATGGTGAACATCGTCATGTTGATCATATCTACTATATGATTCACGCTCGACCTTTCGGTCTCTGTGTTCCGAGGCCATATCTGCATATGCTAGGCTCGTCAAGTTTAACCTGAGTATTCTGCGTGTGCAAAACTGGCTTGCATCCGTTGTAGATGGACGTAGAGCTTATCACACCCGATCATCACGTGGTGTCTGGGCACGACGAACTTTGGCAACGGTGCATACTCAGGGAGAACACTTCTTGATAATTTAGTGAGAGATCATCTTATAATGCTACCGTCAATCAAAGCAAGATAAGATGCATAAAAGATAAACATCACATGCAATCAATATAAGTGATATGATATGGCCATCATCATCTTGTGCTTGTGATCTCCATCTCCGAAGCACCGTCATGATCACCATCGTCACCGGCGCGACACCTTGATCTCCATCGTAGCATCGTTGTCGTCTCGCCGATCTTATGCTTCCACGACTATCACTACCGCTTAGTAATAAAGTAAAGCATTACATCGCGATTGCATTGCATACAATAAAGCGACAACCATATGGCTCCTGCCAGTTGCCGATAACTTGGTTACAAAACATGATCATCTCAGACAATAAAATCAGCATCATGCCTTGACCATATCACATCACAACATGCCCTGCAAAAACAAGTTTGACGTCCTCTACTTTGTTGTTGCAAGTTTTACGTGGCTGCTACGGGCTTAAGTAAGAACTCATCTCACCTACGCATCAAAACCACAACGATAGTTCGTCAAATAGACTCTGTTTTAACCTTCTCAAGGACCGGGCGTAGCCACACTTGGTTCAACTAAAGTTGGAGAGACAGTCGCCCGCAAGCCATCTATGTGCAAAGCACGTCGAGGGAACCGGTCTCGCGTAAGCGTACGCGTAAGGTTGGTCCGGGTGGTCTCGTCCAACAATACCGCTGAACCAAAGTATGACATGCTGGTAGGCAGTATGACTTGTATCGCCCACAACTCACTTGTGTTCTACTCGTGCAAATAACATCAAACCATAAAACCTAGGCTCTGATGCCACTGTTGGGGAACGTAGTAATTTCAAAAAAATTCCTACGCACACGCAAGATCATGGTGATGCATAGCAACGAGAGGGGAGAGTGTTGTCTACGTACCAACGCAGACCGACTGCGGAAGCGATCACACAACATAGAGGAAGTAGTCGTACGTCTTCCCGATCCGACCGATCCAAGCACCGTTACTCCGGCACCTCCGAGTTCTTAGCACACGTTCAACTCGATGACGATCCTCGGGCTCCGATCCAGCAAAGCGTCGAGGAAGAGTTCCGTCAGCACGACGGCGTGGTGACGATCTTGATGTACCACCGACGCAGGGCTTCGCCTAAGCACTACAACTGTATGATCGAGGTGGAATTTGGTGGCAGGGGGTACCGCACACGGCTAAGGAACGATCTCAAGGATCAACTTGTGTGTCTAGAGGTGCCCCCTGCCCCCGTATATAAAGGATAAAGGGGGGAGGCTGGCCGGCCAAGCTAGGAGGCGCAGGAGGAGTCCTACTCCTACCGGGAGTAGGACTCCCCCCCCCCCAATCCTATTCCTAATAGGATTCCCCAAAGGGGAAGAGAAAGAGAGAGGTGGCCGGCCCCTCTCCTAGTCCTAATAGGACTAGGGAGAGGGGGGGAGGCGCAGCCCTATGTGGGCTGCCCTCTCACCTTTCCACTAAGGCCCATGTTGGCCCATTTGGCTCCCGGGGGGGTTCCGGTAACCCTCCCGGTAATCCGGTAAAATACCGATTTCACCCGGAACACTTCCGATGTCCAAACATAGGCTTCCAATATATCAATCTTTATGTCTCGACCATTTCGAGACTCCTCGTCATGTCCGTGATCACATCCGGGACTCCGAACAACCTTCGGTACATCAAAATGCATAAACTCATAATAACTGTCATCGTAACGTTAAGCGTGCGGACCCTACGGTTCGAGAACAATGTAGACATGACCGAGACACGTCTCCGGTCAATAACCAATAGCGGGACCTGGATGCCCATATTGGCTCCTACATATTCTATGAAGATCTTTATCGGTCAGACCGCATAACAACATACGTTGTTACCTTTGTCATCGGTATGTTACTTGCCCGAGATTTGATCGTCGGTATCCAATACCTAGTTCAATCTCGTTACTGGCAAGTCTCTTTACTCGTTCCATAATACATCATCTCACAACTAACATCTTAGTTATAATGCTTGCAAGGCTTATGTGATGTGTATTACCGAGAGGGCCCAGAGGTACCTCTCCGACAATCGGAGTGACAAATCCTATTCTCGAAATACGCCAACCCAACATCTACCATTGGAAACACCTGTAGTACTCCTTTATAATCACCCAGTTACGTTGTGACGTTTGGTAGCACCCAAAGTGTTCCTCCAGCAAACGGGAGTTGCATAATCTCATAGTCATAGGAACATGTATAAGTCATGAAGAAAGCAATAGCAACATACTAAACGATCGGGTGCTAAGCTAATGAAATGGGTCATGTCAATCAGATCATTCAACTAATGATGTGATCCCGTTAATCAAATAACAACTCTTTGTTCATGGTTAGGAAACATAACCATCTTTGATTAACGAGCTAGTCAAGTAGAGGCATACTAGTGACACTCTGTTTGTCTATGTATTCACACATGTATTATGTTTTCCGGTTAATACAATTCTAGCATGAATAATAAACATTTATCATGATATAAGGAAATAAATAATAACTTTATTATTGCCTCTAGGGCATATTTCCTTCATTCTTCCCGATCCGACCGATCCAAGCACGGTTACTCCGGCACCTCCGAGTTCTTAGCACACGTACAGCTCGATGACGATCCCCGGGCTCCGATCCAGCAAAGCTTCGGGGAGGAGTTCCGTCAGCACGACGGCGTGATGACGATCTTGATGTTCTACCGACGCAGGGCTTCGCCTAAGCACTACAATGATATGATCGAGGTGGAATATGGTGGCAGGGGGCACCGCACACTGCTAAGGAACGATCTCAAAGATCAACTTGTGTGTCCTACGGTGCCCCCCTATCGAAGTCTTTCTTTGAACATCTCCTTTCAAACACTCCTTTATGCTTTACAGAATAATTCTACATTATTTCCGATCAACAATATGTCATTCACATATACTTATCAGAAATGTTGTAGTGCTCCTACTCACTTTCTTGTAAATACAGGCTTCACCGCAAGTCTGTATAAAACTATATGCTTTGATCAACTTATCAAAGCGTGTATTCCAACTCCGAGATGCTTGCACCAGTCCATAGATGAATCGCTGGAGCTTGCATATTTTGTTAGCACCTTTAGGATTGACAAAACCTACTAGTTGCATCATATACAACTCTTCTTTAAGGAATCCATTAAGGAATGTAGTTTTGTTTATCCATTTGCCAGATTTCATAAAATGCGGCAATTGCTAACATGATTCGGACAGACTTAAGCATAGATACGAGTGAGAAACTCTCATCGTAGTCAACACTTTGAACTTGTCGAAAACCTTTTGCGACAATTCTAGCTTTGTAGATAGTAACACTACTATCAACGTCCGTCTTCCTCTTGAAGACCCATTTATTTTCTATGGCTTGCCGATCATCGGGCAAGTCAACCAAAGTCCATACTTTGTTCTTATATATGAATCCCATCTCAGATTTCATGGCTTCTAACCACTTTGCGGAATCTGGGCTCACCATCGCTTCTTCATAGTTCGTAGGTTCATCATGATCTAGTAGCATGACTTCCAGAACTGGATTACCGTACCACTCTGGTGCGGATCTCACTCTGGTTGATCTACGAGGTTCAGTAGTATCTTGTCCTGAAGTTTCATGATCATCATCATTAGCTTCCTCACTAATTGGTATAGGTGTCGCAGAAACAGTTTTCTGTGATGTACTATTTTCCAATAAGGGAGCAGGTACAGTTACCTCGTCAAGTTCTACTTTCCTCCCACTCATTTTTTTCGAGAGAAACTCCTTCTCTAGAAAGTTTCCGAATATAGCAACAAAAGTCTTGCCTTCGGATTTGTGATAGAAGGTGTACCCAACAATATCCTTTTGGGTATCCTATGAAGACATATTTCTCTGATTTGGTTTTGAGCTTATCAGGATGAAACTTTTTCACATAAGCATTGCAACCCCAAACTTTAAGAAACGACAACTTTGGTTTCTTGCCAAACCACAATTCATACGGTGTCGTCTCAACATATTTAGATGGTGCCCTTTTAACATGAATGCAGCTGTCTCTAATGCATAACCCCAAAGCGATAGTGGTAGATCGGTAAGAGACATCATAGATTGCACTATATCCAATAAAGTACAGTTATGATGTTCGGACACACCATTATGCTGTGGAGTTCCATGTGGCATGAGTTTGTGAAACTATTCCACATTGTTTTAATTGAAGACCAAACTCGTAACTCAAATATTTGTCTCCGCGATCAGATCATAGAAACTTTATTTTCTTGTCACGATGATTTTTCACTTCACTCTGAAATTCTTTGAACTTTTCAAATGTTTCAGACTTATGTTTCATCAAGTAGATATACTCATATCTGCTCAAATCATCTGTGAAGATCAGAAAATAATGATACCTGTCGCGAGTCTCAATATTCATCGGACCACATACATCAGTATGTATGATTTCCAACAAATCTTTTGCTCGCTCCATTGTTCCGAAGAACAGAGTCTTAGTCATCTTGCCCATGAGGCATGGTTCGCAAGCATCAACCGATTCATAATCAAGTGATTCCAAAAGCCCATCAGCATGGAGTTTCTTCATGCGCTTTACACCAATATGACCTAAACGGCAGTGCTACAAATAAGTTGCACTATCATTATTAACTTTGCATCTTTTGGTTTCAATATTATGATTATGTGTATCACTACGATCGAGATCCAACGAACTATTTTCATTAGGTGTGTAACCATATAAGGTTTTATTCATGTAAACAGAACAACAATTTATTCTCTTACTTAAATGAATAGCCGTATTACAATAAACATGATCAAATCATATTCATGTTCAACGCAAACACCAAATAACACTTATTTAGGTTCAACACTAATCCCGAAATTATAGGGAGTGTGCGATGATGATCATATCAATTTTGGAACCACTTCCAACACACATCGTCACTTCACCCTTAACTAGTCTCTGTTTATTCTGCAACTCCCGTTTCGAGTTACTAATCTTAGCAACTGAACTAGTATCAAATACTGAGGTTTGCTATAAACACTAGTAAAGTACACATCAATAACATGTATATCAAATATACTTATGTTCACTTTGCCATCCTTCTTATCCGCCAATCACTTGGGGTAGTTCCGCTTCCAGTGACCAGTCCCTTTGCAGTAGAAGCACTTAGTCTCAGGCTTAGGACCAGACTTGGGCTTCTTCACTTGAGCAGCAACTCGCTTGCCGTTCTTCTTGAAGTTCCCCTTCTTCCCTCCGCCCTTTTCTTGAAACTAGTGGTCTTGTCTACCATCAACACTTGATATTTTTCTTGATTTCTACCTTCATCAATTTCCGCATTACGAAGAGCTTGGGAGTCGTTTCCGTTATCCCTTGCATATCATAGTTCATCACGAAGTTCTACTAACTTGGTGATGGTGACTAGAGAATTCTGTCAATCACTATCTTATCTGAAAGATTAACTCCCATTTGATTCAAGTGATTGTAGTACTCAGACAATCTGGGCACATGCTCACTAGTTGAGCGATTCTCCCCCATCTTTTAGCTATAGAACTTGTTGGAGACTTCATATCTCTCAACTCGGGTATTTGCTTGAAATATTAACTTCAACTCCTGGAACATCTCATATGCTCCATGACATTCAAAACGTCTTTGAAGTCCCGATTCTAAGCCATTAAGCATGGTGCACTAAACTATCAAGTAGTCATCATATTGAGCTAGCCAAACGTTCATAACGTCTGCATTTGCTCCTGCAATAGGTCTGTCACCTAGCGGTGCATCAAGGACATAATTCTTCTGTGCAGCAATGAGGATAAACCTCAGATTACGGATCCAATCCGTATCATTGCTACTAACATCTTTCAACACAATTTTCTCTAGGAACATATCAAAATAAACACAGGGAAGCAACAACGCGAGCCATTGATCTACAACATAATTTGCAAAATACTACCAGGACTAAGTTCATGATAAATTTAAGTTCAATTTAATCATATTACTTAAGAACTCCCACTTAGATAGACATCCCTCTAATCCTCTAAGTGATCACGTGATCCAAATCAACTAAACCATGTCCGATCATCATGTGAGATGGAGTAGTTTTATTGGTGAACATCACTATGTTGATCATATCTACTATATGATTCACGCTCGACCTTTCGGTCTCCGTGTTCCGAGGCCATATCTGTATATGCTTGGCTCGTCAAGTATAACCTGAGTATTCCGCGTGTGCAACTATTTTGCACCCGTTGTATTTGAACGTAGAGCCTATCACACCCGATCATCACGTGGTGTCTCAGCACGAAGAACTTTCGCAACGGTGCATACTCAGGGAGAACACTTCTTGATAATTAGTGAGAGATCATCTTAAAATGCTACCGTCAAACTAAGCAAAATAAGATGTATAAAAGATAAACATCATATGCAATCAAAATATGTGACATGATATGGCCATCATCATCTTGCTTCTTTGATCTCCATCTCCAAAGTACTGTCATGATCTATATCGTCACCGGCATGACACCATGATCTCCATCATCTTGATCTATATCAATGTGTCGTCACGTGGTCGTCTCGCCAACACTTGCTCTTGCAACTATTGCTATCGCATAGCGATAAAGTAAAGCAATTATTGGGCGCTTGCATCTTATGCAATAGACAGACAACCATAAGGCTTTTGCCAGTTGCCGATAACCTCAACAAAACATGATCATCTTATACAACAACTTATAACTCATCACGTTTTGACCATATCACATCACAACATGCCCTGCAAAAACAAGTTAGACGTCCTCTACTTTGTTGTTGCAAATTTTACGTGGCTGCTACGGGCTTAAGCAAGAACTCATCTCACCTACGCATCAAAACCACAACGATAGTTTGTCAAATAGACTCCGTTTTAACCTTCGCAAGGACCGGGCGTAGCCACACTCGATTCAACTAAAGTTGGAGAAACAGTCACCTGCAAGTCACCTATGTGCAAAGCACGTCGGGGAAACCGGTCTCGTGTAAGCGTACGCGTAATGTCGGTCCGGGCCGCTTCATCCAACAATACCGCCGAACCAAAGTATGACATGCTGGTAGGCAGTATGACTTATATCGCCCACAACTCACTTGTGTTCTACTCGTGCATATAACATCAAACCATAAAACCTAGGCTCGGATGCCACTGTTGGGGAACGTAGTAATTTCAAAATTTTCCTACGCACACGCAAGACCATGGTGATGCATAGCAACGAGGGGGAGAGTCTGATCTACGTACCCTTGTAGATCACAACGGAAGCGTTGACACAACGTAGAGGAAGTAGTCGTACGTCTTCTTCCCGATCCGACCGATCCAAGCACCGTTACTCCGGCACCTCCGAGTTCTTAACACACGTACAGCTCGATGACGATCCCCGGGCTCCGATCCAGCAAAGCTTCGGGGAGGAGTTCCGTCAGCACGACGGCGTGATGACGATCTTGATGTTCTACCGACGCAGGGCTTCGCCTAAGCACTACAACGATATGATCGAGGTGGAATATGGTGGCAGGGGGCACCGCACACGGCTAAGGAACGATCACGTGGATCAACTTGTGTGTCATGGGGTGCCCCCTGCCTCCGTATATAAAGGAGCAAGGGGGAGGGGCCGGCCGGCCTAGGAGGAGGCGCGCCAAGGGGAGTCCTACTCCCACCGGGAGTAGGACTCCTTCCTTCCTTGTTGGAGTAGGAGAAGGGGAAAGAGGGGGAGAGGAATAAGGAAAAGGGGGCTGCGCCCCTTGTCCAATTCGGACCAGAGGGGGGCGCAGGCCTCCTTTCTTTTGGCCTCTCTCCTCTATTCCCGTATGGCCCAATAAGGCCCATATACTCCCCGGCGAATTCCCGTAACTCTCCGGTACTCCGAAAAATACCCGAATCACTCGGAACCTTTCCGAAGTCCGAATATAGTCGTCCAATATATCGATCTTTACGTCTCGATCATTTCGAGACTCCTCGTCATGTCCCCGATCTCATCCGGGACTCCGAACTCCTTCGGTACATCAAAACTCATAAACTCATAATATAACTGTCATCGAAACCTTAAGCGTGCGGACCCTACGGTTCGAGAACAATGTAGACATGACCGAGACACGTCTCCGGTCAATAACCAATAGCGGGACCTGGATTCCCATATTGGCTCCTACATATTCTACGAAGATCTTTATCGGTGAGACCGCATAACAACATACGTTGTTCCCTTTGTCATCGGTATGTTACTTGCCCGAGATTCGATCGTCGGTATCCAATACCTAGTTCAATCTCGTTACCGGCAAGTCTCTTTACTCGTTCCGTAATTCAACATCCCGCAACTAACTCATTAGTTGCAATGCTTGCAAGGCTTTAAGTGATGTGCATTACCGAGAGGGCCCAGAGATACCTCTCCGACAATCGGAGTGACAAATCCTAATCTCGAAATACGCGAACCCAACATCTACCTTTGGAGACACCTGTAGTACTCCTTTATAATCACCCAGTTACGTTGTGACGTTTGGTAGTACCCAAAGTGTTCCTCTGGTAAACGGGAGTTGCATAATCTCATAGTCATAGGAACATGTATAAGTCATGAAGAAAGCAATAGCAACATACGAAACGATCGGGTGCTAAGCTAATGGAATGGGTCATGTCAATTAGATCATTCATCTAATGATGTGATCCCATTAATCAAATAACAACTCTTTGTCCATGGTTAGGAAACATAACCATCTTTGATTAACGAGCTAGTCAAGTAGAGGCATACTAGTGACACTCTGTTTGTCTATGTATTCACACATGTATTATGTTTCTGGTTAATACAATTCTAGCATGAATAATAAATATTTATCATGATATAAGGAAATAAATAATAACTTTATTATTGCCTCTAGGGCATATTTCCTTCAGTCTCCCACTTGCACTAGAGTCAATAATCTAGATCACATCACCATGTGATTAACATCGATAGTTCACATCATCATGTGATTAACACCCATAGTTCACATCGCCATGTGACCAACACCCAAAGGGTTTACTAGATTCAGTAATCTAGTTCACATCGCTATGTGATTAACACCCAAAGAGTACTAAGGTGTGATCATGTTTTGCTTGTGAGAGAATCTTAGTCAACGGGTCTGCCATATTCAGATCCACATGTATTTTGCAAATTTCTATGTCAACAATGCTCTGCATGGAGCTACTGTAGCTAATTGCTCCCACTTTCAATATGTATCTAGACCGAGACTTAGAGTCATCTAGATTAGTGTCCAAACTTGCATCGGTGTAACCCTTTACGACGAACCTTTTTATCACGTCCATAATCGAGAAACATATCCTTATTTCACTAAGGATAATTCTGACCGCTGTCCAGTGATCTACTCCTAGATCACTATTGTACTCCCTTGCCAAATCAGTGCAGGGTATACAATAGATCTGGTATACAGCATGACATACTTTATAGAACCTATGGCCAAGGCATAGGGAATGACTTTCATTCTCTTTCTATCTTCTGCCGTGGTCGGGCTTTGAGTCTTACTCAACTTCACACCTTATAATACATGCAAGAACTCTTTCTTTGACTGCTCCATTTTGAACTACTTCAAAATCTTGTCAAGGTATGTACTCATTGAAAAAACTTATCAAGCGTCTTGATCTATCTCTATTGATCTTGAAGCTCAATATGTAAGCAGCTTCACCGAAGTCTTTCTTTGAACATCTCCTTTCAAACACTCCTTTATGCTTTACAGAATAATTCTACATTATTTCCGATCAACAATATGTCATTCACATATACTTATCAGAAATGTTGTAGTGCTCCCACTCACTTTCTTGTAAATACAGGCTTCACCGCAAGTCTGTATAAAACTATATGCTTTGATCAACTTATCAAAGCGTGTATTCCAACTCCGAGATGCTTGCACCAGTCCATAGATGAATCGCTGGAGCTTGCATATTTTGTTAGCACCTTTAGGATTGACAAAACCTACTGGTTGCATCGTATACAACTCTTCTTTAAGGAATCCATTAAGGAATGTAGTTTTGTTTATCCATTTGCCAGATTTCATAAAATGCGGCAATTGCTAACATGATTCGGACAGACTTAAGCATAGATACGAGTGAGAAACTCTCATCGTAGTCAACACTTTGAACTTGTCGAAAACCTTTTGCGACAATTCTAGCTTTGTAGATAGTAACACTACTATCAACGTCCGTCTTCCTCTTGAAGACCCATTTATTTTCTATGGCTTGCCGATCATCGGGCAAGTCAACCAAAGTCCATACTTTGTTCTTATATATGAATCCCATCTCAGATTTCATGGCTTCTAACCACTTTGCGGAATCTGGGCTCACCATCGCTTCTTCATAGTTCGTAGGTTCATCATGATCTAGTAGCATGACTTCCAGAACTGGATTACCGTACCACTCTGGTGCGGATCTCACTCTGGTTGATCTACGAGGTTCAGTAGTATCTTGTCCTGAAGTTTCATGATCATCATCATTAGCTTCCTCACTAATTGGTATAGGTGTCGCAGAAACAGTTTTCTGTGATGTACTATTTTCCAATAAGGGAGCAGGTACAGTTACCTCGTCAAGTTCTACTTTCCTCCCACTCATTTTTTCCGAGAGAAACTCCTTCTCTAGAAAGTTTCCGAATATAGCAACAAAAGTCTTGCCTTCGGATTTGTGATAGAAGGTGTACCCAACAATATCCTTTTGGGTATCCTATGAAGACATATTTCTCTGATTTGGTTTTGAGCTTATCAGGATGAAACTTTTTCACATAAGCATTGCAACCCCAAACTTTAAGAAACGACAACTTTGGTTTCTTGCCAAACCACAATTCATACGGTGTCGTCTCAACAGATTTAGATGGTGCCCTTTTAACATGAATGCAGCTGTCTCTAATGCATAACCCAAAGCGATAGTGGTAGATCGGTAAGAGACATCATAGATTGCACTATATCCAATAAAGTACAGTTATGATGTTCGGACACACCATTATGCTGTGGAGTTCCATGTGGCATGAGTTTGTGAAACTATTCCACATTGTTTTAATTGAAGACCAAACTCGTAACTCAAATATTTGTCTCCGCGATCAGATCGTAGAAACTTTATTTTCTTGTCACGATGATTTTTCACTTCACTCTGAAATTCTTTGAACTTTTCAAATGTTTCAGACTTATGTTTCATCAAGTAGATATACTCATATCTGCTCAAATCATCTGTGAAGATCAGAAAATAATGATACCTGTCGCGAGTCTCAATATTCATCGGACCACATACATCAGTATGTATGATTTCCAACAAATCTTTTGCTCGCTCCATTGTTCCGAAGAACAGAGTCTTAGTCATCTTGCCCATGAGGCATGGTTCGCAAGCATCAACCGATTCATAATCAAGTGATTACAAAAGCCCATCAACATGGAGTTTCTTCATGCGCTTTACACCAATATGACCTAAACGGCAGTGCTACAAATAAGTTGCACTATCATTATTAACTTTGCATCTTTTGGTTTCAATATTATGATTATGTGTATCACTATGATCGAGATCCAACGAACTATTTTCATTAGGTGTGTAACCATATAAGGTTTTATTCATGTAAATAGAACAACAATTTATTCTCTTACTTAAATGAATAGCCGTATTACAATAAACATGATCAAATCATATTCATGTTCAACGCAAACACCAAATAACACTTATTTAGGTTCAACACTAATCCCGAAATTATAGGGAGTGTGCGATGATGATCATATCAATTTTGGAACCACTTCCAACACACATCGTCACTTCACCCTTAACTAGTCTCTGTTTATTCTGCAACTCCCGTTTCGAGTTACTAATCTTAGCAACTGAACTAGTATCAAATACTGAGGGTTTGCTATAAACACTAGTAAAGTACACATCAATAACATGTATATCAAATATACTTATGTTCACTTTGCCATCCTTCTTATCCGCCAATCACTTGGGGTAGTTCCGCTTCCAGTGACCAGTCCCTTTGCAGTAGAAGCACTTAGTCTCAGGCTTAGGACCAGACTTGGGCTTCTTCACTTGAGCAGCAACTCGCTTGCCGTTCTTCTTGAAGTTCCCCTTCTTCCCTCCGCCCTTTTCTTGAAACTAGTGGTCTTGTCTACCATCAACACTTGATATTTTTCTTGATTTCTACCTTCGTCAATTTCCGCATTACGAAGAGCTTGGGAGTCGTTTCCGTTATCCCTTGCATATCATAGTTCATCACGAAGTTCTACTAACTTGGTGATGGTGACTAGAGAATTCTGTCAATCACTATCTTATCTGGAAGATTAACTCCCATTTGATTCAAGTGATTGTAGTACTCAGACAATCTGGGCACATGCTCACTAGTTGAGCGATTCTCCTCCATCTTTTAGCTATAGAACTTGTTGGAGACTTCATATCTCTCAACTCGGGTATTTGCTTGAAATATTAACTTCAACTCCTGGAACATCTCATATGCTCCATGACATTCAAAACGTCTTTGAAGTCCCGATTCTAAGCCATTAAGCATGGTGCACTAAACTATCAAGTAGTCATCATATTGAGCTAGCCAAACGTTCATAATGTCTGCATTTGCTCCTGCAATAGGTCTGTCACCTAGCGGTGCATCAAGGACATAATTCTTCTGTGCAGCAATGAGGATAAACCTCAGATTACGGATCCAATCCGTATCATTGCTACTAACATCTTTCAACACAATTTTCTCTAGGAACATATCAAAATAAACACAGGGAAGCAACAACGCGAGCCATTGATCTACAACATAATTTGCAAAATACTACCAGGACTAAGTTCATGATAAATTTAAGTTCAATTTAATCATATTACTTAAGAACTCCCACTTAGATAGACATCCCTCTAATCCTCTAAGTGATCACGTGATCCAAATCAACTAAACCATGTCCGATCATCATGTGAGATGGAGTAGTTTTATTGGTGAACATCACTATGTTGATCATATCTACTATATGATTCACGCTCGACCCTTCGGTCTCCGTGTTCCGAGGCCATATCTGTATATGCTTGGCTCGTCAAGTATAACCTGAGTATTCCGCGTGTGCAACTATTTTGCACCCGTTGTATTTGAACGTAGAGCCTATCACACCCGATCATCACGTGGTGTCTCAGCACGAAGAACTTTCGCAACGGTGCATACTCAGGGAGAACACTTCTTGATAATTAGTGAGAGATCATCTTAAAATGCTACCGTCAAACTAAGCAAAATAAGATGTATAAAAGATAAACATCATATGCAATCAAAATATGTGACATGATATGGCCATCATCATCTTGCTTCTTTGATCTCCATCTCCAAAGTACTGTCATGATCTATATCGTCACCGGCATGACACCATGATCTCCATCATCTTGATCTATATCAATGTGTCGTCACGTGGTCGTCTCGCCAACACTTGCTCTTGCAACTATTGCTATCGCATAGCGATAAAGTAAAGCAATTATTGGGCGCTTGCATCTTATGCAATAGACAGACAACCATAAGGCTTTTGCCAGTTGCCGATAATCTCAACAAAACATGATCATCTTATACAACAACTTATAAATCATCACGTTTTGACCATATCACATCACAACATGCCCTGCAAAAACAAGTTAGACGTCCTCTACTTTGTTGTTGCAAATTTTACGTGGCTGCTACGGGCTTAAGCAAGAACTCATCTCACCTACGCATCAAAACCACAACGATAGTTTGTCAAATAGACTCCGTTTTAACCTTCGCAAGGACCGGGCGTAGCCACACTCGATTCAACTAAAGTTGGAGAAACAGTCACCCGCAAGTCACCTATGTGCAAAGCACGTCGGGGAAACCGGTCTCGCGTAAGCGTACGCGTAATGTCGGTCCGGGCCGCTTCATCCAACAATACCGCCGAACCAAAGTATGACATGCTGGTAGGCAGTATGATTTATATCGCCCACAACTCACTTGTGTTCTACTCGTGCATATAACATCAAACCATAAAACCTAGGCTCGGATGCCACTGTTGGGGAACGTAGTAATTTCAAAATTTTCCTACGCACACGCAAGATCATGGTGATGCATAGCAACGAGGGGGAGAGTCTGATCTACGTACCCTTGTAGATCACAACGGAAGCGTTGACACAACGTAGAGGAAGTAGTTGTACGTCTTCTTCCCGATCCGACCGATCCAAGCACCGTTACTCCGGCACCTCCGAGCTCTTAGCACACGTACAGCTCGATGACGATCCCCGGGCTCCGATCCAGCAAAGCTTCGGGGAGGAGTTCCGTCAGCACGACGGTGTGATGACGATCTTGATGTTCTACCGACGCAGGGCTTCGCCTAAGCACTACAACGATATGATCGAGGTGGAATATGGTGGCAGGGGGCACCGCACACGGCTAAGGAACGATCACGTGGATCAACTTGTGTGTCATGGGGTGCCTCCTGCCTCCGTATATAAAGGAGCAAGGGGAAGGGGCCGGCCGGCCTAGGAGGAGGCGCGCCAAGGGGAGTCCTACTCCCACCGGGAGTAGGACTCCTTCCTTCCTTGTTGGAGTAGGAGAAGGGGAAAGAGGGGGAGAGGAATAAGGAAAAGGGGGCTGTGCCCCTTGTCCAATTCGGACCAGAGGGGGGCGCAGGCCTCCTTTCTTTTGGCCTCTCTCCTCTATTCCCGTATGGCCCAATAAGGCCCATATACTCCCCGGCGAATTCCCGTAACTCTCCGGTACTCCGAAAAATACCCGAATCACTCGGAACCTTTCCGAAGTCCGAATATAGTCGTCCAATATATCGATCTTTACGTCTCGACCATTTTGAGACTCCTCGTCATGTCCCCGAACTCATCCGGGACTCCGAACTCCTTCGGTACATCAAAACTCAAAAACTCATAATATAACTGTCATCGAAACCTTAAGCGTGCGGACCCTACGGTTCGAGAACAATGTAGACATGACCGAGACACGTCTCCGGTCAATAACCAATAGCGGGACCTGGATGCCCATATTGGCTCCTACATATTCTACGAAGATCTTCGGTCAGACCGCATAACAACATACGTTGTTCCCTTTGTCATCGGTATGTTACTTGCCCGAGATTCGATCGTCGGTATCCAATACCTAGTTCAATCTCGTTACCGTCCAGTCTCTTTACTCGTTCCGTAATTCAACACCCCGCAACTAACTCATTAGTTGCAATGCTTGCAAGGCTTTAAGTGATGTGCATTACCGAGAGGGCCCAGAGATACCTCTCCGACAATCGGAGTGACAAATCCTAATCTCGAAATACGCCAACCCAACATCTACCTTTGGAGACACCTGTAGTACTCCTTTATAATCACCCAGTTACGTTGTGACGTTTGGTAGTATCCAAAGTGTACCTCCGGTAAACGGGAGTTGCATAATCTCATAGTCATAGGAACATGTATAAGTCATGAAGAAAGCAATAGCAACATACTAAACGATCGGGTGCTAAGCTAATGGAATGGGTCATGTCAATCAGATCGTTCATCTAATGATGTGATCCTATTAATCAAATAACAACTCTTTATCCATGGTTAGGAAACATAACCATCTTTGATTAACGAGCTAGTCAAGTAGAGGCATACTAGTGACACTCTGTTTGTCTATGTATTTACACATGTATTATGTTTCCGGTTAATACAATTCTAGCATGAATAATAAATATTTATCATGATATGAGGAAATAAATAATAACTTTATTATTGCCTCTAGGGCATATTTCCTTCACCTATCCTAATGAACTATGACAATCAAACTGTGATCGTCAAGATAAACAGTTCTAAGGACAATATGAAGTCCTCAAGCCATGTGAAGAGGAGACTAAAATCTGTCAGAAAATTGAGGAACTCTGGAGTTATTACGTTGGATTATATCCAAACGTCAAAAAACTTGGGAGATCCCGTCACAAAGGGTCTATCACGTAATGTGATAGATAATGCATCGATGGAGATGGGTTTGAGACCCACCGCATGAGTTGTCCATAGTAGTAACTGTTGGGGAACGCAGTAATTTCAAAAAAATTCCTACGCACACGCAAGATCATGGTGATGCACAGCAACGAGAGGGGAGAGTGTTGTCTATGTACCAACGCAGACCGACTGCGGAAGCGATCACACAACGTAGAGGAAGTAGTCGTACGTCTTCTTCCCGATCCGACCGATCCAAGCACCGTTACTCCGGCACCTCCGAGTTCTTAGCACACGTTCAGCTCGATGACGATCCCCGGGCTCCGATCCAGCAAAGCTTCGGGGAAGAGTTCCGTCAGCACGACGGCGTGATGACGATCTTGATGTACTACTGACGCAGGGCTTCGCCTAAGCACTACAACGGTACGATCGAGGTGGAATTTGGTGGCAGGGGGCACCGCACACGGCTAAGGAGCGATCTCAAGGATCAAGTTGTGTGTCTTGGGGTGCCCCCTGCCCCCGTATATAAAGGTTGGAGGAGGGGGGCCGGCCGGCCAAGGGAGGGGAGGCGCAGGGGAGTCCTACTCCCACCGGGAGTAGGACTCCTCCCCCCAATCCTAATCCAATTAGGACTCCCGGGGGGGAAAAGAGAGAGAAGGGGGGCCGGCCCCTTATCCTATTCCTAATAGGACTTGGGGAAGGGGGGGCGCCGGCCAGCTTGGGCCTTTTCCCTTTTTCTCTTTTTTCCACTAAGGCCCAATAGGCCCATTAGTCTCCCGGGGGGTTCCGGTAACCCTCCCGGTATTCCGGTAAAATTCCGATTTCACCCGGAACACTTCCGATGTCCAAACATAGGCTTCCAATATATCAATCTTTACGTCTTGACCATTTCGAGACTCCTCGTCATGTCCGTGATCTCATCCGGGACTCCGAACAACCTTCGGTACATCAAAATGCATAAACTCATAATAACTGTCATCGTAACGTTAAGCGTGCGGACCCTACGGTTCGAGAACAATGTAGACATGACCGAGACACGTCTCCGGTCAATAACCAATAGCGGGACCTGGATGCCCATATTGGCTCCTACATATTCTATGAAGATCTTTATCGGTCAGACCGCATAACAACATACGTTGTTCCCTTTGTCATCGGTATGTTACTTGCCCGAGATTCGATCGTCGGTATCCAATACCTAGTTCAATCTCGTTACCGGCAAGTCTCTTTACTCGTTCCGTAATGCATCATCTCACAACTAACATTTTAGTTGCAGTGCTTGCAAGGCTTATGTGATGTGCATTACCGAGAGGGCCCAGAGATACCTCTCCGACAATCGGAGTGACAAACCCTAATCTTGAAATACGCCAACCCAACATCTACCATTGGAGACACCTGTAGCACTCCTTTATAATCACCCAGTTACGTTGTGACGTTTGGTAGTACCCAAAGTGTTCCTCCGGTAAACGGGAGTTGCATAATCTCATAGTTATAGGAACATGTATAAGTCATGAAGAAAGCAATAGCAACATACTAAACGATCGGGTGCTAAGCTAATGGAATGGGTCATGTCAATCAGATCATTCTACTAATGATGTGACCTCGTTAATCAAATAACAACTCCTTGTTCATGGTTAGGAAACATAACCATCTTTGATTAACGAGCTAGTCAAGTAGAGGCATACTAGTGACACTCTGTTGGTCTATGTATTCACACATGTATTATGTTTCCGGTTAATACAATTCTAGCATGAATAATAAACATTTATCATGATGTAAGGAAATAAATAATAACTTTATTATTGCCTCTAGGGCATATTTCCTTTAGTAACCCACTCTATGTGATCAGAGATCCCGTGAAATAGAAGTGGGAGACAAGCTGTTGGTCAGCTGGGAGGAGAGTGTCCCTATATTAACTATCCCACTCCGTGAAGATGCAATACTCTCCTGGTCTGCATGGCAGGTTGATACTTATCTTAATGTGTTCCAAGTGGCTTATTCGGGTAAGCAAAGATGTTGTCCTGCAGAACATCTTCTAAGGAACACACCTATGTGAATTTGACTGTTAACATCGCAGTCTATGAGAATTAGGTGTTCTCTAGTAAATTCATGAAAGGCCCTGGAGTATGACGTATACGCTCCACCCGCGGGGAAGCCTTGCAGCAGCCCAGTATCGGTCAATTTGTGTGAAACTAGTTTCACAAAAAACTTGTAGTTCAAGGCATAGTCCACTATTCAAGTTGTGATCTAGTGTAGCATAAATCTCTAAGTGGAAGTTCAACTTCACAGTCTCCACTAAGCACCGGTATATAAACAATGTTTTGAAACTAAATGATGAGATGTGCCAATGAGACTTTGTGGGGGATTGTTGAAATTTTGCTAGTAGGCCTTTGGCCCAAAGCCCAACTAAAATTCTGAAATTCTCTTGGCCCATTCATGCACACATGTGAGTGGAGTGAGTGAGGCTAAAGTTTAGTCCCACCTCATCAGTTGAGAGAGAGCTGCACCTCTTTATAAGGTGAGCTCTTCTACTACTTGTATGAGCATGAGAAGAGGAGACCTACACGCGCGCTCCTCCTCCTCGCTCGCCTCGCCATGCCTCGTCACGACGCGCCGCGGGTTATGGGATTGAGCCAAGCCGAGGACAGAGCTATGCACGTTGTCTATATTTTTGCTGCACGGGAAAATTAATAAGTCATTAATTAATAATTAACGGGCGCGTTAATTACTGAACCATTTTCCGATTCTTTTGGATCGTGATGACTCAGACGTGGGTTTGCTCCCACGACCTACCCAGCCCGCATTATATAGTCAGGCAGACGTCTATCCTAGCGGTAGCCGCTTTGTATGGTTTCTCACCACCGTTTTAGATCATTGCGCCGTCCAGCAAGTCTTCTCCATCCCTCCTTTCGGCGTGCATCGGGAGAAGGGACAGCAGGCCTCCGGAACCCCGCCTCTCGTGATCTTGTACGGGAGAGGGGCGATCAGGTTTTTGGGAAGCGCACTCGCGCGACTGCTGGCAGCGACGACTTTGCGAACGACGACTTCTTCCCCGACCTCGGCAACCTCATCCTCGACGACATGGGCGACAACGTCACGCCGGCGGTGCTGCACGCGCTGCGCCGTATGTGATTCTATCCTTCCTGTTCGAGATCGTGGTAGAATCCATATTTCTAGTATGTGCCCTAGATGTGATTTGTTCATCTGCTATGCTAGTTCGCATGATTAGTTTAATCTCTGCTATTGCTGTCACGATCTATTTCCTATTTATTTGGATTAAATCTCGTAATAATTTGCTCATATTTCCAACAGTTTCTACAGCCTGCCCGGTTCCGTGTTCCGGTCGTTGCCGGTCCACCTCGACGGCCACCGGCAACGCCCTATAGTAAAATCAGGATTGAACATGAAATTGAAGATAAATTTGCTAAAGACACGCAATAAATAAGGACATGCATGACAAGAAATAAATTAAAGACCCAATAACGACGGATATAAAATAAATAAAAAAGAAAATGTAGCGGAGATCCGATAAAGATGAGATGTTGGGCTATTCTCTTGTACGTAAGAAGAAGAAAAGGAGGACATACACGAAAAAGGGTAAAAAGAAAGCATGCATGAAAAAAAGACAAATTTGATAAGATATATATGACATGTATGGTAAAAAATAGTGATAAAATAGAGACGCAAGTACCCGCGTCAACAGAAGACCATACAAAATGTTCTTTTCTAGACAAAAAATATCTCTTTTTATGACTAAAAAATCTTTTATCTTTTTAACAACTCTTCATTTATTTAAGAAATAGCTACAAATTCTTAGATTATAGAACATTTTTGTAAATTAAGAGCATGTGGTATTTTTTTATCCCGTTGCAACGCACAGGCCTTTTTGCTAGTTCATATCATAAACATTAAAGTACATCATAAAGACTGACATGACAAAACTGAAAAGACAGCAGAACGTCTCTGAGCTTGACACAAATGCCCATCACATGCCTCCGGCACCACCATAGCAGCCACCGAAAGAAAAAAAATTATGGATCACCTTTTCACCCGAGTTCAATACGGCTGCATCGCTCATATGCATCTTTGCGAACCTCTAAGGTGGCTCGTCAAAGACGAAACCATTGCTGTTGAATGAATCAAACCAAGGCAACACTCCGGACACACCATCATATATGGAGCAATTACCTAGTGTAGCAGCAAACGCAATCAGCTACATGGAAAGGCGCTACCAGAAGATGCATATGCCGTCAGGCGACCTGCACGTCCAAAGTGCGAATTTCGTACGTACTCACCGGAAGCAGACCATGCTTCGTGTCACCATGTACAATGGCTAGTGGGACTGTGTGTGACTCTCACGACCATGTACAACAAGAGCGTCAAATCAAAAGAACCCGTGCAACAGCAATGCTACATGCACGGACTAATAGGGGGGTTTACGGAGCGGTTGTGACTTGTTAGATGTTGATTGGATTAAGGAAGAGGAAACGGCCCCACCCACCTGAAAATCAGGGGGTGAATAGAATTAGACTTTTTTTTTGAGGTGGTGAATAGAATTAGAAGGAAGGGCCCGTAATGCCCCGTAATGAGTCAGTGCGTTTAGCATTTTTGGTGCAAATATATAGTACCACTCACTTGCATTCCAACCAGGCCCATTTTGTTCAGGATCACCAGAACTTTGCGATATCACAGTTTATGTTTTTCCGTGCCCCTCCCTATACGAAGAGTATGTACTTCCAATCATTTTTTATGCAGCATGCAGTATGACGTTGAAATAGTCCGCGTGGTAGTAACTGAGCTGGGCCAAATCGAAGGGGTGAAGATATATATCACACCCGTAGGATCATCGGCCAGGAAGGAATCTAGTCCGAGAGAGATGTTCGTGCGGCGCGTTAGCCACGAATCAGACTCACGACCCCTCTCTGGTGGACGCACACAGCTAGCCGTTGCAGCAGATGTTTGTGACGAATACACATCGAACACTTTATAACTACCTATATTCTGATTTTTTTTAAATTCAATCAATTTTTTACATGCACTACAACTTTAGAAAACATGCGAATAATTTTTGAGTTTATAAATAAATTATAAAACGGGAACACTTCAATTTATGTACAATTTTGAAAAAACGGGAACATTTCTAAAAATTCGAAACATTTTTGGACCAACACGAGTAAAAAAATATGAACAAATTCTGAATTTGTTAACGAATTTTTAAAAGGGAACATTTTTTGAAATTCTGAATAAAGCTTGAAAAATAGAAATATTATATAAATTCTGAACAAATTTTGACTAACACGAACATTTTATGTAAAAATATGGGCAATTTTTGAATTTTTGTGAATTTCTTGTAAAAATGGGAACAGACAAATTTTGAAAACAGGAACAATTTTTTAAAAAACCGATTTTTTATAATACGAACACTATTAAAAAACCATGGAAATTTTCTTAAATTGGAGACGATTTTTCAATTTAAAACATTATTTTAAAAATTTGAACAATTCTGTAAAAAACAAGAACAATTTTTTAAATTCTAAGAAAATATTTCAAATTTCCAAAAAAATAAAATTGAAAATGATAAAAGGAAAACTAAACGAAAAAGAAAAGGAAGAAAGAAATTGGAAAAAGGAGAGAGAAAAAAACAAACACGTCATAAGGAGAAAAGAAAGAAAAAAACAGTTCACAAACCTCCTAGAAGGTTCCGAAAACTAAAAAATATTGGAACATGAAAGATATGTAAAGGGGCGGCCAAGCCGATCTTTGCATGTGCATAAGGTCCATTTTTTGAATGATTTTCTGTTCGCCTTTTCTGATGAAGAACATCGGTCTTGGTGGTTACTGTACTGGTTTCTTTCGGTATTATTTTATTTTTCACTTTCTTTAATTTTTTTCTTTCGGCTCTCTACTTCTTTAACATTTTTCTTCATTCTTATCTTCATTCGCCGGTTTTTTTTCTTTCACAGTTTTCACTGGATTTTTCTTTTCTTTCTTTTTTCTTCGTCTTCTTTGTTCTATCTTGGTTTTTATGAGGTTTTCGGTTTTCTTTCTCTGTTTTTTCTTGGTTTCTATCGGTTTTGTTTCTTTCTTTCTTAGTTTTTGAATACATTGTCAACATCTTTTCTATTCATGTTTTTAATATTTTTTAAATGCTTGATTAACATTTATTGAGTACATGATCAACAAATTTTTTCTATACACATTTTTAGCATTATCAAATGTTTGCTTGACATTTTTTAAATACAAGATTAATAATTTTCTAATGCATGGTCAACATTTTTCTTTATACATTTACATTTTTCCAATGCTTGATTAACATATTTCAAATACGAGTTTACGATTTTTTGAATAAAAGAAAGGATTACTTTTTTAATACATGGTAAACATTTTTCCTATACTCATTTAACACTTTTCAAATGCTTGATTAAAAATTCAAATATATTTTAAACATTCTTTGAATACATGGTAAAATTTGTTCTAATACTTGATTACCATTTTTCAAATACTTGTTGAACAGTTTTTCAAATGCTTGATTAACAATTTTTAGATACATGATCAACTTTTTTCACATGCATTTTTTTTTGTATACATTAGAAACATTTAATATTTTTCAAATGCTTGGTTAACATTTTCAAATGTTTCTATCAAAAATGTTTTTTGTAATATATTTATTTAGTATATTTGGAAGTATAAACGAAAGGAAAGAGAAAAGAAACAAGAAAACTGAAACAAAAAAGTACATGGATTTAGAAGAAAAAAACAAGGTTGTGGCCTTCCACACATCCGGGTCTGCCCATTTAGGGAGGTGCTTTACGTGAGAGTGCGCTAAGTCTCGCTATAACAGCGTGTTTGGTAACAACAGGGAGAGGGCATGGGAGTTTAGCGATGGGAATTTGCCAAGGGATTATACATGGGAAGTTGATTTGAAGTCCTATTCCTCTGTTTTTATGTGGAGGCAATTAAAGGTGGGAATTTAAGAGATAATTAACTACCCCTATTTAGTTGGTGGGATTAGGCAGAGAAATAACCAACTTTCAACGTTAAACGCCACCCCTCACCACGTCCCAACTAACAAAACGTTTTTTTCTCTGTCAATTCCCGATCCCCGATTAAATTACCAGCCCCCCCCCCCTAGGGAAGAGATTTGAAGGAGTTCGGCCTCTTAATTCCCCTTCCCCTTCCCTTCTTAATTCCCATGTCCCTGAATCAATCAAAGGATTTAAAGTGCCACTTACCTTAAACTCCCATTCCCTGTTTTCAACTCCCCCCAACCAAACACGCTGTAAGGAGATATAGCGCTACCCTACGGATTAGCCTCTATTTGGCCAGTTGACCTTCAACCTAGTATGCGTCGACTAGTTGACCATTTGACAACTAACCAGATGACATTTAATGCTAATCATGGATCTAAAAATCATAATTTGAAAAAAATCATGAATTCTGAAATGTTATGATATTTGAAAAAAAAGTTCATAAATTTTGAAATCAAAAATTCAGAAAAATATTTTAAATGTGAAAGAAGTTCACGAATTTGAATAAAACTTCTCGAGTTTTAAAAAGTTCACAAAATTGGAAAAATCTTCTTGAATTTGGAAAAAGTTCACAGATTGACAAAATGTTCATGAATTCAAAAAAGTTGATAGATTAAAAAAATGTTTGTGAATTTGTAAAAAAATCATTAATTTGAAAAGATTAATGAATTTAGAAATAAATAGCAGATTGAAAAAATATTCATGAATTCAAAAAATTGCGAAATTGAAAAATAAAAAAGTAAAAGATATAAAAAGAAAAACATAAAATGAAATAAGAGAAACCGAGAAAAACCCATGCTAGAAAAAATTGAAAGAAAAACCGCAAAGAAAAATAGGTGACTAAAAAAGCACCACATGGGCCAGCCCATATAGGAACCAGAGCGTTGTGTACCATTTGCACATAAACCTTTGCTATATGTGCTTTTTTGCCGGGGTGCTATAAGTGTTGTATAGGAAATGTGGAGATCTCCATCGTTTCTCCCATGTCTACTTATTCTTCCTCACCTTCGCATCTATTGTAAGGAGTCGGACACTGAAAAACAACAAAAACCAATTATCAACATTAAGTAGCAGTTTGGATCTACTTTCTCAAGTTTGTGTGTCCTTAGCTGCGACGGTTTCAAAGTCAAGGTGAATGTGGCATGAAATAAAAGTCCTATGGATTATCTCTATTACGATGCACGCTTGGTGAGGTGGCTGACACCAGAATGTATCTACTGTTCTAGTTTCACAAATTATCCTCCGACATTTGCACTGTGTTATCGATTTGTATCACTTCATTGAAAGTTCTCTCGAGGAGATGAAGGACAAGAATGAAGAGGAGGAGAAGGGGTTTAAGAAAAGGCTCTTCTACAACGAAAACAAGCCTTAAAAAGAGGACAAGGAAGTCAAAGACTTCACTGTGGAAGAGTACAACTTAGAAGCCTTCGGCTCCAATGAAAAAGTTGGGATCACCGCCTTACCGGGCTAGCCATATGTACACCATCCAAGCTCGCCTCCTTTTTCAAGTTCGAATGCTCCAAAGATGTGGATGATCACCACATTTGGCTCATGGCAAGAGAGAGCAATGAACATACTGAAGGAAATATGCCCTAGAGGCAATAATAAAGTTATTATTTATTTCCTCATATATCATGATAAATGTTTATTATTAATGCTAGAATTGTACTAACCGGAAACATAATACATGTGTGAATACATAGACAAACAAAGTGTCACTAGTATGCCTCTACTTGACTAGCTCGTTAATCAAAGATGGTTATGTTTCCTAACCTTGAACAAAGAGTTGTTATTTGATTAACGGGATCACATCATTAGTTGAATGATCTGATTGACATGACCCATTCCATTAGCTTAGCACCCGATCGTTTAGTATGTTGCTATTGCTTTCTTCATGACTTATACATGTTCCTATGACTATGAGATTATGCAACTCCCGTTTGCCGGAGGAACACTTTGTGTGCTACCAAACGTCACAACGTAAATGGGTGATTATAAAGGTGCTCTACAGGTGTCTCCAAAGGTAGATGTTGGGTTGGCGTATTTCGAGATTAGGATTTGTCACTCCGATTGTCGGAGAGGTATCTCTGGGCCCTCTCGGTAATGCACATCACATAAGCCTTGCAAGCATTACAACTAATGAGTTAGTTGCGAGATGATGTATTACGGAACGAGTAAGGAGACTTGCCGGTAACGAGATTGAACTAGGTATTGGATACCGATGATCGAATCTCGGGCAAGTAACATACCGATGACAAAGGGAACAACATATGTTGTTATGCGGTCTGACCGATAAAGATCTTCGTAGAATATGTAGGAGCCAATATGGGCATCCAGGTCCCGCTATTGGTTATTGACCGGAGATTTGTCTCAGTCATGTCTGCATTATTCTCGAACCGTAGGGTCCGCACGCTTAATGTTACGATGACAGTTATTATGAGTTTATGCATTTTGATGTACCGAAGTTAGTTCGGAGTCCCGGATGTGATCACGGACATGACGAGGAGTCTCGAAATGGTCGAGACATAAAGATTGATATATTGGATGACTATATTCGGACACCGGAAGCGTTTCGGGGAAGTTTCGGATAAAATCGAAGCACCGAGAGGTTACCGGAACCCCCCGGAGGGTTAATGGGCCTCATGGGCCTAAAGTGGAGAAGAGGAAGGGGCTGCCAGGGCAGGCCGCGCGCCCCCTCTCCCCCTAGTCCGAATTGGACAAGGAGGGAGGGGCGGCGCCCCCCCTTTTCCTTCTCTTCTTCCACCTCTCCTACTTGGACAAGGAAAGGGAGGGGAGTCCTACTCCCGGTAGGAGTAGGACTCCTCCTGCGCGCCTCCTCTAGGGCCGGCCGCACCCCCCCTTGGATCCTTTATATACGGAGGCAGGGGGCACCCTAGGACACACAAGTTGATCATCGTGATCGTTCCTTAGCCGTGTGCGGTGCCCCCTTCCACCATATTCCACCTCGGTCATATTGTAGCAGCGCTTAGGCGAAGCCCTGCGACGGTAGAACATCAAGATCGTCACCACGCCGTCGTGCTGACGGAACTCATCCCCGAAGCTTTGCTGGATCGGAGCCCGGGGAGCGTCATCGAGCTGTACGTGTGCTTAGAACTCGGAGGTGCCAGAGTAACGGTGCTTGGATCGGGAAGACGTACGACTACTTCCTCTACGTTGCGTCAACGCTTCCGCTTCGGTCTATGAGGGTACGTAGACAACACTCTCCCCTCTCGTTGCTATGCATCACCATGATCTTGCATGTGCGTAGGAATTTTTTTGAAATTACTACGTTCCCCAACAGTGGTACCAGAGCCTAGGTTTTATGGTTTGATGTTATGTGCACGAGTAGAACACAAGTGAGTTGTGGGCGATATAAGTCATACTGCCTACCAGCATGTCATACTTTGGTTCGGCGGTATTGTTGGATGAAGCGGCCCGGACCGACATTACGCGTACGCTTACGCGAGACCGATTCTCCCGACGTGCTTTCCGCATAGGTGGCTTGCAGGTGACAGTTTCTCCAACTTTAGTTGAACCGAGTGTGGCTACGCCCGGTCCTTGCGAAGGTTAAAACGGCATCAACTTGACAAACTATCGTTGTGGTTTTGATGCGTAGGTAAGATTGGTTCTTGCTTAAGCCCGTAGCAGCCACGTAAAACTTGCAACAAACAAAGTAGAGGACGTCTAACTTGTTTTTGCAGGGCATGTTGTGATGTGATATGGTCAAGACATGATGCTGATTTTATTGTATGAGATGATCATGTTTTGTAACCAAGTTATCGGCAACTGGCAGGAGCCATATGGTTGTCGCTTTATTGTATGCAATGCAATCACGCTGTAATGCTTTACTTTATCACTAAGCGGTAGCGATAGTCGTGGAAGCATAAGATTGGCGAGACGACAACGATGCTACGATGGAGATCAAGGTGTCGCGCCGGTGACGATGGTGATCATGACGGTGCTTCGGAGATGGAGATCACAGGCACAAGATGATGATGGCCATATCATATCACTTATATTGATTGCATGTGATGTTTATCTTTTATGCATCTTATCTTGTTTTGATTGATGGTAGCATTATAAGATGATCTCTCACTAAATTATCAAGAAGTGTTCTCCCTGAGTATGCACCGTTGCGAAAGTTCTTCGTGCTGAGACACCACGTGATGATCGGGTGTGATAGGCTCTACGTTCAAATACAATGGGTGCAAAACAGTTGCACACGCGGAATACTCAGGTTATACTTGACGAGCCAAGCATATACAGATATGGCCTCGGAACACGGAGACCGAAAGGTCGAGCGTGAATCATATAGTAGATATGATCAACATAGTGATGTTCACCAATGAAACTACTCCATCTCACGTGATGATCGGACATGGTTTAGTTGATTTGGATCACGTGATCACTTAGAGGATTAGAGGGATGTCTATCTAAGTGGGAGTTCTTTAAGTAATTTAACTAATTGAACTTAAATTTATCATGAACTTAGTACCTGATAGTATCTTGCTTATGTATGTTTGATTGTAGATAGATGGCCCGTGCTGTTGTTCCGTTGAATTTTAGTGAGTTCCTTGAGAAAGCGAAGTTGAAAGATGATGGTAGCAATTACACGGACTGGGTCCGTAACTTGAGGATTATCCTCATTGCTGCACAGAAGAATTACGTCCTGGAAGCACCGCTGGGTGCCAGGCCTGCTGCTGGAGCAACACCAGATGTTAGGAACGTCTGGCAGAGCAAAGCTGATGACTACTCGATAGTTCAATGTGCCATGCTTTACGGCTTAGAATCGGGACTTCAACGACGTTTTGAACGTCATGGAGCATATGAGATGTTCCAGGAGTTGAAGTTAATATTTCAAGCAAATGCCCGGATTGAGAGATATGAAGTCTCCAATAAGTTCTATAGCTGCAAGATGGAGGAGAACAGTTCTGTCAGTGAGCATATACTCAAAATGTCTAGGTATAATAATCACTTGATTCAGATGGGAGTTAATCTTCCAGATGATTGCGTTATTGACAGAATTCTCCAATCACTGCCACCAAGCTACAAGAGATTCGTGATGAACTATAATATGCAAAGGAGCAACAAGACCACTAGTTTCAAGAAAAAGGGCAAAGGGAAAAAGAAGGGGAACTTCAAGAAGAACGGCAAGCAAGTTACTGCTCAAGAGAAGAAACTTAAGTCTGGACCTAAGCCTGAAACTGAGTGCTTCTACTGCAAGCAGACTGGTCACTCGAAGCGGAACTGCCCCAAGTATTTGGCGGATAAGAAGGATGGCAAGGTGAACAAAGGTATATGTGATATACATGTTATTGATGTGTACCTTACTAATGCTCGCAGTATCACCTGGGTATTTGATACTGGTTCTGTTGCTAATATTTGCAACTCGAAACAAGGACTACGGATTAAGCGAAGATTGGCTAAGGACGAGGTGACGATGCGCGTGGGAAACGGTTCCAAAGTCGATGTGATCGCGGTCGGCACGCTACCTCTACATCTACCTTCGGGATTAGTATTAGACCTAAATAATTGTTATTTGGTGCCAGCGTTGAGCATGAACATTATATCTGGATCTTGTTTAATGCGAGACGGTTATTCTTTTAAATCAGAGAATAATGGTTGTTCTATTTATATGAGTAATATCTTTTATGGTCATGCACCCTTGAAGAGTGGTCTATTTTTATTGACTCTCGATAGTAGTGACACACATATTCATAATGTTGAAGCCAAAAGATGCAGAGTTGATAATGATGGTGCAACTTATTTGTGGCACTGCCGTTTAGGTCATATCGGTGTAAAGCGCATGAAGAAACTCCATACTGATGGACTTTTGGAACCACTTGATTATGAATCACTTGGTACTTGCGAACCGTACCTCATGGGCAAGATGACTAAAACACCGTTCTCCGGTACTATGGAGAGAGCAACAAATTTGTTGGAAATCATACATACAGATGTATGTGGTCCGATGAATGTTGAGGCTCGTGGCGGATATCGTTATTTTCTCACCTTCACAGATGACTTAGGTAGATATGGGTATATCTACTTAATGAAACATAAGTATGAAACATTTGAAAAGTTCAAAGAATTTCAGAGTGAAGTTGAAAATCATCGTAACAAGAAAATAAAGTTTCTACGATCTGATGGTGGAGGAGAATATTTGAGTTATGAGTTTGGTGTACATTTGAAACAATGCGGAATAGTTTCGCAACTCACGCCACCCGGAACACCACAACGTAATGGTGTGTCCGAACGTCGTAATCGTACTTTACTAGATATGGTGCGATCTATGATGTCTCTTACTGATTTACCGCTATCGTTTTGGGGTTATGCTTTAGAGACGGCCGCATTCACGTTAAATAGGGCACCATCAAAATCCGTTGAGACGACGCCTTATGAACTATGGTTTGGCAAGAAACCAAAGTTGTCGTTTCTGAAAGTTTGGGGTTGCGATGCTTATGTGAAAAAGCTTCAACCTGATAAGCTCGAACCCAAATCGGAGAAATGTGTCTTCATAGGATATCCAAAGTAAACTATTGGATACACCTTCTATCACAGATCCGAAGGCAAAACTTTTGTTGCTAAATTTGGAAACTTTCTGGAGAAGGAGTTTCTGTCGAAAGATGTGAGTGGGAGGAAAGTAGAACTTGATGAGGTAACTATACCTGCTCCCTTATTGGAAAGTAGTATATCACAAAAAACTGTTTCTGCGACACCTACACCAATTAGTGAGGAAGCCAATGATAATGATCATGAAACTTTAGGACAAGATACTACTGAACCTCATAGATCAACCAGAGTAAGAATCACGCCAGAGTGGTACGGTAATCCTGTTCTGGAAATCATGCTGCTAGATCATGATGAACCTACGAACTATGAAGAAGCGATGGCGAGCCCAGATTCCGCAAAATGGCTTGAAGCCATGAAATCTGAGATGGGATCCATGTATGAGAACAAAGTATGGATTTGGTTGACTTGCCCGATGATCGGCAAGCAATTGAGAATAAATGGATCTTCAAGAAGAAGAATGACGCTGATGGTAATATTACTGTCTACAAAGCTCGACTTGTCGCAAAAGGTTTTCGACAAGTTCAAGGGGTTGACTACGATGAGACCTTCTGACCCGTAGCGATGCTTAAGTCTGTTCGAATCATGTTAGCAATTGCCGCATTTTATGATTATGAAATTTGGCAGATGGATGTCAAAACTGCATTCCTGAATGGATTTTTGGAAGAAGATCTGTATATGATGCAACCGGAAAGTTTTGTAGATCCAAAGGGAGCTAACAAAGTGTGCAAGCTCCAGCGATCCATTTATGAACTGGTGCAAGCCTCTCGGAGTTGGAATAAACGCTTTGATAGTGTGATCAAAGCATTTGGTTTTATACAGACTTTCGGAGAAGTCTGTATTTACAAGAAAGTGAGTGGGAGCTCTGTAGCATTTCTGATATTATATGTGGATGACATATTACTGATTGGAAATGATATAGAATTTCTGGATAGCATAAAGGGATATTTGAATAAGAGTTTTTCAATGAAAGACCTCGGTGAAGCTGCTTACATATTAGGCATAAAGATCTATAGAGACAGATCAAGACGCTTAATTGGACTTTCACAAAGCACATACCTTGACAAGATTTTGAAGAAGTTCAAAATGGATCAAGCAAAGAAAGGGTTCTTGCCTGTGTTACAAGGTGTGAAGTTGAGTCAAACTCAATGCTCGACCACTGCAGAAGATAGAGAGAAAATGAAAGATGCTCCCTATGCTTCAGCCATAGGCTCTATCATGTATGCAATGCTGTGTACCAAACCTGATGTGTGCCTTGCTATAAGTTTAGCAGGGAGGTACCAAAGTAATCCAGGAGTGGTTCACTGGACAGCGGTCAAGAACATCCTGAAGTACCTGAAAAGGACTAAGGATATGTTTCTCGTATATGGAGGTGACAAAGAGCTCATTGTAAACGGTTACGTTGATGCAAGCTTTGACACTGATCTGGACGATTCTAAATCGCAAACCAGATACGTGTTTACATTAAACGGTGGAGCTGTCAGTTGGTGCAGTTCTAAACAAAGCGTCGTGGTGAGATCTACATGTGAAGCGGAGTACATAGTTGCTTCGGAAGCAGCAAACGGAGGAGTCTGGATGAAGGAGTTCATATCCGATCTAGGTGTCATACCTAATGCATCGGGTCCAATGAAAATCTTTTGTGACAATACTGGTGCAATTGCCTTGGCAAAGGAATCCAGATTTCACAAAAGAACCAAGCACATCAAGAGACGCTTCAATTCCATCCGGGATCTAGTCCAGGTGGGAGACATAGAGATATGCAAGATACATACGGATCTAAATGTAGCAGACCCATTGACTAAGCCTCTTCCACGAGCAAAACATGATCAGCACCAAGGCTCCATGGGTGTTAGAATCATTACTGTGTAATCTAGATTTATTGACTCTAGTGCAAGTGGGATACTGAAGGAAATATGCCCTAGAGGCAATAATAAAGTTATTATTTATTTCCTCATATATCATGATAAATGTTTATTATTCATGCTAGAATTGTATTAACTGGGAACATAATACATGTGTGAATACATAGACAAACAAAGTGTCACTAGTATGCCTCTACTTGACTAGCTCGTTAATCAAAGATGGTTATGTTTCCTAACCATGAACAAAGAGTTGTTATTTGATTAACGGGATCACATCATTAGTTGAATGATCTGATTGACATGACCCATTCCATTAGCTTAGCACCCGATCATTTAGTATGTTGCTATTGCTTTCTTCATGACTTATACATGTTCCTATGACTATGAGATTATGCAACTCCCGTTTGCCGGAGGAACACTTTGTGTGCTACCAAACGTCACAATGTAAATGGGTGATTATAAAGGTGCTCTACAAGTGTCTCCAAAGGTAGATGTTGGGTTGGCGTATTTCGAGATTAGGATTTGTCACTCCGATTGTCGGAGAGGTATCTCTGGGCCCTCTCGGTAATGCACATCACATAAGCCTTGCAAGCATTACAACTAATGAGTTAGTTGCGAGATGATGTATTACGGAACGAGTAAAGAGACTTGCCGGTAACGAGATTGAACTAGGTATTGGATACCGACGATCGAATCTCGGGCAAGTAACATACCGATGACAAAGGGAACAACGTATGTTGTTATGCGGTCTGACCGATAAAGATCTTCGTAGAATATGTAGGAGCCAATATGGGCATCCAGGTTCCGCTATTGGTTATTGACCGGAGATTTGTCTCAGTCATGTCTGCATTATTCTCGAACCGTAGGGTCCGCACGCTTAACGTTACGATGACAGTTATTATGAGTTTATGCATTTTGATGTATCGAAGTTAGTTCGGAGTCCCGGATGTGATCACGGACATGACGAGGAGTCTCGAAATGGTCGAGACATAAAGATTGCTATATTGGATGACTATATTCGGACACCGAAAGCGTTCCGGGAAAGTTTCGGATAAAACCGGAGCACCGGGAGGTTATCGGAACCCCCCGGAGGGTTAATGGGCCTCATGGGCCTAAAGTGGAGAAGAGGAAGGGGCTGCCAGGGCAGGCCGCGCGCCCCCTCTCCCCCTAGTCCGAATTGGACAAGGAGGGAGGGGCACCCCCCCTTTTCCTTCTCTTCTTCCACCTCTCCTACTTGGACAAGGAAAGGGAGGGGAGTCCTACTCCCAGTAGGAGTAGGACTCCTCCTGCGCGCCTCCTCTAGGGCCGGCCGCACCCCCCCCCCTTGGATCCTTTATATACGGAGGTAGGGGGCACCCTAGGACACACAAGTTGATCATCATGATCGTTCCTTAGCCGTGTGCGGTGCCCCCTTCCACCATATTCCACCTCGGTCATATTGTAGCAGTGCTTAGGCGAAGCCCTGCGACGGTAGAACATCAAGATCGTCACCACGCCGTCGTGCTGACGGAACTCATCCCCGAAGCTTTGCTGGATCGGAGCCCGGGGAGCGTCATCGAGCTGTACGTGTGCTAAGAACTCGGAGGTGCCGGAGTAACGGTGCTTGGATCGGTCGGATCGGGAAGACGTACGACTACTTCCTCTATGTTGCGTCAACGCTTCCGCTTCGGTCTACGAGGGTACGTAGACAACACTCTCCCCTCTCGTTACTATGCATCACCATGATCTTGCGTGTGCGTAGGAATTTTTTTGAAATTACTACGTTCCCCAACACATACATGCTCCTACATTTGCCTCATATTCTTCTATATTATGTGAAATGTCTACTAATGGAGATAGCAATGATGAAACATAAGAAACCTTTAAATTTATGAAAACTCTTAATGGGTCACTCTTGAACATTTCCAAGGTCTTTTTGCCAGAATTTTGGATTTTCATGAATTAACTCAAAAGGCAAGAGGATCTCCTATTACTAGGAGAAGAGCATGGGAAACACCTCAATAGCGAGATCCGTCAAAGGGAAAAGAAAGATGAAAAACAATAGTTGAATAAAATGCTTAAATTGGTGAGAGTAAATTCAAGTAGGAAATTTAGGCATTGCACATGCCCTTGCTATATTTTCACCCTTATGTATATTAGCAAGACCAACTTGTAGTAGCCTTCCTTGCTGACTTTAAACACTCTCTATTACTTGTGAATTAATGGCCACATTTATTCCATTCTTATTTGCCATAAATTATCTGTGATGTCATCTCATAGGGGGAAAACATATTATGATGAAAAGAAAGTTGTATGTGTTGGCATTAAATATGCATTGTTACCTGTGACTGGTAGTTCCAGATGGAAACTTTCAGCCCATGAATCATCAAAACCCTATGCGAAAACACAAAATTGTACGAATCACATGTTAAATATGCCTACACCATTTTGATACATCTCCATACAGAAGAGCAGCAATGGAATAATTTTCTACTCACCATGGCTCCCTAGGATGCACATCTATAGAACGAACTGGCTCAAATTAATTCTGGCTGCATAGGATTTGACACAACAACAATAAATTGAAGATCACAAAATCGAGCATGCCATTACCATAGTTAATTAAATAATGAAGATCAATATAAAATACATATATAGCTTGGTTTTTTTGCACTACACCCACTGAACTCACCTTGGGTTTCATTGTGCCACTTGATGGGCGGACGAAAATAGTCACCTTATGCTCCTCATGGTTCATCTCACTTCAGTCACTATGGCGACTGTCCCCACTCTTCACCTATCCCCTCATGGCGACAGTCACTATGTTAAATATGCCTGTGTCTGGTGGCCGTTGTGGCCCTTGTATTATGACATTCACGAAGTGAGTCTCCATTGGTTGTATAGTACCACCCCAAACGATACAACTCCGTGAACTATGGTACAATCTGAAACATGACAATACAGTCTACCACGTTGGTTTCGTTCAGTAGGCAACTAGTTTCATCTTTATCCTATGCATTGAAGGGAAATCAGAGCACACGAGGGTCAATGTCGAGCAGTTCAACCCCAGTTGACTCTATAGAGTTGTACTTATCTGGAACAACACACGTATCCCAGTAGTGGCAGGATAAACTATCATACATTCGGCCTGTAATAAGCTCGGTTTTCCACCTGTATTATTAGTTATGAAGATCCATTGATTGTGATTAGATTATTAACTAATTCCACTATTATATGTTGAGCTTTTTAGTTTTTTTCTTTTCCTTTTTAAGTTTATAATAAATCCTCTCAAACAAGTATTTCATTTTCGAGTGTGGTTTAACTGACAACTCAACTGCAAGCTTATAGGTATTATTTGGCTCCCCATCTTTCACGTATAAATTTGGGTTCTGATACCTTATCACGAAGATGTTACGATCCCATATGAGCTATCACCTTCTCCAATTGCTGCAACACCGATATGTATCCTTTCGGACACGCATTAGGTGTACAATCACATAGATGTCTAGCTAGGTTAAGGCCGAGAAGGATAACAATGATGCCCAATCCATTCTAAGTAAGAGCATCTCTGACCTATCAAGACACAATCAACCATGAAGGCACCATCAAGATCAAGGACTCATAACTATTGCCAAAATGAAGATATTGCTTTATGCCATGCTTGATGAACATGCCACTTGATGCATCGGTAGGAATGGATCAATCAGAGGACCGGTTTTGGGGTAGGATTGCCGAGTACTGCAACAACACCGCGAAAGTCACATTAAGCCGCACCGTGCGAGCACCATCCAAGACCAAAGCAACAAATGGTCCGGTTGTATTGATCATGTCAATCATGCGTACCGAGTGGTGTGTAAGTCTAGGAGTATGGGCCTATCACCCAAGACCTTTTCAACCAATGCATCGCTTTGCGCCATTGCTACAAAGAACGTTCCGACAATGACAATTGGATTAGAAGAAACTTCGAGACCACACCAAAGAGGTCAAGATTAAACATATCCATTGAGGAAGATGATGAGGAGGATGAAAAATCCAACAAGAGACTAGATGGTAACAAGATTGCAAAAGAGCGAAGGGGAGAGGAGCCATTAGAGACACCTGAAAAGAAGAGCTTGTGGCCATGATTGAGAGCAAAAAAGCCTAGGCAACCGAACACAAAGAAGAGAAGGAGGCAAGATGGAGTGAGCTCAAGTTGTTGGAGGACAAGAAATGGAGGTCAAAGTTGGCGGCCGAAGAGAGGAAGTTGAAGGCGGAGGAGCGTAGGCTTGCACTCGAGGAAGAGAGGCTTGTGAAATAGAGGAAGGTTGAACAACGAACTCGCATTTTCATGAACCCAAGCACAATGGATGACACGGCAAAAAAATTGGGAGCTCACTCGTGGAGAGATCTTGACTCAAATGGAGGTCACTCTTCGGGAATGTAGGTGGTGGTCGTGTGGATGGGGGTGGTAGCATTGGAGATGGCGATGGATAAGGAGGAGATGGTTGTGTCAGTGGGGGCAGTGGCCGTGGAGATGGTGATGGACAAGGAGGAGGTGGTCATGATTTCTTTGGTCAGGATGGTCTTTGAGTTCGTGTTTGCATGCCTTTGGTTGGGCTCGATCCATGGCATAATACATGCTATGTTGTGGTGATTTTGGATCAAACTTGATCGATGTTTGTGTTGCATGCCTTTGGCTAGGTTCGATCTATGACATAATACATGATATGTTGTGGTGATTTTGGATCAAATTTGATCGATGTGGTGCCTTTTGGATGAAATTTGATCGATGTGGTGCCTTTTGGATGAACTATTTGCATGTTTCAATTTGAGTTGCTCGATCCGTGCAACTATATGTGTGTTCGTGATTTCTTTGCTGTGCATATTTATTCTGAATTATTTGAATCATTGATGAAATAGTGTGCAATTTTTTAAAATGTATGTGCCAGGGCTAAAAGAATAGAGGAAAAAAATTATCCTTCTCTAAATATAGGAGATCGGTTAGATCTGGCCACCATTAAAGGAGGAAAATTATCGTCCTCTAAAGATGTTCGGTCGTATCCTCCTTTAAATTATAGGGAGTCGGTTAGAGATGCCCTAAGGTGTCTGATTCTCTAATCCCAAGTCCAGCCAAACGCGATAGGATACAACAAGCAGGTTTTGCTAGTAATTTTACAAAGGAAGCTGTCCTTCCTCGGGTCATTTCCAGTGCACTCTGTGTACTTATTGTAAATCACCCAAAAAAATGATTTATTTTTCTTGTAAACTCAGCCAATACATAATTTTGATATATTCTTTTTGGCTACTACATGCCTGTCTGCATCGACAGTCATCGCAATTTCCACCAAAACTCATTTACACGTTAGCAAGGGAGGTGTATGCGACTAGGAACTCAATAGTTCCATATCCTAAGCAAGTTTTGCTAGTAGTTGACGATATTACAGAAGAAAATTGTCCTTTCTTGGGCCATTTCTCGTGCAACCCGTTCACTTATTAAAGACAGCCAAACAAGACGAATTATTTACCTTGTAAACTCAGCTAGGATTTTTGTTTTCTGGCTGTTACATGCTTGTCTGCATCGAGAGTCATCGTGATTTCCACCAAAAACTCATTTACACTCGAGCGAAGGAGATGTGTAAAACTATATAAGGACGCAATGGTTCCACATCCCAAGCAAGTTTTGCTAGTGGCTGGGTCATCACGACAGAAACAGAGAGATGGATGGCACGAGCCTCTGTGCTTGCGTCCGAAGCAGATGCCATCATGGCCAGGTACTCCGGCCGAAGAAGATGCCATCATGGCTCCATATCCCAAGCGGGTTATGCTACTATAGTTGATAATTTTACAAAGGAATCATTTCTTGCGCAATCCGTTCACTTGTTGCAGACCGCTAAACACAATGATTTATTCCCTTGTAAACACACTGAGGACAAAATGTCTGCATCTAGAGTCATCGCAATTTTCAACAAAACCTCCTTTTCACGCTAGCGAGGGAGGTGTGTGCTATATAAGGAGTTAATGGCTCAGTCATCCGAACAACGAACATTGCGTGAAGAAACATTGATACAGGTTATTACGTCCCTCTTGCTTTGCTTGCTGATACATCTGCTCGTGTAGGGCTTAATTCGACGCCAGCTTCTAATTAAGATTCTGTTTTTTGAACAGGTGAACTGTAGACATGAGTACCCAATATAATCTAGTTGTGCCGCTCATGGGTGTGGCTGCTATGGAAATACTGAAGCCAGCCAAGAAGATAGTCCGCCATTGCTTCGACGGCGGAAAAAATGTGGGGAGCTTGGAAGATGCTACAGCGGATCTAAAATCAAGCACACAAGGAAAGATCCAAACAGGTCTGGCTCAGGGCAGGGTCGTGACGACGGAAGCAGATATGTGGATGACAAGAGCCACAGAGCTTGCTTCCGAGGCAGATGCCATCATGGCCAGGTACTCAGACCGAGCTGTTCTTATGTACGACTGGTCACTGGCTTTCTGGTCAATCTACAGCATCAGCAAGGAAGCCATGTTGACGCAGAAGGATATCAGGCAGCATCAGGACAGCCGTCCCGGTAACGGCGAGCTATTCGTGCAGATTGCTGATGTTGAAGCTCCCCTAGAGGAACTGCATCATCTCGATTTCATTGTGAATGCGCTCCTTGGGTGATTTTGAAGTTCCAATAAAGGCGACGAATCTGTTCACTGCCAATAAGGGGAAGCATATATGTCGTCCTTGTCTCATGTGAGCTGTATGGACATCTAACTCGTATGTGGATGCAAAGTGTATGGATACAACCGGGTAATGGACTCGTCTGCTTAATACGTATTACTTATCAAATATATTACCCGCAATAAAATAAAATATATAGTACTCCCTCCATAAAGAAATATAAGAGTATTTAGATTACTTTAACTTTGCATGACAAGTGAGTTTTTTTGGCCGACGACTTGTCATCTTGTGTCGTGTGAATGTGTGATGCCTCCTCTTAAGGATGGCCGATGGTTGATGGTTGCTGACATTCGAGGTGGACTTTTTCTTACTAAAATGCATTTGCGAAAGCCTATTCTGAGCTCGAGCTCAGATGAGTTCGATATCCAGGACGTCAGCTCGTTCTAAGATTCGAAACACCACGTGTATTTTATTTTGTATTCGAAAATGTAAATTATTTGTACATCTCACACGTGTGATTATATTCAACAAAAGTATTTGACACTTTTTTTTGAAAGGGGTGCAAGCCCGGCCTCTACATTGAGCGATGCACTCAGTCATATTATTAAAGTAAAGTTCAAAGCTACAAAGCAAACACACCTGGAACCGAATGCCTCGCTGCAGGATGTCCCCCCGCCTACCATTAACCCTATTACACAAGACAAAAACAAAGAGCAATATGCAGCTTCTGAGCAAAGCCTTCAAGAAGGAATCGTCACACGAGCGTTGATGATAACGAGTCAGACGAGATCAGAATTCTCATCCCCAAAGACGAACTTCGAGACACCAACTTCAGCAAGGGCACGAAGCAAGCACGTGTCGACATTGCCTTAAATGTTCCCACCAAAGTGTGTAGACTCGATGTAGACGCTTTTATAATCAGCTCATCGCTAACCAGATGCCTCTAGATGAGAAACTTGAAACTGACGACGTCCCATACGGCCTCGCCTCTGGCTGCCGTCGCACCACCTTTGATCGACCAACAAGCATGACTTAACATTGCGGAGAGACATCGTGTATAGCACCTGCCAGGATGAGGCATGCCTTGACGCCTCCACATGAGACGTCATGCATCACCACTGCTGGCGTGGCATGATTTGAAAACTCCACCGACCCATCGTGTGTAGCACTTGCTGAGTCAAATCAAACCTGATCTCGCAATGGAGGGAGCGTCTCATACCACCACCGACCTCAAAACTCCATGGTCACGGTAGAGGACGTCCCATAACACCATTGACCGGGACGCACCGAGATGGAGACCATCACCAAAATAAAGATCCAGCACCGTGTCATCTACATGACCACGATAATCGCCGTCGTCTAATGTCCAGGGCTTCCGCAAGACCTTCTGATCCACATACCTCGGATGTCTGCGGTTCTAACGCATAAGCGTCATCGACACTGGAGAAAGCTCCGGTCGCCACACACCTCTAGTGATGACATCGGGTGTGGGATCTCGATATTCTCTGCCACTAGCACCGCTACAAGGAGCCGCGACATGGCTCGTCATCCCCAACAGAGGGGATGCTGCCGCGCCCATGACCGGAGCTGCTGCCACAAGGACCAGGGGTCATAGACCGGGCGCACCCCCTGTCAGGGTCGATATCCCCACAGTGCTGCCCGAGTAGTGCCGCGCCGCGGGAAGAACGGCCACAGGAGGACGATCTCGCCACCTGCCCCTCCAGACAGCCACGCTACGAACAGATCCCCGTTGTCCCCATCACCGGCGGTACACGCTGTTACCCGGCGACAACATCTAGGGACAACGAGGGGGTAGAGGATGGAGGAGGGGGCAACTGAAGGAAATATGCCCTAGAGGCAATAATAAAGTTGTTATTTTATATTTCCTTATTCATGATAAAAGGTTTATTATTCATGCTAGAATTGTATTGATCGGAAACCTAAATCCATGTGTGAATATATAAACAAACACTGAGTCCCTAGTGGGCCTCTACTTGACTAGCTTATTGATCAAAGATGGTTAAGGTTTCCTAATCATGGACATCAGTTGTCATTTGATAACAGGATCACATCATTAGGAGAATGATGTGATGGACAAGACCCATCCGTTAGCTTAGCATTATGTTTCTTCAGTTTTATTGCTATTGCTTTCTTCATGTCAAATACATATTCCTTCGACTAGAGATTATGCAACTCCTAGATACCGGAGGAATGCCTTGTGTGCTATCAAATGTCACAACGTAACTGGGTGGTTATAAAGATGCTCTATAGGTATCTCCGAAGGTGTTTATTGAGTTGGCATAGATAGAGAATAGGATTTGTCACTTTGAGTATCAGAGAGGTATCTCTGGGTCCTCTCGGTAATACACATCATAAGAAGTCTTGAAAGCAAAGTGACTAATGAGTTAGTTGCAGGATGATATATTACAAAACGAGTAAAGAGACTTGCCGGTAACGAGATTGAGCTAGGTATGAAGATACCGACAATCGAATCTCGGGCAAGTAACATACCGACAGACAAAGGGAATAACGTATGTTGTCATAATGGTTTGACCGATAAAGATCTTAGTAGAATATGTAGGAGCCAATATGGGCATCGGTTCCGCTATTGGTTATTGACCGGAGAGGTGTCTCGGTCATGTCTACATAGTTCTCGAACCCGTAGGGTCCGCACGCTTAACGTTCGTTGACGATATAGTATTATACGAGTTATGTGATTTGGTGACCGAATGTTGTTGGGAGTCCCGGATGAGATCACGGACATGACGAGGAGTCTCAAAATGGTCGGGAGGTAAAGATTTATATATAGGACGATAGTATTCGAACACCGGAAGTGTTCCGGAGGGTACCAGGTACATATCGGGTCACTGGAAGGGGTTCCGAGCACCCCCGGCAAAAGATATGGGCCTAATGGGCCAGGAGGGGAAACACACCAGCCACTAGGGGCTGGTGCACCCCCCATATGGACAGAACCAAAGGGAGAAGGAAAGGGGGAAGAGAAAGGAAAGGGGGGGATTCGGCCTCCCCCTTCCCTTTCTCCCCTCCTCTTTCCTTCCCCCTCCGCTAAATAAGGAAGGGGGGCTAGGAGGAACCCAAGTAGGATTCGGTCCTACTTGGGGCGCCTCCTGGCCTCTTCCCTCTTCCTCCCACCTATATATATGTGGTGGGGGGCTAGCACACCCCAGACAATTGCCTAACCGTGTGCGGTGCGCCCCTCCACTGTTTACACCCTCGATCATATTTTCGTAGTGCTTAGGCGAAGCCCTGCGAGGATCACTTGACCATCACCGTCACCACGCCGTCGTGCTGACGGAACTCATCTACTACCTAGACGTCTTGCTGTATGAAGAAGGTGAGGGACGTCACCGAGCCGAACGTGTGCAGAACGCGGAGGTACCGTGCGTTCGGTACTTGATCGGTTGAAGCGCGAAGAAGTTCAACTACATCAACCGCGTTGAGAAACGCTTCTGCTTACGGTCTACGAGGGTACGTAGACACACTCGCACCCTCATTGTTATGCATCTTCATGGATAGATCACTGCGCGTGCGTAGATTTTTTTTTTGTTTTCCATGCAACGTTTCCCAACAGCAATGGCCAGGGGGCTAGGGTCCCCCCCCCCCCCGCGCCGATCGCCCCGGAAGGGGCGACAAAGAGGGGTACTTCCTACTATTAATCTTTCCTTTGAACTTCAATTTTGAATCTTTCCTTTGAACTTCCAATGATTGAACTCTACTTAGTCGTATCTAATCTGTACATGGTTGCTAATAAAACTAAGTTTCTTCAGGAGATAAATTAATCTTCCATGTTTCTTACCAGTTTATCTAGACGATGAAGCACTAGTACACAAGGAGGCTATTAAGCCCCCATAATCTCACATGATAGGGACGAAATGTGTGTGATGGCTACATTGCAGATGGTATGAATATAAAACCGTTTTCTAGAAAATAAACGTCTACGATCAGAAGGCTATCGCGCACGGCCAAGGAAAGGAAACTATATGCGCTATAAAACAGACGGGTCTAAAAGAATAATCGTTGGTGAAGTAGTTATTTACCGCCCACATTTTCTGGAAGAGAACTATGTGCATGATAGGATCCATGATTTCACAAATACAATTGTCTATGATGGCTATAGCTATTCCACACACACAACTTGTGAGGACCCATGTGTGATTGAGAACAGAGGGATCTGACACAACTGTGGCAACACCACTCCCCTTCTTCCTTCCTCACACAGAACCTCCCCCCTTCTTCCACTCGCATTCCACACCTAGCCTCATTCGCTACTCTGCCCAAATCCATGAGCTTGATGACTTGCAACGTCGGCTATCCCCATAGCATGCAGGCTCGCGCAACATGCCCCTTCACCATCGGCCACCTTCGCCCGTAGCAGCGGCAAAATAACAACCCAAGAGAAGTTGAAACCTCCAGCAACTCACCTCATGATGACGATTGCCCAGATGGTACGCTTCCACTGCAACCACCAAGAATATGTCTTCAATGGGGATGCTAGTCATGGGATGCATGTGAGCTTTAGGTTGAAAGCTGAGACCTCCTGATTGTGAAGATGAATGGGGTCCTTCAGGCCTCTGTAATCATACATTGCGGACTCTCTCCACTCAACAAGCGCCATGGTGTCCAGGGAGATCTCGATCACCGACCTCCACTTAGTTCTCTCTCGTGGAGGTTCATTAGAAAATTTGGGCATCCCCGCCTCCGTGTGACACCTAACGATATCGTGAGCATAAAATCAGTCCTGCTCCCACTCCTCCTCCTCATCTGACATGGGGAGCTTAAAGTACTCACTCGAACGAGGTTGGTTGGACGCCCCCCTGTCAGTACTCACTCTATGTGGCTCCCTCTAGGGAGCCTAGAGGAAGGTTTGTCTCGGGTCCCAAGAGGTCCGCCACGAGGCTGATGAGAGTAGGGAGACTCGAAGTGTAGGAAGGCACCCAAGGGATCATCTTGACGCCCAAGTTATCCTGGCGATAGGCAAGATTGGATCTACCCTTTGTAGAACCCCAGCCCCTTGTGTATATAAGACAAGGGCTATGGGGATGTCATTCCCATATATTCCCTTGTAGACACAACTTCCGGTAGCATCTCATACTCTCCATTGTAACCCATCGCATGAGTTACACCCACCATGAATAACAAAATCAAGCAGGATGTAGGGTATTAACCTTCACCAGAGGCCTGAACTTGGGTAAATTGTGTGTGTGGGCTCTATTTAGGTACTTCCGACCATGTTAGGCACCCTACAGAGGTACTGACAACTTTTCCCTCAGTCAACTACTTCAAGTGTGATGGTGGCCTCTTTGGTGTAACCATGGTACTACCCACGCAAACCTTTCGGGCAGTTCTTCCATTGTCAGTGCATGCAATTAATTGAACCTAGCGTACCTAGGAAATCTCTTGTTGCTCTAATTACCAATATTTTTGTGTCTTCCATAGTTGGTTGGTACTCTGATCCAAACACCATCACCATGATGCGTGCAAATTGCATTGTGGTCTTCTCATATTCGGATCTCAGTATCAATGGTATCTGCTGCTTTACCCTGAGCAAGCATCCTGAGAGTAGCCGCGCATTTCTGGATAGGATGGAAGAAAAATTGCCCGCAATAATCCTTCCTCAGCTCGAAATAGTCAGCGGCCTCCTCAACGACATTCACTATGCACAAGAACAAATATGTGCTCATCTAGTAGTGACTTTGAAACAAAAGCTTCATAGCATGCTTGGTCCGCTTTGAAGTAGTCATCGTAGAGAAGCCTTGTGCCGACGATCCTATCTCGGAGAACAACTCTTCTTCCCTTTTATCGAACCCTTGAAGTTCAACACATGCTCCTCTTGGTTCTCTAGTTCGTCCTGGATGCTTATCATCATCATCATTTCAGCATCATCACCGTCCGAATCCAACGAACTGATGAACTCTCTGTATGTGAATTTTTTCAAGGTCCCTGTTTCCATACTCGTCATCCAATGATGAATCCATCGTTGACCTACAAATGAGCAAAAGAAGTAAAAAAAACTGATTGGACATTTCATACTTAGATTCCAAGGTGAATACCGAGAGGAGTTGCCCGTACTGGAGTGGCGTCTGATGGCGGCATGGTCAGCGGCGTTATGTGTTGGGGCCTCTGGTGGCGGCTTTGTGGGTTGGGGTGATAGCAGAGCTACAATGGAGGTTGTGTGGACGATGTAGAAAAGAAGAGAGGAAGATGGCAGGTCGGGCTAGGTCAAGGATGTCTTGAAGAAATTGCCGCGGGCCATTGCCATCTGTCTGACATTGCAGATGCGTCCATGCATGTCTGGGCATCCCCATATCCTCCACACATATGGGTTGTGTATGAGGGGTGAGAGATAACCTGTACATATAGCGCCAGTTTGAGGGGTCCAATGGGGTGGCAAAAAAGTGATAGTGCGTCCGCCCAGATGTATAGGGAGGGTATGAGGGGTTCGTCTGTAGATTTTCTTAGGTGGGCAAATAGGGGGCAACTCATTAAGATGTAACCACTGGAGGGCTCACGCAATGTCACTTTCTTGGGCCCAAGAGCAAGCCAAGTGGTGCGCTCGGCCACCGTCATGTGTTGCACGCTGGGCATGTCATCGGGATTTCAATTTTTTTTGCATGCATTCAGTTTTTTTGGGGGTTTTCAGCTTTTTCTTGGTTTCTCATACGTATGGTGTGTTTTTTCGAAAGCCGTGCTTTTGCATGAGAAGCAAAACATGTGCTTATGCTAGAAGCACAACTGTTCTTTTCAAAAAAGGGAAAAGGCACAACGTGTACTTTCCAAAAAGGAAAAACACAACTTGTGCTTTCACGAGAAGTGCAATTGTGCTTTCTGAAAAGAGAAAAGCATAGTCTATGATTCCGTAAGAAGCACAACTTCGCTTACAAAAAAGTGAAAAGCACAACTACGCTTCGGGCTCATTGTTTTTTCTTTCGGCTTTTGGTTTTTCCCTGGTTATTGATATATTGTTTCCTATTTCCAGTTTTTTTTGGTTTTCATTTTTTTCTCAGCTCCTGTTTTTTTTGTTTTTCTTCTTCTTCTTCTTCTTCTTCTTCTTCTTCTTCTTCTTCTTCTTCTTCTTCTTCTTCTTCTTCTTCTTTTTTGTTGGTTTTCTATAAAAAATGTTCATCAAAACCTATTAACATAAGATCTAGTTTCGAAGATCTCGACTCGAGAAATCCAATGGTGAAAATGGTTCATGATTTGGGAGCACGGTTCAAGAAATAAACCATTTTGAAAAACTGAATGTATGATAAAAAGAAGAAAAACTCTCAGGTTAAAACAAGTGGTGCACATGAAGTGCCCCACTTGAAAGTACTAGAGAGGGTGGAAATGACCTTTGCACATGGTACCCCTTAATTAGTGATTTCGAGTCAAATTCAATTTTGCTTGTTTGTTGGATTTGCTACAGTGTTTTCGGCCCAAAGAAAGTTCAAGGCCGAAGTCTGAACCAACAGGGCGGATCCTTTTCTCAATCCAATTCGACGCCCGCTGCGCCGGTTACATGCAAGTCTGCAAACCAATGCACACCATGTCTCCTTTGATAGTTTCTCGTGGGCCAACTCATATACGGATGAACGTTTTAGAGAAGCTCCTAACCAGTTTTGGAAAGCTTCCTGGTTGGGTTTTTATTTCGGGAAAACTTTGATTTTGCCACTCTAGTTTTTGCCCACTTTACTTATGCCCCTCTATAATTTGACATTTCACTTTTGCCACTCTTAGCTTTTGACAATATATCAATTTTGCCATTTCGTGGCAAAAACAAAATTTTTAGAGTGGTAATTGTGATACATGTCAAAAGCTAAGAGTGGCAAAAGTGAAATGAAAAATTATCGTTTTGTCACGGAATGGCATTTGTAATGTATTGTCAAAAGTTAAGAGTGGCAAAAGTGAGATGTCAAATTTCTAGAGTGGCATAAACAAAGTGGGCACAAACTAGAGTGGCAAAAACAAAGTTTTCCCTTTTATTTCTGTTTCTATTTCTTCCGCCAGATTTTTTTCTTCTTTCCTTTTTTCATTTCCCCTTTTTAAAACGGATGCATTTTTCACATTCATAAACTTTTTTAAAATTTTGTGGACTGTTTTAAATTTAAAAAATGTTTGTAAATTCATGAACCTTTTTCTAAAACACATGAACTTTTTTTTGAATCTGCATTTTTTTAAATGCGTGAATATATTCAAATCAATGAACTTTTCCAAATCTGTGCATGAATTTTTTTCCAAATTCGTAAATTGTTTTTAAAAATCGATAAATATTTTTAAATTCGTGAACTTTTTTCACAATGAATGAACTTTTTCAAATCCACCAACTTTTCTCAAATTCGAGATTTTTTTCAAAACCTTTGAACTTTTTGGAAATTTACAATTTTTTAAAAATCACAAACTTTTTAAAATCTGTGAACTTTTTTGAATTTGTGAACTTTTTCCATTTTTTTGGCATTTCTTTTCTTTTTTGTGTTATTTTTTCAAAAGTCAATGGTTGACCGGTCTTTCCAAAAGTCAACAGTCAAATGGACTGACAACACGTCCTACTTTTTTAGCACCTTTTCGTATTGGTTAACCGATCGACAAATAGGAACCGAAATAGTATACGAACGAAGAAACACTAGTTGCCGAGTGGGCTGTTTTGATGCAGCCCAGTAAGTCGCGTAGTGGGCGCCAGTTGGAGGACTTGGCGCTGAAGGCGCCCAATAGGCGCTCTCGGATCCTTCAAACGATTGGACTATTTCACTTTTCACCTTTTGCCTGCGTTCCCACCACTACCAGCAACCAAAAGTGAAAATAACCGTCAAGGAAGCATGGTTCGGGTACATTTGGCATTCATCCGTCCTGCTGATTAGTTCCTCCAAAACGGCTGAGAATGATCTGTTAGTAACTGTGGCTCGGTTGATTCTGTCAATGGCACCCACCTTCTTCCAAACTTTCCTCGCGCGACCGCAGTCAAACAACGCAAGGCGATTATCTCCCCTACCCTCGTTACATATTTGGCAGATCAGTGGAGAGTTCATATTCGGTGACACAATTTTATCCTTTTGGAATATATCACCAAATATCCATACAAAGACAAGTCCATACTGAGTTGGTACTGCACATATACCATGTTATCATTAAGTATACAATCAGCTGGACGCACAAATTGTTCGCTTGGCCGTGTTCTTCTTTCAGTGCCCTAAATTAAATCAGGTGCAGTGCAGCACACGCAGGGCCCTGAAGACTGAAGTGGAAATGGCCACCTGAAATACGTGGCTTCGACATTCAAGTGCGCATAAAAGTTGGCTATCCACCATGAATGAAACGATTAAGTACATGATCATCTTCCAAGCTAGCTAGCTAGGTTCTGGGATCACCTAATTATAGCTATCACCTTCGTTACAAAGTTCTGAACAAAAGAAATGGTCGACGAGGGCGTTATGTCGCAGCTCCCACGACCTGCAGTTCAGATACTTCCTCTGTAAACTAATATAAAAATGTTTAGATCACTAAAATAGTAATCTAAGCGCTCTTATATTAATTTACGGAGGGAGTACTTTCCACCATTTTTAAGGCCGTGTTTGGGTTCCCGTTTTACTTTTAAATACACTTGTAAATAATACACGTCTCGGCCCGTCGTTTCATTTCCAAACGTAAACTGCTCAGCGGCCGGTAATATCCGGGTGTAAGTTAAATATACATAGATTCCAAGCGCGCGCTATGGCTGTCCTATGATTTAGATTGAGAGGGATATGCATACAGCTATATGTTCGGAACTGTCAGGACCTCGTGTCCTCGACGTCTGAAGAACAACTCAAGCTGTCCTCTGAAGGACGACAGGCGCCCCAAGATTCAGTTAAGTGATGGCCAGGATATATAGTCTGGGAGAAGTTTAATTCTAGCAATCAAGCGGTGCAAATAACATGGATAAAGCATGTAAGCATCACTAGCACATATGCCCGTGCGCCGTAACGGGAGGAAAAATAGTGTGCACTTAATGTAGTGAGAATTATACATGTCAAGAAGGAACATTTTGGTTATGGGTTTCGCCGCGTGTGAAGTAATCAATGCGCTATGTTTTCATTCATTGATCGAGTGGATTTAAGAGTTTTATTAGGTTATTGCACGCCAGAGAAGGTCCGTGAATTATTCAATTTATTTTTTCATTCATTCGAGAGGATTTTAAGGCATGAAGTTCAATAATATGGAAATGAGGCGGGTCTTCTTTTTTCAGAGTACATGCCACCAATGTGTACAACCGGAGTTAATTGTACTCCACTATTTTGCGTTCCTTGGTCGAGGGGATTTAAGGCTGAAGTTCCATAATGTGGGAGGTTGTCGGGTCTTTTCTTTTTCATGCATCTAGCTTACGTAGTCGGGTCTTCTCTTCTCTTTGCCTCAAGTAGGAATCCTTAAGAAATCTAGGGCCCTTTTGTAGATAGTTCAGCTAGCAATTCATCCATCTAGCTCACGTACTGAATTTAATTCCCTCTTTTTAGAAAGCCCACGTACGAATCCATCCATGCTTCATTCAGTTTAATTCATCTATCCTTTATTCAGTTCACTACATATAGTTTCGCACACGTATAAAAATTATTACGACTGTATGTAAACGAGCAATATGGGACTATTGAACATAATTTATTTTCCTTATTTCCTAGGTAGCTGGGCTAGCTAAATTGCATGGGGTGTGAAATTCTCAGACATTGAATGACCTGTGTTTGTAAGGCGTGAGTACAAATCCAGAAAGAAAGATGAGTTGAAGGATCGTACTCACGATCTCAAACACCTGACATAGTGCTGCCATTGACTCGAATAAACATGCCCTGCTAACCAATGGCCAACATAAATATTTAAGAACATACCACAACGTTAGATTTGAAACATTCTATGATTACTTTTTTTACTTCTAAAATAATAATTATTATTATGAATTGCCGCATATTCTTGGAAACATGAACAAATTTTGAAATCCCAAACAATTTGCAAAACTGCAATTTGTTTTTTTGGAAGTTTCATACATTTTTCAGAAATACAGAAACAAAATTTGAAACGGCAACATTTTCTAAAATTCACAAACATTTTTCAAAAACATGAACCTTTTATAAGAGTAGGAGCATTTTTTAAATTTTTGAACAATTTTAAAAAATGGGAACATGTTTACCTTTCAGAACAATTTTAGAAAATTTGTGATTTTTAACATGAACATTATTTGAATTTGTGAGCATTCCTCTAAAGCAAGAATATTTTTCAAATTTGGAGAATTTTTTAAAATGTAATCTTTTAAGAATCTTGAACAAATTTGGAAAATACAATTTTTAAAAAAAATGGGAACATTACTTTTCATTTAAAAATTCCAGTGTCCTTTTCCAGCTAACTCACGTGCCAATAAATCCATCCTTCATCCGGCATAATAGATCCATACTTCATACATCTTATTACTTCATGTAGTTTCACACACGTTTATAAATTGGTACGACCATATGTAAAGAGCAATACAGAGCTCTTTAAAATATTTTTATGTTGAATTCGTGAACATTTCACTACAATAAGATTTTTTTTCGAATTTGGAACATTTTTAATGTTTTTTAATCTCAAACAATTTTGTAAAACAGATTTTTTTTCGTTTTCAACAAATTTCAGAATGACAATTTTTTCAATATTTGAACATTTTTGAAATGGGAATTGTTTTTTGGAATTCTGAACATTCTTCAAAATTTTGAACGAAATTGAAATTGTAAACATTTCATAAAAAACATTTGATAAAAAAAGTAAAAATAAACAAAAGTAAAATTAAAATGAAAAGGGAAAAAATAAAGGGGAAATAAAAAGAGAAAGAAACATAAAATGTTAAATATAAAATGAACACAAAAATATGAAAACGGGCCGGCCCAGTCCAGGGCTATCTGTGGGAACCTCTGACTATCTGTCGCCACATGCGGCAACTACGAGTTTCCGAGCTGCGTGGGCAGGGAAATAAGTGGGCTGGCTTTACTGGGCTTTAGCGCGTGGCCCATGTACGAAATTCTGGATAAACTGTATTTCTTTTTCTAGCACATGGATGCACAAAAAATTAGTACCACCTCGGATAGTAAAAAAAATCTATTCACTGATGAACGGATAAATTTTTTGGAGAAGCGCACTATATATATATATATAAGAAAACAAGGGCGTAGGGAGCAGGAGGCCGATCCACGTGTTGGGCCGTGGAAGGCGCGAGACACGAGCGTACCGTACGTCTCGCTATAAGTGAGACATATGCATGGCTAAGGTGAGTGATATGTATCGCTCGCTGCGAGCTACAAGCGTCAAGTCGCCCGCTTTCCCCCCGCCACTGTGTGTGTCACCCGCGTCGCTCATGCCAAATGGGCTTAGCCTAGTAAGCTCATGTCTATTTTTTTTCGGTCGGTTAATTTAAATTTGACAAGAAAAACCAAGAATACATAATGTTTTATTAATTTAAAAAGTAACGTGAATTCAAAAAAAGTTTGTGAATTCCAAAATATCCTTTAATTCGTAAAATAGTTGTTAATTCAAAAAATGTTCCCGAATTCAAAATAAGCGGGAATTAGAGAAAAGTTTGAGAATTCAAAAATTGTTCACGAATTTGAAAAAAGTGAGTAAAAATAAAAAATGTTCATGTATTATAAAAAGTTCGTGAGTTCAAGCATTGTTCATGAATTCTGAACATGTTTTGGAAACACGAATAAAATATTGAAATTTTTAAATGTTATAAGAAATTATGGAATTTTTTGAAAACTCAAATGTTTTTTCAAATTGTGGACACTTTTTTTAAATGTGAACAAACTTTGAAATTTGTGTACATTATTTGAAATTGTGAATATTTTTAAGTTTTGAACAGTTTTTTTAAAAGGAAGACATTTTAAAAATTGTGAGGTTTTTTTAAAGAACTTTAACTAATTTTTAATTTTTTAACAATATTTTTTAAAATAATGAAAAATTTATGAAAATTCAAACAACCTTTTGGATTTGTTTCTCGGCTCAATGTTGGTCGATGGGGAACATTAGGTACAAACTAAGAATTGAGTGGGTGATCCCTAAACAATTGATTGATCGTATGTCCAAAATCATCCTCTTTTTGCAGCAATTGAAGCCAGTGGTGCAGATGAAGGACATACATGTGTTGGAGTTCACGGTTAACAAGATCGTACTAATGTACTCAGTGGAGGAGGCAGGAGGACCAGCAGGGGCCCTGCCCCCCTAACATTCTTGACTTAAGGGTAATATCCATCTTAGTAGTGCTTAATTGATGTATACAATAACGTATTTTGATATGCCTGCCCTCCCAGCAAGACATTAGAACACTTGGCCACCCTCATATGATTTTCCTGGCTCTGCCACTGAATGTACTCACAACCCAAACCCCTATGAATCTGAGATTTGTCGATGCCGCATGTGCCCATTTTGGTATGTTCCGCGAATATGTAATAACTAAACTTGTGCGTGTGTGTTGGTTGTGGTGGTTTCATTAATTTAAAGTTGAGCTCACCTTGAGCCTTTTGTTCTAACTTACATTGTTCTCTTGGCCCATAATTAAGCAATAATATCATGATCAAAGCATCATGATAAAATTTCCCCTAAAAAGTAACAACAACAAATTAATTTTCCTTTAGGAATATACTAATTCAGTTCTCCAATCTTTTCACCATTTTATTCATGCCCAAGATGACTCACCTGATTAGAATAATAACCAAGAGAACCAATTAACATCACAACAACAAGCCACAATATCAATTGATTGATAGATCTACTTTTCCTCGAAGGCTGGAACCATCACCGACATCGGCGGCGTGGCTATTGTATCCTTCTCTTCATGCACCTCTTTCTCCTCGGTGTTGGTGGCAGCCTGTAGTTCTTTTGCGATTGCGAGGTGGATGTGGGTGATCTGTTCGAGGCCAGAGAACATGTCATCGGGGCAGTCGCAAGACTCCATGAAGGCATCGAGCGAGTGCTCGAAGTCTTCCTGTGTCTTCGCACAGTCGGGCTTGCGAGTGGCCGCGACGGTAGCGATGACAAGCGCGGCATAGGCAACAGCGTTGACACCCACAAACTTGGCCATTGGAGATGGAAGAGGTTACTCTAGATCTTACCGCATCGATTTTTGTTGGGCAAGCTCGGTGTCACTTTCTTATATATAACTCCTCTCTTAATAATTCCTATTTAATTTACCGATCACTATGTATCTCACGGTATGAGTAAGAGTAGTTGTTAGTATCTTTCTGTATATATTGAGAATCGTATCGTTGATTTGTTATGTGCAAGGATTTATTGTTGTGTATTGACGACAAAGATTTTGCACCGAAAAGATTTATGTCGTTCCACGAAAGCAATACCCTCCAGAAAGTGACACGTCATCATGGGTTTGGTGCAAGGGATCCACGATGATGTGAATTAAATTACAACCGGCGGAGTATATTGTAGTGTGCACCACATAATATGGAAGTAACTACATGGGTATAATAGAATCGATGTAGACATTCATTGTGATAATCCTTGGTAGGGTGTGCATAGACTCAAGAAAAATGTGTTGGTAAAGGATAGGGATGTCGACTATAAGGGGTTTAATAGGTGTCTAGAAAAAGTTAACCTTTTTTGTTAAGTTTAGGAATTCCGAAATTATGTGTGCTCTAAAAATAAGTGAATCACCCTAAATGACTAGATACAACTGGCAAGAAAGATAAACAATATTAACTAAACAAGGAATGGTCAAGTAATATGATTAACCAAAGGGGGATAGAAACGAAGTGATTTATCCCCAAGCTCATGCTCATGTCCTTTGGGGGTGGGGAGGGGTTCTAATCTCCGCTGGAAAGGCTTGGGTCACAATGCTTCCCAATGTTGGGGAACGTAGCAGAAATTCAAAATTTTCCTACGTGTCACCAAGATCTATCTATGGAGAAACCAGCAACGAGGGTAAGGAGAGTGCATCTACATACCCTTGTAGATCGCTAAGCGGAAGCGTTCAAGAGAACGGGGTTGAAGGAGTCGTACTCGTCGTGATCCAAATCACCGGAGATCCTAGTGCCGAACGGACGGCACCTCCGCGTTCAACACACGTACAACCCTGTGATGTCTCCCATGCCTTGATCCAGCAAGGAGAGAGGGAGAGGTTGAGGAAGACTCCATCCAGCAGCAGCACAACGGCGTGGTGGTGGTGGAGGAGCGTGGTACTCCAGCAGGGCTTCACCAAGCACCGCGAGATATGAGGAGAAAGAGAGGTAGGGCTGCGCCAACAAGAGGAGAGGAACTCGTGTGTTGTGGGCAGCCCAAACCTCAAGTATATATAGGGGAAGGGGAGGGTGTTGGGGAACGTAGTAATTTCAAAAAATTTCCTACGCACACGCAAGATCATGGTGATGCATAGCAACGAGGGGGAGAGTCTGATCTACGTACCCTTGTAGATCGCAACGGAAGTGTTGACACAACGTAGAGGAAGTAGTCGTATGTCTTCTTCCCGATCCGACCGATCCAAGCACCGTTACTCCGGCACCTCCGAGTTCTTAGCACACGTACAGCTCGATGACGATCCCCGGGCTCCGATCCAGCGAAGCTTCGGGGAGGAGTTCCGTCAGCACGACGGCGTGATGACGATCTTGATGTTCTACCGACGCAGGGCTTCGCCTAAGCACTACAACGATATGATCGAGGTGGAATATGGTGGCAGGGGGCACCGCACACGGCTAAGGAACGATCTCAATGATCAACTTGTGTGCCTAGAGGTGCCCCCCTGCCCCCGTATATAAAGGATCCAAGGGGGAGGGCTGGCCGGCCAAGAGGAGGGCGCAGGAGGAGTCCTACACCTACCGGGAGTAGGACTCCCCCCTAATCCTATTCCAAATAGGACTCCCAAGGGGGAAAGAGAGAGAGAGAGGTGGCCGGCCACCTCTCCTAGTCCTAATAGGACTAGGGGAGGGGGGGGGGAGGCGCGCAGCCCACCATGGCAGCCCCTTTCACCTTTCCACTAAAGCCCAATAAGGCCCATATGGCTCCCGGGGGGTTCCGGTAACCTCCTGGTAACCCGGTAAAATCCCGATTTTACCCGGAACACTTCCGATATCCAAATATAGGCTTCCAATATATCAATCTTTATGTCTCGACCATTTCGAGACTCCTCGTCATGTTTGTGATCACATCCGGGACTCCGAACTACCTTCGGTACATCAAAATGCATAAACTCATAATAACTGTCATCGTAACGTTAAGCGTGCGGACCCTACGGTTCGAGAACAATGTAGACATGACCGAGACACGTCTCCGATCAATAACCAATAGCGGGACCTGGATGCCCATATTGGCTCCTACATATTCTACGAAGATCTTTATCGGTCAGACCGCATAACAACATATGTTGTTCCCTTTGTCATCGGTATGTTACTTGCCCGAGATTCGATCGTCGGTATCCAATACCTAGTTCAATCTCATTACCGGCAAGTCTCTTTACTCGTTCTGTAATACATCATCCCGCAACTAACTCATTAGTTGCAATGCTTGCAAGGCTTGTGTAATGTGCATTACCGAGAGGGCCCAGAGATACCTCTCCGACAATCGGAGTGACAAATCCTAATCTTGAAATACGCCAACCCAACATCTACCATTGGAGACACCTGTAGTACTCCTTTATAATCACCCAGTTACGTTGTGACGTTTGGTAGCACCCAAAGTGTTCCTCCGGCAAACGGGAGTTGCATAATCTCATAGTCATAGGAACATGTATAAGTCATGAAGAAAGCAATAGCAACATACTAAACGTTCGGGTGCTAAGCTAATGAAATGGGTCATGTCAATCAGATCATTCAACTAATGATGTGACCTCGTTAATCAAATAACAACACATTGTTCATGGTTAGGAAACTTAACCATCTTTGATTAACGAGCTAGTCAAGTAGAGGCATACTAGAGACACTCTGTTTGTCTATGTATTCACACATGTATTATGTTTCCGGTTAATACAATTCTAGCATGAATAATAAACATTTATCATGATATAAGGAAATAAATAATAACTTTATTATTGCCTCTAGGGCATATTTCCTTCAGTCTCCCACTTGCACTAGAGTCAATAATCTAGATTACACAGTAATGATTCTAACACCCATGGCGCCTTGGTGCTGATCATGTTTTGCTCGTGGAAGAGGCTTAGTCAACGGGTCTGCAATATTCAGATCCGTATGTATCTTGCAAATCTCTATGTCTCCCACCTGGCCTAGATCCCGGATGGAATTGAAGCGTCTCTTGATGTGTCTGGTCCTTTTGTGAAATCTGGATTCCTTTGCCAAAGCAATTGCACCAGTATTGTCACAAAAGATTTTCATTGGACCCGATGCACTAGGTATGACACCTAGATCGGATATGAACTCCTTCATCCAGACTCCTTCGTTCGCTGCTTCCGAAGCAGCTATGTACTCCTCTTCACATGTAGATCCTGCTACGACGCTTTGTTTAGAACTGCACCAACTGACAGCTCCACCGTTTAAAGTAAACACGTATCCGGTTTGCGATTTAGAATCGTCCGGATCAGTGTCAAAGCTTGCATCAACGTAACCTCTTACGGTGAGCTCTTTGTCACCTCCATATACGAGAAACATATCCTTAGTCCTTTTCAGGTATTTCAGGATGTTCTTGACCGCTGTCCAGTGATCCACTCCTGGATTACTTTGGTACCTCCCTGCTAAACTTATAGCAAGGCACACATCAGGTCTGGTACACAGCATTGCATACATGATAGAGCCTATGGCTGAAGCATAGGGAACATCTTTCATTTTCTCTCTATCTTCTGCAGTGGTCGGGCATTGAGTCTGACTCAACTTCACACCTTGTAACACAGGCAAGAACCCTTTCTTTGCTTGATCCATTTTGAACTTCTTCAAAATCTTGTCAAGGTATGTGCTTTGTGAAAGTCCAATTAAGCGTCTTGATCTATCTCTATAGATCTTAATGCCCAATATGTAAGCAGCTTCACCGAGGTCTTTCATTGAAAAACTCTTATTCAAGTATCCCTTTATGCTATCCAGAAATTCTATATCATTTCCAATCAGCAATATGTCATCCACATATAATATCAGAAATGCTACAGAGCTCCCACTCACTTTCTTGTAAATACAGGCTTCTCCAAAAGTCTGTATAAAGCCAAATGCTTTGATCACACTATCAAAGCGTTTATTCCAACTCCGAGATGCTTGCACCAGTCCATAAATGGATCGCTGGAGTTTGCACACTTTGTTAGCTCCCTTTGGATTGACAAAACCTTCCGGTTGCATCATATACAACTCTTCTTCCAGAAATCCATTCAGGAATGCAGTTTTGACATCCATCTGCCATATTTCATAATCATAAAACGCGGCAATTGCTAACATGATTCGGACAGACTTAAGCATCGCTACGGGTGAGAAGGTCTCATTGTAGTCAACCCCTTGAACTTGTCGAAAACCTTTTGCGACAAGTCGAGCTTTATAGACAGTAACATTACCGTCAGCGTCAGTCTTTTTCTTGAAGATCCATTTATTCTCAATAGCTTGTTGATCATCGGGCAAGTCAACCAAAGTCCATACTTTGTTCTCATACATGGATCCCATCTCAGATTTCATGGCTTCAAGCCACTTTGCGGAATCTGGGCTCACCATCGCTTCTTCATAGTTCGTAGGTTCATCATGATCTAGCAGCATGACTTCCAGAACTGGATTACCGTACCACTCTGGCGCGGATCTTGCTCTGGTTGATCTATGAGGTTCAGTAGTATCTTGTTCTGAAGTTTCATGATCATTATCATTAACTTCCTCACTTATTGGTGTAGGTGTCGCAGAAACAGTTTTCTGTGATGTACTACTTTCTAATAAGGGAGCGGGTACAGTTACCTCGTCAAGTTCTACTTTCCTCCCACTCACTTCTTTCGAGAGAAACTCCTTCTCAAGAAAGTTTCCGAATTTAGCAACAAAAGTCTTGCCTTTGGATCTGTGATAGAAGGTGTATCCAATAGTTTCCTTTGGATATCCTATGAAGACACATTTCTCCGATTTGGGTTTGAGTTTATCAGGTTGAAGTTTTTTCACATAAGCATCGCAGCCCCAAACTTTCAGAAACGACAACTTTGGTTTCTTGCCAAACCATAGTTCATAAGGCGTCGTCTCAACGGATTTTGATGGTGCCCTATTTAACGTGAATGCGGCCGTCTCTAGAGCGTATCCCCAAAACGATAGCGGTAAATCAGTAAGAGACATCATAGATCGCACCATATCTAGTAAAGTACAGTTACGACGTTCGGACACACCATTACGCTGTGGTGTTCCGGGCGGCGTGAGTTGCGAAACTATTCCACAATTTTTCAAATGTACACCAAACTCGTAACTCAAATATTCTCCTCCACAATCAGATCGTAGAAACTTTATTTTCTTGTTACGATGATTTTCCACTTCACTCTGAAATTCTTTGAACTTTTCAAATGTTTCAGACTTATGTTTCATTAAGTAGATATACCCATATCTGCTTAAATCATCTGTGAAGGTGAGAAAATAACGATATCCACCACGAGCCTCAATATTCATCGGACCGCATACATCTGTATGTATGATTTCCAACAAATCTGTTGCTCTCTCCATAGTACCGGAGAACGGTGTTTTAGTCATCTTGCCCATGAGGCACGGTTCGCAAGTACCAAGTGATTCATAATCAAGTGGTTCCAAAAGTCCATCAGTATGGAGTTTCTTCATGCGCTTTACACCGATATGACCTAAACGGCAGTGCCACAAATAAGTTGCACTATCATTATCAACTCTTCATCTTTTGGCTTCTACATTATGAATATGTGTATCACTACTATCGAGATTTAACAAGAATAGACCACTCTTCAAGGGTGCATGACCATAAAAGCATTACTCATATAAATAGAACAACCATTATTCTCTGATTTAAATGAATAACCATCTCGCATTAAACAAGATCTAGATATAATGTTCATGCTCAACGCTGGCACCAAATAACAATTATTTAGGTATAATATTAATCCCGAAGGTAGATGTAGAGGTAGCGTGCCGACCGCGATCACATCGACTTTGGAACCGTTTCCCACGCGCATCGTCACCTCGTCCTTACCAATCTTCGCTTAATCCGTAGTCCCTGTTTCGAGTTGCAAATATTAGCAACAGAACCAGTATCAAATACCCAGGTGCTACTGCGAGCATTAGTAAGGTACACATCAATAACATGTATATCACATATACCTTTGTTCACCTTGCCATCCTTCTTATCCGCCAAATACTTGGGGCAGTTCCGCTTCCAGTGACCAGTCTGCTTGCAGTAGAAGCACTCAGTTTCAGGCTTAGGTCCAGACTTGGGCTTCGTTTCTTGAGAAGCAACTTGCTTGCCGTTCTTCTTGAAGTTCCCCTTCTTATTCCCTTTGCCCTTTTTCTTGAAACTAGTGGTCTTGTTAACCATCAACACTTGATGCTCCTTCTTGATTTCTACCTCCGCAGCTTTCAGCATTGCGAAGAGCTCGGGGATAGTCTTGTTTATCCCTTGCATATTATAGTTCATCACGAAGCTCTTGTAGCTTGGTGGCAGTGATTGGAGAATTCTGTCAATGACGCAATCATCTGGAAGATTAACTCCCATCTGAATCAAGTGATTGTTATACCCAGACATTTTGAGTATATGCTCACTGACAGAACTGTTCTCCTCCATCTTGCAGCTATAGAACTTATTGGAGACTTCATATCTCTCAATCCGGGCATTTGCTTGAAATATTAACTTCAACTCCTGGAACATCTCATATGCTCCATGACGTTAAAAACGTCGTTGAAGTCCCGATTCTAAGCCGTAAAGCATGGCACACTCAACTATCGAGTAGTCATCAGTTTTTCTCTGCCAGATGTTCATAACATCTGGTGTTGCTCCAGCAGCAGGCCTGGCACCCAGCGGTGCTTCCAGGACGTAATTCTTCTGTGCAGCAATGAAGATAATCCTCAAGTTATAGACCCAGTCCGTGTAATTGCTACCATCATCTTTCAACTTTGCTTTCTCAAGGAACACATTAAAATTCAACGGAACAACAACACGAGCCATCTATCTACAATCAACATAAACAGGCAAGATACTATCAGGTACTAAGTTCATGATAAATTTAAGTTCAATTAATCATATTACTAAAGAACTCCCACTTAGATAGACATCCCTCTAATCCTCTAAGTGATCACGTGATCCAAATCAACTAAACCATGTATGATCATCACGTGAGATGGAGTAGTTTCATCGGTGAACATCATTATGTTGATCATATCTACTATATGATTCACACTCGACCTTTCGGTCTCCGTGTTCCGAGGCCATATCTGTATATGCTTGGCTCGTCAAGTATAACCTGAGTATTCCGCGTGTGCAACTGTTTTGCACCCGTTGTATTTGAACGTAGAGCCTATCACACCCGATCATCACGTGGTGTCTCAGCACGAAGAACTTTCGCAACGGTGCATACTCAGGGAGAACACTTCTTGATAATTTAGTGAGAGATCATCTTATAATGCTACCGTCAATCAAAGCAAGATAAGATGCATAAAAGATAAACATCACATGCAATCAATATAAGTGATATGATATGGCCATCATCATCTTGTGCTTGTGATCTCCATCTCTGAAGCACCGTCATGATCACCATCGTCACCGGCGCGACACCTTGATCTCCATCGTAGCATCGTTGTCGTCTCGCCAATCTTATGCTTCTACGACTATCACTACCGCTTAGTAATAAAGTAAAGCATTACATCGCGATTGCATTGCATACAATAAAGCGACAACCATATTGCTCCTGCCAGTTGCCGATAACTTGGTTACAAAACATGATCATCTCATACAATAAAATTTAGCATCATGCCTTGACCATATCACATCACAACATGCCCTGCAAAAACAAGTTAGACGTCCTCTACTTTGTTGTTGCAAGTTTTACGTGGCTGCTACGGGCTTTAAGTAAGAACCAATCTCACCTACGCATCAAAACCACAACGATAGTTTGTCAAATAGACTCCATTTTAACCTTCTCAAGGACCGGGCGTAGCCACACTCGGTTCAACTAAAGTTGGAGAGACAGTCGCCCGCAAGCCATCTATGTGCAAAGCACGTCGAGGGAACCGGTCTCGCGTAAGCGTACGCGTAAGGTTGGTCCGGGTCGTCTCGTCCAACAATACCGCCGAACCAAAGTATGACATGCTGGTAGGCAGTATGACTTATATCGTCCACAACTCACTTGTGTTCTACTCGTGCACATAACATCAAACCATAAAACCTAGGCTCGGATGCCACTGTTGGGGAATGTAGTAATTTCAAAAAATTTCCTACGCACACGCAAGATCATGGTGATGCATAGCAACGAGGGGGAGAGTCTGATCTACGTACCTTTGTAGATCGCAACGGAAGCATTGACACAACATAGAGGAAGTAGTCGTACGTCTTCTTCCCGATCTGACCGATCCAAGCACCGTTACTCCGGCACCTCCGAGTTCTTAGTACATGTACAACTCGATGACGATCCCCGGGCTCCGATCCAGCAAAGCTTCGGGGAGGAGTTCCGTCAACACGACGGCGTGGTGGCGATCTTGATGTTCTACCGACGCAGGGCTTCGCCTAAGCACTACAACGATATGATCGAGGTGGAATATGATGGCAGGGGGCACCGCACACGGCTAAGGAACAATCTCAATGATCAACTTGTGTGTCTAGAGGTGCCCCTTGCCCCCGTATATATAGGATCCAAGGGGGAGGGGCTGGACGGCCAAGAGGAGGGCGCAGGAGGAGTCCTACTCCTACCGGGAGTAGGACTCCCCCCTAATCCTATTCCAAATAGGACTCCCAAGGGGGAAAGAGAGAGAGAGAGGTGGCCGGCCAGCTCTCCTAGTCCTAATAGGACCAGGGGAGGGGGGGGGGGGGGAGGCGTGCAGCCCACCATGGCAGCCCCTTTCACCTTTCCACTAAAGCCCAATAAGGCCCATATGGCTCCCGGGGGGTTCCGGTAACCTCCCGGTAATCCGGTAAAATCCCGATTTTACCCGGAACACTTCCGATATCCAAATATAGGCTTCCAATATATCAATCTTTATGTCTCGACCATTTTGAGACTCCTCGTCATGTTTGTGATCACATCCGGGACTCCGAACTACCTTCGGTACATCAAAATGCATAAACTCATAATAACTGTCATCGTAACATTAAGCGTGCGGACCCTATGGTTCGAGAACAATGTAGACATGACCGAGACATGTCTCCGGTCAATAACCAATAGCGGGACCTGGATGCCCATATTGGCTCCTACATATTCTATGAAGATGTTTATCGGTCAGACCGCATAACAACATACGTTGTTCCCTTTCTCATCGGTATGTTACTTGCCCGAGATTCGGTCGTCGGTATCCAATACCTAGTTCAATCTCGTTACCGGCAAGTCTCTTTACTCGTTCTGTAATACATCATCCCGCAACTAACTCATTGGTTGCAATGCTTGCAAGGCTTAAGTGATGTGTATTACCGAGAGGGCCAAGAGATACCTCTCCGACAATCGGAGTGACAAATCCTAATCTCGATATACGCCAACCCAACATCTACCATTGGAGACACCTATAGTACTCCTTTATAATCACCCAGTTACGTTGTGACGTTTGGTAGCACCCAAAGTGTTCCTCCGGCAAACGGGAGTTGCATAATCTCACAGTCATAGGAACATGTATAAGTCATGAAGAAAGCAATAGCAACATACTAAACGATCGGGTGCTAAGCTAATGAAATGGGTCATGTCAATCAGATCATTCAACTAATGATGTGACCTCGTTAATCAAATAACAACACATTGTTCATGCTTAGGAAACTTAACCATCTTTGATTAACGAGCTAGTCAAGTAGAGGCATACTAGTGACACTTTGTTTGTCTATGTATTCACACATGTATTATGTTTCCGGTTAATACAATTCTAGCATGAATAATAAACATTTATCATGATATAAGGAAATAAATAATAACTTTATTATTGCCTCTAGGGCATATTTCCTTCTGAGGGGCTGCGCCCCCACCTAGGGTTCCCTCCCTAGGGGTGGCGGCAGCCCCCTAGATCCCATCTAGGGGCGGCCAAGGGGAGGGGAGAGGGGGAGGCGCACCAGGGTGGGCCTTAGGGCCCATCTGCCCTAGGGTTTGCCCCCCTTCCCACTCCCTTGTGCCTTGGGCCTTGGTGGGTGGGGGGGGGGGGCGCACCAGCCCACCTGGGGCTAGTCGCCTCCCACACTTGGCCCATGCATCCCTCCGGGGCTTTTGGCCCCACTTGGTGGACCCCCGGGACCCTCCCGGTGGTCCCGGTACGTTACCGATAAAACCCGAAACTTTTCCGGTGACCAAAACAGGACTTCCTATATATAAATCTCTACCTCCGGACCATTCCGGAACTCCTCGTGACGTCCGTGATCGCATACGGGAGTCCGAACAACATTCGGTAACCACATACAAACTTCCTTTATAACCCTAGCGTCATCGAACCTTAAGTGTGTAGACCCTACGGGTTCGGGAACCATGCAGACATGACCGAGACGTTCTCCGGTCAATAACCAACAGCGGGATCTGGATACCCATGTTGGCTCCCACATGCTCCACGATGATCTCATCGGATGAACCACGATGTCAAGGACTTAATCAATCCCGTATACAATTCCCTTTGTCTATCGGTACGATACTTGCCCGAGATTCGATCGTCGGTATCCCGATACCTTGTTCAATCTCGTTACTGGCAAGTCTCTTTACTCGTTCCGTAACACATCATCCCGTGATCAACTCCTTGATCACATTGTGCACATTATGATGATGTCCTACCGAGTGGGCCCAGAGATACCTCTCCGTTTACACGGAGTGACAAATCCCAGTCTCGATTCGCGCCAACCCAACAGACACTTTCGGAGATACCTGTTGTGTACCTTTATAGCCACCCAGTTACGTTGTGACGTTTGGCACACCCAAAGCACTCCTACGGTATCCGGGAGTTGCACAATCTCATGGTCTAAGGAAATGATACTTGACATTAGAAAAGCTTTAGCATACGAACTACATGATCTTTGTGCTAGGCTTAGGATTGGGTCTTGTCCATCACATCATTCTCCTAATGATGTGAACCCGTTATCAATGACATCCAATGTCCATGGTCAGGAAACCGTAACCATCTATTGATCAACGAGCTAGTCAACTAGAGGCTTACTAGGGACACGGTGTTGTCTAGTTATCCACACATGCATCTGAGTTTCCTATCAATACAATTCTAGCATGGATAATAAACGATTATCATGAACAAGGAAATATAATAATAACCAATTTATTATTGCCTCTAGGGCATATTTCCAACAGTCTCCCACTTGCACTAGAGTCAATAATCCAGTTCACATCGATATGTGATTAACACTCAAGGTCACATCCCCATGTGACTAACACCCAAAGAGTTTACTAGAGTCAATAATCTAGTTCACGTTACCATGTGATTAACACTCGATGAGTTCTGGGTTTGATCATGTTATGCTTGTGAGAGATGTTATAGTCAACGGATCTGAACCTTTCAGATCCGCGTGTGCTTTACAAATCTCTATGTCATCTCCTAGATGCAGCTACCATGTTCTATTTGGAGCTATTCCAAATAACTGTTCTACTATACGAATCCAGTTTACTACTCAGAATAATCTGGATTAGTGTCAAAGTTTGCATCGGCGTAACCCTTTACGATGAACTCTTTTACCACCTCCATAATCGAGAAAATTCCTTAGTCCACTAGTTACTAAGGATAACTTTGACCGCTGTCCTGTGATCCATTCTTGGATCACTCTTGTACCCCTTGACTGACTCATGGCAAGGCACACTTCAGGTGTGGTACACAGCATAGCATACTATAGAGCCTATGTCTTAAGCATAGGGGATGACCTTTGTCCTTTCTCTCTATTCTGCCGTGGTCGAGCTTTAAGTCTTAACTTCATACCTTACAACTCAGGCAAGAACTCCTTATTTGACTGATCCATCTTGAACACTTTCAAGATCATGTCAAGGTATGTGCTCATTTGAAAGTACCATTAAGCGTTTTGATCTATCCTTATAGATCTTGATGCTCAATGTTCAAGTAGCTTAATCCAGGCTTTCCATTGAAAAACACTTTCCAAATAATCCTATATGCTTTCCATAAATTCTACGTCATTTCTGATCAACAATATGTCAACAACATATACTCATCAGAAATTCTATAGTGCTCCCACTCACTTCTTTGGAAATACAAGTTTCTCATAAACTTTGTATACACCCAAAATCTTTGATCATCTCATCCAAGAATACATTCCAACTCCGAGATGCTTACTCCAGTCCTTAGAAGGATTGCTGGAGCTTTGCATACTTGTTAGCATCTTTCAGGATTGACAAAACCTTCTGGTTGTATCACATACAACCTTTCCTCAAAAATTGTCAAGGAAACAATGGTTTATGGCATCCTATCTGCAAGATTTCATAAATAATGCAGTAATTGCTAATATAATTCCAACAGACTCTTAGCATCGCTACGAGTGAGAAAGTCTCATCGTAGTCAACTCCTTGAACTTGTCGGAAAACATCTTAACGACAAGTCGAGCTTTCTTAATGGTGATACTTGCCATCATTGTCCATCTTCCTTTTAAAAATCCATCTGTACTCAACAGCCTTACGACCATCGAGTAGTTCTTCCAAAGTCTACACTTCGTTTTCATATATGGATCCTCTCTCGGATTATATGGCCTCGAGCCATTTTGGAATCCAGGCCCACCATCGCTTCTCCATAGCTCGTAGGTTCATTGTTGTCTAGCAACATGACTTTCAAGACATGATTACGTACCACTCTGAAGTAGTACGCATCCTTGTCATCCTACGAGGTTTGGTAGTGACTTGATCTGAAGTTTCATGATCACTATCACAAGCTTCCACTTCAATTGGTGTAGGTGCCACATGAACAACTTCCTGTGCCCTGCCACACACTAGTTGAAGAGACGGTTCAATAACCTCATCAAGTCTCCACAATCCTCCCACTCAATTCTTTCGAGAGAAACTTTTCCTCGAGAAAGGACCCGATTCTAGAAACAATCCCTTATTGCTTTCGGATCTGAGATAGGAGGTATACCCAACTGTTTTGGATGTCTTATGAAGATGCATTTATCCTCTTTGGGTTCGAGCTTATCAGCCTGAAACTTTTTCACATAAGCGTCGCAGCCCCAAACTTTTAAGAAATGACATCTTAGGTTTCTCTAAACCATAGTTCATACGGTGTCATCTCATCGGAATTACGTGGTGCCCTATTTAAAGTGAATGTGGTTGTCTCTAATGCCTAACCCATAAACTATCATGGTAATTCGATAAGAGACATCATGGTATGCATCATATCCAATAGGGTGCAGTTATGATGTTCGGACACACCATCACCCTATGGTGTTCCAGGTGAAGGAAATATGCCCTAGAGGCAATAATAAAGTTATTATTTATTTCCTTATATCATGATAAATGTTTATTATTCATGCTAGAATTGTATTAACCGGAAACATAATACATGTGTGAATACATAGACAAACAGAGTGTCACTAGTATGCCTCTACTTGACTAGCTCGTTAATCAAAGATGGTTAAGTTTCCTAACCATGAACAAAGAGTTGTTATTTGATTAACAAGGTCACATCATTAGTTGAATGATCTGATTGACATGACTCATTCCATTAGCTTAGCACACGATCGTTTAGTATGTTGCTATTGCTTTCTTCATGACTTATACATGTTCCTATGACTATGAGATTATGCAACTCCCATTTGCCGGAGGAACACTTTGTGTGCTACCAGACGTCACAACGTAACTGGGTGATTATAAAGGAGCTCTACAGGTGTCTCCAATGGTAGATGTTGGGTTGGCGTATTTCGACAATAGGATTTATCACTCTGATTGTCGGAGAGGTATCTCTGGGCCCTCTCGGTAATACACATCACTTAAGCCTTGCAAGCATTGCAACCAATGAGTTAGTTGCGGGATGATGTATTATGGAATGAGTAAAGAGACTTGCCAGTAACGAGATTGAACTAGGTATTGGATACCGACGATCGAATCTCGGGCAAGTAACATACCGATGACAAAGGGAACAACGTATGTTGTTATGCGGTCTGACCGATAAAGATCTTCGTAGAATATGTAGGAGCCAATATGGGCATCCAGGTCCCGCTATTGGTTATTGACTGGAGATGTGTCTCAGTCATGCCTACATTGTTCTCGAACCGTAGGGTCCGCACGCTTAACGTTACGATGACAGTTATTATGAGTTTATGCATTTTGATGTACTGAAGGTTGTTCGGAGTCCCGGATGTGATCACGGACATGACGAGGAGTCTCGAAATGGTCGAGACATAAAGATTGATATATTGGAAGCCTATGTTTGGACATCGGAAGTGTTCTGGGTGAAATCGGGATTTTACCGGAAAACCGGGAGGTTACCGGAACCCCCCGGGAGTCATATGGGCCATAGTGGGCCTTAGTGGAAAGGAGAAAGGGGCAGCCCAAGGTGGCCGCGCGCCTCCCCCTCCCCTAGTCCTATTATGACTAGGAGAGGTGGCCGGCCCCCCTCTCTCTCTTTCCCCCCCTTGATGAATCCTATTCCAACTAGGATTGGGGGGGGGATCCTACTCCTAGAGGGAGTAGGACTCTCCTGGCGCGCCTCCCTTGGCCGGCTAGCCCCTCCCCCTTGGATCCTTTATATATGGGGGTAGAGGGCACCTCTAGATACACAAGTTGATCATTGAGATCGTTCCTTAGCCGTGTGCGGTGCCCCCTACCACCATATTCCACCTCGATAATACCGTTGTAGTGCTTAGGCGAAGCCCTGCGTCGGAAGTACATCAAGATCGTCACCACGCCGTCGTGCTGATGGAACTCCTCCCCGAAGCTTTGCTGGATCGGAGCCCGGGGATCGTCATCGAGCTGTACGTGTGCTAAGAACTCAGAGGTGCCGGAGTAACGGTGCTTGGATCGGTCGGATCGGGAAGAAGACGTACGACTACTTCCTCTACGTTGTGTCAACGCTTCTGTTGCGATCTACAAGGGTATGTAGATCAGACTCTCCTCCTTGTTGCTATGCATCATCATGATCTTGCGTGTGCATAGGAATTTTTTTGAAATTACTACGTTCCCCAACAGTGGTATCAGAGCCAGGTATTATGGTTTGATGTTATTTGCACGAGTAGAACACAAGTGAGTTGTGGGCGATACAAGTCATACTGCCTACCAGCATGTCATACTTTGGTTCGGCAGTATTATTGGACGAGACGACTCGGACCAACCTTACGCGTACGCTTACGCGAGACCGGTTCCCCCGACGTGCTTTGCACACAGGTGGCTTGCGGGCGACTGTCTCTCCAACTTTAGTTGAACCGAGTGTGGCTATGCCCGGTCCTTGCGAAGGTTAAAATGGAGTCTATTTGACAAACTATCGTTGTGGTTTTGATGCGTAGGTGAGATTGGTTCTTGCTTAAGCCCGTAGCAGCCACGTAAAACATGCAACAACAAAGTAGAGGACGTCTAACTTGTTTTTGCAGGGCATGTTGTGATGTGATATGGTCAAGACATGATGCTAAATTTTATTGTATGAGATGATCATGTTTTGTAACCGAGTTATCAGCAACTGGCAGGAGCCATATGGTTGTCGCTTTATTGTATGCAATGCAATCGCGATGTAATGCTTTACTTTATCACTAAGCGGTAGCGATAGTCGTAGAAGCATAAGATTGGCGAGATGACAACGATGCTACGATGGAGATCAAGGTGTCGCGCCGGTGACGATGGTGATCATAACGGTGCTTCGGAGATGGAGATCACAAGCACAAGATGATGATGGCCATATCATATCACTTATATTGATTGCATGTGATGTTTATCCTTTTATGCATCTTATCTTGCTTTGATTGACGGTAGCATTATAAGATGATCTCTCACTAAATTATCAAGAAGTGTTCTCCCCAAGTATGCACCGTTGCCAAAGTTCGTCGTGCCCAGACACCACGTGATGATCGGGTGTGATAAGCTCTACGTCCATCTACAACGGGTGCAAGCCAGTTTTGCACACGCAGAATACTCAGGTTAAACTTGACGAGCCTAGCATATGCAGATATGGCCTCGGAACACGGAGACCGAAAGGTCGAGCGTGAATCATATAGTAGATATGATCAACATAACGATGTTCACCATTGAAAACTACTCCATCTCACGTGATGATCGGTTATGGTTTAGTTGATTTGGATCACGTGATCACTTAGAGGATTAGAGGGATGTCTATCTAAGTGGGAGTTCTTAAGTAATATGATTAATTGAACTTCAACTTATCATGAACTTAGTACCTGATAGTATCTTGCTTGTATATGTTGATTGTAGATAGATGGCTCGTGCTGTTGTTCCGTTGAATTTTAATGCGTTCCTTGAGAAAGCAAAGTTGAAAGATGATGGTAGCAATTACACGGACTGGGTCCATAACTTGAGGATTATCCTCATTGCTGCTCAGAAGAATTACGTCCTGGAAGCACCGCTGGGTGCCAGGCCTGCTGCTGGAGCAACACCAGATGTTATGAACGTGTGGCAGAGCAAAGCTGATGACTACTCGATAGTTCAGTGTGCCATGATTTACGGCTTAGAATCGGGACTTCAACGACGTTTTGAACGTCATGGAGCATATGAGATGTTCCAGGAGTTGAAGTTAATATTTCAAGCAAATGCCCGGATTGAGAGATATGAAGTCTCCAATAAGTTCTATAGCTGCAAGATGGAGGAGAACAGTTCTGTCAGTGAGCATATACTCAAAATGTCTGGGTATAACAATCACTTGATTTAGATGGGAGTTAATCTTCCAGATGATTGCGTCATTGATAGAATTCTCCAATCACTGCCACCAAGCTACAAGAGCTTCGTGATGAACTATAATATGCAAGGGATGAACAAGACTATTCCCGAGCTCTTCACAATGCTGAAAGCTGCGGAGGTAGAAATCAAGAAGGAGCATCAAGTGTTGATGGTTAACAAGACCACTAGTTTCAAGAAAAAGGGAAAAGGGAAGAAGAAGGGGAACTTCAAGAAGAACGGCAAGCAAGTTGCTGCTCAGGAAAAGAAGCCCAAGTCTGGACCTAAGCCTGAAACTGAGTGCTTCTACTGCAAGCAGACTGGTCACTAGAAGCGGAACTGCCCCAAGTATTTGGCGGATAAGAAGGATGGCAAGGTGAACAAAGGTATATGTGATATACATGTTATTGATGTGTACCTTACTAGAGCTCGCAGTAGCACCTGGGTATTTGATACTGGTTCTGTTGCTAATATTTGCAACTCGAAACAGGGACTACAGATTAAGCGAACACTAGCAAAGGACGACGTGACGATGCGCGTGGGAAACGGTTCCAAAGTCGATGTGATCGCGGTCGGCACGCTACCTCTACATCCACCTTCGGGATTAATATTAGACCTAAATAATTGTTATTTGGTGCCAGCGTTAAGCATGAACATTATATCTGGATCTTGTTTGATGCGAGATGGTTATTCATTTAAATCAGAGAATAATGGTTGTTCTATTTATATGAGTAATATCTTTTATGGTCATGCACCTTTGAAGAGTGGTCTATTTTTGATGAATCTCGATAGTAGTAATACACATATTCATAATGTAGAAGCCAAAAGATGCAGAGTTGATGATAGTGCAACTTATTTGTGGCACTGCCGTTTAGGTCGTATCGGTGTAAAGTGCATGAAGAAACTCCATACTGATGGGCTTTTGGAACCACTTGATTTTGAATCACTTGGTACTTGCGAACCGTGCCTCATGGGCAAGATGACTAAAACACCGTTCTCTGGTACTATGGAGAGAGCAACAGATTTGTTGGAAATCATACATACCGATGTATGTGGTCTGATGAATATTGAGGCTCGTGGCGGATATCGTTATTTTCTCACTTTCACAGATGATTTAAGCAGATATGGGTATATCTACTTAATGAAACATAAGTCTGAAACATTTGAAAAGTTCAAAGAATTTCAGAGTGAAGTTGAAAATCATCGTAACAAGAAAATAAAGTTTCTACGATCTGATCGTGGAGGAGAATATTTGAGTTACGAGTTTGGTGTACATTTGAAAAATTGTGGAATAGTTTCGCAACTCACGCCACCCGGAACACCACAGCGTAATGGTGTGTCCGAACGTCATAATCGTACTTTACTAGATATGGTGCGATCTATGATCTCTCTTACGGATTTACCGCTATCGTTTTGGGGTTATGCTTTAGAGACGGCCGCATTCACATTAAATAGGGCACCATCAAAATCCGTTGAGACGACGCCTTATGAACTATGGTTTGGCAAGAAACCAAAGTTGTCGTTTCTTAAAGTTTGGGGCTGCGATGCTTATGTGAAAAAGCTTCAACCTGATAAGCTCGAACCCAAATCGGAAAAATGTGTCTTCATAGGATACCCAAAGGAGACTGTTGGGTACACCTTCTATCACAGATCCGAAGGCAAGACATTCGTTGCTAAGAATGGATCATTTCTAGAGAAGGAGTTTCTCTCGAAAGAAGTGAGTGGGAGGAAAGTAGAACTTGACGAGGTAATTGTACCTGCTCCCTTATTGGAAAGTAGTACATCATAGAAATCTGTTTCTGCGACACCTATACCAATTAGTGAGGAAGCTAATGATGATGATCATGAAACTTCAAGACAAGATACTACTGGACCTCGCAGATCAACCAGAGTGAGATCCGCACCAGAGTGGTACGGTAATCCAGTTCTGGAAGTCATGCTACTAGATCATGATGAACCTACGAACTATGAAGAAGCGATGGTGAGCCCAGATTCCGCAAAGTGGCTTGAAGCCATGAAATCTGAGATGGGATCCATGTATGAGAACAAAGTATGGACTTTGGTTGACTTGCCCGATGATCGGCAAGCAATTGAGAATAAATGGATCTTCAAGAAAAAGACTGACGTTGATGGTAATATTACTGTCTATAAAGCTCAACTTGTCGCAAAAGGTTTTTGACAAGTTCAAGGGGTTGATTACGATGAGACCTTCTCACCCGTAGCGATGCTTAAGTCTGCCAGAATCATGTTAGCAATTACCGCATTTTATGATTATGAAATTTGGCAGATGGATGTCAAAACTGCATTCCTGAATGGATTTCTGGAAGAAGAGTTGTATATGATGCAACCGGAAGGTTTTGTCGATCCAAAGGGAGCTAACAAAGTGTGCAAGCTCCAGCGATCCATTTATGGACTGGTGCAAGCCTCTCGGAGTTGGAATAAACGCTTTGATAGTGTGATCAAAGCATTTGGTTTTATACAGACTTTTGGAGAAGCCTGTATTTACAAGAAAGTGAGTGGGAGCTCTGTAGCATTTCTGATATTATATGTGGATGACATATTGCTGATTGGAAATGATATAGAATTTCTGGATAGCACAAAGGGATACTTGAATAAAAGTTTTTCGATGAAATACCTCGGGGAAGCTGCTTACATATTAGGCATAAAAATCTATAGAGATAGATCAAGATGCTTAATTGGACTTTCACAAAGCACATACCTTGACAAGATTTTGAAGAAGTTCAAAATGGATCAAGCAAAGAAAGGGTTCTTGCCTGTGTTACAAGGTGTGAAGTTGAGTCAGACTCAATGCCCGACCACTGCAGAAGATAGAGAGAAAATGAAAGATGTTCCCTATGCTTCAGTCATAGGCTCTATCATGTATGCAATGCTGTGTACCAGACCTGATGTGTGCCTCGCTATAAGTTTAGCAGGGAGGTACCCAAGTAATCCAGGAGTGGATCACTGGACAGCGGTCAAGAACATCCCAAAATACCTGAAAAGGACTAAGGATATGTTTCTCGTATATGGAGGTGACAAAAAGCTCACCGTAAGAGGTTACGTTGATGCAAGCTTTGACACTGATCCGGATGATTCTAAATCGCAAACCGGATACGTGTTTACTTTAAACGGTGGAGCTGTCAGTTGGTGCAGTTCTAAACAAAGCGTCGTAGCGGGATCTACATGTGAAGCGGAGTACATAGCTTCTTCGGAAGCAGCGAACGAAGGAGTCTGGATGAAGGAGTTCATATCCGATCTAGGTGTCATACCTAGTGCATCGGGTCCAATGAAAATCTTTTGTGACAATACTGGTGCAATTGCTTTGGCAAAGGAATCCAGATTTCACAAGAGGACCAAACACATCAAGAGACGCTTCAATTCCATCCGGGATGTAGTCCAGGTGGGAGACATAGAGATTTGCAAGATACATACGGATCTGAATATTGCAGACCCGTTGACTAAGCCTCTTCCACGAGCAAAACATGATCAGCACCAAGGCTCCATGGGTGTTAGAATCATTACTGTGTAATCTATATTATTGACTCTAGTGCAAGTGGGAGACTGAAGGAAATATGCCCTAGAGGCAATAATAAAGTTATTATTTATTTCCTTATATCATGATAAATGTTTATTATTCATGCTAGAATTGTATTAACCGGAAACATAATACATGTGTGAATACATAGACAAACAGAGTGTCACTAGTATGCCTCTACTTGACTAGCTCGTTAATCAAAGATGGTTAAGTTTCCTAACAATGAACAAAGAGTTGTTATTTGATTAACGAGGTCACATCATTAGTTGAATGATCTAATTGACATGACCCATTCCATTAGCTTAGCACACGATCGTTTAGTATGTTGCTATTGCTTTCTTCATGACTTATACATGTTCCTATGACTATGAGATTATGCAACTCCCGTTTGCCGGAGGAACACTTTGTGTGCTACCAAACGTCACAACGTAACTTTGTGATTATAAAGGAGCTCTACAGGTGTCTCCAATGGTAGATGTTGGGTTGGCGTATTTCGAGAATAGGATTTATCACTCCGATTGTCGGAGAGGTATCTCTGGGCCCTCTCGGTAATACACATCACTTAAGACTTGCAAGCATTGCAACCAATGAGTTAGTTGCGGGATGATGTATTACGGAACGAGTAAAGAGACTTGCCAGTAACGAGATTGAACTAGGTATTGGATACCGACGATCGAATCTCGGGCAAGTAACATACCGATGACAAAGGGAACAACGTATGTTGTTATGCGGTCTGACCGATAAAGATCTTCGTAGAATATGTAGGAGCCAATATGGGCATCCAGGTCCCGCTATTGGTTATTGACCGGAGATGTGTCTCAGTCATGTCTACATTGTTCTCGAACCGTAGGGTCCGCACGCTTAACGTTACGATGACAGTTATTATGAGTTTATGCATTTTGATGTACCGAAGGTTGTTCGGAGTCCCGGATGTGATCACGGACATGACGAGGAGTCTCGAAATGGTCGAGACATAAAGATTGATATATTGGAAGCCTATGTTTGGACATCGGAAGTGTTCCGGGTGAAATCGGGATTTTACCGGAAAACCGGGAGGTTACCGGAACCCCCCGGGAGTCATATGGGCCATAGTGGGCCTTAGTGGAAAGGAGAAAGGGGCAGCCCAAGGTGGCCGCGCGCCTCCCCCCTCCCCTAGTCCTATTAGGACTAGGAGAGGTGGCCGGCCCCCCTCTCTCTCTTTCCCGCCCTTGATGAATCTTATTCCAACTAGGATTGGGGGGGGGGGAATCCTACTCCCAGAGGGAGTAGGACTCTCCTGGCGCGCCTCCCTTGGCCGGCCAGCCCCTCCCCCTTGGATCCTTTATATACGGGGGCAGAGGGCACCTCTAGATACACAAGTTGATCATTGAGATCGTTCCTTAGCCGTGTGCGGTGCCCCATGTCACCATATTCCACCTCGATAATACCGTTGTAGTGCTTAGGCGAAGCCCTGCGTCGGAAGTACATCAAGATCGTCACCACGCCGTCGTGCTGATGGAACTCCTCTCCGAAGCTTTGCTGGATCGGAGCCTGAGGATCGTCATCGAGCTGTACGTGTGCTAAGAACTCGGAGGTGCCGGAGTAATGGTGCTTGGATCGGTCGGATCGGGAAGAAGACGTACGACTACTTCCTCTACGTTGTGTCAACGCTTCCGTTGTGATCTACAAGGGTATGTAGATCAGACTCTCCTCCTCGTTGCTATGCATCATCATGATCTTGCGTGTGCGTAGGAATTTTTTTGAAATTACTACGGTCCCCAACACCAGGCTGTATCGGTTGTGAAACAATTTCCACAATGTCTTAATTCTGTGCCAAACTCGTAATTCAGATCTTTATCTCTATGATCATATCATAGATATTTTATCCTTTTGTCACGACGATCTTTCAACTTCACACTAAAATTACTTGAACCTTTCAATAATTCAGACTCGTGATTCAACAAGTAAATGTACTCAACATCTACTCAAATCATTTGTGAAGTAAGAACATAACGATATCCACTACACGCCTCAACACTCATTGGACTGCACACATCAAAATGTATTACTTCCAACAAGTTGCTTTCTAGTTCCATGTTACTGAAAACGAGGCTTTCAGTCATCTTGCCCATGTGGTATGATTTGCATGTCTCAAGTGATTCAAAATCAAGTGAGTCCAAACGATCCATCTGTATAGAGTTTCTTCATGCATATCTACCAACAAACATGGTTCGCATGTCTCAATCCTTTCAAAAATGAGTGAGTCCAAAGATCCATCAACATGGAGCTTCTTCATGCGTTTTATACCGATATGACTTAAGTGGCAGTGCCACAAGTAGGTGGTACTATCATTACTATCCTATATCTTTTGGCATGAACATGTGTATCACTACGATCGAGATTCAATAAACCATTCATTTTAGGCGTAAGACCATTGAAGGTATTATTCAAATAAACAGAGTAACCATTATTCTCCTTAAATGAATAACCGTATCGCGATAGACATAATCCAATCATGTCTATGCTCAACGCAAACACCAAATAACAATTATTTAGGTTTCAATACCAATCTCGATGGTAGAGGGAGTGTGCGATGCTTGATCATATCAACCTTGGAAACACTTCCAACACATATCGTCAGCTCACCTTTAGCTAGTCTCCGTTTATTCCGTAGCTTTTATTTTGAGTTACTAACACTTAGCAACCAAACCGGTATCTAATACCCTCGTGCTACTAGGAGTACTAGTAAAGTACACATTAACATAATGTATATCCAATATACTTCTATCAACAGTCTTCTCATCTACCAAGTATCTAGGGTAATTCTGCTCCAGTGGCTGTTCCCCTTTATTACAGAAGCACTTAGTCTCGGGCTTGGGTTTAACTTTGGGTTTCTTCACTTGAGCAGCAACTGACTTGCCGTTTCATGAAGTATCCCTTTCTTGCCCTTGCCCTTCTTGAAACTAGTGGTTTCACCAACCATCAACAATTGATGCTCCTTCTTGATTTCTACTTTTGTGGTGTCAAACATCGCGAATATCTCAAGGATAATCATATATGTCCCTGATATATTATAGTTCATCATGAAGCTCTAGCAGCTTGGTGGTAATGACTTCGGAGAAACATCACTATCTCATCTGGAATGTCAACTCCCACTCGATTCAAATGATTGTTGTACTCAGACAATCTGAGCACAAGCTCAACAATTGAGCTTTTCTCCCTTAGTTTGCAGGCTAAGAAAATCGTCGGAGGTCTTATACCTCTTGACGTGGGCACGAGCCTGAAATCCCAATTTCAGCCCTCGAAACATCTCATATGTTTCGCGACGTTTCAAAACGTCTTCGGTGCCTCAACTCTAAACCGTTTAACTGAACTATCACGTAGTTATCAAAATGTGTATGTCAGATGTTCGCAACATCAACAGACGACATTCGAGGTTCAGCACACTGAGCGGTGCATTAAGGACATAAGCCTTCTATGAAGCAATGAGGACAATCCTCAGTTTACGGACCCAGTCCGCATAATTGCTACTATCATCTTTCAACTAAATTTTCTCTAGGAACATATCTAAACAGTAGAACTGAAGCGTGAGCTACGACATAATTTGCAAAGACCTTTTGACTATGTTCAAGATAATTAAGTTCATCTTATGAACTCCCACTCAGATAGACATCCCTCTAGTCATCTAAGTGATTACATGATCCAAGTCAACTAGGCCGTGTCCGATCATCACGTGAGACGGACTAGTCAACATCGGTGAACATCTTCATGTTGATCGTATCTACCATACGACTCATGCTCGACCTTTCGGTCTCTTGTGTTTCGAGGCCATGTCTGTACATGCTAGGCTCGTCAAGTCAACCTAAGTGTTTTGCATGTGTTCCGAGGCCATGTCTGTACATGCTAGGCTCGTCAACACCCGTTGTATTCGAACGTAAGAATCTATCACACCCGATCATCACGTGGTGCTTCGAAATGACGAACTTTCGCAATGGTGCACAGTTAGGGGGAACACTTTCTTGAAATTTTAATGAGGGATCATCTTATTTACTACCATTGTTCTAAGCAAATAAGATGTATAAACATGATAACCATCACATGCAATCAAATAGTGACATGATATGGCCAATATCATATTGCTCCTTTTGATCTCCATCTTCGGGGCTCCATGATCATCATCGTCACCGGCATGACACCATGATCTCCATCATCATGATCTCCATCATCGTGTCTTCATGAAGTTGTCTCGCCAACTATTACTTCTACTACTACAGCTAACGGTTAGCAATAAAGTAAAGTAATTACATGACGTTTATGTTGACACGCAGGTCATAAATAAATTAAGACAACTCCTATGGCTCCTGCCGGTTGTCATACTCATCGACATGCAAGTCGTGATTCCTATTACAAGAACATGATCATCTCATACATCACATATATCATTCATCACATCCTTTGGCCATATCACATCACATAGCATACCCTGCAAAAACAAGTTAGACGTCCTCTAATTGTTGTTTGCATGTTTTACGTGGCTGCTATGGGTTTCTAGCAAGAACGTTTCTTACCTACGCAAAACCACAACGTGATATGCCAATTGCTATTTACCCTTCATAAGGACCCTTTTCATCGAATCCGATCCGACTAAAGTGGGAGAGACAGACACCCGCCAGCCACCTTATGCAACTAGTGCATGTTAGTCGGTGGAACCGGTCTCACGTAAGCGTACGTGTAAGGTTGGTCCGGGCTGCTTCATCCCACAATACTGTCGAAACAAGATTGGACTAGTAACGGTAAGCATATTGAACAAAATCAACGCCCACAACTACTTTGTGTTCTACTCGTGCATAGAATCTACGCAATAGACCTAGCTCATGATGCCACTGTTGGGGAACGTAGCAGAAATTCAAAATTTTCCTACGTGTCACCAAGATCTATCTATGGAGAAACCAGCAACGAGGGGAAGGTGAGTGCATCTACATCCCCTTGTAGATCGCTAAGCGGAAGCGTTCAAGAGAACGGGGTTGAAGGAGTCGTACTCGTCGTGATCCAAATCACCGGAGATCCTAGTGCCGAACGGACGGCACCTCCGCGTTCAACACACGTACAGCCCGGTGACGTCTCCCATGCCTTGATCCAGCAAGGAGAGAGGGAGAGGTTGAGGAGGACTCCATCCAGCAGCAGCACAACGGCGTGGTGGTGGTGGAGGAGCGTGGTACTCCAGCAGGGCTTCGCCAAGCACCGCGAGATATGAGGAGAAAGAGAGGTAGGGCTGCACCAACAAGAGGAGAGGAACTCGTGTGTTGTGGGCAGCCCAAACCTCAAGTATATATAGGGGAAGGGGAGGGGCTGCGCCCCACCTAGGGTTCCCTCCCTAGGGGTGGCGGCAGCCCCCTAGATCCCATCTAGGGGCGTCCAAGGGGAGGGGAGAGGGGGAGGCGCACCAGGGTGGGCCTTAGGGCCCATCTGCCCTAGGGTTTGCCCCCCTTCCAACTCCCTTGCGCCTTGGGCCTTGGTGGGGGGGGGGGGGCGCACCAGCCCACCTGGGGCTGGTACCCTCCCACACTTGGCCCATGCATCCCTCCGGGGCTTTTGGCCACACTTGGTGGACCCCCAGGACCCTCCCGGTGGTCCCGGTACGTTACCGATAAAACCCGAAACTTTTCCGGTGACCAAAATAGGACTTCCTATATATAAATCTTTACCTCCGGACCATTCCGAAACTCCTCGTGACGTCTGGGATCTCATCTGGGACTCCGAACAACATTCGGTAACCAGATACAAACTTCCTTTATAACCCTAGCGTCATCGATCCTTAAGTGTGTAGACCCTACGGGTTCGGGAACCATGCAGACATGACCGAGACGTTCTCTGGTCAATAACCAACAGCGGGATCTGGATACCCATGTTGGCTCCCACATGCTCCACGATGATCTCATCGGATGAACCATGATGTCAATGACTTAATCAATCCCGTATACAATTCCCTTTGTCTATCGGTAAGATACTTGCCCGAGATTCGATCGTCGGTATCCCGATACCTTGTTCAATCTCGTTACTGGCAAGTCTCTTTACTCGTTCCATAACACATCATCCCGTGATCAACTCCTTGATCATATTGTGCACATTATGATGATGTCCTACCGAGTGGGCCCAGAGATACCTCTCCGTTTACACGGAGTGACAAATCGCAGTCTCGATTCGCGCCAACCCAACAGACACTTTCAAAGATACCTGTAGTGTACCTTTATAGCCACCCAGTTACGTTGTGACGTTTGGCACACCCAAAGCACTCCTACGGTATCCGGGAGTTGCACAATCTCATGGTCTAAGGAAATGATACTTGACATTAGAAAAGCTTTAGCATACGAACTACATGATCTTTGTGCTAGGCTTAGGATTGGGTCTTGTCCATCACATCATTCTCCTAATGATGTGATCCCATTATCAATGACATCCAATGTCCATGGTCAGGAAACCGTAACCATCTATTGATCAACGAGCTAGTCAACTAGAGGCTTACTAGGGACACGGTGTTGTCTATGTATCCACACATGTATCTGAGTTTCCTATCAATACAATTCTAGCATGGATAATAAACGATTATCATGAACAAGGAAATATAATAATAACCAATTTATTATTGCCTCTAGGGCATATTTCCAATACCCAACTACAATGAATGTTTAGATTACTTCTCCTTGAGCTTGATACGTCTCCAACGTATCTATAATTTATGAAGTATTCATGCCATGTTTACAACAATTTTATATGGTTTTGGTATGATTTGGTTAGAACAAACCCAGACTGACGTTGTTTTCAACATTAGCACACCTATCTATACTATTAACCCCCCTTTCCTCTTCTCCTTCCCCCTTTCCTTCTCCAACATGGCAAGAGAGGGGGGAGTCCTACTCCCGGTGGGAGTAGGACTCCTCCAGGCGCACCCCTTGGGGCCGGCCGCACCTCCCCCTCCCTCCTTTATATACGGGGGCAGGGGGGCACCCTAGATCACACAAGTTGATCATCGTGATCGTTCCTTAGCCGTGTGCGGTGCCCCCCTCCACCATATTCCACCTCGGTCATATTGTAGCAGCGCTTAGGCGAAGCCCTGCGACGGTAGAACATCAAGATCGTCACCACGCCGTCGTGCTGACGGAACTCATCCCCGAAGCTTTGCTGGATCGGAGCCCGGGGAGCGTCATCGAGCTGTACGTGTGCTAAGAACTCGGAGGTGGCGGAGTAACGGTGCTTGGATCGGTCGGATCGGGAAGACGTACGACTACTTCCTCTATGTTGCGTCAACGCTTCCGCTTCGGTCTACGAGGGTACGTAGACAACACTCTCCCCTCTCGTTGTTATGCATCACCATGATCTTGCGTGTGCGTAGGAGAATTTTTGAAATTACTACGTTCCCCAACAGTGGTATTAGAGCCTAGGTTTTATGGTTCGATGTTATATGCACGAGTAGAACACAAGTGAGTTGTGGGCGATATAAGTCATACTGCCTACCAGCATGTCATACTTTGGTTCGGCGGTATTGTTGGATGAAGCGGCCCGAACCGACATTACGCGTACGCTTACGCGAGACTGGTTCTACCGCCGTGCTTTGCACACAGGTGGCTGGCGGGTGTCAGTTTCTCCAACTTTAGTCGAACCGAGTGTGGCTACGCCCGGTCCTTGCGAAGGTTAAAACGGCACCAACTTGACAAACTATCGTTGTGGTTTTGATGCGTAGGTAAGATTGGTTCTTGCTTAAGCCCGTAGCAGCCACGTAAAACTTGCAACAAACAAAGAGAGGACGTCTAACTTGTTTTTGCAAGGCATGTTGTGATGTGATATGGTCAAGACATGATGCTAAATTTTATTGTATGAGATGATCATGTTTTGTAACTAAGTTATCGGCAACTGGCAGGAGCCATATGGTTGTCACTTTATTGTATGCAATGCAATCGCCCTGTAATGCTTCACTTTATCACTAAGCGTTAGCGATAGTCGTAGAAGCATAAGATTGGCGAGATGACAACGATGCTACGATGGAGATCAAGGTGTCGCGCCGGTGACGATGGTGATCATGACGGTGCTTCGGAGATGGAGATCACAAGCACAAGATGATGATGGCCATATCATATCACTTATATTGATTGCATGTGATGTTTATCTTTTATGCATCTTATCTTGCTTTGATTGACGGTAGCATTATAAGATGATCTCTCACTAAATTATCAAGAAGTGTTCTCCCTGAGTATGCACCGTTGCCAAAGTTCGTCGTGCCCAGACACCACGTGATGATCGGGTGTGATAAGCTCTACGTCCATCTACAACGGGTGCAAGCCAGTTTTGCACACGCAGAATACTCAGGTTAAACTTGACGAGCCTAGCATATGCAGATATGGCCTTGGAACACTGAGATCGAAAGATCGAGCGTGAATCATATAGTAGATATGATCAACATAGCTATGTTCACCATTGAAAACTACTCCATTTCACGTGATGATCGGTTATGGTTTAGTTGATTTGGATCATGTGATCACTTAGAGGATTAGAGGGATGTCTATCTAAGTGGGAGTTCTTAAGTAATATGATTAATTGAACTTAAATTTATCATGAACTTAGTCCTGGTAGTATTTTGCAGATCATCATGTTGTAGATCAATAGCTCGCGTTGTTGCTTCCCTGTGTTTATTTTGATATGTTCCTAGAGAAAATTGTGTTGAAAGATGTTAGTAGCAATGATGCGGATTGGATCCGTGATCTGAGGTTTATCCTCATTGCTGCACAGAAGAATTATGTCCTTGATGCACCGCTAGGTGACAGACCTATTGCAGGAGCAGATGCACATGTTATGAACGTTTGGCTAGCTCAATATGATGACTACTTGATAGTTTAGTGCACCATGCTTAATGGCTTAGAATCGGGATTTAAAAGACGTTTTGAACGTCATGGAGCATATGAGATGATCCAGGAGTTGAAGTTAATATTTCAAGCAAATACCCGAGTTGAGAGATATGAAGTCTCCAACAAGTTCTATAGCTAAAAGATGGAGGAGAATCGCTCAACTAGTGAGCATGTGCTCAGATTGTCTGGGTACTACAATCACTTGAATCAAGTGGGAGTTAATCTTCCAGATAAAATAGTGATTGACAGAATTCTCTAGTCACCATCACCAAATTAGTAGAACTTCGTGATGAACTATAATATGCAAGGGATAACGGAAACAATTCCCAAGCTCTTCGTGATGCTGAAATCGACGAAGGTAGAAATCAAGAAAAACATCAAGTGTTGATGGTTAACAAGACCACTAGTTTCAAGAAAAGGGCAAAGGGAAGAAGGGGAACTTCAAGAAGAACAACAAGCAAGTTGCTGCTCAAGTGAAGAAGCCCAAGTCTGGTCCTAAGCCTGAGACTAAGTGCTTCTACTGCAAAGGGACTGGTCACTCGAAGCAGAACTGCCCCAAGTATTTGGCGGATAAGAAGGATGGCAAAGTGAACAAAAGTATATTTGATATACATGTTATTGATGTGTACTTTACTAGTGTTTATAGAAACCCCTCAGTATTTGATACTGGATCAGTTGCTAAGAGTAGGAACTCGAAACAGGAGTTGCAGAATAAACAGAGACTAGTTAAGGGTGAAGTGACGATGTGTGTTGGAAGTAGTTCCAAGATTGATATGATCATCATCACGCACTCCCCTATACTTTTGGGATTAGTGTTGAACCTAAATAAGTGTTATTTGGTTTTTGCGTTGAGCATGAATATGATTTGATCATGTTTATTACAATATGGTTATTCATTAAAGTTAGAGAATAATTGTTGTTCTGTTTACATGAATAAAACCTTCGACGGTCATACACCCAATGAAACAAGTTCGTTGGATCTCGATCGTAGTGATACACATATTCATAATATTGGAACCAAAAGATGCAAAGTTAATAATGATAGTGCAACTTATTTGTGGCACTGCCGTTTAAGTCATATTCGTGTAAAGCGCATGAAGAAACTCCATGCTGATGGGCTTTTGGAATCACTTGATGCTTGCGAACCATGCCTTATGGGCAAGATGACTAAAACGCCGTTCTCCGGAACAATGAAGCAAGCAACAGATATGTTGGAAATCATACGTACTGATGTATGTGGTCCGATGAATATTAAGGCTTGCAGCAGGTATCATTATTTTCTGACCTTCACAGATGATTTGAGCAGATATGGGGATATCTACTTGATGAAACATAAGTCTGAAACATTTGAACAGTTCAAAGAATTTCAGAGTGAAGTGGAAAATCATCGTGACAAGAAAATAAAAGTTTCTACGATATGATCGCAGAGGTAAAATATTTGAGTTACGAGTTTGGCCTTCAATTAAAACAATGTGAAATAGGTTCACTACTCATGCCACCTGGAACACCATAGTGTAATGGTGTGTCCGAACGTCATAACCGTACTTTATTAGATATAGTGCGATCTATGATGTCTCTTACCGATCTACCACTATCGTTTTGGGTTTATGCATTAGAGACAGCTGCATTCACGTTAAATATGGCACCTAAATCCGTTGAGACGACACCGTGTGAACTATGGTTTGGCAAGAAACCTAAGCTGTCGTTTCTTAAAGTTTGGAGTTGCAATGCTTATGTGAAAAAGTTTCATCTCGATAAGCTCAAACTCAAATCGGAGAAATATGTCTTCATAGGATACCCAAAGGAGATAGTTGGGTACACCTTCTATCACAGATCCAAAGGCAAGACATTCGTTGCTGAGAATGGATACTTTCTAGCGAAGGAGTTTCTCTCGAAAGAAGTGAGTGGGAGGAAAGTAGAACTTGACGAGGTAACTGTACCTGCTCCCTTGTTGAAGAGTAATACATCACAGAAACCTGTTTCTGTGACACCTACACCAATAAGTGAGGAAGCTAATGATAATGATCATGAAACTTCAGAACAAGATACTACTGAACCTCGTAGATCAACTAGGGTGAGATCCGCACCAGAGTGGTACGACAATCCTATTCTGGAAGTCATGCTACTAGATCATGATGAACCTACAAACTATGAAGAAGCGATGGTGAGCCCAGATTCCGCAAAATGGCTTGAGGCCATGAAATCTGAGATGAGATCCATGTATGAGAACAAAGTATGGACTTTGATTGACTTGCCCAATGATCGGCGAGCCATTGAGATTAAATGGATCTTCAAGAGGAAGATGGACGCTGATAGTAGTGTTACTATCTACAAAGCTGGAATTGTCGCAAAAGGTTTTCGACAAGTTCAAGGTGTTGACTACGATGAGAGTTTCTCACTCGTATCTATGCTTAAGTCTGTCCGAATCATGTTAGCAATTGCCGCATTTTATGAAATCTGGCAAATGGATAAACAAAACTGCATTCCTTAATGGATTTATTAAAGAAGAGTTGTATGTGATGCAACAAGATGGTTTTGTCAATCCTAAAGGTGCTAACAAAATATGCAAGCTCCAGCGATCCATTTATGGACTGGTGCAAGCATCTCGGAGTTGGAATATACGCTTTGATAAGATGATCAAAGCATATAGTTTTATACAGACTTGCGGTGAAGCCTGTATTTACAAGAAAGTGAGTGGGAGCACTACATCATTTCTGATAAGTATATGTGTATGACATATTGTTGATCGGAAATAATGTAGGATTATTCTGCAAAGCATAAAGGAGTATTTGAAAGGAGTTTTTCAAAGAAATACCTTGGTAAAGCTGCTTACATATTGAGTATCAAGATCTATAGAGATAGATCAAGACGCTTGATAAGTTTTTCAATGAGTACATACCTTGACAAGATTTTGAAGTAGTTCAAAATGGAACAGTCAAAGAAAGAGTTCTTGCCTGTGTTACAAGGTGTGAAATTGAGTAAGACTCAAAGCCCGACCACGGCAGAAGATAGAAAGAGAATGAAAGTCATTCCCTATGCCTTAGCCATTGGTTCTATAAAGTATGCCATGCTATGTACCAGATCTATTGTATACCCTACACTGATTTTGGCAAGGGAGTACAATAGTGATCTAGGAGTAGATCACTGGGCATTGGTCAAAATTATCCTTAGTGGAATAAGGACATGTTTCTCGATTATGGAGGTGACAAAATGGTTCGTCGTAAAGGGTTACGTCAATGCAAGTTTTGACACTAATCTAGATGACTCTAAGTCTCGATCTAGATACATATTGAAAGTGGGAGCAATTAGCTAGAGTAGCTCCGTGCAGAGCATTGTTGATATAGATATTTGCAAAATACTTACGGATCTGAATATGACAGACTCGTTGACTAAAATTATCTCACAAACAAAACATGATCACACCTTAGTACTCTTTGGGTGTTAATCACATAGAGATGTGAACTAGATTACTGACTCTAGTAAACCCTTTGAGTGTTGGTCACATGATGATGTGAACTATGGGTGTTAATCACATGATGATGTGAACTATTGCTGTTAAATCACATGGCGATGTGAACTAGATTATTGACTCTAGTGCAAGTGGGAGACTGAAGGAAATATGCCCTAGAGGCAATAATAAAGTTATTATTTATTTACTTATATCATGATAAATGTTTATTATTCATGCTAGAATTGTATTAACCGGAAACATAATACATGTGTGAATACATAGACAAACAGAGTGTCACTAGTATGCCTCTACTTGACTAGCTCGTTAATCAAAGATGGTTATGTTTCCTAACCATGGACAAAGAGTTGTCATTTGATTAACGGGATCACATCATTAGTTGAATGATCTGATTGACATGACCCATTCCATTAGCTTAGCACCCGATCGTTTGGTATGTTGCTATTGCTTTCTTCATGACTTATACATGTTCCTATGACTATGAGATTATGTAACTCCCATGTGCCGGAGGAACACTTTGTGTGCTACCAAACGTCACAACGTAACTGGGTGATTATAAAGGTGCTCTACAGGTGTCTCCAAAGGTACATGTTGGGTTGACGTATTTCGAGATTAGGATTTGTCACTCCGATCGTCGGAGAGGTATCTCTGGGCCCTCTCGGTAATGCACATCACTTAAGCCTTGCAAGCATTGCAACTAATGAGTTAGTTGCGGGATGATGTATTACGGAACGAGTAAAGAGACTTGCCGGTAACGAGATTGAACTAGGTATTGGATACCGACGATCGAAACTCGGGCAAGTAACATACCGATGACAAAGGGAACAACGTATGTTGTTATGCGGTCTGACCGATAAAGATCTTCATAGAATATGTAGGAGCCAATATGGGCATCCAGGTCCCGCTATTGGTTATTGACCGGAGACGTGTCTCGATCATGTCTACATTGTTCTTGAACCGTAGGGTCCGCACGCTTAAAGTTACGATGACAGTTTCATTATGAGTTTATGTATTTTGATGTACCGAAGGTTGTTCGGAGTCCCGGATGTGATCACAGACATGACGAGGAGTCTCGAAATGGTCGAGACATAAAAATCGATATATTGGAAGCCTATATTTGGACATCGGAATCGTTCCGGGTGAAATCGGCTTTTTACCGGAGTACCGGGGGTTACCGGAACCCCCCGGGGGGTTAATGGGCCTTCATGGGCCATAAGGGAGAAGAGAGGGGCCGGCCAGGGCAGGCCGCGCGCCCCCTCCCCCCTAGTCCAAATAGGGCAAGGAAGGGGGGGGGGGCGGCGCCCCCCTTTCCTCGTCTCCTTCCCCCTTTCCTTCTCCAACAAGACAAGAGAGGGGGGAGTCCTACTCCCGGTGGGAGTAGGACTCCTCCAGGCGCACCCCTTGGGGCCGGCCACACCTCCCCCTCCCTCCTTTATATACGGGGGCAGGGGGGCACCCTAGAACACACAGTTGATCATCATGATCGTTCCTTAGCCGTGTGCGGTGCCCCCCTCCACCATATTCCACCTCGGTCATATTGTAGCAGTGCTTAGGCGAAGCCCTGCGACGGTAGAACATCAAGATCGTCACCACGCCGTCGTGCTGACGGAACTCATCCCCGAAGCTTTGCTGGACCGGAGCCCGGGGAGCGTCATCGAGCTGTACGTGTGCTAAGAACTCGGAGGTGCCGGAGTAACGGTGCTTGGATCGGTCGGATCAGGAAGACGTACGACTACTTCCTCTATGTTGCGTCAATGCTTCTGCTTTGGTCTACGAGGGTACGTAGACAACACTCTCCCCTCTCGATGCTATGAATCACCATGATCTTGCGTGTGCGTAGGAGAATTTTTGAAATTACTACGTACCCCAACAGGGAGGAGCAGGGGGAGGGATGAGGGGAGGAGGAAAGGCAGCTAGAGGAGGGAGGAATGGGGTGGAGGAGGGAGGAGGGGCAGCTAGAGGAGGGAGGAGGGAGGAGGAAGAGGAGAAGGAGGATGAAAGTGCAACTATCCCTGGGTGGTTTTGGTAATTCCTGACAACATATAGCTCATTGAGCTAATGCTATTCCAAGATAAATATTTCAGGAAAGCTCAATGATTGGCATGGCATGGATTAGAAAGTGGACCCTTCAAAATCCTAAGGACAAAAGATTGGCTCAAGCGCAAAGCACAAGACTCTACATTTTCTATTTTACTGATCCAAGATCACATTGAGTCTATAGAAAAAGCCAATACTATTAACAAGGGATGAGGTGTTTCTTAATGAGGTTCTTGCTCAAAATGCTTAGTGATATGCTCCAAAACCCTCCACTACTTTCTCATATCCACATATGTCCCAAACCAAAAATCCAACTCGGCCGCATCGATTCTTTCTATCCGGAGCCACCGAGTTCAGTTGACATAGCCACTGCCAGAAACCGTAGTCTTTTCGGTCTCACCGATAGGGATCTCGGTCTCACCGAGATGGGATTGCAAACTCTCTGTTTACCTTCGCAACGTTTCGGTCAAACCGAGATGAGCGATCGGTCCCACCGAGATTGCAATGCAAACACTCTGTTTCCTTTTCTTAACGTTTCGGTCCAACCGAGATGAGCAAATTGGTCCCACCGAGTTTGCCTGACCAACTCTTTGTTAGTCTATTACCAAAATTGGTCTCACCGAGTTTGTGTAATCGGTCTCACCGAGATTACGTTATGCCCTAACCCTAATGATATCGGTCCCACCGAGTTGACGTGTCGGACCCACCGAAAATGCCTAACGGACACATTATGAACCAAATTGGTCTGACCGAATTATTTAAATCGGCCCCACCGAGTTTGGTGATTTGTGTGTAATGGTTAGATTTTGTGTGGAGGCTATAAATACCCCTCCACTCACTCTTCATTCGTAGATAGAGTCATCAGAACAGGCCTACACTTCCAACACATATTTTCTGAGAAAGAACCACCTACACTTGTGTTGAGGTCAAGATATCCCATTCCAACCACATAAAATCTTGATCTCTAGCCTTTCCAAGTTGCTTTCCACTCAAATCTTCTTTCCACCAAATCCAAATCCTATGAGAAAGAGTTGAGTGTTGGGGAGACTATCATTTGAAGCACAAGAGCAAGGAGTTCATCATCAACACACCATTTGTTACTTCTTGGAGAGTGGTGTCTCCTAGATTGGCTAGGTGTCACTTGGGAGCCTCCGTCAAGATTGTGGAGTTGAACCAAGGAGTTTGTACGGGCAAGGAGATCGCCTACTTCATGAAGATCTACCCTAGTGAGGCAAGTCCTTCGTGGGCGACGACCATGGTGGGATAGACAAGGTTGCTTCTTCGTGGATCCTTCGTGGGTGGAGCCCTCCGTAGACTCGCGCAACTGTTACCCTTCGTGGGTTGAAGTCTCCATCAACGTGGATGTACGATAGCACCACCTATCGTAACCACGGATAAAAAATCTCCGTGTCAACATTGCGTTTGCTCCCTCAAACTCCTCCCTTTACCTTCATATGCAATTGTTTTACATTCCGCTGCTATACTCTTAGAATTGCATGTGTAGGTTGATTGCTTGACTTGTGCTCAGTTGCTAAAATCTGCCAAGAACTAAAATGGGGAAAATGATAGATTTTTATTTGGTCAAGTAGTCTAATCACCCCCCCTCTAGACAAACTTTCGATCCTACAAGTGGTATCAGAGCTTTGGTCTCCATTTGCTTTGATTTCCATAGCTTTTGGTGGCCATAGCCTTGGTTTCACAACCTAGGAGAGTATGGCGTCTAGCGAGGGAAATTACCACCGTAGAGGCCCTTACTTCGATGGTACAAATTTTGCTAGTTGGAAGCATAAGATGAAAATGCATATTCTTGGACATACCCCGCCATTTGGGCTATTGTGTGTATTGGCTTGAAAGGTGAATTCTTCGATGGGAAAGAACCTAACCGTGAAGCTACCGCGGAAGAGTTGAAGATGCTACAATACAATGCTCAAGCTTGTGATATTCTCTTCAACGGATTGTGCCCTGAAGAATTCAACAAAATCAGCCGTCTTGAGAATGCAAAGGAAATTTGGGATACCTTGATTGATATGCACGAAGGTACCGACTCCGTAAAGGAATCCAAATTGGATGTGATTCAAAGTCAACTTGACAAGTTCAAAATGAAGGATGGTGAAGGTGTCGCTGAAATGTACTCTAGACTTGCTCTCATCACAAATGAGATTGCCGGCTTAGGAAGTGAAGAGATGACCGAAAAATTCATCATCAAGAAGATCCTAAGAGCCTTGGATGGAAAATATGATACCGTGTGCACATTGATCCAAATGATGCCTAATTAAAAATATCTCAAGCCAACGGAAGTCATTGGAAGAATTGTTGCTCATGAGATGTCACTCAAGGATAAGGAAGAGCTTCACAACAAGTCAAGTGGTGCCTACAAAGCCGTGTGTGATGCTCCCACATTATCAAGTGAGAAACAAACCTTCAATGAAGAATTGAGCCTAATGGTAAAGAACTTCAACAAGGTCTACAGGAGTAGAAGCAAAGAAAGAAGTTCCAAGTCAAGGTCCTACAATGACAAAAGATCTTCTAGTCGTGAAAGTACTTGCTACAATTGTGGAAGACCCGGACACTACTCCAATGAGTGTACGGCCCCCTACAAAAGAAGAGAAGATTCTCCCAAAATAAGAAGTAGAAGAGAAGAGTCACCATCAAGAGAAAGAAGGAGTAGAGATGATCGTTATGAACGAAGATCCTCTCGGAGAAGCAAGGATTCGGAAAGGAAGGATAAGTCATCAAGGAGCTACACAAAAAGAAGACATCAAGCTCATGTTGGTGAATGGGTATCCGGCTCCGACTCCGACCATCACTCTGAAATAAGTTATCACTCTGACTCCGAATATACTCAAGATGAAGGTGTTGCCGGTCTAGCACTTGTGTCAACCAAATCCTACGACATATTTGACTCACCAAATGAAGGAATTGGGAGATGCTTCATGGCAAAAGGTCCAAAGGTAACACATCCCAAGTATGTTGATTTCAATAGTGGTGAAGATGATTTGCTAGGTGATGATGATTTACTTGTTGACAACTCTAGTGATGAAAGCTATGATGAAACGTCAATTAATCATGCTAATCAAGATAAAACGAATGATGATGATAAGGAGATTGAGCAACTAACCAAAGAACTAAACACTCTTAAGTTAGCTCATGAAACTACCTTGGAAGATCATTGAGAACTTTTAAAGACTCATGACAAGCTACACTTTGAAAAGCGCAACCTTGAGCAAGAGCATGAGTTTTTAAAGGCAATCAATGATGATCTTCGCAAGAAAAGTTCTTCTTACATTGCCAAGCGTTTACTCTTGTCTACTTACATGCCACAAGTCAAATCTAGCAACAAGAACAAGAAAGATGCTTCATCTAGTAGTAACAACAATCATGCTAAAACCAATGTTGTTGCATCTAATAGTTCTCTTGATTCCGCTAATGATTCTCTTAACCAAGTTACACTTGAGCAAGAAAATAGCTTATTGAAGGGAATTATAGAGAAAGGTGTTTACAATAGCCTTGCCGGGAGCAAGCAATTTGAGGAAATTGTACGCAAGCAAGGAAGACACCGGAAGAATCAAGGTGTTGGTTTTGAACGAAAGTTCAATGCCAATGAAGTTGAGTGGGAAGAAGATCAATACCCCAAGATGAAGTTTGTTCCTCAACAAGAGAAGTATGATCCTACTTCTTTTAAAGGGACACAAGCTCAAGATGATCTTCCACCACAAGACCACAAGCAAAAAAGGCAAGGACAAGCTTCAAGAGGAAATTGATGCATTTGAAGAAGCACCTAAGGCCTTCGTCAAGTGGGTTCCCAAGACTACATAAAGTTCTACTTCAACAAGTACAACTACAACTCCAAGGATTCCCATCAAGATGGTGTGGATCCCGAACAAGAAGAACTAGAGAGTTCTTGAGGGTGACTCCGCCAACATACTTCACTCTTATCATTTTGGCGAGGACAAGTGCAAACAACTTCCATATCTTGCACTAGTTCAAGGAGTCACAAACCCTCTTGTTGGTAAGACAAGGGACAAGGTAACCTAATGCTTTCATGGACATCATCTTGTGTATGCATCACTCTATGTCTATGGATATCCTTGTTTGTTCCTTGTGGGAATAACCCGTGTAGGAATTGAAAGTGCAACTCACTCCAAAGGATTGTTCTGAATGATCTACATCACATTGAGCATCTACATCTTCAACACCCACATGAAGTCATCATCGAAAAAACCCAAGGTTAGTTCATCCCTCTTAGGGGGGATATCACATCTAGGGGGAGCTTTACTCTAATCAATTGAGCGAAAGCAACTCTAATGGTGTGAACACAACAATGCTTTATATATGTAAAAGTGGTAACCCCACTTGTGCTTAAACAATGAGTATGACCTATGATCAAATGTTCTCATTTGACTCCTAAGTCAATATACTCGTATATAGATGACCTAGTCATCGCCAATTGCTTGATAGATGCTAGAGTGTTTGTGCATGCTTTGTCACATATTTCATTTGCCATTTTAAATTGTGTGAGCATGTTGAATGCATATTTTACTCATTCGAGGACATCCATTTGTTGTTTTGATTGTTTGGCTCTTTCTCTTTTGCCGAATGGATGGACAAGAATGCCTAAGAACTCCCTCTAGCTATCTATGCTTTCCTCGTCTCAAACTCTATTCATGCTACATCACAAAGTTTGATCAAGTCAGATTCGAGCCACTCTATGTGAGGAGCACTCGGAGTTCCCGATTCGTCATAGACTTAAACCTCCAAAACCTCTTTGTGCATCTCGGTCTGACTGATTCATCCTTTTCGGTCCTACCGAGATCACTAAGTTGATCTAGGGTTTTCAATCTCGGTGCAACCGATTAGAACGGTCACACCGAGTTGCAGTAACTGCCTCCAGTTTTTCATCTCGGTGCCACCGAGTCGTTCTACTCGGTCACACCGACAGGGTCAGGTTATATATACCGACGGGCCAAATTTTGGAAATTTTTCTGAACCTCCTCGCCCGCACGTAACCTGCTCTGCCTCCTCGGGTCTCTGGATCGTCCTCTCGTCGCTAGCGACCTCCCGCCACTGGTCTCCGTCGCCGGCAATGGAAATCTGCCCCGCCGTTGCCGCCGTAGAAAGTTTGCCGCTGAACTAGGGTACAAACTTAAACTTTGTGCTAATCCTTAACTCTGATTCTTAGCACATTGCTTTGCCATGATTCTTGCCATGATTGAAATCATCTTGTCCAGCGAAAATGTCCCGTAGATTAGTTTTGATTTGAAAATTTAGGGTTAGGTCTCCGCCGAATTCATCTCAGACCGACCGAGTTGTAGAAATCGGTCTCACCGATTTGGCTTAGGCCAGAGCACATGCGTTTTCGGCCTGACCGAAAATAGCAAATCGGTGTGACCGAGTTCGATTCTCTGTGAAACCCTAGCAGTCTCGGTACCACCAAACTGTGACTCGGTCTGACCGAGTTCACTAGTTTAGGTTCCAAAAGCTGCTTTGGTATCACCGAGTTTACAAATCGGTAGACCCGAAATGCTTTCTGTGAAGAACTAAAACTAAGTTTTTAAGTCATCTATTTTGCAAAACTCCTGTACTTTGTGATGCTCATCTTCCCTACCTCATCTACAAACTTTTCACAGGATCTACTAACTGCTTGCCAGGAAGATGTCTGACCAGAGTGATAGCTAGAACAAGTTTGAACAGCAGGTGCAGATGAGTGAGGGTTCTGATCCCTCTAGCAGCTATGATGAGGGCAGCAGGAGCACACCAAGCAACCTGCCAAAGGCTGCTATCAGGACAAGGAAGAAGAGAACTTCTGATTCCGAGGATGAAGACTATGTGGCTGTTGAAGATGAGGCCACTTCCAAGAAAAAGGTGCTGAAGAAAGAGTATGGCACAACTGCTGCAACAAAGCCTGGACTGAAAATAAAGGCTCCAGCAAGAAGACAACCCATGTCCAAGCCAAGAAAAGTTGCCACAGGTGAAACCATGAAGTTCACTATTGAATCTGAAGAAGAAGCAGCTGGTGAGGATAAGAAGAAGAAGAGGGCAAGAACCCTTACCACCAGAGTTCTTGGCAAGCCCTCAATGAGGAAAGATTCTGAAGAGGAAGAGGAAGAGGATGCTGCAGCAGCACCCAAAGCTCAAAAGCTTATGGGGGATGCAATCAAATCAGGGGCTGCTCCATCTAAGCCCAAATCTGCTCCCAAGGCTGCTGCTCCAGCTCCAAAGCCTAAACCCAAGAGAAGCACTAGGAACATCCCTGCTGAAGAGAAGAACAAGGCTCCAGTGCCTGAAGCTGCTGAAGAAGAAGATGACTCTATTGTTCTGAGGAAGCTGAAACCCAAGATCCTAGACCACACCGATGCACACCCAGTTGCAGATAACATGAAAATCAGGAAGGATGCAGGATTGAGACTATGGAGACAGTCTGATCCATATGCTATCAGGAGAAGAACTGTTGTGGACTATATGTTTCACACTAAGGAACAACAGGACTTCTATGAGACAATTCTGCTTGATAAGAAGCCCATTGTGTGTGACATGAGATGGGTTGACTGGCATTTCATCAAGGAGAATGAGGATCACTTCCCTAGTGTGCTTGATAGCTTCAAGGCATGTGGAGTAGATACTTTTGTTGCCTAGAAGCTCACCAAGTGGAATGATGAGCTCATCATGCAGTTTTACTCCACTGCCCACTTCTATCCAGATGGAAGGATAGTATGGATGTCTGAAGGTACTAGGTACCAGTCTACAGTTGAGGAATGGGCCGAGCTTATCAATGCTCCTGGGGAACATGAGGATGACTTGGATATCTATGCAGAGAAGAAGAAAGAGCACAACATAATGGCCAACATGTACAAAGAGATCCCAGATGCTGCCTTGGATACACATAAGTTTGGATATGTTCACTACTTGTTGTCTGGTCTGCCAACTATCAACTGGATCTTAAGGCACACACTGCTACCCAAGTCAGGTGATCACCAGATGATCAGAGGACATGCAATAAACTTGCTGCATATATTTGATGTCCCACAGAAGTTCAAGGTCATGAGTTTGATTGTTGAGACAATCAAGAGGACTACTGCTGATTAGAAGAGAAGCTGTGGGTATGCCCCACAAATTCAGGAGCTCATCAACTCAAAGATGGCAAAGGCAAGTACATTTTGGATAAGGAGCACCTGCCCATCTATCCTGAATTTGAAGATAACACAGTGGTGATGAATGAGAATGAACCATCTTCAGCTCAAGCACATGAGAAGAGAGAGAAGGCTAAGTCCGAGAAGGCTGCAAAGATGCCAACAGTAGAGGAGGCATCTCGGGTATTCTTGAAGAGCAAGAAAGACCAGCTTGGATATCTAATCCAATCCACCCTGAGGATTGAGAAGGGCTTGGCGACCCTGACCAAGAACCAGGAGAGCTTGGAAAGGATTATTGAGACAAAATTCTATGACCTTGATGTCAAGGCGACAGAGATCCAAACTGCAGTTGAGCAACTTCAGGAGGAAGCTGAGGAGAAGAAGGGCAATCTACCACAGATGCTTTTGCCAGAGTGCCCATAGGACAGAGATCTGCTGCAGTGCCAGTGACAGACACTAGAGCTACAACATCAGCACCAGCATCTACAGCTCCAGTTCCACCTCTAGCAGCTACTCCACCAGCTCCAGCTACTTCATCTGAAGCCTTCGTCCTTGGAGTTCTCTCAACACCTCCTACCGAAGATCAAGCCTGAGAGTCGTTTAGCACTATGCATTTTTGAACTTTTTGGTAACTTGTTGCCAAAGGGGGAGAAAAATGTATAGATCATAGGCTTCGAGAGAGAGAGAGAGAGTGTTGCTTTTTTATTCTCTCTTGATATTTTGGTTGAAACTTTATTGTGTGCTTGTGTGAGCTACCTTATGTCCTTGTGAGATACTTGTTTGATCATGTGTTTGATCATATGCTACCCTTAATGCTTGTTGGATGATATTATCTCTTATATCCTCTTATGATCATTCACTTTGCTTGATGATGAGTGCATGTGTTTTAATCTCTATCATTTTGAGCGCTACACCAAGATTTATGTGACATGGAAGAGTAACCCATGATCCTAATCGATTGTGCATTTGCATTCAAAAGAAAAATTAAATAATGCACAAATTTAGGGGGATCTCTTTCTTATCACATACTTCTCAAAGCGACGATGTTTTTAAATCTTATTTATCATTTGTAGAAGCTTTGATCTATATGTTGTCATCAATTACCAAAAAGGGGGAGATTGAAAGTGCAACTATCCCTGGGTGCTTTTGGTAATTCCTAACAACATATAGCTCATTGAGCTAATGCTATTCCAAGATAAATATTTCAGGAAAGCTCAATGATTGGCATGGCATGGATTAGAAAGTGGACCCTTCAAAATGCTAAGGACAAAAGATTGGCTCAAGCTCAAAGCACAAGACTCTACATTTTCTATTTTAGTGATCCAAGATCACATTGAGTCTATAGGAAAAGCCAATACTATTAAGAAGGGATGAGGTGTTGCTTAATGAGGTTCCTTCTCAAAATGCTTAGTGATATGCTCCAAAACCCTCCACTACTTTCTCATATCCACATATGTCCCAAACCAAAAATCCAACTCGGCCCCATCGATTCTTTCTATCCGGAGCCACCGAGTTCAGTTGACATAGCCACTACCAGAAACCCTAGTCTTTTTGGTCTCACCGATAGGGCTCTCGGTCTCACCGAGATGGGATTGCAAACTCTTTGTTTCCCTTTGTAACGTTTCGGTCAAACTGAGATGACACTAGTGCAGAACCGGGCAATAGCACCGGTTCGTAAGGCCCTTTAGTGCCGGTTTAGGAACCGGCACTAAAGTTTCGGCACTAAAGGCCCCCCCCTTTAGTACCGGTTCAGCACGAACCGGTGCTAAAGGGGAACCACGTGGCACGAGCCAGCTCCGGGGGCCGGGAGCCCTTTAGTACCGGTTGGTAACACCAACCGGTACTAAATGGTTGTTGGTTTTTGTTTTATTTTGTATTTTTCAATTAAATTTGTGTTATCAATTTAATTTAGGATTGTTTTACGTTATAATGAGTTGCAGTCATCATCATCATCATCATCATCATCATCATCGCATATTAATAAATAAATAAACTCTAGCTAGCTAAAAATCATCATAGTCGTCTAATTACCATTATTTAACCATCATAGTCATTACCGCTAGCTATCTAATCATCATCAACGCTGGCTAGCTTAAAGAGGAAACAATCACTTTGTAACAGAAGCAAAGATATCATCAAGTTCAACATAATCATCACCAACATCGAAGTTCAGGACACGGGTACATGAGACAAGTACTAATTAAGAGCATGAACTAGTAGCTACTGATCCTGTTGCTCCCTCTCAGGTAGAATAGCATAGAACATGTATAGCTCTCCTGATTCATCATACTGGAGCATGCAGATGAATCTGTCTCCTAATCTTGGGTTGCACTTCTCCTTACTACCCCCTAGTACTTCTCTGCGATCGTTAACAATTTTGCTCCAATCTTTCACTATTAAGCATTCTTCGCTTTCAGAAATCCTGAATGCACTCATGTGCAATGTAGGAAATCTTGGTCGTAAGCTAACCATTGACATGCGACCTTTTGTCTCGATCCACTGAGGCACAACTGTCATCGGAAGTCCCTGTTGAAGAACATCGTATAGTAATTAATATACTAAGCAATGAAAGTTTAGCTTCAAAAATAATGTATGCAAAAGATGCACTAATTAAGGACAAATATTTAAAATCTTACCATCTTTTGATTATAGATGTGACCGTAGTTCAATACGATCACCATTGGTCACACGTTTTGAGTACTAACATTTCTAAGTTTAGGAAAAAAATAACAGTATTAAGATCCTCAAGCCATGAAACATAATGACTTATCTCCTCGCAGTTTAGTTGAGCCCCGGGGCAGTAGTAGGTCCTGTCTACCAAGCGCCGGACATGTTTGCTTGAACCGAAATAAGCTGACAATAAAAATTAGTTGTCAACTATTTTTGAATAAACTGTATCAAAGACATAAACATATGCATGCATGGTTGAGAAAAACTCACCAAATGGTAGAACTGGAGGCGTTTGCACATCGACCCAGATGTCTATATTACCTTCAATATTATCTTCCGGACGAATATCAAAGGTGATAACCATATCAGGCTCAAATGCATAAGCCTTGCATAGTGTTTGCCAAGTTTTGCATTCAAAATGGGTGTATGTGTCTCCATTATATAATTTGACGTTGAAAGTATACCCATGCTCCGTCTTCAAGTAAACTCTCTTTACCTCCATATCATCTATAGCACTAAAACCTATCTTATCCAAGACAAAAATTCTTGCATGGCAGGGAATGCGCTAGTAGAATAGTGAAAATTTAAAATTATAAGTTGAAGCAAATGAAACATAAGTTTTGCATTCAAATAATAATTGACAAAGTGACTTACTGTATCAACTTCGAATGTCTCATCCAGCTTGATGCTGAAGCGCCTACCATCAACAAGGAAATTTTGGTCGCACAGGCCGCGCTGGTCTTCACAGTGTACGCACATAATGAAATCTTTTTCGTCGTCAGATGACATTTCCTATGTTCATATAGGTGAAACATTAAACACCTATATCTAGCCAAATATATATTTATCTAACATTTGACATTAATATATCTAACTATATATTCAATTGACATTACTATATATTTAACTTTTCTATCTAATTCATCTAACATTCGACATTAATCTAACATTTATATAAACTCAAAATATATAAAAAATTAAATAAACAGAAAAACTCATTAACAAATAATATTTTAATTAGATCATCAAATCTCAGATACCTAAATTTTCTTACTAAAAATAAACTAGTTATATTAATTATTCAACTAGTTTAAATCTCATATACCTAAATAAACTAGTTCGACAATTTTTTTACTAAAAATAAACTAGTTATATTAATTATTCAACTAGTTCAAATCTCTAGTTCGACAATTTTCTATCTAGCTAATTCATCTAACATTCGATCATTTCATTAACTTTTCTAAAAAACAGAAAATAAGTAAAAAAAATGTGTGTGTATGTGTGTGTACGTATATATGTGTGTACGTATGTGTGTGTGTGTGTGTGCGCATGTACGTGTACGCATATATGTGTGTGTATATGTGTATGTGTGTCCCCGTACGTCGCCGCCCCGTACGTACGAGCGGGGGCGCCGGCGTACGGGGCTGGGGCGGCGTACGTACGGGCGGGGGCGTACGGGGCGGCGGCGTACGTGTGCGGGGAGAGCGAGAGCGAGAGACGTACCGCGGCGGAACGACGACGGACGGCGGCGCGCGGCGTTCGGGGCGGCGGCGCGAGACGGCGACGACGACGGGCGGCGGCGGGGACGACGACGGACGACGGGCGGCGGCGGCGACGACGGGCGACAACGGGCGTGCGCGAGAGGTTGAGACGAAAGAAGTGGAGATCTAACTGAATTTTCGCAAGTGTTGTATATATAGGAGACACCTTTAGTACCGGTTGGAGCCACCAACTGGTACTAAAGGCCAACTTTGGCCAGGCAAAGAGGCGGGAAGAGCAGGCCTTTAGTACCGTTTGGTGGCTCCAACCGGTACTAAAGGGTGGTCTTTAGTACCGGTTGGAGCCACCAACCGGTACTAAAGGCCTCGCACTGTCACCCCAAAGTTTAGTCCCACCTTGCCCGGCGAAGGGCAGCCGCACTGGTTTATAAACCCAGCCGCGGCTACCTCTTCGAACTCCTCTATATAGCAGGCTTCTGGGCCTAATTAATTAGGGCGCGCTGCCCTGTGAGTCTGCTGGCCCTTCTGGGCCTGCATTTGCACACCCTAGGTCTGGCAGGCCCACTAGGCAGCGCGCCAACAAATTTTTTATATAGTTTTTCCTTTTCTGCATTACTTATTTTCTTCTATTTATTTTTGAGTAGTTTTTTATATAGTTTTTTCTTTTCTGTATTATTTATTTTCTTCTATTTATTTTTGAGTAATTTTTTTGTATAGTTTTTTTATTTTCTGCATTATTTATTTTTGTATAGTCCGAAACCCTGATACTCCGAAAGAGTTTGTCCAGTTTGTACACGAAGTGCGTCCAGTTTTTGCCGTGATCCTCTCTACTCTTTCGTGCATGCTATGCGGGTGATATGATGATACCATGCCAAATTTCAACATTTTCAGGATTCATTTTGTAGTGATTTTCAATTTCACGGTCATTTAGCTCTCTAAACAATTAGGTAAATGACCGAAAAACAACAAATGATGTCAGAACATATTGGAAATTGATGACGTCGCTTTAAATGCTGCATACTGAACACAAAAGAAGTCCGGAGTTCAAATAAGTTTAAAAAACATTGAAGTGGCCATGTAACAGATGAGTTCTCGTCCGAAACCCTGATACTCCGAAAGAGTTTGTCCAGTTTGTACACGAAATGCGTCCAGTTTTTGCCGTGACCCTCTCTACTCTTTCGCGCATGCTATGCGGGTGATATGATGATACCATGCCAAGTTTCAACATTTTCAGGATTCATTTTGTAGTGATTTTCAATTTCACGGTCATTTAGCTCTCTAAACAATTAGGTAAATGACCGAAAAACAACAAATGATGTCAGAACATGTTGGAAATTGATGACGTCGCTTTGAATGCTGCATACTGAACACAAAAGAAGTCCGGAGTTTAAATAAGTTATTAAAAATAAAAAAGAGGTGCAATGCTGGTTAATTTGCTTCAAGCCATTCGGAATAGTGTAGACTGCACTGCACATAGCTCAGTGCAATCTATGCTATTCCGCAAGGCTTGAAGCTAATCAACATGTAGATGAGCATTGCAACTCTTCGTCATTGTCTGTGCACTCACGGCTTGTAAACCGCTCATACTGCCTCTCTTGGCGAGGTGGGACTAAAAACAGCTTGCCATAACCTCATTAGTACCGGTTCGTCGTACGAACCGGCACTAAATGGTGATGGTGGGGCCATTGCCTGACCGCAGGCTAACACAGCCTCTTTAGTACCGGTTCATGGCATGAACCGGTACTAAAGGTTCGCCACAAACCGGTACTATTGATCGCCGCCACGAACCGGCACACATTAGTGCCGGCTCTAATTCAAACCGGCACTAATGTGCTTCACGTTTGACCCTTTTTCTACTAGTGTGAGTGATCGGTCCCACCGAGATTGCAATGCAAACACTCTGTTTCCTTTTCGTAACGTTTCGGTCCAAGGATGAGCGAATCGGTCCCACCCAGTTTGCCTGACCAACTCTTTGCTAGTCTATTACCAAAATCGGTCTCACTGAGTTTGTGTAATCGGTCTCACCGAGATTACGTTATGCCCTAACCCTAATGATATCGGTCCCACCGAGTTGACGTGTCGGTCCCACCGAAAATGCCTAACAGTCACATTATGAACCAAATCGGTCTGACCGAATTCTTTGAATCGGTCCCACTGAGTTTGGTGATTTGTGTGTAACGGTTGGATTTTGTGTGGAGGCTATAAATACCCCTCCACTCACTCTTCATTCGTAGAGAGAGCCATCAGAACATGCCTACACTTCCAACACATATTTTCTGAGAGAGAACCACCTACACTTGTGTTGAGGTCAAGATATTCCATTCCAACCACATAAATCTTGATCTCTAGCCTTTCCAAGTTGCTTTCCACTCAAATCTTCTTTCCACCAAATTCAAATCCTGTGAGAGAGAGTTGAGTGTTGGGGAGACTATCATTTGAAGCACAAGCGCAAGGAGTTCATCATCAACACACCATTTGTTACTTCTTAGAGAGTGGTGTCTCCTAGATTGGCTAGGTGTCAGTTGGGAGCCTCCGTCAAGATTGTGGAGTTGAACCATGGAGTTTGTACGTGCAAGGAGATCGCCTACTTCGTGAAGCTCTACCCTAGTGAGGCAAGTCCTTCGTGGGCGACTGCCATGGTGGGATAGACAAGGTTGCTTCTTTGTGGACCCTTCATGGGTGGAGCCCTCCGTGGATTCGCGCAACCGTTACCCTTCGTGGGTTGAAGTCTCCATCAACGTGGATGTACGATAGCACCACCTATCGGAACCACGGATAAAAAATCGCCGTGTCAACATTGCGTTTGCTCCCTCAAACTCCTCCCTTTACCTTCATATGCAATTGTTTTACATGCCGCTGCTATACTCTTAGAATTGCATGTGTAGGTTGATTGCTTGACTTGTGCTAAGTTGCTAAAATCTGCCAAGAACTAAAATTAGGAAAATGATAGATTTTTATTTGGTCAAGTAGTCTAATCACCCCCCTCTAGACATACTTTCGATCCTACAGGGGAGGCTTACCGAGGCCGGAGGATGGCGGGGACACTGGCAGCAATGCGGCGACGGCGGCGGCAATGCGGCGATGTCAAGAGGAGGACGGCTGCGACAGTGTGACAGTGAGACATGAGAGTGAGGAAACGGGCGGGTGCGCGGGGGGATAATGCCGGATGAGCAGTAACCTACACTACTGCTAAACTACCTAGCAGTAGTGCGTTTCAACGGATAGCGCTACTACACTTAGCCTGGCAGCAACGGTGGGGCAGTAGCGCTCTTTATCCTTGCTGCGCTACTGCTATGTCTATAGCAGTAGCGCCTTCTGTGGAAGCGCATCATTTTATACAGCGCTCCTGCTAAGGTTCTGTGTATAAGGTTTTCCCTACTGGTGTTACTGCCCTTCCGACAATGCGCGAGTAGTTTACCACAAACCTACGGGTCCATAGTTAGTAGCTAGATGGCTTCTTCTCTTTATTTGATCTTCAATACAATGTTCTCCTTGATGATCTTGGAATTTTTTTCTGATGTAATCACTTTTTTGCGGTGTGTTTGTTGGGATCCGATGAATTGTGAGTTTATGAACAGATTATCCATGAATATTATTTGAGTTTTCTCTGAACTCTTTTATGCATGATGGTTACATCTTCGTATTTCTCTCCGGTCTATTGATTTGGTTTGGCCAACTATATTGATTTATCTTGAAATGGGAGAGGTGCTTTGTAATGGGTTCGATCTTGCGGTGCTCAATCCTAGTGACAGAAGGATACATGACACATATGTATCATTGCTATTAAGGGTAAAAAGATGGGGTTTATTCATGCGTGAGTTTACTTTGTCTATATCATGTTATCTTGCTTAAGGCGTTACTCCGTTCTTTATGAAGTTAATACTCTGGATGCATGCTCGACATCGGTCGATGTGTGGAATAATAGTAGTAGATGCAGGTAAGAGTCGGTCTACTTGTGTCGGACGTGATGACTATATACATGATAATTGCTTGGATATCGTCATGCTTATTTTCTTTTCTATCAATTGCCCAACAGTAATTTCATTACCCACCGTATGCTATTTTTCAAGAGAGAAGCCTCCGGTGAAAACTATGACCCCGTGGTCTACTTTATCATATATTAGAAATCCTAGAAATACCTTGCTGCAATTTTCTTCTCTTTTGTTTTTTTTTGTTTTTTTTTATTTTTTTCGATCTATCTATTTATCACCATACGATTTAATCTTGCAATTAACTGTCAAGTGATTGACAACCCTTTGTTCGCGTTGGGTGCAAGGATTTTTTATTCACTACAGGAATCAGGTAATTTGCCGTCCGCAAAGACTGAAATCATGATGGCAAAGTGTGTCGCCAAAGAGTAAGTCAGCAAAAACTGCTTTGCCGTTAGCTTTTCATCTGGGAGGAGGCAAAGATTTGGCCGACAGCCAAACTGTCTTTGCCGTCAGCCAAACAAATAACAAATGGCCAAGAAAATGGTCTTTGCCGTCAACCAAAATGCATCTTTGTCGTCAACCTGAGACATCACAGACGTCAAAGAATCTTTTTTGATTTATAAAAAAACCTAAATCAGAAGTCCAATTTCAGACGATGGAGGTGTAGACAAAACCATAACTTGTTTTCTTTTGATATTCGTTCGTTTGGGCTGTGTTAAAGTTATCTGACAATCATATTATGTATACGTAAAAGTTTCATTACAGAGTGATTACAGACAGTGTCAAACAAAAAAAGATTACAGAGGGTGGCCGGCATGGCGCGGCGGTGTCCGGTGCAGCCAGAGGTGGATCGCGCGGCCAGCAGTGGCCGGCGCGGCATGGAACACGGAGGCTCTGGAGGCACGATGCGTCGCGCGCGGGGCCGACGGGGAATGAGGCCGGGGCCGACGAGGGCGAAGGGCCGGGGCCGATGGGGGACGGGGCAGGGGTAGCGGAGGCCTGCAGGAGCGAATGGGACAGGGCCTGGGACGACGGAGGCCTGCGGGGGCGAAGGGGACGACGGGGCGCAGAAGCATGCGCGCGGGGGCGCTGTGGCAAGGAGGCCTGCGTGGGGCTGTGGCGAGGAGGCCTGCATGGGCGCCGGGGCGCGAGGCCGGGGGTCTCCGGCGCTGGGGCGCGAGGCCGGGACCGACGGTGCTGGGGCGAAGCGGGAAGAGGCAGAGCCAACTATCGACGAGATGGCCAGACCAAGGTCGAGGCACCGGCGCCGGGGTGCCCTGGCTTGGGAGCTCGAGCGGCAGGTTCATGAGAGAGAGAGAGACAGATGCGTACGAGAGATGGTTCGTGTGGGTGGAGAGAGCGGGCAGGTACGGTCGTGGCTTGTGGGTGGGGCGGGTAGGATCATGGGGGCACGTGCGTCGTGGGTCAGTGGGTTGGGTGGGGCCGTATGTTCGGTGGCCCTGAGTGGGTGGGATGTGTGTCTAAGATGTTACTAAGTCATCCATCCGTGTGATCGATCCGCGTGGTGTGCTTCCTCTTTGCCGTCTGCGAAAACAAACACACACAGCAAAAATCCCACTTTGCCTTCTGCGAAAAAATACAGAGGACAAAGAATCTCTGCCGTCTGCCAGAACAAACACAGACGTCTTTGTTCTGGCAGACGGCAAAGTGAGCTCTTTGTCGTCTGTGTTTTTTTTCACAAACGCCAAAGTCTATTTTGCCATTATTTTTTCTTTACCGTCTGCTGATTATGGCAAACCCTTTCTTTGTCGTCTGCAAAAACCTCATGGTAAAGATGGCCCCTGATGACAAATTAGTTGCTTCCCGTAGTGATTTTGTGTGCTAGGGCTGTTAATTAACGAGTTGTTGCGTGATTCTCCTACTGGATTGATAACCTTGGTTTCATAACTGAGGAAAATATTTATCTCTATTGTACTGCATCATCCCCTCCTTTCCGGGGAAATCCCAATGCATCTCACAAGTAGCAGGAAGAATTTCTAGCGCCGTTGCCGGAGAGACATCATCAACATCTAGCAAGTACCTACGCATAATCTTTCATCTCTTTGCATTTATTTTATGGGTTAATTATCCTTTTGCCCTCGGTGGTGTCCATGTGCTCAGTTTTGCCCTTAGATGCGAATCGTGCTCAGTTTTGCCCCTAGTCCATGCGCACCAACTCGTTCCGTGAACTCTGCCATCTTCGTTAGGTCAACCTTTTGACTCGGCCCTTACAGGTGGGAACAAGCGACAGAGACGCCCTAGACGATCAGACCATTGCACGCGTGGCTTGTGGGACCCAGCAAAGAGCCGTTGAGTAGAGAGCCGTTGAGGGTGTGCTATATAAGCGGGCGGCAAACAGTTGCGGTGACCACGGCGACAGAGAGCATGACGGTGATAACGGCGATAGAGAGAGAGAGAGAGAGAGAGAGAGAGAGAGCGGTGGTGGGAAGCTAGTTGTGGAGGGCGCGGCGACGTTGAGATCCCCTTCGGCTTCGAGCTCCATGTCTTCCTCAAGCTCCCGCGCCACCTCGCGGATGCAGAGCTGGGCGCGGGTGGACATGCCTGTCTTCGTCTGTCCGCGGTGCTGGGTGGGCGTTGATCGGAGGGTTTCTCACACACCGAGGAACTAGAATCGTCCGTTCTACGTGTGCAGCGAGAATGGGGTAAGAATCAGGGCAAATGCACCATTTTCGTGGTCGGGATGTTTGAGCAACGGGTTGATCTGTTTAGCGTTAATGCAGGTGAAATGCTTCTTTCTTTGGGTCGATGCTCTGGCCAAGACTCTGATGAATGAACTGCAAGAATAGCATGAAGAATGGTTGTGCATGCTGCCACGAACGGCAGTGGCCGCAGCACGAGCTCCGAAAGAAGAGATGGAGGGCGAAGCACGCACTGATAGAGAGCTAGCTGTTGAGCTTAGGATGTTGAAGAAGAAGGTTAGGAAGCTTGAAGATCAAGTACAAATACCAATACCCATTTGCAATTACTTCTAGCCATTTGTAGGTATGGTAATCGCACTGGTTGTAATGTTGAAATTGTATGGAAATGCATGAATTACGGAGGAATTTGTAAGCTTGAAATTGTATGAGAAATTCACCTAGTTTAAATGTTGGTCAAAGTTGTTTAAATGTTGAAAAAAAAGAGAAGAAGTGACCAACATTTAAATATGTTGAAAAAAGGGAGAAGAAATGAGGAATTCAGAAAGTTTTGATCAATGAAATGCAACTCTCTACTCTGCCTTTCTGTCAAAAAAAAAGGTTCCTCTATGGGCCAAATTCAGAGCGTAGAGCCAAGTGCAGGCTAGACTAATGGGCCAACTGCATCCAATTAGGCCCATTCGGGGGTTCTCTTGCGTGTTTTTATGTTTTCTGTTCTGATTTAATTTAGGCGGTAAATCATAATGCTGAAACATTTTGTGGAAGCTAATTGAATGATTCTAGAGCCAAACAATTAAGTTTAGAAATTGTTTTGGAGCTGTTAAATATTTAATAGCAATTTAATTACTCCAATTCAAATACACCATGATTTAAATCAAAGAACAAAATGTCATGGAAAATGTACCTCAGCTCTAGTAGAGGTTTACACCTGGTGCCAAAATTAATGAACATTTTTTAAGGGCATTACATTGAGAAAAAAATAATTTGTCTAAAGAAATTAAGGGTGGAAAATGCACAAAAAATTGGTGCGGCTAGGGACTCGAACCCAGGATAGCGTGGGTTTGTGGCGTTTAGGGTTGCGCTGGTAATTGCTAGGAGAGATGGAAATACTTTGACATGGGTAGGGAAGGAAGGTATACATAGTGAGACCGTGAATGTTTGCACATGCGTGAGAGTGGTTTTCCTTTGTTTTGCACTAGAATTTTGGAGGGTTGGAAACGTATGTTTGCACTACCACATGATTTTGGTTAGAGTGGCACTTGGTTTAGGATTTAAAGGGAATAAATTTGTATGTTAGTTCATGACTTGTTTTTTTTTGAATGAAAGAGAGGGCTTCTCACCCCCTCCGATTTTCATTAATGAAAACCACAAGTTCTCGAACTTCATGACTTGGTTTAGGGAAGAAATGATATGTTTGGGCACAAACATTTTTTAACACACATAATAACTTGGATAGATAAGATGCAACAGACCGTACTCTTACATTAGGCAATAATAACTTGGACCCATAAGTTCACGGACACGACATGACACGACACACACGACATAGAAAATCCACAAAATAAAAATGATAAAACTAAAACATGACGAGCTTGACTCCGGGCTCGCACCCCTTCTTAAACATCTTCATGTTGACCTCCTTCCACCTTGACCGCGCACCCTTCAACACCGTGTTCAACTTCACACCTCCTCCTCCTCGTCGTAGGGAAGGGAGTGCATCTGGCCTGGAGTGGGGAAGATGCTCTCGTAGTTGGTGTAGATGTTGCACACCATGAAGAAGATGGCCTCGTAGCCGCACCAAAAGACTTGGCCGAGGAGCTCGCACGCGTCAAACGGGTTGGTGAAGGTGACCGTGAGCAGTTGGAGGATGCCGCCGTGGTCATGAACCTCGTTGATGGTGAACATCCTAGGCGAGCCCCGTGGGAGGTGGGCATAGCCGGCTCTAAGGAATGCGCGAGTGAGTTCGACGGACCCCCTCCACCTTGAAGTCGCCCACACACGGAGCTCCCTCTCCACAAGCACGCCCGGTGGGTAGCGCAGCTCTGGCACGACATGCGGACGATTGAAGGTCGGCCTGTTGAACTGCATCTTCACTTGGTCGCTTGGAGAGGGCTCGGTCACTTGGGTGTTTGTAGTTGGAGAGAATGGATCGGATCTGGCTTGTGGGTGGGAGAGGAAGAGAGGCACCCCATTTATAGGCCTGTGGGTGGGAGAGGAAGAGAGAAGGGATGAGAATGGTGCATGTGTGAATCCGAACACGTGTGTGTATCCGTTACGTTTTGGACCCTTAAATTTTTGCACGAAAAGGATGCATGGGGCGCGTGCGTGCATCTGAATCACTGCATAGGGAAGCTCTTTGACCGGGCGCGTGCATCTGACTCGCTGCTGTAATCTGAAACAATGGCCTAACTCTGAATCAATGCGTGCATGGCCACCTAGCTCGCCTAGCTCGCATCGCTCTCCTCGCTCGCATGCATGCACGTCCGCCCCCCTCTCGCCCATGCAAACCCATGTCGTCGCCCTTCCCATGCATGCAGGCCTAGAAAGGCTGAGACGGGCTATTAATTGCAGTCTCAGGCCCAGATAGCGAGACGGCCCAATGGTCCATCCAGCGCGCCTGGTACTTGTTGAGAAAAAACAATCTCCCAGCCAATCAGATTGCATCTCGCGGATCGCCCCCTCCTCCCCGCAGATTCCTTCTAGAAAGGTTAGATCGACGATCCTTGATCGCTGCTAGGGTTAGATGGACGGTCCTTGTTCAGCGCTAGGGTTAGCGGGGTTTGGGAGGGGTTTGGAGCAGTCAAAGATAGGTTTGACCAGATTTCAAATGAGCATAATAAATTAAATAAAAATCGGAAAAACGAAAAACCTGTGCACATAGTCTTCTTATGTCATATACTAACGATTTAAGTTGATAAACAAGGTTTACATACATTTAAACAAAAAGTTCATGTGTCGTGTGTGATATCTCAGGTATCTCAAACTCTCTTGTATGAAGTGAAGAGAAGTGTTTTGGGGAAATGAACATGAAAATTTCAAAAAACTCACCATAGCTTCATTTTGGAGTGACTAAGAAGGATCCAGGCTTAGTTTTGCATTTTGATGTTTTGGACTTGTTTAAATCTTGGTCAAATTTAAGTTTGACCAGAATTCAAATGAGCAAAACAAATTAAAAAAAATGGAAAAACCAATGCACATAGTCTGTATATATAGAATATATGTGTAGGAAAGTTATTTGACTGATTTAGACAAGGTCGAAAAAAACCTTGCTTAGAAATGAGGTTGTTTACCCTACCTTTGGACCCTCTTTTTAGCACTTTTTTCATGAAAATTTCAAAAACCTCACCACAGCTTCATTTTGGAGTGACTAAGAAGGATCCAGGCTTAGTTTTTCATTTTGATGTTTTAGACTTGTTTAAATCTTGGTCAAAGTTAGGTTTGACCAGAATTCAAATGAGCAAAACAAAATTAAAAAAAAACAAAAAAAGGAATTCCAACATCCATATAGCATGTCAAATTTGAAGTTCTAACATAGGTCCAACATCATTCAAACATAGTTCTAACATAGGTCCAACATCATTCAACAGAAATACAACATTATTCATAATGTTTCACAATTATTCATAAATAGCGTAGGGGCTTGTGTCTGTTCCTTAAGCTTCTTGCCATTACTTTGCTCCTCATGCACCTTGTGCTCATTGCTTCTTCTCTTCTCCTCTTGGTTGTTGGTACCTTGCGTGTCTTCTTCAAACCTACCACAGAGCTGTGCAAAACATAAAGGGTAATGAGATCATGTCAAGTGATAAATGTACAGTAGTATTTGCAAGATTTACATACCTAGCAGAACTCACAACAACAAAAGGTTGGTCACCATTTGGAGCCTCACTTGGATCACCATTTGGAGCCTCACTTGGATCACCATTTGGAGCCTCACTTGAATCATCATTTGGAGGATATTTTGGATCATCGTCAAAATCATGCGGCTGTTGACCATCATCATTTGGAAACTCGTCAAAATCCTCATCTGATGCCACCGACTGTTGACCATCATTTCATCATTTGTTGAGGCAACCGGCTGCTGACCAACATTTTCATCGAAGCAATTCATTGAAACTCTCTCCGAACGCTGGATCTACTGTGTTATCTCAATACTTATCAAAATGACCAGACCCACCACAGCTTGTGCACTTACGCTTCCTTGCTCCAAGTCCAGCTCCTTCGCTGCAAGGTCTGATTTGACTCTTCCTTGGTCTACCTGCTGCTCTCTTCAGAACTGGAGCGCAAAGCTTGAATCCAGGGTCCACCATGTCCCATTGTTGTTTTCTCTCCATAGCAGGCAAGGCATAGGCATATGTGGCTTTGAACCTTGCAACAGAGTAGTAATCATACACATACTGTTGTATGTTCCCTACTGGACCTGGGAGAGAAGTGATGAAAAACAAGGCATGAATGCATGGCAACCCAGTTATCTGCCATTGCCTACAACTGCAATATCTAGCTTCTAAATCCACTGGATACCTCCATTCCCTCTTCTCTTTATCTAAATATGATATCTCTGCTGTGGTACCCGAGCAAAGAGTCATGCTCATTTCCAAGCCTGTTGTTTTCTGCTTCAATTCATTCATCACGGCAGGGATGATAATGTGGACCATGAATTTTGCCTCAGCTATTCCTGCACGATAATGAAATTTCTACATGTATTCTATCCTTATCCTGTCAAGCAAATCCACCACATAATGACCCTTTAGTTTCTGGATCGTTGAGTTGAAAGACTCTTCTAGATTATTGTGCGCATAATCAACTTTGCTCAGTTCACTGAATTGGCTTCTGGCCCATAACTTGGAGTGGTGTGTTTCCAAGTATTCTTTCACTTTGGGATTCATGTATAACTGCCTCAAGTGGTAGTTGTGCTTCTTCACACTGCAAGTCAAAGATGTTGGCCATAAATTGTCGGTATACACCTTTCCTTTGAATTTCTTCATGAAATTTGCAGCAAGATGACGCATGCATTCCCTATGCTCTACTCCAGGGAACACATTGTCCACGGCCACTTCTAAACCTTTGCAGGCATCTGTATGAATGACCAACCCATTGGGATGTGCAATAGCCCGGTGCAGATTATGCAAAAACCAAGTCCAACTCTCCTCATACTCTGCCTCCAGCACACCGTAGGTAACTGGAAATAGAAAATTGTGTGCATCAACTGCACAAGCTGCTACTAACTGTCCTTTAAACCTCCCTGTGAGAAAAGTGGCATCAATAGCCAAATAAGGCATGCAGCCTGCCAAAAAACCCTGACGACAAGCCTCAAAGCAGACAAAAACCCTCCTAAAGCATTCCTTGGTCTTTGTCACTCCCTTGAATGTGTACTCCACTATGTGGTCAATATCTACAATACTACCTAGGCTGGTCCTCTCCACTTCACCTTTGAATGAATACAACAATTGAAAACTTTCCTGTCAGTTACCATAAATAGAATCCATAGCATGTTGTTTACCATTGAACAACCTCATGTATGGTAAATCTATCTTGAACTTATATTTGCTGTCCTTCTGCACTTCCTCTGGACCCACTTGCTTGTTTTCTTTCACCCACTTCTTTACTTCTTCTTCCACCCATCTTGACTTGGCTCTACTGATTGTATCCTTCCTAAGGGTTGATTACTGGCATGTGTGCTTAAAAGGGTTCACTTTGACCTGAACATTAGTGCTATTTCGCATTTTAGATGCGAGCATCCTCCATGGACAACCCTCAGTCGGACAGTGCACTCTGTAACGTACTTGATCGCTCTTGTCAACTTTGAAAGTACGTTCTACCTTGATGCAGTATGTCACAAGTGCATTTCTACACTCAGTCATGGATGCAAAAACGGTACCTTCTTACATATGAAGGTTCAAAGGGTCCCATTCAACAGTTGCAAGGTCTTCGTCCTCACCCACCGCGTCATCATCCAGACGGACTGCATTGTGAGCCTCATCTTGGTTTTCAGCCCGAGGTGCCCGTCGTAAATTCTGAATAACATAAGAATATCGCTTCTCTTCATCAACCCCAGAATTGTAGTCATCAGGCTCCACTTCAAGGGGGACCCTACTGTCGTTGCCCACGCTTGTCGAGCCACCACATCATCGTGCGCTAACTAAACTGCTCTAGCTATAGATGCCATTACGACGACTTGGTTCTCCCCGAGATGTTGCACCCGCCATCCTAGGTCCAATTGCCTGCTCAAGCACATCAATTTGCAGCCTCACATGAAAATTCTCTTTCTCTTTATGCATAGCAAACATGGTAGCCAGCTCTTCATCATTACTAACTATCACCCATTTCTTTTCCCCATCATAGTATTTGTATACCACTTCATCAAGCAAACCCCAAGGATATTGGCTACAAATTACCTCCTCGAATTGTCTGAAACTCCAATTGCTAGCCATTGGCAACCGATAATCGAAACCTCCTTGGAATTTCTTCTTATTCTTTGCATTGAACATGTACCGGTCCCTTCTAATGTGCACCAAGAAAGCAAACCGCAACTCCATCCTAACCGACGAAAAACAGAGACGCAATCAGCACACTAATTGGGCAAACCTACTCGAATCGACTGTTCAAATGCACAACTAAGCTCAATCTAAACAGGAGGCGTGACTTACCCCTCGGGAACCCACTCGTGGACGTGGCAGATCTCCGGCCCAATGCCTGCCTCGCCAAATACTCCGGGGTCGCCGCTGCTCGCCATTTCGCCCTGGGGTTCTTCCTCCTAGTTCAAACAGCTCCACCAGCCCCCCACCTTTGAGCGCTCCGGCCGGGCACACGGAAGGAGGCTGCATTGCGGGTCGAGCAGGTGGCGGGCGCCGCACCCATGGTGTCACAGGAAGGTGGTGGGCGGAGCAGGTAGCAGTGGAGCATCGACGCAGGATGGTAGCGGCAGAGTAGGCCATGCAGCTGGTGGCGGGGTAGGTGCTGGCTGCGGCGCAGGCGGCGGCGGTGCAGGACGGCCGGCCGACGGATGGGCAGAGTGGGCGTTGATTTGGCCGGCTAGAATCCTAAGAATGATTTGGCGATTTTGTTGCACGGGCCCACATGTCAGCTCCGGACCCACGTCCATGCGGTTCCACGTGTAAGCTCCGGACCCACAACCACTAACGCCGGCGGGCGGAATGGACTAAAATCTGGCTGTTTGGCCTCGTCATAGTAGTTGCGCATGGACTAGGGGCAAAACTGAGCACAATTCGCATCTGAGGGCAAAACTGAGCACATGGACACCACTAAGGGTAAAAGGATGACTAACCCTTATTTTATTTGCCTTTGTCTCTTGTTTTCATCTCCCTCACTTCTAAAAAGTTTTTACAAAAATATTTTCCATTTGCCTTTTGCTTGTTTGCTCGTTTGAAACTGTTATCATGAATGATTTTGGCATGGTAGAAGCTAATGATTGTAGAAGTCCTAAAATTGGAAGTTCTACCAATCTTGATGCTAAAACTTTTGTGTTGGGACAAGGGAATGTTATAGGAAAAAGTGTCATCCAAGAATTCTTTAATTGCATTGGGACCTTGACTTGTGATGATGCTCCTATACTTAGAAGAACCAAAAACTATGTCGAAGCTATTTCCGCACTTTTTCTTAAACTTGAAAGAAGATTTATTTGCACCCATCCTACTTTGCAAAGATTGTTTGATGAGTTGCCAGTTATAAAAAAATCCTAGAGATAAAAAGATAGTTACCCTTGTCCTCATGAATGAATTTGATCACATAGTGCGAGAAGCTAGAGAGATCTTTGATTTTGATGCTATGAACCATGAAAAACCGGTAATAGATGAGATCCTTTATAATAGTGATTACTTGTTAGGTATTTGTTTCAGAATGACCACATCTTTGATGAGAATACTAAAAAGGAAGTTCCTCCTTTGAATATAATCCAAGAAGTTTTCAATAGTGTTAATAGTCAATACTCTTCGATTATAGCCGGTAATCAAGGGGGGTTTGCAGATGGACAACTTGCTGGTGCTAAAATTTCTATGGATGATGTGTTTCATATTACTTTTGAAAAGCCTCCTGATGAGAACACGTCCTTAGAAAAGAAGAAGAAAGATGCCAATACTTGAAATTATGCATTATGCCTAGCTAGGGGCATAAAATAATAGCGCTAGTTGGGAGGCAACCCAATAGTTATCTTAATTTTCTTGTTAATTTTTATGTTTTCTTGTGTGTGCACAATTATGCTACTATTATGATTGTGTTTTTTTATTTCTTTAATTAGTGTTAGTGCAAAGTAAAGCCTTTAGGATGGTTTGGATGATAGTTGACTTGATTCTGTGAAAAAAATAGAAACTGTTCACCCAGTTCTGGAATTTTTTAAATTCACAGAAACGTGATTTTTCTCTGAAGTTTTTTACACATAATTTATATACAAATTGCCCACGTTAACCTAATTTTTTAGAAATTTTGGAGTTACATTAATATGGTCGATGTTCAGATTACTACAGACAGTTCTGTTTTTGAGAGATTATGTTTTTGTTGCATTGTTTCTTATTTTGATGAATCTATGGATTGTATCGGGGGGGGGGGGGGGTATAAGCTATGGCAAAGTCAGACTACAGTAGGCATAATGCAATAATAAAATATGAATGGGTTTGTAATAGTACTTAAAGTAGCGATTTGCTTTATTATACTAACAGATCTCACGAAGGTTTTGTTAAGTTTTGTGTGATTGAAGTTTTCAAGTTTTGGGTGAGATCACGATGGATGAAGGAATAAGGAGTGGCAAGAGCCTAAGCTTGGGGATGCCTAAGGCACCCCAAGGTAATATTCAAGGACTCCCAGGCAACTAAGCTTGGGGATGCCCTAGAAGGCATCCCCTCTTTCTTTTAACGATCACCGGTAATTTTATTTGGAGCTATATTTTTATTCGTCTCAGTAAACGAGTTTTACTTGGAGTGTCGTGTATTATATGAGTCTTTGTTTTATTTGGTTTTTAGTTTGTCACAATCGTCTTTGCTGGACACACCTATTTGAGAGAGTCACACATTTATCATGATTTGTTAGAATGCTCTAGGTGCTTCACTTAAATTTTTTGAGATAGGCAGTTGCTCTAGTGCTTCACTTAAATCTTTTTGAGCACGAAGATGATTATATTTTAAAGAAATGCACTCTCATGCTTGACTTATATTGTCTTCCTTATGAGTGGCAGTCGGGGACGAGCGGTGATCTTTTCCTACCAATTTATCCCCCTAGGAGCATGCATATTAGTACTTTGCTTTGATGGCTAATAAATTTTGGAAATAAGTATGTGAGTTCTTTATGACTAATGTTGAGTCCATGGATTATACGCACTCTCACCCTTCCACCATTGCTAGCCTCTCTAGTACTGCGCAACTTTCACCGGTGCATTAAACCCACCACATACCCTTCCTCAAAACAGCCACCATACCTACCTATTATGGCATTTCCATAGCCATTCCAAGATATATTGCCATGCAACTTCCACCGTTTCGTTTATTATGACACATACCATCATTATCATATTGCTTGGCATGATCATGTAGTTGGCATAGTATTTGTGGCTTGGCCATCATTCATACTTTTTATACATGTCACTGTTGATCATTGCACATCACGGTATACCACCGGAGGCATTCATATAGAGTCATATTTTGTTCTAGTATCGAGTTGTAATTCTTGAGTTGTAAGTAAATAAAAGTGTTGGGGAACGTAGCAATAATTCAAAATTTTCCTACGTGTCACCAAGATCAATCTAGGAGATGCTAGCAACGAGAGAGAGGGAGTGCATCTTCATACCCTTGAAGATCGCTAAGCGGAAGCGTTACAAGAACGCGGTTGATGCACAAAAAAAATACACTTCCGTGATGATACGTGTTTGTCACAGTAGGTCGCGTTTTTTGTCATGCATGTACATCCATGACAATTTTATGACAGAATCAAGATAGTCATACCTGTGCTGTCGTAGAAGTGTGTAACACCCCGGATATGATTTACCTAATATGTAATCCAACTCTTTAGCACAGCTTTCCATCCTCAAACTAGCGGTCAAGTCGAGCGTGTCAATCAGATTCTTGAAAATATGCTCAGGGCTTGTGTGATTTCCTTCGCATGAAGTGGGAGGATTGTCTTCCATATGCTGAATTCTCCTACAACAATAGTTTTCAAGCAAGTTCGGGCAAGGCCCCATTTGAAATTCTGTATGGCAGGAAGTGCCGTACCCCTCTCAACTAGTCTGAAACCGGTGAACGTCAACTTCTGGGAAATGACTTAATCACAGAGGCAGAGGAAATGTGCAAAGTCATTCGAGATAACCTCAAAGCAGCCCAATCCCGCCAGAAGAACTACTATGATAGTAAGCACCGTGATTTGGCTTTCGAGATCGGAGATCATGTTTACCTTCGTGTCTCTCCAATGAAAGGTACTCGTCGCTTCGATATCAAAGGGAAGCTTGCCCCTAGATACGTGGGACCTTTCAAGATCGTCAGCAAGAGAGGCGATCTCGCCTATCAACTCGAGCTTCCTTCAAACTTTGCAAATGTGCATGACGTGTTCCATGTCTCTTAGCTCCGCAAGTGCTTCAAGACTCCTGACCGCACCGTCAACTTCGAAGACATTGAGCTCCAAGCAGATCTCTCTTATCATGAGCACCCCGTGGTTATTCTTGAAGAGACTGAACGCAAGACTCGCAACAAGTCAATCAAATTCCTCAAAGTCAAGTGGTCACACCATTCCGACCGTGAAGCTACCTGGGAACGCGAGGATCACCTCCGTTCTGAGTACCCGGCGTTCTTTCAGTCCTAGATCTCGGGACGAGATCCTTTCGTAGTGGTGGAGTGTTGTAACACCCCGGATATGATTTACCTAATATGTAATCCAACTCTTGCCGTTTCCGGCGTTAAGTTATTTTATATTCTCAGGTTCGGGTTTTGTCTCCGTGTGTTGTTGTCGTTGTCATGCATCTCATATCATGTCATCATGTGCATTGCATTTGCATATGTGTCGTCTCATGCATTCGAGCATTTCCCCATTGTCCGTTTTGCATTTCGGCGCTCCGTTCTCCTCCGGTGGTCATTTCTACCTTTCTTTCATGTGTGGAGATTAAACATTTCCGGATTGGACCGAGACTTGCCAAGCGGCCTTGGTTTACTACCGGTAGACTGCCTGTCAAGTTTCATGCCATTTGGACTTCGTTTGATGCTCCAACGGTTAACCGAGGGACCGAGAAGGCCTCGTGTGTGTTGCAGCCCAACACCCCTCCAATTTGGCCCAAAACCCACCAAAACCATCTCTATCATCTAGAGCGTTCGATCACGATCGCGGGGCCGAAAACCGCACCTCATTTGGAATCTCCTAGATCCTCCTATGCCTATTTAAAGACCCCCTCCGAAATTCTCGTTCTCCTTCCCTGAAACCCTAGATCCACCACCTCGCGCCGCACCGGACACTTCCGGTCCGGCCGGACACGTCCACCGCTCTACCTGGACCTATCACGCACTGACACGTGTCCCCGGGGGGGACCTCTTCGCCGCTGCCATCGACTCGGGCCCGCAGGCCCAGCGCCGGCCCTCCCCGCCGCCCGACCGGCCTCTCCACCGCGCCGCCTCTCCACTCGGCCGCCGCCCGGCCGCCTTCCTGCCGGCGTTTGTCCGCCGCCGCCCTCGCCTCAAGTCCGGCGGATACGGGCCGACGCACCGACTCCGGCGATCGCCCGCGCCCCGCCACCTCTCCACCGGCCGGTGCAGCTCCGGCCGAGCGCCGCCCGCAGCTCCGTCCTCGCCCGCCACCGCCGTCGTCTACAGGAATTCCGGCGGGATCCGCCATCGCCTCGGGAAGCATGCGGATCTGGATCTGAGAAAATATCTCGGTTGACTTTTGCCCGAAACCCTAGATAAATTGCTATGTTCGTTGTGCCGTAACTTTGCATCTGTAGCTCCGTTTTGGGCATATAGCATATCAAAATGTTCATCTCAGAGAGTACATCATTTCATCTCATTGCATAATTTTCATTTGAGTTCATCTTGATGCCTAAAATGCTGTTGGAAGAATGCTATTTGAGATAATTGTCAGATCTGCTGCTCTAATTAGATATTTGTCATTTTTGCCATGATTATTGTGTGCATGATATGCCCCTGAGCTTTACATGTGTTTTGTTATATGTTTTGCCATCTATCCAGAGGTGCAACCCATGTATTTTTGTGATGTGTGTGGTGACTAGCACAAGCTTGCAAGGTGGTGCATTCGTTAATGCTGATTTCAGGGACTTAGCATTTCCACCAAGTCCTTGATCTGTTTATCTCAATATGCCATATGTTCATGTTGTTTCCTAGTGATCTGTGCCTCTTTTGAGGATAATCAGTAAGGATGTTTTGTTAATCTTGTAGTGCTCTATCCATCCATGTCTTTGTTTGCAATTATGGAGCCCCCTAGCTTGAGTCAATCGAGCTCTACTTTTGCTATTTCGTGAATCTGGGCAGATTGTCTACTTGTTAGCGATTTTGCCGAGGATGTTGTAGTTGATTCGTGCATGCCATGTTATTGTTCTTGCCATGTCTAGCTTGTAAAATGTGTATTCTTGATGGGTGTATGCTTAGATTGTCATGACTTGCTCTGTAGTGAGTGCATCGAGCTCGTAAACATGCCTACTTGATATCTGATTTTTCATGCTCCAGTTTTCACTAAGTCTGAGAACTGATTATGTTTTTGCCATGTTCACATGCTTGCAAATGTATTTTCTGATCCCTTTTGGCTCAAGGTCACTAAGGGACTTTTGTTAAGCTCTTTGAGTAGCGCCATGCCATGCTTTACTTTGCCATGTTCAGGTCCGGTAGCATATAGTTTTCATGCTCCAAAGTGTGCTATCTGATCTGAAATTCCAGACTAGTGTTAATTTCACTAAGTCTGAAATCTGTTTACCAAATGCATTTTTGCCATGCTTGTTTGAACCTGTTAATGGATGAATTGGCCATAGCTCAGTGTTCATCTTTTGTTAAGCATCATGAATGGATCCCTGCCATGTATTTTGTTGCCATGTTGGGGTGCTGTAGCATGTTCATCTTGTTGCATTTAGATGGCTACTTGCTGTATATCGCAGACCGGTGTCATATTTGAATTGCTTGCCATTTCCAAACCGTAACTCCGATTCCGGTGATCTTTATATCGTTTTCAAGCGATTTCATCTCACCTTTCCAGTGGCACACTTGGATTTACAAGTTGATGCTAGGTTCATTCATTCCCTGTCAAATCTTGCATATGCATCACATATCGCATCCCGCATAGCATACCATGTTTGCATCATGTTGTTTGAGCTTTGCACGTGGTTGATTGTGTTCCGTTTGCTTGTTTGTCTTGTTTGGGTAGAGCCGGGAGATGAGTTCGCTAACAAGGAGCCCGTTGAGTTTGCTTTCGAGGATCCAGTCAACTCTGACAACTTTGCAGGCAAGATGATCATACCCTCGAAATCACTACTATCTTTGCTTTGCTAGATGCTCGCTCTTTTGCTATGCCTATGCTACGATGCCTACCACTTGCTTATCATGCCTCCCAAATTTCCATGTCAAACCTCTAACCCACCATGTCCTAGCAAACCATTGATTGGCTATGTTACCGCTTTGCTCAGCCCCTCTTATAGCGTTGCTAGTTGCAGGTGAAGATTGGAGACCGTTCCTTGTTGGAACATTATTTTCTTGTTGGGATATCACTATATTATCTTGTTATCTTAAAGCATCTATATACTTGTGTCGGTGTACTAGAGTAGGGGTACCCTAGTATCCCGAACTTGTGCACGGGCAGTCGCAGCGTCCCGCGGCAAGGCTTGCCGGGTGACCGCCAAGGTCCTCCGTGGTTCCTTTGGAGCCATTCAATAACAAAGTATCCAAGCCAAGGAGACAAGACCCCGGCAAGAGGAGCTTGCCGGGAAGGCCGACCAAGGCATCTCAAGGAACTTGCCACGACGCGCCACGCGTCCGGGCAAGGCCCGGTGAGCGACAAACTCCCGGACGTGACAAGACAACGACCGCGGCAAGGCGCTTGCCACGGCAAGCCACCACTCTGTACCCGCGCTCCAGCACATCCGCCAACGTGTCTCTCTGGGACCCTTCCAGGCGTACGTGGCGGGAGGCTGTGCAGCCAGCGGTGCGCGGTGGCAAGCGGCGCTGACAAGATTGCCATCGTGGCGAGCGGTGGCGTCCCTGACGGTCCCTTTTGCACTATTTGGGCGACGCAGATGGGCATTTAATGCCCTTGTCCCCTGCCATCAGGGTTAGGTATGATACACTATAGAAGGTAGCTGTACCAACCGCAACATCTTTCCATATTTACCCTTGTCTACGTTGCCACCTGTCGGTGACCCCTTGAGCATATAAAAGGAGGCCCATGCGCAACGTAGAGGGGGGGGGAGAGCGTTGGAAGGAGAGAACACTCACTCTCGGTCTCGTTAGCTGCTGGCGTGTACTATAGCACTCAGCGCTCCCGAGCAAGAACTCAATACAAACCACAAAGCAGGAGTAGGGTTTTACGCATCCGTGTGGCCCGAACCTGGGTAAACTACTCGTGTGTCTCGCCTCGATCTGCTCTTCGTGCGATCTCTGCCCCCCCCCCCCGAACCGAAAGGGGCTCGGTCCGCCAGTCCCATAGGTGCTCGTGGATTAGTTCCCTGACATCTTTGGCGCGCCAGGTAGGGGGTGCGTCGAGGTTGTGTGAACCTGATCCGGCGTTCACACGAGCTGAATCTTCATCGTCTTCATCGACATGCCACCGAAGAAGAAGGCTTCGGAGGCGGCTGCTCAGTCCGCGCCGAACCCACCACCGCCGGAGCAAACGGCTGGTGGGGTAGACGCCGGCGGAAGAACGGGCGTCGACGAGGGAGCTCATGGTGCTGCCAGGTCCAAGGACAAGGCTGCGCTGCCCATCGGCGATGCAGTCGGCTCCCACAACGACCGGGCGCACTCCAAGACCTCGGCGTCCGTACATGCACCATGCCCATCCCAGGAGGCGCGGGAACGGCAGCGTCATGGTACTCACAGTACCATACGTTTGCTGGACCAAGATCGAGCTGGTGGATCTCGGAGTGCTCAAGACTGGCATGCATGCCAACATGCTGGCACGAGCGGGGCACGGTCGCCTGGACGAGATACTGCTCCTTCTAACATAGTTAGAACTCCGAGCATATCCCGCTCCTCACACCGTTCGCCGCTGCCACCCGCCACTTCAGCAGAAGCTTTGGCGCGAGCTCAACTGCTCCTAGACTACCCTCCAGCGGCAGACAAGATCGACGACTGGAGGGCCATCATTCAGAGTCTCATCGGCTTCGCCAACGACGACACTCCACGGCAGCCGAGTACATCGCAGCCGCGGCAAGTCAGCCAGGCACGAGCCGGTGGCGACAAGACCGGTGGGGGTGCAACCACCGTGCACTCTCCGCCCCGAAGGCCAAGATCACTGACTCGCCGGATCCACCCTGACAGCGACTCCACCGCGTCATCAGATCCACGAGCTCATCGCGATCAGCGCCAAGTTCTTCACGAACGACAGCAAGAAGACGCTCGTACTCGCATCGAGCGCCGAAGAGAAGCGCGGCGTCAATCAGACCAGCGCGCTGGGCCCTCTGTCGACATGCATGCGCCAGGGGAACCAGGCGACTTGCCATACGCGGTGGGTTGCCCTGCGTTTACTCGTGAGCTGCGGCAAGTCCAGTGGCCCACCAAGAAGAATTTCAAGCCAGACGTACCAGAGAAGTACGACGGCAAGTCGCATCCGTTGGAGTTCCTCAGCATCTACACCATCGTGGTGCAAGCTGCCAGGGGGCGGGACGACAAGATCCTTGCCAACTACTTCCCGCTGGTGCTCAAGCCCAACGTCAGGTCCTGGCTCATGCATTTGCCGGACAACTCCATATCCTCCTGGGCAGACCTATGCCATCGGTTTGTCGGCGCCTTTACAGGCAGCCACAAACCTCATGGCCAAGAGAGTGACCTTCACCTGCTCTCCCAGAAGGAAGGAGAGCCCCTGCGCAAGTACATTCAGAGATTCAGCCGTGTACAGCACAACACCCCAGATGTCCACCCTGCCGCGGTCATCAGCGCGTTCCATCAGAACATGCGTAACCGCAGGATGCGGGAGGAGATGGCGATGTGCAAGATCAGAGACGTCGGTGAGCTGTATGCCCTGGCCGACAAGTGTGCACGTGCTGAGGAAGGGAGGAAACTCCCTGGAGAGAATACAGGAGCAGGAGGATCTGACAGCGAGGATGCTGCCCCGGCAAAGAAAAACCGGCGGCGGAACAACAGGAAGAAGAAAGGCAAAGATGTGCTAGTCATTGAGCAGTCCGGCAACGAAGGTGGCGCCAAGAAAGCCAAAGCTGGTAGCTCCGGCAAGGAGATTGCCGCATGCACCAACTGCCAGGCTGTGGCGGTCGCCGACAAGCAGGATGACACCGACAAGCAGTACTGCAAGATCCACCGCACCAAGGGCCATGACCTCCAGAGCTGCAAGAAAGTCGAGCAGCTTGTCCAGCAGCAAAAGGCTGAATACGAGCGACGCGACAAGGAGAGGGCCCAAGGAGGTGCTGGAGAATCCGTCAAGAAGCGCGCCGGCCGGGGAGGACGCCGCGGCAAGGCCAAGCAGCGGCAAGGAGACAGACCTCCCCGCGGCCGTGACATGGATGAAGATGACGACGACGATGAAGACATGGATGATGTCGAGACCAGTGAGTAGGAGTTCCAGAAAGCCACAGAGGTCTTGTGCGTTGACGGTGGTGCTTCTCTGCATACATCGCACCGCCAACTCAAGCAGTGGGTGCGGGAAGTCAATGCGGCGGAACCACCTGTCGAGTCACGCAAGCTTCTCAAATGGTCCAGTACGCCTATCATCTTTGATATTGAGGACCAACCTGATCGCACAACTGCGGTCGGGTGCTTGCCGATGTTGGTTTCACCAACTATCCGCAACCTCAAGGTCACTAAGATGCTAGTTGACGGCGGGGCCGTCTTGAACCTGATCTCCTCCGCTGTACACCAGAAACTCCAGATCCCTGACAACGAGCTTGAAGAGACCGGCACATTCCAAGGAATCAACCCGGGAAGGAGCAAGCCGAAGGGGAAGGTCACGTTGCCAGTAACATTTGGCAGCGAGTTGAACTTCAAGACTGAGAGGGTCACTTTTGACGTTGCCGATTTTCCATTGCCTTACAATGGGATACTCGGCCGTCCAGCACTCGCCAAGTTCATGGCAGCCTCTCACTACGCATACAACATGCTGAAGATGCCAGGCCCGATAAGCGTCATCTCTGTCCCTGGCGACAAGAAGGATGCTCTTATCTGCGCCGACAAGATCTACTGGGAAGTGGCATTTGCAATAGATCGCAAGTCACCTGCCATTGAAGCTCCCGGGGGGAAGAAGAAGACCAAGTCCGGCAAGAGTTCTGATGCCCACTCCGGCAAGCGCACCTCTTCGGAGTGCTGCGCTACCGTAGAGGACGCACCATCGAGCTCCACCTACAAGTGTAAGAAGACAATGGCAGCTCCGCCAGAGACCAAGAAGGTGTCCGCCAAGGAGGGCGACACTGGTGCTACCTTCACCATTAGGGCCACTCTTGACCCTAAATAGGAAAGCGCGCTCATTGCTTTCCTGCTGGCGAACGTCGACGTGTTTGCGTGGCAACCGTCTGACATCCCCGGTGTTCCCAGGAAAGTAATTGAGCACCATCTTGCCGTTTGTCCTCATGCGCGGCCCGTCAAACAGAAGGTCAGGAAGCAAGCAGTGGAGCGCCAAGAATTCATCGCAGAAGAGATCAAGAAATTGGAAGCAGCAGGCCTTGTCAGAGGAGTGCTCCATCCTACATGGTTGGCCAATCCTGTAGTCGTGCGCAAGGCAAACGGGAAATGGAGGCTTTGCATCGACTTTACCGATGTTAATAAAGCTTGTCCCAAAGACCCATTTCCCTTGCCGCGCATTGACCAGATTGTTGACTCCACAGCCGGATGTGACTTGCTTTCATTTCTTGACGCATACTCAGGATACCATCAAATCTTCATGGCAGAAGAAGATGAGGAGAAGACCGCATTCATCACTCCATGTGGCATGTACTGTTTCATACGCATGCCTTTCGGTTTAAAGAATGCTGGTTCAACATTTGCAAGGGTAGTCCATGTCGCTCTTGAGCCACAAATACACAGAAATGTGGAAGCCTACATGGATAACATAGTGGTCAAGAGCAAGGACAAGGCAACCCTGATTCAAGATTTAGACGAGACCTTTGCAAATCTGCGCAAGATCAACCTCAAGCTCAACCCCGAGAAGTGTGTGTTTGGAATCCCCTCCAGCAAGCTTCTCGGGTTCTTTGTGTCTCAGCGGGGAATTGAAGCCAATCTCGACAAGATCAAGGACATTGAGCAGATTAAAGCACCAAAGCGCGTCAAGGATGTACGAAGACTTGCCGGTTGCGTGGCTGCTCTCAGCAGGTTTATCTCTAGGTCTGCTGAGCGCGCCCTGCCGTTTTTCAAAATATTGAAAAAGGCAGGTCCAATGAAATGGACTCCAGAAGCGGAGGCTGCGCTGCAGGACTTGAAGAGATACCTGTCCTCCACTCCAACACTTGGCGCACCTAAGTCACAAGAGAAGTTGCTGCTGTATATAGCGGCAACCAATCAAGTGGTTAGTGCTGCGTTAGTGGCAGAGAGGGAGGCAGATGACGAGCCAGCAACCACGGCAGGCGCATCCAGCGACAAGCAGGGGGCTTCCCCGACAAGCTCTGGTCCCGACAAAGATGGATCTGCGCAGGCGCGCGAGGGGATACAGAAGAGAATGGTACAACGCCCAGTTTACTTCGTCAGTTCCCTTCTGCAGGGGGCTAGGTCAAGGTACTCTGGTGTGCAAAAATTGCTTTTCGGCCTTCTCATGGCCTCGAGAAAGCTGCGCCATTACTTCCAAGCACATGAGACCACAGTTGTCACTCGTTTCCCGCTGAAGAGGATACTACAGAATCCAGAAGCAACAGGCAGGATTGTTGAGTGGGCACTGGAATTGTCAAGCTTTGGCCTCAAGTTTGAAAGTACTTCAACTATCCAAAGCAGAGCATTGGCAGAATTCATAGCAGAGTGGACGCCAACACCAGATGAAGAAATTCCAGAAACGAGCATCCCCGTCGAGGAAGCAAGCAAAGAGTGGCTGATGTACTTCGATGGTGCCTTCTCGCTGCAAGGCGCCGGTGCTGGTGTGTTGCTTGTCGCACCCATTGGAGAGCACCTCAAGTACGTAGTCCAGATGCACTTTCCCAAGGAGCAAGCAACAAAAATACTGCAGAGTATGAAGGCTTGCTTGCCGGTCTCAGGATCGCGGCAGACCTTGGGATCAAGAAGCTCATTGTCAGGGGTGACTCACAGCTTGTCGTCCGCCAAGTGAACAAGAGTTATCAGAGTCCGTTGATGGAAGCCTACATTGGCGAAGTGAGAAAGCTAGAAGAGCACTTTGACGGCCTACAGATGGAGCATGTCCCAAGAGCTCAGAACGACATTGCCGATGGCCTATCAAAGTGCGCCGCACTTAAGTTACCTGTGGAACCAGGGATCTTTGTGCTCAAGCTGACTCGACCGTCCGTAATGCCATCAACTGGACAGAGCAGGAAGAGGAAGTTGATTTCTGGTGACTATTTTCTAGCAGAGCTTCCCGAAGCCGCCGCCAAGAAGGTCCCCAAGATCAACACCAAGAGTGCTGAGGAGCAGTCTGCTCCGACAAGCCCTAGGGTTTGTTCCGTCGAAGCAGAGGCTCCCGACAAGTTTTGCTCCGGCAAATTTGCCGGGGAACGTCAAGCTCCGACTGAGCCGCAGGCTCTCTCCGTAGAAGCGGATGTTCCCGCAGCAGCAGATGCGCCTTTAGTCCTTGTTGTCGAGCCACAAGATCCAGCATGGGCACAACAGATTGTCCATTTCCTTCAGACAGGAGAACTTCCCGAAGAGCAAGAAGAAGCAGAAAGAGTAGCCCGGCAGTCAACTATGTACCAGTTTGTCGACAACACACTGTACAGAAGAAGACTCAACGGTGTGAAATTGAAGTGTATTCACCGGGAAGATGGACAAAAGCTGTTGGCAGAGATACATGGAGGCATATATGGTCACCACATTGGCGCAAGAGCACTTGTCGGCAAAGCATTCAGGCAAGGTTTCTTTTGGCCGACAGCCCTCCAGGATGCAACTGCACAAGTAACCAAGTGTGAAGCGTGCCAGTTCCATTCCAAGCAGATACACCAGCCAGCTCAAGCTCTCCAGACGATCCCTTTATCCTGGCCATTTTTGGTCTGGGGGCTCGACATCCTCGGCCCCTTTCCCCGAGCAGTCGGGGGCTTTGAGTACTTGTACGTTGCAATCGACAAGTTCACAAAGTGGCCGGAAGTGGAAGCAGTGAGGAAGGTGACAACACAGTCAGCAGTCAAGTTCTTCAGGTCGATTGTTTGCCGCTTCAGGATCCCTAACAGGATAATCACCGACAACGGTACGCAATTCACGAGCTGCACCTTCATGCAGTACGTCCAAGATCTTGGAGCCAAGGTCTGCTTCGCTTCTGTTGCTCACCCGAGAAGCAACGGTCAAGCGGAGAGGGCAAATGCTGAAGTGCTGCGTGGGCTCAAGACCAGGACTTTTGACAGGCTGCACAAGTGCGGAAGAAACTAGATTGAGGAGCTGCCGGTGGTTCTTTGGTCGATCAGGACGACGCCAAATCGAGCCACTGGCCAGACACCATTCGCTCTAGTCTATGGAGCAGAGGCAGTTCTCCCCACGGAACTCGTATACGGGTCACCTCGAGTGCTCGCTTATGATGAGCTTGAGCAAGAGCAGCTGCGACAAGATGACGCGCTGCTCCTTGAGGAAGACCGTCTTCAGGCTGCTGTACGAGCTGCTCGCTACCAGCAAGCTTTGCGCTGCTACCATAGCCGCAAAGTTAACGCCAGAAGTCTCGAGGAAGGCGACCTTGTTCTTCGGCGTGTTCAGTCCGCCAAGAATTCCAACAAGTTGACTCCGAAGTGGGAAGGCCCTTACCGGGTGAAACGAGTCACTAGGCCTGGCGCTGTCCGCCTTGAGACCGAAGATGGCATTCCGGTGACGAACTCCTGGAACATTGAACATTGCTGGAACCCGTTTCGGCAACCACCTTTTGTACAAGTCTTGCCGCTGTTGCATGTAATCCTTTGTACAAAGCCGGGCGCTGACCCCGTGCATAAAGCTCATGTGCTCCACACATCTTGTCAATTTCATGCTTTCTATTTTTTGCATGTGTTATCTGACACTTTGTGCAGCACCTACCCCCGGTAAGCAACAACGAGCCATAAGGCTCCATATCTTTATTTTTCTCCTCTTTCTTTTTTCTCAAGGAAAGGAAGGTTCCCTCACCCACAAGTTTGCCGGGGGGAAAGGAGAAGATAATGGTATGGAACAGGCGTCATTCAAGAAAGTTTCACCTTACCAGGAAGCAAACAACAGAAAAGCTAAGTTGCCAAAGTTTGAGTAGTCAGATTTTTTAAAATTTTTAAGTTATCTTCCTTGAACGACCGTGCTTTGTATGGAAAACCTGTGCGCGGAGGAACCAACTCGTAGCTAGTTGCGCCCTTACTTTGTTTCGAGTCCGCTCAACAACTTAAGTGAGGTGCGACTAGTTGCGACAAGGTTTCTTGTCGGTAGCGGCACCGCCAGCAGGCTGCTGACGTCCCGCACTCAGCGCTCGCGGCTAAGGTGACTGCGCCGGCAAGTTCCCTAAAAGCATAGGGCAAAAACATACAAAGGAAGGAATCAAGTAAAGGAAATAACATTGCAATCATTACCCGGAATAGAGTTATATTACAAGGCAGCTTGTCGCGGCTCTAACAGATTTTTCTCATAACATGACCAGCAGCGACAAGAAAAGAAGAAAATGGGCGGCCTAGTCTACACGATCGCCCTCAACCCTCTTGATCCCGCTCACCTTGTCCACAATGGGTGCGACAAGGGTCTTGAGCGCCTCCAGATCAGTATCCGGCGGCAGGGTCTTGAGGACGTTGGTGAGGTTGAGGCCCGGGTTGCGGAAGGCCACCTTCACCAACACCTTTTGAAGAGCTCCCGCGCAGATCTTGCGCGACTCGTTGGCCAGCTGCTTTGGGATCCTCTCCCAGAGTCGCTGGAGGGCCGTCGCCACGCCTTTGAAGAACAAGGTGAGCTTGGCGCTGGGTTGGAGGTTCTCGTCGGAGGGATACCCGAGATCCTCCATCCCCAGCTGCGCCAGCTCCCTGTCAATGTCTGCGGCGACATTCACGAGAGCCCCCGTCCAGTGCTCCACATTCTCCCTAAAAGTGTTCTGGGCGGCAGCAGCACTCGCCAGCAGCACCTTGCAGGCCTTGATCTCCTCCTTCAAGGCCGCCTCCTGCTCCCTGGCGCCGTCCAGCGTCTTGGTCAAAGTAGTCAGCTTCAACTCAAGATCTGCGTTGGAGTCCTTGGCGGCGCTAAGCTCCTTGCCCTTCTCGGCGAGACGAGCTTGCAGCTCTAAGTGGCTGTAGGCGTCCTTCTCCCGCTCACGCTTGAGCGCGGCAAGCTCTTCACCGCTCGCCTTGAGATCGGCCTCCAGCTGTGCCACCTTCGTCTCCAACTCCTTCTTGGTGGCCTCGGCAGCTGCGGCAGCATCCTCTGCTTGCTTGAGGGCTCCGCCGAATGTTCGCTCGCGTGCGGCAAGCTCCTCCTCGTGGCTGTCAAGGTTGACCTTTCGCTGCACCAGCTCGCCCTCCTGCGCAGATAGCTTTTCAGCGGCAAGCCGCTGTTGCTCTTCGACTTCAGCCCGCTCGAGGAGGAAGGCCTTCCGCTCCTCAGCGAGTTGCGCCCGCTCCTCTGCCAGGGACCGGAGAGCTTCCTGGTTGAGACCCCGGAGCTCCTCCGCGCGCTTTTCGATGTCCACTCCCGCCTTCGCAACAAGCGCCTCGCGTGATTCTAGCTTGGCTTGCCGAGCACGGTAGAGCGACACCAGCTTCCGCAGCAGCCGCTCCTCCTCAGGCTCGCTGCTGCTGCTGCTCGGCGCGTCAACCAGCGCCAGCCCAGCAGAGGCGAGCACCTCTCCATCAAAGCTCTCTCCTTCGACCGGCGCCCTGGAGCTTGACGCCCAGGGGAGGTTGATGAAGACGCCATCGCCGGCCTTCAAGTAGACGCCTGGCTGGGGCTCTTCGGAGCCTGATGTTGCGGCAGCGTCGGAGGGATCGGCGGTCGGTGTAGCGCCTGGCGCTCCTGCGGCCTCAGGGCCGTCAGTGCGATCGCCAGACCCCCCGCCTGCTTCTGCGGCGGCAGCTTTGGCGGCCTCTACGCCGGCGGGATCGTCAGCGCCGGCTGCTTCTTCGGTGGCAGCGGCGTCGTCGGCGGCAACCTTGGTCTCCATCGGCTCCGCAGCAGATGGGTCTGATGGCCGGAAAAGGGAGAAGAGTCAAGCAAATATCCAAAAAAGAAGATCAAAAGAAGAAGAACCCAAGGGAAGTTTTGAAGTGAGAGGATTACCTGTACCGGGTTCTGCAGTCGTGGTCTCCGCCGCCGGGGGGCCGTTGCTGCTGTCCCTTGCCGGAGAACTCTCCCTTGCCAGAGACTTCTCCCTCGCCGGAGAACTCTCCCTTGCGGGAGACTTCTCCCTTGCCGGAGAACTCTCCCTTGCCGGAGGACTCTCCCTTGGCATTTCGGGGGCGGCCTCTGGGCGCTCCTGGTGGGGCTGCTCTGCTCCTACACAAACCAACAGTCAGATGTCAGCAAAGAAAGAGTATCCATGCGCGGCTAACAGTGGAAAGCGAACCATATACTTATGCTGGGGGCTGCTCTGGAGAACAGTTGCCGGATCCGGCAAGGTTGTCTTAGACGTCCCCCCTGCTGTCGCGGTGGGTTCGTCCTCGATGATAATCACTGGGACCTTGGCTCTCTTCGCTGCTCTCTGGGCCAGAGTCCTAAAAAGGAATAAGTTCAGAGTAAAGCAAATGAGATGCAAGACCAAACAGCAAGAATTGAAGAACTACAAGTGCAACAAGAGAATCTTACTCTTCTTCTTCCTCGTCGGAGCTGAACGCGGAGAAGTCGAAGTCCGGCTCACGTCCGGCACGAGGAGGCGGAGGAGTAGGTTCCCTTGGCCGCTTGGCGGGAACAGTGGCGGTGGTCTGAGACGACCCTGCTCCGGCGGCCGCCGCGGCGTGAGAAACGGCAGGAGCAGAAGCGATGGTCCGGGTGGACCCCGCTCCAGTTGCCGCAACAGCGTGAGGTGCTCCCGCGGCAATAGTGCTTGCCACGGTGGAGCGTGTCACGCGACGCGGCGAATGTCGACTCGCCCGCCGCCCCGCTACGTCCCCGGCCTTGCGGAGACGCCTTCTTGGTGGAGCTGGGGGCTCTGCTTGCGGGGAGCTGTCTGAAGATGAGGAGGAAGAGGAATTGATCTCCAACGAGCCGCTCGTATCCTCGGCGGGCTCGCTCGACTCGACGTCATGCCCGGCAAGCTCTTCCTCGCCGCCAAGCTCCTCTCGCTCGGTGCGGCTTGCTGCCTCTGCTGCCTCTGCCTCCTCCACGGTGAATCCAAATTCGCCCGCGGCTGCGGCTGCCGCCGCCTCTTCCAGTCTGGTGGCGATGCGTTTCATCTCCGCATCGGTGGTGTTGCGAGTGAGGCCTTTCTTTTCGTGGGGGTGGACCGGCACTTCTACCAAGCCGTCAAAGAACTCCTGCACGACGTCGTCTGTAGGCTCTTGCCAAGTTGGGACAATTCCATGCGAATCGCACAGCGGCATCATTGCACGGATGCGGTCCAGCGCGGAGTTGTTGCACATCGGAACGACACCCTTCGGCAACCTGAACACTTCGGGATGTTGAGGGTCATACTTGAACAGCTCTTGGAGCATCGCGTTGAGCTCCAGAACAGTGAAGTTGAAGTTGAGGCCCGGACGCAGCCTCATGATATCCGCCGCATTCTTAAATTCCCAGGCGGGTCTCCTCCGTTCCTGCAGGGGGGCGATGCGGCGGCGAAGAAAATCTGTGCCAACAGCGCCTACAGTGAGCCCGGCAAGCCTGAGGCGTTAGATCCGGGTGACGGCAGTCTTCAGCCTATCGTCTTCCGGGGCCACGTTGCTCCAATCGCTGCCGCGTGCTGCTGGGGCTTGGCGCCGGGCGGTAAACGGCTGCGGGTTCTCCTCAACAATCCAGCATTAGTCTGCTCTCCATTCCTCCCACTTGCCGCGGAATTCTCCCTCCAGATAAGCGTCCTTCTTGCCGGCCCTCGAGATCCAGGCGATTCCGCCGGATAAAGGCTCTCCTTTCTCTACTCGGGGCATAAAGAAGTGGCGAAAAAGGGCTACATTTGGATAGACTCTGACAAAGTTTTCGCAGAGATGTGCGAAAACTACCATGGTCAGAACAGCATTGGGGGTGAAGTCAAGGAGGCAGAACCCGTAGGTGTTCATAATATCGCAGAAAAACTCCGAGAAAGGCGGGCGGAGCCCACAGTAGAAGAACACGACGAAGAAAGGATATCCATTTGGAGCCATTTTCCAAGCGGCGGCTGGAAGTACCTTCGTGCATGGATGCGCTCACGTCTCCGTCGACCAGAAGAGGTAGTAGTACTCCCTCAGCTCCCTCGCGGCGAGCTTGGGGGGGGGGGGGGAGATTGCCCGCTCCTTTCGCAGCGCCGCAAGCCACTGCGCCTCGATCGACTTCACAACCTTCCCCTTGTCGGCTTTCAGAGCCATGGCGGAAGTGGTGGAGGAGGTCGACGGCGTTGGTGGTGCTGGTGGCGATGGGGGGCAGGGCGCTGCTCTCTTTCAGCTTTGGGAAGACGGAGGAGCGACGGAGGTTTCCGAGATTGGAATAGCAACCGGCGAATGGGCGCACTACCCCTGTTTCCCCTGCTTATAAAGAGGGAGGGGGCGGACGTTTCGCCTTTCCGAATAAAGAAATTACCCACGATCTCTCCCACGATGCCGCATTCAACACGTGCTGTTCGGGGAGGGTGCGGTGGATACGGGGAGAGATACGGCGTAACCCAGGCCGCGTGTGCCCGTGCCCTATTTTGGGCCTGGCCCAACAGCGCTCGGCACCGTGTATGGCCCAGGCCCGGGGGCTCCTATCGGTGTACTAGAGTAGGGGTACCCTAGTATCCCGAACTTGTGCACGGGCAGTCACAGCGTCCCGCGGCAAGGCTTGCCGGGTGACCGCCAAGGTCCTCCGTGGTTCCTTTGGAGCCATTCAAGAACAAAGTATCCAAGCCAAGGAGACAAGACCCCGGCAAGATGAGCTTGCCGGGAAGGCCAACCAAGGCATCTCAAGGAACTTGCCGCGACGCGCCACGCGTCCCGGCAAGGCCCGGTGAGCAACAAGCTCCCGGACGCGACAAGACAACGACCGCGACAAGGCGCTTGCCGCGGCAAGCCACCACTCTGTACCCGCGCTCCAGCACATCCGCCAATGTGTTGCTTTGGGACCCTTCCAGGCGTACGTGGCGGGAGGCTGTGCAGCCAGCGATGCGCGGTGGCAAGCGGCGCTGACAAGATTGCCATCGTGGCGAGCGGTGGCATCCCTGACGGTCCCTTTTGCACTATTTGGGCGACGCAGACGGGCATTTAATGCCCTTGTCCCCTGTCGTCAGGGTTAGGTATGATACACTGTAGCAGGTAGTTGTACCAACCGCAACATCTTTCCATTTTACCCTTGTCTATGTTGCCACCTATCGGTGACCCCTTGAGCATATAAAAGGAGGCCCATGCGCAACGTAGAGGGGGGAGCGTTGGAAGGAGAGAACACTCACGCTCGGTCTTGTTAGCTGCTGGCGTGTACTGTAGCACTCAGCGCTCCCGAGCAAGAACTCAATACAAACCACAAAGCAGGAGTAGGGTTTTACGCATCCGTGCGGCCCGAACCTGGGTAAACTGCTCGTGTGTCTCGCCTCGATCTGCTCTTCGTGCGATCTCCGCCCGCCCCCCCCCCCCCCCCCCCGCCGAACCGAAAGGGGCTCGGTCCGCCGGTCCCATAGGTGCTCGTGGATTAGTTCCCCGACAACTTGGTAAAGGGTGGAAGGCTCGGCCTTTTGCCTAGTGTTTTGTTCCACTCTTGCCGTCCTAGTTTCCGTCATATCGGTGTTATTTTCCCGGATTTTGCGTTCCTTACGCGGTTGGGTTATAATGGGAACCCCTTGATAGTCTGCCTTGAATAAAACTCCTCCAGCAATGCCCAACCTTGGTTTTACCGTTTGCCACCTAGCCTTTTCCCTTCGATTTCGCGGACTCAAGGGTCATCTTATTTTAAACCCCCGGGCCAGTGCTCCTCTGAGCGTTGGTCCAACCTAGAGCACCGTGAGGGGCCGTCCCTTGGCAACTTGGGTTACGTTGGCTCCCGTATGCTTAGCTTATCCGGTGTGCCCTGAGAACGAGATATGTGCAACTCCTATCGGGATTTGTCGGCACAGCGGGTGGTGTTGCTGGACTTGTTTTACAATTGTCGGAGTTGTCTTGTAGAACCGGGATACCGAGTCTGATCGGAATGTCTCGGGAGGAGGTCTATTCCTTCGTTGACCATGAGAGCTTGTCATGGGCCAAGTTGGGACTCCCCTGCAAGGATTTGAACTTTCGAAAGCCGTGCCCGCGGTTATGGGCAGATGGGAATTTGTTAATGACTGGTTGTAGATAACTTGAACCTGAACTTAATTAAAATGAATCAACTGTGTGAGTTACCATGATGGTCTCTTCTCGGCGGAGTCCGGGAAGTGAACACGGTGTTGGAGTAATGCTTGCCGCAGGTTGTTCTCTAGTTGCTCGTTCGCGCTTCGCTTTCTCTTCTCGCTCTCTTTTGCGAACAGGTTAGCCACCATATATGCTAGTCACTTGCTGCAGCTCCACATATTTTACCTTGCCTTACCTATAAGCTTAAATAGTCTTGATCGCGATGGTGCGAGATTGCTGAGTCCCTGTGGCTCATAGTTTACTTCCAAAACCAGATGCAGGGCCTGATGACTCCATTCCAGATGACGCGCTTGAGCTCAAGTGGGAGTTTGACGAGGACTCACGCCGTTACTATGTTTCTTTCCCTGATGATCAGTAGTGGTGCCCAGTTGGGGCGATCGGGACCGTGTCGCATGTTGGGTTGATCTTTTATTTTGGCACCGTAGTCGGGCCATGAGTGATTGGATGATGTAATGCTATTTATGTACTTTGATTGACGTGGCGAGTGTAAGCCAACTATGTATCTCCCCTTTTATTATCTATATTACATGGGATGTTGTGAAGATTGCCTAACTTGCGACATTGCTTTCAATGTGGTTATGCCTCTAAGTCGTGCCTCGACACGTGGGAGATATAGCCGCATCGAGGGCGTTACAAAGTGTTCCATGACATTACCAAAATTATCATCACGGAAGTGTCCACTTCCATGACGATAAATCATGCGTCACAGAAGTGCTTTCGTCAAGGGTGACCGACACGTGGCATCCACCATAACGGAACGCCGTTAAGCTATCGGGTCAGGTTTTGGATCCGATAACCCGTTAATAGCCCCGACCAATGGGGATTTCCACGTGTAAAATCATCATTGGCTGGAGGAAACACGTGTCGGCTCATTGTTGGGACAGATGTCATCCCCTCATTGGACGGAAGGCGCCTATGATACGTCGACACGTGGCATGGCCCAACAGAGGTCCATTCCTGTGAAAAGGCCGGCCCATTTGACTTGGTCAAAAGGTGGTGGGCCGGCCCATGGAAAGCCTGTTAACGGCCTGTTCGCATATAGCCCATTTACAGCCCGCTAACCCAAGGCCCGTTACGCCCTATCCGAATTAGGCCCTTTAGCGTCAGCTGGGCCATCCAATATGATTCCAGGCCGTTTTCACTTCTGGCGCATGTATGGCCCATGACGTCTTTCGGCCCATATGAGGCCCTATGTAACTCTTGGCCTATTAACGGCCCGTGGTGAAACTGGCCCGTAATGAACAGTGTATCACTTTACACCCATTAACGGCCCGTGGTGAAACTGGCCCGTTATGAACAGTGTATCACTTTATACCCATTAACGACCCGTTATTATGTTGGGCCGTTTCCAGCCCATGTTATCTTTCGGCCTTCTTAGAGCCCATTTATTCTTGGGCTCATTTCCAGCATTCGTTTACTTATGGCCCGTTACTGTCATTTTCTGCTTGTGGGCCAAATTCAGCCCGTGGTTACAGTCAGCCCGTTTGTGGTCCGTTAATATGTTGGGTCATTTTCATAGCGTCATCAAATACGGCCTATTAATGATGGCCTGTTATGGTCGGCCCATGAACGGACGATTCCAACTCTAGCCGGTTTACGGCCATAATGCGGTCTGTTTGGCCCATGTTTGGCCAATCGATCATACGGGCCGTATAAGGCCCATTGATGATACGGCCCGCAGAAGGCCCATTGTTTCTATGGCCCGTAGAAGGCCCATTGTTTCTACGGCCCATAGAAGGCCCACTGTTTCTACGGCCAGTAGGAGGCCCAGTGTCAATATAATAAATATTAGCCCATGGTTATTGTGGCCTAGTTTTTAAAAATAGGTTATTGCAGCCACTAGCTAACCACGGAAAAAGAACTACAATGACTACAAGCAAGCAAATAAACAAGACAACAAGGAAATAAATAAGCAAGCAACTAATGCTAGGCTATCACGGCTATTACACATATTACATCCACTAGGCATCAAAGTTCGCCACCACTGCAAATATAGGGAACAAAGCAGCATATCATATACACTAGTTGTCAAAGTTGGCGACCAGCGCAAATAAATGCCGCAGCAAAACAAATCCAGAAGTGAAACCACTTCAGAAGATCTCAAGAAACAATATCCTAGGTACCCATAATGCTGGCAAGATGCTTAGCGAGCTTATTAACTTTCTCTTGTTTGGCGCTTAAATCATCCAGCGCTTGCTGTTGCACCAGAAAATATGCATCTAAATTCTGCAGGGACTTCCTCAGTCCTTCAGCTTCCTGTCATAGCACATCTGATCGATGTCTTTCAACTTGAAGTTGAGACTCAAGAAGACGAACTGATTTAGGCAGCGAGTTCAAAGAGCTTGTGCCAGCAGTAGTGGCCAGTAACTCGAACACTACATCAAGACAGGACTTTTGGGTTCCCTCACTGTCGTCAAGATAGTTTTTATCAGCTTTCTTGGAGACCAACAGGGATGTCTCACTATCTTGAACCTTATCTGCATTACTTCCTTTACCATTGGATAACGCGGTACTGTTCGCCAATATTTTGTCCGCATTCTAAAAGAGAAACAAGCAGACACATGACATGTTTACCATGTTGTATATGAAACTCATTTTGGTAAATGAGTTCAGTAGTAAAGTGGACAGGATAACAACATGAAACAAACATATATCTATGTACCATGGTCACTTTATGGTCTATATCATTCTAGTTTTTGTTGCCAAATCAAGATAGAGACACAGTTCAAATAATATTTGTTCAAGACAAAGCAGAATAGACAGAACATAAGTGTGGGTAACTATAGAGCAATAACAACACTTGTAATGTGCATGACATGAGAACATAACTATTTATTCAATTGAAACTGAAATCAACATAGAGCAGGTTACAACAGCAAACCAGTTAAAGAAACAGGTTTAAAACATACCTGTTGCGCCATTGGAGTTTCAATTCCATCCTTCAAACTTGAAAATGGTTGGTATGAGTAAATACAGTAATGCAAGAGCAAAGGAGTATGAACCATAGCTACAGAACCTGACCTGAGAACAAATCTTCCTCTCCTTTAAGCGTTGAGTTGGGATTCGGAGTGGTGGTCCTCGTGCTTTGGGCACTGCAGTTCCCTTACTAACTGCTCCTGTTTAGGTGCTCTGTGGTGGAGACGGTGCTGTGTCAACTGGTACTGGGTTACTATCTGCTGGGGTTGGGGTTAGAAGGGGTGTAGCTGGTTCTCTGTCCAACTGGGTAGGGGTACAATCTGCGAGAATCTGGGTTATGTGTGGTGGATCTGGTCCTTGGGCAAGTACAACCATGGTTCTATCTGCATCAACTGGTAGCACTATCTTTTCTAAAGACCGTGTTGTTACTCCCTTAGATACTGCCATCACGCTCTCCAATTCAAATGGCTGATAAAGAAGAAAAGTAATTGAAAGTATAGATATTGTATGATAGACAGGTGCAATGGATAGTGGGGAATAAAAGAGGGCATGAAATAATTCATATTTATGTTGTCTAACCAAACAGGATAGCATGACACAATTTCACATATATGATGGCTAACTGAACAGGATATCATGACACAATTTCACATTATGATGGCTAACTAAAAAAGATGGAAAGACATAGTTCAAAATATGAGACTATGTAAACAGGATGACATGACATAACTATATAATGTGTTTATTAAATAGGTTGGCATGCCATAATTCACATACATTCACGGATAGAATGCCATAATTCAAAATATGATGACTGTAAACACTAAACAGGATGAGATGATATAACTATATGATGTCTTTATTAAATGGGTTGCCATGCCATAATTCAGATAGATGATCTGTATGTACTATGTAAACATGATGGCATGATATAATTAAAATATATGATTTATATAGTAAGCAAGTAAGCAGATGGAAATCCATATATGATGTAAAAACTAAGCAATGCAAGACAACATGCATGACATGGGTAATATAACCCTGCCAAGTTTGAGCATAGACCTCAGGGGGGAAATAGGACTGGTCATCAGTCTTTGAATCCTCCTCTGAGGAGCTCTCTTTAACCAGCAAGATGTCTGCTTCAGCAGGTAGCATTGTCTGCTCTGAATACCTTGTTTTCACTCCAGATACTTCCATCACATATATAATGCCTTTGCAACAAGATAGCATTGTATAATTCACATATATAATGTCTTGCAACAAGATGGCAATGCATAATTCACATATATGGTAATTAGACACTGAACAGGTGGCATTCACACAAAGCATGTCTAAACTAATCAAATGACATGGCAATGCGAGACACCATACACACGATATGAGCAACATAACCTTGCCAAGTTAGAGCATACACCTCGAGGGGGGGGGATAGGACTGGTCATCTGTCTCTGAATCCTCCTCTGAGGAGCTATCCGTAACCAACGAGATATGCGCTTCGTCAGATAGCATAGTCTGCTCTGAAGACCTTGTTTTCACTCCAGAATTTGCCATCACCATGTCAAATGGCTGATGCACACAAAGAGCAGTTGAATGTACTAACATTGTTGACAAATGTAATATGTAACGGAAAAAAGGATGGCCTGATATAATTTACATATAAGATGACTGGCTAAGCAGGATGGCATTGCAAAATTCACATATATGATGCCTGGCTAGACAAGATGGCGTTGCATAATTCACATAAACGATGAATAAACTAAACAGATGGCATTCACACAAAGGATGTCTAAACTAAGCAGATGACATATTTGATGTATAAAGTAAGCAATGCAAGACACCATATGCATGATATAACCAACATCAGCATGCCAAGTTAGAGCGAAGACCTCAGGGGGTAAATAGGAGTTGTCTTCTCCTTCTGAATCCCCCTCAGAACAGATATCTTCCTCTCGATTACAATCTGAAATGCGCCTACCATGGAGCGACGTCTGCATGAAATTTTATTGCCACGCAAGGCTCGTCTCTTTTGCTCTACATGTTCAGTTCCACTGTTTACAATAACTGTCATGCATAGGAATAAAACATAGTGAGATTATGTAAGGAGTGCATGCAAAAATCAAGAGTGATAGTAGCAACCTGTGGATAGACCCAAAACCAATAACACTAGGCAGATAATGGCTTCAGTTAAAAAATACAGATAATGGCTTCTTTACTGTTTGTTTCCCACCCAACATGAAACTCATAGTAGACACCGGAGATTAACCAGATAGTACATAGATACTATTGATAGCGGCCCCGATATGTACCCCACAACCATTTAAAAACTCAAGTTTGACCATTAGTTTGGAGCTGACTCAGAGTCTAATCGATGAACAGGACGATAAAGTAGCATGTAATATTAAGCGATGCATAATGTAAGCAGACACGAAAGAGTGCGACCTCTCTTGGGGACCCATGTAGTCCTCGAGGTCATCTGCTCGGTTGATGATGGTAATGCAGTTTTCATGGCTGTCAGCGGCGGGGAAGAAGATCTGAGGCGGCGAAAGACAGTCTGGAGGCCGGATCCCTGCTGTGCTGGACCCTTCTGTCATTGGAGCAGCTGAGCTGGGGTGGACGACGGCGCAGTAGGAGCGGGACAAACCACACAAGGTTTTCTTTGACAACTATCTATAAGAGAAGTAATTCTGTAAGGGCTCGTTTGAATTGGAGGATTCCAACAATGCAGGGATAGGAAATAGACAGGAATAGGATAGGAATGCACGTGCAAAATAGAGAATTTAAAAACACAGGATTTTTTCCAATCTGGGTGTTTGATTCACAACAATTGGAAGATCATAGGATGCAAAGAAGCATGGTTAGATTAAGTCAAACCACAAGAAAAAGTACAGTTATAATGCTATTATGCTACTATCTCTTAGTCTTGTGCTTCATGAATAGGAATTTGAAAAGGAGGACAAGTGAAAATTAAAATTCCTACGTTTTTTCTTTCAAGGAGACACTAAAGGAACAAATCCATGTGCTTAGTGGACAATATATATAACATGTAGAGTAAAAAGAAGATGCAACAAGTGTACAACCTCTTTGGCGAAGCCATGTCGATCTCAGCGTGATTGGGTTGGCCGGTGAGGATGATCCGGCTGACTTTGCTGTCGGAGGAGGGAAGAAGATCTTAGGCGTCTAGAGATGGAGCCCGAGGTACTGCTCCGCTGTGATGGAGGGTTTCATCGTTGGAGCAGCTCCGGTGAGTTGTACGACGCCGAGGCTGTGAAGCATGACAAGAGAGATAACGAACAACGTTAACCTGAGTAGAATTCTAATAGCATCTCCAATACATGACATAAAATACATAACCAGAACGTGCTAGATGTAAAATACATCAGCCGCTCATCTGTGAACTTAACTGTCGAAACTGAACTTAACTGTCGAAACTGAATTTTGCTGTCGAAACTGAACGCACTAGCAAGGTGAGGCTACACGTCGGTTGATTGACTTTTTCATCTCTGGTCAGTCGATTTTGTAGCCGTTGGATACGAAATCAAGGGCCTGCGGTTCATCTTCAACCTCCACCCCCCTAAGCCGCCAGCCACCACCGGCCAAACAGCAGCCCCCCGCCACCCGCGGCCGGCGGTGCGCCGCCCCACCCGCCCCGAAAACACTCCCCACCGCCGGTCCGCCGCCGCCCCGGCCATCCCTCTAGGCCCCCCCGTGCCGAGCTTTTTCTTCGGTGATCCCCACGCCACTGTCTGGCCACCGCCGGCGACCACCGCCGCCATCCTGAACCCTAAAATAGATAGTGGGCTACCTCTCCGGCGAGTGCCCCTCCCTGCTGCGGCTGGTTCTTCCTTCACCCCGGTGAGCCCCCCCACCCCCTGAAAATCGACTAACCCAAAAGTTGATTCAGTCGACTGAAGTGTAGCTAAATCCGAGCAGCATCACAAGCAAGAGCAAGAGCGAGAGCAGCAGCTCGAGCAAGAGCAATAGCAAGAGTAGACCAGGCAGGGGACCGAGAGCAAGAGCAGAGCAGCAGCGCGAGCGAGAGCTAAAGCAGCAACAACTCCTACTGATGTGGACGTCGCCGCCGAGGGAGCGACGCCGTGGAGGAAGTGGCCGGCGACGCCGCCGTGGATGGAGCCACGCCGTGTCGGCTCGGGACCGAGCGCCGGCAGCACCGTGAGATCGAATCAATAAGAAAATGCGGTGATTAGTGTACAACCTCTTTGGTGGCGCCGATTAGGCCGCAGCTTCATTTGAGGAAACGGTGATGATGATGCTCTTCCGGTGGTGCAGGTGAAGACGACGGTGTGGGAATGGAGGTGGCGTGAAAGACGAGGGGAACGTCGGGGCAGCTCCTTGGAGGTGGAGGATGGGGTGGCTGAACCGGCGGGACGGTGAGATCGACGACGGATCCTCATCCGGTACGGTGGATGAGGGACGTCGAGGTGTTGCTGTGGATGGCGTCGTCGGGGAAGAGGCTCCGGCTGGGTGGCGGACGGAGCCGGGTGTGGGGTTTCGTCGTGGGTTTTCGCGGCCTCGGTGTACGAATGGGTTGGCGGATGGGATGGCAGTGGGGATCCATGGCTTAGAGACACGCTTGTCCGAAATGTGGGGTAAGTTATGAAAGTACCCCCACCGATTTGAGGCGGTTCTTTCGGTTCAGGGGTACCACGGGCATTTCGCGTGTCGGGATTTCACAGGAGGTGGGAGTTTTCGCGCGCGTTGTAATTTTGGAATAGCGAGCCGCGGGTTGAGATGGAGGGAGTTGTCGGAGCACAACGAGAAAAAGATATATCTTAAATATTTCAGGCTAACAAGGCGCGGGTTGAAATTTCCGGAAAAGCCTAACATGTACTGTACCAAATCAATGCGCACTTCAAATGTCATTCAAAACTTTGAATTCATGTTATGTTCAATTAAAATATTTCACTATGTGTATAATGCATGCAACCTACTACTCAAATGAACGTTTTAGTGCATTCCAAACGTATATACTACCGGTTCAATATGAACTAAATTTGAATTAGTTTCTCTATTTGAATAAGATCTACAGTAATGATTCTTGTGAAGTCAAAGCATTTGAATTCGTTTCTCTGTTTTAATAAGATCTACAATCATCATTATTGTCAAGTTAAACCATCGTTTGTGTATTATCTTCACAGCACACCACATGATTAGTCTCGAGTTACATATGAACTATGTGTACTATATGAACTCGAACTAGATTTTTTGAATCCACTTTATTTTGATTTCAAATCACACTACATTTCTAGCTCTAGCTAGATCTTCATAATCTAAACCATGTCTCATATGTATAATGTGTTTATCACATTATGTATGGTGCCTCGCCCCCTACGCCTACAAGTATTTAGATGTGAGTTGCAAACACAACACATTACCACAAATTCAAATAAAATGTGAGAATGTTCGATATATAGTATTGTTTAGATTGTTCGATATTTAGTTGTAAGCTGCAAACGCCACATATTATCACAAATTCAAATAAAATGTGAGATTGTTTGATGTATAGCATGGTTTAGACTGTTCGGCATTTAGCTGTGAGTTGCAAACGCCATGCATTATCACATTATGGTATAACATGTGCACAGCACGTGTATCACCGCTATATTCATGCATGCAATGTTTAAAACACTATGATCTCCTATTCAAATATATGAATCCGCTTTCATATCAAATTATGATCTTTGTTAGTCTCTTACACACACACAATCCTCTAACCTTTGTAGCTATCACTAACTTTCTCTCGTGCATGCACACGCCCTCCTCGCCCTCCCCCTCCCTCGGCATTATATCCACTGGGCGCATTCAATTTTTTCTTTAGGTCATTCTCCCAGACTCTCCACAACTCCTTTCCGACACACACCAATCGATAAACCTCTCTAGTGATGCATGCCTACAATATACACACACACACCTTCAATCTCCTCCTTTATGTGTCCTTTCCTCGTGTCTCTCATACGGTCAGACACACGTGTAAACTCTCGCCCCTCTTTTCATCGATCTCACAACCGCACACTCCTCCCCCTATCTAGCTAGTAGTTGGGCCTCTCACACCACCTCCTAGCTCCATTCTCTCTGTCTATCTGTCTTGCTGGGCCTTATTTGCCTCTAACAAATGGACGTACACCGACCGATCTCTCACTATACATATAGCTAGCTAGGTCCTTATAACTTGTTTTTACCCACACGTCAATCGATCTACCTTATTAGTTGTGTCTCTCCCTTCCTCCGGCAAACAACAATTGAGCTACCGATCTAGTTAGGTTTGCTTACCAAACACATGGTTCCCCTTCATCATCCATGCATGCGTCCCGACAGATCTATCAAGCACAGGCACACACAGAAACACATCCCCACTCTTATTGATAACATTGCAGTTCCACCCTCAGTTTGTCTAGTAGGCCTCTCCAACCATCTTCGAGAAGTAACTCCATCACCCATCCAGCACTCTACCCCTCTCCCTCCCTCTCCCTCCCTCCCCCTCTCTCTCCCCTCTCTCTCTCTCTGTCCCATCATATTTCCCGTCGTTCAGTTATGTATGGATGTCGACCGATCTCCCTCAAGACGTAGCTGGGTCTCTCCTTCTCAACACATATACGAGTCGTTCTACCTCTATAGTTAGGCCTCTGCCTACCCCTCCCCCACCCCTCCCCCCACACACACCGATACATCGAGCGCTCTAGTCATGTCTCCCCGCCACACACAAACTTGACATGTGCCCTCTAACGTTCCGGTAGGCCAGTCGCCCTATATCTTTGACTTGCACACACACACAATTTCGATGGCTCTCTTCATCGATCTCGCACCCACTCACTTGATCCTCTCTTCGACTCTATCGATAGCTATGACCCCTCCCTCTCTTCTCGCGGATTGCCCGACCCTCTATGTATGATATGGATAGGCCTCCATTTCACACACATTGCATGAAAAATTTTGTTTGAGATGTCATCGACACATATTCCCACAAATAATTCACGAAATCAACCCCCACCCCACCCCCACCCCAAAACAAAAAATACTCACGAATGTGGTTTGTATCTCACACACACCCACATAGGTGGGGACGTGCACGAAGAGAAGAGGTGCATGCACGACGCACGTACTCCCGTCTCTTTCCCAACCACACCCGCGCGAGTACACGGTGGAGCTCATTTCCGTACGAAAAAGGCATCCCACGTGGTAATTTGGCACGTGTACTGGTTGTCCACTTGGTGGAGGGAGGATCGTCTACCACGGGTGAACAAACAAATTGCGACTTGACGTGTTATGTTAAGAAAAGAGGCAAACCATGTGGGGCCTACCTTAGAGGCAAGGCTCTATACACTGGAGTACTTTTGATGTGTCCCGTCAACTCGCAGAACGAGGAGAAGCTTGCTTAGTACGCCGTATCCCCCACCCACGGGCGCGGTGGCTCGCAGGATGAGGTGAAGCTTGCTCCGCCTTACGCCCGCTCCCTCGCCCATGTGCGCGGTGGCTCGCAGGACGAGGAGAAAAATTGACTACTCACTCCGTTTACTCCTCGTCCCTACTACCTTGGTTATAGAGATGATATCATATTGTTTGGAATATATATGTCATTTAGTAGATTTCAATATGAACTACTAGTACATACTCCAAACACTGATGTATATAGACGTATTTTAGAGTGTAGATTCACTCATTTTGCTCCGTATGTAGCACTCTCCCTTGCCTCACGACCCTCGCCCACGTGGTGGACGTGCAGCAATTCATTCGGTCTCATATAGCCAGAATGATATATACTACACCACCATTATTGCTCGACTTCCCGAAGAGGCGAAGAGCCAATCGCAAGGTTAATATTTTGGAGATGCCAAGCGTAAGGTTATAGGAGAACGAGTAGTAGGTGCCGCGTCATTTATAAATAAAGTTTTTTTCTTCAGTGGCATGTACGCAATATGATAGGTTCATATGGAGAGAAAAGGAAACCGCTCCACTATATACATAGTCAGGACGGGCCAGCCTACACGGTTGCTTGCTGGGGTTGCTCTCTTCACACTCTCTCGCACAAAACGACTGTGGCCACATCTCTAACATCCCGGTGGATCACGTTCACTTGGGGAAGGGGTGGATGCTTAGTGTAGATACGGTGGCCGTCGCCGACGACGAAAACCTACTGTCGGCACGTCCCGACCAGGGGTCCCCGCCGTTCTCTCTCACAAAGCCGGTGAGGTTGCCTTCGTCCCTTGGTCACTGCCGCGATGTGGGCAGTTGCCGCCTCCCGCCACCCGCCTCAAGGTTGAGCTACATCCCTTAGGTACAACTCCCTTTACAGCCAGCTTGCACCACTGCTCCAGCTGCCCACATCACTCCCTGTGGATATTTCTCTACTTCTTTGCCCCGCACATACCTCTACTGGCTTCTATGTACTGTATTTGTGACGAGTTTATGTCTCATCAACTAGTCCCAGTAATCTTATTCTAATCACGCTTCTTCAATTTCTTTGCCACAGGGATGCTCATCTCGATTTTGGTGAAACTACACAAAATGATCCGATGGTCAAAAGGCTGCAAACTTCATTTATTAGGAAGCTCGAACGTTGCCAGCAAATTGAAGCCTGGTCAGGGTTCACGGTTCAAGGGCTAGGGACTGCATGGATCGTTTTTTTCTTTAGCTGCCTCTGTTCCAAAATAAGTGTCAACTTTAGTAGTAGTACAACTTTGTACTAAAGTTTGCACAAAGTTGAGACACTTATTTTGGAACGGAGGGAGTACATATTTGCTATGATCTGTCAATCATTGAGATGCAATAGCATGCATGTTAGTCTCCTCTGCATTTGATGAAATGTTGCAACGGGCAACCTTGGACGCAAGATACATGTAACAGAAGCTGGAAGCTTTTTAGCATTGTACAAATTTATCTCGCTGATAAATTACAGTACGTACTATACTAGTACTTCCTCCGTTCCTAAATATAAGTCTTTGTACAGATTTCACCATGAACCACATGCGGATGTATATAGATGCATTTTAAGTGTAGATTCATTCATTTTGTTCTGTATGTAGTGGAATCTCTACAAAGACTTATCTACTAGTAATAGCTAGCCCCCACTACAAGGAATTCTCTATCCACTCCTTGAGCCACATCATCAAAATTGATGTAGCCGTTAGATGAAGTAAATCAGTCCATAATAGCCGTCTGATCTAGACATTGAGAGGCTCCGCACTAAGCCACATGCAAGCATGCAGAAATACCGTGGCACATGAATGTGAGTGGGTTTTAAACCACATCAACATGTATGCATGCAAGCATGCACCGGTAGCATGCATGTAAGTGAGCTTTTAAGTCCCATTAACATGTCAAAAAGAAAAATATAATCCCAGTATGCAGTAGGAGTTGGCTGATCTTTTTTCCTTATGTGGGATGATCTAAATGATGATGGGAGTTTATTTAGTTTGGCTACCACATTTGTCATGCGGTTATAGAGTTTTTTTAGTTCTATGAAATCGATAATTTTGCGCAGAGAGATATACCGCTGTTCCGCGGCAATGCGCGGGGACTCATCTTGTAATATTTAGGAACGGAGGGAGTACTATGTAAAGAGTTAGGTGTCGCACGGTGATAGTGTGAGGTGGGCCATGTAATCACTGAGCCTGCATGTTTTCACTGCTCTTGCACGCCTCCGCTGTAAGAATGGAGAAAATTGTAATCTAGTAGTACTACCTCCTTTCGCCGAAAGCGTGGGACATCCAGCAGTCCTACCACCTCAGTAATAAAGACCAATGAGCTGTCAAATCACATAGACCCAACAGTAAGTTGGACGGATGAAGCAAGCATCACTCTTGCGCTAGTGAGAGGTCGCATCCTCTCTGCCCGGGCATGAATGCGGCACCGATTCTTTGGAGCGGCGCTGACCGTTTCGGGCGGGAAGCGCGCGCGGACGATGGAGGGGCTTTGGGTGGGCCAGGCTGGTCAGGAGCGAGCGTGGCAGTTGTCCGCATGTCCCTACCGGACGCGACCGGAAATGAGAGGATGCACCGACTCTTGCGGTTAAAATTGTACACTACACAACATCTCTCTGTAGGAGTAGGTCGATCTGTCGCTCCCTCTAACACACACATGCTGTTAAACACACACACACACACACACACACACCTTGGTCCCGTTGCACCTTCTAACATGATTTATTACACCTAGACAGAGGGAGTAGTAAGTATACGAGATATGGTGGCACACTGACTTAAGTCGAATACAAGTGCCCAAAATTTGTGTGCATGGTATAATAAGGATTCACTTAAAATAGTACGTGAGCGAACAGAGGGATCAATTGGACAGTGTTCCCGAGCAGTAGCGAGATGTGTGAGGTAAGATACACTGCTGGCGCTTTTATTTTTTCTTATTAATTTGTTTGTTTCACCCTCTGACTGGTGGGACCCAACGTACTACGTGGAGAGAGGTAAGGTGACTAAGGCTGCATTATTTCTGCACCACTGTGGATAGTCTTACCACCAAAGCCACATGACACGATTATGATTGAAATCCCAATGACTCCCCCACACACACGAAAAAAACACGACATGCTTGTCACACGAATGCAGGAATGTATAAAAGGTTATTTCCCTCTTGTTGAACATAATGGGAGGGTTGTGTAGCTAGTTAGCCTATTCGCTCATCAAACTTGAGGTCTCGGGTTCGATAACTACACTTGAGCATAATTTGTGCCAGGAGGATTCTTTGACTGGTCAAAATGTTTTCTAGGGTTTGCACGCTTCACACTCTCTCTCCAGTATATATATACACGCTGGAGCCTCAGCGCTTGTAGTTGCTCTCTTCACGCTCTCTCGCCCTCTCCCGCTGGAGCCTCAGCGCTTGTAGTTGCTCTCTTCACACTCTCTCGCCCTCTCCAGATCTAAACAAGACTTTGTTGGCCTCTCTCTCTCCCCTCACTGCTGCTCAAAGAGCCGGCAGGATCTCTCCGCCGGGAAGGGAAGGAGGCTTAACGTTGTCGCCGTCAGCGAGGGACTACCGGCACAGCTGTTCACTTTCCACCCAGCGGCGGCGCGGGAGGGCCTCCGACTCCTTCTTCTTCGCCGCCGTCCCGTCGCCCACCGAACCACGCCCCAAGAACCTTAAGGCATAATTTACTTACTCCACATGCATTTCTCTAGCTGCATGTATACCATGAATCTAGGACGTGGTTCAAAGAGGAAAGGAGTGGGGGAAAGTAGTGGGAAAAGTTGTATATAGCATGAATCTAGGACGTGGTTCAAAGAGGAAATGAAGGGGGAAAGTTGTATAGCATGAATCTAGGACGTGGTTCAAAGAGGAAAGGAATGGGGAAAGTAGTGGGGAAAGTTGTATCGCATAAATCTAGGACGTGGTTCAGAGAGGAAAGGAAGGGGCAAAAGTACTAGTTCAAAAAGGAAAGGAAGGGACAAGGCTGTAGAGTTTGAGCAGGACTAGATTTGCTGCACTCACATAGGGAAAGGTGTCTAAAGATAACAAAACTGGGACCAACACAAATATGCTCCTTGGTTGTTTGTTCTTTGTTGCAACAGACTGTGCATGACCACAGTACATCGGTAGATGCACATGGTGCTGGTGCGTCCACTGTCCCGTGCAACTCATTAACTGTTGTTAATCTAAGGCCCTGTTTGGTTAAAAACTCCCTAGTCCCTACCTGCTTGGTTCCAGGGACTAAACATGGACTAGAGGTTATTAAATGACATGCAAAAAGACCATGTTACCCCTAGTAATGAACCAATAGAGACAAGGTGCGATGCGTGGCAGGGGCAACTGTTGGAAAAAGTCCCAAAAGGACTCCCTCGGGGTCTTCTTTCTTTAGTCCCAAATGCCCACTTTTAGTCCCTAAAAGTCCCTCATGTTTGGTTTAGATGGGACTGACACGAAGTTTTTTAAGTCCCTACACCAAAATGTCCCTGTAAACAAACACCCTCTAATAATGCCACTGGAAAATTGATGCAATGCCACAGTTAAAAGCAAATTACATGTTTAACGAATTTTATTATTAATATAACCTTTATGTTAATATTAATCAATGTCACCGTTTGAGAAATGCTACTGCCTTGCTTTCTTTCCCATTTAGATAAGGTAGATGCTTCTTTTTGTTGGCTTCTGTGTCATCCACCGTTATTGACCACTAATTGTTTCCTTTGCACCTCTGTTTAAATAGGGTTATCTACTTCACCTTGTTGCCATTGTGACCTTTTGTTGCACTGCACAAAACACTTTTGTTTTAAGAGTGTTTTGTGCAGTTCAACCAAAATGTCACACAGACAACGTTGCCTGATTGCTTTATCTTAGTGGAACTGCACAAGAGGAGATCTTACTTCCTATCCGTTAAGGCGAATTTGGTTCAGATCTTCTTCTTGTGAGTTGTTTCAATTCCGCATCATGAGAGGTCAGTACTAGCCTTCTTTCACATGATTCTGCAGTGTGCTTTCATATGTTGTGCTACTTGTACGATAATGTTGCTTGATTTTAGTGAACTGCAAAAATGGAGACAAGACTTCCAATCTGTATGTGCACCGTAATCTCCCATTGAGGTAAGATAAGGATATTTCACAACTGCTGGCCTCTATTTTGCCACTTTCATCAGAAAATTAAGTTCAGTACTACACTTGTGCTCCCTAATTGACATGCCAAATCTTACATTGAAGGCGAAGCTTGTCTATTATTGAACCAAGTGATGAAGAGGAGGAACAAGCGGCAGAAAAACAAAAATCAACTCCCGCTGCTGTAATGAAGCACTGGAACTATGATGACACAAGTAATGATATAGTTTTGCATCTTAATTTATTGCTATGGCTGGAACGAGCAATTGTTTTGCCACTGATTTGATGCCACTCTTATGTAATATGTAATTATCTCTACTTGTGCAAACAGGGATCTTCTCTGAAGATACCATATATTTTAGTGGAACTGCACAAGAAGATGTTGGAAACATTAAACTAATCGAGGAGTATATAGTAAGCATGGCCACCACCATAGATAGCAACAGATGGTTCCAGAGAAGTGCTTCATCTGTATACTCTACACAATAAGCCTCCTGACAAAGGTTGGTACTCGCCCACTGATTTCATCCATATGATTGAGCTTTGTCATCTCTATTGGTGTTGTGCTACTGTTTAGATACTGTCATGAAAAAGTGGTATTGTCCTTGAGAAGTGCTTCATCTGTGCTATTTTAAATATTTCCTTTCCTTTTTTTCGAGCAAACAGGGATGCTAGCATTTAGTAGTCCTCTTGTCTTTGCACAACAGGATCATCTTCCTCTGAAGAAGAATATGGAGTACGTGAAGTGACTAGTTCCGATTATGCCAGGATGAAGAAGCCATGTCTATCTTCTCATCAGAAGGAGCAGTTGAAGGATGGTTACATTACTCCCCACAAGACCAAACTAACTTCAGCTCAGAAGGACTGACAAATCTTCATTTTTTTGCTGTGATGCGCGAGTACAATGTTGTTCTAGGATTCTTTCTGGTGAGTCGCATTTTTCTAAAAGTGTGCTCTACATGGACCATGTATGTGCCTGTTGAAACTGTCAATTCATAGTACAGTTTGCTTTATACTAATCACTTTTTTGTATTTGTGCAAACAGGGGTGCTCAGCTTGATTTCAATGGGAACTACACAAAATGTTCATGAACAAATCGAATCATTCATTTCCACCACAAGAAAGGAGGTGCCGATAAGTTCAAGGCATTGCAACATATAAGGGCGAAATCATACAAGCTACGTGCGAATTTGGTTGATTTTGGTGGAACTGCACAAAAAGAACAACTAGTTTATTTAGCACGAGGTGCCATGTCAATGTCCGAACTGATGGCAAACCCTGCCCATTCCACAATCGTAGGCATTTGATATTTTGGAATGGGACAACCTTGTCAAATTTTGCTCATTGATTTTAGCAAGACATGCGTTTGATATTTTCGAATGGGACGCCCTTTGCTGTGAGCAGCGTCGATCAATTTTTTCTTTATTCTTTAGTTGTGAAGTAAATATTGCCTCTGACATGTGAGTCGTTGAGATCCATAATCATCGATTGTTTTGAATGTTCTTTATGAATTGTCAGGCCTGTGTGTTTGATTGCAATGTACAAAAATGCTAAAAATCTGCTCAAACTCTTTGTACTCCTTCTATTCCTTTTTACTTCACACATTGTGAAAGTGCAACCTTTTTTGTATAAGATTGGTCAAAGTAGAGATACTTTGATTGCAGACAAAACTTGTATGCAGACTAGAAAGGACCGGAGGGAGTACATGTGAAACTGCTGCAAACGAGGTGATCACCCTGGGAATAATGCTAGTACGTATTGTTTTGCATGTTCATCCAATGCCAGTGATACGGGAATTCAAACTAATCGAAATAAATTCATTCATACATGGTCGGATTTCATATAAACATGCCGGATTTCATTACATTTCATACATTCTTCAACTAAAAAGTGGTGCGCTCGAGGTATAATTAATTAACCGAAGCTACCCACCTGTGTCCCGCTGAGCCAAACAGAAGCTTCAGTGACTTAACTACAGGTGTAGTTGCGTAACTGACATGTGGCCTGTTGGGCCCATGTGTCAGTCAGCCAACTGCACCAGCAGTTAAGTAGAAGCAACGTTCTTCTCCAGCGCAGCTCTCCGACTCCACGTCGCTGCCAAGAAGCTAACCAGCCGTCAATGGTCAACCCGCCTAGCTTGGCTTCAACCGGAGGGTAGCAGCGGTGGCCTTACTTGGACCTGAGCGGCGGCGACCTACCGTGTTCTACTCTTCCTCGTTTTCTGTGAGGCGCGGCCTCGTTGGCAGCGGGGCGAGGCCTCGGCGGAGCCGACGATGTCCTCTGTCTCGTTGCCGGCGGGCGGCGCCTCAGCGGAGCGGTGGAAATCCTCCCCCATGTTGCCGGTAGGGTGGGGCCTCGGCTGAGCCGGCGATGTCCTCTGCCTCGTTGTTGGCAGGGCGGGGCCTCGGCGGAGCCGACAGTGTCCTCTGCCTCATTGTTGGCATTGCGGGGCCTCAGCGGAGCAGGGCCTCGTCGACGCCAGCGAAGCGGGGACTCATCGGAGCCGGCATTGTCCTCTGCCTCGTCCTCGGTCTCGCCAAACAGCGCCTCGCCCGCTTCATCGCCCTCTTTGCTAGCCTCTTTGTAGGCGGCCGCAGCCTCCGCCACCCGCATGCGGTACCGCCAGCGCTCGAGGCGGCCCTTGTGGGCGGAGCAGTACAATTCGAGCAGCGCCTCCTGCTCCGCCCACTCCGCAGCGATCTGCTCCTCCGCCTACACGTGCTCCTGGAAGAGATGGTGGTTGTAGGCGGCGTCAGCCTACGCCTCCCGTAACTGCTCCTCACACATCTGCCTCACCCTGTCCATATATTGGGCACGGGCCTCGCCGATGGTCATGGTGCAATGCACCGGCGAGGATGGCGCGGAGGAGGGGGTTGGCGCTGGATCGTCGACTACCATGTTCTCCATTGGAACATCGTCGTCCTCCGGCTGCCTGCCGGCCAGCCGGTCGGCAGCAATGGCTGCCATATCTCCTTGTGGTCCGTCGTCCGCCCGTCCGGAAGAGCGCTGGAGCGCGAGGAAGCCATGGTGGGCATTAGTGGTGTGGACAGGAGAAAGGGAACGGGTGCGGATGACTGCGGCTATAGCCGGCGCAGCAGTTTATATAGCAATGGTGGGCGGGCGGAGGGACGGACGTGTGGCGCCGGAGTAGCCGCCTCGGCAACCGTGTATCATTAATATGGGCGGCAGATGGACGGATGGACGGCACTTGTGTCGTTTGAAGGCGGAGCAATCACCTACACCGGGAAGCGGGGCGGGCGGCGCTGACTGTTTCGGGCAGAAAGGGCGTGCAGGCGAGGAGATGACTTTACTTGGAGAGGATGACAATGTGGACCCACTAGGTCCATAGCCTCACGTACGCAAGTGCCTCATTATATATATATATATATAACTATAATTTATTTTGCTTCCTCCTGGTTTCCTCACATCATGGTCCCACACCATTGTCAACCCATGTAGTAGTTAATAAACGAGAGAATTGCACAAGAAGCGGCCGACAGCTGGAACCAAGCAGCTCAAGCAGTATTTGTGTTTTTGAGGTGTGAGCACTGCAGAGTTTTTCGATGTTTAGCCCAGATATTAATTTTTCTCCTCTGAACAACAACGAAAACATCGCTGCAGGTATTAGCTGGGCGGGCTGTGGCTCGTCTAGCCCAGGCCAGATATCCAGCCCAGATATTAATTTTTTTTCAAGCTGAAAATGGCTAGCCCAGCTATACTTTCTTTTTAGGAATACCTAGGCAAGGTCAAGTTATTATTCTCCGCCCCACTGGGCTGCAAATCTTTCCTAGGATGGATGCATTAGGCTTAACAAGAAAATGGGCTTTAAGAAATAATAAATGGGATGTAATTATAAAAACTGGGCAGTAACTATAAAAAATGCACCAAACACGTGATTACTTTATAAAATATTATTTTTGGATTTAAATTTTTTTAATTTCATTAATTGTTGCGAGTGCAATGTTTCGTTCGATTTTTATGTAATATAAATTTATATTGAAATTGTATTTAATCTAATTAGAAATTTCGGGATAAAAATATTTCGGATCCCATCAAAATGTGGGAAATTTTATTGAATTCTGTTTTGAACGGTTGGTTGAAATGGGCTGTACTTTTAACAAACTGTAAATGGGCTGTAGTAAAGTCCATTAGAATTCAAAAATGGGCTACACATTCTTACAAATCTCAAATGGGCTATAATTTCTCTACCACACACTTCTGGCCTTACTAAGTTGACGTGTCCCCTAAAAAATAGAGTTGACGCGTATGCAAGGCTTTGTCAACTTATAGTCAACACACGGTTCTAGCAGCAGTGGCCGTTGGATGTCCATCCAACGGATGCCATGCTTCTTCTTCAATCTCGGATATTCTAGCTTCACCCGCCCAAAAAATGATTCCTTCCCCTAACATCTAGGGCGCACCGTTTCGGAAGCTGACCTGTGGGCCTACTAAGTTGACGTACCAAGGGCTTTGTCAACTTAGTCAATATAAACGATTCTAGCTGCAGTGACCGTACGATGTCCATCCAACGACCGTCATGCTTCTTCAACCTCTGGTCTTCTTGCACCAGCCGCCCAAAGCAGCGCCGGTCGTGTCGCCTGCTCCTGCCTCCCGTGGCCGGCTGTGCTGCCACGGAGGCCTCACCGCCCCCTACTACTCCCACCGCTGGCCAGGCCATCCCTCCACTCACCCACACCCCCTGTTATTCTGCGGCGACGGCAGCGCAGCCGAACCACTGAACCCTCGTACTCCTCTCCGCATGTGCATCCACTACCGCGTCTTCCTCGGCTCCGCGTCGTCCGCTTCCTAGGCCTCGCCGTCGTCCACTGCCCTGGTGCTCTTGGCGCGGCGTGGTCAACATTGTCAAGGAACGACTTCCATCGGACATGGACTATACGTGGAGAGGCTGACAGCTGGGTCCATGGCAGCCGCAAGGAAGTGCCTCCTTATTACGCGCAAAATAATTATTCCTCCACCTGACAGCGGGGACCCACCAGACGGGCCACCGTATTTTGCGAAAAATATGATTCGCCCCCTGACTGCTGCGACCCACGAGCTACATCTTCGCACGCAAGGAAGTGCATCCGGGAAAAACGATTTGCCCCCCTGACAACTGGGACCCACCAGCTACATCTTCGCACGCAAGGAAGTGCGTCCGAAAAAAAACGATTCGCCCCCCGACTGCAGGGACCCACCAGCTACACCTTCGCACGCAAGGAAGTGCGTCCGGGTAAAAAAACAAAACGATTCGCCCCCTGACTGCTGGGACCCACCAGCTACATCTTTGCAGGCAAGGAAGTGCCTGATAGTCGGGACCCACCTGGTCGAAGCGTACGTAGCGTTGTCATTCTGGTCGCGAACGTGTACGTACATATATACTGGTGGATGTAGAGGCGCGCACGTGTCGTAGTAGAGGCGCGTACGTGTCATAGTAGAGGCACGCACGTAGCATGTACACGTACGTACAGCGGCTAGGGCGCAAGAAAGAAAATACGGCCACGTATGTGTACATACGGGCGGGGTCTCGAACGCCTACTCACGCATACGTATGGCCAGGGCACATGTACATGGCTGGGTCGGAACGGAGAAACAGCGTCATCGTCGTGTTCAGGGGGAGGCAACGGAATGCGTCGTGTTCATCGGGAGGCAACGGAACGCGTGGGAGCCAACCGGCTGGGTCGGAACAGAATGCGTGGTCATGTTCATCGGGAGGGCTTGGACAGAACAGGCGATGGAAACGAGGCCTGGCATACCACACAACGGAGGAAACGGACCTCCTACATTCGGAACAGGGTCCTGTTGATCGGGAGGGGTGGCGCATACCGCAAAACGGAGGAAACGGACCTCCTACGGTCGCAACGGGGGTCCTGTTGATCGGGAGGGGTGTGGCGTACCACAAAACGGACAAAACGGACCTCCTACGGTCGAAATGGGGGTCCTGTTGATCGGGAGGGGTGTGGCGTACCGCAAAATGGACGAAACAGACCTTCTACGGTCGAAACGGGGGTCCTGTTCATCGGGAGGGGTGTGGCGTACCGCAAAACGGGACTCCACGGGATACTGTTCATCTCCACCGTCGACCTCCTCCAGCCTCCACGGGCTCCTGTTCATCCAGTCTCCACCGCGCGCTACTCCATCGGGTACTGTTCAACCACCCCTCCACCGTTTACTGTTCATCAAGCCCTCCACACCACGGGCTCCTGTTCAACCACCCCTCCACGGGCACCCCTCCACCGTCTACTGTTCATCTAGCCCTCCACACCACGGGGTCATGTTCATCCAGACGCAACGCCACCGCTCACTATTCATCCAACCCCCCCCCCCCCCCCCACAACACTCACTATTCATCCAATCGATCGCCTTCAGTTAGCAGCAGTAGCGAAGGAATCGCTCGATCGGGTTCAGTTAACAGCCATCGATCGATTGCTCGGGTTCAGTAACGCGTAGCCTGTAGTGCAATCGCTCGGGTTCACTTAGAGCCCAACGCCTCGCTTGAGTTCAGTTAGAGCCAACGCCTCACACACACGCGCGTACGTGTACGAGAGAAATGTGCATCGCTCGGCCCCCGACCTCCCACCATAAACGGGAACTCCCCAAAATTTTCCTCGCCCTCGCTTCTACCACGGTTTTTTCCGTCATGGACGGCCCAAAGAATGTCATGCAGTTGCGTCTCCGGACCGCCCAGGACGAAAAGCCCATTTTCTGTCATGATTTTTTGTCATAGAAGTAGGAGCCCACCACATCTATGATGATACAGGGTTTTGTCACAATTATCGTCATAGAAGTGTCATATGTATGACAGAAAAAATATTCGTTTAGCCCAAAATGTCACGGATGTGTCTTTTTTTGTAGTGATGGAGTCATACTCGCGGCGATTGAAATCGCGAAAGATCCGATCTAGCGCCGAACGGACGGCGCCTCCGCGTTCAACACACGTACATCCCGGGGACGTCTCCTCCTTCTTGATCCAGCAAGGGGAGAGGAGAAGTTGAGGGAGGACTCCGGCAGCACGACGGCGTGGTGGTGGAGCTTGTGGTATTCCCGCTGGGCTTCGCCAAGCTCTGCGGAGGAGAAGGAAGAGTTGGAGGAGGGAGGGGCTGCGCCAGGGAAGGGTGCGGCTTCCCTCTCTCTCCCTCACTATATATAGGGGGAAGGGGGGTGGAGGAGGTGCCCTAGGGTTCCCTAGGGGAGGGGCGGCGGCCACAGGGGAAACCCTAGATGGGTTTGGGCGCCCCCACCCCTAGGAAACTTTCCCCCCAAGCCGGGAGGGGTGGCTGCCCTAGGGGAGGCGCCCCCACCTCTCCAAGTTACGTGAGAGGTGTTGGGAGGGCGCACAGCCCCTTAGTGGGCTGGTGTGCCCCCTCCCCTTGGCCCATAAGGCCCCCAACGCTTGTCGGGGCCTCCGAAACACCTTTCGGTCACGCTGGTCATCACCCGGTGCTCCCAGAACAATTCCGGACTCCAATACCCTTCGTCCAATATATCGATCTTCACCTCCGGACCATTCCGGATTTCCTCGTCATGTCTGGGATCTCATCCAGGTCTCCGAACATCCTTCGGTAACCACATACTATTTCCCATAACAACTCTAGTGTCACTGAACCTTAAGTGTGTAGACCCTACGGGTTCGGAAACCATGCAGACATGATCGAGACACCTCTATGGCCAATAACCAATAGCAGGATCTAGATACCCATGTTGGCTCCCACATGTTCCACGATGATCTGATCAGATGAACCACAATGTCGGGGATTCAATCAATCCCGTATACAATTCCCTTTGTCTATCGGTATGTTACTTGCCCGAGATTCGATCGTCGGTATCCCTATACCTTGTTCAATATCGTTACCAGCAAGTCTCTTTACTCGTTCCGTAACGCATGATCCCATGACTAACTCCTTAGTCACACTGAGCTCATTATGATGATGCATTACCGAGTGGGCCCAGAGATACCTCTCTGTCATACTGAGTGACAAATCCCAGTCTCGAGTCGTGCCAACTCAACAGATACTTTTAGATATACCTGTAGTGCACCTTTATAGTCACCCAGTTACGTTTTGACGTTTGGTACACCCAAAGCATTCCTACGGTATCCGGGAGTTGCACAATCTCGTGGTCTAAGGAAATGATACTTTACATTAGAAAAGCTCTTAGCAAACGAACTACACGATCTTGTGCTATGCTTAGGATTGGGTCTTGTCCATCACATCATTCTCCTAATGATGTGATCCCGTTATCAATGACATCCAATGTCCATGGTTAGGAAACCATAACCATCTATTTATCAACGAGCTAGTCAACTAGAGGCTTACTAGGGACATGTTGTGGTCTATGTATTCACACATGTATTACGGTTTCCAGTTAATACAATTATAGCATGAACAATAGACAATGATCATGAACAAGGAAGTACAATAATAACCATTTTATTATTGACTCTAGGGCATATTTCCAACAGTCTCCCACTTCCACTAGAGTCAATAATCTAGTTCACATCACTATGTGAATGTAATGAATCCAACACCCATGGGGTTTGTTCATATCTCGCTTGTGAGAGAGGTTATTAGTCAACGGGTCTGAACCTTTCAGATCCATGTGTGCTTTAGAAATCTCTATGTCATCTTGTAGATGCAGCTACCACGCGCTACTTGGAGCTATTCCAAATAACTACTCTATTATACGAATCCGGTTTACTACTCAGAGTCATCCGGATTAGTGTTAAAGTTTGCATCGACGTAACCCTTTACGACGAACTCTTTTAGCACCTCCATAATTGAGAAAATTCCTTAGTCCACTAGTTACTAAGGATAAGTTCGACCGCTGTCATGTGAACCATTCCTAGATCACTCTCGTACCCTTGACCGACTCATGGCAAGGCACACTTCAGGTGTGGTACACAGCATAGCATACTGTAGAGCCTACGTCTAAAGCATAGGGGACGACCTTTGTCCTTTCTCTGTCTTCTGCCGTGGTCAGGTCTTGAGTCTTACTCAATACTCACACCTTGTAACATAGCCAAGAACTCCTTTGCTGATCCATTTTGAACTCCTTCAAAATCTTGTCATGGTATGTATTCATTTGAAAGTACTATTAAGCGTTTTTGATCTATCCTTATAGATCTTGATGCTCAATGTTCAAGTAGCTTAATCCAGGTTTTCCATTGAAAAACACTTTTCAAATAACCCTGTATGCTTTCCAGAAATTCTACATCATTTTTGATCAACAATATGTTAACAACATATACTCATCAAAAATTCTATAGTGCTCCCACTCACTTCTTTGGAATTACAAGTTTCTTCTTTGACTGGTCCATCTTGAACACCATCAAGATCATGTCAAGGTATGTGCTCATTTGAAAGTACCATTAAGCATTTTGATCTATCCTTATAGATCTTGATGCTCAATGTTCAAGTAGCTTAATCCAGGCTTTCCATTCAAAAACACTTTCCAAATAACCCTATATGCTTTCCAGAAATACTACGTCATTTCCGATCAACAATATGTTAACAACATATTCTCATCAGAAATTCTATAGTGCTCCCACTCACCCTTTGGAAACACAAGTTTCTCATAAACTTTGTATACACCCAAAATCTTTGATCATCATCAAAGTGTATATTCCAACTCCGAGATGCTTACTCCAGTCCTTAGAAGGATTGCTAGAGCTTTGCATACTTATTAGCATCTTTCAGGATTGACAAAACTTTCCGGTTGTATCACATACAACCTTTCCTCAAGAAAATCATCGAGGAAACAATGTTTTGACATCCTATCTGCAAGATGTCATAAATAGTGCAGTAATCGCTAATATAATTCCAACAGACTCTTAGCATCGCTACGAGTGAGAAAGTCTCATCGTAGTCAACTCCTTGAACTTGTCGGGAAACTTCTTAACGATAAGTCGAGCTTTCTTAATGGTGACATTTACCATCGTTGTCCGTCTTCCTTTTAAAATCCATCTGTACTCAACAGCCTTACAACCATCGAGCTGTTCTGCGAAAGTCTACACTTCGTTTTCATACATGGATCCTCTCTCGGATTATATGGCCTCGAGCCATTTATCGGAATCCGGGCCCACCATCGCTTCTCCATAGCTTGTAGGTTCATTGTTGTCTAGCAACATGACTTCCAAGACAGGATTACGTACCACTCTGAAGTAGTACGCATCCTTGTCATCCCACGAGGTTTGGTAGTGACTTGATCTGAAGTTTCATGATCACTATCATAAGCTTCCACTTCAATTGGTGTAGGTGCCATAGGAACAACTTCCTGTGCCCTGCCACACACTAGTTGAAGAGACGGTTCAATAACCTCATCAAGTCTCCACCATCCTCCCACTCGATTCTTTCGAGAGAAACTTTTCCTCGAGAAAGGACCCGATTCTAGAAACAATCCCTTATTGCTTTCGAATCTGAGACAGGAGGTATACCCAACTATTTTGGGTGTCCTATGAAGATGCATTTATCCGCTTTGGGTTCGAGCTTATCAGCCTGAAACTTTTTCACATAAGCGTCGCGGCCCCAAACTTTTAAGAAATGATAGCTTAGGTTTCTCTAAACCATAGTTCATACGGTGTCATCTCATCGGAATTACGTGGTGCCCCTTTTAAAGTGAATGTGGTTGTCTCTAATGCCTAACCCATAAACTATCATGGTAATTCGATAAGAGACATCATGGTATGCATCATATCCAATAGGGTGCAGTTATGATGTTCGAACACACCATCACACTATGGTGTTCCAGGCTGTATTAGTTGTGAAACAATTTCCACAATGTCTTAATTCTGTGCCAAACTCGTAATTAAGATATTCATCTCTATGATCATATCATAGATCTTTTATCCTCTTGTCACGATGATCTTTCAACTTCACCCTGAAATTACTTGAACCTTTCAATAATTCAGACTCATGATTTATCAAGTAAACATTCTCAACATCTACTCAAATCATCTGTGAAGTAAGAACGTAACGATATCCACTACATGCCTCAGCACTCATTGGACTGCACACATCAAGATGTATTACTTCCAACATGTTGCTTTCTTGTTCCATCTTACTGAAAACGAGGCCGTTCAGTCATCTTGCCCATGTGGTATGATGTGCATGAAGGAAATATGCCCTAGAGGCAATAATAAAGTTATTGTTTATTTGCTTATATCATGATAAATGTTTATTATTCATGCTAGAATTGTATTAACCGGAAACATAATACATGTGTGAATACATAGACCAACAGAGTGTCACTAGTATGCCTCTACTTGACTAGCTCGTTAATCAAAGATGGTTATGTTTCCTAACCATGAACAAAGAGTTGTTATTTGATTAACGAGGTCACATCATTAGTTGAATGATCTGATTGACATGACCCATTCCATTAGCTTAGCACCCGATCGTTTAGTATGTTGCTATTGCTTTCTTCATGACTTATACATGTTCCTATAACTATGAGATTATGCAACTCCCATTTACCGGAGGAACACTTTGGGTACTACCAAACGTCACAACGTAACTAGGTGATTATAAAGGAGTACTACAGGTGTCTCCAATGGTAGATGTTGGGTTGGCGTATTTCGAGATTAGGGTTTGTCACTCCGATTGTCGGAGAGGTATCTCTGGGCCCTCTCGGTAATGCACATCACATAAGCCTTGCAAGCACTGCAACTAATATGTTAGTTGTGAGATGATGTATTACGGAACGAGTAAAGAGACTTGCCAGTAACGAGATTGAACTAGGTATTGGATACCGACGATCGAATCTCGGGCAAGTAACATACCGATGACAAAGGGAACAACATATGTTGTTATGCGGTCTGACCGATAAAGATCTTCGTAGAATATGTAGGAGCCAATATGGGCATCCAGGTCCCGCTATTGGTTATTGACCGGAGACGTGTCTCGGTCATGTCTACATTGTTCTCGAACCGTAGGGTCCGCACGCTTAACGTTACGATGACAGTTATTATGAGTTTATGCATTTTGATGTACCGAAGGTTGTTCGGAGTCCCGGATGAGATCACGGACATGACGAGGAGTCTCGAAATGGTCTAGACGTAAAGATTGATATATTGGAAGCCTATGTTTGGACATAGGAAGTGTTCCGGGTGAAATCGGGATTTTACCGGAATACCGGGAGGGTTACCGGAACCCCCCGGGAGACTAATGGGCCTATTGGGCCTTAGTGGAAAAAGAGAAAAGGGAAGCCCATAGCTGGCCGGCGCTCCCCCTTACCCCAAGTCCTAGTAGGACTAGGATAAGGGGCCGGCCCCCCCTTCTCTCTCCTTTTCCCCGAGAGTCCTAATTGGAATAGGATTGGAGGGGGGAGTCCTACTCCCGGTAGGAGTAGGACTCCCCCTGCGCCTCCCTCTCCCTGGCCGGCCGGCTCCCCCTCCTCCAACCTTTATATACGGGGGCAGGGGACACCCCAAGACACACAAGTTGATCCTTGAGATCGTTCATTAGCCATGTGCGGTGCCCCCTGCCACCAAATTCCACCTCGATCATACTGTTACAGTGCTTAGGCGAAGCCCTGCGTCAGTAGTACATCAAGATCGTCATCACGCCGTCGAGCTGACGGAACTCTTCCTCGACGCTTTGCTGGATCGGATCCCGAGGAACGTCATCGAGCTGAACGTGTGCTAAGAACTCGGAGGTGCCGGAGTAACGGTGCTTGGATCGGTCGGATCGGAAAGAAGACGTACGACTACTTCCTCTACGTTGTGTGATCGCTTCCGCAGTCGGTCTGCGTTGGTACGTAGACAACACTCTCCCCTCTCGTTGCTGTGCATCACCATGATCTTGCATGTGCGTAGGAAAATTTTCGAAATTACTGCGTTCCCCAACAGTGGCATCCGAACCTAGGTTTTATGGTTTGATGTTATTTGCACGAGTAGAACACAAGTGAGTTGTGGGCGATACAAGTCATACTGCCTACCAGCATGTCATACTTTGGTTCGGCGGTATTGTTGGGTGAGACGATCCGGACCAACCTTACGCGTACTCTTACGCGAGACCGGTTCCCTCGACGTGCTTTGCACATAGATGGCTTGCGGAAGACTGTCTCTCCAACTTTAGTTGAACCAAGTGTGACTACGCCCGGTCCTTGAGAAGGTTAAAACAGAGTCTATTTGACGAACTATCGTTGTGGTTTTGATGCGTAGGTGAGATGAGTTCTTACTTAAGCCTGTAGCAGCCACGTAAAACTTGCAACAACAAAGTAGAGGACGTCTAACTTGTTTTTGCAGGGCATGTTGTGATGTGATATGGTCAAGGCATGATGCTGATTTTATTGTATGAGATGATCATGTTTTGTAACCGAGTTATCGGCAACTGGCAGGAGCCATATGGTTGTCGCTTTATTGTATGCAATGCAATCGCGATGTAATGCTTTACTTTATTACTAAACGGTAGTGATAGTCGTGGAAGCATAAGATTGGCGAGACGACAACGATGCTACGATGGAGATCAAGGTGTCGCGCCGGTGACGATGGTGATCATGACGGTGCTTCGGAGATGGAGATCACAAGCACAAGATGATGATGGCCATATCATATCACTTATATTGATTGCATGTGATGTTTATCCCTTTTTATGCATCTTATCTTGCTTTGATTGACGGTAGCATTATAAGATGATCTCTCACTAAAAATTATCAAGAAGTGTTCTCCCTGAGTATGCACCGTTGCCAAAGTTCGTCGTGCCCAGACATCACGTGATGATCGGGTGTGATAAGCTCTACGTCCAAATACAACGGGTGCAAAACAGTTGCACACGCAGAATACTCAGGTTATACTTGACGAGCCAAGCATATACAGATATGGCCTCGGAACACGGAGACCGAAAGGTCGAGCGTGAATCATATAGTAGATATGATCAACATAATGATGTTCACCATTGAAAACTACTCCATCTCACGTGATGATCGGTTATGGTTTAGTTGATTTGGATCACGTGATCACTTAGAAGATTAGAGGGATGTCTATCTAAGTGGGAGTTCCTAAGTAATTTGATTAACTGAACTAAAACTTATCATGAACTTAGTACCTGATAGTATCTTGCTTGTTTATGTTGATTGTAGATAGATGGCTCGTGCTATTGTTCCGTTGAATTTTAATGCGTTCCTTGAGAAAGCAAAGTTGAAAGATGATGGTAGCAATTACACGGACTGGGTCCGTAACCTGAGGATCATCCTCATTGCTGCACAGAAGAATTACGTCCTAGAAGCACCGCTGGGTGACAGGCCTGCTGCTGGAGCAACGCCAGATGTTATGAACGTCTGGCAGAGAAAAGCTGATGACTACTCGATAGTTCAGTGTGCCATGCTTTACGGCTTAGAATCGGGACTTCAACGACGTTTTGAACGTCATGGAGCATATGAGATGTTCCAGGAGTTGAAGTTAATATTTCAAGCAAATGCCCGAATTGAGAGATATGAAGTCTCCAATAAGTTCTATAGCTGCAAGATGGAGGAGAACCGTTCTGTCAGTGAGCATATACTCAAAATGTCTGGGTATAATAATCACTTGATTCAGATGGGAGTTAATCTTCCAGATGACTGCGTCATTGACAGAATTCTCCAATCACTGCCACCAAGCTACAAGAGCTTCGTGATGAACTATAATATGCAAGGGATGAACAAGACTATTCCCGAGCTCTTCGCAATGCTGAAAGCTGCGGAGGTAGAAATCAAGAAGGAGCATCAAGTGTTGATGGTTAGCAAAACCACTAGTTTCAAGAAAAAGGGCAAAGGGAAGAAAAAGGGAAACTTCAAGAAGAACAGCAAGCAAGTTGCTGCTCAGGAGAAGAAACCCAAGTCTGGACCTAAGCCTGAAACTGAGTGCTTCTACTGCAAGCAGACTGGTCACTGGAAGCGGAACTGCCCCAAGTATTTGGCGGATAAGAAGGATGGCAAAGTGAGCAAAGGTATATGTGATATACATGTTATTGATGTGTACCTTACTAGAGCTCGCAGTAGCACCTGGGTATTTGATACTGGTTCTGTTGCTAATATTTGCAACTCGAAACAGGGACTACGGAATAAGCGGACGCTAGCAAAGGACGAGGTGACGATGCGCGTGGGAAACGGTTCCAAAGTCGATGTGATCGCGGTCGGCACGCTACCTCTACATCTACCTTCGGGATTAATATTAGACCTAAATAATTGTTATTTGGTGCCAGCGTTGAGCATGAACATTATATCTGGATCTTGTTTAATGCGAGACGATTATTCATTTAAATCAGAGAATAATGGTTGTTCTATTTATATGAGTAATATCTTTTATGGTCATGCACCTTTGAAGAGTGGTCTATTCTTGTTGAATCTCGAAGATAGTGATACACATATTCATAATGTAGAAACCAAAAGATGCAAAGTTAATAATGATAGTGCAACTTATTTGTGGCACTGCCGTTTAGGTCATATCGGTGTAAAGCGCATGAAGAAACTCCATACTGATGGGCTTTTGGAACCACTTGATTATGAATCACTTGGTACTTGCAAACCGTGCCTCATAGGCAAGATGACTAAAACGCCTTTCTCCGGTACTATGGAGAGAGCAACAGATTTATTGGAAATCATACATACCGATGTATGTGGTCCGATGAATATTGAGGCTCGTGGCGGATATCGTTATTTTCTCACCTTCACAGATGATTTAAGCAGATATGGGTATATCTACTTAATGAAACATAAGTCTGAAACATTTGAAAAGTTCAAAGAATTTCAGAGTGAGGTTGAAAATCATCGTAACAAGAAAATAAAGTTTCTACGATCTGATCGTGGAGGAGAATATTTGAGTTACGAATTTGGTGTACATTTGAAAAATTGTGGAATAGTTTCGCAACTCACGCCACCCGGAACACCAGAGCGTAATGGTGTGTCCGAACGTCGTAATCGTACTTTACTAGATATGGTGCGATCTATGATGTCTCTTACTGATTTACCGCTATCGTTTTGGGGTTATGCTTTAGAGACGGCCGCATTCACGTTAAACAGGGCACCTTCAAAATCCGTTGAGACGACACCTTATGAACTATGGTTTGGCAAGAAACCAAAGTTGTCGTTTCTTAAAGTTTGGGGCTGCGATGCTTATGTGAAAAAGCTTCAACCTGATAAGCTCGAACCCAAATTGGAGAAATGTGTCTTCATAGGATATCCAAAGGAAACTATTGGATACACCGTCTATCACAGATCCGACGGCAAGACTTTTGTTGCCAAATTCGGAAACTTTCTAGAGAAGGAGTTTCTCTCGAAAGAAGTGAGTGGGAGGAAAGTAGAACTTGACGAGGTAACTGTACCTGCTCCCTTATTGGAAAATAGTACATCACAGAAAACTGTTTCTGCGACACCTATACCAATCAGTGAGGAAGCTAATGATGATGATCATGAAGCTTCAGAACAAGATACTACTGAACCACATAGATCAACCAGAGTGAGATCCGCACCAGAGTGGTACGGTAATCCAGTTCTGGAAGTTATGATGCTAGATCATGATGAACCTACGAACTATGAAGAAGCGATGGTGAGCCCAGATTCCGCAAAGTGGCTTGAGGCCATGAAATCTGAGATGGGATCCATGTATGAAAACAAAGTATGGACTTTGGTTGACTTGCCCGATGATCGGCAAGCAATTGAGAATAAATGCATCTTCAAGAAAAAGACTGACGCTGACGGTAATATTACTGTCTATAAAGCTCGACTTGTCGCGAAAGGTTTTCGACAAGTTCAAGGAGTTGACTACAATGAGACCTTCTCACCCGTAGCGATGCTTAAGTCCGTCAGAATTATGTTAGCAATTGCCACATTTTATGATTATGAAATATGGCAGATGGATGTCAAAACTGCATTCCTGAATGGATTTCTGGAAGAAGAGTTGTATATGATACAACCAGAAGGTTTTGTCGATCCAAAGGGAGCTAACAAAGTATGCAAACTCCAGCGATCCATTTATGGACTGGTGCAAGCATCTCGGACTTGGAATAAACGCTTTGATAGTGTGATCAAAGCATTTGGCTTTATACAGACTTTTGGAGAAGCCTGTATTTACAAGAAAGTGAGTGGGAGCTCTATAGCATTTCTAATATTATATGTGGATGGCATATTGCTGATTGGAAATGATATAGAATTTCTGGATAGCATAAAGGGATACTTGAATAAAAGTTTTTCGATGAAAGACCTCGGGGAAGCTGCTTACATATTAGGCATAAAGATCTATAGAGATAGATCAAAACGCTTAATTGGACTTTCACAGAGCACATACCTTGACAAGATTTTGAAGAAGTTCAAAATGGATCAAGCAAAGAAAGGGTTCTTGCCTGTGTTACAAGGTATGAAGTTGAGTAAGACTCAATGCCCGACCACTGCAGAAGATAGAGAGAAAATGAAAGATGTTCCCTATGCTTCAGCCATAGGCTCTATCATGTATGCAATGCTGTGTACCAGACCTGATGTGTGCCTTGCTATAAGTTTAGCAGGGAGGTACCAAAGTAATCCAGGAATGGATCACTGGACAGCGGTCAAGAACATCCTGAAATACCTGAAAAGGACTAAGGATATGTTTCTCGTATATGGAGGTGACAAAGAGCTCACCGTAAGAGGTTACGTTGATGCAAGCTTTGACACTGATACGGACGATTCTAAATCGCAAACCGGATACGTGTTTACTTTAAACGGTGGAGCTGTCAGTTGGTGCAGTTCTAAACAAAGCGTCGTAGCGGGATCTACATGTGAAGCAGAGTACATAGCTGCTTCGGAAGCAGCAAACGAAGGAGTCTGGATGAAGGAGTTCATATCCGATCTAGGTGTCATACCTAGTGCATCGGGTCCAATGAAAATCTTCTGTGACAATACCGGTGCAATTGCCTTGGCAAAGGAATCCAGATTTCACAAAAGGACCAAACACATCAAGAGACGCTTCAACTCCATCCGGCATTTAGTCCAGGTGGGAGACATAGAGATTTGCAAGATACATACGGATCTGAACGTTGCAGACCCGTTGACTAAGCCTCTTCCACGAGCAAAACATGATCATCACCAAGGCTCCATGGGTGTTAGAATCATTACAGTGTAATCTAGATTATTGACTCTAGTGCAAGTGGGAGACTGAAGGAAATATGCCCTAGAGGCAATAATAAAGTTATTATTTATTTCCTTATATCATGATAAATGTTTATTATTCATGCTAGAATTGTATTAACCGGAAACATAATACATGTGTGAATACATAGACCAACAGAGTGTCACTAGTATGCCTCTACTTGACTAGCTCGTTAATCAAAGATGGTTATGTTTCCTAACCATGAACAAAGAGTTGTTATTTGATTAACGAGGTCACATCATTAGTTGAATGATCTGATTGACATGACCCATTCCATTAGCTTAGCACCCGATCGTTTAGTATGTTGCTATTGCTTTCTTCATGACTTATACATGTTCCTATAACTATGAGATTATGCAACTCCCGTTTACCGGAGGAACACTTTGGGTACTACCAAACGTCACAACGTAACTGGGTGATTATAAAGGAGTACTACAGGTGTCTCCAATGGTAGATGTTGGGTTGGCGTATTTCGAGATTAGGGTTTGTCACTCCGATTGTCGGAGAGGTATCTCTGGGCCCTCTCGGTAATGCACATCACATAAGCCTTGCAAGCACTGCAACTAATATGTTAGTTGTGAGATGATGTATTACGGAATGAGTAAAGAGACTTGCCAGTAACGAGATTGAACTAGGTATTGGATACCGACGATCGAATCTCGGGCAAGTAACATACCGATGACAATGGGAACAACGTATGTTGTTATGCGGTCTGACCGATAAAGATCTTCGTAGAATATGTAGGAGCCAATATGGGCATCCAGGTCCCGCTATTGGTTATTGACCGGAGACGTGTCTCGGTCATGTCTACATTGTTCTCGAACCGTAGGGTCCGCACGCTTAACGTTACGATGACAGTTATTATGAGTTTATGCATTTTGATGTACCGAAGGTTGTTCGGAGTCCCGGATGAGATCACGGACATGACGAGGAGTCTCGAAATGGTCTAGACGTAAAGATTGATATATTGGAAGCCTATGTTTGGACATAGGAAGTGTTCCGGGTGAAATCGGGATTTTACCGGAATACCGGGAGGGTTACCGGAACCCCCCGGGAGACTAATGGGCCTATTGGGCCTTAGTGGAAAAAGAGAAAAGGGAAGCCCATAGCTGGCCGGCGCTCCCCCTTTCCCCAAGTCCTAGTAGGACTAGGATAAGGGGCCGGCCCCCCCTTCTCTCTCCTTTTCCCCGAGAGTCCTAATTGGAATAGGATTGGAGGGGGGAGTCCTACTCCCGGTAGGAGTAGGACTCCCCCTGCGCCTCCCTCTCCCTGGCCGGCCGGCTCCCCCTCCTCCAACCTTTATATACGGGGGCAGGGGACACCCCAAGACACACAAGTTGATCCTTGAGATCGTTCATTAGCCATGTGCGGTGCCCCCTGCCACCAAATTCCACCTCGATCATACTGTTACAGTGCTTAGGCGAAGCCCTGCGTCAGTAGTACATCAAGATCGTCATCACGCCGTCGAGCTGACGGAACTCTTCCTCGACGCTTTGCTGGATCGGATCCCGAGGAACGTCATCGAGCTGAACGTGTGCTAAGAACTCGGAGGTGCCGGAGTAACGGTGCTTGGATCGGTCGGATCGGAAAGAAGACGTACGACTACTTCCTCTACGTTGTGTGATCGCTTCCGCAGTCGGTCTGCGTTGGTACGTAGACAACACTCTCCCCTCTCGTTGCTGTGCATCACCATGATCTTGCGTGTGCGTAGGAAAATTTTCGAAATTACTGCGTTCCCCAACAGTGCATGTCTCAAGTGATTCAAAATCAAGTGAGTCCAAACGGTCCATTTGCATGGAGTTTCTTCATGCATATACACCAATAGACATGGTTCACATGTCTCAAACTTTTCAAAAATGAGTGAGCCCAAAGATCCATCAACATGGAGCTTCTTCATGCGTTTTATACCGATATGACTTACGTGGCAGTGCCACAAGTAGGTGGTACTATCATTACTATCTTATATCTTTTGGCATGAACATGTGTATCACTACGATCGAGATTCAATAAACCATTCATTTTAGGTGTAAGACCATTGAAGGTATTATTCAAATAAACAGAGTAACCATTATTCTCCTTAAATGAATAACTGTATTGCGATAGACATAATCCAAGCATGTCTTTTCTCAACGCAAACACCAATCTCGATGGTAGAGGGAGCGTGCGATGCTTGATCAAATCAACATTGGAAACACTTCCAACACATATCGTCAGCTCACCTTTAGCTAGTCTCCGTTTATTCCGTAGCTTTTATTTCGAGTTACTAACACTTAGCAACCGAACCGGTATCTAATACCCTGGTGCTACTAGGAGTACTAGTAAAGTACACATCAACACAATGTATATCCAATATACTTCTATCGACCTTGCCAGCCTTCTCATCTACCAAGTATCTAGGGTAATTCTGCTCAAGTGGCTGTTCCTCTTATTACAGAAGCACTTAGTCTCGGATTTGGGTTCAACCTCGGGTTTCTTCACTAGAGCAGCAACTGAATTGCCGTTTCATGAAGTATCCCTTCTTGCCCTTGCCCTTCTTGAAACTAGTGGTTTCACCAACCATCAACAATTGATGCTCCTTCTTGATTTCTACTTTTGTGGTGTCAAACATCGCGAATATCTCAAGGATCATCATATATGTCCCTGATATATTATAGTTCATCACAAAGCTCTAGCAGCTTGGTGGTAATGACTTCGGAGAAACATCACTATCTCATCTGGAAGATCAACTCCCACTCGATTCAAATGATTGTTGTACTCAGACAATCTGAGCACAAACTCAACAATTGAGTTTTCTCCTTAGTTTGTAGGCTAAGAAAATCGCTGGAGGTCTTATACCTCTTGACGTGGGCACGAGCCTGAAATCCCAATTTCAGCCCTCGAAACATCTCATATGTCTCACGACGTTACAAAACGTCTTCGGTGCCTCAACTCTAAACCGTTTAACTGAACTATCACGTAGTTATCAAAACGTGTATGTCAGATGTTCGCAGCATCCACAGACAACGTTCGAGGTTCAGCACACTGAGCGGTGCATTAAGGACATAAGCCTTCTATGAAGCAATGAGGACAATCCTCAGTTTACGGACCTAGTCCGCATAATTGCTACTATCAACTTTCAACTAAATTTACTCTAGGAACATATCTAAACAGTAGAACTGAAGAGCGAGCTACGACATAATTTGCGAAGACCTTTTGACTATGTTCAGGATAATTAAGTTCATCTTATGAACTCCCACTCAGATAGACATCCCTCTAGTCATCTAAGTGATTACATGATCCGAGTCAACTAGGCCGTGTCCGATCATCACGTGAGACAGACTAGTCAACATCGCTGAACATCTTCATGTTGATCGTATCTTCTACACGACTCATGCTCGACCTTTCGGTCTTCTGTGTTCCGAGGCCATGTCTGTACATGCTAGGCTCGTCAAGTCAACCTAAGTGTTTGCATGTGTAAATCTGTCTTACACCCGTTGTATGTGAACGTTGGAATCTATCAGACCCGATCATCACGTGGTGCTTAGAAACGAACGAACTGTCGCAACGATGCACAGTTAGGGGGAACACTTTCTTGAAATTTTAACGAGGGATCATCTTATTTACTACCGTCGTTCTAAGCAAATAAGATGTATAAACATGATAAACATCACATGCAATCAAATAGTGACATGATATGGCCAATATCATATTGCTCCTTTTGATCTCCATCTTCGGGGCTCCATGATCATCATCGTCACCGGCATGACACCATGATCTCCATCATCGTGTCTTCATGAAGTTGTCTCGCCAACTATTACTTCTACTACTACATCTAACGGTTAGCAATAAAGTAAAGTAATTACATGACGTTTATGTTGACACGCAGGTCATAAATAAATTAAGACAACTCCTATGGCTCCTGCCGGTTGTCATACTCATCGACATGCAAGTCGTGATTCCTATTACAAGAACATGATCAATCTCATACATCACATATCATTCATCACATTCTTCTTGGCCATATCACATCACATAGCATACCCTGCAAAAACAAGTTAGACGTCCTCTAATTGTTGTTTGCATGTTTTACGTGGCTACTATGGGTTTCTAGCAAGAACGTTTCTTACCTACGCAAAGACCACAATGTGATATGCCAATTTCTATTTACCCTTCATAAGGACCCTGTTCATCGAATCCGATCCGACTAAAGTGGGAGAGACAGGCACCCGCTAGCCACCTTATGCAACTAGCGCATGTCAGTCGGTGAAACCAGTCTCACGTAAGAGTACGTGTAAGGTCGGTCCGGGCCGCTTCATCCCATGATGCCGCCGAATCAAGATTGGACTAGTAACGGTAAGAATATTGAACAAAATCAACTCCCACAACTACTTTGTGTTCTACTCGTGCATAGAATCTACGCAATAGACCTAGCTCATGATTCCACTGTTGGGGAACGTAGCAGAAATTCAAAAAATTTCCTACGTGTCACCAAGATCTATCTATGGAGAGACCAGCAACAAGGGGAAGAAGAGTGCATCTACATACTCTTGTAGATCTCTAAGCGGAAGCGTTCAAGAGGACGGGGTTGATGGAGTCGTACTCGTCGTGATCCAAATCACCGGAGATCCTAGTGCCAAACGGACGGCACCTCCGCATTCAACACACGTACAGCCCGGTGACGTCTCCCATGCCTTGATCCAGCAAGGAGAGAGGGAGAGGTTGAGGAAGACTCCATCCAGCAGCAGCACAACGGCGTGGTGGTGGTGGAGGAGCGTGGCAATCCAGCAGGGCTTCACCAAGCACCACGGAATATGAGGAGAAAGAGAGGGAGGGCTGCACCAACGAGAGAGATCAAATCGCGTGTATTGGGCAGCCCCTAGGCCAAGTATATATAGGGGAAGGGGAGGGGCTGTGCCCCCTTTAGGGTTTCCACCCCTAGGGGTGGCGGCTAACCTAGATCCCATCTAAGGGAGGCGGCCAAGGGGGAGGGGGAGAAGGAGGCGCACCAGGATGGGCCTTAGGGCCCATCTGCCCTAGGGTTTGCCCCCTCTCCTCTTCCCTTGCGCCTTGGGCCTTGTGGAAGGGCGCACCAGCCCACCTGGGGCTGGTCCCCTTCCACACTTGGCCCATGAAGCCCTCCGGGGCTGGTGGCCCCACTTGGTGGACCCCCGGGACCCTCCCGGTGGTCCCGGTACGTTACCGATAAACCCCGAAACTTTTCCGGTGACAAAAACAGGACTTCCCATATATAAATCTTTACCTCTGGACCATTTCGGAACTCCTCGTGACGTCTGGGATCTCATCCGGGACTCCGAACAACATTCGGTAATCACATACAAACTTCCTTTATAACCCTAGCGTCATTGAACCTTAAGTGTGTAGACCCTATGGGTTCGGGAACCATGCAGACATGACCGAGAGGTTCTTCGGTCAATAACCAACAGCGGGATCTGGATACCCATTTTGGCTCCCACATGTTCCACGATGATCTCATCGGATGAACCACGATGTCAAGGACTTAATCAATCCCGTATACAATTCCCTTTGTCTATCGGTACGATACTTGCCCGAGATTCGATCGTCGGTATCCCGATACCTTGTTCAATCTTGTTACCGGCAAGTCTCTTTACTCGTTCCGTAACACATCATCCCGTGATCAACTCCTTGATCACATTGTGCACATTATGATGATGTCCTACCGAGTGGGCCCAGAGATACCTCTCCGTTACACGGAGTGACAAAATCCCAGTCTCGATTCGTGCCAACCCAACAGACACTTTCGGAGATACCCGTAGTGCACCTTTATAGTCACCCAATTACGTTGTGATGTTTGGCACACCCAAAGCACTCCTACGGTGTCCAGGAGTTGCACAATCTCATGGTCTAAGGAAATGATACTTGACATTAGAAAAGCTTCAGCATACGAACTACACGATCTTGTGCTATGCTTAGGATTGGGTCTTGTCCGTCACATCATTCTCCTAATGATGTGATCCCGTCATCAACGACATCCAATGTCCATGGTCAGGAAACCGTAACCATCTATTGATCAATGAGCTAGTCAACTAGAGGCTTACTAGGGACATGGTGTTGTCTATGTATCCACACATGTATCTGAGTTCCTATCAATACAATTCCAGCATGGATAATAAACGATTATCATGAACAAGGAAATATAATAATGACCAATTTATTATTACCTCTAGGGCATATTTCCAACAGGAAGCCGACGCGGAGCTGGAGGAAGTGCGGCCGGCAATTGCCCAGCGCGCCTCGACGATCCAAGTGTACCGACATCAGTGTCTTTGCGCCCGAGATCAATGATGATGGCGTTGCCCAGCCAGAGGACTGGTTCGGTCTGGACCCGGCGGTGGTCGAGGACTCGGCCGAGGAGATCGCCTCCAGCGATGAGGGCGAGGATGACGAGGACGAAGACAGCGAAGACGTCGAGCCGGCTAGCGGAACAACCGGCCAACCTCCAGTTGATCGTGCCTCCAGCAATGAGGCGCGTGGAACCGCGCCCTCTGCAGGAGGCGGTGATCAAGCCGAAGTTCGCCAGCCGGCCGCTCCCTCAGCCGGCGCAACCGTCTCCACCGACCAGCCCAGCTCGTCAACCGCTCCGACAGCTTGACCTGCCGTCTTTATTTTTCCTGCTTGTTGTCTTTTTGAACAATCTATTAAGCTTTTGCAATTCCACCCGCTGGGGGTGTATCAAACTATGTTGGATGTCGGCCTCTTAGAGGTCTTTTTATGTAAATATTATTATGTGCATGTTTGGTTTCCATTCGCGTACGCTTTTTATCCTTAGGCTTTTTCCTTTGCCGCCTTCCCACTTTGGGGAGGCAAGTACTCAAGCTTTCTTGGATTGAAGTGAAGTGAATGGAAACCGGCCGGCCGTCTACTCTGGTAGTCGGTCGGCGGTAGGCGGCAAACCGGCTCCTGTTATATTAGTCCGCTGGTCCCTAGCCATTTTTCGTGTGCGCACCCTTTCCTGCTTTTGACTCTTGCCAGCCGAACAGCCGGTTCTTCGAACTATGGCTTTGGCAAGAGCTAAGCCTGGGTGTCGGCACACTACTTGCCTGACCACGGGTAAGACTTCTAATATAACTCTAGTCGGTTAGTCCCCGGGCCGACTGGTCGAACCCGGTGCCGGACAGAATAAGTAAATGAAATGACAAGGTCATAAGCATGATATTGTTCATTCATAGATAAAAGATGGCAGTCCCCGAGTCCTCCTCGGGGGGCCTATTGTCTCGTACTTAGTACAAAAGTTGACGTGATACATACTGCATTTCAACTGTAAAATCTTCGAAGGAGGTTGGCGTTCCATGGTCGTTCCGACTCCTTGCCGGAGTCGTCTCTCTTGCGTGCCTTGGGTTTCTGTGCGTCGATTAAGTAGTAGGAGTCGTTGCCTAGAGCTCTGCTGATGACGAAGGGGCCTTCCCAGGGGGCCGAGAGCTTGTGCTGGCCGGCTGTTCGCTGGATCAGCCGGAGCACAAGGTCGCCCTCCTGGAAGGATCTTGGCCTGACCTTCCAACTATGGTAGCGGAGCAACCCCTGCTGGTAGATGGCAGACCGGCTGAGGGCTAACAGCCGGCCTTCTTCCAGCAGGTCGACGCCTCCGTGTACATGGTCACCCGAGGTGAGTCGAACTCGATGTCGGTTGGGATGATTGCTTCGGCACCGTACACGAGGAAAAAAGGAGTGAAGCCGGTTGACTTGTTTGGGGTGGTGCGCAGACTCCAGAGGACAGCCGGCAGCTCGTCGAGCCAACAGCCGGCTGAACGCTCTAGAGGTACGACCAGTCGGGGCTTGATGCCGGAGAGGATGAGGCCGTTAGCTCGCTCGACCTGGCCGTTTGACTGCGGGTGGGCGACGGACGCTAAGTCCAGCCGGATACCTTGTGCAGCACAGAAACGTGCCAAGGCTCCTTTGGCAAAATTCGTGCCATTGTCGGTGATGATGCTGTGTGGCATGCCGTACCGAGTTGTTATGTCTGCGATGAATGTCACGGCAGTCGGCCCATTCAGCTTCTTGATCGGCCTTGCCTCGATCCACTTGGTGAATTTGTCCACGGCGACGAGCAAATGTGTCATGCCGCCGCGCGCCGTCTTGAATGGGCCCACCATGTCCAATCCCCAAACGGCGAAGGGCCAAGTGATGGGAATGGTCTTGAGTGCCGAAGCCGGCATGTGTTGCTTGGAGCTGAAAAGTTGGCCGCCTTTGCAATACTTAACTAATTCTTTGGCGTCATCCAAAGCAGTCGGCCAGAAAAAGCCGTGGCAGAAAGCTTTGGCGACAAGTGATCTTGAGGCGGCATGGTGGCCGCATTCTCCTTGGTGTATATATCTGAGGATTGCAATGCCCTTCTCTTGCTCGACGCACCGTTGGAGGACTCTAGTGACACTGCGCTTGACCAGTTCTCTGTTGACGATCGTGTATGCTCCGGCTCGACGTTGGACTTGTCTCGCTTCTGTTTCGTCAGCCGACAGATCTTGGTTTACTAGAAAGTTGAGGATGGATTGAGCCCGTGACGGAGCTGCGACTTCCCCTACCGCCAATGTGGCTACTGCCACCAGGGTGGGCGGGCTGGGTGATGAAGTGCTGGAGTCGGCCGCCGACTGCTGCGTTGACGTAGTCCCCGGGCCGGCTACCGCAGTCCCCGGGCCGGGTGCGGCAGTCCCCGAGCCGGCTCCTGCAGTCCCCGAGCCGAGTACTAAAGTCCCCGGGTCACCTGTTTGGTTCTTCGAGCCGAACCCGGCCCCGTCGGGGTTGGGCGGCACGAAGATGGAGTCGGATTCTGGAGACGGCTTGATGGACGGCTTGAGGAGGCGTTGTAGAGCGACGCCGGTTGGTATTGCTTGCCAAGTGGAGCCTATTCGGGCCAGGGCATCGGCTGGCTCGTTTTCGGCTCGCGGCACGTGGAGGAACTCTCATCCTTCAAATTATCCACTGATTTGCTGCATCAGGAAGCGGTAGCTTGCCATGTTTGTGTCCTTGGCATCCCAGTCGCCAGATGATTGCTGAACCACCAAATCCGAGTCGCCATAACATAGGATCCGGCGGATGCCAAGTTCCTTAGTGAGCCGGAGCCCATGTATGTTGGAGGCGGCGAAGTGGATCTGCAGCGTGTATCTAAGCTTGTCGCCCTTGGGAGAGGTAAGGACGATGTCGGCTCCCAAGCCGGTGCACATTTTGGACCCGTCAAAGTGCATGCGCCAATGGGTGAAGTCAGGAGCCGGCGGTAGGTACTGGGTCTCGGCCCAGTCGACGAGGAAGTCGGCCAGTGCTTGGGACTTGATGGCGGTGCGGGGCTGGTAGAAGATTGTGTAAGGGGCCAGCTCGATGGCCCACTTCGCCACCCGGCCGGATGCATCCCGGCTGCCTATTATCTCGGCCAGCGGGGCAGTGCATACGACCGTGATGGCATGCTCTTGAAAGTAGGGCTTCAGCTTCTTGGCTGTGAAGTACACGCTGTAGCACATCTTCTGGTGGTGCGGGTAGTTCTATTTTGAGGCGGACAACACGTCGCTCAAGTAATACACCGGCCTCTGGATCGGTTGGGCTCGGCCTTCTTCTGGGCGTTGGACTACGATGACGGTGCTGACCACCCGGCTGGTCGCGGCAATGTAAAGGAGCATGGGCTCTTTCTCAGTCGGCGCCGCCAGGACAGGCGGCGTGGCCAGCATCTTGTTCAGCTCGTGAAAGGCTTGATCGGCCTGGTCGTTCCACTCGAAGTGAGTGCTCTTCTTCATGAGGTGGTAGAGAGGGAGGGCTTTCTCTCCGAGCCGGCTGATGAAGCGGTTCAAAGAGGCCAAGCACCCAGTGAACTTCTGGATTTCTCGAAGCTTGGTGGGGATCGCCATTCTCTTGATGGCCTTGATCTTCACTGGGTTGCACTTGATGCCGCGTTCGGAGACCAGGAAGCCTAGGAGCTGGCCGGCTGGTACTCCAAACACGCATTTCTCGAGGTTGAGCTTGATTCGGAACCGGCGCAGGTTCTCGAATGTTTCTTTCAGGTCTTCCAGCAAGGTGCCGCGCTTCTCTGTCTTCACCACGATATCGTCCACGTAGACGTGAGCGTTTTTGCCGAGCTGCGTGAGGAGGCACTTCTGCATGCAACGCTGAAAAGTGGCACCGGCATTCCTCAAGCCGAATGTCATGCTCAGGTAGCAGAAGGCTCCAAATGGCGTGATGAAGGCGGTCTTCAGGCGGTCATCTGGGTTTAGTTTTATCTGGTGGTATCCTGAATTAGCATCCAAAAAACTCAACAGCTCGCATTCGGCTGTGGAGTCGATCACTTGGTCAATTCTTGGCAGGGCGAAGGGATCTTTAGGGCAGGCTTTGTTGAGGCTTCTGTAGTCTATACACATGCTCCACTTGTTATTCTTCTTCAGCACGAGAACCGGGTTGGCAAGCCACTCTGGAAAGAAAACTTCCATAATGAAGCCGGCTGCCAAAAGCTGGGCTATCTCCTCCCCTACGATCCTTCTCTTCTCCTCTGACAGTCGGCGGAGAGCCTGCTTGACTGGTTTTGCGTCTTATCGCACGTGTAGCTTGTGCTCGGTGAAATCCTTCGGAACACCCGGCATGTCCTTGGGGGACCATGCAAAGATATCCCGATTCTCACGGAGGAAATCGGCGAGCTCGCCTTCCTATTTGCTGTCCAGGCTTGCCCCAATGACGGCAAACCTCTCGGGGTGCTCGGGGTCAAGAGGTATCTTCTTGGTTTCCTTGGCCGGCTGGAAAGATCCTTGGGCATCATGCTCCTTGGAGTCAGTGGGCTGGCTCAGCTGCTTGCTGGCCAGGGCCACGACCTGGTCCAGCGTCCTCTTTTCTTTGGCAATTACAAGGGACTCGGCCAGTCGGCTGCTGGCCGCAGCGCACTCGGCAGACTTCTTGTAATCGCCGGCTACGGTGATGATGCCCTTGGAGCTTGGTATCTTCATCTTGAGGTATGCGTAGTGGGGGACTGCCATGAACTTGGCCAAGGCGGGTCGGCCAAGCAATGCATGATAAGGGCTCTCCAGGTCCACCACTTCGAACCAGATCGCTTCCCGGCGGAAATGCTCCTTGCCCCCAAAGAGTACGTCGATCTTGATCTTGCCAATGGGGGCGCAGGACAAGCCGGGTACGATGCCGTGAAACACTGTCCGAGTCGGCACAAGCTGCTTCGTCTTGACACTTAACTTCTCTAGGGTGTCGAGGTACAGGATGTTGATGCTGCTTCCGCCATCTATCAGCATGCGGGAGAAGCGGGCGGCGCGTATGTCCGTCGCGAGGGTGGCTTCCAGGACCAAAGCATAGGAGCCGGGAGACGGCGTCACCTCTGGGTGGTCGGCCCGGCTCCAGCTGATGGGTTTCTCTGACCAATGCATATGTCCGGCTAGATTAGCAGCGACCACACTGACTTCCTGATGCTCTCGGCGCTTGCTGCGTCGGTCTTTGGGCTGGCTCGTAAAGATGACGTAGGATGCTTGCTCGTCGGGGAACTTGTCTTGCACAGCGCCGACTGCGGGCCGGGCGGCCTGAGGCGGCGGAGCCGGAGGCGGCGGGCCGGCAGGAGGAGGCAGCGTGAGTCCTTCGCCCTTGGAGATTCGGGCGAGCCAGTTACACTTCCGGGTTGTGTGGTTGGACGGCTTCGCGCCGCTATGGAATTTGCACGGGGCGTCAAGAGTTTGCTCATAGGAGAAAGCCGGCTGCCAAGCCGGCCGGCCGCCCTTGGGCTTCTTGGGCGCGGGCCGCCCCTCAGGCGGCGTGTCTTCTACCGTGGCCACCTGCCGGCTAGCAGGAGGCGGCGCAGGGCCTTTACCCTTCTGGTCATTCGGGTGCTGGCGTCGGCCGGAATCTCCTGCCGGCGTCTTGGGCGTCGGGTTAAGAACTTTCCCGGACGCGTCTACCCGGAGCTCGGTCTTCATCGAAGAGTCGGCGGTGGCGTATCTGTCGGCGATGTTCAGAAGCTCGTCAAGGGTAGTCGGCTCATCGCAGAGAAGCTTGTGCTTCAGGAGGGTGCCTTCTTGGCACCCGGCAGTGAAGTATTCGATGGCCTGCACCTCGTGCACCCCTTCACAAGAATTGCGGAGCTCGGCCCAACGTGTGAGGTAGTCGCGAGTGGACTCGGCTGGGCCCTGTACGCACAGGGAGAGCTGCCTGGGCTTGGGAGCCCGCTTGTAGGTGCTGGTGAAGTTGCGAACGAAGGCTTCGGTGAAATCTACCCAGCTATTGATGCTGAGAGGCTTGAGGCTGTTAAGCCAAGTCCGTGCCGTGCCTTGCAGCATGAGGGGCACGTATGTAACACCCTCGATGCGACTATATCTCCCACGTGTCGAGGCACGACTTAGAGGCATAATCGCATTGAAGGCATAAGTCGCAAGTGAGGCAATATTCACACAACCCATGTACATATAAATTTAAAGGGGGAATAAATATAATAGTTGGCTTACACTCGCCACGTCACATCAAGGTACATAAATAGCATTCATCATACAAGCACTCATGGCCCGACTACGGCGCCAAAATAGAAAAGACTCCCCCATCATGCGACTAAAACCCTGAATCGAACCCCGAGCGGGCACCACTACTGATCATCAGGAAAAGAAACATAGTATCGCTGAGAGTCCTCGTCGTACTCCCACTTCAGCTCGAACGCGCCATCCGGAGGAGTATCATCGGTCCCTGCATCTGGTGTAACAGTAATCTGTGAGCCACAAGGACTCAGCAATCTCGCACCCTCGCGATCAAGACTATTTAAGCTTAATAGGGAAGGAAGGGGTAATGTGAGTGGAGCTGCAGCAAGCGACTAGCATATATGGTGGCTAACTTATTCGCAAAAGAGAGCGAGAAGAGAAGGCAAAGCACGAGCGGTGACTAAATAGAGCAGCCTACGCAAGCATAACTCCAATGCCGTGTCCACTTCCCGGACTCCGCCGAGAAGAGGCCATCACGGCAACACACGCAGTTGATTCATTTTAATTAATTAAGTTCAAGTTATCTACAACCGGACATTAACAAATTCCCATCTGCCCATAACCGCGGGCGCGGCTTTCGAAAGATCAATCCCTGCAGGGGGGGTCCCAACTTAGCCCATAACAAGCTCTCATGGTCAACGAAGGAATAGACCTCCACCCAGGACCCACCGATCAGACTCGGTATCCCGGTACAACAAGATGATTCGACAGGTCAAAACTAGTCCAGCAACACCGCCCGAATGCGCCGACAAATCCCGATAGGAGCTGCACATATCTCTTTCTCAGGGCACACTCAGATTGTCTAAACTTCCGGTAGGCCAGCCCAGAGTTGCCCCTGGTGGCCACCGGCGGCTGACGTTCCGGACCAACACTCAGAGGAGCACTGGCCCATGGGGGGCTAAAATAAAGATGACCCTCGGGCTCCGGAAACCCAAGGGAAAGAAAAGGGTAGGTGGCAAATGGTAAAACCAACGTTGGGCATTGCTGGAAAAGCTTTAATCAAGGCGAACTATCAAGGGGTTCCCATTATAGCCCAACCGCGTAAGGTACGCAACAAACCGGGAACATAACACCGATATGACGGAAACTAGGGCGGCAAGAGTGGAACAAAACACTAGGCGAGAGGCCGAGCCTTCCACCCTTTACCAAGTATATAGATAAGTAAAGATAACATAGCAATATAATGATATCCCGACAAGTAAATAAATATTCCAACAAGGAACGGCTCCAATCTTCACCTGCAACTAACAACGCTATAAGAACGGCTGAGCAAAGCGGTAACATAGCCAATCAATGGTTTGCTAGGACAAAGGTGGGTTAGAGGCTCAATCATGGCAATTGGGAGCCTGACAAGCAAGTGGTAGGCATCGTAGCATTGGCAAAGCAAGAGAGCGAGCAAGCTAGCATAGCAAAGATAGTAGTGATTTCAAGGGTGTGATCATCTTGCCTGCACAGTTGTCAGAATTGACTGGATCCTCAAAAGCAAACTCAACGGGCTCCTCGTTAGCGAACTCGTCTCCCGGCTCTACCAAACAACAAAAACAAGCAACAAGGATACAATCAACCACGTGCAAGGGCAACCAATAAGATGCAAAGATGATATGCTATGCGGGATGCGATGCGGGATGCAAGAATGCAACATGTAATAGGAAATGCATGAACCTAGCCTCAACTTGGAAATCCAAGTGTGCCACTGGATAGAGGGGAAGAAATCCCCTGAAAACGATATAAAGATCATGGCAATCGGAGCTACGGTTAAGAAATGGCAAGCGTTTTACTAAACGAACCGATCTGCGATTTACAGCAACATGCCTCCTAAATGCAACAAAATGAACATGCTACAGCCACCCAACATGAAAAGAAATTGCATGGCAGTGATGTACTCATCAAGCTTATCAAATCATCATGACTGAGGCATGGGCAAATTCATCCATTAAGGGCTTCAAACAAGCATGGCAAAACTGAATAAGAAAAACAGATTTCAGACTTAGCGAAATTAACGCTAGTCTGGAATTTCAGACCACGATGCTCTCTTCGGAGCAGCAAAACAACCTGAAGGAAAACCTGAACATGGCAAGTAAGAGCATGGCATGGAGCTACTCAACAAGCTTAACAAAACACCCAAAATGACCTGGGGCCAAAAGGGTTCACAAAATACTCTACCGAGCACACGAACATCGATGAAACACAATCAGTTTTCAGACTTAGTGAAAACTGGGACATGCTGAAATAATAACTCACGGAGGCTTGTAAACAAGCTCGGTGCTCTCAGTACGGTGCAAGTCATGGCAAGGCAAGCATATATCCATAAAGTAGGCACAAAATGCTAGCCAGACATGGCAAGAACAATGGCATAGCATGCATGGATCACTAGCAATCACTCCGGCAAAATCGCAAAAGAGTTAACGATCTGCCCAAAACAGCAACTATCCAAAAGTTGAGCTCGATTGAGTCAACCTAGGGGGCTCCAACATAACAAGTAAAGACATGGATGGATTAAGCACAACAAGCATAACAAATCACTCTTACTGATCATCCTCAAAAGAGGCACGGATCGCTAGGAAACAAGCCGGACATATAGCATCGTGAACTAAAACGGCTCAGACTTAGTGAAAATCACTAAGTCCCTGAAATCTGTAATCTCAGGTAGCCCTCTTCGCAAGCTTGCACAAGACAACACACACATCCTAAAAATACATGGAAGGCACCTCTGGAAAGAAGACAACATGCTTAACAATTCATCCCAAAGGGGCACAGGCATATCATGCACGGATTAAATATGGCAAAAATGACAAAAGTGCATGTTGGATTAACGGATCTGCAATTTAACTCAACATGCCTCCTTCCAACACCATTTTGGGCACCAAGATGACCTCAAATGCACATGAGGCAATGGAATGAAATGATGTACTCATCGAGACGAAGACATTGACATATCATACGCCCAAATCGGAGCTACGGATGCAAAGTTATGGCAGGTCAAACATGAGCATTTGGAGTAAAAATCCTGGGACTTGAAAAAAAAAATAACCCCTAGGGTTTACTGTAGCACCGTGATCTGGATCCGATCTCGCGCACTGTTCATCCGAGTCGAGGCACTGTAGCAGGGGGCGCCGGCGATGGCGCGGCGGCCGGACTCCGCGACGGCGAGGCGGACCGGCGACGAGGGCGGCCGGACGGCGAGGAGGCGGCGGCGGACACGGGCGCCGAGGCCCGGGGCGGCGCGGGCGGCGGGGAGGTCGGCTCCGGGGCGGCCGGGCGGCGAAGACCGCGGTGGAGCCCGCCGGAGATGAACGGCGGCGGGGGTCGGCGATGGCGGCCGCGGTGGCTCCGGCCACCGGAGCGCGGAGGGGTGAAGGGGCCGGGCGGCGCGAGCGAACCGGGCCGCGGGGGCCGGCTTCGGGCTCCCTGGCCCGCGGCGGCGGCGGCTAAGCAGGAGGCGACACGTGGCAGCGGCGGGAGGAGCCAGACGTGTCCGTCGGCGCGCGAATTGTCCGGCGGCGCGCGGATCTGGGATTTAGGGTTTCGAGGTGGGAGACGGGATCCGAAAAATGGAGGGGGTATTTATAGACATAAGTGGAGCTAGGAGAGTCCAAATGAGGTGCGGTTTTCGCCCACACGATCGTGATCGAACGACCGAGATGATGGAGCTGAGTTTGGTGGGTTTTGGGCCAAAATGGAGGGGTGTTGGGCTGCACACACACGAGGCCTTTTCGGTCCCTCGGTTAACCGTTGGAGTATCAAACGAAGTCCAAATGACCCGAAACTTGACAGGCGGTCTACCGGTAGTAAACCAAGGCCGCATGGCAAGTCTCGGTCCAATCCGGAAATGTTTAATCCCCACACACGAAAGAAAGCTAGAAATGGCCGCCGGAGGAGAACGAAGCGCCGGAATGCAAAACGGACAACGGGGAAAATGCTCGAACACATGAGATGAACATGTATGCGAATGCAATGCACGTGACGACATGATATGAGATGCACGAAAACAAAAACAACACACGGAGACAAAGACCCGAACCCGAGAATTAAATATAACTTAATGCCGGAAACGGCATGAGTCGGAGTACAATTGGGGAAGGTTACATACGGGGCGTTACAACACTCCACCACTACGAAAAGATCTCGTCCCGAGATCTAGGACTGAAAGAACTCCGGGTACTCAGAACGGAGGTGATCCTCGCGTTCCTAGGTAGCTTCACGGTCGGAATGGTGTGACCACTTGACTTTGAGAAACTTGATTGACTTGTTGCAAGTTTTGCGTTCAGTCTCTTCAAGGATTGCAACTGGGTGCTCACGGTAGGAGAGATCTTCTTGGAGCTCAATGTCCTCGAAGTTGACGGTGCGCTCAGGCGTCTTGAAGCACTTACGGAGTTGCGAGACGTGGAACACATCATGAACATTGGCAAAGGTTGCAGGAAGCTCGAGTTGATAGGCGAGGTCGCCTCTCTTGTTGACGATCTTGAAAGGCCCGATGTATCTTGGGGCAAGCTTCCCTTTGATACCGAAGCGACGGGTCCCTTTCATAGGAGAGACGCGGAGGTAGACATGATCTCCGATCTCGAAGGCCAAATCACGGTGCTTGCTGTCGTAGTAGCTCTTCTGACGAGACTGGGCTGCTTTGAGGTTATCACGAATGACCTTGCACATTTCTTCTGCTTCTGTGATCAGGTCATTACCCAGCAGCTGACGTTCACCGGTTTCAGACCAGTTGAGAGGTGTACGGCACTTCCTACCATACAGAATTTCAAACGGGGCCTTGCCGGAACTTGCTTGGAAACTGTTGTTGTACGAGAATTCAGCATAAGGAAGGCAATCCTCCCACTTCATGCCGAAGGAGATAACACAAGCTCTGAGCATATCTTCAAGAATCTGGTTGACACGCTCGACTTGACCGCTTGTTTGAGGATGGAAAGCAGTGCTGAAGCGAATGCTGGTGCCCATGGCCTTCTGAAAAGAATCCCAGAACTTGGATGTAAAGATGCTGCCACGGTCTGAAGATATCACTTGAGGAATACCGTGCAGAGAGACAATGCGAGAGGTGTAGAGCTCCGCCAATTGAGCTGCAGTGATTGACTCTTTGATAGGCAGGAAATGAGCCACTTTGGTCAGCTTGTCGATGACAACGAATATAGCATCATTGCCACGCTTGGACTTAGGAAACCCAGTCACAAAGTCCATTTCAATGTGGTCAAACTTCCATTCTGGAATGGCGAGAGGTTGGAGGAGACCTGCTGGCCTTTGGTGTTCTGCTTTCACTCTTCTGCAGACATCACATTCATTCACGAATTGAGCGATCTCGCGCTTCATTCGAGTCCACCAATAAGTTTGCTTCAGGTCTTGATACATCTTCGTGCTCCCAGGGTGGATGGAGAGGAGAGAGTTATGAGCCTCATTCATGATCACTTTACAAAGTTCTCCTTTGGGCAAAACAATTCGATCCTCGAAGAAGAGAGTGTCCTTGTCATCAAGCCGGTAGCACTTGTACTTGGACTGACTCTTTGCAATACCGATCTTCACCTTTTTCACCATAGCATCAAGAAGCTGGGCTTGGCGAATCTGGTCTTCCAAGGTAGGAGAAACTTGAAGGTTGGCAAGGAAACCTTGAGGAACAACTTGCAGATTAAGTTTGCGGAAGGCTTCACAAAGCTCGGGTTGATAAGGCTTGAGAATCAGACTGTTGCAATATGCTTTTCTACTCAAAGCGTCAGCAATCACATTAGCCTTGCCTGGAGTATACTCAATACTTGGATTGTACTCTTGAATCATTTCGACCCATCGAGTCTGCCTGAGGTTGAGATTAGGCTGAGTGAAGATGTACTTGAGACTTTTGTGATCGGTGAAAATGTCCACTTTCCTTCCCAAGAGAAGATGTCTCCAAGTCAACAATGCGTGCACAACTGCCGCCAACTCGAGATCATGAGTGGGGTAGTTCTTCTCATTTGGCTTCAACTGGCGAGAGGTATAAGCAACAACTTTCTTCTCTTGCATCAGTACTGCACCGAGACCTTAGAGAGAGGCATCACAAAAGACCTCATACGGCTTGGTTTCATCAGGCGGAGTTAGAACTGGAGCAGTGATCAATTTCTCTTTCAAAGCGTTGAAAGCAACATCACACTCCGGAGACCAAACGTACTTGCCGTGCTTCTGAAGAAGATTTGAGAGAGGCTTCGCGATCTTGGAGAAGTTTTCAACGAATCTTCGGCAATAACTTGCAAGACCGAGGAAGCTACGGAGTTGCTTCACATTCTCAGGAGGTTCCCAATTAACAATTGCAGACACCTTCTCAGGATCCACGGAAATGCCCTTGGCGGAGATAATATGACCAAGATAAAGAACTTCATCGAGCCAAAACTCACACTTAGAGAACTTGGCATAGAATTGATGTTCCCTTAGCTTGTCAAGAACCAAACGCAAGTGTTTGGCATGATCTTCCTTGTTCTTCGAGAAAACCAGGATATCATCGAGATAGACCAAAACAAAATCGTTGGTGTAGGGGTTGAAGATGAAGTTCATCATGCGAGAGAACGTCGGAGGAGCATTAGCGAGGCCAAAAGACATAACAGTGTATTCATATGACCCATAGCTTGTTCTGAACGCCGTCTTTGGAATATCTTGTTCACGAATGCGAATTTGATGATAACCCATACGGAGATCAAGCTTGGAGAATACTTGGGCACCCTTGAGTTGTTCGAATAGCTCATTAATGTTGGGAAGTGGATACTTGTTCTTGATGGTCTTCTTGTTCAATGGACGATAATCAACACAAAGTCGGTCCGTTCCATCCTTCTTCTTCACAAAAAGAACACCACAACCCCACGGAGAAGTACTAGGCCGAATGAGACCCATTCTTTCTTGCACATCGAGCTGTTTCTTCAACTCCTTCAACTCTTCGGGGCCGAGCTTGTAAGGCCGTTTGCACACCGGTTCCGTACCGGGCTCAAGTTCAATAACGAATTCAACAGGCCGGTTTGGAGGCATGCCTGGGAGTTCTTCAGGGAAGACACCTTGATACTCACAAACAACCGGAATCTGCGAAATAGCATCCAATTCACCCTTCTCATTGAGAGAGAATAACCGGATGGTATTATCCCGAGCAGCAAAGACAATCACTTCCTCAGACGAATGAGTCAGTTGAATCTGCTTGGCTGCGCAATCCAGCTGAGCTTTATGTTTAGAGAGCCAGTCCATCCCAAGAATGAGGTCGATATCGGAATTGCCAAGAATCATCGGGGAAGCCAGAAACTTAAAGTCACCCAGCGAGATAGAAATATCCGGAACTTCATAGTTAGCAAGCAAGCATTTGCTCGGAGAGACGACTGCTAATGGCTGATGCATAACTTGAGAAAACCACCCGTGCTTAGATGCAAAAGGCTTCGAGATGAAACAATGTGATGCACCTGTATCAAAAAGTACTTTTGCAGGAACATCGTTAACAGGAAGGTTACCCATGATCACATCTGACGAATCCTCTGCTTGAGCTGCATTCACCATATTGACCTTGGCGTGCTTGGGATTATGCTTGACCACAGCTGTACTTGCCGATCTGACAGGAGGAGGAGGAAGACGCCTCTGGTTAAAACACTTGTTGGCGTAGTGACCCTTCTGTTGGCACTTGTTAAACGTGACCTCTGAGAGCGGACGGTGGTACGGAGCACTCGATCTTGGAGCTTGAGACGAAGTCTTGTTCTGGAAGCCTGGGTTGGGTGGGTGGGACGAACCACTGCCACCTTTGCTCTTCTGCTGATACGGCTGACAGAACGGAGGAGGAGGAAGCCAATACTTCTGCTGCTTGGTCACTTGAGTAGAGGAAGAAGACGAAGTGTCTCTGACTCGCTTCCTGGAAGCATCACACCTGAGCTGAGCAGCCTCTTGCTTCAGTGCCATGTTGTAGAACTCATCGTATCTCAGCGGCTCGAAGAGGACAAGAGCGAGCTGAATCTCTTCACGAAGACCACCCCTGAACTGATAGATCATGCTCTTCTCATCAGGAACATCCTGCTTGGCAAAACGGGCGAGCTTCTGGAACAACTTGTTGTAGTCATAGACAGACAAAGAGCCTTGCTTCAGATTGCGGAATTCTTCACGTTTGCTTTCAGTCACACTTTGAGGAATGTGATGAGCGCGGAAATCACGACGGAAATCATCCCAAGTGATCAAACGTCCACCTCTGGAATCCCGGTACTGCTGAAACCACTCTGCGGCCTGATCCTTGAGCTGGAAAGACGCGAACTTGACGAAATCTTCAGGTCTGATGTTGCTACATTCAAAATGCTTGCCCAGATCGATTAACCAATCATCAGCATCGGTAGCCTCAACGCAGTTACTGAACGTCTTTGGACCATTTGCGAGGAACTGATGCAGAGTTGCAAACTGGTTCTGGTTGCTGCCTTGGTTCGCTTGACTGCTTTGATTCCGCTCTTGGATGATTTGCATGATCAGCTGAGTATTTGCATTAGTAGCAGCCATCACAGCCTGCCATGCTTCCGGAGGAGGCGGAGGTGGCGGAGGATCTGGGTTCGGAGTCGTGCGCGTTGGAGGAGCCATCCTGAAGAGGTTGACCACCATTAGCACACAAATAGACAAATATAGAAGGTGAATCCAACGGAATGAAAATTGCAACATAAAGTCTTCACATCCGAACAAAATGAACGAATGCACTTCTCTTGAAGTGGTCACATATTCCTAAATTGCGAAGCCACGAAGAATCATGTAGAAGAGGTACATCAATGAGGGATGGAATCAACATATGACGTCGGAGAAGAACGAATACCACAACTCGAAATAAAACCAAGGGTTGGCTTGCGGAATAAGCCGGAACAAACACATGATAGAAATTTCGTCCGAAGTGTTCGTGGTAGGACCTACACGGGCTCGACCGTACAGCACCATCATGTACAAGGCAGTGCACATGACATACGAAGCGTCCCCGAGTCAGCATAGCCAAGGACTCTTTAAGACACAACGAGGCCACTGTAAAATCGACCGTGAATAGGCGAACCACTAGACGTCGAACCCCAATTTCATATCACACATCTGTTGGAAGGATATCCTAAGGCTACTTGAATTCCCACCTATGAAATTCCCGAAACTTTCCGGTTATGCAATCAGGTGTTGAGGATACAGGGGAAGCATAATATCTCACCCAAGCTAGCAAATCCTACATCCAGCTGCATCCATCCTTCAACACATAACCAAGAAACCTTCGGAAACCATCTATCTCAACCTTCGAAAAGCATCCGTTATACAAGTTATGGCGATACTCCCGAACTCCCTCCCCAGTACTAGGTGGCGTCGAGGTTATCTCACCAACGAACTGCATAAAGGAGATTTTCGATGTCGCGCACATATCTCAAGTATGCCAGAATTGCAACGATAGAATTATGATGACAACACCTCAGAGCTCAACTCCCCGGGACACTTCCACTAAACCCCTGACAGGAGGCACCAAGACAGTATTCTCATCATAAGCCATCGGAACAAAACTAAGATACTCGCGTGATCCTAAAAATTTTTTTAGTGAAATTTGAGAAGAGAAGAGACAAAACTCTACGTCAGGATGCCTTACCAGAGCGATGAGAAGACTGGGAAGTAAAAAGAATTCCTAAGCTCTCCGATATATAATTCCTAAGGACTCAAAACATTTTTCTAGACACAACTCGGCTGCTAGAAACGATCAAGCAATGGGGCTCCTAAGGTCGGGGAAGGCTCTGATTACCAACTTGTAACACCCTCGATGCGACTATATGTCCCACGTGTCGAGGCACGACTTAGAGGCATAATCGCATTGAAGGCATAAGTCGCAAGTGAGGCAATCTTCACACAACCCATGTACATATAAATTTAAAGGGGGAATAAATATAATAGTTGGCTTACACTCGCCACGTCACATCAAGGTACATAAATAGCATTCATCATACAAGCACTCATGGCCCGACTACGGCGCCAAAATAGAAAAGACTCCCCCAACATGCGACTAAGACCCTGAATCGAACCCCGAGCAGGCACCACTACTGATCATCAGGAAAAGAAACATAGTATCGCTGAGAGTCCTCGTCGTACTCCCACTTCAGCTCGAACGCGCCATCCGGAGGAGTATCATCGGTCCCTGCATCTGGTGTAACAGTAATCTTTGAGCCACAAGGACTCAGCAATCTCGCACCCTCGCGATCAAGACTATTTAAGCTTAATAGGGAAGGAAGGGGTAATGTGAGTGGAGCTGCAGCAAGCGACTAGCATATATGGTGGCTAACTTATTCGCAAAAGAGAGTGAGAAGAGAAGGCAAAGCATGAGCGGTGACTAAATAGAGCAGCCTACGCAAGCATAACTCCAACGCCGTGTCCACTTCCCGGACTCCGCCGAGAAGAGGCCATCACGGCAACACACGCAGTTGATTCATTTTAATTAATTAAGTTCAAGTTATCTACAACCGGACATTAACAAATTCCCATCTGCCCATAACCGCGGGCGCGGCTTTCGAAAGATCAATCCCTGCAGGGGGGTCCCAACTTAGCCCATAACAAGCTCTCACGGTCAACGAAGGAATAGACCTCCACCCAGGACCCACCGATCAGACTCGGTATCCCGGTACAACAAGATGATTCGACAGGTCAAAACTAGTCCAGCAACACCGCCCGAATGCGCCGACAAATCCCGATAGGAGCTGCACATATCTCTTTCTCAGGGCACACTCAGATTGTCTAAACTTCCGGTAGGCCAGCCCAGAGTTGCCCCTGGTGGCCACCGGCGGCTGATGTTCCGGACCAACACTCAGAGGAGCACTGGCCCGTGGGGGGCTAAAATAAAGATGACCCTCGGGCTCCGGAAACCCAAGGGAAAGAAAAGGGTAGGTGGCAAATGGTAAAACCAATGTTGGGCATTGCTGGAAAAGCTTTAATCAAGGCGAACTATCAAGGGGTTCCCATTATAGCCCAACCGCGTAAGGGACGCAACAAACCGGGAACATAACACCGATATGACGGAAACTAGGGCGGCAAGAGTGGAACAAAACACTAGGCGAGAGGCCGAGCCTTCCACCCTTTACCAAGTATATAGATACGTAAAGATAACATAGCAATATAATGATATCCCGACAAGTAAATAAATATTCCAACAAGGAACGGCTCCAATCTTCACCTGCAACTAACAACGCTATAAGAAGGGCTGAGCAAAGCGGTAACATAGCCAATCAATGGTTTGCTAGGACAAAGGTGGGTTAGAGGCTCAATCATGGCAATTGGGAGGCTGACAAGCAAGTGGTAGGCATCGTAGCATTGGCAAAGCAAGAGAGCGAGCAAGCTAGCATAGCAAAGATAGTAGTGATTTCAAGGGTGTGATCATCTTGCCTGCACAGTTGTCAGAATTGACTGGATCCTCAAAAGCAAACTCAACGGGCTCCTCGTTAGCGAACTCGTCTCCCGGCTCTACCAAACAACACAAACAAGCAACAAGGATACAATCAACCACGTGCAAGGGCAACCAATAAGATGCAAAGATGATATGCTATGCGGGATGCGATGCGGGATGCAAGAATGCAACATGTAACAGGAAATGCATGAACCTGGCCTCAACTTGGAAATCCAAGTGTGCCACTGGATAGAGGGGAAGAAATCCCCTGAAAACGATATAAAGATCATGGCAATCGGAGCTACGGTTAAGAAATGGCAAGCGTTTTACTAAAGGAACCGATCTGCGATTTACAGCAACATGCCTCCTAAATGCAACAAAATGAACATGCTACAGCCACCCAACATGAAAACAAATTGCGTGGCAGTGATGTAATCATCAAGCTTATCAAATCATCATGACTGAGGCATGGGCAAATTCATCCATTAAGGGCTTCAAACAAGCATGGCAAAACTGAATAAGCAAAACAGATTTCAGACTTAGCGAAATTAACGCTAGTCTGGAATTTCAGACCACGATGCTCTCTTCGGAGCAGCAAAACAACCTGAAGGAAAACCTGAACATGGCAAGTAAGAGCATGGCATGGAGCTACTCAACAAGCTTAACAAAACATCCAAAATGACCTGGGGCCAAAAGGGTTCACAAAATACCCTACCGAGCACACGAACATCGATGAAACACAATCAGTTTTCAGACTTAGTGAAAACTGGGACATGCTGAAATAATAACTCACGGAGGCTTGTAAACGAGCTCGATGCTCTCACTACGGTGCAAGTCATGGCAAGGCAAGCATATATCCATAAAGTAGGCACAAAATTCTAGCTAGACATGGCAAGAACAATGGCATAGCATGCATGGATCACTAGCAATCACTCCGGCAAAATCGCAAAAGAGTTAACGATCTGCCCAAAACAGCAACTATCCAAAAGTTGAGCTCGATTGAGTCAACCTAGGGGGCTCCAACATAACAAGTAAAGACATGGATGGATTAAGCACAACAAGCATAACAAATCGCTCTTACTGATCATCCTCAAAAGAGGCACGGATCGCTAGGAAACAAGCCGGACATATAGCATCGTGAACTAAAACGGCTCAGACTTAGTGAAAATCACTAAGTCCCTGAAATCTGTAATCTCAGGTAGCCCTCTTCGCAAGCTTGCACAAGACAACACACACATCCTAAAAATACATGGAAGGCACCTCTGGAAAGAAGACAACATGCTTAACAATTCATCCCAAAGGGGCACAGGCATATCATGCACGGATTAAATATGGCAAAAATGACAAAAGTGCATGTTGGATTAACGGATCTGCAATTTAACTCAACATGCCTCCTTCCAACACCATTTTGGGCACCAAGATGACCTCAAATGCACATGAGGCAATGGAATGAAATGATGTACTCATCGAGACGAAGACTTTGACATATCATACGCCCAAATCGGAGCTACGGATGCAAAGTTATGGCAGGTCAAACATGAGCATTTGGAGTAAAAATCCTGGGACTTAGAAAAAAAATAACCCCTAGGGTTTACTGTAGCACCGCGATCTGGATCCGATCTCGCGCACTGTTCATCCGAGGCGAGGCACTGTAGCAGGGGGCGCCGGCGATGGCGCGGCGGTCGGACTCCGCGACGGCGAGGCGGACCGGCGACGAGGGCGGCCGGACGGCGAGGAGGCGGCGGCGGACACGGGCGCCGAGGCCCGGGGCGGCGCGGGCGGCGGGGATGTCGGCTCCGGGGCGGCCGGGCGGCGAGGACCGCGGTGGAGCCCGCCGGAGATGAACGGCGGCGGGGGTCGGTGATGGCGGCCGCGGTGGCTCCGACCACCGGAGCGCGGAGGGGTGAAGGGGCCGGGCGGCGCGAGCGAACCGGGCCGCGGGGGCCGGCTTCGGGCTCCCCGGCCCGCGGTGGCGGCGGCGGCGGCGGCCTACCAGGAGGCGACACGTGGCGGCGGCGGGAGGAGCTGGACGTGTCCGTCGGCGCGCGAATTGTCCGGCGGCGCGCGGATCTGGGATTTAGGGTTTCGAGGTGGGAGACGGGATCCGAAAAATGGAGGGGGTATTTATAGACATAAGTGGAGCTAGGAGAGTCCAAATGAGGTGCGGTTTTCACCCACACGATCGTGATCGAACGACCGAGATGATGGAGCTGAGTTTGGTGGGTTTTGGGCCAAAATGGAGGGGTGTTGGGCTGCACACACACGAGGCCTTTTCGGTCCCTCGGTTAACCGTTGGAGTATCAAACGAAGTCCAAATGACCCGAAACTTGACAGGCGGTCTACCGGTAGTAAACCAAGGCCGCATGGCAAGTCTCGGTCCAATCCGGAAATGTTTAATCCCCACACACGAAAGAAAGCTAGAAATGGCCGCCGGAGGAGAACGAAGCGCCGGAATGCAAAACGGACAACGGGGAAAATGCTCGAACGCATGAGATGAACATGTATGCGAATGCAATGCACGTGACGACATGATATGAGATGCACGAAAACAAAAACAACACACGGAGACAAAGACCCGAACCCAAGAATTAAATATAACTTAATGCCGGAAACGGCATGAGTCGGAGTACAATTGGGGAAGGTTACATACGGGGCGTTACAACGTATTTCACGGCAACGTGCCGGTTGCCGTTGGCTATGCTGACGGCCGTGGAGTAGTCGATCAGCCAGTCTTCCGGCTTCACGGAGCCGTTGTACTTGGGCGTGTCTCTTGGGAGCGAGAACCCTTTGGGGAAGGGCTCGTCGCGGATGCAGGGGCCGAAACAGGGCGGGCCGACATCATCTTCTTCTTCCAGCGCCAGGGATCTGGCCAGGCGATCGATCCAATGGCGGGCGTCGATCTTGCTGACTCCTTCACGTCGACCTAGTCGGCCGCTGAGAGTCAGATGCGCCACTGGCGGCGGGGTGGGGTATCTCTCTCCACGAGCCCGAGGCGGAGGCGGGCTTCCCCGCCATTCCATGGCTCGGGGACGGCCGTCCGCGTCTCGCTCGATGGAGATTCGGGTCCGGCTCCGGCTGGAAGCCGGCTCTTTCTCACGCCGCGCGCGGGCGTTACTCCTAGTCGGTGTCCGGGACGTCACGCCGTGATCCCGACGCGGGGGTGGGCTTCTCGCGCGGGCGTCCGCTTCGTGCCACTGAGCGGCCGCGTCAATCAGCTGCTGTATGCGCCGGGTCATGTGGGGGAGGTTTTCGGCCTCCAAGCCATCCAACTCGTCCACGGCCGCCTAGGCGGCGCGCAGGTTCTCGAGCGGAGTGGCATAGATCGGGCGGTCGACTCCCAGCATGTCGGCGATGACGGCGCCGCGTTGCCTGACAGCACCAGCCCGGCTTGGACAAGCCGGGGCCGGCGTGCCGAAGGCGGCGCGGTCAGCTTCGTGCTGGTAAGCCTCAGTGAGGCGTCTCACGGAAGCCAGCCTCCGGCCCTCCGCGAGGAGGGCGAGACAGCGTGCCTCCAGTGCTTCATCGTCGGCATCAGCCGGGAGGGGGACGGACAAGTCATGGGCCGCCGCGCGCGGGGCGTCGTGGGCGCTCTCGTCGGCCGGATCGCCGTGGCCGATAACCATCACCTAAGTGGTGACAGTATCACGATCGTTGGTCCGAGGGAGCGGGTCATTGTAGATCGTGACGTTGGTGGGGAAGGTGTCGTAGGAGGCCGTGTCGGAGTCGACGGAGTCGACAGGCATCGGGTCGGTGGAGCCAACCGACTCCAGATCCGCAGCAGGCTCGGTGGAGTCATGGAGCTGGCCAAGGAGGTTGGCGAGGTGGTCGGTGCCCCCATCGGAGGCGAGCTCGTCGGAGATGCGGGCCTTGTCGAGGAGATCGGCGAGGCTGCTTGCCGCGCAGATGCTGGTGACGCCTTGCAGCGCGTCGTGGCAAGCGCCATCGGGCGTGCCGGGCTGGCTACGCTCGCTAGGGAGGAAGAGGGTTCCCGTCTAGAACAGGTCTCCGGACGACGGTGCACCTGGCCCCACGGTGGGCGCCAAATGTCGGGTGGTAGGTGCGACATATGCCAACGGGTGGCTTATCATTGTGGGAGCCAATAAGACATCGCCGGTGCCTGGAAACGGGATGAGGCGAAGACAAGCTCGCCGACGTACTTTACCCAGCTTCAGGGCTCTCCGTGGAGATAACACCCCTACTGCTGCTCTGCGGGGTCTCCGCATGATCACTAGATGAACAAGTAGCTACACAATGCTCCTTGAGCTGTTTTGGTGGAAAGAGGAAGAAGGGCACGGCTAGCTTGCTTCTTCTCCTCGTATGGTGTCTAAGACTAGCTTGGGGTCGAACCCTTTGCATGGGTGCACCGGGGGGTTTATATAGGCCTACCCCCCGGGGGTACAATGGTAATCTGGCTGGGCGCGGGGCCCAGCTGTCTGTGACTATCCTCGCCGGCTTCTGCGCCGGCCGCTGGGGCCCGCCGACTGGTGGGTCCCGCCGGCTGCCGGCGCCTTGGCCGACAGGTAGGCCCCACTGTCCAGGGCCTGGTCGGTGGCTGGTTACTGTTGCTCTATCCTGATGACGCGGGCTTGGTCGGGGTAAGCGTGGCTACAGTACCGCCGCCTTGGCGGGCGATTACTGTAGTCCCACCGTGTCTTGTCTCCTTAATGGGGCATCTCCTTCGAGGAGGATGGCAGGCTGACTATGGGGGGCCGGCTCTCCATCTGGCCGACTTGGGAGGAGGTGTGGCCGCCTTCGGCATCTCTCTGCCCGAAAGGGCCCACCGCCTCGGGGGCCACGCTGGTGGCCCGTCGTGCACGGCGTCAGGGCCGCCGTGGCAACAGTGCCGCGCCGGGCGGGTCGTGGTCACCCGTACGGCGCACTATGCCGGGCGTGCTCCGGGTTTTGGGGGTGGCAGGCTTTACTGTAGCCACGCCCCGCTTCATCATTGCTGGGTGGACGCGGACTTTGAGGGTACGATCTTGACTGCTTTATGGGAGCCGGCTTCTTGGAGTCGGCCTTCTTGCGGCCGGCTTCTCGAAGTCGGCCCTCCCACGGCCTCCTTCATGAGGGCAAAGGGTGGGCCGCCCCCCCCCCCCGAAGCCGTCTTAGAAGATAGTCGGCAGGGGGAAGGCGGCTCTAGGTCTTGAGTTCTTTGAGAGCCGGACGGGCTCGTAATTTTTTCAGAAGGGCCAGGGGAAGCCGGCTAGGCTACCCATGGCTATTTACTCCGACACAGGGCCAGGCTAGTCGATAGACTATACAACATACAGAACAACAATCATACCATAGGCTAGCTTCTAGGGTTTAGCCTCTCTGATCTCGTGGTAGATCTACTCTTGTACTACCCATATCATCAATATCAATCAAGCAGGACGTAGGGTTTTACCTCCATCAAGAGGACCCGAACCTGGGTAAAACATCGTGTCCCCTGCCTCTCGTTACCATCCGCGTTAGACACACAGTTCGGGACCCCCTACCCGAGATCCGCCAGTTTTGACACCGACATTGGTGCTTTCATTGAGAGTTCCGCTGTGTGATCGACAAAAGGATCGATGGCTCGCCTGCAGATCAACTGCGACTTCGGCGTCTTCGTCACCAGTTCAACTGGTCACCTTGGTTCTACCAAGAATTGCGCCCCGTGTTCGGATCACCATGTTTGGACGAGGGCCTTCATCAAACATTAACTCCGATCTCTATCAAGATCACGGAGGAATTATCTATGGAGCTCGGGGGCTCAACATCAACATTGCCCTCAAGCGACCGTGCTGTTTTTTTGGACAGCGAACTCGTATCTGCCGCCACCACCTCCTCGAGTATCGCTTTGACGATCGCTTTCATGGAATTGTGCGGAATTTGGTCTATAACATCCCTGGAAAATTTCGTCGAGTTCTGATGGAGGAATCTCTGGCAATCCACAATATACTGGAGCCCTGTCAAATCTGGATGGGAATTTGGATGAGTTTAGGGCGTGGTGTCCAGCTTCTAGCTCGGACGTCCTTTGGAAGAGCAACCGTTGACCAGCTGCGGAATTCCTATATCTACCACCTCTCAAAATTTCAGCTCGATCCGACCACTACTAGGAAAAGGCATGCTAGTGGCGCACCGAATTTGCCTTCTAATGACGCACTACGGGTGCGCCACTGGCATCACGCCATTAGAATTAAATTCTAATGGCACACCACCGGTGCGCCATTAGTATCTGGTGTTCTAATGGCGCACCGCATAGTGCGCCATTAGTATAGCCTGCAGTGCGCCATTAGAATGCCTCCCAGGGGGCCATATGTACCCATGTGCTTTGGCATTCTAATGGCGCACCAGCAGTTAATGCGCCATTAGTGTGATGATCACAGTGCGCCATTAGTGTCTTGTGTGGTGCGCCATTAGTATGAATATTAGGTTTTATTTTTTTTGCTTTTCTGATTTTTGCACAGGTTACAAAATATATTATTGGACAGAATATAGACAGCAGCACACAGCAACATCAGATTCATCGAATACAATAGAAGATTAGTCTCCGAATACAATTCATCATATTAGTCTCCGAATTCAAAAGACCGAACAAAGATAAAACATTACAAGTCTCAAGACCGCGAGTATTGAGTTTGCCTTCACATTACAAGTCGATATCGATCATCTAAACTACCATCACATAGAAGAGAGCTGTGGTCATCACGATGAGTATCATCGCAATCAAACTGGTCTTCATCCGGTTCCTCCAACGCTCCCTCCTCTCTCCCTCTAGATAACGGGCGTATGTACATTCAGCCTCCGCCCTAGTGGTGTACCCTTGTAACTATTACCGCTGAAACGGTGAACCTGTCTCCGACACTCCTCCCAGTCGTCGTAGACTCCGGGAACCTTAGCCTTGTACACGACATACGACGGCATCTCTATGCACAAGCCAAACAACAGACAATACATAAGCAATATGTAAGTATGCAACAAAAGGATCGGAAGAGAAAAGCAAGACATTAATAACACGATTCATGGTCCTACTAATAAATAGCATCGATTACATCTAAGTTGAACGACTATCCAAACCAAAGAGACATACAAATTCATTAAAGTATAATTACAACATGAGCCAATCAATGTTTCAGAACTACACATCACTACTTTCGAATCGACTCATCAGATAGGAACGTGGATGAAGCCTCCGTCTGTCGTGATGGTCATGAAATCGCGGTCGTTGTCACCCTGCATTTGTAGCATTTCATCTAACTCACTGTTGGACGGTTGATATATGAGGAAGAACTGCCCCGAGGTATGAAGGACATCTTGATGGATGATGTCCACAAACTCTAACTAGATGCGAAAGAATTCTTGTCTGAGGTCCGCGTCCTGGACTGCCGACAAGCTCGCGGCCCAATCTTTGAGATTATCTGGTAGCAGAAGTTGATGATGGTTCCTTACGATAGCCCGCATGTGATGGAGGGCATAGTAGGCATCCTTCTGACCGCCAGGCGGCTGCTTGACGTAGCAGAACTTCGTATTGTGTGAGAACATGTGCTTGCCGTACTTACGAACTGCCCTGGTGAAGGTGCCTCCAGATTTGGCGTAGGCGGGGAGAACATCATCAAGAACTTTCTTGACATTTGTGTAGTCTATCTTGGAGTTACGGTTCGGGTCTAAATACGTGGCCATGGAATATTTCGGGCTTAAGAGGATGAGTGTGCAATGTGTTTCACTGCACAGAACACGGAATGTTAGAAAAAAAAAGAATGATCGAAATCTAAGAAATCATATGTTACGGGGCGGTTAAGGGATGACTTACTCGGGAAAGTAAGCCACAAGGAAGTTATCCTTATCTGGGTTTGCCAGAATGACGCCTTCGAGGTGTGAACTCGCAACTTGGCGGTCCCCAGCGCTGCTCAAGTGCTTGGCATGCATGTAGAAGGGGTCAACTATCACGATGTTCAGGGTCTTGTCTCTAATGATCCGCATCTCCATACTCAGCGAAAACAGCCGAACGAAGGTGTAGTGCAGCGGATGAAGGTTAAACATAGCAAAGATGTCATCAAACCACAGGACGATCGTACCCCCGATGTCGCCATCCACAAAGCCCTTGCCCTCTGGCACCTTGGCCACGAAAACTGGGTATGCCACATCCTTCTCTCTGAGACACCACTTCTCCAAAGAAAGAACACTATCGTGCAGACTCCGCATAGCACCGGTTGCAGCATTCAGCATATTTGGCGGTAGCATCGCCCTACCCGCCACATGCACCCTCCTCGAGATATCCTTAGGTGAAGGTGGCCCGTCCTGAGCACGGATCGAACTCGGTGCCGGCTGGCTCGCACCGGCGCCCTTGTTAGTCTTTCGTTTCCGTCCCTTCTTCTTGATCTCCTGTAATGGGACCGAGTTCTGCTCACAGACCACCTTCTTGAGCGTGTTGGGGCTGATAATATTTCGCACCTCAGCTATCTGAGGCTCGGTGAAGGGGGGAGCTAGAGGCGTGTCCTGAGAACTAAACGCCAGACGACGCCTGTTGCAATTGGATTTCTCCGCCGTACCAGCTAGATCGCGGTCGTCTTGGTTGGGTTCTTGAGAAAGAGGTCCGCAGAACTCGTCAGCGTACCCATGTTCGGCAAAGTACTTATCAACTTTGGTAAATGTACCGTCGTAGTTGTCATCGCCGTCCGGATCCTGTGCCATAGGGCTGTCCGAATCCTATGCCATAGGGATGTCCGGCAGGTCCGGTAGCGTTGCGGCGTTCTTGCCATGGCTTGGCGCCGGCACGACTAGCGGTCTTGTCTGTGGGGTGGTGTCCCCCGCCCCCAAACGAATCTAGCTCTTCAGCCAAAGCAGGGGCCAGTTTACGCAGGTGCTAAGGGTCATCTCATCTTCTTCATCGGCCCCAGCGGGTCGAATCGGAGGTAACAGCTCGTCGCAGCCTGGCAGCACCCGAACCACTTGAACCCTATACATTGTGGGTGGCATCGGATTACCGTGGAACATGGGTTTGCCCGATTGAACGATTCTGCCCTTGGCGACATCGACCAACTCGGCGCCCACGAAGTGCAGAAGAGTGCAAGGAACATCGGCGGTGTCCTGCAAAAACATGTACAGGGCGTCAGGGATGCCCAGTCAAAGGCAAGGAGATGAAGTCATCGGCCGAGAGGCTTAGTTACCGTGATGCCGTCGAGCTCGGCTAATGTTGAGGCACCGCCAACGGCGGGCGTGCAACTGACTAAGGGGGCGCTTGCTGGCGAGGTGCCAGCCGGCGTACACCCGGGCGCATTAAGCTCCAATGCCCGTGCCGGCGCCGGAGACACGAATACCGCCTCCGCCGGAGACACCAATGGCGCTGCCGCCAGAGACACCAATGGAGCCACCTGCGCGCTGTGCGAGTTGCTGGCCGTGAAGCTGGGAACCGGGGGAGGCCCCTGTTGGCCGCCCGCAATCCACGTCGTCAGCCCATGAATCAGCGTAGCCACCATGGCGTTGAGCGTCGTTCCAAGTTGTTGTTGCACTTGCTCTTGGACAAGCTCCGGAATCCGCGCCACTTGTGCCTTGAGTTCTTCAACCTCGCGCGTCTGGCTTTCCGAGCTGGTCTTTTTCTCCTTCCGCACACCAGCGGTATAGTATGACCCCCATTTTGTGGACAAGCCTTTGCCGGCCACACGACCAGCTGACGTCGGCTTGGTGAGCTTATCCTTGTTTTTCATTACATTCAACGCCCTATTTAAAGGGGTGTCGAAAGGGGAGCTCTTAGACGACCCCGCGCTACTACTTTCGGTGTCCTGCGAAAGGAACGTGAACCATTTAGAAATATTGGGGATTAATTAGAGTGCAACCATATGGAGCTAATTACGCGGGGGTGTATTCCTTACTAGAAGAAGCTCAAGCGCCCTGGTCTTCGGATCCGTGGTAAGCTCCTTTGTTATCGGGTCCTCCTTGTACCGGGCCCTAACATAGTTCCTGGTCTGCTTGTCACCGCTGTATTTCTCAAAGCGGGGCGGTAGGCCTTGCTCGGCACGCTCCGCGTCCTCCTTGTCCCATATAGGCTCCGCCACTCTGTAACCGCCGGGACCGAGTTTGTGTTCCCCTAAGTTCAACTCCCGCATTTCTTTCCCCCACTGACTTGATGCGGAGGTTGCACTACTCTCGCACTTGATCTTGAACTCCTTGTACTCATCTTCGCTCATCAAAGGATATTTCTCCTTGATCTTCTCATAACTATCACCTTTATCAATCATTCTCTTCACCGCGTTTTTCCAAGTAGACAGGGTCGTGCTCATCTTCGTGAGGGCGGCACTGTTCACTTTATTCCCTGAGAGGCATGTGTTTTCAAATTCGGCGGGGAACTTGTATCGTTCGTGCAGCTTCGTGAAGAGGAGGTTGCGCAAATTCCCTCGGTCCTTATGCCTAAGGTTCTCGGTGTTGATCGAGACGGCGCTCCGGAGAATGCACCCGAGCTGAACCGAGTACCCCTTGACTATATGTTTGGGCTCCGTTGGATTCCCGTCGAAGTCCACTTGAGTGAATTCCTCCTTGACGGTGCGGAGCGCATTCGGGCGCCGGTCCTTCTTTTGCTTCTTCGATTGGCTGCCATCTGTGTGTGCGCCGCCATCATCAGTGGTGGCATCCTCGGCGGCACCATCAGTGGTGTCATCCCCGACGCCACTAGGGGTTGTGTAATCAGGATCGGTGTCTTCTGTGGCGTCCTCATAGTGGTGAGGTTGTTCCTCCATCTCCTGGGACAGCTCCAAGAATGCTTGCCGCCCGAACCACCGGCCTCATCATTGTGGGCCATGTTTCGCTCTAAATAGGAAAAACGTTTGGTCAAAAAGTTGGTTCTTGTCAAGGAACAAGATCATGGTCTCATCATTTAGGGTTTGTCGACACCGAGGCACCCTAAAAGCCTAAGCATACATCATTTAGGTGTTCACCGACACCGAGTCATCCGGGGTAGCCAAGTTAAGTTTTCATCATTTACGGTTTATCGATGCCGAGGCACCCTAGGTTGGGCCCAATCACTTGGCACTAATCACTTGGCTCTATTGCCACCTATGTTGGGTTTATCATCTAGGGTTTATCGATGCTAAGGAGAATTCTAAGTTGGGCCTAATAACTTGGCTCTATTGCCACCTATGGTTTAATGCAGCAAGAATGGCAGGGCAGTTGATCCTACTTAACTAAGTACTAAGATACACCGGCCCATGCATTAGTCGCAAGTACCCCATATGTCCTATTTTTAGCAAAGTCATGCTAAAATTCACGGAAAATTTTAGCATGACCTTTGCTGAAAATAGGACATATGGAGTACCCGAATTTGTCGGAACGGAAGTTAATCGACATTCCGACAAACTCAAGGGCAACTCGGGGTACCTGCAAATTCATCACGACACAATGGTCGGAGACAAAACCCAGCAAACTAGCAAGATGATCATCATCTTTGCAAGACAGTAGCTCAAGTTTTTTACAGTAGCCTCTGAAGAAAACATCATTGCAACATTCAAGTTCACAGGATAAAAAATCATCCACATTCACCAACCCACATGAGCTGTAAACAGACTTAAAAAACCCACATGATGTTATAACTGTATACACTGAACATGATGATACCAAATGGGAAGGAAAATTGTATCACTCTAGATTAGTGTAGCCACTATCTAACAAAACCAGAATGTTAACAAAATTACACCATGATGATACCAATTTCTTGTAGCAGTACAACGAGTTCACACGATAAAAAAATCATCCACATTCACCAACCCAAACTAGTGGAGATACAGCAAACCAGAACCTCCCAGGTTTCTGCCATTTTATTTTTCCCACCGTATATGTTTTTTGACTCATGTCATGGTACTTGCTGTCAAACTAAGTATTTTCTTTCTACATAATCTGGGAAGTTTCCTTCTTACTGTCTCACTATCTTACTGTCTCACTACAAAAAACTAGTATGCTTAGTTGAGACTAATATGCTTAGTTGCATTATGACAGGCAAAAACTACAAATATTTGTGTTTTTAGTTGAGCAATGCAGCGACAGTGTGATAGGCAAGTTTTAGCTGGCAAAGTGTCACGATTCAGACAACAGAGCAGCTAAGCATAGCAAGTGGATAGTTTAGTCAGTATACTAGTACTCTTTAGAAAGCATGAGACATATATTACCTGGAGGAGACTTCGTCGGAGAGTTGCCTGTGAATTCAAAATACAATGAGATCAGCAAAGGACAGTAAGATATATACTGAAATTATCATAACAAAATGCCAGCTACTGCCATGGTCATCGGTCTAAAATCTTTCTGCACATTATTATTACTACTACTATAAGGAGCACAACTGTATGGCAGAGATTAGTAACAGCTAGCAACTATATATCACAACAAAAATAATTTCATTACTTTTGAAGTCTCGGTTTACAAGAAGAATCACAGTTTCAGTTCTTACAACCAAAGAGCCAAGCGATAACTGGACAACTTCCATCCAGCACCAGTACTTCAATGACTTGCAGATAACTAGAGTCAACAACCAAAGTAACTAAACCTAAGAGGAGGTGAAGCTATATTGCTGCTTTCAAAATCTCAGGTTGCAAGAGCAGCACAAATTCAGTGACCACCAATGAGACAACAAAGCATTGGCAAACCAGGTTAATGATCATCACAACGGCAATGCTCAGTGACAACACGCAATTAAACGGGGCCATTGAACAATCTGGTGGGTACTGCACCTAACTTAGAAGTACACCCTTGTGGGTGGATCAATCACCTATCTAGAATCTGTGTGTATTACTAAAAGTAACAATCGCATGGCAGAGATTATAGTGATAATTACAACTCAGCAGAAATGAATCATTACTTTCAAAGTCCCAGTTTAGCAAAAAGCATCAGAAATTCAGTTCTGGAATCATTCAGCAACTTCCATCCATCACTAAAAGCATCACGAATAGACCAAACCAGACTAAACAGACTCAGGCAGCGGCAATCTAAGACGAAGTGACTTGGTGACGACCCTGGTGCCCTCGGAGACGGCGTGAGCTCGCCGGGGAAGACGAGGCAGCAGTCATGGCCGGGCGGATGGAACAAACCTAGACGACCAGGGGAAAGAGGGGGAGACGAGGCGAGGGCTTACCACCGGGAAGAAGCCCATTATGGCGGAGGAGGTACGCCGAGAAGATTATCACCTGCTGGCTAGCGCGCCAGCGTCGGGGAGAGGCGGGCGGGTTCGGGTGGCGTGAGCAAGGAGGTTGGTCAGTGCGGCGGTCCTCGATCTACGGTGGTGGTCCTCCTCGATCTGCGGCGGCGGTCCTCCCGGCCCGAGAGTCACTTGGCAGCAGCAGCTTCCCAGCCCGTCGGGGCACTCCTCCCTGGTCCGGACTGGCCACGCTGCTCGGGGACGGCGAAGGAGGCGAGGGGGCGGCGAGGGGGACGGCGAACACGGGGGGCAGCGGGTGAGATCGATGAGGCAGGGGAGAGATTAGAGAGATTGGGGATTTAGTGTGGGGGGAAGCTTTCTAATGGCGCACCACCACCTCGTGCGCCATAAGTACGACTATTCTAATGGCGCACCACCCCTCGGTGCGCCATTAGAATTTTGTTTTAATCTAACCCACCAGCCATATCTACAACCTAACCCTATCTACAACAGAACCCACCCACTAGCCTGATTGGTCAGCACGCAACAAACACACCAGGAGGTCCTGAGTTCGATTCCTAGGCTCCCCAATATTTTTTATGCATTTTAAATGCTGTTTTTTATATTTATTTGTGTTTAAATATGTTCAAACATGTTTAAATCATAACAATAATATTTTTTATAAAAACAGTAATAATTTTTTTAAATATGTTCAAATTTGTTACTTGAATATATCATCGGCGGCGGCGGTGGAGCGGGGGAGGGTGCGGGGGGTGCCCGTTGGCGGCGGTGGAGCGGGGGAGGGTGCGGGGGGGCGGGTGCTCGTCGGCGGCGGTGGAGCGGGGGAGGGTTGCGGTGGGTCGTCGACGGCGGTGGAGCTACCGGGGGAGGGTGCGACTGGGATCGAGATGGAGGGGGATCGAGATCAAGTGTCCTCATGAATTCAAAAAGTGCCCATGAAATTTAAAAATATTCATGATATCAAAAAGTGCCCATGAAATACAATCGAGAAATGAAGACTACGATTTAAATACAATCGATCTTAGCTAGCTATCTGTTCGCAATCTTCTTGCCCTTATTTTTCGCAAATGGAGTTCTTCTGTGGAACGGACGTCCTTTAGGTAGGGTGGTCATGCTTCTTCTTGTGGTGTGTGCTGCTACTTCATCGTCGTCAGCATGTTCGATCTTCGGGTCGCCGTACTTGTCGAAGTCTTGCTCATTGGCTACTCCATCCATTCCGATGATCTTCCTTTTGCCTCTCCTCACGACAACACGACTGGGCTTTGACGGGTCGGTAATAAAGAAGCATTGGTCCACTTGGGAAGCCAGTACCCATGGCTCATTTTTCGCGGTGACGTATGCGCCCGCAGTCTTGGATTTGGCTTCGGGTATAACCATGGTGGTGAAATACCGGTCTTTTTTTAGGACGCTCTTGGCCCATCTGACACGGAACATCGGGACCTTCTCTCCAGCGTAGCTCAGCTCCCAGATCTCCTCGATCCTTCCGTAGTATCTGTCCTTGTTGTTGCCGATGTAGGATTCCATCGTTACCACGGAGTTCTGATAACCATCACTCTTCATGTCCTTGTCCTCGGTGTAGAATGTGTGGCTGTTGATATCGTACGCCTCATAGGTCATCAGGTTGTGCTCGGCGCCCTGTGACAAGGCGAATATGAGTTGTTCTTTCGCGGAAGAATCTTCATGTAAAGGGTACGATAGAAGCTTCTGCTTGAACCAACGCGTGAAACATGAGTTGTGCTCTTTGAGTATATCTCCGTCCGTCTACTGTTGGCCTCGGTCATTGTACGTCTTCTCAATAAAGGTTTTGTGCTCTACCACCCAAGGATCGACCACGTCTATGTGTTGTAGCGCAACTAGATTTGCTCTTTCAAAGTCGGCGAGTCGACCCTCGAAGTCGACATGCATTTTGCAGCGACCCTCACGGTGACCCCATCCAGCGAGCCTGCCGAGGTGCCTGTTGACGGGCAGACCAACGGGGTTCTCGATGCCTAGATAATTCGTGCAGTAGGAGATGCACTCTTCGGTCAGAAAGCCCCTGGCTATACTTCCCTCTGGACGTGACATGTTGCGAACGTATCCTTTGATGACACCATTCATCCTTTCGAACGGCATCATGCTGTGCAGGAACGTCGGCCCGAGTTGGATGATATCCTCCACGATATGGACCGGCAGATGCACCATAACGTCGAAGAATGCGGGCAGGAAGTACATCTCAAGCTCGCATAGTATCACCACGATCTCTTCCTGTAGCCTTCTAAGTTGTCTCATGCCAATCGACTTCCGAGAGATGATGTCGAAAAAGTTGCATAGGCCAAATAGCGTTTCACGGACGTGCGCGTCCATGATCCCACAGATTGCAACTGGAAGTATCTGCATCATCAGCACGTGACAGTCGTGAGACTTCATCCCGCTAAACTTCTGTTTCGCTGGGTCTAGGTATCTGCTTATCTTCCCCGCGTAACCGTAAGGAAGTTTTACTCCTAGGAGGCAGGTGAAAAACTGCTCGATCTCCTCCTGACTTAGAGTGAAGCATGCGGGAGGGTAGTCATTTCCGGTCTTCTTGGCCTTTTTGCCTTTGCGATGACTTTCTGTGTCCTGCTTCGCCTCATCATCATCATCATCATCATCATCATCATCATCATCATCATTAGCGTGAAGCTCCTGCCTGATGCCCATTGATTTCAAGTCTGCCCTTGCTTTCGGCCCATCTTTGGTCCTCTCTGGCATGTTGAGCAGGGTACCAAGCAGACTCTCGCACACGTTCTTCGTGATATGCATGACATCAAGGCTGTGAGGCACACGGTGGATCTTCCAGTACGGCAAGTCCCAGAAAACAGACCTCATTTTCCATACCTTCAGCAGCGGCTCTGGCGCCTTTCGCTTCTTTCCTGGCTCTGGCGCCTTTTGCTTCTTTCCCGGCAGTGGGCAGTCTTTCCAATTTTTCAACAGCTCGTCTATTTCCTCGCCGCTCCTCGTACACGGGTGTTTTCGGGGTTCGGTTTCACCATCGAACAGATCCTTGCGTTTCCTCCATGGGTCATCATCACGAAGCCACCTTCGATGTCCCATGAACACGGTTTTCGAAGACCCGGGATCTCTATCTAGCTGGCGATACGTTGTGTCATCCGTGCACCTTACGCATCCAGAAAATCCGTGGACTACCTGCCCCGCGAGATATCCATAACCGAGATAGTCGTGCACCGTCGTGAGCAGTGCGGCTCTCATAGGGAAATATTCTTTCTCTGCGGCGTCCCACGTATTGGCTGGCATTTTCCACAGCGTGTCTAGCTCCTCCTTCAGCAGCCCCAGATACAGATTGATGTCGTTCCCTGGTTGTTTCGGCCCTTCAATTAGCATACTCATGTGAATGTACTTCCTCTTCATGCACAACCAGGGGGGAAGGTTGTACATCCACACAACCACAGGCCAGGTGCTATGTGTGCTTATTTGGCTGCCAAACGGATTGACTCCATCGGTGCTCATGCCCAGCACGATGTTCCTTGGATCCTTCCCAAATTCTGGGTATTCAAAGTTCAACGCTTGCCACTGGCTCGCATCCTTAGGGTGACTCAGCATCTTGTCTTTCTTATTTATCTCCGGATCATTTCCGTCATCTTCCCGCTTCTTCTCCTCCCTATCCGCGTGCCAACGCAGGAGCTTTGCTACCTTGGGGTCCGCAAAATACCGCTGCAGACGAGGAGTGATTGAAAAGTACCACACCAATTTTCGATGAGCTTTCTTCCTCTTCTTGTATCAAGTGACGCCGCACACCGGACATATGGTAGACTCCGCGTGCTCGTCCCGATAAATGATACAACTGTTCATGCACACATGGTATTTCACGTGCGGTAAATCCAGAGGACACACGATTTTCTTCGCCTCCTCGAAACTGGTCGGGCACTTGTTCCCCTTGGGAAGACGTTCGTGCCAGAATGACATGTTCTCGTCGAAGCATGCGTCGGTCATTTTGTGTTTTACCTTCATCTCCAGAGCCATGAGCGTTACTTTCAGGCGGGTATCCTCGGGCCTGCATCCTTCATACAATGGAGTAACCGCATCTATCTCCAGTTGATCCAGCTTGGCTTTCTCTCGGGCGGCATCTCTTGCGTTATCCGTCTGCTTGAGAAGCAGCTCTTGAATATGAGGGTCCTGCACCCAGCCTCCATCGTCATCTGCTCCGGCATCTTCATCTTCATGATCATGCCCTTCATCTTGATCTTCCTCATCATCATGTACGACATCTTCTACATGATGACTGTGTACAGCATCACCATCGTGATCATGTCCTGGAGATTCTTCGTCTTCTCGCACGCCCTCGCCGCGGTGGTACTTGTCTTGTTGCCCTTCCTCATTTCTTGCCCGGCCCCCATGGACGACTTCATAGTCATCTTCATCACCTTGCCACTGATAGCCATCCATGAAACCACACAAGAGCAGGTGGTCCCGCACCTACCCGGAATCCGGGTCCGCAATAAGGCTCTTCAGCTTGCATCTTCGACACGGACATCTTATCTCCGTTTCGTTCTTTTGAAGCATCTCGGCCTTCGCGGAGCTCAAAAACCTATTCACGATGCCTTCAGTCATCTTGCGGACCATGGTCGCCTGCGGGGTAGAGCAAAACGATATTTTAGAACCAAGAAAAAAATTTGGCATGACCTTCCCTAAAAATAGGACGAAAAAGAATGCATAGTGCCAAAATTCTCGCCGAAACGGAAATGAATCAAAACATTCCGGCAAAATATTGGCAACTATCGCATTTCAAATACCGGTACCTTCAAACACAAACATATATGCAACACCACAAACACATGCAACACCACAAACATACATAGATCTAGCTAGGCCACAAAAAGTGCATGTGCACGTTGTTGGAGCGAGCTAGGGAGAAAAAAAGTAGATCTACATCATGAAGATAGCTTTCCCCTTACTTACCTATCAAAAAAAGGTAATTTCACCACTTAATTTTGATGAATCTATGGTGAAAATGAGGTGAGGAGGAGGAGATGGCCGAAAGCTTGGAGAAGGACGTGGAGGGAATGAAGTGGGGAAAGTGAGTGGGTAGGTGTGGGGCTGTCCAAAATATCTTGTTGGGGTCCCAGGTTACAAATGACGCACCACCAGCAAATGCACCATTAGTAACCCTGGTTACTAATGGCGCACCTGCAGGTGGTGCGCCATTAGTAGTTTTGCAAAAAAGGAAAAAAATATACTAATGGCGCACCGGGTAATCGTGCGCCATTACTAGTTTAAACTAGTAATAGCACACTGTGAAACGATGCGCAATTAGTAGTTTTGCAAAAAAAAGAATAAAAAAAATTTACAGTAATGGCGCAATGTCTGCTTGGTGCGCCATTACTACTTAGAACTAGTAATGGCGCACTTCGACCTGATGCGCCATTAGTATGTATGGAAAAATGGAAAAAAAATTAATACTAGTGGCGCACCCTGTTTCTGGTGCGCCATTAGTGTCTTCCACACTAATGGCGTATCACCAACCGGTGCGCCATTAGTATATAGTAGTGGCGCACTGCTTCCATGGTGCGCCATTAGTATCAATCCTATCTATATCCCTTTTCCTAGTAGTGGACCGTCCAAACTCCGGGAACCTTCCGATTAGTACATCACTTTTCGGATCTATTTTCTGCGTGAAAACGAATCCAACCCGAGTTCATCTTTTTTATGAACGGGATTTTGGACATCCCTTTTGAAGGAAGTTTTGTATGGGGTATTGTGTTTTGTTCCCGAACACACCCCACTAACTTTAAGATCTTTTGAACATGATCTTCAACATCATGCTGGTGTCAAACCAGTCCGGCAATATTACTCCACGGCTGCCGACCTGCGCTAGACACGTCGTCACTTTAGCCGAGCTCAACTTCTTCGGATCATCATCTCGGCAAGCCGAACAAGAGTCCGGCATCGCGAAGGATAAATCATCATCAACATAGCCGCCCCATGGATTACACGGAGCGGGCATACCGGCATCGCCGCACGGTCGCTTCATCAAGCCGGCATCGACCACGTCACGACCTGCATCGACAGGGCCTCACTATTGCTTCTTCAAGCTAGTGTCCATCACGCCGACCTACTTCAACTCATCGGCTGACGTCAAGGCTTCGACATCTCGGCTGGACCGGGGGCTTCGCCATCTCTTCATCAACCTACTCCGAACGCTTCGGCGTCACTAGCCGACCAGCTCCGTCACATTAGCTGGGCCGAGGGCTTTGCCTCGGCGAGTCAACCTTTACCAGCATTGCCATGCCGTCGTTTTATTGCCCATCAGGCAATGGGTGTGCGGAGCGAGTACCAATTTTGGGAATCACCTTCCTTCGGATTGCTACAACAAATAAACCAGGTGCTATTAATCCCAGTATTTTTTGCTTGTTTGGGTTCATTTTTCCCAAGGAATTATTACTCTGGTTTGTCCATGATATGTACACAGGTCTATCAAATGGTGATCGCATTAACGACGGTCGCGTGGTGGTTCGATCAGTTTCTGTACATAGTCCGGTGAACGCCGCATCCGGAGCTCGGACCGACCTGTGAATTCAGGCTTTGCCACGCCTTTACTACACCACGCCGACGGCCTGCATCGACACTGACTTCGGCGCCAGGCCATATTTCTTCTATTCCTCACTTTGCATAAATTATTTATTATGCAACTTTTTTTTAATTATCATTATTACTATTATCTCCGGTTTGCACTATTTTTTGTGCACAGGAAAATGATCCGGGGACTTCGGCGTCACTCTGCCGGTCTGCATTGACCGTGCTATGTCACCACTTCGGCGTGTCGAGCTCTCTGCTCCGCCACCTCGGGACCGGCTTGGGGGATGGAACCTTGCCCCGCATCAAGCTCGGACCGCGTCATCAATACCGAACACATTAACCAGCTAAGTCGCTTTAATGCTCAAAGCTTTAATTTCTAACTTGTGTTCGGTTCGACCAAGAATTATACTTTTTTGGAAAAAAGTTGCTTGTAAAAAATTTCCTTGTCCAAACTTTGTTTGTGACGCATAAATTCAAATACCCCGTTTACTTGGGGGCTTCCTTTATGAAGCTTTTCCTCTTGCATGTGATTATACTTGTACGGCTTTGTTCCTTGTTCGTGTATTACGCCACAATATGCACCATATTGACTTAAGCGATTTGCAAGCTGGGTTGCCTCGCTCCTGTGTTTACCCCTACGTTCCCGATTGTTCGGCTAGGGAGTAAAGGGAGCACCTCTACGATTGTCACGATCAGGTCACCCGAGCCGGACCTCAGACTAGGTGAAGCCGAAAGCTAGCGCTCTTATTGTTTTCAATGATGGTCGGCACACAACGGAACTCATGAGTACAAAAAATCTATTGCACAAGTCTCATAATAACAATGAGCACCGAAGAAAGGTATCGGTGGGGGTACTATTTTCTTTGAAGATGCTTCTTACACTTTGCAGTAATATAGCATAAGTTCCCTGAGCGCGCTTTGTCTGTTACAGCCTTATGGCCTGATTGCCTGGTTATTGGAAACACCGTCGATATTCTCGACAGATGGAGTACATAACACTTTTCGGTCCTTGACCGAAGAGGGAGAAGCCGACGGTCGGTTAAGACGCATTTAAAGTTCGGTTGAACATAGATATGATATAAGTACTTCGGTACATCGAATCATTCTTTTACTCAAGTCACTTGGGGGCTCTTAAGTTTATTTGAGCCGTTTTATAATAAGTGTTCTTCTTCTTAGTCGTTGCAAAGTTTTATTATTATTATTTATCACTCGTTTTTTCGACGCGAGTGTGCGGTCACTAGCCGGGGAGCCTAATTTCTCTCTCAAAGCCGCTAGAGTTTAGTTTGCTAAACTGGCCTAATGAGAAGAACTCCGCCCTCGGGGTAGGAGGTTGAAGCTGTAGGCTGACCCGCTCGAAGTTTTGAGATAGGATGTATCATGTTAAAGCATGACAGAGGCACTTCTTTTTTCTAAGACCAATTTTCAAATTGGCACTGAACACTTGATCTTGTTCGGACGTCATGTTTTTACTGACGTTTCTTGGTTTTCCAAGCTTTTTGGCACTTTTAAACTATTTGTGCTTTTCCAGCATTAGTCTCGCAGTGCAACGCCGGCCACCTTTAGGGATTCGGCAAAAACATTCTCAGATATTGCTATATATGCATCGGTTTCGAATTGTGTCTTTGGTCAATAGTTGGGTTGCCCGGCTCCTGCACTTGCTTCCAACGTTCCATTTTGTTCGGCTAGGCGCGCAAAGGGAGAACCACTGTGATTGTGCTTCCAGCTCACATGGTTAAGCACCTCAGTGGAGAAAACCGAAAACTGACTGTCACAATAAGTGTAAACTGGTCAGCGATCCGATGACTATGTTAAATGACGGGCCGTTCATAACATTGGCCGAAGTGTTTACGGCTTGACCCCGACTGTCGCCAAACACTACCGGGGGCTATTAACTGGCCTCCCAAACTAAATCCTTGATATTTTGCTCTTACATTAGAGCTGAGGTTTAATGATCATGCTTAGCATGACAACCCAAAGAAAGGAACCGATAGCGGGACTATTTTCTTTGGAAGACATTTCTTCTGTTAAACAGTAATATAACTCTCTGTGTACCTTTGTTTATAAAACCGTATGGCCAGATTGCCTTGTTTGTTGTAAATCTTTGCCCTCATAAAGGTTTTATAAAGTAGGACAAACACTCCTCGGCTACTAGCCGAGGAGGTGGAAGCCGATGGTCGGTTAACAAAGTTTTGTACAATGTGGATCTGAGCATTAATGACGTAAAGTACTTGGATACATAGAGTCATTACACATAATTTGTGATTTTACTATGGATATTGATCTTTAATTCGGCCACCCGTGCCCGCATTAAGGCTCGGGGGCTACTGGGCTTCGGGCTTATTATTTACAAATATTAAAGGGGCACATCGATCCCCTGATCTGGTGTTGCCACCCGACCAGTGTCTCGGGGGCTACTGCATTGCTTGTCCAATGCAGAAAAATTTATGTGCAACATAGTTTCCAAGGAGATTTTGATCCTCCGGTTGGTCGGCCGCACCCAACCTGAGTCTCGAGGACTGAGCACGCCGCTTTTAGTGTCCCAAAGTATTCTGCCGAGCTTGGACTTGATCCTTAGGCCGATTTTGCAAATCAACCTGAGTCTCAGCGGCTACTAGGATCAGCGGTCTTGCGTCATCCTTCAGGTGCATCTCGGGTTTTAGACCGATACACACCTTGAGGGCTACTGGCTATATATCTCGGCAGAGAATAAATTGCACCAACAAAAAATATTCACAAAAATCGGCCCACATTCGGGGTGGTGCAGCACCTCGGAAGCAGTCCGTCATAAAGCTCGGGCGCTAGTGGCTGGCTCCATAGAGGGCATTTCCGGTGTTAAGCTCGGCTAAACTCCTTCAAATTTTTTTGAACCAAGGTGATATGACACCTCGGATATAGTCCGGCGTTGGAGCTCGGATACATTCCGGCGTTAGAGTTGGGAAGCGGTCCGGCATTGCCGCTCGGCTGCAAAAGATACCTCGAATACAGTCCGGCGTTAGAGCTCGGACGCAAGAGGACACTACCTCCCGGGAACACCTTCAAACCCGAGGTGTGGCATAAAAATAATAAGGCATTGATAAAGGCCGGAAACTTAAAGGGGCTCCTCGGATACCCGGCGTATAAACTTGTCGAATGCATTTCAGCGATCCTCAAGATCGAAGATGAGAAGATTTGTTGAACCAGTTTTCAAGACCGACGACCGAAGATGAAGAACAGTTCGGAAGAATCGAGGAGCGTCCCTAACTTGAAGACCGGTTTAGGGGGCTACTGACGGTGTCCTGGACTAGGGGGTACTCACCATGTCGTCTCCCGATCTATTAGATTGGGACGAGGCCCCCCATGGCCGTATACTCATGGGCCAGTTCGGACAGCTGCCACATACAAGGAAGATTCCACAAAGACTTGGCGATCAAGACAAGGACTTCTCCCCACCGGCGTATTTGGCTAGGACTCTTGTTAACCTAGGCCTCTGGTGCATTATATAAACCAGGGCCAGGCTAGTCGATAGAATATACAACATACAGAACAACAATCATACCATAGGCTAGCTTCTAGGGTTTAGCCTCTCTGATCTCGTGGTAGATCTACTCTTGTACTACCCATATCATCAATATCAATCAAGCAGGACGTAGGGTTTTACCTCCATCAAGAGGGCCCGAACCTGGGTAAAACATCGTGTCCCCTGCCTCCTGTTACCATCCGCCTTAGACGCACAGTTCGGGACCCCCTACCCGAGATCCGTCGGTTTTGACACCGACACCCCCCATGGCATAGGTCACACCAAAAATACTTTTCTGCCGCCGCAAGCCTCTTTTCCTGTGAGATCCCATCTTGGGGCCTTTTCCGGCACTCCGCCAGAGGGGGGATTCGATCACGGAGGACCTCTACACCAACCTTTCTGCCCTTTCGATGATGTGTGAGTAGTTTAGCACAGACCTACGGGTCCATAGCTAGTAGCTAGATGGATTCTTCTCTCTCTTTGATCTTCAATACAATGTTCTCCTCGATGTTCTTGGAGATCTATTCAATGTAATCTTCTTTTGCGGCACATTTGTTGAGATCAGATGAAATGTGGATTTATGATCAGATTATCTATGAATATTATTTGAGTCTTCTCTAAACTCTTTTATGCATGATTATGATATCTTTGTATTTCTCTTCGAACTATCGATTTGGTTTGGCCAACTAGATTGGTTTTTTCTTGCAATGGGAGAGGTGCTTAGTTTTGGGTTCAACCTTGCGGTGTCCTCACCTAGTGACAGAAAGGGTAGCGAGCCATGTATTGTATTGTTGCCATCAAGGATAAAAATATGGGGTTTATATCATATTGCTTGAGTTTATCCCTCTACATCATGGCATCTTACTTAAAGCGTTACTCCGTTCTTGTTAACTTAATTCACTAGATGCATGCTGGATAGCAGTTGATGTGTGGAGTAATATTAGTAGATGCAGGCAGGAGTCAGTCTACTTGTCACGGACATGATGCCTATATTCATGATCATTTCCTTAGATGTCTTCATAATTATGTGTTTTTCTATCAATTTCTCAATAGTAATTTGTTTACCCACTGTATGTTTTTTCAAGAGAGAAGCCTCTAGTGAAACCTATGGCCCCCGGGTCTACTTTCCATCATATATTTTCATATCAATAAAAACAAAAAATACCTTTCTGTAATTTATTTGTATTTACTTTATTTTTCTCTTTTATTTATCTTTTATACCTATCTGTATTAGATCTCACTCTTGTTCGTGACCGTGAAGCGTTTGACAACCCCTTTTCGCGCTGTGTGAAAGTGTTTGTTAGTTTGTGCAGGTGCATATATTGGAGACTTGATTGTGCCTCCTACTGGATTGATACCTTGGTTCTTAACTGAGGAAATACTTATCTCTACTTTGCTGCATCACCCTTTTCTCTTCAAGGGAAAAATCAACGCAAGCTCATGAAGTAGCAATGCTTCACTTGTATTATTTTGAGAGTTGATAAATTTTGAAGAAAATATTTGCACTATACATTTTTTAGAGTTGATAATAGTAATGGTAATTTGCACAAGATATGATTTTGGTCCCAAAAGTCATGAATATTCAAGAGGAATATAGTAAAAGTTTTCATGAAAGATCATTGGATATGATAAGTTTGATTCCTTGCAATAGTTTTGCGATATGGAGATGATAATATGTGAGTCATGTGATGACCCACAAGTATAGGGGATCTATCGTAGTCCTTTTGATAAGTAAGATTGTCGAACCCAGCGAGGAGCAGAAGGAAATGACAAGCGGTTTTCAGCAAGGTATTTTCTGCAAGCACTGAAATTATCGGTAACATATAGTTTTGTGATAAGATAATCGTAATGGGTAACAAGTAACTAGTGTAACAAAGGTGTAGCAAGGTGGCCCAATACTTTTTTTAGCAAAGGATAAGTCTCGACGAACTCTTATATAAAGCAAAGCGCTCCCGAGGACACATGGGAATTGTTGTCAAGTTAGTTTTCATCATGCTCATATGATTCGCATTCGTTACTTTGATAATTTTATATGTGGGTGGACCAGTGTTTCGGTTCTATCCTTACTTGGACAAACCTCCCACTTTTGATTAACCCCTATTGCAAGCATCCGCAACTATGAAAGAAGAATTAAGATAAATCTAACCATTGCATGAAACATGTGGATCCAAATCAGCCCCTTACGAAGCAACGCATAAACTAGGGTTTAAGCTTCTGTCACTCTAGCAACCCATCTTCTACTTATGACTTCCCAATGCATTCCCCTAGGCCCAAATCATGGTGAAGTGTCATGTAGTCAACGTTCACATAACACCACTAGAGGAAAGACAACATACATCTCATCAAAATATCAAACGAATACCAAAATCACATGATTACTTATGACAAGACTTCTCCCATGTCCTCAGGAACAAACAAAACTACTCGCAAAGCATTTTCATGTTCATAATCAGAGGGTTTTGAATAGCATTAAGGATCTATACATGTGGTCTTCCACCGAAGAAACCAACTAGCATCAACTACAAGGAGTAATCAACAGTACTAGCAACCCACAGGTACTAATTTGAGGTTTTGAGACAAAGATCAGAAACAGGAGATGAACTAGGGTTTGAGAGGAGATGGTGCTGGTACAGATGTTAATGGATATTGACCCCCTCTCGGTGAGAGGATCGTTGGTGATGACGATGGCTTCGATTTCCCCCTCCCGGAGGGAAGTTTCCCCGGCAGAACAGCTCCACCTGAGCCCTAGATTGGTTCTGCCCAAGTTCCGCCTCGAGACGGTGGTGCTTCATACCAAAAGCTTTCTTCTTATTTTTTTCTAGGTCAAAACACACTATATAGCAGAAGATGGGCACCGGAGGCCTGCCAGGTGGCCCACAAGACAGGGGTGCGCCCCCAAGCTTGTGGCCACCTGGTGGGTCCCTCTTTGGTATTTGTTTGCCCAATATTTTTTATATATTCCAAAATAATTCTCTGTAATTTTTCATGACTTTTGGAGTTGTGCAGAATAGATCTCTCAGATTTGCTCCTTTCCGGTCCAGAATTCCAGTTGCCGACATTCTCCCTCTTTGTGTAAACCTTGTAAAATAAGAGAGAAAAGGCATAAGTATTGTACCATAATGTGTAATAACAGCCCATAATGCAATAAATATCAATATAAAAGCATGATACAAAATGGACGTATCATCATGTTAGTGAGTAATTATGGTTTAGTAAGAATATTGATGTGAAGATTTGTCATTCCCTATGCAAGCACGTAAAGTCAATAGTTATGCAACGAAGTTATATCCTACTTATGGTGCATTATTCGTGTTAGCTATGTTCAATGCATGTTTATGACCGTTTTTGTTTTTTTGGTTGGTCGCTTCTCAATCTATCTGCTAGCATTCATTTGTACTAAGCGGGAATGCTGCTTGTGCATCCAATTCCTTAAACCCAAAGTTGTGCTAAATGAGTCCACCATACCAACCTATATGCGGTATTTCCTTGCCGTTCTAAGTAAATTTGCATGTGCCAACTCTAATTTTTCAAAATAATTTCCCGTTTTGTGTGCCTGTTCCGCTCATGAGGCGGCAGGGGGTGGCCAATATTTTCGCTAGGTGGGTTATTCTCATGATGAGTGTTTATTCACTTGTCATTGCACGAGAGTGTGGCACGTGATAGGGATGCCCAGTCCCGAAATAAAAATAATAATATGATGATAATAATAAATTCCTTGGAAAGTGTCGGTATGGAAGGCACCCGTGGATATGGCTAGCCATGGAGTGTGAAAGAATGGTGGAAAGGAAGTAAACTTCATTTTATGTTTGGGAACCACCTATAAAGTGTCTATCATGGAAGATATTGGGAATTATCAATCGTTTTCGTTGATAGGAAAAGCATGCCGCTCAAAATAATTCATCTCTCAATTTAAGCCTTGAGCGATGGCACCTCTGCACATCTCTACTTCTCTCTACGAAGGGCCTATCTATTTACTTTTATGCATTTTTATTTTTATTTTGGTCTCCATCTTCTCTTACAAAGCACCAACTAGATAACACTATTGTCATACTTGTGCATTAGGTGTACCTAATTTTGAGTGTGTTTAATGAATGGATCAATGATTAAGCATAATGGGCTAGGGATAACTTTCTTTAGCATTGATATTTTGAAAGACATGGCTGCTTGTTAGTATGCTTTAGTATTGATGTCTTCATGTCAAACTATAGACTATTTCTTTGAATCATTCAAGTCCAAATGTCCATGCCACAATATAAAATATTATATGATGAATATGATACGTAGCATTCCACATCAAAAATTCTATTTTTATCATTTACCTACTCGAGGACGAGCAGGAATTAAGCTTGGGGATGCTTGATACGTCTGCAACGCAACTACAATTTTTTATTGTTCCATGCTATTATATACATTTGCAAGCAACTATATATCATTTTTGGGACTAACCTATTAACTTAGTGCACAATGCCAGTTTTTTCCCTATTTTTGCTTTTTTCATAATATCAGTACCAAACGAAGCCCACATGCCACGAAACTTTTTGGTGATTTTTTTGGACATAAGAGACCCTGGAAGTTTCGGGAGGGGACGAGAAGATGGAGCAGTGGCCCATGAGACATTAGGGTGCACTCAAGGGGTAGGGCGCGCCCTGGTGGCTCGTGGGGCCCCATGTAGCTCCATTTGACCTAACTCCGCCTCTATAAATTCTCGAAAATTGAGAAACCAACAAAGGAGTCCACGAAATACTTTTTTCGGCGCCGCAAGTTCTAGTTCTCGAGAGATCCCATCTGGAGGCCTTTTCGTGCAATCTGCTAGAGGGGGGATCAATCATAGAGGGGCTTTACATCAACCTTTCTACCCTTCCGATGATGCGTGAGTAGTTTACCACAGACCTACGAGTCCATAGTTAGTAGCTAGATGGCTTCTTCTCTCTATTTGACCTTCAATACAATGTTCTCCTTGATGATCCTGGAGTTCTATCTGATGTAATCACTTTTCTTGCGGTGTGTTTGTTGGGATTCGATGGATTGTGAATTTATGATTAGATTATCCATGAATATTATTTGAGTTTTCTTTGAACTCTTCTATGCATGATTATTATAGCTTTGTATTTCCCTCCGATCTATTGATTTGATTTGGCCAACTAGATTGATTTATCTTGCAATGGGAAAGGTCCTTTGTAATGGGTTCGATCTTGCGGTGCTCAATCCTAGTGACAGAAGGGGACATGACACATATGTACCATTGCCATTATGGGTAAAAAGATGGTGTTTATTCATGTGTGATTTTACTTTGTCTACATTATGTCATCTTGCTTAAGACGTTACTCCGTTCTTTATGAGCTTAATACTCTAGATGCATGCTAGATAGCGGTCGATGTGTGGAGTAATAGTAGTAGATGCAGGAAGGAGTCGGTCTACTTGTCTCGGACATGATGCCTATATACAACATCATTGCCTTGGATATCGTCATGATTATTTGCTTTTCTGTCAATTGCCCAACAGTAATTTGTTTACCCACCGTATGCTATTTTCAAGAGAGAAGCCTCTAGTGAAAACTATGGCCCCCGGGTCTACTTTATCATATATTAAAAATCCTAAAAATACCTTCTTGCATTTTTCTTTTATTTATTTTCTTTCTTATTTTTGTTCGATCTATCTATATACCACCATACAATTTAATCTTGCAATTAACCGTCAAGGGATTGACAACCCCTTGTTTGCGTTGGGTCCAAGGATTTGTTATTTTGTGTGTAGGTGTTGTTAATAAATTGTTGTGTGATTCTCCTACTGGATTGATAACCTTGGTTTCATAACTCAGGAAAATAGTTATCTCTACTGTACTGCATCATCCCCTCCTCTTCGGGGAAATCCCAACGCAGCTCACAAGTAACATACACTCCCTCAAACATGTAACTAGCAGTTGCACCCAGTTGTTGGACATGTAACATGCGCGATATCAGTCGACATGCGGTTGCAGTTGCATGCAATTGACAGACATGCAAATATAGTTGCATGAGCTCCATGGACATGCAACTGCAATTACACGGCTTTGCGCGGACATATGTGTGTGACTACGCACATTGCTGGACATGCAACTATAGTTCTGTGTTGGTGCAAAAGCATGAAACAAAAGTGGTGCGCGACTGGCATGCCATTATAGTCAATAGAAACATGAACTCAATCAAACGGATAAAAATAACAAGCCCCCTTTCCTCCTTAAGAAAAGTCTCCTTCCTCATCTGCCAGTGCGGCCAGTGAGAGGGACCCCATTCTCGTTTTTTTTTATGTTCAACGTTTTGGTTGAGGTTGTTTCATGGTGGCAATGTCCCTCAGTAGTAGTAATGTCTCCCACATCCGATCCGCACCCCGATGGTGCGATAGCATCGTCGGAGGATATGTGGGGGTGTGATGACCCACAAGTATAGGGGATGAATCGTAGTCCTTTCAATAAGTAAGAGTGTCGAACCCAACGAGGAGCAAAAGGAAATGACAAGCGGTTTTCAGCAAGGTATTTTCTGCAAGCACTAAAATTGTCGGTAACAAATAGTTTGATAGGAAGATAATTTGTAACAAGTGACAAGTAGAAATAGGTGCAACAAGGTAGCCCAATCCTTTTTGTAGCAAAGGACATGCCATAACAGTCTCTTATAATAAGTAAAGAGTTCTTGAGGACACGCGGGGATTTAATTTCATCTAGTCACTTTCATCATGTTTGTTTGATTTGCGTTCGTTGCCTTGATAATTTTATATGTGGGTGGACCGATGCTTGGGTGCCATTATTAATTGAACAAACCTCCCTCTTATGATTACCCCCTCATGCAAGCATCTGCGACTACAAAAGAAGAATTAAGATAAATCTAACCATAGCATGAAACATATGGATCCAAATCAGCCCCATACAGAATAGCGCATAAACTAGGGTTTAAGCTTATGTTACTCTAGCAACCCATCATCTAATTACTACTCCACAATACATTTCCTTAGGCCCAAAGATGGTGAAGTGTCATGTAGTCGATGTTCACATAACATCACTAAGGGAATCACAACATACATATTATCAAAGTATCGAACAAATATCAAATTCACATGATTACTTATGACAAGACTTCTCCCATGTCCTCAAGAACAAAGGCAACTACTCATAAATCATAATCATGTTCAAGATCAGAGGGTTATTGAATAGCATAATGGATCTGAACATATAAACTTCCACCAAATAAACCAACTATCATCAACTACAAGATGTTATCAACACTACTAGCAACCCATAGGTACCAATCTGAGGTTTTGATACAAAGATTGAATACAAGAGATGATCTAGGGTTTGAGATGAGATGGTCCTGGTGAAGATGTTGATGAAGATTGATCCTCCCGTGATGAGAGGGTTGTTGGTGATGACGATGGCTTCGATTCCCCCCTGCTAGAGGGAAGTGTCCCCTGCGAAATCGCTCCGCCGGAGAGCAAAAGTGCTCCTGCCAAAGTTACGCCTCAAAACGGCGGCTCCCGAAAGTCCTCCCTTTATTTATTTTTCTAGGGCAAATGGGCTTATATACCAGAAGATGGGCATCCGAGGCTGGCTAGGGGCCCCACAAGCCACCAGGGTGCTCTGTTGCCTCATGGGCACCTGGGTGGCCCCCTCTGGTACTTCTTTCTCCAATATGTTTTATTTATTCCAAAATAAATCTTCGTGAAATTTCATCTCATTTGGAGATGTGCAGAATAGCTATCTCTGACATAGCTTTTTCAGGTCCAGAATTCCAGCTGCCGGCAATCTCACTCTTCATGTAAATCTTGCATATTTAGAGAGAAAAGGCATTAGAATTGCTCGATAAAGTGTTATATTGATTAAAAACACTATAAATAACAGTAGGAAAACATGGAAACAATTCCTTATTTAACACTATCTTAAATTTCGTTTCCTTATTTGACACTGAAAAACTATTTCTTCCTATCTAACAACGAGTCTAAAGTTTATGTCTTTTATGACACTCTCATCCATTTGGAGCCTAAATGACACCTGAGAAGACCCTTTTGCCCCTCATGGGGTATGTGTGTGTGCGGAGTAGTAGAACATAAACACACCATCAGTGCGAGGGCGGTAGAACACATGCAGCAGCACATACGCACGCAACAATACACACGCACGCACGCGCGCGCACACACGCACAACACAGTTATAAGCAGCAGCACACATGCATGCAGCACACACGCACACATGCAGTAGCAGCACAAACATGCAGGCTGCAGCACAGCATAGACACATGCAGCACACAGCAAGAACAGCGCGCGAGCACACACGTACACATGCAGTTGTAGCACACATGCGCACGCAGCTGTAGCACACACGCACGTGCGCACACACGCACACGCCCAACATCACACATGCGCGCACACAAATATACCACATGAGGGCAAAAGGGTATTTCCAGGTGTCAATTAGGATTAAAATGGACATAAGTGTTATAAAAGGCATAAAATTTAGTCTCGTTGTTAGATAGGGAAGAAATTATTTGTCGATGTCAAAAAGGGCATAAAATTTAGACACGGTGTTGAATAAGGAATTCTCTCGAAAACATGATGCAAAATGGACGTATCAGGGTGTGTCTTCGTCGGATCTCATAAGAGTCGGTTGGTGCTAGTCTTCGGTGGACCTATTTGGATCCAGATTTTGTTCGTCTTCGTGCGTGTGGTTATAGGTTTGATCTTTTCGATCCACAACTCTCTTCATTGCGACGGTTGCTGCTCTGGTGCACTAGTCCTTTGGGAGCTTAGCACGATGACTTCCCGACTGTCTACTGCAACAAGGTTTGTCTGGCTCTCTTGAGGGAGGGGCGATGATGGTGGCACACCTTCCGCTCACTTCAGTGCTTGTAGTCGTCGCTAGGTGGTTCATGGACCTGGTTGTAGTTTTTATTACCTCTATTATTCTTCGTACTGCCATGATTGATGAATAGATTGAAAATTTCTCTCGCAAAAAAAGATAAAGGTAAAAAATAGAAAATGTAAACTAAATCGCACAAATTTGCATGTAAAATCTCACAGATATAGTCTTCATCAACTTAGACTTATCCAAGGCTAAGTCTTCTTATTTTTCACGAATACGCTAGATGCGTATCATTTCTTTAATAGAGATTAGAAATTACAAGTAGCAAGCCAATGCCAACGCACACTACACGAGAGGTGGCTATGGCTGCTAACGAGCAGATGAGAAGGGGATGCTCGGCCCTAGATTACAAAGGCCTAATGTTCAGGGATGATCATGCCCAGCCCCTTGGCACCAACATCTACCCACCAGAAGCTTGACCCCAAGCCCATGTCCTGCAGCAGTCCCCACTGCTATCGGCCATTGATACGTCTCCAACGTATCTATAATTTTTTATTGTTCCATGCTGTTATGTTATCATTCTTGGATGTTTTATACTCATTTCATAGTCATTTTATATCATTTTTTTCATACTAACCTATTGACATAGTGCCAAGTGCCAGTTGCTGTTTTTTGCATGTTTTTTACATCGCAGGAAATCAATACCAAATGGAGTCCAAATGCAGCAAAACTTTTTGTGGATTTTTTTGGAACAGAAGACATCCAGTGGGTCGAAGAAGCACATGGGGGCTGCTCCGAGGGGAGCACAACCCACCAGGGCATGCCTGGAGGCCCAGGCGCGCCCTGGTGGGTTGTGCCCACCTCGGGTGCGCCCTGAACCGCCTCTTTACTCTATAAATAACCCAATATTCCAGAAACCCTAGGGGAGTCGATGAAAATCAATTCCAGCCGTCGCAGAGTTCAGAACCACCAAATCCAATCTAGACACCATCACGGAGGGGTTCACCACTTCCATTGGTGCCTCTCAGATGATGTGTGAGTAGTTCTTTGTAGACCTTCGGGTCCGTAGTTAGTACCTAGATGGCTTCCTCTCTCTCGTTTGATTCTCAATACAATGGTCTCTTGGAGATCCATATGATGTAACTCTTTTTGCGGTGTGTTTGTTGGGATTGGATGAACTTTGAGTTTATGATAAGATCTATCTTTTTATCCATGAAAGTTATTTGAGTTTCTTCGATCTCTTATGTGCATGATTGTTTATAGCCTTGTATTTATTCTCCGATATTTGCGTTTTGTTTGGCCAACTTGACCTATTTATCTTGCAATGGGAAGAGATGCTTTGTAGTGAGTTCGACCTTACGGTGCTTGATCCCAGTGACAGAAGGGGAACCGACACGTATGTATCGTTGCTACTAAGGATAAAATGATGGGGTCTATTTCTAGATAAATAGATCTTGTCTACATCATGTCATCGTTCTTATTGCATTACTCCGTTTCTCCATGAACTTAATACACTAGATGCATGATGGATAGCGGTCAATGTGTGGAGTAATAGTAGTAGATACAGGCAGGAGTCGGTCTAGTAATCTTAGACGTGATGCCTATATAATGATCATTGCCTGGATATCGTCCTGATTATTTGAAGTTCTATCAATTATCCAACAGTAATTTGTTTACCCATCGTTTGCTATTTTTCTCGAGAGAAGCCACTAGTGAATCCTACGGCCCCCGGGACTCTTTCTCATATTATTTGCCTTTGCGATCTATTTTATTTGCTTTTTATTTTCATATCTATTAAAACAAAAATACAAAATTACCTTGCTGCATTTTATTTTATTTGGCGTTCGATCTATCAATATTTACTACTCTCTGACGTCCGTTTGCCAAATTCTGGCGCCGTTGCCCGAAAGGGATTGACAACCCCTTTAATACGTCGGGTTGCGAGTAATATTATTTGTGTGCGGGTGCTGTTTACCTAGTGTTGCTTGGTTCTCCTACTGGTTTGATAACCCTGGTCTCATCACTGAGGGAAATACCTACCGCCGCTGTGCTACATCATCCCTTCCTCTTTAGGGAAATACTGACGTAGCTTCAAGCCGCATCAAAAGGAATTTCTAGCGCCGTTGCCGGGGAGGATCTTCAACATCTACCAGGTTCCTAATCACAAATATCATCTCCTCGCAATTTACATTATTTGCCATTTCCCTCTCGTTTTCCTCTCCCCCACTTCACAAAAATTTGTCGTTTTTATTCACCCTCTTTTTCGTTCGCCGATTTCTTGCCAGATCTGTTTTTTGAGTGCAATCTTGTTGCGTAGTGAATGACTCAAGAGAACACCAAGTTGTGTGATTTCTCAAATACCAACAACAATGATTTTATTGGCACTCCGATTACTCCCGCCACTTGTGCGGAATCTTGTGATATTAATACTGCTTTGCTGAATCTTGTTATGAAAGATCAATTTTCCGGTAGTCCTAATGAGGATGTCGCATCCCATCTTAATAACCTTCATGGAATTATGCGATATGCAAAAGAAAAAATATGTGGACAATGATATTGTGAAGATGAACTTATTTCTGTTTTCTTTGCGTGATTCTGCAAAAATTTGGTTTTCTTGTTTGCCTCGCAGTAGTATCAATTCTTGGAATAAGTGCAAAGATGCTATTATCACTAAGTATTTTCCGCTCGCATAAATTATTTCCCAACTGCGAACCAAACTATGACATGCTGGTAGGCAGTATGACTTATATCGTTCACAACTCACTTGTGTTCTACTCGTGCACATAACATCAAACCATAAAACCTAGGCTCGGATGCCACTGTTGGGGAACGTGGTAATTTCAAAATTTTCCTACGCACACGCAAGATCATGGTGATGCATAGCAACGAGGGGGAGAGTCTGATCTACGTACCCTTGTAGATCACAACGGAAGCGTTGACACAACATAGTGGAAGTAGTCGTATGTCTTCTTCCCGATCCGACCGATCCAAGCACCGTTACTCCGGCACCTCCGAGTTCTTAGCACACGTACAGCTCGATGACGATCCCCGGACTCCGATCCAGCAAAGCTTCGGGGAGGAGTTCCGTCAGCACGACGGCGTGGTGATGATCTTTTTGTTCTACCGACGCAGGGCTTCGCCTAAGCTCTACAACGATATGTTCGAGGTGGAATATGGTGGCAGGGGGCACCGCACACGGCTAAGGAACGATCTCAATGATCAACTTGTGTGTCTAGAGGTGCCCCCTGCCCCTGTATATAAAGGATCCAGGGGGGAGGGGCTGGCCGGCCAAGAGGAGGGCGCAGGAGGTGTCCTACCTCCTACCGGGAGTAGGACTCCCCCCCCCCCCAATCCTATTTCAAATAGGACTCCCAAGGGGGAAAGAGAGAGAGAGGTGGCCGGTGTCGTGGTTCTAAGTCTGACAGTGAGGTAGGGGGGGTGTATGAAGAGGCTAGACCTTAGCTATTGGGAAGTTGTAAGCACGCAAGGTTTACGAGTTCAGGCCCTTCTCTGAGGAAGTAACAGCCCTACGTCTCGGTGCCCGGAGGCGGTCGATTGAATTTTGTTTGAGTAAGATGACAAGGGTGTGAACCCTTGATACTGAGGAGGGGGGTGGCTTATATAGAGTTCGCCAGCCCTCTCCGGCCCTCAGTAATGCAGGGTATAAGGTACATTTAAGGTGGGCGTTACTGATAACGTCCCTAGTAAAGCGTCATAATGATCATAAAGACTACTTAATAGCCGACCGTTTGCCTACGGAGTGACTTGAGGTCTTCTGGCAGTCGAGTGGTTGGCTTCTTGGTCGAGTGACAGTTCTTGGTCGAGTGTCTTCAATCCGTCGAGTGGGATATCTTCAAGTTGTCTGAAAGGTGACTTCCTCTAAGGATGTCCTACGGTAGGGCTCTTAGGAAGGGTCCGTGTCCCTACCGTAGGTACATGAATTCATCATTAGCCCCCGAACGGATCGAGGCTGGAGTGGAAAAAGGGGTTAGGGACCTTTCCATCCGACCCTTTGGGTTATTATGGGTGCTTCGTTCTGGGTCGACTGTCATTAACCTTTTTCAGTCGTCTTGATCTGTTCCAGGTCTTTCGTCGAATGGATTTCATCACCTGTGAGGCATCGAGCGCCGCCGCGCGCGGGATTTCCGTTTCGTCAAGTTGTTCTGCAGCTGGCGGAGATCGCGGGATTCGGATTTTTTGGGAAGCGCGCGGAACGGGGGCGGCCGCAGTAATTGGGAGCGATAGTGCGAAGGCTCCTCGATCCCCGCGCTGCCTTTTTCGCCACGTACAGGGCGCGCGCCTGCCACGGGATTTGACTGGATAACTCGGGCCTACCTGCCAGCCACTCGGGAGCGGCCCCTTATAAGTAGTTGGCCCGGAGCCTTTCTTCTATACGCGTGCTCATCTCTTCCTCTTCCTTCTCTGTTTCTCCGTCGCCTCCTCCGCTTCCTTCGCTCTCGCTCCGCCACCACAAAACCAGCCTGAGACCTCGCCGGCGACGATGGTGAAGGGCAAGACGACCGCTCTGGAGCGCGCGAAGAAGGCGGCAGCGGCGGGGAAGGGAAAGAAGTCTGCGCGCGGGGGTTCTTCCTCTCGGACGGCCCTGCCCAAGGGGTGGATCCAGGGCGACTGGATGCCCTCGGTGCTCCGTCAGGAGGACCTCGACGACCTGGTCGAGGGAGGAATCATCCCCCACAAGGCGGCGCGTCTTCCAGGGGGAGAAATCGAGCCCCAGCCACGCGACGGTGAGCGCGTCCTCCTGGCGACTCATATTGACCGTGGGTTCTCTCTGTTGCCCCACTCTTTTTTCCGCAATTTCCTGAACTTCTTCGGAGCGCAGCTCCATCACTTCACTCCGAACTCCATAGTCTATCTTGCCGCTTTTATTTCTATGTGTGAGGCATTCCTGGGGTGCCGCCCACACTGGGGACTTTTCAAGCACATCTTCACCGTTCGCTCTCAGTCGGTGAAGAAGGCCAAGTCGAGTCACGAGAGGACACAGGTGATCCAGCTGTGCGGGGGTTTGGCGATCCAGACAAGGGGGAAAAGTTGTTTTCCCTCCATCACCTTCCCGGAGTCAGTTCGAGGGTGGCAGGCGACTTGGTTCTACTGCCAGGATCAAGTGACCACAGGGCAGTCAACTGGACTTCCACACTTCACCCTCGACCGAGCCGAAAAGCCGGCTTCACTGAAGGTGACGCCCGAAGAAAAGGCCCAGGTCAAGATACTGGCGGGTCGAGTGGTCGAACTTGTCCGTGAGGGCGTGACGGGGATGGACCTGCTCGAAGTCTTCCTCAAGAGGAGAATCCAACCACTCCAGGCTCGGGACCACCCGATGTGGCTGTACTCCGGCCTCGAGGACTCCACTCAGATCCACCCGGAGGAGGTCTCCAATGAGATGTTGGAGGGGTGGCTGTCAAGCATTACGGGGAACAAAGACAACCCCGGAGGAGCTAGGAGGGTCATTCCACTCGACAGCTCATATGAGGTCGACCAGGTGTGTCTTTTATGTTTCCGACTGAAATCTTGCTTTCTGCATTGGTCTTCTCTTGAGCGAGTCGACTGACTTTCCATTTTGTCTGCTGTCTTTCAGGCGACTACTGAGATGTATTCGACGCCCAACGGGGCACAGGGGTCGACTGAGGAAGGAGAAGGGAGCGGAGGTGAGAGCGGGGACGACCAGGGCGAGTGGGAGTCAGACGGCGAAGGAGAGGGAGGCGATGACATCTTCTCCAGCGAGGAAGCGGAGGAGGAGGAGGCCGAACTTCCCCGCCCAGAAAGGCGATCCAAGCTTGCACACGACCCGGCGCAGAGACGTGGTCAGGCGACTGCCTCCGTCGGGCCATCGTCGAAACGCCCTCGGACCTCTTCTCCAACACCTACTGGGAAGGTCCCCAAGCAACCATGCACGACGCAGTCCAAGCCGCCCAAGACTCTGCCGAAGATGAAGATAACTGTCCCTGTTATCTCCGGGTAACAAGCCTTGTCTTCTTTCGTCGATTGGAGGACAGATCCTCAGTCGACTCGTTATGCTGAATTGGCTGATTCTTCGAAATTCGCAGTGCTGCTACCTCCGAGGTCTCAGCCAAGGACGACGACCAAGAGATGGGGGACGCTGCAACCTCCAACCCTGGTACGATCATTGACGTTCTGTTTTTGAGTTGGCTTGGTCGTTTCTTGCAATTCTGGTCGATTGAAAGTTCTTCTTGCAGCTCCTCCTCATGTTATCGACCTCCCGGATGACGATGACAATGAGCCGCTGAGGATAGGGAGGACCAAGAGGCCGTCGACTGACAGGGCTCCCCAGCCTGCTCCGGCGCCAGAGGCCGCGGCTCGGGACGGTGGCGATGCCCCTCGGGCTTCTATGTCCTTCGCCAACCCCCTATCGAGTGCGCAGCCCTCGGCGTCGACTGCCAATCCGACTTCACTTTTTGTCGCGTACTCTGTCCCTGAAGACGAAGTGGCCGCTGCGAAGGAGGCCATACACCAGGCAGGGGTCATGATGGAACAGGTGAAGAAGGCTCGGGAGGCCAGCCAGGCGGCTTACGATGCGAGTTCGGCGCTTCAGAGTAACGTCCAGGTCAGTTGACTTGATACTTGTTTGTTTGAAGAGTCTTTCTCCCTCTTTCTTTTTCTTTTTGAAGATCTTTGTATCTGTACCTGTACACCCACTGGGTGTGTTTTCTCTTTGGTCGAACCAGTGGGGGCACGCTGAGTGCACCCACTGGGTGTAGTCCCCGAGACTATGGTGGACTACTGGCAGTCGACTGTAGTCTGTATATTGTGTTTGTGAATCTGTACTTCTTCACTCGGTTTGGTCTGCCAGGTCGAGTGGTCCGTGTCCTGTCGACTATGGGCAGTCATTTTTTTGGTCGAACCAGTGGGGGCATGCTGAGTGCACCCACTGGGTGTAGTCCCCGAGACTACTATCGAATGTTTTTGATTCGGCTGTGGTCTTAGAAACGTCACCATTGTTCCTTAGTTACTCGGAAGCAACTTATCTGTCGGCTGGTTTTTCCTTTTGCAGAGATCCTGCGAACTTGCCGCTCGTTATGCTGACTTAGAGAAACAGAAGATTCAACTGGACCTTGATCTAGAGCTGGCCAGGACGGAGTTGCAGAAGGTCAGGGAGGGCGCCGCAGGTAAAGCGACTTTGTCGACTGATTTTGTTTTCAGGCTTGGGCATTCCTTTGCTGTTTCCGATTCAATCGCCATTTCTTTGTAGGAGAATTGGAAAGAGCTTTGGCGAGGAAGGACCAGGACCTGGCTGTTACCCGCAAGGCGGCTGACGACAAGATGGCTCTGGCCGAACAGAAGCTGGCTTCGGTCGACCAGTTGGAAAAAGAGAACACTAGGTTGCAGACCGCTCTGACTGATGCCAACAAGCTGACTGCCAGTTGGAAGAAGAAGAACCTCCTCTTGGGCGAGGAGATGGAATGCATCGCCCGTAGGAGGGACGACCTGGAAAGCTACCCGAGGAGCCTCGCCAAGAGGCTGTACATCAAACTTGAAGGTGCACGTCTAATTTTGACTGTTTTGTACTTTTGTGTCGACTCAATCTTGTGATCGTTGGCTTATCTTTAGGTCTTGTGTGCAGAATTCTGTCAGAACTTCGAAGAGGAGACCGGGCGGATCGAAACGGGTCTGGACCCAAACAATTCTCCAGTGAAAGACGACACTGCCATGAACCTGCTCCGACTGGAATCTCGAATCGACGGCGCCGTGGATTACCTGGCTCGACTGAAGGTTGCCGTGTCGCGGATCGACTCGACACTTTGGCCAGGGTCCGCGCTCCAGAACGATCTCGAGTCTCTTATGGCTCGACTTGACAAAATCCCCGATCGAGTGCAGGAGTGGAAGAAGTCCTCTGCCCGGTGCGGCGCTGACGTGGCTCTATCCTTAGTCCGCGTTCACTGCAAGGAGGCGCGAGAAGAAAAGCTGGCCGCCATCCAAGTCGCCAATACCAAGAGGCACAGCTTCCAGGACTTCATGGAGACCTTCATCGCTGCAGCTACTCGCATTACGGACGGAATCGACCTGGATGAGTTCGTCGCTCCTGCCAGCCCTCCTCTTGAGGAGTGAGAAAACTTTTATGCCTTCCCTTAAATTAGCCTCGGAATGCTGAGTGGACTTGTAATCGTTTAAATTCTGCCGAGCTGAGGGCTCGAGTACTTTGATTCGGGGCCCAGGGCCTTTTAAGCTTTATCCGAACTTAATTTTTGCTGAATGTCTTCGTGGTCTGGAACTGTCGTGAGGGGCTTGATGGCCGACCCCCACCCCGTCGTTGTACATTGTATTTGTGGCGGAGCTCTCAGGAAAAGGTGGCAGTCGACCCACACCCTGTTGTTGTACATTGTATTTGTGGCGGAGCCCTCGAGAAAAGGTGGCAGTCAACCCACACCCTGTTGTTGTACATTGTATTTGTGGCGGAGCTCACATTGTATTTGTGGCGGAGCTCTTCAGGAGAAGGCGGGTTTCGAACTTAGGCGAGTATCTGACTGCAGCTAAGTCCCTTCGTGAAGAACTTAGGCGAGTGCTGAACTGCAGCTAAGCTCCCGAGTGGGAGGTTCGCTCTCCACTCGGTAGGATTTTTCGAACTTAGGCGAGTGTCTGACCGCAGCTAAGTCTCTTCATGGAGAACTTAGGCGAGTGCTGAACTGCAGCTAAGCCCCCGAGTGGGAGGTTCGCTCTCCACTCGGTGGGATTTTTCAAACTTAGGCGAGTGTCTGACTGCAGCTAATTCTCTTCGTGGAGAACTTAGGCGAGTACTGGACTGCAGCTAAGCCCCCGAGTGGGAGGTTCGCTCTCCACTCGGTAGGATTTTTCAAACTTAGGCGAGTGTCTGACTGCAGTTAAGTCTCTTCGTGGAGAACTTAGGCGAGTACTGGACTGCAGCTAAGCCCCCGAGTGGGAGGTTCGCTCTCCACTCGGTAGGATTTTTCAAACTTAGGCGAGTGTCTGACCGCAGCTAAGTCTCTTCGTGGAGAACTTAGGCGAGTGCTGAACTGCAGCTAAGCCCCCGAGTGGGAGGTTCGCTCTCCACTCGGTGGGATTTTTCAAACTTAGGCGAGTGTCTGACTGCAGCTAAGTCTCTTCGTGGAGAACTTAGGCGAGTACTGGACCGCAGCTAAGCCCCCGAGTGGGAGGTTCGCCCTCCACTTGGTAGGATTTTTCAAACTTAGGCGAGTGTCTGACTGCAGCTAAGTCTCTTCGTGGAGAACTTAGGCGAGTACTGGACTGCAGCTAAGCCCCCGAGTGGGAGGTTCGCTCTCCACTCGATATGATTTTTCAAACTTAGGCGAGTGTCTGACCGCAGCTAAGTCTCTTCGTGGAGAACTTAGGCGAGTACTGGACTGCAGCTAAGCCCCCGAGTGGGAGGTTCGCTCTCCACTCGGTAGGATTTTTCAAACTTAGGCGAGTGTCTGACTGCTGCTAAGTCTCTTCGTGGAGAACTTAGGCGAGTACTGGACTGCAGCTAAGCCCCCGAGTGGGAGGTTCGCTCTCCACTCGGTAGGATTTTTCAAACTTAGGCGAATCGGATTCGCAGCTAAGTCACCCACTGGGGGATTTCGGATACATAAAACAGTGACAACAATTATTGGAACACTCTTATTTCTGATAAAAATGAACCTCAGGAGTTTTTCTTATTACATCTGGTTTGAGAGCGGACTTAGGTGTAAAAGGGGCGGAGAAGCTCCGCGTTCCAAGCTCGAGGTTTGTCGATTTGTCGATCAACATTGTAAAGGTGATATGCTCCGTTGTGGAGGACTCTGGTGATGATGAAGGGGCCTTCCCAAGTGGGAGCGAGCTTGTGAGGTTTCTGTTGATCCACTCGGAGGACCAAATCTCCTTCTTGAAAGGCTCGACTCTTCACATTCCGGGCGTGGAATCGACGCAAGTCCTGCTGGTAAATGGTCGATCTGATCATTGCCATCTCCCTCTCTTCCTCCAAGAGGTCGACTGCGTCTTGCCGGGCCTGCTCCGCTTCATCTTCGGTGTAAAGTTCAACTCGGGGCGCATTATGAAGGAGATCGCTTGGCAGGACAGCTTCGGCTCCATAAACCAGAAAGAATGGGCTCCCTCTAGTCGACCGGTTAGGGGTGGTCCTTAATCCCCACAGCACTGACAGAAGCTCGTCGACCCAAGCGCCTGCCGCGTGCTTGAGATCGCGCATCAGCCGAGGTTTTAGCCCTTTGAGGATCAGACCATTTGCCCTCTCAGCCTGTCCGTTCGACTAGGGGTGAGCGACTGAGGCGTAGTCGACTCGTGTGCCTTGAGAAGCGCAAAACACCCTGAATTCGTCCGAATCAAAGTTTGACCCGTTATCAGTGATGATGCTGTGTGGCACTCCATATCTGAATGTCAATCCTCTGATGAAACTGATAGCGGTGCCAGCGTCAAGGCTCTTTATGGGCTTAGCTTCGATCCATTTGGTAAACCTGCCGACTGCCACAAGCACATGAGTGAAGCCACTCCTGCCCGTTCTCAAGGGGCCAACCATGTCCAATCCCCAGACGGCAAAGGGCCAGACGAGCGGAATGGTTTTTAGGGCTGGCGCGGGCTTGTGTGACACGTTGGAGTAGAACTGGCAGCCCTCGCACCTGTCGACTATCTCTTTCGCCATCTCATTTGCCCTTGGCCAATAAAATCCAGCTCGGTATGCCTTAGCCACAATGGTCCGAGAGGACGCATGGTGACCGCAGGTTCCCGAGTGGATATCGTTGAGGATTATTTGACCCTCTTCTGGCGTTATGCATTTCTGGCCGACTCCGGTCGCACTTTCTCTGTACAACTGTCCCCTTATGACTGTGAAGGCCTTAGATCTGCGGACGATCTGTCGAGCCTCCTCCTCGTCCTCCGGGAGTTCTTTCCTTAGGATATATGCAATGTATGGTATCGTCCAGTCGGGGGTGACTGCCAAGACTTCCATGATTAGGTCGACTACTGCAGGCACCTCAACTTCAGTCGGGTCCGTGGCACTTTTCGGCTGCGGGGCTTCTTTTGTGAAAGGATCTTCTTGGACTGACGGCGAGTGAATGTGTTCCAAGAACACGTTGCTTGGAATGGCTTCTCTCTTGGAGCCTATCTTTGCCAAGTCGTCAGCTGCCTGGTTTTTCAGTCGGGGGATGTGGTGGAGTTCCAACCCCTCGAACTTCTTCTCTAGCTTCCGTACTGCATTGCAGTACCCAGTCATTGCCGGACTCCTGACGTCCCATTCCTTCATCACTTGATTAACCACCAGATCTGAGTCGCCATAGACCATGAGGCGACGGACGCCGAGCGAAATGGCCATGCGCAACCCATACAAAAGTGCTTCATACTCTGCTTCGTTATTGGAGGAATCAAAGTGAATCTGGAGAACGTATCTGAGCTTATCTCCTCGGGGGGAGACCAAAACTACCCCCGCGCCCGAACCATTCAGCATCTTGGATCCATCGAAGAACATAGTCCAGTGTTCCGAGTGAACTTGAGTCGGAAGTTGCTGTTCAATCCACTCGGCGATAAAATCCGCGATTGCTTGGGACTTGATGGCTTTCTTTGCTTCAAACTTGATGTCTAAAGGAAGGAGTTCAATCGCCCACTTGGCCACTCGACCAGTTGCATCTCTGTTATGCAGGATCTCTGATAATGGGGCGTCACTGACGACTGTAATGGAGTGGTCAGAGAAATAATGTGCAACTTTCTTCGTGGTCATGTAAATCCCATATACAAGCTTCTGGTAGTGGGGGTATCTTTGTTTTGAAGGGGTCAAAACTTCAGACACATAATAAACAGGGCGTTGAACTTTGAAGGCCTTCCCTTCCTCTTCCCGCTCGACCGTAAGTACTGTACTGACAACTTGTCCCGTGGCTGCAATGTAAAGCAGCAGAGGCTCTTTGCTGATTGGAGCAGCTAGCACCGGCTGGGTGGAGAGCAGAGCTTTGAGCTCTGCAAACGCTGCATCAGCTTCTGGAGTCCATTCAAACTTGTCAGACTTTTTCATCAGTCGGTAAACAGGCAACGCTTTTTCACCGAGTCGAGAAATGAATCGACTTAAGGCGGCCAAGCAGCCTGTAAGTTTTTGGACATCATGCACACGTACAGGACGCTTCATCCGGAGTATGGTGCCAATTTTTTCAGGATTGGCGTCGATTCCCCGTTCGGAAACGAGAAAACCGAGTAGCTTGCCACCTGGAACTCTGAAAGTGCATTTTGACGGATTGAGCTTGATATCGTACCTCCTGAGGTTGGCGAAGGTTTCAGCAAGGTCAGTCCGTAGGTCCGAACCTTTCCGGGACTTGACTACGATATCGTCCATGTACGCCTCCACATTCCGACTGATTTGAGTGAGTAAACACTTCTGGATCATTCTCATGAATGTGGCTCCGGCGTTCTTGAGGCCGAATGGCATGGTGACGTAACAGAAGCATCCGAATGGAGTGATGAAAGCTGTTTTGATTTCGTCGGCCCCATACAGACGGATCTGATGGTACCCAGAGTAGGCATCTAGAAAAGACAATCTCTCGCATCCCGCAGTTGAGTCAACAATTTGGTCGATGCGAGGGAGAGGAAAATGATCTTTCGGGCAGGCCCGATTGATATGCTTGAAATCAATGCACATGCGGAGTGACTTGTCCTTCTTGGGGACCATGACAACATTGGCGAGCCACTCGGAGTGGTAGATCTCTCGAATGAACTCAGCTGCTAAGAGCCGAGCCACTTCCTCGCCGATGGCTTGTTTTTTCTGGACGGCGGACCGCCGCAGATGTTCCTTCACGGGTTTGAACTTTGAGTCGACTCGCAGGCGGTGCTCGGCCAGCCCCCTGGGAACTCCAGGCATGTCAGAGGGTTTCCATGCGAAGATGTCCCAGTTCTCACGGAGGAGCTGGATGAGCGCTTCTTCCTATTTGGAGTCGAGCGTCGTTGAGATGTGAGTCGGAGCTGCGTCGGGGTCGGTCGGGTGGATGTGGACTGTCTTTGTTTCGCCAGTCGACTGAAAAGCTGACTCGGAGGCAGGCTTCTTAGCCCGCAGCAATTCACTCGGGTTAGCAGTCTTTTGGTACTCTTTCAGCTCGATTACTGCCATCTGAGCGTCGGCGATCTTTGATCCCTTCTGGAAACATTCTTCTGCTTTCTTCCGGTTGCCCGTAACAGTGATCACACCTTTGGGACCAGGCATCTTTAATTTAAGATACACGTAGCATGGTCGAGCCATGAAGCGCGCGTAAGCCGGCCTGCCCAAGATGGCGTGATAAGCACTCTGGAAGTCCACAACTTCAAACGTTAACTTTTCCTTGCGGTAATTCTTTGAATCACCGAAAACCACATCAAGAGCAATCTGGCCGAGTGACTCGGCTTTCTTCCCAGGAATGACTCCGTGGAAGCTCATGTTACTGGTGCTGAGTCTGGACATCGGAATGCCCATTCCTTTCAAGGTTTCCGTGTACAGTATGTTCAGGCCACTGCTACCGTCCATCAGGACTTTGGTCAGTCGAGTGCCTTCGACAACTGGGTCGACCACCAAAGCTTGCCTCCCAGGGGTGGCAATGTGTGTTGGGTGATCGGATTGATCGAACGTGATGGCCGTCTGAGACCACTTTAGGTAACTGGGAGTCGCAGGGGCAACCATGTTCACCTCACGGTTAATGACTTTCAGTCGACTTTTGCTTTCGACATCGGCAAAAATCATCAGGGTGGAATTGACCTGGGGGTATCCATCGTCACTATCATCCCTGTCCTCAACCCTGTCTGGCTCTTTTTCTTTATCCTTGGGCTGTTTGCCCTGAAACTGCTGGATCAGGAGCCGGCATTGTCGAGTGGTATGCTTGGGGTAAATAAAATTACCCTCTTCATCTTTCTTGGTGTGGATGTGACATGGCAGATCCAAAACATCATTCCCATCCTGATCCTTGACTTTCTTGGGCTTCCAGGTACCCTTGGGTTTCCCCTTGAAGTTTCCCTGGGCCACGGCCAGGGCCTCCCCGGGAGCGGCTGGCTCGGCCTTCCGCTTTTGCTTCCGACTGGAGTTTCCTCCGGTTTCTTGGGCGACTGACTTAAGTTTGCCGCTTCGGAGTCGGTCCTCGTCTTCTCCATTAGCGTACTTGGTGGCAATCTCCATCATCCGATTAAGGGACATCTCTCCGGTCCGGCCAAATTTCAGATTCAACTCCATGTACTTGACGCCTTCCTTGAAAGCGCAAACTGCTTGATGGTCTGGCACGTTCTCGACCGAGTGGTGCAGTGTGATCCACCTCTGGATATATTCTCTCAGAGTTTCGTTCGGCTTCTGTATGCAAGACCGCAGCTCCGTAAGGCCTGCAGGGCGCTTGCATGTCCCTTCGAAGGTTGTAATAAACACTCGGGAGAGATCCTCCCAAGTGTAAATGCTGTTGGGCGCCAGCTGATTCAGCCACGCCCTAGCTGAGCCTTCCAACATGAGGGGTAAATGCTTCATGGCCACCTCATCGTTGCCGCCGCCGATCTGCACAGCCACTCGGTAATCCTCGAGCCACATGTCAGGCTTGGACTCGCCGGTGAACTTGCTGATTCCAGTCGCCAGCCGGAAGTTGGGAGGGATCACCGCAGCTCTGATGGCCCGACTGAAACACTCAGGCCTTGAGGCGTGTGCCCTGCTGCCGGTGGGCGTATCTCTGTTGTGGCCCTCTCGATGAGCCCTGTTCCTGTCCACCAGACCTTGAACGAGGATGGATCTCGCGTCAAAGCCTGGGTCTCTGGGGTCGACTGGGATCCTCTGCCCAGTGTTATGGGGGCGCCTGTCGTCTCGATGCTGAGGTGCATATGATCCACTCCGCGGAGGAGGGGACGGCACCCGATGCCCATCATCACGGTCGGGTCGGTGATCATATTATTCGTTCCTCCTATACCGATCGTGCCGGTCTCCACGCCCCTCGCGCCTCGGGGGCGATCTCGGGCTATGAGCCGACTGGACGGTCTCCATTGCGACGGATCGACTGTGGATTCTGTCCCGCAACTAAGAGACAGCGGAATTCTGATTCCCCGCCGCTCGGAGCAATGCCCTGATCTGCAGCAATCCTCTTCCGGCCTCCGAATGGGAGGGCTGGATTGACTCCGCTATGCGGGCCGCGGCAGCCAGGTTCTGAACCGGAGTTCGGTACACCTGCGGTGGCGGGAAGAGCTGCCGTCGACTGGGTTCGGGTGCCTGCTGGCGTCGACTGGACTCGGGAGCCTGCTGGCGTCGACTGGACTCGGGAGCCCGCTGACGCGCCCGCCCGTCGAGAGCCCGCTGTAGATTCTCCAGTCGAGTGCGCTCGGCTAGATTAGCCAAGCGCGCGTCCTCCAAGGCCCGGGCCTCGGGGGTTTCTCCAACAATAGGTGTGTAGAGCGCGTCCATGTTCCGGCGACGAAGCTCCTCCCGTTGCAACGACGTAAGAGGCTCGGGGAGGTATTCGTCGTGAGGGTGCGACGGATCGCCCCTGTCAGCACCATCATCAGCGCGATGGAATCTGGGGGGACTGCATGTCCCCTCGACCGCCAGAACCTCCGCCAAGGGGTCGCTGCTGTCACACTCGGAAGCGGTCTCCGTGGAGCCAGTCGACAGATCGAACAGGCCACAGAGGGATTCGTCATGCTCGATTGCAGCGACTTGCGGGGTCGCCGACTGGCGGGCCGCGGCGTGCTTCATCCACCGCTGGAGCCTTGACCGACCCGAGCGCTTGCGCTGGTGGGAGACAGGACGGGGAGATGGCACGGGAGTCGACCGATATGGGGTCGATGGTTGCCTCAGGAGGACGCCACGGACGCACGCGCGGAAGTGCGTCGCACCGCGGACGGGGAGCGCGTCGACGTCAAGCGGCGCCTCCTGGAGCCAGGCGGAGTCGTCGGCGATGAAACTGAGTCCGCCGAGACGGATCTCGCAGCCCTCTGCCAAAGCTCCGCAGGAAAACATGATCAAGTGGATCGGAAAAAATCGCAACTTCTCCAATTAGGCGCTAAGACTAATGCCCCACGGTGGGCGCCAACTGTCGTGGCTCTAAGTCTAACAGTGAGGTAGGGGGGTGTATGAAGAGGCTAGACCTTAGCTATTGGGAAGTTGTAAGCACGCAAGGTCTACGAGTTCAGGCCCTTCTCTGAGGAAGTAACAGCCCTACGTCTCGGTGCCCGGAGGCGGTCGATTGAATTATGCGTGAGTAAGATGACAAGGGTGCGAACCCTTGATACTGAGGAGGGGGTGGCTTATATAGAGTTCGCCAGCCCTCTCCTGCCCTCAGTAATGCAGGGTTTAAGGTACATTTAAGGTGGGCGTTACTGATAACGTCCCTAGTAAAGCGTCATAATGATCATAAAGACTACTTAATAGCCGACCGTTTGCCTACGGAGTGACTTGAGGTCTTCTGGCAGTCGAGTGGTTGGCTTCTTGGTCGAGTGACAGTTCTTGGTCGAGTGTCTTCAATCCGTCGAGTGGGATATCTTCAAGTTGTCTGAAAGGTGACTTCCTCTAAGGATGTCCTACGGTAGGGCTCTTAGGACGGGTCCGTGTCCCTACCGTAGGTACATGACTTCATCAGCCGGCCACCTCTCCTAGTCCTAATAGGACTAGGGGAGGGGGGAGGCGCGCAGCCCACCATGGCAGCCCCTTTCACCTTTCCACTAAAGCCCAATAAGGCCCATATGGCTCCCGGGGGGTTCCGGTAACCTCCCGGTAATCCAGTAAAATCCCGATTTTACCCGGAACACTTCCGATATCCAAATATAGGCTTCCAATATATCAATCTTTATGTCTCGACCATTTCGAGACTCCTCGTCATGTCCGTGATCACATCCGGGACTCCGAACTACCTTCGGTACATCAAAATGCAAAAACTCATAATAAATGTCATCGTAACGTTAAGCGTGCGGACCCTACGGTTCGAGAACAATGTAGACATGACCGAGACACGTCTCCGGTCAATAACCAATAGCGGGACCTGGATGCCCATATTGGCTCCTGCATATTCTACGAAGATATTTATCGGTCAGACCGCATAACAACATACGTTGTTCCCTTTGTCATCGGTATGTTACTTGCCCGAGATTCAATCGTCGGTATCCAATACCTAGTTCAATCTCGTTACCGGCAAGTCTCTTTACTCGTTCTGTAATACATTGTCCCGCAACTAACTCATTAGTTGCAATGCTTGCAAGGCTTGTGTAATGTGCATTACCGAGAGGGCCCAGAGATACCTCTCCGACAATCGGAGTGACAAATCCTATTCTCAAAATACGCCAACCCAACATCTACCATTGGAGACACCTGTAGAGCTCCTTTATAATCACCCAGTTACGTTGTGACGTTTGGTAGCACACAAAGTGTTCCTCCGGCAAACGGGAGTTGCATAATCTCATAGTCATAGGAACATGTATAAGTCATGAAGAAAGCAATAGCAACATACTAAACGATCGGGTGCTAAGCTAATGGAATGGGTCATGTCAATCAGATCATTCAACTAATGATATGACCTCGTTAATCAAATAACAACTCTTTGTTTATGGTTAGGAAACTTAACCATCTTTGATTAATGAGCTAGTCTAGTAGAGGCATACTAGTGACACTCTGTTTGTCTATGTATTCACACATGTATTATGTTTCCGGTTAATACAATTCTAGCATGAATAATAAACATTTATCATGATATAAGGAAATAAATAATAACTTTATTATTGCCTCTAGGGCATATTTCCTTCAGTCTCCCACTTGCACTAGAGTCAATAATCTAGATTACATAGTAATGATTCTAACACCCATGGAACCTTGGTGCTGATCATGTTTTGCTCGTGGAAGAGGCTTAGTCAACGGGTCTGCAACATTCAGATCCGTATGTATCTTGCAAATATCTATGTCTCCCACCTGGACTAGATCCCAGATGGAATTGAAGAGTCTCTTGATGTGTTTGGTCCTCTTGTGAAATCTGGATTCCTTTGCCAAGGCAATTGCACCAGTATTGTCACAAAAGATTTTCATTGGACCCGATGCACTAGGTATGACACCTACATCGGATATGAACTCCTTCATCCAGACTCCTTCGTTCGCTGCTTCCGAAGCAGCTATGTACTCCGCTTCACATGTAGATCCCGCTACGATGCTTTGTTTAGAACTGCACCAACTGACAGCTCCACAATTTAAAGTAAACACATATCCGGTTTGTGATTTAGAATCGTCCGGATCAGTGTCAAAGCTTGCATCAACGTAACCTCTTACGGTGAGCTCTTTGTCACCTCCATATACGAGAAACATATCCTTAGTCCTTTTTAGGTATTTCAGGATGTTCTTGACCGCTGTCCAGTGATCCACTCCTAGATTACTTTGGTACCTCCCTGCTAAACTTATAGCAAGGCACACATCAGGTCTGGTACACAGCATTGCATACATGATAGAGCCTATGGCTGAAGCATAGGGAACATCTTTCATTTTCTCTCTATCTTCTGCAGTGGTCGGGCATTGAGTCTGGCTCAACTTCACACCTTGTAACACAGGCAAGAACCCTTTCTTTGCTTGATCCATTTTGAACTTCTTCAAAATCTTGTCAAGGTATGTGCTTTGTGAAAGTCCAATTAAGCGTCTTGATTTATCTCTATAGATCTTTATGCCGAATATGTAAGCAGCTTCACCGAGGTCTTTCATTGAAAAACTCTTATTCAAGTATCCCTTTATGCTATCCAGAAATTCTATACCATTTCCAATCAGCAATATGTCATCCACATATAATATCAGAAATGCTACAGAGCTCCCACTCACTTTCTTGTAAATACAGGCTTCACCGAAAGTCTGTATAATACCAAATGCTTTGATCACACTATCAAAGCGTTTATTCCAACTCCGAGATGCTTGCACCAGTCCATAAATGGATCGCTGGAGCTTGCACACTTTGTTAGCTCCCTTTGGATCGACAAAACCTTCCGGTTGCATCATATACAACTCTTCTTCCAGAAATCCATTCAGGAATGCAGTTTTGACATCCATCTGCCATATTTCATAATCATAAAACGCGGCAATTGCTAACATGATTCGGACAGACTTAAGCATCGCTACGGGTGAGAAGGTCTCATCGTAGTCAACCCCTTGAACTTGTCGAAAACCTTTTGCGACAAGTCGAGCTTCATAGACAGTAACATTACCGTCAGCGTCAGTCTTTTTCTTGAAGATCCATTTATTCTCAATTGCTTGCCGATCATCGGGCAAGTCAACCAAAGTCCATACTTTGTTCTCATACATGGATCCCATCTCAGATTTCATGGCTTCAAGCCACTTTGCGGAATCTGGGCTCACCATCGCTTATTCATAGTTCGTAGGTTCATCATGATCTAGTAGCATGACTTCCAGAACTGGATTACCATACCACTCTGGCGCGGATCTTGCTCTGGTTGATCTACGAGGTTCAGTAGTATCTTGTTCTGAAGTTTCATGATCATTATCATTAACTTCCTCACTTATTGGTGTAGGTGTCGCAGAAACAGTTTTTTGTGATGTACTACTTTCTAATAAGGGAGCGGGTACAGTTACCTCGTCAAGTTCTACTTTCCTCCCACTCACTTCTTTCGAGAGAAACTCCTTCTCAAGAAAGTTTCCGAATTTAGCAACAAAAGTCTTGCCTTCGGATCTGTGATAGAAGGTGTATCCAATAGTTTCCTTTGGATATCCTATGAAGACACATTTCTCCGATTTGGGTTCGAGCTTATCAGGTTGAAGCTTTTTCACATAAGCATCGCAGCTCCAAACTTTCAGAAATGACAACTTTGGTTTCTTGCCAAACCATAGTTCATAAGGCGTTGTCTTAACGGATTTTGATGGTGCCCTATTTAACGTGAATGTGGCCCTCTCTAGAGCGTATCCCCAAAACAATAGTGGTAAATCGGTAAGAGACATCATAGATCGTACCATATCTAGTAAAGTACGATTACGACGTTCGGACACACCATTACGTTGTGTTGTTCCGGGTGGCGTGAGTTGCGAAACTATTCCACAATTTTTCAAATGTACACCAAACTCGTAACTCAAATATTCTCCTCCACGATCAGATCATAGAAACTTTATTTTCTTGTTACGATGATTTTCTACTTCACTCTGAAATTCTTTGAACTTTTCAAATGTTTCAGACTTATGTTTCATTAAGTAGATATACCCACATCTGCTTAAATCATCTGTGAAGGTGAGAAAATATCGATATCCGCCACGAGCCTCAATATTCATCGGACTGCATACATCTGTATGTATGATTTCCAACAAATCTGTTGCTCTCTCCATAGTACCGGAGAACGGTGTTTTAGTCATCTTGCCCATGAGGCACGGTTCGCAAGTACCAAGTGATTCATAATCAAGTGGTTCCAAAAGTCCATCAGTATGGAGTTTCTTCATGCGTTTTACACCGATATGACCTAAACGGCAGTGCCACAAATAAGTTGCACTATCATTATCAACTCTACATCTTTTGGCTTCTACATTATGAATATGTGTATCACTACTATCAAGATTTAACAAGAATAGACCACTCTTCAAGGGTGCATGACCATAAAAGATATTACTCATATAAATAGGACAACCACTATTCTCTGATTTAAATGAATAACCGTCTCGCATTAAACAAGATCCAGATATAATGTTCATGCTCAACGCTGGCACCAAATAACAATTATTTAGGTCTAATATTAATCCCGAAGGTAGATGTAGAGGTAGCGTGCCGACCGCAATCACATCGACTTTGGAACCATTTCCCACGCGCATCGTCACCTCGTCCTTAGCCAATCTTCGCTTAATCCGTAGTCCCTGTTTCGAGTTGCAAATATTAGCAACAGAACCAGTATCAAATACCCAGGTGCTACTGCGAGCATTAGTAAGGTACACATCAATAACATGTATATCACATATACCTTTGTTCACCTTGCCATCCTTCTTATCCGCCAAATACTTGGGGCAGTTCCGCTTCCAGTGACCAGTCTGCTTGCAGTAGAAGCACTCAGTTTCAGGCTTAGGTCCAGACTTGGGCTTCTTTTCCTGAGCAGCAACTTGCTTGCCATTCTTCTTGAAGTTCCCCTTCTTCTTCCCTTTGCCCTTTTTCTTGAAACCAGTGGTCTTGTTAACCATCAACACTTGATGCTCCTTCTTGATTTCTACCTCCGCAGCTTTCAGCATTGCGAAGAGCTCGGGAATAGTCTTGTTCATCCCTTGCATATTATAGTTCATCACGAAGCTCTTGTAGCTTGGTGGCAGTGATTGGAGAATTCTATCAATGATGCAATCATCTGGAAGATTAACTCCCATCTGAATCAAGTGATTGTTATACCTAGACATTTTGAGTATATGCTCACTGACAGAACTGTTCTCCTCCATCTTGCAGCTATAGAACTTATTGGAGACTTCATATCTCTCAATCCGAGCATTTGCTTGAAATATTAACTTCAACTCCTGGAACATCTCATATGCTCCATGACATTCAAAACGTCGTTGAAGTCCCGATTCTAAGCCGTAAAGCATGGCACACTGAACTATCGAGTAGTCATCAGCTTTGCTCTGCCAGATGTTCATAACATCTGGTGTTGCTCCAGCAGCAGGCCTGGCACCCAGCGGTGCTTCCAAGACGTAATTCTTCTGTGCAGCAATGTGGATAATCCTCAAGTTACGGACCCAGTCCATGTAATTGCTACCATCATCTTTCAACTTTGCTTTCTCAAGGAACGCATTAAAATTCAACGGAACAACAGCACAAGCAATCTATCTACAATCAACATAAACAAGCAAGATACTATCAGGTACTAAGTTCATGATAAATTTAAGTTCAGTTAATCATATTACTTAAGAACTCCCACTTAGATAGACATCCCTCTAATCCTCTAAGTGATCACGTGATCCAAATCAACTAAACCATGTCCGATCATCACGTGAGATGGAGTAGTTTCATCGGTGAACATCATTATGTTGATCATATCTACTATATGATTCACGCTCGACCTTTCAGTCTCCGTGTTCCGAGGCCATATCTGTATATGCTTGGCTCGTCAAGTATAACCTGAGTATTCCGCGTGTGCAACTGTTTTGCACCCGTTGTATTTGAACGTAGAGCATATCACACCCGATCATCACGTGGTGTCTCAGCACGAAGAACTTTCGCAACGGTGCATACTCAGGGAGAACACTTCTTGATAATTTAGTGAGAGATCATCTTATAATGCTACCATCAATCAAAGCAAGATAAGATGCATAAAAGATAAACATCACATGCAATCAATATAAGTGATATGATATGGCCATCATCATCTTGTGCTTGTGATCTCCATCTCTGAAGCACCGTCATGATCACCATCGTCACCGGCGCGACACCTTGATCTCCATCGTAGCATCGTTGTCGTCTCGCCAATCTCATGCTTCCACGACTATCGCTACCGTTTAGTGATAAAGTAAAGCATTACATCGCGATTGCATTGCATACAATAAAGCGACAACCATATGGCTCCTGCCAGTTGCCGATAACTCGGTTACAAAACATGATCATCTCATACAATAAAATTTAGCATCATATCTTGACCATATCACATCACAACATGCCCTGCAAAAACAATTTAGACGTCCTCTACTTTGTTGTTGCAAGTTTTACGTGGCTGCTACGGGCTTTAAGTAAGAACCAATCTCACCTACGCATCAAAACCACAACGATAGTTTGTCAAATAGACTCCGTTTTAACCTTCTCAAGGACCGGGCGTAGCCACACTCGGTTCAACTAAAGTTGGAGAGACAGTCGCCCGCATGCCATCTATGTGCAAAGCACGTCGAGGGAACCGGTCTCGCATAAGCGTACGCGTAAGGTTGGTCCGGGTCGTCTCGTCCAACAATACCGCCGAACCAAAGTATGACATGCTGGTAGGCAGTATGACGTATATCGTCCACAACTCACTTGTGTTCTACTCATGCACATAACAGCAAACCATAAAACCTAGGCTCGGATGCCACTGTTGGGGAACGTAGTAATTTCAAAATTTTCCTACGCACACGCAAGATCATGGTGATGCATAGCAACGAGGGGGAGAGTCTGATCTACGTACCCTTGTAGATCACAATGGAAGCGTTGACACAACATAGAGGAAGTAGTCGTATGTCTTCTTCCCGATCCGACCGATCCAAGCACCGTTACTCCGGCACCTCCGAGTTCTTAGCACACGTATAGCTCGATGACGATCCCCGGGCTCCGATCCAGCAAAGCTTCGGGGAGGAGTTCCGCCAGCACGACGGTGTGGTGACGATCTTGATGTTCTACCGACGCAGGGCTTTGCCTAAGCTCTACAACAATATGTTCGCGGTGGAATATGGTGGCAGGGGGCACCGCACACGGCTAAGGAACGATCTCAATGATCAACTTGTGTGTCTAGAGGTGCCCCCTGCCACCGTATATAAAGGATCCAAGGGGGAGGGGCTGGCCGGCCAAGAGGAGGGCGCAGGAGGAGTCCTGGTCCTACCGGGAGTAGGACTCCCCCCCCCCCCAATCCTATTCCAAATAGGACTCCCAAGGGGGAAAGAGAGAGAGAGGTGGCCGGCCACCTCTCCTAGTCCTAATAGTACTAGGGGAGGGGGAGGCGTGCAGCCCACCATGGCAGCCCCTTTCACCTTTCCACTAAAGCCCAATAAGGCCCATATGGCTCCCGGGGGGTTCCGGTAACCTCCCGGTAATCCGGTGAAATCCCGATTTTACCCTAAACACTTCGGATATCCAAATATAGGCTTCCAATATATCAATCTTTATGTCTCGACCATTTCGAGACTCCTCGTCATGTCCGTGATCACATCCGGGACTCCGAACTACCTTCAGTACATCAAAATGCATAAACTCATAATAACGGTCATCGTAACGTTAAGCGTGCGGACCCTACGGTTCGAGAACAATGTAGACATGACCGAGACACGTCTCCGGTCAATAACCAATAGCGGGACCTGGATGCCCATATTGGCTCCTGCATATTCTACGAAGATCTTTATCGGTCAGACCGCATAACAACATACATTGTTCCCTTTGTCATCGGTATGTTACTTGCCCGAGATTCAATCGTCGGTATCCAATACCTAGTTCAATCTCGTTACCGGCAAGTCTCTTTACTCATTCTGTAATACATCATCCCGCAACTAACTCATTAGTTGCAATGCTTGCAAGGCTTGTGTAATGTGCATTACCGAGAGGGCCCAGAGATACCTCTCCGACAATCGGAGTGACAAATCCTATTCTCGAAATACGCCAACCCAACATCTACCATTGGAGACACCTGTAGAGCTCCTTTATAATCACCCAGTTACGTTGTGACATTTGGTAGCACACAAAGTGTTCCTCCGGCAAACGGGAGTTGCATAATCTCATAGTCATAGGAACATGTATAAGTCATGAAGAAAGCAATAGCAACATACTAAACGATCGGGTGCTAAGCTAATGGAATGGGTCATGTCAATCAGATCATTCAACTAATGATGTGACCTTGTTAATCAAATAACAACTCTTTGTTTATGGTTAGGAAACTTAACCATCTTTTATTAACGAGCTAGTCTAGTAGAGGCATACTAGTGACACTCTGTTTGTCTATGTATTCACACATGTATTATGTTTCCGGTTAATACAATTCTAGCATGAATAATAAACACTTATCATGATATAAGGAAATAAATAATAACTTTATTATTGCCTCTAGGGCATATTTCCTTCAACACAATCATCACAGTAGCATAATTTTGTTCTTGAGTGTTTGCAAAATTATGCTACTGTGATGATTGTGTTTTTGTGTTTAAATTAGTGTTTGTGCCAAGCCTTTAGGATCTTCTTGGGTGATAGTTGTTTGATCTTGCTGAAAAAATAGAAACTTTTGCGTCCAGAGTTATAATTTTCAAAATTCATAGAAGTGACGAAAAACTCTAAAAATTTTACAGTAGATTCATATACCAATTGCTTCTGTTTTCCTAAGTTTTTAGAATTTTTGGAGTTACAGAAGTATGAAAACAATTTGCATCTTTACAGACTACTCTGTTTTTGATAGATTCTGTTTTCGTTGTGTTATGTGCTTATTTTGATAATTATATGGTTTTCTTTGAAGAGTTTTTTTCCATAGAAAAGTTAGAATACAGTATAAATAAAGCAATAACAAAATTTGAATAAGTTTTCTACAGTACTTATAGTAAAGATTGGTTTTCTTATACTAACGGATCTCACGAAGGTTTTGTTGAGTTTTGTTTGATTGAAGTTTTCAAGTATTGGGTGATGTTACGATGGATGAAGGAATAAGAAATAAGAAGAGCCTAAGCTTGGGGATGCCCATGGCACCCCAAGACATTATACAAAGAGTAGCGAGCAACTAAGCTTGGGGATGCCCCGAGTGGCATCCCCTCTTTCTTCTAACGACCATCAGTATTTTACTCGAAGCTATATTTTTATTCCTCACATACTATGTGTTTTGCTTGGAGCGTCTTGTATGATATGAGTCTTTGCTTGTTTTATTTTGTGTTTTAAGTCTTGATTCCTTGCTGGACACACCTATTTGAGAGAGACAAATTTATGTCATGACTTGTTAGAATTGTTGTCTATGCTTCACTTAAATTTTTTATGAGCTATGGATTTGCTCTAGTGCTTCACTTATATCCTTTTGAGCACGGTATGATTTAGTATTTTTGAAGAAATGCTCTCTTTCTTCACTTAGATTTATTTGAGAGTTAGTAAAATTTTCAAGAAATTCTCTCTTGCTTCACTTAAATTAATTTGTGAGAAAGAAAAATTATGCTCATGATCTTCACTTATATTTGTTTGAGCTGATCAAAACCAACATATGAAAATTAGTCCCAAATTGATAGATATCCAAGAAGGATATAATAAAAACTTTCATGAATATCATTGGACAAAATAAATTTGATTCCTTTTAATAGTTTTGAGATATGATGATGTGATATGTGAGTCATGTTGATGAGTAATTGTGCTTTAGTAAGAATATTGGTGTTAAGGTTTGTGATTCCCTATGCAAGCATGAAAGTCAAGAGTCATGCAATGAAATTACATCCTACTTGTGGTGCATTATTCGGTGTTAATTATGCTCAATGCTCGCTTATGAGATTGTTTGTTTCTTGGTTGGTCGCTTCTCAATCTTTTGCTAGCCTTCATTTTGCACTAAGTATGATCACTACTTGTGCATCCAAAATCCTTTAAACCAGTTTTGCCACATGAGTCCACTATACCTATCTATATGCGGTATTCTTTTACCGTTCTAAGAAATTTGTATGTGCCATCTCTAATATTCAAAATAAATTTCTCTTTTGTGTGCTCGTACCGCTCGCGAGGCGGTGAAGGGTGGATAATATTTTCCATGCTAGATGTGTTATCCTCACGATGAGTGTTTATTCACTTGTCATTGCACGAGATTAAGGCAAAGGTATTAGGGATGCCAGTCCCGAAATGAAAAATGAATTTACTTTATGTTGTCAAATAATAAAGTCCTTGGAAAGTGTTGGTATGGAAGGCACCCGTGGATACGATTAGCCATGGAAAGTGAAAGTATGGTGGAAAAAGTAATAAACATTAATTTCTATTTGGGAACACCTATGATATATCTAGCATCGAAAGTGTTGGGAACTCTAAGTCGTTTTCGTTGGTGGGAAAAGTATGCCTCTCAAATTTTTTTATCTCTCAAATTTTGCTTTGAGCTCTGGCACCTCTACAAATCCCTACTTCCCTTTGCGAAGGGGCTTTCTTTTACTTTATGCAAATTTTATTTTTAATTGAGTCTCCATCCTCTCTTATAAAGCACCAACTAGGGGCACTATGATCGTACTTGAGCATTGGGTGTAGCTAGTATGCAAGTGTGTTTCATGAATGAATCAATGATTGAGCATGATAGGCTAGGGATAAGTTATTTTAGCGTTGGTATTTTGAAAGACATGGTTGATTGTTGATATGCTTGAGTATTTAAGTTATCATGTCAAAACTAGACTATTGCTTTAAACAATATAAAAGTCCAAATGTCCATGCTATAAAGAAAAGAATATGAGATGACATGTTTGGCAGCATTCCACATCATAAATTCTGTTTTTATCATTTACCTACTCGAGGATGAGCGGGAATTAAGTTTGGGGATGCTGATACGTCTCCAACGTATCTATAAATTTTTATTGTTCCATGCTGTTATATTATCATTCTTGGATGTTTTATACTTATTTTATAGTCATTTTATATCATTTTTTGGTACTAACCTATTGACATAGTGCCAAGTGTTAGTTGCTATATTTTGCATGTTTTTTACATTGCAGGAAATCAAGTCCAAACGTAGTGAAACTTTTTGTCGATTTTTTGGACCAGAAGACATCCAATGGGCCGAAGAAGCACTTGGGGGCTGCTCCGAGGGGAGCACAACCCATCAGGGCGCGCCTGGAGGCCCAGGCGCGCCCTGGTGGGTTGTGCCCACCTCGGGTGCCCCCTAAACCGCCTCTTTACTCTATAAATACCCCAATATTCCAGAAACCCTAGGGGAGTCGATGAAAATCAATTCCATCCGCCACAAAGTCGAGAATCACTAGATCCAATCTAGACACCATCACGGAGGGGTTCACCACTTCCATTGGCGCCTCTCCAATGATGTGTGAGTAGTTTTTTTGTAGACCTTCGGGTCCGTAGTTAGTAGCTAGATGGCTTCCTCTCTGTCGTTTGGTTCTCAATACAACGGTCTCTTGGAGATCCATATGATGTAACTCTTTTTGCGGTGTGTTCGTTGGGATCGGATGAACTTTGAGTTTATGATCAGATCTATCTTTTTATCCATGAAAGTTATTTGAGTTTCTTTGATCTCTTATATGCATGATTGCTTATAGCCTCATATTTCTTCTCTGATATTTGGGTTTTGTTTGGCCAACTTGATCTATTTATCTTGCAATGGGAAGAGGTGCTTTGTAGTGGGTTCGATCTTACGATGCTTGACCCCAGTGACAGAAGGGGAACCGACACGTATGTATCATTGCTACTAAGGATAAAACGATGGGGTCTATTTCTACATAAATAGATCGTGTCTACATCATGTTATCATTCTTATTGCATTACTCCGTTTCTCCATGAACTTAATACAGTAGATGCATGTTGGATAGCGGTTGATGTGTGGAGTAATAGTAGTCGATGCAGGCAGGAGTCGGTCTACTAATCTTGGATGTGATGCCTATATAATGATCATTGACTGGATATCGTCATGATTATTTGTAGTTCTATCAATTGCCCAACAGTAATTTGTTTACCCATCGTTTGCTATTTTTCTCGAGAGAAGCCACTAGTGAAACCTACGGCCCCCGGGTCTCTTTCTCATATTATTTGCCTTTGTGATCTATTTTATTTGTTTTTTATTTTCAGATCTATTAAACCAAAAATACAAAAATACCTTGCTGCACTTTATTTTATCTGGCGTTTTATCTATCAATATTTACTACTCCCTCATGCCCGTTTGCCAATTTCTAGCGCCGTTGCCTGAAAGGGATTGACAACCCCTTTAATACGTCGGGTTGCGAGTATTTGTTATTTCTGTGCGGGTGTTGTTTATGTAGTGTTGCTTGGTTCTCCTACTAGTTTGATAACCTTGGTCTCATCACTGAGGGAAATGCCTACAGCTGTTGTGCTGCATCATCCCTTCCTCTTTGGGGAAATACCGACGTAGCTTCAAGCCGCATCAGCCATCATTGTCGTCTGCTGCAGCATCGGGCCCCTGCTAGTTGCCTGTCATCAAGTCCTTGACCTCTCTACGGTTGCTCCGAGCAAACTACCTCGAGGATTCATCAGGTACATAAGCTAGTCTTTAACGGTTGCTTGGAATTGGTCAGGCCTCTCACCTGGTACTGCTCCTCCGATTCAACACCACCAAAGGAATTTTTCTGTTCTGAACTTTGTGGACAGATGGCTTCCAATAGCGTGTTTGCTGAGTTGCTCAGGAACTACAAGTTAGATGGTGCAAACTTCACTATTTGGAAAAGGAAGATGATGTTTCTACTTACAGCTGAGAATGTTGAGTATGTAATTTCGACCGTCCAGCCTAGCGAACCGGATGATGATGCTTTGGATGAGGAAAATGATAGTTATGTGGAAGAACTCAAGCAGTGGAATAAGGACAATAAAAAGGCAAGGATTTTTATTCTTGGCTCCATGTCCGATTCATTGGCAGGTGAATATGAAACAGAGGTTGCTGCACACAGGATTATGAGAAGGCTGGAAGAGGATTTTGGTGAAGTTTCTTTAATCAAAGTGCTTAGCTTCCTGAACAAATTCTTAACATCTAAGATGGCAAATAATACTTCTGTCAATGAACGCCTAAACAAGTTGTGCATGCTGGATGAGGAATTGAAAAATGATGGCTATCCTCTTTCTGAGGAGGTGCAAGTAATGGTGGCTCTGAACTCACTTCCGCACACTTGGGAACAATTCAAAATATCATTTTGTCACTCTGAAATATTACTGAACATGCGCAATTTGAGGCATCATTTGCTCATGGAAGAAGATAGGAAACTTCACAAGGGAAAGAGAGACACTCACACCATTAGGAGTTGCACCTTGGTGAAGATAGGAGGCGCTGGCAGAAGAAGCATCAAGGAGGTGATTTGAGGGATAAAATCAACAAGAAGAGAAACTGGCATGATCATAATGGAAGAGGTCCAAACTCTAGTTTTGATAAGAGGGGATTTAGATGTCATGGTTGTGGAGAGTATGTACATTTTAGAACTGAGTGCGAGAATAACAAGCCTTATGAATAATATGACAAGTCTAACAAGCAGCACCAGGACAAGCATCAGGGCAACAAGAAGGATAATTCTTCTCCCGATGGTACATGCAATCTATTTGTTTGTTTTGAATCATTGTTTACTACTTTAGCTCCAGATCATTGGGTAGTAGACTCTTGTTCCACTTTGCATATTGCAATGAATAGTGTTGGTTTCACCTCTTTAAAACCCACGTCGAAAGGAACTAGATTTACTTATCTAGGAACAACTACGAAAGCTGATATTTTGGGCATAGATGATTATACACTCAAACTCCCTGGTGGAGGAAAATTAAATTTGAAAGACACAGTCTATTCCCCTAGAATGAGAAAGAATTTAATCTCTATTTCTAGACTAGAATCTATTGGTTTTAAGGACTTATTTGGAGATGGCAAAGTTAAAATACCGATGAATGGAAATTTAGTTCAACTAGGAAATAGATTTGATGGTCACTACTATATTGAGGATTTTATGGACATCGTGTCGGGGGTTGCTGATCCCACGTACACCTATGGGGATCGGCGGACCGAGCCCCTTTCGGTTCGGCAGGGGGGCGGTGGATGCACAAAGAGCAGATCGAGGCGAACGCACGAGCGAGACGATCGGTTTACCCAGGTTCGGGCCGCACGGATGCGTAAAACCCTACTCCTGCTTTGGTGGTTGTATTGAGTTCTTGCTCGGGAGCGACGAGTGCTACAGTACACTCAAGCAGCTGCCGAGACCGAGCGTGAGAATGGCCGTCCCCCCTCTCTGTTGCGCATGGGCCTCCTTTTATATGTCTAAGGGGTCACCCACAGGTGGCAACAGAGGTGAGGGCAAAAATGTAAAAGGGGTGGTAGTTGGCGCCACCGCCTGCTACAGTCGTATCATACCTAACCCTGACGGCAGGGGACAAAGGCATTAAATGCCTGTCTGTGTCACCTAGACGGTACAGAGAGGGACCACTAGGAACGCCACCGTTTGCCACGATGGCAATCTTGTCAGCGCTTGCTTGCCACCGCATGCCCCGGCTGCACAGCCTTCCGCCACGTACGCCAGGAGCGATCCCAGAGCGACACGTTGGTGGGTGAGCTGAAGCGCGGGCTGCGGAGTAGTAGCTTGCCGCGGCAAGCGCCTTGCCGCGGATGTTGCCTTGTCGCGTTCGGGAGCTTGTCGCTCACCGGGTCTTGTCGGGGCGCGCAGTGTGCCGCGGCGAGCTTCTTGAGATGCTTTAGTTGGTCTTCCCGGCAAGCTCCTCTTGCCGGGGGCCTTGTCTCCTTCCCGGCAAGCTCCTCTTGCCGGGGTCTTGTCTCCTTCCCGGCAAGCTCCTCTTGCCGGGGCCTTGTTTTGCCCTTGCGCCGGACGCGTGCCGGATTTTGACTTCTCCGCGTTCAGCTCCGACGAGGACGAAGAGGAAGAGTAAGTTTTTCTCTTGTACTTGCTGTTCTTCAATCCTTGCTGCCTTGTCTTGCATCTCACTTGTCTTTCTCTGAATCCGCTCCTTTTCAGGACTCTGGCCCAGAGAGCGGCAAAGAGGGCCAAGGCGCCGGTGATCGTCATCGAGGACGAGCCCACCGCGTCGGCAGGGGACGCGCCCGAGACCAACTTGTCGGACCCAATGGCTGATCTCCAGAGCAGCCCCCAGCGTAAGTGCCTTATTTGCCCTTCGCTGTTGGGGCATGCACGGAGACTCTCGCTTTGCTGACTTTTGATTGATGGCTTGTGCAGGAACGAAGCAGCCTCAACAGGGACGCCCGGAGACCGCCCCTGAAGCGCCAAGGGAGAGTCCTCCGACGAGGGAGAGGTCTCCGGCAAGGGAGAGCTCTCCGGCGAGGGAGGAGGCTCCGACAAGGGAGGAGCCCCCAGCAAGGGAAGGGTCCCCGGCGAGGGAAGAGGCTCCGACAAGGGAGGAGCCCCCGGCAAGGGAAGGGTCCCCGGTGAGGGAGGAGGCTCCGACAAGGGAGGAGCCCCCGGCAAGGGAAGGGTCCCCGGCGAGGGGCAGCGCCGGCGATCCCCCGGCAACGGAGACCACTACCACCGAGCCGGGCACAGGTAACTTCCTTGCCCTTCAACTTCCCTTGGGATCTTCTTCTTCTTTTGATCTCCTTCTTGGATTTTGCTTGAACCCTACTTGAGTCTTCTCCCCTCTCCCGGCTGTCAGGTCCGTCGGGTGCAGGGCCGATGGAGACTGAGGTCACCGCCGACGACGATGTTGCCGCCGAGGAGACAGCCGGCGCCGGCGAGCCTGCCGGCGAGGTGAGCGCCAGTGCTGCCGCCGCCGCCACGCCAGGCTCCGGAGAGCCACAGCCCGGCATCTATCTGAAGGCCAGCGAGGATATCTACATCAACCTACCCTGGGCGTCGAGCTCCAGGGCACCGGTCGAAGGAGAAGCGCTCTACGGAGAAGTGCTTGCCTCCGCCGGGCTGAAGCTGGTCGATGCGCCAAGCAGTAGCAGCAACGAACCCGAAGAGGAGCGTCTGCTGTGGAAGCTGGTGGCGCTCTACCGCGCCCGGCAGGCCAAACTAGAGTCCCGTGAAGCGCTCGTCGCGAAGGCCGGGGCCGACATCGAGAAGCACGCGGAGGAGCTCCGGGGCGCCAACCAAGAAGCTCTCCGCTCCCTGGCAAGGGAGCGGGAGGAACTTGCCGAGGCGCAGCAAGCCTTCCTTCTCGAGAAGGCGGACGTCGAAGAGCGCCAACACCTTGCCGCGGAGAAATTGTCTTCGCAGGAAGGTGACTTGACGCAGCGGAAGGTTAACCTCGACAGCCACGAGGAGGAGCTTGCCGCGCGCGAGCGAGCGGTCGGCGGAGCCGTTAAGCAAGCCGAAGACGCCGCCGCAGCTGCCGAGGCCGCCAAGACCAAGCTGGAGCTGAAGGTGGTGCAGCTGGAGGCGGGCCTTAAGGCGAGCGGCGACGAGTTTGCCGCGCTCAAGCTCGAGCGGGAGAAGGACGCCAACAGCTACTTGGAGCTGCAGGCCCTTCTCACAGAGAGAGGCCAGGAGCTCGACGCCGCCAGGGCTTCAAATGCTGATCTTGAAGCGAAGCTGGCGGCTCTGACAAGATCCCTGGGCAGCGCCAAGGAGCAAGAGACGGCCCTGAAGGAGGAGGTCGAGGCCGGCAAGGTGCTACTGGCGAATGCCGTCGCCGCCCAGAAGACATTGTCGGAGACCGTGGAGCACTGGACGGATGGTCTGGTGAGCGTCGCCGCGGACGTCGACAAGGAGCTGGCGCGGCTGGGGATGGTGGATCTCGGGTATTCCACCGACGGGAATCTCCAGCCCAGCGCCAAGCTGACCCTGTTCTTCAAGGGTGTGGCGACGGTGCTTCAGCGACTCCGGGAGCAGTTCCCAAAACAGCTCGCCGACGAGTCATGCAAGATCTGTGGGAGCTCTCCAGAAGGTGCTGATGAAGGTAGCCTTACGCAACCCAGGCCTCCGCCTCACCAATGTCCTCGGAAGCCTGCCACCAGATGTTGACTTGGAGGAGCTCAAGGCCCTTGTCGCACCCATTGTGGACAAGGTGAGCGGCATCAAGAGGATCGAGGGCGACCGCGTAGACTAGGCTGCCTATTCCCCCCTTTTTTTTCTTTGTCGCTGTCAACCATGTTATGAGAAACAGTCTGTTAGGGATGCGACAAGTTATTCTGTAATATACTTCTATCTTGGGTAGTAATTGCTATGTTATTTCCTTTACTTGACTCTTTCCCTTGTATGCTTTTACCCTACGCTTTTAGGGAACTTGTCGGTGCAGGCTCCTCTGCCACGAGCGCTGAGTGCGGAACGTCAGCAGCCCGCTGGCAGTGCCACGGCCGGCAGAAACCTCGTCGCAGAGCTAGTTGCGGCTCGCTTAAGTTGTTGAGCGGACTCGAAACAACAATAAGGGCGCAACTTAGCTATGAGTTGGTTGGTGCCCGCGTAGACAAGAAACCTCGTCGCAGCTAGCCGCGGCTCGCTTAAGTTGTTGAGCGGGCTCGAAACAACAGTAAGGGCGCGGCTAACCACGAGTCGGTTCCTCCGCGCATAGGTTTTCCATACAAGGCGGAGTCGTTCAAGGAAAATAACTTAAAAACTTAAAGGAAATCTGATTGCTCAAACTTTGGCACTTATCTTTTTCTGTTGTTTGCTTTCCCGGTAAGGCAAAACCTTCTTGAGCGCCGGCCAGTCCACACATTATCTCCTCCCCCCCCCCCCCGGCAAGCTTGTGCGCGAGGGACCCTTGCTTTCCTTAATAGAAAAGAGAGAAGGGGAAATAAAGTTATGGAGCCTTGTGGCTCATTTTTTTTACTTACCGGGGGTATGTGCTGAGCACATGATCTTTATGCACGGGGTCTGCGCCCGGCTTTGTACAAAGGATTACATGCAACAGCGGCAAGACTTGTACAAATGGGTGGTTGCCGGACAGGGTCCGACAACCGCGCCTCACGGGCAAAGCTTGCGAAGATGCTCAATATTCCAGGAGTTGCTCACTGGTGCGCCATCTTCGGTCCCAAGGCGGACAGCGCCAAGCCTAGTGACTCGCTTCACCCGGTAAGGGCCTTCCCACTTTGGCGTCAACTTGTTGGAAATCTTGGCGGACTGATCACGCCAAAGAAACAAGGTCGCCTTCCTCGAAACTTCTGGCGTTAACTTTGCGGCTATGGTAGCGGCGCAAAGCTTGCTGGTAGCGAGCGGCTCGCACAGCAGCCTGAAGACGATCTCCCTCAAGGAGCAGCGCGTCATCTTCACGCAGCCGCTCTTGCTCAAGCTCATCATAAGCGAGCACACGAGGTGACCCGTATACGAGTTCCGTGGGGATAACTGCTTCTGCTCCACAAATTAGAGCAAAAAGCGTCTGGCCGGTGGCTCGATTTGGCGTCATTCTGATCGACCAAAGAACCACCGGCAGCTCCGCGCCAAAGCCTCTGCCGGAGAGGCGGGCGGCAGCGGCGAACGGTGCAAGGAACGAGATATGCTCGGACTTCTAACTGCGTTAGAAGGAGCAACATCTTGTCTGAGCGACCACGCCACGCTCGCGCCAGCATGTTGGCGCGCATGCTGATCTCGAGCACTCCGGGATCCGCCAGCTTGATCTTGGCCCAGCAGACGTATGGTACCGTGAGTACCATGACGCTGCTGGTCCCGCGCCTCCCGGGATGGGCGCGGTGTGTGTACGGACGCCGAGGTCTTGGAGTGCGCGCGGTCATTGTGGGAGGCGACCGCGCCGCCGACGTGCGGCGTAGCCTGGTCCTTGGACCTGGCAGCGCCATGGGTCTCCCCGTCGGCGCCCGCTCTTCCGCCGGCGCCTACTCCACCAGCTGTTCGCTCTGGCGATGGTGGGCTCGGCGCAGACGGGGCGGCTGCCTCTGAAGCCTTCTTCTTCGGCGGCATGTTGATGAAGACGATGAAGATTCAGCTCGTGCAAACACCGGATCAGGTTCGCACAACCTCGGCGCAGGCCCCTACCTGGCGCGCCAAAGATGTCGGGGGATGCTGATCCCACGTACACCTATGGGGATCGGCGGACCGAGCCCCTTTCGGTTCGGCAGGGGGCGGTGGATGCACAAAGAGCAGATCGAGGCGAACGCACGAGCGAGACGATCGGTTTACCCAGGTTCGGGCCGCACGGATGCGTAAAACCCTACTCCTGCTTTGCTGGTTGTATTGAGTTCTTGCTCGGGAGCGACGAGTGCTACAGTACACTCAAGCAGCTGCCGAGACCGAGCGTGAGAATGGCTGTCCCCCCCCCCCCCCCCTCTCTGTTGCGCATGGGCCTCCTTTTATGAAGGAAATATGCCCTAGAGGCAATAATAAAGTTATTATTTATTTCCTTATATCATGATAATGTTTATTATTCATGCTAGAATTGTATTAACTGGAAACATAATACATGTGTGAATACATAGACAAACCGAGTGTCACTAGTATGCCTCTACTTGACTAGCTCGTTAATCAAAGATGGTTATGTTTCCTAACCATGAACAAAGAGTTGTTATTTGATTAACGAGGTCACATCATTAGTTGAATGATCTAATTGACATGACCCATTTCATTAGCTTAGCACCCGATCGTTTAGTATGTTGCTGTTGCTATTCTTCATGACTTATACATGTTCCTATGACTATGAGATTATGCAACTCCCGTTTACCGGAGGAACACTTTGGGTGCTACCAAACGTCACAACGTAACTGGGTGATTATAAAGGAGTACTACAGGTGTCTCCAAAGGTAGATGTTGGGTTGGCGTATTTCGAGATTAGGATTTGTTACTCTGAATGTCGGAGAGGTATCTCTGGGCCCTCTCGGTAATGCACATCACATAAGCCTTGCAAGCACTGCAACTAATATGTTAGTTGTGAGATGATGTATTATGGAACGAGTAAAGAGACTTGCCGGTAACGAGATTGAACTAGGTATTGGATACCGACGATCGAATCTCGGGCAAGTAACATACCGATGACAAAGGGAACAACGTATGTTGTTATGCGGTCTGACCGATAAAGATCTTCGTAGAATATGTAGGAGCCAGTATGGGCATCCAGGTCCCGCTATTGGTTATTGACCGGAGACGTGTCTCGGTCATGTCTACATTGTTCTCGAACCGTAGGGTCCGCACGCTTAAGGTTTCGATGATAGTTATATTATGAGTTTATGAGTATTGATGTACCGAAGGAGTTCGGAGTCCCGGATGAGATCGGGGACATGAGGAGGAGTCTCGAAATGGTCGAGACGTAAGGATTGATATATTAGACGACTATATTCGGACATCGGAAAGGTTCCGAGTGATTCGGGTATTTTTCGGAGTACCGGGTAGTTACGGGAGAAGTAATGGGCCTTGATGGGCTTTAGTGGGAAGAGGAAAAGGCTGCTGCGCCCCCCCTCCCCTTTGGTCCGAATTGGACTAGGGAAAAGGGGGTCGGCCACCTCTCCTTCTCCTCCTATTCCTTCTCCCTTCCTCCCCTTTTGGTGGACTCCTACTAGGACTTGGAGTCCTAGTAGGACTCCCTATCCTGGCCGCACCTTTGCCTTGGCTGGCCTCCTCCTCCTCCATCCTTTATATACAGGGGCAGGGGGCACCCCATAGACACACAAGTTGATCCTTGAGATCGTTCCTTAGCCGTGTGCGGTGCCCCCTGCCACCAAATTCCACCTCGATCATACCTTTACAGTTCTTAGGCGAAGCCCTGCGTCGGTAGTACATCAAGATCGTCACCACGCCGTCGTGCTGACGGAACTCTTCCTCGACGCTTTGCTGGATCGGAGCCCGAGGATCGTCATCGAGCTATACGTGTGCTAAGAACTCGGAGGTGCCGGAGTAACGGTGCTTGGATCGGTCGGATCGGGAAGAAGACGTATGACTACTTCCTCTATGTTGTGTGATCGCTTCCGCAGTCGGTCTGCGTTGGTACATAGACAACACTCTCCCCTCTCGTTGCTATGCATCACCATGATCTTGCGTGTGCGTAGGAAAATTTTTGAAATTACTACGTTCCCCAACAGTGGTATTAGAGCCTAGGTTTTATGGTTTGATGTTATTTGCACGAGTAGAATACAAGTGAGTTGTGGGCGATACAAGTCATACTGCCTACCAGCATGTCATACTTTGGTTCGGCGGTATTGTTGGACGAGACGACCCGGACCAACCTTACGCGTACGCTTACGCGAGACCGGTTCCCTCGACGTGCTTTGCACATAGATGGCTTGCGGGCGACTGTCTCTCCAACTTTAGTTGAACCGAGTGTGGCTACGCCCGGTCCTTGAGAAGGTTAAAACGGAGTCTATTTGACAAACTATCGTTGTGGTTTTGATGCGTAGGTGAGATGAGTTCTTGCTTAAGCCCGTAGCAGCCACGTAAAACTTGCAACAACAAAGTAGAGGACGTCTAACTTGTTTTTGCAGGGCATGTTGTGATGTGATATGGTCAAGGCATGATGCTAAATTTTATTGTATGAGATGATCATGTTTTGTAACCGAGTTATCGGCAACTGGCAGGAGCCATATGGTTGTCGCTTTGTTGTATGCAATGCAATCGCGATGTAATGCTTTACTTTATTACTAAGCGGTAGTGATAGTCGTGGAAGCATAAGATTGGCGAGATGACAACGATGCTATGATGGAGATCAAGGTGTCGCGCCGGTGACGATGGTGATCATGACGGTGCTTCGGAGATGGAGATCACAAGCACAAGATGATGATGGCCATATCATATCACTTATATTGATTGCATGTGATGTTTATCTTTTTATGCATCTTATCTTGCTTTGACTGACGGTAGCATTATAAGATGATCTCTCAATCAATTATCAAGAAGTGTTCTCCATGAGTATGCACCGTTGCCAAAGTTCGTCGTGCCCAGACACCACGTGATGATCGGGTGTGATAAGCTCTACGTCCATCTACAACGGGTGCAAGCCAGTTTTGCACACGCAGAATACTCAGGTTAAACTTGACGAGCCTAGCATATGCAGATATGGCCTCGGAACACGGAGACCGAAAGGTCGAGCGTGAATCATATAGTAGATATGATCAACATAACGATGTTCACCATTGAAAACTACTCCATCTCACGTGATGATCGGTTATGGTTTAGTTGATTTGGATCACGTGATCACTTAGAGGATTAGAGGGATGTCTATCTAAGTGGGAGTTCTTAAGTAATATGATTAAATTGAACTTAAATTTATCATGAACTTAGTCCTGGTAGTATTTTGCAAATTATGTTGTAGATCAATAGCTCGCGTTGTTGCTTCCCTGTGTTTATTTTTGATATGTTCCTAGAGACAATTGTGTTGAAAGATGTTAGTAGCAATGATGCGGATTGGATCTGTGATCTGAGGTTTATCCTCATTGCTGCACAGAAGAATTATGTCCTTGATGCACCGCTAGGTGACAGACCTATTGCAGGAGCAGATGCAGACGTTATGAACGTTTGGCTAGCTCAATATGATGACTACTTGATAGTTTAGTGCACCATGCTTAATGGCTTAGAATCGGGACTTCAAAGACGTTTTAAACGTCATGGACCATATGAGATGTTCCAGGAGTTGAAGTTAATATTTCAAGCAAATACCCGAGTTGAGAGATATGAAGTCTCCAACAAGTTCTATAGCTAAAAGATGGAGGAGAATCGCTCAACTAGTGAGCATGTGTTCAGATTGTCTGGGTACTACAATCGCTTGAATCAAGTGGGAGTTAATCTTCCAGATAAGATAGTGATTGACAGAATTCTCTAGTCACCATGACCAAGTTAGTAGAACTTCGTGATGAACTATAGTATGCAAGGGATGACGAAAATGACTCCCGAGCTTTTCATGATGATGAAATCGATGAAGGTAGAAATCAAGAAAAACATCAAGTGTTGATGGTAGACAAGACCACTAGTTTCAAGAAAAGGGCAGAGGGAAGAAGGGGAACTTCAAAAAGAACAGCAAGCAAGTTGTTGCTCAAGTGAAGATGCCCAAGTCTGGACCTAAGCCTGAGACTGAGTGCTTCTACTGCAAAGGGACTGGTCACTGGAAGCGGAACTACCCCAAGTGATTGGCGGATAAGAAGGATGGCAAAGTGAACAAAAGTATATTTGATATACATATTATTGATGTGTGCTTTACTAGTGTTTATAGCAACCCCTCAGTATTTGATATTGGTTCAGTTGCTAAGAGTAGTAACTCGAAACAGGAGCTGCAGAATAAATAGAGACTAGTTAAGGGTGAAGTGACGATGTGTGTTGGAAGTAGTTCCAAGATTGATATGATCATCATCGCACACTCCCCTATACTTTCGGGATTAGTGTTGAACTTAAATAAGTGTTATTTGGTTTTTGCGTTGAGCATGAATATGATTTGATCATGTTTTAGTGCAATACGGTTAATCATTAAAGTCAGAGAATAATTGTTGTTCTGTTTACATGAATAAAACCTTCGATGGTCATACACCCAATGAAACAAGTTCGTTGGATCTCGATCGTAGTGATACACATATTCATAATATTGAAACCAAAAGATGCAAAGTTAATAATGATAGTGCAACTTATTTGTGGCACTACCATTTAGGTCATATTGGTATAAAGCGCATGAAGAAGCTCCATACTGATGGGCTTTCAGAATCACTTGATTATGAATCACTTGATGCTTGCGAACCATGCCTTTTGGGCAAGATGACTAAAACGCCGTTCTCTGGAACAATGGAGCAAGCAACAGATTTGTTGGAAATCATACATACTGATGTATGTGGTTCGATGAATATTTAAGGCTTGCAGCGGGTATCATTATTTTCTGACCTTCACAGATGATTTGAGCAGATATGGGTATATCTACTTAATGAAATAGAAGTCTGATACATTTGAAAAGTTCATATAATTTCAGAGTGAAGTGGAAAATCATCGTAACAAGAAAATAAAGTTTCTATGATCTGATCGTGGAAAAGAGTATTTGAGTTACGAGTTTGGTCTTCAGTTAAAACAATGTGAAATAGTTTCACTACTCACGCCACCTGGAACACTACAGCATAATGGTGTGTCCGAACGTCATAACCGTACTTTATTGGATATAGTGCAATCTATGATGTTTCTTACCGATTTACCACTATCGTTTTTGGGGTCATGCATTAGAGACAGCTGCATTCACGTTAAAAAGGGGCACCATCTATATCCGTCGAGACGACGCCTTATGAACTATGGTTTGGCAAGAAACCAAAGTTGTCGTTTCTTGAAGTTTGGGGTTGCGATGCTTATGAGAAAAAGTTTCATCCTGATAAGCTCAAACCCAAATCGGAGAAATATGTCTTCATAGGATACCCAAAGGAGACTGTTGGGTACACCTTCTATCATAGATCCTAAGGCAAGACATTCGTTGCTTATAATGGATCCTTTCTAGAGAAGGAGTTTCTCTCGAAAGAAGTGAGTGGGAGGAAAGTAGAACTTGATAAGGTAATTGTACCTTCTACCTTATTGGAAAGTAGTTCATCACAAAAATCTGTTCTTGTGACTACTACACCAATTAGTGAGGAAGCTAATGATGATGATCATGTAACTTCAGATCAAGTTACTACCGAATCTCGTAGGTAAACCAGAGTGAGATCCGCACCAGAGTTGTACGGTAATCCTGTTCTGGAGGTCATGTTACTTGACCATGACAAACCTACGAACTATGAGGAAGCGATGATGAGCCCAAATTCCGCGAAATGGTTTGAGGCCATGAAATCTGAGATATGATCCATGTATGAGAACAAAGTATGGACTTTGATGGATTTGCCCAATGATCGGCAAGCCATAGAAAATAAATGGATCTTCAAGAGGAAGACGGACGCTGATAGTAGTGTTACTATCTACAAAGCTAGAATTGTCGCAAAAGGTTTTCGACAAGTTCAAGGTGTTGACTACGATGAGAGCTTCTCACTCGTATCTATGCTTGAGTCTGTCCGAATCATGTTAGTAATTGCCACATTTTATGAAATCTGGCAAATGGATAAACAAAACTGTATTCCTTAATGTATTTATTAAAGAAGAGTTGTATATGATGCAACAGAAGGTTTTGTCAATCCGAAAGGTGCTAACAAAATGTGCAAACTCCAGCGATCCATCTGTGGACTGGTGCAAGCATCTCGGAGTTGGAATATACGCTTTGATGAGTTGATCAAAGCATATAGTTTTATATAGACTTGCGGTGAAGCCTGTATTTACAAGAAAGTGAGTGGGAGCACTACAACATTTCTGATAAGTATATGTGAATGCCATATTGTTGATCGGAAATAATGTAGAATTATTCTGTAAAGCATAAAGGAGTGTTTGAAAGGAGTTTTTCAAAGAAAGACTTCGGTGAAGCTGCTTACATATTGAGCTTCAAGATCTATAGAGATAGATCAAGACGCTTGATAAGTTTTCTCAATGAGTACATACCTTGACAAGATTTTGAAGTAGTTCAAAATGGAGCAGTCAAAGAAAGAGTTCTTGCCTGTATTATAAGGTGTGAAGTTGAGTAAGACTCAAAGCCCGACCACGGCAGAAGATAGAAAGAGAATGAAAATCATTCCCTATGCCTTGGCCATAGGTTCTATAAAGTATGTCATGCTGTATACCAGATCTATTCTATACCCTGCACTGATTTGGCAAGGGAGTACAATAGTGATCTAGGAGTAGATCATTGGACAGCGGTCAGAATTATCCTTAGTGAAATAAGGATATGTTTCTCAATTATGGACGTGATAAAAAGGTTCGTCGTAAAGGGTTACGCCGATGCAAGTTTTGACACTAATCTAGATGACTCTAAGTCTCGGTCTAGATACATATTGAAAGTGGGAGCAATTAGCTAGAGTAGCTCCGTGCAGAGCATTGTTGACATAGAAATTTGCAAAATACATGTGGATCTGAATGTGGCAGACCCGTTGACTAAGATTCTCTCACAAGCAAAACATGATCACACCTTAGTACTCTTTGGGTGTTAATCACATAGAGATGTGAACTAGATTACTGACTCTAGTAAACCCTTTGAGTGTTGGTCACATGACGATGTGAACTATGGGTGTTGATCACATGGTGATGTGAACTATTGCTGCTAAATCACATGGCGATGTGAACTAGATTATTGACTCTAGTGCAAGTGGGAGACTGAAGGAAATATGCCCTAGAGGCAATAATAAAGTTATTATTTATTTCCTTATATCATGATAAATGTTTATTATTCATGCTAGAATTGTATTAACCGGAAACATAATACATGTGTGAATACATAGACAAACAGAGTGTCACTAGTATGCCTCTACTTGACTAGCTCGTTAATCAAAGATGGTTATGTTTCCTAACCATGAACAAAGAGTTGTTATTTGATTAACGAGGTCACGTCATTAGTTGAATGATCTGATTGACATGACCCATTTCATTAGCTTAGCACCCGATCGTTTAGTATGTTGTTCTTGCTATTCTTCATGACTTATACATGTTCCTATGACTATGAGATTATGCAACTCCCGTTTACCGGAGGAACACTTTGGGTGCTACCAAATGTCACAACATAACTGGGTGATTATAAAGGAGTACTACAGGTGTCTCCAAAGGTAGATGTTGGGTTGGCGTATTTCGAGATTAGGATTTGTCACTCTGAATGTCAGAGAGGTATCTCTGGGCCCTCTCGGTAATGCACATCACATAAGCCTTGCAAGCACTGCAACTAATATGTTAGTTGGGAGATGATGTATTACGGAACGAGTAAAGAGACTTGCCGGTAACGAGATTGAACTAGGTATTGGATACCGACGATCGAATCTCGGGCAAGTAACATACCGATGACAAAGGGAACAACGTATGTTGTTATGCGGTCTGACCGATAAAGATCTTCATAGAATATGTAGGAGCCAATATGGGCATCCAGGTCCCGCTATTGGTTATTGACCGGAGACGTGTCTCGGTCATGTCTACATTGTTCTCGAACCGTAGGGTCCGCACGCTTAAGGTTTCGATGACAGTTATATTATGAGTTTAGGAGTATTGATGTACCGAAGGATTTCGGAGTCCCGGATGAGATCGGGGACATGACGAGGAGTCTCGAAATGGTCGAGACGTAAAGATTGATATAATGGACGACTATATTCGGACATCGGAAAGGTTCCGAGTGATTCGGGTATTTTTCGGAGTACCGGGTAGTTACGGGAGAAGTAATGGGCCTTGATGGGCTTTAGTGGGAAGAGGAAAAGGCTGCTGCGCCCCCCCTCCCCTTTGGTCCGAATTGGACTAGGGAAAAGGGGGCCGGCCACCTCTCCTTCTCCTCCTATTCCTTCTCCCTTCCTCCCCTTTTGGTGGACTCCTACTAGGACTTGGAGTCCTAGTAGGACTCCCTATCCTGGCCGCACCTTTGCCTTGGCCGGCCTCCTCCTACTCCATCCTTTATATACAGGGGCAGGGGGCACCCCATAGACACACAAGTTGATCCTTGAGATCGTTCCTTAGCCGTGTGCGGTGCCCCCTGCCACCAAATTCCACCTCGATCATACCGTTACAGTGCTTAGGCGAAGCCCTGCGTCGGTAGTACATCAAGATCGTCACCACGCCGTCGTGCTGACGGAACTCTTCCTCGACGCTTTGCTGGATCGGAGCCCGAGGATCGTCATCGAGCTGTACGTATGCTAAGAACTCGGAGGTGCCGGAGTAACGGTGCTTGGATCGGTCGGATCGGGAAGAAGACGTACGACTACTTCCTCTACGTTGTGTGATCGCTTCCGCAGTCGGTCTGCGTTGGTACGTAGACAACACTCTCCCCTCTCGTTGCTATGCATCACCATGATCTTGCGTGTGCGTAGGAAAATTTTTGAAATTACTACATTCCCCAACATTTTATATGTCTAAGGGGTCACCGACAGGTGGCAACAGAGGTGAGGGCAAAAATGTAAAAGGGGTGGTAGTTGGCGCCACCGCCTGCTACAGTCGTATCATACCTAACCCTGACGGCAGGGGACAAAGGCATTAAATGCCTGTCTATGTCACCTAGACGGTACACAGAGGGACCGCTAGGAACGCCACCGTTTGCCACGATGGCTATCTTGTCAGCGCTTGCTTGCCACCGCATGCCCCCGGCTGCACAGCCTTCCGCCACATACGCCAGGAGCGGTCCCAGAGTGACACGTTGGTGGGTGAGCTGGAGCGCGGGCTGCGGAGTAGTAGCTTGCCGCGGCAAGCGCCTTGCCGCGGATGTTGCCTTGTCGCGTCCGGGAGCTTGTCGCTCACCGGGTCTTGTCGGGGCGCGTAGTGCGTCGCGGCGAGCTTCTTGAGATGCTTTAGTTGGTCTTCCCGGCAAGCTCCTCTTGCCGGGGGCCTTGTCTCCTTCCCAGCAAGCTCCTCTTGCCGGGGTCTTGTCTCCTTCCCGGCAAGCTCCTCTTGCCAGGGCCTTGTTTTGCCCTTGGATACTTTGTTCTTGAATGGTCCCAAAGGAACCACGGAGGGTCTTGGCGGTCGCCCGGCAGGCCTTGCCGCGGGGCGCTGCGACTGCCCATGCACAAGTTCGGGATACTAAGGTACCCCTACTTTAGTACACCGACACATCGATAGAATGGATTGTATGGTGATTGAATAGAATTCGGTAGTGAGGAATATAGATGGAAACAATAATTGTTCAGAGTCATACCTCTGGCATCATCTTTGTTTGGGTCATATCTCAAAGAAAAGAATTAAAAGGCTAATTAGTTCTGGAATTTTAAACATCAAGTGGGAAGACTATGGCATTTGAGAGGCAAGTGTTGTAGGGAAAATGACCTGGGTGCCTTCTCCTAAAGCGTCAAGGTCTACTGAACCACTTGTTATTGTTCATTTAGATATTTGTGGTGAGATGTCTAGGCCTACATTTGGGCAAAAGGTCTATTTCATTACCTCTATGGATGATTCTCTAGATATGGCTAACTTTACTTAATTAAGCATAAGTCGGAAGGTTTTGACATGTTCAAGGTATTTAAAGCTGAGGTAGAAAATCAGTTGAACAAAAAGATCAAGGTGCTTAGAACTGATAGTGATGGTGAATATGCATCAGGAATATTAGATGATTTTTGCAAGGAAAGGAAAATGAAATTGTTCATCATTATACCTTACCTTATACTCCTCGGCAAAATGGTGTAGCTGAAAGGAGGAATAGAACTTTAATGGACATGGTTAGGTCTATGATGGCATATTCTAATCTTCCATTATCTTTTTGGGGTGAGGCTCTTCATACTGGTGTTTATTTGCTTATTCATTCGCCTTCTAAATCTGTTAGTTCTACTCCTTGTTAATTATGGAAAGGGAGGAAACCTACATTGTTGAAACTTAGCAGTGTGGGGATGCAACGCACATATTAGAGTACCTAGTCAACTAAGAACAAAATTGGAACCTAAGAGTTTTCCAAGAATATTTATTGGATATGCTTCTGGTTCAAATGGCTATAGATTTTATAACCCAGAGAAGAAGAAGTTAATTGAAAGTAGAGATGCCATTTTTCTAGATCAAGATACACCTCATCGTGCCAAACATGCGAGAGTAGAATTATCGACAACCCCATTAGATACTAATGTTGAAAGTGATTCTAACAATCAGGAAAACCAAATTGATGCAACGTAAATGTTGAGACTCATATAACTAGTTTAGCTAGGAGAAGTGGGAGGAATGTGGCTGCCCCATCATACCTTGATGATTATTATGTATTTATGGGCGAAGTATACTCTAAAACTTCAAGTTTAGAGGAAGCACCAAAATCTTTTAAACATGCCATGTCTTGTTCAGAATCGAAGTTATGGATGGAAGCCATGCGTGAGGAATTAAACTCCATGGAAAAGAATAAAGTTTGGGAATTGGTTGATCTACCTAATGACCAAAAGGCAATTGGATCAAAATGGATTTTTTAAAGAAAATTGAGTGCTTCTGATCAAGGTTGTCAGAATTGCGATTTTGAATCGGATCGGAGCTCTGATGGTAGAATCGTAAATCGTAGAATCTTCACTACTAGGATCGTAGAAACGTAGATTTTATGAACTAAAATCGTAGAATCAGATGGGTAAGTTTGGATCGTAAAGTCGTAGAATCGTATAACGGAATCGCGATTCTAACAACCTTGCTTCTGATAATGTTGAAAAATACAAAGCTATGTTGGTTTCTAAAGGGTACACACAAAGGGAAGGCGTTGACTTTCTGGAATTTTTTTCCCCTGTAGCAAATTTACTTCTATCCATATTATTGATGCATTGGCTGCTTATTTTGATATGGAACTTCATCAAAATGGATGTTAAAACTGCCTTCTTGAATGGTCATCTGAAGGAAGAGATTTATATGTCTTAACCTGATGGTTTTGTTGAAAAGGAAAATTGGGGAAAAGTGTGTAAGCTAAATAGATCTATTTATGGTCTTAGGCAAGCTTCACGGCAATGGAATATCTTGTTTGATGATGATATCACATCATATGGGTTTTCTATGATGGAGGGATATCATTGCATTTATTTTAAAATATTGGGAGGAAATTTTACGTTCTTGTCACTGTATGTTGATGATATACTTATTGCTTTTAGTAGTAAGGAAATGTTGATAGAAGTTAAAACTTGGTTATCTTCTACATTTGAAATGAAAGATATGAAAAATGCTGGAGTGGAAATACTTAGAGATCGGAATAAAGGAACTTTGGGTTTGTGTCAAAGTAATTATCTAAAATTTGTTCTTAAACGTATCTCTATGGAAAACTGCAAGCCTGCTTTAGGGCCCATGGCTGTAGGAATTAAACTCAATGAGGGGATGTGTCCTAACACTCCTGAGGAAAAGAAGAGAATGTAGAAGACTCCATGTGCTTCTGCATTGGGATCTTTGATGTATGCCATGTTATTCACACGCCCTGATTTGTGCTGTACTGTTGGAGTGTTGAGTAGACATCAAATGAATCCAGGAATTGGGCATTGGAATCAAATTAAACATGCTCTTCATTATGTTCAAGCAACACTGGATTATTCACTCTGTTTTAACCAAAAGGATCTACAACTATAGGGCTATTGAGGGAGTCCTAGATTAGGGGGTGTTCGGATAGCCGGACTATACCTTCAGTCGGACTCCTGGACTATGAAGATACAAGATTGAAGACTCCGTCCCGTGTCCGGAAAGGACTTTCCTTGGCGTGGAAGGCAAGCTTGGCGATACGGATATGAAGATCTCCTACCATTGTAACCGACTCTATCTAACCCTAACCCTACCCGGTGTCTATATAAACCGGAGGGTTTTAGTCCGTAGGACGACATACACATCAACAATCATACCATAGGCTAGCTTCTAGGGTTTAGCCTCCTCGATCTCGTGGTAGATCTACTCTTGTACTACCCATATCATCAATATTAATCAAGCAGGACGTAGGGTTTTACCTCCATCGAGAGGGCCCGAACCTGGGTAAAACTTCGTGTCCCTTGCCTCCTGTTACCATCCGGCCTAGACGCACAGTTCGGGACCCCCTACCCGAGATCCGCCGGTTTTGACACCGACATTGGTGCTTTCATTGAGAGTTCCTCTGTGTCGTCGCCATCAGGAAGGATGCCTCGCCCCATCTTTAAAGACGGCACCGTTGCTAAGGGAGCTTTGACTGTCGGCCAAACCTTCCGGCTAGGTGATTTTCTTATGACCGCCTGTTCGGCTTCTACGCCGATGATGACCTCTCGAGCCATCGAAAACAATCTTCATGTCAGCTCGAAACTCGCCGAGCAGTTAGATCCAATGGAGCTCTCCTCCATAAACGAGCTCTTGGATCGCTTCGCCGCCCTGGGAGTCGCTACGGATTACGACCAGATTGGGCCTAAACCCGATCTGAGAGAGATTAACTCTCCCCAAGTCACCCATCACATTGCCGTGGTAGAGGGGCAGTGCGGCGACCCTTCGTCTATCTTAAGGACTCGCTACGTCCGGATTCCCGATCCCTCCAAGCCGGATACCTGCGGAGGGCAGGATATCACTCAAGACCTGAACTTAAAGTCAGGCGACGGGCTGGATTCATTAGGCAACACCCAGGGATCCAAATTTTCGAGTTCGGAAATTTCTCGGCCTCTGAGCCTCAGACGGGGTGAGGCTTCGGATTTAACTCCACCCACCCACCCCAACAAAAGCGATCTATCCAAAATCAGGCAAGAGCCCGACGAAACAGTACATCATTACTGGGCCAGATTCCTCCTGGTTAAGAACAGGCTAAAGGACTGCCACGAGGAAGACGCGATCTCAATCTTCTGCAATAATTGCACGGACAAGGGAATACTCAACGCCATAATTCGCCGTGATATTACACGCTTTGCTGACTTAGCGTCCATTGTACGAAAATACTGTGCGATGGAAAGCGCCTGGAAAACCAAAATAAAATTTTGGGACAATCCGGCCCTGAATACAAACCCAGTCCGAAATAAAAGGGTGCATCATCACCAGACACCCGGGTCAAACACCAAAAAGCAAAAACCCTCTACAGGGCATGGTACCGTACTGGAAGGATGGCTTAATGGACCCTGTAAAATTCACGATACAGAGGACGCCACACCAACTCACAGCCTTAGAGCATGTTGGATACTCCGGCAGGTGGCCAAAATTGGCGAAAATCTCCTAATTCCGGAGGCCACAGAAAGCCACCCCAGAGACACCAATACGGTATTAACAGTCTTCGAGACTTTCGCATCAAATAATATGCGAAAAAGGACACTCTGCAGCCTTGCCGAAGTCTACCAAGTAGCAACAATAAACCCATGGAGTGACACGGCTATTACCTTTAACGCCAGTGATGAACCTAAATTCCGAACAGCCCGAGCACCAGCCGCATTGGTCCTCAGTCCAATAGTGGACGGCTTTCGTCTTACCAAGGTACTCATGGACGGCAGCAGCGGATTGAACCTCATTTACGAGGAAACCCTTCAAAAAATGGAAATAGACTGGAACCGCATTGAGCGAAGCAGCACAACCTTTAGAGGAATAATCCGAGTCAGGAAGCGCGCTGTACAGGAAAAATCACACTAGATGTGGTGTTCGGCACGCCGGATAATTACAGGTCCGAAGAGATCACATTCCATGTGGCTTCGTTTAGCAACGGTTATCACGCTCTGCTAGGGCGGGAAGCGTTTACAATCTTCCAAGCAATACCCCATTACGGGTACATGAAGCTCAAGATGCCCAGGCCTAACGGGATCATCACTCTCGCTAGTGATCCGGACACAGCACTCCACGCCTAAAACAAGATAGCCGCACTGGCCCTCGAGGCACTATCCGAAGCCCTAGCGGCTGAGGAACTGACTGCGCTCCGCTCTATGGTGAATAGGGACGATGTGGTACTCGACAAAAGCTCCAGGTCCACCTCCTTCAAACCGGCGGACGAAATAGTCAAATTCCAAGTCCATCCAACAGACCCCAATAAAACAGCTTCCATCGGGGCACAGTTAAACCCTGATGTAGACGCCGCACTGCGAGAGTTCCTACGAGAGAACTGGGACATTTTCGCCTGGCACCCTTTAGACATGCCAGGAATCCCACACAGGCTGGCCGAGCACTGCTTAAATATCCAAACAGGATTCAAACGTGTCAAACAGGCTCTTCGGCGTTTTTCCGAACCTAAGAGACAGGCCATGGGAGAGGAGCTAGCAAAGCTATTGGAGGCCGGATTCATCAGAGATATAAAACATCTGTACTGGCTAGCAAACCTGGTGATGGTACCAAAGAAGGACAAATCCTGGCGCCTGTGTGTTGATTTTAAAGACCTTAACAAGGCTTGCCCAAAGGATCCCTTCCCCCTCCCCCGCATCGATCAAATTATCGACGCTACCGCAGGACATGATTCGTTGAGTTTCCTCGACGCATATTCCGGCTACCATCAAATCAAGATGGCAGAACCAGACCAAGCCGGAACGGCATTTATCACACCATACGGGCCATTCTGCTTCAACACGATGCCCTTCGGGCTCAAAAACGCCGGCGCAACATATTAGCGCATGATTCAGACGTGTCTGGCAAGCCAGATCGGCAAAACAGTGGAGGCATATGTAGATGATGTGGTCGTCAAAACAAGACATGTTGAATCTCTAGTAGATGACTTGAGGCTCACATTTGATAACCTCTGAACATACGACATCAAGCTCAACCCGGAAAAATGCATTTTCGGTGTTCCAGCCGGAAAGCTCTTGGGCTTCATTGTATCCGATAGAGGAATTGAAGCAAATCCAGCCAAGATCCGAGCTCTGTCACAACTGGATATCCCAAAGGACCTCAAACAAATACAAAAGTTAACCGGATGCGTGGCGGCTCTAAGCCGCTTTATCTCCCGCTTGGGAGAAAAGGCCCTACCCCTTTATCGCCTCCTTCGGCGCACCGAACACTTCAAATGGACGGACGCAACCACGGCCGGACTCGACGAAATAAAAGCCATACTGGCAAAAAACCCAGTCCTGGCCGCGCCAAACATTGGCGAACCAATGCTGTTATACATTGCAGCAACACATCAGGCTGTAAGCGCAGTGCTCGTCGTCGAACGAGAAGCGGACGGACACAAATTCCCCCTTCAAAAGCCGGTATATTATGTGTCCATTGTCCTTACTCCCTGTGAATCACGGTACCCGCATTATCAAAAGATTGCGTACGTGGTATTCATGGCATCCCGGAAGCTACGACACTACTTTCAAGAGTGTTCAATAACAATAGCCTCGGAAGTACCACTTAACGATATTATAAACAACAGTGATGCAATGGGCCGGATTGCAAAATGGGCCATTGAGCTCCTCCCGTTCGACATAACTTATAAGCCACGACGAGCCATCAAGTCGCAAGTCTTGGCCGACTTCGTCGCAGAATGGACGGAGGCCGAACTCCCTAAAGAGTACGGCACATATTCAAATTGGATCATGCATTTCGACGGCTCCAAGATGTTGGTCGGACTGGGGGCTGGCGTTGTTTTGACGTCCCCCACAGGAGACAGAGTTCAATACGTACTGCAGATTATGTACACGGACTCCAACAACGCAGCCGAATATGGGGCCCTTTTACATGGTCTCCGGATGGCAGTATCCATGGGCATCCAACGCCTAGAGGTGCGTGGGGACTCGAACCTCGCAATATCCCAAATAAATGGAGACTTCGATGCCAAGGATCCAAAAATGGCAGCTTACCGCAATGCCGTCCTAAAAATGTCAGCTCGATTCAAGGGGCTTGAATTTCACCATATAGCCCGGGAAAATAATCAGGCGGCAGATGTCCTGGCACGCATCGGTGCAAAACGCGATGTAGTCCCCCCCCAACATCTTCTTGGAAAGGTTGTTTAAGCCATCCGTAGTATGGGAAGGGGAGCCGAACAATAACAGCCCGGACCCAACCGCACTGCCCGATGCCGAACATTCTGACACAATCGGAGGCTCTGCCAATGAAATAACACCTTCAGCCCACGTAATAATGGCCGTTATCGCCCCGTGGACAGAACCATTCCTCGCCTACCTTACTAGGTAGGAACTCCCCGAGGACCAAAATGAGGCACGCTGCATAGTGCGGCGATCCAAAGCCTATAGAGTCCACGAGGAGAGCTTTATAAGAAAAGCACTACCGGAGTCCTTCAAAGGTGCATCTCCGAAGAGGAGGGGCGGAACCTCCTAGCTGAAATTCATGCCGGACTTGGTGGTCATCACGCTACAGCCCGGTCCCTTGTAAGCAAGGCCTTCCGAACAGGCTTTTATTGGCCGATGGCCCGGGTAGACGCTCAGGACTTAGTCCAACGATGCACCGGTTGCCAGCTCTTCGCAAACCAAAGCCATATGCCACCCACCGCCCTCCAAACTATCCCCATTACTTGGCCCTTCGCGGTCTGGGGGCTTGACATGGTTGGACCCCTTAAAGGCGGAACCCACAAGCAAAAATACTTACTGGTCATGGTGGATAAGTTCACCAAATGGATAGAAGCCAAGCCTGTTAAGACGGCCGAATCTGGACCGGTGATAGACTTTATATCCGGGGTTGTACACCGTTACGGCGTCCCTACAGCATCATCACTGATAACAACATGAACTTCACGGCCGACGAGGTGAAACTCTGGTGCAAAAACATGGGCATCAAGCTCGATTATGCTTCCGTCTATCACCCACAAACTAAAGGCCAGGTCGAACGTGCAAATGGTCTTATCATGAGCGGCATCAAGCCCAGATTAGTGCGGTCCCTCAAGGAATCTAACACGCACTGGGTAGAGGAGCTCGACTCCGTACTCTGGGGGCTGCGGACCACGCCGAATCGCACCACCGGATACACACCATTCTTTATGGTGTACGGCGCAGAGGCAGTTTTGCCTTGCGACATAATTCATGACTCACCTCGAGTGCGCATGTACGAAGAAAGAGAAGCCAAGCTCGATCGGCAGGACAGCTTGGACGCATTGGAGGAGGAGCGCGACGTGGCAAAAGCCCATTCCGCATTCTATCAACAGCAGGCTCGAAGATACCAAAGCAGAGAAGTACGGGCCAAAAATTACAACGTTGGTGAATTAGTTCTACGACTACCGGACAAGAAAAAGGACAAACTCAAGCCCAAGTGGGAAGGTCCCTTCATAATTGACCAAGTCCTGACTGGTGGAGCGTGCCGCCTGCGGGATGCATCGGATAACCGACTCGAGCCAAACCCATGGAACGCAGCCCGTCTCCAAAGATTCTATGCCTAGTGCCGGACTCTGTGTTCGTCTCCTTCCTCTGTCCATTTTCTACATATTTTCTGTCTTACATTTTTCTTCTTCTCTCTCTCTTATAGCCTCTAAAGGCTCATAAAGTGACTCGCTATCCGCGCTCATTAAACCTGGGGGCTTCTTTAAACAGAAGCTTATTCATACGGGCTTCATGCCCAACACATGTGTCACACTTCCGCATGTACCTTTTATTCACCATTATATGCATTGATATGACTTAAGTTTTGGCCAAGCTGGGTTGCCTGGCTCCTGTGTTTACCCCTACGTTCCCGATTGTTCGGCTAGGTGGTAAAGGGAGCACCTCTGCGATTGTTACTACCGGGTCAGCCGGACGTGTACCTCAGACTGGGTGAAGCCGAAAGCTAGCGTTCTTAAGGGAATATTCGGTCGGTGAACTAAAGATGATCTTTTTTTATCTATATGCCCCCAGATGTTTTTCCTGCGTTTCTTTTCGCAGCATGGACATGCACCTTAGGGCATGCCTCCCAGGGAAAGGAACCCCTAACGGAACTATTCTCCCTGGAAGATGTTTCTTACTAACCATGTAATATAACATAACTAGTCGGGCATTTGTCTGTTCACGCACTAATGACCCCTACGCCTGGTCTCCATGCATTCCCCAGTTTCTATATAACCTCATGGGAATTCGGACACACTCCGGACTGCCAGGTCCCGAGGCTGAAGCGAAAAGGTCGGCCATGACAAATGATCTACAATCCGGCTAGAAGGCATTATAAATGTCAATTAAATTACATAGTCATTTTGACTGACTGTATTCCTCTTCAATACCATCTAGCAGGCTGTCTAATTTACAGTCCTGCTGGGAATACTTCGTGGCCAACTCTACTTGGCCGTATACTAAGCTTACAGGGATCTCCTTCCCATCGGGCCCTACAGGACCGACCTCGGCCATGTGGTTGGGGTCAGCCTTTGCGTACCGCGTCTTCACCATGGCCCAGGCCTCCCTAGCGCCTTGACGGCAGGCCAATATCTTCCACAATCGGAAGCGCCACCGTGCTCCCTTTAGCTTCTCCACAAGCTCTCCAAGACCTTCGGGCATAGAGACGGATGGCCACAGGGCCTGGGCGACGCCTCGCATCGCCTGCCGAACTCGATCGAGCAGTTGCGAGAGCTCGGGAAGGTCACCCGTAGAACCGGGCATCTCCTCTGCAGGACGACCCGTTAGCACACCTACAGACATTGCTCTGTTAGTCGACTTCCCCGCTGAACTTTCTTTCAAAAGGTTCGTTCAAGCACTTACTAAATATGCCGCGCCGAAGCCGCTGATTCTCCTTCACGGAGTCTGACAGCTGGGCACAAACATCTTTCAGCTCGACGCCCAGCTTGGTGTTGGCATCTTGGAGATCGTTCTTCTCCCCCATCACCTTCATCAGCACCCTCTCACCAGCCTTTAGCTGGCGTAGGAGGTGTTGCATTTCCGGATTCAATCCGGCGCCATCTGCAATTTCATTTGTCAGATCCGCACCAAAGCCGTGCTTCGCAAAATACTTATCTTTTGGAGTGTATATTACCAGAGGGGATCTCCTTAGGCTCCCCTGCCGCGGCTAGTGCGGCCTCAAGTTGGGCTTTGCACTCTTCCAGCTCCTTGGACAGTAGGGAATTCTTTTCCGTAAGAACCTGCATCACAAATGATCCTTAAATCAGTTATTCTAACTGTTTCATGTCTCGGGGGCTACTGGTATATACATATAATTACCAGAATTTCCTTACCCATATGTCTTTTACATATTGCTCTGTGGCTCTGGCTAGACCATTTTGAGCGGCACGGAGGTACGCATCTCCCGACTTGAAGGCATCTAACGCCTCTTGGGAGAAACAAGCGTCGCGAAGAATTGTCCGGCGACGCCTGTGGTTCATGGCACTCTCCACCTCTGAGTTGGTGGCAGACAACCCGTCCACATCCTCCATCGGAGGAGCATCCGGTGCGCGCCTTGTGTTCGGCTCCGCTTCCGGGCCAGGCTTTGGAGCCTGGCTGGTGGAGGCGTGATTGGCGGTCTCTCCAAATATAGTTCGGCGAGGTCTCTTTGTCCTGAAGAGAGCACAAGTGTTAATATGCCTCGAAGGTATAACACCTGGGATAAGGGGGCGCGCCATACCTTTGTGCTGACGCCCCGGTCCGGACTGCACCTCATTTCTGCCCACGGGCCCCTGCTGCCCCTCGTGGCTTGTCGCTGCAGGTTTGGCCTCCCGTTTCTGGGAGGCCGGGATTAGCCCTGGATAATCAGCCGTAATGGCCACCAGGGCGTTGTCCCTACTCAATTGATGGAACACTCCATCAATCAGATCCACCGAAAGGTCCGGATCCTCTTGAGAGTCCGGGTCAAGGGACCGTCCTGGGTCCTCGGGTTGGGGAGGAGGGCTGTTTATTTCTTTAACAGCCTGGCGCAGTTCCTGCGTTGAAATCGCTGGACTGAATATTTAACAATGGGGATATAAAGCGGATGGGCAAGATGCGACCACTTACCCAGCTTGGAGGATTGTACATAGAAAATCCACCCTTTGGGTCGACGCGGAGAAAATCCTCCTCTTCTCCCTTGTACAAAGCGGACAAGGTCTTTATTAGAGCCGCAGCCGAATCCGGCCCCTTACGGCCGTAACGGGTGGTATCGTCCTCCCCATTGAAGTCCCACATGGGGTGGCCCCTATACTGTAGCGGCTGCACCCCTCGCATGATGCATGCGGCCATGACTCCGATCATGGTCAATCCGGAATGGGCTAACAATCTTATTCGGCCCATCAGGTAAATGATGTCCCTGTCACTTTCCCTCTGAGGGCCCCGTGGGCGCCAGCTTAGGCTCTTCTTTAAGGGAGCACTGTTGAATTCAGGGAGACCGATCTGGACAGGATCCGGCAGCGGGACGTCTTCTATATAAAACCATTCCGAGGGCCAGTCTTCGGACGCCTTCTTTGGGGTTCCGGACAGATATCCGGTCCCGGCGATGCGCCACACTTCGGCTCCGCCCACTTGATACATTGACCCCTTCTTGGAACAGGGCACGAGGCAAAATAGCTCCTTCCACAGTCCGAAATGAGCTTCGACACCCAAGAACAGCTCACAGAGGGCTACAAAGCCCGCGATATGCAGCACTGAGGCGGGCGTGAGATTATGTAGCTGGAGGCCGTAGAACTCCAGCAACCCCCGGAGAAATGGATGGATTGGAAATCCGAGCCCCCTTATTAAGTAAGGGATGAGGCACACCCGCTCTCCTTTGGAGGGATTAGGGGCATTCTCTGCTTGCTCTCCGTCGTTGTAGACGGCAAGACCGGCTCGAACCGGGACCATACAGGCCGGGGGGAGAAATCCCTTGGTCTGGAGTGTCACTAGCTCGCTATGCGGGATGGAACATCTCTCCCAATATCCAGGCTTAGGGCTGGAAGGGCGAGGGGAGGAGTTGCGACGGCTGGCCATGGTGGGATGGACCTTTGTCGGATGCGCTCTGATGAACACTCGCGGAGGGGAGAGGATGTGGATTGGATCTAAATCCTCGTCCCCTTAAATAGGGCAGCTCATTTACGCGGCTAGGGGTGTGAATGTAAAAACACTCAGACTTTTCATATTCGTTTGACACGTGGGGAGCGGCCATTATTGGGCGTAGAAGCCAAGGAGCGCAACATCTACAAGAAACCGGACTTTATTCAAACAGGTACACGGAATTTGGAGGAGAACCCGCCTTGCAATGCCGAAGACAATCTGCGCACCGGACTCATCGTCATTGAAGCCTGGTTCGGGGGCTACTGAGGGAGTCCTGGATTAGGGGGTGTTCGGATAGCCGGACTATACCTTCAGCCGGACTCCTGGACTATGAAGATACAAGATTGAAGACTCCATCCCGTGTCCGGAAAGGACTTTCCTTGGCGTGGAAGGCAAGCTTGGCGATACGGATATGAAGATCTCCTACCATTGTAACCGACTCTATCTAACCTTAACCCTACCCGGTGTCTATATAAACCGGAGGGTTTTAGTCCGTAGGACGACATACACATCAACAATCATACCATAGGCTAGCTTCTAGGGTTTAGCCTCCTCGATCTCGTGGTAGATCTACTCTTGTACTACCCATATCATCAATATTAATCAAGCAGGACGTAGGGTTTTACCTCCATCGAGAGGGCCCGAACCTGGGTAAAACTTCGTGTCCCTTGCCTCCTGTTACCATCCGGCCTAGACGCACAGTTCGGGACCCCCTACCCGAGATCCGCCGGTTTTGACACCGACAGCTATACTGATGCTAATTGGCAGGGTGATCTGGACGACCGAAAGTCTACGCCTAGGTATCTATTTATATTAGCTGGTCAAGCTATATCTTGGAGTAGTAAGAAGAAAGATTCAGTGGTGTTATCTTCCATGGAGGCTGAGTATATTGCTGCGTCAGAAGCTGCGAAGGAGGCGGTGTGGCTGAAGGAATTTCTTTCGACTTTGAAGTTTGTTGAAAGTGCTAGAAAACCAGTGGTGGTGTGTTGTGATAATCAGGCTGCAATAAAGGTTTCCAGATATCCCAAGTTCCACAACAAGATCAAACATATTGAGGGAAGGTATCACTATATATGTGATGTAATTAATAGACTTATGTCTGTTTCTTTAGAGTTTCTACCTAGTACTGATATGGTTGTTGATCAGTTGACTAAGTCACTTAGTCAGGAGGTATTTGGTAAGCATGTTCAGGCTATGGGTTTACGAATTTTTTGAATGATTGTTTTAGAGAAGTGGGAGATGTTGGGATTATGTGTCATGCTACTATATTCAAACACTTATTATCATTAATATTTGGAATAGCTCATATGGAATTATACATGTGTTTTGATCATGGAATTACTCTTGTTGGAATGTATTAAAGTGTTGCATGCTTAAGGAAGCCGGTCAATTACCGGTGGCATATAGTATGCTTTATATATTGGAAAGACTACCCGAGTACGCTGATAATTGGAAGAAGCTAGATCGTGTAACTAGATACGATCCTATTGTTGATTTACATAATTAGAGGAATTTATACTTTATTATGATGTGTTGCTCACAAGCGCGTGCTTCGGGGACTCGACGGATAAGATCCGCTAACAACAAATTATATCGTGGTTGGTAGTTTGATCTGGACTCTATCCTGAAACCAGTATAAAGACTAGGAATCTTATACTGTATAACAGGCGGACTCTTTAAAAACGCAGTATAAGAAGGTCCCTATCCCCTAGTCTCGGATATGCGATTGTGAGCGGCACTACGTAGCGCGGGTAAGGAGGGTTACGCCCCGTCAAAGATGCGGGAGTACCAATGTTTCCACAAGAGCCAGATGACGAGGGTGACCAACGAAGCAACGCCCTTGCGTAGGCACTCTGGGGAGGCCTGTTGGGTGGTGTGCCACCAGCTGAAGATCATCGTATCGGCCGTAGGTGCCATGGCAGGCAGTAGGCACCAGCTCAAGATTTCATGCCAGATAGTGCGGGAGAAAATGCACCCAACGAGTAAATGATGGGTCGTTTCTTTTTTTTTGAATGAAAGGGATTTTTCCCTCGATTTCATCGAAACCATAAGTCTTTGTTATTACAACCATAACACAAATCCACCACCTCTAGGAAGACCAAAACAGGACCAGCTAGTTCCATGGTTTTATGGAAAACATCTCATTCTACACTTCCCCTCTCATCACTCTCTCCCCTCCTATCAGTCAGGATTTAATCTTCGAAAGTTTTTTTCTTCATGTCTCATCTCTTCTGTCCACATTTTTCATCTCCCAATCCTTGGTATCCAGGATGACCAGCCTCTTCCCGCTTGGAAAATCTCACTGGCGACTCGTTCCAGCAGTCTTGCGCCCTGTTGTAGCTCCACCTGTGTGTCCTCCCTCGCGTGCAAAATATTCCAATCATCAATCCAATGTGCCATGATGGATCGTTTCGGATTCCAAGTCTAAGTCTACAGGGATTTAGCAAAAAAATGATGGTCCCTCTTAACCAGCGAACATCAGATTGAAAGCATGACAATTGTGCACGATTTGCATGACAATTTTTGTTGGCCAAAGAAAGCAAATTTAGTTGGCAAGCATAACTAAAATTGTGAGACGATACAAATTACCGTAAAATCATTCAATTTGCTATCCCCCAGCGAGCATTATAATTTAGGTTATGCGAATTATTCATATTTTGCTGTTTTGGTTGCTCGATCCGATATCCAAGGGAAAACCTCAGCTGCCTAAATCGTAGCTGACCAAGACCGGGCAAGGCCGAAGAAAGAATATTAGGAGAAGGGGAAATGGGGGAAGCAAACGAAAGCGGTTCTAATCCCGAGCTCATATGAGCTTGGGTGAACAGTAAAATCGAGAAATCCAAAATTCTTTTTGTGTGAAACATTGATAAATGATTTAATAGCTTATAAAATTTCAACACCAGATGACATCCGTGAAATATCTGACAAAAAACAAAATCATTGACATTCATGAAACGTTGATATATTTTTTTCCTCTTCATCTGAGCTCGTATCCGAACAGCCGTGTCCGGAAGCAAACACGTTTAAGACCAGAAGACTTGGATTCTTGTATCCGGTGACCGGTGAAGGATGACGGTGTTGATTGATTTTCTACTCGCGTCTGTTGACCGGTACCTCGCGCCGTCTCCCTCCCGGAAAGATCTTCATTCCTTCCGCGCCGAAAACGACGGCGAGCCCCCGAGACCGCGTCAGCCCGCTCCCCCCCACCCGCACGTCACTCTGCCCAAGCGTCCCGGCCGGCGCCTTGACTCCACGCCCGCCGTCGCCATCGCCCCCGCAGCTGTTGCTCGCTCGCTCCCACTCCCACACAATGACACGGCGACCGTCCTGCCCAGACACCGACGAGACGGCCTCTCTCTCTCCCCCTCTGACCACTTCTCCACAAAGCACAGCTTATAATGCGAGCTCGGTGGAGCCGAGGAGCTTAACTGGCTGCTGGTGGAGGGGCGATGATGATGGACCTGGGCGCCGCGCGCGCGACGCCGCCGTCGGCGCAGGAGGCGGCCGAGGCCGCCGTGCGCGCGGTCGGCTGCGGCTACGACCTCGCCGACGACCTCCGCCTCTTCCGCGCCAAGGACCGCCTGCTCGACCTCGGCGGCGGGGGCGGCGAGCGGGACCTGTGCCTGCCGGGCGGGGCCGTGGTGGCCGGCGTGCCCGCGGGAGTCGTCGCCGACAAGGGCGAGCGCGCGCGGTTCCGCTCCGACGTGCTCTCCTTCGCGCAGATGGCGGAGCACGTCAACCAGTCACTGTCGCTGACGGGCAAGATACCGTCCGGCCCCTTCAACGCCATGTTCGACTACCGCGGCTGCTGGCACCGGGACGCCGCCGCCACCCGCAGCCTCTGCTTCGACGCCCGCCTCGTCGAGCTCTACGCCGTCGAGGCCCCCCGCGGCGCGCGCCTCGCCCTCCGCGACCACGTCGCCCGCGACGTCCCCACCTCCTGGGACCCCCCGGCGCTCGCCGCCTTCATCGACACGCACGGCACCCACGTCGTCGTCGGCGTCCGGATGGGGGGCAAGGACGTCGTCTGCGTCAAGCAGCTCAGGGGCTCCGCCCTCGAGCCGCGGGACGTGCAGGCCCGCCTCAAGAAGCTCGCCGACGCCACCTTCTCCCAGTCCCAGGACCGACGTCAGAGCTCCGCCGGCGCCAAGGGCCGCGGGTCGTCGTCGCGGAGACCTCCCGGCCCCGGCTCCGCTGCCTGGCGCGCCTTCAGGTCGCCGGTCATCTACAACAAGGACGATGTCGTCGGCATCCACGTGAGGCGAGGCGGCGTCGACGACGGGCAGGGCCACGACGAGTGGCTCGCCACCGTCGCCGCCTCGCCGGACGTCATCTCCATGGCCTTCGTGCCCATCACCTCCCTGCTCACCGGCGTCCCCGGCCGCGGCTTCCTCAACCACGCCGTCAATCTCTACCTCAGATGTACGATAATATCTTCTCAGCCCGTGTCTGTGTGTCTGACTCTGACCATCTAACCATTAATTTATCTGGCTGTGGGATCATCAGACAAGCCGCCGATCGAGGAGCTGGAGCAGTTCCTGGAGTTCCAGGTGCCGCGGCAGTGGGCGCCGGAGTTCGGCGAGCTCCCGCTGGCCCTCGGCCCGCAGAGGAAGAAGAAGAAGGACAGCCTGCCGTCGCTCCAGTTCACGCTCATGGGGCCCAAGCTCCGGGTCAACACGGCCAAGGTGGACTCCGGGGGCCGGCCAGTGACGGGCATCCGGCTGTTCCTGGAGGGCAAGAAGAACAGCCGGCTGGGCGTGCACCTGCAGCACCTGTCGGCGACGCCGCGCGCGGTCCCCATCGTCGTCGGCGAGGCGGTCACCACCGCCGTCGGGGACGCCGTGAACGAGCGCGCCTACTTCGAGCCCGTGAGGTCGTCGCTGCTGACGCACGCGTGCACGGCGCCGGTGCAGCACGCCGGCGCGCGCATCGACGACTGCGCGGCCGTGGTGACCGCGGCCTGGCTGGAGGTGCGCGAGGCATGCCTGAAGAAGGTGCTCTTCCTACGCCTCGGCTTCTCCGGCGTGGCGCGGACCAAGATACGGCGGTCGGAGTGGGACGGCCCGCTGGCCACGACCCGCAAGTCGGGCTCGCTGTCGGCGATGCTCAGCGCGGCGCTGTCCGGCACCGCCGCCGTGCCGCCGCAGGGGGAGCCGATGGAGGGGAAGGTGGAGGTGAACTCCGCCGTGTTCCCCAAGGGCCCGCCGGTGCCGCTGCCCGTGCAGAAGATGGCCAAGTACATCGACACGACGGAGGTGACGAGGGGCCCCGACGACCTGCCGGGGTACTGGGTGGTCACCGGCGCCAAGCTCTGCGTGGAAGGCGGCAAGGTGGCGCTCAAGGCCAAGTACTCGCTGCTCATCTCGGCGCCAGAGGACGACGAGGTTTGAATCAGTTGTGCATATCATGTACAGAGTACGCACATACATCAAGAGGTGGTACAGACTGTAGATTAGAGAGTGCTTGTCAATTCTTGTAAATCAGGGCCAGTTAGAGCTGCGAGATGTTGAAATTTGTCAAAAGTAGAAAATAGAAACTACACATTTTAAGCATATTCCCTTGCTGAAGATGTCATCCGCTTAACTTTCACTGGTAACTGTAATTGTAAGATGGAATGGCATGAACCAGCATCCACCGAATTATATCAGAAAACCCAACAGAACTGAACCTCTGATCTCATCATCCTCGTCACACAAGTTCAGGTAAGAAGATACACAGTTGCATCTAATGTACATGCATCGAGCACAGAGGGTGCTCGGTTTCTCGGCCGAAGAGCTCGAAAGGCCGGCCACCTTAAAACCTCTCCATGGTACCGACCACCGGCTGTGCCTCCACACGCTGCCTCTTCTCGGAAAGATAGGGACCCCTTCTGACCGCCTCATTCAGCTGCACCAAGAGGCATTTGTTTCCTCACTCAACAGTCACGCTTCAAACGACAAGAACCAGCGGATGCAAGAACCAGGGACATACCTTTCCAATGAGTTCAGAAAGGCTCGGTTCATGAAGAAGGTGCGACGATGACAAGGCCTTGTTGATTGCCACGCAGCAAGCATACCGTGCCTCCATGCCTATGATAGTATAACGAACCAATGTCATCATCAGAACAGTTGGTTCAGTAAACAGAATATCGCATGCTTCATGACTGGATTAGCAGCAAAGAACAGCTCCAGCGTATTGCCAAGAGCCAATGATGCTACGAGGTCAGAAGGCAGTTGGACACTTGGACGTGCACTAAACTTCAGAGCAAACATTTGGATCGAGGGAAGTTAAGTGGGCACATTATGTGTAAGCATTACATCACCAGCAGCGAACTCCGAATCAATTATGATAGATGGTATTCAAATGCTAAAAGGAACATTGCAGCAGTGCAGCACACTAACTTTGGCAGGGAACAAAACTTCTTTGAAGTGACAGATGTATGCTTTTATAAGAAATGACATGTCTATAGTTATTGCATTTAGTAGTAGAAGTACTAAGTCCTTACCAAGTTTTGTTGTCTCCATTTTTGGATCTGTAACAATTCCGATTATCTCTGGCTTTGAGCAAACTTCCCTTAGGCACCATTCTCGGACAACCAGTCCTGACAGTACTCTATAACCCTGCAAACATTCAATGCGATGCAATCAGTATAATGAGTATAGTCAATGTGATCACTCAAACAAGACATAACTCAGCAACAGATGAAAAGAATATATCAGCAACAAGTAGACTTTAACAGGCAGGAATTGCTTACAGCAATCCGAACGTCTGGATCTTGTTGTAGAATTGATAGAAGAAGAGCCTGCCAAAAAATTAAAGAAAAATCACTATAAAGGCTAATTATAACATTCAGTGAGAAAGATAAAACTAGACAAATTGTGTTGCACTAACTGAAGGAGTTAATTTTGGACTGTTTGATGCGGCACTGTAGACTAAGCGCTTCAGGCACTCTTCTGCTTGATGATCATCCAGTTTCATCTGGTCCTCTTGTCGATCAACACCACATATGCTTCCAAAGGCATGTAAAGCGGCCTGAAAGTTTCACAGCGTCACTCTTAAGAGGAATAGTTTCTGGAGACTTTCAAGTGACTTACAGAGTTAGTAGTAGACGAACTTACCAGCTGTTTACCTCTGCCCTGCCTATCAAAGGACATTTCTACCACATGTCTAGCAATTTTTGGTGGATCAGAGAGCAACAAGCATGCTCCTTGAGTTGCTATTTCACCAACGGAGCCAGACAAACAAAGAGTAGGTCAGATAGTGAAATGAAGTATTATGGTTAATGAGAGCACTCCCAAACAGATGCAGGTTTCAGTACAGCAGAAAGTTATAAGAAAGAAATAGAAACATAACTTACTTGTACCAATTAGTCCTAAGGTCTCCAACGCGCTCTCAATTTCATCAGTATTTTGACTTTCCTCCGTCCTCAATATTTTGTCTATGGCCAAGAGCAGATTCGTAACACCTAACATGGAGAAATCTCGATTAACATATCAATCTAGTACCTTTTTTTTTACAGAATCCCACCAAAGATACCCTCAGTCTCTCACGCTAACAATATCTAGATGCATATAAATGTTCTGATTTAAGGTCCCAGCAACAACCCAACAAATGGGTTATCAGAATTTAGCATAAAAGTTGAGCTCCCAATCATTTTTTAATGAAGAAGCTATTCTTGAATTATTAATGAAGGAATACACTTCCATTTAGCAGAGAATGATATGCAGAAAGAAAATGTAGAGGAAAAAGTACTAGAAATCAGAATTTAGCATAAAAAAGCTGTGTTCAAAATCATGTTTTTTTGGTTAAGGGGCTGTTCTGAATTATTAACGTCAGAATACACTTCCATTTAGCAGAGAATGATACGCAGAGAGGACAACGCACAAGAAATCAGAATTTAGCATAGAAGCTATGTTCAGAATCAAGTTTTTTTAGTGAAGGGGCTGTTCTTGAATTATTAATGTAGCAACACATTTCTCTTTAGCAGAGTACGATACGAAGAAACTAAGTGTAGAGGAGAACACACTGTAGAACATATAATGATCAATAATGCAAACAATTAAAAAGATCAACAATATAAGTAAAAATATTTAGCAGGACTGATAGACTGAAGGTGTAGTAGCTGCAAGACAAGTCATGCTTACAAGATTTTTCTATAGTCATAAAAGCATCAGCTGAAGAAAGAAGCCTCCCACTGATCAATGATGCCCTTGACCGTACAATAGAATCAGCTGAGGGATCGCTACACAAGGACCAAAAATAAACAACATTAATTGGCTGAAAAATACAAAAGGAAAAACACAAATATGGACTTATGGAGGCAAGAGCTGAGTACTTGATCACATCAGTTATGTGTTGAAGCAAACTGGTCTTTAACAAGAACATATTGCTGTGAGGGTGCTCCGCAAGCTGCAAAACAAGTAAAGACATAATTAGCTAAAATGTATAGTTTATCTCAGAAATTCTATGATCTTGCATTCTTAGATCTCTATCATCAACAATTACATAACAAAAACCTTGTGATCATTACGTATTTACTGTCATTTGATAAGTAATAAAATTCGTTTACATAGCATGTGATGAACAACAAATACTAGTGTGAGTTTAGGCAAATGAAGTGACAAAGGAAAAAGCGCAAAATATTTGGTTTTAATGGTATAATATAGTAAAAAGATCTCCTAGCAAACATAGATGGCTGAGGCTGATTGTGGACTCAAAGTGGCACAAAGTTAGACTTCCTCCATTTAAAGAAATTGCACGATCTTCAAAAGACCCTCCTAACAAACATAGATTAAAGTGGTGGACTTGAAGTGACAAAGAATTAGACTCTCTTTACCTGTAGTAGCTGGTTTGTCAAGCTTGGCTTGTTTGGGGTTTCTTTCTTTTAATTATGTTATGTTTTTGTTTTAATCAACATAATTATGCAGCAGAAATGGAGAATCCACCCCATTCTTACAGAAACCAGGCTAACAGATAAATGCATCCTTCTCTCAGGAAAAGAGGGATGCATGAATAAGGTGATAACAAGGGAAACCTGAGAAGGCAATCCAGGTAAGACATATAATATTACCTCATAGAGGACCTCTAGTGCACTCAGGGTTTTAAGCATATCTTTTCTATCTTTTATCTCGTCCTCAAATAAGCTGAGAAGGTTTGAGTCACGAATTGCAGTAGCAGTACAACTTGATGCACCAAAGAGCTTAGCTATCAAAGATAGAATGCGAATCCGTGCCTGCAAAGAAGAGGAACATGAACAACACCTTGAGCAGGTTTAACAGAAGTACAGAACCATACTCATAGCATCTAGTACAACATACATAACAATTCCTCTGTATTACACTAGATAGCTACAACTTTGCATCTCAACACGTGTAAGTAATCTGCCAGTATTAGCAAAAGAGCGCATTGATAAACTACTTTAGACATTACTAAATATAGGCTTGTAGTTGTAGGCTGCCATTGGCCTAGAAGGTCATGTATCGATTGTTTCACAAATTGACCTAATAACGATGGCTTTTGGATACCATACCATTGAGGATGACTGGGCTGCCACTTTGTTGAGTTGCAATCCTTGACCATCTGGTGGAAATATGATATCCTGAAAGCAAAAGCAAAAACAAAAATAAAAATATTAGCATCTGTTATCCATATTGAGAGGGAGATTCGCTCAACATTTATGAAAAAAGAATATAATACTCACGGTCCCTGTAGGAATTTCTGCTAGACGCTTTATGGCATCCAAAACAATTGCTGAGATCTCTTCGTCTCTACAGAAAGCAAACATAATTAATAGTAAGTAAAATACAACCATAATGCATGTCATGGGACATGACTTGTCAGATGTAGTTTGTGATAATAAGGATACCCCTCAATCAAGCAGTTGATCAGAAGAGGGTACAGATTGTGCTGTACAAATGTGTCCACGGCAACAGCAATATCTCCAGCCTTGTCAAGAAGATGAACCACCTGGTATAGAACTTGAAAGTGAGGGTTCGGACTCTGGAGACATTGGCTGAGAAAGGATTTACAGAAGATATTCTTTGCAAGACGATGTTAAAAAGTATGTGAATGGTTATTTTGGACAAGTAAGAAGGATCATGCATGAAATGGATTTGCAGGAGTTGGTGAAGCACATCAGTGTTCTGTTTGTACACAAATTTCACTCTGTTTGCTACCATATTAGAGAGTAGAAGGCAAAGGAGTTAAAAACTAGCTTAAACTTGTACTTTTTTTCTCAAACACGCATTGAAATCTGTTTCATTTGTATTCAAGGAGAATACCACAAGGCACACAGTACACGGCCAAGACCAAAACCAACTACCTGCTGCTATACAAAAAGGCAAAAACAGAGCAAAAAACAGACAAGTAAGCTAAATCAGGAGGCCAAGTGTGCTTAAAGAGTTAAACCTTGAAAGGTACACAGCTAACATTTCAACATTGATTGGGATTGTGCTTTACACACTTACCATCTCAAGATAACAAATGCATGACATGAAATACTATTTCTGATTACAAGAACCAATTGGTGCCAAATTTTCTAAATGACCTAAATGATTACAGTAAACAAAGCAAGGAAACCATATCCACAGAAAGCATCTGCTAGAGAAATATAATCAGATACATACCGCTTTGCAGGCCAATTGTCTGATACTATTTGAGTTTGTGAGCAACCCAGCTTGAATAAATTCCTGAAAGAATCAATTGACAATTCAACATTTTCGACAATCAAACAAGCGCATAATGCATAATGCACAAAAGAGCATACGATACATCAACATGTTGATCATTTTGTAAGATACTTAATAAATCGTAACTGCGCTGGTCAGGGCAAGAGGTTTAGGTGGCCATGTCTAAATAAATAAATAAACCGCCGGAGAGGCAGAGACAGTAGGGTACACATACACCATAGCTTGGCAGAAGCGATGCTCCATATCTGGATGAAAATACTTTGTCCAAGCACGCTGCAACAGTTTCAACCGTCTCAGGTACGTCTGCCTGGCTCTGCAATACACTGGCGGACCAAGAAGAAGAATTAAAACGGCAATCACAATAGCCCACATAAATGCCAGTCAAAGCATACATTCTTCGTGGCATTTGCTGTAAAGAAGAGATGCATTGGTACGACTAGAACAGGACAAGGCTGTAATGTGAGAGAGATGCAGCCTACAAACAAACATTGGTAGAGAAAATTACATGAACCTGAAACATTTAGAGGAGGGGGAACAAAACTTACCCTAGCAGCTTAGGCAGAGGGAATTGTTCCAGGAACTGCCTCACTGTGTCCTCACCATGCGTCCCTAGAATATAAAAGACAGTGTACGATGATAGGTCAGCACCCACCAACAAATCAACTACCTGATGCCTTCTCTAAATGCAACTAGTGCGATCCACCACCTGGATTCACAAACGCATCCCCTTCGATTTGTTGGGAGAAGGGGATTAAACCCCAACATCGGAGATGGGAAAATAAGCACACACGCAGCTACACTAGAATTCCAGCGAACCACGGAATAATACAAACCCCAAGGCGCTGAACCAGTGAGGCTGTATTGGGGCGCACGATCCTCACTGGGAACACGGCCGCGACCAAATGGTTCGACTGTGGGGACAAACCAGGATCCCCCTCCAGGCTCGAGCCCTACCGCCGAGATCGTATTTCCTCGCCCTCCCCGTCGCCAGACGTAGGTAGGCGAGCAGGGGAGAGGACCCGAGCAGCCGGACCCGATGCGGCGGGGAAAGGTGTGATAGAAGGGGGAGGAACCTGGGTAGGAGGCGAAGTCGGCCGCCGCACGGAGCAGGGCGTCCAGCTCGCCGGTATCCATCTCCGCCGCGGGCTCCATCTGGTGCTGCTGCTGCTTCTCGCCGCCGCGGGCTCGCTCTGGGTTTTGATTTCGGCTTTTGGGGGGGCAAGGTGGGGAGAGGGAGAGGGATTTGGCTTGGGAACGAAGTTGAACGCCGCCCACCAGCGCTGGACTGGAGAAGTGATGCGTGCCGTGCCTTCCCCGTGCGCGTGCCGCGTGCCCCTCCTTGTCCCTGGGCAGATGGGACGGGGCCCCGGCGCTGCCGACCTCGCTGGGACGGGTGTATCGTGCTCGTGTCCCACCGCCGTGAGACTCGAGAGGCCTCCTTTCTTTGTTTGGGCTACACCAAGAGCAATTTAACGCGCCCACCTCGTTTAGTCTGTGCGCGTGTCCATTTGACTCGAAACAGACACAAAAATCACTACAACAGGCTGATGCAAACGGACCAGCGTCTGCTTTTTTGTTCGCACGACCCATCCAGCCCAAATTTGAGCCGCATTTGCTTCGACGCGGACAGGCGCCACACTCGCCCTTGTCCTCCCCTGACCTGCAAGGGGGTGGCACATTGTCCATTCCCCTTTCCTTCCATCAACAGCCGGCACACCCGGCCGCCCAGTTCCGGTGCCCAGGCCGAACGTACCCACATACCTCCCCCAGCAGCATTGCCACCCCCCGATGGCCCCATACTCCGGCGTTTGGTGCATCGTTTTCCCCCGCCTTCACAACACCCCGACGTCGACGCCACCACCCCCTTGCCTCCCCTACCGGCACCACACAAGCGCGTCGACAGGCCTGCTACTTGGCCTCAAAGAGACGCGAGGCTCTTCACCGACTGTAACATCCCAAATTTTCAATTTGGATTGTTATACATAGATCATATGCATATCATATTTTTCTTGCATTTTGGTTGATCCTAGAAATTTCACGCAACTTAAGGATCCTCGGAGAGAGTTAGAGATTTCGTTATTTTCATATTTGAGAGTTTTCTCGAATTGAAACGAGGATCTTTTGATTTATTTATTTTATCTTCAACTATTTTTCCGATGTCAAATTATGAGAAAGGGAATAATATGATTTTCCCAAAAGTTAGGAAAAATGAAGATTTAATAAATAGATCAATTTTTGTTTTTGGTGTTTGTTTGTGTTTTGTTTGGATAGGGAAAAATGCACGTTTTCAAAAATTGCACTTTAGGTCCGGAGAAAAGTTCATTTTATTCGGCTCATTTTTAAAAGTTGAGAAAAATTTACTTTTAGAATTTTGGAGTCTTTTTAGTTTAGTTTTCTTTTATTTTCTGCGCGTAAGAACCGTTTAAAAAAAAATTGGATCCGCAGCCGGCCGGGCCAAGGTCCAAGCCGCCGGCCGAGGCCATCGCCCCAGGGAGCCAGCGCGCGCCGCGCCAGGCACCAGCGCAGGAGGCCGCCGCCTCTTGCCTTGCCGAATCCTTTTTGGATTCTAGGGTAGCTCTCGTCTCTTTTCCTTATTCCATTTATTTTCTAGATCTTTCCTATTTCTATCCTAATTCCTTGATCCCTGCCTCAAGTTTCCTCACCCTCCCCAATATAAATACCCAAGCACCCCCCTCTAAACACATAAAATCCAAAGCTCCAAGCCCCAAGCCTAGAGCTCCACCGCGCTGCACCCCACCGCCGCCGCACCTTGCCGCCGCCCTACGCCCACGCCGCCGGAGTTCCTCGCCAGAGACTTCACCGGAGGTAGCCCCACGCTACATCTATTCTTCTCATCGGATCGTTTTCTTCTAATCGTTCCGACTCTTTTTCTCCGATTCGTTTTTCCTCGCCAAACCGTTCCGGTTCTCTAGATCGGTTTTTCGATCGGTTTTCCTCTCCTAAACCCTAGATCGGATTCGTTTTCTTTTCCGATTTAGTTGCCTAGATCGGTTTCGTTCTTCTTTCGGACCGTTCGTCCTAACGAACGTGATCACCGGATTTCTTCTAGGTTGACGGACGTCCGTTCGTTCAACCGTTCTTCTTTTTCTTCTCGTCGGATTTATTCCGCGACCGCGATCTCAGATCCGATCTTCGTTCTAGTTTATTTTCTCGCTCGTTTATCGGAATCAGGTGATTTAAGCGCCTGGAGTTTCGTCTCGAAACCGCCATTCCGTCTAATCAACTTTAACTAAGTTTTGCTACGGTAAAATTTGACCTAGTTTCAACTTGCTAGAACCGAGTTGTTTTCCGCCGTCTGTTTTCGGTTTCTTTGTTCGGTTCTTTCTTTCTTCGCAACCGGAGTTCTTAAGTTGAACTATCTGGTTCGATCTCTTGTTCGAGTTTTACCTGTGCATTAGATGAGTACTTATTGTATGCTTGTTGTTTGTCTGCGATAGATTACCCGGATTGCGCCGCTTGTTATTTCGAATCTCTAGGACTGGCGGATCATCAGCAAAGCAAGTAACACTTTGATCATACCTTTTCTACAACCCAGTTTTATTGCATTAGATCCATCCTCACACATTGCATGATTAGGATCTAATTAAATTGTGGGATGGGAAGTAGATGAGGTAGTACCTATTACCTGTTACTATGAAACCTTTGGGAGTTACTTCTACGTTTGCTTATTATGCCATGCTATGCTAGTAGACGTGGATTGGGTGAGTGAAATCCATGACAGATGTGAGATTGATAATTTAATGGTTTATCTAAGGTGGCAACTTAAATACACATCTGGGTGGATTGAGGCACCTGATGTCTATCAGGACTTGCCTGTTTTTTTTCGGACCGCCACCCAGGCTCAAAGGGATCATAAGATCTTTCATGCTAAATACTTACGTGTGCAGCCACAAGCCATTATGGGCTCTGGCATAGTTGACTAAGTCGTGCGAACTCTTATAGGGGTAGACTAGCAGATGTAGGGGTTGTAGGTGGTACGGTCTACTCCGTCGTAAGGTGCTAGCGCTTCTGAAAGACTATGTCTCGGTCATCCGTTTCTCAAACACCAGGTAGTGCGAGAAATCCAACGAAGGCGATCGAGTCTTGTGGGGAAAAGTGCGCAAACCTCTGCAGAGTATAACAAACTAATCATGATTAGCCGTGTCCCCGGTTATGGACAATCTTGAGTATCTAGTACTTGAATATCCTATGAATCTCATCATGTTACTTCTAATTAATATTTGTTGGGTTTAATTGTTCACTTTTTAATTGGGATTGAGAATGCTGTCAACCATTCTCAATGTTTAACAACCACCATGATAGTTAAATAAATTTATTCCTTTGTAGTAGGGAAAAATTGGCTTTACGCAAAACAGTAACCATAGAGCTTCCCACCAGCCAAATATGCATATAGTATAGCTGTTTCATTCCATTACTCTCTATGTGTTACCTTGCCAGCATATTCCATGTGCTGACCCGTTTCGGGCTGCAACGTTAATGTTGCAGACTTTTCAGACGACGATTGAGGTGATTTTTAGGTCTGGGTTCTATACTCAGTGATGCCGTTGGAGTTGATGGACCCATTTATCTTCCAAGTCTTCCGCTGTTAACGTTGTTAGATGGCCTTACGCCATATTTATTGTAATAAGTTCTTTTTGAGCCATCGATGTAATAAGTGTGTGATTGCAACTCTGCTATAAATCCTCGATGTACTGTGTGATGTCAGCATTACTGATCCAGGGATGACACTATAGCACAGTAGACGTGATCCATTCAGGTCAGGTCGCTACAGAGATGGTATCAGAGCACACGCTGACTGTAGGACACGACCACTAAGTCAAAGCCATAGATCACTATTCTCTCCTCATTTTCTAACTCCTCATCTTTTCTACTCCTTAGGATGAAGGACGCGAAGATTAAGTACGCTCAACCGGACGAAGGCACACCTTTTGGTTTTCACTTGAAGGAAGTCACCAAGTATCTAAACATTGGATTACCAAGTTTCACAGGAACCTTCAACGCCACCTTGCCTGAAGAGGAGCGCTGGAAGATTCAAGCTCACGTTCCGGGAAGGACATTCGCGCCAATCACGAAGCCCATAGATAGTGTTTTCAATGCACCAACTTGGAGTCTAGGAAGGAGCATGGCAGCCCATATCACCATAGGACGCATTGGAGAAGTTTATCAAGAAGACCTCAAGGACTCTATCTACCAGATTTGCGGACGCCGGATGAACAATGGGAGTTAGCATCCAAGGAGGAAGACGAGTACGTCGCATGCCCGGATAACTACATCATCATCGACGACACCGATTCGGATCCAAGTGAACCCGACTTTGACGACGAAGCTGGAGCGGATATCATGGAGTCTTCCACCGGTTCAAATTTTTAGATGACCACCAAATATTAGTAGTATTTTCCCCCATGTAAACACTATAGTTCGAGCACTTTTGCGATAGCTAGATCGATTGTATGCCCTTCTTTGATTGAATGAAGTGATTTTGTGTGAATTTGCTCATGTGCATTGGGGTAGTGTTTTCTCTTTAGACCTCATTCTAGTCTTATTTCTCTTCTTTTCTAAAAACCCTCAGATGCCTCCGAGACGTGACACTGGATTTCCACCGGAGCTCACTCAGTTGATCCAGCAACAGAATCAGTTGATGTAGATGTTAGTCCAGAATCAGCAGAACAACAACAACAACCCACCACCACCACCACCCCCTGTTGACCACTTAGCCCGTTTCCTTAGGCTAAATCCGTCGGTGTTTTCCAGTAGCATCGAGCCGATAGTAGCAGACGATTGGCTCCGCAAGATAGGAAGGGAGTTAACCACTGCAGGATGCACGGATGGTGAGAAAGTGAAGTTTGCCGCACATCAGTTGGAAGGACCCGCGGCAGCATGGTGGGAGAATTTCACAGCCACTTTCCTAGTTGACACTGTCACATGGGATCAGTTCCAGCAAGCTTTCCGCACTGCACATGTTTCAGCAGGAGCTATGGCCATGAAGAAGCGTGAGTTTCGCAACTTACGCCAAGGAGGAAGGACAGTTGGCCAGTATGTCGATGACTTCAGCAAGTTAGCACGTTACGCCCCAGATGACGTTGCTACGGATGCAGCTAAGCAGGAGAAGTTTCTGGAAGGATTGAATGATGAGCTAAGCATGCAGTTGATGGTAGCAAGTTTCAGAAACTACCAGGAGTTGGTAGATCGTGCCATCATGATTGAAGGGAAGCAACAGCAGATTGAGAACCGCAAGAGGAAGTATGGACAAGGGAAGCATAACTCTGGAGCCCAGCAGAAGCCCCGTTTTACCCCTAAATTGGGATTTCAGTTTCAGCATACCCATGGAGGAAGTAGTTCGCACAACCACAATGGCCACAAGAATGGTAATGGGAATGGAGGAAGCAACGGCCAAAACCGGACCGCCCCATCGACCCCATCCAAGAGAGACCTGAGTCATGTCACCTGTTTCAAGTGTTCCAAGACCGGACATTATGCCAATGAATGTCCCGAAGGCCAGAATGGAAATGGCAATGGAAGCTCAGGGAAGAAGCCGAACCCTTTCAATAGGGGACAGGTGAACCACGTTAGCGTGGAGGAGATTGAAGATCAGCCTGATGCGGTGATCGGTAAGTTTTTGGTTAAGTCATTTACCGCACTCGTTCTTTTCGATACTGGTGCATTGCATTCATACATATCAAGGGGATTTGTGGATAAATATAACCTGCCAACCCAAGCCCTTAGGTCACCCATGTTAGTAAGCTCACCAGGAGCGGAGTTTATGGCTAGACAATGGTGTGATCGGTTACCATTGAGGATTGGTAACTATGTTTTTCCCTCAGACCTAATAGTATTGGAATCTCAAGGATTGGATGTGATTTTAGGCATGGATTGGTTATCATAGTATGAAGGGAATATTGAATGCGCTAGTAAGTCAATTTTGCTTATCATAGTGTTCATTGATGATATCCTGGTTTATTCGAAGAATGAAGAAGAGCATAAGGAACATTTGCGGTTGGTATTGGAGAAGCTAAGGGAACATCAGTTATATGCCAAATTTAGCAAATGTGAGTTTTGGTTGAAGGAAGTTGGATTTCTTGGACACGTTATATCCGAAGAAGGGATAGCAGTTGACCCTGCAAAGGTTGAGACCGTAACCAAATGGGAAGCACCAACGATAGTTGGAGAGATTCGGAGTTTTCTTGGACTCGCGGGATATTACCGTAGATTCATTGAGAACTTTTCAAAGATTGCAAAGCCTATGACGGAGTTGTTGAAGAAGGATACTAAGTTCAAATGGACTGAGGAGTGTGAGGCTAGTTTCCAGGAGTTGAAGAAACGATTGGTTACCTCACCAGTATTGATTTTGCCAGATCAGACCAAGGATTATGAGGTATATTGCGACGCTTCACGTCGAGGACTTGGAGCAGTGCTTATGCAGGAAGGGAGAGTTGTTTCGTATGCTTCACGACAACTGAAGCCTCATGAGTTGAATTACGCCACACATGACTTGGAGTTAGCAGCCGTAGTGCATGCATTGAAGACATGGAGACATTTCCTCATTGGAAATCATTGTGAGGTGTACACGGATCACAAGAGTTTGAAGTACATTTTCACGCAGAAGGAGTTGAACCTCAGACAAAGGAGATGGTTGGAGCTCATCAAGGATTATGATATGAGATTGCATTACCATCCCAGAAAGGCTAATGTAGTAGCTGACGCCTTGAGCCGCAAGAGCCATGTCAATACGTTAATGACGGGAGAAATATCCAAGGAGTTAGCAGAAAACCTTCATGAACTAAGTTTAGAGATAGTTCCGAAAGGCTATGTAGCAGCATTGGAGATTCAGTCAACATTGATGGATAAAATCAGAGAAGCTCAGAAATCTGACAAGGAGATTGCTGCTATAAAGGAAAAATTAAGCAAAGGAAAAGCAAAGGGATTTCGTGAGGATGAGCACGATACCCTATGGTTTGAGGACCGTGTTTATGTGCCAAATGACTCGGAGATCAGGAAGTTGATTTTGCAAGAGGCACATGATTCACCATATTCGATTCACCCAGGAAATACCAAGATGTACTTGGATTTGAAGGAGACATTCTGGTGGACCGGAATGAAGAAGGATATCGCCGCCTATATAGCAGTTTGTGACGTATGTCATAGAGTGAAGGCAGAACATCAGAAGCCAGCCGGATTGTTGCAACCATTGCCGATACCTGAATGGAAGTGGGATAAGATAGTCATGGATTTTATCACAGGATTACCCAGGATGAAAGCAAGATATGACTCGATATGGGTAGTAGTTGATCGTTTGACGAAGGTAGCACATTTCATTCCAGTTAAGACCACTTACACCAGTGCTAAGTTGGCAAAGATATACATGACTAGGATCATTTGTTTGCATGGAGTTCCAAGGAGTATTGTATCAGACAGAGGAACCCAATTTACCTCAAAGTTTTGGAATCAGTTGCATGAAACTTTGGGAACTAGGCTAGAGTTCAGCACCGCTTTTCATCCGCAGACAGATGGACAGACCGAGAGAGTCAATCAGATTTTGGAAGATATGCTGAGAGCTTGTGCACTAGATTATGGATCTAGTTGGGACGATAACTTGCCGTATGCAGAGTTTTCTTATAACAACAGTTACCAAACTAGTTTGAAGATGGCACCTTTCGAAGCTTTGTACGGAAGGAGATGCAGGACACCGTTGTCATGGGACGAAGTTGGAGACCGTCAATTCTTTGGACCAGATTTGATTAAGGAGTCTGAACAGAAAGTAAAGTTGATACGCGATAGGCTCAAGATAGCCCAGTCCAGGCAGAAGAGCTACGCAGATGCTAAACGCAAAGATACAGTTTACGAAACCGGAGACAGAGTGTATCTCCGAGTATCCCCACTTCGAGGAGTTAAGCACTTTGGAGTTAAGGGAAAGTTAGCACCGCGTTTTGTTGGACCATATAAGATTTTGCAACGTATGGGAGAAGTCGCGTATAAGTTGGAATTACCAGAGGGACTGTCAGGAGTTCATGACGTATTCCATGTTTCTCAGCTGAAGAAATGTCACGCCGAGATGGCCGAGGTACCTTTAAGAGATACAGTGCCGCTAGAAGCGATTCAGTTGAAGGACGACTTAACGTATGAAGAGAAGCCAGTCAAGATTCTCGAGTTTGCCAGTAGAGTTACTCGTAGCAAGGTTATAAAGTTTTGCCAAGTTCAGTGGAACCATCACTCAGAGGACGAAGCCACCTGGGAGAGAGAAGAAGACTTGCTCAAGGACCACCCTCACCTATTTTCTAGCCAACCCGAATCTCGAGGGCGAGATTCATCTTAAGGGGGGGTAGGTTTGTAACATCCCAAATTTTCAATTTGGAATGTTATACATAGATCATATGCATATCATATTTTTCTTGCATTTTGGTTGATCCTAGAAATTTCACGCAACTCAAGGACCCTCGGAGAGAGTTGGAGATTTCGTTATTTTCATATTTGAAAGTTTTCTCGAATTGAAAAGAGGATCTTTTGATTTATTTATTTTATCTTCAACTATTTTTCCGATGTCAAATTATGAGAGAGGGAATAATATGACTTTCCCAAAAGTTAGGAAAAATGAAGATTTAATAAATAGATCAATTTTTGTTTTCCGGTGTTTGTTTGCGTTTTGTTTGGATAGGGAAAAATGCGCGTTTTCAAAAATTGCATTTTAGGTCCAGAGAAAAGTTCATTTTGTTCGGCTCATTTTTAGGAGTCGGCAAAAATTTACTTTTAGAATTTTGGAGTCCGTTTGGTTTAGTTTTCTTTTGTTTTCTGCGCGTGAGAACCGTTTTAAAAAAAACTGGATCCGCAGCCGGCCGGGCCAAGGCCATCGCCCCAGGGAGCCAGCGCGCGCCGCGCCAGGCACCAGCGCAGGAGGCCGCCGCCTCTTGCCTTGCCGAATCCTTTTTGGATTCTAGGGTAGCTCTTGTCTCTTTTCCTTATTCCGTTTATTTTTCTAGATCTTTCCTACTCCTATCCCAATTCCTTGATCCCTGCCCCAAGTTTCCTCACCCCTCCCCAATATAAATACCCAAGCACCCCCCCTCTAAACACATAAAATCCAAAGCTCCAAGCCCCAAGCCTAGAGCTCCACCGCGCTGCACCCCACCGCCGCCGCACCTTGCCGCCGCCCTACGCCCACGCCGCCGGAGTTCCTCGCCAGAGACTTCACCGGAGGTAGCCCCACGCTACATCTATTCTTCTCATCGGATCATTTTCTTCTAATCGTTCCGACTCTTTTTCTCCGATTCGTTTTTCCTCGCCAAATCCGGTTCTCTAGATCGGTTTTTCGATCGGTTTTCCTCTCCTAAACCCTAGATCGGATTCGTTTTCTTTTCCGATTTAGTTGCCTAGATCGGTTTCGTTCTTCTTTCGGACCGTTCGTCCTAACGAACGTGATCACCGGATTTCTTCTAGGTTGATGGACGTCCGTTCGTTCAACCATTCTTCTTTTTCTTCTCGTCGGATTTATTCCGCGACCGCGATCTCAGATCCGATCTTCGTTCTAGTTTATTTTCTCGCTCGTTTATCGGAATCAGGTGATTTAAGCGCCTGGAGTTTCGTCTCGAAACCGCCATTCCGTCTAATCAACTTTAACTAAGTTTTGCTACGGTAAAATTTGACCTAGTTTCAACTTGCTAGAACCGAGTTGTTTTCCGCCGTCTGTTTTCGGTTTCTTTGTTCGGTTCTTTCTTTCTTCGCAACCGGAGTTCTTAAGTTGAACTATCTGGTTCGATCTCTTGTTCAAGTTTTACCTATGCATTAGATGAGTACTTATTGTATGCTTGTTGTTTGTCTGCGATAGATTACCCGGATTGCGCCGCTTGTTATTTCGAATCTCTAGGACTCGCGGATCATCAGCAAGGCAAGTAACACTTTGATCATACCTTTTCTACAACCCAATTTTATTGCATTAGATCCATCCTCACACATTGCATGATTAGGATCTAATTAAATTGTGGGATGGGAAGTAGATGAGGTAGTACCTATTACCTGTTACTATGAAACCTTTGGGAGTTACTTCTACGTTTGCTTATTATGCCATGCTATGCTAGTAGACGTGGATTGGGTGAGTGAAATCCATGACAGATGTGAGATTGATAATTTAATGGTTTATCTAAGGTGGCAACTTAAATACACATCTGGGTGGATTGAGGCACCTGATGTCTATCAGGACTTGCCTGTTTTTTTTCGGACCGCCACCCAGGCTCAAAGGGATCATAAGATCTTTCATGCTAAATACTTACGTGTGTAGCCACAAGCCATTATGGGCTCTGGCATAGTTGACTAAGTCGTGCGAACTCTTATAGGGTTAGACTAGCAGATGTAGGGGTTGTAGGTGGTACGGTCTACTCCGTCATAAGGTGCTAGCGCTTCTGAAAGACTATGTCTCGGTCATCCGTTTCTCAAACACCAGGTAGTGCGAGAAATCCAACGGAGGCGATCGAGTCTTGTGGGGAGAAGTGCGCAAACCTCTGCAGAGTATAACAAACTAATCATGATTAGCCGTGTCCCCGGTTATGGACAATCTTGAGTATCTAGTACTTGAATATCCTGTGAATCTCATCATGTTACTTCTAATTAATATTGTTGGGTTTAATTGTCCACTTTTTAATTGGGATTGAGAATGCTGTCAACCATTCTCAATGTTTAACAACCACCATGATAGTTAAATAAATTTATTCCTTTGTAGTAGGGAAAAATTGGCTTTACGCAAAACAGTAACCATAGATCTTCCCACCAGCCAAATATGCATATAGTATAGCTGTTTCATTCCATTACTCTCTATGTGTTACCTTGCCAGCATATTCCATGTGCTGACCCGTTTCGGGCTGCAACGTTAATGTTGCAGACTTTTCAGACGACAATTGAGGTGATTTTTAGGTCGGGGTTCTATACTCAGTGATGCCGTTGGAGTTGATGGACCCATTTATCTTCCAAGTCTTCCGTTGTTAACGTTGTTAGATGGCCTTACGCCATATTTATTGTAGTAAGTTCTTTTTGAGCCATCGATGTAATAAGTGTGTGATTGCAACTCTGCTATAAATCCTCGATGTACTGTGTGGTGTCAGCATTACTGATCCAGGGATGACACTATAGCACAGTAGACGTGATCCATTCGGGTCAGGTCGCTACACCGACCGACTTCTTACACCACGCCGGCAAAGGTGCTCGGCAGGTCGCCCGCAAGGTACAACTAGACTCTAGTGACACGTACTTTTTCCACAATTTCATTTGTGATTCGGATGATTCTTCATCCAATGACGAGGAGATTGTGGCTACTGCTTTGGTCACCCATGACCACGTTACTAGGCGGAGGCCGATATTCGGGGGCACGATCCCGGGGCATACTGTTGAATCGCAATAGAGAGAGCAGCCATTGCCTACTAGGCAGGACTACTTCGAGTCCCCTAACCCGCTCTTCAAACACCACATATTCCAGCGCCGTTTCTGGATGGCTAGACATGTGTTCAACCGTATCCGGGAGGCGGGGGGGTGGCGTACGATAACTATTGTGATTGCAAGGAGGGTCCTTGGGAAAGATTGGCTTCTCCTCTTATTAGAAATGCACCACAGCTATTCAGATGCTTCCATATGGAGTACCCGGTGATCTCATTGATGAGTATGTTCAAATGAGCGAGTCCACGTGCCTAGACTCCATGTATAAGTTCTACAAGGCTGTGGTAGCAGTGTTTGGCCCGGAGTACTTGAGGGAGCCAACTGCTGTAGATACAACCCGGTTGTTGGCGATCAATGCGAGTAGGGCCTTTCCGAGGATGCTTGGTAGTAGATTGTATGCACTGGGAGTGGAAGAACTGCCCTTCTGCTTGGTAGAGGCAGTGTATGGGCCATGTCAAAGATTGCACTATCATACTTGAGGTCGTGACTTCACAAGACATCTGGATTTGGCACTCTTTCTTCGGCATGGCCGGATCTCACAACGACATCAACGTGCTTCAGTGCTCTCGTGTGTTTGCAAGGCTTATAGAAGGCAATTACCCATATGTCAATAATGAGATCAGTGCCCACCACTACAATAAAGGATACTACCTAACAGACGGTATCTATTCTCAATGGACTACTCTTGTGAAGATAATCCCCAATCCTGTAAGAGAGATGAAAGCACAAGTGCTCCCTGGGTGATTTTGGTAATTAATGTCAACATATCTCTTGTTGGACTAATACTTTTATCTAGTATATTTCAGAAAGTTCAACAAAGGTGTGGCATGGACAATAGGATGTGGAACCCCGTCAAGAAGCTAAGGACAAGGATTGGCAAAAGCTCAAGACTCTACATTTTCATTTTAGTGATCCAAGATCACATTGAGTCCATAGGAAAGCCAATACTATTAAAAAGGGATGAGGTGCTGCTTAATGTGCTTGCTCAAAGTGCTTAGTGATATGCTCCAAAGCCCTCAACCACTTTCTCATTTCCACATATGTCCCAAACCTAAAGTCAAACTCGGCCCCACCGATTTGATCTATCTGGCGCCACCGAGTTCACTTGACATAGCCACTGACAGAAACTCTAATCAATTCGGTCTCACCGATGGGATCTAGGTCTCACCGAGATGGGCTTGAAAACTCTATCTTGCCTATTGCAATTATCTCGGTCTCACCGAGATATGCAATCGGTCCCACCGAGTTTGCTTGACCAACTCTCTATTTTGCTCATTACCAAAATCGGTCCCACCGAGTTTGTGTAATCGGTCAAACCGAGTTGAGTTTTTACCCTAACCCTAGCACATCGGTCCCACCGAGTTGATCATATCGGTCCCACCGAAAACTCTAATGTTCACATTTTGAACCATATCGGTCTGACCGAGTTTCTCGATTCGGTCCCACCGAGTTTGGTGAATTGTGTGTAATGGCTAGATTTTGTGTGGAGGCTATATATACCCCTCCACCATCCTCCATTCGTGGAGAGAGCAATCAGAACGTGCCTACACTGGAACCACCTACTCATGTGTTGAGACCAAGACATTCCAATCCAACCACAAAACTCTTGATCTCTAGCCTTCCCCAAGTTTCTTTCCACTCAAATCATCTTTCCATCATATCCAAATCTATGAGAGAGAGAGAGAGAGTTGAGTGTTGGGGAGACTATCATTTGAAGCACAAGAGCAAGGAGTTCATCATCAACACACCATCTATTACCTTTTGGAGAATGGTGTCTCCTAGATTGGTTAGGTGTCACTTGGGAGCCTCCGTCAAGATTGTGGAGTTGAACCAAGGAGTTTGTAAGGACAAGGAGATCGCCTACTTCGTGAAGATCTACCCAAGTAAGGCAAGTCCTTTGTGGGCGATGGCCATGGTGGGATAGACAAGGTTGCTTCTTCGTGGACCCTTCATGGGTGGAGCCCTCCGTGGACTCGCACAACTGTTACCCTTCGTGGGTTGAAGTATCCATCAATGCCTATCGAAACCACGCCAAAAATATCCGCGTCTCCAATTGCATTTGCACACTCCAATCTCATGCCTTTACTTTCTTGCAACTTGCATGCTTTACTTTCCGCTGCTCATATACTCTTGCTATGCTTGCTTGAAATATATTGTGAATGTTTAAACTTGTGCTAAAACTCCACCTTAACTTAAAGAAATTAAAAGCTGTTACTTTTCTTTGTTGAGGGTCTAATCACCCCCCCCCCCTCTAGACACCTCTTCTTGATCCTTTCAATTGGTATTAGAGCATTAGTCTCCATTGCTTTGGTTTAATCACCATTGGAGGAAGATGGATGAGTCTACGTTGGGGAGTCTTAGACATAGAGTGCCTATACTTGATGGAGAGTTCTTTCATGATTGGAAAATGAGATGCTTGAGATTTTCAATGAATATCACTTGAACAAGTACATTACTAGCCCTTGTGCGCCCCTTGTTGATCCTTTACATCCTACCCCTGATGGGTCCATTGACATGATCCGCAACCTTAGAACTGTCAATCTTATTACTAGAGGTTTGCCTAGAAATTTGTTTGGTTGCTTGCCTACTCTTGATTGTGCTTACACCATATGGAGATTTCTTGAGGAACGATTTCCAAACTATTCCTTGCAAAATCTAGATGTGATTCTTCATAAATCAATTTGCTTTAAGTAAGATGAATCCTAGAGATCCTAAGTTTGGTGATTGTCTATTTGAGCTTCGTGACCTTATGCGTGCCAAAGGAGATGTTGGAATCATTAGCAACATCATTTCTGAAGTCATTAGAATTCATAAAGATGAACATTGTGATGATCACTTATCTAATGAATCACTCTCTCTAGGAATTGATCAATCACAAGACGATGTTGAACATGGATACTATGATGAGGATGATGATAGTGACTTTGATATCGATGAGTCTATAAGACATTTTGGTCTTATGGCTAATCTTCGCGGCTACATGGCTGGAGGAAAGGAATGGGTTCTTGATAGTGGATGTACCGATCACATGACCGGAGACAAGGACATGTTTCGTGAGCTTGCTGAAATGACGGCCCTCGAAAGTATGTCACTTTTGGTGATAACTCAAGGGGTAAGGTGGTTGGCCTTGGTAAGGTGGCCATCTCACATGATAGCTCCATACAAAATGCTATGCTCGTTGAATCTCTTGGCTATAATTTACTTTCTGTATCTAGACTAGCTGACTTTGGCTTCAATGTCCTATTTACTGAAGTAGATTGCCAAGTGTTTCGAAGAGATAATCATAATATGGTCTTTACCGGTATACGTAGAGGTGATCTATACATTGTTGATTTCACTAAAAAAGTCTCAACCTAGAACTTGCTTAATTGCTAAATCCTCTAAAGATTGGTTGTGGCATAGAAGGTTAGGTCATGTGGGCATGCGAAATCTTGATAAACTTATTAAAGGTGATCATATCCTTGGAGTAAAAGATGTTATATTTGATAAGGATAGATTGTGCAGTGCTTGTCAAGCAGGAAAACAGGTTGGAGGAAGCCACCCCATGAAGAACATCATGACCACGTGAAGACCGCTCGAGCTACTTCATATGGATCTCTTTGGTTCCAACGTCTATAAAAGTCTCGGTGGAAACTCATTTGGTCTAGTCATAGTCGATGATTTGTCAAGATTTACGTGGATGTTCTTTCTTGATGATAAATCACAGGTCCAAAAGATCTTCAAGAACTTCGCTATGAAGGCCCAAAATCAATTTGAAGTGAAGATCAAGAAGGTTCGCAGCGTCAACGGAACGGAGTTTAAGAACGCAAATGTGGACACCTTTCTTGACGAAGAAGGGATTTCACATGAGTTCTTGGCTACGTACACGCCTCAACAAAATGGAGTTGTTGAGAGGAAGAACCGGACTCTTATTGAGATGGCGAGAACGATGCTTGATGAGTACAAGACGCCAAAACACTTTTGGGCTGAAGCGGTTGAGACAGCTTGTCATGCAACAAATTGTTTATATCTTCACAAGCTACTCGGCAAGACGGCATATGAGCTTCTCACCGGTAACAAACCCCAAGTTGGATACTTTCGAGTATTTGGCTCAAAGTGTTACATTCTTGATAAGCATCGTCGTTCTAAATTTGCTCCTAAATCTCATGAGGGTTTCCTACTCGGTTATGGCTCAAACTCTCACACATACAGTGTCTACAACAATTTCACCCGAAAGATTGAAGATACGGTAGATGTGAAGTTTGATGAATCTAACGGCTCGCAAGTAGAGCAATTTCCAATTGATGTAGGAGACAAAGACCCTTTGGAAGCAATCCAAGACTTGTCTATTGGCAAGATACGCCCAACGGAGGTGAAGGAGAGTACCTCGTCCATCCAAGTGGAAGCTTCTACCTCATAACAAGGTGAACCAAGAGCTGACACGGAGGCATCCACAAGTGGGACATGTCAAGATGAAGAAAACGAGGAAGTACACCAAGATGAACCTCATCAACCTCCTTTTCCACCTCGACAAGAGAACAACAACATCAACAACGAAGAAGGCCAAGAGGAAGAACAAGATGATGAAGAAGATGTTCCACCCGACCCAAACAAAAGCTCTCACGAGTTAGAGCAAGAGTTTCACGAGACCATCCCATCGAACAAATATTCAATGATATCTAAACTGGGAGAATCACTCGCTCTAAAATTTGTTTGGCTAATTTTGTGAACATTATTCATTCATCTCTAGCATTGAACCTATGAAGGTTGAAGAAGCATTGGAAGATCCGGATTGGATAAATGCCAGGCACGAAGAGCTACACAACTTTGAGAGGAACCAAGTGTGGACATTGGTTGAGAAGCCCGACAACAACCACAACATCATCGGTACCAAATGGGTGTTTCGAAACAAGCAAGACGAAGATGGACAAGTCGTTCGCAACAAAGCACGTCTCGTCGCCCAAGGCTACACTCAAGTCGAAGGTATGGACTATGCTGAGACATATGCCCCCATTGCTAGCCTTGAGTCCATCCACATCTTACTTTCCTATGCAAATCACCATGATATTACCTTGTACCAAATGGACATTAAAAGTGCTTTTCTAAATGGTGAAATTGAGGAGGAAGTTTATGTTAAACAACCTCCCGACTTTGTTAATCCTAAGAAACCCGACCATGTTTACAAACTTCACAAAGCTCTTTATGGTCTTAAACAAGCTCCTAGAGCGTTGTATAAATGTTTGACCAAGTTCCTTATTGAAAAAAGGCTTTGAGATTGGAAAAATTGATTCCACTCTTTTTACTAAAAGGGTTAATGGTGAATTATTTGTGTGCCAAATTTATGTTGATGATATCATATTTGGTTCAACTAACCCTCATTTTAGTGAAAAGTTTGGAAAGCTAATGTCAGAGAAGTTTGAGATGTCTATGATGAGTGAACTCAAGTTCTTTCTTGGGTTGCAAATCAAGCAAACTATAAGGACGGTACCTTTGTTTCCCAAACAAAGTATACCAAGGACTTATTCAAGAAGTTCAACATGCAAGAATGCAAAAGTATGAATACACCCATGCCTACTAGTGGACATCTTGACTTGACGAAGGATGGCAAACCGGTTGACCAAAGGTTTATCGCTCTATGGTTGGTTCATTGTTATATCTATGTGCCTCCCGTCCCGATATTATGCTAAGTGTGTGCATGTGTGCATGATATCAAGCGGCCCCTAAAGAATGTCATCTTAAGGCTGTGAAAAAGGATAGTGAGATACTTAATTCATACACCAAATTTTGGCATTTGGTATCCTAATAGGTCCTCTTTTGATCTTGTTGGCTACTCCGATTCGGACTATGCCGGAAACAAGGTTGATAGAAAGTCCACTTCAGGTACTTGTCAATTTCTTGGTAGATCTCTTTTGTCTTGGTCCTCCAAGAAGCAAAACTCGGTATCCTTATCTACCGCCGAAGCGGAATACATTGCCGCCGGTTCATGTTGTGCTCAATTACTTTGGATGACTCAAACTCTTAAAGATTATGGCATATATGTGAAACATGTTCCATTGCTTTGTGACAATGAAAATGCTATTAAGATTGCTCACAATCCCGTGCAACATTCTCGAACTAAGCACATTGAAGTTCGTCATCATTTCATTTGAGATCATGTTGCTAAAGGAGACATTGATCTTAAGCATGTTTGTACCAATAAGCAATTGGCGGATATTTTCACCAAACCGCTTGATGAGAAAGTATTTTGTCGTTTGAGAGGTCAATTGAACATGATTGACGCTTCAAACTTGGAGTAGAAACTCCATTTGGATACATGCAAGGCATGAGCCTTTGACTAATCCTTGATATTTCTCTTATGATGATGATCATATGTCTTGGATCTATACTTGTACTCTTGCATGCTATCTAACCCTTGTAGGCACTTGGATGAATCCAAATCTATGAGATTGCAGCTCTCTCACATCTTGAGCAATCTCTACATCACCAAGTCTCTACAATATGGTGGTTGAAGTCAAGGAAGCATGAATCCACTCAACATATCCTTTGACAATTTATATATATCAAATTTCTTTTGGTATCACACTTCATGCTTGTCATTTTGGATACACAAGTGCTCTTCCTTGCAAGACTAACTCATGTAGGTAGATGAACTCAAACTACAAGCGGTGCTCCCAACCATTGATGAGCTACATCAACCTTGAGCATCCTACACAAGCTCAACTACATGATCAAGTTCAACACCACCACCCAAGGTATGTCATTCCATCTTAGAGAAGCTTTACCCCAAGTCATGGGTCAAAGCAGCTCAACAAGATGTGAATACACCAAAACGCTTAAACAAAAAATGGCAACCCCATTTTGAGCTTAAACGATGAGTATGACCTACGATCAAGTGTTCTCACTTCACTCCTCAGTCAATATACTCTAACATAGGTGACTTTGTCGCCGACCAATTCTAGATGAAGTTCTCTAGTGTTTTTCTATGTTCTTGCATTTGTCTCTTGCTTGTTTGTTCCCTTTTCAAAAAAAAACTTCATCTAGATTTCTTTTTTTCCTGTTATGTTCTGCATTCCCTGCATCCAATTCATTGCAAATCCTTCAGTTAATTCCTTGCAAATCTTATTTGCCTAGTGAGCTGAGATGACAATTGTGTTCTCTCTATGCTAAATTCGTCATCACCGGTTTGTTTCTTTCGGCTGAACCGAAAACAATTCGGTGCCACCAAAGAAAAGACTCGGTGTTACCGATTTCAATGCTGAGAAAACACTTTGTCGTTTGCATCCTACATACTTATTACAGCTCCACTTTTTGCTTCTTGTCCTCTACCAGCATCTTATATTACATGTTGCTTTGTAATGTGACTCAAGGACCAAACCTACTTGACTCATGCTCTAGAAGATCCCTTCTTGGAAATTGATGTCAAAGGGCGAGAGAGAGCACATCAAAGCTTATCACATATGAGAGAATGCACACATTAAGCTTCTCCAGATGCTTTTATCCATAGAGGAGAGAAGTCACATGTCTTCAAGAGGGGAAAGACATGTTAGCATGTGTTAAGTTTGTTGTGTTTGTTTTGCTCTGATTTTCTTTTCCCTATCTTCCCCATTATCCAATATAAGATTCCGGGGGAGAAAGACATCTAAGCGAAGGAAATCTTCGAATTCATTGCATATCTTTACTCTTTAGGGACATGCCTATATCAAATAGAGTACCTAGTACTCACTCTCTACATGTCATCCCAATCTTGGTACTCTTGTAGTTTCCTAAATTGCTTTGTCTAGTAGGTGTTCGTGTGTTATCTAACCTTGTTTACTCAGGTTCATCTCTTCCAAAGCTACCTCAAGACCACAAGGTAAGTATATGGATCACATCCATGTGCATGATGATTTCTTGCTACTGTACATATTGTTTGCAAGAAGAAATCATGAACATGGAGGTACATTTCCTTTATTCACATCATTTGCTCTGATATAGCCAAGATGCATGTAACTCATTGCTTGCTCTATCATGATTATGCATTCACATGCTCTTATATTCCATATTCACATGATTGCATACATGTAGGGGGAGCCTATGCATGTTACATGTCTTTCCAAAGCTTTACTTGTTATTCTCCATATCTTTATCTAAAGCTTTGATGTATGTTGTCATCAATTACCAAAAAGGGGAGATTGAAAGCACAAGTGTTCCCTGGGTGATTTTGGTAATTAATGTCAACATATCTCTTGTTGGACTAATACTATTATCTAGTATATTTCAGAAAGTTCAACAAAGGCGTGGCATGGACAAGAGGATGTGGAACCCCTTCAAGAAGCTAAGGATAAGCATTGGCAAAAGATCAAGACTCTACGTTTTCATTTTAGTGATCCAAGATCACATTGAGTCCATAGGAAAGCCAATACTATTAAAAGGGGATGAGGTGCTGCTTAATGGCTTGCTTGCTCAAAATGCTTAGTGATATTCTCCAAAGCCCTCAACCACTTTCTCATTTCCACATATGTCCCAAACCTAAAGTTAAACTCGGCCCCACCAATTTGATCTATCCGGCGCCACCGAGTTCACTTGACATAGCCACTACCAGAAACCCTAATCAATTCGGTCTCACCGATGGGATCTCGGTCTCACCGAGATGGGCTTGCAAACTCTATGTTGCTTATTGCAATTATCTCGGTCTCACCGAGTTTGCTTGACCAACTCTCCGTTTTTCTCATTACCAAAAATGGTCCCACCGAGTTTGTGTAATCGGTCAAACCGAGTTGAGGTTTTACCCTAACCCTAGCACATCGGTCCCACCGAGTTGATCATACCGGTCCTACCGAAAACTCTAACGTTCACATTTTGAACCATATCGGTCTGACCGAGTTTCTCGATTTGGTCCCACCGAGTTTGGTGAATTGTGTGTAACGGCTAGATTTTGTGTGGAGGCTATACATACCCCTCCACCCATCCTCCATTTGTGGAGAGAGCAATAAATGAAGGAAATATGGCCTAGAGGCAATAATAAAGTTATTATTTATTTCCTTATATCATGATAAATGTTTATTATTCATGCTAGAATTGTATTAACCGGAAACATAATACATGTGTGAATACATAGACAAACTTAATGTCACTAGTATGCCTCTACTTGACTAGCTCGTTAATCAAAGATGGTTATGTTTCCTAACCATGAACAAAGTGTTGTTATTTGATTAACGAGGTCACATCATTGGTTGAATGATCTGATTGACATGACCCATTTCATTAGCTTAGCACCCGATCGTTTAGTATGTTGCTATTGCTTTCTTCATGACTTTTACATGTTCCTATGACTATGAGATTATGCAACTCCCATTTCCCGGAGGAACACTTTGTGTGCTACCAAACGTCACAACGTAACTGGGTGATTATAAAGGAGCTCTACAGGTGTCTCCAAAGGTAGATGTTGGGTTGGCGTATTTCGAGATTAGGATTTGTCACTCCGATTGTCGGAGAGGTATCTCCGGGCCCTCTCGGTAATGCACATCACATAAGCCTTGCAAGCATTGCAACTAATGAGTTAGTTGCGGGATGATGTATTACAGAACGAGTAAAGAGACTTGCCAGTAACGAGATTGAACTAGGTATTGGATACCGACGATCGAATCTCGGGCAAGTAACATACCGATGACAAAGGGAACAACGTATGTTGTTATGCGGTCTGACCGATAAAGATCTTCGTAGAATATGTAGGAGCCAATATGGGCATCCAGGTCCCGCTATTGGTTATTGACCGGAGATGTGTCTTAGTCATGTCTGCATTATTCTCGAACCGTAGGGTCCGCACGCTTAACGTTACGATGACAGTTATTATGAGTTCATGCATTTTGATGTACCGAAGTTAGTTCGGAGTCCCGGATGTGATCACGGACATGACGAGGAGTCTCGAAATGGTCGAGGCATAAAGATTGATATATTGGAAGCCTATATTTGGACATCGGAAGTGTTCCGGGTGAAATCGGGATTTTACCGGAGTACCGGGAGGTTACCGGAACCCCCCGGGAGCCATATGGGCCTTGATGGGCTTTAGTGAAAAGGAGAAAGGGGCAGCCCAAGGTGGCCGCGCGCCTCCCCCTCCCCTAGTCCTATTAGGACAAGGAGAGGTGGCCGGCCCCCTCTCTCTCTTTCCCCCTCGGGGAATCCTATTCCAAATAGGATTGGGGGGGAGTCCTACACCCGGTAGGAGTAGGACTCCTCCTGCGCCCTCCTCTTGGCCGGCCGCCCCCTCCCCCTTGGCTCCTTTATATACGGAGGCAGGGGCACCCTAGACACACAAGTTGATCATTGAGATCGTTCCTTAGCCGTGTGCGGTGCCCCCTGCCACCATATTCCACCTCGATCATATTATAGCAGTGCTTAGGGGAAGCCCTGCGATGGTAGAACATCAAGATCGTCACCACGCCGTCGTGCTGACGGAACTCCTCCCCGACGCTTTGCTGGATCGGAGCCCGGGGATCATCATCGAGCTGTACGTGTGCTAAGAACTCGGAGGTGCAGAGTAACGGTGCTTGGATCGGTCGGATCGGGAAGACGTACGACTACTCCCTCTACATTGCATCAACGCTTCCGCTGTTGATCTACAAGGGTACGTAGATTACACTCTCCCCTCTCATTGCTATGCATCACCATGATCTTACGTGTGTGTAGAAATTTTTTTGAAATTACTATGTTCCCCAACAGTGGTATCAGAGCCTAGGTTTTATGGTTTGATGTTATATGCACGAGTAGAACACAAGTGAGTTGTGGGCGATACAAGTCATACTGCCTACCAGCATGTCATACTTTGGTTCGGCGGTATTGTTGGACGAGACGATCCGGACCAACATTACGCGTACGCTTACGCGAGACCGGTTCCCCCGACGTGCTTTGCACACAGGTGGCTTGCGGGCGACTGTCTCTCCAACTTTAGTTGAATCGAGTGTGGCTACGCCCGGTCCTTGCGAAGGTTAAAACGGAGTCTATTTGACAAACTATCGTTGTGGTTTTGATGCGTAGGTGAGATTGGTTCTTGCTTAAGCCCGTAGCAGCCACGTAAAACTTGCAACAACAAAGTAGAGGACGTCTAACTTGTTTTTGCAGGGCATGTTGTGATGTGATATGGTCATGATGCTAAATTTTATTGTATGAGATGATCATGTTTTGTAACCGAGTTATCGGCAACTGGCAGGAGCCATATGGTTGTCGCTTTATTGTATGCAATGCAATCGCGATGTAATGCTTTACTTTATCACTAAGCGGTAGCGATAGTCGTGGAAGCATAAGATTGGCGAGACGACAACGATGCTACGATGGAGATCAAGGTGTCGCGCCGGTGACGATGGTGATCATGACGGTGCTTCGGAGATGGAGATCACAAGCACAAGATGATGATGGCCATATCATATCACTTATATTGATTGCATGTGATGTTTATCTTTTTATGCATCTTATCTTGCTTTGATTGACAGTAGCATTATAAGATGATCTCTCACTAAATTATCAAGAAGTGTTCTCCCTGAGTATGCACCGTTGCCAAAGTTCGTCGTGCCCAGACACCACGTGATGATCGGGTGTGATAAGCTCTACGTCCATCTACAACGGGTGCAAGCCAGTTTTTGCACACGCAGAATACTCAGGTTAAACTTGACGAGCCTAGCATATGCAGATATGGCCTCGGAACACGGAGACCGAAAGGTCGAGCATGAATCATATAGTAGATATGATCAACATAACGATGTTCACCATTGAAAACTACTCCATCTCACGTGATGATCGGTTATGGTTTAGTTGATTTGGATCACGTGATCACTTAGAGGATTAGAGGGATGTCTATCTAAGTGGGAGTTCTTAAGTAATTTGATTAAATTGAACTTAAACTTATCATGAACTTAGTACCTGATAGTATCTTGCTTGTTTATGTTGATTGTAGATAGATGGCTCGTGCTGTTGTTCCGTTGAATTTTAATGCGTTCCTTGAGAAAGCAAAGTTGAAAGATGATGGTAGCAATTACACGGACTGGGTCCGTAACTTGAGGATTATCCTCATAGCTGCTCAGAAGAATTACGTCCTGGAAGCACCGCTGGGTGCCAGGCCTGCTGCTGGAGCAACACCACATGTTATGAACGTCTGGCAGAGCAAAGCTAATGACTACTCGATAGTTCAATGTGCCATGCTTTACGGCTTAGAATCGGGACTTCAACGATGTTTTGAACGTCATGGAGCATATGAGATGTTCCAGGAGTTGAAGTTAATATTTCAAGCAAATGCCCGAATTGAGAGATATGAAGTCTCCAATAAGTTCTATAGCTGTAAGATGGAGGAGAACAATTCTGTCAGTGAGCATATACTCAAAATGTCTGGGTATAATAATCACTTGATTCAGATGGGAGTTAATCTTCTAGATTATTGCGTCATTGACAGAATTCTCCAATCACTGCCACCAAGCTACAAGAGCTTCGTGATGAACTATAATATGCAAGCGATGAACAAGACTATTCCCGAGCTCTTCGCAATGCTGAAAGCTGCGGAGGTAGAAATCAAAAAGGAGCATCAAGTGTTGATGGTCAGTAAGACCACTAGTTTCAAGAAAAAGGGCAAAGGGAAGAAGGGGAACTTCAAGAAGAACGGCAAGCAAGTTGCTGCTCAAGAGAAGAAACCCAAGTCTGGACCTAAGCCTGAAACTGAGTGCTTCTACTGCAAGCAGACTGGTCACTGGAAGCAGAACTGCCCCAAGTATTTGGCGGATAAGAAGGATGGCAAGGTGAACAAAGGTATATGCGATATACATGTTATTGATGTGTACCTTACTAGAGCTCGCAGTAGCACCTGGGTATTTGATACTGGTTTTGTTGCTAATATTTGCAACTCGAAACAGGGACTACGGATTAAGCGAACACTGGCGAAGGACGAGGTGACGATGCGCGTGGGAAACGGTTCCAAAGTCAATGTGATCGCGGTCGGCACGCTACCTCTACATCTACCTTCGGGATTAATAATAGACCTAAATAATTGTTATTTGGTGCCAGCGTTGAGCATGAACATTATATCTGGATCTTGTTTGATGCGAGCCGGTTATTCATTTAAATCAGAGAATAATGGTTGATCTATTTATATGAGTAATATCTTTTATGGTCATGCACCTTTGAAGAGTGGTCTATTTTTGATGAATCTCGATAGTAGTAACACACATATTCATAATGTTGAAGCCAAAAGATGCAGAGTTGATAATGATAGTGCAACTTATTTGTGGCACTGCCGTTTAGGTCATATCGGTGTAAAGCGCATGAAGAAACTCCATACTAATGGACTTTTGGAACCACTTGATTATGAATCACTTGGTACTTGCGAACCGTGCCTCATGGGCAAGATGACTAAAACACCGTTCTCCGGTACTATGGAGAGAGCAACAGATTTGTTGGAAATCATACATACCGATGTATGTGGTCCGATGAATGTTGAGGCTCGTGGCGGATATCGTTATTTTCTCACTTTCACAGATGATTTAAGCAGATATGGGTATATCTACTTAATGAAACATAAGTCTGAAACATTTGAAAAGTTCAAAGAATTTCAGAGTGAAGTTGAAAATCATCGTAACAAGAAAATAAAGTTTCTACGATCTGATCGTGGAGGAGAATATTTGAGTTATGAGTTTGGTGTACATTTGAAAAATTGTGGAATAGTTTCGCAACTCACGCCACCCGGAACACCACAGCGTAATGGTGTGTCCGAACGTCGTAATCGTACTTTACTAGATATGGTGCGATCTATGATGTCTCTTACTGATTTACCGCTATCGTTTTGGGGTTATGCTTTAGAGACGGCCGCATTCACGTTAAATAGGGCACCATCAAAATCCATTGAGACGACACCTTATGAACTATGGTTTGGCAAGAAACCAAAGTTGTCGTTTCTTAAAGTTTGGGGCTGCGATGCTTATGTGAAAAAGCTTCAACCTGATAAGCTCGAACCCAAATCGGAGAAATGTGTCTTCATAGGATACCCAAAGGAGACTATTGGGTACACCTTCTATCATAGATCCGAAGGCAAGACATTCGTTGCTAAGAATGGATCATTTCTAGAGAAGGAGTTTCTCTCGAAAGAAGTGAGTGGGAGGAAAGTAGAACTTGACGAGGTAACTGTACCTGCTCCCTTATTGGAAAGTAGTACATCACAGAAAACTGTTTCTGCGACACCTATACCAATTAGTGAGGAAGCTAATGATGATGATCATGAAACTTCAGGACAAGATGCTACTGAACCTCGTAGATCAACCAGAGTGAGATCCGCACCAGAGTGGTACGGTAATCCTGTTTTGGAAACCATGCTGCTAGATCATGATGAACCTACGAACTATGAAGAAGCGATGGTGAGCCCAGATTCCGCAAAGTGGCTTGCAGCCATGAAATCTGAGATGGGATCCATGTATGAGAACAAAGTATGGACTTTGGTTGACTTGCCCGATGATCGGCAAGCAATTGAGAATAAATGGATCTTCAAGAAGAAGACTGACGCTGACGGTAATGTCACTGTCTATAAAGCTCGACTTGTCGCAAAAGGTTTTCGACAAGTTCAAGGGGTTGACTACGATGAGACCTTCTCACCCGTAGCGATGCTTAAGTCTGTCCGAATCATGTTAGCAATTGCCGCATTTTATGATTATGAAATTTGGCAGATGGATGTCAAAACTGCATTCCTGAATGGATTTCTGGAAGAAGAGTTGTATATGATGCAACCGGAAGGTTTTGTCGATCCAAAGGGAGCTAACAAAGTGTGCAAGCTCCAGCAATCCATTTATGGAATGGTGCAAGCCTCTCGGAGTTGGAATAAACGCTTTGATAGTGTGATCAAAGCATTTGGTTTTATATAGACTTTCGGTGAAGCCTGTATTTACAAGAAAGTGAGTGGGAGCTCTGTAGCATTTCTGATATTATATGTGGATGACATATTGCTGATTGGAAATGATATAGAATTTCTGGATAGCATCAAGGGATACTTGAATAAGAGTTTTTCAATGAAAGACCTCGGTGAAGCTGCTTACATATTAGGCATAAAGATCTATAGAGATAGATCAAAACGCTTAATTGGACTTTCACAAAGCACATACCTTGACAAGATTTTGAAGAAGTTCAAAATGGATCAAGCAAAGAAAGGGTTCTTGCCTGTGTTACAAGGTGTGAAGTTGAGTCAGACTCAATGCCCAACCACTGCAGAAGATAGAGAGAAAATGAAAGATGTTCCCTATGCTTCAGCCATAGGCTCTATCATGTATGCAATGCTGTGTACCAGACCTGATGTGTGCCTTGCTATAAGTTTAGCAGGGAGGTACCAAAGTAATCCAGGAGTGGATCACTAGACAGCGGTCAAGAACATCCTGAAATACCTGAAAAGGACTAAGGATATGTTTCTCATATATGGAGGTGACAAAGAGCTCACCGTAAGAGGTTACGTTGATGCAAGCTTTGACACTGATCCGGACGATTCTAAATCGCAAACCGGATACGTGTTTACATTAAACGGTGGAGCTGTCAGTTGGTGCAGTTCTAAACAAAGCGTCGTAGCGGGATCTACATGTGAAGCGGAATACATAGCTGCTTCGGAAGCAGCAAACGAAGGAGTCTGGATGAAGGAGTTCATATCCGATCTAGGTGTCATACCTAGTGCATCGGGTCCAATGAAAATCTTTTGTGACAATACTGGTGCAATTGCCTTGGCAAAGGAATCCAGATTTCACAAGAGGACCAAGCACATCAAGAGATGCTTCAATTCCATCCGGGATCTAGTCCAGGTGGGAGACATAGAGATTTGCAAGATACATACGGATCTGAATATTGAAGACCCGTTGACTAAGCCTCTTCCATGAGCAAAACATGATCAGCACCAAGGCTCCATGGGTGTTAGAATCATTATTTTGTAATCTAGATTATTGACTCTAGTGCAAGTGGGAGACTGAAGGAAATATGACCTAGAGGCAATAATAAAGTTATTATTTATTTCCTTATATCATGATAAATGTTTATTATTCATGCTAGAATTGTATTAACCGGAAACATAATACATGTGTGAATACATATACAAACTTAATGTCACTAGTATGCCTCTACTTGACTAGCTTGTTAATCAAAGATGGTTATGTTTCCTAACCATGAACAAAGTGTTGTTATTTGATTAACGAGGTCACATCATTGGTTGAATGATCTGATTGACATGACCCATTTCATTAACTTAGCACCCGATCGTTTAGTATGTTGCTATTGCTTTCTTCATGACTTATACATGCTCATATGACTATGAGATTATGCAACTCCCGTTTCCCGGAGGAACACTTTGTGTGCTACCAAACGTCACAATGTAACTGGGTGATTATAAAGGAGCTCTACAGGTGTCTCCAAAGGTAGATGTTGGGTTGGCGTATTTCGAGATTAGGATTTGTCACTCCGATTGTCGGAGAGGTATCTCTGGGCCCTCTCGGTAATGCACATCACATAAGCCTTGCAAGCATTGCAACTAATGAGTTAGTTGCGGGATGATGTATTAAAGAACGAGTAAAGAGACTTGCCAGTAACGAGATTGAATTAGGTATTGGATACCAACGATCGAATCTCGGGCAAGTAACATACCGATGACAAAGGGAACAACGTATGTTGTTATGCGGTCTGACCGATAAAGATCTTCGTAGAATATGTAGGAGCCAATATGGGCATCCAGGTCCCGCTATTGGTTATTGACCGGAGATGTGTCTCAGTCATGTCTACATTATTCTCGAACCGTAGGGTCCGCACGCTTAACGTTACGATGATAGTTATTATGAGTTCATGCATTTTGATGTACCGAAGTTAGTTCGGAGTCCCGGATGTGATCACGAACATGACGAGGAGTCTCGAAATGGTCGAGACATAAAGATTGATATATTGGAAGCCTATATTTGGACATCGGAAGTGTTCCGGGTGAAATCGGGATTTTACCGGAGTACCGGCAGGTTACCGGAACCCCCCGGGAGCCATATGGGCCTTGATGGGCTTTAGTGGAAAGGAGAAAGGGGCAGCCCAAGGTTGCCGCGCGCCTCCCCCCTCCCCTAGTCCTATTAGGACAAGGAGAGGTGGCCGGCCCCCTCTCTCTCTTTCCCCCTCGGGGAATCCTATTCCAACTAGGATTGGGGGGGAGTCCTACACCCGGTAGGAGTAGGACACCTCCTGTGCCCTCCTCCTGGCCGGCCGCCCCCTCCCCCTTGGCTCCTTTATATACGGAGGCAGGGGGGCACCCTAGACACACAAGTTGATCATTGAGATCGTTCCTTAGCCGTGTGCGGTGCCCCCTGCCACCATATTCCACCTCGATCATATTGTAGCAGTGCTTAGGCGAAGCCCTGCGACGGTAGAGCATCAAGATCGTCACCACGCCGTCGTGCTGACGGAACTCCTCCCCGACGCTTTGCTGGATCAGAGCCCGGGGATTGTCATCGAGCTGTATGTGTGCTAAGAACTCGGAGGTGCCGGAGTAACGGTGCTTGGATCGGTCGGATCGGGAAGACGTACGACTACTTCCTCTACGTTGCGTCAACGCTTCCGCTGTTGATCTACAAGGGTATGTAGATTACACTCTCCCCTCTCATTGCTATGCATCACCATGATCTTGCGTGTGCATAGGAAATGTTTTGAAATTACTATGTTCCCCAACAATAAAAACATGCATACACTTCCACTACTCATTTTTTGAGAGAGATCCACCTACTCATGTGTTGAGACCAAGTCATTCCAGTCCGAAGAGGTTCGGGGATTTTTCGGAGTACCGGGAGGTTACCGGACCCCCCTCCCCCCCGGGAAATTTAATGGGCCTCATGGGACATAGTGGAGAGAGGGAGGAAGGCCACAAGAGGAGGCGCGCGCCTCCCCCCTGCCCAATCCGAATTGGACAAGGGGTGGGGGCACGGCCCCCCTTTCCTTCTCGCTCTCCCCTCTTTCCCCTTTCCCTTCCCCCATGGCGCGCCACCCCTAGCGCCAGCTACCTCCTCCTCCCCTCCTTTATATATGGGGGTGGGGGCACCCCAAAGACACATCAATTGTTCTCTTAGCCGTGTGCGGTGCCCCCCTCCACAGTTCACTCCTCCGGTCATAGCGTCGTAGTGCTTAGGCGAAGCCCTGCGCGGATCACATCACCATCACCGTCACCATGATGTCGTGCTGACAGAACTCTCCCTTGACCCTCTACTGGATCAAGAGTTCGAGGGACGTCATCGAGCTGAACGTGTGCTGAACACGAAGGTGCCGTACGTTCGGTACTTGGATCGGTTGGATCATGAAGACTTTCGACTACATCAACCGCGTTAACCTAACGCTTTCGCTTTCGGTCTACGAGGGTACGTGGACACACTCTCCCCCTCTCGTTGCTATGCATCTCCTAGATAGATCTTGCGTGATCATAGGAATTTTTTTTGAAATTGCATGCTACGTTCCCCAACAATTAAATCAATGAAAATATGGAAGCAAAAAAACAGATGTCACTTCGAGGGGGTGGCACTTACATTGCTCAGTTGGAAGAGAGGACTAACTTCAGACCTAGGGATTCTGAAGTTCAGGGCCAGAACTGGAAATCAAGAACTGAAGACCTGATCACATCACTTCAAGCTTAGATTCCTATTTGCAGTCTTGCTTACCCTTGAATATTTTTTTATACTTGGCCTTGTTTTATTTGTAAAGCCCTTTCTGCCCTTTTGCAAAAAAAGACCCTTTCCGCCATCAATTAGTGGGCATATAGATAGTATGTAATTATTTCTCAAAATATAGCAGTGGGAGCCTCTCTTTCTGTTTTGGCTGCTAAAAAATTCATTAAACCAATGAACTAACACCCCTCCTAAAATAACTAAATAATTGAAAAGCAAATAGATAACTGGAAAATACTGCTTCTACTTGAGTTTAGCTTATAGTATATACAAAGATAGAAATGGCATGCTATAACGAAAACTTCTGGAAAACTGAAAGTTCACACAAACAAACAAACAAACACATAATATAAAATGAGCAGATCAACACATCATGGCAGAGTGGGCTTAGAGGCAAGAACTTTGATGAGAAGCCTGTAAAGTTATGGCAATGACGATAAAAATGAGAGAATAGGTTATTTAATACCTCGTATGGTGTACGTGTGACTGAAGATGTGTGTCGACAACCATCAAAAGAAGGTTACCACTGCCTAACGGATATCAGAGTAATGCCAAGCAAGTCACAACAGCGACACCTAGAACATATAAGAAGCAGACCACTATTTGTGAAATAAAGACCACTGAGATATAGCAGCATCATGATGTTGATTGTCTCCATCGGCTATGGACCAAGATACTTGCAGCATAAAAATAGTCAGAAAATGATGACATAAGAAGGTTACCCGACAATAGAAAAAGAAATTAATTGTAGTGGATTGTATCCTCATTGTTAACCACATTTACCAGTGTTGGGGAACGTAGCAATTTCAAAAATTTCCTACGCACATGCAAGATCATGGTGATGCATAGCAGCGAGAGGGGAGAGTGTTGTCCATGTACCCTCGTAGACCGAAAGCGGAAGCGTTAGCACAACACGGTTGATGTAGTCGTACGTCTTCACAGCCCGACCGATCAAGCACCGAAACTACGGCACCTCCGAGTTCTAGCACACGTTTAGCTCGATGACGATCCCCGGACTCCGATCTAGCAAAGTGTCGGGGAAGAGTTCCGTCAGCACGAAGGCGTGGTGACGATCTTGATGTTCTACTGTCGCAGGGCTTCGCCTAAGCACCTCTACAATATTATCGAGGATTATGATGGAGGGGGGCACCGCACACGGCTAAGAGAACGATCATGAAGATCAACTTGTGTGTCTAGAGGTGCCCCCTGCCCCCGTATATAAAGGAGCAAGGGGGGGACGCCGGCCGGCCCTTGGGGCGCGCCAAGGAGGGGGGAGTCCTCCTCCTAGTAGGAGTAGGACTCCCCTTTCCTAGTCCAACTAGGAAGAGAGAAGGGGGAAGCAAAGAGAGGGAGAGGGAGAGGGAAAGAGGGGCCGCGCCCCCCTCCCCTAGCCCAATTCGGACTCCTCATGGGAGGGGCGCGCCACCTCCTGGGCTGCTACCCTCTCTCTCCCCTCAGGCCCACTAAGGCCCAATACTTCCCCGGGGGGTTCCGGTAACCCTTCCGGCACTCCGGTTTTCTCCGAAATCACCCGAAACACTTCTGGTGTCCGAATATAGCCGTCCAATATATCGATCTTTATGTCTTGACCATTTCGAGACTCCTCGTCATGTCCGTGATCATATCCGGGACTCCGAACAACCTTCGGTACATCAAAATATATAAACTCATAATGAAACTGTCACCGTAACGTTAAGCGTGAGGACCCTACGGGTTCGAGAACAATGTAGACATGACCGAGACACGTCTCCGGTCAATAACCAATAGTGGAACCTAGATGCTCATATGGGCTCCTACATATTCTATGAAGATCTTTATCGGTCAGACCGCACAACAACATACGTTGTTCCCTTTGTCATTGGTATGTTACTTGCCCGAGATTCGATCGTCGGTATCTCAATACCTAGTTCAATCTCGTTACCGGCAAGTCTCTTTACTCGTTCCGTAACACATCATCCCGCAACTAACTCATTAATTGCAATGCTCGCAAGGCTTATAGTGATGTGCATTACCGAGTGGGCCCAGAGATACCTCTCCGACAATCGGAGTGACAAATCCTAATCTCGAAATACGCCAACCCAACAAGTACCTTTAGAGACACCTGTAGAGCACCTTTATAATCACCCAGTTACGTTGTGACGTTTGGTAGCACACAAAGTGTTCCTCCGGTAAACGGGAGTTGCATAATCTCATAGTCATAGGAACATGTATAAGTCATGAAGAAAGCAATAGCAACAAACTAAACGATCAAGTCCTATGCTAACGGAATGGATCAAGTCAATCACATCATTCTCTAATGATGTGATCCCATTAATCAAATGACAACTCATGTCTATGGCTAGGAAACTTAACCATCTTTGATTCAACGAGCTAGTCAAGTAGAGGCATACTAGTGACATACTGTTTGTCTATGTATTCACACATGTATTTTGTTTCCGGTTAATACAATTCTAGCATGAATAATAAACATTTATCATGATATAAAGAAATAAATAATAACTTTATTATTGCCTCTAGGGCATATTTCCTTCAGTCTCCCACTTGCACTAGAGTCAATAATCTAGTTCACATCGCCATGGGATTTAACATCAAAAGTTCACATCACCGTGTGATTAACACCCATAGTTCACATCGACATGTGACCAACACCCAAAGGGTTTACTAGAGTCAATAATCTAGTTCACATCGCTATGTGATTAACACCCAAAGAGTACTAAGGTGTGATCATGTTTTGCTTGTGAGAGAAGTTTAGTCAACGGGTCTGCCACATTCAGATCCGTAAGTATTTTGCAAATTTCTATGTCAACAATGCTCTGCACGGAGCTACTCTAGCTAATTGCTCCCACTTTCAATATGTATCCAGATTGAGACTTTGAGTCATCTGGATCAGTGTCAAAACTTGCATCGATGTAACCCTTTACGACGAACCTTTTGTCACCTCCATAATCGAGAAACATATCCTTGTTACACTAAGGTTAATTTTGACCAATGTCCAGTGATCTACTCCTAAATCACTATTGTACTCCCTTGCCAAACTCAGGGCAGGGTATACAGTAGGTCTGGTACACAACATGGCATACTTTATAGAACCTATGGCTGAGGCATAGGGAATGACTTTCATTCTCTCTCTATCTTCTGCCGTGGTCGGGTTTTGAGTCTTACTCAACTTCACACCTTGTAACAAAGGCAATAACTCCTTCTTTGACTGTTCCATTTTGAACTACTTCAAAATCTTGTCAAGGTATGTACTCATTGAAAAACTTATCAAGCGTCTTGATCTATCTCTATAGATCTTGATGCTCAGTATGTAAGCAGCTTCACCGAGGTCTTTCTTTGAAAAACTCCTTTCAAACATTTCTTTATGCTTTGCAGAATAATTCTACATTATCTCCGATCAACAATATGTCATTCACATATACTTATCAGAAATGTTGTAGTGCTCCCACCCACTTTCTTGTAAATATAGGTTTCACCGCAAGTCTGTATAAAACTATATGCTTTGATCAACTTATCAAAGCGTATATTCCAACTCCGAGATGCTTGCACCAGTCCATAGATGGATCGCTGGAGCTTGCATATTTTGTTAGTACCTTTAGGATTGACAAAACCTTTCTGGATGCATCATATACAACTCTTCTTTAATAAATCCATTAAGGAATGCAGTTTTGTTTATCCATTTGCCAGATTTCATAAAATGCGGCAATTGCTAACATGATTCGGACAGACTTAAGCATAGATACGAGTGAGAAACTCTCATCGTAGTCAACACCTTGAACTTGTCGAAAACCTTTTTGTGACAATTCTAGCTTTGTAGATAGTAACACTACTATCAGCGTCCGTCTTCCTCTTGAAGATCCATTTAATCTCAATGGCTGGCCGATCATTGGGCAAGTCAATCAAAGTCCATACTTTGTTCTCATACATGGATCTCATCTCAGATTTCATGCCCTCAAGCCATTTCGCGGAATCTGGGCTCACCATCGCTTCTTCATAGTTCGTAGGTTCATCATGATCCAGTAGCATGACTTCCAGAATAGGATTACCGTACCACTCTGGCGCGGATCTTACTCTGGTTGATCTACAAGGTTCAGTAATAACTTGATCTGAAGTTTCATGATCATCATCATTAACTTCCCCACTAATTGGTATAGTAGTCACATGAACAGATTTCTGTAACGAACTACTTTCCAATAAGGGAGCAGGTACAGTTACCTCATCAAGTTCTACTTTCCTCCCACTCACTTCTTTCGAGAGAAACTCCTTCTCTAGAAAGGATCCATTCAAAGCAATGAATATCTTGCCTTCGGATCTGTGATAGAAGGTGTACCCAACATTTTCTTTTGGGTATCCTATGAAGACGCACTTCTCCGATTTGGGTTTGAGCTTATCAGGTTGAAACTTTTCACATAAGCATTGCAACCTCAAACTTTAAGAAACGACAACTTAGGTTTCTTGCCAAACCATAGTTCATACGGTGTCGTCTCAACGGATTTAGATGGTGCCCTATTTAACATGAATGCAGCTGTCTCTAATGCATAACCCCAAAACGATAGTGGTAGATCGGTAAGAGACATCATAGATCGCACCATATCTAATAAAGTATGGTTATGACATTCGGACACACCATTACACTGTGGTGTTCTAGGTGGCATGAGTAGTGAAACTATTTCACATTGTTTTTAACTGAAGGCCAAACTCGTAACTCAAATATTTTACTTCTGCGGTCATATCATAGAAACTTTTATTTTTATTACGATGATTCTCCACTTCACTCTGAAATTCTTTGAACGTTTCAAATGTTTCAGACTTGTGTTTCATCAAGTAGATATACTCATATCTGCTCAAATCATCTGTGAAGATCAGAAAAAAAATGATACCTGCCGCGAGCCTCAATATTCATCGGACCACATACATCAGTATGTATGATTTCCAACAAATATGTTGCTCGCTCCATTGTTCCGGAGAACGGATTCTTAGTCATCTTGCCCATGAGGCATGGTTCGCAAGCATCAAGTGATTCATAATCAAGTGATTCCAAAAGTCCATCAGCATGGAGTTTCTTCATGCGCTTTACACCAATATGACCTCAACGGTAGTGCCACAAATAAGTTGCACTATCATTATTAACTTTGCATCTTTTGGTTTCAGTATTATGAATATGTGTATCACTACGATCGAGATCCAACGAACCATTTTCATTGGGTGTGTAACCATATAAAGTTTTATTCATGTAAACAGAACAACAATTTATTCTCTTACTTAAATGAATAACTGTATTGCAATAAACATGATCAAATCATATTCATGCTCAACGCAAATACCAAATAATACTTATTTAGGTTCAACACTAATCCCAAAAGTATAGGGAGTGTGCGATGATGATCATATCAATCTTGGAACCACTTCCAACACACATCGTCACTTCACCTTAACTAGTCTCTATTCATTCTGCAACTCCCGTTCGAGTTACTACTCTTAGCAACTGAACCAGTATCAAATACCGAGGGGTTGCTACGAACACTAGTAAAATACACATCAATAATCTGTATATCAAATATACCTTTGTTCACTTTGGCATCCTTCTTATCCGCCAAATACTTGGGGCAGTTCCGCTTCCAGTGACCAGTTCCTTTGCAGTAGAAGCACTTAGTCTCAGGCTTAGGACCAGACTTGGGCTTCTTCACTTGAGCAGCAACTTGCTTGCTGTTCTTCTTGAAGTTCCCCTTCTTCCCTTTGCCCTTTTCTTGAAATTAGTGGTCTTGTCTACCATCAACACTTGATATTTTTCTTGATTTCTACCTTTGTCGATTTCAGCATCACGAAGAGCTTGGGAATTACTTTTGTCATCCCTTGCGTATTATAGTTCATCACTAAGTTCTAGTAACTCGGTGATAGTGACTAGAGAACTTTGTCAATTACTCTCTTATCTGGAAGATTAACTCCCACTTGATTCAAGCAATTGTAGTACTTAGACAATCCGAGCACATGCTCACTGGTTAAGCTATTCTCCTCCATCTTGTAGGCAAAGTACTGTCAGAGGTCTCATACCTCTCGACACGGGCATGAGTATGAAATACCAATTTCAACTCTTGGGACATCTTATATGCTCCATGGCGTTCAAAAACGTCTTTTAAGCCCTGATTCTAATCCGTTAAGCATGGTGCACTAAACTATCAAGTAGTCATCATATTGAGCTAGCCAAACGTTCATAATGTCTGCATCTGCTCCTGCAATAGGTCTGTCACCTAGCGGTGCATTAAGGACATAATTCTTCTGTGCAGCAATGAGGAAAATCCTCAGATCACGGATCCAATCCGTATCATTGCTACTAACATTTTTCAACTTAGTTTTCTCTAGGAACATATCAAAAATAAAACAGGGGAGCTAAACGCGAGCTATTGATCTACAACATAGATATGCTAATACTACCAGGACTAAGTTCATGATAAATTTAAGTTCAATTAATCATATTACTTAAGAACTCCCACTTAGAAAGATACCCCTCTAATCTTCTAAGTGATCATGTGATCCAAATCAACTAAACCATAACCGATTATCACGTGAAATGGAGTAGTTTTCAATGGTGAACATCACTATGTTGATCATATCTACTATATGATTCACGCTCGACCTTTCGGGCTCAGTGTTCCGAGGCCATATCTGCATATGCTAGGCTCGTCAAGTTTAACCTGAGTATTCTGCGTGTGCAAAACTGGCTTGCACCCATTGTAGATGGACGTAGAGCTTATCACACCCGAACATCACGTGGTGTCTGGGCACGACGAACTTTGGCAACGGTGCATACTCAGGGAGAACACTTATACCTTGAAATTTTAGTAAGAGATCATCTTATAAAGCTACCGTCGAACTAAGCAAAATAAGATGCATAAAAGATAAACATCATATGCAATCATAATATGTGACATGATATGGCCATGATCATCTTGCGCCTTTGATCTCCATCTCCAAAGTACTGTCATGATCTCCATCGTCACCGGCATGACACCATGATCTCCATCATCTTGATCTATATCAATGTGTCGTCACATGGTCGTCTCGCCAACTATTGCTCTTGCAACTATTGCTATCGCATAGCGATAAAGTAAAGCAATTATTTGGTGCTTGCATCTTATGCAATAAAGAGACAGCCATAAGGCTTCTGCCAGTTGTCAATAACTTCAACAAAACATGATCATCTTATACAACAACTTATATCTCATCACGTCTTGACCATATCACATCACAACATGCCCTGCAAAAACAAGTTAGACGTCCTCTACTTTGTTGTTGCAACTTTTACGTGGCTGCTATGGGCTTAGCAAGAACCGTTCTTACCTACGCATCAAAACCACAATGATAGTTTGTCAAGTTGGTGCTGTTTTAACCTTCTCAAGGACCGGGCGTAGCCACACTCGGTTCAACTAAAGTTGGAGAAACTGACACCCGCTAGTCACCTGTGTGCATAGCACGGCGGTAAAACCAGTCTCGCGTAAGCGTACGCGTAATGTCGGTCCGGGCCGCTTCATCCAACAATACCGCCGAACCAAAGTGTGACATGCTGGTAAGCAGTATGACTTATATCGCCCACAACTCACTTGTGTTCTAATCGTGCATATTACAACAACGCATAAAACCTAGGCTCGGATGCCACTGTTGGGGAACGTAGCAATTTCAAAAATTTCCTACGCACACGCAAGATCATGGTGATGCATAGCAATGGGAGGGGAGAGTGTTGTCCACGTACCCTCGTAGACCGAAAGCAGAAGCGTTAGCACAACGCGGTTGATGTAGTCGTACGTCTTCACGGCCCGACCGATCAAGCACCGAAACTACGACACCTCCGAGTTCTAGCACACATTTAGCTCGATGACGATCCCCGGACTCCGATCCAGCAAAGTGTCGGGGAAGAGTTCCGTCAGCACGACGGCATGGTGAAGATCTTGATGTTCTACCGACGCAGGGCTTCGCCTAAGCACCGCTACAATATTATCAAGAATTATGGTGGAGGGGGGCACCGCACACGGCTAAGAGAACGATCACGAAGATCAACTTGTGTGTATAGAGGTGCCCCCTGCCCTCGTATATAAAGGAGCAAGGGGGGAGGCCGACCGACCCTTGGGGCGCGCCAAGGAGGGGGGAGTCCTCCTCCTAGTAGGAGTAGGACTCCCCTTTCCTAGTCCAACTAGGAAGAGAGAAGGGGGAAGGAAAGAGAGGGAGAGGGAGAGGGAAAGAGGGGTCGCGCCCCCTCCCCTAGTCCAATTCGGACTCCTCATGGGAGGGGGCGCGCCACCTCCTGGGCTGCTGCCCTCTCTCTCCCCGCAGGCCCACTAAGGCCCAATACTTCCCTGGGGGGTTCCGGTAACCCTTCCGGCACTCCGGTTTTCTCCGAAATCACCCGAAACACTTCCGGTGTCCGAATATAGCCGTCCAATATATCGATCTTTATGTCTCGACCATTTCGAGACTCCTCGTCATGTCCGTGATCATATCCGGGACTCCGAACAACCTTCGGTACATCAAAATATATAAACTCATAATGAAACTGTCATCATAACGTTAAGCGTGCGGACCCTACGGGTTCGAGAACAATGTAGACATGACCGAGACACGTCTCCGGTCAATAACCAATAGCGAAACCTGGATGCTCATATTGGCTCCTACATATTCTACGAAGATCTTTATCGGTCAGACCGCAAAACAACGTACGTTGTTCCCTTTGTCATCGGTATGTTACTTGCCCGAGATTCGATCATCGGTATCTCAATACCTAGTTCAATCTCGTTACCGGCAAGTCTCTTTACTCGTTCCATAACACATCATCCCGCAACTAACTCATTAATTGCAATGCTTGCAAGGCTTATAGTGATGTGCATTACCGAGTGGGCCCAGAGATACCTCTCCGACAATCGGAGTGACAAATCCTAATCTCGAAATACGCCAACCCAACAAGTACCTTCAGAGACACCTGTAGAGCACCTTTATAATCACCCAGTTACGTTGTGACGTTTGGTAGCACACAAAATGTTCCTCTGGTAAACGGGAGTTGCATAATCTCATAGTCATAGGAACATGTATAAGTCATGAAGAAAGCAATAGCAACAAACTAAACGATCAAGTGCTATGCCAACGGAATGGGTCAAGTCAATCACATCATTCTTTAATGATGTGATCCCGTTAATCAAATGACAACTTATGTCTATGGCTAGGAAACTTAACCATCTTTGATTCAACGAGCTAGTCAAGTAGAGGCATACTAGTGACATACTGGTTGTCTATGTATTCACACATGTATTATGTTTCCGGTTAATACAATTCTAGCATGAATAATAAATATTTATCATGATATAAGAAAATAAATAATAACTTTATTATTGCCTCTAGGGCATATTTCCTTCAACCAGGAATTTCCCCATCATTAAAGTTTGAACGAGAAAACACGAAGGCACAAAGCGCAAGAAATCTTGCCTGATAACTAAACCGGTAACCATGTAAGCATACAAAGGAACAATGTTGATCAAACCGAAACCAACTCACAATTAATACATGTTCCTATAAATTAAAACATCGGGTCATAATGCATTTGCTTTGTGCATTCCACACAATCAAAAAAATTGTCTAAAAAGTGAAATAGACATATTTTGTGTTTCTATTAGAAACTAAAACACATGTCACATGCCTCTTAATTATTTTAAATTGATGAGAAAGCACATTGTCCAGTATGATAGTGCATCTCTGAAAATTCATGGTACTCAATGTCACGCTGACAGTGTAGGGCTTGAAGTACTACAACAACTTAATAGATGAACCGATACGGCATGGTAAAGATCAATTTATCTATCTGAATATAGCCTTTGATTGATCTTGATTAACCATCACTGCTGGCATATAGCCTAATGTTACCATCTAGTACCATTTTGATCTCCCTCAGTCAGCCCCAGATTCATGTAACTCCAGAATGAAGCTTCGGAATCTTTTAGATGCCTTCGTTCTTCATTTGAATGTACGATGATATATGTGCAGAGACAATTATACCATGTGCGCGGACACCTGCTTCGAATGCTTTGGAGGTAGTGTGAAGGACTGGGTCCCGTGTGACTTCGCTGAGGTAGTAGCGATGGCCTGCCACCAAATACACAGCTACATGAGCCATAACTTGAAATACAAAGCGGAAAACACAAATCAGTATGAAAACCATGGATATGGAAAGGAAATAGACCAAATACACACGCACAACTATTTATCACCAACACATAAAGTTGAGTCACTTGTTTTGGATGGAGGGAGTATGAACGTGCTCTTGTAATTACCAAAAGGGTTGTCCATAGGCCGGCTAAACGTGGGATCAAATGGTTCATCCAGAGCCTTCATATCATGACTGTCAGGTATAGAATTCTGATGGATGCTGGTGCTGAAAATTATACAGCTTGGTTACATTTTGTAAAGAAAATCCGATGGGTGTTAGGATAGTAAATGAAAAGGAAATTCAAATAGTCGCAACAGGTAATGAATGAATCTGCACATAATTAACTAAAAGAAGCAATATTGTGAATCTTTCTAGCCTGACATGCTCTCATGGGTCATCATTCCAAGATGAGTGCATATGCATCAGAAGAGCCAAACATGAATGAGCAGGAATCATCAACTATTAAAAATTCCCCACAAAATTCCAACAACACAAACCACATGCCCAAAACAACCAACCTCCATCAAATCCCCTCGGCGTGTCAAAACTATAAAATCACATTACCTACAGGTTTGGTGACATTTCAGCTTACCAGGACATGATATTGAACAGGAGGTACAGTTTCTTGCGAAGGTTCACTTCCTCCAGACCGCAATGCATGAAATGCTTCTGCTGGAGACAGACAATTTCACATATATTTAGCTTTCAGTGTCTAAAGCCCTAAAGGCTAAGAGGAAGGACACAAAAATCTCAAGGAAAATTGGGAAGTAAGCATTTAGACACTGTATGTAACTGACATAAAGATACCGTGTGTAGAATAAGCCTCTTTAGCATACAGATCATTTTTATTTCCTGGCTATATTCATTCCTACAGTTTGTCACACAAGCAGCAATGCACTAATTACTACATCATGATTAAACAAGCTCTACTAACTTTTCACTAACAACTCACGCAATTCTGCACATGCAAAAGTGAATGTCTCTTTTTAGCTAGCTAGGAGGGGATGCAATTAAACATCAAAGCTACCTTGAAATTAAGGTCGAATGACGACCTCGGTCTGTTCCCGCCATCGAGGGCACGACAATGATCCTCTCCTCAACCGATGTTGTGCTGAGATGTTGTTCTGAAGCGTCTGTGAGGAGGGGCGACCAAAGAGGAAATCATCTGTGGGGTGGCACAATAGGGACGAGGATCTTTGGACTGCGAGCTCGATGACCTTCGCTTCCTGCCACCAGCTCCTGGACACCAAACACGGCACAACTATCGTCGATCCACTCGGCGTCGCCTCCCACTACCTTCTGATCCTCCCACTCGACAACAAGGCCTCTGAGTGGTGCTCCAGACCAGCATCGCCGCAACAACCTTCATTTTCTCTTACTTCAGCTCCTGAAGCTAACATCTTGAAATCGAAAATGCCACAAAATTAAAGAAATTGGGTGAAACTAAAAGACGAACAATAGGTACTATGTAGAGTATAAACATCACACATGTACAAGCTCTTTCATCGAATACGTTAATGTTGTAGGCACAGAAACAAAAATAAGGTTTTTTTGGGGATTGAATCAAGAGAGAGAGAGAGACGGCTGTTGCACCAAATCTGAGAGACAAAAGTAGAGGTGAGGGTCAGACCTCGAGCGGAGTATAGGGGATGAGGAGGGGGGATGAACTCACTGGTGCAAAGGTGGCACGACCCGATGCACTGCCTGCACCTCATGCCAGCCATGCATGGCGCGCGCGGGGGGGGGGGGGGGGGGGGACGAACCGCCGCCAGAGCCTCGATGAAGGGACGCTGCACCCGAAACCCTAGCCACGGCTTAGGACCGGGAGCAAGCGCTGGAGGCCTCTAGCAACGAATCTGGAGGGATGGGAGGAAGGACCAGAGAGAGGGTAGGTCGTAGATCCGCCACCCGCCGTCGGGACTTGTCGGAATCGGCCGACGTGAGAGGTGGCGGCAGCGAGGAGTCGCGGGGGGAGAGAGGGCTCGCGAAACACGAGAGAGAGGAGGCTTGCGTGTGACTGTGAGAGGATCGACGGGTAGATGCGTTTTTAACCTTTCCCTTAGGCACGGTAAAATCGATGTGGCACAGGCGAGGAGGCGCCATTTACGCGACTCTTATTGGGTTTGATGGGTGGCATAATGGGTAATTTATTCGCAACTTTTGAAACAATTTTGATGACGGACGACCAGAAACGATAACCACTTTATTATTAGATAAAGATAAAGATAAAGATTAGGTACACGTGTAGACTTAGATATAATGCATCAGAAGTGGCTTTAACATTGTGATATGGAATTCAAAATCTAGCCTCAGCATCTTATATCTTAGGTATACAGAAAATATATTATACTCCCTGCATCCGAAAATCTAGCTTCAATATCTTATACTCCCACGCCTTGCAAGATTTGGTCGCAATATATAAACCCACAACATGGGAAAGAGTTCGGCAGCCGGTGAGCACCGCTAAAACAGCAACAGAAGGAGAACTGAAGAAAGCAGAGGCGACCTCCACCTTCCTTCTGACCATGGCGCTCGTAAGAGCATCTCCAGCCGTTGGCCTCCCAGGGGGCGTCTAAAAGCGCCGTCTGGGGATGAGCCGGCATAAAAAATGGCCCCGGAGCGAGTCGGTCCTCAGTCGTCGGCCCTCAGGGCTGTCCTCAGGCGCGTATTAAAAAAAAGGACCGTTCGGCGAAGTTATGATAAATACTAGTTAAATTTCGGTCAAACATGGCAAATTTCGGTGAAATTCGCGCATTTTCATTACATTAACCTAATCTAAAAAAGAAAGGGGCTGAAGTCGTCGCCGCCATCGTCGTCGGCGGCCTTCTCCTCCTTGACGCGGGCGCCCCTGCTGGACCCCGGCCCGGCGTCGCCATAGCGGACTGGCGGCGGCGCGTCGGCGTCGTCGTCGCTGTCGCATAAGACGACGACCCCGTCTTCATCGCGGCCGCGTCGGCACTCCTCGAAGCGGCGCAGGGCGGCGCGCTGGCGCTCCTTCTCCTTCTCCCGGCGCGCCTTCTCCATCGCAATGGAGTCCTGGCGCGCCCATTCTAGGGCCGCGTCGTTGTTGTCGAACTCCGCCTTCACCGGCGCCAGCCCCGGCTCCGTCTTCACCGGCGCAAGCCCCGGCTCCATCTTCGGCTTGACGAAGCGCGGAGGAGCCGACGAGGAAGAGGCGCGACGGCCGCCCTCGTTGATGACGATGCCGACGCTGTGAGTGCGCCGACCGATTGGCGTCTCCGTCGCGGGCTCGGCCTTGACGCCGAGAAGCGCCGGAGAACCGGAGGAGTGGGAAGATGAGCAAGAGGAGGAAGACGAGGAGGAGGCCTCCTTGGCGCCCATGTGCGTCGGTGTTGCGACGGGGCGGCAGGATAGGTCAACGGCAGGTTGTTGCCGCCGTCGAGGTATGCCAGCACGCCATCCAGCGTGCGGCTGGGGACGCCCACCACAGGTGGAGCCCCTCGCTGTTTTCACGCCGCCGACCACCGGCGCGCCGTTGGTGGAGGCCAGGCGCTGCTGCTGGCGGCGCTGGAAGTACGCCGCCCAAGCCGCGTGATTGTCGGCGGCGTACTGGGGGAGGGAGTGCTCGTCGTCGGTCAGGGAGGCGCGCGCGACCTCGACCTCCTCGGCGAAGTACCTGGGCTTCGCCACGGCGTCGGGTAACGGGGGAACGGGCACTCCCCCGTCGCTGAGCCGCCACCCCGTCGGCCCGGCGCGCATGTCCGGCGGCGCCGGGATGTTCGACTCCTGTTCGCGGAGCGAACGGCGGCCGAAGCCGTTCGCCGCCGCCTCGTCTCCGGGGAAGCGCTCTGCCATGGCGACGGGCTCGGCGGTGGTAGAGAGGGAGAGGGGGGTTGCCGGTGGCGCTCGGGAGAGGAAGACAGAGACGGAAAGAGAGGGGCTGGGCGGCGGCGAGGGGCGAGTCTGGTGTGGGCACCGGCGAGAACCGCCGGCTTTTATAGCCGCTCCCCGCCCGTGTGTACGCGTGCGAGGGAGGGGAGGCGTCGGCGCGCCGTCCCGTGCCGCGCCGCCCGTGAGGAATCAATGGCAAGGCTGACCGGCGGCAGCCTTGCCATTGATTCCCTGCGGGAACCGAGGCAGTTGGGGGAAGACGAGCCGCCGTGTCCCTGACGCGGCTAGCCGGTGGCTTTTTCGCGCCAAAACAGTTCGCCCCGGCGCCCCCAGCGCGCCGGGTTCGGCCTGAGTCCGCCGGCGCTGTTTTCGGCCTAGCCCGGCGAAAATCAGGCTCCTGAGGATGCGACTGAGCCATTTTTTCGGCGCCGGCGCAAAAAAAAAACACCTAGAGAGGCCTTCCTGAAAGCGCGGCTGGAGATGCGCTAAGTAGCAATGCACGCTCCATTGCCCTCTTCTTGGTTCTCGCGATGGCGATCTCCATGTGGTCACGCTGCCACGCGCGTAAGCAGCAACAATCTCTCCACGATTTTACACTGCATTTTCTGTTTGGTCAACTATGAGGTGCATGAGAACCTAAACTTGTTCTGATATATGCAGTTGGGACATGGAATTGCACCACCTCCGAGACGCAGCCCTGCAGTATGTTTAAGTGCTTGGTGGAGTGCAAACACAAGACAGCAGGGCTTAGTCCTCGCTACCACTGCAACGGCTCCGTCAACCCCGAGCAGTGCTGCTGCAAGCGTGGCCGAACTCAGAGTGACAGCCATGATGGCTGAGCGGTGTACATGATCGACTGGCACCGAATGCTTTCACTGCCACCGAATGGACCAGCTTGTAATGCGTGAACATAAGATTCAATAATATGTTGTGTTTCTCTGGAATAAATAATAATTAGAACCACGAGCCACGAATGTGCTAAGAGCGAGTATAAAAATAGTACTCCATCCGTCCCAAATTAAGTGACTAGACTAGATTTTATACTAAAACTAGTACAAAGTTGAGTCATTTATTTCGAGACAGAGGGAGTAGAAGACTGGCTGATGAGTTTGAGATGCATACTGAATTACTGATTAAAGAAATGGTAGAGAGACTGAAACGAGTGAGATCGTGTAAACCATACATGTCCCTTTGGATCTGCCACAACAAACTTATGATCGAAGGAAAGCTATTTAACCACCTTGTTGACTATATTTTTAAATGGTCATTGTTTTTTCAGTAGTGGAGTCCTCTAGAAAGAGGAAGGACAGTGAGGTGGCCAGAACGATGCAATGCAAGATCAACGATGTTCACACCGCCAACAAGAGCCCACACTTCATCCTCTGTTTCTTGGTTCTCAAGCTGGTTAATCTTTCATTCCTTTGGTATAACTGAGATCGCACTTCATCCTCGGTTTCTTGATTCTTAAGGCCGCTTGCTGGTTTTCACATAACACTTCATCCTAACTAAATAGTCTCTCCTCGGATTTTATTATTTTTTATTTTCCGCATGCATTTTCGGCATTTTAGATGTTTTTTTTTCGGTTTTTCACTTGTCTTTCTTAGCTTTTGGAACATTTTTTTATTTTTTAATGCGAAAAGATGCATTTTCTTTTTGTTTTCCTTCCACGGGAGGCACGGTCGTGCCTCTCGAAAACAAAAAAAAAATACATATTTTTCCTTCCGCGAGAGGGGTTTTGCTTAAGCGAGAGGCATGGGTTTACTTTCGTGAGCCGTGCCTCTCAGAAACGAAAAAAATGGGTTTTTTTTTCTTCCGCAAGAGGCACAGTTTTACTTCCGTGTGCCTCTCGGAAACGAAAAAAAATGCGTTTTCTTTTTGTTCCTTCCGCGAGAGGCACGGTTTTGTTTCCGCGAGAAGCACTTCTTAGAAACGGAAAAAAAATAAACACGTTGTTTTTCTTCTGTGAGAGGCATGGGTTTACTTTTCGTGAAGGCATGGATTTGCTTCCACGAGAGGCATAGTCGTGTCTCTTTCGGAAAGGGAAAAACATGACCCCGGTTCAGTTTTTTCGTTCGGTTTTTTCGTGAAAAAAGTTCGTCAAAACCTATCAACATGGGATCTAGTTTGAAGATCTCGACGTGAGGAATCCAACGGTGAAAACGGTTCGAGATTTAGACACATGATTTAAGACATAAAACGTTTTGCATGAACGGATCTACGAAAAAAAAGGAAAACCTCCAGGTTGCGATAAGTAACGCACAGTGCGTCACTTGTTGCAACGTGAGGAGGCGGGAATGATCTTTGCAAGGAGTGCTTTTTAATTAGTGATTTCATGTTTTTTTTTTCTTTTGAGACGATCGTACATGGAGACGAAACAAAGTTTGACGTACCAAGCAACAGACGGACAAAAAATATGTACCAAATTGTGGGAGGAAGAACTTCCTCCGTTTATTATTAGGCAAAAAATAGGTATGCAGGTATTGAGGTATAGAATAGGTAATAGGTATATTAAAAAATGTTCATGTTTTCAAAATTTGTTCAAGGTTTTCAAATTGTTCTTGGTTTCAAATTTTTGTTCAAAAAATCCGAAAAGTGTTCATGTTTTCAAATTTTCTTGTGATTTTTAAATTGTTCCCAGTTTCAAAACTTTGGTTCTGAAAATAAGAAAAAATCACATTAAAAAATGTTCAGGATTAAAAAAAATTTGTCAAACAAATATTCATGCTTTCAAAAAAATTGAAATTTCAAAATTTGTTAGATTTTTTTCAAAAAATTATTGGATTTTCAAACATTAGCCTTTTTAAAAAGCTATTCATAATTTCCAAAATAATAATTCAGAATAGTGTCTGACTTCTATGTTATAATTATAGTTCTTAAGCATGCATGCTCCTCATTTTTCACTAACATTTGTCAACGCCACTAGTTAGCTAGTCTCCTTTATCCGAAAGAGGTTGGAAGTTTGACTCCCAGCTAGGGCTCTCAGTCGAGGGTCTATGGTTATTTAACGATGAACGAAACAACAAATTTTTTAACGGAATTAGTACCACCTTGGATAATAAAAAATATCAAAAACCAAGATACGGGTGGACAGACCATAACAATGAAGTAACTCGCCGTCTTTTATTTTTAGGTATTCGAGAAATGTTCATATTTTTAAAACTTATTCATGGTTTTCAAATTGTTCTCGGTTTTAAAATTTTCTTCAGAAAATTCAAAAAGTGTTTGCGTTTTCAATTTTTGCTCGTGATTTTCAAATTGTTCTGAGTTTCAAAACTTTGGTTCTAATGTTTTTTAAATGTTCAGGATTTAAAAAACAAATTGTCAAAAGAATGTTCACACTTTAAAAAATATGAAATTTCAAAATTTGTTTGAGTTGTTCTAAAATTTGTTGGATTTTCTAACATTAGCTGTTTTTCTAGAAAGTTATTCACAATTTCCCAAAAAACCAGAAAAATTCAAAAAGGTGTCTGGTCTACGTTACAATTAGTTCTTAAACATGCACGCTACTCCTTTTTGTGTAATGTTTGGCAACCCTTACCCGGCAGAGGTCGAAAGTTCAGTTCCCAGCGAGGGCTCTCTGTCTCTTTTTTTTTTCATTTGTATGCAAGTTTGATTCCTATTATGCTAACAAGCGTGCTCGCACAAGGGCCGCTAATGGGCTGGTCCAGTCAGGGTCTATGGCTATTTGACGTTGAACGAAACAGCAATATTAAAAAAAAATGATATGGGTGACGAGACAAAAAAAATCGAAGAAATGTATCGTTCTTCATTATTAGATATAGATATAGATATAGATATAACCTCAAGACCTTATAACTTAGGAGTAGAATCGACGCTCGCCTTTTAAGATTGGGTCGCACCATTTTATAAGCCCACGACAAGGGAAAGAGCTCGCCAACTAAAGAAGGCAGAAGCGACCTCCACCTTCCTTCCACCCATGGAGCTCGACAGTAGCAACGCACGCTGCATTGTCCTCTTTCCGATTCTCGCGCTGACGATGTCTGCCTCCACATGGTCACGCTTCCATGCACGTAAGCAGCAGCAATCCCTCCATGATTTTACTCTGCATTTTTCTGTTTTTTCAACTTATGAGGTATACGTAGTAACCTAAACTTGTTCTGATCCATGAGTTGCGCCATGGACGTGCGCCAACTCTGAGGCGCAGCCCTGCTGTATGTATAAGTGCCAGAACGAGTGCAATGCCAGGGCACCAGGAATTGTTCCGCCCACCCCGAGCAGTGCTGCTGCAAGGTCCACGCGTCACCAACTCAGAGTGACAGCCATGACGGCTGAGCACCGTGCATGACTGGCACCGAATGGACCAGCCTTATCCAGATGCAGATTCAATAAACATGCCATGTTTCTCTGGATGAAATTTAATTAGCCGCACCCTCCACTAATTAGCAAGAGTGAGTAGAAAGACTGGCTAACGGGTCTGCGATGCATACTGAATTACTGGTTACAGAAACAATATAGACTGAAGTGGGTGAAAACACCGGACCCCCGTATGGACGAACGCCATGTATCGACGACTAGGCCCATGTCGCCGGTCGGTTGCCGGCACGCCCCACCGCACCAAAGGGGGCATCGACCAGTGGCTCATCATAATTTGCAACTCTATGAGCATAATTGGTTTGCTATCAATATTTGGCTTGTCAAATGTTGGCACTGCCAACTATTGGCAATATCGAGACTTGCTAACTATTGACAACTTTATGTGAGAAAGGCAAAACAACTCGTAACCAACCAATTAGTTGCCAATATTTGGCACAATGCCAAACATTGACATGCCAATTTTTAGCAGCAAACCAATTATGCTCATATCTCAACGGAGGGCCACCCTCTAGCCTACGTATGGGCTGATGGGACACTCCTAGGCCTGGACCCTAGGCGGTCGCCCCTTCTGTCTAGGGCCAGAGCCGTCCTGGAAGCGTTTCAGAACTTCTTGACATGGAACGGCCGCCAGAGCTAGGGCGCCCCTATTTCTCGCATTCAGCGAGATGGTGGGAACCCTCGCTCAAGGCTGGCGCCAGTTGGCCGGCCCAGGCGAGCGGGAAAAACAGCCTCATTTTTTGTCTTTTCACGTTCTTTTTTTATTTATTTTTTGCTTTTTTTACCTTTTTATACTTCCAAATATTCTAAATAAATATATTACAAAAACGACTCTACATAAAGCATTTGAAAAATGTTGACCGACTATTTGAAAAATGTTAAGTGTGTATAGAGGCAATGTTTATCATGTATACGAAAAATGTATACAAAAAATTGGTATGAAACAATTTGATCATGTATTTAAAAAATGTTAACCAAGAATTTAAAAATTGTTGATCAATCATTTGAAAAAAGGTTGAAAAAGTATTTGAGAATTGTTAATCAAGCATTTGAAAAATGTTAAATGTCTATAGAAAAATTGTTGACTACTCCCTCCGTCCGAAAATACTTGTCATCAAAATAGATAAAAAGAGATGTATCTAGAACTAAAATACATCTAGATTCATCCTTTTTTATCCATTTTGATGACGAGTATTTCCGGACGGAGGGAGTATGTATTAGAAAGCTATGGAAAATTTTGATCATGTATATAAAAATGTTAATCAAGAATTTGAAATTTTTTTGTACAATTATTTGAAAAATGTTAATGTGTAGAAAAAAAATATTGACCATGTGTTCAAAACATATTAATATAGCATTTAAAAATTGGTAATCAAGCACTTGAAAAATGTTAAATGTGCATGGACAAAATGTTGCCCACGTATTAGAAAATGTTAAACTTGTATTTAAAAATGTTAATCAAGCATTTGAAAAAGTTTAAAAGTTTGTATAGGAAAAATGTTGAGCATGTATTAAAAAATGTTAATCTGTATTTGAAAAATGTTAATCAAGCATTTGAATGTTTCTAAAAATATGTATAGAAAAAATGTTGACCATATATTAAAATTATTTTATTTGTATTGGAAAAATGTTATGTGTATATTAGAAAAAAATGTATTGGAAAAATGTTAGATGTATATTAGGAAAAATTGTATTGGAAAAATGTTAAATCATCCAGGAGCAACAACTACTCAAGAGTACAAAGTTATTGGCTATGATCGTCCAAGCTGCTTGTCGATGTCAATGACTCGGGTGAAGAGTCAATCACTGCCAACTTCTCATCTAGATTGTGTTTCTGCTTCTTTAGCTTCTCCCCACTGTCAGGTATCCTCAACACCAGCGTCTGCAACAATTGTTGTTTCTAAGCAAAATATTATATTAAGATAGACATAAACATGGGTAGCAAATGATGGTTAAAATAAATGCAACACAGACACATGAATTAAGATTCATGATGCAAATAGTTGTGTACGTTTGTATCTTCAGGTGGTCATTGAGCAGATCAAGTTCCCTCGGCCTATGGCAACCATGACTTCCAGGTTTTTATTTTCTTTATATATGCTCTATTCCAATACTCAAAGGACCAAGTCAGGTATCTCTAATAAACACAACACAAAAGACAAAACAAAGAAGTTGAGAAAGTAAGTGAGAGCTGGTTAATGGCTCTTCAAATTGTACAATAGAACCCATGGGATCCAAATAACTAAAAATGTCTACAAAATACAGAGGAACAAGCTTTAGTTCAAACATTGCCAATTTGGTCTCAAATAAAAGAGACATATAAATCATTGCCAATTTTCTCTTCAAAAACAACTCAGGGAAGCCAACCTCACTTGGCTCCCCTTTGAACTCACACAGACTCATCACTTTTATGCATGAGAGAGCGGACCAAACTCTTTACATAACTTTATAGTGAGGTTTTGAGTGGATTGAATACATTTCTAGCTCTGCAAAAGTTGATCAAATCAGTCAATGGATCCGAGGAAGGTGTGATGGCTTGGTGAATAAAGGAAACCCTCAAGTTATGTCGTGGAACAAATACTATAACTTGTGCATCAAACTAACACAAAGCATACTAGAACAAAAAAACTTTGTGTTGGTGCATATGCAACCCCTCATGTGTTACAAATTAGAAATGGAGGTAGCAGAGTGGTCTACCATAGATGTCTTAAGCACATGATAGGTTTTGCAAAAATATTTTTCACGGGAAGCTTCTAGATTTGGGTCATACCAACCACTATATAACTACTAATCAGAGTCAAGTGCTTGATATTGTGTTATAAATCTAATAGCATCGATTTTGTATGAGTGATATATCGTACATCCTTGGAGAAACCGTAGGCGGCAAATGTGGTAGTTCATTACATGCAAGTTTGATTGGTTTGACATAAGCATGGCGTGCCATGCTTAATTCACGACACAGACACTGCTAGCTAGTATGTAGACAATGAGAAATACTAGAAGAAGAAAAACTAGACATACAAGAAATGAAGAAGCCAGACAATAGGAATCAAGATAATTGCACAATAATAACATGTGACATAACAAGTTTTACAAATAAAATGTTGTATAGATGATCTCTATCACGCACGACAAGACACGATCACTACTAGGGAAAACCCTATACACAGAATCTTAGCAGCAGCGCGGCTCAAAAAGGAGCGCTGCTGCTAATTAGCAGTAGCACGGGTGTGGAAAACCCGCTACTGACAAGTGCTTAGCAGTAGCACGACAGTGCCCACCCAACTCCATTTAGCAGCAGCGCGGTGTCGCGAGCCGCGCTACTGCTATAGCTGTAGCAGTAGCGCGGTTTTTCTGAGGTCGTTGCTGCTAATTTTCAAATCGGGCACACTTTTGGTCCCGGTTAGCAGTAGCGCTTGTACCGAAAGTGCGCTGCTGCTACTTTCTTAGCAGCAGCGCGTTTTACGTCCCGCGCTACTGCTAATCCGCACCCACCACCTTTTCCCCGCCCACCCTCCCCCCTCCCCCCTCCTCTCCCTTTCCCCTACCTCTCCCACTCTCACTCTTCTTCTTCCTCAATACTTCTCCCCCATTACTCTCCCTCTTCTACCTACCTTTCTCTCTCTTCATTACTCCTACCTAACTACACCACCTCCATTAATGCATCTCCTTTCTCTTTTTCCTTCCCCCTCCACTAGTTGAAGTTGTCTCCTCCCAAATTAGGTAGCTAGGTAGATGTAGTATTTAGTTAAGTGACCTATTTGCCCCCTAACTATATCTATCTTTGTCAAGAAGAGCTTTGTGCACTTTTGATCTCCCTACATCATCATCTCCACCGTGTGCTCGATCTCGAGATATAGGTGATTAAAATTTCATGCTTTTGCAAAATGGAAATATGTTTATGTGTGTGTGATATGTTTATGGAAATTGTGTGTGTGGCATGAGTTGACGCCAAATTGTGCTTTTGAGTTGCCTATGTTTTGCCGAAATGTCGATTTATTTCCGTTTCGGCGAATTCTGGGCAAACTCTAGATCTATATATGTCCTATTTTTAAGGAAGGTCATGCCGAATTTTTGTATGACTTTGATGCATGCACGCATTTTTATAATCAATTTGTTTATTATTACCGTGCAGAGTTGACGATGGTCAGTGAAACGATGGTGGACAGGTGGTTGCGGTCGGCGGTGCAGGACATGAAAGAAAATAACCGGACAGAGGTTTTATGTCCGTGTCGAAAATGCAAAGGAATAGTTTGGCTCGACCCCCATGATGATGGTCGTGTCGAAGCGCACCTGCTCATGACTGGTTTCATGGATGGCTATACTCGGTGGATAATTGAAGATGAGGATGACGATGTTGAGGATGCCGACGGGGCAGGCAATGATGACACGGGGCAAGACGAAGAGATGTCGATAATGGCGGCGGGGAAGAGGCCGGACATGGCGGCGGAGAAGGGGCCGGACATGGTGGCGGAGAAGGGGCCGGACATGGCGGCGGAGAAGGGGCCGGACATGGCGGCGGAGAGAACGACATGGACTCCACGCAGCAGAGTTCGTCGGTACTAAGTTCAATCGTGCGGGACCCTCATGTTCAAGCATTGCTTCGCAAGGAGACGAGTACTGAGAGAGCTGCTTCTAGAGAGGAGGCTAAGCTGGAGCAACTGGTGGTAGACTCGAACACTCCATTGTATGATGGTTGCAATCCTGAGGTGACCCGCTTGAGTTTCACGCTCCAACTCCTGAAGACGAAGGCTAAAAACAAATGGACTGACACTAGCCTCGATGAGCATCTCAAGTACCTAAAGGATGTTCTTACTGCGGGTAATCTATGTCCTAGTAGTGTTGATGAGGCCAAGAAGATCGTGTGCCCTCTTGATCTGCCACACGTTAGATACCATGCATGCATCAACGATTGCATAATTTATCGGAAGGAGCACGCGGAAAAAACAAGCTTTCCGGTGTGCAATGCTTCTCGATACAAGAAGGCCGGGAAGAAATGTCCCCAGAAAGTGGTATGGTACTTACCGATCACTCCCCATCTCCAGAGGTATTTTGTAGATCCCAAGGAAGCAAAGCTAATGTGCTGGCACGCGGAGAGGAAGAAGCCCGGCGATGGAGATGATCCGAAGCTGAGACACGTCAAGGATGGAAGCTAGTGGAGAGCGTTGAACAACTTCTATCGGTATTTTGAATGTGATGCAAGGAACATCATGCTCGGCGCGTGTACCGATGGCATGAACCCGTTTGGCAACCAGAACACCAACCATAGCACATGGCCCGTGTTTGTATGGATGTACAACCTCCCCCCTGGTTGTGCATGAAATCGAAGTACATTCACATGAGCATGCTTATTCAAGGGCCGAAACAACCAGGAAATAATATTAATTTGTATCTGGGGCTACTTCAAGAGGAGTTAGACACGTTATGGAAAACACCGGCCAAGACATGGGATGCCAGCAAAGGCGAGTATTTCAACATGAGAGCCGCGCTGATCACGACAGTGCAGGACTATCTCGGTTACAGATATGTGGAAGGCCAGGTGTGCCAGAGATATTGCGGATGCACGCGGTGCATGGATGATACGACGTCTCAGCAGCTAACGTCAAGGAAAGATGGCGGGTCTAGGAAAATCGTGTACATGGGGCATCAAAGATGGCTCGAACAGGACGACCCGTGGAGAAACCATGGAGATCTATTCAATGGTCATGCTGAGCATCGAGGACCTCCATGTAAGCGGAGCGGTGCCGAAATCGATGAGCTGTTGAAAAACTGGAAGGAGTGCCCCGCGCCGAGAAAGACGATGAGAAAGGCGCCGGAGCTGCTGCTGAAGGTATGGAAGACGAGGTCTGTGTTCTGGGACTTGGAGTACCGGCACAAACTCGATACACCTCATTGCCTTGATCAAATGCATATCTGTAAGAATGTCCTTGAGAGCTTGCTCGAAACACTGATGAACATGCCGGATAAGACCAAGGATGGGCCGAAGGCAAGAAAAGACTTGCAAGATTTGAAAATCAGGGAAGATCTGCACATGCTGCCCCGTAAAATGTCAGACGAGACAGAGACGGAGACAGAGGCACAGGAGAAGAAGGGCAAGAAAATAAAGAAAGAGGATTATTGGCCCCCTTCTTGCTTCACCTTAAGTCAGGCTGAGATCCATCAACTCTTTAAGTGCCTTACCGGAGTCAAAGTTAGTTCCGGTTACTGTGGCAAGATAAACAAATATCTAGACACGGACAAGAAAAGGTTCAGCGGGATGAAGTCCCATGACTGTCATGTGATGATGACGCAGATACTACCTGTTGCCCTTAGAGGGATAATGGACAAGCACGTCCGTGACACGCTTATTGGTCTCTGCAACTTTTTTGACGTCATCTCTCGAAAGTCGATCAGTGTGAAGTAGCTCCGAAGGCTATAGGAAGAGATCGTTGTGATACTGAATGAGCTTGAGATGTACTTCCCGCCTGCGTTCTTTGACATGATGGTGCATCTGTGTGTCCATATTGTGGATGACATAATAGACCTGGGGCCATCATTCCTGCACAACATGATGCCATTTGAGAGGATGAATGAGATCATCAAAGGATTCGTTCATAACATGTCCCATCCGGATGGAAGCATCATCCAGGGCTATGTGACACAGGAGTGCATCTCTTTCTGTGAGAATTTTCTATATGGCGCAGACCAGCCGCCTGGTGTTAGTGTTGGTTTGCCCGTTAACAAGCACGATGGGAGGCTCGAAGGAGAAGGTCACTGCAACGGTCGCAGGGAACTGCACGTGGCATACTCAGATTGATGCAGCGACTTTGACAGAGCAAACTTGGTAGTGCTACAACACCTAGACGAGGTAGATCCTTTCATGGAACTGCGCAAAGAAATTATCGGAAAGTAGTATCGTGACCGGGGGGTATGTAGGACGGACGCCGAAGTTACTAGAGAGCACAACTCCACTTTCCTGCATTGGTTCAAAGAGCATATTATTGCTAATCCCCCGGAGGAGGGCTCTAAGGACGGATTGCTCATATACGCCTTAGCACATGGCCCCTCGCCCAACCTCGTAACCTATCAGGCATATGACATCAACAGATACACGTTCTACACGGAGGCCAAAGATATGGACAGTGATGATCAGAACTCAGGGGTGACGATGGAATGCATGACCGGCAGCGACTACGGCGCAACTGGACGATTTTATGGAAGGGTCGAGGAGATCTAGGAACTTGACTACCCTGGACTGCACAACAAGACGATGTTCCGTGTCAGATGGGCTAAGAACGTCAAAAGAGAAAACCGGATTTTCACTACCATGACTATACCCGGCGCCAAGAGCGCTACCGTGAACGCTATCGCCAAAAACGAGCCATGGGTACACGCTAAGCACGTGACACAATGCTTTTTCATAACCGACCCATGCAATCCCAGTCGTGTTGTCGTGAGGAGAGGCAAAAGGAACATTATTGGAATGGATGGAGTCACCAACGAGGAAGACTATGATCAGTACGGCAACCCAATGAGGGAAGATAACGATAATGATGAAGTATACATCAAAAGAAGAACCAATACTACATTACCTAAGAAAAATCGTACTCCATGGAAAAGGCAAAGTCACAATGAGGGGCTCAATTATTCTTCGATGAACAAGAAGGGAAAGAAGCTGACTCAAAAAAGAAAACGTCAGCGCTAAGGAACCGTATGTTATCGGTCAAATGATGTAATATATATATATATATATATATATATATATAGCCATTATTATGCATGGGTCCAATGATGTAATATATATGTTCCTATTTTGTATACATATTTAACCGTCAAATGATGCAATATATATCGCCTTCCCTTCGTTCACTGCTCTCGGGAAATAAAAGTGGGAGAAAATAAAGGAAAAGAAAAAGGAAAACTGGCAGTAGCGATTTCCTTATAAAACAGCTACAGTCAAGCTAGCAGTAGCGATTTCCTTATAAAACCGCTACAGCTAGTGAAGGTAGTAGCAGCGTGTTTTATCTAAACCGCTACAGCTAGTGAAGGTAGTAGCAGCGTGTTTTGTCTAAACGCGCTACTGCTACGTCCACTTAACCCAAAATTCTCACTCTCCCTGCTTCATCCCGCCTCTTTTCCCCCCAAATCCCCACTCTCTCCCCCCCACCATCGCACCGCCGCGCTCCGGTGCTCGCCCCCGACCCGGCCCTCGCCCCCGACCCCGGCGCTCGCCCCGACCTCGGCGCTCGGCCTCAACCCGGCGCTCGCCCCCGACCCGTCGGCCCTTGCCTCCCTCCTCTGCTTCCTTCCCTCCCAACCTCGACCGTCGTCGGGCCTGCCTCCTCACCCCCGCACCCTCTGTAAACCCCCCTCTCTTTGCTAGCTAGGGTTCTTTATGCCATTTCTCATTTATTCATACTTTTAGAAATAAACGAGGACACTTAATCATAGGAAACATGTCGAACAATGAAGAAACTGGGCCTTCTGACCAAGATGCAGATGAGATGGATTATGAGGGTGAACAAGAGTACCTCGACTATTTGACTGCTAAGCAAGGTTTGCAGGTCGGCCTCGATGATGGTACTGACACCGACATCGACACCGACGGCGCCGGCACTGATGGCGGCGCCGAGACCGGCGGGGAAGGTACCGGTGCCGATGCCGCTACCGAAAAGAGGAAGCATAAGAAGCAGAGGATACGAAAACCTAACAAACTAGGGATTGGACGACTTGTGATCACAAAGATGGCACCTGGCAAGTTTGAGCCATTAGAGCCGGAAGAACCTCACAAGTGCTATGGGAACCAATTAGGATGCATCCTACGGGAATGCGCAAGCATCAATGACGATGTCTTAAGGAGTAAAGAACATTTGACGTAGTTGCTCCTAACGAAGTTGCACAAGAGATTCAAGTTCCCCGACCGGGATGATAACATAGAACAACCGTGGGATGATCCGAAGATGAAAAAGATTAACAATCACGCCATGGGCATGTTTAGCAATGATTTGGCCTCCTGGAAAGGGAGGGTGAAACGAGCTATTGAGGCTGACGAACCCCTGTCCAAGATTCTAGAGGAAAATCTGACACTTACGGAAGAGGAGTTCGAAAAGTTCAAGGACACTTGCGCTACCGAGGCAGCCAAGGCTGCGAAATTCAAGAGCCTTCAGCAAAGGAACACGGGGAAGCATCGCCTCAGAAGCCGTGGCTACCTCGGTAAAAGGCCCATATGGGATAAGGAGGACGCAGAACGTGAAGCCGCGGGTCTCCCAGACCCCTTCATGAAGTTCACCAACCCCTTGGAGCGTGACTTCATCAGGGCCCGCTACAAGTGGGACAAGGAGAAAAAGGTTTTTTACACGGACCAGATCACGAGGAAATTGATTAGACTACTGGAGAAGCATCACCAGCTTGCAGCCGAAAGCCCTACTTCTCCGACGAGGCCCAAGTGGGACACCCCTCTCAACCGGGCCTTGAACGAACTTAAGGGACCCCCTTTGGGCCAGTGGCCGCAATATGGTCGTGTCCACGGCGCTGGAGACGCCGCCACGTGGAAGGTGTTTTACAATGAGGGCCCGAAGGCCAAGAAGAAGAAAAAAAGTTTAGTCAGGCGGACATCGATGCAAAGGTGAAGCTTGCGGTCGAGAAAAAAGGAGCTGAGGACGCGGAAAAAACAGCCGAGGAGAAAAATGAGTTGCTACAGCAGGCAGTCAATGCAGCTCTAACTGCCTGCAGAAATGATTTCGCTACTAACTTGGTTCCAACTATCATCAACTGGATGAAGGAAAATCCAGACAAGACGGTGCATGATTTTCCGATGCCCAGTTTCGTCGGGAGCAACTCCATGAACAACAAAAACACCACACCATCACTTGCTCACACAACCGGGCCTCCTCCCGCGGTCGTTCCCGCTCATAGCAGCCCGTCCTCAGTCTCTGGCGTGCTAGGTGGTCCTTCATCTTTGGCTGACCTCGACGCCGTCACGGTAATTACATGTCGCACCAACATATATATATAGAATATTCCATTTTCGTTGCCTTTCGAATGTTTTACGCCACAGACATATGTGTTTGCAGGGCAAAGAAACCCCGTGCACGATACTCTACTTGATCAAAGGCAAGATGGTGGACGTGGGAAAGGGGATGATAATGAACCCCATGCAACCCACGTTCCACAACCAGCCGATCCCTGCTGGGCACTTCAGGGTTAACTTGTCTAGTGTGAAATCGGGGCACGGGCATTTGCCTCCTCCGGTATATCCCATGGGAGAGGACGACGAGACCCCGCCACGGATTGGAAACTGCAAGGGTTGGGTGCTGCTATGGCCGAAGAATCTTATTCGTTTGGAGCTGGCCGAGAGCACACCAATAACCACACATCAACAAACATGTGTGGAGACCACCACCCCGCCTATGCAATTACCAGCTCCTGTAGTGTGGAGTGAGAGCGGCGGACGACGCGATGAAGGGGGTGCAATAGTACTTGCTGATGTAATCAGTCCTGTAGAACAGAGAATGGATGATGAGACGGAGGTCGACCCTATGGGTTTCCTCAATACAAACGCGTATGACTGTGACATAGATATGACGAGTCAACCATATGACGAATCGGGCTATCAGCATGCTAATGAGGATATGGATGAAATGCCCGGGCAGGAAGGTCGTTGGAAGGATTGCAAAAAGTCTCTCTTCATGAATTCCTCACAGGACACGCCTGAAGATGTCGCCTCAACACAGGCTCAACTAGCCGGGGGTCGTACAGTGCTTAGCCCGGGAACCCTGGGGCAGGGGTTAAGGAAGGGTCTGGAAGGTGTGCCTAAGAAAAAGGAGAGGAAGAGATCGGGGAAGATAACTGCCTCCAAACAAGCCAGAGCACAAAGCAGCCAGACGATGCATTCTGAAGAGCGTGTACCCGTGAAAGGTGCGGCCATGTTCCATCGCACGGGTGAGCCAATGCTACTGCCGAAACCACTGGAGGCACTATGAGGGGATCTCAGGAGACTGCACGACCATGTGTTGTTGACTGAGAAAAGCCTACTAGCCTCAAAGGATCCAGGATATCCGACATACGTGGCTCGTGTGCCTGAGGGGAAGTCCTACATCGACACACGACCTGCGGAGGTGTTCTTCCTGCGGTTTGACCATATCTTTGAGATGTTTTTGACAAGGCGGCTCGATTTTACAATCGTCCGCCTTTTTGCGCTACATATGAGCTCCGTCATGAAGAGTGAAGAAGTCTCGCAAATCTGTGTGGCGGATCCGTACTACATGCATGAGTCTTTCTTGAGTCTCGACGACTTTGAGCATGAAACTGCTAGGGAGTACCTCCAAAACTTCATGGTACAAAATAAGGACCGGGAAATTGTCCGCATGCCTTATCATCCAAAATAAGTCAGTTCCGGACAACCCTTTCGTACATTTCAATCATTCCTTCTCTCTCATATGGGTTATAATTTGAGGTGTCTTTTCCCAGCAGGTACGGGCGCGCCGTCCTTATCATTCTTTACCCGCAAGTCTCCCACGCAGTGTATTTTGATCCTTCCAGAGACTACGAGAAAAAAGACTACACCCACATAATGAATATTCTAGATGATGCTCTCCAAGGCTTCAGCATTAGAGGTGGCCACATGCAGATCAGGAAACAAAGGAACAAGAAGATGGGTTTCGCGCATAAAACTAACTTCTCCTGCATCCATGTCCCAAAACCAAGCAAGAAGGATGGATTCTACATCGTCCATCTCATGATCCAATTCAACACGGATCACCAAAAGCTTCGCATGAGAAGCAGAAATGATGATCACATCCACAAGTGGCTAGAATCTCATGGAGAAGCGGATTATAAACTTAGAGATGACTTCTTTCGCATCCAAAGTGACATTGCGACGATCATCATGAAAGAAGTCGTCGATGAGAAGGGGATGTTCCACCACGGCCCTATATCGCGAGCTGACGTCCGAACTCGCATAGGCATGCAACGTCTAGACCTCACGCCGTTCAAGAAGCTAGGGCCCATCCTCGATGATATGGAAGGATGGAACTTCTAGTGATTTATGATGCCGATGACGATGATATGTGTCGGTTGAACTTGTATACTTTTTGTAGCGATGAAACTTTGTGATGTCCACGGTCCCTGCTGAACTTGCGTAACGCTACTTTGTTAGTTTGCGTACGATGACCTGCGTACGTCTAGTTAATTAATTTGCATATTGTATGTTGCATCTAGTTGCTAACCCTTTCTTTTTCGGTGTTGCTCTAGTATATTTTGTTGCATATATATGATTGTACATCCTCTTCATGAACATGCATCTCTAACAGGTACCTAGTTTCTTGATGGCGAGATGGAAGTGATATGTCGTGTACAAAGGGAAGGTTCCGGGGGTGTACAACGAGTGGCATGAGTGTCAGGCGCAAGTGAATGGGTTCTCGGGTGCCAGCCATAAAGGCTTCATAAGCAGACAAGAAGGAGAAGCTAGTTACTTGAGGTTCACGCTAGCGCGAGAGAGGACTCGTAACCGCCACCTCATGTACTGCATAGTTCCGCTCGCACTCATAGTGATAGCTCTTCTCGCGTATACCTTTCTTTAGATGGACGACGTTGTAGTTGCAAGTATTCGAGACTTGCATGTATCGCTATTTTCGAGATGATGACAAGATACCACTTTGTGTTGGATGATGATTATGATGAGACTATTTGTATGTATATGCTATGATTACATGTGTGGTCTCGCAGGCATTTGTATGTGTATCATGATGACATTTGTATGTGCTAAAGATTCTTCTATAAAGCCTGTTCAAATACAAAACAAATATGCCGAAAAAACAAAAAACTACTAAAATTAGCAGTAGCGAGTGGACAAAAGTTAGCGGCAGCGCAGTAGTAGCAGTAGCGTGCACATGAGAAGCACACTATAGCTATTAGCAGTAGCGAGCTTCCATTAAGAGCGCTACTGCTACACTTGTGTAGCAGTAGCACTGGTGAGCACACGCTACTGCTACGTGTTAGCTATAGCGCCTTATTAGTAGCGTAGGTCCCCGCGCTATTGATACACCTAAAACCCGCGCTGCTGCTAGCCTTTTCCCTAGTAGTGGATGCACGACTAGTACACACACTAAAAGGGAAATGAAACAGACAAACACAATTATCCATGAGAAAATTTAACATGCTTAACTAAAATTTAACAAGTATATGTTTCTATCAAATCTTAACAAATGGACGAGAAACACCTATAAAGGAAATATACACTCTGAAAGCAACTCCTAGCATGATCACGAACCATACATTTTGATCTAGTCGACATCCTTGTTCCTTCAAATATGAACTTGTTCTCGAGCCCGTGCGCACCCTGCCAATGCATATCAAAGCGGAATGTCAGAATTTATGGCGTATTTGAAAAACCTAACTATTGTATCTATGTATCTAGTAACAAATTATGTGGTGCAAACTACAATTTATTTTGCAAGTTGTGATCAAATCCACATCACAGTGGATCACTTGCGCTGGACCCATATTGCACAGGTCACTTTCTGGAGGATATTGCTGAAGGAAATATGGCCTAGAGGCAATAATAAAGTTATTATTTATTTCCTTATATCATGATAAAGGTTTATTATTCATGCTAGAATTGTATTAACCGGAAACATAATACATGTGTGAATACATAGACAAACAGAGTGTCACTAGTATGCCTCTACTTGACTAGCTCGTTAATCAAAGATGGTTATGTTTCCTAACCATGGACAAAGAGTTGTCATTGGATTAAACGGAATCACATCATTAGTTGAATGATCTGATTGACATGACCCATTCCATTATCTTAGCACCCGATCGTTTAGTATGTTGCTATTGCTTTCTTCATGACTTATACATGTTCCTATGACTATGAGATTATGTAACTCCCGTGTGCCGGAGCAACACTTTGTGTGCTACCAAACGTCACAACATAACTGGGTGATTATAAAGGTGCTCTACAGGTGTCTCCAAAGGTACATGTTGGGTTGACGTATTTCGAGATTAGGATTTGTCACTTCGATCGTCGGAGAGGTATCTCTGGGCCCTCTCGGTAATGCACATCACTTAAAGCCTTGCAAGCAATGCAACTAATGAGTTAGTTGCGAGATGATGTATTGCGGAACGAGTAAAGAGACTTGCCGGTAACGAGATTGAACTAGGTACTGGATACCGACGATCGAATCTCGGGCAAGTAACATACCGATGACAAAGGGAACAACGTATGTTGTTATGCGGTCTGACCGATAAAGATCTTCGTAGAATATGTAGGAGCCAATATGGGCATCCAGGTCCCGCTATTGGTTATTGACCGGAGACATGTTTCGGTCATGTCTACATTGTTCTCGAACCCGTAGGGTCCGCACGCTTAAGGTTTCGATGACAGTTATATTATGAGTTTATACGTTTTGATGTACCGAAGGTTGTTTGGTGTCCCGGATGTGATCACGAACATGACGAGGAGTCTCGAAATGGTCGAGACATAAAGACTGATATATTAGAAGCCTATGTTTGGATATCGGAAGTGTTCCGGGTGAAATCGGGATTTTACCGGAGTACCGGGAGGTTGCCGGAACCCCCCGGGAGCTATATGGGCCTTAGTGGAAAAGAGAAGAGGCAGCCTAAGATGGGCCGCGTGCCCCTCCCCTCCCTTGGTCCGAATAGGACAAGGAGAGGGGCCTGGCCCCCTTTCTCTTTTCCCCCCTCCGTGAATCCTATTCCAACTAGGATTAGGGGGGGGGGGGATCCTACTCCCGGAGGGAGTAGGACTCCTCCTGGCGCGCCACCTCTTGGCCGGCCGCACCCCCCCTTGAGCCTTTATATACGGAGGCAGGGGCACCCCAGAGAAACACAAGTTGATCCACGTGATCATATTCTTAGCCGTGTGCAGCGGCCCCTGCCACCATAGTCCTCGATAATATTATAGCGGTGCTTAGGCGAAGCCCTGCGACAGTAGTACATCAAGATCGTCACCACGCCGTCGTGCCGACGAAACTCTTCGCCGACACTTTGCTGGATCGGAGTCCGGGGATCGTCATCGAGCTGAACGTGTGCTAGAACTCGGAGGTGCCGTAGTTTCGGTGCTTGATCGGTCGGGCCGTGGAGACGTACGACTACATCAACCAAACGCTTCCGTTGTCGATCTACAAGGGTACGTAGATCATAGTCTCCCCTCTCGTTGCTATGCATCACCATGACCTTGCGTGTGCATAGGAATTTTTTTGAAATTACTATGTTCCCCAACAATTGCTTGTGTGGCACCGCATAAATCTTTTCGGCTCAAAATACGTGTCTTCAGTACACAAAAATAAATCCTTGCACATAATAAACAGTTTAATTCACAATGGACATAGAAATATACTAACAATGACTCATATTCATGTCTAGAGTTATGGAGTATTCAATAAATTAAATCAGGAATATTAGGAAGAGGTGTATATAAGAAAGTACAAAACCTAGAGGCCGACTAAACAAAAACTATCCACTCAATCGAGATTTATGAACAATAATGGATGCAATAGGAACCAATAAGCACTGCTATCACCAATAGGCAACTTGTAGATGCTGATGTGGTTACCTAAGACGTTCCTGTCATTGCAACAAATGCAACCACCCACAAGACTGACCGTGTGTCGACGCTCGAAGACTTTGGCTGCTTGCTTGATTCCTTCCTCGAGTCGTGTGATTGTGTCGGCGCATCCTCTCTAGTCTCGCATAGATCACCCACATCCATCTCACCATCAAAAAATATCCCTAGACTATCGAGAATGGTGACGACTACTGGGAGGAGAATGGTCAAATCCCGGTGCTGCTAATGTTGATGACAGTTGGTGTTGTCGAGGAAAAGTGTCTCTATTGATCAATTGATATTGTGCCTTGTTGTTGTGATGTTAAATACTTCGCTTGGTTATTATGCTAATCGAGTGAGTCATCTTGGACACGAATAAAAGGGTGAAAAGATTGGAGAACTGAATTAGTATATTGGTAGAATTCAGACTAGTTCATCATAATTCCCTTTTAGGGAATATTTATCTCAATATTATGATCGTGATATTATTTTATAATTAGTTATGGAGAAACAATCTAAGGTAGATGTAGAGGCTTGATCAGAGCTTGACTTTAAATTAATGAAGCTGCCACAACCAATACACACAACAATTTTTTTGAGGACTAGAGTAAACAAGCTTACTCTAGTGGGGGGTTACATTCGGAGAACATCAAGTTACGTAACCCAGTAGGGACATTAGCGATCAGAAAAAAATCCCTAGATCATCCAGCTTCTGTTGCCAGCTCATGTGCAAGGGAGTTTCGCTGACGATCAACATGAGCGATCTGCTTGCTCTCAAAGCCTCCAAGCAACGATCTGATATCCATAATCAGTCCATAACTTGCTGGCCTAATTTGGCCGTTTCCTTGGAGATCATCTGCGAGGGACTTACAGTCAGTCTCTATCAGGATGTTCCCATTATAGCGAGGCGCCAAAGCTTGCAAGCCCATCAAGATCGCCTTCCCCTCCGCCTCCTGAGCGTCGTTCCTAGCTCTCTTCCAACAGACAGGTAGACATGTCCTTTGTGATCTCGAGCGAATGCGCCTCCCCAACACTGACTGGTGTTTGGGAGAAAAGAGGCATCGGTGTTCAGTTTTGCTATGCCCCTCGGTGGTGTAGTCCACTGATTTCTTTGAGTTGTATGAGTACTTGGGCATGATTTTGTCTGAAGCCCACAGTCCTTTCCGGCAAGCACCTGTCCGGCTACACCCACGTTCTTCCATTCCTCATGCATCTTCGACAGATAGGCGGCGGATACTAAAACCGGCTCCTTGCCATCCCCGTGTATGCAATTTTCACGCAGGTGCCAGCATCTCCACAGCAACAACAAGATTTTTGCGTGAACATATTTCGGAACGGAGCTTAGTAGGATCTGTAGCCAATCTTCGCCAGTATTCCGGACGGCGGTGGTGGACTAGGAGCGTGTGTGAAGCATGCAAGTCAGCAGAAGGGTAATCAAACAATTAAAAGGAGGACTCCTGCAAGAGGGGAGACGCAGCAAACTAGCCCACAGGATTCAGCAGTGAGGGAAGACACAGGGGACAAGGTAACCGTACTCGGGAAGAGAGGCCACCGAGCGGATGCAGGAGAAGAAAGAGATGGTGAAGGGGCTGAGGAAACAGAAGGAGAGCAGAAGAAGAAGGTTAGAGGCAAGGACAGTATCACGGTGGAGACCAAGGATGTGTCATGCGGAATGGAAGCGACCGGCCAAGGGGCTGCCGGCTTACTGACGGGCGCCAATGGCGGTGCCCGTCAGGGGCCATGACGGTCTTAAGCTGGAACTGCCGGGGCCTAGGGCAACCCCGGACAGTTCAGGAACTCGTGTGCCTAGTGCACACTCTCAAGCCCAAGCTTGTTGGGTAACGTAGCAGAAATTCGAAATTTTCCTACGTGTCACCAAGATCTATCTATGGAGAGACTAGCAACGAGGGGAAGGAGAGTGCATCTACATACCCTTGTAGATCGCTAAGCGGAAGCGTTCAAGTGAACGGGGTTGATGGAGTCGTACTCGTCGTGATCCAAATCACCGATGATCCTAGTGCCGAACGGATGGCACCTCCGCGTTCAACACACGTACAGCCCGATGATGTCTCCCACGCCTTGATCCAGCAAGGAGAGAGGGAGAGGTTGAGGAAGACTCCATCCAGCAGCAGCACAACGGCGTGGTGGTGGTGGAGGAGCATGGCAATCCTGCAGGGCTTCGCCAAGCACCACGGGAGAGGAGAAGGACTTGGGAGAGGGGAGGGGCTGCACCAGAACATTGGTATGGCTGCCCTCCCACCCCCCACATATATATAGGGGCAAGGGAGAGGGGGGAGGCGCAGCCTTGGCCCTTCCTCCAAGGAAGGGTGCGGCTAGGAGGAGTCCCTCCTCCCCAAGGCACCTCGGAGGTGCCTTCCCCCCTTAGGACTCTTCCTGTCCCTCATCTCTTGGCGCATGGGCCTCTTGGGGCTGGTGCCCTTGGCCCATATAGGCCAAGGCGCACCCCCTACAGCCCATGTGCCCCCCGGGGAAGGTGGCCCCACCCGGTGGGCCCCTGGGACCCTTCCGGTGGTCCCGGTACAATACCGATGACCCCGAAACTTGTCCCGATGGCCGAAATAGGACTTCCTATATATAAATCTTTACCTCCGGACCATTCCGGAACTCCTCGTGACGTCCGGGATCTCATCCGGGACTCCGAACAACATTTGGTAACCACATACAAACTTCCTTTATAACCCTAGCGTCATCGAACCTTAAGTGTGTAGACCCTATGGGTTCGGGAGACATGCAGACATGACCGAGACGTTCTCCGGTCAATAACCAACAGCGGGATCTGGATACCCATGTTGGCTCCCACATGTTCCACGATGATCTCATCGGATGAACCACGATGTCGAGGACTTAATCAATCCCGTATACAATTCCCTTTGTCTATCGGTATGATACTTGCCCGAGATTCGATCGTCGGTATCCCAATACCTTGCTCAATCTCGTTACCGGCAAGTCTCTTTACTCGTTCCGTAACACATCATCCCGTGATCAACTCCTTGATCACATTGTGCACATTATGATGATGTCCTACCGAGTGGGCGCAGAGTTACCTCTCCGTCACACGGAGTGACAAATCCCAGTCTCGATTCGTGCCAACCCAACAGACACTTTCGGAGATACCTGTAGTGTACCTTTATAGCCACCCAGTTACGTTGTGACGTTTGGCACACCCAAAGCACTCCTGCGGTATCCGGGAGTTGCACAATCTCATGGTCTAAGGAAATGATACTTGACATTAGAAAAGCTTTAGCATACGAACTACACGATCTTGTGCTAGGCTTAGGATTGGGTCTTGTCCATCACATCATTCTCCTAATGATGTGATCCCGTTATCAACGACATCCAATGTCCATGGTCAGGAAACCGTAACCATCTATTGATCAACGAGCTAGTCAACTAGAGGCTTACTAGGGACATGGTGTTGTCTATGTATCCACACATGTATCTGAGTTTCCTATCAATACAATTCTAGCATGGATAATAAACGATTATCATGAACAAGGAAATATAATAATAATCAATTTATTATTGCCTCTAGGGCATATTTCCAACAGTCTCCCACTTGCACTAGAGTCAATAATCTAGTTCACATCGCCATGTGATTAACACTCACAGGTCACATCGCCATGTGACTAACACCCAAGAGTTTACTAGAGTCAGTAGTCTAGTTCACATCACTATGTGATTAACACTCAATGAGTTCTAGGTTTTGTCATGTTGCTTGTGAGAGAGGTTTTAGTCAGCGGGTCTGCAACATTCAGATCCGTATGTACTTCGCAAATTTCTATGTCATCTTGTAGATGCAACTACTACGCTACATTTGGAGCCATTTCAAATAATTGTTCTACTTGGAGCTATTCCAAATTGTTTCTCCATTATACGTATCCGGTATCTCTACTCAGAGCCATCCGGATAGGTGTTAAGCTTGCATCAATGTAACTCTTTACGACGAACTCTTTTACCACCTCCATAATCGAGAAAATTCCTTAGTCCACTAGTTACTAAGGATAACTTTGACCGCTGTCCTGTGATCCATTCTTGGATCACTCATGTACCCCTTGACTGACTCATGGCAAGGCACACTTCAGGTGCGGTACACAGCATAGCATACTGTAGAGCCTATGTCTTAAGCATAGGGGACGACCTTCGTCCTTTCTCTCTATTCTGCCGTGGTCGAGCTTTAAGTCTTAACTTCATACCTTACAACTCAGGCAAGAACTCCTTCTTTGACTGATCCATCTTGAACACCTTCAAGATCATGTCAAGGTATGTGCTCATTTGAAAGTACCATTAAGCGTTTTGATCTATCCTTATAGATCTTGATGCTCAATGTTCAAGTGGCTTAATCCAGGCTTTCCATTGAAAAACACTTTTCAAATAACCCTATATGCTTTCCAGAAATTCTACATCATTTCTGATCTATGATATGTCGACAACATATATTCATCAGAAATTCTATAGTGCTCCCACTCACTTCTTTGGAAATACAAGTTTCTCATAAACTTTGTATACACCAAAATCTTTGATCATCTCATCAAAGCATACATTCCAACTCCGAGATGCTTACTCCAGTCCTTAGAAGGATTGCTGGAGCTTTGCATACTTATCAGCATCTTTCAGGATTAACAAAACCTTCCGATTGTTTCACATACAACCTTTCCTCAAGAAAATCTTTGAGAAAACAATGTTTTGACATCCTATCTGCAAGATTTCATAAATAATGCAGTAATCGCTAACATAATTCCAACAGACTCTTAGCATCGCTACGGGTGAGAAAGTCTCATCGTAGTCACTTGAACTTGTCGGAAAACATCTTAATGACAAGTCGAGCTTTCTTAATGGTGATACTTACCATCATTGTCCGTCTTCCTTTTAAAATCCATATGTACCTAACAGCCTTACGATCATCAAGTAGTTCTTCCAAAGTCTACACTTTGTTTTCATGTATGGATCCTCTCTCGGATTATATGGCCACGAGCCATTTATCGGAATCCGGGCCCACCATCGCTTCTCCATAGCTCATAGTTTCATTGTTGTCTAGCAACATGACTTCTAAGACAGGATTACGTACCACTCTGAAGTAGTACGCATCCTTGTCATCCCACGAGGTTTGGTAGTGAGTTGATCTGAAGTTTCATGATCACTATCATAAGCTTCCACTTCAATTGGTGTAGGTGCCACAGGAACAACTCCCTGTGCCCTGCCACACACTAGTTGAAGAGACGGTTTAACAACCTCATCAAGTCTCCACCATCATCCCACTCAATTCTTTCGAGAGAAACTTTTCCTCGAGAAAGGACCCGATTCTAGAAACAATCCCTTATTGCTTTCGGATCTGAGACAGGAGGTATGCCCAACTGTTTTGGGTGTCCTATGAAGATGCATTTATCCGCTTTGGGTTCGAGCTTATCAGCCTGAAACCTTTTTCACATAAGCGTCGCAGCCCCAAACTTTTAAGAAATGACAGCTTAGGTTTCTCTAAACCATAGTTCATACGGTGTCATCTCATCGGAATTACGTGGTGCCCTATTTAAAGTGAATGTGGTTGTCTTTAATGCATAACCCATAAACTATTGTGGTAATTCGATAAGAGACATCATGGTATGCATCATATCCAATAGGGTGCAGTTATGATGTTCGGACACACCATCACACTATGGTGTTCCAGGCTGTATCAGTTGTGAAACAATTTCCACAATGTCTCAATTCTGTGGCAAACTCGTAATTCAGATATTCATCTCTATGACCATATCATAGATCTTTTATCCTCTTGTCACGACGATCTTTCAACTTCACCCTGAAATTACTTGAACCTTTCAATAATTCAGACTCGTGATTTATCAAGTAAATATACTCAACATCTACTCAAATCATCTGTGAAGTAAGAACATAATGATATCCACTACATGCCTCAGCACTCATTGGACTGCACACATCAAAATGTATTACTTCCAACTAGTTGCTTTCCATTTCACTGAAAGCGAGGCTTTCAGTCATCTTGCCCATGTGGTATGATTTGCATGTCTCAAGTGATTCAAAAATCAAGTGAGTCCAAATGGTCCATTTGCATGGAGTTTCTTCATGCATATACACCAATAGACATGGTTCGCATGTCTCAAACTTTTCAAAAACGAGTGAGCCCAAAGATCCATCAACATGGAGCTTCTTCATGCGTTTTATACCGATATGACTTACGTGGCAGTGCCACAAGTAGGTGGTACTATCATTACTATCCTATACCTTTGGCATGAACATGTGTATCACTACGATCGAGATTCAATAAACCATTCATTTTAGGTGCAAGACAATTGAAGGTATTATTCAAATAAACAGAGTAACCATTATTCTCCTTAAATGAATAACCGTATTGCGATAGACATAATCCAATCACGTCTATGCTCAACGCAAACACCAAATAACAATTATTTAGGTTTAACACCAATATCGATGGTAGAGGGAGCGTGCGATGCTTGATCATATCAACATTGGAAACACTTCCAACACATATTGCCAGCTCACCTTTAGCTAGTCTCCGTTTATTCCGTAGCTTTTATTTCGAGTTACTAACACCTAGCAACCGAACCGGTATCTAATACCCTGGTGCTACTAGGAGTACTAGTAAAGTACACATCAACACAATGTATATCCAATATACTTCTATCGACCTTGCCAGCCTTCTAATCTACCAAGTATCTAGGGTAATTCTGCTCCAGTGGTTGTTCCCCTTATTACAGAAGCACTTAGTCTCGCGTTTGCGTTCAACCTTGGGTCTCTTCACTAGAGCAGCAGCTGAATTGCCGTTTCATGAAGTATCCCTTCTTGCCCTTGCCCTTCTTGAAACTAGTGGTTTCACCAACCATCAACAATTGATGCTCCTTCTTGATTTCTACTTTGGTGTCAAACATCGTGAATATCTCAAGGATCATCATATATGTCCCTGATATATTATAGTTCATCACGAAGCTGTAGCAGCTTGGTGGTAATGACTTTGGATAAAACATCACTATCTCATCTGGAAGATCAACTCCCACTCGATTCAAATGATTGTTGTACTCAGACAATCTGAGCACAAGCTCAACAATTGAGCTTTTCTCCTTAGTTGGTAGGCTAAGAAAATCGTCGGAGGTCTTATACCTCTTGACGTGGGCACGAGCCTGAAACTCCAATTTCAGCCCTCGAAACATCTCATATGTTTCGTGACGTTTCAAAACCGTCTTCGGTGCCTCAACTCTAAACCGTTTAACTGAACTATCACGTAGTTATCAAAACTTGTATGTCAGATGTTCGCAACATCCACAAACCACATTCGAGGTTCATCACACTGAGCGGTGCATTAAGGACATAAGCCTTCTATGAAGCAATGAGGACAATCCTCAGTTTACGGACCTAGTCCGCATAATTGCTACTATCAACTTTCAACTAAATTTTCTCTAGGAACATATCTAAACAGTAGAACTGAAGCGCGAGCTATGACATAATTTGCAAAATCCTTTTGACTATGTTCAGGATAATTAAGTTCACCTTATGAACTCCCACTCAGATAGACATCCCTCTAGTCATCTAAGTGATTACATGATCCGAGTCAACTAGGCCGTGTCCAATCATCACGTGAGACGGACTAGTCAACATCGGTGAACATCTTCATGCTGATCGTATCTACCATACGACTCATGCTCGACCTTTCGGTATTCTGTGTTCCGAGGCCATGTCTGTACACATGCTAGGCTCGTCAAGTCAACCTAAGTGTTTCGCGTGTGTAAATCTGTCTTACACCCGTTGTATGTGAATGTTAGGATCAAACACCCGATCATCACGTGGTGCTTTGAAACAACGAACTGTCGCAACGGTGCACAGTTAGGGGGAACACTTTCTTGAAATTTTAATGAGGGATCATCTTATTTACTACCGTCGTTCTAAGAAAATAAGATGTATAAACATGATAAACATCACATGCAATCAAATAGTGACATGATATGGCCAATATCATAGTGCTCCTTTTGATCTCCATCTTCGGGGCTCCATGATCATCATCGTCACCGGCATGACACCATGATCTCCATCATCATGATCTCCATCATCGTGTCTTCATGAAGTTGTCTCGCCAACTATTACTTCTACTACTACAGCTAACGGTTAGCAATAAAGTAAAGTAATTACATGACGTTTATGTTGATACGCAGGTCATAAATTAAGACAACTCCTATGGCTCCTGCAGGTTGTCATACTCATCGACATGCAAGTCGTGATTCCTATTACAAGAACATGATCAATCTCATACATCACATATATCATTCATCACATCCTTTTGGCCATATCACATCACATGGCATACCCTGCAAAAACAAGTTAGACGTCCTCTAATTGTTGTTTGCATGTTTTTACGTGGCTGCTATGGGTTTCTAGCAAGAACGTTTCTTACCTACGCAAAACCACAACGTGATATGCCAATTGCTATTTACCTTTCATAAGGACCCTGTTCATCGAATCCGATCCGACTAAAGTGGGAGAGACAGACACCCGCCAGCCACCTTATGCAACTAGTGCATGTTTGTCGGTGGAACCGGTCTCACGTAAGCGTACGTGTAAGGTTGGTCCGGGCCGCTTCATCCCACAATACCGCCGAATCAAGATTGGACTAGTAACGGTAAGCATATTGAACAAAATCAACGCCCACAACTACTTTGTGTTCTACTCGTGCATAGAATCTACGCAATAGACCTAGCTCATGATGCCACTATTGGGGAACGTAGCAGAAATTCAAAATTTTCCTACGTGTCACCAAGATCTATCTATGGAGAGACTAGCAATGAGGGGAAGGAGAGTGCATCTACATACCCTTGTAGATCACTAAGCGGAAGCGTTCAAGTGAACGGGGTTGATGGAGTCGTACTCGTCGTGATCCAAATCACCGATGATCCTAGTGCCGAACGGACGGCACCTCCGCGTTCAACACACGTACAGCCCGATGATGTCTCCCACGTCTTGATCCAGCAAGGAAAGAGGGAGAGGTTGAGGAAGACTCCATCCAGCAGCAGCACAACGGCGTGGTGGTGGTGGAGGAGCATGGCAATCCTGCAGGGCTTCGCCAAGCACCATGGAAGAGGAGAAGGACTTGGGAGAGGGGAGGGGCTGCACCAGAACATTGGTATGGCTGCCCTCCCACCCCCCACATATATATAGGGGCAAGGGAGAGGGGGGAGGCGCAGCCTTGGCCCTTCCTCCAAGGAAGGGTGCGGCTAGGAGGAGTCCCTCCTCCCCAAGGCACCTCGGAGGTGCCTTCCCCCCTTAGGACTCTTCCTGTCCCTCATCTCTTGGCGCATGGGCCTCTTGGGGCTGGTGCCCTTGGCCCATATAGGCCAAGGCGCACCCCCTACAGCCCATGTGCCCCCCCGGGGAAGGTGGCCCCACCCGGTGGGCCCCCGGGACCCTTCCGGTGGTCCCGGTACAATACCGATGACCCCGAAACTTGTCCCAATGGCCGAAATAGGACTTCCTATATATAAATCTTTACCTTCGGACCATTCCGGAACTCCTCGTGACGTTCGGGATCTCATCCGGGACTCTGAACAAAATTTGGTAACCACATACAAACTTCCTTTATAACCCTAGCGTCATCGAACCTTAAGTGTGTAGACCCTATGGGTTCGGGAGACATGCAGACATGACCGAGACGTTCTCCGGTCAATAACCAACAGCGGGATCTGGATACCCATGTTGGCTCCCACATGTTCCACGATGATCTCATCGGATGAACCACGATGTCGAGGACTTAATCAATCCCGTATACAATTCCCTTTGTCTATCGGTATAATACTTGCCCGAGATTCGATCGTCGGTATCCCGATACCTTGCTCAATCTCATTACCGGCAAGTCTCTTTACTCGTTCTGTAACACATCATCCCGTGATCAACTCCTTGATCACATTGTGCACATTATGATGATGTCCTACCGAGTGGGCGCAGAGTTACCTCTCCGTCACACGGAGTGACAAATCCCAGTCTCGATTCGTGCCAACCCAACAGACACTTTCGGAGATACCTGTAGTGTACCTTTATAGCCACCCAGTTACGTTGTGACGTTTGGCACACCCAAAGCACTCCTGCGGTATCCGGGAGTTGCACAATCTCATGGTCTAAGGAAATGATACTTGACATTAGAAAAGCTTTAGCATACGAACTACACGATCTTGTGCTAGGCTTAGGAAACTGTAACCATCTATTGATCAACGAGCTAGTCAACTAGAGGCTTACTAGGGACATGGTGTTGTCTATGTATCCACACATGTATCTGAGTTTCCTATCAATACAATTCTAGCATGGATAATAAACGATTATCATGAACAAGGAAATATAATAATAATCAATTTATTATTGCCTCTAGGGCATATTTCCAACAAAGCTTGTGTTCCTGTCATAGACGCGGCAAAGCAACTTGTACATCAATAAGTTAAGATGGAGACTTGGCCTCAAGCATTGTATCACACAACCCAGTGTCAGAAAAGGTGCGGGTATTGCGCTTTTCTATGATGAGAGTGTTGAAGTAATAAAGCTTGTCGTTGGCCCGAGGTATATTGACGTGTTGGTTCGTTTAAATCCATCTAGTATGCAATGGAGATGTACGTTTGTCTATGGTGAGCCAAGAGCAAGTGATAGGCACCACATGTTGGAACTGCTAAGGAGATTAAAGGGTATATCAAATGCTCCTTGGCTAATGGTGGGGGATTTTAACGAGGCGATGTGGCAATCAGAACATTTCTCCGCTGCCAAGAGATCTGAATGACTGATGGAAAACTTTCGTGAGGTACTGTCAGATTGTGATCTGCATGATCTGGGCTACAAAGGTCCTTGCTGGACCTATAACAACAAGCAAGATGGAACAAAGAATGTGCAAGCTAGACTGGATAGAGGAGTTGCTAGCCCCGAGTGGCTGGACAACTTCAAAAAAGCTACTGTGGAGCATATATGCTCTTCTAGGTCGGACCACTTGCCGCTCCTTATCCGGCTCGGTATAAGAAAAGAATGAAGACCGAAGGGAGAAGGAAGTCAGAAGGTGTTCAGGTATGAACAGATATGGGAGCGCGCTAGCTCGCTACAGTCCACGATTGATTGTACCTGGACGAGAGGAGGCCCTGCGGTGAACCTTCAGATTGTCACAGAGAAGCTAGCGAGTATGCAAGAAGAGCTCAAGCGATGGGCTGAGAGGGACTTTGGATCAGTCCTAAAATAGACAACACATATAAGAAATAAGCTTAGCATGCTTTGGAACTCGTCGTACCCTGCAGAACAACAGATTTCCACCAAGAAATGCTCGGCTGAGCTGGATGAGTTACTACTTCAGGAAGAAATCATGTGCAGACAGAGATCTAGAGCCACTTACTTGAGGGAGGAGACCAGAATACAAAGTGGTTCCAGAGAAAAGCCACCTGGAGGAAGAAGAAAAATTACATAACCAAACTGAAAGACAGCTCCGGTGTGTGGAAGGAAGGCGAGAAAGAGATCAAGGAGATGACAAGAGGTTTGTTCCGAGCGTTGTATGAAAAAGAAGATGAGGTTTTCCCACATGAAATCTTGGACCATATTGAGAAGAAAATTACGGATGATGTTAACACGGAACTTACCAAACCATTTTCTGCAAAGGAGGTTAGTGATGCTTTGTTTCAAATTGGCCCGCTCAAAGCCCCGGGTGCTGATGGATTCCCAGCTCGCTTCTTCCAGAGGAATTGGGAGGTACCGAGGGACGACATCATGAAAGGGGTACTGGGTTTTTTTGACACTGGAGTTCTCCCGGATGGCCTGAACGATACGGTAATAGTTTTAATCCCGAAAAGCAAGGACCCTCAGACCCTCAAAGACTACCGGCCAATCAGCCTGTGCAACGTCCTCTACAAAGTAATCTCCAAGTGCCTGGTTAATCGGTTGCGGCCTCACTTAGATGGAATCATATCTGAGACACAAAGTGCTTTCGTCCCGGGAAGATTGATCACGGACAATGCTGCCATTGCTTTTGAGTGCTTTCACAAGATTCAACACAGCAAGCATCCGCAGAACACACATTCCGCGTACAAGCTTGACCTAGCTAAGGCCTATGATAGGGTGGATTGGGAGTTCCTAGAAGGCGTGCTACTGAAAACGGGTTTCAGTCAAAAGTGGACAGGTTGGCTAATGCAATGCGTTAGGTCGGTCAGATACTCGGTGCGATGCAATGGAGAGTTGCTTGAACCTTTTGTCCCATCTCGAGGTTTGCGTCAAGGAGATCCACTTAGCCCTTATCTCTTCCTGTTTATTGCGGATGGGTTGGTTAAGCTCATAAATCTGGAAATCTCACAAGGCAATCTGTCATCGCTAAAGATTGAAAGAAGCAGCCCCGGTATCTCTAACCTGCTATTTGCAGACGACAACTTACTCTTCTTCAAAGCGACGCCCGAGCAAGCCCATACCGTGAAAAGAATCCTCTCATCCTTCCAGAGGGCCACCGGACAGTTGCTTAGCAAGAGTAAGTGTTATTTCAGCGAGGTGTGCCCTTTGAGTACAAGAGAGGACATAAAAGCAATTCTGGGGTGGTATCCATGGCTTTTGAAGGGAAGTACCTAGGCCTACCGACACCGGAGGGTAGAATGAAAGACGAGTGCTTCCAGCCCATCATGGACAGGCTCAAGAAGAGGTGTACCGATTGGTCGGAGAGAACCATGTCATATGCGGCCAAAGATGTCCAAGTGAAGTCAATTGTACAAGCGCTGCCATGCTACACTATGGGAGTGTTTCTACTCTCGATGGGTTTCTGTGAGAAGTACGAGAAGATGATTCGGGATTTTTGGTGGGGGGATGAAACTGGCCGCCGCAAAGTTCACTGGATGTCGTGGGAGCGTATGACGAGGCCAAAGAGAGCGGGTGGTATTGGATTTAGAGACATGCACCTGTTCAATATAGCCCTTCTTGCCAAACAAGGGCGGAGGCCGATTCAGAATTCGGAGAGTCTATGTGCCCGGGTGCTCAAATGTAAATATTACCCAAACGACAACCTGTTGAACACCGTCTTTGCGTCTGATGCTTCACCGGTGTGGAGAGGTATTGAGGCAGGGCTGGAGCTGCTGAAAAAGGGCGTCATCTGGAGAGTGGGCAATGGAAAAGATATTCAGATCCAACGGGACCAGTGGTTACCAAGGAAAGAGGGTCTGATGACCACGTCATTCGTAAGAAGATCGCGTCTCCGGTGGGTGAACCAACTCATGCTCCCAGATATGAAGGAACGGAATGTTCCACTTATCAAACAAATTTTCCATCCTTTCGATGCTGATGATATATGTAGAATCCCAATCCCTAGATCGGATGTGAGTGACTGCATTGCTTGGCATCCTGAAAAGAATGGGATATTCACAGTGAGGAGCGCATATAAGTTGGCGGCGGTAGCGAAGAATAAAGCGGCTTTGGAGGCCTCGAGCTCGACAAACAACTCGGAGGACCATAGCATATGGGATTTGATCTGGAAAGCTGAGGTCCCCTCGAAGGTGAGAGTCCTCGGCTGGAGGGTTGCAACCAACACCTTGGCCACGAAAAGAAACAAGTTCAGGCGTATGATCATGTTCGATGCGACATGCGATATATGCGGCTGTGGGGATGAGGATGAACACCACGCAGTTGTGGGATGCACCAAGAGTAGAGCACTCAGGCACAAAATGAGGGAGGAGTGGGATATCCCATCAGAAAAGCATTTACACACAACAAATTTAGATATCACATGTTGGGGGAACCTACCAAAATGGGCATATGTGGTATCGAAAAATTTGATATTCATAGGGGGAGGGGGTTGAGTGCATTAATCTTATGTTGCTAGCCGTGATCTCAAACACTTGTCCGCTCGTAACATTCACCATCGGCTTCCATTGCTGCAAAAATGAGGATAATTTTGGACATACAATCAACCCATTGTTTAGGGATGTGACATTCATTATGATTTTTTCCTAATTCCATGACCAAAATTATTGAGCTGAGAAACAAACCTAAAGAATACAACACAACTGGCTACAGTTCCTTTGTAACAATGACGAAAAGTTCCCAAGATAGGATCGATCCCGGCTGCACAGTTAACCATTTCATGTAGGCTTCTAGCCCACAAGAGAAGAGATGTGGTTAACATCCTTGTGTACTCCAGAGCACATAACCCATTGCTAGCAAAACATCTTTTTAAGGATTCGGTCATTTGATGGCAACTTTTTTTAATCAATTACTACTTGAAGACACAAATCTTCAAAGGACTTGCCACTTCCCATATGTCTCCAAGCTAACTGATTGGAGTCACCTCACACAACTACAAATAGTTGGCCAAATTGGTAAATAGTCCTCTAGTTCATCTTGTAGATTATTTGCCCCCCTCAAGACATGGTAAATGATCCTATAACTAGTATCAGAGTAAGCTCTCCTTGTAAAGGTATTCCCATAGTGAATCCTTCAAAGGTGGACTCGTTGCTTTGGCTTTACCTCCTAAGGAGAGTATGGCGCCCAACGAGGGATTTTTTATCCTAGAGGTCCTTATTTTGACGGTTCTGATTTTGCTAGTTGAATGCATAAGATGTTTATCCATATTCTTAGTCATAATCTGCTTGTTTGGGAAATTATTGTTGTTGGTCTGCAGTGTCAATTATTTCAAGGTGGATAAGTTTTGGGTCGTGAAGCAACTCCCAATGAATTGAAGATTATTCAACACAACACTCAACCAGGTGGCATCATATTCAATTCCTTGTGCCCGCAAGAGTTCAAAAAGATAAGTTGTCTTCAAAGTGCAAAGGATATTGGAGATACGTCGATTGAAATACAAGAAGGTACCGTGTCAATGAAGGGATCAAGCTTGGCATTCTTCATGGTCAATTCAACAAGTTCAAGACAAGAGATGGTGAAAAGTCACTCATATGTACTCAAGACTTGTGCTCATCACAAACGAGATCGCTAGGTTGAATAGTGAAGAGTAGACCTATAGATTTATAATCAAGAAGGTCCTAAGAGCTTAATTTCGAATGCAAGCATAACACATCCCATGTAACCTCATCCAAATGATTCCAATTACAAATATCTCAATCCTACCAAAGTCATAAGAAGAATTCTTTGTACGAGCTGATCTCAAGGACAAAGAAGAGCTTCATTGTCAATTGCTAAAGAGCGGTGATTTTCACAAGGCGGCTAGTGATGCACAAAAGTCTTCGAGTGTTGATCCGAGAATGAACTTAGTATCATGGTTTGCAACTTCAGCAAGTTCTACTACAAGAGCAAATTCAAAAGCAAATACTGCAACTACTCAAGATTTAGGAATGAAGATTGAAGAGCATGCAACTAAGAGACAAATTAATATAATTGTTCCAGATATGACTCTATGCTACAAGTTGTTCGAAACCCCCGAAACAATATGGAAGAATCTTTTGGAAAGAAAGAAGAGAGAAGGATGATCAAAGAGAGTGAATGCATCAGAGAGATAAGTAAATGGAGAAGAAAGGAAAGTACACATATTTCTAAGAAACTCCTTAGGTCTCATTTCACATCACAATTCTCATATTGCCTATTGCAAGATATAGCCTCCCCTCATCTCTGATGCCCCTGATGTAGGTTGTGGCTAGTAGCAAAGTGCAAGAGCGGTTTCCTTCTGCACTAGGTTTTGCTTTGGTTTCATGGCTATTCATGTAGGAAATGGGTTTTACCCCATTTGTGTATTTGGTTTTTTTATGTCTCCTTTCTTTCTTTTAATTCTTTATTATGTTCATTTTCAATGTACTCCCTTATAGTTTTATTGGATCGGAGTGAGTATTTTGTTTCAATTTTCTTACCTTTAATTTTTTGCTTCTTCTTAATTTGTTTATCTATTCCTGTTTCTTTCCCCCTTTTCCAAAAATTCATGATATTTTGTAAAAAAAACTAAGTGAACATTTTTTTATCTACCATGAATATTTCTTATAACTTGCACAAACAAGTTTTTGCAATTTATGAAGATTTTTAAAATGTGTTAACATTTTTAAATGGTTCGCATATTTATATATCATGAACATTTTTACATGGGGCAAAATTTTTCTATACACAATGAACATGTTTTAAAAATTAGGCGAACACATTTTTATATTTCAGGAAGATTTTTCTAAAAGTCATGGAGCAAGTTTTTGAACATTTGAATATATTTCGAACAAAAATCACTAGGAGAGAGCAGGGGCGGAGTTTGACATAATTTGGTCTCACCAGTATCCTCTCCAAATACATAGCCGACTAATAAGGCGAACACTGAGGGAACTTCCTCAACGTTGGATTGGGGCCAGAAGCGATGTGAGTTGTCGTTATGGACCTGTAAACCCGGACCATCCGATTAGGGTTGGAAGTCATCTGAGTCGTCGGTCCAGGGCGTGTGTGTTCTCTCTCCGCTCCTGCCACCCGACCCTGCTTGATCTTCTTGGACCAGCGGAGCAGCCATCAGGTGTATCTTCAAAGGGAAACGTTTATCACCGGCCGACCGGTGAAGCTTTCGGACAGTCACACCGACGCGCTTCCATCCAGCAATGCCTACCCCTCGCGTGCGTCACACAATCTGTTTACCATGGAGCCTGTTTGGGGCCCACGTGAGTCCCTTGTGTGTTCACACGGGTGGCTCTCCTCTCGTTCTCCCCTTTTCTTCTCCGAGCACACACAACAACAATTCCTACCGTTGCTGCCCATTCATGCCCTCGCGATGCCGCCTCGAGCTGCCGCAAGTGTTGGCAACAGCGATGCTCAGCGTTGCGTCTCGTCAGGGGAAAACTGCAATCAACAAGACAACAAGCACCGGTGTTGCGTCAGACGACCGCCATTTTTTTGAGTGTGATTGTTTTGCTACAACCGGTCCGAATTTTTGTTACCATCGATTTTGTTTTTTGCTACCATCATCTATTTTGATTTTTGCGCCCCGTCTTTGATTTTTTTAGCTAGATGCATCTGGAACCAGTCCAATTTTTTTTTGTTATCACCGTCTTTGATTTGTGCTACCACCGCCTTTGATTTTCGCTACCACCCCATCTTTGATTTTTTTTTTGGATCCATCTTTTTTGCTGGGAACTACTCCAAATTTGCAACCACTGGCTTTTTTTTGCTACCATTATATTTGATTTTTGCTACCACCCCTTCTTTTTTTCCTCTGGATCCATTTTTTGCTGGAACTAGCGAATTTGTTGCTACCACCTCGTTTCTGCAAACGGCTACAGCGACGAGTTTCAACGAAAAAGCTGCAAACCGGAGGCTAATTTTTTGCTGGAACCGGCACTACAATTTACCGTGTCGGGTGAACCAGTGAGCACAAGTGATGCAACCGGCAAGCGACGCCGATGAGCGGCTCCAGCAAGCTGCCAGTGGGAGGCGGTAGGAGGTTATGGAGTCTTGCGCGAGTGAAGAAGAGACTTTTTTTTCTGTGAGACTTACGGTTACATGTGCCTGTATCCAACGCTATAGCGCTGACCGGTCCAAATTTCGGCCAGTCGGCCGGCGCATATCAGCCGCCTTCTTGGAAACTCTCAACAACAATAACGCAGACCAGACCCTCCTCTCCGTTACCCGTGCGTCCCCCCTAGCTCCGAGAGTCCGAGTGCCGCTCCCATGCCCGTCCCCAATCCGCCGGCCACGCTGCGCTGCTCCACGCCCCCGACCTACGACCCGACCGTGCGCTCCCGGCTCGACCACGTCGTTCATCGCCCGACAATGGCCTGCTGCGTGCGTCTCTGCACCGGATCTCGTAAATAAACCATGCATGCACTGATCTGAACAAGTGGAGTACACGTGCACGCACGCACGCACTCAAACACTGCGAGCGAGGGAACAGGGGCACAGACGCCACAGTTTTTTGGCCAGGCTAGGAACCTGAAAACAATGATAGATTTTCAAAATGGCCTCGGGGGTTTCGATCGGCCACCCCCACGGGGCCCGACCGCCCGCGACACCGCCTCGGCGAGCCGTCCCACCCGCGCAGCCACGTCCGGCGGCAGCGCCACCGCCGCCCGCCGCGCCTTCCTGCTTGGCCCCAGCAGCGGCCCCAGCATCTCCACCACCTCCTCCGCGCCCCACCGTCCCCTGCTCAGCTCCCCGCAGCACCGGTCCACCGTCAGCGCCAATGCCACGTCCACGTTCGCCTCGCCGTTGGGACCCGTCATCTCCTCCACGTCGCCGGCGTCCCACCCGCCGCGCGTCAGCGCGGAGCCTGCCTGCTGTAGGCTGCGCCGCAGCCACTCTGGCTCCGGCCCCGCGGTGGTGTTCGTGGTCGTGGCGCCCGTGGGGACGACCTCCAGGAAACGGTCCCCGGCCGCGGCGGCGTCGCTCCAGAACTCGATCCAGCGCGGAGCCCTGCCGGTGACCGAGTCCAGGCTCCGGCGCGCCGTGTTCGACGGCGTCGCGGGGGACGGCGTCACCGGCGCGGACAGCTGGCGCCGGAGCGGCGGCGGCTCGGCCTCGGCGGCGAAGGCGCGGAGGAGGAAGTCGGCCACGTTGGCGCCCGCGAACGTCACGCCGGAGTTGGACACGTGGAACACCGGGTTTCCCACGAGGCAGGGCGTCGCCGGCACGTAATGCCGGCCGCAGAGCGGGACGAGGGGAGGCGGAGGCCGCCCCGCGCGTCGGCCGGGGGCGAGGGGCAGCGTCGCGGCGACCGCGGCGGGGACCTCTTGCGCGGCGAAGCGGAGGAGGCGGAGCCCCGCGGAGGAGCGGTAGTGCGGGAAGTCGTCCCCCGAGGGCACGCCCAGCGCCAGGAGCTCGCGGATGTCGGGCGGGAGCTGGACGCCACCGAGAGCGGCCTCCACGAGGGCTAGCTCGGTTGCGGAGAGGCCCGGGAGGACGGGCACCCCGGCCGCAGCGAGGTGAGCGAGAACCGCCGCGGAGGAGGGCGCCGCTGCGGAGGGAGATGGAGGAGCCGGGGTACTGGGTGCCGAGGCGCGGGTGGAGAGGCGGCGAAGGCCGGCGGCGTGGTAAGGATGGCGCGGGAGGCCGTGCGGGAGCGTCGGCCGGTGGTAAACGTCGACCATTGTTAGGTCGCCGGCGAAGTCGGTGCTGGAGCAGGAAGTGGTGTTTGGAACTTGGATGCGGAAGGCTGTGGCGGCTTTGGTGTGTGTTTGGTAGAAGAAAGATCCTCGAAGAAACAATATAAGTAGTGAGAAAAAACTAGAATCGAACTATACAATGTCAATATATGGACTTTAATTTGCACTTGGTATGAATAAGGAAGTAAATAATGTTGTCGCTAAATGAAAAATAATAATTAGAAAAGAATAATTAGGCAATTATGCCATTCCAATTCCAGAATTTTGCATGCCCGGTTACTTTTTTAAGAAATTACTACGTGCTTCATTAGCAACAAATACAATAATACAAGACCCACACGTACAAACATACTCCATCCGTCCCATAATGTAAGACGTTTTTACAAACTAGGATAACTTGCAAAAGCGTCATACATTATGGAATAGAGGGAGTACCTATAACACGAGAGAGGACAGAAGTCCTAGCCTATGTGCAAAGAAAACTCCCGCAAAAAAAAAAACAAGAATACAGTCAAGTCCCTAGAAGTTCCTGAACACACGAAGCCAAACACCTGAATCGGCCCACCGCCGCCGCCACAACGAACACCGGAGAGAGATCCAGGAAGCCACCATCAAATGAGCTGAGGACGCACCATCACCTAATCGGCTTTCTTGGCATGGCGGCGGTGGCGACCAAGTGTTGGCGGTTGTGTGCCCCGGACCTACCTCTGCTTGGGTTGTGCTGCCTCCGGCATCATCCTGTGGTTTGGGCGCTTGTATCGGAGATGTGTGGCCAGCGTTGTTCAACATGATGGCGGACACGACGATATGCCCGAGAAGATGTGATCCTGTGCAAGGTTTGTGGCTTGTGGCGGCAGATCCGGCGACTCTCCTTCGACTCCGTCGGACGGAGGAACCGTTTCTGGGGCTGAGGTGCATGGGGATAGACCCCGGTCGACGCTCCACAGCAACAATGGCCCGGTTACATTTTTAGTGAACCATGCTTAGTTACTACTAGAGGGTGATACATGCTTTGCCGCCCGTGTCGTGAGATAAGTTTCCTTTTTGCGGGCTCTTATGGTTAGAGGTGAGCACTTTTACATCGAAAATCGAAAAATTGAACCAAACTGAGTTGATCGATATTCATGTTTTATTCGGTTTATAGTGTTCAGTTTGATATTTCCATCCCTAATTGTTTGTGTTTGGGCGTATGGCCTGTTTTCATTTTCATACTACATAAACCAAATTAACCATCCATATACACCGAGATGGACCTCCATTTTCTCCAACTTCCCTACTTTGATTGCACTGGTATGCATGACCTTAGAGCATCTACAGTAAGACATAGCAAATCCAAGTCCTCAAACGTCCGCGGACGCGCCCGGGCGCGTCCGAGGACACTGACCGGGTACGCCTTGTATGTTGGCTTCCACACACGCGTCCCTCGTATCCGAAACCTTAAAACCACGCAACATACATAAAACATGACCAACACTCAGTTCGCCCTATCATTATTTCATTGCCGGACAAAAGGATCATAGTTCATCGGAGTTCAACGGTGGACATTGCAAACCCATAGTTCCATACTACAAATCAAGGTTGTCAGAATCGCGATTCTGTTATACGATTCTACGACTTTATGATCCAAACTAACCCCTATGATTCTACGATTTTAGTTCTTAGAATCTACGTTTCTACGATTCTGATAGTGAAGATTCTACGATTTGCGATCCTACCATCGAAGCTCCGATCCGATTCAAAATCGCGATTCTGATAACCTTGCTACAAATTACTTAAAACAATGATAAAATATAATTAGAATGCGGAAGTGCTGAGGAAATCAACACTTCCTCGCCGGCACCTTCCTCTTCTGGTCATTGGCGTGACTGTGCCTCTCCTCCATGTAGGCGTCGGCATGCGGAGGTATGTCATCATCGGAGATGGAGGTGGCTAGGTCAGAGTCAAACCTGCACCTTTTGCTCAGCAGCCTGCGGAGCAGGAGGTGCCGCTCCTTCGCATGGCGGGCCGCCTTCACCTTCACCGCAACCTCTTTGTTTGCCTCGCGCTCCAACAACTCGAGGACCCAGCGGTGGTCGGTACCACTTTCGGAGCAGAGGGTGGTGGTAGTGGGTGGCGTACCTGAATGAGAAGAGCGGAGCAACCGGAGCTGCGCGCCGAGCGGGAAGGGCCGGCGACATCGTCGGTGCTGTGTTGAGGGCGACGGGCGCTAACGAAGTAGGTCTGCCGTTGCCGGATCCGCCTTGGTCGAGCTTCGAACGCATCAACACGATGCGGAAGGTGACCTCCTCCACATCATCGGGCTCTGCTTCGCGCAGCAGGCTCGCCAAGTCATCGTCGGAGCCGGATTCCCCACTGGAGGCAGCACTGCTTCGGTCGCCGGCCATCAAATGGGTTCGGAGGGGATAAGAAGTGGAGTGGATGGAGAGGGGACTGAAGTGGAGTTTGGATTGACTATGGTCTAGGGTTTTCCGGATGGGGATATTTGTGTGGCACATGTGGGCTAGACTGGGCCAAGCCGAGATGGCGGATGCGCCGAGGCCACCCCATATCCGCCCCATATTTTGGCTGGAAATGAGGGGCATCGAGCAGCCCAAGCATTTGAGGACTGTTGAAGGCACCCGTCTGGGTATTTTTTTCACTACCGATCAGTGACCGGGCCGTCCGCCCGAGCGTTTGGAGATGGTTTGGGGTGCCCGATTGTAGATGCTCTTAGGCCTATGTACGATGCACCACCCCACACACAAAACCCAATTCACTCATGCCACTGATACGTCTCCAATGTATCTACTTTTCCAAACACTTTTGCCCTTGTTTTGGGCTCTAACTTGCATGATTTGAATGGAACTAACCCGGACTGACGCTGTTTTCAGCAGAATTGCCATGGTGTTATTTTTGTGCAGAAATGAAAGTTCTTGGAATGACCTGAAAATCAATGGAGATTATTTTTGGAATATATAAAAAATACTGGCGAAAGAATCAAGGCCAGGGGGCCCACACCCTGTCCACGAGGGTGGGGGGCGCCCCCCCTACCTCGTGGGCCCCCTGGTGCTCCTCCGACCTCAACTCCAACTCTATATATTCGTGTTCCGGGAGAAAAAAATCAGGGAGAAGGATTCATCACGTTTTACGATATGGAACCGCTGCCAAGCCCTAAACTCTCTCGGGAGGGCTGATCTAGAGTCTGTTCGGGGCTCCGGAGAGGGGAATCCGTCGCCATCGTCATCATCAACCTTCCTCCATCACAAATTTCATGATGCTCACCACCGTGCGTGAGTAATTCCATCGTATGCTTGCTGGACGGTGATGGGTTGGATGAGATTTATCATGTAATGGAGTTAGCTTTGTTAGGGTTTGATCCCTTGTATACACTATGTTCTGAGATTGATGTTGCTCTGACTTTGCTATGCTTAGTGCTTGTCACTAGGGCCCGAGTGCCATGATTACAGATCTGAACCTATTATGTTTTCATGAATATATGTGAGTTCGTGATCCTATCTTGCAAGTCTATAGTCACCTATTACGTGTTATGATCCATTAACCCCGAAGTGACAATAATCGAGATACTTACCGGTGATGACCGTAGTTTGAGGAGTTCATGTATTCACTATGTGTTAATGCTTTGGTACGGTACTCTATTAAAAGGAGGCCTTAATATCCCTTAGTTTCCAATAGGACCCCGCTGCCACGGGAGGGTAGGACAAAAGTGTTGGAAATATGCCCTAGAGGCAATAATAAATTAGTTATTATTATTATATTTCATTGTTCATGATAATCGTTTATTATCCATGCTAGAATTGTATTGATAGGAAACTCAGATACATGTGTGGATACATAGACAACAATATGTCCCTAGTGAAGGAAATATGCCCTAGAGGCAATAATAAAGTTATTATTTATTTCCTTATATCATGATAAATGTTTATTATTCATGCTAGAATTGTATTAACCGGAAACATAACACATGTGTGAATACATAGACCAACACAGTGTCACTAGTATGCCTCTACTTGACTAGCTCGTTAATCAAAGATGGTTATGTTTCCTAACCATGAACAAAGAGTTGTTATTTGATTAACGAGGTCACATCATTAGTTGAATGATCTGATTGACATGACCCATTCCATTAGCTTAGCACCCGATCGTTTAGTATGTTGCTATTGCTTTTCTTCATGACTTATACATGTTCCTATGACTATGAGATTATGCAACTCCCGTTTGCCGGAGGAACACTTTGGGTACTACCAAACGTCACAACGTAACTGGGTGATTATAAAGGAGTACTACAGGTGGCTCCAAAGGTAGATGTTGGGTTGGCGTATTTCGAGATTAGGATTTGTCACTCCGATTGTCGGAGAAGTATCTCTGGGCCCTCTCGGTAATGCACATCACTTAAGCCTTGCAAGCATTGCAACTAATGAGTTAGTTGCGGAATGATGTATTACGGAACGAGTAAAGAGACTTGCCGGTAACGAGATTGAACTAGGTATTGGATACCGATGATCGAGTCTCGGGCAAGTAACATACCGATGACAAAGGGAACAACGTATGTTGTTATGCGGTCTGACCGATAAAGATCTTCGTAGAATATGTAGGAGCCAATATGGGCATCCAGGTCCCGCTATTGGTTATTGACCGGAGATGTGTCTCGGTCATGTCTACATTGTTCTCGAACCGTAGGGTCCGCACGCTTAATGTTACGATGACAGTTATTATGAGTTTATGCATTTTGATGTACCGAAGGTTGTTCGGAGTCCCGGATGTGATCACGGACATGACGAGGAGTCTCGAAATGGTCGATACGTAAAGATTGATATATTGGAAGCCTATGTTTGGACATCGGAAGTGTTCCGGGTGAAATCGGGATTTTACCGGAATACCGGGAGGGTTACCGGAACCCCCCGGGAGGCAAATGGGCCTATTGGGCCTTAGTGGAAAAGTGAAAGGGGCTGCCATAGAGGGCTGCGCACCTCCCCCCTTTCCCTAGTCCTATTAGGACTAGGGAAGGTGGCCGGCCACCCCTTCTCTCTTTCCCCCTTGAGGATTCCTATTAGGAATAGGATTGGGGGGGAGTCCTACTCCCGGTGGGAGTAGGACTCCTCCTGCGCCCCTCTCCCTTGGCCGGCCGAACCCCTCCCCCTTGCTCCTTTATATACGGGGGCACCTCTGGACACACAATTGATCATTGTTGATCGTCCCTTAGCCGTGTGCGGTGCCCCCTGCCACTAAATTCCACCTCAGTCATATCGTTGTAGAGCTTAGGCGAAGCCCTGCGTTGGTGAAACATCAAGATCGTCACCACACCGTCGTGCTGACGGAACTCTTCCTCGACGCTTTGCTGGATCGGAGCCCGAGGAACGTCATCGAGCCGAACGTGTGCTAAGAACTCGGAGGTGCCGGAGTAACGGTGCTTGGATCGGTCGGATCGGGAAGAAGACGTACGACTACTTCCTCTACGTTGTGTCAACGCTTCCGTTGCAATCTACAAGGGTATGTAGATCAGACTCCCCCCCTTGTTGCTATGCATCACCATGATCTTGCGTGTGCGTAGGAATTTTTTTGAAATTACTACGTTCCCCAACAGTGGTATCAGAGCCTAGGTTTTTATGGTTTGATGTTATTTGCACGAGTAGAACACAAGTGAGTTGTGGGCGATACAAGTCATACTGCCTACCAGCATGTCATACTTTGGTTTGGCGGTATTGTTGGACGAGACGATCCGGACCAACCTTACGCGTACTCTTACGCGAGACCGGTTCCCTCGACGTGCTTTGCACATAGATGGCTTGCGGAAGACTGTCTCTCCAACTTTAGTTGAACCAAGTGTGGCTACGCCCGGTCCTTGAGAAGGTTAAAACGGAGTCTATTTGACGAACTATCGTTGTGGTTTTGATGCGTAGGAGAGATAAGTTCTTACTTAAGCCCGTAGCAGCCACGTAAAACTTGCAACAACAAAGTAGAGGACGTCTAACTTGTTTTTTCAGGGCATGTTGTGATGTGATATGGTCAAGGCATGATGCTGATTTTATTGTATGAGATGATCATGTTTTGTAACCGAGTTATCGGCAACTGGCAGGAGCCATATGGTTGTCGCTTTATTGTATGCAATGCAATCATGATGTAATGCTTTACTTTATTACTAAGGGGTAGTGATAGTCGTGGAAGCATAAGATTGGCGAGACGACAACGATGCTACGATGGAGATCAAGGTGTCGCGCCGGTGACGATGGTGATCATGACGGTGCTTCGGAGATGGAGATCACAAAGCACAAGATGATGATGGCCATATCATATCACTTATATTGATTGCATGTGATGTTTATCTTTTTATGCATCTTATCTTGCTTTGATTGACGGTAGCATTATAAGATGATCTCTCACTAAATTATCAAGAAGTGTTCTCCCTGAGTATGCACTGTTGCAAAAGTTCTTCGTGCTGAGACACCACGTGATGATCGGGTGTGATAGGCTCTACGTTCAAATACAATGGGTGCAAAACAGTTGCACACGCAGAATACTCAGGTTATACTTGACGAGCCAAGCATATACAGATATGGCCTCGGAACACGGAGACCGAAAGGTCGAGCGTGAATCATATAGTAGATATGATCAACATAATGATGTTCACCATTGAAAACTACTCCATCTCACGTGATGATCGGTTATGGTTTAGTTGATTTGGATCACGTGATCACTTAGAAGATTAGAGGGATGTCTATCTAAGTGGGAGTTCTTAAGTAATTTGATTAACTGAACTTAAACTTATCATGAACTTAGTACCTGATAGTATCTTGCTTTTTTATGTTGATTGTAGATAGATGGCTCGTGCTGTTGTTCCGTTGAATTTTAATGCGTTCCTTGAGAAAGCAAAGTTGAAAGATGATGGTAGCAATTACACGGACTGGGTCCGTAACTTGAGGATTATCCTCATTGCTGCACAGAAGAATTACGTCCTGGAAGCACCGCTGAGTGCGAGGCCTGCTGCTAGAGCAACACCAGAAGTTATGAACGTCTGGCAGAGCAAAGCTGATGACTACTCAATAGTTCAGTGTGCCATGCTTTACGGCTTAGAACCGGGACTTCAACGACGTTTTGAACGTCATGGAGCATATGAGATGTTCCAGGAGTTGAAGTTAATATTTCAAGCAAATGCCCGGATTGAGAGATATGAAGTCTCCAATAAGTTCTATAGCTGCAAGATGGAGGAGAACAGTTCTGTCAGTGAGCATATACTCAAAATGTCTGGGTATAATAATCACTTGATTCAATTGGGAGTTACACTTCCGGATGATTGCGTCATTGACAGAATTGTCCAATCACTGCCACCAAGCTACAAGAGCTTTGTGATGAACTATAATATGCAAGGGATGAACAAGACTATTCCCGAGCTCTTTGCAATGCTGAAAGCTGCGGAGGTAGAAATCAAGAAGGAGCATCAAGTGTTGATGGTTAACAAAACCACTAGTTTCAAGAAAAAGGGCAAAGGGAAGAAGAAGGGAAACTTCAAGAAGAACGGCAAGCAAGTTGCTGCTCAAGAGAAGAAACCCAAGTCTGGACCTAAGCCTGAAACTGAGTGCTTCTACTGCAAGCAGACTGGTCACTGGAAGCGGAACTGCCCCAAGTATTTGGTGGATAAGAAGGATGGCAAGGTGAACAAAGGTATATGTGATATACATGTTATTGATGTGTACCTTACTAATGCTCGCAGTAGCACCTGGGTATTTGATACTAGTTCTGTTGCTAATATTTGCAACTCGAAACAGGGACTACAGAATAAGCGGACACTAGCAAAGGACGAGGTGACGATGCGCGTGGGAAACGGTTCCAAAGTCGATGTGATCGTGGTCGGCACGCTACCTCTACATCTACCTTCGGGATTAATATTAGACCTAAATAATTGTTATTTGGTGCCAGCGTTGAGCATGAACATTATATCTGGATCTTGTTTGATGCGAGACGGTTATTCATTTAAATCAGAGAATAATGGTTGTTCTATTTATATGAGTAATATCTTTTATGGTCATGCACCTTTGAAAAGTGGTCTATTTTTGATGAATCTCGATAGTAGTGATACACATATTCACAATGTTGAAACCAAAAGATGCAGAGTTGATAATGATAGTGCAACTTATTTGTGGCACTGCCGTTTAGGTCATATCGGTGTAAAGCGCATGAAGAAACTCCATACTGATGGGCTTTTGGAACCACTTGATTATGAATCACTTGGTACTTGCGAACCGTGCCTCATGGGCAAGATGACTAAAACACCGTTCTCCGGTACTATGGAGAGAGCAACAGATTTGTTGGAAATCATACATACCGATGTATGTGGTCCGATGAATATTGAAGCTCGTGGTGGATATCGTTATTTTCTCACTTTCACAGATGATTTAAGTAGATATGGGTATATCTACTTAATGAAACACAAATCTGAAACGTTTGAAAAGTTCAAAGAATTTCAGAGTGAAGTTGAAAATCATCGTAACAAGAAAATAAGGTTTCTACGATCTGATCGTGGAGGAGAATATTTGAGTTACGAGTTTGGTGTACATTTGAAAAATTGTGGAATAGTTTCGCAACTCACGCCACCCGGAACAGCACAACGTAATGGTGTGTCCGAACGTCGTAATCGTACTTTACTAGATATGGTGCGATCTATGATGTCTCTTACTGATTTACCGCTATCGTTTTGGGGTTATGCTTTAGAGACGGCCGCATTCACGTTAAATAGGGCACCATCAAAATCCGTTGAGACGACGCCTTATGAACTCTGGTTTGGCAAGAAACCAAAGTTGTCGTTTCTTAAAGTTTGGGGCTGCGATGCTTATGTGAAAAAGCTTCAACTTGATAAGCTCGAACCCAAATCGGAGAAATGTGTCTTCATAGGATATCCAAAGGAAACTATTGGATACACCTTCTATCACAGATCCGAAGGCAAGACTTTTGTTGCTAAATTCGGAAACTTTCTTGAGAAGGAGTTTCTCTCGAAAGAAGTGAGTGGGAGGAAGGTAGAACTTGACGAGGTAACTGTACCTACTCCTTTATTGGGAAATAGTACATCACAGAAAACTATTTCTGCGAGACCTACACCAATAAGAGAGGAAGCTAATGATGATGATCATGAAACTTTAGATCAAGATACTACTGAACCTCGTAGATCAACCAGAGTAAGATCCGCACCAGAGTGGTACGGTAATCCTGTTCTGGAGGTCATGCTACTAGATCATGATGAACCTACGAACTATGAAGAAGCGATGGTGAGCCCAGATTCCGCAAAGTGGCTTGAAGCCATGAAATCTGAGATGGGATCCATGTATGAGAACAAAGTATGGACTTTGGTTGACTTGCCCGATGATCGGCAAGCAATTGAGAATAAATGGATCTTTAAGAAGAAGACTGACGCTGATGGTAATGTTACTGTCTACAAAGCTCGACTTGTCGCAAAAGGTTTTCGACAAGTTCAAGGAGTTGACTACGATGACACTTTCTCACCCGTAGCGATGCTTAAGTCTGTCAGAATCATGTTAGCAATTGCCGCATTTTATGATTATGAAATTTGGCAAATGGATGTCAAAACTGCATTCCTGAATGGATTTCTGGAAGAAGAGTTGTATATGATGCAACCGGAAGGTTTTGTCGATCCAAAGGGAGCTAACAAAGTGTGCAAACTCCAGCGATCCATTTATGGACTGGTGCAAGCATCTCGGAGTTGGAATAAACGCTTTGATAGTGTGATCAAAGCATTTGGTTTTATACAGACTTTTGGAGAAGCCTGTATTTACAAGAAAGTGAGTGGGAGCTCTGTAGCATTTCTGATATTATATGTGGATGACATATTGCTGATTGGAAATGATATAGAATTTCTGGATAGCATAAAGGGATACTTGAATAAAAGTTTTTCAATGAAAGACCTCGGTGAAGCTGCTTACATATTAGGCATAAAGATCTATAGAGATAGATCAAGACGCTTAATTGGACTTTCACAAAGCACATACCTTGACAAGATTTTGAAGAAGTTCAAAATGGATCAAGCAAAGAAAGGGTTCTTGCCTGTGTTACAAGGTGTAAAGTTGAGTCAAACTCAATGCCTGACCACTGCAGAAGATAGAGAGAAAATGAAAGATGTTCCCTATGCTTCAGCCATAGGCTCTATCATGTATGCAATGCTGTGTACCAGACTTGATGTGTGCCTTGCTATAAGTATAGCAGGGAGGTACCAAAGTAATCCAGGAGTGGATCACTAGACAGCGGTCAAGAACATCCTGAAATACCTGAAAAGGACTAAGGATATGTTTCTCGTATATGGAGGTGACAAAGAGCTCACCGTAAGAGGTTACGTTGATGCAAGCTTTCACACTGATCCGGACGATTCTAAATCGCAAACCGGATACGTGTTTACTTTAAACGGTGGAGCTGTCAGCTGGTGCAGTTCTAAACAAAGCGTCATAGCGGGATCTACATGTGAAGCGGAGTACATAGCTGCTTCGGAAGCAGCGAACGAAGGAGTCTGGATGAAGGAGTTCATATCTGATCTAGGTGTCATACCTAGTGCATCGGGTCCAATGAAAATCTTTTGTGAAAATACTGGTGCGATTGCTTTGGCAAAGGAATCCAGATTTCACAAAAGGACCAAACACATCAAGAGACGCTTCAATTCCATCCGGGATTTAGTCCAGGTGGGATACATAGAGATTTGCAAGATACATACGGATCTAAATGTTGCAGACCCGTTGACTAAGCCTCTTCCACGAGCAAAACATGATCAGCACCAAGGCTCCATGGGTGTTAGAATCATTACTGTATAATCTAGATTATTGACTCTAGTGCAAGTGGGAGACTGAAGGAAATATGCCCTAGAGGCAATAATAAAATTATTATTTATTTCCTTATATCATGATAAATGTTTATTATTCATGCTAGAATTGTATTAACCGGAAACATAATACATGTGTGAATACATAGACCAACACAATGTCACTAGTATGCCTCTACTTGACTAGCTCGTTAATCAAAGATGGTTATGTTTCCTAACCATGAACAAAGAGTTGTTATTTGATTAACGAGGTCACATCATTAGTTGAATGATCTGATTGACATGACCCATTCCATTAGCTTAGCACCCGATCGTTTAGTATGTTGCTATTGCTTTTCTTCATGACTTATACATGTTCCTATGACTATGAGATTATGCAACTCCCGTTTGCCGGAGGAACACTTTGGGTACTACCAAACGTCACAACGTAACTGGGTGATTATAAAGGAGTACTACAGGTGGCTCCAAAGGTAGATGTTGGGTTGGCGTATTTCGAGATTAGGATTTGTCACTCCGATTGTCGGAGAGGTATCTCTGGGCCCTCTCGGTAATGCACATCACTTAAGCCTTGCAAGCATTGCAACTAATGAGTTAGTTGCGGAATGATGTATTACGGAATGAGTAAAGAGACTTGCCGGTAACGAGATTGAACTAGGTATTGGATACCGACGATCGAGTCTCGGGCAAGTAACATACCGATGACAAAGGGAACAACGTATGTTGTTATGCGGTCTGACCGATAAAGATCTTCGTAGAATATGTAGGAGCCAATATGGGCATCCAGGTCCCGCTATTGGTTATTGACCGGAGATGTGTCTCGGTCATGTCTACATTGTTCTCGAACCGTAGGGTCCGCACGCTTAACGTTACGATGACAGTTATTATGAGTTTATGCATTTTGATGTACCGAAGGTTGTTCGGAGTCCCGGATGTGATCACGGACATGACGAGGAGTCTCGAAATGGTCTAGACGTAAAGATTGATATATTGGAAGCCTATGTTTGGACATCGGAAGTGTTCCGGGTGAAATCGGGATTTTACCGGAATACCAGGAGGGTTACCGGAACCCCCTGGGAGGCAAATGGGCCTATTGGGCCTTAGTGGAAAAGTGAAAGGGGCTGCCATAGAGGGCTGCGCACCTCCCCCCTTTCCCTAGTCCTATTAGGACTAGGGAAGGTGGCCGGCCACCCCTTCTCTCTTTCCCCCTTGAGGATTCCTATTAGGAATAGGATTGGGGGGGGGGGGAGTCCTACTCCCGGTGGGAGTAGGACTCCTCCTGCGCCCCTCTCCCTTGGCCGGCCGAACCCCTCCCCCTTGCTCCTTTATATACGGGGGCAGGGGGCACCTCTGGACACACAATTGATCATTGTTGATCGTCCCTTAGCCGTGTGCGGTGCCCCCTGCCACTAAATTCCACCTCGGTCATATCGTTGTAGAGCTTAGGCGAAGCCCTGCGTCGGTGAAACATCAAGATCGTCACCACGCCGTCGTGCTGATGGAACTCTTCCTCGACGCTTTGCTGGATCAGAGCCCGAGGAACGTCATCGAGCCGAACGTGTGCTAAGAACTCGGAGGTGCCGGAGTAACGGTGCTTGGATCGGTCGGATCGGGAAGAAGACGTACGACTACTTCCTCTACGTTGTGTCAACGCTTCCGTTGCGATCTACAAGGGTATGTAGATCAGACTCTCCCCCTCGTTGCTATGCATCACCATGATCTTGCGTGTGCGTAGGAAATTTTTTGAAATTACTACGTTCCCCAACACCTAGTAAGCCTCTAGTTGACTAGCTCGTTGATCAATAGATGGTTACGGTTTCCTAACCATGGACATTGGATGTCGTTGATAACGGGATCACATCATTAGGAGAATGATGTGATGGACAAGACCCAATCGTAAGCCTAGAACAAAGATCGTGTAGTTCGTATGCTAAAGCTTTTCTAATGTCAAGTATCATTTCCTTAGACCATGAGATTGTGCAACTCCCGGATACCGTAGGAATGCTTTGGGTGTACCAAACGTCACAACGTAACTGGGTGGCTATAAAGGTTCACTACAGGTATCTCCGAAAGTGTCTGTTGGGTTGGCACGAATCGAGACTGGGATTTGTCACTCCGTGTAAATGGAGAGGTATCTCTGGGCCCACTCGGTAGGACATCATCATAATGTGCACAATGTGACCAAGGAGTTGATCATGGGATGATGTGTTACGGAACGAGTAAACAGACTTGCCGGTAACGAGATTGAACAAGGTATCGGGATACCGACGATCGAATCTCGGGCAAGTATTGTACTGATAGACAAAGGGAATTGAATACGGGATTGATTGAATCCTCGACATCGTGGTTCATCCGATGAGATCATCGTGGAACATGTGGGAGCCAACATGGGTATCCAGATCCCGCTGTTGGTTATTGGCCGGAGAGTTGTCTCGGTCATGTCTGCATGGTTCCCGAACCCGTAGGGTCTACACACTTAAGGTTCGATGACGCTAGGGTTATTAGGAAGACTTGTATGTGATTACTGAATGTTGTTCGGAGTCCCGGATGAGATCCCTGATGTCACGAGTAGTTCCGGAATGTTCCGGAGGTAAAGATTTATATATGGAAAGTTGTTGTTCTGGTTCCGGGAAAAGTTCGATTTTTTCCGGTATTGTACCGGGAAGCTTCTGGAAGGTTTCGGAGGATTCCGGAAAATGTTCCACCACGTTCTAACCTTAATGGTCCAAGGGCACCAGCCCCCCCCCCCCTGTTCAAAGGGGCAGCCCAACACACGATTCGATCTCCCTGTTGGCGCAGCCCTACCCCTCTCCCTCCTCGTCTCTCGTAGTGCTTGGCGAAGCCCTGCTGGAGTCCCGCGCTCCTCCACCACCACCACGCCGTCGTGCTACTGCTGGACGGAGTCTTCCCCAACCTCTCCTTCTCCCCTTGCTGGATCAAGGCGTAGGAGACGTCACCGGGCTGCATGTGTGTTGAATGCGGAGGCGCCGTTGTTCGGCGCTTAGATCGGAATTAACCGCGATCTGAATCGCTGCGAGTACGACTCCTTCATCCGTGTTCTTGCAACGCTTCCGCTTAGCGATCTACAAGGGTATGTAGATGCACTCTCCTTCCCCTCGTTGCTAGATTACTCCATAGATTGATCTTGGTGATGCGTAGAAATTTTTAAATTTCTGCTACGATCCCCAACAGTGGTATCAGAGCTAGGTCTATGCGTAGTTTCTATGCACGAGTAGAACACAAGTTGTTGTGGGCGTCGATTTTGTCAATTTACTTGCCGTTACTAGTCTTATCTTGATTCGGCGGCATCGTGGGATGAAGCAGCCCGGACCAACCTTACACGTACTCTTACGTGAGACTGGTTCCACCGACTGACATGCACTAGTTGCATAAGGTGGCTAGCGGGTGTCTGTCTCTCCCACTTTGGACGGATCGGATTCGATGAAAAGGGTCCTTATGAAGGGTAAATAGAAATTGGCATATCACGTTGTGGTTTTGGCGTAGGTAAGAAACGTTCTTGCTAGAAACCTGTAGCAGCCACGTAAAAACTTGCAACAACAATTAGAGGACGTCTAACTTGTTTTTGCAGCATATGCCTTGTGATGTGATATGGCCAAAAGGATGTGATGAATGATATATGTGATGTATGAGATTGATCATGTTCTTGTAATAGGAATCACGACTTGCATGTCGATGAGTATGACAACCGGCAGGAGCCATAGGATTTGTCTTAATTTATTTATGACCTGTGTGTCAACATAAACGTCATGTAATTACTTTACTTTATTGCTAAAGCGTTAGCCATAGTAGTAGAAGTAATAGATGATGAGACAACTTCAAGAAGACACGATGATGGAGATCATGATGATGGAGATGATGGTGTCATGCCGGTGACAACGATGATCATGGAGCCCCGAAGATGGAGATCAAAAGGAGCAAAATGGTATTGGCCATATCATGTTACTATTTGATTGCATGTGATGTTTATCATGTTTTACATCTTATTTTCTTAGAACGACGGTAGCTTAAATAAGATCATCCCTCACTAAAATTTCAAGAAAAGTGTTCCCCCTAGCTGTGCACTGTTGTGAAGGTTCATTGTTTCGAAGCACGACGTGATGATCGGGTGTGATAGATTCTAACGTTCGAATACAACGGGTGTTGACGAGCCTAGCATGTACAAACATGGCCTCGGGACACATGCGAAACACTTAGGTTGACTTGACGAGCCTAGCATGTATGGACATGGCCTCGGAACACGGAAGACCGAAAGGTCGAACATGAGTCGTATAGAAGATACGATCAACATGAGATGTTCACCATTGATGACTAGTCCGTCTCACGTGATGATCGGACACGGCCTAGTCGATTCGGATCATGTTTCACTTAGATGACTAGAGGGATGTCTATCTGAGTGGGAGTTCATTAAATAATTTGATTAGATGAACTCAATTATCATGAACATAGTCTAAATTGTCTTTGCAAATATGTTGTAGACAAATAGCTCACGTTGTAGCTCCCTGTTTCAATACGTTCCTAGAGAAAGATTAAGTTGAAAGATATTGTAAGCAATGATGCGGACTAGGTCCGTAGTCCGAGGAGTGTCCTCACTGCTACACAGAAGGCTTACGTCTTTGATGCACCGCTCGATGTGCAAACCCCTACAACGTCGTGTGTGGATGTTGTGAACACCTGACAGACACATCCTGATGACTACTTGATAGTTTAGTGCACCATACTTTACGGCTTAGAATCGGGACTCCAATGATGTTTTGAACGTCATAAGACATATGAGATGTTCCAAGAGCTGAAATTGGGATTTCAGGCTCATGCCCGTGTTGAGAGGTATGATACCTCTGACAAGTTCTTTTGCCAACAAGATGGAGGAGAATAGCTCAGCTAGTGGGCATGTGCTTAGAATGTCTGGGTGCTACAATCAATTAAATCAAGTGGGAGTTAAACTTCCACATAAGATAGTGATTGATAGAATTCTCTAGCCACTATCACTAAGCTACTAGATCTTCGTGATGAACTATGACATGCAAGGGATGGAGTTGATCCCGCGGTGCTTAAGACTACAAAAGGTAGAAATCAAGAAGGAGCATCAAGTGTTGATGGTTTAACAAGACCACTGGTTTCAAGAAGGGCAAGGGCTAGAAGGGAAACTTCATGGATGGCAAACCAGTTGCCGCTCCAGTGAAGGAACCCAAGGTTGAACCTAAACCTGAGACTAAGTGCTTCAATTGTAAAGGGAACGGTCATTGGTAGCGGAATTACCCCAAATGCATGGTAGATAAGAAGGCTGGCAACTTCAACAAAGTATATATGTGTTATTAATGTGTACCTCACTAGTACTCCTGGTAGCACCTAGGTATTGGATACCGGTTCAGTTGCTATTATTGGTGACTTGAAGCAAAAGCTACGGACTAAATGGAGACTGGCTAAGGGCGAGGTGCCGATGTGTGTTGGAAGTGTTTCCAAAGTTGATGAGATCACCATCGCACGCTCCATCTACCTTCGGGATTAGTATTGAACCTAGATAAATGTTATCAAGTGTCTACGTTGAGCATGAATATGATTAGATCATGTTCATTGCAATACGGTTATTCATTTAAGTTAGAGAATAATGGTTATTCTGTTTACATGAATAATACCTTTCATGGTCATGCACCCTATGTGAATGGTTCATTGAATCTCGGTCGTGGTAATACACATGTTCACGCCAAAAGATGTAGAGTTAATAATGATAGTACCACTTTCTTGTGGCACTGTCGCTTAGGTCATATTGGCGTAAGATGCATGAAGAAACTCCATGTCGATGGATGTTTGGAGTCACTTGATTTTGAATCACTTGACACATGCGAGCCATGCCTCGTGGGCAGGATGACTAAGACCCCGGTTTCAGGTACAATGAAACGGGCAAGCGACTTGTTGGAAATCATACATGCTGATGCGTGTGATCCAATGAGAATTGAAGCGTGCGGTGGATATCGCTATTTTCTCATCTTCACTGACGATTTGAGTAGATATTGGTATATTTACTTAATGAAGCACAAGTCTGAAATGTTTGAAAAGTTCAAGCGATTTCAGAGTGAAGTTAAGAATCGTCATAACAAAGAAGATCATGTTCCTACGATCTGATCAAAAGGGGATTTTCTGAGTTATGAGTTTGGCAATCACTTAAGACATTGTGGAATTGTTTCGCAGTTGAAGCCACCTGGAACACCACAGCGTAATGGTGTGTCCGGACGTCATAATCGAACCCTATGAGATATGGTGCGATCTATGATGTCTCTTACCAATCTACCATTTTCATTTTGAGGTTATGCGTTAAAGACAGCTGCATTCACTTTAGATAGGAGACCATATAAGTCCGTTGAGACGACGCCGTATGAACATTGGTTTGGCAAGAAACCAAAGTTGTCGTTTCTTAATGTTTGGGGTTGCGATGCTTAAGGCTTCAGCCAGAGAAGCTCGAACCCAAAGCGGACAAACACATCTTCATAGGATACCCAAGGGTGACAGTTGGGGATACCTTCTATCTCAGATCCGAGGACAAATTGTTTGTCGCTAAGAACGGGTCCTTTCTCGAGAAGGAGTTTCTCTCGAAAGAATTGAGTGGGAGGAAGATAGAACTTGATGAGGTTGTCGAACCTTTACTTCAACCAAAGAGTGATGCATCACAGAAAGATGTTTTCTATGGTGCCCATGTCTGTTGAATAGGAAGTTAATGATAGTGATCATGAAGCTTCGGATCAAGTTGCTATCGAACCTCGTAGGTCGACAAGGATATGTACTACTCCTAAGTGGTACGGTAATCCTGTCTTAGATATCATGTTGTTAGACAACAATGAACCTACGAGCTATGGAGAAGCGATGGTGGGCCCGTATTCCGACAAATGGTTAGAAGCCATGAAATCCGAGATAGGATCCATGTATCAGAACAAAGTATGGACTTTGGTGGACTTGCCCGATGATCGGCAAGCCATTGAGATAAATGGATCTTTAAGAAGAAGACGGACGTGGACGGTAATGTTACCATCTATGAAGCTCGACTTGTGGCAAAGAGTTTTTTTTCACAAGTTCAAGGAGTTGACTACGATGAGATTTTCTCACCCGTAGCGATGCTTAAGTCCGTCGGAATCATGTTAGCATTAGCTGTATTTTTCGATTGTGAAATCTTATAGATGGATGTCAAAACAAGTTTTCATACCAGTTTTCGTAATAAAAGTTGTATGTGATACAATCAAAGGTTTTATCGATCCTAAGGATGCTAAAAGGTATGCTGGCTCCAGCAATCCTTCTATGGACTAGAGGAAGCATCTCGGAATCGGAATATATGTTTTGATGGAGTGATCAAAGCTTTTAGGTTTATACAATGTTTGCTAGAAACTTTTATTTACAAGAAAGTGAGTGGGAGCACTACAACATTTCTGATAAGTATATGTGGATGACATATTGTTGATTCGAAATGATGTAGAATTTCTGGAAAGCATAAACGGTTGTTTGAAGAGTGATTTTCAAAGGAAGACCTGGATAAAGCTGCTTACATATTGGACATCAAGATCTATAGAAATAGATCAAGACGTCTGATGATACTTTCAAAGAACGCACACCTTGACATGTTTTTGAAGGAGTTCAAAATAGATTAGTCAAAGAAGGGGTTCTTACCTGAGTTGTAAGGTGTGAAGTTGAGTAAGACTCAAAGCTTGACCACGGCAGAAGAAAAAGGAAGGACGAAGGTCGTCCCCTATGCTCTTGTCATAGGCTCTATACGGTATGCCATGCTGAGTACCGCACCTGATGTGTGCCTTGCCACATATCTGGCAAGAGGGTACAAAGGTGATCTAGGACTGGATCACCAGATAGCGGTCGAAATTATCCTTAGAGGAATAAGGAAATGTTTCTCGGTTATGGAGATGATAAAGAGTTCGACGTAAAGAGTTACGTTGATGCAAGCTTAACACCTATCCGGATAGCTCTGAGTAGAGATACCGGATACGTATAATGGAGCAACAATTTGGAATAGCTCCAAGTGGAACGTGGTAGCAGAATCTACCATATGACATAAAGTTTTGCGAAATACATAGGGATCTGAATATGGCAAGACCCGTTGACTACAACCTCTCTCACAAGCATAACATGATCAAACCTAGAAATCATTGAGTGTTAATCACATAGTGATGTGAACTAGATTATTGAGTCTAGTAAACTCTTTGGATGTTGGTCACATGGCGATGTGACCTGTGAGTGTTAATCACATGGCGATGTGAACTAGATTATTGACTCTAGTGCAAGTGGGAGACTGTTGGAAATATGCCCTAGAGGCAATAATAAATTAGTTATTATTATTATATTTCAATGTTCATGATAATCGTTTATTATTCATGCTAGAATTGTATTGATAGGAAACTCAGATACATGTGTGGATACATAGACAACACCATGTCCCTAGTAAGCCTCTAGTTGACTAGCTCGTTGATCAATAGATGGTTACGGTTTCCTGACCATGCACATTGGATGTCGTTGATAACGGGATCACATCATTAGAAGAATGATGTGATGGACAAGACCCAATCCTAAGCCTAGCACAAAGATTGTGTAATTCGTATGCTAAAGCTTTTCTAATGTCAAGTATCATTTGCTTAGACCATGAGATTGTGCAACTCCCGGATACCGTAGGAATGCTTTGGGTGTACCAAATGTCACAATGTAACTGGGTGGCTATAAAGGTTCACTAGACGTATCTCCGAAAGTGTCTGTTGGGTTGGCACGAATCAAGACTGGGATTTGTCACTCCGTGTAAACGGAGAGGTATCTCTAGGCCCACTCGGTAGGACATCATCATAATGTGCACAATGTGACCAAGGAGTTGATCACGGGATGATGTGTTACGGAACGAGTAAAGAGACTTGCCGGTAACGAGATTGAACAAGGTATCGGGATACCGACGATCGAATCTCGGGCATGTATCGTACCGATAGACAAAGGGAATTGAATACGGGATTGATTGAATCCTCGACATCATGGTTCATCCGATGAGATCATCATGGAACATGTGGGAGCCAACATGGGTATCCAGATCCCGCTGTTGGTTATTGACCGGAGAGTTGTCTCGGTCATGTCTGCATGGTTCCCGAACCCGTAGGGTCTACACACTTAAGGTTCGATGACGCTAGGGTTATTAGGAAGACTTCTATGTGATTACCGAATGTTGTTCGGAGTCCCGGATGAGATCCCGGACGTCACCAGGAGTTCTGGAATGGTCCGGAGGTAAATATTTATATATGGACAGTTGTTGTTCGGGTTCCGGGAAAAGTTCGGTTTTTTCCGGTATTGTACCAGGAAGCTTCCGGAAGGTTCCGGAGGATTCCGGAGGGGTCCAGAGGTCCGGAAAATGTTCCACCACGTCCAATACAGCAGCATGGGCTGTAGGGAGCGCCCTAACCTTAATGGGCCAAGGGCACCAGCCCCCCCCAAGGCCCATGCTCATGGGAGAGGGGAAACCCTAAGGGGGAGGGCCTCCACTTGACTTGGGAGGCACTCCTCCCCCCTTGGCCGCCGCCCCCAACCCTAGATGGGATCTAGGGGGGCCGGCCCCCGTCTCTCCCCACCTATAAATAGTGGAGGGGTGGGAGGGCGGCCACACCCTTGAACAAGGCGCAGCCCCTCCCCTCCAATACCTCTCCTCCTCCGCGTGAGCTTGGCGAAGCCCTGCCGGAGAACTGCCACTCCATCACCAGCACGCCGTCGTGCTGCTGTTGGACTCTCTTCCTCAACCTCTCCCTCCTCCTTGTTGGATCAAGGCATGGGAGACGTCTCCGTTCCGTACATGTGTTGAATGCGGAGGTGCCGTCCGTTCGGCGCTAGGATCATCGGTGATTTGGATCACGACGAGTACGACTCCATTAACCCCGTTCACTTGAACGCTTCCGCTTAGTGATCTACAAGGGTATGTAGATGCACTCTCCTTCTCCTCGTTGCTAGACTACTCCATAGATTGATCTTGGTGATGCATAGAAATTTTTAAATTTCTGCTACGATCCCCAAAAAACATGTCATGCAAGTTCTTTTCCATAATTAAGCACATATGACTATATTTGAAATACATGTGTCGGTGTCAAAACCGGCGGATCTCGGGTAGGGGGTCCCGAACTGTGCGTGTAGGCGGATGGTAACAAGAGGCAGGGGACACAAAGTTTTACCCAGGTTCGGGCCCTCTTGATGGAGGTAAAACCCTACAACCTGCTTGATTAATATTGATGATATGGGTAATACAACATTAGATCTACCACGAGATCAGAGAGGCTAAACCCTAGAAGCTAGCCTATGGTATGATTGTATATTTTTTGTTATGTCCTACGGACTAAAACCCTCCGGTTTATATAGACACCGGAGAAGGTTAGGGTTACACAAGGTCGGTTACAAAGGAGGAGATATCCATATCCGTACTGCCCAGCTTGCCTTCCACGCCAAGTAGAGTCCCATCCGGACACGAGACGAAGTCTTCAATCTTATATCTTCATAGTCCAACAGTCCGGCCAAAGGATATAGTCCGGCTGTCCAGAGACCCCCTAATCCATGACTCCCTCAGTAGCCCCTGAACCAGGCTTCAATGACGATGAGTCCGGCGCGCAGTATTGTCTTCAGCATTGCAAGGCGGGTTCCTCCTCCGAATACACCACGGAAGAATTTGAATACAAGGATAGTGTCCGACCCTGCAAAATAAGTTCCACATTCCACCGTAGAGAGAATAATATGTCCACATATCTAATCTGCTGACTTGCCTTGGCAATATGACGTTAGGCCATGGCCCGGTGATTATTCGAACCATTTCCTTTAACTAGCCCCGCACATAACACGAGGCAGTTTTTTGACACGTCTTGTCAAACCAGAGATCGTGCTCCCCTTATTACGGGATTCTCATCAATACGGGCGTGGGTAACCCAACCGCGCCATCGATTATAGTGCTTGGGGGACAAGCGAGTTTCACCAGGCTAATGGGGGCGCATAGTTTCGTCCGCCCATATAAAGGGATAAAGATTCACCTTTTCATCCACGCCTTCCTCCTCCTTTGCTCATCCATTTTCGCACACTCGAGCTCCAGCGCCCAAGTCCGCATTTCCCACCTCAACCTTCTCCAACCATGTACGGAGTGGGAGGCAGGTGGATGGTCTCCTCCATCACGGAGGGACACATCAAGAAGCTGAGGAGAGCCGGATACCTGCCCGACGACATCGCACACCGGCTCCCAGATGAGGGGCAGCTCATCCCCACCCCAGGCCCCATGAGAGGGTAGTGTTCCTTTCCCATTTCCTCCGTGGACTGGGATTCCCTCTCCACCCATTCATCCAGGGGCTCTTGTTCTACTACGGCCTGGATTTCCATGATCTGCCCTGAACTTCATCCTCAACATCTCGGCGTTTATCATCGTGTGCGAGGGCTTCCTCCACATCAAGCCCCACTTCGGCTTATGGCTGAAGACCTTCAATGTCAAGCTGAAGGTAGTGAGCGGCCGCCAGGCGGAGTGCGGAGGCGCCATGGTGGGCAAAATGCCCAACGTCACATGGCTCGAGGGCTCCTTCGTGGAAACCATAAAGGGGTGGCAATCGGGGTGCTTCTACATCACCGAGCCGTGTGACCCTAAATGGGCAGCGGCCCCGACACTACAAGAAATATGTCAACTAGTGACCTTCTGTCAGTGACCCTGGAAGAATTGGTCATAGATCTATGACCATTTCAGACCAATTGGTCAAAAGCTGTTCGGGGGGCTCCAAACCCTAAACTATAACGACCATTTTGGTCAGAAAGCTCGTAATTTCCTTACACGAAATGGTCATAAAGCAGATAACACTGGTCTACTGCCTTATTTCTAGCTGATCATGACCAATATAGATGGTCATAACCTTGTAAATTGTGGTGGGTTGCTATGACTAGGTGCCACCTCATTAGTTTTGCATATGTGTCATGTCCATGTGGCAGTATTGCCCTAGGTTGTGAAGCAACCTATATTTCTGTCATTCCCAAAATTTCCAAAAAAATCTCATAAATTCTTTGGGTCATATCTTCATCAAATATGTAAAAATCCTTCCTTGCCTAGTTCAAAACTAATTCAATAATATTCATTTTCCTATTTTGTTAACAACAAAACTTTATGAAGGAAGTGCTATTTATATATTCTTGATTGCCCTTGGAATTTTTGGGCACTCTTTCCTATCCAAATCATTACCGCATGACAAAATTCAGCTCCATTTTCCTAGCAAATCTTCCTCGGCAAATTTCCAAAGTTTTTGTCCACCTAGAAGCATTGTGAAGGAAGTACCTTTTTATATCTCAAAATGACATGAAATTTATACAGTTCCTTCATATGCCCAAATTATCACCCTCCTCCAAATTGCAGCTCAGTCAAATCATCTATGCGAGCCCAGGTTCAATTTATATTTTATGGCCAAATTGGCACGTTGCAAAGCAAGTGTTATATAGACCCCTCCTATTACCCTCAAACTTTTCGGGCACTCTTCCATACCCAAATCATTGCCACATGATAATATTCAGCTCAATTTTCCTAGTAAATCTTTCTCAGGAAATTTCCAAAGTTTCTACCTCGAGAGAAGCTTTGTGAAGTAAGTACTAGCTAGGCTTACCCAAATGATCTGAAAATTTACCAGCGCATGACCCTACCTATGTAACTTACCTACACCAATATTTAGCTCATTTCATTCATCCAATCTCTCTCACTAGTTTTCCCAAGTTTTTGTCCATAGAAGAGCATTGTGAAGGAAGTACTACTTTGGCATGTCCAAATGGTCTCAATTTTCTACAATGCTTTCCTATGCCCGAATAACCATACTCCACCAAATTTCAGCTCAATCCATTCATTATTTTGAGCCCAGCTTCAACATTCATATTTTTGTCCAGTGTGGTACTTTGCAAAGCAAGTACCACCTAGGATCCTCCTTTTGAGCTAAAAATTTGTGAAGACATTCTCCTTAGTAGATGATCATCGTCAACCAAAACTCACACCCATTGGCCATGTGCATTTCCCGTACCGCTAATCAAATACTTGGTTGCTTATTCATGTTTGAGCATCGACCGGTCTCCTCGTGAGAATCTTATGTTGTGATTTTCTTCCTAGCACCTACCTGGGGAGTGCCCAACGCACTAGACATGCCTAGGCTGCCCCAAACACATGCCAACGCCATGGTCACGCGGTGACCACGCGGCGGGCATGCGAGTTTATGCGCTCTAGAGTTGGGGGCCTCAGCCACCGCCCAAACCTCTACGTATCGCCACCAAACCATGTATTTATGATTAAATAGGTACTTATGTAACTAGAAATGATTTTTCGAAAAAATAAATAGCAAACTATGAGGCAGCTGCGGTTCAAATTTGACCCGCTTCCTGCTGAATCGGCGGGAATTTGTCTTTTTCACCAGAGGTGGATCAAAACTTTTGACACCCAACCATTTTGTCAATTTTGCATTATATATGGCATAGTATTTTATAAAATTTATTGGGTCCAATTTTGCAACAAATATATGGTAGGTCCTTCGCAAAAAAACTCATTTTGGGCACTCGGAAAAATGGAAAATGAATTTTTCGTGCAAAGAAAATGAAAACTTCCTTAGGCAACATTGTTTGGAATTCCAAGATGCACCCTTTTGCACAATATGAGATCATTTGAACAAACTATGCCATGAATGTGGCCATAATATTGATCATTTGGCTTGAAAGCCATGAATCTTCATGCACGATAGCTCATTTCTGAGAACACTTTTTTTAAAAGAATTGCCGTATTACAAGTTTATTATTTTTCCTGGGAACTTGGCCATATATAATGACACAATGCAAAGGTTTCCCAATTTTTTAATTGTTTTTGAACTTTTTTATGCCCGTTTCAAAATGCGGTCAAAACGGCGGGAATGACCGTTCCTAGCTAGTGGTTGAATCTTGAAATTTTTTTGGTGTTTCTCTGATTAAATAGATACGTATGTACCTAGAAATGATTTTTGTAAAAAATAAAGAGCAAACTACGAGATAGCTACAGTTCAAATTTGACCCGCTTCCTGCTCAACCGGCAGGAATTTGTCTTTTTCACGAGAGGTGGATCAAAACTTTTGACACCCAACCATTTGATCAATTGTGCATTAAATATGTCCTAATATTTTATAAAATTGATTTGGTACAGTTTTGCAACAATTATTTGGTAGGCCCTTCACAAAAAAACCTCATCTCTGGCACTCGAAAAATGGAAAATGAATTTTTCATGCAAAGAAAATGAAAACTCCCTTAGGCAACATTGTTTGGAATTCCAAGATTCACCCTTGTGCACAATATGAGATCATTTGAACAAACTATGCCATGAATGTGGCCATAAGATTGATCATTTGGCTTGAAAGCCATGAATCTTCACGCATGATAGCTCATTTCTGAGAACACTTTTTTAAAATAATTGCCGTATTACAAGTTTATAATTTTTGCCAGTAACTTGGTCACATATGATGAAACAATGCGAAGGTTTTCCAATTTTTTGTTTTTTTTGAATTTTTTATGCCCGTTTCAAAATGCGGTCAAAACAACGGGAATGACCGTTCCTAGCTAGTGGTTGAATATTGATTTTTTTTTGGTATTTCTATGATTAAATAGATACTTATGTACCTAGAAATGATTTTTGGGAAAAAATAAAGAGCAAACTACGAGGTAGCTACAGTTCAAATTTGACCCGCTTCCTGCTGAATCGGCAGGAATTTGTCTTTTTCATGAGAGGTGGATCAAAACTTTTGACACCCAACCATTTGGTCAATTGTGCACTAAATATGGCCTAATATTTTAGAAAATTTATTTGGTGCAATTTTGCAAAAATTATTTGGTAGGCCCTTCACAAAAAAACCTCATTTCGGGCACTCGGAAAATGGAAAATGAATTTTCCGTGCAGAGAAAATGAAAACTCCCTTAGGCAACATTGTTTGGAATTCCAAGATGCACCGTTGTGCACAATATGAGCTCATTTCAACAAACTATGCCATGAATGTGGCCATAAGATTGATCATTTGGCTTGAAAGCCATGAATCTTCACGCATGATAGCTCATTTCTGAGAACACTTTTTTAAATTGTTGTATTACAAGTTTATAATTTTTGCCGGTAACTTGGCCACATATGATGAAACAATGCGAAGGTTTTCCAATTTTTTGATTTTTTTTAATTTTTTATGCCTGTTTCAAAATGCGGTCAAAACGGCGGGAATGAGCGTTCCTAGCTAGTGGTTGAATCTTGGAATTTTTTTGGTGTTTCTCTGATTAAGTAGATACTTTTGTACCTAAAAATGATTTTTTGAAAAAATAAAGAGCAAACTATGAGGCAGCTGCAGTTCAAATTTGACCCGCTTCCAACTGAACTGCCAGAAATTTGTCTTTTTCACGAGAGGTGGATGAAAACTTTTGACATCCAACCATTTTGTCAATTGTGCATTAAATATGGCCTAATATTTTAGAAAATTTATTTTCTGCAATTTTGCAACAATTATTTGGTAGGTTCTTCACAAAAAACAATTTTGCCACTCAAAAAATGATTAAAAATAGCTAGAAATATGAAAAATGCATACAAATTGGTCCTAATCCATAAAATGTGGTCTAACTCTAGTGAAAGTTTGTGTGGTGCCCTTTTACAAAATATTTTTGATAGCTACTTCATTAAATCCCTCTATTTTTAGTATTTGAAAACTATTTTACATCACTGATTTTCTGAACCAATCATAACTCTGTCCACGGATCGATGACATGGCGTCCATCCATGCATCCATCTCTCCATCCCACATCCATCCATCCATCTATCTACAGAAAAGAAGAAAAAAAAAGAAAGAAAAGGAGATACCCCTCACCCGCAGCCCAAACCCTAGCTCAGACCCCCTCCCCCCGTCGCCCCTTCCTCCCTCGTCCCCATCTCCTCGCCGCCATCTCCTCCTCCATTCCAGATCGCCGCCGCCACCTCCTCCTTTCCAGATCGACGCTTCCACCTCCCTCCGTCCGAGCTCCCCGACGGCCATGGCCTCCCCCACGCCCTCCCCCACGCCCTCCTCCTCTCTCCCATCCCCTTCACTCACCGCGAGCCCTTCTCCCCCGCGAGCCCTCTCTCTCTCTCCCTCCCGCGACTCCTCTGCTCCACCCGATTTTGGCGAGTTGAGGCGGCTCTCACCGGCGCGCAACAAACCCCCGGGCTCCCCTCGTGCAGCTCTTTCTTCCCCTCCCGTCAGATTCGTCTCTCGCACCCTCTAGTGCAAGACCGCAACCTCACCCGTGGCTAGGGTTTCGCCCCCTGCCGATTTTCTGGAGGTCGGGCATGGCGCGGGCGGGCCAAGCGCCAGCGATGAGGGAGGTGGGTGGTGCTGCCACCACCTTTGCCAGCCGCCACGGCCGCTACCCGGCTCATCCGCGACCTCCACCTCGCCGCCGCCCAAATCCAACTCGCCGACGAGCCCAACCGCCTTTGTCGTTCCCATACGCGCCGTCGTCGCGCAGCGGGTCTCGCCGACGGCCTCGTCGTCCTCCGCCTCCAAGCACATCCCTCCACACCTACTCCGTCCGTCCCCAGCTCACCACGCCCCGCACCACCTGCCACCGGAGTCGCCCCTCCAGGTATCTTCCCCACCACCACTTCTAGCACCCCCCTTTTGGATTCCAGCATGCGTATCTTTAGTACTATCCGAGAAATTGATGCCTCTATCTATGTTGCAAATTTGGGCTGCTCCTGAACTTGGATGGGCACTTCAGATTTGATTGGCGCTTGAATTTGAGTGTCCCTCATTTCGGATGATTAATGACTGACTATGAAGAGTATTATGGTTGCATTTTCAGTGTTTTTTGCTGTTGCTAAAGAATTCAATGTATACAACCATTTGTACTCTAGCAAATTGCATCATGACCAACAATGACATTCCAACAAGGATTACTGCTCAAGGATTAGTGGTTGCTGTAGTATCTTGGAGGACTACAACAAATTGTTTAAATAAACTTGTTTGCATGCTTCTGAATGCTCTGATGAAAGTACAGAGAAAAACATACAGTAAAATAACAGTAGCTACAGGTCTGACAAATGGTGCAAATGCTTTGCTCTAGACACTAAGTTTTTACTACTCCAAGTAAATTAACTAAAACTTGATGTTCAATCATTTGCTTGCTGTTCTTGTCAGTAAAATAACAGTAGGTTCAATCATTTGCTAGTTGTTCTTGTCAACAGAGATAGTCACACAAAAGGACTACAGTAGGAAATTAACATTACTCCAGTGAGTACTGTTAATTAACTAAAATATTGAAGAACTTTGTAAATTTACTAAGATTGTTTTATTCAGATTTCTTGCTCAACATTGGATCATGCTAGTTGCTTATTCAGATTCTTTATTCAGATTGCTTGCTCAATATTGGATCATCAAAATTGAATCATGCTAATTGCTTGCTCAACATCTATTGTTCTCCGATTGTTTATGATCATCAAATTCTTTTTCTCAGATGAGCAAGTCTTAGTTTATGATCATATTGTTTATAATCATCAAATTGATGCAGAGTGAGTACTGGGTAAGGAGATGTAGCAGCACCTGTGCACGGGCGAGGAGCAGAACACCGGCTCCAGGGCGGCTGCAGAGCACCATCTCGCCTCCACCTGCAGCAACACCTGTGCTCCAGTTCCTGGGTGGCAGCAGAGCACCAGTTCACATTTGTTGCAGCAGATCACCTGCAAAGCACCTCCATCTACATGATGTATAGCATAGTGACACATTTCTGTTCAGAGTATTACGGTTGCAATTTCAGTGGTTACTGCTTGTTTAGGAATTCCTTGTATGAATTCTAGTTCTTGTGATGCTGGCAATATTACTAATGTATTAAGTTTTCTAAACATGCTTGCTGCTAGCTTTGAAGTTGATCTAAAGAACCATTCATGCATTTACACATTCATGATTCCCTCTGCTGTTTGTAATTGTTTTGGTTAACTATGCTAGTAGATATTGCCTGGGATTTGTAGCTAGTAGATATTGTGCCATGTCCTCTTTGACGAGTAGATATTCTGTCATGTCCTCTTAGACGAGTTCATTTATTGAAAAATATTTCACATGTAGGGTAAATATGTCACAATAAATCTGTAAAATATCTTCTTTATAGTTTTTCCTCGCATGTTCAGTATTGTGTCTGGGATGTTCATAGAGCCACTTGTGTAGTGAGATGAGAATAACAATTATACTTCTGTAATGTTTGATCGTATAGACATATGTAAAAGTTGCTTGTGCATTATCACTAGTTTTGATCGCTGCTTTACTAATAACTGTGAATGCAATAGTGTGTTTGTGGTCTTATTTTCTTGCAGGTTTACTATTTCCAGAACCATCATCTTATTTTCTTTAACATAGTAGTTTGCTATTGACGTTTAATATTGAGGAATAAGAGGAGATATGAAGTTTATATTGACGTTTCATGCATGTCGGGTTACCCAATGTTGCCAAATCAACTTTCTTAAACATAGTAACAAAGGTGGGCTCCCGTGCCGGCGAGTCCAGGTCAGTGCCCCGACCCCTCCCTCCCTCGTCTTCCCATCTCGTTTTTGTTTCCTGTGGTGGCTGCTGTTGTTTCTTGTCGGGTTCTGACTCGGTTTGGTTTGTTGCTATTGTTTATGTTGTGGTGGCGCATGCTCGCGGTGAAGAAGAGCAAGGCCGAGAAGGACCCCAACAAGCCCAAGCTCCCCTGAGTGCCTTCTTCATCTTCATGTGAGTCCCAGTCTTGGTTCCTGGTTCTATTGATGTTGCTTCTGTGGTGTGGAGTCATGTCCTGACCAAGGATTTGGTGCGTGTTTCGTCTTCGCAGGAACAACTTCAGGAAGGAGTACAAGGAGAAGCACCCTGACGTAGGCAGGTCTCCGTGGTAAGCGCCTTGGTCCCGTTCCGCCACCTGTCCGCCTATGTCTTGTGTTGTTCGTTCGAATTGTTGCTGCGATGAGTTTCCTTGTGAATTCCGTGTCCTGGTCTGGTTTGGGTTTAGTTCTCTGGCTCGTTCAAACCGAGAGGACTGTGTTCTCAGATTGTTGCTAGAATTGCAACTGCTCATTTTGTATTAAGCTAGGATAAACATCTTTTTTAGAACATGGGTTGAAGCAGACTGTACTTGCTTATTGAGAATATGAAAATGAGATACTCTGTTTGCTAATATGAAGATAGCATTGTGTTTAATCCAGTACTGATGATTGTCTTCATTCCCATATAAACTTGTTAATGATGGTGATTTTGTACTAGCATATAAACTTGTTAAATATATATTTTCTAGATTGTCTATACACTAAACCTGGAGGTTTGAATATCTACTCCAGGAATGAAGATGGTACTCTAATGCCTTTGTGTTCACCCTTTTACAGGAGCTCCAGGCCTAGGAAATTTCAAGTTCGAAGCGGCGTGTAGCCCTAGCAGCAAAGATTTGTTCTATTTGACTGTAATAAACTGTAAAGATTATAGTACTGTAATAGTAGGCATATCTGGGTTGTAATAGACTATGCACAGATTGTAATAGACTATGTACAGGAGCTCCAGGCCTAAGAAATTCTACATTTTTTCTATTCTATTTAAAATATTGATTATGTGTGTGATTTGTAGATGTGTGAAATGGAAACCTGATTAGTGGGCCCATTTGTGAAAATAATCTAAACAATGCTCACATTTTTACATGTGGGACCAATATAGGAGATTATGACAAGTGGGACCCATCTGACTTGTGGGACCAGATTAAAAAATATATACTGAAAAACTAAAAAGGCCATGACCCAAAATATAAAAAAGGCCAAATTATTGGGCCAGGCCCATGTAGCTAGAGAAAATTAATAGAGAAAATATACAGTAAAAAGGCCGAATTGTTGGGCTAGGCCCATGTAGAAAATCGAATTGGACCGGGCTGAATCTTGTGCCACATCAGATTGCCACGCTGGATGCCTACGTGGCCTGGGGAGGTTGCTAGTGACCAAAACGCCACAGTAGACGTATTTTGGTCATAAACGTCTACGACCATTCCAAAAGAAAGGTCGCTATAGTCAGTTTACGACTGCCAGCTTTTGACCTTATGTTTTTGGTCACAAAAAGGTCACAAATTGAAAACAGTGACCATTCAGTGACCAATAGTGCTGGTCACAAGTTGACATATTTCTTGTAGTGCGAGTTCCAATCTGGCTTCCCCACGCGGCTCACCTCCTAGCAAGAGAAGGGCCTGTCCTGGGGTATTTCGAGAGAGTTGACCGGACTCCAAACATGTATTCAAAACATGGTGAACAAGAAGCTCAAACTTGTCAACGTAGTCCAGGTCATGCTCATCCGCCGGATCCTCCCGTGCCAACAACGAGCTTTCAACTTGTGGGAGTTCGACCCGGCCCAGCACCGAACTCTGAACAGGCTCTTTGACACAACTCACGAAGATGCCTGGAAGGTGTTATTCAAGAGTGCCAAGGTCCCCCCTCCCACTACTGAGGACCGCAGATTCTGCACGAAGCACCAAGCTAGCGCGGTAAGCTGTTTTACCTCTCACGGGACAATTGTTTTTTATAGTTTGACTCTATGCAGGATCTAAGCTCCCGTACCTTTGAGAAGACTGGCCAGAGACGGCCGGACAGATCGACTGTCTGACTCCTTTGCCTGAAGACCCAGCAGACGCTCTCCTAGCGAAGATGCTGACTCCGGCTCCTTACACGATGCAGGAGAAGACCAAGAAGGCCAAGGGAACCCGAAAGAGTTCCCGATGCCAGGCGTCATTGGACTCACCGTCCGATGACTCTGCGGCACACTCCTCCCCCGAAGACGAGGTGGAAGAAGAAGATGCTCCCCCTTCAGTTGGGGGAGAAAAGAAAAGGAAGGCCGCCCCAACTGGGGAGGCCGGAGGGTCCAAGAAGGGAAGGACTCCCCTTCAGGACAGTTCCACCACCGCCGCCAAAGACGAAGACGAGTGGTTACCCAGGGCCAAGCCCCTGGGGAGGTCGTAAGTATTCGGATACCAGAGTAACTCATAGTATCCTTTTGCGCACTGCTTCACCTAACGCCGAATATGATTATGCAGGCCGCCACGAGCCCGTATCGATGTATCATCGGACGGCTCCCTGGGCTCGTCGGATATGGATAGAGATCCAGTTCCGACCGCCACCTCCACTTGCCCTGCGGACGATGCCGAGGTATTATCTCAAGAGGCACTGGGTCGAGGGGAGACAGTCCTGGAGGCGCCTCAAGGTGAACTTCCAGACTCCGGGAACAGAGGGGACAAGGCCCCTGAAGGCTCCGAGTTCGGCCCTCGGCCGAACACCGCGCCGGATCCTCCAGCGGTTCCGGACTCGGGAAGGCGGCCTCCTTCCAAGAGGGGCAAGACGCCTGTGCGGGTGACCTCTGTCCATCCAGAGGCGCCAGACAATCTGCTGCAAGTGCTTCACAGCGCTTCCATCGACGAGGAGCACCGTACTATTATGAGTGCGGTGGTCCAGAAGGTTCAGTCCGCCAAAAGCGGACTAACTGAAGCCCGTGCTAGCCTTCTAATAGGCTTTGAGGTAAGTGTTTAAAATATAGGAAAAATATTACCGCGTAGGCAGTAGCCCCTGATGCTTTGTTCGCTGTTCACAAAGAAAAGCCGAATAGAGGATCAAATAATATCGCAGGAGTCTAATATAAGTATGTCAATATGCGTAGCAGGCTTCGCTGTTGGCCTCAGCCGCACTGACTGCGGAGGTCGCCACACTGAAGCAGGACCTCGAGGGGTCCAAGAAAGAGCTCATCCTTTCCAAGAGGCAGCTCGAGGAGAACAAGGGTAAGTAATACCCTGTCTATAGATATGTATATATACAAGAAGACGCGATTGCAAAATGATAGGATCATCGTATATTTGCCAGGGGCCACGACCGAAGTGGCGACCCTAAAGCAAGTGCTATCCAAGGCCGAAGATAAAGCGGCCAAGGAACGCACCGAGCGGGAAAGGCAAGAGGCTCGGGTGGGCGAGGTGCAACAAGAGCTCCAGGCTCTCGTGACGAAGCACGAGGCGTTGGAGCTTGACTCGAAGACGCGAGAGTCTGAGCTTGCCGCGGCCCTCAAGAGCGCAAAGAGTGCCAAGGCCGAAGCCCAAAAGGCCCTTCAGGAGATTGACGCGATGAAGAAAATAGCGGCGGGTAAGGCATTCTATATGCAAAGCAAGCATGTGAAAGTAAATTACCTATTACTTACCTGAATCCGGAGCTCTCCAGGAGCATTCACAGATTTGCCCCGTAGCGTGTCGGATGCCGCACAGTTTTACCAGGCCGAGGAGGGAAGCTCAACGGAGAAGCTGTTCTGGTCTCAGTATACTGGGACCGAACACCCGGTGTCTATGAGCGACCAGCTGAAGCAGCTGGTCGAGCTACACAAGGCGGTTGAACAGGCCATGAAGGGATTTATAGTCCGGCTGTGGCCTGGCGACGCCCTTCCGAACAGCTACTTCGTCCTGGTGAGGCAGCATGTAGATGCCTGCCCACTGCTGGAACTCGTCAAGCGATCTGTCTGCATCGAAGGTGCACGCCGGGCTTTCGCCCGTGTGAAGGTGCAGTGGGCCAAGCTAGACGCCGTGAAGCTAATCAAGGAAGGACCGCCGCATGGCAAGGAGCATCGCACCCCCGAAATTTATTATGAGGGTGTCCTGAAGGGTGCCCGTCTTGTAGCGGACGAATGTTCAAAGGATGTAATATTTGAGTAAACTTGCTCGTGTGATCCTGTATGATGAAAACTTGTTTCATATGCGCTATGCAACGCTTGTTTGAATTTAAAATATTACCTTCTGTTTGGCTGTTTATCCAATCTGAGAGATGGCTAGTCCTCGGCTTCTGCCCCCCTGCCGTGAGTGCTGGGGTGTTCGGGATAAACCTGAGCACTCTTGTTCCCATTGTTGGGTCCTTCGAGGGAGGTGCTCAGCACGACGAACAAGGCAACCAGACTAATAATGCTTTATCACTCTCACTTAGCCATAGAATTCTATAATTTTAAATTTCGGCGAACCCCTGGTATTCGGAAGGCCGAATTCAGGGCGCGATACATGCCTTTAAGCCGGACAGGACCGGCTCCTCGCTCTAAGCGACATAAGTCTTTAGGGACTCGAAACCTCATCGAACAGCGACCTGTCTCTCGCCTTATCATGACAGTCAGTTTTAGCTTTCTCTACTGAGGTGCTTAGCCCAGCAGAACGGGGGAACAATCGCCGTAGTTCTCCTAGCGCTACCTTAGCCGATAGAGAGGAATGTAAGGTACCAAAACGTAGGAGCCGGGCAAACCCAACATTTGACCAAAGACATGATTCGGAGCTGCTGCATATAATGCTATAAGTTCGGGGTGCCGCACTTGTGAAAGTGTTCGGACTTTTCACACCCTATTGTGGGGTACTTAAGCCCCTGGTGTATTGGCCGTACCAAAGTGTACGGTTGCAGGGCGTCATTAATGAACACACACACACACACACACACACACACACATATATATATATATGTAAAAAAAGGAGAATGCAATAATAGTCTTAATGCTATGCATTGTTTACGCAAAAAGGTGCATTTAAAGAAAAATGATATAGATAGTGCGATAAGCAAAATGTAGGACTATGTCCCTTCCAAGGGCAAGCAGAGGAATAGTATTAAAGCAAATATTTCACTCGTTGGCGTAATCCACCTGGGAGTTCTGTGGTGTGACGTAGCTTTCTGCCTCCTTGGTTGCTGCATCATGTGTTCGGCAATCATGCTGCCGGACAGGGTTTCCAGAGATTAAAGTCCTGAAAGAGAAAAATAACAAAGCGGAAAGCCCCTAGTGCGGTTTAGGCCGCGTCTTGGAGCGTGCCGTAGTTGTGCCCCCCTCCCCACCTATGCCCATGGTATTTTTAATACGTAATTATGTACGCGTGGCACGAATTTCGTCGTTTGGCTTGGGCCGGGGTGGGGCCCGCATTGCTACACGAGCTCGGACCGTGCCGGGCGGTCTAGTTGCCGATTACTCCGAGCGCGTTTGAAGGTGTGCGGGTCTTGAAACGCCGAACTGGTGGATTTCCTTGAGAGGCTCCTTTGCGCTTCTGCTGTGAGGGCCGCAGTGTGCTCCTCCGTTCGGAGAGAGCGCTCTGTGTTTCCATTAGCTGTAATAACCCCACGAGGTCCTGGCATCTTGAGCTTGAGGTATGCATAATGTGGTACCGCATTGAATCTCGCAAATGCGGTTCGCCCGAGTAGTGCATGATAACCACTGCGGAATGGGACTATATCGAAGATTAATTCTTCGCTTCGGAAGTTATCCGGGGATCCGAAGACCACTTCCAGTGTATTTGAGCCTATGCAATGGGCTTCTACACCCGGAATGACGCCTTTAAAGGTCGTTTTTGTGGGTTTGATCCTTGAGGGGTCTATACCCATTTTGCGCACTGTGTCCTCGTAAAGCAGGTTCAGGCTGCTGCCGCCATCCATAAGGACTCGAGTTATGTGAAATCTGTCAATGATTGGGTCTAGGACCAGTGCGGCGAATCCGCCATGATGGATACTAATGGGGTGGTCCCTGCGATCGAAGGTGATCGGACAGGAGGACCATGGGTTGAACTTTGGGGCGACTGGCTCCAACGCATATACGTCCCTGAGTGCACGCTTCTGCTCCCTCTTGGGGATGTGGGTTGCGTATATCATGTTCACCGTCCGCACTTGTGGGGGAACCTCTTCTGTCCTCTGGTGTTCGGCTGGCGGGCCTCTTCCTCGTCATCCCTATGTGGCCCCTTATCTTTATCTTCGGCAATTAACTTGCCGGCCTGCTTGAACACCCAGCATTCCCTGTTGGTGTGGTTGGCTGGCTTGTCAGGGGTACCGTGTATTTGACACGAGCGATCGAGTATGCGGTCCAAACTGGACGGGCCCGGAGTGCTCCTTTTAAATGGCTTTTTCCGCAGACAGGGTTTAGAGCCTTTGAATCCGGCATTGACTGCCGTATCCTCAGTATTATCGCTGTTAATGCGGCGCTTATGTTTGTTGTGACGTGACCTGCTATTGCCGTCCTTGGTATCCGAAGTACCATGGTTTTTTGATATGTTGTTACTGCGAGCCAGCCAGCTGTCTTCTCCCGCACAAGAGCGGGTCATGAGTGTCGTGAGGGCTGCCATAGATTTTGGCTTTTCCTGTCCAAGGTGCCGGGCAAGCCACTCATCGCGGATGTTATGCTTGAAGGCTGCTAGGGCCTCTGCATCCGGAAAGTCGACGATTTGATTTTTCTTTGTTAGGAACCATGTCCAGAATTGCCTGGCCGATTCTTCTGGTTGCTGAATTATGTGGCTCAAGTCATCGGCGTCTGGTGGTCGCACATAATTGCCCTGAAAGTTGTCAAGGAATGCGGCTTCCAGATCTTCCCAACAGCTAATGGACTCTGCTGGCAAGCTGTTAAGACAATGCCGCGCTGGTCCTTTGAGCTTTAGTGGGAGGTATTTGATGGTGTGTAAGTCATCACCGCGGGCCATGTGGATGTGGAGGAGGAAATCCTCGATCCATACTGCAGGATCTGTTGTGCCATCGTATGATTCAATATTTACGGGTTTGAAACCCTCTGGGATTTGATGATCCATTACTTCGTCTGTGAAGCATGGGTGGTGTGCGGCGCCTCTGTATTGGGCTATATCGCGACGCAACTCGAATGGGTCTTGCCCGCTGTGTTCGGCCCGGCCGGATTGACTTTTACTGTATCCGGCGTGACGTTTATCGTCTCTCATAGTGGCACGCCCTCGTGATCCGTAGATCGATCTTGCATGTTTTTCTTTGTCCTCCAATACGTCTCGCAGGTCTGGCGTATTTCCCCATGCCTTTTTATTTGAATGGCGTCGGGGTGCAGGCTGAGTTTTTGGTTGGAATGCCTCTCTATCGCGGCCACGAGGTGGCCGATCAGCCGCGTCATACACTTCTTCCTCCAGTCGGGGTAGCAACCTTCATTTTGGGTAACTCTTGGAGGGGCGCTCGGGTTTATATTCCTCGGCCGTGAGGACTTCAGTCCGTCTGTCAGCTAGCAGATCTTGATCAGCTTGAAGCTGCTGCTGCTTTTTCTTAAGGCTATTCCGTGGCTATAAGCCGGCGCTTGAAGCTCTCTTGTTCGACAGGATCTTCTGGCACGGCGAATTCGTCATCGCCAAGGCTTGCCTCGTCTTTGGAGGGGGGCATGTAATTATCATCCTCCGCTTCTCCATCTGCCGCTCTCTCAGGAGGGCTGGCTCCTCCATCCTCCTGCTCTAAATCTTGCTGGAGGGGATTGTTGTTATCTTCGGCACTATCCGGAGTGTTATTATCTCCTGTGCCGGTATCACCACTTTTGCTTTGGCAGGACTTAGAGCGGCACCGCTGACGTCGGCGCTTGGGTTGCTTCTTGGAGGGGTCATCTGCCGCTGTCTCGTCGCCATTGCCTTCTTTGGGTGTGTCCACCATGTATATATCGTATGATGAGGTGGCTGTCCAGTGCCTTGTGGGCAGTGGTTCATCTTCGTCTCCTGCATCGTCGTCCATACCGTCGATGTCTTCGAGTCAAAGTCGAGCATGTCGATTAAGTCATCGACAGTGGCTACTAAGTGGGTGGTGGGTGGGCTGCGAATTTCGTCGTCGTCCGCATCCCAATCCTGCCGGACATAGTTCGGCTAGGATCCTCCTGACAAGGAGAGAGACCTTAATGAGCTCAGTATGTCGCCAAAGGGCGAGTGCTAAAAAATATCCGCGAAGGTAAACTCCATGATTGGAGCCCAATTGGATTCGCTAGGAACGGGCGCAGGCGGTTCGGAGTCCGTGGCCGGAGAGAGATCCGGCAGTTTGTCAACATGGCTCCTATGCAGAGTAAGGTTGATGTTCGGCTTGATCGCCGATGAGGGTAAGGCCTCCGCGGCGGGGTCCATCCACCCGTCCATGGACGGCGCAATTGGCTCCGAATTGAGGGTCGGAGCGGCTGCAGGTGCGATCTCCTGAACACTGTCGGATGGTAGAGCTAAATCATACTCATCATGACCGCGTGACGCACAAGGCAGAGGCTTGAATCCGTCGAAGATCAAGTATCCGCGGATATCAGCCGTGTAGCTTTATCTTCCAAACCTGACCCGATGGCCAGGGGCGTAGCTTTCAATCTGCCTCAGATGGCCAAGTGAATTGGCCCACAGTGCAAAGCCGCCGAATACAAAAATCTGTCTGCGGAGAAAAGTCTCACCCTGGACTACATCGCTAACGATGATAGAAGGAGCCATCAAGCCTAACGGCGACGACACAAAGGAACTCTCAATGAAAGCACCAATGTCGGTGTCAAAACCGGCAGATCTCGGGTAGGGGGTCCCGAACTGTGCGTCTATGCGGATGGTAACAGGAGGCAGGGGACACCAAGTTTTACCCAGGTTCGGGCCCTCTTGATGGAGGTAAAACCCTACATCCTGCTTGATTAATATTGATGTCGGGGTTGCTAATCCACGAACACCTATGGGACCGGCGGACCGAGCCCTTTTCTAGTTCGGCAGGGGGGCGGAGATCGCACGAAGAGCAGATCGAGGCGAAGCACACGAGCACGCGACCAGTTTACCCAGGTTCGGGACGCACGAATGCGTAAAACCCTACTCCTGCTTTGTGATTTGTATTGTGTTCTTGCTCGGGAGCGCTGATTGCTACAGTACACACCAGCTGCTAGCGAGACCGATCGTGAGAATGATCCTCCCCCCTCTATGTTGCGCATGGGCCTCCTTTTATATGCTTAAGGGGTCACCGACAGGTGGCAACATAGACGAGGGTAAAAATGGAAAAGGCGTGGCGGTTGGCACCGCCGCCTACTACAGTGTATCATACCTAACCCTGACAGCAGGGGACAAGGGTATTAAATGCCCATCTGCGTCGCCCGAATAGTGCAAAAGGGACCGCCAGGGACGCTACCGCTCGCCACGATGGCGATCTTGTCAGCGCCGCTTGCCACCGTGTACCCCTGGCTGCACAGCCTCTTGCCACGTATGCCCGTAAGGGTCCTAGAGCGACACGTTGGTGGATGTGCTGGAGCGCAGGTACAGAGTGGAAGCTTGCCGCGGCAAGCGCCTTGCCGCGGTCGTTGTCTTGTTGCATCCGGGAGCTTCTCGCTCACCGGGCCTTGCCGGGACGCGTGGCGCGTCGCGGCAAGTTCCTTGAGATGCTTTGGTTGGCCTTCCTGGCAAGCTCCTCTTGCCGGGGTCTTGTCCTTCCCGGCAAACTCCTCTTGCCGGGGTCTTGTCTCCTTGGCTTGGATACTTTGTTCTTGAATGACTCCAAAGGAACCACGGAGGACCTTGGCGGTCACCCGGCAAGCCTTGTCGCGGGATGCTGCGACTGCCTGTGCACAAGTTCGGGATACTAGGGTACCCCTACTCTAGTACACCGACAGGAGCCCCCGGGCCTGGGCCATACACGGTGCCGAGCGCTGTTGGGCCAGGCCCAAAACAGGGCACGGGCACACGCGGCCTGGGTCACGCCGCATCTTTCTCCGTACCCACCGCGCCCTCCCCGAACGGCACGCGTCGAATGCGGCGTCGTGGGAGAGATCGTGGGTGGTTTCTTTATTAGGAAAGGCGGAACATCCACCCCCTCCCCCTTTATAAGTAGGGGAAGCAGGGGTAGTGCGCCCACTCGCCCCTTTTCCATTCCAATCTCGAAAACCTTCGCCGCTCCTCCGTCTCCCCAAAGCTGAAAACAGAGCAGCGTCTTGCCCCCCATCGCCACTGGCACCACCAACGCCGTCGACCTCCTCCACCACTTCCGCCATGGCTCCGAAAGCCGACAAGGGGAAGGCTGTGAAGTCGACCAAGGCGCAGCGGCTTGCGGCGCTGCGAAAGGAGCGGGGCATCTTCCCCCCCCCCCAAGCTTGCCGCGAAGGAGCTGAGGGAGTACTACTACCTCTTCTGGTCGACGGAGACGCGAGCGCATTCGAGCACGAAGGTACTCTCAGCCTCCGCTTGGAAAATGGCTCCAACTGGATATCCGTTCTTTGTCGTGTTCTTCTACTGCGGGCTCTGCCCGCCTTTCTCGGAGTTCTTCTGTGATATTATGAATACCTACGAGTTCTGCCTCCTTGATTTCACCCCCAATGCTGTTCTGACCATGGCAGTTTTCGCACATCTTTGCGAAAACTTTGTCGGAGTCCACCCCAATGTAGCCCTTTTCCACCACTTCTTCATGCCCTGAGTAGAGAGAGGAGAGCCTTTATCCAGCGGAATCGCCAGGATCTCAAGGACCGGCAAGAAGGACTCTTATCTGGAGGGTGAGTTCCGCGGCAAGTGGGAGGAGTGGAGAGCAGACTGGTGCTGGGTTGTCGAGGAGAACCCGCAGCCATTTACTGCCCGGCGCCAAACCCCAGCAGTACGCGGCTGCGATTGGAGCAACGTGGCCCCGGAGGACGATAGGCTAAAGATTGCCGTCACCAGGATCCAACGCCTCAGGCTTGCCGGACTCACTGTAGGCGCCGTTGGTGCAGATTTTCTTCGCCGCCGCATCGCCCCCTTGCAGGAACGGAGGAGACCCGCCTGGGAGTTCAAGAATGCGGCGGATATCATGAGGCTGCGCCCGGGCCTCAACTACAACTTCACTGTTCTGGAGCTCAACGCGATGCTCCAGGAGCTCTTCAAGTATGACCCCGAGCATCCGAAGTTTTTAGGTTGCCACAGGGTGTCGTTCCGCTGTGCAACAATTCTGCGCTCGACCGCATCCGGGCAATGATGCCGCTGTGCGACTCGCACGGAATCGTCCCAACATGGCAAGAGCCTGCAGACGAGGTCGTGCAGGAATTCTTCGACGTCTTGGTAGAAGTGCCGATCCGCCCCGACGAGAAGAATGGCCTCACTCGCGACACCACCGATGCGGAGTTGAAACGCATCGCCTCCAGGCTGGAAGAGGCGGCGGCAGCCGCAGCTGCGGGCGAGTTTGGATTCACCATGGAGGAGGCAGAGGCAGCAGAAGCGGCAAGCCGTGCCGAGCGAGAGGAGCTTGCCGGCAAGAAAGAGTCTGCCGGGCGTGACGCTGAGCCGAGCGAGCCTGTCGAGGATACGAGCGGCTCGTTGGAGATCAATTCCTCTTCCTCCTCATCGTCAGACAGCTCGCCGCAAGCAGCGCCCCCATCTCCACCAAGGAGGCGTCTCCGCAAGGCCGGGGAAGTAGTAGGGCGGCGGGCGAGTCGACAGTCGCCGCGCCGCGCGACACGCTCCACCGCGGCAAGCACTGTTCCCGCGGGAGGACCTCACGCTGCGGCGGCAACTAGAGCGGGGTCTTCCCGGACCACTGCTTCTGCTCCCGCCAAGCGGCCAAGGGAACCTACTCCTCCACCTTCTCGCGCCGGACGTGAGCCGGATTTCGACTTCTCCGCGTTCAGCTCCGACGAGGAAGAAGAAGAAGAGTAAGGTTCTCTTGTTGTCCTTGTAGTTCTTCAATCCTTGCTGTTTTGTCTTGTATCTCATCTGCTTTACTCTGAACCTTTTCCTTCTTAGGACTCTGGCCCAGAGAGCATCGAAGAGAGCCAAGGCCCCGGTGATTATCATCGAGGACGAACCCACTGTGACAGCAGGGGATGCGCCCGAGACAACCTCGCCGGACCCGGCAACTGTTCTCCAGAGCAGCCCCAGCGTAAGTATATGGCTTGCTTTTTGCTGTTTGGGCGCGCATGGAGATCCTTGCTTTGCTGATATCTGATCGTTGACTTGTGCAGGAGCAGAGCAGCCCCACCAGGAGCGCCTGGAGGCCGCCCCCGAAACGCCAAGGGAGAGTCCTCCGGCAAGGGAGAGGTCTCCAGCAAGGGAGAGCTCTCCAGCAAGGGAGAAGTCTCCGGCAAGGGAGGGTTCTCCGGCAAGGGACAGCACCAGCGGCCCCCCGGCGGCGGAGACCATGTCTGCAGAACCTGGCACGGGTAACCTTCTCGCTTCATAACTTCCTTGGGTTCTTCTTCTTTTGATCTTCTTTCTTTTTGGATATTTGCTTGACTCTTCTCCCTTTTTCCGGCTGTCAGATCCATCTGCTGCGGAGCCGATGGAGACCGAGGTTGCCGCCGACGACGCCGTTGCCGCCGAGGAAGCAGACGGCGCTGACGATCCTGCCGGCGAAGAGACCGCCAAAGCTGCCACCGCAGAAGCAGGCGGGGGATCTGGCGATCGCACTGACGGCCCTGAGGCCGCAGGAGCGCCAGGCGCTACGCCGACTGCCGATCCCTCCGCCGCTGCCGCAGCATCAGGCTCCGAAGAGCCCCAGCCAGGCGTCTACTTGAAGGCCGGCGACGACATCTTCATCAACCTCCCTTGGGCGTCAGGCTCCAGGGTGCCGGTCGAAGGAGAGATCTTCGACGGAGAAGTGCTCGCCTCCGCTGGGCTGGCGCTGGTCGACGCGCCGAGCAGCAGCGGCGGCGAGCCTGAGGAGCAGCGGCTGCTGCGGAAGTTGGTGTCGCTCTACCGCGCCCGACAAGCCAAGTTGGAATCCCGCGAAGCGCTTGTCGCGAAGGCGGGAGAGGACACCGAGAAGCGCGCGGAGGAGCTCCGGGGTCACAACCAGGAAGCTCTCCGCTCCCTAGCAGAGGAGCGGGCGCGCCTTGCCGAGGAGCGGGAGGCCTTCCTCCTCGAGAAGGCTGAAGCCGAAGAGCAACAAAGGCTTGCCACTGAGAAGCTGTCTGTGCAAGAAGGCGAGCTGGTGCAGCGGAAGATCAATCTTGACAGCCACGAGGAGGAGCTTGCCGCGCGCGAGCGAACAGTTGGCGGAGCCCTTAAGCAAGCAGAAGATGTTGCCGCAGCTGCCGAGGCCGCCAAGAAGGAGCTGGAAGCGAAGGTGGCGCAGCTGGAGGCCGATCTCAAGGCGAGCGGCGAAGAGCTTGCCGCGCTCAAGCTTGAGTGGGAGAAGGACGCCCACAGCTACTCGGAGCTGTAGGCCCGTCTCGCCGAGAAGGGCCAGGAACTTAGCGCCGCCAAGGACTTCAACGCTGATCTTGAGTTGAAGTTGACCACTTTGACCAAGACGCTGGACGGTGCCAAGAAGCAGGAGACGACCTTGAAGGAGGAGGTCAAGGCCGGCAAGGCGTTGCTGGCGAATGCTGCTGCCGCCCAGAGCACTTTCCGGGAGAATGTAGAGCACTGGGCGGAGGGTCTTGTGGATGTTGCCGCAGACATCGACAGGGAGCTGGCGCAACTGGGGATGGAGGATCTCGGGTACCCCTCCGACGAGAACCTCCAACCCAGCGCCAAGCTCACTTCGTTCTTCAAAGGCGTGGCGACGGCCCTCCGGCGACTCCGGGAGAGGATCCCAAAGCAGCTGGCCGATGAGTCGCGCAAGATCTGCGCGGGAGCTCTTCAGAAGGTGTTGGTGAAGGTGGATTTCCGCAACCCGGGCCTCAACCTCACCAACGTCCTCAGGACCTTGCCGCCGGATGCCGATCTGGAGGCGCTCAAGACCCTTGTCGCACCCATTGTGGACAAGGTGAGCGGGATCAAGAGGGTTGAGGGCGATCGCGTAGACTAGGCCGCCCGTTTTCTTCTTTCCTTGTCACTTCTGGTCATGTTACGAGAACAGTCTGTTAGAGCTACAACAAGCTACCTTGTAATATAACTTTATTTCGGGTACTGATTGCAACGTTATTTCCTTTACTTGATTCCTTCCTTTGTATGTTTTTGCCCTACGCTTTTAGGGAACTTGCCGATGCAGGCACCTTGGCCGTGAGCGCTGAGTGCGGGACGTCAGCAGCCTGCTGGCGGTGCCGCTACCGTCAAGAAACCTTGTCGCAGCTAGTCGCAGCTCACTTAAGTTGTGGAGCGGACTCGAAACAAAGTAAGGGCGCAACTAGCTACGAGTTGGTTCCTCCGCGCACAGGTTTTCCATACAAAGCAAGGTCGTTCAAGGAAAATAACTTAAAAATTAAAAAATCTGATTGCTCAAACTTTGGCAACTTATCTTTTCTGTTGTTCGCTTCCCGGGAAGGTGAAACTTTCTTGAACGACGCCTGGTCCATACCATTGTCTTCTCCTCCCCCCCGGCAAACTTGTGGGCGAGGGAACCTTCTTTTTCTTGAGAAAAAAAAAGAAAAAGGAGAAAAATAAAGATATGGAGCCTTATGACTCGTTGTTGCTTACCGGGGGTAAGTGCTGCACAAAGTGTCAGATAACACATGCAAAAAATAGAAAGCATGAAATTGACAAGATGTGCGGAGCACACAAGCTTTATGCACGGGATCTGCGCCCAGCTTTGTACAAAGGAATACATGCAACAGCGGCAAGACTTGTACAAAAGGTGGTTGCTGGAACGGGTTCCGGCAACCGCGCCCTACGGGTAAAACTTACGAAGATGCTCAATGTTCCAGGAGTTGCTCACTGGAATGCCATCTTCGGTCTCAAGGCGGACAGCGCCAGGCCTAGTGACTCGTTTCACCCGGTAAGGGCCTTCCCACTTTGGCGTCAACTTGTTGGAATTCTTGGCAGACTGAACACGCCGAAGAACAAGGTCGGCTTCCTCGAGACTTCTGGCGTTAACTTTGCGGCTATGGTAGCGGCGCAAAGCTTGCTGGTAGCGAGCAGCTCGCACAGCAGCCTGAAGACGGTCTTCCTCAAGGAGCAGCGCGTCATCTTGTCGCAGCTGCTCTTGCTCAAGCTCATCATAAGCGAGCACTTGAGGCAACCTGTATACGAGTTCCGTGGGGAGAACTGCCTCTGCTCCATAGACTAGAGCGAAAGGTGTCTGGCCAGTGGCTCGATTTGGCGTCGTTCTGAGCGACCAAAGAACCACCGGCAGCTCCTCGATCCAGTTTTTTCCGCACTTGTGCAGCCTGTCGAAAGTTCTGGTCTTGAGGCCGCGCAGCACTTCAGCATTTGCCCTCTCCGCTTGACCGTTGCTTCTCGGGTGAGCAACAGAAGCGAAGCAGACCTTGGCGCCAAGATCTTGGACGTACTGCATGAAGGTGCGGCTCGTGAATTGCGTACCGTTGTCGGTGATTATCCTGTTAGGGATCCCGAAGCGGCAAACAATTGACCTGAAGAACTTGACTGCTGACTGTGCTGTCACCTTCCTCACTGCTTCCACTTCCGGCCACTTTGTGAACTTGTCGATTGCAACGTACAAATACTCAAAGCCCCCGACTGCTCGGGGAAAGGGGCCGAGGATATCGAGCCCCCAGACCGAAAATGGCCAGGATAAAGGGATCGTCTGGAGAGCTTGAGGTGGCTGGTGTATCTGCTTGGAATGGAACTGGCACGCTTCACACTTGGTTACTTGTGCAGTTGCATCCTGGAGGGCTGTCAGCCAAAAGAAACCTTGCCGGAATGCTTTGCCGACAAGTGCTCTTGCGCCAATGTGGTGACCACATATGCCTCCATGTATCTCTGCCAACAGCTCTTGTCCATCTTCCCGGTGAATACACTTCAATTTCACACCGTTGAGTCTTCTTCTGTATAGTGTGTTGTCGACAAACTGGTACATACTTGACTACCGGGCTACTGTTTCCGCTTCTTCTTGCTCTTCGGGAAGTTCTCCTGTCTGAAGGAAATGGACAATCTGCTGTGCCCATGCTGGAGCTTGCGGCTCGACAACAAGGACTAAAGGCACATCTGCTGCTGCGGGAACATCCGCTTCTACGGCGAGAACCTGAGGCTCTACCAGAGCTTGACGTTCCCCGGCAAGCTTGTCGGAGCAAAACTTGTCGGGAGCGTCTGCTTCGACGGAACAAACCCTAAGGCTTGCCGGAGTAGACTGCTCCTCAGCACTCTTGGTGTTGATCTTGGGGACCTTCTTGGCGGCGGCTTCGGGAAGCTCTGCCGGAAAATAGTCACCAGAAATCAACTTCCTCTTCTTGCTCTGTCCAGTTGATGGTGTTATGGACAGTTGAGTCAGCTTGAGCACAAAGATCCCTGGTTCCACAGGTAACTTAAGTGCGGCGCACTTTGATAGGCCATCGGCAATGTCGTTCTGAGCTCTTGGGACATGCTCCATCTGTAGGCCGTAAAAGTGCTCTTCTAGCTTTCTCACTTCATCAACGTAAGCTTCGATCAACGGACTCTGATAATTCTTGTTCACTTGGCGGACGACAAGCTGCGAGTCACCCCTGACAATGAGCTTCTTGATCCCAAGGTCTGCCGCGATCCTGAGACCGGCAAGCAAGCCTTCATACTCTGCAGTATTGTTTGTCGCTTGCTCCTTGGGAAAGTGCATCTGGACTACGTACTTGAGGTGCTCTCCGGTGGGTGCAACAAGCAGCATGCCAGCGCCGGCGCCTTGCAGCGAGAAGGCACCGTCAAAGTACATGAGCCACTCTTTGCTCGCTTCCTTGACGGGGATGCTCGTTTCTGGAATTTCTTCATCTGGTGTTGGCGTCCATTCTGCTATGAATTCTGCCAATGCTCTGCTTTGGATAGTTGAAGTACTCTCAAACTTGAGGCCAGAGCTTGACAGTTCCAGTGCCCACTCAACAATCCTGCCTGTTGCTTCTGGATTCTGTAGTATCCTCTTCAGCGGAAAGCGAGTGACAACTGTGATCTCATGTGCTTGGAAGTAATGGCGCAGCTTTCTCGAGGCCATGAGAAGGCCGAAAAGCAATTTCTGCACACCAGAGTACCTTGACCTAGCCCCCTGCAGAAGGGAACTGACAAAGTAAACTGGGCGCTGCACCATTCTCTTCTGTATCTCCTCGCGCACCTGCGCAGATCCATCTTTGTCGGGACCAGAGCTTGTCGGGGAAGCCCCCTGCTTGTCGCTGGATGTTCTTGCCGCGGTTGCTGGCTCGTCATCTGCCTCCCTCTCCGCCACTAATGCAGCACTAACCACTTGATTGGTTGCCGCTATATACAGCAGCAACTTCTCTTGTGGCTTAGGTGCGACAAGTGTCGGAGCGGAGGACAGGTATTTCTTCAAGTCCTGCAGTGCAGCCTCCGCTTCCGGAGTCCATTTCATTGGACCTGCCTTTCTCAAAATTTTGAAAAACGGCAGGGCGCACTCAGTAGACCGAGTAATAAACCTGCTGAGAGCAGCCACGCAACCGGCAAGTCTTCGTACATCCTTGACGCGCTTTGGTGCTTCGATCTGCTCAATGGCCCTGATCTTGTCGGGATTGGCTTCAATTCCCCGCTGAGACACGAAGAACCCGAGAAGCTTGCTGGAGGGGACTCCAAACACACACTTCTCGGGGTTGAGCTTGAGGTTGATCTTGCGCAGATTTGCAAAAGTCTCGTCTAAATCTTGAATCAGAGTTGCCCTGTCCTTGCTCTTGACCACTATATCATCCATGTAGGCTTCCACATTTCTGTGTATTTGCGGCTCAAGAGCGACATGGACTACCCTTGCAAATGTTGAACCAGCATTCTTTAAACCGAAAGGCATCCGTATGAAACAGTACGTGCCACATGGAGTAATGAATGCGGTCTTCTCGTCATCCTCTTCTGCCATGAAGATTTGATGGTATCCTGAGTATGCGTCAAGAAATGAAAGCAAGTCACATCCAGCTGTGGAGTCAACAATCTGGTCAATGCGCGGCAAGGGAAATGGGTCTTCGGGACAAGCTTTATTAACATCGGTAAAGTCGATACAAAGCCTCCATTTCCCGTTTGCCTTGCGCCCGACTACAGGATTGGCCAACCATGTAGGATGGAGCACTCCTCTGACAAGGCTTGCTGCTTCCAATTTCTTGATCTCTTCTGCGATGAATTCTTGGCGCTCCACTGCTTGCTTCCTGACCTTCTGCTTGACGGGCCGCGCATGAGGACAAACGGCAAGATGGTGCTCAATTACTTCCCTGGGAACACCGGGGATGTCAGACGGTTTCCACGCAAACACGTCGACATTCACCCGCAGGAAAGCAATGAGCGCGCTTTCCTATTTAGGGTCAAGAGTGGCACGGATGGTGAAGGTACCACCAGTGCCATCCTCCTTGGCGGACACTTTCTTGGTCTCTGGCGGAGCTGCCATCGCCTTCTTACACTTGCCGGTGGAGCTCGATGGTGCGTCCTCGACGGTAGCGCAGCACTCCGAATAGGTGCGCTTGCCGGAGTGGGCATCAGAACTCTTGCCGGACTTGGTATTCTTCTTCCCCCGGGAGCTTCAATGGCATGTGACTTGCGATCTGTTGCGACTGTCACTTCCCGGTAGATCTTGTCGGCGCAGATAAGGGCATCCTTCTTGTCGCCAGGGACAGAGATGACGCTTATCGGGCCTGGCATCTTGAGCATGTTGTATGCGTAGTGAGAGGCTGCCATAAACTTGGCGAGTGCTAGACGGCCGAGTATCCCATTGTAAGGCAATGGAAAATCGGCAACGTCAAAAGTGACCCTCTTAGTCCTGAAGTTCAACTCGCTGCCAAAAGTTACGGGCAACGTGACCTTCCCCTTCGGCTGGCTCCTTCCCGGGTTGATTCCTTGGAATGTGCCCGTTTCTTCGAGCTCGCTGTCAGGGATCTGGAGTTTCTGGAGTACAGCGGAGGAGATCAAGTTCAAGCCGGCTCCGCCATCAACTAGCATCTTAGTGACCTTGAGGTTGCGGATAGTTGGTGAAACCAACATCGGCAAGCACCCTACCGCAGTTGTGCGATCAGGGTGGTCCTCAATATCAAAGATGATAGGCATGCCGGACCATTTCAGAAGCTTGCGTGACTCGACAGGTGGTTCTGCCGCATTGAATTCCCGCACCCACTGCTTGAGTTGGCGGTGCGAAGTATGGAGAGAAGCACCGCCGTCAACGCACAAGACCTCTGTGGCTTTCTGGAACTCCTGCTCACTAGTCTCGACATCATCCATGTCTTCGTTGTCGTCGTCATCTTCATCGTTGTCGCGGCCGCAGGGAGGTCTGTCTCCTTGCCGCTGCTTGGCCTTGCCGCGGCGTCCCCCCCGGCCGGCGTGCTTCTTGCCGGATTCTCCAGCGCCTCCTTGGGCCCTCTCCTTGTCGCGTCGCTCGTATTCAGCCTTTTGCTGTTGGACAAGCTGCTCGACTTTCTTGCAACTCTGGAGGTCATGGCCCTTGGTGCGGTGGATCTTGCAGTACTGCTTGTCGGCGACCGCCATAGCCTGGCAGTTGGTGCATGCGGCAATCTCCTTGCCGGAGCTACCAACTTTGGCTTTCTTGGTGCCACCGTCGTTGCCAGACTACTCAACGACTAGCACATCTTTGCCTTTCTTCTTCCTGTTGTTCCGCCGCCGATTTTTCTTTGCCGGGGCAGCATCTTCGCTGTCAGATCCTCCTGCTCCTGTATTCTCTCCGGGGAGTTTCCTCCCTTCCTCAGCACGTGCACACTTGTCGGCCAGGGCATATAGCTCACTGACGTCTCTGATCTTGCACATCGCCATCTCCTCCCGCATCCTGCGGTTATGCACGTTCTGATGGAACGCGCTGATGACCGCGGCAGGGTGGACATCTGGGATGTTGTGCTGTACACGGCTGAATCTCTGAATATACTTGCGCAGGGGCTCTCCTTCCTTCTGGGCGAGCAGGTGAAGGTCACTCTCTTGGCCATGAGGTTTGTGGCCGCCTGTAAAGGCGCCGACAAACTGATGGCATAGGTCTGCCCAGGAGGATATGGAGTTGTCCGGCAAATGCATGAGCCAGGACCTGACGTTGGGCTTGAGCACCAGCGGGAAGTAGTTGGCAAGGATCTTGTCGTCCCGCCCCCCGGCAGCTTGCACCACGATGGTGTAGATGCTGAGGAACTCCGACGGATGCGACTTGCCGTTGTACTTCTCCGGTACGTCTGGCTTGAAATTTTTCTTGCTGGGCCACTGGACTTGCCACAGCTCACGGGTAAACGCAGGGCAACCTACCGCGTACGGCAAGTCGCCTGGTTCCCCTGGCGCATGCATGTCGACAGAGGGCCCAGCGCGCTGGTCTGATTGACGCCGCGCTTCTCTTTGGCGCTCGATGCGAGTACGAGCGTCTTCTTGCTGTCGTTCGTGAAGAACTTGGCGCTGATCGCGACGAGTTCGTGGATCTGATGACGCGGTGGAGTCGCTGTCGTGGTGGATTCGGCGAGTCGGCGATCTTGGCCTACGGGGCAGAGAGTGCACGGTGGTTAAACCCCCACCGGTCTTGTCGCCACCGGCTCGTGCCTGGCTGACTTGCCGCGGCTGCGAAGTACTCGGCTGCCGTGGAATGTCGCCGTTGGCAAAGCCGATGAGACTCTGAATGGTGGCCCTCCAGTCGTCGATCTTGTCTGGCGCTGGAGGGTAGTCTAGGAGCAGTTGAGCTCGCGCCAAAGCTTCTGCTGAAGTGGCGGGCGGCGGCGGCGAACGGTGCGAGGAACGGGATATGCTCGGACTTCTAACCATGTTAGAAGGAGCAGTATCTCATCCAGGTGACCGTGCCCCGCTCGCGCCAGCATGTTGGCGTGCATGCTGGTCTTGGGCGCTCCGAGACCCACCAGCTCGATCTTGGCCCAGCAAACGTATGGTACCGTGGGTACCATGACGCTGCTGGTCCCGCGCCTCCTGGGATGGGCGCGGTGCATGTACGGACGCCGAGGTCTTGGAGTGCGCCCGGTCCTTGTGGGAGCCGACTGCGCTGCTGATGAGCAGCGCAGCCTTGTCCTTGGACCTGGCAGCACCGTGAGCACCCTCGCCGGCGCCCGTTCTTCCGCCGGCGTCTACCCCACCAGCCGTTTGCTCCGGCGATGGTGGGTTCGGTGCGGACGGAGCAGCCGCCTCCGAAGCCTTCTTCTTCGGCGGCATGTCGATGAAGACGATGGAGATTTAGCTCGTGCGAACGCCGGATCAGGTTCACACAACCTCGACGCACCCCCTACCTGGCACGCCAAAGATGTCGGGGTTGCTAATCCACGAACACCTATGGGACCGGCGGACCGAGCCCCTTTCTAGTTCGGCAGGGGGGCGGAGATCGCACGAAGAGCAGATCGAGGCAAAGCACACGAGCACGCGACCAGTTTACCCAGGTTCGGGCCGCACGAATGCGTAAAACCCTACTACTGCTTTGTGATTTGTATTGTGTTCTTGCTCGGGAGCGCTAATTGCTACAGTACACACCAGCTGCTAGCGAGACCGAGCGTGAGAATGATCCTCCCCCCCTCTATGTTGCGCATGGGCCTCCTTTTATATGCTTAAGGGGTCACCGACAGGTGGCAACATAGACGAGGGTAAAAATGGAGAAGGCATGGCGGTTGGCACCGCCGCCTACTACAGTGTATCATACCTAACCCTGATGGCAGGGGACAAGGGCATTAAATGCCCGTCTGTGTCGCCCGAATAGTGCAAAAGGGACCGCCAGGGACGCTACCGCTCGCCACGATGGCGATCTTGTCGGCGCCGCTTGCCACTGTGTACCCCTCGCTGCACAGCCTCTCGCCACGTACACCCGGAAGGGTCCCAGAGCGACACGTTGGTGGATGTGCTGGAGCACAGGTACAGAGTGGAAGCTTGCCGCGGCAAGCGCCTTGCCGCGGTTGTTGTCTTGTCACGTCCGGGAGCTTGTCGCTCACCGGGCCTTGCCGGGATGCGTGGCGCGTCGTGGCAAGTTCCTTGATATGCCTTGGTTGGCCTTCCCGGCAAGCTCCTCTTGCCGGGGTCTTGTCCTTCCCGGCAAACTCCTCTTGCCAGGGTCTTGTCTCCTTGGCTTGGATACTTTGTTCTTGAATGACTCCAAAGGAACCACGGAGGACCTTGGCGGTCACCCGGCAAGCCTTGCCGCGGGACGCTGTGACTGCCCGTGCACAAGTTCGGGATACTAGGGTACCCCTACTCTAGTACACCGACAATTGATGATATGGGTAATACAAGAGTAGATCTACCACGAGATCAGAGAGGCTAAACCCTAGAAGCTAGCCTATGGTATGATTGTATATTTTTTGTTATGTCCTACGGACTAAAACCCTCCAGTTTATATAGACACCGGAGAAGGTTAGGGTTACACAAGGTCGGTTACAAAGGAGGAGATATCCATATCCGTACTGCCCAGCTTGCCTTCCACGCCAAGTAGAGTCCCATCCGGACACGAGACGAAGTCTTCAATCTTATATCTTCATAGTCCAATAGTCTGGCCAAAGGATATAGTCCGACTGTCCGGAGACCCCCTAATCCAGGACTCCCTCAACATGCCTACATTACATTGATGAACTGGAGCTAGTTCTGTGTCACCCTATGTTATAACTATTGCATGAGGAATCACATCCGACATAATTATCCATCACTGATCCACTACCTATGAGCTTTTCATATATTGTTCTTCTCTTATTTACTTTTCCGTTGCTACTATTACAATCACTATAAAACCAAAAATATTACTTTTGCTACCGCTACCAATACTATCATATTACTTTGCTTCTAAATACCTTGCTGCAGATATTAAGTTTCCAGGTGTTGTTGAATTGACAACTCAGCTGCTAATACTTGAGAATATTCTTTGGCTCCCCTTGTGTCGAATCAATAAATTTGGGTTCAATACTCTACCCTCGAAAACTGTTGCGATCCGCTATACTTGTGGGTTATCAAGACTATTTTCTGGCGCCGTTGCCAGGGAGCATAGCTCTATTCTTTGAGTCACTTGGGATTTATATCTGCTGATCACTATGAAGAACTTGAAAGACAAAAGAACAAAGATTTTTCCCTCAACTACGAGGGGAGGTAAGGAACTGCGATCTAGCTCTGCACTTTATTCACCTTCTGTTTTGAGTAAACTTGTGACACCCACTCCTGCTATTCATTCTGATATGTCGCATGTTATTGATGATGCCACATCTGCTTTGCATGATACTTATGATGAAACTACTTCTATGCTTGATAATACTGTGCCATTAGGTGAATTTCTTGATGAACAACTGGCTAGGGTTAGAGAGAATGAAATTATTGAAACTGATAATATTGATGAAAGTGATGATTGATACGTCTCCAACGTATCTATAATTTTTGATTGCTCCATGCTATATTATCTACTGTTTTAGACATTATTGGGCTTTATTATCCGCTTTTATATTATTTTTGGGACTAACCTATTAACCGGAGGCCCAACCCAGGATTGCTGTTTTTTGCCTGTTTTAGGGTTTCGAAGAAAAGGAATATCAAACGGAGTCCAATCGGAATGAAAGCTTCGGAAATGTGATTTTCACATCAGATAAGATCCAGGAGACTTGGACCCTCCATCAAGAAAGCCACGAGGCGATCACGAGGGTGGAGGGCGCCCCCTGCCTCATGGGCCCCTCGAAGCTCCACTGACGTACTTCTTCCTCCTATATATACCTACGTACCCCCAAACGATCGGGGACGGAGCCAAAAACCTAATTCCACCGCCGCAACTTTCTGTATCCACGAGATCCCGTCTTAGGGCGTGTTCCGGAGCTCCACCGGAGGGGGCATCGATCATGGAGGGCATCTACATCATCATCCAAGCCCCTCCGATGAAGTGTGAGTAGTTTACTTCAGACCTACGGGTCCATAGTTAGTAGCTAGATGGCTTCTTCTCTCTTTTTGGATCTCAATACAATATTCTCCGCCTCTCTCGTGGAGATCTATTCGATGTAATCTTCTTTTTGCGGTGTGTTTATTGAGACCGATGAATTGTGGGTTTATGATCAAGTCTATCTATGAATAATATTTGAATCTTCTCTGAATTCTTTTATGTATAATTGGTTATCTTTGCAAGTCTCTTCGAATTATCAGTTTGGTTTGGCCTACTAGATTGGTTGTTCTTGCTGAGGGAGTCCTGGATTAGGGGGTCTCCGAACAGCCGGACTATATCCTTTGGACGGACTCTTGGACTATGAAGATACAAGATTGAAAACTTCGTCTCGTGTCCGGATGGGACTCTACTTGGCGTGAAAGGCAAGCTAGGAAATACGGATATGTATATCTCCTCCTTTGTAACTGACCTTGTGTAACCCTAGCCCTCTCCGGTGTCTACATAAACCGGAGGGTTTTAGTCCGTAGGACAATAGACAATCATACCATAGGCTAGCTTCTAGGGTTTAGCCTCTCCGATCTCGTGGTAGATCTACTCTTGTACTACCCATATCATCAATATTAATCAAGCAGGACATAGGGTTTTACCTCCATCAAGAGGGCCCAAACCTGGGTAAAACTTCGTGTCCCCTGCCTCCTATTACCATCCGCCTAGACGCACAGTTTGGGACCCCCTACCCAAGATCCGCCGGTTTTGATACTAACATTGGTGCTTTCATTGAGAGTTCCTCTGTGCCGTCGCCAGAAGGAAGGATGTCTCGTCTCGTCTTTAAAGACGGTACTACTTTTGGGGGAGCTTTGGTTGTCGGCCAAACTCTCCGACTAGGCGGTTTCATCATGACCGCCTGTTCGGCCGCCGCGCCGACGATGCCTTCTCGGGTCATCGAAAATAGCCTCCACGTCAAATCGGCACTGGCCGAACAGATGGATCCAATGGAGCTCGCCTCCTTAAATGAGCTCTTAGATCGCATCGCCGCCTTGGGAGTCGCTATGGACTATGATCGGATTGGGCTTAAACCCGATCAAAGGGAGATTAACTCTCCACCGGTCACCCATCATATTGCAGTGGAGGAGGAACAATGCGGCGACCTTTCCTCCATCTTGAGGACCAACTATGTCCGGATTTCCGAGCTCTCTGAGCTGGACGCCCGTTCCCGGGAGGACAACATCTAATCCCTGAACTTAGAGTCAGGCAGCGGGCCAGGATCATCGGGTCACACCCCGAAACCGGAACTTCCAAAATTGGAAATTCCTTGGCCCCTGGATCCCAGATCAGGTGAGGGTTCGGATTTAATTACACCCACCCACCCAAACATAAGCGATCTTTCCCACATCAGGCAAGAGCCCCAGGAAACAGTACATCACTATTGGGCCAGATTCCTCCTTGCGATGAGCAAGGTTAAGGACTATCGCGAGGAAGACGCAATCCTATTTTTCTGCAATAATTGCACGGACAAGGGAATCCTTAACGCCATAAATCGCCATGAGATAACACACTTCGCTGACTTGGCATCCATAGTACGAAAGTACTGTGCGATGGAAAGTGCCTGGAAAACCGAAATAAACTTTTTGGGATAATCCAGCCCGGAATACAAACCCAGTCCGAAACAAAAGGGTGCATTATCACAATACACCCGTGTCAACTACCAAAAAGCAAAAACCCTCTATAGGGTACGGAACCGTACTGGAAGGATGGCTCAATGGACCTTGCAAAATTCATAGTACAGCGGATACAATACCAACGCATAGCCTTAGAGCATGTTGGATACTCCGGCAGGTGGCCAAAAGTGGTGAGGATCTACTTCTCCCAAATACCACAGAGCACCATCCCGTGGATAACAATACGGTGTTAACGGTCTTTGAGACCTTCGCGTCAAATAATAGACGCAAGCGAACACTCCGCAGCATGGCCGAAATCTGGCACGTAGCAGCAATAAATCCATGGAGTGACACGGCTATTACCTTCAATGCGAGTGACGAACCTAAATTCCGAACAGCCCGAGCACCAGCCGCACTGGTCCTCAGTCCAATCGTGGACGGCTTTCGACTCACCAAAGTACTCATGGACGGCGGCAGTGGATCAAACCTCATCTATGAGGAAACTCTTCAAAAGATGGAAATAGACTGGAACCCCATTGAGCAAAGTAGCACAACCTTTAGAGGAATCATCCCCAGTCGGGAAGCACGCTGTGCTGGGAAAATCACACTAGATGTAGTATTCGGCACGCCAAATAATTACAGGTCCGAAGAAATTACATTCCAAGTGGCCCCATTCAGCAATGGTTATCACGCTCTTTTAGGACGGGAGGCATTCACAATCTTCCAAGCCGTACCCCATTATGGGTACATGAAGCTCAAAATGCCCAAGCCCAACGGAATCATCACTCTTGCCAGCGATCTGGACACAACACACTGCGCCGAAAACAAAACAGCCGCATTGGCCCTCGAGGCATTATCCGAAGCCCTCTCGGCCGAGGAATTAACCACGCTATGCTCCACAGTGGACAGGGACGACGTGATACTCGACAAGAGATCCAAGTCCACCTGTTTTAAACCAGCGGATGAAATAGTCAAATTCCAAGTCCACCCAACGGACCCTACAAAAAAAGCCTCCATCGGGGCACAACTAAGCCCCGCTGAGGGAGTCCTGGATTGGGGGGTGTTCGGATAGCCGGACTATACCTTCAGCCGAACTCCTGGACTATGAAGATACAAGATTAAAGACTTTGTCCCGTGTCCGGAAGGGACTTTCCTTGGCGTGGAAGGCAAGCTTGGCGATACGGATATGTAGATCTCCTACCATTGTAACCGACTTTGTGTAACCCTAACCCTCTCCGGTGTCTATATAAACCGGAGGGTTTTAGTCCGTAGGACAACATACAGAACAACAATCATACCATAGGCTAGCTTCTAGGGTTTAGCCTCTCCGATCTCGTGGTAGATCTACTCTTGTACTACCCATATCATCAATATTAATCAAGCAGGACATGGGGTTTTACCTCCATCAAGAGGGTCCGAACCTGGGTAAAACTTCGTGTCCCTTGCCTCTTGTTAGCATCCGGCCTAGACGCACAGTTCGGGACCCCCTACCCGAGATCCGCCGGTTTTGACACCGACATTGGTGCTTTCATTGAGAGTTCCTCTGTGTCGTCGCCATCAGGAAGGATGCCTCGCCCCATCTTTAAAGACGGCACCGTTGCTAAGGGAGCTTTGGCTGTCGACCAAACCCTCCGGCTAGGTGGTTTTCTTATGACCGCCTGTTCAGCTTCTGCGCCGACGATGACCTCTCAAGCCATCGAAAACAATCTTCATGTCAGCTCGGAACTCACCGAGCAGTTAGATCCAAAGGAGCTCTCCTCCATAAACGAGCTCTTGGATCGCATCGCCGCCCTGGGAGTCGCTAGGGATTACGACCAGATTGGGCCTAAACCTGATCTGAGATAGATTAACTCTCCCCAAGTCACCCATCATGTTCTCGTGGTAAAGGGACAGTGCGGCGACCCTTCATATATCTTAAGGACTAGCTACGTCCGGATTCCCGATCCCTCCAAGCCAGATACCCGCGGAGGGGAGGATATCACTCAAGACCTGAACTTAGAGTCAAGCGACGGGCTGGATTCATTGGACAACATCCAGGAATCCAAAGTTTCGAGTTCGGAAATTCCTTAGCCTCTGAGCCTTAGATTGGGTGAGGCTTTGGATTTAATTCTACCCACCCACCCGAACACAAGCGATCTATCCCAAATCAGGCAAGAGCCCGAAGAAACAGTACATCATTACTGGGCCAGATTCTTCCTGGTTAGGAACATGATAAGGGACTGCCGCGAGGAAGATGCAATCTCAATCTTCTGCAATAATTGCACGGACAAGGGAATCCTCAACACCATAAGTCGCCGTGATATTACACGCTTCGCTGACTTGGCGTCCATTGTACGAAAGTACTGTGTGATGGAAAGCACCTGGAAAACCAAAATAAAATTTTGGGACGATCCGGCCCTGAATACAAACCCAGTCCGAAATAAAAGGGTGCATCATCGCCAGACACCCAGTTCGAACACCAAAAAGCAAAAACCCTCTACAGGGCACGGAACCATACTGGAAGGATGGCTGAATGGACCCTGTAAAATTCACAGTACAAAGGACGCCACACCAACTCACAGCCTTAGAGCATGTTGGATACTCCGGCAGGTGACCAAAATTGGCAAAGATCTCCTAATTCCGGAGGCCACAGAAAGCCACCCCAGAGACACCAAATACGGTATTAACAGTCTTCGAGACTTTCGCATCAAATAATATGCGAAAAAGGGCACTCCGCAGCCTTGTCGAAGTCTACCAAGTAGCAACAATAAACCCATGGAGTGACACGGCTATTACCTTTAACGCCAGTGATGAACCTAAATTCCGAACAACCCGAGCACCAGCCGCATTGGTCCTTAGTCCAATAGTGGACGGCTTTCGTCTTACCAAGGTACTCATGGACGGCGGCAGCGGATCGAACCTCATTTATGACGAAACCCTTCAAAAAATGGAAATAGACTGGAACTGCATTGAGCGAAGCAGCACAACCTTTAGAGGAATAATCCCCAGTCGGGAAGCGCGCTGTACAAGAAAAATCACACTAGATGTAGTGTTCGGCACGCCGGATAATTACAGGTCCGAAGAGGTCACGTTCCATGTGGCTCCATTTAGCAGTGGTTATCACGCTCTGCTAGGGCGGGAAGCGTTTACAATCTTCCAAGCAATACCCCATTACGGGTACATGAAGCTCAAGATGCCCGGGCCTAACGAGATCATCACTCTCGCTAGTGATTCGGACATAGCACTCCGCACCGAAAACAAGACAGCCGCACTGGCCCTCGAGGCACTATCCGAAGCCCTAGTGGCTGAGGAACTAACTGCGCCGCGCTCCACGGTGAATAGGGACGATGTGGTACTCGACAAAAGATCCAAGTCCACCTCCTTTAAACCAGCGGACGAAATAGTCAAATTCTAGGTCCATCCAACGGACCCCAATAAAACAGCTTCCATCGGGGCACAGTTAAACCCTGATGTAGACGCCGCACTGCGAGAGTTCCTACAAGAGAACTGGGACATTTTCGCTTGGCACCCTTCAGACATGCCAGGTATCCCACACAGGCTGGCCGAGCATAGCTTAAATATCCTAAAAGGATTCAAACATGTCAAACAAGCTCTTCGGCGTTTTTCCGAACCTAAGAGACATGCCATGGGAGAGGAGCTAGCAAAGCTATTGGAGGCCGAATTCATCAGAGATATAAAACATCCGGACTGGCTAGCAAACCTGGTGATGGTACCAAAGAAGGACAAATCCTGGCGCCTTTGCGTTGATTTTAAAGACCTTAATAAGGCTTGCCCAAAGGATCCCTTCCCCCTCCCCCGCATCGATCAAATTATCGACGCTACTGCAGGACACGATTCGTTGTGTTTCCTCGATGCATATTCCGGCTACCATCAAATCAAGATGGCAGAATCAGACCAAGCCGCAACGGCATTTATCACACCATACGGCCCATTCTGCTTCAACACAATGCCCTTCGGGCTCAAAAACGCCGGCGCAACATATTAGCGCATGATTCAGACATGTCTGGCAAACCAGATCGGCAAAACAATGGAGGCATATGTAGATGATGTGGTCGTCAAAAAAAGACATGTCGAATCCCTAGTAGACGACTTGAGGCTCACATTTGATAACCTCCGAACATACGACATCAAGCTCAACCCGGAAAAATGCGTTTTTGGCGTTCCAGCCGGAAAGCTCTTGGGCTTCATTGTATCCGGTAGAGGAATTAAAGCAAATCCAGCCAAGATCAGAGCTCTGTCACAATTGGATATCCCAAAGGACCTCAAACAAATACAAAAGTTAACCGGATGTGTGGCGGCGCTAAGCCGCTTTATCTCCCGCTTGGGAGAAAAGGCTCTACCCCTTTACCGCCTCCTTCGGCGCACCAAACACTTTGAATGGACGGATGCAGCCACGGCCGGACTCGATGAAATAAAAGCCATATTGGCAACAAACCCAGTCCTGGCCACGCCAAACATTGGCGAACCAATGCTATTGTACATTGCAGCAACACATCAGGTTCTAAGCGCAGTGCTCGTCGTCGAACGAGAAACGGACGGACACAAATTCCCCCTTCAAAAGCCGCTCTATCATGTGTCCACTGTCCTCACTCCGTGCAAATCACGGTACCCGCATTATCAAAAGATGGCGTACGCGGTATTCATGGCATCCCGGAAGCTACGACACTACTTTCAAGAGTGTTCGATAACAGTAGCCTCGGAAGTACCACTTAACGATATTATAAACAACCGTGACGCAATGGGCCGGATTGCAAAACGGGCCATTGAGCTCGTCCTGTTCGACAAAACGGGCCTAAAGAGTACGACACATATTCAAACTGGATCATGCATTTCGACGGCTCCAAGATGTTGGCCGGACTAGGGGCTGGCGTCGTTTTGACGTCCCCCACAGGAGACACAGTTAAATACGTACTCCAGATTATGTACACAGACTCCAACAATGCAGCCGAATATGCCACCCACCGTCCTCCAAACTATCCCCATCACTTGGCCCTTCGCGGTCTGGGGGCTTGGCATGGTTGGACCCCTTAAAGGCGGAAGCCACAAGCAAAAATATTTACTGGTCATGGTGGATAAGTTAACCAAATGGATAGAAGCCAAGCCTGTTAAGACGGCCGAATCCGGACCGGTGATAGACTTTATATCCGGGGTTGTACACCATTACGGCGTCCCCCACAGCATCATCACTGATAACAGCACGAACTTTACGGCCGATGAGGTGAAACTCTGGTGCAAAAACATGGGCATCAAGCTTGATTATGCTTCCGTCTATCACCCACAAACCAACGGCCAGGTCGAACGTGCAAATGGTCTTATCATGAGCGGCATCAAACCTAGATTAGTGCGGTCCCTTAAGGAATCTAATACGCACTGGGTAGAGGAGCTCGACTCTGTACTCTGGGGGCTGCGGACCATGCCGAATCGCACCACCGGATACACACCATTCTTCATGGTGTACGGCGCTGTGGCAGTTTTGCCCTGCGACATAATTCATGATTCACCTCGACTGCGCTTGTACGAAGAAAGAGAGGCCGAGCTCGATCGGTAGGACAGTTTGGACGCCTTGGAGGAAGAGCGAGACGTGGCAAAAGCCCGTTCCGCATTCTATCAACAGCAGGCTCGAAGATACCCAAGCAGAGAAGTACGGGCCAAAAATTACAACGTTGGCGAATTAGTTCTACGCCTGCCGGACAAGAAAAAGGACAAACTCAAGCCCAAGTGGGAAGGTCCCTTCATAATTGACCAAGTCCTGACTGGTGGCGCATACCGCCTGCGAGATGCATCGGATAACCGACTCGAGCCGAACCCATAGAACACAGCCCGTCTATGAAGATTCTATGCCTAGCGCCGGACTCTGTGTTCGTCTCCTTCCTCTGTCCATTTTTTACATACTTTCTGTCCTTCATTTCTCTCCTTCTCCTCTCTCTTTCTCTTATAGCCTTTAAAGGCTCATAAAATGACGCGCTATCCACGCTCATTAAACCTGGGGGCTTCTTTAAACAGAAGCTTATTTATACGGGCTTCATGCCCAACACATTTGTCACACTTCCGCATGTACCTTTTATTCGCCATGATATGCATCGATATGACTTAAGTTTTGGCCAAGCTGGGTTGCCTGGCTCCTGTGCTTACCCCTACATTCCCGATTGTTTGGCTAGGTGGTAAAGGGAGCACCCCTGCGATTGTTACTGCCGGGTTAGCCGGATGTGTACCTCAGACTAGGTGAAGCCGAAAGCTAGCATTCTTAAGGGAATATTCGGTCGGTGAACTAAAGATGATCTTTTTTTATTATCTATACGCCTCCATATGTTTTTCCTGCGCCTCTCTTCGCAGAATGGACATGCACTTTAGGGCATGCCTCCCAGGGAAAGGAACCCCTAACGGAACTATTCTACCTGGAAGATGTTTCTTACTAACCATGTAATATAACATAACTAGTTGGGCACTTGTCTATTCACGCACTAATGACCCCTATGCCTGGTCTCCATGCATTCCCCGGTTCTTATATAACCGCATGGGAATTCGGACACACTCCGGACCGTCAGGTCCCGAGGCTGAAGCGAAAAGGTCGGCCATGACAAACGATCTACAATCCGGCTAGAAGGCATTATAAATGTCAATTGAATTACATAGTAATTCTGACTGATTGTATTCCTCTTCAATACCATCTAACATGCTGTCTAATTTACAGTCCTGGTGGGAATACTTTGCGGCCAATTCTACTTGGCCGTATACTAAGCTTACAGGGATCTCCTTCCCATCGGGCCCCACAGGACCGACCTCGGCCATGTGGTTGGGGTCAGCCTTTGTGTACCACGTCTTCACCATGGCCCAGGCCTCCCTTGCGCCTTGACGGCAGGCCGATATCTTCCACAATCGGAAGCACCGCCGTGCTCCCTTTAGCTTCTCTGCAAGCTCTCCAAGACCTTCGGGCATGGAGATGGATGGCCACAAGGCCTAGGCGACGCCTTGCATCGCCTGCCAAACTCGCTCGAGCAGTTGCGAGAGCTCGGGAAGAAGGCCACCCGTAGAACCGGGCATCTCCTCTGCAAGATGACCTGTTAGCACACCTACAGACATTACTCTGTTAGTCGACTTCCCCGCCAAACTTTTTTTCAAAGGTTCGTTCAAGCACTTACTAAATATGCCGCGCCGAAGCCGCTGATTCTCCTTAACGGAGTCTGATAGCTGGGCACGAACATCTTTCAGGTCGACGCCCAGCTTGGTGTTGGCATCTTGGAGATCATTCTTCTCCCGCCTCACCTTTGTCAGCACCTTCTCACTAGCCTTCAGCCGGCGTAGGAGTTGTTGCCTTTCCGGATTCAATCCGGCGCCATCTGCAATTTCATTTGTCAGATTCGCACCCATGCCGTACTTCGCAAAATACTTATCTTTCAAAGTGTATATTACCAGAGGGGGTCTCCTTGGGCTCCCCTGCCGCGGCTAGTGCGGCCTCAAGTTGGGCTTTGCACTCTTCCAGCTCCTGGGATAGTAGGGGATTCTTTTCTGTAAGAACCTGCATAACAAATGATCCTTAAATCAGTTATTCTAACTGTTTCAAGTCTCGGGGGCTACTGGTATATATATAATTACCAAAATTTTCTTACTCATATGTCTTTTACATATTGCTCCGTGGCTCTGGCTAGACCATTTTGAGCGGCACGGAGGTACGCATCTCCCGAATTGAAGGCATCTAAAGCCTCTTGGGAGAAACAAGCGTCGCAAAGAATTGTCCGGCGATGCCTGTGGTTCATGGCACTCTCCACCTCAGAGTTGGTGGCAGACAACCTGTCCACATCCTCCGTCGGAGGAGCGTCCGGTGCGCGCCTTGTGTTCGCCTCTGCCTCCGGACCAGGCTTTGGAGCCTTGCTGGTGGAGGCGCGATTGGCAACCTCTACGAATATAGTCCGGTGAGGTCTCTTTGTCCTGAAGAGAGCATGAGTGTTAATATGCCTTGAAGGTATGACACCTGGGATAAGGGGGCGCGCTATACCTTTGCGCTGACGCCTCGGTCCGGACTGCACCTCTTTTCTGCCCACGGGGTCCTGCGGCCCCTCGTTGGCTTGTCGCCCCAGGTTCGGCCTCCCGTCTCAAAAACCTCCCCTGCAAAGCTCGGTTGTAATCAGGAAACTGAAAACACGAGAGGGCGGACCCCTATTCGGGGTACTGGGACTTCAATCTCAGTTACCTGGGAGGCCGGGATTAACCCTGGGTAATCGGCCGTAATGGCCACCAAGGTGTTGTCCTTGCTCAATTGATGGAACACTCCATCAATCAGCTCCACAGATAAGTCCAGATCCTCTTGAGAGGCCGGGTCGAGGGACCGTCCTGGGTCCTCGGGTTGTGGAGGAGGGCTGTTTATTTCTGTAACAGCCTAGCGCAGTTCCTGCGTTGAAGTCGTTAGACTGAATATTTACAATGGGAATATAAAACGGATGGGCAAGTAAATGTGACCACTTACCCAACTTGGGGGATTGTACATAGAAAATCCACCCCGTGGGTTGACACGGAGAAATTCCTCCTCTTCTCCCTTGTACAAAGCGGACAAGGACTTTATTTGAGCGCCAGCCGAATCCAGCCCCTTATGGCCGTAGTGGGTGGTGTCGTCCTCCCTGCTGAAGTCCCACATGGGGCGGCCTCTATACTAAAGCGGCTGCACCCCTCGCATGATGCATGCGGCCATGACCCCGATCATGGTCAGTCCGGAATGAGCTAACAATCTTTTCCGGCCCATCAGGTAAATAACATCCCTGTCACTTTCCCTCTGAGGGCTTTGTGGATGCCAGCTTAGGTGCTTCTTTAGGGGAGCACTGTCGAACTCAGGGAGGCCGATCCGGACAGGATCCGGCAGCGGGACATCCTCTATATAAAACCATTCCGAAGGCCAGTCCTCTGACGCCTTCATTGGGGTTCCGGATAGATATCCGGTCCCGGCGATGTGCCACACTTCGGCTCCGCCCACTGGATATATCGACCCCTCCTTAGAGCGGGGCAAAAGGCAGAATAGCCTTTTCCACAGCACGAAATGAGCCTCACAGCCCAAAAACAGCTCGGAAAGGGCTACGAAGCCCGCGATATGCAATATGGAGGCAGGCGTGAGGTTGTGCAGCTGGAGGCCATAGAACTCCAGAAGCCCCCGGAGAAACGGATGAATTGGAAATCCGAGCCCTCTTATTAAGTAAGGGGCAAGGCATACCCGCTCTCCTTTGGAGGGATTGGGGGCGCTCTCCGCTTGCTCTCCGCCATTATAGGTGGCAAGTCCGGCTCGAACCGGGACCATATAGGCCGGGGGGAGAAATCCCTTGGTCTGGAGCTTCACTAGCTCGCTGTGCAGGATGGACCACCTCTTCCAATCTCCAGGCCGAGGGCTGGAAGGGCGAGAGGAGGAGCTGCAGTGGCCGGCCATGATAGAATGGACCTCTGTCGGATATGCTCTGATGAATACTCGCGGAAGGGAGAAGGTGTGGTTTGGATCTAAATCCTCGTCCCCTTAAATAGGCGGCTCATTTACGCGGCTAGGGGTGTGGATGTAAAAACACTTAGACTTTTCATATTCGTTTGACACGTGGGAGACGGCCATTATTGGGCGTAGAAGCCAAGGAGCGCAACATTTACAAGAAACCGGACTTTATTCAACAGGTACATGGAATTTGGAGGAGAACCCGCCTTGCAATGCCGAAGACAATCTGCGCGCCGGATTCCTCGTCATTGAAGCCTGGTTGGGGGCTACTGAGGGAGTCCTGGATTGGGGGGTGTTCGGATAGCCGGACTATACCTTCAGCCAGACTCCTGGACTATGAAGATACAAGATTGAAGCCTTCGTCCCGTGTCCGGAAGGAACTTTCCTTGGCGTGGAAGGAAATCTTGGCGATATGGATATGTAGATCTCCTACCATTGTACCCGACTTTGTGTAACCCTAACCCTCTCCGGTGTCTATATAAACTAGAGGGTTTTAGTCCGTAGGACAACATATAGAACAATAATCATACCGTAGGCTAGCTTCTAGGGTTTAGCCTCTCCGATCTCGTGGTAGATCTACTCTTGTACTACCCATATCATCAATATTAATCAAGCAGGACGTAGGGTTTTACCTCCATCAAGAGGGCCCGAACCTGGGTAAAACTTCGTGTCCCTTGCCTCCTGTTACCATCCGGCCTAGACGCACAGTTCGGGACCCCCTACCCGAGATCCGCCAGTTTTGACACCGACACCCGTTGTGGACGCCGCACTACGAGAGTTCCTGCGCAAGAACTGGGACATATTCGCCTGGCATCCCTCAGACATGCCAGGAATCCCACGCAGGCTGGGCGAGCATAGCCTCAATATCCTAATGGGATTCAAGCCGGTGAAGCAAGCTCTTCGGCGTTTCTCCGAACCTAAGAGACAAGCCATGGGAGAGGAACTAGCCAAGTTATTGGAGGCCGGATTCATCAAAGAAATAAAACACCCAGACTGGCTAGCAAACCTGGTGATGGTACCAAAGAAGGACAAATCCTGGCGCCTTTGTGTCGATTTCAAAGACCTCAATAAAGCTTGCCCAAAGGATCCGTTCCCCCTCCCATGCATTGATCAAATCATTGATGCTACCGCAGGACACGAGTCATTGTGTTTCCTCGACGCATACTCTGGTTACCATCAAATCAAGATGGCGGAGTCCGACCAAGCCGCAACGGCATTCATCACACCATGTGGTCCCTTCTGTTTTAACACAATGCCTTTTGGGCTCAAGAATGCCGGCGCAACATATCAGCGCATGATTCAGACGTGTCTGGAGAAACAAATCGGCAAAACAGTAGAGGCATACATAGATGATGTGGTTGTTAAAACCAAACACGTCGACTCTTCGATAGACGACTTGAGGCTCACATTCGACAACCTCCAAACATACGACATCAAGCTCAATCCGGAAAAATGCGTTTTCGGCGTACCAGCCGGAAAGCTCCTGGGTTTCATTGTCTCCAGTAGAGGTATCGAAGCTAATCCGGCCAAAATCCGAGCTTTGTCACAGTTGGCCACACCAACAGACCTCAAACAAATCGAGAAGTTAACTGGATGTGTGGCGGCTCTAAGCCGCTTTATCTCCCGCTTAGGAGCAAAAGCTTTACCCCTTTATCGCATTCTTCGGCGCACCGAACACTTCGAGTGGATGGACGCTGCCATAGCCGGATTGGAAGAAATAAAGGCCAGTTTGGCAACCAGCCCAGTCCTGGCCGCGCCAAACATTGGCGAACCAATGCCATTGTATATTGCGGCTACTCATCAAGTTGTAAGCGCAGTGCTCGTCGTTGAACTAGAAGCTGCCAGACATAAATTCCCTCTTCAAAAGCTGGTATACTATGTATCCACCATCCTCACTCCATGCAAATCACGGTACCCACATTATCAAAAGATAGCCTATGCGGTATTCATGGCGTCCCGGAAGCTACGACACTACTTTCAAGAGTGTTCGATTACGGTAGCCTTGGAAGTGCCACTTAATGATATTATAAACAACCGTGACGCTATGATCCAGATTGCCAAATGGGCCATTGAGCTCCTCCCGTTCGACATAACATACAAATCTCGATGAGCCATTAAATCGCAAGTATTGGCGACTTTGTCGCCGAATGGACGGAGGCCGAACTCCCTAAAGAGTATGGCGCATACTCCAACTGGATCATGCACTTCGACGGTTCTAAAATGTTGGCCGGTCTAGGGGCTGGCGTCGTCCTGACATCCCCAACCGGGGATACCGTTCAGTACATACTGCAAATATTATATATAGACACCAACAATGCAGCCGAATACGAAGCTCTGTTGCATGGTCTTCGGATGGCAGTCTCCATGGGCATTCAACGCCTGGAGGTGCGTGGGGATTCAAACCTCGCAATATCCCAAATAAATGGAGACTTTGACGCCAAGGATCTGAAAATGGAGGCCTATCGAAACGCCGTCCTAAAAATGTCAGCTCGGTTCGAGGGGCTCAAATTTCACCATGTGGCTCGGGAAAACAATCAGGCGGCGGATGTCCTTGCCCGCATCGGTGCAAAGCGCGATATGGTCCCCCCCCAACATATTTCTGGAAAGGCTATTCAAGCCATCCGTAGTATGGGAAGGAGACACCGGTAACAATAGTCCAGACCCGGCCAAAATGCCCGATACCGAATACTCTGAAACAATCGAAGGCTCTGCCACCGAAATAACACCTTCAGCCCACGTAATAATGGCCATTATTGCCCCATGGACAGAACCATTCCTGGCCTACCTAACTAGACAGGAACTTCCGGAGGACCAAAATGAGGCACGCTGCATAGTGCGGCGATCCAAGGCCTACAGGGTCCATGAGGGAGAATTGTACAAAAAAGCACTACTAGAGTACTTCAAAGGTGCATCTCCGAAGAGGAAGGGCAGAATCTTTTGGCAGAAATTCACGCCGGACTCGGCGGTCATCACGCTGCAGCCCGGGCCCTTGTAATCAAGGCCTTCCGCACAGGATTCTATTGGCCAGCAGCCCGGGCAAACGCACAAGACTTGGTCCAACGTTGCGCCGGTTGCCAGCTCTTCGCAAATCAAAGCCACATGCCACCCACCGCCCTCCAAACAATCCCCATTACATAGCCCTTTGAGGTCTGGGGGCTTGACATGGTTGGACCCCTTAAAGGGGGAACCCACAAGAAAAAAATACTTACTGGTCAAGGTGGATAAATTCACCAAATGTATAGAGGCCAAACCTGTTAAAACAGCCGAATCCGGACCGGTGATAGACTTCATATCCGGGGTTGTACACCATTATGGCGTCCGGCACAGCATCATCACTGACAATGGCACGAACTTCACGGCCGACGAGGTAAAACTCTGGTGCAGCAAAATGGGCATCAAGCTCGATTATACTTCAGTCTATCACCCACAAACCAACGGTCAAGTCGAGCGAGCAAACGGTCTTATAATGAGTGGCATTAAACCCAGATTAGTGCGTTCCTTAACAGAGTCTAACACGCACTGGGAAGAGGAGCTCGACTCCGTACTCTGGGGGCTGTGGACCACGCCGAATCGTAGTACCGGATATACACCGTTCTTTATGGTGTACGGCACAGAGGCAGTCTTGCCCTGCGACATAATTCATGACTCACCTCGAGTGCGCATGTACGAAGAAAGAGAATCCGAGCTCGATCGGCAGGATAGTCTGGACACCTTGGAGGAGGAGCGCGACGTAGCCAAAGCCCGTTCCGCATTTTATCAGCAACAGGCTTGCAGATACCAACGCAGAGAAGTACGGGCCAAAACTTATAACATTGGCGAACTAGTTCTACGCCTGCCGGATAAGAAAAAGAACAAGCTCGAGCCCAAATGGGAAGTTCCCTTCATTATTGACCAAGTTCTGACCGGTGGAGCGTATCGACTGCGGGATGCATCGACTAGTCGACTCGAGCCGAACCCATGGAATGCGGCCAGGCTCCGAAGATTCTACACCTAGCACCGGACTCTATGTTAGTCCCCTCCCTTTGTCCATTTTCTGCATATACATCATCTGTCTTGTTTCCCTTTCTTTCTTTCTCTTATTATTTCTCTAGGCCTTCAAGGGCCACCTTGTGCCTCACTTGTACATTACAGATGCGCTAGCCGCACTCTTCATACCTGGGGGCTTCTTTCACAGAAGCTTAAATTATTTATCTGGGCCTCACGCCCAACACATGTGTTATACTTTCGCATGTACCTTTTTTCACCATTATATGCATCGATATGACTTAAGTTTTGGCCAAGCTGGGTTGCCTGGCTCTTGTATTTATGCCCTACATTACCGTTAATTCGGCTAGGGAATAAGGGGAGCACCTCTGCGATTGTTACTGCCGGGTCAGCCGGATGTGTACCTCAGAATGGGTGAAGCCGAAAGCTAGCATTCTTAAGGGAATATTCGGTCGGTGAACAAAAGATGATTTTTATTTATTATCCATATCTACCCCCAGATGCTTTTTCTGTGTTTCTTATCGCAGTCCGAACATGCACTTTAGGGCATGCTTACCCAGGGAAAGGAACCCTTAACGGAACTATTCTCCCTGGAAGATGTTTCTTACTACCCATGTAATATAACATAACTAGTTGGGCACTTGTCTGATAAAGCACTAATGACCCCTACGCCTGGTCTCCACGCATACCCTGGTTTTATGTGACTGAGCAGGTATTCGGATTCACTCCGGACTATCGGGCCCGGAGGTTGAAGCGAAAAGGTCCGCAACGACAAATGATCTACAATCCGGCTAGAAGGCATTATACATGTCACTTTAATTACATAGTCATGCGGACTGGCTAAATTCCTCCTCTATACCATCCAACAGGCGGTCCAGCTTACAATCCTGTTGAGAATACTTTGCGGCTAATTCTACTTGCCCATAAACTAAGCTAACATGGATCTCTTTTCCGTCGGGCCCCACAGGTCCGACCTCAGCCATGTGATTTGGGTCTGCCTTGGTATACCGCGTCTTCACCATGCCCAGGCTTCTCTGGCACCCTGTCGGCAGGCTGATATCTTCCATAAACGAAAGCGCCGCCGTGCTCCCTTCAGCTTCTCCGCAAGCTCTGCAACGCCTTCTGGCAGGGAGACGGACGGCCACAAGGCCTGGGCTTTTTCTGTTCCTGCAATGCGGCAAGAGCGGCCCCCAGTTGGGTCTTGCATTCCTCCAGCTCCTGGGACAGCCTAGTATTCTTCTCTGTAAGAACCTGCACATTAAAGATGATCCTTAAATCAGTTCTGCTAACTATTTCAAGTCTCAGGGGCTACTGATACATATAAATCGTTAGATTTACTCACCCGTACATCATTTACATACTGATCCGTGGCTCTGGCTAGACCATCTTGAGCAGCACGGAGGTACGCCTCTCCAGAATTGAAGGCGTTGAGCACCTCTTGTGAGAAACAAGCGTCGCGGAGTACGGCCCGGCGGCGCCTATGATTCATGGCGCTTTCCACTTCTGAGTTTGTAGCGGATAATCTATCTGCATCCTTTGTAGGGGGATTATCCGGCGCTTGCCCCATATCGTCTTCCGCCTCTACGTCCGGTCCTGGCGCCCGGCTGGTGGAAGCATGATTAGTAACATCGCCGGACATATTCTGGCGAGCGTTTTTTCTGTTAAAGAAACGCGGGCGTCATTATATTTCAAGAAAGACGATAACCACAGAGCGGGGTTTGTTATACCTTTGTGCCGGCGTCTCTGTCCGGACCGCCTTCCTTTTTGGCCTACCCGGCCTCGGTGCCTCCTGTTGGCGCGTTGCCGTGGGTTCGGTAGGGCGTCCCGAATGCCTTCCCTATAAAATGTCATGTGTATATGGTGGGTGAAGTGTCTAAAAGGGGATCCTAGTTTTGGAGTTGGGATTTTTGGTTTTTCTTACGTGCGATGCTGGGAGCAGTCCGGGATAGTCGGCCGTAATGGCCACCATGGCATCATCGCAGCTTAACTGATAGAACTGCCGGTCTATCAGCTCCACGGATATAACCGAATCTTCTTCGAGTCCGGAGTCGAGGGCCCAGTCAGGGTCCTCCGGTTGTGGAGAAGGGCTGCTGACCTCCTTTATGGCTTTTCGCAGTTCCTGCCGCAAAGGGCAAGGTGAATACTTACGACAAAGGATGCGGAAAAATGGGAGCAGGGAGATATAACTTACCCATCTTGGAGAATTGTACATGGAGAATCCATCCCGTGGCTTGATGCGGGTGAACTCCTCCTCCTCACCCTTGAACAGTTCGGACAGAATCTTCGCTAGAGCGGCAGCATTGTCTGGACCCTTACGCCCGCAGCGGGTGGCGTCATCCGCCCTGTTATAACACCACAAGGGGTGCCCACGATATTGAAGTGGTTGCACTCCTCGCATTATGCAAATTGACATAACTTCGATTATTGTCAATCCTGACTGAGCCAGTGCTTTGATCTGGTTCATCAGATAAAGGACTTCTCCGTTGTCTTCCGCCTGGGGGCTCCGTGGTCACCAACTCCAGCGCTTCTTCAGAGGAGCATTGTTGAACTCAGGAAGACCCCGCCGAACAGGGTCTGGAAGGGGGACGTCCTCCATGTAGAACCATTCTAAAGGCCAGTCTTTGGATGGGGTCTTTGGGGAACCGGACAGGTATCCGGTATCGGCGATGCGCCATATTTCGTCTCCGCCCACTTGATAAAGTGATTCCCTCTGTGTGCGAGGGACAAGGCAGAATAACCTTTTCCACAGCTCGAAGTGAGCCTCGCAGCCCAGGAACAACTCGTAGAGAGCAACATAGCCGTCGATATGTAGAATGGAGGCAGGGGTGAGATTGTGTAATTGGAGCCCGTAGAACTCCAGGAGCCCGCGGAGGAACGAATGAATTGGAAATCCAAGTCCCCTTAGTAAATAAGGAACAAGGCAGACCCGTTCTTCCATGGAGGGACAAGGAAGGCTCTCCGCTTGTGCTCCGCCATTGTAGGTGGCGAGCCCAGCTCGAACGGGCACCATATACACCGGAGGGAGAAATCCCTTAGTCTATAGCTCGACTAATCGACTGTGCGGGACTGAACACCTCTCCCAATCACCGGGCTTAGGGCTATGGGGGCGAGAGGAGGAGCTGCGGAGGTCGGTGATGCTGAAATGGATCTTTCCGAAGCACACTCTGATGAATTCTCGCTGGGGGAGGATGATATGGATCGGATCTAAGAATCCCCATACCTTTAATAGGCAATTTATTTATTTGGCTAGGGGGGGCGAATGTAAAAACGCCCTGGCGCCTCGTATTCATTCAACACGTGGGAGATAGCCCTTATTGGGCATAGAAGACGAGAGGTTCAACATTTATGGAGCCGGACACTGCTTACGAACACTTGAAAGTTGGAGAAGAACCCTCCTTGCAATGCCGAAGACAACACTGCGCGCCGGACTCATCGTCATGGAAGCCTGGTTCGGGGGCTACTGAGGGAGTCTTGGATTAGGGGGACTCCGGACAGTCAGACTATATCCTTTGGCCGGACTGTTGGACTATGAAGATACAAGATTGAAGACTTCGTCTCGTGTCCGGATGGGACTCTACTTGGCGTGAAAGGTGAGCTAGGCAATACAGATATGTATATCTCCTCCTTTGTAACCGACCTTGTGTAACCCTAGCCCTCTCTGGTGTCTATATAAACCGGAGGGTTTTAGTCCGTAGGACAACAAACAATCATACCATAGGCTAGCTTCTAGGGTTTAGCCTCTCCGATCTCGTGGTAGATCTACTCTTGTACTACCCATATCATCAATATTAATCAAGCAGGACGTAGGGTTTTACCTCCATGAAGAGGGCCCAAACCTGGGTAAAACTTCGTGTCCCCTGCCTCATGTTACCATCCGCCTAGGGGCACAGTTCGGGACCCCCTACCCGAGATCCGCCTGTTTTGACACTGACACTTGCCATGGAGAAGTGCTTAGCTTTGGGTTCGATCTTGCACTGTCCTTTCCCAGTGACAGAAGGGGCAGCAAGGCACGTATTGCATCATTGCCATCGAGGATAACAAGATGGGTTTTTTATCATATTGCATGAAACTATCCCTCTACATCATGTCATCTTGCTTAAGGCGTTACTCTATTTTTAATAGTAGTAGATGCAGGCAGGAGTCGGTCTACTTGTCTCCGACGTGATGCCTATATACATGATCATACCTAGATATTCTCATAACTATGCGCAATTCTGTCAATTGCTCAATAGTAATTTGTTCACCCACCGTAGAATACTTATGCTCTCGAGAGAAGCCACTAGTGAAACCTATGGCCCCCGGGTCTCTTTCTCATCATATCAATCTTCATCACTTTATTATTGCTTTGCTTTTACTTTTTACTTTGCATCTCTATACCAAAAATACCAAAAATATTATTTATCATCTCTACCAGATCTCACTTTCGTAAGTGACCATGAAGGGATTGACAACCCCTAAGCACGTTGGTTGTGTTGAGCTATTGTTTTTGTGTAGGTACGAGGGACTCGCGCGTAGCCTCCTACTGGATTGATACCTTGGTTATCAAAAACTGAGGGAAATACTTACGCTACTTTTCTGCGTCATCCTCTCCTCTTCGAGGAAATCCAACGCAGTGCTCAAGAGGTAGCAAGAAGAATTTCTGGCGCCGTTGCCGGGGAGGTTCGCGCAAGTCAAGATTTGACTCCCGACAACAAGCCATTTCTGGCGCCGTTGCCGGGGAGTCTACGCAAAAGTCAACATACCAAGTAACCATCACAATCCCTATCTCCCGCATTACATTATTTGCCATTTGCCTCTCGTTTTCCTCTCCCCCACTTCACCCTTGCCGTTTTATTCGTCCTCTCTCTCTATCCTCCCTCTCTCTCTCTATTTGCCTCTTTTGCCCGTTTGCTTTTTGTTTGCTCGTGTGCTGGATTGCTTGTTTGTCGCAATGGCTCAAGATAATACTAAATTGTGTGACTTCACCAATACCAACAATAATGATTTCCTTAGCACTCCGATTGCTCCTCTTACCGATGCTGAGTCTTGTGAAATTAATACTGCTTTGTTGAATCTTGTCGTGAAAGATCCGTTCTCCAGCCTTCCTACTGAGGATGCCGCTACCCATCTTAATAGCTTCGTTGATTTGTGTGACATGCAAAAGAAGAAAGAGGTCAATAATGATATTGTTAAATTGAAGCTATTTCCTTTTTCGCTTAGAGATCATGCTAAAGCTTGGTTTTCATCTTTGCCTAAAAATAGTATTGATTCATGGAACAAGTGCAAAGATGATTTTATCTCTAAGTATTTTCCTCCCGCTAAGATCATCTCTCTTAGAAACGATATTATGAATTTTAAACAACTTGATCATGAACATGTTGCACAAGCTTGGGAGAGAATGAAATTAATGATACGTAATTGCCCTACTCATGGTTTGAATTTGTGGATGATTATACAAAAAAAATTATGCCCGATTGAATTTTGCTTCTAGAAATCTTTTAGATTCGGCCGCGGGAGGCACTTTTATGGAAATCACTTTAGGAGAAGCTACTAAACTCCTAGATAGTATTATGGTTAATTAATCTCAATGGCATACTAAAAGATCTACTAAAAAGGTGCATGCGATAGAAGAAATTAATGTTTTGAGTGGAAAGATGGATGAACTTCTAAAATTATTTGCTAATAAGAGTGTTTCTTCTGATCCTAATGACGTGCCCTTGTCTACTTTGATTGAGAATAATAATGAATCTATGGATGTGAGTTTTGTTGGTAGGAACAATTTTGGTAACAACGCGTATAGAGGAAATTTCAATCCTAGGCCTTATCCTAGTAATCCCTCTAATAATTATGGTAATTCCTACAACAATTCTTATGGAAATTATAATAAGATGCCCTCTGATTTTGAATCTAATATTAAAGAACTTATTTCTTCGCAAAAGAATTTTAATGCTATGATTGAAGAATAATTGCTTAAGATTGATGATTTGGCTAGAAACGTTGATAGAATTGCTCTTGATGTTGATTCTTTGAAACTTAGATCTATTCCACCTAAGCATGATATCAATGAGTCTCTCAAAGCCATGAGAATTTCCATTGACGAGTGCAAAGAAAGAACCGCTAGGATGCGTGCTAAGAAAGATGCCTTTATAAAAGTGTGTTCTTCTAGTTCCTATGAAAATAATGATGAAGATCTAAAAGTTATTGATGTGTCCCCTATTAACTCTTTGTTTTTCAATATGAATCTTAATAATGATGGGACTGAATATGATCCACCTTTACCTAGAAGGCGTTCTAAGAATTTGGAATTTGTTGATCTTGATGCTAAATTTGATAAAAGTGGGATTGAAGAAAGTAAAACCCTTGATGTTGCTAAACCCACTATATTGGATTTAGAGGAATTTAATTATGAAAATTGCTCTTTAATTGATTGTATTTCCTTGTTGCAATCCATGCTAAAATCTCCTCACGCTTATAGTCAAAGTAAAGCGTTTACTAAACATATTGTTGATGCCTTGATGCAATCCTATGAAGAAAAACTTGAATTGGAAGTTTCTATCCCTAGAAAACTTTATGATGAGTGGGAACCTACTATTAAAATTAAAATTAAAAATTATGAGTTTTATGCTTTGTCTGATTTGGGTGCTAGTGTCTCTACTATTCCCAAAACTTTGTGTGATTTGCTAGATTTCCGTGATTTTGATGATTGCTCTCTAAACTTGCATCTTGCGGATTCCACTATTAAGAAACCTATGGGAAGAATTAATGATGTTCTTATTGTTGCAAATAGGAATTATGTGCCCATAGATTTTATCGTTCTTGATATAGATTGCAATCCTTCTTGCCCTATTATTCTCGGTAGACCTTTCCTTAGAACGGTTGGTGCAATTATTGATATGAAGGAAGGGGATATTAGATTTCAATTTCCATTAAAAAAGGACACGGAACACTTCCCTAGAAAGAAAATACAATTACCATATGAACCTATCATGAGAGCCACTTATGGATTGCCTACCAAAGATGGCAATACCTAGATCTATTCTTACTTGTTATGCCTAGCTAGATGCGTTAAATGATAGCGCTTGTTGGGAGGCAACCCAATTTTATTTTTATTACTTGCTTTTTGCTCCTGTTTAGTAATAAATAAATTATTTAGCCTCTGTTTTGGTTATGTTTTTTGTGTTTAATTAGTGTTTGCGCCAAGTAGAACCGTTGGGAAGACTTGGGGAAAGTCTTGTTGAACTTGCTGTAAAAAAATAGAAACTTTAGCGCTCACGAGAACTGCTGTCATTTTTATTTGGAAAGTGATATTTAGTTAATTATTTTTAAAGATGATTAATAGATAAATTCCTCACGTCCAGCAATTTATTTTCGAATATTTGGGGTTCCATATCTTGCGCTAGCTACATATTACTACAGACTGTTCTGTTTTTGACAGATTCTGTTTTTCGTGTGTTGTTTGCTTATTTTGATGAATCTATGGCTAGTAAAATAGTTTATAATCCATAGAGAAGTTGGAATACAGTAGGTATAACACCAATATAAATAAATAATGTGTTCATTACTGTACCTTGAAGTGGTCTTTTGTTTTCTTTCGCTAACGGAGCTCACGAGATTTTCTACTTTAAGTTTTGTGTTGTCAAGTTTTAAAGTTTTGGGTAAAGACTTGATGGATTATGGAACAAGGAGTGGCAAGAGCCTAATCTTGAGGATGCCCCGGAAGGCATCCCCTTTTTCGTCTACTTCTATCGGTAACTTTACTTGGAGATATATTTTTATTCACCACATGATATGTGTTTTGCTTGGAGCGTCTTTTATGATTTTGAGTCTTTTCTTGTTAGTCTACCACAATCATCCTTGATGTACACACCTTTTGAGAGAGCCATACATGATTTGGAATTTGATAGAATACTCTATGTGCTTCACTTATATCTTTTGATCTTTATAGTTTTGCTCTAGTACTTCACTTATATCTTTTAGAGCACGGTGGTGGATTTGTATTATAGAAACTATTGATCTCTCATGCTTCACTTAGATTATTTTGAGAGTCTTAATAGCATGGTAATTTGCTTAAAATCCTAATATGCTTGGTATGCAAGATTAATAATAAAACTTTCGTATGAGTGTGTTGAATACTAAGAAAAGTTTGATGCTTGATGATTGTTTTGAGATATGGAGGTAATAATATCAAATTCATGCTAGTTGAGTAGTTGTGAAATTGAGAAATACTTGTGTTGAGGTTTGCAAGTCCCGTAGCATGGACGTATGGTAAACGTTATGCAACAAATTTGAAACATGAGGTGTTATTGGATTGTCTTCCTTATGAGTGACGGTCGGGGACGAGCAATGGTCTTTTCCTACCAATCTATCCCCCTAGGAGCATGCGCATAGTTGCCGAGGTTTTTGATGACTTGCTGATTTTTTTCAATAAGTATGTGAGTTCTTTATGACTAATGTTGAGTCCATGGATTATACGCACTCTCACCCTTCCACCCTTGCTAGCCTCTTCGGTACCGTGCATTGCCCTTTCTCACATTGAGAGTTGGCGCAAACTTTGCCGGTGCATCCAAACCCCGTGATATGATATGCTCTTTCACACATAAACCTCCTTATATCTTCCTCAAAACAGCCACCATACCTACCTATTATGGCATTTCCATAGCCATTCCGAAATATATTGCCATGCAACTTTCCATCATTCCGTTCATCATGGCACATTCATCATTGTCATATTGCTTAGCATGATCATGTAGTTGACATAGTATTTGTGGCAAAGCCACCATTCATAATTCTTTCATACATGTCACTCTTGGTTCATGGCATATCCCGGTACACCGGCGGAGGCATTCATATAAAGTCATCTTTGTTCAAGTATCAAGTTGTAATCATTGAGTTGTAAATAAATAGAAGTGTGATGATCATCATTATTAGAGCATTGTCCCAAGTGAGGAATAAAAAAAGAAAGGCCATAAAAAAGAGAAGGCCCAAAAAAGGTCATAAAAAAGAAAAGGCCAAAAAAATGAGAGAAAAAGAGAGAAGGGACAATGTTAATATCCTTTTACCCCGCTTGTGCTTCAAAGTAGCACCATGATCTTCATAGTAGAGAGTCTCTCATGTTATCACTTTCATATAGTAGTGGGAATTTTTCATTATAGAACTTGGCTTGTATATTCCAACAATGGGCCTCCTCAAGTGCCCTAGGTCTGAGTGAGCAAGCAAGTTGGATGCACACCCACTAGTTTCTTTTGTTGAGCTTTCATACATTTATAGCTCTAGTGGATCCGTTGCATGGCAATCCCTGCTCCTTGCATTAACATCAATCGGTGGGCATCTCCATAGCCCATTGATTAGCCTCGTTGATGTGAGACTTTCTCTTTTTTTTTGTCTTCTCCACATAACCCCCTCATTATATTCTATTCCACCCATAGTGCTATGTCCATGGCTCGCGCTCATATATTGCGTGAAAGTTTATAGGTTTGAGATTACTAAAGTATGAAACAATTGCTTGGCTTGTCATCGGGGTTGTGCATGATGAGAGCATTCTTGTGTGACGAAAATGAAACATGACTAAACTATATGATTTTGTAGGGATGAACTTTCTTTGGCCATGTTATTTTGAGAAGACATAATTGCTTAGTTAGTATGCTTGAAGTATTATCATTTTTATGTCAATATGAACTTTTGTCTTGAATCTTTCGGATCTAAATATTCATACCACAATTAAGAAGAATTACATTAAAATTATGCCAAGTAGCACTCCGCATCAAAAATTCTCTTTTTATCATTTACCTACTCGAGGACGAGCAGGAATTAAGCTTGGGGATGCTTGATACGTCTCCAGCGTATCTATAATTTTTGATTGCTCCATGCTACATTATCTACTGTTTTAGACATTATTGGGCTTTATTATCCACTTTTATATTATTTTTGGGACTAACCTATTAACCGGAGGCCCATCCCAGAATTGCTGTTTTTGCCTGTTTTAGGGTTTCGAAGAAAAGGAATATCAAACGGAGTCCAAACGGAATGAAACCTTCGGAAACGTGATTTTCTCATCAGATAAGATCCAGGAGACTTGGACCCTCCGTCAAGAAAGCCACGAGGCGGTCACGAGGGTGGAGGGAGCCCCCCTAGGGCGCACCCCCTGCCTCATGGGCCCCTCGAAGCTCCACCGACGTACTTCTTCCTCCTATATATACCTATGTACCCCCAAACGATCAGGGTTGGAGCCAAAAACCTAATTCCACCGCCGCAACTTTCTGTATCCACGAGATCCCATCTTGGGGCCTGTTCCGGAGCTCCGTCGGAGGGGGCATCGATCACGGAGGGCTTCTACATCATCATCCAAGCCCCTCCGATGAAGTGTGAGTACTTTACTTCAGACCTACGGGTCCATAGTTAGTAGCTAGATGGCTTCTTCTCTCTTTTTGGATCTCAATACAATGTTATCCCCCTCTCTCGTGGAGATCTATTCGATGTAATCTTCTTTTTGTAGTGTGTTTGTTGAGACCGATGAATTGTGGGTTTATGATCAAGTCTATCTATGAATAATATTTGAATCTTCTCTAAATTCTTTTATGTATGATTGGTTATCTTTGCAAGTCTCTTCAAATTATCAGTTTGGTTTGGCCTACTAGATTGGTTGTTCTTGCCATGGGAGAAGTGCTTAGCTTTGGGTTCGATCTTGCGGTGTCCTTTCCTAGTGACAGAAGGGGCAGCAAGGCACATATTGTATCGTTGCCATCAAGGATAACAAGATGGGATTTTTATCATATTACATGAAACTATCCCTCTACATCATGTCATCTTTCTTAAGGTGTTACTATGTTTTTAACTTAATACTCTAGATGCATGCTGGATAGTGGTCGATGAGTGGAGTAATAGTAGTAGATGTAGGCAGGAGTCGGTCTACTTGTCTCGGACGTGATGCCTATATACATGATCCTACCTAGATATTCTCATAACTATGCTCAATTATGTCAATTGCTCAACAGTAATTTGTTCACCCACCGTAGAATAATTATGCTCTTGAGAGAAGCCACTAGTGAAACCTATGGCCCCCGGGTCTCTTTCTCATCGTATCAATCTTCATCACTTTATTATTGCTTTGCTTTTACTTTGCTTTTACTTTTTACTTTGCATCTCTATACCAAAAATACCAAAAATATTATTTATCATCTCTGTCAGATCTCACTTTCGTAAGTGACCGTGAAGGGATTGACAACCCATAAGTGCGTTGGTTGCATTGATCTATTGTTTTTGTGTAGGTACGAGGGACTCGCGCGTAGCCTCCTACTGGATTGATACCTTGGTTCTCAAAAACTGAGGGAAATACTTACGCTACTTTGCTGCGTCATCCTCTCCTCTTCGAGGAAATCCAACGCAGTGCTCAAGAGGCAGCAATGATGAAGATTCTCCCCATAGATATGTATTACCTATTGTGCCTGAGGGTTATGTTATGGACGAAGAAATTGCTAGAGACTTTCTTGCTTGCAATTATAGATCTAATCTTAAGAGATTATTAGCTAAGCTTAAAGAAAAGTCTTTGAATGCTAGAATGAAATATGACTCTGCTTTTGCTACATCACCTATCTTTATTACTGATAAGGATTATGATTTCTCTGTCGATCCTGAGTTAATTACTTTGGTCGAATCTGATCCTTTTTATGGCTATGAATCTAAAACTGTTGTGGCACATCTTACTAAATTAAATGATATAGCCACCCTGTTTACTCAGGATGAGAAAACTCGCTATTACTTTATCCTTAAGTTGTTTCCGTTCTCATTAAAGGGTGATGCTAAAACATGGTTTAATTCTCTTGATCCTGGTTGTGTGCGTAGTCCCCAGGATATGATTTATTACTTCTCTGCTAAATATTTCCCCGCTCATAAGAAACAAGCTGCCTTAAGTGAAATATATAATTTTGTGCAAATTGAAGAAGAGAGTCTCCCACAAGCTTGGGGGAGGCTTCTCCAATTACTTAATCCTTTGCCTGATCATCCTCTCAAGAAAAATAAAATACTTGATAACTTCCAGAGACCACCTGGCTAGTTGTGCTGGTTGTGTTTTCAGGGAAAGAACCGTTGATCAAGCTGAATTGCTATTGAATAATATGTTGATTAATGAAAATGATTGGACACTTCCTGAACCAACTCCTAAGCCAACTCCGAAAAAGGGGTATTCTATTTCTTAGTCCTGAAGATATGCAAGAGGCAAAGAAATCTATGAAAGAAAAAGGTATTAAAGCTGAAGATGTTAAGAATTTACCACATATTGAAGAAATACATGGTCTTGATAACACGACACAGGTAGTAAAGGTAAATTCTCTCTATAGATTTGATGAAGGTGATATTCCTTGTTATAAGTCTGCTAGCCAATGCTTAGATGAGTTTGATAGTTTTATTGTTAAACAAGAAAACTTCAATGCTTATGTTGGTAGACAATTGAAACACAATGCTGATATGCTTGAACACTTGAGTGATTATATGTCTAGAGTTAAAGGTGAACTTAAACTTATTAGTAAACATGCTTCTATGGTTACCACTCAAGTAGAACAAGTACCTAAGGCTCAGAATGATTTGCTCAATGAATTAAATAATAAGAAAAATGATAATGCTGTTAGGGTTATGACTAGAGGGGTAAAATGACTCAGGAACCTTTGTATCCTGAGGGCCACCCTAAGAGAATCGAGCAAGATTCTCAGAGAACTAATGTTGATACACCTAGTTCTTCTAAGAAGAAGAAGAAGAAAAATGATAGGACTTTGCATGCTCCTAGTGAACCTGTTGTTGACACACCTGAGAATCCCAATGATATTTCTATTTCTGATGCTGAAACACAATCTGGTAATGAACATGAACCTAGTGATAATGTTAATGATGATGTTCATGTTGATGCTCAACCTAGCAATGATAATGATGTAGAGATTAAACCTGCTGTTGATCTTCATAACCCACAATCAAAGAATCAACGTTATGATAAGAGACTTTGTTGCTAGGAAGCACAGTAAAGAAAGAGAACCATGGGTTCAAAAACCCATGCCTTTTCCTCCTAAACCATCCAAGAAAAAGGATGATGAGGATTTTGAGCGCTTTGCTGAAATGCTTAAAATGAATCCTTATGCTAAATACAAGAAGGATATTGTTACTAATAAAAGAAAGATACCGGAAGCTGAAATTTCCACCATGCTTGCTAATTATACTTTTAAGGGTGGAATACCAAAGAAACTAGGAGATCCCTGAGTGCCAACTATACCATGCTCCATTAAAAGAAACTATGTTAAAACTTCTTTATGTGATCTTGGAGTCGGTGTTAGTGTTATGCATCTCTCTTTGTATCATAGACTTGATTTGAATAAGTTGACACCTACTGAAATATCTTTGCAAATGGCTGATAAATCAACTGTTATACATGTCGATATTTGTGAGGATGTGCCTATTGTGGTTGCAAACGTTACTATTTTAATGGACTTTGTTATTCTTGATATTCCCGAGGACGATAGTATGTCGATTATCCCTCGTAGACCCTTTTTGAATACTATAGGGGCTGTTATTGATTACAACAAAGGCAATGCCACTTTTCATGTTAATGGTAATGAGCATACGGTGCACTTTCCGAGGAAACAACCTCAAGTTCACAGTATCAATTCTATTGGAACAATTTCAACAATCACTATTGGAGGTTTTGAATTTCCTCTTCCTACTGTCAAGAAGAAATATGATATTCTTATTGTTGCGGATGTGCATATCCCCGTTGAGTTAACCTAGTGTTATTCGAAATTTCTCTGGTTTCATGAGATTCAGAATGAGTTTGTTAACAAGACTTGATCAACCTTGTTAGTGGATTCCTTTTGATGAGCATGAGATGGATGAAGTTAGAAAGCACAACCTTCTGTACCCTCTTTTTACTTTCTGTTATTTATATTAAATAAAGCAAAAATAGTATTTTCCGTCTTTTTCTGAATTATCCTTGCAATAAAAAATACCCTGAAAATAAAAGTTCTCCAAATGCCCTGAAAATGAAATATGATTTTTTCCAGAATATTTAAGAATTTTTGGCACTAAGAACACACCAGGGGGACCCACCATGTGGCCACGAGGGTGGAGGGCGCGCCCACGCCCCCTGGGCGCGCCCCTGCCTCATGGACCCCATGTGGGTCCCTCCACTTATCCTTGCACCCACACACTTCGTCTTGCTCCAGACAAAATCATCCACTAGCTCAAACCCGTGTTCTAGCTCATTTTGCTGCCATTTTCGATCTCCTTACTCAAAGCTCCATTCACAAAACTGCTTTGGGGGACTGTTCTTCGGTATGTGACTCCTCCAATGGTCCAATTAGTTTTTGTTCTAGTGCTTTATTTATTGCAATTTTTTGCTGCTTAGGTGACCCTGTTCTTGAGCTTGTATGTCAAATTTATGTGATCAAAAGTAGTTTCAATGCATGATATAGCCTCTAGACACTTGTAAGAGTAGTTGCTATCAATTTTGTTGAGTTTCGTTCACTTTTATTTTGAGTCACTAAAAATTTCAGAAATTTTTCAGAGGAAGAAATATTTTTAGGAAAATGTACCAAGGTGGTTCCTCAAGGAAGCAAGGCCCAAGGCCCGCAATACGCGAGCCGGACAATGAACTACCAAGGGAGGCTCAAGTGCGGCCTTGTGAATGGCCGTCAGAGGACTTCATGCTTCGGGCAGGAATGAAGGAAGAATTTGATGCATATGTGCGTAACGCTGATCTAGAGAGCTTCGAGGCAGATAAGTGCCAGCAATACCTCTACTTAACTGATTCATTTGTGAGAAGGTTTAAATTTACATCCTCGCACAATTCTCACACTGTCCTATTTGATCTTTATGACAAATCTTATACTATGGACTTAGAAGATTTTAATACTGCTTGTAAACTCCCGCAGTGGGGGTAGTGCTAGTGAGCCTCGCAAATCTAAATATAAAGACTTTCTTGCTAGTATAACTGTGGGGGAATCTAGGGAAATCACGCAAGCTACCATAGGGAGCATTCATTTTCCTGCCATACATTATTTTGCTCTCTTCATAGGTAGATGCATTAACGGTAAGGATGTGGCATGTCACATGTGTGTTCCTGATCTTAGTGTTCTCAAGAGTGCTGTATCAGGAGATAGACAATATAACTTGGGGGCCATTGTTGCATGTAGGTTGCATAATAATAGTATTAATGGAGATTTCTTTGGTGGAATTTATGCGACCCGTTTAGCTGATTTTCTTGAGATACCCATATGTGGAGATGATATTGAGTTGCCTCCTGCTTATTTAGATTATAATGCTATGGTTCGTCATCAGTTTGTTGAGAGGAACGATCAGTCCCTCCAGTGCCGACTAATCTTTAACAGACGACGGACCTATCACATCCCTCTCCCTGCTCCTACTTTCTCTGACTTTCAGGCAAAAGGGAGATAAGTTATAACCAGGGAGGAGGCGAACGAGTACTAGAGGAGGGCGGAGGCAGCTCGCCTCCAAGCTGCAGCTCATGAGGTAATTGCCGCTGCATCTCAGTACGACCCCAGCTACAGTTTTGATCCATGGGCATAGACCAACTTAGGCCAAAAGCCTAAGCTTGGGGGAGTACGTATTTCTCACTGACATTACAATTATGTTCACACACTCATGCCAGTTGTCGGTGCTCATACTTTTTCATTGTATCATCCATGCTATTTTATTTTCTTTTTAAGCTTTCTTCTTGTGTGCTTGAAAAACCTTAAGAAAAACCAAAAAATTAGTTGTAGCTTTTAGTTAGTTTACGTTCCATGCCTGTAGTAGTAGTAATTAAAAAGAAAACCCAAAAAGATTTCTCGTTCTTCTTTTGCTTGTTGGGAGCTTTCCTGTGTAAATAGTTTTGTTTCTTTTCTTTTCTTTGGGGGTTGAAAGGAGAAGACCATGATGAAAATGTTGATTGGCTCTTATATGCGTTATTGTTGATCTAACAAAGAGCCCATATTACCTTGTCTTCTCCTGTATATTGAATGCTTGCAGATTCCAGCTTAGTCCAATGCACGTGCACTATTATTATTATCCACACTGTTCGGGCGTGCAAGTGAAAGGCAATAATGACGATATATGATGAACCGATTGAGATGAGAAAAGCTGGTATGAACTCGACCACTCTTGTTTTTGTAAATATGATTAGTTCATCGTTCCTGATTCAGCCTATTATGAATGAAACATGTTTGTAATGACAATTAGAGATTATAGTTGCTCATGCCATGCTTAATTTGCTAGGAGTTTATAATGGTTTACCTTGCGTGCCAACATGCTATTAAAATGGTTGTGATGTGGTATGATAGGGTGGTATTCTCCTTTGAATGATTCGAGTGGCTTGACGTGGCACATGTTCATGCATGTAGTTGAAACAAAATCAACATAGCCTCCACGATATTTATGTTCATGGTGAATTATATCCTACTCATGCTTCCATTCGGTGTTGATTAATTTTAATGCATATTCATGACTGTTGTCGCTCTCTAGCTGGTCGCTTCCCAGTCTCTTTCTAGCCTTCACTTGTACTAAGCAGGAATACTGCTTGTGCATCCAACTCCATAAACCCCAAAGTTATTCCATATCAGTCCACCATACCTTCCTATATACGGTATCTACCTGCCGTTCCAAGTAAATTTGTATGTGCCAAAGTCTAAACCTTCAAATAGACATTCTTTTTTGTATGCTCGAATAGCTCATGTATCAACTAGGGCTGTCTGTATCTTCCATGCTAGGCGGGCTATTCTCAAGAGGAGTGGACTCCGCTCCTCACTCACGAGAAAATGTCTGGTCACCGGGATGCCCAGTCCCATGCACAAATCAAATCAAAATAATTGCAAACAAAACTCCCCCAGGAATGTTATTGTGAATATGGTTAGTTCATAATCTTTGCTGAAAACTTGAATGCTGGCTTTACATATTTGTCAAGGAGTTGGCATCCGATGCAACGTTGGAAAAGTTCCTGTGCGTCTGCTCGGGTCGTCGGCCAATAAAATCCTGCATGGAAGTCCTTGCTAACAAGCGCCCGAGCTGCGTCGTGGTGACCGCCAAGTCCGGCATGGATTTCAGCCAAGAGCTGCCGCCCCTCTTCCTCAGATATACATCATTGTAGGACTCCTGTGGCGCTTTTCTTGTAGAGCTCTCCATCATGAACCTTGTAGGCTTTTGAACGCCGGACAATGCAGCGGGCCTCATTCTGGTCCTCGGGAAGCTCTTTCCTGTTGAGGTAGGCCAGGAAGGGTTCGGTCCATGGGGCAATGACTGCCATGATGAGATGCGTCGATGGTATTATTTCGATGGCTGAGCCCCCAATGATGTCGGTGTTTCCAGGATCTTGGATTATGTTTGATTCTGGACTTGTATTGCTGTTTTCCCCTTGCCACACCACGGATGGCTTAAAGAGCCTTTCCAAGAAAATGTTAGGTGGGACAGGTTCACGCTTACCGCCGATACGAGCAAGAACGTCCGCCACTTGATTACTTTCTCGGGCCACATGATGGAACTCGAGTCCTTCAAACCGGTCTGACATTTTGAGACTGTGTTACAATACGCTGCCATCTTTGGATCTTTAGCATCGAAATCTCTGTTTATTTGAGATATTGCGAGGTTCGAGTCCCCGCGTACCTCTAGGCGTTGTATGCCCATGGAGATACCCATCCGAAGACCATGTAATAAGGCCTCGTATTCGGCTGCATTATTTGTAACGCCCCAGATATAACTTTCCCAATTTGTACTCCAACTCTTGCCGTTTCCGGCGTTAAGTTATATTTATTTCTTGGGTTCGGGTCTTTGTCTCCGTGTGTTGTTTATGTTGTCATGCATCTCATATCATGTCATCATGTGCATTGCATTTGCATACGTGTTCATCTCATGCATTCGAGCATTTTCCCCGTTGTCCGTTTTGCATTCCGGCGCTTCGTTCTCCTCCGGTGGTCATTTCTAGTTTTCTTTCGTGTGTGGGGATTAAACATTTCCGGATTGGACCGAGACTTGCCAAGCGGCCTTGGTTTACCACCGGTAGACCGCCTATCAAGTTTCGTATCATTTGGACTTCGTTTGATACTCCAACGGTTAACCGAGGGACCGAAAAGGCCTCGTGTGTGTTGCAGCCCAACACCCCTCCAATTTGGCCCAAAACCCACCAAACTCTGCTCCATCATCTAGATCGTTCGATCACGATCGCGTGGCCGAAAACCGCACCTCATTTGGACTCTCCTAGCTCCACTTATGCCTATAAATACACCCCCTCCGTTTTCGGATCTCCCCTCTCCCCTTTTATTCTATATATTACATGGGATGTTGTGATGATTGCCTAACTTGCGACATTGCTTTCAATGCGGTCATGTCTCTAAGTCGTGCCTCGACACGTGGGAGCTATAGCCGTATCGAGGGCGTTACAAGTTGGTAATCAGAGCCTTCCCCGACCTTAGGAGCCCCATTGCTTGATCGTTTTTAGAGGCTGAGTTGTGTCTAGAAAAATGTTTTGAGTCATTTAGGAATTATATATCGGAGAGCTTAGGAATTATTTTTTACTTCCCAATCTCCTCATCGCTCTGGTAAGGCATCCTGACGTAGAGTTTTGACTCTTCTCTTCTCAAATTTCACTAAAAAAAATTTAGGATCACGCGAGTATCTTGGAATCGTTCCGATGGCTTATGATGAGAACATTGTCTTGGTGCCTCCTGTCAGGGGTTTAGTGGAAGTGTCCCGGGGAGTTGAGCTCTGAGGTGTTGTCATCATAATTTTATCGTTGCAATTCTGGAATACTTGAGATATGTTCGCCGACATCGAAAATCTCTTTTATGCAGTTCATTGGTGAGATAACCTCGACGCCACCCAGTACTGGGGCGGGAGTTCGAGAGTATCGCCATAACTTGTATAACGGATGCTTTGAGGTAGATGGTTTCCGAAGGTTTCTTGGTTATGTGTTGAAGGATGGATACAGCTGGATGTAGGATTTGCTAGTTTGGGTGAGATATTATGCTTCCCCTGTATCCCCAACACCTGATTGCATAACCGGAAAGTTTCGGGAGTTTCATAGGTGGGAATTCTCGTAGCTCTAGTTCTTCTTCCATGGATATTGGTTTGAGATTGGGGTTTCTTACCGATTATTCGTTCTTGAGTCGTACCTTGTTGATTTATTTATCTACCTTCATTCTACGTGACTTCGCAATTTAGGGATATGTGACCACTTCAAGAGAAATGCATTCGTTCATTTTGTTCGGATGTGAAGACTTTATGTTGCAATTTTCATTCCGTTGGTTTCAGCTTCATTTATTCTGTCTATGTGCTAACGGTGGTCAACCTCTTCAGGATGGCTCCCGCTAAGAGCACCAGTCAGAACCAGAATCAAGATCCGCCACCACCTCCACCTCCTCCGGAGGCATGGCAAGCTGTGATGGCCGCTACCAATGCAAACACACAGTTGATCATGCAAGTCCTCCAAGAGAACAATCATGGCAAGCAAGGGAATCAAGGCAGCAATCAGAATCATTTTGCTACAATGAACCAGTTCCTTGCTAATGGGCCAAAGACGTTCAGCAATTGTGTTGAGGCTTCCAATGCTGACGATTGGCTTGTGGATCTGGGTAAGCATTTTGAATGCAGCAATGTCAGGCCTGAAGATTTCGTCAAGTTGGCTTCCTTCCAACTCAAAGATCAGGCTGCAGAATGGTTCCAGCAGTACAAGGATTCCAGAGGTGGTCGTGTGATCACTTGGGATGATTTCCTCAAGATTTCCGAGCTCATCACATCCCTCAAAGTGTGGTTGAAAGCAAGCGTCAGGAATTCCGCAATTTGAAGCAAGGCTCTTTGTCTGTCTATGACTACAACAAGTTGTTCCAAAAGCTCGCCCGCTTTGCCAAGGAGGACGTACCTGATGAGAAGAGCATGATATATCAGTTCAGGGGTGGTCTCAGAGAAGAAATTCAGCTCGCTCTTGTCCTCTTTGAGCCGTTGAGATACGATGAGTTCTACAACATGGCACTGAAACAAGAGGCTGCTCAGTTGAGGTGTGATGCTTCCAAGAAGCGAGCCAGAGATGCTACTCCTTCTTCCTCTACTCAAGTGGCCAAGCAGCAGAAGTTTTGGCTTCCTCCTCCTCCGTTCCGTCAGCCGTATCAGCAGAAGAGCAAAAGTGGCAGTGGTTCTTCCCACCCCCCCAACCCTGGCTTTCAGAACAAGTCTTCGTCTCAACCTACAAGATCGAGTGCTCCGTACCACCATCCGCTTTCAGAGGTCACGTGCAACAAGTCCCAAGAAAAGGGTCACTATGCCAACAAGTGTACCAACCAGAGGCATCTTCCTCCTCCTCCTCCTGTGAGATCGGCAAGTACAGCTGTGGTCAAGCATAACCCCAAGTACGCCAAGGTCAATATGGTGAATGCAGCTCAGGCAGAGGATTCTTTACATGTCATCATGGGTAACCTTCCTGTTAACGATGTTCCTGCAAAAGTTCTTTTTGACACTGGTGCATCGCATTGTTTTATCTCGAGACCTTTTGCATCTAAGCATGCGTGGTTTTCTCAAGTTATGCATAAGCCATTAGCAGTTGTCTCTCCGGGTAGATGCTTGCTTGCTAACTATGAAGTTCCGGATATTTCTATCATGATGGGTGATTTCAAGTTTCTGGCTTCTCCAATGATCCTTGGTAACTCGGATATTGATCTTATTCTCGGGATGGATTGGCTTTCTAAGCACAAGGCTCAGCTTGATTGTGCAGCCAGCCAGATTCAATTGACTCATTCATCTGAGGATGTAATTGTCTTTGCCGCTCGGGATAATACCATCCGTCTGTTTTCTCTCAATGAGAAGGGTGAACTCGATGCTATCTCGCAAATTCCAGTCGTTTGTGAATATCAAGACGTCTTTCCAGAAGAGCTCCCAGGAATGCCTCCGCACCGGCCAGTTGAATTCGTTATTGATCTTGAGCCTGGCACGGAACCTGTGTGCAAACGTCCTTACAAGCTCGGACCTGAAGAGTTGAAGGAGTTGAAGAAACAACTTGATGAGCAAGAAAGAATGGGTCTCATCTGGCCTAGTTCTTCTCCGTGGGGTTGTGGTGTTCTTTTTGTGAAGAAGAAGGATGGATCGGACCGACTTTGTGTTGATTACCGTCCATTGAACAAGAAGACCATCAAGAACAAATACCCACTTCCCAACATCAATGAGCTGTTCGAACAACTCAAAGGTGCCCAAGTATTCTCCAAGCTTGATCTCCATATGGGTTATCATCAGATTCGAATTCGTGAGCAAGATATTCCCAAGATGGCTTTCAGGACAAGCTTTGGTTCATATGAATACACTGTCATGTCTTTTGGCCTCGTCAACGCTCCTCCGACGTTCTCTCGCATGATGAACTTCATCTTAAACGCCTACACCAATGACTTCATTTTGGTCTATCTCGACGACATTCTGGTTTTCTCGAAGAACAAGGAGGATCATGCCAAACACTTGCATTTGGTTCTCGATAAGCTCAGGGAACATCAGTTCTACGCCAAGTTCTCCAAGTGTGAATTCTGGCTCGATGAGGTTCTTTATCTTGGTCATATCATCTCTGCCAAGGGCATTGCCGTGAATCCTGAGAAGGTGTCTGCAATCGTGAATTGGGAACCTCCTCAGAACGTCAAGCAACTCCGCAGTTTTCTCGGTCTCGCAAGCTATTGCCGAAGATTCGTTGAAAACTTTTCTAAGATCGCTAAGCCTCTCTCTAATCTTCTTTAGAAGCACGTCAAGTACGTTTGGTCTCCGGAGTGTGGTATTGCTTTCAACACTTTGAAAGAGAAGTTGATCACTACTCCAGTTTTGACTCCGCCTGATGAATCCAAACCGTACGAGGTCTTTTGTGATGCCTCTCTCCAAGGTCTTGGTGCAGTTTTGATGCAAGAGAAGAAAGTTGTTGCTTATACCTCTCGCCAGTTGAAGCCTAATGAGAAGAACTACCCCACTCATGATCTCGAGTTGGTGGCAGTTGTGCATGCTCTGTTGACTTGGAGACATCTTCTATTGGGAAGAAAAGTGGACATTTTCACTGATCACAAGAGTCTCAAGTACATCTTCACTCAGCCTAATCTCAACCTCAGGCAAACTCGATGGGTCGAAATGATTCAAGAGTATAATCCGAGTATCGAGTATACTCCAGGCAAGGCCAATGTGATTGCTGACGCTTTGAGCAGGAAGGCGTATTGCAACAGTCTGATTCTTAAGCCTTATCAACCCGAGCTTTGTGAAGCTTTCCACAAACTCAATCTGCAAGTTGTTCCTCAAGGTTTCCTCGCCAACCTTCAAGTCTCTCCTACTAGGGCTGGACCAAAAGCTCGTAACTCGTGAGCTTAATGAGCGCTCGATAGTTCGGCTCATTAAGCTCGTAGCTCGCTTCTTAATGAACAGAGCCAATCATTGATTTCAGCTCGTTAAGCTTAACGAGCTTAACGAGTGAGCTAACGAGTTTCACGAGTAGCTCGTTAAGCTCGTTAGTAACAACACAACACATATTTTCATTTTACGTGACAAACTTTTATAGCACCTCAGCCCATCTATTCAATCTAATCGACCTATGAGACAACAAACTACTGCATTTCTTTTTATAGTCATCATATTTTGTCTTGAAAACCACACCTACACATTCATCCTGTATATCGTAAAACATTATAATCTGTTAACAAGCGCTCACGAGCTTAACGAGCTTCAAACGAGCCGAGCCAAGCAGGGTTTTCTGCTCGTTAATCTTAACGAGCTTAACGAGCCGAGCCTTAACGAGAACGAGCTTAACGAGTACAAGCTTAACGAGCCGAGCTGCTCGTTAGTCCAACCCTATCTCCTACCTTGGAAGACCAGATTCGCCAAGCCCAGCTTCTTGGTGCTATGGTGAAAAAGGTGAAGATTGGGATTGCTAAAGGTCAGTCCAAGTACAAGTGCTACCGCCTTGATGACAAGGACACTCTCTTCTTCGAGGATCGAATTGTTGTACCCAAAGGTGAACTTCGTAAAGTGACCATGAACGAGGCTCACAATTCTCTCCTCTCCATCCACCCTGGGAGTACGAAGATATATCAGGACCTCAAGCAAGCTTATTGGTGGACTCGAATGAAGCGCGAAATCGCTCAATTCGTGAATGAATGTGATGTCTGCAGAAGAGTGAAGGCAGAACACCAAAGGCCAGCAGGTCTCCTCCAACATCTTGCCATTCCAAAATGGAAGTTTGACCACATTGAAATGGACTTCGTGACTAGGTTTCCAAAGTCCAAGCGTGGCAATGATGCTATATTCGTTGTCATCGACAAGCTCACCAAAGTGGCTCACTTTCTGCCTATCAAAGAGTCGATCACTGCAGCTCAATTGGCGGAACTCTATACCTCTCGAATTGTCTCTCTGCACGGTATTCCTCAAGTGATATCTTCAGACCGTGGCAGCATCTTTACCTCCAAGTTTTGGGATTCTTTTCAGAAGGCCATGGGCACCAACATCCGCTTCAGCACTGCTTTCCATCCTCAAACAAGCGGTCAAGTCGAGCGTGTCAACCAGATTCTTGAAGATATGCTCAGGGCTTGTGTGATTTCCTTCGGCATGAAGTGGGAGGATTGTCTTCCTTATGCTGAATTCTCATACAACAACAGTTTTCAAGCAAGTTCGGGCAAGGCCCCATTTGAAATTCTGTATGGCAGGAAGTGTCGTACCCCTCTCAACTGGTCTGAAACCGGTGAACGTCAGCTGCTGGGTAATGACTTAATCACAGAGGCAGAAGAAATGTGCAAAGTCATTCGTGATAACCTCAAAGTAGCCCAATCCCGCCAGAAGAGCTACTATGATAGTAAGCACCATGATTTGGCTTTCGAGATCAGAGATCATGTTTACCTCCGCGTCTCTCCTATGAAAGGGACTCGTCGCTTCGGTATCAAAGGGAAGCTTGCCCCTAGATACATGGGACCTTTCAAGATTGTCAACAAGAGAGGAGACCTCGCCTATCAACTCGAGCTCCCTTCAAACTTTGCAAATGTTCATGATGTGTTCCATGTCTCTCAGCTTCGAAAGTGCTTCAAGACTCCTGACCGCACAGTCAACTTCGAGGACATTGAGCTCCAAGAAGATCTCTCTTATCGTGAGCACCCAGTTGCTATTCTTGAAGAGACTGAACGCAAGACTCGCAACAAGTCAATCAAATTTCTCAAAGTCAAGTGGTCACACTATTCCGACCATGAAGCTACCTGGGAACACGAGGATCACCCCCGTTCTGAGTACCCGGCGTTCTTTCAGTCCTAGATCTCGGGACGAGATCCTTTCGTAGTGGTGGAGTGTTGTAACGCCCCAGATATAACTTTCCCAATTTGTACTCCAACTCTTGCCGTTTCCGGCGTTAAGTTATATTTATTTCTCGGGTTCGGGTCTTTGTCTCCGTGTGTTGTTTTCGTTGTCATGCATCTCATATCATGTCATCATGTGCATTGCATTTGCATACGTGTTCATCTCATGCATTAGAGCATTTTCCCCGTTGTCCGTTTTGCATTCCGGCGCTTCGTTCTCCTCCGGTGGTCATTTCTAGTTTTCTTTCGTGTGTGGGGATTAAACATTTCCCGATTGGACCGAGACTTGCCAAGCGGCCTTGGTTTACCACCGGTAGACTACCTGTCAAGTTTCGTATCATTTGGACTTCATTTGATACTCCAACGGTTAACCGAGGGACTGAAAAGGCCTCGTGTGTGTTGCAGCCCAACACCACTCCAATTTGGCCCAAAACCCACCAAACTCTGCTCCATCATCTAGATCGTTCGATCACGATCGCGTGGCCGAAAACCGCACCTCATTTGGACTCTCCTAGCTCCACTTATGCCTATAAATACACCCCCTCCGTTTTCGGATCTCCCCTCTCCCCTTTTATTCTATATATTACATGGGATGTTGTGATGATTGCCTAACTTGCGACATTGCTTTCAATGCGGTTATGTCTCTAAGTCGTGCCTCGACACGTGGGAGCTATAGCCACATCAAGGGTGTTACATTATTGGAGTATGTGTATAGTATTTGGAGAACGTATTGGACGATGTCTCCTGTAGGGGACGTTAAGACGACCCCTGCTCCTAATCCTGCCAGCATTTTGGAGCCGTCGAAGTACATGACCCAATTGGAGTATGTGTCGTACTCTTTAGGGAGTTCGGCCTCTGTCCATTCGGCGATGAAGTCGGCCAGTACTTGGGACTTGATGGCTCGACGTGGTTTATATGTAATGTCGAATGGGAGGAGTTCGATGACCCATTTGGCAATACGTCCTGTAGCATCGCGGTTGTTTATGATGTCATTGAGGGGTACTTCAGAGGCCATCGTGATCGAACACTCCTGGAAGTAGTGACGAAGCTTTCGGGATGGCATGAAGACTGCATATGCTATTTTTTGATAATGAGGATGCTGGGATTTGCATGGTGTAAGGACAGTGGATACGTAGTATACTGGCTTCTGAAGTGGGAATTTATGTTTGTCCTGTTCTCATTTGATGACGAGTACGGCGTTCACTACCTGATGTGTTGCCGATATGTATAATAACATCGGTTCGCCGGTGTTTGGTGCGGCCAGTATTGGATTGCTCGCAAGAAGGGTTTTATTTCCTCCAATCCGGCTGTTGCCGCGTCCGTCCACTCGAAGTGGTCGGTTCGCTGTAGAAGGCGATAGAGTGGCAGTGCCTTTTCTCCCAATCTACAGATAAAGCGGCTTAGAGCTGCTACGCCACCTGCAAGCTTTTGAACTTGCTTAAGATCTGTTGGCCTAGCGAGTTGTGACAGAGCTCGGATTTTGGCTGGGTTTGCTTCGATTCCTCTATTGAAGACAATGAAGCCCAGTAGTTTTTCAGCGGGGACGCCGAAGACACACTTTTCCAGGAATGTCATATGCTCGGAGGTTGTCGAATGTAAGACGTAAGTCGTATATTAGTGTCTCGACGTGCCTGGTTTTGACGACGACGTCATCGACGTAAGCTTCTACTGTTTTGCCGATCTGTTTCTCCAGGCATGTTTGAATCATGTGTTGGTACATGGCGCCTGTGTTCTTGAGCCCAAAGGGCATGGTGTTGAATCAGAATGGGTCGTATGGGGTGATAAATGTTGTTGCGGCTTGATCGGACTCCTTCATTTTGATTTGACGGTATCCGGAATATGCATCGAGGAAACACAATGAGTCATGTCCTGCAGCGGCATCGATGATTTGATCAATGCGGGGGAGGGGGGAAGGGATCCTTAGGGCAAGCCTTATTGAGGTCTTTGAAATCGACGCATAGGCGCCAGGATTTGTCCTTCTTTGGTACCATCACAGGTTTGCCAACCAGTCCGGGTGTTTGATTTCTCTAATGAATCCGGCCTCGATGAGTTTGGCCAGCTCTTCCCCCATTGCTTGTCGCTTAGGTTCGGAAAAGCGCCGCAGTGATTGCTTAACCGGTTTGAACCCCTTTAATATATTGAGGCTATGTTCGGCCAGCTCGCGTGGGATCCCTGGCATATCTGAAGGGTGCCAGGCGAATATGTCCCAGTTTTCACACAGGAATTCTCGTAGTGCGGTGTCAACTGTTGGGTTCAGTTGAGCTCTGATAGATGTTGTCTTCTTGGGGTCCGTTGGGTGGACCTGGAATTTCACTATTTCCTCTGCTGGTTTAAATGATGTGGATTTAGGGCGTTTGTCGAGGATTACGTCATCCCTGTCCACCGTGGAGCGTAGTGCAGTTAATTCATCAGCTGCGAGGGCTTTAGATAGCTCCTCCGGGGCCAGGGATGCGATTTTGTTTTCGGCACGGAGTGCTGTGTCCGGATCACTGACGAGAGTGATTATACCATTTGGTCCGGGCATCTTGAGCTTCATATACCCGTAATGGGGTATGGCCTGAAAGCGTGTAAAAGCATCCCGCCCCAACAGGGCGTGATATCCGTTCGTGAAAGGGGCCACTTGGAAAGTTATTTCTTCGGACCGGTAGTTCTCCGGTGTGCCGAATACTATGTCAAGTGTGATTTTGCCCACGCACCGCGCCTCCCGACTAGGAATAATTCCTCGGAAGGTTGTGTTGCTTTGCATGATGCGACTCCTGTCTATTTCCATTTTATGGAGTGTGTCCTCATAAATGAGGTTTAGTCCGCTGCCGCCGTCCATGAGGACCTTGGTAAGTCGAAACCCGTCCACGATGGCACCGAGGACTAACATAGCTGGCGCTCGCACTGTTCTGTACTTTGGGTTGTCGCCGACGTTGAATCTTATAGTTGTGTCGTTCCAGGGGTTTATCGTAGCAATTTGGCAGACTTCGGTGGGCTCGCGAAGCGGCCTTTTGCGCTTGTTATTTGAAGCGAATGTCTCAAAGACCATCAATACTCTTGAGTAATCGTCCACTGGGGGATACCATTCTGAGTCGTCCTTGATAAGGATATCCTTGCCGCTTTTGACTACCTATCGTAGTATCCAACATGCTCTAAGGCTGTGGGTTGCCACGGTATTTGGTGTTGTATGTATTTTACATGGGCCATCGAGCCACCCGGTCAGAACGGTGTCGTGCCACATAGCGGTTTTGTCTTTCTTGACTGTTGGACTGGGCGTGCCACGAGGGTGCGCCCTTTTCACCTGTAGGGGGAGTTGAGTTGAGACTGGCAGTTCCCAGCGAGCTGCCTGAGTTTTCCAGGTGCTCTCCATCGCACTGTATTTTTGTACGATGGTTGCTAAGTCAGTGAATTTCCTTATGCGGCGGTGATTGATGGCGTTGAGGATTCCTTCGTCCGCACAATTGTTGCAGAACGCTGATATTGTGTCTTCGTCACGGCAATCTTTTACCTTGTCCTTTTCAAGGAGGAATCTGGCCCAGAAGTGGTGGACTTTTTCCTGAGACTACTGTTTTATGCTCACGAGAGTGTCTAAATCCGGGTGGGTGGGTGGAATTACCGAACCCCGACTCGACCGATTATCCGGAGTCTGGTGATCTTCTGGGCTTAACAGTCCGGGTTCCGGAATACCTTCTGATTGTTTAGGACTGTCGGCCGATGCTATGTTCGGAAGGCTGGACGCATCCTTTCGCGGGTGGGTATCCGGCTTTTCCTGGTCGGCGACCTGGACACAGTCCATCTTCAGTATAGGAGAAAACTCGTCGTCCTGATCCACGACTACCGCAATCTGGTGGGTGATCGGTAGGATCTCGATTTCTCCTTGATCGGATTTAAGCCCGATCCGGTCGTAGTCTGTGGCTATTCCCAAAGCGGCGATGCGATCTACGAGTTCGTTCAAAGACGAAAGCTCTGCCGGATCCATCTGCTTGGAGTGCTCGGAGTTGATGCGAAGGGGGTTTTTGATGGCCCGAGAGGTCATCGTCGGCTCAACGGCCGAACGGGCGATCACAGTAAAGCCGCCCAACCGGAGGGTTTGGCCCGGGACCAGAGCTCCTCCAGAGGTGATGTTTTCTTTAAGGACAAGGCGAGCCATCGAGCCTTTTGTCGACGGCACAGTGGAACTCTCAATGAAAGCACCAATGTCAGTGTCAAAACCGGCGGATCTCGGGTAGGGGGTCCCAAACTGTGCGTCTAGGATCGATGGTAACAGGAGACAGGGAACACAATGTTTACCCAGGTTCGGGTCCTCTTTATGGAGGTAATACCCTACGTCATGCTTGATTGATATTGATGAATATGTGTGTTACAAGAGTTGATCTACCACGAGATCGTGATGGCTAAACCCTAAAAGCCTAGCCTATGTGACTATGGTAATGAATGTGGCCTTTCCAGACTATCCCCTTTGGTTTATATAGACACCAAGGGGATCTAGAGTTTACATAGAGTCGGTTACATAAGAAGGAATCTTCATAGTCGGTCGCCAAGCTTGCCTTCCATGCCAAGGACAGTCCAATCCGGACTCAGGTATAGTCTCAGGCCTTCATGTCTTCACAGCCCATCAGTCTGGCCCACTAGATAACAGGCTTGACGCCAGAGGACCCCTTAGTCCAGGACTCCCTCAAGGAGATCGCCTACTTCGTGAAGATCTAGCCTAGTGAGGAAAGTCCTTCATGGGCGATGGCCATGGTGGGATAGACAAGGTTGCTTCTCCGTGGACCCTTCGTGGGTGGAGCCCTCCGTGGACTCGCGCAACCGTTACCCTTTGTGGGTTGAAGTCCCCATCAACGTGGATGTATGATAGCACCATCTATTGGAACCACGCCAAAAATCTCCGTGTCTACATTGCATTTTCTCCCTCCAAACTCCTCCCTTTACCTTCATGTGCAATGTTTTACATTCCGCTGCTATACTCTTAGACTTGCATGTGTAGGTTGATTGCTTGACTTGTGCTAAGTTGTTAAAATCTGCCAAGACTTAAAATTGGGAAAAGGCTAGATTTTTATTTGGTCAAGTAGTCTAATCACCCCCCCCCCTCTAGACATACTTTCGATCCTACACTCACAATGGTGGCTAAACTAGATTTCAATTGCGCACGTGTGGAAGCAATGGAGAGAAGCGTCGGTGGAACGATGTCGGACGCCGGTATTTAATCAGGGGAGTGCTTGGAGTGGACCGTCGGTGGCGGGAGATTGTTTTCGCGACACCTAGAATTGGCGGGACTTCGTGGTGGCGGGAAAGGCGGCGGTGGTGGCAATGGGGCACCGCCGCGTGGCTCTGCCCCTCTTGATGGCACATGGAAGGCATACACGCGGCAGCGGAGCAGAGAGAGCTGTAACTTTTAAAAAAGACCCCTTCACTACAATAAAAACACTTCCGTGATGATACATGTTTGTCATAGTAAGTCATGTTTTCCGTCATGCTTGTACATCCACGAGGATTTTATGACAAAATGAAGATAGTGATATCTGTGTTGTCATAGAAGTGTTCCATGACAATACTCAAATTATCATCACGAGTGTCCACTTCCATGACGATGATGGCACCTCATGGATGTGTTTTCGTCAAGGGTAACCGACACGTGGCATCCATCGTAACGGGTCGCCATTAAGCTATCGGGTTACAGTTTGGATCCGATGACCCACTAACATACCAGACCAATGGGGATTTTCCACATATAAAATTCCCATTGTCTAGAGGAACCATGTGTGGGCTCAGCGTTGGGGCAGATGTCATCCATTCAATGGACGGGAGGCGTATATGATACATCAACATGTGGCATGGCCCAACAGTGGCCCATTTAGGTTAAAAAGGTCGGCCCAGTCAAAATTAGCACACCGACCCATTTAGGGCCTACTTGTGGCTGGCCCATTTAGGGCCACGACCCATATGAGTTGTACCAATTCGGTCCATCAACGACCCTTTAACTATTTGACACCATTGCATCCCATCGTGAGTTCAAGCCCATTAACCTAAATGCAAACTGGTGTTTCTTGTGTTATTAGCATTCCATCTTATGAATACAGTATGGTGGCAATGATCATTTACATTCATGTCAGGATGGATGATCTACACAAGCATAGTCACCATGTTTGTTACTCTCTGTTACCAGGTTAATTTCAGTTTATAAACAATGGAAATAACTGATATAGATGGTGCTTAGTGGCCATGCTCGCCGCCATAGCCACCTCCACTGCCATAGCCATAGCCTCTGCCGCTTCCATGCCCAAACCACCGCTGCCACCGCCGCCACCTCCCCCTCCACCGCTACCAACTCCATCGTCACCATTCTTGCCACCTCCTAGCCCATAGCCTTCTCCATACCCAGACCCATAGCCACTGCCACTGTCGTAGCCGGATCCACCACCGCCTCCTCCTCCACTACCTCTCCCACCACCTTGACCACCAGAACCATAACCGTAACCAGAGCCATAACCACTTCCGTAACCGGAGCCGTACCCTGAGCCCATGTCACCGCTAGCTCCACCACCACTATTGCTGCCGCCATGTCCATAACGGCCCCTTAGCCTGAACCGCGTCCATAACCGTGGCCGGCGCTTCCACCATCTTGTCCTCCGCCTCCACCACCACCGTAGCCGCCTCCACCAGCTCCAATGCCAGTTACAGCGACCGGGGTTCTTGCGGCGGTAATGAGGTGGATGTCGGAGTGCAAGATCGGGAGAGCAATGAGAGCTAGAGCCTGCTTGCTGGTGGTGGCCATCGTGACTATGTTTTGGTGTTGTGATCGGCTTGAGATCGATGTCGATACAATTTATAGGTGAGGCAACGGGTGGTCACGCCCATTTGCATTTGACACGATTGATATGTGAGATCATTGGTGCATATCATCTGACCTAATTAACGCCATAGCTAAGCTCCTGTTCACAACAAAAAAGAGCCACTATATAAGCCAATAGTAGAACAAATGTATGGATGAGGTTGGGTAACAGATGTATGTGTAGTGTAGTGTAGTATAGTGGGGTGTTTGGTCGTCTCAATATAAAACCCAACCACATCCATGCATAACAGAGCACTCACTATTGACTAGTTTTGTCAATGATGCTTTTTGACAAAATACACACATTGCTTTCGCTTCCAACCATCTCAAATCATACACATGCACAACAATATAGCAAGCAGAAAATATTTACTTGGATATTTTTGTTACATTTTTTCTTGCTGGGGAGAAGAAAGGAAAGACGAACTATTGGTTGGGTGAGTTCTTCAGGAAGACAGTGCAGATGAACTTCAGGAAGCGCTCCAAGTAGAACCAGGGCTCGACGACCGATATCGACAAGGGGTTATACTTGATGGACTTGCAGGCATGCTCGGTGTTCTTCCTCATGTTGTACTCCTGCAGGATATCGATGATCCCTATGTAGAGCACCACATCATACACCCGACGAAGTGATTTTCTGCCATCTTCTTGTTTCTCTTCTTTCTCTGCTCTGGCTAGCATGTCAACCCCAGATGGATCTAAAGCCTATCCAATTTGACAAAAAATTCAGTCATGTCAAATCATACATTAGCATTGTAAGAACATGCAAATTGACCAACAATAACAGAATTTGATTGATCAACCTTGCTGTGCCTAGAAGCAGGAGATCCACTTCCTCGAAACAAGCAGACGGCGACCATAGGCTGCTCCCTCTTATGTGAGGGGCAACTGTGACTTTACCATGTTGGTTGCTACCTTGCTGCACCAAAACCAGCCCTTCTAGGTAGTTATAGGCGGAATCATCCTTCATGGCATATACATTACCGTTGTTACCAAGCAAAAAGTTGGCAGTGCAAATGGGTTAATTGGACAACTTACTCAGAATGAAGATATAGTTGCATGCTTTAACTTGTTCCGTAAGAATAGTTAGTTTATTATCTTGCAAAATGCTTGCATGACATGATCCTCCTCTTAGTAGGCTTTGACGAGCCCGGTAATGGAAACCAAGAAGCAAACCGTAAACCATTATATCCCGATTCTTTAGAAATTCGCTGTCGATCTCAATTTGCCTACACATAATAAGAATATAACATGGGTGTTATACAGAAAACTGTTCATGAGGATAAGCTGCTTTTCAGGGGGAACATGCTTACTTAAGCAAAGCATCTTGCCAATAAGGCTCAAGATAAAATGAATAATTCAGATCCAAGTCTTTCAGTGTCGTGTTCTCGTCGATTTTAACTTTGTCAGTAGAACGGCCTAAGGATGAACCTTTCAAGTCAAATCTTCGATGAATTCTAAGTTCTGTGCAGAACATGTTGCCCATGACTACAAACCTAAACTGTAGATGCAAACAATAATCAAAATCAACAGTTATATCAACTGGAGTAGAATATAATTAAGAGATATGAAAACTAAAATCCTTTTAGTACAGAAGCTTTGCACAATATCTATAACTTTGACCATCAACTGCAGCTGTGACAGATTAGCAGAAAGTGTCGATAAAAATATTATCAGAATACTTTCCTTGAAAAATCCAATAGTATTGTTTTGACATGATCAATCTACAGAGTTTTGGATCTATTACTAGTCGAAGTAAAAAAGGTTTCACACTGTTTTCATATTTTTGAAATGAGAGAGTAGTAAGGAAACACAAACAACATTTGTACTGTCATTACCTTTTGATCGCTGGAAGGTTTCACTCAATGGAGGCCAAAGAATTTAGTCACGGGTGTGTTGTCATAAGTATGGAAATGGTGATAATAGTCTTGAAGCATACGCAAAAGAACCTACATGAAAATATCATGTCAGGAAAAACAAGTTGCACATATAAAGAACTAAAGGATAGGTATGATTCAGTATGAATTAATAAGTGAACTGGGAAACTAGTTCAGAAATATAATTTCCCGTAGGAGAACAAGTCGAACATCATAAAAGTCATATTAAGCTAAAAGACGAGGAGGTAGATCCAAGACAAATTCCAAACCTAGTTGCCGAGCCTGTCAACAATAACATGAGTGAAGATTTGACAAAGCCGTTCTCTACGGTGGAAATTAGTGATGCGTTGTCCCAGATTGGCCCTCTTAAATCCCCAGGCCCCGATGGCTTCCCGACACGGTTTTTCCAGAGGAACTGGGATGTCATGAAAGGGGATGTTATGAAGGAAGTTATGGAGTTCTTTGAGAAGGGTGTCATCCGGGAAGGAATTAACGATACTGTGATAGTTCTCATTCACAAAGGAAATGGCCCGCAGTCCCTAAAGGATTATAGACCGATTAGCCTGTACAACGTCATCTACGAAGTGATCTCCAAGTGCCTAGTGAACCGGCTACGACCCATGTTGGATGAGATCATTTTAGAAACACAGAGTGCTTTTATCCCTGGTGGAATGATCACGGACAATGCTATCATTGCGTTCAAATGTATCCACAAGATTCAACATTGCAAGAATGCAAATGGTAACTATTGTGCGTACAAATTAGACCTTGCAAAGGCCTATGATAGAGTTGATTGAAGATTCCTGGAAGAGGTGTTGTGAAAAGTTGGGTTCTGTGATAAGTGGACTAGTTGGGTAATGCAGTGTGTCAGGTCAGTAAGGTACTCAGTCAAGTGTAACGAAGAATTGCTAGTACCTTTCGACCCATCCCACGGTTTCGCAAGGGGGCCCCCTCAACCCATACCTTTTCCTATTCATAGCGGACGGGCTCGTCCATCTCTTGAGAAGGAAATGATAGAGAACAAGCATACACCCATCAAAATTGCAAGAAACGACCCCATTATCTCAAATTTGTTGTTTGCTGATGATAGTTTGATCTTCTTCAAGGTTGTCTCGTAGCAAGCGGAAACCATAAAAAGGGTTTTACTCAATTTCCAGAAGTGTACAAGCCAGCTACTAAGTGCTAGTAAATGTTCGGTCCTTTTCAGTGAAGTGTGCCCAGTGGAAACAAGAGAACAAATCAAATCCTTTCTTGGGGTGACGACGGACACGGTTGGGAGTAAGTACCTGGGTTTGCCTACCCCGGAGGGATGGATGAAAGATGACCAATTCCAACCAATCATGGACAGATTCCGGAAAAGATGCAGTGACTGCTCGAAAAAATCCATGTCGTATGCTGCTAAGGAGGTTCATATAAAATAAGTGGTGCAAGCCCTTCCAACTTTTGTGATGAGTGTTTTATGCTCTCTAAGGTTTTTTGTGAGAAGTACGAACGAATGATCAGAGACTTCTGGTGGGGAGATGAGGATGGCCACTAGAAGGTGCATTGGATGGCATGGGAACAAATGATTAGACCAAAAAGAGCAGGAGGTATTAGCTTTGGAGATATGCACCTTTTCAACCAAGCGCTCCTGACCAAACAAGGATGGATACTAATCCAAAAGCCGGATAGTCTTTGTGCGATGGTCCTAAAGTCTAAATATTTCCCTAATAGAAATCTCTTGGGCATGGTGTTTGCTTCGGATGCATCCCCTGTTTGGAGAGCCATTGAGTTCGGACTAGAGCTATTAAAGAAGGGCATAATTTGGGGAGTTGGAGACGGGAAAACATGTAAATACAAAGAGATCAGTGGATCCCAAGAAGAGAGGGCCTGAAGACAGTCTCTTTTATCCGGAGGTCACATATTCGATGGGTTAACCAGCTTATGCATCCGGACAGAAGAGAGTAGAATGAGGCTTTAATTAGAGAACTTTTCTACTCATTCGATGCTGATGAAATTTGCAAACTAAACATTCCGGAGTGGGAAGTGAATTGCATGGCACTATGAGAAGAACGGAGAATTTCCGATGAGGAGCGCCTATAAACTTGTTTCGACAAACCTCCCCCAAATAGCCCAAAACCCATCAAGTTCTTCGAGAGAACCAAACGACCGAAACACCCGGGACCTCATTTGGAAGGTGAAAGTCCCTGAAAAAGTGTGCATCTTTGGCTGGAGGATGGCTATTAAAACCCTAGTCACAAAGGAAAACAAGTTGAGAAGAACAATTGAATTGGATGCCACTTGTAGTATATGTGGAAATGGGAAGGAAGATGAGCACCATGCGGTTGTCATGTGCACAAAAAGTAAGGCTCTCAGATCAGCCATGAGCAAGTTTTGGTACACCGGAGATGACTGATAGGAAACCCTGCTGGACACAAAAAGCGAGGATGGGCTCACCAAAATCATGTTAACCCTCTGGCGGAGGTGGCATTTCATGCCTTGTACAATGCTAGGTGATTGAAAAAATAAACCGATTTTTCTGAAGCACCGGTACCTATTTTTACAGGAAAGATGCCTAATTAAGTATCTATCATGTACAAATAAGCACCGGTGCTTAAAAAAAGTCTGATTTATTTCTCTAAGCACCTTCCCTAAGCATCTTGCATTGTACAAAGCCTCAGAGAAGATTTCCTGCGGTATAATGGGAGAGAAACAATTGGAAGTTGAGTGCAATTCTTGAAGAGATAGGAGGAAGAGCTAATAAATGCAGGGGAACCTCGGGATGGGACTGGAGAGAAGGACAGGGAAATAGCAGTGGGAGCCTGCGTCCAGAATTCTGAAAACAAGGTCGATCAGTGGATGCCGCCATTACGAGGTACAGTCAAAATCAACACTGACGCTGCCTTTTTGGCTAAGACTGGAGAAGGTGCTGCGGGTGCTGTCGGACGGGATTACCGAGGCTTTGTCTTACAAGCTGTCTGCAAAAAACTGGCACAATGCCAAAGTGCGGAGGGAGCAGAGGCCCGAGCTGCCCTTGTTGGCCTTCAAGCAATGGCAGAAGTGTTTAATGGCCATGTGGTACTTGAGTTGGACAATCAAGCCATTCCCAACGAACTGACGTCCTTCGGCCCGACGCGGTCTCCTCATTATGGCCTAATCATGGATATGAAGAAACCCATGGCTGGATTTGAAGCATGCAGCATTCGGTATGTGGAACGACAGTGCAATTCGGTGGCACACGGCCTCGCAGCACTTACAAGGAGCTCAGGCGAGCAAGTGGTGATCGCAAATGTTCCGACTAGTCTTTGGCCGTTGATGCTCTCTGAGTGTACTATCCTTTGTTTCTGAGTAGTTTTACTGCTCTAGATCTCAAAAAACAAAAATCACCAATAGGAAGTGGCGGAGCCAGAACTTTTGTTGAGTCTGGGAAAGCTCAAGCCTAAGTATCTAATCTCGAAATCAAAATCGAATGTTCAAATACATACAACATACAATATAAAATAGTCCCAAACTTCCGAAGCACAAATCCACATTAATAACAAAGTGAAAAACAAAGTCATACAAATGTAATTTTGAAGTGAACTACTCCCTCCATTCCTAATTATTTGTTTTTTTAGATATTTCGACTGGATTACCACATACGGATGTATATAGGCATATTTTAGAGTGTAGATTCACTCATTTTGCTCTGTATGTAGTCATCTGTTGAAATCTTTAGAAAGACAAATATTTAGGAACGAAGGGGGTAATATTTAATATATTGATATTCAGTTTCAAAATAAATATGAGACTTGACAATAAAAGTTATAGAATCAGGTCATCCACGGAATCAAACTCGCTTTGTTTCAAGCAAAAGTATAGCTATCCAAATTATCATCCAAATGTCCTAATACAATACAAATGATAAAAAACGGATTTGCAATTCACATAAACTGAGTGTTGTGCTTTGTGAACAGCTTGCAAAAATCAAAATAGGAGTAGTATGGAACATACGAATAGTGTGCTAAAGAAAATCATGAATAATGTCGTTTCTGATACTTGATTGCGATAAAAGTTCAATTAGCATTCTTATCATCAACTGACTTGAATAATTTCAACCGGCCTGGCATCAAAGTTTAAGCCCCAAGTCTATCTATCCCTAGATCTGAATGGCCACACCAGTTAGCAATCTTACCTAATCTCGTTAGGAAGGAAGGAACAAGTAGGCGAGGATGCAAAGACGTTCCTGCCTATCCGGGGATGGATCCGCTCATGCCGCCACCGGCCACGCGCCCAGGGGAAGGCCAGCCTCCGCTGGCCGCTGCTAGCCTATTTCCGTGCAATACGTAGCCGAACAGGAAACAGGGGCGCCCCTATGTTTCGCTTTAAGCGAGCATAGGGGCAAGCCTCGGATTGGGGGGAGCCCAGATGGGCCGGCCCATCCGCGGGGGAGGCCGCGGCCTTTTGTTTTCCTTTTTTCTCTTCTTGTTTTTTCTTTATTTTTGTACTATTATTTACACTTAAAAATATTTTACAGACACACACACAAATATACATATATATATATATAGTAGAAAAGTATTTGAAAAATATTAAATAAGTATTATAAATTTTGAACAAGTATTATAATTTTTTAATAAGTATTAAAAATGCTGAGAAAGTATCTGACAAATGTTGAATAAGTATCAAAATTTGTTGAACAATTATTTTAAAAAATGTTCAACAAATATTTGAAAATGTTGAACAAGTATTTCATAATGTTAAATAAGTATTAAAAACTGTTGAATGGGTATTTAAAAAATGTTGAACGGGTATTTGAAAATGTTTAATAAGTATTCAAAATATTGAACAAGTATTAAAAAATGATGAACGGGTATTTGAAAAATGTTGAATAAGTATTAAAATGTTGAACACGTATTTAAAAAATGGTGAAACAATGTTGAACATGTGTATGAAAAAAATTGTTCACTTACTAAAAATGTTTTTGACACATACGAAAATGTAAGGTGAAAACAAAAGCAAATATAAGAAAAAACGAAAGAAAAAAATGGAGAAGAAAAATAGAAAACCAAACAAAAATGGAGAAGAAACAAAAGGCAAAAAGCAAAGACAAAAAAAATGCAATGAAGAATAAAAAAATGGAGAAGAAAAAACTAAAAGAAACAAAAAAGGAAAACAGAAGAAGAAAAACGGCTTGAAAAAGCATCAAGTGGGACGCACCATACAAAGTTACAACATGAGGGTCCTGGGCGGAGTGGATAGCAGCACCGATTGAACTGCCAGTAGACTAGGGATCCCCAATGCAGGTGGAGGAAAACCTTCACAGCCTGTTTGGTAAACACTTGGGCAAGGGCATGGGAGTTTGCAAAGGGTGTTTATAAAAGGATTAGATATGGGAAGTAGATTTTTACTCCCATTCCCTTGTTTGGTATATGATGGGAATTGGTGTGGGATAAAACTCTTCTCACGAATTAACAGGGTACCCCTGGGAAGAAATCGGTGGGAATTGGCTTCCCTAATTTCCAGTCCCCTTCGCACTTAAACTCACATTCCCTCTAATCAAACAGTGAATTTTTAATCTCCTTACCCCTCAACTCTCATTCTCCATCTCTAATTCCCCTGAACCAATCAGGCTGTCAGCGAAATTCCCGTGTCATGTCGGGGAGCTCCTAATTGGCGCTTCTTTAAGCGCCGCCGAGGTAAACCGGCGCGCACGCACTGTGCCTAGCGCGCCGGCCCACCAACATGCTGGAAAAACAAACTCGAAGAAAAAACTCTACGCGCACAAGGAATCGATCCCGGTACCTGTCGAGTAACAACCTGCCATGGCAAACGGTAGACCAGACACAACTTGTTGGCTATTACAAGGAAGCTGTACTATTTAACCCTTGAAATACTGCACATAACATATACGTATTATCTATGCTGTACAGATTTTCTTGAAATGTATATTTGGAAAATAACTCATAAAAATAAAGAAAAACCAAAAACTAAAAATAAGTTCGTCCATATAGGGAACAATTCACAAATTGAAAAAAAGACCATTGATTTTGAAAAACATTCATCAAATTTGAAAACAGTTCACTAAATTTGAAAAAAGTTCATCAAATTTAAAGAAAAAGTTTATTGAATTTGAAAAAAAGTTCACCAAATTTGAAAAAAGTTCATTGAACTTGAAAAAGGTTCATCAAAATTGCGAAGAGTTCATAGATTGTGAAAAGGTTCACAAATTCAAAAAAGGTTCACAATTTTTTTCATTAATTTGAAAAAAAAATTTATTTCAAAAAGAGTTTATCAAATTTTGAAAAGAGTTCATCAATTTTCAAAAAAAGTTCATCGGATTTGCAAAAAGTTCACGAATTCAAAAAAGGTTCAAAAAAATATTCGTGAACTTGAGAAAAGTTCACGAAATCGAAAAAGAAAAAAAATCCAGTCAAAAAGAAAAAACAAAAAGATTAACGTCAGTTCTTTGAAGAATTATAAAAGATGCAATCACACAAGCGACGCCGTCCCTGGTGGTTACCATGGGCGAACTGTCATACATAACCTGTTGGGTGGAGTGTTCAAATCTCCCCATTGTGTAAGGCGGGCCGACCCAGGTGCGGAACAGGGGTGTGCGCCCGATTGCAGACAACTACAATGGGCGCAGAGGGCGCCGTTTAGGAAATGCCGTTGCGTCGCTGAAAGCGACAAATAGTCGCTGTGCAGAAACAGCGATTAACGAATAGCCGACTGCTTGCGAGGCCTACTAAGTCTTACAAAGCCCATTACCAAAGGAAGCCGGCCCAAGACAATTTTGCCCGGGAAACAACGTTGCATATGTGGAATTTTGCAGCTGTGACAAGACATCGTACAACATAGGCCCTGTTTGGTTCGGCTGTGGATTTCTAAAAGCAGCTGTGAAAAATCTGTTGTGGAAAATCTGATATGAAAAAGATGTAGGTCATTTGGCAAACCAGCTGATACAACTTTTTCAGATTTTGGCCCGCAGTGGAATTAGATTTTGAAAAGCACGTCTTGAGCTGCTTCCGCTTTTAGTTTAGATTTTGACAGCGGATTTCTGGAATCGGATTCTCCTGGGTTAGCCATTTGGTTCAGATTCTACTGCGCGGCAGCGGAATCCGTCGATAAAAGCTGAACCAAACAGGGCCATAAGCGTAAGCTGCAGCCCTGGCAAGTGCGCAAGGTGGCCGGGCGCAGCATAAGCTCCACTGTTGGCAACAGATTGGAACGGCACAAGTCCCTCTGCATGTTCTTATACAGGTGTCTTGATTCACATGTTTCTTGAACCAACATATTTTTCTTTTATATTGTGATTTTGTAAATTCCTGAGATAACATAAGATAGAAATTGGTCTTTCTCGCACTCTGTTAAGATGGCAAAGTTTGTTGTGGTGGAACCTACCTACCTTTTTTTTTGTTGATGTGGAACCTATTTACCTGGGTTCAAATCCTAAACTTGTTAGGAGTGTTCTCAATTTTCTGAATTTATTATGAGCATTTCATCATTATTATTTTAATGGTGTCACGTGTACATCGACTATCTGGTGTGTGATGACTTTGTCAATCTCAAAATTTGTCGACTCAGTTTTACAATGATACTCATAAGAATAGAGTATGTGTGCTCGCGTTTCATGTGAACTGAGTGTGTGTATGTGAGCGTCTACATATATACTCCCTCCATCCCAAAATAAAAAAGTTAATACAAAGATATGACACTTATATTGGGACGGAGGGAGTACTATGTTTTAGAAAGAAGAAAAAGTAAGACATTGCCCAAAACCGCAATGCTAATCGGCTTTAACGCTCATGGTCCTTATGTGGTACGCCCATTTCTTGAACTATCTCTTTTTTTAGAAAAGGCCATCATGACTAGTTTTATTGGCTTAAAAAGGAATTACATCATTCACAAGGTTTGAGACCAGACAGCCCTGGGGCTCATCCGTCCAGGTACTTGAAAATTTATTACAATAACTATGTTTAGCTAGCACATGCGCCGCTTTATTTGCATTACGAGGACAATGCTTAAATTTGACCTTCCCAATCAAAGTCGAAACATCGACACACTCAGCGAAGATTGCAGCAGCTTCGTCCCACCATCGTGCTTGGCCAACGCAAGATTCAATCACTGTCAATGAATCGGATTCCACCTCCATTCGCGGGAAACCTAAAGAGTTTGCGAACTTCAGGCCATCCCGCATTGCCAAAGCTTCAGTCATGACCATGCTTGATGCAACGGGGATATAGATACATTGAGCTGCAAGAAAGGATCCATTCACATCTCTGATAACCGCAGCAGTTGCTCCCACTCCCTCATCAACATAAAATGCCGCAACAACATTCAGTTTGACAAATTTAGGCTCCGGCTTCTCCCATCTATCTTGCACTGAGGCAGTTTTCTTAGCGTTTGCCTGGTCAAAATTATTAGATGTAGCAAGGACAGATATAGGCCATTTGAAGGGTGGTGGAGGGGGTACCATTATGAGTATACTGGCGTCACATCCACCACAGGTACCATCCTCCGACCGCTACGATCTGCTTAACATCCAAGTTTGGTTTGATGGGCACTTGTCTTGGTGGGCCGGCCAGAATATGTTCTAGGATGATTGACCCCAAACAATCAATCATTTTCGCTTCGTTGATAATATCCAAGATTCCGAGCCGTGAACACATCTCTGAAGCATGGGGACAATCAAATAACAGGTGTCTCACATCTTCGGCCGCATTGTGACATACGGGGCATGCACCAGCTATCCCAACATGCCTATTAGTAAGAATGGACTTTAGGGGTAATATTCCATGAAGTGCCCGTCAACAGAAAATTTAAACTTTACATGGAATTTGAAGTTTCCATAGCATAATCCAAACCGGTGGTGTGCTGGACCTCCCTGGCTGCATTAGTGCATTTGCATGTGCCCTAAAAGTCCGAATCCATTGAGTGTGGTAAGCTGAACGTACTGAGAAAATACCTCTTCGGTCCGGGTGCCAAGCTATGAAATCCTCAAAAGCATTGTAATTCAGCGGAATCTCTAGGATCCTTCGAGCATCGACATGATTGAAGATTGATCTAATCAGTTCCTCGTCCTAGCTTCCACTTATGGGGTCTATGAGATCATTAACTGTAGTCAGAATAGTGTGACCCCGCGGCGTAATCACCCTTCTATTTGCACTGCTTGGAACCCAGGGTTCCCTCGAGATATTCACTTTCTCCCCTGACCAAATACGCCATATATACCCCAATTTGAAAGTCTCCAAGCCCTTCATTATACTCTGCCGGGTAAATGAGGCACCATTTTTTAAAGTAGCCTGTAGTAAACTACCATTAAGAAAATATTTCGCCTTCAATACTCTTGCACATAATGAGTCCAGGTTGTTTAGTAACCTCCAGCATTGCTTCGAGAGCATTGCTAGGTTGTGTTGGACACTTGTAGAAGCTGTGTTGCTCTCGAGTCTATTTCTTTTTTTGCGGTTGCCCTCGAGTCTATTTCATAGCCAGGGAGGGAAAGGAAGTCACTTATAGAAGCTTGTCTGGTAGATTGTTACTGTTGAAACACTACTGAGACTCCATAAACAAAAGAGGTAAATAGTAGGAGTCTTAGAACTTGCATGTGACGGGCAATTTGATACACAAACTTGCAAAATACATGTTTTTAGTCATGAAATTTGCGCAGGCGTGTCAAATATGATCACACTTCGCGTACATGGGTGTATTTCGCCGCCTACGTTGCCAGGGCCCATTGTCTGTAGCTAGTACACGTGATGTGTTTTTTTTTTTGCAGAAACGCCAACGTTTTTTTTTACTTTGTACAAAAGCACTCCAGTAATAGCTGTACTTGGATCCACCCATCAGTGTACGTTGTACATATATTGGGCAGGAAAAAATCGGCCAGAGCCAGTTCGAATCAGCGAACTGGCGGAATGTCATTGGCGACCTAACCAACGCAACTGATCGTGCTCGCTGTTTCATTTGGACAACTAAGGTATATCCCCTCTAGGATAAAATACATATTCTGAATATACTTTCTTTTCTCTAGATTTTCAAAATTAAAATTATTATGAGTCAAACAAAATTTCTGCTGATTTGTTGGAAACGAAATTACATACATTCATCCTGCACAATATTTTTTTATTGAAATTACTCGAATCCAAACAAAATTTTATTTGATTTTTCGGGAATTTTTTTACGTATATTCATTCTGACATATATTTTTTATCTAGATTTTCCAATCTAGAATTATTTGAATTCAAACAAAATTTCCATTGATTTATTCAAAAGAAATTTACATACATTCATTATGAACTATATTTCTTTTATATAAATTATTCAAATTCAAACAAAAATTAGTTGATTTGTCCGAAAAAATTACTTACATTCATTCTGAGCCATATTTTATTTTATATAGATTTTAAAATTTAAAATTATTCGAATTCAAACAAAATTTTATTGATTTGTCCCCAAAAAATGCATACATTCATTGTACACTATATTTCCTTTTATCCATATTTTTTAATTTTAAATTATTTAAATTCAAACAAAAATTTAGTTGTTTTCTCCGAAAAAATTATGTACATTCTATTTTACATATAATTTCTTTTATCTAGATTTTCGATCATAATAAATTCCGTTGATTTGTCTGAAAGAAGTATATTCATTTTGAACTATATTTTCTTTTATCTAGATTATTCAAATTCAACAAAAAAAATCTAGTTGATTTGTCCAAAAAAATTGCGTACACTCATTCTGCACTAGATTTCATTTTATCTTGATTTTTAATTTAAAATTAGTCGAATTGAAACAAAAATCTAGTTGATTTGTCCGAAAAGTTTATGTAGAATATAAAATAATTTTCTTAAATAGGAAAAAGAATGAAGCATAAATAAGATAAATTGTGTTTATCTATTTAAATGTCATCATGGCTGATAGTTTTTTCTTAAAAAAAACTCATAGTGGCCGGATGGTTGCTGCTTGCACACGCGGCGAGCTCATGTGGTCATAGGTTCGAACCGGTGCCTTCCACTTTCTCGTTTTGGTTTCTACTTTAACTCGACCGGTCTGTCTTATATAAAGCTATTTGTGCTCATTAAACGTCAACTGTAAGGAGGTCAAGTGGCTATCTAAGTAAGGCGAATTGTAGCATTTGTTCGAATACTACTGCTCCTCCAGCATTTTTCATTCTTTTGAGGTTTCTCTGCATAAATAAATAAAATGCAAGCGTGCTTTTTGAAAAAATCAGTGCACGCGGACTACCCACCGCCTCAGCCACTGACAGTGTGCCCCTACCATGTTGGCATGCCATGTGCGCACATGATATAGCCGAAATACGGTAGAAAACATTGTATATGAACGGAAGGACAAGTTAGATGACAAAAATACATATTTTATAAGTTTATGCACCAAATTAACCGTCGCGTGCAAGTTCTATGACTTGTTGTGTATTTACCTCTAAACAAAATGAGCTTGCTGCTTACCGTCTACAATAAGGCTGTAACGATGAAGTCCCTCTACCTATTTCCACGGTATGCTTGGGAAACAGAGCAAGGGATAGAGAGACAGAGTCTGCCGGGTCCATGAGGGTCGGTGTCATTCTTTTGATTATACCAATGAGCTTTTTTTAACACAGTCTACAATAAACCAATATTTTTGGGATTTCCTTCAACTATGTACTTTTTGACATGATTTTCTATACATTCAAAACTATTATGAAATCAAAATAATAATAAAATAATGTTGAAGATTCAAATGGCATCAAAGTTGTGTGAAAATAATGTTATGTGTTATTTATCAAAGCTTGAATGTGGATAGTCAAAACACGCCTTGCATTTCGTAAGGGAGATTGTGCCACACAACAAAATGTCAAATGAATATTACACATGCAATGTTACTTACACCTTTTAAAATGTTACATTAAAGAAAGTAATGTAAATCCATCAATATATCAATAACAATATGAAAATGTCACCAAACAACGCGCGAGCGGCCGAGCTGCTCTTTCTTTTATTTGAAGGGCCTCTAACATTTAGTTTTCTTGCATTTATCAACTACTCGATCTTGAATTGAATAAGAACCTTTGGCATTTATTTTCTTTCATTTATCAAGATATTACATGATCTTCGATTTTAACAAGAGCCTCTAGCATTTCTTTTCTTAGATCTATGAAGATGATACACAATCTTAGATTTGGCAAGATACCATATGCAAGGTTGTCGGAATCGTGATTTTGAATCAGATCGAAGCTCTATTGATAGGATAGCAACTCATAGAATCTTAATTACCAGGATCATAGAAACGTAGATTCTATGAACCCAAATCGTAGAACCATAGATGGTAGTTTCGATCATAAGGTCGTGTAATCGTACAACAAAATCGCGATTCTCACAACCTTGACCATATGGTCATAGCATTGTGATGCCAACATGAATCTCATAGAGGAACACACATTTGCAAGATCTTGTAGAATTTGGTTAATAAAATGCCCTACTGAGAAATGCAAGATCTACACATTTATATAATGTATATGATATATAGCTTAAGATCACTGGGAGTGCCCCAAACATTGTGATAGAAGCATTAATATGGGAGGGAAATGCATAAATGAAAGATATTGTAGCATTATTTATAAATGGTGCTTTCATTAATTTAAAATGTAGAATCAAGATCTTATATAATATAGAATCAAGGTTAGAGATGCTTTGTACTTCCGCTGAACTTTGATAATAGATCATTAGATCTGGATCATTTTCGCAAAAAAAAGGATCTTATATCTTATAGAATCAATCGCTCATGTTGCAAGATTGGGTCGCACCTTAATATAAACCCACTGCAGGGGAAAGAGATCGTCAGCCACTGTACTAAAACATTAGCACGAGGGCAACAGAAGGAAATTGAAGCTACCTCCTCTTTTCTCCTGCCCATGGCGCTCGTCGGTAGCAATGCACACTCCGCGATTCTTGTCCTCTTCCTGGTTCTCTCGATGATGATGTCCTCCTCGCCACCGTCACACTGCCATGCACGTATGAATCTCTCCATGATTTTACTCTGCATTTTCGGTTTGATCAACTTATGAGGTATGTGGTAACCTTGAGTTGTTTTGATTCATGCAGTTAGGATATGGTCGTGCGCCAATTCTGCGCACCAGCCCTGCAGTAAGGTGATGTGCATCTATGAGTGCGAAGAGAGGGGAGCTGCAGGACCTATTTATCTTTCCCGCTGCAACCACACCGTCCACCCCGAGCAGTGCTGCTGCAGGAACGTCTAGCCGAACTCGGTGTGACAGCCATGACGGCTAAGCACCGTACATGACTGGCACCTGGTCTAGATTCAATAAACATCCTATGTTTCTCTCAACAAAAAATTAGTCATGCCAACCATGAATCTTCTTCGAGTGAGTAGAAAATTAAGAATGATTGACATGTATGAGATGCATATTGTGACGCCCGGATAATTAAGCTACCCTAACCCTCTGCTAATGATGCCATGTCACCACGATTATTGTTGTTAACCCCGCGATGATTCAATCCCGCTCGAATTTAAAATTCAAAATCAGAGAAAACAATAAAAGCTTTCAAACATTTAAACAAAAAAAGGTTTGGGTTGTGCCAAATAGTTCATTGATAATTATGGCGGAGAAACCAACACTTTATAAAGTACTGAGATGCCCCATAGTAAATAAAATAGTTACTAAAACAATTATTTAAATGCCTATTAAATAATAAAAATATACCAAGCATTTTATTATTGCACCAAACTTTTTATGGCAGTAATTAATAATGGTTAATTTAGGGACTAGGTTAATAATTTATAAAACCGAAATAAATTGAAACTAAAAAGAAAACAGGAAATAAACAAAAGAAAAATGAAAAAAGGGGGGAACCCCCTGCCCCCAGCGGCCTCGGCCCAGTTGGCATAGCGACCAGACCGGCCCACCCCGCGCCCCCAGCCTACTAACCCCGGGTCCGCTTGACCGAAACCCTAACCTCCCACTTCTTCCCCCGCCCCTACTGTCCCCTCGCGCCCCTCCTCTCGTTCCCGATCTGGATTGGGAGCGTGTCGTCGCCGTTGCCCCTGGCACCGATCGACGCCGCCACCCATCGCCCGCCTCCGCTGATCCCACCTCTCCCGTGCCGACGCTGACCACCGCCTCCCATTGTCGCTGCTGCCCCGCGTCGCCCGGCGATCTTGCTGCCGTGGACTGATACGTCTCCAACGTATCTATAATTTTTGATTGTTCCATGCTATTATATTATCTGTTTTGGATGTTTTATATGCATTAATATGTTATTTTATATGATTTTTGCGACTGACCTATTAACCTAGAGCCCAGTGCCAGTTTGTGTTTTTTCCTTGTTTTAGAGTTTCGCAGAAAAGGAATACCAAACGGAATAAAACTTTTGCGATGATTTTTCTTGGACCAGAAGACACCTAGGAGACTTGGAGTGCAAGTTAGAAGAGCCACCAGGCAGCCACAAGGGTGGAGGGCGCGCCCGGGGGGGGGGGGGGGGGGTAGGGCGCGCCCCCAACCTTGTGGGCCCCTCGGTGACCCCCTGACCTAGATCTTCCTCCTATAATACTCATATACCCCGAAAACTTCCAGGGGAGCCACGAAACCACTTTTTCACCGCCGCAACCTTCTGTACCCGTGAGATCCCATCTAGGGACCTTTTTCGGCATCCTGCCGGAGGGGGATTTGATCATAGAGGGCTTCTACATCAACACCATTACCTCTCCGACGAAGCGTGAGTAGTTTACCATAGACATACAAGTCCATAGATAGTAGCTAGATGGCTTCTTCTCTCTCTTTGATTCTCAATACCATGTTCTCCTCGATGTTCTTGGAGATCTATTCGATGTAATACTCTTTTGCGATGTGTTTGCCGAGACCCGATGAATTGTGGATTTATGATCAGCTTATCTATGAATATTATTTGAATCTCGTCTAAATTCTTATATACATGATTTGATATCTTTGCAAGTCTCTTCGAACTATCGATTTGGTTTGGCCAACTAGATTGGTTTTTCTTACAATGGGAGAAGTGCTTAGCTTTGGGTTCAATCTTGTGGTGCTCGATCCTAGTGACAGAAGGGGAACCGACACCTATTGTATTGTTGCCATCGAGGATAACAAGATGGGATTTTCATCATATTGCTTGAGTTAATTCCGCTACATCATGTCATCTTACTGAATGCGTTACTCTGTTCTTATGAACTTAATACTCTAGATGCAGACAGGAGTCGGTCGATGTGTCGAGTAATAGTAGTAGATGCAAAATCGTTTCGGTCTACTTGACATGGACGTGATGCCTATATTCATGATCATTGCCTTAGATATCGTCATAACTTTGTGCTTTTCCATCAATTGCTCGGCAGTAATTTGTTCATCCACCGTAATAATTTCTATCTTGAGAGAAGCCTCTAGTGAAACCTATGGCCCCCGGGTCTATTTTCCATCATATAAGTTTTCGATCTATAATTTTAGTTTCTGATTTACCTTCTTTGAAATATTTTACTTTCCGTTACATAAACCAAAAATACCAAAAATATTACTTTACCGTTTATCCATCTATGTCAGATCTCACTTTGCAAATAATCATGAAGAGATTGACAACTCCTTTATCGCGTTGGGTGCAAGTTGGTGTTTGTTTGTGCAGGTATTCGGTGGCTTGTCGCGTTGTCTCCTACTAGATTGATACCTTGGTTCTCAAAACTGAGGGAAATACTTACTCTACTTTGCTGCATCACCCTTTCCTCTTCTAGGGAAAAACCAACGCAAGCTCAAGAGGTAGCAGGAATGATTTCTGGCGCCGTTGCCGGGGAGATCTACGCCAAGTCGAGACATACCAAGTACCCATCATAAACTCTCATCCCTCGCATTACATTATTCACCATTCGCCTCTCGTTTTCCTCTCCCCCACTTCTAAAACGATTTTCGAAAATATTCGCCTTTTCTTCGCCCTTCTTCCGTTCGTCTTCTCCAATTACTCTTTTGCCACCATCATGTCTGAAACTGGGGAGGCGATCATTGAAAAGGATAGTAGTAAGGATGGGGGAAACTTCGATACTTTTGTTAATTCTGATCCTCATAAAGAAACTACTATCTTGCATGCTAAGAAATTTCGCCTAGGTAGCAGAAATATTATTGGAAAAGGGGTTATTCAAGATTTCTTTACTTGTGCCGGTGCACTCCCCACTATGGTGGATCTATCCTCCATAAAACTAGTAGCCTTGCGGATTCTATATCTTTGCTTGTCCTTTAACTTGAAAGACAATTTGTTCACATGCATCCATCCATACAAAGGATTTTTCTAGAGTTTTCTAATATTGGGCATTCTTCTGTTAAGCGCGCCGCCACTATATTCCTAGCTCGTGAGTTTAGATTTATTATGAAAGAAGCTAGTGAAATTTTCGCTCATTATAAAGTAGGTGGTGGTCGTCCTCCCATAGAGGGAATTCTCTTTAATCAAGAGGATATAATGAGTTTATGGTCTTTAGATCATGTTGCTTATAACGAAAATTTAAGAAAGAGGGTTCCTACCGATTGTTTAGTCAATAAGATTTCTGAGCTTAATGATGATTTTGCTATTCAAAGCAACGGCTTGGGTTTCTCTCTTGGGCACAAGCTCATGACTTTTTGCCAAAAAATGCTTATAATGATGAGTTGGTCGTACAATATGAAGGGCCGAAGGAGGAATCAATTCCTCCCGAGATCGAACTTGGGGACTCTTATCCCGTTAAATTTAGCCTTTTTGATTACTTTTTCTTGCCTCAAAGAAAACTTGCTGCTGAATGAAGGGAGTATGAGATGAGTTTTCGAGATTTGCCTTATCATTATTACGATTACACTTAGATCTATTCGTGTTTTATGCCTAGCTAGGGGCGTTAAACAATAGCGCTTGTTGGGAGGCAACCCAATTTTATTTTTTGTTTTTGCTTTTTAGGCTCTGTCTTGCAATAAATATTTCATCTAGCCTCTGGTTAGATGCGGTTTTATGTTTTAATTAGTGTTTGTGCCAAGTAAGACCTTTGGGATAGCTTACGGTGATAGTTGTTTTGATCCTGCTGAAAAACAGAAACTTTGCGCCCAGGAGATTAGTTTTTATTTTTAACAGAAGCGCGATAAAATACTGATTCTTTTTGAAGAGGATTAATAAAAAAATTGTCGAGGACTTCCTAATTTCTCAGGATTTTTTGAGTTACAAAAGTATTCGAAATGTCCAGATTGCTACAGATTGTTCGTTTGGTTTAGATGGGACTTATAGGGACTTTTTTAAGTCCCTAGACCAATAAGTCCCTGGAAACAAACACCCTCTTAATATATCATAGGCTCTGACCTACCAGAGGACAAACAAGCTCAGTAAATTCATAATTTTTTTTAGAGTCAGCACTGCCTCTAACCTAGTCGAGGAGAAACAGACACAATAAATCCATCATTTTTTTTCTATAAATCTCATAACCAAAGAACTTTTAGCTATTAACCTAACGGACGACATATGACTTTATCTCCCTACTATCATTCACCAAGTCTTCTATAAGGAGCGAGTCTTTCCTGAGACAAACATGAATGTCTTATTCCTCATCATATTTATTTGTAGCTGAAACGTTCATCCTATTTCGTTCATCATTTATCTGGTATCTGCACACTTGGGATCTGAATATCATAGTCATAGGCATAGGAAACATCAGGAACTACAGATGATGAATGGATAACCTGAATTGTTACAGGACATTATCCTGCCGCTTAGAAAGGACTAGATGCTTTATACGGAAAAAAACAAGGAGTACATGCTGGTCAAACAAACGCGCTTGACTTTTTGTATATTGGTTGATAGTAGGCGCGTTGATGAGCTGCGCTGCCAGGTTTTATTTTGATAGCAAGAATGCTAGTTTCTCGGATTGAGGAACCCGATGGTATCAATCATTTATCAAAGCTGATATGGTTGAGATTTGTGGTTGCTGTCGGTGCCTTCTTTGTTTGCAAGGTCGCCATATTTTCTATCTTGAAGGTACTAAAGAAATTTGATTTGGTTTATTGGGTGGCAACACTACACCATCACAGTTAACACGGGTTGCACTAACAACATATATTTCTTCTTGGAGATACTTAGAATGTTCAATTAAATCTTGTGTATGTTTTAAAAATTGTTACGAAATCACAATAAGAAGATAGTGCAGTTGAAACTTTGAATAGTATCAGTTTTGTGCCAAAAATGTTGTGTTTTATCATCACAACTTGAATCTGGATAGTCAAAAATATGTACATTTGGTAACTGTGGTAATATCACAGAACACAATGTTATATAAAAACTAGTTTAGAGGCAAGTGGTCGGGTTTGGCCGATCGACCCCTTTACAGTGTTATGGGTGTATTAATTGATTCATTTGTGAAAGTAAAGCATGTTAACATCTAAGAAATGAGAGCTTGGCAGCTCCTGGAACAGCAGAAGGAAGGATTAAATGAAGCAGAAGTGACCTAGTCGAACTGACAATAGTGACAACAAACAAATGGTTTCACTATCACAAATAAAGCCAAATTGCTAATAGTCAAGTTATAGTCAAAGACGTTTAAAAGACCAGCTCGTAATACATCGATCTATCTACTTGATCCAGATTTAATAAACATGCATGTTTCTATGTATCTCTGAAAGAACTTTTAATTAGCTGTTGCACATCAGACAAGGCAGGAGCAACACACGGTGCATGACCCGACCAAACCGGGATAGGGTGTATTGTCAAAGGTGGTCATGGCAGTGGCTGTTAGAATAGCCACATAAGTTTGAACAGTGGTGACAAGGCGAGATAGGTCTGAGATTCTTCCTAAAGTTGAACCTACGAAATATTAATCAAGAAGACATCTTCAAGGCAAGTAAACTTATAATCGATTTATCCAGATGAGATAATGAACGGTCTAATTAACACGCTGGAAGCATTCCCAATGCGTATCAGTTCTACTTAGGTCGCCTATCCTAACCGAGGACAGAATGTATAGCTCCTTTTCCTTGCTAGTTGCACCATCTTGGTGTAGAGACCGAGATCAATACTCTACAAGAAAAACTCAAGAAATTTATTGTTTGCTTAAAGCTCTTGTCGCCTAATAGACTGGCCTACGAGGACAAGACGAACAAGCAAAAGAGATTCATCTTTTGTCTCATTGTCTCTGACCCACCCAGGGAGAAACCGTACAACAAATTCATAGTTTGTTTAATGATTTCACGGGCTATTACCTACCTGAGAGCACATGACCAAGCAATTCTTAGCTATTGACCCTATGACTTTGTGTCACCGCCTTCATGAAAATAAATGACTTCATGTCACTTCATCTACAGCTCACTAAGTCCTTTATATCGAGTGAGCCTTCCCACAGGGAAAGATGAATAGCTTATCCCTCATCTTATTTCCCTGTAGTGAAATTATTCATTCCTACTCCATGCAATACAGGTTGTTCCATTATGCATTTTTATGAGCATGAGATACTTAGTAATGCAACCAACTTAGGAGTTTCACATGGGTCAAATGGGAAAGCAATTGTGAAATCTATTAATGATCTATTAGACTTGGAGGCTGAGCGAGCCTGACATTATCCACAGTATTGCGGCCGTCAAACCTATGAATGAGAGTGAGATTGATAGTTTGGGCCTTTCATGCCTAGAGAGTTTGTGTGCGGACCTAGATCCTTCTTCCGAATTAGAAGGACTAGAGCCCGAGGGAGCTACAGTACAGGTCCCACTAGAGAGTATGCCACAAGTTGAAACCAATGTCGTAGACGCGAACGGGATGGCAGATAAACCAAAACGGTCCTGGAAGAGGAAAGTTTATCCGACATCAGCGGTACGGAGAAGTGCGAGGGTTAATTAGACATACAAAAAATTCATGGTGACCTATGAAAGGAATTTTTTGGAATAGCAGAGGTCTTGCTGACTTGGCTAAAAAAGGTTCCTTGCAGATGCATCGATTGAGCACAAATTAGATTTTATTGCTCTCACCGAAACTGGTAGAGATAACTTCACCTCCCAATTCCTAGGAACCTTATTGGGTGGAGTTGATTTTGACTGGCACTATTTGCCTTCTAGAGGACGATCCGATGGGATCTTATTGGGGGTCAAGTGTGAAATTCTAGAGGTAATTAATGTGGTGCGAGGAGATTACACTGTTAAGTTTCGGGTCAGATCCAAATTGGATGGTTTTCGGTGGGCTTTAGTGGCCATGTATGGTGCAGCCCAAGCTGAATTTAAACCTGACTTCTTGGCTGATCTAGTTTGGATCTGTGGGGGGGGGGGGGGGGGGGAGGTTGCCAATTTTGGTTGGAGGAGATTTTAACATCATTAGAAGGAGAGAAGAAAGGAACAATGATATTTACGATGGACGCTGGTCATTCATGTTCAATGCGATTATTGAGAGTCTCAATCTGCGAGAGATTGAGCTTACGTGTAAACAATTCACGTGGGCAAATTCCTTACCTATTCCGACTTATGAGAAGTTGGACATAGTGCTGACTAGTGTGGAATGGGAACAAAAATTCCCTCTGGTATTAGTGTATGCCATGCAACGTGGAATCTCGGACCACACTCCTTGTTACTAGACTCGGGTGAAGCGACTCATATAGGTAACAAGAATCACTTCTCCTTTGAACTAAGTTGGTTCGAAAAGGAGGGGTTCTTGGATATCATTGCAAGGGAATGGGCAAGCCCTATGCTACCTCTTGAGCACTGCGTTGGTTTTCTCTTGAAGAGGAAAGGGTGATGCAGCAAAGTAGCGTAAGTATTTTCCTCAGTTTTTGAGAACCAAGGTATCGATCTAGTAGGAGGCTACGCGCGAGTCCCTCGTACCTGCACAAAACAAATAACTCCTCGCAGCCAACGCGATAAGGGGTTGTCAATCCCTTCACGGTCACTTACGAGAGTGAGATCTGATAGATATGATAAGATAATATTTTTGGTATTTTTATGATAAAGATGCAAAGTAAAATAAAAGCAAAGGAAATAACTAAGTATTGGAATATTAATATGATGAAGATAGACCCGGGGGCCATAGGTTTCACTAGTGGCTTCTCTCAAGAGCATAAGTATTTTACGGTGGGTGAACGAATTACTGTTGAGCAATTGACAGAATTGAGCATAGTTACGAGAATATCTAGGTATGATCATGTATATAGGCATCACGTCCGAGACAAGTAGACCGACTCCTACCTGCATCTACTACTATTACTCCACTCATCGACCGCTATCCAGCATGCATCTAGAGTATTAAGTTCAAGAAAACAGAGTAACGCCTTAAGCAAGATGACATGATGTAGAGGGATAAATTCATGCAATATGATAAAAAAACCATCTTGTTGTCCTTGATGGCAACAATACAATATATGCCTTGCTTCCCCTACTTTCACTGGGAAAGGACACAACAAGATTGAACCCAAAGCTAAGCACTTCTCCCATTGCAAGAAAGATCAATCTAATAGGCCAAACCAAACTGATAATTCGAAGAGACTTGCAAAGATAACCAATCATACGTAAAAGAATTCTGAGAAGATTCAAATATTGTTCATAGATAATCATGATCATAAACCCACAATTCATCGGTCTCAACAAACACACAGTAAAAAGAAGATTATATCGAATAGATCTCCACAAGAGAGGGGGAGAACATTGTATTGAGATCTAAAAAGAGAGAAGAAGCCATCTAGCTAATAACTATGGACCCGAAGGTCTGAGGTAAACTACTCACACTTCATCGGAGAGGCTATGGTGTTGATGTAGAAGCCCTCCGTGATGGATGCCCCCTCTGACGGAGCTCCGGAACAGGCCCCAAGATGGGATCTCGTGGGTACAGAAAGTTACGGCGGTGGAATTAGGGTTTTGGCTCTGTATCTGATCGTTTGGGGGTACGTAGGTATATATAGGAGGAAGGAGTACGTCGGTGGAGCAACAGGGGGCCCACAAGGGTGGAGGGCGCGCCTGGGGGGTAGGCGCGCCCCCCTACCTCGTGGCCTCCTCCTTTATTTCTTGACGTAGGGTCCAAGTCTCCTAGATCATGTTCATTCCGAAAATCACGTTCCCGACGGTTTCATTCCGTTTGATATTCCTTTTCTTCGAAACCCTAAAATAGGCAAAGAAACAACAATTTTGGACTGGGCCTCCGGTTAATAGGTTAGTCCCAAAAATAATATAAAAGTGGATAATAAAGCCCAATAATGTCCAAAACAGTAGATAATATAGCATGGAGCAATCAAAAAATATAGATACGTTGGAGACGTATCGAGCATCCCCAACTTTAATTCCTGCTCGTCCTCGAGTAGGTAATGATAAAAAAAAGATAATTTTTGATGCGAAGTGCTACTTGGCATAATTTTATGTAATTCTTCTTAATTGTGGTATGAATATTCAGATCCGAAAGATTCAAGATAAAAGTTCATATTGACATAAAAATAATAATACTTCAAGCATACTAACTAAGCAATTATGTCTTCTCAAAATAACATGGCCAAAGAAAGTTTATCCCTACAAAATCATATAGTTTAGTCATGCTCCATTTTCGTCACACAAGAATGCTCTCATCATGCACAACCCCGATGACAAGCCAAGCAATTGTTTCATACTTTAGTAATCTCAAACCTATAAACTTTCATGCAATATATGAGCGTGAGCCATGGACATAGCACTGGGTGGAATAGAATATGATGGGGGTTATGTGAAGAAGACAAAAAGGAGAAAGTCTCACATCAACGAGGCTAGTCAATGGGCTATGGAGATGCCCATCGATTGATGTTAATGCGAGGAGTAGGGAGTGCCATAATAGTAAGATAGATCATTAAAACTCATTTCATATTCTCTACGTTCGGCAGCAAGTTTTCTTTGAGGCAAGAAAAAGTAATCGAAAGGGCTAAATTTAATGGGACAAAAGTCCCCAAGATCAACTTTGGGAGGTATAGGTTCCTCCTTTGGCCCTTCGTATTGCACAACCAATTCATCATTATAAGCATTCTTTTGACAGAACTTTGTGAGCCTATACTCAAGAGAATAACCTAGTTCATTATTTCAAATAGCCAAATCATCATTAAGTTCAGAAATTCTATCAACTAGAACATTGGTAGGAATCCTTTTTCTAAGATTTTCATTGAAAGCAACATAGTCTAGAGATTGAAATCGCATTATTTCTTCTTGATCAAAAAGGTTAGCCTCTTTGGGAGGATGGCAAGCGTCCAGCCTATAATGCGCAAAGATTTCTTTGGCCTCTTTTATTATGAATCTAAACTCATGAGCCAAAAAGATAGTAGCGGCACACTTAACAGAAGAATGCTCAATATTAGAAAATTCTAGGAAAATTCTTTGTATGCAAGGGTGCAAGTGCATGAATTGTCTTTCAAGTTCAACTACAAGCATTGCAATAGCGTCCACGAGACTACTAGTTCTATGAAGGATAGAACTACCCATAGAAGGTAAAGCACCGGCACAAGTAAAGAAATCTTGGATAACTCATTTTCCAATAATATTACCACTACCAATACGGAATTATTTTGTATGTAAGATAGGGGGTTCTTCAGCAGGACCATCAGAATTTTTCATGATATTATTGGTGTCCATATCAACAATAATTTCCCCAATTTCAGACAAAACGGCAGAAGGCAAAAAGAGGCAAATAAAGAAAGAGAGGGAGGAAAGAGAGAGAGGGCGAATAAAACGGCAAGGGTGAAGTGGGGGAGAGGAAAACGAGAGGCAAATGGCAAATAATGTAATGCGGGAGATAAGGGTATGTGATGGGTACTTGGTATGTTGACTTTTGCGTAGACTCCCCGGCAACGGCGCCAGAAATCCTTCTTGCTACCTCTTGAGCACTGGGTTGGTTTTCTCTTGAAGAGGAAAGGGTGATGCAGCAAAGTAGCGTAAGTATTTCCCTCAGTTTTTGAGAACCAAGGTATCAATCCAGTAGGAGGCTACGCGCGAGTCCCTCGTACCTGCACAAAACAAATAACTCCTCGCAACCAACGCAATAAGGGGTTGGCAATCCCTTCACGGTCACTTACGAGAGTGAGATCTGATAGATATGATAAGATAATATTTTTGGTATTTTTATAATAAAGATGCAAACTAAAATAAAAGCAAAGGAAATAACTAAGTATTTGAAGATTAATATGATGAAGATAGACCCGGGGGCCATAGGTTTCACTAGTGGCTTCTCTCAAGAGCATAAGTATTTTACGGTGGGTGAACGAATTATTCTTGAGCAATTGACAGAATTGAGCATAGTTATGAGAATATCTAGGTATGATCATGTATATAGGCATCACGTCCGAGACAAGTAGACCGACTCCTTCCTGCATCTACTACTATTACTCCATTCATCGACCGCTATCCAGCATGCATCTAGAGTATTAAGTTCGTGAAAACAGAGTAACGCCTTAAGCAAGATGATATGATGTAGAGGGTGTTGGGGAACGTAGTAATTTCAAAATTTTCCTACGCACACGCAAGATCATGGTGATGCATAGCAACGAGGGGGAGAGTCTGATCTACGTACCCTTGTAGATCGCAACGGAAGCGTTGACACAACGTAGAGGAAGTAGTCGTACGTCTTCTTCCCGATCCGACCGATCCAAGCACCGTTACTCCGGCACCTCCGAGTTCTTAGCACACGTACAGCTCGATGACGATCCCCGGGCTCCGATCCAGCAAAGCTTCGGGGAGGAGTTCCGTCAGCACGACGGCGTGGTGACAATCTTGATGTTCTACCGACGCAGGGCTTCGCCTAAGCACTACAACGATATGATCGAGGTGGAATATGGTGGCAGGGGGCACCGCACACGGCTAAGGAACGATCTCAATGATCAACTTATGTGTCTAGAGGTGCCCCCTGCCCCCGTATATAAAGGATCCAAGGGGGAGGGCTGGCCGGCCAAGGAGGAGGGCGCAGGAGGAGTCCTACTCCTACCGGGAGTAGGACTCCCCCCCTCAATCCTATTCCTAATAGGATTCCGAGAGAGAGAGAGAGAGAGAGAGAGAGAGAGAGAGAGAAGGGGGCCGGCCACCTCTCCTAGTCCTAATAGGACTAGGGGAGGGGGGAGGCGCGCAGCCCACCTTGGGCTGCCCCTTTCACCTTTCCACTAAGGCCCAATAAGGCCCATATGGTTCCCGGGGGGTTTCGGTAACCTCTCGGTACTCCGGTAAAATCCCGATTTCACCCGGAACACTTCCGATATCCAAATATAGGCTTCCAATATATCAATCTTTATGTCTCGACCATTTCGAGACTCCTCGTCATGTCCGTGATCACATCCGGGACTCCGAACAACCTTAGGTACATCAAAATGCATAAACTCATAATAACTGTCATCCTAACGTTAAGCGTGCAGACCCTACGGTTCGAGAACAATGTAAACATGACCGAGACACGTCTCCGGTCAATAACCAATAGCGGGACCTGGATGCCCATATTGGCTCCTACATATTCTACGAAGATATTTATCGTTCAGACCGCATAACAACATACATTGTTCCCTTTGTCATCGGTATGTTACTTGCCCGAGATTCGATCGTCGGTATCCAATACCTAGTTCAATCTCGTTACCGGCAAGTCTCTTTACTCATTCTGTAATACATCATCCCGCAACTAACTTATTAGTTGCAATGCTTGCAAGGCTTAAGTGATGTGCATTATCGAGAGGGCCCAGAGATACCTCTCCGACAATTGGAGTGACAAATCCTAATCTCGAAATACGCAACCCAACATCTACCTTTGGAGACACCTGTAGTACTCCTTTATAATCACCCAGTTACGTTGTGACGTTTGGTAGTACCTAAAGTGTTCCTCCGGCAAACGGGAGTTGCATAATCTCATAGTCATAGGAACATGTATAAGTCATGAAGAAAGCAATAGCAACATACTAAACGATCGAGTGCTAAGCTAATGGAATGGGTCATGTCAATCAGATCATTCAACTAATGATGTGATCCCGTTAATCAAATAACAACTCTTTGTCGATGGTTAGGAAACATAACCATCTTTGATTGACGAGCTAGTCAAGTAGAGGCATACTAGTGACACTCTGTTTGTCTATGTATTCACACATGTATTATGTTTCCGGTTAATACAATTCTAGCATTAATAATAAACATTTATCATGATATAAGGAAATAAATAATAACTTTATTATTGCCTCTAGGGCATATTTCCTTCAGTCTCCCACTTGCACTAGAGTCAATAATCTAGATCACATCACCATGTGATTAACATCGATTGTTCACATCATCATGTGATTAACACCCATAGTTCACATCGCCATGCGACCAATACCCAAAGGGTTTACTAGATTCAGTAATGTAGTTCACATTGCTATGTGATTAACACCCAAAGAGTACTAAGGTGTGATCATGTTTTGCTTGTGAGAGAATCTTAGTCAACGGGTCTGCCACATTCAGATCCACATGTATTTTGCAAATTTTTATGTCAACAATGCTCTGCATGGAGCTACTCTAGCTAATTGCCCCCACTTTCAATATGTATCTAGACCGAGATTTAGAGTCATCTAGATTAGTGTCAAAACTTGCATCGGCGTAACTCTTTACGACGAACCTTTTGTCACGTCCATAATCGAGAAACATATCCTTATTTCACTAAGGATAATTCTGACGCTGTCCAGTGATCTACGCCTAGATCACTATTGTACTCCCTTGCCAAATCAGTGCAGGGTATACAATAGATCTGGTATACAGCATGACATACTTTATAGAACCTATGGCCAAGGCATAGGGAATGACTTTCATTCTCTTTCTATCTTCTGCCGTGGTCGGGCTTTGAGTCTTACTCAACTTCACACCTTGTACTACAGGCAAGAACTCTTTCTTTGACTGCTCCATTTTTGAACTACTTCAAAATCTTGTCAAGGTATGTACTCATTGAAAAAAAAAACTTATCAAGCTTCTTGATCTATCTCTATAGATCTTGGAGCTCAATATGTAAGCAGCTTCACCGAAGTCTTTCTTTGAAAAAAATCGTTTCAAACACTCTTTTATGCTTTACAGAATAGTTCTACATTATTTCCGATCAACAATATGTCATTCACATATACTTATTAGAAATGTTGTAGTGCTCCCACTCACTTTCTTGTAAATACAGGCTTCACCGCAAGTCTATATAAAACTATATGCTTTGATCAACTCATCAAAGCGTATATTCCAACTCCGAGATGCTTGCACCAGTCCACAGATGGATCGCTGGAGCTTGCACATTTTGTTAGCACCTTTCGGATTGACAAAACCTTCTATTGTATCATATACAACTCTTCTTTAATAAATCCATTAAGGAATGCAGTTTTGTTTATCCATTTGCCAGATTTCATAAAATGCGGCAATTACTAACATGATTCGGACAGACTCAAGCATAGATACGAGTGAGAAGCTCTCATCGTAGTCAACACCTTGAACTTGTCGAAAACCTTTTGCGACAATTCTAGCTTTGTAGATAGTAACACTACTATCAGCGTCCGTCTTCCTCTTGAAGATCCATTTATTCTCAATTGCTTGCCGATCATCGGGCAAGTCAACCAAAGTCCAAACTTTGTTCTCATACATGGATCATATCTCAGATTTCATGGCCTCAAACCATTTCGCGGAATTTGGGCTCATCATTGCTTCCTCATAGTTCGTAGGTTCGTCATGGTCAAGTAACATGACCTCCAGAACAAGATTACCGTACCACTCTGGTGCGGATTTCACTCTGGTTTACCTACGAGATTCGGTAGTAACTTGATCCGAAGTTTCATGATCATTATCATTAGCTTCCTCACTAATTGGTGTAGGAGTCACAAGAACAGATTTCTGTGATGAACTACTTTCCAATAAAGGAGAAGGTACAATTACCTTATCCAGTTCTACTTTCCTCCCACTCACTTCTTTCGAGAGAAACTCCTTCTCTAGAAAGTATCCATTATAAGCAACGAATGTCTTGCCTTAGGATCTGTGATAGAAGGTGTACCCAACAGTCTCCTTTTGGGTATCCTATGAAGACATATTTCTCCGATTTGGTTTTGAGCTTATCAGGATGAAACTTTTTCACATAAGCATCACAACCCCAAACTTTAAGAAACGACTACTTTGGTTTCTTGCTAAACCACAGTTCAGATTGTGTCGTCTCAACGGACTTAGATGGTGCCCCTTTTTAACGTGAATGCAGCTGTCTCTAATGCATAACCCCAAAACGATAGTGGTAGATCGGTGAGAGACATCATAGATCGCACTATATCTAATAAAGTACGGTTATGACGTTCGGACACACCATTACACTATGGTGTTCCATGTGGCGTGAGTAGTGAAACTATTTCACATTGTTTTTAACTGAAGGCCAAACTCGTAACTCAAATACTCTTCTCTACGATCAGATCATAGAAACTTTATTTTCTTGTTACGATGATTTTTCACTTCACTCTGAAATTCTTTGAACTTTTCAAATGTTTCAGACTTATGTTTCATCAAGTAGATATACTCATATCTGCTCAAATCATCTGTGAAGATCAGAAAATAATGATACGTGTCGCGAGCCTTAATATTCATCGGACCACATACATCAGTATGTATGATTTCCAACAAATCTGTTGCTCGCTCCATTGTTCCGAAGAACAGAGTTTTAGTCATCTTGCCCATGAGGCATGGTTCGCAAGCATCAACTGATTCATAATCAAGTGATTCAAAAAGCCCATCAGCATGGAGTTTCTTCATGCGATTTACACCAATATGACCTAAACGGCAGTGCCACAAATAAGTTGCACTATCATTATTAACTTTGCATCTTTTGGTTTCAATATCATGAATATGTGTATCACTACGATCGAGATCCAATGAACTTGTTTCATTGGGTGTATAACCATCGAAGGTTTTATTCATGTAAACAGAACAACAATTATTCTCTGACTTTAATGAATAACCGTATTGCAATAAACATGATCAAATCATATTCATGCTCAACGCAAAAACCAAATAACACTTATTTAGGTTCAACACTAATCCCGAAATTATAGGGAGTGTGTGATGATGATATCAATCTTGGAACCACTTCCAACACACATCGTCACTTCACCCTTAACTAGTCTCTGTTCATTCTGCAACTCCCGTTTTGAGTTACTACTCTTAGCAACTGATCCAGTATCAAATACTGAGGGGTTGCTATAAACACTAGTAAAGTACACATCAATAACATGTATATCAAATATACTTTTGTTCACTTTGCCATCCTTCTTATCCGCCAATCACTTGGGGTAGTTCCGCTTCCAGTGACCAGTCCCTTTGCAGTAGAAGCACTCAGTCCCAGGCTTAGGTCCAGACTTGGGCTTCTTCACTTGAGCAGCAACTTGCTTGCCGTTCTTCTTGAAGTTCCCCTTCTTCCCTTTGCCCTTTTCTTGAAACTAGTGGTCTTGTCAACCATCAACACTTGATGTTTTTCTTTGATTTCTACCTTCGTTGATTTCAGCATCACGAAGAGCTTGGGAATCGTTTCTGTTATCCCTTGCATATCATAGTTCATCACGAAGTTCTACTAACTTGGTGATGGTGACTAGAGAATTCTGTCAATCAATATCTTATCTGGAAGATTAACTCCCACTTGATTCAAGCGATTGTAGTACCCAGACAATCTGAGCACATGCTCACTAGTTGAGCGATTCTCCTCCATCTTTTAGCTATAGAACTTGTTGGAGACTTCATATCTCTCAACTCGGGTATTTGCTTGAAATATTAACTTCAACTCCTGGAACATCTCATATGGTCCATGACGTTCAAAACGTCTTTGAAGTCCCGATTCTAAGCCATTAAGCATGGTGCACTAAACTATCAAGTAGTCATCATATTGAGCTAGCCAAACATTCATAACGTCTGCATCTGCTCCTGCAATAGGTCTGTCACCTAGCGGTGCATCAAGGACATATTTTTTCTGTGCAGCAATGAGGATAAACCTCAGATCACGGATCCAATCCGTATCATTGCTACTAACATCTTTCAACACAATTTTCTCTAGGAACATATCAAAATAAACATATGAAAGCAACAACGCGAGCTATTGATCTTCAACATAGATATGCTAATACTACCAGGACTAAGTTCATGATAAATTAAAGTTCAATTAATCATATTACTTAAGAACTCCCACTTAGATAGACATCCCTCTAATCCTCTAAGTGATTACGTGATCCAAATCAACTAAACCATAACCGATCATCACGTGAGATGGAGTAGTTTTCGATGGTGAACATCATTATGTTGATCATATCTACTATATGATTCACGCTCGACCTTTCGGTCTCTGTGTTCTGAGGCCATATCTGCATATGCTAGGCTCGTCAAGTTTAACATGAGTATTCTGCGTGTGCAAAACTGGCTTGCACCCGTTGTAGATGGACGTAGAGCTTATCACACTCGATCATCACGTGGTGTCTGGGCACGACGAACTTTGGCAACGGTGCATACTCAGGGAGAACACTTCTTGATAATTTAGTGAGAGATCGTCTTATAATGCTACCGTCAATCAAAGCAAGATAAGATGTATAAAAGGATAAACATCACATGCAATCAATATAAGTGATATGATATGGCCATCATCATCTTGTGCTTGTGATCTCCATCTCCGAAGCACCGTCATGATCACCATCGTCACCGGCGCGACACCTTGATCTCCATCGTAGCATCGTTGTCGTCTCGCCAATCTTATGCTTCCACGACTATCACTACCGCTTAGTAATAAAGTAAAGCATTACATCGCGATTGCATTGCATATAATAAAGCGACAACCATATGGCTCCTGCCAGTTGCCGATAACTTGGTTACAAAACATGATCATCTCATACAATAAAATTTAGCATCATGCCTTGACCATATCACATCACAACATGCCCTGCAAAAACAAGTTAGACGTCCTCTACTTTGTTGTTGCAAGTTTTACGTGGCTGCTACGGGCTTAAGCAAGAACTCATCTCACCTACGCATCAAAACCACAACGATAGTTTGTCAAATAGACTTCGTTTTAACCTTCTCAAGGACCGGGCGTAGCCACACTTGGTTCAACTAAAGTTGGAGAGACAGTCGCCCGCAAGCCATCTATGTGCAAAGCACGTCGAGGGAACCGGTCTCGCGTAAGCGTACGCGTAAGGTTGGTCCGGGTCACCTCGTCCAACAATACCGCCGAACCAAAGTATGACATGCTGGTAGGCAGTATGACTTGTATCGCCCACAACTCACTTGTGTTCTACTCGTGCAAATAACATCAAACCATAAAACCTAGGCTCCGATACCACTGTTGGGGAACGTAGTAATTTCAAAATTTTCCTACGCACACGCAAGATCATGGTGATGCATAGCAACGAGGGGGAGAGTCTGATCTACGTACCCTTGTAGATCGCAACAGAAGCGTTGACACAACATAGAGGAAGTAGTCGTACGTCTTCTTCCCGATCCGACCGATCCAAGCACCGTTACTCCGGCACCTCCGAGTTCTTAGCACACGTACAGCTCGATGACGATCCCCGGGCTCCGATCCAGCAAAGCTTCGGGGAGGAGTTTCGTCAGCACGACGGCGTGGTGACGATCTTGATGTTCTACCGACGCAGGGCTTCGCCTAAGCACTACAACGATATGATCGAGGTGGAATATGGTGGCAGGGGGCACCGCACACGGCTAAGGAACGATCTCAATGATCAACTTGTGTGTCTAGAGGTGCCCCTGCCCTGTATATAAAGGATCCAAGGGGGAGGGCTGGCCGGCCAAGGAGGATGGCGCAGGAGGAGTCCTACTCCTACCGGGAGTAGGACTCCCCCCCTCAATCCTATTCCTAATAGGATTCCGAGAGAGAGAGAGAGAGAAGGGGGCCGGCCACCTCTCCTAGTCCTAATAGGACTAGGGGAGGGGGGAGGCGCGCAGCCCACCTTGGGCTGCCCCTTTCACCTTTCCACTAAGGCCCAATAAGGCCCATATGGTTCCCGGGGGGGTTCCGGTAACCTCTCGGTACTCAAGTAAAATCCCGATTTCACCCGGAACACTTCCGATATCCAAATATAGGCTTCCAATATATCAATCTTTATGTCTCGACCATTTCGAGACTCCTCGTCATGTCCGTGATCACATCCGGGACTCCGAACAACCTTCAGTACATCAAAATGCATAAACTCATAATAACTATCATCGTAACGTTAAGCGTGCGGACCCTACGGTTCGAGAACAATGTAGACATGACCGAGACACGTCTCCGGTCAATAACCAATAGAGGGACCTGGATGCCCATATTGGCTCCTACATATTCTACGAAGATCTTTATCGGTCAGACCGCATAACAACATACGTTGTTCCCTTTGTCATCGGTATGTTACTTGCCCGAGATTCGATCATCGGTATCCAATACCTAGTTCAATCTCGTTACCGGCAAGTCTCTTTACTCGTTCTGTAATACATCATCCCGCAACTAACTTATTAGTTGCAATGCTTGCAAGGCTTAAGTGATGTGCATTACCAAGAGGGCCCAGAGATACCTCTCCGACAATCGGAGTGACAAATCCTAATCTCAAAATACGCCAACCCAACATCTACCTTTGGAGACACATGTAGTACTCCTTTATAATCACCCAGTTACGTTGTGACGTTTGGTAGTACCCAAAGTGTTCCTCCGGCAAACGGGAGTTGCATAATCTCATAGTCATAGGAACATGTATAAGTCATGAAGAAAGCAATAGCAACATACTAAACGATCGGGTGCTAAGCTAATGGAATGGGTCATGTCAATCAGATCATTCAATTAATGATGTGATCCCGTTAATCAAATAACAACTCTTTGTCCATGGTTAGGAAACATAACCATCTTTGATTAACGAGCTAGTCAAGTAGAGGCATACTAGTGACACTCTGTTTGTCTATGTATTCACACATGTATTACGTTTCCGGTTAATACAATTCTAGCATGAATAATAAACATTTATCATGATATAAGGAAATAAATAATAACTTTATTATTGCCTCTAGGCCATATTTCCTTCAGAGGGATAAATTCATGCAATATGATAAAAACCCCATCTTGTTATCCTCGATGGCAACAATACAATACGTGCCTTGCTGCCCCTACTGTCAGTGGGAAAGGACACCGCAAGATTGAACCCAAAGCTAAGCACTTCTCCCATTGCAAGAAAGATCAATCTAGTAGGCCAAACCAAACTGATAATTCGAAGAGACTTGCAAAGATAACCAATCATACATTAAAGAATTCAGAGAAGATTCAAATATTGTTCATAGATAATCATGATCATAAGCCCACAATTCATCGGTCTCAACAAACACACCGCAAAAAGAAGATTACATCGAATAGATCTCCACAAGAGAGGGGGAGAACATTGTATTGAGATCCAAAAAGAGAGAAGAAGTCATCTAGCTAATAACTATGGACCCGAAGGTCTGAGGTAAACTACTCACACTTCATCGGAGAGGCTATGGTGTTGATGTACAAGCCCTACGTGATGGATGCCCCCTCCGGCGGAGCTCCGGAACAGGCCCCAAGATGGGATCTTGTGGATATAGAAAGTTACGGCGGTGGAATTAGGGTTTTGGCTCCGTATCTGATCGTTTGGGGGTACGTAGGTATATATAGGAGGAAAGAGTACGTCGATGGAGCAATAGGGGGGCCACGAGGGTGGAGGGCACGCCTGTGGGTAGGCGCGCCCCCATACCTTGTGGCCTCCTCCTTTATTTCTTGACGTAGGGTCCAAGTCTCCTAGATCATGTTTGAGGGAGTCCTGGATTAGGGGGTCTCCGGACAGCCGGACTATATCCTTTGGCCGGACTGCTGGACTATGAAGTTACAAGATTGAAGACTTCGTCTCGTGTCCGGATGGGACTCTCCTTGGCGTGGAAGGCATGCTAGGAAATACGGATATGTATATCTCCTCCCTTGTAACCGACCTTGTGTAACCCTAGCCCCCTCCGGTGTCTATATAAACCAGAGGGTTTAGTCCGTAGGACAACAGACAATCATACCATAGGCTAGCTTCTAGGGTTTAGCCTCTACGATCTCATGGTAGATCAACTCTTGCAATACTCATGTCATCAAGAACAATCAAGCAGGACGTAGGGTATTACCTCCATCAAGAGGGCCCGAACCTGGGTAAACATCGTGTCCCCTGCCTCTTGTTACCATCCGCCTTAGACGCACAGTCCGGGACCCCCTACCCAAGATCCGCCGGTTTTGACACTAACATTGGTGCTTTCATTGAGAGTTCTGTTGTGCCGTCACTGTAAGGCTCGATGGCCCCTTCGATCATCGGTAATGATGCGGTCCTGGGTGAGGTTTTCCTCCCCGGACAGATCTTCGTATTCGGCGGCTTCACACTGCGGGCCAATCCGCTTGGCCATCTGGAGCAGATCGAGAGCTACGCCCCTGGCCATCAGGTCAGATTTGGAAACTTGAACTACATGATCGACATCCGCGGAGACTTGATCTTCGACGGATTCGAGCCCATGTTGGACGCGCCGCACAGTCGCGACGAGCATGACGTAACTCCGCCATCGGACAATGTTCGGGAGATTGCATCTGCAACTACTTCGGCCATCAATCCGGAGCAAATTGCGACATCCGAGAGCGGAGGGATAGACCCCGCCATGGAGGCCGCACTCTCAGTGGCGATAGAGTCGGATACTGACTTTACCCCTTACGAGAGTCGCGTCGCCGAACCACTGGATTCTTCTCCGGCCACGGGCTCCGAGCCGCCTGCATCCGCACCCATCGAATCCGATTGGGTGCCGATCATGGAGTTCACCTCCGCGGATATCTTTTAGCACTCACCTTTCGGCGATGTGCTAAATTCATTAAGGTCTGTCTCCCTGTCAGGAGAACCTTGGCCGAACTATGTCCAGCTAGAATGGGATGCGGACGACGAAGAAATTCGCTACCCACCCACCACCCACTTAGTAGCCACTGTCGACGACTTAACCGACATGCTTCACGTCGACTCCGAAGACATCGACGGTATGGACAACGATGCAGGAGACGAACAGGAACCACCGCCCACAGGGCGCTGGACCACCACTTCATCACATGACATATACATGGTGGATACACCCAAAGAGGGCAGCGAACAGACAGCGGAGGATGCCCCCTCCAAGCAACCCAAGCGCCGACGTCACCGGCGCCGCTCTAAGTCCCGCCATAGCAAAAACAGCGATAACAGTGCAAGAGGAAATAACAGTCCAGTCGACTCTAGAAGAAACGACGACTACACCACCCCGGTGGCAGAGCACGATAAAGATGCAAACTGCGAACATAGTACGGATCCGGCGTCCGAACACGGCAACGCCAAGGATAAACCTCATCAAACCCCGTCTGGGGAAGAAAACAGTCCGGACGAAGATGCACACATCATCCCAGAAACGCACTTGGAGCAAGAGAACCTCCGCAGAAGGCTTATTGCCACAGTGAGGAGCCTGAAGAAACAGAAGCAAAGGCTTAAGGCCGCACAAGATACGCTCAACAGTAGGTGGAACAAAGTAACAAAGTATGGTGGAAGTTACCACACAAATAGCTATCCAAAGCACAAGCTATTAGCGGAATTTTACGATGAGGCCTTAGAGCCCACACAGCTGAAGAATGATACGGCCAACCGGCCGGATCCAGCACCTTGTGAACGTGATAGAGCAGCTAACAAAGTCGCGCAGAAGTCAACACACGATCTACGTGAGAACTTGCGCCAAAAATCCGGCGCGACTAGATCCATCTATGGATCTAGGAAGCGCGCTCCGGTACAAAACCAAAACCGAATACTACAACCGTCGGAACACCATGGCACATCCCAATACAGGGGTGCTGCACACCCCTTATGTTTCACTGATGAGGTGCTGGATCACGAATTCCCAGAAGGATTCAAACCGGTGAACATAGAGGCGTACGACGGGACCACAGACCCTGGAGTCTGGATCGAGGACTTTATCCTCCATATACATATGGCTCGCGGAGACGATCTCCATGCCATTAAATACTTGCCCCTCAAGCTTAAAGGGCCAGCTCAGCACTGGCTGAAAAGCCTCCCCGAAAACTCAATTGGAAGTTGGGACGAGCTCGAGGACGCTTTTTGGGCTAATTTTCAAGGGACTTATGTCCGACCTCCGGGATGCAGACGATTTAAGTCATATAATCCAACAGTCCGGAGAGTCCGCCCAAAAGCTTTGGAACAGGTTCCTCACTAAAAAGAACCAAATCATCGACTGTCCGAACGCCGAAGCCTTAGCAGCTTTTAAACACAGTGTCCAAGACGAATGGCTCACCATACACCTCGGCCAAGAAAAACCGAGAACAATGGCAGCGCTAACAAGCCTCATGACCCACTTTTGTGCGGGCGAAGACATCTGGTTGGCCCATAGCAGCACCAGTGACACAAGCACATCCGAAGTCGGGGATGGCAATGGAAAACCACGACGCAACAAAAACAAGCGTCGAAATAAAGAAGGTAGCCCAAATAACACAGCGGTAAACGCCGGATTCAGGGGCTCTCGACCAGGTTAGCGGAAAAAGCCTTTCAAAGGCAGCAGAGAAGGACAATCTGGCCTAAACAAAATTCTTGACAAGCTCTGTCGAATTCACGGCACCCTCGACAAACCTGCAAATCATACCGGCGCACAGAGAATGTTGGGTCTTCAAGCAAGCCGGTAAGCTAAACGCCGAACACAAAGGGGAAGAGACACCAAGCGAAGATGAGGACGAACCTCACCAGCAAAGCACCGGAGGACAGAAAAAGTTCCCACCAGAGGTTAAAACGGTAAACGTGATCCATGTGACGAAGAGGAGAAGCAAGCATGCACTCCGAGACACACGCGCCATAGAGCCCGTCACCCCTAGGTCCAACCCCTGGTTGGCCTGCCCGATCATTTTTGATCGTATGGATCATGCGACAAGTATCTGGCATGAAGGACTGGCGGCCTTGGTGTTAGACCCAATAATAAACGGGTACCATTTCACATGAGTCCTCATGGACGGCGACAGTGATCTAAATCTGATATATCAGGACACAGTCCGCAAAATGGGGATAGACCCGACACAAATAAACCACAGTAATACTACCTTCAAGGGAGTAATACCAGGCCAAGAGGCCCGCTGTACTACCTCTCTACTGCTAGAGGTTGTATTCGGTTCTCCCGATAACTTCCGAAGCGAAAGGTTAACTTTCCACGTCGCTCCATTCCGAAGTGGTTATCATGCACTACTCGGAAGAACGGCTTTCGCTCGTTTTAATGCAATACCCATTATGCTTTTCTCAAGCTTAAGATGCCTGGTCCACGTGGCATCATCACAGTAAGCGGAAAAACCAAACGTTTTTTTACGTGCGGAAGAGGATGCGGCGGCTTTAACAGTCGTGAACTAGACGGCCTCACCAGCCAGAAAAAATGACAGGTCGTCAAGACCACGGACACGGTTAGAAAAGTCCGGCGCTCCACCACACATACATGAAATTGGTTTGATGATCAAACCCTCATAGACGATACCAGGGGCTTCCCGCGTGTAATCAGGGCCAGCCCGGCTCAAGCTGACTTCTCTTGAATTTCGATAGTTCATTGACAATAACCAATTCTTTTTTTGGCACGGCAACTTTCACCTAAGTTCTTTCCTTTTACAGATGACAATCGTGCTACACCCGTCTAGGACACGGCACAACGGAGACACAGGCGCAGGCGTGCAGTAGGGACCCACCCAAAGGTTTCTTTTTAGATTAAGACCCTGCGTAAACTTTTTTTACTGTCTCTTGTTGCTCACATCCTCCGGATACTCCACACAACCGAGAAGGATGCTGACGTTATTGGCATGTGGCCACGTCAGGATATCGCACGTACCTGGACACATGGCGTTTATTATTAAGGGCACTCTTTAGCCCGGTATATATTATAAAGACCGAACACCTTAGGGAGTGTTCGGCGTCGCGAGTTTGACCCTATATGCATCAGCTTCGAATCATGTCTTTGGTCAAATGTTGGGTTTGCCCGGCTCCCATGTTTTGGTACCTTACGTTCCGTTATATCGGCTAAGGTAGCACTGGGAGAACTACTGCGATTGTGCCCTAGTTCACCCGGATGAGCACCTCAGTAGAGAAAGCCGAAAAGTGACTGTCATGATATAGCGAGAGACTTTTCAACCACTCGATGACTCAGCGGAATCTTCGGGATTCCTCCGCATTAACGAAGGGCCGTTTCCCGGTCAGGTACACATGCGCCCCGTATTTGGACGAGCGTAGAAGTACCAGGGGCTATATAGTAGTCCCACCGTCAAACTCCTATGGCTAAGTGAAAGTGTTAAAGCAATATAGTCGGATTGCCTCGTTCGCTGCGCTATCACCTCCTTAACGTACCAAGACGTTGGATCAAGTGTGGATATGCGTTTTCTGTGAACACCCCCGCATTATATGCGTGGGGGCGGAAGCCGACAACTGTAAACTTTCAGGTTATATACATATATACATGAACGGCCGCACAGGAGGCATCACAGTACTTTCGGGCAAAAGTATAAATACAGCCTTGATAATTCAATAAACATTGTTTTTACAATGGGAGTACATGTCACTAGAACATAATATTCTTCGAGCACTGAGCCTCTATCGAACGAGCGCCTTCAAGAACTTCTTCAAAGTAGTGCTCGGCAGCCACTCGGCCTACGGCCGAACCCTGTGTCGCAACAGTGGTGGCCTCAATCTCTGCCCAGTATGTCTTGACATGGGCAAAGGCCATCCGCGCACCCTCTATGCACGCAGATCTCTTTACAGCATCGATGTGTGGCACAGCACCAAGGAATTGTTGCACTAAACTAAAGTAGCTATTCGGCCTTGGCCCTCCCGGCGACAGATGATCCACAACGGACCTCATGGCAAGTCCGGACAACCTATGGAGCTCGACCCACTCGGCCATTCACTCATTCAATAGCAGCGGACGGACTGGAGCATGAAACTGTGACCAGAACAGCTTTTCCACTTCGTGATCTTTCTGATCGTTGAAGTACTCGGCCGCATCAGCAGCACTTGCAGCCAAATCCACGTAGGCGTCCGTAGAACTCCATAGTCGGTCAAGAGGAGTATACTTCGGATCTCCAAATTTAGTCCGCAACAAGAAGGGCTTCCCAGACACGATATCTGCAGCTTGATGCAGCTCCTCCTTCGTCACTCTAATTTTGGAGTGGGCTTCCTTGGCAGCTACCAGGGCCTTCTCCAGATCCGTCGCCCTCGCTCAGCTTTCTTCTTCAAGAAGCTGGTAACGGTCAGTGGCATCTTTTAACTCTACAGCCATTTTGGCTATTCTTTCCTTGCTCTCCCAATGCGCGGCCTGTTCGGCCCTCAACTCTTCGGCCGCCTTTAGAGCGGCCGCATTGCTACTCCTTGCTTGCTCCTTGGCTCGGGCAAGCTCCGCCCGAAGGGTCTCCACGGTGGTAGCTCCATCTGCAGTCACAACATATTAAAGATATTGGCATCATGCTCCTCTTATTATGTGACGATCACCAAAGAAATCACTCGCCATGTGCCTCGTCAAGCCGCTGGTTGACAAGCACCATATCGGCATCGGCCGCATCAAGTTGCCGCTTTAGCTCGGTAAACCCATCAGTTCGGCTAGCCACCGTAGCCTCAGACACCTGCACATAAAGGCAGTCGGGTTATTACCTGGGAATATGATCCTTGGGTTGCCGCCGTTCTCGACAACTAGAGTCTCAGGGGTTACTGTCTGCATAGGGCACACCTAACATGTGCGGTACTATTGAAAAATATACACTATTTCACGTACCTCAAAGCCTTTCAGCAGACTCATAAAGGCTTCATGCAAACCGCTTTCAGCGGATGAAATCCTTTCAATTACCGTACCCATAAGCGTACGATGCGCTTCCGAGATGGCCGCTTGCCCCAGAAGATCCTTCAGTGCGTCCGACCGCACACTGTACGGTTCCAGACCCTTGCTGCCGCTCTCCTTAGGAGCCAGATACTGGGAATTCCGGGTAGCCAAAGGGTTATCCTTTGGCCTTGGCGGATCCGGAGATACCCTCCGCGACGACACTTCAAGGTCGCCCGCCTCATGAGGCGGGGTGTCAGGGGGTGGTGTTTCGCTTGTTGGGGAACGTAGTAATTTCAAAAAAATTCCTACGCACACGCAAGATCATGGTGATGCATAGCAACGAGGGGGAGAGTCTGATCTACGTACCCTTGTAGATCGCAACGGAAGCGTTGACACAACGTAGAGGAAGTAGTCGTACGTCTTCTTCCCGATCCGACCGATCCAAGCACCGTTACTCCGGCACCTCCGAGTTCTTAGCACACGTTCAGCTCGATGACGATCCTCGGGCTCCGATCCAGCAAAGCGTCGAGGAAGAGTTCCGTCAGCATGACGGCGTGGTGACGGTCTTGATGTACTACCGACGTAGGGCTTTGCCTAAGCACTACAACGATATGATCGAGGTGGAATTTGGTGGCAGGGGGCACCGCACACGGCTAAGGAACGATCTCAAGGATCAACTTGTGTGTCTTGGGGTGTCCCCTGCCCCCGTATATAAAGGATGGAGGGGGGAGGCTGGCCGGCCAAACGAGGGAGGCGCAGGAGGAGTCCTACTCCTACCGGGAGTAGGACTCCCCCCCCCAATCCTATTCCAACTAGGAATCCTTGGGAAAAAGAGAGAGGAAAAGAGAGAGAGGTGGCCGGCCACCTCTCCTAGTCCTAATAGGACTAGGGGAGGGGGGAGGCGCGCAGCCCTCCTTGGCAGCCCCTTTCACCTTTCCACAATGGCCCATGTAGGCCCATTTGGCTCCCGGGGGGTTCCGGTAACCCTCCCGGTAATCCGGTAAAATCCCGATTTCACCCGGAACACTTCCGATGTCCAAACATAGGCTTCCAATATATCAATCTTTATGTCTCGACCATTTCGAGACTCCTCGTCATGTCCGTGATCACATCCGGGACTCCGAACTACCTTCGGTACATGAAAATGCATAAACTCATAATAACTGTCATCGTAACGTTAAGCGTGCGGACCCTACGGTTCGAGAACAATGTAGACATGACCGAGACACGTCTCTGGTCAATAACCAATAGCGGGACCTAGATGCCCATATTGGCTCCTACATATTCTACGAAGATCTTTATCGGTCAGACCGCATAACAACATACGTTGTTCCCTTTGTCATCGGTATGTTACTTGCCCGAGATTCGATCGTCGGTATCCAATACCTAGTTCAATCTCGTTACTGGCAAGTCTCTTTACTCGTTCCGTAATACATCATCTCATAACTAACATCTTAGTTATTATGCTTGCAAGGCTTATGTGATGTGTATTACCGAGAGGGCCCATAGATACCTCTCCGACAATCGGAGTGACAAACCCTAATCTCGAAATACGCCAACCCAACATCCACCATTGGGGACACCTGTAGTACTCCTTTATAATCACCCAGTTACGTTGTGATGTTTGGTAGTACCCAAAGTGTTCCTCCGATAAACGGGAGTTGCATAATCTCATAGTTATAGGAACATGTATAAGTCATGAAGAAAGCAATAGCAACATACTAAACGATCGGGTGCTAAGCTAATGGAATGGGTCATGTCAATCAGATCATTCAACTAATGATGTGACCTCGTTAATCAAATAACAACTCTTTGTTCATGGTTAGGAAACATAACCATCTTTGATTAACGAGCTAGTCAAGTAGAGGCATACTAGTGACACTCTGTTTGTCTATGTATTCACACATGTATTATGTTTCCGGTTAATACAATTCTAGCATGAATAATAAACATTTATCATGATATAAGGAAATAAATAATAACTTTATTATTGCCTCTAGGGCATATTTCCTTCATCGCTCTCCATCATCTCCGGAAGGAGATCCCCTAAAGACGAACTCTGTCGAGAAGGGCTACGATCCGGACTACAATTTATAAGCATCGGTTATTGTCTTCGGAAGTAAGGTAGGATATTTTCACTATTAAGTACTTTTCGATTACTTACAGCTCGGTAGAGGGCTGATCCCCGCGCGGACATTGTGCGGCAAGAATACCCTCTGAGGCAGGACCCTCTGACGAAGATTTCTTCTCCCGTTTGGAAACCTTAGTTCCCGGATCTTCAAAGGTAGTCCTCTTCCTTCCCCGGGGAGAGAGAATGTCAGATTCTTCCTCCTGGTTATCCTCCCTTGTGAAGGCGCTCATTCCCCCGGTTGGAATAAGTAGTGAGTGAGGCCCGCTTTCGCCCTCTTTATTCCCCCCTTCATCTTCCTTTGAGGGCACTAGATAAGGCGCCGGCTCGAGCATCTTGCCCAGCACCGGATTATCCAAGCCCTCGGGAAGGGGGGTCGAACACCTGATCATCTTAGCCTTTGTTATCCAGTCCTGGTCAAAGAGCGACTCTTTAGAATGGTGCCATGATAAATAAAAGGACAGCGGGTTCGGCCATGGGATTACTTACTTGGGCAGCAGGGCGGTTGTAGCTCAGACCCACGTCCTCGGTGGTGTCCGGACACTCTATTTGGGGTCCAAAGAACGATTTATACATCTCTTCGAGCGTCATGCCGAGGAAATGCTGAATAGCTCGCGGTCCTTCCGGGTTGAATTCCCACATACGGAGGGGTCGTTTGCAAGGCTGGACTCGACGAACTAGCATAACTTGCATTACCATAACCAGACTGAAATCTCTCTCAAAGAGATCTCGGATACGGCTCTGCGGTATTGGCACGTCCTTTGTGGGACCCCAGCTTAGCCCCCTGCTGATCCATGACATCAGTTGCGGTGGGGGCCCGAGCGAAAGGTGGGGGCGGCTACCCACTTGGCACTTCGGGGAGCTGTGATGTAAAACCACTCCCACTACCACAATCTGGACACCTCTGGGAAGGAACCCTTTGGCCATGAAGCATCAATGATTTTGCTTATTAAAGCACATCCGCACTCTGCGTGCCGCCCCTCGATCATTTTCAGCTTCACATCAAAGGTCTTGAGCCACAGACCGAAGTGAGGGGTAATGCGGAGGAAGGCCTCACATACGACAATAAATGACGAGTTGTGAAGAAGGGAGTCCGGGGCCAGATCATGGAAATCCAGCCCATAATAGAACATAAGACCCCTGACAAAGGGATCCAGAGCGAGGCCTAGTCCTCGGAGGAAGTGGGAGATGAACATGACACTCTCGGTGGGTTCGGGGGTAGGGACGACCTGCCCTCGGGCAGGCAGCCTATGTGAAATTTCGGCGATCAGATACCCAGCCTCTCTCAGCTTCTTGATGTCCTCCTCTGTTACAGAGGAGGGCATCCGCCGACCTTGAAGGTTGGATCCGGACATAGTTGAAGGTCTGAGGCGCCTGACTTGAGCTTTGGGTGTTAGAACTCGAGGCGGGGGAAGGATTCGATTGAGCATGAGAGGGAAAAAGAAAAGGCCTCATCCTCGTTATAAAGGGGATGGATATCAAGCATCCTCCTCGTGGTCGTTTTGGACTTGCCTAAGATCTAGGAATCATACCAACAGGCACGGTTGGGTTACCCACGTCTGTATTGATGAGAATCCCGTGATAAGGGGAACACGATCTCTGTTTTGACAAGACGTGTCAAGAAAACCGCCTCGCCATATGTGCGGTGCTGGTTGAGAAAAACGGTTCGAATAATGATCGGGCAATGGCGTGATGGCATGCTGTCAAAACGCGTCAGCAGATTAGATTTGTGAAAATATTATTCTCTCTACAGTGGTATGTGGAACTTATTTTGCAGGACCGGACACTATCCTTGTGTTCAAACTCTTCCATGGAGTATTCGGAGGAGGAACCCGCCTTGCAATGCCGAAGACAATACTGCGCGCCGGACTCATCGTCATTGAAGCCTGGTTCAGGGGCTACTAAGGGAGTCCTGGATTAGGGGGTCTCCGGACAACAGGACTATATCCTTTGGCCGGACTGTTGGACTATGAAGATACAAGATTGAAGACTTTGTCTCGTGTCCGGATGGGACTCTCCTTGGTGTGGAAGGCAAGCTAGGCAATACGGATATGTATATCTCCTCCCTTGTAACTGACCTTGTGTAACCCTAGCCCCCTCCGGTGTCTATATAAACTGGAGGGTTTAGTCCGTAGGACAACAGACAATCATACCATAGGCTAGCTTCTAGGGTTTAGCCGCTACGATCTCGTGGTAGATCAACTCTTGTAATACTCATATCATCAAGGACAATCAAGCAGGACGTAGGGTATTACCTCCATCAAGAGGGCCCGAACCTGGGTAAACATCGTGTCCCCTGCCTCCTGTTACCATCTGCCTTAGATGCACAGTTCGGGACCCCCTACCCGAGATCCGCCGGTTTTGACACCGACAATGTTCGTTCCGAAAATCACGTTCCCGAAGGTTTTATTCCGTTTGGACTCTGTTTGATATTCCTTTTCTTCGAAACCCTAAAATAGGCAAAAAAAACAATTCTGGGTTGGGCCTCCGGTTAATAGGTTAGTCCCAAAAATAATATAAAAGTGGATAATAAAGCCCAATAATGTCCAAAACAGCAGATAATATAGCATGGAGCAATCAAAAATTATATTTAGGTTGGAGACGTATCAGCCTATTAGGGGTATGTCTCCTATTGCTCGATGGCAAAATAAGATTCAACATCTCCGACAATTTTTAAGAGGTTGGCCCAGAAATGAAAGTGGGTTCTATAAGCAAGAAAAAGACAGACTAATCCAACTTATTGACACTTTAGATATCAAAGCAGAATCGATCCTTCTTAATAGGTTTGAGCAGGACACTAAGGCTGAGGCAGAGATAAACTACGTGTTCTTCTTAGAGAAGAAGAAATGAAGTGGGCTTTGCCGACGAAGGTTCTCCAAGTTGTCCAAGGGGATGACAATGCTCATTTTTTTCATATGATTGCAAATGGCAAGCATAGGAAAAATAAAATCATACAGCTAGAGCGGGACAAAGGGACAGTGGTGGGGCATGAGAACCTTAAGCTTTACATCTCCAACTATTATAAACAACTCTTTGGGCCCCCGGTGGACAATGATGTGTCCCTCGATGAGCTCGTGGTTGATGACATTCCTCAGCTTAGGTCAGATGATAATGAGATCTTGTCTGCACCTTTTTAGAGAAAGATGTGTTTGAGGCGATTTCACAAATGAAACCGAATAAGGTGTCAGGGCCAGATGGGTTCCCTGCCAAATTCTATAAGAAATGTTGGCATATCATAAAGGGAGACCTCTTACCCATGTTCCATGACTTGTTCAATGGTCACTTGCAATTGTTCCATCTTAACTTTGGAACGATAACACTGTTGCCAAAGAAAGACGGAGCAGTTGGTATCGAACAGTTTAGATCGATATGTACTCTCAATGTGAGTTTCAAAATATTCATGAAAGTTGGAACCAATAGATTAACACAAATTGCCCATTCGGTGCTGCAACCGAGTCACACAACTTTCATGCCTAGGAGACACATCCTAGAAGGGGTTGTTGTCTTACATGAAACTCTTCATGAAATTCACTCAAAGAAACTGGACGGGGTGATCTTCAAGGTGGATTTTGAGAAGGCATATGACAAGGTTAAATGGCCTTCCTTATAGCATGCAGTGCGCATGAAAGGGTTTGATGAAAAATGGAGGAGGCAGGTGAACTCCTTCATCCAACAGGGTAGTGTCAGTATTAAGGTGAACGATGACGTAGGTCCCTATTTCCAAACTCACAAGGCTTAAGACAAGGGGACCCAATGTCTCCTATCATGTTCAATATTATGGCCGATATGTTAGTCGTGCTAATAGGCAGGGCCAAGGAGAATGGCTTGGTAGGTGGACTAGTACCACATCTGGTTGATGGTGGGGTGCCAACAATATGCTGACGACACTATCATTTTTATGGAACATGATATAGCAAAGGCTAGGAATATGAAACTAGTGCTTTGTATTTTTGAACAAATATCAGGGCTTAAAATTAACTTCAACAAGAGCGAATTTTTCTGCTTTGGTAGGGCCAAAAAGGAGCAAGATGTGTATAGACATTTGTTTGGGTGTGAGATAGGGTCATTACCTTTTAGTTATCTAGGGATCCCGATTCATCACCGTAGACTCACTAATAAAGAATGGAAATGCATCAAGGATCGATTTGAGAAAAAACTAAGCTGTTGGAAGGGTAAGCTTATGTCCTAAGGAGGTCGGCTGGTGCTAATTAATTCAGTACTTACCAGTATGCCGATGATTCTGTTGTCTTTCCTTGAAGTACCCAAAGGGGTATGAAAACGGTTAGACTTTTATCGGTCTTGATTCTTTTGGCAATCTCATGAGGTTAAATCAAAATACCTCTTGGCGCGATGGGATATCATTTGCAAACCCAAGGACCGGGGGGGGGGGGGGGACTTGGGATCAAAAACTTGGAAGTTAAAAACAAATGCTTACTAAGCAACTGGCTATATAGGTTATCAGTAGAGACTGGCGGTATGTGGGCGCAGATGACCTAATGACTTGCCATTCTGGAAGGGGCTAATGAAGATAAAAGATATCTTCTTCCATAGAGCAAAATTTGTTGTTGGTAATGGTACCACAACAAGATTTCGGGAGGATACATGGCTAAGGGAGACGCCACTAGCCTTACAATATCCAACCTTGTACAATATTGTGCAACGTAAGGGTGATTCGTCACTACAGTATTACAAGCGGTCCTGTTAAATATCTCGTTCAAGAGGTCCTTGGTTGGGGAACGTTGGAACTCCTGGCTGCACCTTGTCAGGAGATTGATGGATGTTCAACTCTTCGACCAGTCTGATTCTTTCCAGTGAAAACTAACTGTAAGTGTGGTCTTTACGGTCAAATCGTTGTACTTGGATCTTATTAACTCATGCCCAATCCCAAGATCAATTCATATTTGGAAGATCAAGGTTCCCTTACGAATTAAATTTTTTATGTGGTTTGTTCACAAGCAAGTGATCCTTAGCAAAGACAATTTGCTTAGGTAGAGATGGGTAGGACGTGCACGTTGTTGTTTCTGTGATAGAGATGAAATGGTACAACACCTGTTCATTGACTGCCCTCTAGCCAAGTTGCTTTGGCATACCATTCATATAGCTTTTAATATTACTCCACCATACATCATAGAAACGTTATTTGGGACGTGGTTAACTAGTGTTGACTCAGCTGTTGCGGCACAGATTTGGATAGGAATATGTGCTTTATTGTGGGCTATATGAAACTGCAGGAATAATATGATCTTTAACAAACAAAATATTTTAAATTTCTTGCAGGTCATCTTCAGAGCTACGGCATGGGTCCGTACGTGATCGTTACTCACTCCTACGACCTCCAGGGAGCCTTTGGTTACTGGGTGCAACCGTTGGGAGATGGTAGCACAGGTTATCTTTAATCGGTTTGGATGGCGGGCCATTAATAGAATAGGTGTCTACTGTCTAGTCTTCGTATCCTCTTTTTATGCCAGTTGTGGTGTTTTTATTTTGAGACTTTCTGTTTTATGTTGCTCCGTTTGCGAGCCAAACTATTTCGAGACTTTGTATTTCTTTGGATCATTTTAATAATAGGGCCGTATGCATCTACAGAGACCGGGGGTAATCCTCCTAAAAAATTGCATTGTTTGTTTCATATATGCATACTAGGGATTGGAATATTGTAGGTCTAGGCATAGGAAGCACCAGGAACTATCTATGATCAACGGATAATCCAAACAGATGCGGGATAGAGAAATGTTGCATCTACCTCCTACCCTACCATATCAGCTATTTCCCAGCCGGTCACTGAGTGGTAATAAGTGTACTGGCTAGATCCAGCTAGTGCAGCCTTTTGGTGATTTCCAGTCTAACCAAGGACCAAAGCAAGTTTCAGTCAAATCTCTACACTTGTGGGATTCATAGTACTAGTGATTTCCAGTGGTGGTAATAAGTTTTGGTGATTTCCAGTCTAACCAAGGATCTAAGATAAAACTGGGATGGTTGTAAGAAAATGCAGGTTTCGCGATCAAGATAGAACTATTATACATTTGTATTTATCTTGCATATATGCACGCTTTTTATTGAGGTATCTCGAATATGTTTGAACTGGCATTATCCATGTCCACCAATACATATGTAGAGTTTTATATGTTGAACTATCTAAAACCATCTCAATGACATTATCCACTAATGCATATGTAGAGGTAGAGCTGAATTAATATGAATATTACATGGACCAACGAGTCAAGAAATTATGGGTGAGTAGGAAAGCAGTAGACATGCAGATAGGTCTCAGATGCGTACACTACACAGCAAACAAAAAAACGCAGGGCTCACGGAAGAGCAGATACAGGGACGGAGCCCAATGAGCCAACCCTGTAGCACAGGCTACAGGTCCGATTTCATTTTACGTACTAAATATCAGGTATTTAGCTCGAGGCATCAGGGTGGGCCGAATATTGTGCTACAGGGCCCATTATTCCAGGTGCACCAGGCCTCCTTTGGTCCGCTTCCAGCAGCCCATTGAACACAATGAACTATCCATCTGGTGCTCTGTAGCGAACAGAACAATCGATCTGACTAAAACAACCACGTCTCCTCGTCTCCTAATCTATCCCGACCCCCGATTCATCGACTTGTGCAGTGGCCGGTGGCGATCGATCGATTCACAGATTGAGAACTTGTGCAGCGGCGGCAACCATCGAGCCAAGAGGCAAAATCTAGCTAGCTAGTACTTCTAATCTTCTACTGTAGTACTCTAGTCGGTAGGCTGTAGCTAATCTTTCTACAGATTTAAAGATTGGAATTGATATGTTCCCTAGTCCTGACGAATTGACGATTTGTGGCAGCCGGCAGCATGGATCCGTTCCTGTCTTCTGGGTTGATCTGATCATCCGAATGTCCGCACAGCTACGGCAGCGGCAGGCGGCACCGGCGGCGGCGTAATTTTCTCTTCTTCTGTTACAATATGAGTTTGGCTAACCCTCAGGATTTTGATTTCAGGGATTTGAGGGATCTTGATAAGGATCTACGGCTTTATATTGCTGATGTGCGCGCAGATGATAGCTTTTCCAACATAGCAACAATCACCGAGCTTTCAAAAAATATGGTGCAGACGAGGAGGCATATTATGTACCTTTTGTTTTATCGGTTGTTGAAACTAGTAATTGTGTGGCCTATTGCTACTGCTACAGTTGAGAGGTGCTTCTCAGCAATGAAATTGGTCAAAACTTGCTTGCGCAATCGCCTCAACGATGACAGCTTGAGTGATGATGTTATTTGTTATGTGGAGAAGGAAGAAATGAAAAAGGTCACCAATGATCAAGTGGTTGAGTATTTCATGGCTCGAAGGAAGAGAATGTATTAAAGGTAATTTATAACATTTTAAGTACTTTCATAGCAAATTTAAGTACTTTGATTTAGGCATTTTATGATATTCTACTCAAAATTTTAATTCTAGTTTTGTTATTGTAAGGAATTCACAACAGATATCCACTTGGGCCCTGGCTGAACACCAGAATAACAGGGAGGGTAAACCATAAACGGAACGATAGAGGGAGCCTGTCTAGGAGCCTTGTGTGCTGCTGTAGTCGCGGTGCTAGCAGTGTTCTGTTCTCTACTGCTCTTTTCCACTTTCTTCTTTCACCTTGCAGTTTGTTCCAGCCAAGTGCTAGGACTGTCTGTACTGCTTCCTTCACGCAATGAAAGCAGTGCCTAACTGCATTTCGTCAAAATAAAGAGAACGGTTTTTACTAACTGAGGCTACACGGTACCCCTTATCTCAGCCTTTCAATCGTGCCCATGTTTCATCGAGATATGTGCACACAGCAGTTGGTGTCAGACGCTTAATCCTTAATCATCTGCATGTGAGGGTGTTGTTCATGACATGACGTTGCATGTGCCTCTGACTCTCTCGTTCTTCCCGTCCATGCAACTCTTCTCTCTCTCTTCCTTTATGCTCTCTTCCCACGTACTCTCTCTTCTCTTAGTTTTTTTTAACTCATGTCATGAACAGTACAACATCCACACCCTGGCAGTCACACCTTTTCATGAGAGAGAGTTGTGAGAGAGGGACGCTGAGGAGAGAGAGTATGCTTGTGCATGCATGTCAGACACCCGTGAGAGAGATAGAGCTTCTCTTGTGCATGCGCATGCAGAAATATTTTATGAGAGGGAGGGGAGAGAGAGAAATGTCCAGCAGATGCTGCATGTGCATCCAGAGTATTTTATAAGAGGATGAGACAGGACGTAAGGAGAGAATGCAATGTCCAGCAGAGATTACTGTTCATGCTGAGAGGATGAGACAGCTACAGTCTGCTAATTGTCTGACTCTACTGCTGAGCATTGCACATATCTCAAAATGAACTGACGCTGGACATAGTGGGTACCGTGTAGCTCGGGCTAGGAAGGAACTTTGCGCAAAATAAACCCAACCTTGCCAGACCTGGTTTCCTTCTTCCATATACTGTATATACACACATGTATAACTCTTTGCCGCAAACAAGCGCAAATGTGGGGTAAATATTCATCCATTGGGTAACAGAAAATACTATCTCTCGGATTATATGTAAAACTCTCCTCTACATTCACTTATCTCGCGACACATCTGTAGAAACTTTGCTAAGAGCTGACTGTGGAAACCATTTCGTATTCGCTCGCTGGCTTCCTGCCCATGAAGCAGAGGAAGAAGGCGCCCCCGATCAACTGCTGGAAGAACACGAGCACTGCTGCCTACCAAATACATCTCTGATTCCCCTTTTTTGTTTAGGAGATTTGAATTCTTATTCTGTAGCTTTCAAAACAAATAAGTGGACGACAGAAATGATGGGCCGATGTCCCATGATCTGTTTTCTCTCATTCATGTGTATCATACCTACTAATTTCAGAGCATAGTTTGCAGAGCTACATCTTTTAATTGAATATTGCGCAACATTTCGGCTTGGTGTGTTGCGGGGTCACCCGGAATTGTCATGCTAACACTAGTAGCAAATGTTCCTGATAAAACTAAAAGGTCACGCAAGGTTCATCAAACTCAAAATCTCTGCATTCGCCTTACGCATATGTAACGCATGTCACTTGTGAGAAAAGTGTGAACGACCAAATGGTGCACAAGTTATGGTGGCACAATGGGCTGGCCTGCTCGCATCCCTAGTAAACAGAGTACACATGAGCTCCTAGCACTTATTTAACAAGATATTCCCTCCGTCCCATTATATAAGACGTTTTTGTAGTCCAAATTGAACTGCAAATATGTCTTACATTATGGGACAGATGTAGTACTAAATTATGCTAGATTTAACAGGATGCTAACCCATCTTAGTATTGTAATTTTTTCAATAAGGGGCGCCTTATTACTTAAAAGGTATCTTAGCATTGTAATGGCAACATTAATCTGAGAAAGAAATGCATAAATGCAAGATCTTATAGAATCTGGTTAAATCTAAGTAGTATTGCTTTTCTGGTATGTGGGATTTCTTTGCTGGCCCCTCCACTGCCCGGCACCACGTGCAATATCTGCCATCATGCCAAAGTATCGCCTTCCATCGTCGAAGCAGGGCATAGATAGGGCCGAGGCAAGCACAGCATGCCCAGATCCTGATTGATCAATACACTTGTGGTAGATTGTTCTGTCGATGTCATGAGCATAAGCTCTTTGTGGTGTGAACTCAGACAGAAGAATAGAGCTCCTGCTATGACATGCAGATGATTTACTCTTTTGGGATGCTCTTCGCAGAAATTGAATGGCTTAGGTTTGTGTGCTATGAAATGTGGTCGTGGCAATGGCCGTTTGAACAGTCTTTCAAGTTTGAAGAACGAAGTTATCTTCTGAAATTCTCTCTAAAGTTAAATCACGATTCTCCCTAACTCAAGGCAAGTAAACTTATGAATGGCTTATCCAGCCAAGACAATGGACCGTGACACTGTGTAGTTGACATGTCGAAAGCATTGCCAATATGAGTCGGAAGGTGCTGACAATTGTGCAAATTTGGTTCTACTTATTTAGCCCGTTGGCCCTTTTCTTTTCAAAAAAAGCTCGTTAGCCCATTTATGTTGGCTAGCTGTGCTTTCTTAGTGTGGATATTGAAGATCAAAACTTTAGTTTTTTACAAATATATTGCTTATTTAATGCTCTCGTAGGTCGTAACCTAATAGTCTGACCAGCATTGGACAAACAAGCTCAGAAACTTCATCATTTGTTTCAAGTTCTCGGTGTCTTTGACATACCTAAGGAAAAACAAGCACAACAGAGTCATCATCTGTTTTAAGGTCTCATGGGCTCTTACCTATCCGAGGACAAACAAGCTCAGGAGATTAATCATTTCGAAAGTTCTTATTGCCTACACGAGGAGAAACCAGCACCAAAACTTCATAGTTCGTTTAGGATCTCATATGGTCTTACCAGTGGCGGAGCTAGGCAAAAATGTTTGGGGGGGCCGAAAATACACAAAAAAATATTCTCTAGTAAGCAACTGCTACTGAGAGAACAAATTTGTTATGTGCATAGTCCAATTCAATCCACCACTGGTCAACTGCTGCTGAGAGAAAAAAGAATAGTGCCATCAGCAAACAATTCCCAATTAGATCAAATCACACAACTAAATAACGAAAGAAAAATCAGTTTGACTCCTACCGCACAGTATGGTTGATGTACAGGCAATGCTTATAGCTTTAGAGATTTCATACAAATTGTGCGGGTGTGGCAGCCGGCGACAACGGAGTGGCCGGCCGGGCATAGTTCAAGCAATCGACAACATCGGCTATCTGCGACCACCGGCAGCCAGTACGCCGGAGTCGTCGCCAGCAGCCCAAACACGCAGCTCCTCCTAACCTTCTCACCTTCTCCTGAGCAACTGCCAGACGGCGTAGAGGGTTCATGGCTGTGCATCGCGGCGCCGTCCGATTGTTGAGACGAAGCACACCATGGTCTTTTTTTGTTTGTTTGAGGAGAACACCAGAGCGGCGCTATAGTCTGCTGGTGCGTGAACATGTCTTGGTGCATGGTGCCTTGTAGCCGAGAAGCAGCCGTTTGTTAGAGAAGCTGCGTGTTTGTTAGAGAAGCAGCCGAGCTGGTCAGCTGGTGCGTGAAGATCAGCTCGTGTTTGTTGGTGCATAGTGCCTTGTGCGTGAATATGTGCCGAAATCTATGCCGAGCTATAGTCTGCAGATACTACTACTAGTATTAATGAAAAAACTATCGTTTGGGCTAGGGGGGCCACGGCCCTCTCTGGCCCTAACGTAGCTCCGCCGATGGGTCTTACCTACTCAAACCAAGCTCATAACAAAGGAATCCTTAGTTATTGGCCTAACCGAGAACCAACGACATCATGTCATTACCTCTAGCATGTACCCAATTCTGCTCTTCTTCTATAAAGAGCAGGCCTTCCCTAGGCCAAACATGAATAGTTCACTCTTCTTCTGATTTCTTTGTACTGAAATTGGTTATTCCTATTTCATGCATTATTTATTTGGTATCTGCACACTATAGATTAGAATCTGATAGGTGTAGGCATGGGAAGCACCAGGAACTATATATAGACTAGTATAACGCCCGTGTGTTGCCACGGGCTCTTCAAATTTATAATCAGTATCTTTCATTTATCATCCCCTCATATTGGGTGATTATGGGGTGCTCTAATTAGAAACACAACAATCAAATATTAGGAAATTTCACCGAACGAACAACAACGAATAATACGATATCTATCAAACGAATATAATGAGGTCATATTTTTGGTCCGTCATGCACTTCTGTTGAAAAGTGCCTATCCCTTTTAGAATCAACCCATTGTTTGCTCGCACGCAAGAAAATACATCTCTAAAGTGGGGAACTGATCGGTGCCAAAAAGAACTCAAACTCCTATCAAATCTCGACTTCGTGCTCTTCCACTTCCATTGATAAAGATGGGACGTCAAGGGTTTCATCATGATGACCTCGAGCAGCCGCCGACATCCCTCCCCACATCTACCCCTACCCCCTGCTGCCGCTTGCACTGTCCTTGCTCCTCGAGGGAGCTAGGGACACAATGTTCTCTAGGATGGGCATGACCAGATCCACGAGGAGGCCACATTCTTCCATGGGAACCCAACCAAGCACACCACCCTCCGCAACCATCCAATCCCAGCCTAACAAAGTCAAGACCCGCCATCGATCCACAAATCAGGCTCGCCGCATCCAGGTTCACTGCAAGTCTGCGACGAGTCTGTAGTCGACATTTTGACTTTGGCTATCCCCACGGAAGAATCATCGGATCCTGCTTACTTTTACCATCACTTCGTCTCTTCCCAAGGCAGCGACACCACCCAGCCAATCACCACCACCGCTTGCGGCTTGCCTACATAAAATCATGAGAAATCCCCACGGCGGTGCTGTAAGATCACCTTGGCGACCTCGACAGTGACCGACTGGTCTAAAATCTAAGCTAGCCGCTCTTTGTAGAAACCAATAGAAGTAGGCATGTGACTCGGATTTGTTCTTTGGTGTGCATGCGTTTCTTGCTGTCCACCAGCTCTTGTCTACAACTCGCCTATCTCTGTACCAGCTCTTGGTCTACAACTCACCTATCTCCATGCTCGAGACGACCAAGCTCGATGCGCAAGCCGCATACGTCTGCTAGAGCTATATCCAGGCCCTATGATTTTTGGATCACTGGCACTATGGGTGCCAGGACCGGAGTCGCCCTCATCCACCAAATGGATCAAGGAGGTGTTGGGGAACGCAGTAATTTCGAAAAATTTCCTACGCACACGCAAGATCATGGTGATGCACAGCAACGAGAGGGGAGAGTGTTGTCTACGTACCAATGCAGACCGACTGCGGAAGCGATCACACAACATAGAGGAAGTAGTCGTACGTCTTCTTCTCGATCCGACCGATCCAAGCACCGTTACTCCGGCACCTCCGAGTTCTTAGCACACGTTCAGCTCGATGACATTCCTCGGGCTCCGATCCAGCAAAGCGTCGAGGAAGAGTTCCGTCAGCACGACGGCGTGGTGACGATCTTGATGTACTACCGACGCAGGGCTTCGCCTAAGCACTGTAACGGTACGATCGAGGTGGAATTTGGTGGCAGGGGGCACCGCACACGGCTAAGGAACGATCTCAAGGATCAACTTGTGTGTCTTGGGGTGTCCCCTGCCCCCGTATATAAAGGTTGGAGGAAGGGGGGGCCGGCCGGCCAGGGAGAGGGAGGCGCAGGGGAGTCCTACTCCCACCGGGAGTAGGACTCCCCCCTCCAATCCTATTCCAATTAGGACTCTCGGGGGGAAAGGAGAAAGAGGGGGGGCCGGCCCCTTCTCCTAGTCCTACTAGGACTTGGGAAAGGGGGGGCGCCGGCCAGCTATGGGCTGCCCCTTTTCTCTTTTTCCACTAAGGCCCAATAGGCCCATTAGTCTCCCGGGGGGTTCCGGTAACCCTCCCGGTATTCCGGTAAAATCCCGATTTCACCCGGAACACTTCCTATGTCCAAATATAGGCTTCCAATATATCAATCTTTACGTCTCGACCATTTCGAGACTCCTCGTCATGTCCGTGATCTCATCCGGGACTCCGAACAACCTTCGGTACATCAAAATGCATAAACTCATAATAACTGTCATCGTAACGTTAAGCGTGCGGACCCTACGGTTCGAGAACAATGTAGACATGACCGAGACACGTCTCTGGTCAATAACCAATAGCGGGACCTGGATGCCCATATTGGCTCCTACATATTCTACGAAGATCTTTATCGGTCAGACCGCATAACAACATACGTTGTTCCCTTTGTCATCGGTATGTTACTTGCCCGAGATTCGATCGTCGGTATCCAATACCTAGTTCAATCTCGTTACCGGCAAGTCTCTTTACTCGTTCCGTAATACATCATCTCACAACTAACATATTAGTTGTAGTGCTTGCAAGGCTTATGTGATGTGCATTACCGAGAGGGCCCAGAGATACCTCTCCGACAATCGGAGTGACAAACCCTAATCTCGAAATACGCCAACCCAACATCTACCATTGGAGACACCTGTAGTACTCCTTTATAATCACCCAGTTACGTTGTGACGTTTGGTAGTACCCAAAGTGTTCCTCCGGTAAACGGGAGTTGCATAATCTCATAGTTATAGGAACATGTATAAGTCATGAAAAAAGCAATAGCAACATACTAAACGATCGGGTGCTAAGCTAATGGAATGGGTCATGTCAATCAGATCATTCTACTAATGATGTGACCTCGTTAATCAAACAACAACTCTTTGTTCATGGTTAGGAAACATAACCATCTTTGATTAACGAGCTAGTCAAGTAGAGGCATACTAGTGACACTCTGTTGGTCTATGTATTCACACATGTATTATGTTTCCGGTTAATATAATTCTAGCATGAATAATAAACATTTATCATGATATAAGGAAATAAATAATAACTTTATTATTGCCTCTAGGGCATATTTCCTTCAGTCTCCCACTTGCACTAGAGTCAATAATCTAGATTACACAGTAATGATTCTAACACCCATGGAGCCTTGGTGCTGATCATGTTTTGCTCGTGGAAGAGGCTTAGTCAACGGGTCTGCAACATTCAGATCCGTATGTATCTTGCAAATCTCTATGTCTCCCACCTGGACTAAATCCCGGATGGAGTTGAAGCGTCTCTTGATGTGTTTGGTTCTTTTGTGAAATCTGGATTCCTTTGCCAAGGAAGTTGCTCCAGTATTGTCATAGAAGATTTTCATTGGACCCGATGCACTAGGTATGACACCTAGATCGGATATGAACTCCTTCATCCAGACTCCTTCGTTCGCTGCTTCCGAAGCAGCTATGTACTCCGCTTCACATGTAGATCCCGCTACGACGCTTTGTTTAGAACTGCACCAACTGACAGCTCCACCGTTTAAAGTAAACACGTATCCGGTTTGCGATTTAGAATCGTCCGGATCAGTGTCAAAGCTTGCATCAACGTAACCTCTTACGGTGAGCTCTTTGTCACCTCCATATACGAGAAACATATCCTTAGTCCTTTTCAGGTATTTCAGGATATTCTTGACCGCTGTCCAGTGATCCATTCCTGGATTACTTTGGTACCTCCCTGCTAAACTTATAGCAAGGCACACATCAGGTCTGGTACACAGCATTGCATACATGATAGAGCCTATGGCTGAAGCATAGGGAACATCTTTCATTTTCTCTCTATCTTCTGCAGTGGTCGGGCATTGAGTCTGACTCAACTTCATACCTTGTAACACTGGCAAGAACCCTTTCTTTGCTTGATCCATTTTGAACTTCTTCAAAATCTTGTCAAGGTATGTGCTCTGTGAAAGTCCAATTAAGCGTTTTGATCTATCTCTATAGATCTTTATGCCTAATATGTAAGCAGCTTCCCCGAGGTCTTTCATCGAAAAACTTTTATTCAAGTATCCCTTTATGCTATCCAGAAATTCTATATCATTTCCAATCAGCAATATGTCATCCACATATAATATTAGAAATGCTACAGAGCTCCCACTCACTTTCTTGTAAATACAGGCTTCTCCAAAAGTCTGTATAAAGCCAAATGCTTTGATCACACTATCAAAGCGTTTATTCCAACTCTGAGATGCTTGCACCAGTCCATAAATGGATCGCTGGAGTTTGCATACTTTGTTAGCTCCCTTTGGATCGACAAAACCTTCTGGTTGTATCATATACAACTCTTCTTCCAGAAATCCATTCAGGAATGCAGTTTTGACATCCATCTGCCATATTTCATAATCATAAAATGCGGCAATTGCTAACATAATTCTGACGGACTTAAGCATCGCTACGGGTGAGAAGGTCTCATCGTAGTCAACTCCTTGAACTTGTCGAAAACCTTTCACGACAAGTCGAGCTTTATAGACAGTAATATTACCGTCAGCGTCAGTCTTTTTCTTGAAGATCCATTTATTCTCAATTGCTTGCCGATCATTGGGCAAGTCAACCAAAGTCCATACTTTGTTTTCATACATGGATCCCATCTCAGATTTCATGGCCTCAAGCCACTTTGCGGAATCTGGGCTCACCATCGCTTCTTCATAGTTCGTAGGTTCATCATGATCTAGCATCATGACTTCCAGAACTTGATACCGTACCACTCTGGTGCGGATCTCACTCTGGTTGATCTACGTGGTTCAGTAGTATCTTGTTCTGAAGTTTCATGATCATCATCATTAGCTTCCTCACTGATTGGTATAGGTGTCGCAGAAACAGTTTTCTGTGATGTACTATTTTCCAATAAGGGAGCAGGTACAGTTACCTCGTCAAGTTCTACTTTCCTCCCACTCACTTCTTTCGAGAGAAACTCCTTCTCTAGAAAGTTTCCGAATTTAGCAACAAAAGTCTTGCCTTCGGATCTGTGATAGAAGGTGTATCCAATAGTTTCCTTGGATATCCTATGAAGACACATTTCTCCGACTTGGGTTCGAGCTTATCAGGTTGAAGCTTTTTCACATAAGCATCGCAGCCCCAAACTTTAAGAAACGACAACTTTGGTTTCTTGCCAAACCATAGTTCATAAGGTGTCGTCTCAACGGATTTTGATGGTGCCCTATTTAACGTGAATGCGGCCGTCTCTAAAGCATAACCCCAAAACGATAGCGGTAAATCAGTAAGAGACATCATAGATCGCACCATATCTAGTAAAGTACGATTACGACGTTCGGACACACCATTACGCTGTGGTGTTCCGGGTGGCGTGAGTTGCGAAACTATTCCACAATTTTTCAAATGTACACCAAACTCGTAACTCAAATATTCTCCTCCACGATCAGATCGTAGAAACTTTATTTTCTTGTTACGATGATTTTCAACCTCACTCTGAAATTCTTTGAACTTTTCAAATGTTTCAGACTTATGTTTCATTAAGTAGATATACCCATATCTGCTTAAATCATCTGTGAAGGTGAGAAAATAACGATATTCGCCACGAGCCTCAATATTCATCGGACCACATACATCGGTATGTATGATTTCCAATAAATCTGTTGCTCTCTCCATAGTACCGGAGAACGGTGTTTTAGTCATCTTGCCTATGAGGCACGGTTCGCAAGTACCAAGTGATTCATAATCAAGTGGTTCCAAAAGCCCATCAGTATGGAGTTTCTTCATGCGCTTTACACCGATATGACCTAAACGGCAGTGCCACAAATAAGTTGCACTATCATTATTAACTTTGCATCTTTTGGCTTCTACATTATGAATATGTGTATCACTATCTTCGAGATTCAACAAGAATAGACCACTCTTCAAAGGTGCATGACCATAAAAGATATTACTCATATAAATAGAACAACCATTATTCTCTGATTTAAATGAATAACCGTCTCGCATTAAACAAGATCCAGATATAATGTTCATGCTCAACGCTGGCACCAAATAACAATTATTTAGGTCTAATATTAATCCCGAAGGTAGATGTAGAGGTAGCGTGCCGACCGCGATCACATCGACTTTGGAACCGTTTCCCACGCGCATCGTCACCTCGTCCTTTGCTAGCGTCTGCTTATTCCGTAGTCCCTGTTTCGAGTTGCAAATATTAGCAACAGAACCAGTATCAAATACCCAGGTGCTACTGCGAGCTCTAGTAAGGTACACATCAATAACATGTATATCACATATACCTTTGCTCACTTTGCCATCCTTCTTATCCGCCAAATACTTGGGGCAGTTCCGCTTCCAGTGACCAGTCTGCTTGCAGTAGAAGCACTCAGTTTCAGGCTTAGGTCCAGACTTGGGTTTCTTCTCCTGAGCAGCAACTTGCTTGCTGTTCTTCTTGAAGTTTCCCTTCTTCTTCCCTTTGCCCTTTTTCTTGAAACTAGTGGTTTTGCTAACCATCAACACTTGATGCTCCTTCTTGATTTCTACCTCCGCAGCTTTCAGCATTGCGAAGAGCTCGGGAATAGTCTTGTTCATCCCTTGCATATTATAGTTCATCACGAAGCTCTTGTAGCTTGGTGGCAGTGATTGGAGAATTCTGTCAATGACGCAATCATCTGGAAGATTAACTCCCATCTGAATCAAGTGATTATTATACCCAGACATTTTGAGTATATGCTCACTGACAGAACTGTTCTCCTCCATCTTGCAGCTATAGAACTTATTGGAGACTTCATATCTCTCAATTCGGGCATTTGCTTGAAATATTAGCTTCAACTCCTGGAACATCTCATATGCTCCATGACGTTCAAAACGTCGTTGAAGTCCCGATTCTAAGCCGTAAAGCATGGCACATTGAACTATCGAGTAGTCATCAGCTTTGCTCTGCCAGACGTTCATAACATCTGGCGTTGCTCCAGCAGCAGGCCTGTCACCCAGCGGTGCTTCCAGGACGTAATTCTTCTGTGCAGCAATGAGGATAATCCTCAGGTTACGGACCCAGTCCATGTAATTGCTATCATCATTTTTCAACTTTGCTTTCTCAAGGAACGCATTAAAATTCAACGGAACAATAGCACGAGCCATCTATCTACAATCAACATAAACAAGCAAGATACTATCAGGTACTAAGTTCATGATAAGTTTAAGTTCAGTTAATCAAATTACTTAGGAACTCCCACTTAGATAGACATCCCTCAAATCTTCTAAGTGATCACGTGATCCAAATCAACTAAACCATATCTGATCATCACGTGAGATGGAGTAGTTTTCAATGGTGAACATCGTTATGTTGATCATATCTACTATATGATTCATGCTCGACCTTTCGGTCTCCGTGTTCCGAGGCCATATCTGTATATGCTTGGCTCGTCAAGTATAACCTGAGTATTCTGCATGTGCAACTGTTTTGCACCCGTTGTATTTGGACGTAGAGCTTATCACACCCGATCATCACGTGGTGTCTGGGCACGACGAACTTTGGCAACGGTGCATACTCAGGGAGAACACTTCTTGATAATTTTTAGTGAGAGATCATCTTATAATGCTACCGTCAATCAAAGCAAGATAAGATGCATAAAAGGGATAAACATCACATGCAATCAATATAAGTGATATGATATGGCCATCATCATCTTGTGCTTGTGATCTCCATCTCCGAAGCACCGTCATGATCACCATCGTCACCGGCGCGACACCTTGATCTCCATCGTAGCATCGTTGTCGTCTCGCCAATCTTATGCTTCCACGAGTATCACTACCGTTTAGTAATAAAGTAAAGCATTACATCGCGATTGCATTGCATACAATAAAGCGACAACCATATGGCTCCTGCCAGTTGCCGATAACTCGGTTACAAAACATGATCATCTCATACAATAAAATCAGCATCATGCCTTGACCATATCACATCACAACATACCCTGCAAAAACAAGTTAGACGTCCTCTACTTTGTTGTTGCAAGTTTTACGTGGCTGCTACGGGCTTAAGTAAGAACTCATCTCACCTACGCATCAAAACCACAACGATAGTTCGTCAAATAGACTCCGTTTTAACCTTCTCAAGGACCGGGCGTAGTCACACTTGGTTCAACTAAAGTTGGAGAGACAGTCTTCCGCAAGCCATCTATGTGCAAAGCACGTCGAGGGAACCGGTCTCGCGTAAGAGTACGCGTAAGGTTGGTCCGGATCGTCTCACCCAACAATACCGCCGAACCAAAGTATGACATGCTGGTAGGCAGTATGACTTGTATCGCCCACAACTCACTTGTGTTCTACTCGTGCAAATAACATCAAACCATAAAACCTAGGCTCGGATGCCACTGTTGGGGAATGCAGTAATTTCGAAAATTTTCCTACGCACACGCAAGATCATGGTGATGCACAGCAACGAGAGGGGAGAGTGTTGTCTACGTACCAACGCAGACCGACTGCGGAAGCGATCACACAACGTAGAGGAAGTAGTCGTACGTCTTCTTCTCGATCCGACCGATCCAAGCACCGTTACTCCGGCACCTCCGAGTTCTTAGCACACATTCAGCTCGATGACGTTCCTCGGGCTCCGATCCAGCAAAGCGTCGAGGAAGAGTTCCGTCAGCACGACGGTGTGGTGATGATCTTGATGTACTACCGACGCAGGGCTTCGCCTAAGCACTGTAACGGTACGATCGAGGTGGAATTTGGTGGCAGGGGGCACCGCACACGGCTAAGGAACGATCTCAAGGATCAACTTGTGTGTCTTGGGGTGTCCCCTGCCCCCGTATATAAAGGTTGGAGGAAGGGGGGGGCCGGCCGGCCAGGGAGAGGGAGGCGCAGGGGAGTCCTACTCCCACCGGGAGTAGGACTCCCCCCTCCAATCCTATTCCAATTAGGACTCTCGGGGGGAAAGGAGAAAGGGGGGGGCGGCCCCTTCTCCTAGTCCTACTAGGACTTGGGAAAGGGGGGGCGCCGGCCAGCTATGGGCTGCCCCTTTTCTCTTTTTCCACTAAGGCCCAATAGGCCCATTAGTCTCCCGGGGGGTTCCGGTAACCCTCCCGGTATTCCGGTAAAATCCCGATTTCACCCGGAACACTTCCTATGTCCAAATATAGGCTTCCAATATATCAATCTTTACGTCTCGACCATTTCGAGACTCCTCGTCATGTCCGTGATCTCATCCGGGACTCCGAACAACCTTCGGTACATCAAAATGCATAAACTCATAATAACTGTCATCGTAACGTTAAGCGTGCGGACCCTACGGTTCGAGAACAATGTAGACATGACCGAGACACGTCTCTGGTCAATAACCAATAGCGGGACCTGGATGCCCATATTGGCTCCTACATATTCTACGAAGATCTTTATCGGTCAGACCGCATAACAACATACGTTGTTCCCTTTGTCATCGGTATGTTACTTGCCCGAGATTCGATCGTCGGTATCCAATACCTAGTTCAATCTCGTTACCGGCAAGTCTCTTTACTCGTTCTGTAATACATCATCTCACAACTAACATATTAGTTGTAGTGCTTGCAAGGCTTATGTGATGTGCATTACCGAGAGGGCCCAGAGATACCTCTCCGACAATCGGAGTGACAAACCCTAATCTCGAAATACGCCAACCCAACATCTACCATTGGAGACACCTGTAGTACTCCTTTATAATCACCCAGTTACGTTGTGACATTTGGTAGTACCCAAAGTGTTCCTCCGGTAAACGGGAGTTGCATAATCTCATAGTTATAGGAACATGTATAAGTCATGAAGAAAGCAATAGCAACATACTAAACGATCGGGTGCTAAGCTAATGGAATGGGTCATGTCAATCAGATCATTCTACTAATGATGTGACCTCGTTAATCAAACAACAACTCTTTGTTCATGGTTAGGAAACATAACCATCTTTGATTAACGAGCTAGTCAAGTAGAGGCATACTAGTGACACTCTGTTGGTCTATGTATTCACACATGTATTATGTTTCCGGTTAATACAATTCTAGCATGAATAATAAACATTTATCATGATATAAGGAAATAAATAATAACTTTATTATTGCCTCTAGGGCATATTTCCTTCAGGAGGCCCGCCACCTAGACTCTACATCGCAACATTTTGTGTTTTCCTATAAAAAGTAAAGAACCTTCTCTAATAAACGTAAATATAACCTTTTGGTTTTATAGTCTCAACTTTCCTACACTCCAATACCAGAAGGATTTCTTGGTTTTATTTAATGACCTTCTTGAATGTCATTCACTTAGAAAGGTAGTAATACAATCTGTGATATTAAAGCAAATTATTAGTCATATTAAAGTGCAAAAGGCCCTATAGGAGTCAAAGCATGACTTTTATGGTTATACTGTAATTTGCAAGATCTGAGAATCAAGTGTACAATTAGAGAAGAGCCAATTAAATAGATTTTCACATTCAGAATAGTACGATTAGCAGTAGCACTTTAATTTTTTCATGTTTGATCAGCTTGCTAGGTGGTTTATCACTAAGCATGTTGGAACGGTGAGCATAACCTAACTTAGTTCAGTACGTGTTGCTGCAAATTAGTTCAGTACGTACGAAGCTGTTGCTAATTTCAATGCCTGGCTGTTGCAAGTTTCTAATGAAAAAGTACTTCAGGTCAAAGGTCAGGGAATATACACTTTTGTTATCATGGTTGTTTCCTTATAGTGAACAACTTTGATCACCACTTCAGCAGCTACTATCTATAAGAAGACATTAGCTAAGTAGATACAGGCAAAGAAAGCATGTAGGCAAAACCAGAATTAAAAACATCCTTCTCAATGGAGCTCGTGCAGTTCGGAAGACCCTAATCATCGATGAGGGACCCCTCCGATGGTAGCATGGCGTGACAATTGCCGTCAATGGCGACACCCAAAGTACCTTGCACAATCCATCGATCCAGTTCGAAACAATCAAGCACATACCTTGCAAAGTGATGTGGATCTGAAGCAGAGATGGGAAGGTAAAGGCTTAGGTGAGGTGGAATGAGACGTTGATATAGACGTGCACGCATGAGAATAAGGAGGTGCCCAGGATGGATCTCCATCGGAGGAGGCCAGATCCGCTAGGGAGGAGGTCGCTGTGGTACCTGCCATCTGTGCGATGGATCACGGGGCTAGCAGGCAGGGGGATAGGAGGGAGCGGGTGGGCTAGAGCGCAGATGGCAGGTGCCCCCAACGACGGCTGGGAAGGATAGTGGAGGAGGTGGATGAGGATGGCGGCGGCGGCGTCTACGGTTGCGCCTCGTCCGCAGCCGTGCTGGTGGTGGTCGATGCGAGAGCCGGATGGCGTCGGCCAGAATCAGGCAGGGGCGACAAAGATTTAGAGGAGAGAGAATAGAGGCGATGAGCGATGGGAGGAAGGGCCACCGGCGATTGGGGTGGCCTCATATCCGCCCTCCGTGGCCGCCTATTTCATGGGACGAACACCCGTGCTCATCGTCGGGCTCGCCTTCGGCCGCTGCCTCACCGACATTCACGACGTAGAGCCCCTTCCTCCGATCCCATTTGCCAGGGAGGCAGCGCCATCCTTCATCGCAGAGAACGAGTCCACACTGAGATCCCAACCAGATCGTGATTGCGCCTCCCCAAACCGCAGCGGCACATCCCACTCCATCAACGACCAACCTATATGAGGCGGAGGGTCAGTGTAGGACGCGAGCGCCATCACCATGGACGTGGGGGATGCCGTAGGTGGGAAGGAGGCGGCGACGGCGTCTGTGTTAGGGAGATCGCATGATGGTGGCGGCGTTTACTCGAAGGGATCGAGAGGAGCTGCGTTTGGTGTCGGGTGGGTTCTTTGGTGCGTGCGTGGGGCTGGAGATTGTGATAGGTGATCAGGTGAGGGCGTGCCATACCTGAATCGATAGCCTTACCATACCTGGTGGTAATTTAAATTTATTACCATATTCGATATTTCCCGAGTTATGGCCTTACCATACCTGGATTGATAGCCTTTGGGGTAATTTAAATTTATTACCATATAATTTCCATATTCAAAATTTCCTGAGTTATGACCTTACCATATCTGGATTGATTTATTACTATACGTGGATTAATTATGATTGATTACCATAAATACGTTGGTGCGTGCGTGGGGCTGGAGATTGTGATAGGTGATCAGGTGAGGGCGTGCCATACCTGGATCGATAGCCTTACCATACCTGGTGGTAATTTAAATTTATTACCATATTCGATATTTCCCGAGTTATGGCCTTACGATACCTGGATTGATAGCCTTTGGGTAATTTAAATCTATTACCATATAATTACCATATTCAAAATTTCCTGAGTTATGACCTTATCATACCTTGATTGATTTATTACTATACGTGGATTAATTATGATTGATTACCATAAATACGTTGGTGCGTGCGTGGGGCTGGAGATTGTGATAGGTGATCAGGTGAGGGCGTGCCATACCTGGATCGATAGCCTTACCATACCTGGTGGTAATTTAAATTTATTACCATATTCGATATTTCCCGAGTTATGGCATTACCATACCTGGATTGATAGCCTTTGAGGTAATTTAAATTTATTACCATATAATTACCATATTCAAAATTTCCTGAGTTATGACATTACCATACCTGGATTGATTTATTACTATACGTGGATTAATTATGATTGATTACCATAAATACGTTGGGTATTGCCGGTCAGACGAGAAAAAAAAAACCGATGGGAGGGGCTGGTGGGAGGTGGGACGAAGAAAAACCGGTTGAAAATAAACCGGTTGAAAGTGGGTGGACTATTCAACCAATTCATCCATTAAGAGTAGAGATGATCGATGGGTAACAAGAACTTCTACATTACACTGGCCCTATGCCTCTCACCCGGACTTCACCACACCGCCTTCATGTCTCTCACTTCTACTCCAACACATCTGGACTATTTTCCACGCGGTCATTGACTGGTTATAAGTGGACCCAGGGCCGGCCCTGGGCCAGGGCAGCAGGGGCCAAACTAGGGGCCCCGACCTCCTTAGTGCTGCAGCCTATAGAAGAAAAAGCCTGTACGCAGGGGAGGCCCATCATCTAACAAAAGCCCAACTGCTAAGATGCCTAAACGCACGGCTGCACAGGACGAGCGGCTCCCCTTTGCCTCCTCCGATTTGCACGCCAGCGCCCGCTCAAAAAAATAAATTGTAACCTCTCAGAGAAAATGGTATGCCGTCGTACGCTCACATATATCGGCAGATCGAGCGACTCATTCTCTACGGTAGCGGCTGCCGGATACTAGGGCGTTCGCAAGGAATAGCAGAGGTAAATCTACGGTACCAACTAATTTCTCTTCGCCCTCAGTCTTACACTTTGATAAATTTATGTTCTTCTTCTCACAATAGTAGAGTTTGGTCAATAGTCTTGCCAACTTGGTCCTCGACTCAAGGTGTCCTTGAAGATTAGATTTCGATAGCTAAAGAGCATGGGATTTCACTAATTTTACTGCAACGGTTAGCTGACTTTGCTCTTTTTCTTGCAGACATGTTGCCCAAATAATATTTATGTGGTTCTGATAAAAAGAAGAAAGAGGAAACGAACAGATAAGTTAATTGGATCTCATGATTATTGTAGGCTTGGAGGTTCGTTAGCATGTCAGTTCTTTTTTGCTATATATGTATGTAAGTTCTATGAAATTTGATTTAGACTTGAACTAAGACAATTCATCTTATATTACACCAGGAAAAATTATCATTGTTTACTATAGCTTTGCAAGAATTTATCTATCAACATATGAAATTAAAAAATTCCTCCATTGTCGCAGCTGGGCCCATTCATTGAATTCGCCCTGGGGCCTTCCAAACTCCAGACCGGCACTGAGTGGACCGGCTAGGTAAAAAGTCAATGCAGGTGAAATCAATGTATTCCGGGGTGGCGGCGTGGCAAGGGGGGGCAGCTGCAACTGGAATGATGGCAGCGGGCGGCGAGGCAGCTGCTGGGTGAAGGTTCTGTTATGACCGGCTTGGTCTATACTAGGAAGAGGTCCACCGGGCATTAGTATTAGGGGCTTGGCCCATAAGTTATCTTAGACAAGTTATCTTAGGCTAAAGTTATAAATACTAGTTGTAAGACACCGTTGAGATCAGGCAATAAAGATATTATAATCTTTTGTTGCCCGGCTCCCTGAGGAGCCGGAACCCTAGCCGCCGCCTCTAACCCTAGCCGTGACGGCGCCTGTCCGCCGGCGCGCCCGCTCTAGCCCTCATCCCCCTCCTCCTTGCCCATACAATTGAAGGAAATATGCCCTAGAGGCAATAATAAAGTTATTATTTATTTCCTTATATCATGATAAATGTTTATTATTCATGCTAGAATTGTATTAACCGGAAACATAATACATGTGTGAATACATAGACAAACTTAGTGTCACTAGTATGCCTCTACTTGACTAGCTCGTTAATCAAAGATGGTTATGTTTCCTAACCATGAACAAGGTGTTGTTATTTGATTAACGAGGTCACATCATTAGTTGAATGATCTGATTGACATGGCCCATTTCATTAGCTTAGCACCCGATCGTTTAGTATGTTGCTATTGCTTTCTTCATGACTTATACATGTTCCTATGACTATGAGATTATGCAACTCCCGTTTACCGGAGGAACACTTTGTGTGCTACCAAACGTCATAACGTAACTGGGTGATTATAAAGGAGCTCTACAGGTGTCTCCAAAGATAGATGTTGGGTTGGCGTATTTCGAGATTAGGATTTGTCACTCCGATTGTCGGAGAGGTATCTCTGGGCCCTCTCGGTAATGCACATCACATAAGCCTTGCAAGCATTGCGACTAATGAGTTAGTTGCGAGATGATGTATTATGGAACGAGTAAATAGACTTGCCGGTAACGAGATTGAACTAGGTATTGGATACCGACGATCGAATCTCGGACAAGTAACATACCGATGACAAAGGGAACAACGTATGTTTTTATGCGGTCTGACCGATAAAGATCTTCGTAGAATATGTAGGAGCCAATATGGGCATCCAGGTCCCGCTATTGGTTATTGACCGGATATGTGTCTCAGTCATGTCTACATTGTTCTCGAACCGTAGGGTCCGCACGCTTAACGTTACGATGACAGTTATTATGACTTTATGCATTTTGATGTACCGAAGTTAGTTCGGAGTCCCGGATGTGATCACGGACATGACGAGGAGTCTCGAAATGGTCGAGACATAAAGATTGATATATTGGAAGCCTATATTTGGATAACGGAAGTGTTCCGGGTGAAATCGGGATTTTACTGGAGTACCGGGAGGTTACCGGAACCCCCCGGGAGCCATATGGGCCTTAATGGGCTTTGGTGGAAAGGAGAAAGAGGCAGCCCAAGGTGGCCGGCCCCCCTCTCTCTCTTTCCCCCTCGGGGAATCCTAGTCCAACTAGGATTGGGGGGGAGTCCTACTCCCGGTAGGAGTAGGACTCCTCCTGCGCCCTCCTCCTGGCCGGCGGCCCCCTCCCCCTTGGCTCCTTTATATACGGAGGCAGGGGGCACCTCTAGACACACAAGTTGATCATTGAGATCGTTCCTTAGCCGTGTGCGGTGCCCCCTGCCACCATATTCCACCTCGATCATATCGTTGTAGTGCTTAGGCGAAGCCCTGCGTCGGTAGAACATCAAGATCGTCACCACGCCGTCATGCTGACGGAACTCTTCCCCGACGCTTTGCTGGATCGGAGCCCGGGGATCGTCATCGAGCTGTACGTGTGCTAAGAACTCGGAGGTGCCGGAGTAACGGTGCTTGGATCGGTCGGATCGGGAAGACGTACGACTACTTCCTCTACGTTGTGTCAACGCTTCCGCAGTCGGTCTGCGTGGGTACGTAGACAATACTCTCCCCTCTCGTTGCTGTGCATCACCATGATCTTGCGTGTGCGTAGGAATTTTTTTGAAATTACTACGTTCCCCAACAACAATCTGCGCCGGAGGCCTGGTAGGAACCCTAGTCCTACCAATTTGGTATTCAGAGACACCAGCTCGATCATGTCGCTTCCTCCATCACCGCCGCCGCTGCCAAACACCACCGCCTTACCTACGCTGCCGCCAACCCCGTCCGCGTCCATGCCGGCGCTCACATCCGGGACGGCCACCCCGACAGCGCCGACCGCCACCGCGGCAGAGCCGCCCCCCCCCCCCCCCCCATCCTCTCGCCCGAGGAGGTCTCGGGCACCCTTCGGGAGCTCGTCCAGGCGGTCAAAGGCATCAGCCTCTACCTAGCCGGGAACCAGCCCCCACCGCCGAGCGCCGCCACCACCGCCTACGGGCCGCCGCCGCTTCCGTGGGCCGCCCCGGCCTTCCAGTCACCCTACGGAGGGCCGCCCCCGCCGCCGCTGCTGCTGCAGCACTACCCAACCACGGGGAACCCTTGACCCGCGTGGCCGGCCACCACCATACCGCTGGGGGACCCCTCCCAGCAGCTTCTCCAGGCGCCCCCGCCGGCTACCTCGACGTTGGCTGCGGCGCCGCAGTTTCTCCAGGCGCCGCCACCGTCGACTACATCACCACCCGCACCCAGGCCCACGGGTCGGCCCCTGCACCAGGTGCAGTTTCCGCCATCGCCATCGCCAATTCCTGCGTGGGCGGCCGGCTCGTCGCCAGCCCCGGTGTATACCACGGCGCCGGAGCACCCGACGCCCTCCCTCCAGTTTGACCGTCCCTCCGGCTCGGCGACCTACGCCCCGGAGATCCCCGACCCGGCACACTCGCTGCCGCCAACTGCAGCCACCCCCGGGCACGACGGTCCGACACCCCCTCGCTTCGCCAAACTGGACTTCGCCACCTACGAGGGCACGGAGGATCCTCTCAATTGGCTCAACCAGTGCGAGCAGTTCTTTCGCGGGCAGCGGACGCTCGCTTCGGATCGTACCTGGCTCGCGTCCTATCATCTCCGCGGCGCGGCGCAGACCTGGTACTACGCCCTTGAGCAGGACGAGGGCGGCATGCCACCATGGGAGCGCTTCCGGGAGCTCTGTCTTCTCCTGTTCGGGCCTCCTATCCGCGGGAGCCGCCTGGCGGCCTTCGGCCGTTTACAGTTCACCTCCACGGTTCAGGACTACGCCGACCGCTTCCAGGCCCTAGTGTGCCACGCGCCGAGCGTCTCCGGGATTCAGCGTGCCGAGTTATTTGTGGGCGGTCTGCCGGACCATATTCGCGTGGACGTCGAGCTCCGGGATCCGCCCGACCTCCAGACGGCCATGTACTACGCCCGAGCTTTCGAGCAGCGGGCCCAGGCACTGCAGCAACAACCCGTACGGGGCGGCCGCCAGCCCAGTCGACCAGCGCCGACTCCTGCAGCACCGGGCCGGCCTCCTCCAGCCGCGACGACCACGCCCCCGGCCACCACACGGACTTTTCGCCGGTTGTCACCGGCCGAGCAGCAGGAGCGTCGCCGTCAGGGACTCTGCTTCAACTGCGATGAGCCCTACACACCGACCCATGTCTGCCCCCGCCTCTTTTACTTGGAGACGGTCGACTACACCGAGGCGGACGACTCGACCGACGCGACACCACCACCCGAGGCGGCCGCGGACACGCCCGCAGATCCCACGGCGACGGCGTGCGTCGTCTCCCTCCACGCCCTCGCCGGCATCCGTGGCGAGCAGACCATGCTGCTGCCAGTGACAATCCAGGGCGAGCGGCTGGTGGCCCTGCTGGATATTGGCTCCACCCATAACTTCTTACCCGAGGCGACCATGCGTCGGCTAGCCCTTCCGACGACGGGCGGGGAGCGCCTGCGGATCACGGTGGCGAACGGCGATCGCCTCCGGTGTCATGGGCTAGCCCGTGACGTTCCCATCTCCATTGATGGCGAACACTTCTCCATTACATGTGCAGGGATCGACCTCGGCTGCTTCGACTTCATCCTCGGGGTGGATTTTCTACGGACCCTCGGTCCCATCCTATGGGACTTCGACGCGCTCACGATGACGTTCTGGCAGCTGGGCCACCGCGTCCGGTGGGACGGCCTTGGGGGCGCTGCGCCGGCCGTGCCCCATCTCCAGCTGGTCGCCGCATCCTCGGAGGCCGAGCAACCCCTGCTAAATTCCCTTCTGCAGCAGCACAGCGACCTCTTCGACGAGCCACGGGGTCTTTCGCCCACCCGAGTGTACGACCATCATATCCACCTCATGCCGGGTACCCCTCCTGTGGCGGTTCGGCCCTACCGCTACCCTCAGCTGCAGAAGGATGAGTTGGAGCGCCAGTGTGCCCTGATGCTCGCCGCGGGCATCATCCGGATCTCCACGTCACCCTTCACCGCCCCGGTGCTGCTCGTTCGCAAGTCGGATGGCACTTGGCGTTTCTGCATCGACTACCGTGCCCTGAAGGCGCTCACACTCAAGGACAAGTTCCCTATACCGGTGGTCGACGAGCTCTTGGATGAGCTCCATGGGGCGCGCTTCTTCACCAAGCTCGATCTCCGGTCAGGCTATCATCAGGTGCGTATGCATCCAGACGACATCGCCAAGACGGCGTTTCGCACCCACCATGGCCACTTCGAGTTCTTGGTGATGCCCTTCGGCCTCGCCAACGCCCCAGTGACTTTCCAGGCCCTGATGAACGACGTCCTCCGGCCCTACTTACGGCGGTTTGTGCTTGTTTTCTTTGATGACATTCTTATCTACAGCGCCACCTGGGCTGAGCACCTCCAGCACGTCGCCATCATCTTCAACGAGCTTCAGGCGCACCACCTCCACCGTAAGCGCTCGAAGTGCTCGTTCGGGACACCTACCGTCGCCTACCTCGGCCATGTCATCTCTGCCGACGGGGTGGCTATGGACGCCGACAAGGTGGCGGCCGTCTCTGCATGGCCGACACCTCGCTCGCCGCGGGCTCTCCGCGGGTTCCTCGGCCTCGCCGGCTACTACCGGAAATTTATCCGGGAGTTCGGGCTCATCGCGGCGCCCCTCACGCGGTTGCTTCGCCGCGACGCTTTCGCTTGGGACGATGAGGCGACGACGGCGTTCGAGGCCCTCAAGGGGGCCCTCACGACGGGCCCCGTCCTCCAGATGCCCGACTTCGACCGCCCGTTTGTGGTGGACTATGACGCCTCGGGCGCTGGTTTTGGCGCCGTGCTTCATCAGGGCGATGGACCCCTCGCCTTCTTCAGCCGGCCTTTCGCTCCTCGCCATCTCAAGCTGGCGGCATACGAGTGGGAGCTCATTGGCCTTGTGCAGGCCGTTCGTCATTGGCGGCCGTACTTGTGGGGACGGTCCTTCCACATTCGCACGGGCCACTACAACCTGAAGTTCTTGCTGGACCAACGGCTATCGACCGTGCCACAGCACCAGTGGATCAGCAAGCTCTTCGGCTTCGACTTCTCCGTCGAGTATCGGCCGGGCCGCCTTAACACCGTGGCCGATGCGCTGTCCCGTCGCGACTCCGACATTGCCTCCGTCGGCGAGTCCGCTGGGGCGGTCCTGTGCATCCGCTCCGGGCCGACGTTCGGTCTCTTCGCCGACATCCGCCGCGCAACTGCGACGGCCGACGACGCCGTCCTCCTTCGGCAGCAGCTCACGGCCGACGACCTGGAGGAGCCGTGGTGTAACGCCCCATATGTAACCTTCCCCAATTGTACTCCAACTCTTGCCGTTCCCGGCATTAAGTTATATTTAATTCTCGGGTTCGGGTCTTTGCCTCCGTGTGTTGTTTTGTTTTCGTGCATCTCATATCATGTCATCACGTGCATTGCATTTGCATACATGTTCATCTCATGCATTCGAGCATTTTCCCCGTTGTTCGTTTTGCATTCCGGCGCTTCGTTCTCCTCCGGTGGCCATTTCTAGCTTTCTTTCGTGTGTGGGGATTAAACATTTCCGGATTGGGCCGAGACTTGCCATGCGGCCTTGGTTTACTACCGGTAGACCGCCTGTCAAGTTTCGGGTCATTTGGACTTCGTTTGATACTCCAACGGTTAACCGAGGGACCGAAAAGGCCTCGTGTGTGTGCAGCCCAACACCCCTCCATTTTGGCCCAAAACCCACCAAACTCTGCTCCATCGTCTCGGTCGTTCGATCACGATTGTGTGGGCGAAAGCCGCACCTCATTTGGACACTCCTAGCTCCCTATATGCCTATAAATAGCCCCCCTCCGAAATTCTCGTTCTCCTCCCCCGAAAACCCTAGATCCCCTTCCTCTTCGCGCGCCGGACAACGTCCGGACGCGCCGGACACGTCCGCCGGTCCGCCCCAGCCAACCACGCCGCGCCACGTGTCCCGGGCGGGCGCCCACATCGCCACCGCCGCGCCGGCCCGCCCCAGCCCGCGGGGAGCCCGCTTCCTCGCCTGACCGGGCCACTCCCCGCCGCCCGCGCCGCCTTCGTCTTCCCCGTGACCGACCACCGCCGCCTCCCGCCACCTCGTCGCCGGCCGCCGCATCCGGCAACCGCTCCGGCCGCCGAACCTCGCCGCCGGCCGCCCCAGGCTCCGCCCGTCTCCGCCCTCGCCTCGGCGTCCGCACCCGGCCTCGCCGCGCGCCGCCGCCCTCCGGCCTCCCCTCGTCGCCCGGCGCCCCGCGCCCTCGCCGGCGACTCGCCGGAGCCGGATCCCGCCGCCGTTGACCTCGGTTGCTACAGTGCCCGCGCGCCCGGTGAACAGTAACCCTAGATCTGGGATTTTGACAGTTGACTTTTCCCTCTCCCTCTTAATCTTTCATGCCATGTTTGACCAGTGATATCTCCGCATCCGTAGCTCCGATTTGGGCATATGATATGTCAAAATCTTCGTCTCGACGAGTACATCATTTCATTCCATTGCATCATTTGCATTTGAGCTCATCTTGGTGCCCAAAATGCTGTTGGAAGGAGGTGTCATGAGTTAAATTGCAGATCCGTTAGTTCAACATGCACTTTTGTCATTTTTGCCATGTTTAATCCGTGCATGATATGCCTGTGCCCCTTTGGGATGAATTGTTAAGCATTTTGTCTTCTTTCCAGAGGTGCCTTCCATGTATTTTTAGTATGTGTGTGTTGTCTTGTGCAAGCTTGCGAAGAGGGCTACCTGAGTTTACTGATTTCAGGGACTTAGTGAAAATCACTAAGTCTGGGATGTTTTAGTTCACGATGCTATATGTCCGGCTTGTTTTCTAGTGATCCGTGCCTCTTTTGAGGATGATCAGTAAGAGTGATTTGTTATGCTTGTTGTGCTTAATCCATCCATGTCTTTACTTGTTATGTTGGAGCCCCCTAGGTTGACTCAATCGAGCTCAACTTTTGGATAGTTGTTGTTTTGGGCAGATCGTGAACTCTTTTGCGATTTTGCCGGAGTTATTGCTAGTGATCCATGCATGCTATGCCATTGTTCTTGCCATGTCTAGCTAGCATTTTGTGCCTTCTTAATGGATATATGCTTGCCTTGCCATGACTTGCACCGTAGTGAGAGCATCGAGCTCGTTTACATGCCTCCGTGAGTTATTATTTCAGCATGTCCCAGTTTTCACTAAGTCTGAAAACTGATTGTGTTTCATCGATGTTCGTGTGCTCGGTAGAGTATTTTGTAAACCCTTTTGGCCCCAGGTCATTTTGGGTGTTTTGTTAAGCTTGTTGAGTAGCTCCATGCCATGCTCTTACTTGCCATGTTCAGGTTTTGCATCATGTTGTTTTGCTGCTCTGAAGAGAGCATCGTGGTCTGAAATTCCAGACTAGCGTTAATTTCGCTAAGTCTGAAATCTGTTTTGCTTATTCAGTTTTGCCATGCTTGTTTGAAGCCCTTAATGGATGAATTTTCCTATGCCTCAGTCCTGGTGATTTGTTAAGCTTTTTGAGTACATCACTGCCATGCAATTTTCTTTCATGTTGGGTGGCTGTAGCATGTTCATTTTGTTGCATTTAGGAGCCTACTTGCTGTAAATCGCAGATCGGTTCGTTTAGTAAATCGCTTGCCATTTCTAAACCGTAGCTCCGATTGCCATGATCTTTATATCGTTTTCAGGGGATTTCTTCCCCTCTATCCAGTGGCACACTTGGATTTCCAAGTTGAGACCAGGTTCATGCATTTCCTGTTACATCTTGCATTTTGCATCCCGCATCGCATCCCGCATAGCATATCATCTTTGCATCTTATTGGTTGCCTTTGCACGTGGTTGATTGTATCCTTGTTGCTTGTTTGTGTTGTTGGGTAGAGCCGGGAGACGAGTTCGCTAACGAGGAGCCCGTTGAGTTTGCTTTTGAGGATCCAGTCAATTCTGACAACTGTGCAAGCAAGATGATCACACCCTTGAAATCACTACTATCTTTGCTATGCTAGTTTGCTCGCTCTTTTGCTTTGCCAATGCTACGATGCCTACCACTTGCTTGTCAGCCTCCCAATTTCCATGCTTGAGCCTCTAACCCACCTTTGTCCTAGCAAACCATTGATTGGCTATGTTACCGCTTTGCTCAGCCCTTCTTATAGCGTTGTTAGTTGCAGGTGAAGATTGGAGCCATTCCTTGTTGGAACATTTATTTACTTGTTGGGATATCATTATATTGCTATGTTATCTTTACTCATCTATATACTTGGTAAAGGGTGGAAGGCTCGGCCTCTCGCCTAGTGTTTTGTTCCACTCTTGCCGCCCTAGTTTCCGTCATATCGGTGTTATGTTCCCGGATTGTTGCGTCCCTTACGCGGTTGGGCTATAATGGGAACCCCTTGATAGTTCGCCTTGATTAAAGCTTTTCCAGCAATGCCCAACATTGGTTTTACCATTTGCCACCTACCCCTTTTTTCCCTTGGGTTTCTGGAGCCCGAGGGTCATCGTTATTTTAGCCCCCCACGGGCCAGTGCTCCTCTGAGTGTTGGTCCGAACTAGAGTCCTGTGCAGCGCCCCCTCGGGGAAACTCGAGGTTTGGTTTTAGTTGTATGGAGAGCTCATCTGAGTGTGCCCTGAGAACGAGATATGTGCAGCTCCTATCGGGATTTTTCGGCACATTCGGGCGGTGTTGCTGGTCTTGTTTTAACCTGTCGAATCATCTTGTTGTACCGGGATACCGAGTCTGATCGGTGGGTCCTGGGTGGAGGTCTATTCCTTCGTTGACCGTGAGAGCTTGTTATGGGCTAAGTTGGGACCCCCCTGCAGGGATTGATCTTTCGAAAGCCGTGCCCGCGGTTATGGGCAGATGGGAATTTGTTAATGTCCGGTTGTAGATAACTTGAACTTAAATAATTAAAATGAATCAATTGAGTGTGTTGCCGTGATGGCCTCTTCTCGGCGGAGTCCGGGAAGTGGACACGGCGTTGGAGTTATGTTTGCGTAGGCTGCTCTATTTAGTTTTCCGCTCGTGCTTTGCCTCCTCTTCTCGCTCTACTTTGCGAATAAGTTAGCCACCATATATGCTAGTCACTTGCTGCAGCTCCACTTACATTACCCCTTTCCTTCCTATTAAGCTTAAATAGTCTTGATCGCGAGGGTGCGAGATTGTTGAGTCCTTTGTGGCTCACAGATTACTATTACACCAGCTGCAGGGACCGATGATACTCCTCCGGATGGCGCGCTCGAGCTGAAGTGGGAGTACGACGAGGACTCTCAGCGATACTATGTTTCTTTTCCTGATGATCAGTAGTGGTGCCTATTCGGGGTTAGATTCAGGGCCTAGTCGCTTGTTGGGGGTCTTTTCTATTTTGGCGCCGTAGCCGGGCCATGAGTGATTGTATGATGGATGTTATTTATGTACTTTGATGTGACGTGGCGAGTGTAAGCCAACTATGATATTATTTCCCCCTTTATATTATATATGTACATGGGTTGTGTAATGATTCCCGACTTGCGACATTGCTTTCCATGCGCCTATGTCTCTAAGTCGTGCCTCGACACGTGGGAGACATAGCCGCATCGAGGGCGTTATACGTGGCGCTTCTCTGACGGACTGCTTCTCCACGGGCGCCGGATCTTTGTTCCGGCACATGATGATCTCCGTCACCAGGTGTTACAGCTCGCCCACTCTGCAGGTCATGAGGGTGTGCAGAAAACCCTCCATCGTCTTCGCGCCGACTTCTACATCCCTGGCGATCGCGCCCTGGTCCGCGACTGGGTTCGGTCTTGTCAGACATGCCAGCGCAACAAGACGGAGACCCTGCGGCCGGCTGGGTTACTTCAGCCCTTGGAGGTGCCGTCTCAGGTCTGGGCGGATATCTCCATGGACTTCATCGAGGGCCTCCCCAAGGTGGGCGGCAAGTCGGTCATCCTCACGGTAGTCGACCGCTTCTCCAAGTACGCCCACTTCATCGTGCTCGGCCATCCGTACACGGCGGCGTCCGTGGGCCGGGCCTTCTTTGACGGCATTGTCCGTCTACACGGGTTCCCTGCTTCGATCATCAGTGATCGGGACCCAGTGTTCACGGGCCATGTCTGGCGCGACCTCTTCAGGATGGCGGGTGTCCAGCTCTGCCTGAGTACGGCGTTCCATCCTCAGACAGACGGTCAGTCCGAGGTGGTTAACAAGGTCATTGCCATGTATTTGCGTTGTGTGACAGGTGATCGGCCTCGCGCTTGGGTGGACTGGCTTTCTTGGGCGGAGTACTGATACAACACCTCCTATCACTCCGCCCTGCGCGCTACGCCGTTTGAGGTGGTCTATGGTCGACCACCCCCGCCTATACTACTGGTGGACCCGGAGACGGCTCGCACAGCGGTTGCGGGTGACCTTATCCGCACCCGCGACGAGATGCTTGCTGAGGTCCGTCAGCGTCTCCTTCAGGCCCAGCAGCTGGCCAAGCATTACTACGACGATCATCACCGCGAGGCGGAGTTCGCGGTGGGTGACTGGGTGTGGCTGCGTCTTCTCCACCGCTCTACGCAATCGCTTGACCCGTGCGCCAAGCGCAAGCTCGGGCCTCGCTACGCCGGGCCCTTCCCTATCTTGGAGCGCATTGGGAAGGTGGCCTATCGTCTTCAGCTTCCAGCCCGCGCTCGCATCCATGACGTCTTCCATGTGGGGCTGCTCAAGCCTTTTCGTGGCGAGCCACCGGCGGCTCCTCCGGCGCTTCCGCCAACCGCCGATGGTCGCATTCTTCCAGAGCCGGCAAAGGTGTTGCAGGCACAGCTCCGTCGTGGCGTCTGGTTCGTCCTCATTCAATGGGCGGGCCTTCCGAAGGAGGAGGCTACTTGGGAGCAGCGTGAGGATTTTCGCCAACACTATCCAGACTTTCAGCTCGAGGACGAGCTGTTTGCGCAGGCGGGGAGAGATGTTATGACCAGCTTGGTCTATACTAGGAAGAAGCCCACCGGGCATTAGTATTAGGTGCTTGGCCCACAAGTTATCTTAGGCTAAAGTTATAAATACTAGTTGTAAGACACCGTTGAGATCAGGCAATAAAGATATTATAATCTTCTATTGCCCGGCTCCCTGAGGAGCCGGAACCCTAGCCGCCGCCGCCTCTAACCCTAGCCACGACGGCGCCTGTCCGCCGGCGCGCCCGCTCTAGCCCTTATCCCCCTCCTCTTTGCCCATACAATCTGCGCCGGAGGCCTGGTAGGAACCCTAGTCCTACCTGGTTCACTGTGGGCGCCTGGGCGGTTGCGTTGGCGTGGCAGCCGCAGTAAGAGGAGACGTATATTTATATCATCTGTGGCAAATTTTTCGCCATAAACAAGCGCATGTATAACTTTTCACCACAAACAAGCGCAAATGTAAAGTAAATATCCATCAGTCTTCTTGTACTTGCTATCGCGCTGAGTTTTTGTCATCTACCACCAAAAGCTATATGTAAAAGAAAATGCAGTTTCAGTTACCGCTCCCAGATGATGCAAAGTAGGTGCGTGCGCGGTGCCATGGATGTCGGCGTTCTGTATGAAGTTACCCATGACCATGCATGATCATCGACCGATAGCGCCATCGTGCTCATGGACGCGATGGCAAGCGTGCGCGCCGCCCCAATGACGCATCCGCTTGCGCCGGCGATCGCCTCAGAGGTTCCAAGGCTGTCTCTGAAAGAATGCCAAGGTGCAGCAGTGTTCCTACAATCTTCAGATTTCAAAGATGGAATGTTGTTTTGTTTATAGTTTTGAGATGAGGTAATATTACTAGGAGTCATACAACTTGTGCTGAGTGTTTAGTTTGGTGCTAGAATTTTGGAAATACGGATTTGTGATCATCTAACTTGATTCAAGTGTGCAGATACAGTCACAACACGCGTATGCGGACACATCTGTGTGTACCGGCCCACCTGTCAGTGAGTGCGCCATTCATTTTTGCAAAGAACGCCCTACTATTTTTGTTTAAAAAAGCCAGATGCTGCGCCGAATTTTTGCATGAAAACCGCTCTTTTTTTTTGTGGAAAAGACCGACCACCTGTAATGCACATAAATGAGCAAATTATATATCAACACAAAAAAGGGGCATGGGAGGTCACGAACACGCGACAAACAATTTAAACAGGAGCCGCTGTAGCCAATACACCGCTGACGATATACTACGGGCTTACCTAGATAACAATGTTTATTGAACCAAGCCCTATGCGAAGCTTAAACGGGCTGCACATACCGCAACCCGTTTTTTAACCGCTATTTTCTTTAACATAATTGTAAAACTTAGGTAATAAAGTTGTGCTCAAATATTTGTGTGTTCAAAATATACATATAAACATTGATTAGTACATTAAACATTTAATTATAAACCTATGTATTATATAAAAATTAGTTAATACGGATTTGAAATGTTTATCAAATAAATATGCTTAATGTATCAAAATATGTTTAGTTAGTATAGATATAATTGTTTTACTCATGACTTATATTTAAAAGTACATTATATAAGTTAAATATTAGACATGATAGAATATCCATATCAACAGTTTGAATTTTAAATTATGATTATTTTTAATTATAGGAACATGGAACTATTAAAATGTGAATATAATTATTGAAATGTTTGTATAATTAAAATATTATTGTTTTATTCGTAATTTTGCATTATTTTAAATTATAAAAATATTTTTTTAGAATTCATAAATATTTTAAAAATAATACATGAACAAATTAAAAGTAAGTTATTTCGTTAGTTACAATATATGTAACACATGAATATTGAAACGCTATTTTTAATACTGAGATCATAATTGACGTACTATCTATAATTCTTTTTTAAATGGTGCAAAATGGGCTGCACTGAGCGTAGCCCATCGCAGTGTGTGTTAAGCAAAGGTTATAAGACGTCAAGATCCAAATTAAGCACTAGATATGCGTTTGTCTAGTGGTTCTAGAGTTGCCTGCGCAATAGAAGGGCCTGTGTTTGAAACACACCCTTTCTTTTAACGTAATGTATAATTTTTCTCTTCATACTCTGCACTGACAGGTGGGTCCGACCTAGGCTTTTCTACGTAATTAAAATAAATCTAGAGAATTATCTGAAAAATTATACTCTCAGACACTGACATGTGGGCCATGCCATGCTGGCCAGTCAAGGTGTACGCCCAAATAGTAGAAAGCACCGTATTTGCACCACACAGCAAGTTAGATGACCACATATCCGTATTTTTAAGGTTTTAGCACCAAAGTGAACATCCAGCGGAAGTTCTATAACTATCGGTGATGTTACCTCTTTTGAGATGCCACTGCATGAATTTTATTTTATTTTTGTATTTTCATCCCAAAGATTAGCCGATCTTATATTAAGGGCATGTTCTGATCTTCTCCGGCTTCACAAAACTTCACAAAACCAGCTTCTCTTTGGCAGCTTCTACTCCATGTAGCGATTCCAGATCCGTTCTGCTGCATCGGCAGCTTCTTAGCGTTGCAGCCCAACTGGGAAACTGTGGCCTGTTCGGGATAACATTGGGCCGGCTGGAGGCAGCCCAATTAGGCTAGCGAACACACCGATTCGAGGGGAAGTGGGTCAGCGAGACGAGAGGGATCGCTACAGTAGCCAAAGGTTCTATTTTACCGAGAGGGAGAAGCGAACCGGTATCTTTGGCAGTGGCATGCTCTCGGAAATAAGGTGAACTCCAGCTTTTTCAATCCGTGAAGCTGGGCCGAGCTCGCTTCAGATTTTTGCACTACGGACTGGCTTCGCTTCGAGAATCCAGCTTCTTGAAGCCCAAGCGTTCGGGTCAAAATCATCTGTGAAGTTTTTGAAGCCTGGAGCTGGAGCAGTTTACTAGTGTGGCAGGTAAGTGCTTTCCTGAAATATTCTCGGATGGAGAGAGCTCTTTGATCTTCAAGCTGCATTGCTCCATCTCTTGAGCCATCTTCTGGTGGCCTTACACGTGGCAAGAATGTCCTGCTCAGGGTGGCTATACAAGGTGGCATTGTTCGTTGCAGTTAGTTTCATCAATGCCAAGGAAACCAATTGTGACCACACAGTCATGCAGCATGGGTAGAGTAATTGAGATGCTCGTGGTGGTTATTAGTAGTAAAATTTGCAAAGCTTGTTTTTTATGTCTCTCCCTATCACATTTTTTTTCTCTTTTCTTTTTATTTAGTTTTCTTCTCTTTTTGTGCCTGCGTATCATTTTTTTCATGTGTGTATCTAGTTTGCTTTGTTTTACTGCATGTTATTAGGAGTAAAATGTGCCAGTCGATTCTACTCTGCTGGGAACGAGAAGTAGCACCCAAGGCCGAGTCGGGTGGGCCTCGACCTAAGATGTCGACGTCGTGGGCAGTCATGGCGTCGACAATGAGGGATCGGACGAGAACTTGCCGGATGCGAGGCACGGGAGATAGGGGAGAGAAATCAGGTTGGGTGCGATCTCCTAAATAAATAATGAGGCAAATTTTATGCCTTCGTTTTGAAAAAAAAAATGGTTGGATGCAATCGACTCAAACTGTGCTTTGTTCGTTCTAATCCTGAAAATGGTTGTTTTCCGATCCAATGATTTGAATGCAATGGTTGGATGCAATCGACTTAAGCAATTATTCAAATTTGGACAATGAGGAGAAGGGGAATCTTTTGAGATTTTTCATGAAGTTCAGTCCAGAAAATAATAATGAAGACGACGTCCTCGAGGTGAAACTTATGACCGATTTATCTCGCCAAGAGACATGGATGGTCTAATTAACACATTCAGTTAGAAAATACTAGTATCAATTAGGCAAAATGCACCTCTTTTCTCTCGGCTAATTGCATCATCTTGGTGCAGAGACCGAAGATCAATGCTTCTAAAATAAAGTTATGAAATGCAGTGTTTGTTTAAAGCTCTTGTAGCCTAATAGACTGACCTAGCCGAGGACAAACAAGCTCAGGGCATTCATCTTTTGTTTCAAGTTCTCATTATATCCTTTTTTCGGCGGGTGAAGTTCTCATTATACCCGGAGAGAAACAAACACAGCAAATCTGGTTCTTACCTACTCGGGGACCGGGCTCATAGCCAAGGAATTCTTAGCTATTAAAGTGACGGAAAACCAGTGACTTCATGTCACTACCTCTACCATGCATCAAAGTCTTTTATATGGAATGAGACTTCCCCAAAGCCGAAGATGAATAGCATATTCCTTGTCTTATTTCTCTGTACTGGAATTATTGATTCCTATTCCGTGCATTGGTTTTTTCATATCTGCACGCTAGGGACTGGAATATTGTAGGTGGAGGCATAGGAGGCACCAGGAACTACCGATGATCAATGGATAATCAAAACAGCAACTCGACACAGCCCTGCTGCATCTTCCTCCTACTCTACCATACAAGCTTTCTCTTAGCCGGTCACTGACTGATGGCAAGTGCACTGGCTCGATCCACCTAGTGAAGATTCTAATTTTAGATTGGTTGGATCTAAGCAAGTATCTGTTGAATCTTCATTCTTCTCCCCCACAAAAAAAAACCTTCATTCTTCTGGAGCCAAAATTTTGTTGCCCAAAATGACCCAAATCTCGTGTGCTTTACGTTGGAATCTTTTAAACTGTCACAACGACATTATCCAAATATGTGTAGAGCTGAGTGATACTATGACTCTCACATGGACCATTTAGTCAAGGATCTACTACTACGAGTGAGTAGAAAATAGTAGACAGACGAACAGGTCTCACATGGTTATTACTAGTAAAATTTGCAAAGCTTGTTTTTCATGTCTCTCCTTATACATTTTGTTATCTTTTCTTTTTATTTAGTTTTCTTCTCTTTTTGTGTCTGCATGTCATTTTTTCATGTGTGTATCTGGTTTGCTTTGCTTTACTGCATGTTATTAGTAGTAAAATGCATCAGTTGATTCTACTCTGTTGGGAACGAGAAGTAGCACCCAAGGCCGAGTCGGGTGAGCCTCTGCCTAAGATGTGGACGTCGTGGACGGTCACGGCATCGCCACTGAGGGATCAGACGAGAACTTGCCGGAGGCGTGGCACGGGAGATAAGGGAGAGAAACCAGGTTGGATGCAATCTCTTAATTAAATGATGAGGCAAATTTTATGCCCATGTTTTGGAAAAAAAAAGTTGGATGCAATCGATTCAAACTGTGCTCTGTTCGTTCTAATCCAGAAAACGGTTGGAGGAAGAAGAAACATATCTGGTCGTTCGTTTTCCGATCCAACGATTTGAATGCAATTGATTGAAATTGGAAAACAATTAAGTCGCCTCAGGTTTAGGCAGTCCTTTTCTTTTATAGGCGGTCCCTTTTAATTAGCAGTTGCATATCAGAGTAATTGTGAAAGGTGGTCGTGACAGTGCCAGTTTAAATAATTATTCAAATTTAGACAATGAGGAGAAGGGGAATCTTTTGAGATTTTTCATGAAGTTCAGTCTAGAAAATAATAATGAAGAGGACGTCCTCGAGGTGAAACTTATGACCGATTTATCTCGCCAAGAGACATGGATGGTCTAATTAACACATTCAGTCAGAAAATAGTAGTATCAATTAGGCGAAATGTACTCCTCCGTTCCAAATTACTCGTTGCAGAAATAGATGTATCTAGAACTAAAATACATCTAGATACATTTATATCTGCGACAAGTAATTCGGAATGGAGGGAGTACCTCTTTTTTCTCGGCTAATTGCATCATCTTGGTGTAGAAACGGAAGATCAATACTTCTGAAATAAACTTATGAAATGTAGTGTTTGTTTAAAGCTCTTGTGGCCTAATAGACTGACCTAGCCGAGGACAAACAAACCCAGGGCATTGGTCTTTTGTTTGAAGTTCTCATTGTATCTAACCTACCCGGGGAGAAACAAACACAACAAATTTGGTTCTTACCTACTCGGGGACCGAGCTCATAACCAAGGGATTCTTAGCTATTAAAGCGATGGAAAATCAATGACTTCATGTCACAACCTCTACCCAAGTCTTTTTATATCGAGTGAGCCTTCCCAAAGCCAAAGATGAATACTAGTAGCTTATTCCTTGTCTTATTTCTCTGTAGTGAAATTATTGATTCCTATTTATTTGTTTCATATCTGCGCGCTAGGGACTGGAATAATGTAGGTGTAGGCATAGGAGGCACCAGGAACTATCGATGATCAGCGAATAATCAAAATAGTCATTTCCCAGCCGGTCACTGACTGATGACAAGTGTATTACCTGGATCCACCTAGTGCAGATTCTTGATGAATGTTTGACCAAGGATCTTCTAAGCAAGTCTTGGTTGAATCTTCATTCTTCTGGTATTTTTTTGTTCTTTTGAAATCTATATATGCCGATTAAGTGAATGTTAAATATAACTTCCGCATTAAATTTATTTGAAAGCTCAACCTTCCCTTCAAAAATCTTTATTCGGTATCTACGTCGAGGAGTGGTTTTAACAAATAGGACAGGCAAAAATTAGAATGGTTGTAAGATAATGCAGGTTCTGCGATCAAGATGGAAATACTATGCATTTGTTTTTATCTTCCCATTTGCACACTTCTACGTTGGACTATGTAAAATCGCCGCATGACATTATCCAAACCAATGCATATGTAGAGCTGAACAGGCATCTCAGATGGACCAACGAGAAAAGAAACTATGGATGGGTAGGAAAACAGTAGACAGACGGACGGACAGTTCTCAGATGCATACACCACACAACACAAACACACGACACAGAGCTCATAGCAAGAACAGGTCCAGATTAATTCCAACGAATTCGCAGGCAGAAATCCACCTGGGCTAGCTAGCCCTGACTAAATACCAGAATAACAAGGAGGGTAAACCATAAAACGAATTATGGCAATAGGAAAAGGAATCAACAATTCAAGAAACTACGGGTGGGGGTAGGAAAACAGTAAACAGGGAAACAGGACTCGGATGCATACACTACACATCAAACACACACAAACGCAGAGCTCACATAAAGAGCGGATGCAGATTAATTCCAACGAATTCAGACATAAATCTACCTGGGCTAATAGCTAGCCCTGACTGAATACCAGAACAACAGGGAACGTAAACCATAAACCAAAGGATAGCATAGGAAAAGGAACTGTGAATCAAGAACCGAACCTTGCCTGATCTGGTTTCCTTCTTTTGTATACATGCATGTATAAGTTTTTGCCGCAAACAAGCGCCAATTTGGGGTAAATGTTCATCCATCAGGAAACAGAAAAAACTATCTCTCAGACTATATGTAAACCCCTCCTCTACTTCCACTTATCTTGCGATGAACAAAGCTGTAGGAACTTGCTAAGAGCTGACCGTCGAAACCATTTCGTATTCGCTCGATGGCTTCCGTCTCTTGGAGCAGACGAAGAAGGCGCCCCCAAGCCACTGCTGAAAGAAGAGAAGCGTGGCCAGCAGGACAACCCCACAAGGTATGACGATGTCCCACGCGAGGCTGAAGAGGTCGTCGCGAGAGCTCGCGTAGATGTAGGATGGCCTCATGCTGCGCACAAAGTGATGGGTCCTGTATGCATCGTATACATGAGGCAGCGCACGCAGCATGGTGCCTCCGATGTAAAACACTGGGGAAAGCGCTCTGACTTTAGAGGCTGAGAACACGTTCAGGATGACCTGGGGGAGCAGGAACCCATCGAGCAATAAGCCCCCGTAAGGGACAATGTCCTCCCAGAATGTATGTCGTGACGGCATGAGGCGAGCAATTTGCCTCAACATCCTTCTGCTATGGTTGGTTCTCATGTGGACAATCGCTGTTATAACTCCACCTATGATGTACAGCGGCAAGCACACCCAGAGCACTTTCCTCTCTGCAGCCCATGCCTCGTGTTTGCTTCCATCCACAGAAGACCGTGCAGACCATGCCAACTGAAGAAGGCGCAGCTGCAGCAGAAACGTCGCCATCGTGATGATTCGCACCATGACCTCATTCACCTCAAGCCAACCACCACCGGAGAAGGGAACAGTCTGTTTGTTGCTGTGCTTGAAAAGAGCTTCAAAGTTGAGCACGAGAGGGGTCATGTAACCCAGAGCGAGCACGACAAGCATAGTGATTGACATAGCAGGGAGCGCTTCAGGGACCTTCTTGACATGGAACAGCTGCACAGCAATGAAGGCACACGACAGAGTCATTGAGATGAGGGCCATGGTGCTTTCCAAGTCCATTCTCCAAATTGATTCTTCCACTTGGCCTATGTACATCCCATATGAATCAATGTCCAGCGTTTCAAAGAAAAGAGGGTCGGTCTTGCCCCTCAAGCTTATAATTTTCCCCTGGACATGTTTTGCTGCTTTTGCGTCCAGACTAGCAAACTGAGCGGTTATCAGAATCTTACAGTCTGAGGAGGAGACATTAACCCGTCGACATGCGATCAGGCACAAGGAGCCTGTCTCGGTGTCATAAACACCTTCCGCCGAGATCTGTTGCGGCTGAAATGTCGCCAGTGACCAACGCCCAACATATCGGATATTGTAGCTGACATTAAGTAGTCTCTGCTTCGTCTCCAGCACTGCAGGGCGAGTGGAAAGGTTTGAGAGCACAAAGGAGCTCCCATCAGACAACATGGTCCCAATTGTGATCGGCGATGCGTACCCAGAACCACCCCGTTTCTGCAAGTTGAACCGGAACGCCAAGTCTAGATACGAATTTCTATCTGGGAACTTGCCCTTCCTCTTCTTGTTCAGGCCATACAGCTTGTAATACTTGGTTGCCTCCTCAACCTTGGTGTAGTTGTACTTCAAACCCCCAAAGTTACCCCTAACCGCAGTTGAATATCCGGCAATGCCCTGGTCGCCTTTCAGGCTGGTGTTCCAGACCAACCCTGCAGAAAAGCTCCGTTCCTGGATCGACCACACTCCTGGGAACCAGAAGGTCATCCCAATCCCGCACTCACCGACAGTCAATTCCGCACGGGATGATCCTGAGTTTACCACATGGCATCCTTTGAGGCATAGCCTGTTCGAATTCTGATCCCAGAAGCCCTCTGCCACAATCGCCTTCTCGGTGACCATGAAGTAATACCTGGAATAATCTGACATGTTGGAGAAGGCCACATAGACACGCACGGCGCCGTCGGCCGCGCAGTGCACCCTGTTGACGAACATGTGCGTCTGGTTAATCCCCAGCGAGGAGGCGGCCGACTCGCCGCCGTTGCCGTAGTCCAGCCTAAACCCCGGCTTGAGCAGCGACCTGAGGCCGGGGCACGTGAAGTTCCTCCCGCCGAACAGCTGGCGGACGTCGCGGCCGTCGGCGGGCGGGCGAGGGCAGGACGCGCTCTCGGCGTAGGCGTACCCCTCCTCCGCGTAGGCGAGGAGCGAGACGGGCTCGAACGCCAGGCCGGGGCCGGGGCCGGTGCTCTCGAGGCGGCCGGCGACGAAGGGGCTGGAGAGGTTGGCTGGGCGGGGGAAGCGGAGGCGGAGCACGGCGGCGAGGAGCGCGACGGGGCGGCCGTCGGCGGCGCGGCCGGAGCCCGAGCCGACCATGCAGAGTTCCCCAGAGGCGGAGGAGTAGTAGCCGTGGAGGTCGAAGACGAGGGAGCCGCGGCGGCCGACGAAGCGCGGGAGGCGCGGGCGGAGGCGGTGCTGCTGGCCGTCGTAGTCGAAGAGGCGGCGGTTGCGGCCCGAGGGCCAGATGCCGTTGCGGTTACGGCCGGCGCCGGAGAAGGAGAGCGTGGCGGCGACGCGGAGGACGGAGGCGTCGGCGGTGGGGAGGACGGAGGTGGGGAGCAGCGCGAAGGAGCGCGGGAGGCGGGAGGCGCCGTCCGGGCCGAAGAGGAGGTCCCCGCCGCCGGAGAAGTAGCCGGTGGAGAGCTGGAGCGCGGGGGCGGGGGCGGGGGAGGCGGGGCCGGCCCCCGCGGGGAGGTCCGGCACGGCGGGCGGGGCCGGGCAGTGGGCGGAGTAGGCCGCGGGCGGGGGCGCGGAGGAGGTCCCGGCGGCCCGGATCAGGAGCAGGAGGAGGAGGAGGAGCGGCGGCGCCATTGGTGAGGCGGGGAGCGGGGATTGAGATCTCCTTTCCCCTCTCCTCCCCTCTCCGCTTGGCGTAGATGGAGGTGGAGAGGAGACGACTCGCCGGGAGGGAGGGGGGCTTGACTCTCTGTCATGTGGGGTTTAGGCCACCCAGTGGTGGTAGATGGGGAATTTTACCTCACTTTTATGTAAGTGTATTTTTTTTATCCTTTCATAATATTTTCAAAATGCTCGCGCCTTTTTTAAAATGCAACGCGTGTAAGGCTTGTCCTAAGTCAATGTTTTCTGAATTCGATCAAATTTTTAGAAAAGGTTATATTGACTTGAAGATAACGAATCGGATGTCGGCAGAAGCATCATGGTGTTATTATAGGCATCGCTGTTTTCTCGATAACCCTGCTCAAACTTAAAAAAACAGGCTTGACTTGGGACAAAATATATATAACTTATATTTCAGGAATGAGGGAGGAGGGTGGGGGGTATTTTTAATTTTGAGTGCATTCGACGTTTTCTTCTCTTTAAATGGATTTTCAGTTTTTTGTTGTTTTTTTTTCTTTTTTGCTTGCACTGGTGTGTGTATAGTGAATGGTAGATGGGAACTTTTTCCTTTCTCTATGGCACATCATAGTGTGGCATGAAATGTCCGTTTTATTTGGTAGTAACACTAATGACTTTGTTGCACAACCGGCAAATCTGTGAATGCTCCTCTAATGGCCGTCCTACCTTCTTCTTTTGTATGTAGTCAAGAAAAGTGCTCACTCCTCTAATGGCCGTCCTCCCTTCTTCTTTTGCAGTCAAAGAAAAGTGCTCAAGTGATTTGGATCCGTCGATGATAACGAGGCTCCTATCCTGCCATGGCTCATCCAGGTATTCAGCTGCCGTGAAAAGAGGGTTCGTCCCGATTTCTTCTCTTCAGTTCTCTTCGCGTGGGAACAAATAATAATAACTCGTGTATGAACGAGGCTGGATTGTTGAGAAAAATCTGCTTGAGAACTGATGGGCCGTCTGGACGATGCCAGCCGGCACTTGAGTCCAACAAAAAAGCCAAGTGGTCAACAGGAGCGCACCCGCCGGCCACACCACACAGGACAAGAATTCAGAGTTGACACGGGGAAAATACAAGGCCTCGGAAACACCGAGAAAAGCCAGCCAACGAATATCAAGACAGATTCAAGAAGCACGGAATGGACGATCGGACATGCCTGAGCTGAGCTCCCAAAGAAGGAGCGAGGGGGCAAGGGCATGCTGACAAACTCCATCAGATGATATATATTACGCCTAGGACGGTGACATTAATCATAAGAGTCTCACAGGTGATGATGGTGCTGCTGATGATAATTGTCCCTAAACATACGGACGGACGGATGGGTTTATGTTCACCGGGAGAGCTAGGCGCGGGGCATATGTACATTAACTACTTACACAAAAACAATCAGGTTTAATTCCCCTCTCGCTCGGGCAGGGCGCCTCCTATCGGAATCGGACCGACGAGGGCAGGGCAGGGCAGGAGGAGTTATAGCTAGGCAAGCCTAGAATCGCATCGCTTCCATGGCCAGGCCAAAATTATTGCTACCATTTTGGCTTGGCTTGGCTCGGCTCGGCTGGCGACCACCACTTATAGCCTCAGTGTGGTGTCTGCCGGCGGCCCTCTAGAGGTGGTGCCGGAGGCGGAGGCGGAGGCGCCCGACTGCTTCGCCTTCTCCGACAGGAACTTGCTGCAGTCCGCTCCCTTCACCGTGAACTCCATCAGCAGCTCCTCAAACAGCCTCTTGAGCGAGGTCTTGAACCTGAGCGAGCAGCTCTTGTCGCCCTCGTCCACGTCCTGCACCCCATTCCCGGCAAGGCACCCGACCTGGGCGCCGTCCAGGTAGGCCTTGCAGGCCACCAGGACGTTGCGCCCGTGCTTGCGGAAATGGCCGGCCACGAAATCCTCAAAATGCTGCACAGAAGATGCACCCCACATTACAGTTGCAGGATTTGAGGCAGTATATGAACAAATACACATAAGTGGTTTCAGCATAACAGGTTTTCATAAATAAGATAGCAGAGTTGCAGGATTCAAGCTAGTATATGAACATGACAGCAGCTTCAACATAAAAGGTATTGATAAACAAGATGGATGTCAACAGATCTATCGCAATCCATGCTGGTTATCAACTAGACAGGGTTGCATTGGTTCCCAAAAAGCAGTATTGTTATGAAATAAGTAATTGCGTTTGCAGTAACTATGATAAGCAGAGGTACATCCATACCTTTGGCGGATTTCGAAGAGAATACAACATCGTCCTGCAGGACAGCAGGAAGGTGTCTTCGTTATAAGTTAGGGATCTCTTCTCCCCGGCAGGTGTGTTAGCTGAATTGGCATACCCAGGCTCATTGAAATAAGGTTTGGCATTCAAAACCAGAGCCTGAATGGAGACAAGAACCTGCAGCATGGTTGAATTGGATGGATTCCATTTCTCACATCCACTACCAGCCCAGGTGTTTAACAGGCTAAGGCACACCTTCCCACAAGCATACAGGTTTGGATTAAGCCGCAGCCCACCAGAGCGGTAGTTAACAAGCTGTAAAGAATTAACTCATTACTATCAAATGTGACTAAGGGCAAACTATAATAAAAGAAAGACAGTCATTAATGGAGATAAAGTCCATAAAATCTTACTGGAGGTGTGTTTGGATATTGAGGTGGGAAGTAAATGTCGAAGAAAAAGAGCCCGTCATGGTAAGGAGTGCCTGCTGGACCCATAATGACAGCTCTAAGAAGGTCCATTCTATCCTCGTATGCCCTCACGAATATGGTATCTATTAAATTGGGAGAAAAGCAAAAACATAATCATAAAATGCCCTTTGCAGTGTATCCCGGCAAAAAAGGGCATCTCATCACAAGGAGATATTTGAACTAATGACAGCAAGATACTGATTGGGAAAATTAGTACCAAGAGGAAGTTTATTATAGAAAAAAGGTCATGAGAAGCAAGAGCTGACTACCTGGCAAGTCTTTCTCTAAGACTTTCCACTCATGCTGAATGCGCTTCGCCCAGTCTTTTGATGGCTGTCAATAGGACAAGTTAGTACCAATATAAGATGGCAAAGGATGAACAGGGCATGTCATAACCATTACCTTCTTCACTACCAGAGCTTTCCTTAACTCTGGTTTCACATAATAATGATCATTATGGCCATCAACAGTATCAAATTGCTTAAATGTGTTGTATCTTTCATCAACTTTCTCATCCAAGATTGGGATGGGTTTGGAATTACTCGACATCTCAGCGGCAGTCTTCTGCAGCCATGGTAAAGGAGCCTCCACTCCAGGCGGGATATCCAAGCCATCAAACTGAGCAGATAAATTATAGTTATATTCATTCTCATAAAGTGTATCATCAAACTCATAGTTTTCGTAGTCCTCTTCCTCATAAGCAAAGTCTTCATCTTCCTCGAATGCGTCAAAAGGGTAGTCATCATAATCATGGTAAACTGCGGTTTCCATATATTTTTTAGCAAAAGCATCCTTAATGACAGTACTGCTTGAAAAATAGGTGTTTGGTCCAGAGGTAACTTTTTTGAAATCACCCATAATGGTAGTACTGTTTGAAGCATAGGTGCTTGGTCCGGCGCTAACTTTCTTAAAACCACCCATAATGGAAGTACTGTTTGAAGCATAGGTGCTTGGTCCGGCAGTGTCACCAGCCACACTAGTCTGAAATTGTTCACAGAGAAAGCATCAATCAGAGAGGAGTAGGCAAACAAATAATATGGAAAGAGAAAGACATGAGAGGGTTTACCTTCACATGCTTTGGCCAAACAAGAGGACATCCAACTGAATGTTTATTCTTTTCAACTGGTGCTTTCTCACCAATAATCACAACACCATCAGGATCATCATCAATTTCAATTATTTCACGAGGAACAACCTGTTAATTCCCATTGCAGAAAAACAGTATTAATCCCATGTAGGCAAATTTTAAACACACCATTATATATTAAAAAATGAGACCAACCCAAGGGCTAACCCTCGTTGGCAATTTTTATAGGACAAACTCCGTGAGAACCGCGCGTCCGAGCCAGGACTCGAACTCGGGTTGGCTGGCAGCAACCCCAGCTGCCCAGCCAACGGGTCGACGCCCCGCCCCCAATAGCATTTTGTCTCATTTTATAACCCAGTAGGATTTTGTTGGAAAATTGTTATATGGAAAGTCACGAACGTAGTTGATCCTATATATGGAAACAATGGGCTAGCTAGGTTTATATAATACACATAATGAATACAGAAGAAGAACAATGGCAGATGTCATGCAACTATGAACCAGCCAGAATGGTTTATGCAATTATAGTTAAGAATGTTGGAAAAAACGCTAGGCATAAGCGAGGCGGTTGGCCTTCGCCTAGTGCCTAGGTGGCGCCTAAGCACCCTAGGCATATAAACATTAATTTAGAGCATGAAAATGGGTAAAATACCAACTACCCTCCATTTAAAAATGGCATATGGGTCCATTTGGCCAGTCACTGTGACATGGAATGAATTCTCACTCGAATGGAGAACTTTTTGCTTGCCCCACCTAGACTTGTGCTTATGCCCTATGCAAGGCGTTTGGCCATTGCCTAGCGCCTAAGCACAACCTAAGTGTCGCCTTTTCCAACAGAGATAAGATTGTCATCAATAACACCATTTCATGCAACATAGTAGAAACACATAAGGTGCTCACAAGCTGTAAGGTTACCAAGTCAAATGCACTGAAAGAGTAGTATGTCAAAGCAATAGCATTTCATTAGAATTACAACGATATGATTGTATGAGTGTGACAGAGCAAGGTCATAGTGGTATTATTTAGTGTCAAGACCAATGGAACAGGATACAAAGGTCAACATCAGAAGATGTGCAAAGTACGAACATGATCCAAATAGCTAATAACTATTTGCACAAAGAGAGAACGAAGGGAGAAAATCTTGTAGCCGTGCAGTGCACCTCAGGTATGCACAAAGAGATCAGAGAATTTAAGAAGCGCATGGGATAATTAACAATGAACGATATGCCAGTCTACGACACCCTACATTTCATTTGAACACGAGTTCCTGACATACCATCAGAGAACCAACTCAATCCCCACCTGAACTGCTTGACAACCATAACTAAAGAGATCAAAACAGAGCGCAATTCTAGAGTCACCCCAGGGGTCCTGCCTGGTGTATCAGCTAAACAAGACAATCAACCGTGAAATATTACCAGTTTCACCAGTCAATTAGCCGCAATTCCCCATTCAGGCAGCAAATGGGACCTTGCTAGCACATGACCCAACACACAAACATAGAAGATATTATCAAAACACAAACATGACAAAAAAGATGAGCAAACGTAAATGAGCCACTGCACCACCTATTTCGGACCACAACGACATACCATCGGCACGCAGATCAGATGCGCAGCCTGGGATCCGAACCGTAATTCATCAGCACCTAAACAGCCGAAATTCAGGATCGTCTAACCAACCAACCAACCCTCCCCCTCCCACGAATTACCTACGGCGGCTACCGGCCCCTGATTCCAACAACTAACTACAGCTAGTGCGATGATATTATCATACCTGGCTCCGCTTCCTCTTCTGGTGGCCGGGGTTCCACCCCCCGGCGGCGGCGGCGGCGGCCGGCGACACCTCGACCACGTCGGGGTCGTCGAACGAGGAGCTCCCCGCGCACAGATAACTCCTCCTGCGGACCAAACCCGAAATCAGCCTTAGCCGCGGCGAGACGAGACGGTAGGGGAGGGGGGCGCCCCGATCAGATCGGCGGCGGGGCGCGGGGAGGGAGAGGGGGGGACTCACTTGGAGGGGTGGGTCGCCATCGGCGGCGCGGCCAATGCGATCGCCCGCCGATCGCCGGAGCGCCGCGGCTAGGGTTCCGGCGAGGCCGGCGCGGGGAGGGGAGGGGGTTTGGGTGCGGTTGGCCGCCGAGTAGGGGGGGGGGGGGGGGTCAGACTGGGGTGAGGGCAGAGAAATCCTTTTTTATAATACGGGAAATGTGTTTTTGGGCCGTTTGGAAATGGGATTTCGGGGGAAAGGGCCCTCTGGGGTGGGCCCCCCACAAGCTGGTGCGCCGCCCCTGCCAGCGCCTGCGGGTGTGTGTGGTGAGAGACGCGGAGGCTGTGCCGTGGGCCCCGCTGATCTCCGGGTCAACTGGTCAACATATTTATATATTTGTAGTAGGGGTATAAAATGTCACGTTCCTATAGAAAGCAGGAAAAAGAAACTGGAAAGGTCGCACTCCTAGCTAGCCACTGTATCTTGAGCTACGCATGGGGAGCAAGATGGATATATATGCCTTTATATCGGATAAAAAAGATAGATATATCTATTTTTATGAGAAAATAAGCTTTCCCCTCCGATTTCATACTGGCAAATGTGTACGCACGTTCATATTAGGGAGTAAATTAACTACATGTTGATATTAGACAGGATATCGATTACTACATGTTAATCATGTGATTGGCATGGAGTTTATATTTAGCATACTATTAATTACACGCTAGGTATGTGCGTCATTTTATATTGGTATACATATATACAGATATCAGGAACTAGGGAGCACAATATGATAAAGATACACTCCTTTGGACAAGCATCGTTCCCACTGCTGCAGCTATGATGGATCGTATCCACTATTCAGCAATCCAAAACCATGATTGATGAGGTTGAAAGCTGGCTTTGCTATCATCACGTATTCGCGAAAAAAGTTGTGTGCAAAATCATGTTTTCCCGAGTACGAAATAAGTTGGGCACGTCCTATAAGATGTCAAGAAAAATATGCATACAAAGTTGAAGGCTTGAAGTGTGATATCATGGACGTCGTTTTCAGGAAGGACCATTCGAAGGGCTCCTTTTGGTTTATAGGAGTTTTATAAGAATGTTAGAAGATATAGAAGTCCTAAGAGTTTTGTCTTCACACTATAACCGTTCAGTGAAGTTTTTTTATTATGCCAAACACTCTTTAATACAAATTCATATAGTTCTCTAGTTATGTATGCTTGAAAAGGACGTGGCACTATGATTCCATGTGTTTTTTCTTCACGTGCCGAGAGTTTAATGTCTCCTCAGACTGCAAGATTCTGATAACTGCTCACTTTGCTAGTTTGGACGCGAAAGCAACATAGCATGTCCAATGAAAAATCTGAAGCATAAGACTAGCCCTATTTTCTTTGAAATGCTGGACATTGCTTCGTACGGGATGTACATAGGCCAAGTGGAAGAATCAATATGGAGAATGGACTTGGAAAGCACCGTGGGGTCCATCGCCCACATCTCAATGACGTTATCGTGTACCTTCATTGCTGTGCACCTGTTCCATGTCAAGAAGATCCCTAAAGCGCTTCCTGCCATGTCGATCGCTATTGTTGTTGTGCTCGCTCTGGGTTACATGACCCCTCTCGTGCTCAACTTTGAGGCTCTCTTCAAGAACAGTAGCAAACAGATTGTTCCCTTCTTTGGTGGTGCTTGGATTGAGGTGAATGAGGTCATGGTACAAATCATCACAATGGCGATGTTTCTGCTGCAACTGCGCCTTCTTCAGTTGGCATGATCTATGCGGTCTTATGTGGATGGAAGCAAACATGAGGCATGGGATACATAGAGGATTATGTCTATCGCAATACGGTTATTCATTTAAGGAGAATAATGGTTACTCTGTTTATTTAAATAATACCTTCAATGGTCTTGCACCTAAAATGAATGGTTTATTGAATCTCGATCGTAGTGATACACATGTTCATGCCAAAAGATATAAGATAGTAATGATAGTACCACCTACTTGTGGCACTGCCACGTAAGTCATATCGGTATAAAACACATGAAGAAGCTCCATGTTGATGGATCTTTGGGCTCACTCGTTTTTGAAAAGTTTGAGACATGCGAACCATGTCTATTGGTGTATATGCATGAAGAAACTCCATGAAAATGGACCGTTTGGACTCACTTGATTTTGAATCACTTGAGACATGCAAATCATACCACAGGGGCAAGATGACTGAAAGCCTCGTTTTCAGTAAAATGGAACTAGAAAGCAACTTGTTGGAAATAATACATTTTGATGTGTGCAGTCCAACGAGTGCTGAGGCGTGTAGTGGATATCGTTATGTTCTTACTTCACAGATGATTTGAGTAGATGTTTACTTGATGAATCACGAGTCTGAATTATTGAAAGGTTCAAGTAATCTTAGGGTGAAGTTGAAAGATCGTCGTGACAAGAGGATAAAATATCTATAATATGATTATAGAGATGAATATCTGAATTACGAGTTTGGCACAGAATTAAGACATTGTGGAAATTGTTTCATAACTAATACAGCCTGGAACACCATAGTGTGATGGTGTGTCCGAACATCATAACTGCACCCTATTGGATATGATGCATACCATGATGTCTCTTATCAAATTACCACGTTAGTTTATGGGTTAGGCATTAGAGACAACCACATTCACTTTAAATAGGGCACCACGTAATTCCGATGAGATGACACCGTATGAACTATGGTTTAGAGAAACCTAAGCTGTCATTTCTTAAAAGTTTGGGGCTGCGACGCTTATGTGAAAAAGTTTCAGGCTGATAAGCTCGAACCCAAAGCAGATAAATGCATCTTCATAGGACATCCAAAACAATTGGGTATACCTCCTGTCTTAGATCCGAAAGCAATAAGGGATTGTTTCTAGAATCGGGTCCTTTCTCAATGAAAAGTTTCTCTCGAAAGAATTGAGTGGGAGGATGGTGGAGACTTGATGAGGTTATTGAACCGTCTCTTCAACTAGTGTGTGGCAGGGCACAGGGAGTTGTTCCTGTGGCACCTACACCAATTGAAGTGGAAGCTTATGATAGTGATCATGAAACTTCAGATCAAGTCACTACCAAACCTCATGGGATGACAAGGATGCGTACTACTTCAGAGTGGTACGTAATCCTGTCTTGGAAGTCATGTTGCTAGACAACAATGAACCTACGAGCTATGGAGAAGCGATGGTGGGCCTGGATTCCAAAATGGCTCGAGGCCATATAATTCGAGAGAGGATCCATATATGAAAACAAAGTGTAGATTTTGAAAAAACTACTTGATGGTCGTAAGGCTGTTAGGTACATATGGATTTTAAAAGGAAGACGGACAATGATGGTAAGTATCACCATTAAGAAAGCTCGACTTGTCGTTAAGATGTTTTCCGACAAGTTCAAGGAGTTGACTACGATGAGACTTTCTCACTCGTAGCGATGCTAAGAGTCTGTTGGAATTATATTAGTGATTATTGCATTATTTATGAAATCTTGCAGATAGGATGTCAAAACATTGTTTTCTCGACGATTTTCTTGAGGAAAGGTTGTATGTAATACAACTGGAAGGTTTTGTCAATTCCGAAAGATGCTAATAAGTATGCAAAGCTCCAGCAATCCTTCTAAGGACTGGAGTGAGCATCTCGGAGTTGGAATGTATGCTTTGATAAGATGATCAAAGATTTTGGGTGTATGCAAAGTTTATGAGAAACTTGTATTTCCAAAAGGGTGAGTGGGAGCACTATAGAATTTCTGATGAATATATGTTGTTGACATATTGTTGATCAAAAATGACGTAGAATTTCTGGAAAGCATATAGGGTTATTTGGAAAGTGTTTTTCAATGGAAAGCCTGGATTAAGCTACTTGAACATTGAGCATCAAGATCTATAAGGATAAGATCAAAACGCTTAATGGTACTTTCAAATGAGCACATACCTTGACATGATCTTGAAGGTGTTCAAGATGGATCAGTCAAAGAAGGAGTTCTTGCCTGAGTTGTAAGGTATGAAGTTAAGACTTAAAGCTCGACCACGGCAGAATAGAGAGAAAGGACGAAGGTCGTCCCCTATTGAAAGGATCGATATGGTTGACTAGAGGGGGGGGGGGTGAATAGGCAACTACCAATTTTTAGCTTTTCTTTACCAAATTAATCTTTGCATCAAAGTAGGTTGTCTAGATGTGCAACTAGGTGAGCAACCTATATGATGCAACAACAACAAGCACACAAGCAAGCAAGGGAATAATCACTAAAGAGCTTGCACAAGTAAAGGTAAGAGATAACCAAGAGTGGATCCGGTGAAGACGAGGATGTGTTACCGAAGTTCCTTCCTTTTGAGGGGAAGTACGTCTCCGTTGGAGCGGTGTGGAGGCATGATGCTCCCCAAGAAGCCACTAGGGCCACCGTATTCTCCTCACGCCCTCACACGATGCGAGATGCCGTGATTCCACTATTGGTGCCCTTGAAGGCGGCGACCGAACCTTTACAAACAAGGTTGGGGCAAACTCCACAACTTAATCGGAGGCTCCCAACAAGACCACGAAGCTTCACCATAATGGAATATGGCTCCGAGGTGACCTCAACCGTCTAGGGTGCTCGAACACCCAAGAGTAACAAGATCCGCTAAGGATGAATGGGGGAATCAAAAATCCCTTGGTGGAAGTGTGGATCGAAGCCTTCTCAACCACTCCCGAGCAAATCAACGAGTTTGATTGGCTAGGGAGATAGATCGGGCAAGAGGAAGCTTGGGGTATGCAATGGAGCTTGAGCAATAAATGGTGCTTGGGCAATAATGAGGGTTGGTGGAAGAGGTAAAGCAAAGAGGGAGAAGAAGGAGCCCTTATATAGTGGGGGAAACAAGTGAACCGTTATCCCCCACTCAGCCCCGCAAAGGGCGGTACTGCCGCGGAGGCAGAGCGGTACTGCCGCCCTAGAGCGGTACTACCGCTCCACCTCAGCGGTACTACCGCGCCAAAAGAGAAGGCCTAGGGCAGGGGCCCAGGGCGGTACTGCCGCCCTCAAGCGGTACTACCGCTCCCCCTCAGCGGTACTACCGCGGAGGTAGAACGATACTACCGCTCTCGAGCAGTACTACCGCCACTACTGCCGCGCCTAGTACCGCAAAACCCGACACGAGAAAATGTGCGCAAGAATCGAAGAGGAAGGAGCACCATGCCACCACGGTACTGCGGCTGAGCCCCAGCAAGCGGTACTACCGCTCCGAGGAGCGGTACTACCGCTGCTGACGCAGTGGCAGGGCGGCGGTAGCACGGAACCGCAGATGTACTGCCGCTGAGGCCACCCAGCGGTACTACCGCTCGGGGAGCGGTACTACCGCTCCAAGAGCGGTACTACCGCTTAGGAAGTCTCAGCCGCACTATCGCTGTGGACCGCGGTACTACCGCTGGGTCCAGGACAAATAGAGGAAGGAGGGAAAGAAAGGCCCCAAAGGTGCGGAAAAGATTGGAGGGTGTGAAGAGAACGTGTACGTGTTGATTCCACCCAAGCCATACCGAAACGGACCCCCTCTTGATAGTACGATGACTACTACGAAACCTAGTCCACCAACAAGGTCACGGAATAGACTACACCGTCTTGAGTAGAGCGCCAAAGGGAAGTAATCATTCCGTGCCGAAGGATGAATATCTGAAAGCACTCAAAGCACATGATTAGTCCGCAAAATGCATTGTCATCAATCACCAAAACACCGTAGGGATAAATAAGCCCTTACAATCTCCCCCTTTTTGGTGGATTGATGACAATACGGGATTTGCACAAAAAGAGTAATGACAAAGAATACAAGAGTGCTCACGCCTCTAAAATATAGATAGGCTCCCCCTGGATGTGTGCAAACTAGATGAATACTAGGGACTGAAAGGCACACACACTAGGATCACAGCTCCCGCTATATTTTAGAGACCAAATAACCTAAGAAAGATACATGCAAACAACATATATGATAGGATAAGAAAGCTATAAGATACCGAGGTGCATGATCATAGATAAAATAGCTAAGGTAGCATATGTCTTACACCATATGACGGGAACTTAAGTCTCACAACAAACCAAACCAAGGGAAACGCACAAGACTAAAAGCAAAGCACGACACAAGAAGCGAAAACGAGCAAATCAAATCCCTACACTCTCTCCCCCTTTGGCAGCGAGACACCAAAAAGGTCAAGAGAGACACTACGACTCCAGGTGATCATCACATCTCTGCATCTGCACCGTGGGGAGAGAACTGCTCGGCATCAGAGTCGGTCCAGTGGCAGTTCTGATGTATCCAGTCTTCCTCTTCAGTGATCTGTCCCTCGGATCCACTGACAACTGTGGCGCCCAGCTGGCGCATGAGCTCCTTGTGGCGCGACCTGGCATTCTTCTCCGCCACATGAGACATATACTGACCATGGGACTCCAGACAGAAGAGCTTCTTCATCTTGCGCTTGAGTTTCTGGGCCCATGATGGTTCGGTACTGGAGTGGCCAAGGTCCGCAGCATGGCCAGGAGGAGCATCCCCACCCTCAGTGTCCATGGCAGTAGCAGCGGCAGACGGGCCCCCGGTGGCAGCAGTAGAAGGACCCCCTGTGTGAGGTGCAGACCAGTTGTCCTTCTTCCTCAGACACTTGACCTCATGGGAAACTAAATCTCCAGTCTCAAGCAACACTCTGGGGTAGGTCTGTGCCCAGGCCTGCTCAATGAGCCTCATGATGAAGGGGCCATAGATAGGACACTTGCGCTCAGACACGGCGGAGACAAGTTCAGACCACATGACATGAGAGATATCCAGGCTCTCTCCAGTGTTGGCATCCTTCTCATGCTGACAGAAAAGAAGCATGTCCACGAGATAAGAGTGGACCATATCCAGATTCCCAATGCGAGGGAAGAGAGTCTCACGGAAGATACGATGAAGAATGTCCAGATACGGAGAAAGCTCGTAGGTCTTCTTCTCAGTGACAGGGTGGATCTTGACAGTGCAGTAGGGCCAAAGGGCTTGCTTATGGGTGGAGGTGTCATGGCGGTGAGGACGGAAACCGACTGGAGTCTCAAGCCCGTTATCCACCACATCCAGCAACTCCATGAACGCCCGCCACTTGACAGAAAGCAGCTTGCCATTGGTCATCCAGGTCAGGGTCCGGTCAACATCTGTTCCAAGGTGAACGGTGGCAAAGAACTGAGCCAACAAATCCGCATCGAAATCCTTGTTGAACTGCATGATCTGGAGAATGTTCAGCTGGGTGCACATCTGAAGGGCTTCCCCAAAGTACTCTGGATCCTTCTCCATGGCATCAACGTCAATAGAGCGCACATCAACAAACAGATTCTTCTTGGCCTTGATCACATAAAAAAAGATGGCAAACTGAAAACGGTTCCAGAACGGGCGGTTGACCAAAGTGGAGTCTTGATCCTCCGTATAGGGGTTGCGACGACGCTTCTCCCAGAACTCCTTGTTGGTCATCTCAGTCACAGTCTTCCCTTTTGGCTTGTTGGCGGCTCGCTTCTGGTGCTGAGGAGGAGGAGGAACACTTGCTGAAGCACGCGCTGGAGGCGGCTGAGTGCTGGAAGAACCACCGGCAGGCTCTGAGGTCCGGTAACGCTTGGAGGTGGCACGTCCAGGGTTGATACGGCGACCATGCTGCTCAGAAGTGTCATCACCTGGAGCCAAACACACAAAGGACGCAAAACAAACAGAGGAGACGAGCATAAGCCAACAAACAAATCAAAAGCAATGTAGGAGAATGATGGAAGTGGGCATGCAGCGGTAGTACCGTGCCCTAACCGCGGTAGTACAGCCCCGAGCGGTAGTACCGCCCCAGAGGGAGCGGTAGTACCGCACGAGGTCAAGCGGTAGTACCGCTCCAGGGGGAGCGGTAGTACCGCTTGAGGCGGATGCACAGCAGTTTCAAAGCATGGGGCGGTGAAACAGTGGCCTGCTACTACCGTGGACAGATCCGGCACTACCGGCCTACCAAATTCAAACATAATCCTACCAAACAACAATCTCAATGATCTAGTTGCTTACTCCAACTAACTCAAGCCTAGATTTAGCCAAAAATCTAGAGATGCAACCAACATTGCCCCTAAAGCACAAGATCTAAACACAAGACCAAAATAGAGAAGGAACGGGGGCAATACTGGCATCCATGGCAAGAGGACGAGGTGGGGATCGACTCCACCGAAGGAAATGGAGAGGGATGCCCCGGAGGAGGAGATCCACCGGAGCCCTTCAGCGCCGGAACGGTGCTGGAGAGAGAGAGAGAGGCACGAGGGGGTAATGGGTATGGGGAGGAAGAAACCTCCCCTGCCCCTATAAATACCCCTGACCCCCGCCCCACCGCGGTAGTACCGCTCGCCAGCAGCGGCAGTACCGCCCCAGCACACGGCGACCACTAGATCACAAGGCCTTGCTCAAAAAGAACACCGCAACGAAGAAGAAACAGAAAGAAGCACCCCAGAAAGAGGCCAAGAGAGGGCGGTGGCCGAAGCCACCTATGTTTGAGTCAAGAGGTATGGCGCCGCGAAGATTTTAACCTTGGACCCATGACCAAAACTCGTCTTTTAAGCACACGTGCCATCAACAATGGCAAAAAGTGAAAGACGTAATCAATTTATGCATAATGGGGGAAGGGAGAGTTCATTGAGAGAACAACACTCCCCCTATGTCCATGCCTACACCTAAACTAGACAACAAATTGAATGAGGTAGGGTGTGCACGGGTTCAAGCAACATTGCTCGAATCAATGATATTTAGCTCATGCCTTAACTCGCGAAATCTTGCTTCATCCAAGGGCTTCGTGAAAATATCTGCAAGGTTGTCATGAGTGTTGACATAGTTGAGCTCGATCTCTCCTCGCCTGATGTGATCTCGGATGAAGTGATACCGAATCTCAATATGCTTTGTCTTGAAGTGTTGCACCGGGTTGAGAGAAATCTTGATGGCACTTCCGTTGTCACACCAAAGAGGCACTTTGTCACAAGTGACACCGTAATCCTTCAAAGTTTGCCTCATCCACAAGAGTTGTGCACAACAACTACCGGCCGCAACATACTCCGCTTCGGTGGACGAGAGAGACACACAAGTTTGCTTTTTGGAAGACCAACTTACCAGAGAGCAACCAAGGAATTGGCATCCTCCGAAGGTGGACTTCCTATCCACTTTGTCTCCCGCCCAATCGGAATCCGAGAACCCTACAAGCTTGAAGTTTGATCCTCTTGGGTACCATAGGCCAAAGTTTGGGGTATGAGCCAAATATCGAAAGATTCGTTTGACCGCCACATAGTGACTTTCCTTAGGTGCGGCTTGAAACCGTGCACAAATTCCCACACTCAACATGATGTCCGGTCTAGATGCACAAAGGTAAAGCAAGGAACCAATCATGGAACGATATACCTTTTGATCCACCACTTTACCATTTGGATCAAGGTCGAGTTGGCACTTGGTGGGCATTGGGGTGGAAGCCGGCTTGACGTCACTTAGCTTGAATCTCTTGAGCATGTCTTGAGTGTATTTGGATTGATTGATGAAGGTTCCTTCTCTTCTTTGCTTCACTTCGAACCCTAGAAAGAACTTCAACTCCCCCATGGAGGACATCTCGAACTTTGAGGTCATGAGAGCGGCAAATTCCTCATTGAAGGCATTGTTAGGAGAACCAAAGATAATATCATCAACATAGAGTTGGCACACAAACAACTCCCCTTTGACCTTCTTAGTAAAAAGAGTGGGGTCGATTACCCCAACTTCAAACCCACGGTCTTGTAACAACTCGGTAAGGTGATCATACCACGCACGTGGGGCATGTTTAAGGCCATAGAGTGCCTTATCGAGTTGATACACATGATCGGGAAAGTAGGGATCCTCGAACCCGGGGGGTTGCTTGACGTACACCAATTCATTAATGGGACCATTAAGAAAAGCACTCTTCACATCCATTTGATGTAACTTAAAGTTATGATGAGAAGCATATGCAATCAACATGCGAATGGATTCAAGATGAGCAACGGGAGCAAAGGTTTCACCGTAGTCGATACCCTCGACTTGGGAGTAGCCTTGTGCTACCAAACGAGCCTTGTTGCGAATGATAATCCCATGGGCATCTTGCTTGTTCTTGAATATCCACTTGGTTCCAATAACATTTATGGGTCCCCGTTGGCCTTGGCACCAATCTCCACACTTTGTTGCGGTCGAAGTTGTTGAGTTCTTCATGCATGGCATTAAGCCAATCCGGATCTTCTAGCGCCTCATAAACCTTGTGGGGTTCCACACAAGAGACAAACGCATGATGCTCACAATAATTTGCTAATTGTCTACGAGTGCTTACCCCCTTTCTTAAGCTTCCAAGCACATTCTTCATGAGATGGTCTTTGGTGGAGAGCTTGGAAGCAACCTTGGCGGCCCGACGCTCTAATTCCTCCTCGGCAGTGAGTTGAGGAGCGGTTACTTGATTATCTTGAGTGTCGTCATGAGCTTGTTCTTGGTCTTGAACTTGCTCGGGGGAGAGTACTTGACCTTGGGCATCACTTGGTGTGTCAACACCGTCTTGAGCATGATGTTGCCCTTGGTCTTGTTCATGAGGTTGAGGGCCTTCACTTTGTTCTTCGGAAGTGTGTGGGCCTTGGGTTGGTGATGGCTCCACTTGAGTAGAGCATTGTCCTTCTCCTTCGACCACAAGGGGTTCCTCAATGGGTAGGATGAAACCAACACCCATTCTTCTTATGGCTTGAGGAGGAATTTCATCACCTACATCACAAGTGCCACTTTGCTCCACTTGGGAGCCGTTATTTTCATCAAACTCCACGTTACACGTCTCCTCAATAAGTCCCATGGATTTATTGAGGACACGGTAAGCATGAGAGTTTATAGCATAGCCAACAAATATGCCCTCATAAGCTCTAGCCTCAAATTTAGACAGACGAACACCCTTTTTGAGAATGAAACACTTACACCCGAACACCCGGAAGTACTTGAGGTTGGGCTTGTTACCGGTGAGTATCTCATAAGGAGTCTTGTTCAAACCTTTGCGGAGGTAGAGCCGATTTGATGCATGACACACAGTGTTGATGGCTTCGGCCCAAAAGTTGTATGGAGACTTGAACTCCGCCATCATGGTCCTTGCCGCATCCATCAACGTCCGGTTCTTCCTCTCCGCAACACCGTTTTGTTGAGGGGTGTACGGTGCGGAATATTGATGCTTGATTTCCTCATCACTAAGAAATTCATCCAAGGTGTAGTTCTTGAACTCGGTGCCGTTGTCACTTCTTATCGTCAAAATCTTTGCATTGTGTTGACGTTGTGCTTCATTTGCAAAGTCAATGACGGTTTGTTGGGTCTCACTCTTCCTCTTGAAGAAATACACCCACGTGTACCTAGAGTAGTCATCCACAATCACCAAGCAATACTTTCTTCCTCCAAGACTATCGAAGGATGGAGGCCCAAAGAGATCCATGTGAAGGAGCTCCAAAGGCCTTTTTGAATAAATGATAGTCGTGGGAGGGTGAGCCTTCTCATGTAGCTTCCCTTCGATACAGGCACTGCAAGCACGATCTTTAGCAAAACTAACATTTGTTAGTCCATGGACATGGTCCCCCTTTAGGAGACTTTGCAAAGATCTCATATTGACATGGGCTAAACGGCGATGCCAAAGCCATCCCACATCAACTTTAGCCATTAGGCATGTCGCGGTCTTAGTGGGTCGCTCCGAAAAGTTAATCACATATAGACCGTTCTCGACATGCCCAACAAAGGCTACTTTAAGAGTCTTGCTCCACAAGAGGGCCACGGTATCGATATCAAAGAAAGTGGCAAAGCCCATGATTGCAAGTTGACGAACGGAAAGTAAATTGTATGCAAGGGACTCAACAAGCATGACCTTCTCGATCGTGAGATCATGAGAGATGACCACCTTGCCAAGTCCCAATACCTTAGAAGATGAGGCGTCACCCCATTCGACATTGGTGGGCATAGATGGAACCGTGCGCACGTCCACCACCAAGTCCTTGCTTCCGGTCATATGATTTGTAGCTCCGCTGTCGAGCAACCATGATCCACCACCGGAAGCAAACACCTACAAGAGATCAATGCTTGGTTTTAGGTACCCATTTTGTAATGGGTCCTTTGATGTTAGTAACAAGGGTCTTAGGAACCCAAATAGACCATTCAATGTACTCATGAAGAGGGCCAACAAATTTGGCATAAACATGCCCATCACTAGCACGGCACAACACATAAGAAGGATTAAAATCGCCGGCCTTGTTGGGTGAGGTGACATTGCCCTTCTTGACTTTTTTCTTCTTCTTCTTCTCCACGGGAACACTCTCTCCCGCCCTCACAAAAGTTTGCATGAGGGGAGGAGGTCGTTTGGTCTTGTCATCCTTCTTCTTGTTCTTGGAGTTGGGGACGTACCCAACCCCTTCCTTCGCCACACCTCCCTTTTGGTTGATCAAGAGATCATTGAGGTTCTTCTTGCCTTGTATGCACGTCACAAGGCCTCTCTCAAGTTGCGCCTTCAACGATGCATTTTCCTCAACAAGATGCATATGCTCACAACACGTGTTAGTAGCATTTGCGTTATCAAGTAAAACCATATGAGGAAAAGTTGCTTTCTCTTTAGTTAGCTTCACTTGGAGTTGATCATGAGACTCCTTGAGACTCGCGTGAATACCCTTCAAGGCCTTGTGGGCCTTGTCGAGTATATCAAACTCCTCTTTGAGTCTAGCAAGATCAACCCCGAGTTTGGCCTTCTCGGAGTTTAGTACACGAGACACAACTAGGACATGATCATAATCTTTCTCTAACTTAGCATGATCAACGTTGTGTGACTCCTCAAGAGCCAAACGAAGACCACGCTCTTCCTCAAGAGCATTGGAAAGATCCGAAATCTCATCGGCATAGTCACGACTATGCCCTTCCATCTTCGAGATGGTGTCTTCATGAGCCTCGATCATGTCATTGGCCTCACCAAGTTGTTCCAAGAGAGCAACAAAGTGCTTCTTGGATTTTCCCTTGAGTTTACCCATAAAGGCCTCAAACTCGTTAGCCTCCACATTAGCTCCCTCAACTTCATTCATGCAATCCAATGGGGAAGGATGATTAATGATGGTAGTTTTGATGTTGGGGGTTACCTTGTTGGTGGCTTTAGCCATGAGGCACTTGGCGTTGGTGCTCTCATTGGGTGAGTCGAAGAGAGACACTTGTGACGTTGTTGCAATGGCAACGGAGGCCATGGCAATCGTCTCATCATCTTCATCATCGTCATCATCCTCATTGTACTCTTCTTGCACAACCAAGGCCTTGGGAGGAGTCTTCTTGATGAAGTTGTTCTTGTTGGGGAACGACTTGGCCTTGTCCTTTCGGATGAGTTTGCCACCATTATCTTCCCTCTTCTCATACGGGCATTCCGCAACGAAATGACTCACATTGCCGCAATTGTAGCAAGTCCTCACACGTTGCTTGCCCCTTGTCCCACTTGAGTTGTTTTTGCTAAAGTTGGGCCTCGAGTTTTTCTTGCTCCAAAATTGCCTTGAAGCAAGAGCCATGTGTTCATGATATGCATACTTTGTATCTTCGGGGTTGCTCTCCTCTTCTTCCTCTTCTTCTTCTTCCACGGTGAGCTTGGCCTTCAAAGCAAGGTTGGGCTTCTTTGCCCGTTGAGACCGGAGCACCGCATTGTCGGCGGTCTTGTCCAAGATGTTCATGGCCACAAACTCATCCAACACCTCGCTTGAGGTCAAAGTGTGGAAGTCCGGTCTTTGGCGGATGACGGAGGACATGGCCTTGTGGTAGGGCATCATTGCCTTGAGGAATTTGCGCTTGATCCAATTATCATCCGTGTCCTTGCTCCCGTGATCTCGTAGTGAGACCGCGAGTTTGGTGACTCTCCGAAACAGCTCACGAGGCTCTTCATCTTCCTTCATTGCAAACTCATCGGCCTCATCTTGTACCACTTCATAGTTGGAGCGTTGAATGCTTGCGCTTCCCCGGTAGAGAGACACGACACAATGCCATGCATCTTTGGCCAAGGAGTAAGGGCGAAGATGAGGTAGGTCTTCGGGTGGAATTGCATCTTGAATGATGAAGAGAGCATTCTCATTGAATTGATTGTCCGCGGCTTCTCGAGGAGTGAGGTTGCTTGGATCATGTGGATAAAAACCTTCTTCAATGATTCTCCAAAGGTTAGTGTTCACATGATTTAAATGACGTTTAAAGCGGTAAACCCAAGAATCAAAATCCTCATTTTTCACAATCTTAGGAGGAGGACCGGCATGATTCAAATGAGTAGAAGGAATCGGTCCATCATAAACAAGTGGTGGTTCCACGTGGGCAAAGATGCCGGTGCCATTCTTGCCACTCAAAGAAGGAGCCTTTTCACTACTAGCTTCCCCTTTGTCGGGGGTAGCATCCGACACCTTGTTGGCGGAATCCCCCACTTTCAACGGTGCGGTGGAAAGTTTAAGCCCCTCAAGGAATTTAGTAAAGATGTTTTCAACTTCGGTCGTCATGGAGGTTTTCAATGTCTCCAAGGCTACATTGAACTCCTCATGAGAGACCGAAGTTCCCCCATCGCCCGTAGACGAGATAGGATTCACACCGGAGTGTTCCTCCGCACCGTCTACGGTATCAACCATACTCTTTGGACGGTAAGGTCCTTAATAAAGAGACGAGGCTCTGATACCAATTGAAAGGATCGATATGGTTGACTAGAGGGGGGTGAATAGGCAACTACCAATTTTTAGCTTTTCTTTACCAAATTAATCTTTGCATCAAAGTAGGTTGTCTAGATGTGCAACTAGGTGAGCAACCTATATGATGCAACAACAACAAGCACACAAGCAAGCAAGGGAATAATCACTAAGGATCTTGCACAAGTAAAGGTAAGAGATAACCAAGAGTGGATCCGGTGAAGACGAGGATGTGTTACCGAAGTTCCTTCCTTTTGAGGGGAAGTACGTCTCCGTTGGAGCGGTGTGGAGGCACGATGCTCCCCAAGAAGCCACTAGGGCCACCGTATTCTCCTCACGCCCTCACACGATGCGAGATGCCGTGATTCCACTATTGGTGCCCTTGTAGGCGGCGACCGAACCTTTACAAACAAGGTTGGGGCAAACTCCACAACTTAATCGGAGGCTCCCAACAAGACCACGAAGCTTCACCACAATGGAATATGGCTCCGAGGTGACCTCAACCATCTAGGGTGCTCGAACACCCAAGAGTAACAAGATCCGCTAAGGATGAATGGGGGAATCAAAAATCCCTTGGTGGAAGTGTGGATCGGAGCCTTCTCAACCACTCCCGAGCAAATCAACGAGTTTGATTGGCTAGGGAGATAGATCGGGCAAGAGGAAGCTTGGGGTATGCAATGGAGCTTGAGCAATAAATGGTGCTTGGGCAATAATGAGGGTTGGTGGAAGAGGTAAAGCAAAGAGGGAGAAGAAGGAGCCCTTATATAGTGGGGGAAACAAGTGAACCGTTACCCCCCACTCAGCCCCGCAGAGGGCGGTACTGCCGCGGAGGCAGAGCGGTACTGCCGCCCTAGAGCGGTACTACCGCTCCACCTCAGCGGTACTACCGCGCCAAAAGAGAAGGCCTAGGGCAGGGGCCCAGGGCGGTACTGCCGCCCTCAAGCGGTACTACCGCTCCCCCTCAGCGGTACTACCGCGGAGGTAGAACGATACTGCCGCTCTCGAGCAGTACTACCGCCACTACTGCCGCGCCTAGTACCGCAAAACCCGACACGAGAAAATGTGCGCAAGAATCGAAGCGGAAGGAGCACCATGCCACCACGGTACTGCGGCTGAGCCCCAGCAAGCGGTACTACCGCTCCGAGGAGCGGTACTACCGCTGCTGACGCAGTGGCAGGGCGGCAGTAGCACGGAACCGCAGATGTACTGCCGCTGAGGCCACCCAGCGGTACTACCGCTCGGGGAGCGGTACTACCGCTTAGGAAGTCTCAGCCGCACTACCGCTGTGGACCGCGGTACTACCGCTGGGTCCAGGACAAACAAAGGAAGGAGGGAAAGAAAGGCCCCAAAGGTGCGGAAAAGATTGGAGGGTGTGAAGAGAACGTGTACGTGTTGATTCCACCCAAGCCATACCGAAACGGACCCCCTCTTGATAGTACGGTGACTACTACGAAACCTAGTCCACCAACAAGGTCACGGAATAGACTACACCGTCTTGAGTAGAGCGCCAAAGGGAAGTAATCATTCCGTGCCGAAGGATGAATATCTGAAAGCACTCAAAGCACATGATTAGTCCGCAAAATGCATTGTCATCAATCACCAAAACACCGTGGGATAAATAAGCCCTTACACCTATGCTTAAGACATAGGCTCTACAGTATGCTATGCTGTGCACCGCACCTGAAGTGTGCCTTGCCATGAGTCAGTCAAGGGGTACAAGAGTGATCCAAGAATGGATCACAGGACAGCGGTCAAAGTTATCCTTAGTAACTAGTGGACTAAGAAATTTTCTCGATTATGGAGGTGGTGAAAGAGTTCGTCGTAAAGGGTTACGCCGATGCAAACTTTGACACTAATCCAGATTATTCCGAGTAGTAAACTGGATTCGTATAGTAGAACAGTTATTTGGAATAGTTCCAAATAGAACGTGGTAACTGCATCTAAGAGATGACATAGAGATTTGTAAAGCACACATGGATCTGAAAGGTTCAGACCCGTTGACTATAACCTCTCTCACAAGCATAACATGATCAAACCCAGAACTCTTTGGGTGTTAGTCACATGGGGATGTGACCTTGAGTGTTAATCACATATCGATGTGAACTGGATTATTGACTCTAGTGCAAGTGGGAGACTGTTGGAAATATGCCCTAAAGGCAATAATAAATTAGTTATTATTATATTTTCTTGTTCATGATAATCGTTTATTATCCATGCTAGAATTGTATTGATAGGAAACTCAGATACATGTGTGGATACATAGACAACACCATGTCCCTAGTAAGCCTCTAGTTGACTAGCTCGTTGATCAATAGATGGTTATGGTTTCCTGACCATGGACATTGGATGTCGTTGATAACGGGATCACATCATTAGGAGAATGATGTGATGGACAAGACCCAATCCTAAGCCTAGCACAAAGATCGTGTAGTTCGTTCGCTAAAGCTTTTCTAATGTCAAGTATCATTTCCTTAGACCATGAGATTGTGCAACTCCCGGATACTGTAGGAATACTTTGGGTGTGCCAAACGTCACAACATAACTGGGTGGCTATAAAGGTGCACTACGGGTATCTCCAAAAGTGTCTGTTGGGTTGGCACGAATCGAGACTGGGATTTGTCACTCCGTGTGACGGAGAGGTATCTCTGGGCCCACTCGGTAGGACATCATCATAATGTGCACAATGTGATCAAGGAGTTGATCACGGGATGATGTGTTATGGAACGAGTAAAGAGACTTGCCGGTAACGAGATTGAACAAGGTATCGGGATACCGACGATCGAATCTCGGGCAAGTATCGTACCGATAGACAAAGGGAATTGCATACGGGATTGATTAAGTCCTTGACATCGTGGTTCATCCGATGAGATCATCGTGGAGCATGTGGGAGCCAACATGGGTATCCAGATTCCGCTGTTGGTTATTGACCGAAGAACGTCTCGGTCATGTCTGCATGGTTCCCGAACCCGTAGGGTCTACACACTTAAGGTTCGATGACGCTAGGGTTATAAAGGAAGTTTGTATGTGGTTACCGAATGTTGTTCGGAGTCCCGGATGAGATCCCGTACGTCACAAGGAGTTCTGGAATGGTCCAGAGGTAAAGATTTATATATAAGAAGTCCTGTTTTGGTCACCGGAAAAAGTTTCGGATTTTATCGGTAACGTACCGGGACCACCGGGAGGGTCCCGGGGGTCCACCAAGTGGGGCCACAAGCCCCGGAGGGCTGCATGGGCCAAGTGTGGGAGGGGACCAGCCCCAGGTGGGCTGGTGCGCCCCCCCACCAAGGCCCAAGGCGCAAGGGAGTGGGAAAGGGGGGCAAACCCTAGGGCAGATGGGCCCTAAGGCCCACCCTGGTGCGCCTCCCCCTCTTCCCTCCCCTTGGCCGCCCCTAGATGGGATCTAGGGGGCTGCCGCCACCCCTAGGGAGGGAACCCTAGGTGGGGGCGCAGCCCCTCCCCTTCCCCTATATATACTTGAGGTTTGGGCTGCCCAATACACACGAGTTCCTCTCCCTGTTGGTGCAGCCCTACCTCTCTTTCTCTCCTCATATCTCGCGATGCTTGGCGAAGCCCTGCTGGATTACCACGCTCCTCCACCACCACCACGCCGTTGTGCTGCTACTGGATGGAGTCTTCCCCAACCTCTCCTTCTCCCCTTGCTGGATCAAGGCGTAGGAGACTTCACCGGGCTGTACGTGTGTTGAACACGGAGGTGCCGTCCGTTCGGCACTAGGATCTCCGGTGATTTGAATCACGACGAGTACGACTCCATCAACCCCGTTCTCTTGAACGCTTCCACTTAGCGATCTACAAGGGTATGTAGATGCACTCTCCTTCCCCTCGTTGCTGCTTTCTCCATAGATAGATCTTGATGATACGTAGGAAAATTTTGAATTTCTGCTACGTTCCCCAACACCACCGTCATCGTCTCTCCCTCACCGAAGTCGTGCAAACCTTGTTGTAGTAGAGACTAGAGAGTAACACATGACCAGATTAACACTAACAGAGGAGCTCATTTGCACTCATGTGCTGGAGCTCCATTCTCCCCAACAAGCAACGAGGGGTGTCAACATATGATGAGATTCATCTTAGCATGCCTTCACTGCCACCAGAATTTGCCATGGATTTGATTGTAATGGGATGTTGGAGCCTGTGGATGAGCAGAAATGATAAGATGTTCCGACGAGCTTCACCAACGACTGACACATTGAAGTTCCATCTGAGGGAAGGAATGACAACAGTAGAGCTCAGAGCTAAAGCAGTAAAGGCAGCAAAGATTCACACTTGGATTCAGAATAATCTTTGAGTTTATTTATGATGTTACATAAAACTGGTATTGGTTAACTTTTTGCTTTCCTAGGTGCTTTGTATTTGTACATAAATATTAATGAAAATTTACTGTAGAACAATTGTTCTATGGTTTTGGCTTAAAAAAACACTAACAGAGGAGGTGGTCGCCCATTACCAACCGATACATTCGGTAAAGATGCGCTGAATGAGGGAGAGCGCGGAAGAGATGTCGTCCATATCGCGGTTGCCGCGAAAAACCCACATCTCCCACAGCAGCTTTGTTGCGTTGGTGGGGCTTGTGGACGTACGAAGTTCATCAAGGGCACCACATTTTGCCGCTGAAGATCTCGGCTGCACAGTAGTTCTACCCATAGAAAAGATCATGAAAGAGGCGATTCCTTTTTCGTCGGTTCTACCATTCCTAGAAATAATGAAATGATGCTAGATAATAGAGTCAAAGCATGGATGGACACACAAGAACGTGATCACACCAGCATGCTTACTGTACTGCGTATACCAAAATCCTGACATGTTGTGCTAGTAGATTCTGAAAAGTCCAAGCAGTGGCCGAGCTTGGCCCAAAAACCTGGACGGGCCGGCTGCAGGAAATGACTGTTGGGAGTATGTTTCATGGCCCAAAACTACATATACACCGCAGAAAACCGCAAGGGCTGGGCGGCCCACGGCCCATTCGGCCTTGTCGTAGCTCCGCCACTGAGTCCAAGTGAGCTGGGTGACCATGCAAATTCTTGGCATGGAACATTGGGCATGAAAGGTATATTTAATATTCACTAAGTTGGTATATATAGGTTTCAACGGGAAAAAGGACCAGAAGAATGAAGATTCGACCGAGACTTGCTTAGATCCTTTGTTAGGCTGATAATCATAAAGACTTTGCACAGTAGGTGGATCCAGCCAGTACATTTATCATCAGTTAGTGACCGGCTAGAAAATAGCTTTTTTAGGTGAACTAGAATTTTATTCAAGGTTAATAATGTCCAGAATACAAACTATATTCGGTACAGATCCTAGCCACAAGTGGCGACCGAAAGTTAGTGTAGAGGCCACCTTTGCCAATGCATGAGCTTCAAAATTGCTCTCCGGCTTCTCAAAAGTGAAGCAAGCACCATCAAACTCCTTTCTTCTATGATTGATCTCTGTCACACTGTCGCATAGGAAGCTGTGGCTCCCATCTTGATGTTCGTTATAACATCCATGTAGTCTGAGGCAATCACCAATCTACGTAAATTAAGTTATGTCGCGAGTCAAAGTGCCTCATTATAGGTGTGTGCCTCTAAGCTCGCATGATCAACAAGACCCTCGAAAACCATTGCGGAGGCTCCCAAAAACTTCCCTGTCCTGTCCGTGTATACAACAGCAGCCGCTCCCACGTTGCCCACCATCAACATTGACCTTATAGCAATGTTTCCCTCGTGTGCAATCCATTAGTGGTTCCTTTGACAAGTTACTAAAGAATGTCTGGGAAATAGCTGATATGGTAGATTTGGAGGAAGATGCAGGGGGGCTGTCTCGAGTTGCTGTTTGGATTATCCGTCTATGATCCATAGATCCTGGTGTCTCCTATGCCTACACCTACAGTATACTAGTCCCTAGCATGTAGATATGAAACAAATAATGCATGAGTAGGAATCAATAATTCCACTACAGAGAAATAAGACGAGAATGAGCTGTTCATCTTTGGCTTTGGAAGGCTCACTCCATATAAAAGATTTGGGTGCATGGTAGAGGTAGTGACATGAAGTCGTTGGTTTTCTGTCACTTTAATACCTAAGAATTCCTTTGTTATGAGCTCGGTCCTCAAGTAGGTAAGAGCCAAATTTGTTGTGTTTGTTTCTCCCCGGGTAGGTCAGAATGATACAATGAGAACTTCAAACAAAAATCGGTGCCCTGAGATTGTTTGTCCTCGGCTAGGTCAACCTATTAAGCTACAAGAGCTCTGAACAAACATTACATTTCGTAGGTTTGTAACAGAAGTATTTATTTTCGATCTCTACACCAAGATGATGCAATTAGCCAAGAGAAAAGAGGTACACATTCAGTCCCGGCGAGGAAGAAACAAGCTAAGTGATTGTTAGTATTTGGTGACTTGACGTGTTAATTAGACCGTTCATTATCTTGGCCAGATAAATTGGCAATAATTTTCACCTTGAGGACGTCTTCTTGATTATTATTTTGCGGTTTGAACTTAGGAAGAATCTAAAAAGATTTCTCCTTCTCCCCATTGTCCAAATTTGAATAACTCTTTGAACCGCTACCACCAAGACCACCTATAACAATACACCTATACAAATTTGATCAGACCATGCACCGATGGTGTTGCTCCAGGATTATCTGACATGCAATGGCTAATTAAAAAGGATCGCCTAAACCTACAGTGGCCTACTTTTTTTTCAATTTCAATCAATTGCGAATGAGCGACCAAATATGTTTCTTCTTCCTTCAACTATTTTCTGGATTAGAACAAGCAGAGCACAGTCTGAGTCGATTGCATCCAACTCGATTTCTCTCCCGTCCCTCTCGTGCCTTGCCTCCGGCAAGTCCCCACTCGATTCCTCATGTCCACGACGTCCACATCTCAGGCCCAGGCTCACTCGATTCGGCCTTGGGCGCTACTTCTCGTTCATAGAAGAACCGACTAACACATTTTTGTGACCAGTTGTTTGTGAAATTTGCAAAGTGAATTAAAATGTATTATTCCATAGAAACGTCAAAACATGTTTATTGAATATGGATGAAGTATATAGATGTGCATATTCTGAGGTGGTCCTTTAAAGATCTCTGAATGTAACTTGAACATTCACAATTTGGTTTTGTCCGTGATTGTGGAACCATATACGTCGTCGCTACTGTTGCCAGTTGGTCAAGTTCATTTATGTTTGCTATAGTTGTCCTTCTGCTACTGCCCAAGCATCATGCACATTCCTTCCACTGCCCAATGTAGGCATATCTTAGGCAGATCATTTTACATATCGGTGGTCAAGTGATTAGGCAGCCATCAATGACATGCTAAGGACGCGAGGTAAGCCGCCCCGTCCATCTCATACCCCACGAAATCACCCCATGAGTTGCAGTGGTTGCCCGCGACAATCTCACCGGCCTCATGGGGTCTTGATGTTGAACACGATGGTCCCATGGTGACTGTTGCCTTCTCCAAGTGTGAAAAGAACAACGCTGCTCCTGTCGCAGAACCACCGCAAGTTAACGGCAAGGTATGATCTCACCTTGAACTCTGCCTGGGGCGGCATGAAGAAGCCGGGCCTAAACTCCCACTTGCCGATGTTGAGATCAAACAAGTAAACCGTTATGGGAGTGAATAAAAGCGGAGGGAGTATATCTGCAATACACTACACTAGGTGGACCAGTTAATTCGCTTATCAACAATCAGTGACCGATAGGGAAATAGCTGATGTGGCAAAGTAGGAGGAGGAGGAGGAGGCAGCCTATCATCATGACACTACACGAGGTGGATCTAGCCAGTTCGCTTATCACCAATTAGTGACCGGCGAGGAAATAGTTGATGTGGTGGAGTAGGAGGAGGAGGCAGCCGGGCTGTGTCCAATTGCTATCTGGATTGTGCTTTGATCATCGACAGTTCCTGGTGCCTCCTATGCCTACACCTATAAAATTCCATCCCTAGTGTGCATATATGAAGCAAATAATGCATGGAATAGGAATCAATAATTCCACCCAAGAGAAATGAGACGATGAATAAGCTATTCATCTTTCGGTTTGGAAAGGCTCACTCCATATAAAAGACTTGGGTGCATGGTAGAGGTAGTGACATGAAGTCATTAGTTTTCCGTCACTAATAGCTCAGAATTCCTTGGTTATGAGCTCAGTCCTCGAGTAGGTAAGAACCAAATTTGTTATGTTTGTTTCTCCATGGGTAGGTCGGATACAATGAGAACTTTAAATAAAAGATGAATGCCTTGAGCTTGTTTGTCCTTGGCTAGGTTAGTGTATTAGGCTACAAGAGCTTTAAACAAACATTACATTTCATAAGTTCATTTTAGAAGCATTGATCTTCGGTCTCTACATAGGAATGATGCCACCGGACAAGAGAAAAGAGGTATACATTCCATCCTTAGCGAGAAAAAAAGAGCTAAGGGCATCTCCAATGCTGACCCTTAAATCGGACACCGCATTCTCTGTGGATCGGTAAGGACCAATCCACGAACACTGATGCTAGAGCCAGCCATCCAAAGATTGGCGCAAATACCCGCCTCTTTTTTTAAAGCTCACAAGACCAAAATAGCCGCATATCAAATTCTAGTTTATCTAAAAAGGTTCAAATAGGGTGGTAGTTCTAATTTAAACGCTACAATCCAATAAAGTTTTCGAATTAAAGTAGGTCAAATTTGAATTCAACTAGCACATATGTACTAGCTGTTCCCTTTAACCACCCAGAGATGATCAATCGAATCTTTGTTCAGTTGCTCGATGCTGAATTTGTTGATGCATTTGAACAAACTCATCAAACATGACTGGATTCTGCTTCAGAAGTTCGATAGGATCATTATGTTCTCAAATTCAAGTGTTGTGGCATCATCCTTATGCTCATTCTCTACGATCATGTTGTGCATGATCATACAATATGTCATCACCTCTTACAAGGCCTCCACATCCCATTATTTAGCAAGACCATAAACAACTGCAAAATGGGCTTGAAGAACTCCAAACACCCAGACCACCACGATAGTGACAATTTTGACGATGCCCCCCCCCCCCCCCTGAAATTGCATAGGAGCACTCGACGACGCTGCCCACCGGAATCCTGCCCACCCACTCGTCTCGGGATCCACAACCACTATATTAGCCACACCGTATTCTCATTTGCTTTTGGCTCGTATATGTTATGGAGTCCACGCGTTTCTGTTCCCACAGTAATTGCTTCTTCAGTTTGACAGCACGAGCTGAGCTCAACCAACACCGGCCAACTACCCAACTCACTTAAATGCACAGACACTACTTGTCCTCCGAATAGTCCCCTCCTCTCTTCTTCCCAACGGTCTTCTTCCTCCTTAGACCTATATATATATATATATATATATATATATATATATATATATATATATATATATATATATATATATACATCTTCATTTTGGCACACGTAACTCCACCAGACCCCCTCCTTACACCATTTCAGCTCAATCTCGCACACACAAAGCCAAGAGGAACTACGAAGACTACGTCCATCCTGGCCGTCGTCCGAGCTTGCCTCGTCTTGCACTGCCACGGCCAGCAACACCATGTCCGCCTTGCACGTCGACACCAAGCTATGCGTTCCGGCGACCAGCAAAAACGTGTGGGAAGAAAAACCAGGAAGAAGACTATGCCTTCCATTACCAGCAAATCGAAGTAGCCGTCCCAGGCATCGAGTTTGCCGCACCCTACGAGGCCGCAGCCAGTGACACCGCATCCCCTGGCTACCAACACCATGTTTTTGTGTTCCCACACCAGGTTCCGGTAGCTCTGTCACCTTGCAGCAGCTGCAGCCAAGGGTTCCTGGGAACGGCTCGCAGGAGAGGTCGGGCATGCGTCTCTCTCTCTCTCTCTCTCTCCCCCGTGTTAGTTTTCTTAACGAGTCTTAGTGAGGCCAGTGTTCTTCTTCCCACCAGCTCAATGGTTCCCAAAGAATGAGCTATGATCCATAAATACACCTTGCATGTGTACTCGCCGGTGTTCTTTGTGTCGGGACTCGGGAGATCTCCAGCCGCATGCTCTCTCTCTCTCTCTCTCTCTCTCTCTCTCTCTCTCTCTCTCTCTCTCTCTACGTCACAACACAAGCACGAGGTACTTGCGGGCGTCGTCTGTGGTGGTGCCCGTCCGTCTTGGCGGAGATCCAGCCGCAGCTCGCCGGGATATCTCGGTGCCATGGCAGCAGCGGCTAGTGGTTTATTATGTACTGACATCTCAAACCTTTATTGTTCTGTACTGGTGTGTCCCATAGGCTGGCCAATTAAACGTGGATGCACAGGTATACACTGTGCGCATGTACTTTTCGACGGTGTATTCATATATGGAAAATGATTAAAGCAAAACATGCATGCATCCTCAAATAGCAGTGCGCGGCGTGGATTACAGGAAGGCGCCTCCGTGTGCTCCTAATCCACCCCCCCCCCCCCCCCCCCCTCACGCAGAGAAAAAAGCGAAAGGCGCAAGCAAATGAGACCCACCCGTGAAGCACACAAAGACAAAACGATGATATAAAGAAGGACCAATGGCTGAGCCTTTGCCACCACCGTAAAAAGTACATTCCCTGGTCAATCGAGTGAACCAAATCTACCGTGCGATGCAGGTCGCCCAAAATGGCGGGTAGCATAGCGGTTTTTATAAGATAGATTCGTTCCACTGTCCAATGTACGTAATAGGTGCCCAAAAACTGGGCCGCACTTAAAATCTGGGTTTTTTAAGCGCCAGACAGTTCAATAGAAGCTATAAAACAATGCGCGCGTAAAAAGGGTTGGACGCGCACTGAAAAACGCTATCAAAAGCTGCAAATTTGAGACGCCGGATTGCGCGCGCTTCATAATTTTACATTGCGTATTTTTTTGGGCGCGTGTTTTTGGGCATCTGCTAAAACAATGTTAGGTCCGGCGCACTAAAAGTGTTACGATGGCGCGCTAAAACTATTTTAGGGCGCGAAATTTTTATGCACCTGTTGAAGATACTCCAAAAACTGCCTCAAGGGCTAAAAACCAGCGTTTTTGTGCGCCAGAGACAAAAAACAATGCTTCAGCGGTTGCTGTCAAGTAGAGCGCCCTTAAAATACTTTAGCGCACGGATTGCGAGGCTGCAAATTTAGGGCGTCGGATTGTGCGCGCAGGCTGCTGCAAGTGGGGCCGCCGGATTGGACGCCTTTTTTTTGGCATCTCGAAAACCTCTTCGTCGTTCCCGCACACAAAAAAACTATTTTTACGCTGTAAAAGAATTATAGCGCGCCGAAGCGAAGCGCGTCTGTTGAAGATGCTATTAGGCATATCATTTTATGTATCCATGATTCGTCATCAGAGACATGCTAAGGACGCGAGGTAAGCCGCCGCGTCCATCTCATACCACGAAATCACCCCATGAGTCGCAACGGACGCCGGCAACAATCTCGTCGACCTCACGCGTCCTGATGTTGAACGCGAAGGTCCCATGGCGACCGCTGCCTTCTCCAAGCGTGAAAAGAACGACGCCGCTCCTCTCGCCGAACCACCGCAGGTTGACGGCAAGGTATGATCTCAGCTTGAGCTCAGCCTGCGGCGGCATGAAGAAGCCGGGCCGGAACCCCCACTCGCCGCAGTCGCCCGTGGTCGGATCGAACAAGTAGACCGTCATACAGAGTCTGTCGACGCAAACTCGTGACGTGATGCAGCAAAGCCTCTCGTCGGCGGTCACGCCTAGCAGTCGGGTGCTCTGCTCCATGTATGTCGGGAGGCCGGTTTGCGGCATGGGCACCTCCCTCGGCTCAGGCGTGTCGATCCGCACCGCCAGCGCCGTGCGCTGCAGCGGCCAGTAGGCCACGCCCCGGAGCACGATGGCCTGGCCAAGCTCGCGCGCCTCCTTGCTCTTGAGCTTGCGGCCTGACCTCCTAGCCTCCGCGCTCCAGCGGCCAAGGTCCGAGGAGTAGGCGCGCAGCGCGGTGAACCCGCGACGGTTGTAGACGATGAGCAGGCGGAAGAAGGTGGCCGGCAGCGGCGACGGGCCTTGGCCGCCGTCGTGGTCGCCGGCAAACAGTGCACACGCGTACGTCCCTGGCATGTCGTCGCCGGACAGGGGCGGGAGCAGGGCCATGTGGCCCGTCATCGGGTTGCAGACGCATAGCTCGAGGCCGGCGGCGCGGCCCTCGTGCCGGAGCTCTAAGACGAGGCGGCCGTTGCGGGACGCCACCGGACGGGAGTGCTCGAAGAACCCGCGGCCGACGACGCGCTGGAAGGCATCGGGCAGCGCGTCGAGCGAGGCGCGCGGGAGTCTGAGGAACCGAGCGCCAGAGCGGGTCGAGACGAAGCGAGGCCCCTGCCCCGGTACGGTCGCGCGCTTGCGTGCGGTGACGCGACCGGCGGCGCCGTCCTCGCGGTGGAAGAAACCGAGGAAGAGGCGGGGGACAGGGAGCTGCACCGGGAGAGCACGGCGGCATCCTCTGCTACCACGCGGCCCCAGCGCCGGCACGTGCTCGCGCACCGGACGACGTCGGCCGAGCCGGAGCACCGCGCGAAGACGGCGGAGAGGGCGTCGTCCGTGAGAAGCGTCCCGTTGTCGTGGCCGCTCAGATCGTCGCCTCCAGCGTCTCCCTGTTGCTGCCGCGAGAGCCAGCCTACCCTGTACGGCGCCAGCCGGTGGACGCCGCCACGCTGCGGCGGCATGGAGACTGCGAGCGCTGGAGCGGATGGAGGGATCGATCCATCTGCCGAAGTGCCGATCCGGGTCTGGGGTATATATAGCCCCCCAACGCGGACCACGACCTCCAGTCGGTTTCCGAGCGCGAGTAGGTGCCAAATGCGCGTGAGTTACCGCCATATATATACCTCCTCGTTCAGAAATCAGAATTCAAGTGTGTGCTTGTCTCTCATTGAGGGAAAGTATCTTTTACTAACATCAACGGTGTTTTCATCAAAACTAAGGGCATCTCCAGCCGTTGGCCCCACAGGACGCATAAAAATCGCCCCCTGGGGGCGAGCCGACGATGCACTCGGCACTGGGGCGGGTTTGCGCCCAGTCGTCGCCCCCAGGCGCCGAAATTGGCCCACTTTGCAGCTTAATTTCGGCGGATAAACGGCCCGTATGGGCGAGAATAGGCCCATATTCGGCGTGGTTCGCCGTGTCTCGGCGTTCAATTAACAACACAATTATTTCTTATCACATATTTCATCACAGAAAAATCAAATACTTCAACAAAATACTACAACAACAAATAATTCAATACAAATTATATTGTTCAACAAATAAAAACTCGTATTTCATCACGAGGCGTCCCCCTTGAGCCTCCATAGGTGCTCAATCAGATCTTTCTGCAGTTGATGATGCACCTGTGGGTCTCGGATCTCCTGACGCATACTGAGATAGGCAGTCCAAGTTGCCGGTAGCTGGTGATCAACTTCGGCTAGAGGACCCTGCCTGTAGTATGGTTCAGTGTCAATCACTGGGTCTTCTTGCTCGCTCTCGATGATCATGTTGTGCAAGATGACAGAGCAAGTCATGATCTCCCACATTTGATCTTTCGACCAGGTCTGAGCGGGGTACCGAACAATAGCGAATCGAGATTGGAGCACACCAAATGCCCGCTCGACATCCTTCCGGCAAGCCTCCTGAACTTTCGCAAACCAGGCGTTCTTGCCTCCTGGCACAGGGTTTGAGATCGTCTTCACAAATGTCGACCATCTCGGATAGATGCCGTCAGCTAGATAGTACCCCTTGTTGTATTGGTGCCCATTGATCTCGAAGTTCACCGGAGGAGAATGGCCCTCAACGAGCTTGGCAAAAACAGGAGAGCACTGCAGCACGTTGATGTCATTGTGAGTTCCTGGCATACCAAAGAAGGAGTGCCAAATCCAGAGGTCCTGTGTGGCTACCGCCTCAAGCACCACACTGCAACCGCCTTTGGCGCCTTTGTACATCCCCTGCCAACCAAATGGGCAGTTCTTCCATTTCCAATGCATGCAGTCGATGCTTCCAAGCATCCCAGGAAAATCCTCTTGCTGCGTTCTGGGCTAGGATCCGAGCAGTGTCTTTCGCATTGGGTGTTCTCAAGTATTGTGGCCCAAACACTGCCACCACTGCCCGATAGAACTTGTAGAAACACTCTATGCTGGTGGACTCAGCCATGCGCCCATAGTCGTCGAGTGAATCACTTGGAGCTCCATATGCAAGCATCCTTATCGCTGTCGTGCACTTCTGGATGGAGGTGAATCCAAGAGCGCCAGTGCAATCCATCTTGCACTTGAAGTAGTTGTCCAACTCCCGGATGGAATTCACAATCCTGAGGAAGAGCTTTCGGCTCATCCGATAACGGCGCCGAAATGTTCTCTCACCATGAAGTGGAGCATCGGCGAAGTAGTCGGAGTAGAGCATGCAGTAGCCTTGCAGACGATGCCGGTTCTTTGCTTTCACCCGCCCCGGCACCGAGCCACCTCGCCGCGGCTTTTCACTGCTCGCCAGCAGCTGGGCGAGGGCGGCGAGCACCATGAGATGCTCTTCTTCCTGGACGTCGGCCGCGGCTTCCTCCTCCAGCAGTGCGGCGAGCTCTTCCTCCTCGTCCGAGTCCATCGCCGAGGCAGGCAAAACGCCGAACACCTTGCGCTCGGTGGGCGTGTACCCGCCGTTACACCGCGCCTCCGCGGCCGGAAATGGCAGCCGGAAACGCTCAGCTGCTGCGGGAGGGGCTGCCGCGGCGAAGTGCTGCTATTTTCCGGCGGGGAATGGCTATCTAGCGGAGTAGGGCGGCGGCCGTTGCCGGGATATAGCTAGTGGTGGCCGAGGGCGCGGGGGGTGCGAGGCGAGTCGGGGGAAGAAAACCTTGACTTTTCCCCTGTCGGTGTGGGCCAGGCGTGCTTTTCCCTAGCGCCGGAGCCCCCAACGGCTCCCCAGCGCGCCGGGTTCGGCCTGTGACCGCCGGGCGGAAAAAAAGTCCGAACCGGCGATTTTCGGCGTCCTGGGGGCGCGACTGGGTCGTTTTTTCGGCGCCGGCGCCGAAAAAGTGGCCTGGGGAGGCCTGTTGGGGGCGCGGCTGGAGATGCCCTAAGCAGTCTGAACCAGGTTTGTGCTCCTTGGTAAACTGCCCCAATGTACCCCAAGAAGGGGAACCCTATCCCGTTCCACGCGGATTCGGATGATGCACTGTCGGAACTGAGCAACACGAGCCGCCACCGAAGAGCACTATCCAGAAACATGTCGTCACATACACCACTCAGCTTCTCCATGCTAAGGAAACCCAAGCTACCAAGCAGCGCTACCCATGGAACCTTAAATTCGAGCACCCCAACACCTCAGGCAACGCCTCCTAGAAGGTCACGACGCACATGGCACCACTACCTCCCAGTCCGAGACGGCCAAAACTAAAAGGGGCCACAAGAGTGAGGTTGGGGTGGAGGGGAGGGACCTCGGCGGCACAGCCGGGGCAGACGAAGCAACCAGGGTTTCCCCCTATCCCAGGCCACCTCCATCAGCACGCACTAGCACCATGGCCGACGGCCAAAACTGCAAGCTGCTGAGGATGGCAGGAGAGATGAAGCAGAAGGGAGGACCTTGTACCTCTAGATCTGGCGCATGAGGAACTCCACACTTTTTCGCGACCAACTCCTGCCCGTGACTCACCACCCACGCGGTCGAGCCTCCGACCAGCAACCTCCAGCGAGCGCTGCCTACCGAAAGACACCACCACCATGGGATCTACATTCCTCTGCGGAGGGCCGAAGCTACGAGCTCCTCGCCGCCACCGGCACCCACATGGGCTTGCCCGACGACTGACTCAGGTGGCGACAAGGGAGAAGAGGAAGGGAGAGGTGGTGGCGGGAGGGAAGGCCTAGTCGTCTGCGAGCCGCCAGATGGAGCGACACGAGGGCCTTGGTTCCGATAACCAACAAACTCGAGAGTGGACCACATTACACTGAAGTGACCTGACATGCATTGTTCAAAAATTGTATATACGTGTATTTGTACAAAAGAAATGAAGAAGTGTAGGTGAGGAAAAAATAACAGTAAGAACATAGATTGTATATATTTGTATTTGTACAAAAGAAATGGAGAAGTGTAGGACTTTTTTTAAATGTGTATATTTGTACAAAAGAAATGGAGAAGTGCAAGCAAAAAATAACAGTAAAAACATAGATTGTATATATTTGTATTTTTTTGCGGGTAATATATATTTGTATTTGTACAAAATAAATGGAGAAGTGTATGTAAGAAAAAATGTGCATTTGTACAAAAGAAATGGAGAAGTGTAAGGAAAAAGAACATAGATTGTACTCCCTCTGACTATATACAAGAAGTGTAAGGAAAAAGAACATATATTGTACTCCCTCTGACTATATACAAGAAGTGTAAGGAAAAAAAAACAGCAAGAATAGGAGTATATATTTGTATTTGTACAAGAGAAATGGAGAAGTGTAGACAAGGGGGAAAATAACAGTATAATAACATAAAAATATTCACGCTCGGTGGGACTCGAACCCACAATCCTTTGATTAGAAGTCAAATGCCTTGTCCATTAGGCCACGAGCGCCTTGTTTGAATTATACTAATATACAACTCCTTTGTACGGATAGCTGATCACGCATTAAAGATTTTGAAGATAGCTGTTCATCCAAATTTTTTCTTCTTTTATATACGATTCTTCAAAATTATACTCTTTCCGTTCAGAAATACTTGTCATCAAAATGGATAAAAGGAGATGTATTTTAACTTTAGATACATCCATTTTTATCCATTTTGAATACATTTTCTTTTATTCATTTTGATGACAAGTATTTTCAGACGGAGGGAGTATAACTTTATTTTGTGTCTCTTCCGGTGCCCCAAATTTCTGAGGACGGGTCTGTTAGGGAGTACATGCTGAGCAACTAAAAAAAGGAACATGATGAGAAAGAGCTAACGCACCCTAGATCACTAGTCAGAGCGTACTTCTTGCAAAGGCAAATGCGACTCTCTCCTTATTTTTTCAGTGACAAGTGACTCACTGAATGTGTGGCATTTGTCATAATCTGAGAGTTTTATGCTTTTTATTGTTCATTCATTTTTCCGAAAATGTTTATCCCTTGAACGGTGTGTTCAAATCACAAAACGTTTTCATCATTTCGTTTCTCGCGTCGAGTTGAAACTAGATCCCATGACCTGAACGAACTTTTTTATCTCGCAATTCACTCTGGAAATTGAACTTAAAATGTGAAGCTTTTTTTGCAATTCACTCCAAGCATACACAAAAACTAATAAACTACATAGTAGTTGAAACAAGTCAAGTGAAAATAGTCTGGATATGGGAACACAGCTCGCTCATAGCCTGACAATAAGTCTCGTCTTATTTCAAAGCCCCAGCTGGAAATAACTAATAGGCAATATTATCACGCTTCGGAAGCACACAGAAACACAAGACGAGATCCACGAAATCACATGCATTGTAACCTTGCACTAAAAAGAGTGCACTGTAACCCCGTTCGCCTCGCCTTTTCCCTGCTGATGAAAATTAAGAAGATTTTTTCAAGTGCAATATTTATGAAGATGTATACGTGCCTCCCCCCTAAATACGTGTTGGTTTGCATTAGAAGAAAATGTGCAAAGCACAACGTCACAAGCGGAGCTGAGACAAAAAAAAAAGACAAAAGTATAGTTTTCGTCCCTCAATTTATGGCGGAGTCTAAGTTTGGTATCTCAACTCTAAAACCGAACAATTTGCACCCTTAACTACTGAAATCGGACAAGATTCATCCTGGTCACGAATTTTACCAGTTTTGACCGTGCTGACTCAAATTGACATACCTTTTCCAAGCCCACTTAATGTTTCCAAATTCTACTACTTTTCTCAAATACGTGATTTTAAAAAAAATCATGTACTTTTTTCAAATCCACGTACTTTTCTCAAATCCACGTAAATTTTCCAAGTTCACGTACTTTTTTAAAGTTCATATAGTTTTTCTTCAAATTCATGTAATTTTTTAAAATAGCCGTAATTTTTCATATTCACGTACATTTCAAACTTGGAAAAAATACTTTGATTTGATAAAATTACACAAACTTGGAAAAAATACGCGGATTTAAAAAGTATGAAATTTAAAAAACATATATTTGAAAAAAGCATGGAAATTTTAATATAGTTCACGGATTTTAAAAAATATTTTTAATTTTGAAAAAAATAGCGACCTTGAAAACACTACGTGAGTTTGAAAAGTGTATGTGAATTTCAAAAAGTTCGTAGATATGGAAAAATCACATGAATTTGAGTCAGCTCCTGTCAAAACTGGGGTGAGTCAGCACCAAAGCCGGTCAAAACCGAGACCAGGGACGAATCTTGTCCGGTTTCGGTAGTTGGGGGTGTAAGTAGTCCGATTTCAAAATTAAGGAACAAATCTAGACTTTACCAAAAGTTAAGGGATGAAAAGTATACTTGTCTCAAAGTAAAAACAAGCCTTTTGTACGGAAGCAGGAAAACAAAGGAGCCAAAATAAACCGCCAGCCTAAGCAAGAGAAAATGAGAAGAAAGAAAGGCAGGAATACATAGAAGAAATGTATTACCTCAGTTTTAAAAAACTTGTCTTAGATTTTTCTAGATACAAATGAGTGTAACACTAAAACGTATCTAGATATATCTCGGAGTACTTTAGTTACTAACCAGTGCTGAAATAGGCCATCAAAATAGTCCAACCGGGAGCTTGAGCCCCTGATTCGTTCCTCTAGAGCAACCTCTAGAGAAGAACAGCGCCACATTATCATCATGCATCCCTCCAGCAATCAGTGATTAGTTATCTGACGACAATCACCCGACAAGGAACAGCTAATTCCACCCTGGACAAGAAATTGACAGATACTGCTTATCGGAGAACGTCCGTAGTCCAGAAAACTCGGTAGCCGTGCCATGTTCAGCTGCAAGCTAGCTTATCCTCTGTTCACGGTACCAACCAGGAGCACTATTAGCATCCAGCCGAGAGAGTTTTCCTTTTAATCCACACCAGTGCTTGTGGATAAGCTTTCACAATGAACCCTCTAGATTCCGCAGCCCCATCATCTTTCACCTTCGCTGATAATCCCGTCCCCGGGGATCAAAATAAACCATCCCCGGTCTTCGCTCGCCCCCCCCCTCCCCTCCTGCGCCGCGCGCCACTCCGGCCGCGGCGGCCATTAGCCCCCGTCCCCGCCCGCCCGGGCCGGGGCGCCACCAAGCCTGCCGGCCATGGGCCCCCAGTCCCCAGCAGGATCCCACCGCCCGGTCAGCTCCCCGCGCCGCGCTGGATCGGAGCGGGACGCCCCTGAAACCGTGGCGGATCCGCACAGATCCAGCGGTCTGTCGCTGGCGCCGGTCGCTCCAAACCCCCCTCCCCCTTTCTCCTCGGCGTCAACGGTCCGCCCCGACTCCCCGGCGCGTTTCCTGCTTCCTGGTGAAAGCTCCAAGGCGGGAGCCGCGCACGGGCCAGCGGTCCATGCGGGGCACCCCTGCCCCGGTGAATGCCGGCTTAAATCCATCGTGGTAGTGCCCTCCCCTGCACCGTCCATTTCCTCTTCGGGCGACCAGGGCGGATGGACGGAGGTCAAATCGAAGCAGCAACGCCGCGCGCTCAGTAGATCTTCGGGCAACTCCAAGCGCCGCCAGCCGTGGCGGATGGGTAGGCGCTCCGCCATTAAGGAGGGCGCGGGCCGCGCTGCCTTCTTAAGCCAGTTCGCTGGCCGCTGCTTTAGGTGCCTCAGTAGCGAACACCGCCGCATAGACTGCCGAGACCCGCTCCGGTGCATCATTTGCAAGCTGCAAGGCCATTTTGGCAGAGAGTGCCCACAGAACCCAAAGAACAGGCGTGAGGCGGACGGCGCCACCCGCGGCCCTGTGAGGGAGCGGCTGCGTTTCCCGTCGCCGGCACCGCCGGCCGCGCAACCCGACGGCATGGATCGCCAGGCCTTCCTCACCGACCCCTCGCGCCGCCCAAGAGCGAGCCACAAGGTGGTGGTCTCCACCCCGGCCATGGAGCACCAGGAGTTTCTGCTTCGGAAGCACGTCGTGCTCCTCACGGCCACGTCATCGCAGCACGCCGCCAACCCCATGTCGGTTGGCCGCGCCATCGAGGAGCAGCTCCACACACCGCCACACCTGCTGCGCATCACCAGCCACGACCCGGAAGATTTCCTGGTTCACTTTGAGCTCCCGGCGCACAAGGAGAACGCCGTCCGCCGCGGCGTCATCAAGGTGGACGGCATCGAGTTCGCGGTCAAGGGGTGGCATGAGGATGAACATGAGGTGCCGGACGACTGCACCCTCCACGTCCGCGTCGTCATCGAGCGCATGCCCATGCAGCTGTGGTCGCTGGAGGGGGCGGAGGAAGTCCTCGGCGACCTCTGCATCGTTGATCGCCTGGACAACCGCACCCACGAGCGTGGACACACCAAGTCCTTCGCCTGCTGGATGTGGACGACCGACACCGCGCGCATCCCCACCAAGCGAGACATCTGGCGCGCGGCCCGCGGGGCGGGCCGGGTCGAGGCGATGCTCGGGTTCTCGCCGCCGAGCCGCCAGGTGGCGCCCCCGCCCGGCATCAGGCGTCGTGAGCTGCTGGTGCACGTCGACAGGATCGAAGACTGGACCCCCCGCACGCCACAGTCCTCCCGCTCGCGCCAGAGCGGCCTCCCCTCGTCGGAGTCGGGCGATGACGCTCCTTTCCCAGCGGTGTACCCGGCGACATGGACCTGGCACGTCGAGGACGGGCAGGGACGCCGCCAGCCGCCTGCGGTGGCCTCCTCGGGCTGCCACGGGCTGCAGCGTGGGGCGGGTCGCAGGGACCACGACGACCACGACGGCGAGCGCGGCGGGCAGCGCTCGTGGGCGGACACGCTGCTGGGCCGAGGGCATTCCAGCCGGGCTCCGACGGTGGCGAGGGAGCGCTCCCGGCAGCTGCGTCAACGGAGCCGCACTCCCACCAGCAGGCACCGCGGCAAGGGCTGCCACGGGCGGGAGGTCGCCATCCGCGCAACCCCTCCTCTGCCGCTGCGTCGCGCTCCCTCACCACCGCCCCCTCCACCCGCGCAACGGGGCCAAGACGTCGCCGACCCCGTCACCGCGTTCTTCAGCAACGGCGACACTCAGCTCCCTCCCCCACCACGCGTCGACCTGGGGCGGGCGGAGCTCGAGGAGGCCGTCGCGGACGCCCTCGCCGTTCCGCTGGAGTTCGACATCGAACACGCAGATGCCAGCGGGGCAATGGCGTTGACCTCCGGTGGGCCCGTTGCAAGCAGGCAGTCAGCTACGGTCCACGCATGCAAGACCACGGCCCCCCCGACCGCAACCACCACTGAACTCGGGGCGGTGACGCACCAAGTGCAACAGATGCAGATTGGACAAGACGGCGCCGCCGCCCGGCTCCTCTTCCGCGACGCCCCGGAGCCCCTCGTCGCCGCCGCGCCACCGGCCCGCAGGCCCTCAGCGCCGCCCAAGACACGCGCTCCTTCGGCCCCCGTCAGGCACAGCGCCCGCCAGGCGTCCAACCTCTCCTCCACCCCGGTTGCGCAGCGGGCCACCCTGCGCCTGGTCAAGGAGCTCGGCGTGCTCGGTCCAAGGGAGCGGATGACGGTGAAGGCAACAGAGGCGTTACTGCGGCGTTTCGACGAGCCGCCCTCGGAGAACGACATTGACTGCATTGCCAAGCTCACGCACCTTGACGTCCAGGCGCTGCGCACCATGGCCAGCCTGGCCGGCCCTGACGGTGCAACCCAAGAGTAATCCATGTTAGTCGCCAGTTTAGTTAACCTCCGGTGGCAATTGCCCTTCAGGCAGCCCGAGTTAGGTGTTTATTTCATGATTAGTGTTGGGCTACGAGGATTAGCTAGATGCCAGTGTAATTTGGGGCCTATTGGTGGACGCTGGCTCTCCCCGATTGTTCGGTGGTGTAGTTGTACTTGCTTCATCTCTGCAGTAGTAACAGTTTCGTCGCCGGAGCACTTCTGTTTGCCTCATGAATAGCACAACCATCCCAATTATGAATTGGAACGTCCGTGGCCTGAACTCGCCGGCGAAGAGGGCCACCATTTGCGAGGTGGCCGACGCTCACAACCTCGCTCTGCTGTGCTTGCAAGAGACGAAGATCGACGCGTGGACGCCAAGGCTGGTCAGAGAAGTTGGAGGCCGCAGACTTGACAACTGCGCTGTGCTGCCGGCGTTGGGCACCTGTGGTGGCGCCACGATTTTCTAGGACTCCACCAAGATCACAATCGCCACGCAATTTGTAGGGCAATTCTCCATCACTGCCAGAGCATTCCTCCCCCACGGTGGTCTCTCTTTCTGGATCACCACTGTCTACGGCCCAACTGACGACACCAGGAAAGATGACTTCCTCGAGGAGCTGGGTAGGAGCAGACCACCTCTTGGCGATCCATGGCTGATAAACGGCGATTTTAACGTCATCTACGAGGCAAGGGATAAGAGCAATCATAACATCAACAGAAGGGTCATGAGCAGATTCAGAGATGCAATCGATCGGGCTTGCCTGCGCGAGATAAAGTGCAAGAACAGACGCTTCACATGGAGTAACGAGAGAGAAAACCCTACTTTTGTCGCCATCGACAAAGTCTTCTGCAACAAGGAATGGGAGGCAATCTTCCCCTCCTACACACTCATGGCTGCATCCACCTCCTGCTCCGATCACTGCCCCCTTCTGCTCACGGATGCAGCGGCGCCACCACGCAAAGCAGTTTTCAAATTCGAGTCCTTCTGGCCCAAGTTCCCGCACTTCCAGCAGACGGTCTAGAGGGCGTGGCAAAGACCAGTAAACCACTGCTGTCCCTTCACCAGGATGAAAATCAAGCTAAAGCGAGCAGCAACAGACCTGAAGATCTGGGCTAAGAGCATCTTCAGCAACACCAAAATGCAGTTTCACATTGCGTCTGAGGTGGTGCTGAGACTTGATGTGGCGCAGGAGAAACGCCAACTTACGCAAAGGGAGTTCTGGCTGAGGAAAACCCTGAAGCTGAAGATTGTGGGACTCGCGGCTCTAGAGCGAGTAAGGAAGAGGCAGGCGGCACGGACCACCTGGCTCAAAGCGCGCGATGCGAATACAACATTTTTCCAAGCCAAGATCAACTCTCGCAGAAGAAAGAACTACATCCACTGTTTGGAGTCAGAGAACAAACAAGCCACGGATCACAAAGAGAAGGAAGAAATGATCCATGACCATTTCACTACACTCCTGGGAAGCAAGGTGAGAAGGACGAAGACGATCGACTGGGATAGGATCCAGCTACCCCGTCTGCAGGCCGGTGCAGGCCTTGACAACCCCTTCACCGAAACGGAAGTCTGGGCGGCAATCTGCGCGTCCCCGGCCGAGAAGGCACCAGGGCCGGACGGCTTCAGCGGGGTTTTCTTTCGTGCATGCTGGCAAACGATCAAGACAGACGTCATGGCGGTCTTCCATGCATTCTATCAGCTCGCCGGAGGTGATTTTGCAGCTCTGAACCGCGCCATGATCATCCTACTGCCAAAGAAAGATGGCGCAACAAAACTGTCAGATTTCCGCCCAATTAGTCTCATCCACTCGGTGGCCAAGCTAATTGCCAAAGTTCTTTCGATCAGACTAGTGGGAGTGCTTGATCGGCTCATCTCGCCGGCCCAGAGCGCTTTCCAGAAGAAGAAGGGCATCCATGACAGTTTCCTCTACGTCCAGAGCGCGCTGCGACAGTTTAAAAGGAAGAATTCACTGATGCTCCTATTAAAGATCGACATCGCCAAAGCCTTCGACACGGTGTCATGGGAATACATCCTCGAGCTGCTGCAACGCATGAACTTCCCGGCGCGCTGGCGGGACTGGATCGCGCTACTCCTCTCCACCGCGTCTTCCGCATGCCTGCTGAACAGAGACCCGGGCCCTGCGTTTCTTCACCAGCGAGGACTGCGGCAAGGTGACCCACTCTCGCCGATCCTCTTCATCCTGGCAATTGACCCCCTCCACCGGCTGTTAGAGGCGGTGCAGCAGGCCGGCGTCATCGCGCCACTGCCGACCGGCACCGCACGCATGCGCGTCACGCTATACGCGGACGACGCGATCTTCTTCGCAAATCCGGTGCGCCAGGAGATCGACGTCATCATGCAGCTCTTGGAGGGGTTCGGGGACGCGACGGGGCTGCGCGGCAACCCTCAGAAGTCATCGGCGGCAGCCCTAAACTGCGGCAATGTAGATCTCATAGACGTCCTTCAAAATTTCGGCGGCACCAGAGTCGGTTTCCCGATCAGATATTTAGGCCTCCCGCTATGCATCGGCAGGCTTCGGCTCGTGCACATTCAGTACCTCCTTGACCGCATCCGCGCAAGGTTGGCAGCTTGGAAAGGCTGACTCCTGCCGATCGCTGGCCGCCACGTAATTGTCAGGTGCGTCCTTTCTGCGCTGCCAGCTTCTGCCATGGCTGTGCTACGTATCCCCAAGAGATTCTACAAAGATGTAGACAAAGCGCGGCGTCGGTTCTTGTGGGCTCAAGATGAGGAGGTCACCGGAGGTAGATGCAAAGTCAACTGGCAACTTGTCACATCCCCGATCGAGCATGGCGGCCTCGGCATCCCCAACATGGAGCGGTTCGCGCGCGCCTTGCGCATCCGCTGGCTTTGGCTGGCGTGGATGGACCCGGCCCGGCCATGGACGCACCTAGAGCTGCCCTGC